>CM060172.1:14732621-17387621 GCA_030549775.1 Tamarix chinensis | reverse complement strand
ATACCCATACCCGAAACCATATTCGTATCCATATTCGTACCCGTTTACCCGATATATAATTATATTTTTACCCTTAGTTTTAAAATAAGTATAGTATATATTAAAGTTAGAATTATCATTTAGCTTAACTCTAAATGAGTTTATCTGTCGGGTGATGGATTTATCCATCGGATAATATCCATTAACGGGTAAACGGATAATCCGTCGAGTAACAGATATCCAATGGATACGGATATAGATATGTTAGTGAATATGGATTCGGGTACGGGTACCGATTTTGATACGAATTTTCTTATCGGATACGGATATGGGTATACCCGCCCCGAACCCGCTCCATTTACATCCCTACTAAAAGCATGAAAACACCATTTAAAAGTTAGTATAACTATTTTAATATATTTATTTTTTCACTTAGATAATTTTTTTAACAAAAAAATTACATATTAAGTTATATAAAACATAAATGTATTTGTATTAGCATAGATTATTAATTATTTTTTTAAAAAATAACCGGACCCATTTAGGACCTGTTTACCCACTAGACCCGATGGATCTGGATCTGGGTCTGAACTTTTAAGACCCGACGGGTCTGGGTCGGGTCTGGATCTAGGTAATATAAACGGGTTTGGGTCTGGGTATGACTGGACTCGGTCCAGACCCGACCCATTTCCATCCCTAGTTGAATCTAGGGTTTCACGTGGGATTTTTAGGGTTTGCATGAAAAGTTTGAAAGGTTGTATGGGATGTGTAAAGTTTGCATGGGAGTGAAATTTACGTATGGATCGTTGATTTGGGATGTAAGGAAGGTAATGTAAGTGTTGTTTGGGTGTTTGAACACTTTGGATGAAAAATGGTACCTGGAGTAATATAAGGGTACGTAGGAGATCAAGCTAGGGTTTGGTGTGGACAATTAGGGTTCGGTGTGGCTACTTAGGTTTTTTATAGTAGCACGTGTACTTGGTGATCAAAATGTGATGATGAAGGGGGGATATATGGGTTGTGATATGTTGGGTGTTAAAGTGATTTGGGTTGTGTGAAGTGGAGTAGGATGGGCCACTTAGGCCTAAATTAGGGTTTCTGGGGAAAACTCTAGAGTAAGGAAATAAGTGGACTTGGAGGTGTATAGTAGTGGGCCTTAACCTGCATATTTCATTGTTGGAATTCTAGTGAGAGTTTGAGTGTAGAGGAAAGGTTGTTGGGTAAGATAGGAGGTGTAGGGTTATCATGATGTTGTACGGGTCATTTGGAGGATAAGCGTAGAGGAAGTGAGTCATGCATGTCTAGGGTAATGTTCCAAATAAAACACTGTAATACATTAATCATTTAAAGTGGAAGATTGTTGAGCCAGGCCTAGATTGATCCACCGACGAATAATAGTGGTTAGGGCATGATGTCCTATATGTGACCGGTCCATCGGCAAATAATAGTGGTCAGGCTTTGTACCTGTGTATTTTCTGTCAATCGGCTATAATAGTGGGAGATTTTGTGCTTAACACAATAAAACATATTTTTGCTAAGACATAGGAAATACACTAAGTACTTACAGTGGAACACCATGAGAGTTGAGGCCAGACCGATCCACTAGTAAATAATA
This sequence comes from Tamarix chinensis, assembly GCA_030549775.1. Lineage (NCBI taxonomy): Eukaryota > Viridiplantae > Streptophyta > Magnoliopsida > Caryophyllales > Tamaricaceae > Tamarix > Tamarix chinensis. Next base: position 17,386,027 of record CM060172.1, on the reverse strand, counting down.
GTGATCAGGAGCTTTATGCCCTATATGTTTTCGGTCCACCAGCAATAATAATGGTTAGGAGCTTTATGCCCTATATGTTTTCAGTCCACCGAAAATAATAATAATAGTTAGGAGCTATGTGCCCTGTATGTATCCGATCCACTGGCTATAATAGTGGAGTTCCCGTACTCGCATGGATTTGATAAAAAGTATGGTGTGAAATAATTTTTGATAAGAGATTAATTAATTAATTAATCTGGATTATAAATGGGCCTTTATGTATCTACTCGAATGATTGTACGATAATATGTTACCATGACAGACGATATGCTCTTTTATTTCTTCTTCATTATTTATGTGAATTTATGTGTTGGTCTTAGTGCATTGGTTACCTTGCTCAGTACATAGCATACTGATCACCCTTTTCATGGGTGTTACTCATTCCCGTGGGTAGTAGGCCCTTCTGACTTTGTGCAAGTGGGCGAGACATCAGGCGGAGTTGAGTGTTGAGCATATTTTGGCTCTAAGTTCGAGACTAGTGTGGCCGGATTCACTCTTCTTGTTATTTTATCTCCTTTTATTATTTCTTTTGTATCGGATTTACCCTTTTATGATTCATTACTTGTATTGAGTATTTTAAATGAACCTTTTTATCGGTTGTAAGCTTATTTCTCTTCTGGATATGAATTACAATTCTTTACCTGTACTCTGATTTTTTATGTATGATTTTTCTAGTTCTTTGATGAACTCTTGGTTTAAGTTTAACGATATTCTTTTCTTAGCCTTAACACTTGGTACTGGAACGTTCGGAGAGAATCGGTTTGGTACTAAGTGTAGCGGTAACATCCCCAGATTTCACGGGTTTTAATTTAAGTATTTTTATTTAAAAAATAGGGAATTTTATGGTATTACAATATATATATATATATATATATATATATATATATATATAATAACAAAATAATGGATAACCACAATCATGATAAATATACTAGAAAAATTAAAATCCACCACTAGATTAGGTCAAAATATAATAATAATTTCTAATTCAATATTTAATCATGAGAAAGAGATTGATGAACATGTATAATAGCTAAAATTAGGTATATTCACCTTATATTACTTCCCTAAATTAATTAATATGAAAAAATACCAATATTAGTTCTATTAAATACTAGCAGTATAATAGAAACACACAACTTCTATATTTATCTAGGTTTAATACATACAATTGGAAGGATGTCAATCTAAGTATTCAAACTAGTATAAGATGCATGTCTATATTTTTCTTATTTGACCCATACGTATCTAAATATTTTACTACTTCGGTTAGAACCACAAAGCTATTTGGTGAATTGTTATCTAACCTAACTATGATTTATACATATAAATTTTAGCATGTTTATATGGCCACCTAGCTGGTAAATAATCTTATATATTGTCACTATGAGGAAACCAGAACAAGGCATGCACCATATAAATTATATTTGACAAATATATATATATATATGTGTGTGTGTGTGTGTGTGTGTGTGTGTGTGTGTGTGTGTCTGTGTGTGTATGTATATATATATATAAATGATAGCAATTAAAATAGAGTTAAAGAACAATCTCATGAAACAAAGAAAAATAAAATCACATCTCAAACCATAATTTAGGGTTTCAGTCTATTCCCCAACAATAAATAATCAACCAGTCATAATGATTGAATTAAATACATAAAAATATGTATAAAAAATATAAATTAAAAATAGAGAAAGAAATAACCAAAGTTAGTTATGGATGAAAGATCAAAAAATTATTCAGAAGAAAAAGTAATTAATTTCATCTGAAATAAATTTTTATGTATTCTTTTTCTCTCTTTCTTCTTCTCCTTTCTCAGTAACCTTGATTTTAGTGCCTTTTTTCTTTTCTTTTTCCTTCATTGTGCACTAACCTGGCTTATTCTCTTCTTGTTCCTTGTAGCCATATTTCTTTTCTTTTTTATTTCTTTTGTCTCTTCTACCTCGCCCTTTAACTATTGGTTGCCATGCGGCGCTGGCTATTGCTGGTATAATACCCCGTTTTTCAAAATCGTAAATATAAATTTATAATCGTATAATTAATTCTAATTATTATTTTAGGAGGCTTAATCTTAAACATATTATTATTTTTTATATTATTTCAACGGTTTAAGTATAAATTTAATTAGGTTAAAATTTTGATAGAGATTAGGTTATTTAAATTAATCCTAATTTTTACCCGTAAATCTTATTTTAAATTATTTTATTAATAATCTTTTGATTCGTAACCAAAAATAATTTCTTAAAAATTATTCTGGATTATTTTACTCTTTCCGACTATTTTTAACCTTACCCAAATTCTAATAATTTTTTCCGAACTATTTTCATATCTGATATTTTAATCTATCTAAATTAAATCTAAATTTAAATAGATAAATTCCTACCCTATATTATTAATCTACCTCCTCTACAGTTACCCTAAATATCTGTCTTAAATATTTTTCTATCCCTTCGTACATTTTATACACATATATACACTCCACTGTCACTTGTCTGTCATTTATACACACTTACACACTCTGCACATTATACACATATACACACGCACACGACACAACACTTCACAGCTGCCCCCTCTCAAAATTCTTTCGGCTAAACCTAACCAAACAACACCCCTCCTCCCCTCTCTTTTGTTCGATTACTATCACCCCAAACACCCTTCTCCCGTGCAAGCCCATCGCCGTAGCCCTAGCTCCTCCCTCATCTTCTTTCTCCTTCTCCCTGCCCCAGGCTCCCATCCAGCACATTCATCCATCACAGCAGCACCAACCACCGTCCCACCACCCATCTCCCCTCCATTTTTGTCCGCCCACACAACACCCCCATCGCAGCTTGTCGCAGTCCGTTGCAGCTCCAGCCCACCACCATTCTCCTCCTGCCTGCCTCGATCCATAGCCCGTGCATGCTCCCATCTCGCAGACACCACACCCACCTCCCTCTCGTCTCGTAACACCACTACAGCTCACAGCAACCCACACCACCAGCATAGCCGACGAGCTCACCCGGCCAACCACCTCAGTCGAGCAGTGCCGCACACAATCCTTCCCTCTCCTCCTGTGCCTTTCAACCAGCCCAGCCCAGCCTGCATAGCTATCGCCACCAAACCCACCATTCTCCTTCTCCTGCGACCACCGAGCAACCAAATGCAGCACACGTAATCCTTCCCTCTCTCTCTATTTTGGTCGACCTTTTCCCTACAACCTCACTCCCCATCTCTTCTCCTCTTCTTCCAACCGTGCAAGCCCAACCTCTCGCAGCAGCCTCCTAGCAACCCTTCGCCCATCCCCAGCCTCCAGCGCCACCCTATTGCCACCACCACAGCCAGCTGCCACCCTGCACACATCTCCCACCTCAGCCAGCAACGCCAGCCCCCGAGCCACCCCCGCTGCCCTTCGTTTCTTTCAAGCATGTATGGCTCACGCTGCACATGCAGTGTGAGTTGTGTGTATTTAAAAAAAAAGTATATATATATATATATAATATTGGGACCCATTTTAAGTGTAAAGGTATTTTAGTAATTTTCAAAAAATAAATATTTTTATATTATAATTATTATTTTACTTGATAGATATTAATTCAATAATTTCGGTATTATTTTTAGGTACGAAAGGTTCATTAGCGGAATCTGATAAATTTAGTAGGATACCGCTATTTCTGCGTTTTTGCTAGAATTCAGGTAATCGTTATACCTTACTAAAATTATAAATATTGCGTGATAGCACATTAGGGTTTTTGGTTGATGAAATATGTTAAGCCTGATTTACTTTCATATAATTATGTGTTAATTATCATTATTATGAAAACAGATAAAACGAGCATGTTATATGATATAAATTATGCCGGGTATGAAAGTATGCTTTAACATGATTCTAATGATGGAAAAATAATTTGTATGATAATTATGTATAAAATAATAGGTTGAGCATGCTTAGATATAATTATGAAATAATTATTATGGATGTGGGCCCTAGGGGCAATTTAGAAATTTTTATGTATTATGATATTTATCTTGAAAATCATGTCTAATATGTATTAGTTGTTGTTGAGTATGTGACTATGTATTTTGGATGGATTAAAGGTGTGGAAAAGGATTTTATGTGAAAAATTATGTATAAGGGCAAAATGGTCATTTGATATATCTGATAATTTAAATTGTGTAATGAATAATTTAATTATGGTGTTTTAGCCTTTTCATGACAAAGAAATAAATAAAATGGAATTAGTATTTAAATAGATGATAATTTGGGAATTTTTAGTCTCAGGGGTATTTTGGTCTTGTTGACCTAAAGTATCCAGATGTGAATAATTGAGCCTAGGATGACCTTAGTATATTTTAATGTTGGCTTCGAACTTGACCTTGATTATTGTTGTCTCGGATGATTGGAAATAAGTAAGAACGGTTAAGTATGGAAATTGGATTTATCTGTATTATATACGATTTCGTAGTCACCTTAATAAAATATTAATATTTAAAGTGAAAGACCTCGAGATCGGGAATGATGGATCCTAGGGGTCGCTACCCTGAGGACGTGGTTTAGCCCACGGTTGATAAGGATTTTTGCTGGTGTGCCTTAGTGCCCCAGTCAAGCCCTACATCTTACTCTATTTTATACTGTGGACTAATAGGGGGTATCGATACTTATGGATTAGGTGTCCTTGTCGGTAGGGTACTGTGTTACCTTCATGTACTAGTGCGACGAAGGTACCTTTGCGTCCTTGGGTTGATAGTTGGTAGGATACTGTATTGCCTTGTTGCGTTAGTATGACTGGAGTACCTTTGTGTCTCCAGGTTGATTGATCTCCCCTCGAGAAAGTAAATAAAAATGGAAATGATATGATTTGATGGAAATAATGATTATCGGATTATTGGATTGCTCGGTAGCACCCTTTGTGCCTACCTGAGGTTTTGGTAGTAGCCTTCGTGCCTACCTGTGGTTCGGAAGTAACCTTCGTGCCTACCTGCGGTTTCGGTAGTAGCCTTCGTACCTACCTGTGGTTTCGGTAGTAGCCTTCATGCCTACCTGAGGTATTCTGAGGTTTCGGTAGTAGCCTTTGTGCCTACCTGAGGTTTTCTATGTTTTTAGTAGTAGCCTTCGTGCCTACCTGAGGTTTTCTATGGTTTCGGTAGCAGCCTTTGTGCCTACTTGTGGATTTGGTATCGCCCTTCGTGCCTACCTGTGTTGATTTTATATCTGTGAGCATACCCGTGATATTATGGATCTTATTATGCTGTATCTGTAAGTTTACATGTGATGTTATGGATTTATTATGTTGTACCTATACGTATGTCTGGGGTGATATGAATCTTAGTAAATTATACCTGTGATGTACGTGATTGTTTGGGAATTTTTGCTGAGACGTGAATTATGCTGAAGTTGGGTTTTAATTATTACTCAGAGAGTATTTCTGGGGTGTTTAATAATTAGTTTGGCTGTTTTAGATGAATGAAAATGAGTAGTACGTGACCTTGATGGAAATTGATCATTTGAGTGATTATTGTATATTAATCATCGTATTTATATGTATATATCTTACACCATGTTAATTAGATACCTTGCATGTGTTCCATGCTGATTTATCGTATTAGTTTGGTATAAAGGGTTGCTCAGTACCGTAGTACTGAAGGGTTCATTTTCGTGGGCCCCTGCGTATTCAAGGGGCAGTGGACTTTGCAGGTTAGCCTCTGAGCTCAGACAAATGCTAATAGTTCGGATTTGGGAGCGTAGGACTATCCGGTGTTTCTTTTGTTGTCTTATTTCCGGTTATATTTGGACCCTCGTGTCCACCTATAATTTCTCTCTCGTGTTTCGTAAAATGCTAGTGGCATTTTTAATTAGCAGTATTTATCTAACGTTCTCTCTATCCTGATTTCTATAATCATGATATTAATTTAAGTGGATTAATGATTTTAGCCTTAGCACTTGGTATGAGAATGGTAGAGGAAACCAGACTTGTACTAAGTGTGGCGGTAACACCCTTTGTTTTTATTGTTTTAGCTTCCGCACTTAACTCTGTAAACGAAAAATTTTCAGTTGTAAATTTTGGGGTGTTACACTTGTCCCTCTTTTATTCTGTGCCATCATCTTTTTCTACTCAGCTATTTTTTTTCTTCGCTAACCATTGCTTTACTCCTTTGTTGCCGTTTCTCCTCTTTTTTTTTCTACTATTCTTTGGCCCCTCTTTAAGCACTAGCATGGCTCATGTTTATGCTCCTTCATTAGTCTCTTTTGTTCCCAGGCCTTTGGGCCTTTGGTCCTTTGGTCGTTGATCCAAAGGCAAGTTATGACTCTAACCAAATAAAACTAAAATAACTAGCCACTTTCTTAGGGCTTATGATTGCACTTCGCATGTGCAATAAGCCCTTTAAACCCCTAGGTCACTGGTAAAGGACGAGTAAGGACTCATGAGGGTTTTGTAGATAATATAGCCATAAAGTCACACATAATAAAATAAAATAAAATAAAATCACACCTAACACCCTTAACCAATGTTGTCTTAGAATCGTTTACTTTCATCTGTCAAGATTAGCACTGAACTAAGATTCTACATTAGGAGATTTAAGGTATTAACTTCAATATATGGTTCATACATAAACATGATAGGTATGGAAAAATCAATAATATGGATAATGATCTACCATGCCTTAGTCACATCAAGATCCATCCTCACTATAGATACCCTCTATTTCTCTCTCTCTCTCGCTCTCAAATTCATAGCTACAAATGAATAAAAACATTTAGGTATGTGAGATAAGATGATAAAAATAACAAATTACTCACATATATAAATAAAGAAGGCTCACATTTTATGAATAAAACCTCATGAAAGATATCAAATACTTGCCAAATGGACTAAACCATATGCTTAACTCTTGTGACTAATCTCCATTAGATCAAAGGTTACTCATCTTAAGAATCAAATAGGACTTACTTATTGGTTGAAACAGGTTCAAGATATAGAAGGGTACGGATTATTCTAAGATTGTAGTGCTAAAAAGTTTAAGAGCTAGTGGGACCCCGATAAGTAGATGAAATATAAGCTTTAACTCCACATCGATAATACAAATCTCCACCTTAACACCAAACTAGAACGATGATATAAAAAGTAGAACATGAATAGAACTTTCTCAACATTATCTCCATATCTCCTCTCTTCCTTATATCGTATCATTTTCTTCTTCTTCTCTCTTTTTTTTCTTGAATATCTTTTTTTTTAAATTTTTTTCTTTCCCAATCACTTTTTTAAATAAGAATGATTACAATATAACGAATATATAATTTCTATCTTTACTACCAAACATGACCAATTAATTTCTTAGCATAAATACATATATTTCTTTCACATACACTCATATACACAACCACTCTATATCCATAATGATTTGATCCCCTTCCACTAGCTTTAAGCAATGGTAAGGATAAGGCTCGAAGGTTAATTAAATGTGGGTAGTGAAGAAAAATATATGTTCAATGTATAGACTCAAAGGACTTTTATAGGGTGTATATCATGTATACATAATGTAGGGTTAAGCTATTTGGTCATGTGGTGGAAAATTCCTAAGTTGCCTTCATCATTTTCTCAATGGGAGCATGTTTTGACTATAATCTTTGACTAGTATAAGAGTAAGTTCTAATAATCTCTAGAGTCCATTACAAAGCTATGGCAAGTAAGTTGATCAAACCAATCAAACATATAAGAGGTTTGCAAAGAAAATTTAAAGCCAAGACAAGTAGATAATTTCATGTGAATTCACTCAGGAAAAAAAAAGGTATATGTGGTTCGAAAGCTCACTGAGGAATATGATGCATTTCAATATGCCATATCGATGATTAGAAAATCATACATGTTATTTCCCTATTCACATTTAGACATGTGGATATGTATTCCCTATATCAAAATTAACACAAATAATCTTCACTTACTTTATCTCGATTTTATGATCCTCTTTTTGCTAGATTTTAAATATATGCTCCTCATTAACTAGTTAAGGGCTTTTAAGACTCTATAAACACTAAAAAAGTTTACATTTTTTAATTATTATTATTTTAATTTTTTTTCATGCAAAGACATAAAATACTCACACCTCTACACTTAAATCACACATTGTCCTTAATGTGTAAACAATTAAGGGAACATGTAATTTTAAGTATGGAGAGACAAAAAATAAATAAAAAAAAACAACTAAAGGGTAGAAAACTCTCCTATCACATTGGGTTACCTCTCAAGTAGCACTTGTTTTTATTTCTTCAACCTGACATGATATTGGTTTTACTCATTCAAGGTGGGTACATCCACTTGAGAGTTGCTTCACCAAATCCTTCTTTATGATGATCATCTATATCCTGTAAGGTAGAAAAAGACAAAATATTATTTTTAATAAAGTATTTAACCTAGCAAGAATGCAACTTACCTATCATGAGATTTAAGTTTTTGTGTAAAGAGATAATGTTTTACCCCATGTTAATATATGATGGTCTCTCTATCAAAGGAGGAACATATTATCCCATATCAAAATCTTTTAAAACATCTATCCAACATAACCTCTCCTTTAGAGCATTAAGCTTCTTATTAGATGTATCCAAGAAGATTTGATTATTCTATTCAATCTTGGAACACAAAACCTACTAAAAGAAGGAAAACAAGGAGTAGGGTTAGCATAAATAAAATCAAAGTGGTTCAAAGGCTTACCTCATGTTTCATGGTTATCTCCAAGCAAAATTGGGGAACAAATGTCCAAAGATGGTCTATAGTAGATAAAAGTAATAGTCTTGCCATCTGTATGCGTCTCTTTGTTTACTTGATGCTTATTTTGATGAGATTCTTCTTCTACTTTTACAAGTTCTTCTTCCACCTAATCATTCTTTTCAGTATGCTCCATGAAGACCTCCTCAACTAGCTCATCCTTACATGTGGACATGGCATCGTCATACTCATAACTCTCACTTGAATTTAGAATTGAAGTACTAAAGAAATCTTTTTGTGCTTGTAATTGATCGATCATGTTGACCAAATAACCCATTTGCTCCTCTAACACTGACATCCTTTCATTTTGTTTAATTTGACTTTGTATAAGTTGGTTTTTCCTATTTGTCAATGCTTCAAAAAGCTTTACCATTTTTTCTAAACTTGAGAGTTATGAAACTATAGAAGATTCTTGTTGAGGATATTGATTATATTTTGAAGCTTTATATTCGAGTTTGTAAGGGTCTTGATATGGAATTTGATAATGATCATTCATCTCCCACCCAAAGTTGGGGTGATGCCTCATTATTGAATAGTATGCGCTTGTGTAGGGGCCATGTCCTTGGAAACCATTGAAAGATTGAGCACTAGGTTGTGTCTATCCTCCTCCTCTCATAGCTTATGCATGGTAAACATACGGATTTCCTTGTGTCTGATACAATCTGCTTATATTACTAACTCCAATAGCTGTAGCAACCAACAAAACAGGAGTGGTAAGTTGGTTAAGTCTATCATCAAGGATACTTGAACTTAACTCATTTACTCTAACATTAAGATTCATGCAAAGTTGTCCATAGCTTGAGTATCCTCTCATAGCAACCTATGGACACTACTACTTCAAAAGAGAAGGTTAAAAATGAAAATTAAACACACAAAAAAATCCTAAAATAAACTAAATGGAAAAAGAAAACACTAAAAAAAAAGAAACACGATTACTACTAAAAATGATATTAATTTATAAACTTGAGTGCCCACAAGTACTCTGACCTCTAAATAAAAGGATGACATGACACACAAAACACATTAAAAATACTACTAAGACAAAGGTGAAGTTTTCAATCCCCGGTCACGGCACCAAAAATTTGTGTGGCTGTGGCTTGCACACAATTTAAACCCTCTTGTTAATAATTTTAGTACTGGTAAATAAGGGCATCATTCTATACCGAGTTTTAGAAGGCTGACCTCTATTTTACTAGCTCAAAAAAAATAAAAAATAAAACTCTAAAACACACACAATAAAATAAATAAGAAAAACACTAATGGGGTTTTAATAATAGAAAATAATAATAATAATAAATAAAATAAAATAATAAAAATAATGGATAAATGTAATTATGATAACTATGCTAAGAAAATTTAAATCCATCACTATATTAGGTCGAAATATAATAATAATTTCTAATTCAGTATTTAATCATGAGAAAGAGTTTGACCAAGTTGTAAGCCAAAAACAGGCCTATACACCTTATATTAATTCCCTAATATAATTAATAAGACAAAGCACCAATATTAATCCTATTATATACTATAAGTACAGTAGCAACAAGCGGCTTCTATATTTAACTAGATTTAATGCATTAACTACAATTAGAAGGATGTCAATTTAAGTAGTCAAACTAGTACAATAAGTATGTCTAGTTGTATTTTTCTTCTTTGACCCACACGTATCTGAACATTTTACTACTTCGGTCATAATCACAAAACTATTAGATGAATTTTTATCTAACCTAACTGTAATTTATATAATATAAATTATAGTATATTTATATGGTCACCTAGCAGGTAAATAATCCTATAAACTGTCACTATAAGAAAACCAGAACAAGGCATGCACCATATAAATTATACTCGACAGATATATATATATATATATATATATATAAACAATATAAATTAAAATAGAGTCAAAGAATAATATTATGAAACAAAGAAAAATAAAATTATATCTCAAATCATAATCTAGGGTTTTAGTTTATTCCTCAACAATAAATAATTAGCCAATCATAATGATTGAATTAAATACATAGAAATATGAATAAAAAATATAAATTAAAAATAGAAAAAGAAATAAATGAAATTAATTATGGATAAAAGATAAAAAAATTATTTAATTATAACTGTAATTAATTTCATATGAACTAAAATTTTCAGGTATACTTTTTCTCTCTTTCTTCTTCTCCTTTCTCGGCAACCATGATTTTAGTGCCTTTCTTTTTCTTTTCTTCATTATGAGCTGACCTGCCTTCTTTTCTTCCTGTTCCTAGCAACTATGTTTCTTTTTTTCTTTTATCTCTTTTGCCTTGCCCATTGACTACAGGTCGTCCTGTGGCGCTAGCTGCTATTGTCCCTCTTTTTGGTTCTACACCGTCAAATTTTCTCTTTAACTGTTTTTTTTTCTTTGTTGATTGCTACTTTTCTCCTTCATCACTGGTTCTCCTTCTTTTTTTTTATACTGTTCTTTGGCTCTCTCTTTAAGCTCTAGCGTGGCTCACTTTTATGCTCCTCCGTTTGTCTCTTTTGTTCCCAGGCCTTTGGGCTTCGGTCCTTGGGTCGTTGATCCTAAGGCCTAACCTTTTATTTATTTATAATTTACCTAGAAAATAATATTTAAAAATTAATAAATAATCTTATATTCTAAAAGTTATTTAATTTATATCATTTTAGCTCAAATAATGACATTTATGCAATTAATTCACGTAAACATAAAATTATAATTATTCACCTATATTACTGAAATAAAATACCAAAAACTAAGATTTTAAGGGTATAAAATAATTTAGAATATAAACTCATCATTTTATAACGTGATAGATACAAATATCCAATTATGAACACCCACGATGGACATATATGCTAATACACTGTGTGTTAGAGTGTTCACTGTTCCATCGACAAATTAGCCATCATTATATTTTTTTGGTTCTCTCTCTCTCTCTCTTTCTCTCTTTGCTTCATGCTCTTAGTTCCTTTCCCCTTTTCCTTCCTCAAAACTGAATCCTCCCCATCTAGATTAGGTTTTGGCCTAAACTTCTTTTGACCCTTGCATACCACATATTCATTAAGGACCTCATATGCACAACCTTCCTATCAAATTGCCATAACCTCACCAACAAAATGTGATAAGCATCCATAGGCAGAATATTGCATAAAACATCATCAAAATAATTTTCAATCTTAAAAGAGATAATAATTTATTTGGTTACCCTTACGCCTTTGTCTTTGTTGAGCCATTAGAGTGAATATGGTCTTGATGACCCTTGGTCTCCACACCAAGCTTGTTTACCATCTTATCACTAGCAACATTAGGGCTTGAGCCACTATCAATGTTGACTTCACACACTTTATCACCAATTCTACACTTGGCCTTGTTTGAGTCGTAAAGGTTGTTGTTGTACTTGGAGCACCCTTTGCAACATATAACAATCCACTGGGCCTTCTTCCAAAGAATCCTCTGGGATATCACTTTCTTCTTCAAAGTCTTCATCAAGGTCTTCATTCTCTTCACAAGCCTCCGTACTTGTTATCTCCTTTAAAGTTAAGGCCCTTTGGTTTTTACAATCCCAAGCAAAGTGGCCATAACCTCTACACTTTAAGCACTGCTTGTTCACCTTGTCAACCACATGATCCTTGCCCTTTTCTTCATGAGTGAACCTTCTAACATTCTCTTGGCATCTTAAGAAATTTGTGGCTTTGACATACCCTTAAAAGTCAGACCATATGGAGCATTGGTTGACTTGCTCATTGGCTTTGTCCTCTTCAATTGTTTCTCAAACCTAGTTGCTAACTTAACCAGGTTTTCAAACACTTCATAAGGATACACCTCTAGCTTCTCCCAAAGACTCATATTTAAACCCTAAATAAATCATGTACACCTTTTTTCTTCTTGTTCTTAGAATCCACACTCTCGAATGTATTCCTTAACTCCTAGCAACCCTTGCCTCAACGTGATCATTTTTATAAAATTTTCTTGCTCATATTCCTGAGGCACAAATTTCTTTTTCAAGTGTTTTTTTTTTTCAAATTTTCCCTTTACCTAATTTTTTATTTTTCTTCTCTCTCCTATATCCTTTTCAAATTATCATACCATACCCTAACAAATTTCTTAAACTTCAATTTTCCTATTTGGAACCTCTTCTCATCATCAATTCTCTTATACTCAAATATTGTTTCAACAATTTGCAACCATTTAAAAAAAGATTCTGGATCAAGATTAGCTTCAAAGTTAGAAAGATCAAAGTGGATTCCTTTTTCCACATCATCATAGGTTTTTCTCAAAGTGTCACGTGGTCTTACATAATTTCCCACCCTCTCTTCTTCTTCTTCTTCCACTCAGTTTTGTGCCCTTCTCACGTGGTGTTCTTCAACTTGTTTCCTTCAATTTTGTGGCTGCACATGGGACTCATGAGCTAGGAAAGCTTCTATTCTCACCATATTTAATTTAGCTCCTTGATTTCATCCATCAAGGTCTTGAGAATACCCCTTAAGTCCTCTCCTTGGTTCTTCATCCTTTCTCTTCACCAATAGAATATTGTTCTCCCAAACATGCCCTTAAGCACTTGGCCCCTTTGTGTTTTCTTGATGAATTATTGTAGAATCTTGAAGATGAGACACTCTCTTAAAGAATCTTAAAGAATATTGAAAGAAAGATTGAATCTTGATTGCAATAGCTCCATCCTGAGGCTTTGCTACCAAAATTGATGTGTGTGAGAGGATGGGATTCTCAATTATGTGAGATTAAGGCTTAGTTATGTTGAGATTAATAAGATGAAGGTTTGGTGATGGTGATTTAGGGTTAAAGGTATTCAAATAGGATAGAAGGATGATGGTGATGATTCAAATAAGATGATGTTAATTAGGTGGTGATGTTAACTGATGATGATGGTTCAAATGTGATAAGTTAATTAAGATGTTGATTCGACAATGATGGATTGGTGATGAAGGTTATTGGAATGTTAGGGTTTGGATGGAAGATGATGTCATGGGGTTAGGGTTAGGGTTTACTTTGAATTTTAAGGTTAGGGTTGAGTTAGGGTTTGAATTGATGGGTTAGGGTTTTGAATGTCAAAACTAATTTAGGTTTTCAATTAGCTTAGATTTTGGGTGATTTTTGGATGATAATGGTGCCTAGAAAAATCTCTATTATGGAGAGCATAAAGGATAGGACTTAATCTCTAATTCACGCAAACAAATAGATTAATATTTTCAAGCTTAATCGTTCAGACATATTATATTAACTTGAATTGAACTCACATATAATTCATCTTTTCATTCAACTTTAATATTGATTATCTACTTGTTCTAATCATTACCTCATTGCCTTAAATAGCCAATCTACCATTTTTCTAAAAAGCATAATTCAAAAAGATACTAAACTAAAAGATATTATGCTACTTTATACAAATTTTATGCTACTTTATGCTAACTTTATGCTCTAACTAATATCCAAAACTACTACTTAATTAATTAATTAGATAAATTAATAATTTCACATGACCAAGGTACATATTTCTTCCCCATGCACATGGCTATGCAATCTATGTATGCCATGCACATGCGCGTAGATGCCTAGTTGCTTGCTTGGTACGCTTTTAGTAACATAACCGTCTGTTTGTCTTCAAATTTGTAGGAGATACTTTTCAAATGAAGATAATTGGTTCCATAATTATGAAATCTAATTCTTGAGTGTTTTCTCCTACATCAATAATCACACCAGTGAATTTGATATTTAACTAGACCTTAAGCATCAAACAAGAGCAAAATGATTTAAATTTAAGTTACCAATCTAGTATGTCTAATGTTTCTGGTTGTATTCCCCTCCTTTAACCTACAAAGATCTAAATGCTCTAATACTCTAATTAGAATCATAAATATATTTATTTAATTGTTACCTAACCAAGTTATAATTTAAACATATGAAATCTAGCTTGTTTATATATCGACTTAATAAGAATATAATTCTATGTATTGTCTGAATATCCCACCTTTTTGTAAATGTGTTGAAGGATAATTTATACCAATTGTTGATGTTTGATTTTGATTTGGAACTATTATTGGGTTTGAGGCAAAGTTGGATTTGAAATAAGGTTAGAAAACTAAATTAAGTAATTTTTCATGCAGACACATCAACTAGTTACATGAACCAATCATCTTGTTTATCGTTTTGGCAAAATGGCTTTTACTCAACCATACCGATCGACTAGTTAAGGAATCAATTGAATGATTTGTAAAATAGTTGACTAGTAGGCCAAACCAATTGACTTGTTTGTCAAGCTAATTACATTTTCAAAACTCAATTTTTTAGGAAAATTTCTTATACTAAAATGGAACCTTTATAACTCATACCAAATTATTCCTAAAAGATTTTTAACCTTCCTCATGATGCATTTGGTCCAAAATACTACCTTAGATCGATCTAGGAAATCGATTTAGATAATTGAGGGGAAGAGGACCTTAACTTTTTCTTCTTCCACCTCTTTCCTCTACACACTTCTGGGATCATTACTTTGATTTTAGACTCGATTCTTATTAGCTAAGAGATTATTTCCATGCCAACCTTCCATTTTCCCCTATTATGATTTGCATGTTTGGATCAATTAACCCCCACTCCTCCAGAATCACCATTTGAGCTCTAGAGGATAGGTCATCATAGCTTGGATGAAATATGTTAGTTCAACTAAAATTTAAATGGTAAGAATTATGATTTTTGATTTGTTCTTAACCACACTTGTAATTTGTATCAATTTGTTGGCTATAAATAACCTTAATCGCCCCTTCTATTCACCTTTCTTTCAGTCACAAAATTACTTTAGCTCTCTAATATTCACCTTATCCCTCTCTACTTCAAGCCTTGTATTTAAGTGTTTTTTACTCGTCTAATCCTTTCTCTAGCTCTCTCTTGTTTTAATTGATAAGAAAGAAAGAGTTGGATTTAAGAGAAAGTTGAGTGGTTCAGCAAAATCTTCATCTATTTTTCTATTAGGTGTGGTATGTCCATTTTTTCCTTTCTATTTCAATTTTGGATTTGGAAAATTTATTTAATGATTTTTGAGTTAAAATTGTTATTTTTAAGGTTTTAAAAGTTGAGTATTTCCAGAGGTTGAGTTTTCTTATTTGAGAAAAGTTTTTCATGTAGCACGTAAGCCATTATTACTTCTAAAATGAGTTGTAATTAAGCTTGCATGTTATGGAACCATTAAATTTTTATTTTACATGTTGGTATGAGTATATAGCTTTTCAAAAATGATATTGAATGGTTAGACTATGCATCTTGAAGGAAAAAAACATGATTTTTTTTGGAAATATTAGGTTGTGATGATTAATGGTTAAATATGCAACTATTGTAAGCTAGAAATGTGTTATGTGATGTTAAACTATGATCCAATTTGGTATGATAAAGATTTGTAAGCATGAACTGCATGAAAATGCCTGTTTGGTGTTGTTGGAGGGTAAACCGATTGACTAGTTAGTTTTCACCGATCAATTAGTTTCTAGAATAGTTGATTGGTCAACCCAACCCATTGATTGTTAGGCTTACAAGGACCTTAGTCTTGCTCTATTCTTGAACCCATTGACTATTTGGATATGACTAATCAATTGGTCTATGAATAATCTACTGGCTTGTCTAAAACAATTGATCGATTTGAGGAAATCCTAGTTTGGTCAAGCCAAATTGATCAATATGCTTACCTGAACCAATTAACTAGTTGGGCTAGACCGATTGACTAGTTAGGTTAGACTGATTGACTAGTTTGATTGGTTTATGTGATTTTTTAGCTTGGATATGCTTTGAGATTATGTATAGGAATATTATATAACTATTTTATTAAGAAATGCATATGTTACCATGGATTAAAGACCTAATGAATGGATGAAATGGGCCATGATTCATGACATATTCATTATGTTTTACGTTTGAGATTTCCTAATTGGACAACTAAACAAACATTCAAAGGATGATTCCAATAGTATTCCAAAAGACTTTTGACTATTATATAATGGAGCCAGAAGATATCGGATAGGATGATTGACAACAACCTCTCTTCAGGTAATTGTCTAATCCTTCTAAAGAAACTCCTAGGTCAGTAAAACAACAAGCTTTGAATTATTCTTTGATTGATGGATTATAAAGGCCTTTATGGGTAAACCACAAATGAAATGTGATAATTTTGAGAAAAAGGGTGATGAAATACAGACTATTTTTTGGATGGACTAATATAATGGATATGGTTAATATTGGCGAAGCATAAATGGAAATCCCACACATGGTTGGGGATGGAAAGGATTAATATAGAAGAAATATGCAGATATCTTTCTTACTTATTTTATAGGCCTTATGTGATCACGTAATCTCAATAGTAATGTACTAATCTTGTAAAGTGAAAGATAATTAAGCTGTTTATGGTTCTAGGTTACCCGATCCTCTATTAGCTACAGGAGGTTAGTCTATCTTTAGGAATTTATTAGTGCCTTCGTGTGGGATCCCAGCAGATCCTCGTACCTTACCTACTCTAGACATTGATGATATATTAGGGAGTATCAATACTAAAGGGTCTAATTACCTAAGTGGTTGGATTTAAACTGGACTTATGTCCATTGTGGTTATTGACTTCGACTTGGAATTTATATCCCTTGGTTTGGATAGTCTTCCATGGTATATGAGACCATGGGGTGGTGTATAGTCCATAGCTCAATGTTGACAATAATGATAAAAAGTTTGAATGAATACTCGGATAGTAATTGGAATGAATAATTGGATAATGATTTGAATGATTAATTGGATACTGATTGGAATGAATGGATAATGATAACTAAGATAAATATGTGGATAATAAATGGAATAAGTATTTAGATGAGAGTAAAATAAGGATATGTTAGAATTAAAAGATATAAGAAAAGGATGGAAAAGAGAAATAAGGACTATAAAGGAAGAAAATAATCGTTTAAGCAAGTTGGAAAAATAAACCTTAATGTTTATGTGGATAACCTGCTTAGTATGTGTGTATGACTATCTATGATATTGTATTACAAAGACAATCATGATGCATTTTGAATTACTTGAGTTGTGCATGATAGTAAATCTTGATACATTACCTGGTCATGATAGAGTATGTATACTTCATTATATGGCATTGGCATGATACATGTTAAGTATGATTTCCATGACATGATTGGACCTTATATGCTCGTAACTCCCATTGAGAAGGTAACTTAGCGTACTCAATATGTAGCATAATTGTGTGCCCATTTTCTTTATTACCTATTCATTCCTACAAGCAAAGGATCATGTGTAGGTTTTGGGGATAGTCAGTAGTGGGCCTACCTCATCTTAGGTTTGGGGCTTGAGAGTGTGGAAATCTAAAGGTTGTTGTGCTGTCTATGATGGGTCATGGTTTGGGGACCACACCCTAAATTATTTTCTATCATAAAAGCCTTGTAATTTAGTTAATCCATCTCCCTATATTTGACTATGTTGGGGACCGTCAAAGTCCTGTGTTGTAAACCTTTCTTTGGAATATTTGACTATATTTGGGCATTCTACTTTAATTTGGTTGGTTTGGTTTTCAGCCTTGTCTCTAATATAAGACGTGCAGTAACGTCTTTCTTGTATTAGGTACAACTGTAGCAACCCGTTTTTCCTAAGTGTATTTAGTATTTTCTACTTCTACACCGTTTAAAATAAATTTTTTTGGGTAGTAAAAAATGAGGGTATTAAATTGCCACTATAAGGATTTTAGAATAATACATGCACCATATAAATCACAATTGATAGAATCCCACATATAAATAATACAAATTAAAGCAAACTCAAATCATATTCTTATGATAATTAGTAAAACATAGACATTTTTTTATTATTATCTCAAAACATAGTTTAAGGCTTAAATTTCTCACCTATGAAGAATTATTTTAGCCACACATCATGTAAAAATTAATTACAAAAAAAAATGCAAGTGTAGGAAAAGAAATAACAAAAAGAAAGTATTTTCATGTGCGAACACCTTTGGTGAAACTTGATTCTTGATTGTATTTTGTGTGTAGGGAACAAAAATTAATCTATATGATGGAATGAAGTATTTATGAAAGAATTATTGATCATTGATGAAGTATGTATGTGAATTATGATGATGGATGAAGGTTGAAGATGAAGAACTTTATAGATGAGATTTTTATGATAGAGGATAATCGTGTGTGTGTATGGAGCTCTTGAGCTTATAATATATTTATTGGTGTGGGAGAAAAGGTTTTAAGGCTTCTATATCTTTTTATAGGTCAACCATAACATATAATTTTAATTTGGAAAAGAGTTGGACTAGAGATTTTACATGTTAGAAAGATTTTGGTAAACATGGACATGTTGAACAATAGAGTCTAGTCGTGTTTTTCTCGACTTCAACATTTTTTCCCACTACAAAAAATTTTGATATTTTGGTCAAATTTTATCTTCAAACCTTGGAATGAGAATATTAAAAATGTTTTGGAAATAAAAAAAATATATACAACATTGAACCATGATATTGTTTTTTATTATCAAACCATGCACGTTCAACTTTCTCCCCAAAAGGCCATTTTTTATGTTCTTCTCTTCATGATTGATTCCAAAGGAGTACCTGTAATTTAAGAGAGGTTAAATGTAATCCCCCAAAAAAATTTGAAAACCTATAATTTAATAAATATCTTATATTTGAAATAAATTAGCTTTTAAAATTATCTAATTTAATTAATTTATAGATTTTTGAGTATATAAATTTGGACGGGATTATTTAGTAAATTAAAATAGATATTTTGTTATTTTATCATGCTATTTTTATTTAAATAATTTTCCAAACTAATATTTTACTAACTTTATCCTTTTTAAACTAATATATTAGATTATAATGAATTAAATTATTTAATTAAATAATTTATCAAGAATATTACATTTTATGATTTTATAAATTAATTTACATTATTTTCCCTATTTTTCCATTTCCCTTTTTACCCTTTTCCCCCTTTTCCTTTTCTTCTTTTCTTTTTCCCTTTTCCCCCTCCCTTGGGCCGCCTAGCCTGGCTGCTTCCCCCTCCTTGCACGCTGGGCCACAGGCCCGATTCTCCCCCTTCTCCTCCTTGCACGCCCATCCCTTTAGCCCAAACTCCCCTTTATTTTTTCCCCTGGACCGGCCGGCTCCCCTTCTTTCCTGCGTCGGTCCAGCCGCTCACACCTCCCCTCCCTTCTTTCTTCTCCCACGCCCGACCAGCACCCCTCTGCCATGGTTGAGCATGCCATGCCCGCTGCAACTGCCGCCACCTGCCACCACCACCTGCCTCCGTGCTACTCCTCCTCTCTCCCCCATCATTTTCTTTCCTATTTTGAGCCAAACTAACCCTACATCCCTATCTCGCATGCCCTCTTTCTTTCCTTCTTCTTCTCCTCTTTACCCTGCAACCGACACCTCCTTGCCACCCTGCGTCCTCTCACTAGCCACCCACCTGCCCCTCTCTTCTCCCTCTTCTTTTTCTTCATCTCTCCAGCCCTTCATTCCCTATATTTTCGAGCCCTTCTCCTTCCCGAGCTCCCTCTTCTCTCCTTCCTTCTTCCCCATTTTTTTTCCTGTCTTCTCTCCATGCCGCCGCCAACCGCCATTCCAACCACCGCAACCAGCCCCTGCGCCGCCTCCTGCCACCACCCCCTACTGCCCTACACCATCACGCCACCCCTTGAGCCCCTGCACTTCCTCCCTTCTCCACCACTTCCTTTTTCTCCCCATTTTCCCCCCTTATCGTCAAGCCACCTGCAACCACCTCGTTTGCCGCCTTCCGGCCACCTCTGCCTCCACCCAACCCACCATTCGACACCCTACAACCCCCTCTACCACCCCATACCTTAATTTCCCGAAAACATCCCCCTTAACCCTTCATTTTTCCCTCCTCTTTTCCTTCCTTCTCAGCCCCTCCACCTCGGTAGCCAACTTCGTCGCCGTCTCTGCCGCCCTATACCGCTGTGAAACCACCCTTATCCTCCACCTACACCCCCTCTTCACTCCTGCACCATTCCCTTGCCTTGAAACCTCCCCCATCTACCCTCTTTTCTAGCCCAAAGACCCCAACCTGAAAATAACTAATTTTTCCTTCCTTCACCCTCCCCTTCGAGCCTTCCCTTTTTATTTTGCATGCAGCTCATACTGCATGAGCAGGATGAGCTGCTGCATGATTTAGTATTTTAATGCAAAATTTTTAAGGTATAATAGTATTTTAAGTTAAGTGTTTTATTAATTAAATTTTATAAAGTTTTATGCTTGGATTCTTATTTCTAACATAATAATGATGGATATTATGTTTAGGTGTTGAGTTGCTAATTAAATCTTGAATCTTTAACCGGGATACTGGTAAGATTTGATATTTTGCGGGATTAAGGTAATCGTTAATCTTCACTTAACTACATGGAAAAACGTATGCTAGCACATTAAGGATTTTAGTATGATTTTATGCACGTTTTGTGTGCCTAGCATGATATATAGATGGTTGTTTATATTGATTGATAGAAAAGGAAAAGTATGATAGCCTTTGTGCCATGTGTAGGTATGATAATTAAGGAAGGAGTTTGATTATTGTTAAATGCTTCTCTATGATGTATTATGTTGCTAATGCATGAATAATATTATTGTCTAAGGGTTATTTTAGTGATATGCTTATGGAGTATGTGATCTAATATATGTAGTTGGTAATGAGTATTATGTTGAATAATGACAAGTTGGTGGACTTAAATGATAAGAATGAAGTGCTAATATTGGTATTTTATGTATTGGTGGTAAATTCATAAAAGTGGTGTAATAAAGGGGTTAAGTGGAAATTTTATAAGTCAAAGAGTATTTTGGAAATTTTGTAGTAAAGGGGAATTTTGGTAAATTTGAAAGAAAGGGGTAAAACGGTAATTTTGTAAGAAAGGGTATTTTGGTAATTTCAAAAGAAAGGGGTGAAATAATAATTTTATAAGTAAAAGGATAAAATTGTAAGTTGTGAGAAAGAAGGGCATTATGATAATTTTTTAGGCAAAAGAACAATAAGGTAATTTTATGATTAAATGGAAAAATGATAATTTTATAAGTAAAAGGGGTATTACAGTAATTTTTGGAGAAAAGGGTAAGGTGGTAATTTTGGAGTCAAAGGGCAATATAGTAATTTTATAAGTAAATGGTAAGAATGGTAATTTTGGAAGTAGGGGTAAAATAGTAATTTTGGATGAAGAAGGGTATTATGATAATTTTTCAAGTAAAGGGGCATTATGGTAATTTTTGGAAGTAGAGGGACAAAGTAGTAATTTCATAAGTAAATGGTAATATGGTAATTTTATAAGTGAATGGCGAAATGGTAATTTTATAAGTAAAGGATATTATGGTAAACTTGGGAGTAAGGGGTAACTTGGTAATTATGATAACGACGAAAGATAATTTGGTAATTAAATTATGATTATAGAAGGGCAATTGGATAATTATGATACTAGAGAAGGGTAATTTTGTAAATCAACAACTTAAAGGGCATTATGGTAATATTATATATGGAGAAGGGTAAATTGGTAATTATAATTATGAAGGAGGGTAAATTAATAATTGAAATTATGAAGAAGGGTAATTTGGGATTTATTATAATTGAAAAGGGTAAAACGGTAATTATAATAATTGAGAAGGGTAGAATGGTAATTATGATAATGGAAAAGGGTAATTTGGTAATTTAACCAACTAAGGGGCAATTCTATAATTTTGATAATAGAGAAGGGCAATTTGGTAATTAATCGACTAAAGGGTGAGTTAGTAATTATTTAACCTACTAAAGGGGGAAATTGGTAATCATAATAGCGAAGAGGGGTAAGTTAGTAATTTATCCAATTGAAGGGTAAGTTGTTAATTGTAATAAAAGAAAAGGGAAAAATAGTAATCTAACCAACCAAATGGGACATATGTTAAGTGTAGCAATTATGAGGGGTGAATGGTGATCTAAAAAGTGTAGGAGATGACTTGGTAACCTAAACCGAGTAAAGGATAAATTGGTAAATAAGCAACCTAAAGGATAATAGGGTAATTTGTCAAGTAAGGAAGGAATGACTTAGCAATTTTATATGTAAGGGGTAAATAAGTAATGTGTACCTAACATGTCGTTGTGACTGTGGAATTTCATATAATATGATTTAAATAATGTTGATTAGACAAGTAAGAGTATTTGATAATTAGTATGGCCTTAATGGTTTCTCTGTGATAGCTTGGATAACCGTCTGAATAAGAAATGACTAATGATATCAGAACGATTGAAAGTGAATAAGTATCTGAATATTGTGCTTTTCGTGATCACCTTAATTAAGACACTAATGTTTAAAGTGAAAGACCTCGAGATCGGGAATGGTGACTCTTTAGGGGTCGCTACCCTAAAGACGTGGTTTAGTCCACGATTATTCTGGTATTTGCTGGTGTGCCTTTGTGCACCAGTCAGGCCCTATATCTTACTCTATCTAGCTCTACGGACCTAGTTAGGGGGTATACATACTTATGGATTAGGTGTCCTTGTCTGTAGGGTACTGAGTAGCCTTATACACCAGTACAACCAGGGTACCTTTGCATCCTTGGGTTCATGGTTGAAGGGTACTGAGTAGCTTATATGCATCGGTATGACCGGTGTACCTTTGTGTCCCGGGTTCTTGATCTCCCGTCTGAGGCAAATAAATATGATTGTTGTGCTGATTAAGGAAAGGAAAGATACTAATTACGAAAGTGAAATATTAATGAGCCGAGCCCAGTTGACTTATGATATTGAGTACCGATCCACCGGTTATAATAGTGGCCCAGGAGCGTGTTTCCCTAGCAAGTGATATTGAGTACCAGTCCACCGGATATAATAGTAGCCCATGAGCGTTGTGCCCTGGATGATGATATTATATATATATATATATATAATATATATATATATATATTCCGGTCCACCGGCTAAAATAGTGGGGGTCCCAAGCTCAATAAAACTAGTTATGTATGTGAATAAAGTTATGGAAAAATACTAATCACTTATAGTGGAACACCATGTGAGTCGGGGCCAGACTGGTCCACCGGCAAATAATAGTGGCCAGGAGCGTCTTGCCCTAGAGGCTAGTCCACTGGCAAATAATAGTGGTCAGGAGCGTTCTGCCCTGAGTGTATACTTTCCGGCCCACTGGCTATAATAGTGGGGTTCTCGCACTCACATGGATATAAAATATGAGATTTATTAAATGATGGCGGAATAATGGCTTAAGGCCCGAATGTATTGATTTTACACTATGACATGGCTTAAGGCCCAAGAGTATCAATCGTGACTTATAACTTGTTATATATGTGATTGTTATGTATGCACCTCTTATTACATATGTATATAGTTGCATTATGTGTTGCATTGCGGGCTTGTTTTTAAGTGTGGTATTAAAGGGTTACTCAGTACCATAGTACTGAAGGGATTCCCTTGGTGGGGCCCCTGCCTATTCAATGGGCAGTGCCCTTGCAGGTCTTTTCAGGTGCTACTCAAGTGGACTACGGGAAAGAGAGTAAGGAATTATCCGGTACCGTTAGGGCTTTTCTCTTTCTCTTTTAAACTTCTAGTTTTAATGCTAATGTTGTTTAAGTAACCATCATTGGTAGATGTTATTCTTGTAAACGATTTGATGCGCTACTCTGATTTATGTATGTTGAAATTCTTTCAAATTGTATTTCATTTTTCTTAGCCTTAGCACTTGGTACCGGAACGGTATGAGTGAACCGATCTGGTACTAAGTGTGGCAGTAATACTCCCAAAGTTCACATTTTATTAATTTGCTTCCGCTAATTTCCTTTTAATTAACGAAATTTTTCAGTAGTGAATTTTGGGGGTGTTACATTAAATTATCCTATTTAAAAGAAAAATTAATGCAAAGTGGAGAAGATTAACACCATAAAAATAGGGAATAAAATGCACTTATCAATATAGTGATAACTTGTATGGCTTTTGGTAGAATCTCTTTGAAGAAAAATGGTGTGTTGGATAAAACGTTCTAGAGAAAAAAGGATTGATGTATGGAGATCACCTTTCATATTATCTTTTTTTCATAGGTACATTGTTTAAGAAGGGTATTGTAATAACAATGGCTAGTAGATGAGTTCTAATGGCATCCTAGTGTAAAACATTGCATTTAACTAACTTATGTTTTGCAGATGAATTATTAACTTTTTATAGAGGCAATTGGTTTCTACATAGATGATTCAAGAAAAGATTGTAGAGTTTAGTGAAGTTTTTGATTTAGTGGTTAACCTACTTAAAAAAACCTAATACATACTTTGGTAGGGTGCCTCTACATCATTAGCAACAAATTTTGATTCTTTTTGGATGTGAAGAAGATACATTCCCTTTTTGATATCTAGGAATTCCTATAAGCGCTACATGACTAAGTTTTAATCAATATCATCCATTACCAAATAAGCTCTTAAAGAAGGTTAAGTGGCGGACTTGAAAAAAACTAAGCTATTTTTAGAGATTATAGCAAATCCAATTTGTTTTGGGTGTATTCAAGGATTTTGGGCTCAGATGTTCATACTTCCTAAGATGATTCAATATGTTGATTCTATTTACAAAGGTGATTTTGGGTAATTTTGAGTGAAAATTGTATAGCTATAGTTGCTTGGATTACTATTTATCTACATAAATCCAAAGGTGATTTAGGTTAAAGACATATCAAAATCTGGAACAATATAGTCGTGGAAAGTACTTGGGGAAAGCAACAAGGAATAAGGAAACATTATAGATTAAATAGGTGCAGAAGTTGTATCTTAAGAGAAATATTATAAAAATTATGAATCTAAAGCTCATTATTTTTGGATTTTTAGAAAAGTGATGATCTTGATCTCTACTCTATTACAACACACTGACACAACTAATAGTGAGAAACATGGTTCTTAAAGCGTTCAATAAGTGTATATTATACTCAAGCTAAAGGCACCCAAGCAACCTTGGAGGCATATTATAAGTACACGTGTTAGATTACCAAGGAATAAAACAATGATATGGTTATGTCACGATGCTTTATTGACTAAGGATAAATTATGCAAGTGGGGAGTGATAGATGAGGATCAATGCAACATCTATCAAACGGAAATAGAAGATTAAAACCAATAATTCACTAAATGTTCTATGAGCTTACAACATTAAATGCTTAATTCAAATTAGATTAAACTCATTGATAAAAAATATCGTTGTAACAACCTCATTTTTATTGGTCATTTTTTAAGGCAAAATATGCTTAACCAAAGAAAGAAATAAGGGTATGATCGTTGCATTGAATATGGAGAGGGGTATGGCTATTCACCTAACTCATGTTCAAGACAAGGTTAAAATGTAGTTGAATAACTCAACTCTATAACACAACCCTTTATATATATATATATATATAGAATAGCAGTAAACATCATTTTATATATTAAATATGGAAATAGATACAAGGATCTAACCAATGAAATTAAAATCAAATAATTTATACTATCATCACTATTCCACAATAAAGGACCTCATATATCCAAACAACTTGAAAAATAATGCTAAATGCTCCTCTAAATGAGTCACAATCGATGTAATGCCACAAAGGTGTCAATATTGTGAGGTAATTAGTTAGAATTATCTCTTATGTACACACAAGCACAAATAACATGAGAAAGTTTAATTGTTACACCACACATGTATAGGTCATTCGTCAGATACATCTTAGACCCATGATTTGCATTACAAACATAAGGTTTCTTTAGTAACGTCTAAGAAGTCACTACTTAGTAGACATGCATACCAATATGTCATCCCAATCATATGTAATTATCATTTTTTTAATTGGGGTTTCTTGTAATACTTGACTCTTTAAAATCCCTTTTCATTCTCTTTAGAAATCCATTGTAGGAATTTGACCTTTCAAGAACTTACAAAACTATTTATGTTAAATATTTTTTGGTAGAAAATTTATATTTTAAGGTCATATTTTAGAGTTTTAGATAAAAAGTAGATTTAATCTATTAAAAAGGTAATAGAGAGGGAGAGATCCCCCCATAACCATCTTCCTCCTTTTTCTTTCCTTATTCTCTCTTATCCTCTTTCGTTTCCCTTCGATGACATCAAATAGGTAAGGGAGCCAAAGATAATGAAATATCATCTCTCATCTTCTTCTTCATCCACCACTAAAGTATCTAGAAAGTGTCATTATTATCCAGTAGAATAAAAAATGACCTTCAACATGGAGAAGCAATAATTGGATATTCCAACCATTTTTATTCTCATCAAGTGATTGACTTGAAGACAACAAAGCCACCAATAAAGTAGTTATAACTCTCCTAAAATTTAATCTTCATTAAAACAACATTACATAAGCCAAAACACAAAATGTAATGATGTTATGTTACATCCAACATAGAAAATATGCTCCCTATACTTAATCTATGTTGGTTATAAGGAAGAAGAGAGATATAATAAAAACAAAGGACATAGAAGTTTTGAGAGGGGGATATATTCTAGGTAACAATACTCTAGATCAAACCAAATTAACAATCACCACAAGCAACCCAACGAAAGTACTTAATCAATGAGTAACATCAAAATCTTCCTATAGAGTTATAGCTACCCATTAAATAATTAAAGGACCATAAAATAGAACCCATTAGTACAATGGTATTGAGTAAATTACTATCTAGTAGTAAGCATGTAAAGATTACATGTAGGATATAGGAGGAATCACAAGGGGACAAACATACATAAACACATTAAACAACATATGCATCAATGAGATATTATAATACATGACATATCATAATCATTACAAAGATCACATTCTCATCATACCATACGCTTAACCATATATAATATCAATAAGTGATCATAACCATTCTAATTACTTAGTCAAATTGAATTCAAGGACCCCACTATTTATAATTGGTGGAATGGTATCAACTTATCAATCCTTTTAGGGTAAAATAATCTTGGGAACCACTATTATATTTGGTTAGCGGGTATCATAATCCTTTTTAGGAAAAATAATCCTTGGAACCATTATTATTTATGATGGACTGGTATAATCATAAACCACTCTAAGCGCATAACACTCATGGCCACTATTATACCTATTGGAATGGTAATAAATACAACTCCAAGGGAGAATGCTCCTGATAACTATTATATTAGGTGGAATGGTAACATGTAAAACCAATCCTTACTCACTTGATACTTCACTTTTAATAGCAATGTCTTATTATGCATCGTAGCCAACATAATCTATATTAATATAGCTAAAGGTCGTGTACAAAGGAAACTATTGACCAATCAATCAAGACCCATAAATATTTACTTTCATTTTAGTTACTTAAGGGGACATACGATACAACCCATAAATGTATAAAGTACACCAATCATATTGGCATAGTAAGGTAACATTGTACCCTATTTTTATACAACCCAAATATGTATAAATTATATCGATCATACTAGTGCACAAATGAAAATACCAAATAGTCAATCAAGACCCATCAATAACTAATCAATATTTACTTTCATTTAAATTACTCGAAGGGACATAAGATACACCCTAAAACATATAAATTATATCAACCATACTAGTGAACTAACGTAATATTTTATCATCCTTCTGTACAACCTAGAGATGTATAAAGTACACAAATCACACTAGCACACTAAGACAACACATTATCCTTTAACCATACAACTTGGAGACATATAAAGTACACTAGTTATACTAGCACACTAAGGCAACATAATACCCTCCAACTATATAATTTGGAGATGTATAAAGTACACTGGTCATTCTAATATACTAAGGTAGCATAGTACCCTCAAACCATGCAGTTTAGAGACATATAAAGTACATCACTCATTCTAGTGCACTAAGGCAACACATTAATCCCTAAGCTAGGCTACCTAATCTTTAAGTATCGATACCCCCTATAGAATTTATAGGTTATCTAT
Organism: Tamarix chinensis; assembly: GCA_030549775.1. NCBI lineage: Eukaryota > Viridiplantae > Streptophyta > Magnoliopsida > Caryophyllales > Tamaricaceae > Tamarix > Tamarix chinensis. The sequence continues at coordinate 17,357,270 of CM060172.1, read as the reverse complement.
GGAGTAAACTAGAGCCTTTTTAGGGAACTAAGGAACAATAGTGAAACCAAACCAAATGAGGACCCTACCTTGTCCCTAGGATAGCTAACCCTATAGAGTAAATCATTCCCTAATCTTGACGTCTTCCACTTCAGATATTAATATTTTATTTAGTGAGCACAAATATCACAAAGTACATGAAAATTTCTAATTTACATACTTAACCATTCTCCCTTATTTATCATTATTTAAATAAACCTAAAGTTTAATGGTCAAAATAAATTTAAAGTTAATACTAAGGTCAACCTAACAATCTACCAATGACATCCTGTGTCTAATTATTCATGTATAGGCACATTTGGTAAATATGATGAAAATACCCCTAAACCACATTTACCACTATATTATCCCTTTTAAAAAAGAAAATTTTCTTTTAATTAAAAAGTTTCCATGAAAAGGTTTATACGATAATTTAAAACACTTTATCATGCAAGTAAATTATAAGAGATGGAAAATGAATATTTTACCCCTACACATGTTTAAACATGTAAAACCCTACCATGCGTATCTAAATCATCATAAATCACATGATTTCATACTTAACAACATATAATGTATGTTAAGCATAAATATTCGGATAACATAGATATGGTATATTTTAAAGACCAATTTACTTCTATAATATAAAATAATAATAATAATAATAATAATAATAATAATAATAATAATGTAAAAATACACCTAAACATGCTCTACCTATCATGTTATGCATATATATCATACATAATTAAATATTTTAACATGCTCCATTATATATAATTTCTTGCTAGCATTTTTAGAAAAATAAATAAAATATAATAAGACATGGTTAAGATGATAAATACAAATTAAAACATCATAACCCTAATATGATATCATGAAATTTTTATATTTAAGGCATATGAGTTACCATAATTCTAGCAAAAAAGAATTCATACATATATACATATATATATATATATCAAACCCAGCCTCCACTAATCCTCCTTCTTCACCTAAAACAAACCATAACATAACAACTAAAAAAAATACTTAACTAGGCCATCATAATAACTAAATAAAACCCACAAAAAAACCCAATCAAAGCTCCATTTTTAGGGGGTGAATCACATGACTGCTCAAGCAACAAAGGAACCCAAAGATGAGCTACTCATGCAACACAAGATGCCTAATATGAGGGTCTCATGATGTATGGGGGTAGCTGCATAAGGAACATATGCAACATGATAGATAGAGTGAAGGGAAATAATATAGCCTTATTCTAGGAATGCAAGATTATCATATAGCAAGACAAGGGAATACATTATATGTTGGGAACAACAAGAAGCTAGGGTGAGTAATGCTGCTTTAAGGACCAACACTTGGTGGTAGCTAGTTGCGTTAGAGTGGATTATGGTGGTGGTGTAAATTTTGGAAAGATATAGAAGAAAAGCCAAGAAGAAGGAGAAGAGATAAAGGAAGAAAAAGGAAGATAGGATGCTTAGTGGTGGTAATGAACTTTGCAGATCACACTTCATGATTGATCACTCCTTGAGTCATTCACATTGCATGGATCTTGGTTGTGTGAATGATTCATGTTTGTTTTGTTGGGTTGCACAAAGGTTTAATCCAAGAAAAGGCTGGAAACATGAGAAAGAGGGTAAGGGCGGTGGTTCCGTGTGGAGGATAGGGTTGATAGCTAATAACAATTATGAGGTAGTGTTTTGTAGCATCAACATATGTTGGTGTTGGAAGTTTGGGTAGTTTTTTGTGTGAAACAAAGATTCCCAAAAATAGAGGATGTGGTCGGTGATTGGTGTTGGTGGTGGTTGTGAGTAGGGGGTGTTGCAATGAATAAAAGGGAATGGGATAGAGAAATTTCTATATATAAGAAGAAACTATAAAACATAAGGGAGGAAGAAGAAAAGAAGGGAGTTTATATTCTATAGATGTGCGAGGATATGGTGGAATGCGTATGAGGAAGCATGAAGGGATCAAGAAGTTGGTGTGCAAGGTAAAGGGTTGGGGTGGTTTGTGAGAAAAAAAATGGCTAAGGGATGGAGTATTAGTTTGGGATTTATTTGGCTTAGGCTTAAATTATTTTTTTTACTTAGGGATTTTGTTTAATGAAATCGAACCAAGGATACCAATTAGTTAAAGTGAGGGGTAAATAAAAGGGAAAAGAAAGGAAAATAATTAGGATAAAATATTTAAGAAATTGTTTGGGTTATAGATTAATGGTTAAAAAATGGTTACGACAACGTTTAAGGTTTAGTTTTGAATAATAGGTTAAATATTCAAAAATAAAGGTTTATAAAATTTAGGGGGCGTTATATTAACGGTGAAAGCTTCTGATGATTGGCAGGAGAGGTAGTGCACAACATCGACAACCAAACACTACCAACATCCTTCACTACTGTCATACAAAAATTCATTCAATGATCTAGAAGATCATATTGGTGAGTCCACAAGCTAGAGATCCCCCTTTTCTCCTATGCTTAATTAGCTCTGAACCTAGGTAAGGTGTTACTTATCTTTCTTGTAGTGGAGGCATTCTTATAATGATGGGATGTGTTCTTTAAGTTGTATATTTGGTTGGTAAGTATGCTTCATTGAAAGGAATATTGTATATTTGGTTGATAAGTATGCTTTATTCAAAATAGTGTATTAAATCATATATCAACTCATGCAAGATGATCCTTATGCTAAATGAGTTTATAATTAAAACATGGAAGTATATATATCTTGTATGTTGAATAAGTATGTGAATATGAGTATGATGAAAAATTTGTGTACAATACAAGTAAAGTTGTGTATGTTTGGTCACTCTTGACCATTTTGGAAAGATGTATATGAATGCTATATATGGGAAGTTCATTATTGTAAATTCTAGTATGATATTGTGTTATACATATCTATATTATTTTGATGTCATATTAGGATTTAGTTTTAACTTTTGCTAACTTTTGAGTTGACATTTATGAAATTCCTAAATGGTTAAATATTAGGCTTGAATGGTTTAATGTCTTTGGTTACAACTTTAAGACCTAAAGTTTGATCATTTGATCACTTCATATTTTTTAAAATAATAGAATTAATGAACTTGATAGATGGGTATAGTTATGAGTTGATGGTGAATTAAGGTTTTATTAGTGTGTTAAAGTATTTTCCCTTGTATAATTTGTCTTTGGTGCCTATTTTATTTCTTTATGCCTTATCATTGCTTCACGTGACTGTAGCATGGCTAATTTTGTTGACTATGATACATATATATGTGCTTTAAATAACAACAATAGTTGGTATGAATTTGTTAGTAATTAGTAATTTATGTAATAAATGACAAGGGGTATCCCATGTGATAATTCAATGGTACTATAAGTGGAAGTATTATAATGATAAGTAAATCAATTGGTATTCATTAAGTATGGAGTATGAAATATGTTGATCATGTTGGTTAATAAGCCATTCATAATTAAAGTGGAAAATCACACCAGTTAGGATTATTGTACTAGTTATATTGTTTATTTTTGTTGTTGTTGTAATACTAATGCTCCTTATCTCCATCAGAATAAGAGTGGATCTAGATCTACTTTATATTAATCATTCTAAAAACTTATAGGTGATATACATAATTAAGGATTAAGAGTCAATTTTTGTGGTTCCCATGAATGTTCTTCCTTATAAGGAGCTATATATTGTAATCCATTCCATCATATGATAATAATGGTTGAGCAAAAATGAACAATTTACCTTGAAAGTTTTGTGTCTTGATATTGTTCTAATGTTGGGGAATAGTTAGGTCCTTGATAGTAATGTGACTAAGTAAATTTAATATTGCGATCACCTAATGTTGAACAATAATCTATTTTTCTCTTTAAGTATTCAGTATCATAAATATATATGCATGTATTGTATCTATCTTGTCATATGAATCATATGTGTTATGAATGCCTTATTATATTGATGTGTCATATTGCTTTATTTGGTATATAGTACATTGATCATCCTTTTGTGGGTATTGTTCAATCTCACAAGCAAGTGTTGCCTTACTTCATATGTATTTAATGATTTGATACTCTTGTTGTGATCGATTGCGGTAAGTAATTTTTCAAAATTAGTAATCGAGTATGGTTATTTGGATATATATCTCTCTAGACTTTTACTCTATTTTCTATTAAATCTATTCTCTTTATATTCTATTGTTCTAGTACCAAGTGCTTCTCACACCTAATATCCAGATATAAGCTACTTGTTAGCTTTTCACCTGGCATAGATTATGTATAAATATTATAGTTTCTATATTGGATGTGGTGTATCACCCTGTATTTTTAGTTTTGGCTTTCGAAAAACTTATTTTAAAGAAAAAAATTTAGTTCATGAAAATAAGGATATTACAATTATGGTGGTTTACAACAATAACCGCTTAATGATTCCATAAAGGGGATCTCGAATCACTTAACAAAATTTTAGATACTCTCCACTAATTATTCTATTTAGATACAAAAATCAACTCCAAAGGTAGCATAAAACTTTCTGGGAAATCCAATTGACATAAGGAAAAAACATGCTCTTTAACTCATACTTTAGCACATCAAGATCATGATATATAGTTGTTAATATATTAAAACTTACTCTTATCACACATAGATACAATTCATGTATGGATTCATAACAATAAAGCATGCATGCTAGCGCATATAAAATCCTTTCCTATCAATCTTTTTATTAAGTTAGGAGTTTATTTCAATATATTATACTCATCCAATTTCATAGTGAAATCTTCGATCCTCATCTATAACTCATCTAACTCCCTATTTGATACATCTACACAATGATTGTGGATATTCTTATTATTCTTGTATTCCGTCAATAATTCATTCACCAAAATATTCTAAAAATGACGAAAAGGCACATTATATACATATTTTTCATTTATATCATACTTAAGAATTCAAAACATACTTACAATCATGTATCACTCAACACACAATGATAAAATCTTTCCATAATAAATTTTAAACACACTATACTAATAATTATTCAAGTTGGCGCACAAATTCTGACACAAATATTCTAATGGGTTTGAAGATTCGAATGAAAGGAGGAATGTGATGGATTGACAACTGCTTTGGAGAAGAAGGAATGAAGATATTCAAGCATGAATTTATAAATAATTTAACAATAATTGATAAATAATTCAACAAGAATTAAACCTTTGAATGTCACCCTATCTAATATTACTCCAAGTATTCTTAGGTAGGATTATTCAATCACAAAAATAGAGTATTACTATAGTTTAATTATTGCATTATATTTCAATATACTCAACCACATGTGAAAATTATGTTGACATCGATGCCTTATATAGGAAATATTACATTGCTATCTTGTACACTAATTTAGCCATATGACACACACGACTAACTAACATATAAACTAGTATTAACAATGTAATGATACCTAGGATTGTTCATATTATCTGATATTTGCATATCCGATCTGATATTCGAAGTGATCCGATCCAAAAAGTAAATAACTAATCTAATTTTTTTTCAAATCAATGAAAATTTAAGTAAACTAGATATTCAATCTAACAAATACAAATAATATCCAATCCAAAAAAAATATTAATATATTTTTTTAATTTTGTATTTTATATATAGCTATATATAAATAGATTTAGATGTGTGTAATTTTTACATACTTGATTTAGTATTTGGACCAAAATTTAATTTTAGTTAAAATTATATTTTTAATATAATTTCTTTTTAGATCTAATAGAATTTAACTAAATCTTGTGATGTAGCAACTTTAATTTTGATTTTAATATTGAACATTTGTCGAGAAAGCCGGGTATTTGTTGAACAGATCGAATATTTGCTCAACAAATCGAATAATATCAAATATATTCATAATTTATTGGTTTTTTATATTTAAAATTATTTGGATAATATTTTTTATATTTGATATCAGATCAAAAAATTTGGATATCTGATCTTTCGAATATCCTATGTTTCAAATCAAATATCAAATATTATGTTTAGATATATAAAACTCTAGATATCCGACAATCAAATATCCAAAATATTTGATATTTGAACCTCAAACAGTCGTAATAATACCTTGTACAATACATGAATCAATAAAAACTATTACCAAAAAAAGTAAACTATTAAGTACATGAAAACTACTAGCAATAACCCTAATTAAAATAATGATATTAACTTAAAATGCTGACTAGGCCTCTTGACTTGTGGAGTTGAATTTTATACATAATATCTCCCTTTGTAATATCTTGTCACACATGAAATATTATGTATTTTGACATCTTAAATGGCTTGATCATCTTACTACAGATATGCTACATACCCATAAGAATCACTTAAAATAAACTCATCAAGGTTAGTCATATAATTAATACCATTATGAAAGACTTATAATGTGATCGGTTCCATGTTTTCAACTTCACTTTAGGTTAAAACCCTTGGGTTAGGACATTCTCTATAAAAATGAAAATATCCCTTACATTTAAAACATTTCTTATTGGAAATTTCACTCACTTTATTTTTACCTTTTATCATGTTGGTTAGGGTTAGTCTTTTTATCATTGGCCAAATAGATATGTGCCCAAAATTTGATGTGGATGCATTAGAATAAGTTTTCATTTTGGTTAGGGTTAGTCTTTTTATCATTGGCCAAATAGATATGTGCCCAAAATTTGATGTGGATGCATTAGAATAAGTTTTGTTAGATGTAGAAGTTAAAGCACTAGTCTTATTATAGGCTTTGGTGGACATAGTTTATCTTTCATATTTTAAGGCCAAATTAGTCAAATCATTAAGAGAATCATAGTCAAACATTTCAACTTTGTCGCTAATCAAGTAATTAAGGCCACTTGAGTATCTAGCACACTTTTATTCCTTTACTTGTTGCATGTCACATAAGAGTTCTAGTCTTTCAAATTTCCTAGTATATTTTTTTACACTAATATATCCTTGCCTAAGAGTAGTCAATTTGATATACATCTCTTACTCAAACTTTATGGGTACATATTTTTTTCTTAGGTGTTTCTTTAATTTTTTCCTAAGACTTGATTTTACTTTTGTCTTTCCTTTCATGAGTTCTCTTAAGATTATCATACCAAACCTTAACAAACTTTTTGAATTTGAGAGTTGCTAATTTACTCCTACATTCATCATCATACTCTCTAAACTCAATTATAGCTTCAATTTCATGCAACCATTCATATAAAAATTCCACATCTAATTCACCATAGAAATTAGGAAGGTTGAGATTTATACCTTTATCTTCAAAATGGTTGTACCTTGGTGGATGATTTGAATTGCCTCTTTGGTTTTTTTTGAAGTCATTGAATCTATTCTCTTGTGCCCTTTCTTTATACTCCATTTGAGTATTGATGTGCCCACCTCGAGCTTGGACTACGCTCCTTACCATACTATTTACTTGGTCATTTGTAGCCTCAATGGTATTGTGCATGTGTTCAAGAGTTTCTTGGTCAGCTACCATTGATTCTAGCCATTGAAGTTGGCTTGGAATGGAAGGAAGTTGATGCAATAGTGCATTTGTGGCATGTATACTTGATGGAATTTGTTAAAGCGGGTCATACATAATATTCGTGGACACCTCTTTAGCCGTGGTTGTAGTCCTTGCTAGTTGATGCCTCAACACTACTTGATTGTTGCTGGAAATCAATTCTTGATGGCTTCTTGATGGAAAGGTGATGTGTTCATATTTTGACATATTTTATATCCTTTTAATCTTAGTTTTTAGCATTTTTATTTGAGTTATATATATGAATAATTATGATTTTATGCTTAAGTGATAATAATTATATAAATTTTATTATTTGAGCTAAAATGATAGAAATTATATAAATTTAGAGTATAAGATTATTTATTAATTATTTCTAATATTATTTTTTTAGGAAAAAAATTATTTGGCTTTTATAATAATGACCCAAGGACCCAAGGCCCAAATGCCTAAAAGGAAATATTCAGTGTTGCAACAAATAAAAGGAAATCAAGGAAAAAAAACTTCAGGAAGAACAAAAGGAGCAGTTGTAGAGGGGGAGGCTATTAGTACACATACAACATGAGAAGAAGTCAAAGAAAAAAGGCGCACATAAGAGAGGAGGGCTGATAGCTAGCATAAAGTAGGTTATAGGAAGAAGCCGCAGGGTACCACCATATCAGTGGAAGGGAGCCAGATGAAAACAAAGAAGAAGAAGAAGAAGAAGAAGAAGAAGAAGAAGAAGAAGAAGAAGAAGAAGAAGAAGAAGAAGAAGAAGAAGAAGAAGAAGAAGAAGAAGAAGAAGAAGAAGAAGAAGAAGAAGAAGAAGACAATAGTAGTTAGTAGTAGAAGGCAGCAAAGAAAAAGCACAGAAAATGAGAAGCAAAGCAAAAGAGCAGCACTATAAACGATAAAAGAAAGAGAAAGGATACCGGAAAAATTTATTTCAAATGAAATTTAACAATTTTTTATTTGAATTTTTTTTAATCTTTCATCCATAATTAATTTTGATTCTATTTTTGATTTATATTTCTATGTAATTAATTCGATTATTATGACTAGTTGATTATTTATTGTTGGAAAATAGACTGAAATCCTAGATTATAGTTTGAGATATGATATTATTTTTCTTTATTTTATGAGATTTTTTTTACTCTATTTTAATTGTTATCATTTATATATATACATACATATATATATATATATATATATATATATATATAATTCTATCAAGTATAATTTATAAGGTGCATGCCTTGTTCTAGTTTCCTCATAGTGATAATATGTAGGATTATTTAGCTGCTAAGTGGTCATATAAATATGCTAGAATTTATATTTATAAATTCTATCTAGGTTATATAAAAATTCACCTAATGTTTTTTTGTTTCTAACTAGAGTAGTAAAATATTTAGATACATGTGGGTCAAAGGAGAGAAATACAACTAGACATGCTTATTGTACTAGCTTGGGTACTTAGATTGACATCCTTCTAATTATACTTTATACATTAAATCTAGTTAAATATAGGATCCTCTTGTTGCTTCTATACTACTAGTATTTAATAGGATTAATATTAGCTCTTTGTCATATTAATTAATTTATAGAAGTAATATAAGGTTTATCGACCTACTTCTGGCTTACAACTTGGTCAATCTATTTCTCATGATTAAATGATGACTTAGAAATTATTATTATATTTTAACCTCATCCAGTGGTAGATTTCGATTTTTCTAGCATAATTATCATATTTGTAGTGATATATTATTTTTATTATTTCATTTTATTTTCTATTTTATAATTTAAAATTTTCCATTAGTGTTTTTCTTATTTATTTATTTTGTGTGATTTAGAGATTTTTTTAGCTAATTAAGTAGAGGTGAGCTCTCTCAATCCCCAATATAGAATGATACCCTTATGTACCAATACTACAATTGTCAACAAAAGAGTTTAAATTGCGTATCGGCTACATCGACCCCAATTTTTAGCACTGTTGTCGGGGATTAAAAACTTCACCTTTGTTTTGCTAGTATTTTTAGTGTATTTTTATTTTTAGTGTATTATGTTTTTTATGTCATCCTTTTATTTAGAGGTTAGAGTTCTTGTAGCCACTCAAGTCTCTAAATTAATAGGATTAGTAGTCAGTGTGCTTTTTTAGTGTTTTCTTTTTCCTTTTAGTTTTTTTTTAAAATATTTTTGGTATGTTTTGTTTCACTTTTAACATTTTCCTTAGAAGTGTTGGCTCCCTTTAGGTTGCTATGAGAGAATACTCAAGTTATGGACAACTTTACATGAACCTTAATTACTAGAGTAAATGAGGTAAGTTCTAGTAACCTTTGTGATAGACTTAACCAACTCACTACTCTTATTTCATAGTGATGCAGGAGCATCCATTATCCAAGATATTAATTTAGTTGTTAATTTCTCTAAGTTAGGGGGACATAAAAACCTCATCACTTGGACTAATTAGTTTAACTAAACCCTAAGCCATGAAAGCCGTGCAAAACTTCAATCCAGCCACCACCTTTTGCACCTTAGTGGCTCATTTTTTTAGCTTAAATTGCTCACTACCCGGCCAAGGATAGGCTACAGTTCAACTCCCACAATAGCAGCCCCAACAGCACTTTTCTGGGCAAATGTGGGCACTAGCAGCAACAACAACTATAAGTATCATAAGGGGTAGAACTTTTTTGGAAGAAAATAAACCTATGCTTAGGCTATGATGGCACTTTAGGCTTGCAGCAGAAAAGTTACTTTCTGCTTTATGCTTTTAATAATGTTTTTAGTCTTTAGCATAAAAGCTACTTTTACTTTTTACTTTTAATGATGTTTTTAGCTTAGCTTAGCTTATCAACTTGTAAGGAGCCTTACAAGTCAAATGTAAGACATTGGGAAGGTCCCAAACAATTCTGATTTCTTTGTTTCAGCTAGTACAAAGTCAACTTTAGTTTTAGTTAGGATTAAACTAGTTAAAGTTAGTCTCTTTGACAACTAACTAGTTTGATTAGTTAACCAAACCAGTCCTTTTTCTGTTGAGTTGTATTACAACTAAATGAGACCCAACACTCTCCTATAAGTGTTGGGCTCACACTTGAATGAAAAAAACTCAAAATTTGGCTATCTTATTTCTCTCTGCAGAAATCAGTCACCTTCAACTCTAGTGCATGAGTTTGAAGTTTGAATCCTAAAATCTCACAAGATTTATCCTAAGTGTTGAAACCTTAGGTAGTTCTTGTTAGTATATGATCTAAGGAGGTACCAAAGATCATACTCAACTCATTTTCTTCACCCTCTTCTCTGTTTTCTTATTCAGTTATCCCCCATTGATAACCACCTTCCTAACTTGACCCAATTTGTATTGGCATATGCATCACATAGGTTGCCACAGTTACTAGAGTTATTAATACAAGCAGAGTGTGTCACATACAAGGAAATCAATATGCTTACCATGCACAAGCTATGAGAGGAGGAGGATGGACGCAACCTAGTGCTTAATCTTTCAATGGTTTCTAAGGACATGGCCTGTACACAAACGCATACTATTCGAGAATGAGGCATCGCCCCCAACATTGAATGCGAGATGAATGACCATTATTAAGACCCTTACAAATTCGAATATGAAGCTTCAAAGTATTATCAATATCCTTAACAAGAATATTCTCCAGTTTTAGAACCCTCAAGTGTAGAAAAAATGGACAAGCTTTTCAAAGCATTGAAAAATGGGCAAAACCAACTGATACAAAGTCAAGTTAAACAAAGTGAAAGGATGTCGATGTTACATGAGCAAATGAGTTATATGGTCAATATGATCAATCAATTACAAGTACAAAAAGAACTCTCTAGTACTTCAATTTCAAACTCAAGTGGGCGTTATGAGTATGATGATGCTATGTCTGCTTATGAGGATGAGCTAGTTGATGAGGTCTCCATGGAGCATATTGAAAAGCATGATTAGGTAAAATAAGAGATTGTAAAAGTAGAAGAAGAATATCGTCAAAATAAGGATCAAGTGAACAAAGAGAAGCATATGGATGACAGGATTATCACTTTCATCTACCATAGACCATCTTTGGACATTTGTTCCTCAATTTTGCTTAGAGATGAGTATGAATCTCTAGGTAAGTCTTTGAACTACTTTGATTTTATTTTTGCTAATCCTACTCCTTGTTTTCCCTCTTTTAGCAGGTTTTATATAATACCCTAAAATTTTAGAACCTAGAATTGAATAATTAATCCTCATTTGAGATAATTAAACATTTTTATCATTAAATTAATAATTTTATGACTTTAGACTTATAAAATTGATGTGATAATTTAATAATTAAAATAAGTATTTTATTATTTTATCATACTCTTTTTATCTAAATAAATTTCCAAACCCACATTTTACTACAATTATCCTCCTAAATTAATATATTAAAATTTAAGTAAATTAAATTATTAAAATAATTTGACCATCTAATTAATTGAATATCCTACTCCCAAAAAAAAATTTTTTTTTTCTTTCCTCTTTTCCTTCTCCTTTTTCTTTTTTTTCCTCCCTTTTTCCCTTGGGGCCGCCCAAGCCCACTCCTCCTTCCCTCCCTTCTCACTGTCCAGCATTACCTCTCCCCCTTCTTTTTTTTTTCTTTCTTTCCTTTTTCCCTTGACCGGTCCAGCCCAACACCTTTCCCTCACCCTCCCACATGCTGTTCTACCCTTTTTCTTTTCTTTTTTCATTTTTTCCTCTCCCACCTAACCAGCTAGCCCCTTCCTCCTTTCTTTTTCTTCCTCTTCTTCCTCCCCCGTCTACTATCGATCATCCCCACCTGCACTTGTGCTTGCACCAGCTAACCTTCCCTCTTCCTCTCTCCCTAGTCCCTTTCCTTTCCTTTTCTATCCCCGACTTCCCTTACTCACGTGATCCCTCTTCCTTCCCTTTTCTTTCTCCTATTACAACAAAGAAAAGTTTTTCAAAGTTAAAATTAGTAAAATATTTTTTATGGTCAATCATATCTCAAGAAAGATTAAATGAATTAGTTATTATATCGATTAAAAAAGATTTGGTATCAAACTAATTAATGAGTTTGCATATCAAAAGATAAGAAAAATTAAATTTAAATAATATAATTATTCCTTTTACAAAAAAATATTTTTATTGTGTATAAAAAAATCCATTTAGTATATCTATCTTGGGCCTTAAAATGTGTATAAGGCCAACCCTAGAAATAGGAATCGATCCCTGGCCAAAGTTAAATAACTTTGCAGGGATGCATTATACCACTAGGTCATTTGGAAAGTCCCCGTAGGCAAGAGCTTAAGCTGGATGATCATTTGTTGTTTTCATCCTTTCATGATCACCCCACTTCGCAAAGCCTTTAACCACCGAAGGAGTAATCTAAAAAATATAAATAGTCAGATCAAAGAAAAATGAGAAATCAGATAATAAAACTGCTATATGTAAGTGCTTAATCATACTTGAGTTGCGCATATGTTGGATGCAGCTAGGGCCGTTAACGAGTTGAATTATGTCAAACCGGAGTTAACTTAAACTCGATTCGTTTAATAAACGAACCTAAATATGAAATTTAAATCTAATTTATTTATAAACGAGTCAAGCTTTTAACAAACCAATTTGATAACTTTTGTAGTAAACGAGCCGAACTCACGAACTTTTATATTGTAAATGAGTTTGCTCGAACTTATCTCATTCAATAATCAAATCAAATCCGAGCTTAATTTTTAAGCTCGTTTAACTAAATAAACAATCCGAATATTTAACAAACTGAACCCAAAAAAACTCACAAGTCGGTTTAATTTATTAATAACCCTAGATACAATCGATACTTGAGAAGTGCATGTCTACATGAGCTAAACTCAACTCATGCGAAGTGGGAATCCTCAACGCAAGATAAAATACACTTAGCAGCAATTAATGTTCCCAAATATTAGTTTAAAAATATACAAAAACTCGACCCACGAAAAAATCCAATCCAATGTCATCCAAAAAATTACCCAATCCGCTATTAATTTAATATATCATCAACCTAACTCGACAAGGCAAGACAAAATTTAATATTAATTAATTAATTAATAATAATTATTTTTATTATACATATCTTATTATTTTTTTAAAACTTTTAAAAATATATTCTTTTATAAACTTTACTTATTTTTTAAATTTTTAACGTGGACATATTTATTCACCAAGAATATTATAATTGTATCAATTTTTTTTACATATAAACATACTAAAAAGTTATAGTAGTAAACAAGTAATAATTAATAATATATTTTTAATTACATAATTACATAAAATTAAACTTAATACTTATTAATGAGGCCAGTAAATTAAATTAATTTTAGTGATCAATATCCTATGTCACCTATGAACCGATGTATGGTTAGCTTTGTTCAAACCCAACTCAATACATTAAATTAATTTGAAATCACCTGAATGTAATCTAGCTCAATCCAAACCCAACTCAAGCTAACAAACTAACTTGAAATAAATTGAAATAGCTCAATGCAAACCCGATATAACAAATTAACCTAATACAATCTAAATAATAAAATAATCCAAACTTAAAATAACCTAAACAACAATCCACCTGCAAAGAGAAATACCCAACCCACTATAAACAATTGCCACCTCTATCTCAAACAACTTTACTGGATAATTTTTGTTTGGGGGGGGGGGATAAAACCTTTTATCATGAAACTATTGCAATCGTGTAAACAAAGGTTGAAATACAGGAGATTGACATCACTAAAGAAACAAAGACAAAATAATACAACATTCAAGAAACGATCCAATATGTTAAGCTCATGCAAACCTCGGGTTTTCATGGGATCGAGTGTAACTTGAAGATGTCAAGCAGATCATGGAAAATTTACTAATACTATAAAACCTATGAGCAGAGCTGAAAGCAAAGATAAAAACTGAAGTTACTAGTCTCCTGCCGTCTTCTCCTTTCAATCTCAATGCCTTCGTCGTCTATTCCTCCTCTGAATCCTTGTGCTTCTTCTTCTTCTTCTTGTCTTTCTTCTCACTCTTGCTTGTTTGATCATCATCCTCTGCTTCACCATTTTCTGCACCTTTATTCTTCTTTTTCTTCTCAGATTTTCCCTCATCCACCAATCCAGGCTCATTTCCCTCCTTATCCTTCTTTTTCGACTTCTTAGAAGATTTCTCGACCACAGGTTTTTCAGGCTCGTCACTTTCTTTCTTTTTCTTTTTCTGCTCTTTCTTTGCACTCTCTCCATCTAACTCATCCTTCGCCCCATCCTTCTCTTTCTTCTTCTTTTTCTTCTCTGACTTCTCAACTTCAACTTCCTTAATCTTTATTTTCTTTGTAACATCAGCCACAGGGCTAGCGTCAACTTCATCCAATTTCCTTTTAAGGCTCTCACCATACTTCTCATTTTTGTGCTTCTTCTTTTTAGTCTTAACAACTTCCTCTACCTCAGCTTCTACTTTTACAGCTGCATCGATCTTTCCAGGCTCAGCTGCAGCAGCAAGACTGGCCACCATAGAATCTCCACCAGTTGGTAAAGCCACATTTCTCAGCCACTCAGCAGGTGTCTGGTCATTTGGCTTTCCATGCTTATCCAATTTCCCAGCTGCTATCAACTTCTTCTTCATTGATGCACGAGGGCCTAATCCCCACTTCCTTGGATATGTATCCCGGTCCATAACCACCCTTTTAATTTTTGCAACAACTCCATGATCACAGGTAGCCATAACTGCAGTAGTCATCTCAGCAATACCAAGAGCAATGGCCTCACCCTTGGTTGTCATCAGGACAACCTCCAGTCCAACATCAATGTCATTCTCAAACCGGAGCAGCCCTGGAATCATAAGCTTTGCACCATAACAGATAGCATTCACAGCTGAATCCTTCACAACCAACCTCTTATAATTGGTCAATAGCACCTCCAATGGCATAATAGCCCTCCGCAAATAACTCTCGTCCCTATAATTATCATACAGCCATTGTGCATCCATCACGTCATGCATAGTCACCATATTATCCTTCTCACCCATTATTCCCGACCTCACTCTCCTCAACTCCTGCATATGCCCTCCAACACCAAGCAATAGTCCCAAATGCACACACATAGTTCTCACATATGTTCCTGCCTCGCAACTAATCCAGAAAACAACCAAATGCTTTTCAGCGTCGTACTCAAGAAGTTTGCTTTCATAAATAGTCCTAATCCTAAGCTGCCTTTTGACAGCAGAAATCAATGGTGGTCGCTGAAAGACAGCTCCCGTCAATGTTTCTAAGGCCCTTGCCACTTTGGCAACATCAGGGACAGCTGAATGCAATCTGGCAACACAGACGTACTCTTTACCAGCACCTTGTTGCGATTTTACAAGTCTCGTGGCTCGATCAATGCAGACAATCAGATTACCAGTGACCTTAGGGTCCAAAGTACCACTATGACCGGTTTTTTCACAGCGCAAAATGCGCTTAATCCAAGCAACAACTTCATGAGATGATGGATTCGCAGGTTTATCAAGATTCAGAACACCGTACCTATTGTTCAGGCAATCAACAGCAACAAAAGCTAATAAAATTGAAAATACGCGACATCGTAGCAATCCATTCAGAATTTTAGCTAAAAGTCAATTTATTGAAAAGAAATGAAAACTACTTATCTTTAAAAAGCACTGAATTGATTCATCGCAGTACCTGATATACTCTGCTAATGGCCGTTTGAGAGGAGAGTAACCAGAGGGAAGTGGAGTATAGTGTCCAGTTCGGACATTGAGGCGGTCGTAATTCTTCAGTAGAATCGGCCATTGAGAAGTGTCGATTGATGGAGTAAAACTTTGGGGTTTGATCAAATAATCATCACCAGGCAACTGCGTCTCCTCCTTGTCGCCATTGATTTTATTTCTGTCGTTTTCAGTGTCATCCTTGTTTTTGCTTTTGCCTTTATGCTTTTTCTTCTCAGACCGCAATACTTCAACGTCGGCCATAGCTGCGGTCTGAGATACGCCGCTGCAATATTTAGGGTTTCAAAGAGACGGGCAAGGGTGACGGGACTTACATTCTAGGGTTTAAGGTTTTAAAGGCGGAGGCCGGAGGATGGGGAAAAGAGTGAGTGATTGGGTGTGGCGCGATTAGAGTAAACAAGGTACGTCAACAAGTCGCCGTATTTTAGCGTACACGTGTATGCTAATGGACTGCTGTTACAAGGTTTAATTTTTGCATACCGTCCGATCAACAGATTTGGCTACCATTTTGTTTGGTTCTATTTTCAGAGCCCATTTTGTTTGTTTGTTGTTTTATAGAAAAGTATAATAAATATCTTTAGATAAATAAACCAAGTTGCTCTCATAATTTTTATTAACGACTCTCATCAGTGTCCAGTGTTGTCGTTCCTCAATAACATTAGTTGTTGGATTTTCAATATGAAATAGAAGCGATTAAGATGTCGTTTGGTATTACTTATTTTTAATAACTATTTTTAGATAAAAACTACTTTTAAAAGAGTAATTTTATAAGTAATATGTATGTTTGTTTTTACTTTTATTATATAAGTGATTAATGCCAAAAAACTATTTATTGTACCTTATTAGTGTTTGGTTTTCATTTTTCTACAAAATTACTTTTTCTTTTCCATATTTAGTTTTTATCTTCCTATATATATCTTTTAATAATAATTACTATATAAATTATGTAATATTAAATATTAAAAAGCATATGAAACATTAACAAGTATAAAAAAAATATAAATATATTACAAAGTACTAAAAATTATAAACTTATTAAAAAAAATTATGAATAACCACTAAACAAACTTTACAAAATTCACAAACATCTAAAACTCAAATAGTGACAATGATCAAAGTTTATATTATGCAATAAACAATCTTAAATTTATATAAAGTATTATAAAATCAAATAGTTCAATGATGTGCATGATAAATATCATCTGCAATCCTACACCCTACCATTTCCATTTCCATTTCTCTAGCAGCTCTACCCTCTACATGTTGTCCAACATCTCTATTCCTATTGTTTTCTTCATATATTTCTCTGCTACAAAACTCATCAAATAATATATCATCTATTCCATTCAACCTAATAAAATTGTGGATTGTCATTGTTGCAATGACAATAAACATTTGTTGTTCCAAACTATAATTCGGCATCTGCTTTAAGATGGGAAAACGAGCCTTTAAAACACCAAAGGAATGCTCAATGACATTTCGCACTGACGAGTGTAGTTGAATAACTCTTCTTTTCCTTGTGGACCGCCAATTCTTTAAAAATCGGATAGATGATACCTTGTATCCTTGAATGGTGCAAGATAGCCGGATATATTGGGATAACCTGAATCAATCACATAATATTTACCTGCATAAAATGTAAGTTCATATTATCCAATTATAATATTTTATACTTACGACCTTTGACATAATAAGAACAGAGATTAGCTTTGCTATATTAAATCAAAGGATTTGTACTCGTTGGGGCACATTTTTGACAAGTGGAAAAGAACAAAAAAGAAGTAGGAGCTTTTGAGGATTGCATATATATAGCCTCAAAATCAAATTGAAAACTATAATACGTTCTTAAACTAACTGCTTTTCGCCATATGGGGGCTCTGGGATTCGAGCCCAATATTCTTCTGTGACCCCTCTACGAATAACAAGAAAACTTTTCTATTTTCTACAAGTTCCGCCGCTTTTCAAAAACAATTTGCTTGCAATGCCTCTTACGGAAAAAGAGGACGTTGTCAGTTGGTTGTCGGCATTTAGCCGCTTTTTTTCTTTTTTTCTTACTTACGCAACCGCTATTTTGTTTGCCCTTCCCTACATCCCCCTTTCTACTTCATCGTCGTTGTTGGTCCTTCTACATAAAATAATGTTCTATTTACCTCGAGGAGGATGAGGAAATTTTTTGTTGGGATCTCAATTACAGTGTTGGAATATTCGAGAATCATGAGCTGACTCCCATCTAGCTTCTACAAATGTGAACAACATATCAAAAGAACAAACTGCCATAATATTTTGGGGAGCCATATTATAACACCCCCAAAATTCACTACTGAAAAATTTCGTTTTATTAAAAGATAATCGCGGAAATAGATTAATAAAATGTGAATTTTGGGAAGTATTACCGCCACACTTAGTACCAGACCGGTTCGCATACCGTTCCAGTACCAAATGCTAAGGCTAAGAAAAGTAAAATACATTCTGAAAGAAATTCAACACTCATAAATCAGAGTAGCGCATCAAATCGTTTACAGGAATAAAATCCACCAATGATGGTTACTTTAACAACGTTAACATTTAAAACCAAGAATTTAAATGAGAAAGAGAAAAAGCTACTATACCGGAAAATTCCTTACTCTCCTTCCTGTAACCCACTTGAGTAGCACCTGAAAATACCTGCAAGGGCGCTGCCCATTGAATAGGCAAGGGCCCCATAAAGGGAATCCCTTCAGTACTACGGTACTGAGTAACCCTTTAACACCACGCTTAAAGATAGGCCCGCATACGGCACACAATGCAAGCCACACACATATAAATAATGAGAGATGCACACATAACAATAACAAACATAATACTTTATAAGTCACGATCGATACTTTGGGCCTTAAGCCATTATTCCCTCATCATTCAATAAATATCATATTTTATATCCATGTGAGTGCAAGAACCCCACTATTATAGCCGGTGGACCGGAAGTCAACACACAGGGCAGAACGCCTCTGACCACTATTATTGCCGGTGGACCGGAAGGTAAACGCACAGGGCAGAACGCACCTGACCACTATTATTTGCCGGTGGATCGGTCTGGCCCCGACTCACATGGTGTTCCACTATAAGTGATTAGTATTTTTCCATAATCTTATTCACATACAGAACTGATTTTTATTGAGCTCGGGACCCCCACTATTTTAGCCGGTGGACCGGAATATATAAAATCATCATCCAAGGCACAACGCTCCTGGCCACTATTATAACCGGTGGACCGGTACTCATAATCACATACCAGGGCAACACGCTCCTGGACCACTATTATATCCGGTGGACCGGTACTCAATATCTCATACCAGGGCAACACGCTCCTGGACCACTATTATAACCGGTGGACCGGTACTCAATATCATAATCATCTGGGCCCGGCTCATTATTATTCCACTTTCAATAATAGTATCTTTCCTTTTCTTTAATCAGCACATCAATCATATTTTTTTGCCTCGAATGGGAGATCGATAACCCGGGACACAAAGGTACATCGGTCGTACCGGTGAATATCAGCTACTCAGTACCCTTCAACCATGAACCCAAGGACGCAAAGGTACCCTGGTCGTACTGGTGCATACAGCTAACTCAGTACCCTACCGACAAGAACACCTAATCCATAAGTATGCATACCCCCTAACTAGGTCCGTAGAGCTAGGAAGAGTAAGATATAGGGCCTGGCTGGGGCACAAAGGCACACCAGCAAATACCTAAGGAGTCACCATTCCCGATCTCGAGGTCTTTCACTTTTAGTAATAGTGTCTTAATTAAGGTGATCACGAGAAGCACGATAATCAGATACTTATTCACTTTCGATTGTTCCGATATCATTAATCGTTTCTTATTCAGATGATTATCCAGGATATCACAGAGAAACCATTAAGGTCATACTAATTATCAAATACTCTTACTTGGCTAATCAACATTATTTAATCATATTATAATGTTCCACATTCTCAAAGACATGTTAGGTACAAACCACTCATTTGCCCTTTACTTATATAATTGTTAAGTATCCATTCCTTACTTGATAAATTACCACATTACCCTTAAGGTTGCATAATTACCAAATTACCCCTTGTCCACTTTAGATTACCAAATTGTCTCCTACACTTTTTAGATCACCATTCACCCCTCATAATTACTACACTTATCATATTTCCCTTTTGGTTGGTTATATTACCAAATCGCCCTTCTCCTTTGTTATAATTACTAAATTGCCCTTGAGTCGGATAAACTAATACATTACCCTCCTTCATTATCATGATTACAATTTTTCCCCCTTAGTTGGTTAAATAGTTATCACTTTACCCTTTAATCAGCTAAATTACCAAATTGCCCCTTCAGTTGGATAAATTACCAAATTGCCCTTCTCCTTTATCATAATTACCATTTTACCTCTCTCAATCATTTTAATTGCCATTTACCCTTTTCAATTATCATAAATTCCAAATTAACCTTCCTCATAATTAATTTACCCCTCTTCATAATTATAGTTACCAATTTTACCCTTCTCCATATTTAAAATTACCATAATGCCCTTTAATTGGTTAATTTACCAAATTACCCTTCTATAGCATCATACTTATCCAATTGCCCTTCTACAATCATAATTTAATTTCTAAATTATCTTTTGTCGTTATCATAATTATCACGTTACCCCTTACTCCCAAGTTTACCATAATATCCTTTTATTTACAAAATTACCATTTTACCCCCTTACGTCCAATTTTACCATAATATCCTTTTATTTATGAAAACTACCACCATACATCTTTTACTTTACAAATTACTATTTTACCCTTTCACATCCGAGATTACCATCTTTATCTTTCCATACATAATTACCATTTTGCCCTTCTTTCCCAAATTACCATATTACCCCTTTACTTATAAATTACCACTTCACCATTCACTTATAAAATTTACCATATTACCCTTTACTTATGAAATTACGATTTTGCCCCTCTACCTCCAAAATTACCATAATGCCCTCCTTCATCCAAAATTACTATTTTACCCTTACTTCCAAAATTACCATTTTACCCTTCTTTCTCACAACCTACAATTTTATCCTTTACTTATAAATTATCATTTAACCCCTTTATTTTTAAATTACCAAAATACCCTTTTACTTATAAAATTACCGAAATACCCTTTTCACTTATAAAATTTCCATTCAACCCCTTTATTCACCATTTTTATGAATTTACTAACACTACATAAAATAATGATATTAATACTTCATTTTTATCATCTAAGTCCACCAACTTGTCATTTTTCAACATAATACTCATTAGCAACTACACACATTGATTTATATACCTCGTAAGCATAATTACTAAAATACCCTTAAACAATAACATCATTCATGCATTAACAACATGGTACATCATAAACAAGTATTTAACATTTCTATCCATATTCAAACTCCTTCTTTATTTAACATACCTACATATGGCACAAAAGTTATCATGCTTTTTTTCTTTTTATCAAACAATATAAGAACCATATACATATCATGCGAAGCATACAAAACATGCATAAAACCATACTAAACCCTAAATGTGCTAGCATGCGTTTTTCCATATATTTAAGGGAGGATTAACGGTTACCTTAATCCCGCAAAATATCAAATCTTACCAAGCATAATTAGCAACTCAACACCTAAAAATAATATCCATCATATTTGTTAGAAATAAGAAGTTAAAAAGGATAAAACTTTATAAAATAAATTTATTTAATAATAATACACTTTAATTAAATATGGATATACCTCAAAACTTAACCAAATGAGTTTCAAAATAAGGGGGAGCTCACGCTGCATGAGCAGCATGAGTTTCATGCATAATCATGGGGAGAAAAGGGCTCAAAGAGGGTGAAGGGAGAAAAATCCATTATTTTCGGGTTAGGGTATTTAGGCTAGAAAAGAAGGTGGTTGGGGGAGGTTTCAAGGCAGGGGAATGCTGCAGAAGTGAAGAGGGGTTGTAGGTGGAGGCTAAGGGTGGTTTCAAGGCGGCTCAAGGCGGCGGAGACGGCGGCGGAGAGGCGGTGAAGGTGGCTGCCAAGATGGGTCGAGGGAAAGGGGTTGTGAAGGAAGGAAAAGGAGAGGGGAAAATGGAGGGGTGCAAGAGTTGGTTTCGGCCAACTAAGACATGGCGGTTGTAGAGGGGGTTGCAGGGTGTCGAACTGTAGGTTGGGTGGCGGCAGAGGTGGCCGAACGGCGACGGAAGCGGCGGTTGCAGGTGGCTCGGCGGTAAGGGGGAAAAGCTGGGAAGAAAAAGGAAGAGGAGGAGAAGGGAGGAAGTGTAGGGCTCGAGGGGCGGCGTGGTGGTGCAGGGTGGTAGTAGACGGTGGCAAGAGGTGGCACAGGGGTTGGGATTGGTGGTTCAAGCGGCGGCGGGCGGCGGTGAGAAGAAAAACGGGGAAAAAATGGAGGGAGAAGGAAGGAGATAAGAGGGAGCTCAGGGAGGGAGATTAGGCTCGAAAAATGTGGGAATGAAGGGCTTGGGAGATGAAGAAAAAGAAGAGGGAGAAGAGAGGGGCAGGGCTGGCCGGCGATCGGTGCTGCAGATGGTGGCAGGGGAAAAGAGGGAAGAAGAAGGGAAGAAACAGGGGCACGCGGGGTGTGGTCCAAGGGCTGGTTTGGCTCGAAATGGGAAAGAAAATGACGGGGGAAGAGAGAGAGGGAGAGGGAGCAGGTGGTGGTGGCAGGTGCAGGGTGGCAGTCGGCGCTCGACAATGGCAGAAGAGTCGGGCGTGGGAGGAGGAAGAAAGGAGAAGAATAAAGGGACGGGGCGGTCGGACCGGCACAGGAAAGAAAATAAGGTAGCCGGCCGGTCCAGGGGCAAAAGAAAGGAGGGCGGGCTGGCGTGCTGGGCGGCGCGCGAGGGAGAGAAGGGGGGAGGTGGGCCGAAGGCCCAATGCGCGGGGAGAGGGCTGGCCTGGCGAGGCATCCCGAGGGAGGAAGAGAAAAAAAAAAGAAAAAAGAAAAGAAGAAAGGGAAAAAGGGCAAAAAGGGAATGAAAAAATAGGAAAAATGATTTAATTTAATTTATAAAATCGTAAAATATAATATTCTTGGTAAATTATTTAATTCAATAATTTAATCTAATATTTTAGTTTAAAAAGGATAAAGTTGGTAAAATATTAGTTTTGGAAAATTATTTAAATAAAATAATATGATAAATAGCAAAATATTTATTTTTAATTTATTAAATATTTTTATCCAAATTTACATACTCTAAAATCTATAAAATAATTAAAATAAAAAATTTTACAGGCTAATTTTATTTCAAATAAAGTTATTTATTAAAATATAGATTTTCGAAATTTTTGGGGGATTACACATATACATCCATATGACCCTGTTATCAGGATCCTTGAAAGCATTAGTACTAAGGATAAATAATTCATCAGAAATTTCATCACCCATGGTATTTAAAATAGCTAAACATTCTTTTATGGCCGAGGTTGTTGAGGCTTGAGGTGTTGGCAATGAAGAATCATCGTTACTCTTAAACGCATATTCACATAATTGTAGCAACTTATTATCAAGTTTTTCACTAGCTGATTCCTTTCTTTTATGAGAAGTAGATTATTGATTCTTAGAACGCTTGTTGCTTGACTTTTCCTTTTGTCATGTCCCACCATCTAAATCACTAGAATCACAACCCTCAATCTCAATGAATTTTTGAAATTTAGAAGGACATGCATTACTTGTTCTTAGCTCTTCATCATCCTTATCAAAGCTTGGATGAGTCCCTTGAGATGGAGTCTATGAATGTTCTCCGGTTGCATGAGTACCACTAAAGATTAACCGAAGCTCATCTAAATGGGCAATTTGTTTGTTGTGAAAGTGTTTACAACTTGGGTTTTACTACAAAAAAAAAATTAAAATTATTACAAGTTATATATAATAATAAAAAAATAAGTAAAAAAATATATAATTTTAATTTACCTGAATAAATATATTCCATCTATCCTCCCCACAAGTTATTGCACCTGTTATTGGGTCTCTCCCAAGTTCGGTTTCACTTTCAAGTTTCACCCATGCTAAATAATTTTTTTTTTGTTGAGGTGAAATGATTTTTCACTTGATTTTTTGGTATCGTACGTTCTCAAGCCTATCAAGACCATCAACAATATTGGACCATCCAATCTTGTTGAAACTTGAAGTAGGCCTATTACCTTTCTTAACCTCCTCAATACATAATTGAACAAAGGTTTGATGCCTTGATTCTATCTAATGTGCAATATCTGATGAAGATGTCATATATCCTACAAATATACTTACATACTATCAATGATGAGAGATTATTTACAAGATATAACTTTCATTTAAATAGAGATATCATTTTTCTACTTAATCTTACAACTTCAATATAATATAACTATTACCAATTGTTTTTAGAATGGAACTTTACTTGGGCTTATATGTGGATATAATCTTGCGTTCTTTTTAATCAGACATAGTCTAAGCCTGATTTTATTTCCAACAGAATTTTGAATAAGCATCAAATTGGATAGGATAGATTGCGGTTTAGAATTATTGGAGTTGGAATTCTATAATTTTTCTAACCATTTTTATAGATTATTTTGGATTGGGTCTGGCTTTTCATCTATATATATATATATATATATATATAGACACATAGACAAACACCTTTGTATATTATATGAAACATTAGATATTGGTCGACAAAAATGCATCAACATAATCGATGTATGTGTATATAGTCTCACCCATCGATAAACATAGTGTGTGGATTAGATCCATCTAATTTTTATTATAATTGAAAATTTATTTGCGGCTTCAAGTAAATTAAGTGTAACATCACCCATGGTCTATGAGAAAACGGCTGATTAAATCACTTGTAATTTTCAAGAGATTCAGTTTTTGATAATTGTAACTTAATACAAATCAAAGCCTTAACACAGAGGAGACACAATATAGGCGAGTAAAAAATTCCCTTGTAACGGAATCACCCAGCAACTCAGCACAACCAATTAGTTGAGTTTTCATATTACTGTAGGTGGACTCGTAAGAAGAAGTTTAGGGAAGAAATAAAAGAAGCGTCATCAACCGGAAAGAGGCCCCTAGATGTGAGCACTTTGCGAATCAGACTAGCAGATTATGGTACGGTCTCCCATACACTCAGTCGAATAGTTGACATAAACTAGATTTTATGTTCATACGATAGGAGGGAGTTGGGACCAAAAACTTAGTAAGATGCTTGATTGGTATTAACAAAGTGGACTTCATTTCTACGTATAAAAATCATATATTCTTTACCCTTCGTCCTTTATTATTATTATTATTATTTTTATTCTAGTTTGGAAGTTTAAAATTGCATACTCTTTCTGTATTGTCCTACATGTCTTCGAAAGTGACAGAACTATATATATTATTAGTCTTACGGATTCCCAATGCTTAGCCGAACCATGCCACCTCACAGCAAACTCAAAAACCAGGTTAAGACCCCATCTCCTAGTGTGTCATATGGCTATTCAGATTGCAAGTTGCAAAGCTGAAGCAATCAACATTAGAGGCACCGCGGCCATCAAAGCAGCCAGAAATAGCCACACCAAGACTCCAACTGAAATACTCAGAAACTACTCGATCTATTACCATACTTTCACGATGACCACTATCTGCATAATCCTTTTCTCAAAATGTTGCCTAACTTAAACCGGTCCTTCAAAAACTATGTTTAGAATAAGACTTAGTGCAGAGGACCTCAGCAAAGAGAATACACAAATGAGTTAGGACAAGACCTCAATACAGAACAGTAGAACGAAGCGCATATGTGTGTGTGTATATATATAGATCGGATAAATGGCGCATACAGGCGCATATATATATAGATCAGACAAACGACACATACAGGCACATATGTGTATATATTGATCAGACAAACGACACATATAGGCATATATGTGTATCTATATCTATATCTATATCTATCTATCTATATATATATATATATATATATACAAGCATATTACGAGACTGACTAGCAATGGTAGTGTATAGGACTGCCATATCCAAGCTGATATTTAACCCCAAACTCAATTGCCAACATTAAACATTCATGTTTGCAATTAATAAAAAATGGCTACAGAAAACAGAGATAGTTTACCGACAACACCATCCTCCTCAACAGTCCATTTTAGATCTAACATGGTATATCGATTATTATGTAGTGGTATATGAGTCAGAGAAGAGAGAGGTGGGTCGAAAGGTTTCTTGATGGGGAAAGGGATGAAAAGATTAGCATAAGAAAGACCAACAACAAAGATAGATCCTATGACAATTTGTAGGACGAATATAAGGGCAGAAAAATAATTATCCATAAGACCTGTATCTTCACCATTATTGAAAGTGGAGAAAGATGAAAAGCAAGCAAGATTCTACAGAATAATCACTGTGAAAAATAAAAAAACATCCAAAGTTCATAACATTTGAAGAGGGAAATCACATACCTCAATCATCTGGTGATGGAACGCCTAAAATCGGCATTGGAGAAGCTCTACAAATCTGCAGATGGGAGGGAAAAGCTAGAGAAAGAAGTTGGAGGGAGAAGCTCTGCAGCAAAAACTTGCGGTCGGCCTTTAGTTATTGCACTGTAAGAAATATCAACGTCAGCTTTTAAACATTTTTTTAAAAACTCACCTTGCCGTTTTAAGTTAATTTTAGAAGTAGGCTTTAGTTACTTCTAATTAATAACTTTTATAAAGTAATTTTTAGTAATCACTTTTTTGTAATAACTTTTTATAAGTAAAACCAAACATTATTGATTAGTCTAAAATTAATTTTTATAATTACTTTTATAATAAACTAATTTTTATAAGTAGAATCAAACGAGACCTAAGTGAGGAAGAGAAGTCGGTCGCTGCTTCTTTGTTATATTTGATTCATTTTTTCTGGTAAATCATCGGCTTTCTTCTATGCTTCTTTGAAAGGAAGACTATGTGGGTGGAGGAGAAAAGGTAAGAGCACAACCGAGAAGGAGTTGTTTGAGATGGAGGAAGTAATTAGGGTTGTTTGGGTCAATAAGAGTAAGTAACTAAATGAAGGGTAGTTTAAATAGTACAAGCATTTGTTTTCTACATAGTAGATTAGTATTTTCTATATAGTTTCCTTGCTTTATTTTCAATAATTTTTAGGTCTCCCTTCTCTAATTTTTTCTTTTTTCTTTTTTTAAATAGTATATATTTAAAAAATGCAAATATATAGAAAATATTGTTCCTACACTACATATTCTATTCGTCACTTATTTATGTTTCAAACCACTTATAGCTATTTTCTAGACGAACACATTTGTTACACAAGATAAGAAGTGTTAAAGACACTCATCACTTATTCACTTAGGGGAGAATAGTTTGCAATCCATAAGTTACCTAGCATGATAGTCTTTTATGGTGAGATTTCTCAACTTATTTTACATATGAGATGCACACTATGTAAGTTAAGTTTTGTTCACACCCCTCTCCAACATCTATAGCACACATTGCCCTATCTCTTTAAGATTCATAATCTATGCAATTCTAATTCTCGACATTCAAAGTGCATGTTGCTTTGGTCATTGATATGGTAACCAAACTAAGATGGGTGATTTAAACACATTATCGCCTAAAAATTTCTAAATAATAGTTGGTTGTCTTATAAACATCATTATGTTTTGTGTTTTACCTTTTCATTGAGACTTGATAGTATCTTGGTGAACATTTATAACTTGATAAAAACTTTGGAGGTTTCAATTCAATATAAAATAAAATCCATATAATTGGTTAAATATATAGTTAATTGTGTGTGTGTATTATCTCTTTATAAAACTTTTGGAATGCAACTCAAAATTATAAAATAAATAATAAAGTGAAGGTGGTGATAAATTGATAAGGAAGAAGATACCTTTATCTAGTCGCTTATTGTAAAAATATCTTAAAGTCAGCCTGTTCAATGTCATGAAACTTATGAAAAAATAATATTATCTTTGACCAAAACAAAATTTTTATATTTCTTATGTCACCTAAAAAAACACTATTGGATTATGTCATATCTTTCATGATCTTTTAACTCTAATTTATTTTATCATTTGATATTTATATTATAGAAAAACTTGTGATAAACTAACATCATCATATGAGAACTTATGTGAATTTTTATTTTTCTTTATTTTCACAAGATGACCCAATCAGCCACATTGTTCGTAAAAATTAGCTGTTATAAGCATACATAAATATCAAATTATTTCATTTATATTTTGCCACCAAAACTAACATCTTACTACTACCAAATATTTTAGTGCCTCATGGAATAAGCACTTGTAGATGGAAGCTAAAGAAAAAATTTTATACATGGCATGCTTGATTCATGATACTAGATATAATTAGTGATTGAGAACAAGCATTTGAAAACATATATTACCAAAAACAATTATTAATAAGGGGTACTAATTGTTAACTAGAAATTATCACCGCTTATGGTGTGTTTGGTTAACGTATGAAGGAAAAGAAACAA
Organism: Tamarix chinensis; assembly: GCA_030549775.1. Taxonomy (NCBI): domain Eukaryota; kingdom Viridiplantae; phylum Streptophyta; class Magnoliopsida; order Caryophyllales; family Tamaricaceae; genus Tamarix; species Tamarix chinensis. The sequence continues at coordinate 17,328,474 of CM060172.1, read as the reverse complement.
AAATGAGAAGGAAAATGTTTTTGGTGTGTTTGGCAGTTGAGAAAAAGTGGATTAAGGAAAATAATAAGAAAAAAGGTTTAAAAACATATAATACATTGGTCTCCTCACAAAAAGTTAAGGAAAAGGAAAGAAACCACAAAGGAAAGAAATCTTTATCATCATCTACTTTTCAAGCACTGAGGGAAAATTTTTTGAGATCCATCTTGATAGCTTTTGTCGATGGCTTTAACTTACCATCTTCTGAGATCCACCTCCTCTTCAACATCATTAAGTTCCTACTTTAAGCTCATTCTTTAACCTTTCCATGGATCCACCAATATGGCATACCATCATGGATTTCATTCATCGAGTTTGAAAAAGCTTCCTATCAACAGATCCTGAGCCTAACCAACTCCAACTTGATCTACTAATTTACCAGATTAATTTGAATAAGTAAGATTATACATGTTTTAATTTGAATTTAAGACAAGTGTAATCACGAATTTGATTTTTAAGTTTGGGGTTTATAGTATGAAAATTTGTTGTTGAGAAATTAGGTGTTTCTTTCTATGTTCGTAGTTGTTTTTAATCATATTTAGGAAAGGATAATTAAAACTTTACAAATTGTTAATTAATTCAAGATATATATATGTGTGTGTGTGTGTGTGTGTGTGTGTGTTTATGTACACTTATACCCTTTTTGCAATGTTTCTTGGATGAGTTGCACATCATCATTTCTCTCTAATCATACAAGGCATTGTATAAAGAAGTTTGTTTGGGTTTTATCTTTGGTCTTGAGGAGTCACAGTTGTTTTCTTTTACCTCTACTAATAGCGAGTTTCATATGTACACCTTCTACTACTCTTATTTTCAAGGTAAACATATTGCGTGTTTTTATTAGCTTACTAATTGTTAATCAATAAGGAAAATAGAGTTATAAGTAGGAAGAGGACTTGGTTAACTTAGCTTTTAAGAGGGAGGGAGATATTGGAGTGTAAATTTATGCATGTTGATTTGTAGTAGAAAATAAAGATATTGGTGTGTGTGTGTGTGTGTGTGTGTGTGTGTGTGTTTGTGTGTAACACCCCCATTTTTAGTAATTTAAAATTTTCACTTTAAATAGTTAATTATGAAAGATAAAATGTTTAAAACGTAAAGGGTTGCTGCTACACTTAGTATAATTCTTGTTTCCTAAAGTGAATAACAACAATCATAAGAAATAGAATAAATATTACATTACATATTGCAATCGTTCTGATGTATACAAAGGTATTGGTCAAAATAGTAAAAACCCATAAGAGAAAATAAATACAAAAGTGACACAAGAGCCCAAGGATATATGAATTAAAAGATACCAGAGTAGACAGCATATAGTCCTAACTATTAACCCCAAACCTTAGCCATCAAGTGGGACCCTAAATGTGATCCTACAAAGTTAGAAAATGTCCACTGAATAGGTAGGGGACTATAAAACAAAACCCATGAGTGTTACGGTACTAAGTAAACCCACTACACAACACTAATCATACAAAGGTTACATGGAGACATAAAAGGTAATCATAAGAGAAAACATGGTATAACTACATCAAGAATACATAAAATATGAAATGTGATTAATCATTACATAATTACCACCAAGATCATATGCTCATTTACCATCACACTTAATCAGATATAAAACTAAATAAAATAATTCATGTGAAGGGTGTTCCACACCAAAAAATATTTAATCATTTCCAAAAAATCCATATCATATTTCATAATTAATAGGATATTGCGCTAAGGTAACTATCAATAATCCAACTCAAGGCATTTCCAATTATTAAGGATAGTGCATGAAGGAAACTACTGAGCCAAGAATCTTGGCTAAACTTAAACATTCCAAAGGCTATCATACAAAGTTACTTCCTTTTAACTTTCTTAAAGGGATACCATCACAATTCGATGACACTCTCATGCCTCAGTCATACTAACATTTAAGATAACTAAGTACCCTTAACCTTTGTAATCCGGAGGTGCACCAAGTACCTTAGTCATACTGTACACAAGGTAGCATAGTACCATCCATCCTAGAATATCTAATTATTAAGTATTGATACCTCCAATAGGTCCCATAAGTCACCTATAAAGTAAATTGGGGCATTAGTTAGAATGTCGAGGCATTTGATGAAATCACCAAACCAAATCAAGGGCTGGGTAACTAACCCTAAAGAGCAACCATTCTAAAATATCAAATTCATTCACTTCAAATATTAATATCTTAATAAAATGATCATAAAATATTACATAATGCATAAAATTTTAATTCCATAATTAACCATTTTTTCCTTTATTTACAATTCCATACATAACCATGTTTTTTCTTTATTTTCAATTATTCAAGTTGGCTCTAAGGTCAACGATTCAAGAAGAAGTTAAAGTCAACAACAAAGCTCAACCTAAGAATCTACTAAGATCATCTTATGTCCAATTATTCCCATTTAGGCGCATTAGGTCATATATGACCTAAATACTCTTTGATCATCATTTTAATACTAAGCTTGATTTTAATTATTCAATCATAATGAAAAGGCTAAAGATATTAATTAAAAAAATTAAAAATTTTGATTATGGGAAAAAATTTTAAATGGTAAAATTACCATTTTTCCCTTAAAGCACATCTAAACACATTTGGTGCATAAAACCCTAATCATGCATAATTAGCATACTATATTCCACATGGTTTCATGCTCAACATAATATAACACATATTAGGTGTAAAAACCTATATTTTTAAGATTATAAAATGAAAAATTCTTGCATTTGATAGAAATTAGATAATATTTGGTCTTGATTCAAACTAATGTTTGGGTTTAATTTAATAAGAAATTTGTAAAACTTTAGAAAATTGAATGAAGTAAGTTTTTCTGGTGAGCCAATTGACTAAATTTATGAAGTGATTAACTAGTGTAATACCCCATATTTTTTTAAAGTTTGTTGAATGAGAAGTTATGGTATTTATTAAATTTTGATAATTTTTTATTTTAATTTGTAAATATAATTGATTTTGAGGAAAAATTAGATTAGAATAAGTTTTAGAAATGAAATAAATAAGTTTTCATAAGACCTATTGACTGGTTCTATGAATCAATTGATCAGTTCATCATTTCATCTAAAGGGTTTATACTCGACCAAACTGATCTACTCATTCGTGGAATCAATCAAATGGTCAGTAAAATAGTTGGCTAGTAGGCCAAATCGATCGATTGGTTTGTTAAACTAAGTAAAATTTGAAACTCTATTTTTTTGGGAAACCTTCTTATAGAAAAATGGAACCTTGATAATCTCATTCCAAATTATCTTTAAAGATTCTTAACCTTTCTTATCATGCATTCAGCCCAAGCTTCTACCTCAAACTAATTCAAAGGTTCAATTTGGACAATTTAGGGAGAGGATGATCTCAACTTTGTCTTCTTCCACCTTTTTCCTTTGCACACTCCAGAATCATTACTTCAATTTCCAGACTGCATCTACTTAGCTAGGAGATTCCTTCAATGATGACCACTCATTTCCTCTCTTGTGTTTGAAATTTTATGGGTGAATTCAATCTACATTCTCTAGAAACCATCATTTTAGCTCTAGAAGAGAGGTCAACTTATCTTTGACAAAATCCTCTAGTTCAACTCAAATTCAAGCAATAGAAATTAAGGCTTCTTGATCTAAGGATAACCACACTTGTTCTTATATAGATTTTTTAGCTATGAATAACCCTAATCACCCATTCTATTAACTTTTCTTTCAACCATTGAAATATTCCATATCTTTAACCTTGTGTTCTTTTCTCTTCAGTTTAAGCTTAATTTCAATTTCCCTCCAATCTTCTAATCCTTTCTCTAACTCCTTCTTGTTTATCTTTAAGCAAGGGAGGGCTAGATTTGGGAGGAAGTTAAGTATCTTTTTCAACACAAATTCCCTCTATTTTTCTCTTAAGTTTGGTAAGTTTTTTTCTCCTAATTTACGAAATTATTCCTTAGATTTTTGAAGCTTTAACTTATTTTTTTAATGTTTGGAAATTAAAAATATTCTAGGTTGAGTTTTCTATTTATGGTAAGTTTGCTTGCACCAAGTACGTCATTCTTACTTCTAAAATGTGACCTAGTTAATTTTAGGAAAATTAGGTCAATTTAATTAATTGTGAATCATGTTTTAGTTTATAAGCTACAAAATTATTACTATGATGCGAGGATATGTTTTGGTTTGGATGAGGTAGGAATTTTGAGGATGATTTACATGAAATATGTATGTTATATGTTGTTGGGGGTAAACTGATTGATTGGTTTGGCAAAATCGGTTAACTAGTCCTTAGAATAATCGACTGGTTGGCCCAAACCCATCAACTAGTAGGTCTATGGTGATCTTGGTTTGATCTCTGATTAAACCCATCAACTGGTTTGGTAGAACCAATCTACTAGTCCTAGAATAGTCAACTAGTTTGGTTAAACCTATCGACCTATTTAAGAAAAACTTGGGTTTAGTTGAGCCAAACCAATTGACTGGTTGGCTCAAACCAGACAAATGGTTGGTAAAACTAATCAACTGGATAGTTTAAACTGATTGACAGCTCCAGACAGTATGATTTTGATATTTTTACTTGGATATGCCTTTATACCATGCCTAATGTTGCTATATGATTGTTTAATAAGTAAAATACATCTATTAACATGGATTAACAACCTAATTGATGGATTAAATAGAAAATAATTCATGGCACACTCAATGGGTGTTGTAAAGGCCCTCAAATAAGTATTTGATGACTTTATAGGGGTAATGCAATAAGGAATTTAGCCTAAAATAGATTAATTTAAGGGATTTGGTTGGTATTGAGTAAGTATTAGTGGAAATCCTACACATGGTTAGGGAATGATAATGGTTGAGATGGAATAAGTATGTGAATGCCTTGCTTGAATATTGCATAGCCCATGTATGATCATGTAACCTTGAGAATAACATATTAATTACTTAAAGCAAAAGATGATCGAGTTGTGCATGGGTCTGGGTTACCTAATCCTTGATTACCTACTACAAGTTATTCTACCTTCGACTATTTATTGGTGACTTCGGACGGGATCCTAGTGCCTTACCTACTCTAGACACTGATAATGTATTAGGGGGTATTGATAATAAAGGGTTTGGTTACCTAGGTAGTTTTTTCTTTGGTTTGGACTTATGTTTATTAGTGGTTACTTGGCTTTGGTCAAACTTTATGCCATTTGTTTTGGATAGACTTTCATGATATGTGAGACCATAGGATGGTGAACAGCCCATTGCTCAATAATAACTAGGATAAGTATTTGTATAATAGATTAAATGAGTAATATAATAATTTAGAATAAGAATGTGACTAAAGAGAAAGATAAAAGGAAAAAAAGAATAGTAAAGGAGATAATGGTCTATATATGTATAAATGACCTAATAAATTAGATATGTGGAAATGACCTATGGTGAAATTATGTTCCTGGATGAATGAATCATTACTATTGGCTGGACATTCTACTTTGTAGCTTGCATATTGTGACCCATGATGTTGTGCTATATTGTCAATCATGATGAGTCATATATGGTATATGTTTCCTATGCCTAATGTGACCATAATAGAGCATGTATCCTATTTATATAGAACATGTGTGAAATATGTTAGTATAATTTTTTATATTATATATTCTAGAATATTTTGTGTTGGTGACTCTATTGAGGAGGTAACTTTACTTACTTAGTACGAAGGGTACTATTATGCTCGTTTGCACAATTACCTACTCATTCCCACTAATAGAGGGTCATGTGCAAGTTTTTTGAATGGTCAGTAGTTGGTCAACCTCATGTTAGGTATGGGTTCTGAGAACTTAAACATCTAGAGTCTTTTAAGCAGTCATTGATGGATTAGAGTTTAAGGCTACGCTCTACTTTTGCTACTATAATTTGAGATCATGTGCTTTGATTTAATTTTCCTAGTGTATTTGAATATTATGGAACTTAAAGTCCTATACTTGAAATCTTTTCTTTTGGTATTCATATAATGTGTTTTGGCGTACTCTACTTTAGTTTTGGTTGGTTTGGTTCTTAGTCTTGTACCTGACATGGGAAGGGCAGATGGCGTTTATCTTATGTTAGGTGTGGGGGTAACACCCTATTTTTCCTAAATGTTTATTAGTTTTCCACTTTCGCAAGATTTTCAAAAAAAATTTAAGTTGTGAAAAATGGGGGTGTTACAACTGGTATGTCATTTCAACTAGGGTTTTTGTTTAACTGGTTTGGGAAAACCGATCGAATGGTCTATAGAACAGTCAACTGTTCTCTCCAAACCAATCAATTGGTTTTTCAAGTTGGGTTCTTTTTTAACCTCAATTTTTTGAATACTTTATTCCATCAATATGGGATTTGATAACCCAACGCTACGTTGTTTTTGAGTAATCCAAAACCCTTTTGGTCATTTATCCCGCTTTAATTTCTACCTCCAACAAATTAGAGGACTTGATTTTGATAGAAGGGGGATGACCTCACTATTTGAATTATTCTTCCTCTCTCCTCTACATAACTCTGGAATGTATGATTCGCTTCCATACTATCACTATACAACTAGGAGATTTGCTTACTATGTCGACCTGCTATTTTCCTTCTTGTGTGGTTAATTTTTTTTAAGATGACATAAACCAATATTCTCTAGAAAACCCTCATTTGAGCTCTAAAATTAAATTCAATCTATTCTTGATAAATTCATCCATTCATCTCATATTTGATGAGTAAAATTAGGTTTTTCAATCTATTACATATCCTCACTCGTTCCTTAAAAAAATAGTTGGTTGTAAATAACCCTCATCTTCTCTTTTTCTTACTTTTCTTTCAACCTCCAAAATACTCGAGTTTCTTAAACACTTGTGCTAATTATTATTGTAACACCCCAAAATTTACTACTGAAAATTTTCATTTTATTAGAAAGGTTTAATGAAAGCGAAATAACAAAATTGTAAACTCAAGGGCATTACCGCCACACTTAGTACCAGATTGGTGCACTACTACCGTTCCCGTACTAAGTGCTAAGGCTAAACAGGTTAACATCAAACACAAGTCATTAATAAAAACACAAGTCATTAATAAAACAATGGGAGTCCATGAGAGGACTCCCTCATAGTCATACAAAAATCAGAGTGCGGTTTAGAATTACAACCCAAAGAGTAAGTGACTAGAGTTTTTCAAAACATAAAATACCATATGATATCACATAACTAGAATAAAAGGATACATGGTCAAATCAAATAAAAACATAGTCCGGCCGAGTTGTTGACAATCCCCATGTCAGGTCTAGGCTCAACGCTCAGCCCCGCCCAATGCCTCGTAGGTGTCGTAGGCATTGAAGACATCGTCCCCTACATGCACAAACTTAGACGGGTCTTCTGCTTATGGAAATGAGTAGCACCTATGAAACGGGTGATCAATATGCTACGTACTGAGTAAGGTAACCATGTGCTAAGGCCAAACATACAAAAACATACAACATATCATACATGACATGATCATATAGGCAGTTCACAATAATATAGATGATGAAGGCCAGTTATGGTCCAAATAGGCTTATTCTTTAGATCTCTAGTAAATATAGTCGATTCACATCATAGTCTTTATCAATCCATGTAAGAGCGGGAACCCCACTATTATAGTCGGTGGATTGGAATAAATATAGGGCAAAACGCTCCTGGCCACTATTATTCGCCGGTAGACCGGTCTAGCCCCAACTCACATGGTGTTTCTCTGTAATTACTTCGTGTCTTTCCCATATCTTATCATCTTTACCTTTGGTTTTTTGAGCACGGAAGCTCCCAATATTATAGCTGGTGGATTGGTCATGCAGGGCAGAACACTCCTGGCTACTATTATTTGCCAATGGATCGGTCATGCAGGGTACCCCGGCTCCTAGCCACTATTATTTGCCAACGGACCGATCTGGGCCCAGCTCAACAATCTTTCTCTTTAAATGGTTAGCATCTTATTCGTGTCTTATTCGATAAGTATTTCACCCTTGATATGCATGTCACCATCCTTCTACTTCTATCCCCTCAAGGGGGCCTGTCCCATATCTTAAGGCTCCATCACCCCTTATTATGCCCCGCCATCCATTCTCCATTACACTTACACATAATGAAAACCAACTCCTAAGGGTGTGGGTTAAGGCCCAACACCTCATGACATCAAACTCTACCTACTATAACCCTCTAGGGTTTTCCCTTGAAAACCCTAATTGGACCTATATGGCACAACTCTCTCACTTACACTACCATTAATTTATTTATCGCCCCACACCTTATCTCATTTAGATCTAATCCCAAATCATATCGCTTTATCCCTCGATTCCACATATGACTGAAAAACCCTAGTTGGCCACTTCAACCCTAGTACTTTTCTTCTCCCACAAATAACCTCTCTTTTTCACCCAATATCTCTTCTCTCCCATGGCACCCATTGTAATACCCCGTATTTTTAAAACCCAGATTTATTAAGTTTAATGATTTTATTAGCGTAATTTGATATAAACAATTAATTATTTTAATTTCGATTCGTTTTATGGATTTATCGACGATTTCGAATTCATAATTGAATGTAATTAATCATTTTCGGGAAGTAATATTTTATCGGCGTTTTAATTAATTGAATGTAATATTTTCGGAAGTTTAAATCAAAAATATTTTCGGAACTTATTTAAGAATTACTTTTTTTAAATTAATTTTCTTCCGTTCTACGCTTTTTAGTTTGCGGAAGACCGATTTCGGAAATTATTAAAATTAGTCTTGATTTATTAGAATTTGACTTAAATATTTTATTATAGGTTTTAAAATATTATTTTAGGGTCTTATAATGTATTTCCGAAAATGATATAAATTTTTACGTTCGTTGGTAAATTCTTCCGAAAATGATTCCAAAATTCTGTATATAGCTTTTTATTATATTTAAGCCTTCGGATCCGTTCGAAATAAATTTTCGTTAAATAAACTTTATATAAAATCTTCCAATAATATTTTTATATTTTTAGTATTTTATTTTATGTGTATTTGTAAAAAAAAACCCCCGCACTCGTCGGTACCCGACCCCCCTCTCTTCTTTTTCTTTCTCTCTTCTCGTTCCATGTTCATGTCCCGCAACCCTAACCCTTAGCCGACCTCCATCACCACCTCTTCTCCCCAGCTCCTTCCTGCTCCAGCCACCCCACTGGTCAACTGCCACCAGAGATGCCACAACAACAGCCACCGAAGTGTGCAGCAACAGCCGTAGCAGTTGGTTGACGCAGCAGCAGCAGCAGCGGGCAGCGCAGCAACTGACGCAGCAGCGCGCAGCAACAAGCCGCACCGACCGTGCCGCCGTCCGGCCACGGCGAGCTCGGGTGACGACCGGCGAGCCATCCTCGACCTCCGACACATCTTTCCCGGCCTTCACTTGCCTTGATTTGTTAGCTTCGTTTGGTATAATTTCCAAAAAACCCAAACCCTTATTTTGATTAATTGGGTATGAATTAGCTTATAAAAATCTAAATTGATTGTTTGATTATGTATATATGTGCTGTAAGATTGATTTGGACATGTCAATTGTATGGTTATGTTGGAATTTTGAAAAAATTGGATTTTTGGCCCGGGTTATGCCCGAATTTTTCGGATTGGTCCGATTTAGGGATTTTGGATAAATTGATTTTACAATATGTTTTAAAATGTATCTAATTTCATGTTGGAACCGTCAATTTGAGAAATTTATGCAGAATTTAACGGAATTTGATTTCTAGGTCAAAATTCGTGTGTAAAGAAATTGGGTCGTATAATTGAGTCGTGCTGCTCAATTGATTTTATAATATCGTTTAAAATTTATTTAATTTTATATTGGAAGTGTCGATTTGGGAAAATTGTGCGTAATTGATTGGAATTGGATTTTTAGGTCAAAACTCCCGCGGGTTTAAATTGATTTGGGTAATCCGGTTGTTTTATTCAATTGACTATATAAATTACTTTAGAATATGTTTAATTACATTTTCGAACCGTCAATTTATATGTTTTGGCAAGAATTGATCGAATTTGCGTTCTGATCTCAAAAACCCTAATTGTGCTAAATTGTGTATTTATTTTACTAATTTTGAGCAATTGATTATTTGATATGTTATAAAATGTGTTTAATTGCATTTCCAAACATTCAATTTGATTAAATTTATAGAATTTTAATGAATTGTATTTTCGGGCCTAAAACCTAAATTTCAAGTGAAATTATGAAATCGATTACTCGTATTGTTGTTTTCTAAAATTGAATGTATAGAAATAGTTGAAATGGTATTAATTGCTTTCTAATACCTTTAACTTGACTTGATTAAATTGAATTACTTGAGTTTGTGTCCTGAGCTTTAAAACCCTAATTTTCGGGGATGATTTTATAAAATTGATTTTGCTATGTGTATTTTATCTAATCGAATTCTATCTTTGGGTTTTAAATCATTTAAATTCTGTTTTAACCTAATCGGTTTGGATTTGGTTCTATGTAAATGGTTAGGTTACCTATTTAGTTGTAAAACCTAATAAATAAGTTATTTTCGATAAATTAACTTATGATCGATTATTCTTTCTCGGGCTTTCCAAATTAAGTTGAAATGTCCCAAGTGATAATTGTATTAATTTGTTTTGATTTAATTTTAACCTTAAATCTTAATAGAGCTATGCTTTTAATTTCTAAGTTTTGGACACATTTTCTAAGAGAGATCATTTGTGTCGTTTGTGTGTATTTAATTAGATTATGTGAATTATTGATTGATAGGATAGTTTCTAATTTAGTTTTTTGATTTCTATCGGATCTAGGAAGCTTTCTCGTGGATCCACGAGCTAGTGATCTCTCTCCCTCTTATCTCGCTTAGCTAGCTTCGGATCCAGGTAAGTCTCTACTTACCTCTACTTATGGGTGTTTAGTAAGGACGAAGCTATGGCCTTGTGTTATGTGTGATGTGACATGTTGTTGTGTATAGCATACTAATGTGTGTTATATGATTTATGGATAACTTGTCTCATGTGTAGCAGCTTGGAATTTGAGGTATGTCGTGTGTGCTTTCTGTGACATGAGCATGACATGTTTATGTATGATATTTATGATGTGTTGATACGGCCCTCTAGGACATGCATGCTAGGGTTTTGGTAGCATGAAATGATAATAAAAGAACAATGGGAAAGTGGACATTTGGGAAGTTTGCATGGGGGGAACTAGATCTTGCATGGGCGTGATCCTTACATAGGAAAAGTTTATTTGGGTTGTAAGTAAGAGTTTTGGAGAGTCTTAGAGCGATTGGAGACTTGGTATGAAAAATAGTATGTGAGTTGGTGCATAAGAGACCTGATTAGGGTTTTGTGAGTAAGTGGGTGTTGGGGAGTCTGCATGGGTATCTAAATTCTACAGGGGGATGAATCTTACATGAGGAGAATTGATTTAGGAAGTAAATAAGATAATGTCAAAGTTATGGGTCCATTGGAGACTTGGGTGCAAATTTTACGTGGGTCGATGTAAGGGTGTCTAAGGGACCCAATTAGGGTTTTGGGAGAAAATGAGGAATTTAAAGGGGTACAAGGGTAAAAGTGATCAAGGAAGGATGGAGTATGGGGTTGAGAGTGAGAACTCACTTATATAAATGATGAGTATGGGTTTTTCTAAATGAGAGAAGAGATTTTGGGGTGAAAGAGGGAGGTTACTTGTTGAGGAGGTAAAGTGCTAGGGTTTGGCACGACCAACTAGGGTTGGCATGGTCAACTAGGGTTTTGGGTGGCCAACTAGGGTTTTTTCAGTCACGCGTGAACTTGGGAGATAAAGTAATACATTTAGGGAATTTCCTAATAAAAATGAGGTGCGAGATAGAGAACAAAGTAACGTTTGGGTAAGTAAGAAAGAGCTGGGCCACATAGGTCCGATTAGGGTCTTCGAGGAGGAACCCTAGAGGGATGAGGACATGCAGAGTCGATATCATGTGTGTTGGGATGACCTATATTCTTGGAGATTGTGCCTTACTATATGCCACTATTCCTAACTCTACGAGGGATGGATGTCGGGTGTGAGAAGAGGTACGAGTCTCAAAATACGGGACGGTCCCTCTGGCGAGGAAGAAGTAGAGTATCAACCGCATGCATTTCAAGGGTGTGATGTGATTCAATAAGACACGGATAAGACATTAATTATGTAAAGCGAAAGACTGATGAGCCCGACCCAGTCCGATCCACCAGTTAGAATAGTGGCCAGAGGCGTTCTGCCCTGGGTGTTTATTTTCGGTCCACCGGCTATAATAGTGGTCAGAGGCGTTCTGCCCTGAGTGTTTATTCCGGTCCACCGACTATAATAGTGGGGGATTTGGGCTCGACAGACCCAAACGAATAAGTTAATCCACTAGGAAAATACTAAGTACTTACAGTGAAACACCATGTGAGTCGGGGCCAGTCCAGTCCACAGGTTAAAATAGTGGCCAAAGGCGTTCCGCCCTAGGTGTTGATTCCGGTCCACCAATTATAATAGTGGTCAGAGGAGTTCTGCCCTGTGTGTTTATTTCCGGTCCACCGGTTATAATAGTGGGGCTCCCGCACTCACATGGACTAATGAAGAATGCGTTGAATGAATACGAATGAAGTAATCCATGGGAAAATACTAAGTACTTACAGTGAAACACCATGTAAGTCGGGGCCAGTCCGGTCCACCTGTAAGAATAGTGGTCAGAGGCGTTCTGCCCTGTGTGTTTATTTCCGGTCCACCGACTATAATAGTGGGGCTCCCGCACTTACATGGATTATTAAAGAATATGTGTGGAATGAACATATTATTAATGAGAATAAAGAATAAGTCTAATTGGACCATGTCCAGCTTTATTTATCTGTATTGCTACATGCTGCTTATGTGAGTATGCCACGTATTGAGTTTTAATAATATGGATTATTCCTACCTGAGGCGTATGAGCCACTTTACATCTCGGTTATACCACGCTTATATGTTAAATAGGATATTACGTATGTTTTATATGTTACTCTAGGTGTATGGTAAGATTTATGCTGTGGGTTGTGAATATGCATGATATTGTATCAACGTGTTGTACCCGGATTTAATATGCACTTGATGATATCTCTCCTAAGATAGGGTAGTGGGACTTACTCAGTATTGGACCTGTACTGATACTACCTTGGTTGAATGAGTCCTATGATGATCCACCGATGGTGGGGAGCAGACCCCTTGTGCAGGTTGATACTGTGTTGGGGTGGAAGGCTTGACTTGAGTGAGTAGGCAATCCAGATATTTATTCTTCGAGATTTGTTTTGTTTAATTGTATTCATCTTCGAAGTTACAAGTGTTGTATTTAAATTTCCAATGATTTTGTAATTGACTTTTAATTTCTCGTAACGCTATTGTGCTTTTAAAATTCGGATTTAATTGTTGACAGGTTTTAGCCTTGCATCTAATATGAGATAGATGGTTGACATTTATCTTGTGTTAGATGTGGCGGTAACATTTCCCAAAATTCGCTCCTAGCTTCCGCTTTAATCTTTCAAATTTTTTTTTTCAGGAGTGAAATTTGGGGGTGTTACACCCATACTCACCCCTTATATAATAAATTCCCACTCTTAACCTGTACTCCACTCTCCCTTAATTATTTTTCCTTTCACATTTTTTCCAGATTAGTGATTCCTCCCAAAACCCTAATCGGGTCCTTTATACACCATTACACCAACCTATATACTATTTTTCATCCCAAGTCTCCAATTACTCCGCAACTCTCCCCTTAGCTTATTTACACCCTAAAACAACTTTTCTCACGTAAAGATTATCCCCATGCAAACTCTCAAAATCCCCATGCGAACCCTAGAATTCCCATGCATGGTTCACATCTCTAATTCATTTTGGTCATTCCTTCCTCTTTATTTTCCTCTCATGGATCATGAGGTAGTTTGGTTAACCTCATATCCCCGAACTCACTTCCCATTTTCTTTCTTTTTATCCTTTCATTCCTATATCATATTATCAATCATTATAGCATGCATGTCCTAGAGGGTCATGTCATATCACATCAATATCATCATATATACATACCATACTCATGCCATAAGAAAGCACACAAACATACCTCAACTCCAAGATACCCTACACATAAGACAAGTTAATGGTAATCATACGATACATGACATATCATGATATATAGCATCCAAGGCATAAAAGTCACACAACACACATGGCCTTAGATACATCCTTACCTAAAACAACGCCGAGCTTGGAGCATGCTCCTACACCTCCTTAGGGTTTTGGATTAATTCACCTATAAGGGGAAAATACTATGGGTTAATCTCCCTCTTACCAAAGATCACCATTATTTTTACCCTACTCTTATCATATTCTACTATTAGGGCTAATAATGATAATAGTGGTCTTATAATTAAAAGGGGGTTATTATTCTCAAAATAATTAATCGTGCCACTACTAACCAAAATAAGTCTTAGTAGCCATCATGGCTTATGTTAAAGTAGTCATAGTGATATTCATAGTACTAAAGGCAATAGCTTTAATATTACTAATGATAATATTATTATTTGTTTTAGTGATAATGCCAATATCAACCTAAACCCTAGTAGTAATAATAATAATAGTATTATTAGTATTATAGAAGTAGTGACTATAATGATTCTTATATTAGTAATGCTAGTAGTGATAATAGGTTAGTGAATATAAAATAATGACAAAAGACAAGTTAACAATAATAATATTTATAGTAGTATTAAATAATAATAATAATAATAGTGATAATATTAATAATAGTTCTCATCTTAAGGATAATACTAATGAAGGTCCTAGAAGTCATCTTAGTAGTGGTCTTAGTGATAACGTGGTCCAGTATAATAATAATAATAATAATAATAATAATAATAATAATAATAATAATAATAATAATAATAATAATAATAATAATCATCATCATCATATAATAATCATAATAATAATGATGATGATGATGATGACGACGACGATGACGACGACGACGACGATGATGATAATAATATCAGTAGTAATGATAGTAGTAGTAATAATAATAATGTTAAACATAATAAGGATAATATTCAAAAAGAGTAATATTAATATAAGAGCCCCAAAATTTACACTAATAACAAAAGTGATAATGGCCAAGTTAGTATTAATAGTATTAGTAAGAAAATAATAATAATAATAATAATAATAATAATAATAATAATGACAATAGTAGTAGTAGTAGTAGTAAAATAATATTATTATTAATAATAAAGATACTATATTATACTAAATTTGTAGTCTTTTAAATGATAATACCATAGTTATAAATATTTCTTAAGTTAGGTTAGATTGTAAGAGTGGTAACATAATAATAATAATAATAATAATAATCACACAACATTAATAATAATAATAATATTAAGGGTAATACTATTAATATTACTAAAAATATTAACACTTATAGAAAAATAGTTTAAGGGCTGGAAAATTCAGAATACCACCTAGGGTTGGTGGCGGAATTGCCGGCAACGGCGGCGGCAGCGGCGGAGGAGGAAGAGAGGAAGAGAGGTGGAGAGATGGGGTTATAGGGATAAAGGATAGGGAATGAGGGGGTGTTTGAGGTGGTGGAAGGTGTCTCAGGTGGAGAGGGGTGGAATGGAGGTGGTGGTGCAACTGGAAGTGGCGGCGCACGGTGGTCAATGCAGTGGCCAAAGGTGGTGGAAAGTGGAGAAGGTAGAAAGAGAGGGAGGTAGGGAGAGATGGAGGTATGGGAATGTAGGGTGAAGTCACCCTAGTTATTTTGGAGGGTGGAGGAGGTGCTGGTTGTGGCGGAATTGGCGACGGATAGTGGCGCGAGGGGTGGCGAGAAGTTGAAGTGGGCTGATCGAGATGGAGATTTTGCACGGCCGGGGTGGCTTATGCAAGGCAAGGAAAGGGAGGAGGATGACTCAGTTCTGTAGAGGTCAGTGTAGGGAAGGTTTTGTTGGGCGGCATTGGCGGCAGCAATCGTTGACGATGGCGGAATGAAGTTCTAATCAGACAGTGGTGCAAGGTCGGGATTTTCTGGGTTGCAAAAATAGAAACGCGACCTAGGCTGCCAATGGGGTATTTATAGGCTAATTGAGGGGGGAAATGATGAAGGAAGACGAGGACAATCAGGGGTAGGTGAGGCAGGTCGCCGACCCGCGATTGTAGGCGGCGCATGCCCTACGAAATTGCAGGGTATATTTGGTTAGGGTGAGGAAAAAAGGAAGGAATGGCAGCATGCGTGAGGAGGGAGCTCAGATTGGTTGGGTCAAAATTGGAAAGAAAACGACTAGGGGGAGGTAGGGAAGGATGACATGATGGTGTAGGTGGCTTCCTGTAGGTACAGGACTGCAAGTAGGGGTTGCAGTCGCATGGGGAAGAAGAAGGAGAGCGAAAGGGTGGACCAACAGTTAAGGGGAAGGAAAAGAAAAAAAAAGAGGCGGCTTAACCGGGCGGCTGGCCAGGGGGTGACGTAGGTTTTGGGTCGCGCAAAGGGAGAAAGGAGGAGAAGGGTTTTGGGCTGCACGGGTCAGCCTGGTCGAGGGGATGGAGAAAGAAAGAAGAAAGGAAAAGGAGAGAAAGAAAGAAAAAGGAAAAGAAAGAAGAAAATGGAAAAAGGAAAAGGAGAAAAAGGAAAAAAGGAGAAAATGGATGGGTTAGGGTAATATAGGTATTTGGTATATATATTTTTTTAATATTTAAAATTCATAATATTTATAATAATAATAATAATAATAATAATAATAATAATAATAATAATAATAATAATAATTAAATTCCTTTTTAGATTAATTTGGCTATTTTGGATAAATTTTCCTTAACTTCCATGTTAATTAGTAAATGTCTAAATTTTTGCTAAATAATTTATTTATTATTTTGTCCTTGATTAGCCTTAATTAATTCCCCAATTATTTTAATAAAATAATTTATTTACTTAAAATTTTCTAATAATTCTTTATTTTGCCATAATTCCCCTAAATTAGGGTTTCGGGGTATTTCAGTTATCCACTTATAGCTTTCATTCTAATTCAATTCACTCTTCTGATCCTTTCTCTAGCATCCTCTTATTTTATTCTATTGAAAGAAAGAGTCAGATTTTGGGAGAAGTTGGGTTTGCTTTTGGTTGACTCTTCCCCTATTTTTCTCTTGGAGGTAGGCACTCATTTTCTTCCTCAATTCAAATTTCTTTATTTGTAAAGGTTATTTGATAATTTATGAGTTTTAATCTTTTTTTTAAGGGTTTGGAAGTTAAAATATTTTGGATTAAGTTTTCCTCTTTGATGGAAAATTCTGTTAAGCTTTTTTTAAGTTATTATTACCTTTAAAATGTGTCATGAATATGTCTGTGAGTTAGTGTACTCTGTAAAATGTTAATATTTATATGCTTGTATGAGAGTTTTTGTATTACCCCATCTTTTTGGAAAATGTTGAATGAGAAGTTATGTAAATTTTGGTGTTTGATTTTGATTTGGTATTATGATTTGGTTTAAGCCAAAGTTGGATTTGAAATAAGGTTAGAAAATTTTAATTTAATGAGTTTTTTAGGCAAACTAATCAGTAGGTTTGTCATTTCAGCAAAATAGTTTTTACTCAACTAAATCGATCAATTAGTTGGAGATTTTTCTCAACTGGTTTGTAGAATAATCAACTAATAAGCCAAACCGATCGAATTTTTTTCAAGCTAGGAATATTTTTGAAACTTAATTTTTGAAAAAAAATTCTTATACTAAAATGGAACTTTGTTAACCCATGCCAAATTGTTCCTAAGAGATTTTTACCCTTTTCATGATGCATTTAGCCCAAAAATACTACCTTAGATCAATCTATAGGGTCAATTGGGACAATTGAGAAGGGGGATATGGCCTTAGCCTTGTCTTTTTCCACCTCTCTCCTTTGCACATTTATGAGATCATTGATTCGATCTTAGGCTCGATTTTGATAAGCTGGAAGATTCCTTCCTTACTAACCTTCAACTACCCCTTTGGTGAATTACATTTCCAGGCCAATAAGCCTATATTTCCCTAGAATCACCATTTGAGCTGTGGAGGATAGGTCAGCATATATTAGATGAAATATATCTATTTAACTCAAGTTTAACTAGTGAGAATTAGGGTTTCTGTTTTTTTTTTCTGACCACACTATGATTTATATCAATTACTTAGCCACTGAAAAAAAACTCTCTAGTATTGACCATTGCCCTATGCACTTCGAACCTTACAACTAAATTCTTTTCACTCTTCTAATCATTTATCTAACTCCCTCTTGTTATAATTATTAAGCAATAAAGAGTTAGATGTAGGAAAAAGGTTGAGTAGTTCACCTGGGAATCCTCTATTTTCCTTTGGGTGTGGTATAGTCATTCTTTCCCTTCGATTTCAAGTTAAAAATTATAAAGGGAATGCATGAATTTATGAGTTAAAAAATGTTTTTTTTAAGGTTTTAAAATTTGAGGTATTCACAGGCAGAGATTTCTAGTTTACAGAACATTTTACCTACATCAAGTAAGTTATTCTTACTTCTAAAATGGGTTATGAGTAATCTTACATGATATGAAAATCTTTAAGTTGATATTATATGTTGGCATAAATATATAGATAGATTACACAATTTATTAGATGGTTAGATGGTGTATTTTGATTGGAAAGCATAAATCTTGAGAAAAGATGGGTTGTGATGATTAATGTTCAGATGTGCAGTTTAAATAGGTAAAAAATGTGTTATTTGATGTTAAAACATGTTCCAATATCGTATGATAAAAATTTATAAGCATGATATATATGAAAATGATTGTTTGGTGTTGTTGTAGGGAAAATTGATCGACTAGTTAGGTAAAATCGATTGATTGGTTTCTAAAATAGTCAATTGGTTGACCCAACCCATCGACTAGTAAGCCTATATAGACATTGGTCTTACTCTCTACTTAAACCCATTGATTGGTTAGGTAGAACCAATCGACTGGCCTATGAATAGTCGATTGGTTTACCTAAATCGATCGACCGGTTTGAGGAAAAGTAGGGTTTAGTCGAGTCAAACCTATGGATTAGTCGACTCAAATCGATAGACTGGTTGGGCCAAACCGATCAACTGGTTGGGCTAATTTATGTGATTTAGTTCCTTTCATTTTGGTTATGCTTTGATGCTATACATGGGATTGTCCTATAATTATAAAAGGGATAAAATATAGATTTTATCATGGATTAATGACCTAATGAATAGATCAAATGGACTATGGTTTATCACATACTCAATGGGGTGTGTAAAGGCTAAATGGGTGTACCACTTATGAAATGTGATGGTCTTCGAGAAAAGAGTAATAAATATGTATTGGACATAAATAATATTGGACAAGGATAAATGGAAACCCCACACATGGTTGGAAGTTAGAAAGGATTAATATGGAAGAAATATGTAAATGCCTTGCTTGCTCTTTGTATGGGCCTTGTGTGATCACTTAACCTCATGAATAATGTACTAATCATGTAAAGAGAGAGACAATGGAGTTGTGCATGGGTATTGGTTACCTGATCCTTAATTAGGTACAAAAGTTAGTCTATCTTTGGGCATTTATTGGTTTCTTCAGACGAGATCCTAGAGACCTCGGTGCCTTACCTACCTTAGACACTTAACCCCACTTAATGTACTAACGATGTATTAGGAAGTATCGATACTAAAGAGTCTGGTTACCTAGTTGGTTGGCTTTAGCCTGACTTATGTCCATTTTTATGATTGGCTTCGGCCTGGACTTTTATGTTCCTTGGTCTGGATAGGCTTCCATGGTATGTGAGACCATGGGGTGGTGTATAGTTTATCTCTCGATGATAAAATTTGGATGATGAATAAGTGAATGATAAATAATTAGGTAGTGATGGAAGCAATGGATTGGATGATAAAAAGGGTAAAAGCTGGTGTGTATACTTAGATAATGGCTTAAATGACTGCTACTTAATAATTGGAAGGATTGCCTAGATTTTAACCTATATCAATATATGGGTAAGGAAATGGTATGATCTAATTGATCAAGCAAGTTGGAAAGTAAACCCTATTGGATGTCTGAATGAATTTGCTTAATACATTTCTAATTATCTATGTTATTATAATATAAATATAAGCATAATACATTCTGAGTTTTCTGGCTATGCATGATAATACATTCTAACGTATTACCATATGTATGTATATGGCGTTAGTATGATTCATAATAAATATGATATCCATGTTATGATAGAATCTTCCAAACTCGTGATTTTCGATGAGAAGGAAACTTGGCTTACTCAGTATGTAGCATATTGATGTGCTTGTTTGCTCGGTCACATGCTCATTTCTACAAGCAGAGGGCCATGTGTAGGTTTTTAGGGATAACCAATAGTGGGCCTACCTCAGCTTGGGTTTGGGGCTTGAGAACATGGACATCCCAAGGATTTTGTGTGGATCGTGATGGACCATGGTTTTGGGGTTACACCCTAATCTCATTTTAATATAGAATTGTATTCCTAACTTATCTGTTTTCTATTATTTAACTTGTTTGAGGACCATCAAGGTCCTTTGATATGGATGATCTTTTAAATATTTATGTAATTTAAGTCTATGCACTCTATTTTAAATTGAATGATTTAGTTTATCCTTATATCTAAAGAGGGATAGGTGGCAAATGTCTACCATGTATCCTAACCTATCTTCCTTCCTGTATTTGACTTAAATGGGGAAAAGCATAGGAAGGGAAGAAACTGTGAACGTACCCCTAAAGACATCGGCTTGCCTATCAGCTCTAACTTGCTCATCACATTTAGGAAACTACCTTGAGATGGTCTTCCACCATTACATGAGCCTTGCCCTTGCTAAAAAGTATGGGGCCTCTACATCCTCTATTATGGAGCAACTCTGCTAGCTCCACTATTTGTCAACTGAACTCTCTAAACTAGCCGCATATGTGCCACAGTACCCTATAAACGTGCCTACCATTATAGAACATTACCTCTAATAGTATGACACTCATGCCGACGATGCCCCAAATGGCCACAACTATGGCACTAAACCTGCAACCCAGAATAATCCTTCCTTATGTGGTTACCATATTTTTGGCAAATGAAATGCCTCACACCCAATTAACTCAAGTGCCCTCTAAAATGAGGTACCACTCCCGATTGATGAATGCCTGAGATTTGAAACCTCTTATCTCCCTAGTAGCACTCACCACCCTCAAACCTCTACTTATTCCCTGACTAGGACTACGGGCATGAGCAATTGTTGATGCCTCCAAGGCATAATCATACAAAGCCTATAGGTCCTATGCATGAGTCCCTACCAGCATCTCTGAAATACCCCAAAAATCCTAATTTAGGAATTATGGTAAATAGTAATTTATTAGAGAAAAATTAAGAAAATAGGTGAATTTATTAAATAAAGAGGAAATTTATTGAGGAAAAATAAGGAGAAAATAATAAATAAATTATTTAGAAAATTTTGGACATTTTACTAATTAAAATGGAAGTTAAGGACAATTTATCCAAAATAGCCTAACTAATTTAAAAATGGATTTAATTATTATAATTAAAATAATTATTATTAAAATTAAATATCTAAAATTAATTATATAAATAAATAAAGACCCAAATACCTCCAACCCAACCATTTTATCATTTCTCCATTTTCCCTTTTTCCTTTTCTCCTTTCTTTTCTCCTTTTTTTTCCTTCCTCCTCCTTTACTTTTTTCTTTTCCTTTCTCCCCCCGGCTGGGCCAGCCCACCGGCCCAGATGCTGCTCTTCTCCCCCGTCTCACGTACAGGCCGCCCAACCCCCCTTTTCTTTCCCTTTTTCCCTTCCCGCGGCCCAGCATCGTTCGACGCCTTCCCGTGCACCCAAACGCAGCGTTTTGGCCCTCCTTCCGCTGAGACGCTGCGTCTGATCGCTGAAGATAGCCGTTGCCAAACGGGCAACGCAACGCGGCGCTCTGTCCCCCATAACGTTGAAACGCCGCGTTTAGTTTTAAAAACCTTATAAACGCCGAACCGGCCGGTCCCCCCTTCTTTTTCTTTTTCCCCTGGACCGCCGGTCCTCCTCCTTTCCCCTTCCTTCTTCTTCCCCGCACAGCCGCCGACCTGCAGCTCGAATTTCGCCGGCGGCCACCAGCCCAGTACCGGCTGTCCTTCCCTGTCTCTCTCCTTGTCGTTTTATTTCTCTTTTCGACCCCGACCAAGTCCCTCTCTCCCTTTCCCGCGTGCCATCTCCTTCCCTTTTCCTCTCCCCTTTCCCGACCTAACCTGCCATGGCAGGACCTGCACCACCTGCCACCGGCCGGCCACCTGCACACCTGCCCCGCACGCCTCCTTCTCCCCTTGTTGTTTTTCCCTTCCAATTGCCTATAAATACCCCCCATTGGCAGCCCCGATCAGCTCCCTTTTCGATTTTTGCCCCGAAACCCTGCCTCTCCGCCGCCTCAAAAAGACGGGCTTTCCGCCGTCACCGGAGACCTCCGCCGCCACCTCTGCCCACAGTTATCATCCCTGCAAATCCCTCGACAAAACCAAGCCACCACCACCCTCCGCCTTGCCCTGCACGTGCCGCCCTAGCCGTGCAAAGTTCCTATCCCGAAAACCACCACTCCCAGCCTTCGCCGCCCTTGCGCCGCCTTCCACCGCCAGACCAACCGCCACCAGAGCCTCCTCCACCCCCTAAAATGCCCAGCAGACCTCCCTCTATCTTCCCATACCTCCATCTTCCCCTTCCTCCCTCTCCTCCTTCCTCCCTCATCTTCCACCTCTCTCCACCACCCTCGGCCGCCGCCGTCGCAGCCACCCCTTGCCACGCCACCACCCTCATTCCACTCCCCTTCACCTGCTCTTTCTTTCCCCACCTCAAACTCCTCCTGTTCCCCTCCCATCTAACCACCACCTCCATCTTTTCCTCTCTTCTCCACCTCCACCGCCGCCGCCGTCGCCACCACGCGCCGCCGCCGGACCACCACCGACCCTAGGTGGTTCTCCACTCATCCAAACCCTAATACCCCTTTTTTATAACTGCTACTATTTTCTACTAATATTAATACTAATATACTTATTATTATTATTATCATTCTTATTATTACTTTTATTATTATTATTATTATTATTATTATCATTATTACCATTATTATTGCCTCTATTATTAATGTTCTTATTTCTTACTAATACTAACATCCCTTTTTAAACCCTAACTTATATTATACTTAACTTTGGTCTTATTTTTATAATTATTAGTATTAACATTTTTATCATTATTATTCCTATTATCCTCACTATGGTTATTATTATTATTGCTTACCCTTACTTGGTTGTATTATTATTATTATTATTATTATTATTATTATTATTATTATTATTATTATTACTATTATCATTATTATTATTACTATTATTATTATTATTGTTATTATTATTGTTATTATTATTATACTTAACGCATTTGTCACCATTGTTAATAATAATACTACTTTGTTCTTATCCATGTTACTTAACTCAAGCTAGTAAATATCATGTGGTTGTTAACTAAGAAAAGTACTTGAACCTTATTACCATACCATTTAACATTAACCCTAACCTCATTACTATGACACTATTATTAACTATTACTATTATTACTACTATCACTACCTTATTGTTGTAATCAAAAGCATTTGAACCCTTTCATTATTCAAGAATATACAACTATTATCATTATCACCCTTAGGAATAGTTACTTGTAATATTGTGACCTTATAATAATATTATTTCGAATATGACACCATTAATAGACTTAGCCTTAAAAACGCTAGGGTTTCTCTCATTGCAAACATTAGTGTCACTAGTATTATTTTTATTATTATTATTATTATCACTATTTTTCTATAGTTAGCATGAACATTATTATTATAATAATAGGGCTAACGGGTCTAATAATATAAGTGTAACAATAGGTATTAGAAATAAACATATTTTGACTACTAATATTTAGTATACTAATTCTAAGGTAAAAACCCTAGTTTTTGTATAAAACCCTTTTTAGTAATAAAAACCCTAACCTTAAACTAGAATGAGGATTGATAGTAATTATAAGGGAAACTAATACTTAGCATTTTCCCCTTTTATAGGTAACCCCGACCAAAGCCCTAAGGAGTTATAGGAGTGTGCTCCAAGCCCGGCTCCGCCTTAGGTAAGGACGAAGCTATGGCCTTGTGCTATGTGTGATGTAATGTGTGGGTGAATGATGAGCATGCCATGTTGATGTGTATTATGCATGTGTTATGAATAACCTGTTTTGTGTAGCGCAACGTGGATCATGAGGTATGTTGTGTGTGCCTTATATTACGTGTATGACATGTTCCATGTTTGATGTTGATGTTGATGATGTGACTTGTTATGGCCCTCTAGGACATGCATGCTAGGGTTTTGGGTAGCATAAATGATAATAAAAGAACAATGGGGAAGTGGACGTTTGGGAAGTTTGCATGGGGGGACTAGACCTTGCGTGGGCATGATCCTTATGTGTGAAAAGTTGATTTGGGTTGTAAGTAAGAGCTTGGGAGAGTCTTGGAGTGATTGGGAACTTGGTATGAAAAATAGTACGTGAGTTGGTGTATAAGCGACCTTATTAGGGTTTTGGGTGTAAGTAGGGGTTGGAGAGTCTGCATGGAGTGTTTAAATTATGCATGGGAATGAATCTTACATGAGGAAAGTTGATTTAGGAAGTGAATAACATAATGCCAAAGTTATGGACCCCTTTGGAGGCTTGGGTGCAAAATTTTACGTGGGTCGATGTAAGGGTGTCTAAGGGACCCAATTAGGGTTTTTGGGAGGAAATGAGCAATTTGAAGGGTACAAGGGTAAAAATGATCAAGGAGGGATGAAGTATGGGGTTGAGAGTGAGAACTCACTTATATAAAGGATGAGTGAGGGTTTCTAAATGAGAGAAGAGATTTTGGGGTGAAAGAGGGGAGGTTACTTGAGGAGGAAGTAAAGTGCTAGGGTTTGGTGTGGCCAACTAGGGTTTGGCGGTCACATGCGGAGTTTGGGAATAAAGGGATATATTTTGGGAATTTCTTAGTAGAGATGGGATGCGAGTCAAGGAACAAAGTGAAGTTAGGATGAGTAAGAAGGAGTTGGGCCATGTAGACCCAAATTGGGGTTTTCCAAGGAGGGCCCCTAGAGGGGTGAGGACATGCGGGACCAATATCGTTGTGTTAGGGTTAGCCCACATTCTCAGGAGAGTGTGCCCTTACTACGTTTCCTTATGTATAAGAGTAAGAGGAGATGGACATCGGGCGTGAGAAGGGGAGAACAGTCTCAAGATATGGGATGGGCCTCCTCGAAGGGGAGAAGTAGAGAGTAGTAGATATGCATGTCAAGGGTGGAACCTTATTTAATAATACATGAATAAGACATTAACTACTTAAAGAGTAAGATTGTTGAGCTGGGCCCAGACCGATCCACCGGCATAATAGTGGCCAGGTGCCGGGGTGCCCTGGAGACCGATCCACCGGCGTATAATAGTGGTTACGTGCGTTCTGCCCTATACGTAACCGATTCACCGGCTATAATAGTGGGGGATCCCGAGCTCAACAAACCAAACAGTATGTTGTAATTAAATCATGGGAAAGATATTATATACTTACAGTGGAACACCATGAGAGTCGGGGCCAGACCGATCCACCGGCATAATAGTGGCCAGGAGCGTTGTGCCTTGGAGACCGATCCACCGGCATATAATAGTGGTTAGGTGCATTCTGCCCTATACGTGACCGATCCACCGGCTATAATAGTGGGGTTCCCGTACTCGCATGGATTAACAAAGATTATGGTGTGAAATGACTCATAAACAAATCATGGAAAGATACGTTATAATCGTAGTGAAACACCATGAGAGTTGGGGCCAGACCGATCCACCGGAATAATAGTGGCCAGAAGCGTTCTGCCCTGGAGACTGATCCACCGGCATAAAATAGTGGTTAGGTGCGTTCTGCCCTATAAGTGACCAATCCACCGGCTATAATAGTGGGGTTCCCATATTCTCATCGATTCATAACGATTATGATGTGAATCGACTATAGTTATCAGAGTTATGAAAAGAAGAAGTTGGACTGGACCATAACCGATCTACATCATCCATAATATTACATGTTGCTTATGTGTTTGTGCTGTGCATGTTATGTTGTATGATGGTATGCTTGGCCTTAGCGCACCTGCGCCCTTACTCAGTATTGGACCCATATTGATACTACCTTGATTGAATGGGTCCTGTGATGATCCACCGATGGTGGGGAGCAGACTTCCTGTACAGGTTTATGATCAGGTACTATCTTGGGGTGGAAGGCTTGACTTGAGTGAGTAGGCGATCCGGATACTGATCCTTTTTGGGGATTGTTTTGTTAGCTATATTTTGTATTACGTTTCCCGTTTTTAAAGAAAAAGCATTATGGGGTTGTAATCCTAAATTGTATTCAAACTTTTGTTTGACTTATATCTTATTAACGATTTATGCTAAATGTCATCTTGCGTTTTATGATAATTCGTACTTATTGATGATCAGATTTAGCCTTAGAACTTAGTACTGGAACGGTAGGAATGAACCGGTCTGGTGCTAAGTGTGGCGGTAATACCCCCAAGTTCACGGTTTTAATTCTTTTGCTTCCGCTAACCTTTTGATTTAAACGAAATTTTTCAGTAGTAAATTTGGGGGTGTTACAATCTCTTAGAGCCTCAGACTCATCCCCAATTGGAATGGATGCACCCTCATCCTCTCATAAGCTCTAGAATAAACTAGACCAAGTCCAAGTAACAACTATACTACTCCTCTACCAAAGATGTCCCGAAACACAACACCATGAACTCATCATACTTCACCATTGTTAGAGAACCATGCCCTGAGCATCTCAACGAAGGTCTCCCACTTGCCTATAGTGGCTCCCCTCAACTAATAACCTTAGCCAATGCTCCAACACATTTGGGGTACTCCTAACCTATAAAGATCAAAGGGCGATGATGATCAACCCTACAAAGTCAATCCTCTAGTGGCAGCACAAGAAAAGGAGGTGTTGGAAACTACTGCAGAGCCTCCTCACACTAAATCTGTAGCTCCATGAAGGCTCCAACCGTCTCCATAAAACACTCAAGATGCCAATTTGTAGCCATCAAAACCCTAGAATACTAAGTCATGTTAGAAAGGAATGGACTTCTGACTACACAATAAATACACATGAAGATAGCACATTGCACACAAGGCTAGACCATTAGTCCTATTCTATAAAGTAAGGACAACTCCCAACCCAAACCAATGCTCGTTCGCATACTAAACTATATTCTAAAAGTTCGGATGAAACTGAAGAAATTTATTTTCGCAAAATAACTTCAAGATTTAAAACAATATGCTTTGATACCAGCTTTTAACACCCCAATTTTTTAAACCATAAATTTTATTTTTAAGATAATGTGGAAGCGTTTGAAAAAAAATTGAGAAATGTTACTGCCACATCAACTATAAGAGATGTGTGATAATCACCTAACCCATGACTAATACAAGGTAAAAACAAAACAATAAACAAAAGGTGCATTCCTATAACATCAATGTGACAATACAAAATAATAAGGGCATGAATAATATTATAGATAAAATGAATATGATAGTTTATAAAACCAAATACAAGAAATCAAGCCAAGAGCTTAAATAAATAAAAATACAAAAACTTCCCAATTTAGTGGACAAAAAACTTCTAACTAGTTAGCATAACTCTTAGGTATAAACACAAACCCTCAGTCCCAAGTAATGGCCCACACCATCCCCCTCAGCATACTCTAACTAAGAGTTCTAACTGTATAAATAGTCATATGGTCCCTGGACTAGAATCTAGATCATCATAGTGACCACATAAGTATAGTATCAATACGGTGAAGTACTAGTAAAACATACTCCCTAAAACATGGTAAGGCTCATGAGACACATTGAAGTCACATAATAATATGGTGATATCATAACATTATAGCTCAACGCTTAATCTCAATTAGTATTACAACAATACATGCTTCCATGGAAATCATGGAAGTATAGAAATATAGTAAATACATCATAATCCATACAATATAAACCATATTAGAATTCCTCCTTTAGTGACCACACATATTTCAGTTAATAAAATAGTTCATTCAACCATACCTAGTTCTCCACCATGAACAAAAGTCATAGAACCACAAATAATCACAATGTGATACCACACCCATCACACATTGAGTGCACCTGCCACAAATTAAAATACCACACATGGTTGAAGTACACAAAGGGGACTTGTACTAGGATACATCACCCACCAATCCTTAAATGTATCTGCTGCGAGGGATAAAAAAAGTTAGGATACCATACCTGCCTAAACAATGGACAATACAAATTTCTAGGGATCTTGTATTGAGATACCTCACCCACCCGAATTGGACACTAATGCCATGTCAGTCTGCCATAGTATAATCCTATACCTCAAACATATGCATATACCCCTACTAACCACAACCTGTTACAGATGAAAATAGGTACAAAGTGAAAAATATAGCCACAGGATAACCTGTCGACTAACTCCCAGAAGCTACCTATAGAGCCGGAGTAAAAGGCTTGAACAAAATTTATACCATTATTATTTAATTTCAAGTGATGTCACAAATCATAATAAAATCTACATATAACCAAATGGGTGTTTTCAAGTGACAGCACCAAACACAATAAATTCCATTATTTAATCAAATTGGGTATTTCCAAGTGATAACACCAAACATCATCATTTAACCAAATTAGGTTTTTTCAAGTAATAACATTAAACACATCATAAGATATTAAAGCCACCATTTGGGTGTTTCCAAGTTCTAATTGTAATACCCTAGAAATCTAAAACCTAAAATTTAATAAATAACCCTCATTTAGGATAATTTAAATTTATTTAATTTAATTATTTTGTGAATTTTTGAGTATATAAAATGGATAGGAATATTTAATAAATTAAAATAAATATTTTGTTATTTTTTCATACTTATTTTATTTAAATAATTTTCCAAATCAATATTTTACTAAAATTACCCCTTTTTAAACTAAAATATTAAATTCTAATTACTTAAATTATTAAATTAATTTATCTATCAAAAATGTTAAATACCATTATCCAAAAATTATTTTTATTTTATTTTGCCCCTTTTCCTTTTTCCTTCTCCTTTTTCTTTCTTTTTTTTCTTTTCCTTCTTTTTCCTTTTCTCCTTTTCTTCATCTTTGGGCCGCCTGACCTTATTTCCTTTTTTCCCTCTTGTTAGGCTACTAGCCCATCTTATCTGCCTTCCCCTTGCACCCAACCCACTACACCATCTCCTCAATTTTTCTTTCCTTTCTTGTTTCCCCTTAGTTGGGCTACCCAACCCTTCTTTTCTTCCCCCTCTCCCTCGCATACACAGGGTGGATCGCTTCCCTTTCTTCTCTCCCACCCAGCTGGCCTGCCCCCTTTCTTTCTCTTCTTCTTCTTCTTCGTCGTCTTCTTCTTCTTTCCTCCTTCCTTCTCCTTTGACCATCTCACGCTATGGTCAACTTGCACCTTACCCTACCACCTACCAGGGAAGCTTACAACCCTGCTCCCTCTCCCAATCCCTTTCCTTCCATTTTCGGCTACACTAACCCTGAAACCCTCCCCCGCATGCCTTTCCATATCCTTCTCAACCTCCTTGCAACACCCTAACACCTACAAACACAGCCCCCAGCTTACGCTTGCCTCCTCTCCTTCCCCTCTTCCTATTCTTCTCCTTATCTTCCCCTTCTCAACCCATTTTCGACCTCCATCAACCCCATCAACTCCCTGCCAATCTCCCATTCTCCCGTCTTCCCCTCTTCTCTCCCTCCCCTATTTTCACTTCACCACCTCAAACCGCCACTATTTCCGCCCAAACAACCACCCCAACCACCTCCCTAACACCCCCATCAACCTCCTTGCTCCACCCCATCACCCCTACTCGTCCCTTCCCTTCCTCTCTTTTCTTTCCTCTCCTTCTCAACATCCACCCTGTACCACCACCTTCCACCACCCTCCTTCCTCTTCTATCACCTCCACAACCACCAATCTACTCCCTAGAACCTCCCCCACCATCACCTTGCCTCCCTGGCTGAAACCCAACCCTATAGCTCCTCCCTTTCCCTCTTTTTCCTCTTCCTTCTTCTCCTCCATCCAACCTTCGTCCCACTTTTCTAGACCTACAACCACGATCTCTGCAGCCTAAGCCACCGATCACTAACCCTCGACCACCACCTACACCCCTACTCCTCCCTACACCCAGCCACCACCCTCATTCCCCTCCATAAGCCCTCACCTGAGCCTCAAAACCCTCATCCAATCCAGCCTTCCTCTTCCTTCCATCTATCCCCTTCACCCCTTATTCCCTTTATTTGGTGCATATAACTCAGGTTGTATGAGTAGCGTGAGTCTTGCTGCCTATTTTGAGCAAGTTTTGGTAACAATTTAAGGTATAACAATAGTTAATAGTAGTATGTATTTAATTAAGCTTTTGATAAAAAAAAATTATTCTTTTGATTTTCTACTTTTAATATGCTAAGTTTTGATATTATTTTCAGGTATTAATTTTACTAATCAAAGTTCAAGCATTTAACCGGAGTACCAATAAGGTTTGGTTATTGTTGGAAATAAGGTAACCATTATACCCTACTAAAATGTGTGGATATACATATCATAGCACATTAGGGATTTTAATATGTTTATATGCATGATATATGTTGTTAAGTATAATGTATTTAGTGGCATATGTTGGTTAATGAAAAGAAAAACATGTTAATTTATGTGTCATGTGTAGATATACTGCTTAAAGAAAGAGCTTTGTTGTTAATAATAATATTAAATATATATGTATGATATGATATGCTAATGTGGGCATTATTTGTATAGATAATGTTAATATAAGCCCTAGGGGCATTTTGGTAAATTTGCTTGTACAAAAGGTGTGGCCTAAATAAGTGTGTGTGGTAGGTGCTTATGTGTATTAATAATAAATAATAATAGTTGGTGGAGTTGGATGATGTGTATAGAGCATATATATTAATATTTTATATAGTGAGGGTATTTTAGTAAAATTTATATAATAAGGGCAAAATGATAATTTATAAGAGTAAAGGGGGTAAAATGGTAAATGGATAAGTAAGGAGGGCATTTTAGTAATTTTACATGGAAAAAGGAATAACTTGGTAGTTTTTATGAGTAAGGATGTATTTTGGTAAATTAATAAAAAGGAAGGGCATTTGGGTAATTTTGTAAAGTAAAGAGGTAAATTGGTGACTTATTAAAGAAGAAGGGTATTTTAGTAATTTAGCATAAAGGAAGGAAATTTTGGTAATTTCATAAAGTAAAGGGGTAAAATTATAATTTAATAAAGAAGAAAGGGTATTTTGATAATTTGGCATAAAAAAGGTATTTTGGTACTTTTGTAAAGTAAAGGGGTAAAATGGTGATTTAATAAAGGATAAGGGTATTTTGGTAATTTGGCATGAAGGAAGGGTAATTTGGTAATTTTGTAACTAAAAGGGGCAAAATAGTAATTATAATAAGTAAGAAGGACAATATGGTAATTTTAATAAATAAGAAGGGCAATTTGATAATCTAACAACCAAAGGGGCATTTTGATAATGTGATCAACCGAAAGGGTAACTTTTTAATAAGTATGAAAGGTAATTTGGTAATTCAACTAACCAAATGGGTAATGTGGTAAATGTAACAAGTATGAGGGATAAAGTGTGTGATTTAATGAGTATGGAGGGTAATTTGGTAATCTACCATATACAAGGGGTATTTAGGTAATTATGAAAACATGAAAGGTAATATGGTAAATTGGTAAATGAAAAAGAGGTGACATAGTAATTTTACAAATAATGGCCATTTTAGTAATTTTGTAGGGATGATAGGGGTAATTTGGTAACTTGCATATCATATGTCAATGGATTAAATGAGTCTCTTTAATAAGAAATATGTAATATTGAATAATAAGATAAGGGTATTTGATAAGTTAGTGGGTATGACAAATGAGTATCACAAAAGCATGGCATACCCTAGGGTTGGATGGATAATTAAGGGTGTCATATGGTGTTTATATCATAATCATACAAGAGGTGCCTGGTTGATAAGTATACATGGAAATGTGTGTTATATATGTTCGAAGTATGTGTTAGGGTGTTGTGTATGCCATGATTCTTGATATAGAATGCTTGATTCCATGACCAGTATATCCTCATGTCTCTGGATTCATGACCTTTTTCCTTCCCTTGAATTAATTAAATGGACTTGTTGAATAAGACATGAATAAAATACTAATTATGTAAAGTGAAAGATTATTAAGTCTGGTCCAGACTAGTCCACCTACGAATAATAGTGGCCAGGTACAAGATGCTCTAGAGATTGATCCACTGGGGAATAATAGTGGTCAAGTGTGTTATGCCGTAGAGTATTTTTTGGTCCACCAGCTATAATAGTGGAGGATCTTGAGCTCAATAAACCAAATATTTATGGTAATAAATTATGGGAATACACAATAACTTATAGTGGAACACTATGTGAGTCAGGGCTAGACTAGTTCACTAGCAAATAATAGTGGTCAGGTGTAGGGTGCCCTTAAGACCCGTCCATGGGCAAAAATAATAGTGGTTAGGTGCATTATGTCCTGAAGTATATTTCTAGTCCATCGACTATAATAGTGAGGTTCCTACACTCACGTGGATATAATTCAAGAGATGATGATTGAATAATGATTAATTAATGGCTTAAGACCAAAATAATTGATTTCACATTATGATCTATTGATATGGTATAAGTTTGGCTTCAGTGCTTGTCTCACCTTGGGTATGCGATAGAATTGCTAAGTATACTGATGTTATGTTATGCATTTCCTATTTTATGTGTTGTTGCATTGGGTGTTAGGCCTTTATATTGATTGCGATGTTCCTAAGCCCATGTATGTTATCGTCATATATTGTTATGTATTATGTGTTACATGTGGGTCATGCCTTTCACTTTGGTATAAGGGTTTTAGTTAGTATAAAGTTATATAGTATTGAAGGGTTCCATTTGTGAGTCTTTATCTATTCAATGAGTAGTGTCCCTCGTAGGTTGTTGCAGGTGTTATTCAAGCAGGTATCGGATACGAGCGTAGTGATTATTTGGAAAACTTTTAGGGTTTCTCTCCCCACCTTTTTTTCTTCCTTGTTTAAAATTATTTTACTCTTGGAACCATTAATAGTAAAATTTTATCTTTTGCAAGGTCTTTACCGCGGTACTCTAATTTGAATAAAAGTGAATTTGTGTGAGTTGTATTTTGGTTCTTTTTAGCCTTAGCACTTGCTAATAGAATAGTAGGAGAAAACCGATTTGTTATTAAGTGTAGCAATAATATTCCCAAAATTTACAATTTTTGCTTCCCTAAAATTTTAAATAAAATAAAAAAATTCAATATTAATTTTTGGGGGTGTTATGCTAACACCAAACACATCACAAGATATTAAAGTAACCATTTGGATGTTTAGAGATGAAACCAAACTTAACCAATTCAAGCTCCAAATACCATCATGATGATTCTTATTAAATCAAAGCAATCATAGTTAAAATCACAATTTAAATGTTGTACATATGTGGAAGTACCAACACAAAAGACCCAAGAGAAACATAACAAATTATAAATAAACTAGGCGGCCTTCATCTGGACCATTCAATCGGTTCCTAGGACCAAATGACTAGTTTGGTCGAACTAGACCTAAACCAAAAAAAACAATAGAAAACTAGTCAACTAGTTAGCCTCATTAATCGACTATTTATGGGAACTAGTCGGATGGATTTAAGCATATACCTACCCATTTTGACCTATAGAGAAAATAGTCAATGTGTTTGACCAATTAACTGACTAGCCATAGAAACTAGTTGCTTGGTTTGGTCTAACCGGTCGATGAGTCTAAGTAGAGACCAAACCATTTTGGTTTGTAGGGAAACCAGTCAATGGGTTTGACCAACAAATACTGTTCATCGAAACTTGTCAACTGTTTTATCAAACCAATCGATTGATCTCACCACCATTCAATCCAAAACTCCAAACCATTCGATTGCTCGCATAACTAGTCGATGGGTTTGAGGAGCCGAGTTAGCCGACCGACTATCTGGGTATAATATTACCCACACTTGTGATACACACACCAAAATTTACCACACTTTATCATATTAATCCTAGCATACTTCTATGTCATAACACACATAAATATATATAATACCCAAAACCCTAACTTAGAGAATTATGGAAAATTTAGGAATTTATTAGGAAAATTAATTAAATAAATTATTTTATTAAAATAAGAGGATGAAATTAAGGCAAAATCAAGAGAAAATTAATAAATAATTTAATTGAAAAAAATTAGGGTGTTTTGCTAATTAAAATGGAATTTAGGAAAAATCTCTTAAAAATCCTAAATTAACTTAAAAAGGGAATTTAATTATTATTTTATTAAAATATTATTATTTTTAAATACCCCAAACTACCAAAATATTTTAAATACCCCAACCCACCTATTTTTTCTTTTCCCTTTTCCTTTTTCCCTATTTTCTTTCCTTTCTTTTCTTTTTCTTCTTTCCTCTTCTTTATTCTCTTCTTTTTTTCCCTTTCTTCCCCTGACCTAGGCTAGCCCAGCCCTCACGGCCGAAAACCCCCTCCCCCTGCTTTCCTCCTACATGGCCTAAGCTTGTGCCCCCTCTCCCTTTCCTTCCCTCGAGACTCGGTCTAGTTCCTTCCTTTTCTCCTTGGATCGACTGGCCACCCGCACCTTCTTCTTCCCCTTCTCCCCCTACCCTCTCTCTCCCTAATGCTAGCATCTCCAATTCCTAGCGAGCCACACACAACCTGCTTCCCCTATCCCCTTCCCTATTAATCCCTCTCTCTCCTCCACCCAATCGCAGCCTCTCTCTCCCCTCACATATGGCTCTCTCTCCCTGCCTTTTTCCTTTCCTGAGCATGCCATACCTGCAACAATGGTAGGCCTATTCCAGCCATAGGCCGTCGGCTGGAGAGCTGCATGCATACCATCAAAATTCCCTCTTCCCCCTCTGTTGTCCCCCCTCATCCTAGCCTATAAATATCCTTCATCTACCCCCATTCAATCTTCTTTTCTCTCAACCTAGAAACCCCCATCTTTTGTCAGCTCCACCTGTTTAACCACCCGTTGCACCACCGCTATCTAGCACCGCCGCCCAAACCACCACCCAAACTACTCCCTGCACCACCCTCCACCAAGCTACACTCTCACCACCCTCAATACTCCTTGCACAAGTCGTCTTAACCATGTAAAGTTGGCCATTCAACCAACCTTAACCCAGCCATCACCACCCTTACGCCACCATCCACTGCTACTCTCACCGCAACCACTACCCCTTATACCTTCCAAAATCCCCAGCTGACCTTCTCCTACCTTTCCCTACCTTTCATTTCCCATACCTCCCTCTCCACCACTCTTGACCACCACATTGTCGTCGCCTTTGGCTGCGCCACCACCACCACTCCAACCCTCTCCACCAAGGCATCCTCCAACACCTCAAATCCCCTATCATTCCCCCTCTCCTACCGTAAACACCCAACTTTTCCCCCTTTTTCCCTCTTTCCCCGCCACCGGTGCCGTCGATCACCACCAACCCTAGGTGGTACCCTAACCCATCTCAATCCTTAAACCCTAATTGTGCAAACTTTATTCTTTTTATTTGTATTTTTCTTATTATTATTGTTATTGTTATTGTTATTGTTATTATTATTTTTATTATGTTATCATCATCAATATTACTATTACTACTACTACTACTACTACTATTATTATTATTATTTACAACTTTGGATATTAATTATATTATTATCAAGGGGTTGAAAACCCTATTATTATTATTATTATTATTATTTTGATTATCATTATTTTTATAATCTTTATTATCATTATTGATATTATTAATATTATTATTATTATTATTATTATCACTATTATTATTATTATTATTATTATTATTACTATTATTA
This sequence comes from Tamarix chinensis, assembly GCA_030549775.1. Lineage (NCBI taxonomy): Eukaryota > Viridiplantae > Streptophyta > Magnoliopsida > Caryophyllales > Tamaricaceae > Tamarix > Tamarix chinensis. Next base: position 17,292,379 of record CM060172.1, on the reverse strand, counting down.
TTATTATTATTATTATTACTATTATTATTATTAATGCTAACTTTAGCATATTATCACTTTTATTGCTATTATAAATACTCATACCCTATTATTATTATTTACTCTTCAACTATTACTATTATTAGTATTATTCTTAACACTTTTGTTAATATCATCATCATCATCATCATCATTCATTATTATTATTATTATCAGTGCTAGCCTTAGTATATTATTGCTATTATTACTTTTGTAAATATTTGAACCCTTACCCATATAAATAACATTATTTCGATTATTATTATTAGTATTATCCTTAGCAATATTAGTATTTTGTTCATATTACTATTATTATATTATTATTTTTATCACTAACCTTACTATTAGCCTTAACCTTAATAATACTAGGGTTTCTATTACTATGAGTATTGGTATTATTATTATTACTAATATCACTATTCTTGCTATAACTAGTATTAGTACTATTATTAGAAGAAACAAAGTTATTAACTTTAACAATATAAAAATGGCTATAAATATTAACATAAATCTATTTTGACTAGTAATACTCTAGTAAGCTAACTTAGGAATTAAAACTCCTATTCTTACTTGTAAAGTTTCTTTTAATAATAGTAACCCTAATATTAGAATAAAGTAAGAAATAATAGTATTTTTGGTAGGAGGGAAATTAATCCTTAGTTTTTTCCTCTTATAGGTGATCCTAGTCAAAACCCTGAAGGAGGCGTAGAAGCTTGCTTCAAGACCAATGTTGTGTTAGGTCAGGATGTAGCTAAGGCCCTATGTGTGTTATGTGCCTCATATGCCTCGTATTCCATGTATCATGATATGTTATATTATGATTATCATTATAATTATTTTATGTGTAGAGTAGCTTGGAGTTGAGGTATGCTCATGTGTTTCCTTATGGCATATGTATAATATGTATATGTTGTGATTATGATGTGATGTGATGTGGCCCTTTAGAATATGCATGCTATGATATTTAATGTAATGAAATGGGGTGAAAGGATGATAAAGGAAAATGGGAAAGTAAGTTGACTAAGAGGAAGTAAGTTGACCAATAGATGTGGGATTGACATAAATATCCGATGATCTATGAAAGGAAAAATAAGAGGGGACTTTGAATAAAACAAAAGAGTGGGTGAACCTTGCATGGGAGAATCTAGGATTTGCATGGGAATTCTAGGGTTTTACATGAAAACTTTGAGGGTTTGCATGGGGTGCATGAAGTCCGCATGGGGATGAACTTTACGTGTGAAAAGTTGTAAGGAAATGTAAGTAAGGTAAGGGAAGAGTTTTTTGGGTGATTTGAGGCTTTGGGTGAAAAATAGTATGTGGGTTAGTATAAGGGTGTATAGGAGACCTAGCTAGGGTCTGGGGGAAAACCCCTAATTTGAGATGGTGGAAAAAGTAAAAATAATTAAGGGTGAGTGGAGTATGAGGTGCGAATGGAGGAATGTCATGTGTAAGGTAAATATGGGTATCATGGGAAAGCAAGAGTGGAAGGTGAGCATTGTAAAGGTGAGAGGTGGAAAGAAGGATTCTAGAGTTTGGTGTGGCTAGTTAGGGTTTGGTGGTCACACTTGTATTTTGGGGAGTAAAGTGAAATGATGAGGGTTGAATCTAAGGGTTTGGTGTGGCCAGTTAGGGTTTGGCGGTCACACTTGTATTTTGGTGGCCGGCCGCTATCGCTGCCACCATCCTCCCCCTCCCTCTCCCATCGCTTTCTTTCACATTTTCAACCCCAACCCACCTATTCCCCTCTCCTGAGCACCCTGCCCCTTTCCTTTTCCTTCTTCCCTCGAGCTCGTCGTCCCTGCCATGGCAGTGCCGCCTCGACTGCCAACACCGTCGGCATGCCTGACACCTGCACTCTCTTGTCTTCTTCCCCTTGTCATTGCCCACCTCAATCGATCTATAAATACCTAGTGAGCATCCTTAATTTAGGTTTGATTTCGAAACCCAGAAATCCACCATTCTTGTCGCTGCCCCATTAGACGAGTGCGCAGCCTCCTCCGCCTATCGCTGCAGGCCAAAAAAACCCCCAAACCGATCCTTGCACCACCCTATACCTAACTAGACCCTCCTTTCCCCTCGATTTTCCCTGCACGTGCCACCCAGGCCGTGCAAAATTGCCAACCCGAGCAGTCCACTCTAGCCCCTTACCGCCCCTTGCGCCGCCTTCCGCCGCCAATCCCACCGCTACTAACACCTCCCCTACCCTCTAAAACACCCAGGGAATCTTCCCCTACCTTCCCAAACCTTCACCTCCCCCTGACTCCCTCTCCTTTTGCCTCCCTCATCTTCCACCACCTTCGGCCACCGCACCAACCACCGTGTGCCGCCACTCCCAGCTGCACCACCACCTTCATTCCACCCCTCTTCACTTGCTGCACCTTCCTCCACCTCAAACACCCCTCCACTCCCTCTCTCTTAGCCTACATACCCAATTTCCCCCTCTCTTCCACCTCCACCGCTGCCGCCGTCGTTGCCATGCGCCGCCACCAATTCCACCACTAACCTGAGGTGGTGTCCAACTTCCCTAGCCCCTAAACTATTTTCTATAAGTGTTAATAATTTTATTTAATATTAATGGTATTATCCTTAATATTACTATTATTATTAGTTTGTATTATCATTATTATTATTATTATTATTATTATTATTATTATCATTATCATTATTATTATTATTATTATTACTACTACTACTACTACTACTACTAATACTATTATCATTATTATTATTATTAACAACTTTAGTATTAATATAGTTATCCCTATTATTATTATTATTACTATTATTATTATTATTATTATTATTACTATTACTATTACTATTATTATTATTGTTAGTGTTATTTAAACCGAAGTTGGCATATTATCATTTTAAATTTTTAAAGAAGAAGAATACTCAACCTTAGTATTTTTACCATTTAATATTCGAATATTACTAACATTATTCCTAATGCCTTTGTCACTAACACTATTAGTTACTACTATTACTATTACTATCATCATCATCATCATCATCATCATCATCATCATCATCATCATCATCATCATCATCATCATCATCATCATCATCATCATCATCATCATCATCATCATCATCATTATTATTATTATTATTATTATTATTATTATTATTATTATTATTATTATTATTTTATTTCTATTATTGTGACAAAGCATTTGAACCCTTATATTATTATTATTCAAAATACAACTTTTATCATTATTATCTTTAGGAATATTTGTACTTTGTTGGTATTGTAATTATTATATTATTATTTTAACCCTAATACTATTATTGGACTTAGCCTTAAAAATGCTAGGGTTTCTATCACTATAAGCATTAGCATTACAATTATTATTATTATTGTCATTATTTTGCTATAACTAGTATTAGTACTATTATTATAAGAATAAAGCTATTAGGTTTAATACTATAAGTATGACATTAAATATTTAAAATAAGCATATTTTGGCTAGTAATATCTAGTGGGCTAACTTGAAGATAAAAACCCTAGTTTTCATGTATAATACTCCCTTTAATAATAACTGTAACACCCCAAAATTCACTACTTTTTTTTAGCGGAAGTAATTAAAATGAAATACTTAAAACGTGTGAATTCTAGGAATGTTACCGCCACACTTAGTACCAAACCGGTTCTCTCCGACCGTTTCAGTACCAAGTGCTAAGGCTAAAGAAATAGTAATCCATCAATTATAAATCAAGACAACTAAACTCCGAAAGCATTAAACGGTTGTAAAACAAAATCAGAGTACGCATAAAGAATTATTATTCAAATTAAAAAGAGAAATAGCTTACAACCGATAAAAGATTAACAAAAATAATTAGAATTACATAGAGACTGAAATATGGCCACAACTCTCTCGAACTTGAGCCAACCACAAACTCAACACACAACCCCGATTGATGTCTTGCCCACCTGCACAAAGTCAGAAGGGCATACTACTCATGGGAATGAGTAGCACCCATGAAAAGAGTGATCAGTACGCTACGTACTGAGTAAGGTAACCGAGCACTAAGGCCAACACATAAACACATAAATCATGTAGAACATAAAAGGGCATACTCATAAATGCATATGATTAACCAGGTAAAAGTATAAAGGCCCCGATTCACACCATACTTTTTATCAAATCCATGAGAGTAAGGAAGCCCCCACTATTATAGCCGGTGGATCGGAGGCACATAGGGTATCATACCCTAACCACTATTATAGCCGGTGGATCGAAGACACATAGGCTCCGACTCGCATCGTGTTCCACTGTAAGTAATTAGTATCTTTTAAGCATTCTAGTTTGTGACTTTTGAGCTCGGGAACCCCCACTATTATAACCGGTGGATCGGTCACACATAGGACATCATGTCCTAACCATTATTATAACCGGTGGATCGGTCGCACATAGGGTAAAAACCCTAACCACTATTCCGAACCGGTGGATCGGTTGGTCCCGTCTCAACGATCTTCCTCTTTAGATAATTAATGTTTTAAGTATCTTATTCAGAAGCTTTCACCGTGGACATGCATGAATCATCACACATCACAAATCATAAAATTCCACCATCATCATACTTTATTCACCAATTACACATGTGCTACCACCAAACCATAGACATGCATGAATCGCTCCCTTTACACTTATCCTCCAATTCTACTTCACATCTCACTCTAGGGTTTTATCCTGAAACCCTAATTTAGGCCTTAACATCCCCTATTACTCCACCTCAAATCACCTAAATCATTTTAACACTCCACACATCACAAATCATCGATCCCATTCCCATAATTACACCTTAATTATCAAAAACACATGATACAACAAAAACCCTAAGCAGCCACACCAAACCCTAATCAACCACCACAAACCATATTTAACCACTCCAAACCCTAGCTCAGTCTCCTACGTACTCAGATAATGCTCTACGTACTATCTTTCACCCAAAGTGTTTAAACGCCCAAACAACACTTACATTACGTTCCTTACATCCCAAATCAACTTTCCACACATAAATTTCATACCCATGCAGACATTAACCTCCCCATGCAAACCTTCGAACTTCTTCATGCAAACCCTAGAATTCCACGTGAAACCCTAAATTCAACCATGCAAACCCTAATACCACCATACCACCATCAATGTCACCATGTAAATCCTAATACCACCATACAACTATAATTACCACCATACAAACCTTAATATTATCATACAAACCCTAATACCAACATACATCCATTAATACCACCAGGAAAACCCTAGATTCCGTCATACAAAACCCTAAATTCAAACTATATAAGACCCAAAGATTTGTCCATACCAACTCTAAATTCAAACCATCAAGATTCTTCTATGCCAAACCCTAAGTTCAAACCATACCAACCCAAAGATTCAAAGCATTTAAAACCCAAAGATTTGTCCACATAATACAATTGATTAGATTCTCCCCTTTCATAACCACAAATTAGATTCTCCTATACAAGACCATAAGTTAGATTCTCCTACATAAAATCATAAATTAGAATCTCTCAAGAAAAACCATAAATTGTATTCCCCCAAACAAATCATAAATTAGATTCTCCCAATCAAATCATAAATTAGATTCTCCTATATAATATCATAAATTACATTCTCCCAAATAACATCATAAACTAGATTCTCCCAAACAAACCATAAATTCGATTCTCCCATATAACATCATAAATTAGATTCTCCCAATTATCATCATAAATTAAATTCTCCCATATAATATCATAAATTAAATTCTCCCAAATAGCATCATAAACTAGATTATTCCTTATAAAACCATAAAATTTAGTTCAACTCACTTCCCTTAGTCAACTTCTTTCCTCATCCTACTTTTCATCTTTTCTCCCATACAAACCACACCGACATCCTCTCATACATGTCTTATAGGGTCACGACACTTATTGTCATATACATATAGTACACATGCCATACAAAAACATACTTCAACTCCATGTCATACCACATATAAAATAATTAATGATAATAAATATAAGATACATAGCATGCGAAACACATAATGCACATAAGCACATAAAAGGCCTTAGCACCCCTTACCTACAACGACACCGGTCTTGGAGCACGCTCCTATGCCTCCTTAAGGCTTTGACTGGTTTTACCTATTATGAGAGAAAAGCTAAAATTAGACACTCTCTCCTATCAAAATAATATTAAAAACTAACTTAATATAAGACTAAGCTTTTGATAAAATAATAATAACAAAAATACCAAAATAATATCAATATTAATATTAATAAGAATAATAAAAGTAGTAGAAATAATAATAAAAAGGTATTACCCAAAAATAAAGTGAAATAAGGACTTCGGACCCTTTACCAAAATAATACTAAAAATATTATTTGTAAATTAAATAATCAAAAATAAAAATAACAACAAACAACAAACAACAACAACAATAATAATAATAATAATAATAATAATAATAATAATAATAATAATAATAATAATAATATCAACAATAGTAACATTATTAACAACACTAATGTTAAAATATTTTTATTAATAATAATGGAATAAGAATAATGTAAATTCGAAATAGGAAATAATAATAATTATTATACTTATAAAATTTTAATATTAATAATAGTAAATATAGAAATAATAATAAGAATAATAATAAAATCAAATTAAAATAAAATAGGCTTCAGCCCTCAACATAAATAATAATAATAATAATAATAATAATAATAATAATAATGCATATTTAAAATATAAATATCAAAAATAATAATTATAGTATTTATATGCAAATAATTGAAATAAAATAATTTAAGGGTTATAAAAATAGGAAAAATAGCAAAGAGGGTCTAGGGTTCAACCATAGGTTGGTGGGGATAGGCTGCACCGGCAGTGGCGCACGGAGGTGGTGGCGGTGGCCGGAAAGAGGAAAGAAAGAGGGGAAAATTGCATGCCGGGAATAAGATAGGAAGAATTAAAATGGGAGGTGGGGTGTTTTGAGTTCCCCAGAAGGAGAGGGACAGAATAGAGGTGGTGGCGCAGCCAAAGGTGGCGGCGCACGGCGGCGGCGACGGTGGTCAAATGGAGGAGAAGAAGGAAGAGAGAGGAGGAGAGGGAGAAAAAGGAAGCTAAAGGTACGGGAAGGTAGGGCAGGGTCTGTAGAACATTTTGGGAGGTGAAAGAAGCGGCCTTAGCGGCGGAGGAGGTGGCTAATGGCGGCGCCAAGGTGGCGGAGGCAGAAAACAGGGTCGATCAAGAAGAGAACTTCGCACAGCTGGGGCGGTGGAAGGATGACACGGGTGGCCAGAAAGGGCGGCGAAGTTGGCCGGAGGCAGAGGGAGATGCGTCTGAAGTAGAGGTGGTGGCAAGGTCGAGATTCTGGGTTATGAAAACAAAAGTCTCGATATAGGCTATTATGAGGGATATTTATAGGCTTTAGAAGGGAGGATAGGGTTATGTGGGCCGGCTAGTAGCTAGGGAAGGTAGGGTTTCGGTCGCTGGAGGCGACGTTGGCCGGTGGTTTATTTTTCGGGGAAAGGGGTGGTGCGCAGGAGAGAGAGAGAGAGGAAAATAGCACGATAAGGGGAGATGGTTGGGTCTGTGTGGTCGCTGAATCAAGGGGAAGAGAAAGGGAGGAGAACGACCAGTCAAAAATGGCGAGATCGCCGGCGAAAAACCAGGGCTGGCGGCGGACGTTGCAGGTGCGGTCGACGGTGTCGGGCTGGGGAAGGAGAAGATGGGGGGTGTTAGACCGGGCGACAAGGAAAGAAAAAGAAAGAGAAGAAGAGAGGCGGACCGGTCCGGTTCGACGCGAGGGGGAGGCATTAAAAGAAACGACGGGTTTCAGTGGAAGTGGAATCAAAACACGGCGTAGAGGGGGACGTGCGAAGGGCGACGGGCGCAGGCTGGGCTGAAGGAAAGGAAGAGAGGGAAAAGGATTGGGCCGCCGGAGAGGGCAGCCCAAACGGGGAAGAAGGGAGGAAAAGAAAAAGAAGAAAAGAAAGAAAAAGAAAGAAAAATAAGAAAAAGGAAGAAAGAAGAGGAAAAAGGAAAAGAGAAAATAATTATTTTGGGTATTTAAATTTATTATAATATTTGGGATATTTAAAAATTATCATATTTAAATAAAATAATATTTAATTCCCTTTTTAAGATAAATTAGGATTTTTAAAAGATTTTCCATAAATTCCATTTTAATTAGAAAAACACCCTAATTTTATTCAATTAAATTATTATTAATTTGAAACTATTTTCTCCTTCTTATTTTAAATAAAATAATTTATTTAATTAATTTCCAAATAAAATCCTTAATTAGTTTAAATACTCAAATTCCTCCTAATTAAAATACTTATAAATCTCTTCTTGAATTTCCCTAGTTAAATATCCTATTATTTTATTAAAAATAATTTATTTAAATAATTTTTCTAATAAAACCTCATTTAAATATAATTTATAAAATTAGAAATTTTCGGGGCATTTCAATAACAATCCTAATATTAGACTAAAATAAGGAGTAATGGTACTTTTGGTAGGAGGAAAACTAATCCTTAGTATTTTTTCTTTTATAGGTGAATCAAACCCAAAATCCTAAGGAATTGTAGGAGCGTGCTCCAAGCCCGGCGTCTCTTTAGGTAAGGACGTAACTAAGGCCGCTTGTGTGTTACGTGTTTTACTTGCCTTGGATGCTTTGTACGATTTATATTTTGTGTTCTATATGTTATCTGTTTTTATTGTGTACCGCAACTTGGAACCGAGGTATGTTCTCATGCTCTTGTCTGGTATGTGCTAACATGGATGTGCTACAAATATAATGTGATGGGATGTGACCCTTAAGACGTGCATGCTAGGCTATTGATGAGGTGTTGTGGAATAGAGGCATGAAAGAGAAAAATGAGAAATTAAGATAACCAAGGGGAAGTAAGTTGGCTAACGTAGGTAAGGATGACCTAGGTAATTTGTGATATGTGATTGGAAAAGAAAAGGGGATGTAAATAAAATGGAAGAGTGAGAGAAACTAAGGTTACATGGGAGGAACTAGGGTTTGCATGGAAATAATAGGGTTTGGCATGGTTGAGATCAAGGGGTTTGCATGGGGGGGTTAAGGTCCGCATGGGGGCGAACCTTATGTATGGAAAGTTACTTTGGGATGTGGGGAAGGCAATGAAAGGTCTGTTTGGGAGTCTGGAGGCTCGAGGTGAAAAATAATACGTAGGATAATATAAGGATACCTAAGGATCAACCAGGGTTTGGGGAGGAAACCCTAAATTGAGAATGTGGAAAAAGAAAAAGAAAATAATAAAAATAAATGCGGAGGAGCGAGGTATGAGGGAAGAGTTGAGTCTGAGGGAGGTGTTATAGTAGTGTGGGTTGTGGGAGGTAGGAAAGGAAGGGCCACATAGGCCCAGATTAGGGTTTCTGGTGGAAACCCTAGGGTAAAGTGGTGAGTAGACCTTGGGGTATAAGGTGGTGGGCCCTGACCCACACACTTAAAAATTGGGTTCCCGGTGTGAGAAAGTGGGTTATGGAAAGGATGTCGAGGCAAGTTAGGAGGTGCAGAAGTCTCAAGATATGAGGCAAGCCCTCCTGGGAGGATATGTGCGGGTATAGCTAGCCATGCATGTCAAGGGTGAAAATCTTTTGAATAAGATGTGTTAAGACACTAATCACTTACAGAGAAAGATGTTGAGTCGGACCTAGACCGGTCCACCAGCAAATAATAATGGCAGGGTATGTTACCCTCGTGACCGGTCCACCGGCTAAAATAGTGGCAAGGCATGGCCCTCATGACCGTTCCACCGGCTAGAATAGTGGGGGATTCCGTGCTCAAAAAACCAATCATAATAATGATAAGACATGGGAAAGATATGAATATTTATAGTGGAACACCTTATGAGTCGAGGCCAGACCGGTCCACCGGCAAATAATAGTGGCAGGGTATGTTACCCTCGTGACTGGTCCACCGGCTAAAATAGTGGCAGGGCATGACCCTCGTGACCGTTCTACCAGCTATAATAGTGGGGTTCCCGCACTCACATGGATTGATAAAGACTATGCTATGAATCGATTATAATTATCAGAGATCTAATGAAAAAGTTATCTGGTTCATAACTGATATTATTTATCTGTGTTATTGCATGCTATCTACGTAATCATGCCATGTCTGCCACATCATGTATCTCTGTGTATGTTGGCCTTAGTGCGTATGTTACCTTACTCAGTACATAGCATACTAATCACCCGTTTCATGGGTGCTGCTCATTCCCACGAGCAGAAGACCCATCTGAGCTTTTGCAGGTAGGGGATGATATCTTCAATGCCTATGACACTTACGAGACATCTGGTGGGGCTGATCATTGAGCCTAAACCTATCTTTGGGATCGAGAGCAACTCAGCCAAACTCTTTTTCTTTTATTGTACCTTGTATTATCATATTTTAGTTGAGTCTTCGCACTATGCTTTATGTTTTGAAAAACTCTAGTCATGTACTCTTTGGTTTTTAATTCTAAATCACACTCTAATTTCTGTATGACTTGTGTTTTATTAATGATTCGTGTTTAATGTTAACTTTATTTAGCCTTAGAACTTAGTACTAGAATAGTAGGAGTGAACCGATCTGGTACTAAGTGTGGCGGTAATGCCCCCGATTTTACTGTTTTATCCTTTCGCTTCTACTAAACCTTTTTAATTAAATGAAATTTTTCAGCAGTAAATTTGGAGGTGTTATAGTAAGGCAGTGAGTGGACTTGGAGGTGTAAGGTAGTGGGCCTTGACCACACACTTAGGATTTGGGCCTCCAGTGTGAGTAAATGGAGGAAGGGAAGGATGTTGGGGTGTGTTAGGAAGGTAGAGTCTCAAGATAATGAAACGGGCCCTCTTAGGAGGATAAGTGTAGATGGAGTGTGATATGAATGTCTAGGGTAAAACTTGTTGAATAAGATATAGTAAGATAATAATCATTTAAAGAGGAAGACTGTTGAGTCGGGCTAAAACCAGTCCACCAGCAAATAATAGTGGTCAGGAGCTGGGGTGCCTTGGAGACTGATCCATTGGCGAATAATAGTGGTTAGGAGCATTATGCCCTATATTTTTTCGGTCTACCAACTATAATAATGGGGGATTCCATGCTCAAAAAATCGAACATAATTATGATAAGACATGGAAAAGACACTAAGTACTTACCATGAAATACCATAAGAGTCGGAGCTAGACTAGTCCATCAATAAATAATAGTAGCCAGGAGCATCTTTCCCTAGAGACCAATCCATCGGCAATAATAGTAGTGAAAAACATTATGCCATGTATGTTTCTGGTCCATCAGTTATAATAGTGGGGCTCCCACACTCGCATGGAATGATACTAAGCATGGTGTGAAATGAGTATTGATTAAAGATTTAAATAATCAGTTGATCCGGACTACAACTTAGCCTTTATTTATCTGTAATGAGTGTATGCTACTTATGTAATCATGCTTCTATTATATGCCTTGTGTGTTGGCCTTATTTGCATGGTTACCTTACTCAGTACGTAGCATACTGACCACCTGTTTTATGGGTGTTTCTCATTCTCACAAGCAGAAGGTCCCTCTGAGTTTGTGTAGGTTGGTGATGCTATTTTTGATGCCTTCGATGCTTACTAGGTATCGGACGGGGCTGAGTGTTTAGCATGGACTTAGCCTGGGGATTCAAGAGCGTCATAGCCAGATTTACTTTTCATGTTCTTTTATTTTGTACTAGGTTACTCAGACTTAATTTTTATCATATTATAGCCTTTATTCCTTTTAAGGAATCTTAATTATATATTCTAGATTGTAAACTCTTTTTGCGTACTCTGATTCTATCTTATGAATGTTTAATGCTTTTATGAAGCCTTACTTTGTGTTTGAATTATTATGGATCTTATTTCTTCTTTAGCCTTATGGCTAGTACAAGATTGGCCAGGGACTAGGCTTATACTAATCACGACGGTAATATCCTTGAAATTCACAAGTTTATTTTACTTGCTTCCGTTGAATCTTTTAAATAAAAAGAAATTTTCAGTAGTGAATTTGGGGGTGTTACAAAATACATGCTACTCACATACAATTACATGGATACATGGTAATGTACATTGTAATACTCACAAAATTTACTATAAAAAATTTTAATTTTATTTGAAAATTAGGGGAAGCAAAAACCGTAAATTTTGGGGATGTTACGCCACACTTAGTACCAGACGGTTTCCTCCTACCATTCTAGTATGAGGTGCTAAGGCTAAAAAAAGAACCAAATACAATTTACTCAAATTCCACCATTTAAATTAGTAACAAGGACATTATTCAAAACAAAGTGAAATAAGGGCTTCAGCCCCTTTACTATAATAATAATAATAATAATAATAATCAAATCTAATTAAAAATATAATAGGGCTTCAACCCTCAATAGAATAATAATAAAAACATTAATAATAATAATACATATTAATAATTGAAATAATAATAATAATAATAGGATTTATATTAGAATAATTGAAATAAAATAATTTAAGGCTTGTAAAAAGGCAGTTCACGTGACCACATACTTGTATTACCTCGTCCCAAAATCTTTCAAAATGTGTTTAAAACTCTATTTATATAAATTAAATTAATTTGGTTTTGGAATGAGCTTGAAATTATAATAAAAATGTGAATTTTAAACATACTGATCAATTGGTTTGCCTAACCGATTGATCGGTGACCCTACAATGAAAATTGGTCTAGTCTTTGCTTAGGCTCATTGATTGATTGGAACAAACCCATCAATTGGTTCCCATGAACATTTGATTGGGTTGTCAAACCCATCGACTAGTGATCTTGTAAAAAAATGGTTTGGTCTCTACTTAGCTCCACTAACTAATTGGACCAAACTCATCGACTGGTTCCTATGAATAGTCAATCCGTGAGCCAACTAATCGACTGGTCCTCACGTATTTTTTTGGCTTAATTCTTGTACAACCATACCAATCGATTGGTTCTAGAGACCGATCTACTGGTCCGACCATATGCTGCCTAGTTCGGTTATTAATTGTTGTTATTCTCTTAGGCCTATCATGTTAATACCTCCATGTAATTAAAAAGATTTCAACTATGATTGCCCTAGATTTAATAAGAATCATGATGGTGATATTTGTGACATTAATTAATTAAGTTTGGTGTCATATGTAAACACCTAATTGATGGATTTTATGCCTTGTAATGTGTTTAGTGTTATCACTTAGAAACACCCAATTTAGTTAATAATGGAATTTAATTATATTTGGTGTTATCATTTAGAAACATCTAATTGGTTGCTTTTATGCCTTGTGGTGTATTTGCTATTATCATTTGGAAACACCCATTTGGTTATTTGTGGATTTTATCTGTGGTTTGTGATGTCACTTGAAAATATATAATAATGGAATAAGATTTTTTTTAGCATTTTTCTCTAACTCTTGGGGTAGCTAACCGGGAATTAGTGTGTAGGTCACCTTGTGATTATATTTTTTACTTAGTACCTATTTCCTTCCAGATTGTGGTCAATAGGAGGTATATGCATTTCTTTTAGGTATAGGAATATATTGTGGCATGTCGACATGGCATCAGTGTCAGTATGGTTGGGTGAGGTATCCCATTACAAGACCCTAGACACTTAGTACTATCCATTTTTAGGTGGGTGTGGTATCCCAACATTTTAGCCATTGTGGTAGAGGTATTCAAGATGTGGTGGGTGAGGTATCCTAGCACAAGCCCTCTTGGTATACTTCAACCACATATGGTGGGTGTGGTATTCCGATTTACATTAGCGTTCGTGGTAGGTGCACTTAATGTATGATGGATGTGGTATTCTTGAAGAAAAGCCCCTTTGATGTATCCTAACTCTATGTGGTGGGTGTTTTATCATATTGTGATTATTTGTGCTGCCATGACTTTTATTCATGATGGAAAACTAGGTGTGGTCGAACAAACTATCTTATTAACTGGAAGTTGTGTGCTCATTAAATGGAGAATTCTAATATGGTTTATATTGTATGGATTGGGATGCATTTACCACATTTTTATCCTTCCATTATTTCCATGCAAGCACATATTATTTTATTATTACCATGAGACAAGTGCTAATTTATATTGGTGTGCTTATCATCATGTTGCCATGTGACGTCAATGTGTTGCATGTGCCTTACTGTGTTTTCGGTAGTATGTTTTACTAGTACTTCACCATACTCATATTGCACTTGTGTGGTCATTGTGATTATCTAGCTTTTTTTTTGGGGAGAGGATGATTTGTAAGAGTATGACTCTTAGTTAAAGTATACTGAGGGTGATAACGTGGGCCATTAGCGGGTCATTGCATAGGGTCAGAGATTTATGTTTATGCTTAAGAGTTAGGCTAACTAGGATACCTCGCCCACCACACCTTTAATGCTTCTATTATGGGGGATAAAAAGTTTGGATACCACACCCGCCTAAGTAATGAACAATACGAAGTGTTAGGGGCTTGTACTAGGATACCTTATCCACCTGAGTTGAATACCAATGCCATGTTGGCCTACGACACTATAATCCTACCCTCAAAGATACACACATAACCCCTACTAATCACAATTTGATAGAGAAGTAAGGAGAAAATAAGAGAAAAATATAAACGATAGGGCAACTTGCCCATTGGCTCCTAATCATCTACCCTGAGAGTCAAAGAAAAAGGCTAGAACAAAATCTTATTCTATATTCATTAATTACCAAGTGATATTACAAATCACATACTAATTCCATAATTAACCAATTGGGTGTTTCCAAGTGATAATAGAAAACACAAATAAATTTCATTGCTATCCTAATTGGATGTTTCCAAGCAATAAGCCAAATACACCACAAGGCATAAAAGCCATCAATTGAATGTTTAGATATGACAACAAACTTAACCAATTCAAATTCCAAATATGATCAGTATGATTCTTATTAATTCTAAGGTAAACATGGTTGAAATCATCATTTAAATTTTGTAATTACGTTGAGGTATTAACATAAAAGGCACAAAAGAGGAACAATAATTACCAACAAAACCAAACGGAATACAACCAAACCAATCGATTCATCCCTGGGACCAGTCGATTGGTATGATTATACCAGACTTGAACCAACGTAACACCAACAAACTAGTTGATTGGTTAGTATCAAAGATTGACTATTTATAATAAACCAATCGATGGATTTGATCCAACTGGTCGATGGGTCTAAGCAGTGAATAGACCACTGTGGTCACAAGGTCACAAGTCAATGGGTTTGACAAATCGATCAATTGCTCGTAGGGATCAATTGACCGGTTTTTCTAGCCAATTGACTGATCTTGCAACTAGATGATCAAAATTCACAAACTGTGCAACTGTTCTCACAACCAATCGATGGGTTCAACTAACCGATCAAATCATCTAGGTAAAACAACAACCAGAATTGTGATACACACACCAAACTTTACCATATTAACCCTAGCATGTTGTTATGTCATAAAACATATAAAAAGACATTTTGCACACATAAAATCATGTGGATACATGGTAATTTAGGCATTTAAACGAAATCATACTCAAATTATAAAATCATGCATAAAATCATAAAAAAAAAGTAAAAATACTTTTATTGTAGTAATAAAATCTACCACATGCTTGAATTCTAGGATACAATTTACCAATGCTCAACACAAAACACACCAAGAACATGAAACCACAATAAGCAACAAAAATATCACTCATATTAAAGATAAGAATGTCTTACTTTGAAGCAATTCTTCTAATATAAAGTTTATACTTGCCAATTTTCTACTAAGGCATTCATTCCTAGAAGAATCTAGGTTCAAAATCATTAAAAGTCCTTTTTTAAACCTCCATTTAAATCAAATAAAATTATAAAAATAAGTAGAACAAAAGCACAACTCAACCTTTTCTTAGAAATAAAATTTCAAGGAAAATAAAGCTATAATCTTCAACTATTTTCAAACCTTAATCCTTCCTTGCTTAAGATAAATAAGGTGTAACTAAATCCAAGATCAAAAGAAGAACAAAGAGATAAAAACTTGACCAAAGAGGGAAGAAAATAAGAGCAACCTCTATTTTTTTCTTAGTAGAGGGGAAAATGGGAGAAGAATGGAGAATACTCAACACTTAGCAAATTTTACCAAGGGAAATGATGAAGAGAGCAAGAATAATAGGTAACAAGTGAAAATGAATCAGGAATAGAGGGTAAAAGATAGAGGTGGTCGAAATCCCCAAGAGAGAGAGATAAGACTGCTATGGATGAGTGTGGGCAACCAAGGTGTAATAGAATATATGATGGTGCAAGGGAGGTTGAGTGTAGTAAGGGAGGGAACAATTACAGATGGTTGGTAAGGTAGGATAGATGCGTAAGAAGTCAAATATACAACCCACCTACTAGAAGAGAGAGAGGAATGTGAGGGAGAAGAGAGAATGTGAGGTATGCCTAAAAAGTGCTTTTTTGGGGTGATTTAATTGTATAAAATTATAGAATGATTTAAATAATATAAAAATAATCCTAATGCACCAAAATATTCTTATTATCACAAAACATTCTAATTAGAAGATTTCATAAATATTAGAAACATATTCAAATGAAAATTAGAGAAGGATCTAAAATTGTAGGATAATCTGTTGATCAATTTGAGTAAACTAATCGATTAGTTTGTTGAGAATAAAATTATCAATCTCTGAGCGTACCAATCAATCAGTTAGACAAGTCAGTCGACTAGTATGCCTAAAATTTATAATTTTATTAGAATTTCATGTCCTTTTCAAAATAAAAACTAATTTATTTTATATCAATATAATTTTAAACTCATTTTGAAGGATTTTAGGACATGGTTTTACATTGCCCCTTACCTATTGCTCCTTTTGTTCCCTTGACCTTTCCTCTTCCTCCCTTCACATACTATTCAGTTGCTCCTTGTCCTCCCTTGACATTTGCACATCCACTCCTTCCCTATTTTCCACTAATAGGTTGATGCGGTTCATTTATAACTGTTACATTTTTACCAAATATCTTTATTAGCCAACCTTCACCAGTGGCTATGAAGAACATAAAGGAATATTGCACCATATACTTCCCATATTTTGGTAAAATTATATCATATACCCTTGCATCCTTTTTTTAGGGCACCAAATGCTAGTTTTTGTAGATACAAGGCATATGATTGTAATAAAAAAAATATAGAGGCAAGAGTATATGGTATAAATTCACCAAAATATGGGAGTATATGGTGGAATATCCTAAAAATAAATCAATAAATAAATAGTTAGCAAACTTGTAAACAAATAACAAGAATTAGATGCACTAGACAAGCAAACTTATATCCTTACCTTCCTCATATGTATTGGTAGTGCTACTCCTAGAAATGGAAAAACACTTTTATTGTGGTGTGATTGACCATAATGGTGACATTGTTACATTTGGTCTTTCCTTGAAAATTTATTACTATTTCTTAACTCTCCTTCTCCTTCTTCTCTTATTCTTGGTGGAGTTTTCCTATATGTTTCCTCAATTATGGAAGCTTAATTTGCTCCATATCTTGTCTTAGTCACCCATTATCACTATTTAATAGTTCCATAATGTAGTTATAGGTCTTGAGGTATGTGTTTTTAGTGGACTAATGAAAAGCATAATCTTCAACATCATCTCTCATCTCCTATATAGCACACATAACATGCTCACAAGGGACCTTACTCAATTATCATATTCTAAAACTTCAAGTTATGACTTCCATTTTTATAACATGTTCATACCCTAGAGGATTGTTTCCAATTCTAACCTCATAACCATCCAACCCATTCCAAATAAAACTCCATTTCATAGTAGCTTGATCCACCACTTTTTGAATCCTATGACATAATATGATATTAATGGTGCCTTGATGTTTATCCTCTTTCCTATTCTCTTCATTTTTACTTCCCTCGTATATTTTCGCATCCCTAAGATCATTTTATATCTAGTTTCCACAATGATACCATTAAAAATAGCTACTATCATGTTATTTGTCACATAATCATAGTTACTATTCACCTTGAACCATGCCTTATACCATAAAGTTGGACCCCTTTCTTCCAAATAAATAGCAACAAATTCATCGAATTCTCTCAACTCTAAAAGCTTATATGAATACATTTTAGAGTTGGTAGAATTTGCAAACCTCCAAAAATATTTTTTATGCTCTGCCATTAATTTTTTTCTTAAAATTAGCACAGATGTGTCCAGCACATTATCAATCTTAACTTGAAGAAGTATGCACTAAATGGATTACACCAAACCCTGAAAAGAACTATCATTAGGGTAGGTATTGCACTAATTGTATGAGACAAAACAAATGTCATAAGGAAAAATAAAATATCATAACAATAAAAATTAAATATTAGTACAACTAAATAGAAGTCACAACGGAACGTATATAAGGACATCACATCAAAAAATAAAATATTATTTCAAAAAAATAGATATGAGGACATCACAAAAAAATACCATTACAACAAAACATATATGAGGACATCAAGGAAAAAATAAAATATTATTATACCTAAACAAATATCGTAATAAAACATATATAAGGACATTATAGAAAAATACAATATTATTACATTAGATTAGATGTTGAAGAAGAATAAATAATAAGACACCACAACAAATTCAAGTTTGTTACAACAACATAAATGAAAAGTACACACCAAAACAACTTCCAAGACATATTATTACACAACACCAAAAGAAAATAATAAAATTATTACATTTTTAAGCCACTAATCATTGTTAACACATTTCCTTGATTTAGAACGATGTCCAAAACTAGTTGGTGTAGAAGCCAACTCTAACTCTTAGTGTTTTCCTTTCCAACAACTACCCATGAAACTAGGAACATTTGATTTTTCCCATTTATGCTCACAATAACAAGTATTTATCCTTCAACAAAACCCTTAAAATATAATACAATGAAATTCAAGTTATTTGCATATATACTTATGTTTTCACATTTAACCCAAATAATAATAATAATAATAATAATAATAATAATAATAATAATAATAATAATAATAATAATAATAATAATAATAAGCAACCCATATTTGCCTCCAAAAAGCAACCATCCACTCTAAGTAAAGGTCTACATCTATCCTTCCATCCTTTTTTTTCATTGCATCAAAATAAATATATATCTATCTTATAAAAAATGTTCCCTTCCTTAACATTTATAAATGAATTGTTATGTGCATTTACCCTTTTTTATTTATTCAACATAGACCCACATCCTCTTATACCACTCTAGAAATTCACCTTTAATTTCTTAATGATAAATTGTAAAGGCATTAAGACACATGTGCAATAATGCTTTTATCCTTAAAACATGCCAAATAGCGTTCTTAATTTTTTTTAAATCTTCCAACTTGGAGTCAACCTAACCTTATCCAAGTAATATCATTCTAACCACTTTGCTATCTTTGTGCAACTTACTCTTACAATTTTATTCTAGTCTCACAACTCATACTTGAAATTTATTCATTCATTGCATCTATGATGGTGAAATAAGTCACCCAAATTTTTATCTTCAATAAATTCCCTAGAGAACTTGCATTGATTATGCTTATAATCATTTTTTACATACTTAATATTATAGTTGAATTTGCATCCTAAGTCAATGCTCACTTTATGTGCCTTTATTTTGGGGGTTAAATTTAGGGAAATTATCATGTAACTGCTCTTCCTCCCTCTCATACCTTGAGATGATGCAAGGACTAGATGAATCCCTCCCATCCAAATAATCTTCATCACTATCACCAAACTTTGTATTATTTTATGCCCACTCATTAATAGATTCTCTCCTTCTTTTTGCAACCCTGTTCACTTTTTCTCGGACTTCTAAAATATCCTTATCACTGGTCGTATACCTATAATAACTAAATACATCACCCATATTTTATAAATAAAAAACATAGTATGTGTCATCCGGTTCATAACCAAAACATAAATTTTCCAACCTAGTGCTAGTACCCTCAAATGGATTTTTTAGACATACATAAACCTCACATGCAATTTTAAGACCCATATAAATAAATTTGGTTTAAGTAGAAGGAATTCCAACACCAACACCTTCATTAAAGTTAGTACCACCCTCACTTATAGAAGGCTCTAGCCAAGCAATATCCGTAGCATTATGAACGTGTTCAACAACCTTTTCACAAGTATCACCACCCTCTCCTTTAATAACTAACCATTCCCCTTTATTTATCTCTACATCCCCTTCACCATTGTAATGTAAAAGATATACTATAAGAGACAAAAAAATAACATGATATATCTTATTAATTTAAGAGAAAGGAACAAAGATATACACCCACTTCATTCTAAATTTAGAATTATTTAGTCTGTTAACATAATACAAAATCATTGACTTGTAGAAATCAAATAAAAAGGAAAGAAAAGCGTAAGCAATATATACCCATCAAAAGAACAAAGTAACATACTAATCAAGTAGGAATTATCATATATTTTAACAAATATAGCACTATTAAAAAAACATATACACAAGCTCGTCAAAATTAGATCCTAAATATTTGTGTCGGGAGTGGAGCACTTGCATAGATGCCTAAATAAGCTATGGGAGAAAATTTATTCAAATGATACCCTAGATGTAAAAAAAATATATTAATATCTATTTTGTTGATGAATTACTTATTTTATTTTATTTTTTGTAAAAGGCGACTTAAATTTTATTCATTTGATCATGGAGAAACTAGATGAGTTTGCGAGTGTGTCACAGCCAAAAGCTAATCATAGCAAGAGCCGTGTATATTTTTGTGTTGTTAATAAGCCATAGAAAAGACAATTAATTCATAGTATGAGGTCCAATGAGGGTTATTTCCCTTTTTTTGTACCTTATAGTGTCTCTCAATATTACTACTTTATCCATAAATCATTATAAACCTTTGCTTGAGAAGCTACTTGGTAAACAGATTGCGGCTTATTAACTCTGTCTTACTTGGCATTCATCACTTGTGGGCTGAAATATTCCTACTCTCTAAGAAAGTGATTCACCTTGTTTAATCAATACACATAAGATAGTAGGGACACATGTTGTAGCACTTCACGCGTTGTAGCACAGAGAACGCGCCTACACACGTGACTATGGCAAAGAAGAAGAGAAGTCCTCGGTGCCAGCCATTGCCTTCTTCTCCGGTAGCTGATCCACTAGTGACGATCCCAAAGCCGTATGCTACTCCTAAGATATAGGTTTCTATTGAAGAAAATCAGCATGAGTTCTTGGCTAAATCACCATCTTCTCCACGGAACCCTAACGATATGATTTTTAAAGATACTAAACAGTTGGCCCAAACCCTCAATATGAATGTTTCAAGTGATTTATCTCATGATGCACAAGAACCCAATCAAACTTCTGGTGTTTCTTAAAGTGAAATTGTGCGAACTAATTGAAATCCTGATAAGTTGCATACTTTGTCATATCAACCCCCAGTGTACATGAAGGAGTAATTGTGGCTGAATTGAGGTAATATGATGTGGATGCTGAAACTTTATATTGGAAACATACCCTCGTGGGTATGGTCTGTGGCCACCGACCTGCTTTCGCCTATATGGAATCTTTTGTTAGAAGTACATGGAACCATGTGAAAATGCCTCGTATCCATCTACATGATGAAGGATACTTCCAATTTTCCTTTGATTCAAAAGAGGACTGTAATATCATTTTTTATGCTGGCACTTGGACCTATATGAATCGTCCCTTATTTCTCAAACAATGGCACCCAAACTTTACAATCAATAAAACTGAATTCCAATTCCTTCCCCTTGGGGTTAAACTTCTAGGTTTGCCTCTCCCATTTTGGTATAATGAAAGTATTAGCAGAATCAGTAGTTTTGTTGGGAGACCAATTGAGATGGACTCTGTTACTGCTATGAAGGGAAGAATATCCTATGCAAGAGTCTTGGTTGAGGTTGACAGCCATAGACCTTTGATTGACCTTGTGCATATCAAGAAACCAGATGGTTCCTTACTTAGACATAGGATTGGATACAAATGGAAACCCAATTTTTGTTCCCTATGTCACCAATCAGGCCATTTAGCTGATAAATGTCCTAGATACTCACCTTACAATGGCCCTAAGAAGAAGTGGGTTGTAGTCAACAATAGAAGATGTACAAAACCAGTAGAACAACCTCCTATCAATAACCATACATAATCTTCTCAGCTGAATTCAACCCCTACCAATAGTAACCACAATGATTTTTCTACCTCTATCATCAGAACTGAGCCTACACAACAACACTCAAGGACATTTAATAACATAGTAGGCTCTCCCATTATAACCAGATCAAGGAGTGTTGTGATCATGCCACCTTTAGTAGAAAATCCTCCAGACACTGAGCACAATAACCCTTTACCACCTGAATTAGAGACTAATGTTCAATGGAAACTTGTGACTAGCTGAGTTAGAACAGGAATGATGCACCCATTACCTGATTTTAACATTCGTCTCTCATGAAAGTTGGGTGTTGGAATACAAAGGGACTAAATGACCCCCAAAAACAAAAGGCAGTGAGAGACTGGTGTAAAGGATAAATTAACCCTAGTAGGCTTGATTGAAACTAGGGTTAACAAAACCAATGTTAGTAAAGTCACCAAAGGGCTCATGGCACATTGGAGTTGGCTTAATAATTATGATTCTCATTATAATGGCCGAGTGTGGTTAGGTTGGGACCCCCAAGCCAGGAATGTCCTACCTTTAGCCACTCATGAACAAGGTATCTATTGCAAAATACTGAACCTTGCTGGAGACCTTCAATTTTACCTCACCATAACTTATGCTTCCAATTTTGGAGAATCAAGAAAGGAGTTATGGAATTGGTTGTACCTTCACCAACCTACTAATCATCCTTGGTTATTGTTTGGAGATTTTAATGCGGTGTTAAGTATAAGTGAAAAAGTTCAAGGAGATCTAAACATACAAGAAATGGAGGACTTTAGGTGTTGTTTAACCCAACTGCAGCTCACTGATATGAGATATACAAGGGCATTTTCTACTTGGTTTAACAGATAAATGGGGGATGATAGGATTTGGTGTAAGCTTGATAGGGTCCTTTGCAACCCTAATTGGGTTACCTATTTTGAGGGATCCTATGCTTATTTCCATACTCCCTTCATTTTGACCACTATGATGTTACTGTTTCAATCAAACAGAATACTCAACAAGGCATCCCATACTTCTGCTTCTATGACATGTGGACTACAAATAATGACTTCCTCCCTTTAGTAAGTTCATATTGGCACACAACAATCCCTGTTAATAAACTCCAGGGCATTATGACAAAGCTCAAGCAGTTAAAGCACCCCTTGAGGCAATTTAATAAAAACAAGTTTGGTGGAATAAGCAAACGAGTGCAACAAGTTAAGATGGACCTAGAGGCAGTCCAACTTAATCTGAATCATAACTTATCAAACCAAAACCTTCACCATCAAGAACAATATTTGCTCTAAAAGTACAAACACTTGGCCAAGCGTGAGGAGATGTTGTATAAGCATAAAGCACGAATTCAATGGCTAGCTTTAGGAGATGCAAACACTAAATTCTTTCATGTCATTGTGAAGGGGATGAAAATGAAGAATCAGATTCATTCCTTAACTGAATCTTAATACCCCCAAAATTCACTACTAAAAAATTTTGTTTTAGTGAAAAGAATTAGCAGAAGCAAAATAATAAAACTGTGAATTCTAGGGATATTACCACCACACTTAGTACCAGACCGGTTCACTCCTACAGTTTCAGTACCAAGTGCCTAGGCTAAAAGAAAAAAAATACAACTTACGAGAAACTCAAACAATTGATTAAATCAGAGTAATACAATTAAACATTTTATAAGAGTATAATCCACCAATGGTGGTTACAAATCAATAAATACAGTGAAACCATAAATTTTAAAGGAGAAAGAGTAAAACCCTATAATTTACCGAATAGTACCTTACGCTCTTTCCCGAGAGTCCACTTGAATAGCACCTGAAACAACCTACAAGGGACATTGCCCATTGAATAGTAAAGGGCCCCAAAAATGGAACCCTTTAGTACTACGGTACTCACTAACCCTTTAAATCACACTTAACAACAAGCCCGCAATATAACACACGATACTACATACACACATAATGAATGGTAAATACTTAATATCCACGATCATACAACCACATACTTAACGAATCAATCAGATATTAACGAGCCAAAGAGAACAATCGATACTTTAGGGCCTTAAGGCCATTAGTCCATTATTAATCAATCAACTCAGATTACAAAAGTCCCTGTGAGTGCGGGAACCCCACTATTATAGCTAATGGAACAGTCATACAAGGCAAAATGCTCCTGGCCACTATTATTCACCGGTGGACCGGTCTGGCCCCAACTCACAAGGTGTTCCATTGTAAGTAAGTAGTATTTTTTTATTCATAGCCAAATAAAATTTATTGAGCTTGGGACCCCCACCATTCTAGCTAGTGGATCGAAATATAAATATACATCATCCAGGGTAAAACATCCTAGACCACTATTATATCCGGTGGATCGATACTCATAAACATCATCTAGGACAAAACATCCTAGGCCACTATTATATCCGGTGGATTGGTACTCATAATATCATTCAACTAGGCCCAGCTCATTAATCTTTCACTTTAACGATTAGTGTTTTCCCCTTTTTAATCAGTACATCAATTCCATTTATTTTCCTCGATAGGGAGATCAAGATCCTGGGACACAAAGGTACAACAGTCGCACTGGTGTATAAAAGCTAGTCAGTACCCTTCAACTATCAACCCAGGGACACAAAGGTACCCTGGTCGTACTAGTGCATAAAGCTAACTTAGTACCCTACTGACAATGACACCTAATCCATAAGTATGCATACCCCCTAACTAGGTCCGTAGAGCTAGATAGAGTAGATATAGGGACTGGCTGGGGCACAAAGACACACCAGCAATTACCAGAATAATCGTGGGCTAAACCATGTCTTTAGGGTAGCAACCCCTAAAGAGCCACCATTCCCGATCTCGAGGTCTTTCACTTTAAGTATTAGTGTCTTAATTAAGGGTAATCACAAAAGCACAACAATCATATAATTATTCACTTTTAATCGTTTAGATATCATCAGATATTTCTTATTCAAATGGTTGTCCAAGGTAACACAAAAGAATCATTAAGGCCATATTAATCTCATCTAATTTCAAATTAGGATTCGTTCTCATGATACTTACTAATTATCAAATACTCTTACCTCGCTAATTAGTGTTATTTGAGTCATATTATGAAATTCCACAATCACAACGACATATTAGATACAAGTTACTCATTTACCCCTTACTTATATAATTGTTAAGTTATCCCTTCCTTACTTGACAAATTACCATATTACCCTCCTTGTTACATAATTACCAAGTTATCCCTTACTCGATTTAGGTTACCAAGTTATCTCCCATACTTATTAGGTCATTAATCTCCCTTCATAATTATTACACTTAATATGTTTTCCATTTTGTTGGTTAGATTACCACTTTACCCTTTTTCCTTTATTATAATTAATAAATTATCCTTGAGTTGGTCAAATTACCCCTCCTCATTATCCTAATTACCAAATTATCCCTTTATTTGGTTAATTACCAAATTACCATTCTCTATTATCATAATTACCTAAATACCCTACTCCATTATCAAAACTACCAAATTATCCTCTAGTTGGTTAAATTACTAATTACCCTTTTATATGATCATAATTACCAACTACTCTTCTCCATTATCAAATTTACCAAATTACCCTTTAGTTGTTTAAAATACCAAATTTCCCTTCACATTTATCATATTTACCATTTTACCCTTCTCCATTATTAAATTATCAAATTACCCTTTAGTTATTTAAATTATTATTTTACTATTCTCAATTATTATAATTACCAAGTCACTCATTTCCAATTTCCACTTTTACCCCTTTTATTTACAAAATTACCATTTCCCCCTTTTACTACAAAATTACCATTATGACCTTTAATTATGAAATTATTATTTTTCCCTTTAATCACAAATTTACCATTATGCCCTTTTATTACAAAATTATCAGATTACCCTCTTTTATTACAAAGTTACCACTTTACACTTCCATCACAAAATTACCAATTTATCCTTTAGTCACCAAATTACTAATTTGCCCTTTAATTACAAAATTACCACTTTGAATTTTATTACCAAATGACCATTTTGTCCTTTTATTACAAAATTACCAATTTACCCTTTAATTACTATTTTACCCTTTATTCACAAAATTACCATTTAGCCCCCTTAATTACGAAATTACCATTTTACCCCCCTTGCTTCCAAAATTACCAATTTACACCTTTTACTAACAAATTTACCATTTTACCATTGCCTCTAAATTACCATAATACCCTTTTTAATTAAGAATTACCATTTTTCCCCTTAGTAAACCACTTGTATTAAAACATTATTAATACTACATAAAATATTAATATTAGCACCTCATCCACAACTCTTATAATTAATATAACATTATTAGCACCCATATATATATATATATATATTAGGCCATATTCTTGTACAAGATACATTACTAAAATATCCCTAAGGCTCATAAAATATTAACCATGCAATAAAGATCACAATACAACATGGATAATACTAACATTTTCATTAACCACCTAACTCTTACCTTAAACAATATTTCCATACAAACCTAACATGCTTCTTTTCATCCAAAATCACAAGAAACTACGCACACAATAATAAATAATATATATTAAGCATAATAACATATTAAAAATCCTAATGTGCTAACATACGTTAATCCATACGTTTAAGTGGGATTTAACAGTTACCTCGATTCCCACAAAAACGAACATTACCGGTATTCCTATTAAAGGTTCAAGCTTTGATTATCAAAACCAATACCTAAAAATAATATTAAGACTTATTAAATTATAAATAATAAAAACCAAAGTATAATGCTTTATAATACTTAATCAATCAAATACTTAAATTAAAATATTTTTATACCTTAAAAAAATTATTACCCAAATTAATCAAAAAAGGCAGCAGTTTATGCTGCTGCTCATGCAGCATGAGCTGCATGCAAGGAAATGAGGATGAAGGCTCGAAGGTGGCAAGAATGGGAAAAATAAGGGAGTGGTGTTTTTGGGTTGGTGGTTTGGGGCTAGGAAAGAAGGTGGTTGGGGGAGGATTTAGGGTAAAGGAAGGGTGCAGAGGTGGAGAGGGGGTGTAAGTGGTGGTCGAGGATGGGTTGACGGTTGCTAAAGGTGGTGGAGGTGGCGGCAGCGAAGCTGTGAAAGGAGGCTGCCGAGGGGGAGGTTGAGATGGAGGTTGGTGAGGAAGGAAAAGGTTAAGGGAAAATGAAGGCCTTTGGGTGGTGGTTTCGGCCAAATGAGGGTTGGGGTGGTAGAGGGGGTTACAGGGATTAATGTGGTTGCTCAGACGGCCGCAGATGTGGTGGGATGGCAGCGGATCTGGGCGGTATAGGGTGGTTATCGAGAAGGGATGGAGAGAAGAGAAAAAGAAGAGAGGAGGAAGAAAAGGTTGCGAGGTGGCTCGAGGGGTGCTGTGATTGGTCGGGGTGGGGTAGATGGTGGTAGGAGATGGTGCAGGTGGTTGTTGAGGATGCAGAAGTGGCGGAGCAACAGCGGTAAAGCGAAATAAGGAGGGTGAGGGAAGGAGGAGAAAGGGAGAGAAAGAGGCTTGAGCAAGGCATATGGGGATCAAAAAATGGCTGAATGGAAGAAGAAGGGAAAAAGAAAAAGAAGAAGAAGAGAGAGGAGGGGATAGGTAGGCTCGAGGGCGGAGGTAGGGTGGTAGAGGAATGGTGGTTGTAGGGAGAGGGAGAAGGAAGGCATGACAGGGCATGGGGGAAGGGAGAAATGGTGGGGCTGGGATGGGGCAGAGAAATGGTGGGAGAGAGAGAGAGATAGTTAGGGAGGTCAATGGGGAGAGGGGTTGCAGTGATGGCAGGTTGACGGGATTCTCGGCTAGGAAAGAGGAAGAAGAAAGAAAGAAGAAGAAGGGAGGGGGAGCTGGTGCATCGGGCTGTCGAAGGAGAAAAAAAGACGAAGCGGGCCGACCTGGTCGAGGAAGAAAGGAAGGAAGGAAGGGAGGCAGCCGGCTCACGCAGAAGAAGGAAGGGGAAGAGTGGGCCTACGACCTAGTGTAAGAGGGAGGCACAACATGCCGAGCCAGCCGGCGACCCAAATAAAAAGAAAAAGAAGGAAAAGAGGAAAAGGAGAAAAAGGAGAAGGAAGAAGGGGGGAGAAGGAAAATAAAAAGGAAAATGGTATTAAATAAAATAATTTAATTTATAAAATATAATATTCTTGGGTATTAAATTAATTTAATAATTTAATTTAATTTAATTAAACTATAATAAAGAAAAAAATTAAGTAAAATTAAAAGGGATAGTTTTAGTAAAAATAAGGGTTTGAAAATTTATTTAAATAATAAGAGTGTGATAAAATAACAAAATATTCATTTTAATTTATTAAATATTTATATCTAATTTTACATACTCAAAAATCCATAAATAATTAAACTAAATAGATTTAAAGGCTAATTTATTCCAAATAAAATTTATTTATTAAACTATAAGCTTTTTAAAATTTCAGGGGATTACAATATCACCCACACTGACCAGACATGGATCATTTTAGTCTTTCAAGACTTTTATCACCATCTCCTGGGTTTAGTACCCTTAGACACTTATTCCCTTGATTATCAAATTATCAGCAAAGGAGCCACTATAAATGTCACATAGCAGCACTCATTGCTAGCACCTGTTACTTATGATGAAGTGACGACTGCAGTATTCTTCTTAGCAAATGGGAAAGCACCAGGGCCTGATGGATATAATGCACACTTTTTTAAGTCTGTCTGGGATGTTATTGGCACAAACTTATATGTGGAAATCTTAGATTTCTTTACCACAGGTCTTATGCCTAGAGGTTTAAATGTTACTACCCTTAACCTGATTCCTATAGTTCTAAATGCTACTACACCAGGTGATTATTGTCCTATTGCATGTTGCAATACCCTCTATAAAATTATAGCTACTATTATTACCCTCAGGCTTTATCCCATTATGCCATCATTGATTGGAGATTCCCGGTCAAATTTTATCAAGGGAAGGTCTATTACAGATAATATCCTCCTTGCCACTAAACTGATAAGGGGCTATAATCACCAGCATTTATCACATCGAATCATGGTTAAATTAGGTATGAAGAAAGTCTATGACTCAGTCAAATAGGATTGCCTAGAAAAGATTCTTTATGCCTTACATTTTCTACCCCAATTTGTTAGGATCCTCATGGCTTCTATGTCCACAATAAGTTACTCTATTAAGTTTAATGGTGCCTTGCATCCTCCTTTCCAATCTCTTTGTCTTAATAATGGAATACCTCAACCATTCTCTTCAAACTCTATGGTCAAATCCTTCATTTTCTCCTCATCCTAGATGCAAAAAACTAAAGATAATTAATCTTATGTTTGTGGATGACCTTCTCTTCTTTTGTAATGGCAAGAAAGATTCGGTTTCAAAAATTCTCAACATATTCATTCATTTCTCCAACATCTCAGGCCTCACCATGAATGCAAAAAAAATTAATGTGTATTATAGAGGTGGTTGTTCCTAGAATCTAAAGGATAAGATTTTTGAATCTTTTCATATACCTGAAGTGGAACTGCTTTTCAAGTACCTAGGAGTACCCCTTGATGGTAGATATCTTACTAAACAACATTACCATATGCTCATTAACAAGTTTAATTCTAGATTGAGATCTTGGCTGAATAACTTACTTAGTTATGCAGGAAGAATGCAATTAATTCAATCTGTCCTCTTTAGCTTGTAGACTTATTATAGCATAGTTTTCCCTCTTCCAGTCCATATCCTCAACGAAATTAATGCTCTCTGTCGTAATTTCCTATGGTCAAGGATTTTTGATGCACCAAAACATGCTTTTGTAGCCTGAGAAGTAGCGTGCTTGCTAAAAACAAAAGGGGGTTTGGGCCTTATTAACCTTCTATGGTGGAATAGGGTTGCCATGTGTAAACTAATATGGCATTTAGCTGCAAAAAAGATCTAACATGGGTGAAGTGGATCCATGCATTCTATCTCAAAGGGAAGAATATCTGGGATGTTAGGGTGATATCTTCTACTTCATAGATACTTAAGAAACTACTAGGAATCAGGAACATTGTTCAGGTGGCTCTCCCGCATCCAAACTTGTCACGCATTATTCAGCATGGAAAGTTATCTATTTTCACAACTTATAATTTAATTAGACCTTGCCATGATAGATTCCCTTGGTACCCCTTTGTATGGAATAAACACTCCCCACAAGGTATTCTTTCAATTTATGGCTTGCTATTTTGGGTCGTCTCCAAACTCGAGGTAAACTTCAAGCTTATGGCATGTAGATTGACACCACTTGTGTGCTTTTCCATGGTGCAACCGATAGTCATTATTACTTATTTTTGGACTGCACTTTTGCTAGGTTAGTTTGGCTTCCCATATTGATCAAATTAGGATGTCAACAACATATTACTCATTGGAAAGAAATTTCTCACTAGGCAATTATAGGATGACGAGGCCCTAAAGTTAGAAAACAATTCATTTGTGCCTTAGTTGCTACCGCCATATATCACATATGGAAGGAGAGGAATATAAGAATCTTCATAAATGAATCACAAGCTCCTAACTCCATTCAAAAACATGTCATAGCAGATTTAGCTAGAAAGATAACTAGATTTCAATACTGCAAATCTTTACTCATTTGATCGAATGTATAGATAATCTAAACAAGGAGTATTTTGCTTTGCTTAGTTCTTTTGCCTTTAGGCTTTATCTTTGCTCTTATTTTGAGATATGCTTGTATATTCCTTTGAATTCAGATTTTAATAAACTACATACATTTTACCAAAAAAAAATACGCATAAGGTACCATTTGATGGGTCTAACTACTAGGAAAGTGATCCAGAATATTCATATTAGACTTATCATTTTCACTAAATAAAAATTTTATAGAAATGTTTTGACTCATCTTGATAGATATGATTAGTAATTAGTCTAGTTTGTACCTAATTGCTCTTCTGGTTTAGTAAAATTATTATTTACCAAAAAAAATTAGAGCCTAAAGTTAGAAAATCTAAAATTAAAGCCCTAAATTCCAAATTAGTAGCATAGCCAACAAAATCTAAAGCCCTAAAGTTGGGGATATAAAGGAATCCACAATATCAATTGATTTAATGATCAAAGGTCATTAAAATATTCCCAAATAAACTATAATACTTTGTCAAATATGAAATATCGAATAAACTCAATCACTCAGGGTTTTATTCAGCCACCAAGGTTTGTAATATTGTAATACCTCGCTTTTTAGGCCCTTTAACATTTGTTCATTTATATGGTTGATCATGATCTTAATGTGTTTGATTATGATTTTGGGTTGTGTCTTAGTTTGATTATAAATGCTTTATTTATGTGAAAACTAGTCAACTAGTCAGCGCATATAGTTGATTATTTTATATACTTTGAGAATTTTAAGTTTAGAAGAACTAATTGAATAGTTCTGATGGAATAATCAACTGATGAGAACCAATCCACTAGTTCTGTTATACCAGCTAACAAGTTCATTTGGCCAAAAAAAGTTTACATCTGCTTTTTAATCCAAATATTTCCCAATGAAATCAAGACTTGGGATGCTTCTAAATCATATTTATAATTTTTGTGACACTTATTTAAATGTTATTTAGTCTAAATCAAATTCAAGGGCCCAAATTTGTGTCAAAATGAAGCATATGACCTAAGATTTTTTCCCTGTCATATGTGAGCATTAAAATGGACATTACCATGCTAGATTTTTCTTATCGATGGGAATATTCTATTCCTTTCATGTTTTTCCCTTTTTTCCCTTTCTATACGATTACCTTTTGGAGTGACAACTCTTGGAAGCCCACATGTTTCACCATTTTAGCTCTTGAACTAGGGTAAACCTTGTACAACTTTGAAACTCGCTTATGTTGGTCCAAAATTAAGCCATAAAATTAGGGTTTGAGGTTATATGACCTAATACCCCCTTATATTACACTAGATCATGCTACATTATAAGTCCTAACCTCTCTTTTTCCCTATATTCCCCAAAATTAAGCCAGAACGTTAGGGTTTGGTCCATTTCCCTTGTTCTTTTTCTTCTTCTGTTAATCATTCATGAATCCATCTTTCACATGTTCTTATATCAATTCTTTCCTCCCCTCATCCTTTTTTTAATCTTATTTTGTTTTCATTAACTAAAAGGATGATATGCTTAGGAGAAGGTTAAGGATTTGATCCCTTATCTTCCTCTTTTGTTTTTTTTTTTACTTTGGTGCCAAGGTTAAGTCCTATTTTTCTTCTTAATTTTTTTTAACTTCATGTTGATTTATTTTAATAAATAAAGGTTATTTTCTAAGAATTTATAAGGTTATTTTGAAAGTATTCAATAGGTGGTGGATTTTTAGTATGAGATAGTTTTTTCTCCTATTTTCCTTTAGTTTTAGTTACTTTGCTAAGAAAGTCATTATTAACTTATTGTGTGGTTTGAATGTAATACCCCGTATTTTTAAAATCCAGATATATTAAGTTTGATGATTTTATTGGAATTATTTGATGTAAACAATTAATTATTTTAAATTCGATTCGTTTTATGAATTTATCAACGATTTCGAATCCATAATTGAATGTAATTAATCATTTTTGGGAAGTAATATTTTATCGACGTTTTAATTAATTGAATGTAATATTTTGGGAAGTTTAAATTAAAAATGTTTTCGGAACTTATTTAAGAATTTCTTTTTGAAATTAATTTTCTTCCGTTCTACGCTTTTTAGTTTGCGGAAAATTGGTTTTGGAAATTATTTGAATTAATCTCGGTTTATTGGAATTTGACTTAAATATTTTATTATATGTTTTAAATATTATTTCGGGGTCTTATAATGTATTTCTGTAAATAATATAAATTTCTACGTTCGTCGATAAATTCTTCCAAAAATTTTTCTGAAATTCTTTATATAGCTTTTTATTAATTTTAAGCCTTCGGATCCGTTCGAAATAAATTTTCGTTAAATAAATTTTAGATAAAATCTCCTAATAATATTTTGATATTTTTAGTAGTTTATTTTATGTGTATTTGTTTTTTTTATAAAGAACCCAGCACCCGTTAGACCCCCGCCCCTCTTCTATTCCTTTTCTCTCTTCTTTTCCCAAGTGTCCCGACCTCTGCTCTCGTTGGTGCCCTATGTGCGCACCTGTTCGCAACCCTAGCCAGCCGCCACCTCCTCCTCCACCCTGCTCGCCGACCTTCAGCCACCGTCGACCACAACCTGCAACCGACGCCGCGCGGCAGCCACAGCAAGCAGTAGCTGCAGCAGCGACAGAAGCCGAGCCACCACAGCAGCTGCGCGCAGGAGAAGCAAATGCAGGCTGCACTGCCACCGTCCGGCTCTGGCGAGCCTCTCCGAACACCGGCGAGCCACCCCCGGCCCCCGACGAAGCTTCCCCGGCCTTCCTTTGCCCCGAATTATCGGTTTTTGTTTGGTATAATTTCCGAAAAACCCTAACCCTTATTTTGATTAATTGGGTATGAATTAGCTTATAAAAAGCTAAATTGATTGTTCGATTTTGTATATATGTGTTGTAACATTGATTTGGATAGGTTAATTGTGTGGTTGTATATATGTGATGTAAGATTGATTTGGATAGGTTAATTGTGTGGGCTTTAAAACCCTAATTTTTTGGGATGATTTTATAAAATTGATTTTTTCTATGTGTATTTTATCTAATCGAATTCTATCTTTGGGTTTTAAATCATTTAAATTCTGTTTTAACCTAATCAGGTTGGATTTGGTTCTATGTAAATGGTTAGATTACCTATTTAGTTGTAAAACACAATAAATAAGTTATTTTTGATAAATTAACTTATGATCGATTATTCTTTCTCGCTCTTTCCAAATTAAGTTGAAATGTCCCAAGTGATAATTGTATTAATTCGTTTTGATTTAATTTTAACCTTAAATCTTAATAGAGCTATGCTTTTAAGTTCTAAGTTTTGGACACGTTTTCTAAGAGATATCCTTTGTGTCATTTGTGTGTATTTAAATAGAGTATGTGAATTATTGATTGATAGGATAGTTTCTAATTTAGTTTTTCGATTTCTATCGGATCTAGGAAATCTTTCTCGTGGATCCACGAGCTAGGGATCTCTCTCCCTCTTATCTCGCTTAGCTAGCTTCGGATCCAGGTAAGTCTCTACTTACCTCTACTTATGGGTATTTCGCAAGGATGTGGCGAAGGTCCCTACGTGTTATGTGACTTGTATGCCTTGGATGCCTCGTATGATTATATGTTATGTTTTACATGTTGTTACCTTACCTGTTTTATGTGTAGCACAGTTTGGATTCAAGGTATGCCTTTGTGATTGCTCTTGTTACGTGTTAATGTGGATGTGCTACAAGTTGTGGCATGATATGACCCTCTAGGACATGCATGCTAGGGTTTTGGTAGCCTGAAATGATAATAAAAGAACACGGGAAAGTGGACGTTTGGGAAGTTTGTATGGGGGGAACTAGATCTTGCATGAGCGTGATCCTTATGTGGGAAAAGTTGATTTGGGTTGTAAGTAAGAGTTTTGGAGAGTCTTAGAGTGATTGGAGACTTAGTATGAAAATAGTACGTGTGTTGGTGCATAAGAGACCTGATTAGGGTTTTGCGAGTAAGTGTGTGTTGGGGAGTCTGCATGGAGTATTTAAAGTCTGTATGGGGATGAATCTTACGTGAGGAAAGTTGATTTAGGAAGTAAATAAGATAATGTCAAAGTTATGGGTCCATTGGAGACTTGGGTGCAAAATTCTAATTGGGTCGATGTAAGGGTGTCTAAGGGACCCAATTAGGGTTTTGAGAGAAAATGAGGAATTTGAAGGGTACAAGGGTAAAATTGATCAAGGAAGGATGGAGTATAGGGTTGAGAGCGAGGAATCACTTATATAAAGGATGAGTATGGGGTTCTAAATGAGAGAAGAGATTTTGGGGTGAAAGAGTTGGGCCACATAGGCCCGATTAGGGTCTCCGAGGAGGAACCCTAGAGTGATAAGGACATGTGGAGTCGATATCATATGTGTTGGGATGTCCTATATTCTTGGAATTTGTGCCTTACTATGTGCCACTATGCCTAAATCTACGGAGGATGGATGTTGGGTGTGAGAAGAGATACGAGTCTCAAAATATGGGATGGTCCCTCTGGAGGGGAAGAAGTAGAGTATCAACCGCATGCATGTCAAGGGTGTGATGTGATTCAATAAGACACGGATAAGACATTAATTACGTAAAGCAAAAGACTGATGAGCCCGATTAGATTGCATTCCTCGATTAGCAACTGTCCACCATCACTTGACCGTAGCCAACCCAGCTGCCACCCTCTGCATGCTCCCATCCTGCAGAAACCATACCACCAACTGTCGCCACCAGCTCCACTAGCTCTGCATGTTTCCACCCCGCAGCCACCAACCTCCACCATCACCACAACCCCTGCCAACTATTGTAGCAACCACCAACAACCACCACCAGCCCCTCACCACCAGCAAACCCTGCCCCCCGACCATTTTTGTGCAGCCCAACCCCTTTCCTTCGCCCGCATATGTAACACCCCCAAATTTCACTCCTGAAATTTTTTTTTGAAAGAATAAAGCGGAAGCTAGGAGAGAATTTGGAAAATGTTACCACCACATCTAACACAAGATAAATGTCAACCATCTCTCCCATGTTAGATGCAAGGCTAAAACCTGTCAAACAATTAAATCCGAATTTTAAAAGCTTATCAGAGTACGAGAAATTGAAAGTCAATTACAAAGCCCTTGGAAATTTAAATACAACACTTGTAACTTCCAAAGATGAATACAGTTAAACAAAAAAAATCCCAAAGGATCAATATCCGGATTGCCTACTCACTCAAGTCAGGCCTTCCACCTCAAAACAGTATCCGATCTTAAACCTGCACAAGAGGTCTGCTCTCCACCATCAGTGGATCATCATAGGACCCATTCAACCAATGTAGTATCAGTACGGGTCCAATACTGAGTAAATCCCACTACCCTATCTTATGGGAGAGACGTAAACTATAACATCAAGTGCATATTAAATCCTGGTACAACACGTTGATACAATATCATGCATATTCACAACCCACGGCATGAATCTTGCCATACACCTATAGTAACATATGAAACATATGTAACATCCCATTTAGCATATAAGCGTGGTATAACCAAAATATAAAGTGGATCATGCGCCTCAGGTAGGAATAATCCATATTATTGAAAACTCAATATGTGGCATACTCATCTAAGTAGCATGTAGTAATACAGATAATAAAAGCCGGCCATGGTCCAATTAGACTTATTTTCTTTTGAATCTCTGTTGAATATAGTCATCTCACACCACAATCTTTATTAATCCACGTGAGTACGGGAACCCCACTATTATAGCCAGTGGATCGGAATACATACACTCAGGGCAGAACGCTCCTGGCCACTATTATTTTCCCGTGGACCGGTCTGGCCCCGACTCACATGGTGTTTCACTGTAAGAACTTAGTGTATTTCCCATAGCTTAGTTTATTTACTTTGGTTTGTTGAGCACGGAATCCCCTACTATTATAGCTGGTGGACCGAAAATCATGCAGAGCAAAACGCTCCTGACCACTATTGTTCGCCGGTGGCACGGTCTCCAAGGCACCCCGGCTCCTGGCCACTATTATTTGCCAATGGACCGGTGTGGGTCCGGCTCAACATCTTCCTCTTTAAGTGATTAGTGTCTTAACATATCTTATTTGAAAGTGTTTTACCCTTGACATGCATGGCTAACTATATCCACACGTATCCTCCCAAGAGGGCCCGTCCCAGATCTTGGGACACTTGCGCCCCTTATCACACCTCAATGTTTACTTCCCCTTTACACTTACACATAATGAAAACCAAATCCTAAGGGTGTGGGTTAAGGCCCAGCACCTCGTGACATCCACTCCACATGCTATCTCTCTCTAGAGTTTTCCCTTAGAAACCCTAATTGGACCCATGTGGCCCAACTTTCTCTCACTTACACTACCATTACTCCATTTATCTCCCCACACCTCATCTTATTTAGATCAAATCCCAAATCATATCGCTTTGCCCATCGATTCCACCTGTGACCCAAACACCCTAGTACCTTTCTTCTCCCACAAGTAACCTCTCCTTTTCACCCAATATTTCTTCTCTCCCATAACACCCATAATCAATCCTTATAACATAAACTCTCACTCTAACCTGCACCTCACTCACCCTTAATCATTTTTACTTTCGCCTTTTTTTAGATTACTAATTCTTCCCAAAACCCTAATCGGGTCCCTTACACTCCCCTTTAGCAACCCACTTCCCATTTATTTCTTTTTTTTTCCTTTTCATCTCCATGTCATAATAATAATCACCCTAGCATGCATGTCCTAGAGGGTTATATCATATCACAACACATCAGAATCACCACATATGGATATCACATTCATGTCATAAGAAAAACACATACCACATACCTTAACTCCAAGCTACACTACGCATAAAACACGTTAAGGATAATCATGTGATGCACAACAGGACATGGTATATATACAAAGCATCCAAGGCATTCAAGTCACATAACACGTAGGGACCTTAGCCACATCCTTACGAAACACCCATAAGTAGAGGTAAGTAGAGACTTACCTGGATCCGAAGCTAGCTAAGCGAGATAAGACGGAGAGAGAGATCACTAGTTCGAGGATCTACAATAAAGCTTTCCTAGATCGCCGATAGACATCAAAAACTAAGTTAGAAACTATCCTATCGATCAATAATTTCAACTATTATAATTTAATCGATGCAAAGAGACAAACTATTTTTCTTGGAAAACGTGTCCAAAACTTAGGACTTAAAAACATAGCTCTATTAAGATTTAAGATTAAATATAAATCAAAACGGATTAATAAAAATACACTTAGGATATTTCAAATTAATTTGGAAAGCCCAAGAAAGATAATCGATTATAAGTTAATTTATCGAAGATAACTTATTCATGAGGTTTTACAACTAAATATGTAAACCAACCATTTGCATAGAACCAAATCTAAACCGATTCGATTAAAACATAACTTAAATTATTTAAAACCCAAAGACAGAAATCGATTAAATAAAAGACGCATAGCAAAATCAATTTTATAAAACAACCCCCGAAGATTAGGGTTTTTAATCCCTAAACTACGAATCAACCAAATCACTTCAATTACCTCAAATTGATAGTTTTAAAGCACGATCAAACTAGTTTTAGATAAATCTAGATAATCAATTTCAACAAAACAATCTTCCGATTAACCAATTCATGACGATCCGTTTTCAAAATTAGGGTTTCAAAGCCCGCGACACAAAGTCGGGTAATTCAAATCAATTAAATCCAATTAAAGGTATTAGAATACAATTAGAATCATTTTAACTACTTCTATAAATTTCATTTTAGAAAAACAACTACGCAATTAACCAATTTCATAATCTCACTTGAAATCTAGGGTTTTAGGCCCAAAAATACAATTTGGTTGAATTCTATTAATTCGGTCAAATTGAATGTTTAGAAATGTAATTAAACACATTTTATAACATATCAAATAATCAATTACTCAAAACCAATAAAAGAAATACACAATTTAGCACAATTAGGGTTTTTGAGCCCGGAATGCAAATCCGATCAATTCTTTCCAAAACATATATTCAGAAATGTAATTAAACACATTCTAATGTAAT
This sequence comes from Tamarix chinensis, assembly GCA_030549775.1. Taxonomy (NCBI): domain Eukaryota; kingdom Viridiplantae; phylum Streptophyta; class Magnoliopsida; order Caryophyllales; family Tamaricaceae; genus Tamarix; species Tamarix chinensis. The sequence goes on along the minus strand of CM060172.1, from coordinate 17,253,410 downwards.
TTATATAGTCAATTGAATAAAATAACCCGATTACACAATCCAATTGAAACCTGTGGGAGTTTTGACCTAAAAATCCAATTCCGATCAATTGCCCACAATTTTCCCAAATCAACACTTCCAATATAAAATTAAATACATTTTAAATGATATTATAAAATCAATTGAGCAGAACGACTCAATTATACGACCCAATTTGATCACACATGAATTTTGACCTAGAAATCAAATTCCAATAAATTCTGCATAAATTTCTCAAATTGACGGTTCCAACATGAAATTAGATACATTTTAAAACATATTGTATAATCAATTTCCCCAAAATAGCTAAATCGGACGAATCCAAAAAATTCAGGCATAAGCCGGCCAAAAATCCAATTTTTCCAAAATTCCAACATAACCATACAATTAACCTATCCAAATCATTCTCGCAACACATATATACATTATCAAACAATTAATTTAGCTTATCACAAGCTAAATCATACTCAATTAAACGAATTTATATTAGGGTTTTTAAGAAAATTATACCAAACGAAACCGACAAATCGGGGCAAAGGAAGGCCAGGGAAGCTTCGTCGGGGAACGGGGACAGCTCGTCGGTGGTCAGCAAGGCCTGCTGTGGCTGGACGGTGGTGCAACCAGCGCGGCTCGTCGCTGCCGCGGCCTGCTGCTGCTGTTGTTGTCGCCCGCTGCTGCTACCCGCTGTTGCTCCTGCATGCTGCTGCGGGTTGTTGTGGCTGGCAGTGGCGGTCGGAGTTGTGGCCGGCAGCGACTGGTGGAGTTGGGGAGAAGAGGAGGCTGGGGTGTGGGGCTGCGAACAGGAGCAAGGCGCAAGGGATAGGAGTGTCGGGACAGGGAAAGAGAAGAGAAAGGAGAGAAGAGAGAAAAGGAAAAAAGAGGGGGGCGACAGGCTGGGGTGCAGGAATTGTTTTTAACAAAAACACATAAAACAAAATACTAAAGTTTAAAAACTATTACTGGAAGATTTTATTTAAAATTTATTAAAAAAAATTATTTCGAAACGATCCGAACGCTTAAAATAAATAAAAAGCTATGTAAAGCATTTCGGAAGTATTTTCGAAAGAATTTGTCAACGAACGTAAAAATTTATATTATTTACAGAAATACATTATAAGACCTCGGAATAATATTTACAAACATATAATATAATATTCAAGTCAAATTCTAACAAACCGAAACTAATTTACATAATTTCCGAAATCGATTTTTCGTAAATCAAAAGGCGCAAAACAGAAGAACATTAATTTCGGAAAGAAATTTATAAATAATCTCCAAAAATATTTTTAATTTAAAATTTCCAAAAATATTAACGATTCCTAGAAATGAACAAATTTAAAGTCGGAAATATTTTCCACAGATAGAATTAGTAAAATAAATTTAACTATTTAAACAGAATTTCCATAATTTGAATAACATATTTCATTAACGAATTATAACTCCAAATAAAGTCAAAATCACACGACAAAATTATAATTGAAAACGAATCTAAAATATAAAAAATAAAAATACGAGAAAGAACGGAAATACATATTTTTAACCGAAAATCGAATTCATAAGAATATAATAAAATCATTGTCATGAACGAATTTATCTAGAATGGTTCGCAACGACAACGATTAATTAAATTCAAATATGAATTCGAATAGTCGATATAAAACAAATCAAAATTAAAATAATTAATTGTTTACATTAAATTACGCTAATAAAATCATTAAACTTAATAAATCTAGATTTTAAAAATACGGGGTATTACAGCATGACTCACCCTGCATGCAGCGTGAGTTGTGTGTAATTTTTTAAATATATATAATATATTGGTACCCATTTTAAGTGTAAGGGTATTTTAGTAATTTTTTAAAAAATAAATATTTTTATATTATAATTATTATTTTACTTGATAGATATTAATTCAATAATGTTGGTATGTTTTTTAGGTATGAAAGGTTGATTAGTGGGATCCGATAAATTTAGTAGGATACTGCTAGTTTTAAGTTTTTGCTAGAATTCAGGTAACCATTATACCTTACTAAAATTATAAATATTGCATGATAGCACATTAGGGTTTTTGGTTGATGAAATATGTTAAGCATGATTTATTTCGATATAATTATATGTTAATTATTAGTATTATAAAAATCGATAAAACGAGCATGTTACCTAATATAAATTATGTCAGGTATGAAAGTATGATTAAAATGATGCTATTGATGGAAAAATAATTTGTATGATAGTTATGTATAATATAATATGTTGAGCATGCTTAGAAATAGTTATAGAATAATTATTATGGATGTGTGCCCTAGGGGAAATTTAGTCATTTTTGTGTATTATGATATTTATCCTAAGAATCATGTCTAATATGTATTAGTTGTTGTTGAATATTTGAATATGTGTTTTGACGGATTAAAGGTGTGAAAAAGGATTTTATGTGCAAAATTATGTACAAGGGTAAAATGGTCGTTTGCCATATTTGATAATTTAAATCGCATACGAAGTAATTTATTTATGGTGTTTTAGCCTTTTCATAGCAAATGAATAAATTAAAATGGAATTTGTTTTAAATAGATGACAATATAGAAATGTTGGTCCTGAGGGTATTTTGGTCTTTTTTGGCCTAAAGTATCCAAATGTGAATAATTGAGCCTAGAATGGCCTTAGTATATTTTAATGTTGGCTTTGATCTTGACATTGATTATTGTTGTCTCGGATGATTGGAAATAAGTAAGAACGGTTAAGTATGGAAATTGGATTTATCTATATTGTATACGATTTCGTGGTCACCTTAATAAAATACTAATACTTAAAGTGAAAGACCTCGAGATCGGGAATGGTGGCTCCTAGGGGTCGCTACCCTAAGGATGTGGTTTCGCCCACGGTTGATATGGATTTTTTCCGATATGCCTTAGTGCCCCAGTCAGGCCCTACATCTTACTCTATTTTGTTATGCGGACTAATAGGGGGTATCGATACTTATGGATTAGGTGTCCTTGTCAGTAGGGTACTGTGTTACCTTTGTGTACTAGTATGACCAGGATTTATGCTGAGACATGAATTATGCTGAAGTTTGGTTTTAATTATTACTCAGAGGGTATTTCAAGGATGTTCAATAATAAGTTCGGTTGTTTCAGATGAATGAAAATGAGTAGTACGTGACCCTGATGGAAATTGATCATCTGAGTGATTATTGTATCTTAATCATCGTATTTATATGTATATATCTTATACCATGTTAATTGTATACCTTGCATGTGTTCCATGCTGATTTATCATATTAATTTTGTATAAAGGGTTGCTCAGTACCATAGTACAGAAGGGTTCATTTTTGTGGGCTCCTTCAATGGGCAGTGGACTTTGCAGGTCAGCCTTTGAACTCAGTCAAATGTTGATAGTTCTGATTTGGGAGTGTAGGACTATCCGGTATTTCTTTTTTTTTTGTCTTATTTCCGATTGTATTTGGACCCTCGTGTCCACCTGTAATTTCTCTCTTGAGTTTCGTAAACTGCTAATGTTGTTTTTAATTAGCAGTATTTATCTAACTGTTAATGTCATTTTTAATTAGCAGTATTTATCTAAAGTTTTCTCTATCTTGATTTCTGTAATCATGATATTAATTTAAGCGGATTAATGATTTTAGCCTTAGCACTTGGTATGAGAATGGTAGAGGAAACCAGACTTGTACCAAGTGTGGCGATAACACCCTTTGTTTTTATTGTTTGAACTTCCACACTTAACTCTATAAACGAAATTTTTTTAGTTGTAAATTTTGGGGTGTTCTAGTAAATGTGAGATGGTCCTTTCTATCTTAGGATCAAATGGCACTAAATCACCCCCACTAGTGCTGGTCATGCACTAGTATACTTGCACTAAATCAAAAAACTCCTACACCCAAGATTAGTCAACCACAAAAAATGCTAAAATAAAATAAAATAAAATAAAATGTCTAGATCACAATAAATTCCTTGGGTCCTAATGTCACTCATTGCCAATCCCCGGTAACGGCACCAAAACCTTGGCACGTTCCTACCCACAAGTGCACGGGATGGGAGTAGTAGTCAAGGTTGATCCCATAGGGATTGGTAAATGACCACTAGAATAATGATAGAACTTAGTTATATCTAGACTACCAGATGATATGAAATAAGGAATTGTAAGCTAAAATAACTAAGCGAAAAAAAAAAGGAAAATGGCACTCAAGTGACTCAAGTAAATAGAAGAGCCAAGGTTTTGGTTTATCACCCCCAGTCTTCACATTTAATCGAATATCACAACACAAAATAATTCAATAATGATAATTAATCATGCCAACAAGAATAGAAAGTGTTGTGCTTTCTCAAGCCACAACCACCCTATTACATATCTATGGCCCTAACTATCTCTAGCTTAGAGTCTAATAGAATGTAATGCATTAAAGTTCATGAAGTTTCCTCATTTATTGTTGTAGAGGTCAAACCGATCGTCTCTTAACATATAATTTAATCTCCAGTTGTGCTATTGGGTCTAACACTAAATTATCTCTCGATCGCATAGGTATTTTCCACACCAAAAATCTAAACCCGGCCGTGGTTCATCAATCCGTTATTCAATCAATAACACAACACATAGATCATGAATTAAATAAAAAAGGATGCAATAATTCAACACATTGGATTAGGAGAAACTCCCCTTCACCTTAGCACAAGATCTAGCCTATCAAATTCATAGCAAGAATATTAAAAACAATAAGAGATTCCATAGATAGAGAAAAAATCATTAGATAATACCCTTGATGTTCACAAATTCTTGCAAATGTTTAACTTCTTGCACCTAGGTCTTTAATTTACAAGAGAGAACTTGACGAATTGGGGAAGAGGATGGACGAGAGAGAAGATAAAGGAAGTGAAGGCTACTTCAATGAGAAATTAGAATGAGATTTTAAATACTAGCGCCTCTCAGATCCTTAGGGTATTGATAAATATGGGCTTCCCGTGTCAACTTTGACAATTCTTGATATTTTAACCATAACTTTTTCTTCAAGACTTCGATTAATATGATTTTGGATGAGTTGGATAGCTATTAAAAATATATACAACTTTGATGTTGAAATATTCTTCAAATTCAAATTTTTTCCTAGTCTAAATCCCACTTCTTTCATACCTATATACTTTGAATATGCATTCTTGCTTTTATTTTATTCCAAAATTTACATTGTAGCACTAAATCTCTTTCCGCTTTAACTTTTGCTCCACTTTGCTCCTTTTTTCTCCTTTTTTATCCCTTTAAGCTTATTATTTTATCCATCTTTCATGATGTTTTATTGCTTGAGATCCTGCAAATTTTCACAACACAAAGGCAATAACAAGAACAAAAAGGGAGAATTCCAACTAAAATTTAAGGTAAAACTTTATAAACCTTAGGAATAAGATGCAAAAGCCACACTTATCAGTCACCACCCAACCAAGGGTTCCTCCTCCCCTTCATTCTCCCTCCTTCATCAGCTAGGCCATCGCCATCCATTGAAAATTACCATTGAAACTTCACCAACCAATCATCACAACCTCTACCTTTTATTCTGCTTGTGTGAGCTTTGCCTCTTTCTCCCTTATTTTTTTTTCCATCCATTTGAGGGTATTTTGGTAATTTTTAATTTGATAAATACTTTAGTATTATTTTCTATTTATAAGTTAGATATTAATTTTATTAGTGTCGGTTTTATTTTATTGTATTTTTTAGGTAAAAGAGGTTGATTAGTGGAGCCTAATAATTTTTAGTAGGTTGTATATAATTTGTTCTTTTTATTGGAAATCAGGTAACCCATATGACTTACTAAAATGTTAAATATTGCATAATAGCATAGTAGGCTTTTGGAGTATAAATTTGTATTATGCATTTTTTTACATTATAATTATCTTCCATGATACCATTAGCATGAAATTCGGTAAAATAGAGCAAGTTGATCTGTGTAAAATATTATGCATATAAAATCATTATAAAATGGGTTTAATGTTATAAATAAATTATATATGTGTAATATGATAGGTTGAATATGCCTAAGCTTATTTTTAGCATGATTATTATCATTGTATACACTAGGGATATATTGGTCTTTGTAAGTGTATCATGTCACTTAGTATGATGAGCATGTCTAATATATATTATTTAATGTTGAGCATGGAATTATGTGATTTGATATTTAATATTTTACGCGCTAAATCATGTGTATGGAAAAAATAATCATTTGTTGTGTTTGGTGATTTATCTACATGCTAAAATATTTAATTTATTATACTTTAGCCTTTTCATGATATATTGTTAAATAAGTAAAATTAGAATTCAAAATGGATGATAATGTAGTAATTATGGTCTCAAGAGCATTTTGGTCGTTTTTTTCCTAATAGGCCTAAATGTGAATAATTCAACCTGGGAAGGCCTTAGTATATTTTTTAGTTAACTTTAGTATAGACCTTGTCTAAGGTTATCTTGAATAATTAAAAATGAGTAATAATGGTTATGTATAAAATTAGATCTTTTTGTGAATTATGTGATTTTGTGGTCACCTTAATAAAATACTAATATTTAATATAAAATACCTTAATATCAGGATTGATGGCTCTTTAGGAGTAGCTACCCTAAAGATATAGTTTAGCACATAGTTAGTTTTGGATTATAGCTAGTATGCCTTAGTGCCCCAACCATGCCCTATATCCTATTCTTTTTAACTCTACGAACTTTATAAAGGGGATGCATACTTATAGACTAGGTGTCATTGTAATAGGTTATTCTGCTTTTTTCATGTACCGGTGTGATTAGGATACCTTAATGCCATTAGATTTATAGTCCATAGGATATCACGTTGCCTTTGTATGTCGGTATAAATAGAGCACCTTAGTATCTTTGAGTTGATATGATCTCCCCTTGAGTGAATTAAAAATAGAAATAATTATTGTTAGTTTGAGATGATATTGGTTTGGAGGGTTAATAGTATCCTTCATACCTACTTGTAGTTGGTATTAGCGTTTGTGACTACATATGGTTGCTAGTAGTATTTGTGTTGACTTGTAGTTCATTAGTAGCTTTTGTGCCTACTTATGGTTCTGTAGTAGCCTTCGTGCTTACTTGTGGTTTGTAGTTACTTTTAATCCCTACTTGTGGTTTTATGGAACTTATTGATATTGATGTTGAGATATGAGATATATTATAAATCTTTCGATTATTGGGTTGAGGTTGGTTCTAAGAATTAATTCAGAAAGTATCACTTGAATGCTTGGTTGGTAAGTTTCATTATGTTCTAAATGAACAAGCATGAGCAGTATCTGGCCCTTGCTAATATTTTTTATTTGGCATGGTTATCATATCTTGGTCATTGCATGCATATTTTAGTATTTTATATCATGTCCTCCTATGATACTTTCTATGTGTTCCATGTGGTTTTTTTGTGTTTAGTTTTACATAGTAGGTTACTAAGTACTATTGTGTTAATGGGTTTTATTTCACGGTCCCATGCTTATTCAATGGGTAGTGGTGACTTTACAAGTTAGATTGCAAGATCAAGTTAGAGATTAGTAATTTAGATTGAGAACTAGGACTATTTGGTGTCTTACCTGATATCTTTTGATCTAGATATTATTGGACTCTTATGTCATTCTATATTACTTGTCATTTAAATTTTTTAATTGTTGGTCGTTAATTTATCAGAATGATGTTATTATTCTTTGTTCTCTCTATTCTAGTTCTTAATATTGTATTATTAATTTAAGTGGAGTAAAGTTTTTATCCTTATCACTTGGTATGCAAATGGTAAACAAACGGTGCTTGTACCAAGTATAGTGGTAACATCCTATGTTTTTATTGTTTTAGCTTCCACAATTAACTATTTAGATAAAAAATTTAAGTCTTAAAAATGGTGGTACTATGGATGTACTAAAGGAATTAATACTATAGGGTCTAGTTACCCTTGTAGGTTTATTTGGCTTTAGTTGTATTTTTTTTCCATTGGTGTTTACTTGGTTTCAACTTGACTTTATGTCTATTGGTAGTTACTTAGCTTCAATTGAACTTATTTTCATTTGGTTATTTGACTTTATTTGATTTTTGTTGGTATAGAAAGGCCATGTGGGATGTTCCAATCCATTACTCAAAAGAATTAAGTGGATGTATAATAATGTGATATTAATATGGTAATAACTAGAAGAGTAAACATTAAAGATGCCTTAGGTGGTTTATTTTACTAATATATGGCTTATGTGGGTGTACATGTTATAAACCATGAAATCCCTAAGTTCCATGAAGTGTCTGTTTATCCTTGATTCCATGTTACACTTAGGTGGATGTGTAATTATGCCTAATAAGAATATCACTCAAGCTTAGTGCAAGAATTGATACATGAACATGTTATACATGAGCCTCACATTGTCAATGTTTATCTATTATAACCTATATTCATCTTGAACCTATGCAGAAGGATAACATTGCTTACTCAAAATGTAGCATACTGGCGTGCTCATTTAATCGGTTACTGTAATACTCTAATTTTTCATAACCTTAACTTTAAAAATTTAGATTTTATCCAAAAATCTAAACCTTCAATATTAACTTCATTATTTTTGTTAACCCTTAACCTGTAAATCCAGATAAATTCTTTGATAAATTTATCTTAATTATTTTTTCTTTTTCCTTTTTATCTAAATCTATCCTAAACCTATAATTTTACCTGATTTATTTTTCCTAATACGGTAACCTATATCCAGACAAATTAATATTATCCTAAACCTAAATTTAACCTAATTCTAATTCTAACCCTAAATTTATTTTATTTTTCCTTTTCCTACTTTTCTCTTTTCCCTTTTTTTCTTCCTTTTCTCTTTTTCTTTTCTGCTTCTTTTTTTTCCTTCCCTACACCCAACCCCTTTTTTCTCTCTTCTTCTTCTTTCCCCCAGCCCAACCACTTTCTTTTTATTTGCCTCCCTTACCCGTCTTCCTCTACCGCACCCAACCCACCTGCCCTTCTTTCTTTTCCCTCCTTCTCCTAGGCCTATTGAGCCTATATCGTTGCCCTTCCTTCTTTTCTTCCCCCACTTATCTTCTTCTTCCTTGCCCCTATTCTCTTCTAGCTAAACAAAACCTTATCCACACCCCTTCTGCATGCCCATCCTACACCCAAACACACCCTTCTATGATTCCCTCTAGTGCCCCTCTACACCCGTACCATGCATGCTTACATCCTTCTTTTCCTTCCTAGCCAAACCTGACCTGTGCCTCTACCCATCCTTTTACTTTCATTACGCCTTGCCTACTCCTGCACTGCACCCATCATCCTTTCCTCTTCTACCCAAACCATCCCTATCCTCTCCCTCACACATGCCTTCCCCTCTCGTGATTTACGTAGGAAAATGGAATTATGGTTTGAGAGGTAATATGGTTTGATTAGGGTTATTTAAAAAGTATGATGGTTTGAAGATGATGGAGATATGATGATGATGATTTGACAAAGAAAAACTCACGATGATGGCGCTCAAATGATGATGGTTTTGGATGGCTTGGTTTGTAGATGTGGATTAGGATTAGGGTTAGAATGATGGGTTTGGATGACAACTAAGATGATTATTGCGTGGGTTTGTGGATGGTTTGAATGATAATGCTTAATATTAATTCACATAGAAAAAGAGATTAAGGGTTTCAATGATAATCATTCACACATAATTGATTAAAATTGAGAAGAACTCACATAGAATTCAAATAAGCAATACTTGCAATTTTATTCATTCAATTCAATGCTTAATGTCATGTGCCTCTATGGCTTTTATAGACTATTTACATTGTCTACACTAGTACAAGATAATGATATCTAATTAGATAAATAAACTAGAAGATATAATTCCTGAAAAGATAGAATTAAGCTACTTTGTTGACTAATTCAACTTCGTTATCCACTAGCTAATATTAACGCAACAATTAACAAAAATAATAGCTAAATTAAACTAATCTCACACATCCAAAACTTCCAACTTAGTATTATCATGCAAATTCCATATTCATTCCTTCCAAGAAATGTATTGATCCCCTCCATGCATGTCATGCACACACCGCTATTGCTAGTGACCTATTTTGCAAGTTTCGTATATAACTAGCAATTTAGTCATTCGTTTGTTTTCTAATTTGTAGGGGATACTCTCTAAATAGAGAAAAATAAGCTCCAACATAATAAATTCTAAGTCTTTATCATTTTCTCCTGCATCATCTATGCATTTACATATACATACAGGCACATGCACTCCTCATCAATCCAGCTCCCTCTCTCTCTCTTAACTCTGTTTGGGTTGCTGGAAAACCATGACCACACTCCTTCTTCTTCCTACCCAACAACCCATGCTTGTGCCTCACCCCCTCTACACCACCTTAGCCCTGCCATGCTTCCTCCTCCACATCCTGTCAACCACCGTCCATATCCTTGCCCTAGCTCCCTTTTGCCTTGCACTCCACCATCCAGCCCTAGCTCCTCATCGCTACCCATCCCCTCTACAACCCTTTTTTGCCTCCTCATGCCACTAGCAACCACACCACCAATCACTTATCAATGACCCCCCTTTGCTTGTGCATTTCCCCTCCTCTTCCTTCTTCCTTTATTTCTCCTTTTCTCCCTTACCTCTAGTTTTCCTTCTTCCTCCCTATCACTAAAGCCAATGTACCATCACACAGCCACCACAAGGGATGTTAAAAAGCCGAGTCGGGGTAGGCTTGGGCTCGAATTGTTTAATAAATGAGCCTAAAAATAAAGCTTAAGTTTGTCTTATTTATAAATGACCTAAGATTTTAACGAGCCAACTAGTGAGCTTTTCTGGTAAACGAGCCGAGCTTGCAAGCTTTTACACTATAAACGAGCTCGAGCCCAAATTGATTATGCTCAAGCTTGGCTTGTTTAATAATCGATCTGAGCTCAAACCTAATTTTTAAGCTCGTTTAGCTAAACAAGCGAGTTGAGCTGAGCCTTTAACGAGCCGAGCTCAAAAAGCTCATGAGATGACTTGGTTTGTTAACAACCCTAGCCACCACTCCCATCAACTTCTCCCTTCTCCTTCTCCACTTCCCATCCAACTCCATACAACCACTACCTCGGCCTCCCCATAATAACCACCACGAGCCACTGCCATCTCCACTAGTCACAACCATCTACCACCCCCTATAGCTTGCCCTTGCCATACAACTACACTCCCTCCTCCTCCATTTGTTTGAATGTATCCCTCTAGCCTTTCCCTATTTCTCGACTTTTTTGGTATGCTTAACGACTGGCAGAACCACACCCAATTCCCTCTCTCTTAACTCCTTTGTGTCACCCTTTCCCTGCCCTATTTCCTTCTCCTTATATCTCCAACATCACCAGTGAAGCCAATAATCTCTTCAACTCCATCCTTCCTGCCTCCCCAACTATCAACTAACTAATCCACTCTCCTTCACTAAACTCCCTTGCAATGCTCAAACTCATGTTGCTCATGCAGCATGAGATACTTCTAATTTTTTTTTACCCATTTTAATGAAAGGGTAATTCTAGTATTTTATTATTTAATAAATATTTTAATAAAATTATTATTTTATTGATTAAGTATTAATATGGTAATTATGATATTATGTTTAGGTAAAAAAGTTTGATTAGCAGAGCTTGATCATTTTTAGAAGGCTACCGATAAATTGTGCTTTTACTAAAAAACAGTTAATACTTATACTCTAATAAAATGTTAGATATTGCATGATAGTACATTAGGGTTTTGATGTACCCATTTTACTTAAGAATGTTGTTATGGTATAATTGTTTGCCTAAAGGTGTTAGGATTGTTATTATTGTGTGCCCTCGGAGAAATTTGGTCATTTCAAGCATATCATAAGTATGCCTTAATTATTGATAAGTATGGGATCATGTGTTTTGGAGTTTTAGAGACACATGTTTGGGTTTTACATGCTAAACCATGTGGAAAGATACATGTTGTGGTTAGTATCTACATATATAATTGTGGCTATGTGTAACACCCCCAAAATTTACTACTGAAAATTTTCATTTTATTTAAAAATTAGCAAGAGTAAAAACCATAAATTTCAAGGATGCTACCACCACACTACTCACTCAGTCATGTCTCAATATCAATTTATGCTACAAATTAGAGATAGCAATATTACATCAAATTAATTAAAAGATACAAATTTCATTATCAAATTACTTTATAAAAGAGTAGTGCATTAAACTCTTTATAGAATAAACTATTAATGGTTATAAGATAGAAACTGTTTTAACAAGGAAATAAAAGGTAAAAGAGAAACCCTAAAATCATTCCCAAATAATCCTTATGCTCTTAGCCGATATGAGCTCGGATAGCACTTATAATAGAACTACAAGGGACACTGCCTATTGAATAGGAAGGGGTCCACAAATGGAACCCTTCAATACTATGGTACCGAGTAACCCTTTATACTAAACCAGAAGGTAAGGCTTGCATGCAACACATAATACATAATGAGGTAAACACGATAACATACACGGACTTAGGAACAGCATAATCGACATAAAGCCTAACACCCAATGCAAAACCACACACAATATGAAATGCGTAACATAAAATCTGTATACTTAGCAAAACCATCACATACCAAGAGAGAGACATTCACCAAGGCTGAACTTATTTTATGACAATAGATCATAAGGATGAAAGTAACTCTTTTGGTTCTAAGCCATTAAATGAATATCATTCAATATCATTTCTCGAATTATATCCATGTGAGTGTAGGAACCCCATTATTATAGCCGGTGGACCGGAATACTCATCAGAGCAGAGCACACCTGTCCATTATTATTCAGCTGTGGACTGGTCTCTAGGGAAGAAGGCTCCTAGCCGCTATTATTTGCCGGTGGACCAGTTTGGCCCTGACTCACATGGTCTTTTACTTTACATGATTAGTGTTTTCCACTTATTTAACACAACAGGTCCATTTATTTAACTCGATGGGGAAATCAAGGTCTAGGAGATGCAAAAATACACTAGTCATACTGGTACATACAAGCTACACAATACCCTTCAACCATCAACCCAGGGATGCAAAGGCACCCTGATCGCACTGGTGCACGAGGCCACATAGTACCCTACCAACAAGGACAGCTAATTCATAAGTATGCATACCCCCTAAATAAGTCTGTAGAGCTAAATAGAGTAAGATGTAGGGCTTGGCTAGGGAACTAAGGCACACCAGCAAATATTAGAATAATCGTGGGCTAAACCACGTCTTTAGGGTAGCTACCCCTAAAAATCCACCATTCCCAATCTTGAGGTCTTCCACTTTAATTATTAGTATCTTAATTAAGGTGACCACGAAAAACACAACAACCATATACTTATTCATTTCCATTTTGTTTATGTTATTATTAAGTAATCCTTTTTCATATGGTTATCCATATTAACTTAACTAAACCACTAAGGCCATCCTCATATCATCAATTTCCATTTCAAAATTCATTCCCATTTATTCACATGCCATAAGGGGTTATCACATCATAATCATAATACGGTCTTAGAGACTGGTTAGTCCACATCGAAGGATCATGGAAAGCTTAACCCTAACATGCGCTTCTATCACATCCAACACACATAACCATGCATAATTAATGATTAAGACACTTCCTAAATGAATGTGAGATAAACACCATATCACACCCCTTAGTTGTCCATTCAACCCTATATTATGCCATATTCTTGTGACACTCACTGATTTATCAAATCTCCTTATTTTATTATTCAATGTTACTTATGTCTAATTATGGAGACTTACTTAATCCATTGACATGTTATATGCAAGTTATCGATTTATCCCCGTCGTCCTTAAAAAATTACTGAAATACCCCTTGTTTGTGAAATTATCAAGTCATCCTTTTTTAGTTACCAAATTACCATATTACCCTTCATATTTGCATGATTACCAAATTATCCCTTACATTTGTTAGACTACCCAATTATCCTCCATACTTATTAAATCATCAACTTTATCCCTCATACTTGTTAAGTTACCAAGATACCCTTCCAATTGGTTAAATTACCGAACTGCCCTTTATCCTTGTTTAAATTACCAAATTGCCCCTTGGGTTTATTAAGTTATCAAATCACCCTTCTTACTTGCTACATTTACCAGATTGCCCATTTGGTTAGTTAAGTAACCAAATTGTCCCTCTTACTTATTAAATTACCAAATTACCCTTCTTAGTTATTAAAATTACCAAATCACCCTTTAGGTTGGTTAAGTTACCAAATTGCCCTTTTGGTGGGTTAAATTACCAAATTTCCCTTCTTAATTATTACCATTACCATTTTGCCCCTTTTTCTTACAAAATTACCAAAATACCCTTCTCCTTTGTTAAATCACCATTTTACCCCTTTACTTTACAAAATTATCAACATACCCTTCCTTTATGCCAAATTACCAAAGTATCCTTTTCCTTTATTAAATCACTATTTTATCCCTTTACTTTAAAAAATTATCAACACACCCTTCCTTTATGTCAAATTACAAAAATACCCTTCTCCTTTATTAAATCACCATTTTACCTTTATACTTTATAAAATTACCAAAATAACCTTCTTCTATGCCAAATTACCAAAATACCCTTCTACTTTATTAAATCACCATTTTACCCTTTTACTTTACAAAATGACCAAGATACCCTTCCTTTATCGCAAATTACGAAAATACCCTTCTCCTTTATTAAATCATCATTTTACCCTTTTACTTTACAAAATTACCAAGTTATCCCCATTTCCATACAAATTACTAAAATGTCCTTCTTACTTATTCATTTACCATTTTACCCCCGTTACTTTTATAAATTACCTTTTTTCCTTTATTATACCAATTTTACTAAAATGTCCCCACCACATAAAATACTCATATACATGGTCCATATACATCATCCAATACCACCAACTATTATTACTTATCATTAATACTCATTAGCACCTACCACACATATTTATTTAGGCCATACCTTTTGCACAAACAAAATTACCAAAATGCCCCTAGGGCTCATATTAACATTATCAATGCAACAAATGTTCATATTATCTTATCATATCATACTTTTGCATTTAACAATATCATTAACAATAAGGCTCCTTCATTAGACATTATTTCTACACATGACATATAAATTGGCATAATTTTCTTTTCAACAACCAACACATGCTACAAATTATAATACTCTTAACATTACACAATATGCTCATAATCGTATCCAAAAACCCTTACGTACTAGCATACTTATATCCACACATTTTAGTAGGTTATAACAGTTACCTTATTTCCAGCAATAATCAAACCTAACTGGTACCCCGGTTAAAGGTTTGAGCTTTGATTAGTAAAATCAATACCTAAAAATAATATCAACATTTATCATATTAGAAGTAGCAAATCAAAAGAATAAATTTTATCAAAAGCTTAATTAAATACATACTAATATTAACCATTGTTATACCTCAAATGATTAGCCAAAATTATCAAAGGGGGAAGCAAACTCATGCTGCATGTAAGATGGTAAGGAAGAAGGAGGCTCGAAAAGGGGAATTGTGGGGAAGAGAAGGGATGGCTCGGGTTAGGGTTTTGGGGGTTAGGTGGAGGGCTTGTGGAGGGGAGTTAAGGTGGTGGCTAGGTGTAGGGATGGAGTAGAGGTGTAGGTGGCGGTCGGGGGTTGATGATTAGCGGCTCAGGGTGGGGGAGATAGTGGGTGTAGGGCTAGAAAAATGGGTGCAAGGTTGGGCGGAGGAGAAGAAGGAAGGGAAAGGAAGATAATAAGGGAGGGCTACATAGGGAGTTTCGGCCAAGGGGAGGAAGTGGGGTGGTAGATGAGGTGTTAGGGAGTGGATTGGTGGTTTTGGAGGCAGTGGAATAGGAAGGAGGACGGTAGACGGTGGTGGTGCAGGGTGGAGGTCAAGAAGGAGGGGAAAGAAAAGAGAGGAAGGAAAGGAGGCTGGAGGGGTGAGTGAAGGTGGTGGGGTGGTGCAAGGAGGTTGAAGGGGTGTTAGGGAGGTGGCTTTGGTGGTCAGCTAGGTAGCAAAGGCAATGGTTGAGGGTGCGGAGCAAAAATAGGGGAGGAGGAGAAGAGGGAAGAAAGGAGAGAAAGAAGGCTCGGGCGGCAGGGAAGGATGGAGCTTGAGGGAAGAAAATGGGTAGGGGAGAAGAAGAAAAAGAAGAGGGAGAGGAGAGGAGGTGTGGTCTATTTAGGTGGTTGTAGTTTGCAGGTGGTAGGGTGGCGGGTTACAGGAAGAAAGGGAACGAAGGGGCATGTGAGGGGTTGTGGTGTAGGGGTGTGCATGGCCCAAAAATGGAAGGAAAAGGATGTGGGGAGAGAGTAGGGCAACAGGGGCAGCAGGTGTAGAGAGGAGTTGCAGGCAGTGTGCGTCGATGGTTGAAGAAGAAGAAGAAGAAGAAGAAGAAATAGAGGAGGCAGGCCGGTTGGGTGGGGAAGAAAGAAGGGGAGTGGGCCGGCCCATGCATGCAAGGGATAGGGGGAAGAAAAAGAAAGTCAGGCTGGCCCAACTGGGGGAAGAAAGGAAAAGAAATGAAGGGAGGAGACGAGTTGTGGCTGGTTACAAGGGAGAGGGAGGAGAAAGGGGATGGGCCTCTAGCCTAGTATGAGGAAGAAATGAGGGACGTAGGCTAGCGACCTGAAGGGGAAAGAAGAAAAGGAAGAAGGAGGAAAAGAAAAAGGAAGAAAAATGAAAAAGGAAAAAGGAAAAGGGGGGAAATAAAATAAAATAATTTTTAGAATCATGACATTTAATATTTTTGATAGATAAATTATTTCAATAATTTAATTTATTATAATTTAATATATATTGGTTTTAAAAGGGTAATTTTGGTAAGAAATTGGTTTTAAAAATTATTTAAATAAAATAAGTATGATAAAATAATAAATATTTATTTTAATTTATTAAATACTCATATCCATTTTTATATACTCACAAATCCACAAAATAATTAAATTAAATAAATTTAAAATTAAATTATCCTAGATGAGGATTATTTGTTAAATTCTAGGTTTTCAATTTTTTTTAAGGGTATTACACTATGTATTCTTATAATGATAAAATGTATTGGAAGTTGAAAAAATCATTCATGTTGGGACTCAAAAGATTTTGGTGGAAAAATGAGTATCCTAGTTATCTTAGAGGCATTTTGGTCAATATGAGTTAAAAATTGAATATTGGGGTATTTTAATATGGTAAGTGGTTTGAAATAGGTTAAGTATATTATTTAGAAAGTTTGGAGTAAATATGAATGGTATAAGTCCAATGAATGAGGAAAATTGTTTTAAGTGAGAATAGTGACCCTAGGGACAAAATTATTATCACATATGGAAAGTGTTTGAGTTTGTCCTTGAATTCTGGATATGTTGGTTATATTGGTATTTTATGAATATATTTGGGAGTCATATGTATATCATGGGAAAATTTATGATTGAATTGTGAAACTTGGGTGTTTTGGTAGGAAGGGTAAATAGTAACCCTAAGGCTAAACTATTATCGCATGTGTAAAATGTAGGAGTTATATCTTGATTTTTGTTTATGATTTCAATAATAATATTTTGGGAATGTATATTAAATTTGGTGGTTATTTATGGGACGAGTTATGATTAAATTACAGAACTAGGGTTTTATGGAGAAATATGAATAGTAACCCTAAAAGTAGTATATTATCGCATATGTAAGAAGTTGGAGTTAAACCTTAATTTTTAGGTGTATTGTCAATAATAACATTTTAAGGATGTGTATTGAATTTGGTGATAAAATGAATATCAAGGGGCGGAGTTATGTTAGACTTATGACATTAGGGCTCCTTAGGAGGGGTGTGGTCTTTTCCTTAGTGAAGTGTATCGATATTTGTGTTGGTTATGATTTATGTATTTCAAATTATTATGTTAAGATATATCATATGATTTGCATGTCTACATATGTCTATGTATGATGGCCTTGAGAAATACCACATTGAATAAGATATTAATCACTTAAAGAGAAAGATTATGTTAGTCGAGTCTTTTAGGTCCGTTCCACCAGATGATAATAGTGGCTCAAGTTTATTTTTCCTAGATAGGTGCTTCTGATCGTTCCACCTATTTAAGAATAGTTGTTAGGTGTGTTTTGTCCTGAGAGGTGTTGGGTCCGTTCCACCTGACAATAATAGTGGATCAAGTGTATTGTCCATGAGAATTGTTTCACACCATTCCATCGGTTTAAGAATAGTGGGGCTCTCAAGCTCAACATAAACCATAATATTCTCTTGAGATATAAATAACAATGAATAAGGCACTAAACACTTAAAGTAGAAGATTACGTAAGACAAGAACTGAGTCTATTCCATTGAATAATAATAGTGGCTTGGGTGTGTTTTTTCCTGAGAGGTGCTTCAGATCGTTCCACCAATTTAAGAATAATGTTCATGTGTGTTATAGCCTAAGTGGTTTGGGTTCGTTCCACCGAAAGATAATAATGGCTTAGGTGTGTTGTTCTTTAGAAGTGTTTTAGACTATTCTACCAGTTTAATAATAATAAGGGTCCCTAAACTTAACGTAAGTAAGTAAAAATGAAAATATTTTTTATTGAATCAAAATGATCATTAGATTGGTTAGTAGTAGTCTTTGTGCTTACATGTGTTTGGTATTATGCCTTTGAGCCTTATCGGTAGTATTATAGATTTTATTGTTATTATGCCTTTGGGCCCTGCCTATAGTGTATTGGATGTTACTGGCTTTAATATTGAGAGATAGGATATATTATGAAGGTTATGGTTATAGTGTTGATACCAATTCTAATCATTATTTCATATAGCATCTCTTGTATGCTTGGTTGGTAAGTTTCATTTTATTCTAAATGAACAAATATGATTAGTATGTGACTTTGTTGATATTTGTTTAATCTGATATGATTATCATATTTTAATCATCTTATGT
The DNA here is from genome assembly GCA_030549775.1 of Tamarix chinensis. NCBI lineage: Eukaryota > Viridiplantae > Streptophyta > Magnoliopsida > Caryophyllales > Tamaricaceae > Tamarix > Tamarix chinensis. Next base: position 17,234,443 of record CM060172.1, on the reverse strand, counting down.
ATACTTAAATATTTTAGATCATATATTGTTGTGATACCTTTTATATATTCCTTGCAAACCTTTCATATTAGTTTCATATAATGGTTAACTCAGTACCGTTGTACTAAGAGATTCCTTTTCATGGGTCTATGCTTATTCAATGGATAGTGACATTTGTAGGTTAGCTTGCAAGATGAGTTGAATTCTTTTATTTGGTTTAAGAGTTTAAGACTATTCAGTGTTTTGCCTGGCATCTTTTGATCCAGATGATTTTGTAATCTTATGTTTCCTTTATATTTATTTTCACTAAATTTTGTAACTACCGATAGTTGGTTTTACTTAGAATGATGTTAAATTACCTTGACTCTTTCTACTGTGATTTTTATAATTGTGTCATTAAATTAAGTGGATTAATGTTTTAGCCTTAACATTTGGTAAAAGAATGGTAGGGGAAACTGGACTTGTACCAATTGTAGTGGTAACACCCCGCACTTTATTATTTAACTTCTGTTATTAACTCTTTAAATAAAATTTTTTAGTTCATAAATTTAGGGATATTATACTCACCCGCTTAATCCCATGAGCAGAGAATTTTGTATAGGTTGGTATAGTAAGCTAGTAGATGACCATATGCTTGTTGGGGTCATGGCATTGAGAGTAAGACTTTCTAGCATTATGTTTCTCTTTCGAGGCCCCTTGAAGATCGAGAATTTTTATAAACTATATTTTCCTCGTGTGTTTCTTCCCATGTATTTTTGTAAACTCTTTTGAGTCTAATATGGCCTTGGTTTGTAACACCCTAACTCTGGTCTCTTTTTGTAATTTACCTTTCGTACTCTAATATTTTTTGCATACTATGTTTTGAAAACCCTAACCTTTGTGTCTAGTATTGGACAGACAACAGGGCTTCTATCTTGTATTATATATGATGATGACACTTTATTTTTTATAGGATCATTTTTTATTTTTTTCTTCCACAGATATTTTAAAATAATTTTTTTTTGATAGTAAGAAATAGGAGTATTACAAATAATATCACAAAACATTACTATTATCTTTACCAACATTTCGTCCTGAAAGCAAAGAAGAATGAGTGATCTCGAAATGACCTAGAGGGGATGAAATCTAGCTTGCATTTGGAATTTTCCAAGAGAAAAAAGAAAGGAATGGAGGGGACAAAATATGAAAAAGATAAGAAAAAGATCGACCAAAACTTGAAAATTCTTTGTCATGCATTACATTGAAGGTTGAAGGAGCAAAGCAATGTGATTTGAGAAGAAAGATGATGAATCAGATCAAGGACAAGCGAAAAAACACAAAAGAAAGAAAAAAAATAAAAGGTGGGAGGAGTTGTATTTTTTATTTAATCAGTCAAAGAATAATAATAGTAATATTTTATTATCACATTTTGTATTTTATTGTTTAGTTATTAATTAATACATATTATAATGTATACAATATAATATATAATATATAAGATAAATACAACAACAAAATATTTTTTTTAATGAATTTTAGAGAGTAAATCGCCGGTTATGTCATAAATTTTGAAACTTTAGAAATTCTATTGCTTAACACGATAAAAAAACGTTTTTTTCATTTTTAGAAAACAGCCCCTAACTCCAACTCCATATAAAAGCGTCACTCGTAAACTACTGTTGGTGAGTCTAATGACTTTGCCATTGAGACAACGAAGCGGAAAAAAATGGGAATTCCATCCGCCATGCGAGACATATGGATCGAGAGCCGGGAACGCAATGATTATTCCTTCCTGATTCCTTCTCCTCTCGAAGAGAAGAGAATTCGTGACGCCAGAGCTTGTACTCAAGGTTATATTTCTTTGTCTTCATCAAATTCAATTATGTTTTCTGTTTAGGTTAAATTTAAACCTAGAATATGGCTGTGCAATGATTTCACATTTTTGTGGCTAGGGTTACACTATGGGATTTGCTATGTATTATTAATGATATGGTGTCATCTAGAAGATCGTAATTTTTTGATTTTCTGATATAACAGAAGGGGTTCGAGCGGGAGTCAAGGCTGCTGCAATTGCTGGCGTTGTCACTGCTGTGCCTACTGTATTATCTGCTTCCGACAGTCTTTATCGCTTCCTTAATTGAAATGTGCGGAATTTTGTGTAATTTATTTTCCTCCCACTTCCTCTTAGCCCGTACGAATCAGTATGTCCTAACTTTGAAGAGGCGTACAAGTTGGAAGTTTTGAAAAGTTTCTGCCAGGATATGTTACTCGTTACATTCTGATGGTGCTGTTCACAAAGGCTCCTTCTTTCGTACGTTATGTTGAGGATGGGTTGGGGGGGGGGATTTGATTGAAACTTCGAAGTGATTTGCCTTTATATTGTCAAAATTGAACTTTCTGTCCTGGTTATGAATATCAAAATGACCTAAGAAACCTGATGCTAATGTTCTTTCCCTTCTAAACCCTTCATTATCTCTCTTTCTGTCATTTGATACCATGTTTGATCAGTGAGTAGCTTGAGGATGAAAACAACTCTACATTTGCTTTTCATGAGCACTACTTAGATGACCTACTGTGAATCATCATATTTTATCGATGGAGTGTTTTGATTTCATCTGTTAATCACTCTTGCAACTGCAGTTAGTCGGGTGTCGAGTAATTCCATGGGCAAAGGCCAATCTTAATTATACTGCCCAAGCACTCATCATATCGGCAGGTAACTCTCTTTCCGTCTTCTCTCTCTCTCTCTCTCTCACAGCTGTAACCACTTAAAACATGGTGTATCAGGAAGTGCATAAGAATGTAGTTAATTCCCATACTTCAAGTTTGTGGGAAACTGTCCCAAAATGTATCTGCTGTTTGGGTTGCTTGAAATTGGTAGTCACCAAGAGTCGCTAGTGCTATCTTCATTGTTATATAAATTTGGAAAATATGAAATCCACTGTGGATTAGGTTAAGCATTATGTACGCACGAGATTGCCTGTGCATCATAATACTTTAGTTGTTTCTGGAGTCATTACTGATAGCTTATGCCTAGAAGGAAAGGGCATATGACGGAACATGCATCATGATCAGATCTACGATTAGATTAAATGCTAAAAACAATGTTGAAAACCTTTATGGCAAGGAGATATTCATTTGTTTATGGTCATCAGTTTGTAGTTGCAAGGTTCATCGTCCCAAGTGCAAAGTAAGAATAGCCTTATGCATTTGTAAGCTCCGCACTGTACTAAAAGTATTTGGCGTCTTCTCCGTACTAAAAATCGTTTTGTCGCAGCATAGATAGCATCCTACTTTGTCACTCAGGAATTTTTTGTTCAGCCGCTCCTTTACGAAGCTGGATTATATATCATTTGTACTCACTAGAGTCACTGAATTTATTTTACATGCCTTGCCTATATCTCTAAAGATTCTGCGACCAGGATGGATGCAGTTCTTCTGACCTTAGTTTTTTGCATCTCTTCTTGCAGCATCAATAGCATCCTACTTCATAACTGCTGATAAGACCATACTAGAGTGTGCAAGGAGAAATGCAGAGTACAAGAAAACTGGTTGAGTTTGTCAAACACGGCTGCACGTCTTGAAGTGATTCAGCCTACGTAACCAACTCTTGGAGTGAGCGGGGACCTGTTTTGGTTAACATGGACAGGCTCTTTGAACTTTATGAATAATCTTTCTTGTATTTATGATTTCCGTTGTCTTGTATTTGATATCTGTAATGTATGCGGCAAAGCTGGAGCTCGTAGTGATTCAAGATATGCAGACGTGGCTGTTACCTATATCCGCGTAATTACAGGTCGATGTCTGTTCGGTGACCGCTTAAGAAGCTGCGTAAGGATTCAGAGGCGGACTGAGAAGAATTGAGTCGCGCCATCTGACAGAGAAAAGCCGGCATGTACTAGTCCGCGGCCATTAGGGGATATGATTCTACAGGTGTCAGTAGTGAGCCTGAAAGTGCCAAGCTCAATCGATTGTCGTAGGATTGATCAGAATTTAAATATTCATAGATATTATCTTCCGGGCAATTGGGAAGTGGCAGTGGCATTAGCAAGGTTATATGCTTATACCAAATGCCTTGTGTTGTTAAGCAGTTGCAGATGAAGGAAAAGGAAAATAAAATCGCTTCTTCTGCCACTCTCTCATGGCTACTAGGAGAACATTGCTTGATTGGATGCGAGTATGACATCTGATACCATACCAGTGTGAATTCATTGGACACAGTTGTTTGGAACAGATTTCAAGCACGGGAGACCACGCCATTGACATTAATCTGACAAATAGAAAGCGACCAAACGCCTTACATAGCTATGTAGCAGTAGCATTGTAACCAGACTCAAAACATGAAGACATATGAAGGGGGGGGGGGATGCAATACCAAAAGAGCACATTGCACGAACGGAATAAAACGCCAAACAAAATAAGCACAAACTGACGCAAATACCCAAATATAAATATATAATATTTGTTCAGAAAACACAACCCCTAAACTTTATTCCCATCCGACCCATTTTTTTTTTTTTTTCCATGCTCGGTCGGACGCAAAGCAGTCATATCTACAAAATCGATCCAGACTAAACGAACCCGCCCACCCTACTCTTTGTACATAAACGGCTTCTGTTTGGTAATAGACTGACTAATACCTTCAATGGATCCAACAGCAGCAGCTAAAGAAACAAAGAAAGACAAAACATTCAAGATTTGCAGCAGAACCCATCTCCGGCTGCGCCGCGGTATCTTATTCTGAACGATGTGCATCGATACAGGAAAATAAACGGACAGCGGCCAGTAACCGATGGCGCCGAGGAAAGCGAGGATGTCGTTAAAGAATGGCATCGACATTGCTAGTATGGTCGATAGGACTACAAAAGCGGTTCTCCATACGAGCCTGAGCAAGTTGATTCTGAAACGTAGTTGTTTGACGCCGAATGGTGTTATTGGGTATTCGGAGTTTACGAATTTTGAGTTGGGCCATTTCATTCTCGCACAGCGTTCTGCTGCGCTGTACACCGGCTGCGCAAATACCTGCACGGACGTAGTTGGCAGAGGGCCCATGAAACATGCACGCATCATATCATACCATACCATACCAGTGGAAAATAATTATTTATATATTTATTACGTATATAAATTACTAATACAAGGTAAGTAAGTAAATAAATAAATACTACTACGAACCAATTTATTTATTTATTTATTTTTTAAAAAAAAATTAACAAACAAAAACTAAGGTAAAGTGTTACCTGATAGGCTCCGACGAGGTGGACAACAATGAAGATATTGGCTAAATTAATCAACCAGTACGGCTCATAAAAACCAAAGCCTGTCAGCATGTTGCCTGGTGCCTCGTTCCCAAAAGCACCGTAGCCTAAACACCCGCACGAGACGTAAAATGTTGTTGTTATTATTACTCCTATTAAGTTTCCCTTCTTCATCACCTTGTTCTCCGGGGGGCGATGATTTCAGCGTGTCCTAACGAGGAGGATAGATCAATTCAACAAGTTAATTAGTTGAAAAGCCATTCGCATGTTCGCAGATTTTCTTACTAAATCTAAAATTTAATTGCATGGACTAACAATTTGAACAAACTGCTCGGTATTATCAGCTCGTAAAATGTGTAAAAATTACTTAAACCATTTGATATGTTTTGACAGATACATTACAGAGGAAAGAATGGTCGAGTTCAGTGACGTAGGAGTGCTTAGCATTACTAATTACCTGGATTTCAAGCATAACTTGGGAAAAAGACGTAGGCAAAAGCAATGTCCCCAATCGCTTGAAACACTTTATAGATCTTCTGAGCCGGTGATACGTCGATCCCGATCTCCACTCCCGTCAGAGTAGTCTTCCCTCCTTGTCCTACACCAAGAAACACGTACATAATAATATTTCCAATATTTAATTGGAGTCTGAAACGTAGGGGAAGGGGAAAAAAAAAAAAAAAGAATACCGGTCACTATCTTCGTAAAAGCAAGTCCGACGCCAATGGATGCGTAGCCGAAGGACATGGTTGCGGCCACAGTCGAGAGCCACGACAGTTTGTTAAAGTCTGGGATTTGTGACAGGAAGATCTCAAAGATCCCCAATCCGATCATGTATGGGTTATTGGAATATTTGCAGTAGGCATCGTGTCCGTTCTTGTGGAAGCAATTTGATTTATGCACAGCGCTGCAAAAATTTTTTTAATTATATATATAGACTCTTGTGCAAACCATTATTTAAAATACAAATGTAGGAACCCTTAATAACCGTTAGATCTAAAAGATTTAAAGGCTAAGATTAAAATAAATTTAAGTTAGTTTTGTACTAAATCTTGACCATTGATCAAATACTAATCTAATGATTATGATTGATTCCTATACATGTATCTTAAAAATGGTGTGTACGGGACCTTCATCCTATATATATATCGGAAACAAAATAAAAATAAAAATGAGTAAATTAGATATTCTTACACCATGCTTATGGACGCTGTGATAGTGTAGCCAATAATCATCCCGGTAAGGTTGGCATACTGAACCATACCACAAAACACATAACTTCTTCCGCCTATAAAATCAACAGAAAGACCATCAAATTAATATCCGTTATTGCCTGGGTAGCATCAATCGATACTTGGTCAATAATTAATAATACAAGAATGAATAAATAGAAATATAAAGAAGCGGTGATTCGTTTCCCGATCAACTATATATCTACAATACATTACCTAGGTAGGATCGAACAGCTTCCATGTAGGAATAATTTCTTTTACCGGTGATGGGATCCGGCCATCGGTAGCAGTCCGTCAGTATGTTGCAGGTGTAGAGGGTGATTGCCGCGAAGATTAACAAGGTGGCAGCTCCAGCGATCCATCCCAGCTGCGCTACGCACCACGCCAGCGATAGAACTCCCGACCCGATGATCGCTGTAACTATGTGTGCGCCTGCCGTGAAGGCGGTACCTGCATTATACGACGCATAGCGTCAATTAATTTGTACGTTAGCTTACCATAATTTTTTTTTATTAAAAACACATAAATAAAATACTCTATAATGAATTATATGAAATACCAGAGTAGTTTTACACCAAAAATAAAATAAAATTATATTTATTTATTTTATCTATCTCTCTCTCTCTGTCTCTCTCTTTTTTCTCTCGAATTAAGACACGAGTCATTTTTTTTCTCTCTCTAATTTTTACAGTCGTTTCCTATCATTATTATATTTTAATTTTTTTTTTAAATAATATTTTTTGTATTTATTCTCGTTTCTATTTCGGTACAATACTTGACTAGCAACGGGCTTGCACGGTCAGTCCACAGGCCCACCAGCTATGTATAATGATTTCAAAAAATTAATAATAATCTGCTTTCGGGGAAAGAAAGAGAGCTGATCTTACAACATTTTTCCAAAGTGGGCCTCTCTTTCTTTGGGACCTGCTACTTCGGAGTCAGCCTTTCGGTAAACAAAGGCTCTCTCTCTATATAAAAATAAAATAAAATAAAATAAAAAATTGGATGGTTCACACTTCCGCAAGCAAAAGTATATAGTTTTAATAGTACTCCTAATTAAGATGGTCGTAAATGGGTATTAAATTTGTTTACCTAGAACTCATAACATATAGTTAAACCTGAAATAAAAATAATATATAATTATTCGCACAGTTGAAATCAAAATATCTCTGGCCTGTTAATCAGCTCCTTCTTCACCAAGTTAAATAATATGATACTGCCTCTTTTTATGGAAGAAAAATTATTTTAGGTTAAGAATTCTTTATTTTAAAAAAATTAATATTTATTTTTTATTTATCTATACTTTTTTCTTTCTCTTTCCTATACATTCATCGTCATATTAATTTTTGATGAACGGTGTATTTTTTTTTTACTTTAGAGATATGTTTATTATTATCTTAAAATAGCATGTAAATTGTTAAAAAAAAATATTATTTCAGAAACTGTTAGAGTATAACTATAACTAAAATAAGGGTAATTTTATAACTTTAATATAAAATATTTAAACTTTTATTAATTTATCAATATTAAATGCCGCTCTCAGTAAAAATAAGCCACATCACATTTGATATTTATGTTATCTTAACATATATATATATTAAAAATAATATTATGATTTTATCTATTATTTTACTAATATATATTAAAAGATATTAATTTTTAAATGGCGAAGCAATTTATATTTTTATATATGAGGAGAGTATTCTTTAAGATTTTATATTTTCCTAAAAAAATTATTAAATATTTAACAATTATTGGGACCATACTAGGCATCTGTACTGTACTTACTTCTCACTCAGTATAGGTATTTGAGCTAAAATAACCCTCATTATGAACGAAAGGAGTGGGGCCCAATCATTTTGAAAATCTTACTTACTATAGGGATGCACACACGCTCACACATATGAATAGTAAAGTTGTGACGAAAATAGACTTTTGAGTTCTACGACCGCCGAATATGTTTTCAGCGTAGTGGTCCAAATGGACGGTCCACCATGACACCGAATGTAGAGGTGGTCCGGGGAAGGAACGATGGCGACGGATAAAGGTGCCATGAGCGCCGGAGAATGTCCGCATAAGGTGGTGGGCGCAGGAGAAAGTAATTCAACGGGAGGCTACTGAGCAACGCTACGTAAGGTTTCGGTTTCCGTAGGGGATTTTTTTTTTTTACTTTATTTTTATTCGCTGGACCAGGCCAATGAAATGTTTACTCGTATATAACTTATACTGCTTATTAATTAAATGACTGATTAATTTATACTTAGGTTAAAAGTTTCTCATGAGTCATGAATGGCAACGAACGAGCAGACTCGCAGGGGACATTGCCGTGGCCTAGCGGCGGATTAGATAACAATATTAACTACTTAATTATAAACAACAAATTGCGTGTTTAAAAAGTGACGGAGATTAAAGAACTTTGTATTATCCCCCCCCCCCTTCTTCGTATAGATGGATGCTATTAGGTAAGTAACGATTTAGAGAGTTTGTAGTATTTTTCATGTAAATTAGAGGTTTGATGTCTAATTCAAGTATTTAGTAAAACATATTTTATAGTAGCCATTTCTGATGAAAAAAAAACTTTTTTTTCAAAATAAATAAATAAATACAAACATTTTAAATTAGTCTAATCAAAAATAATTTTTAAAGGAATTTATACTTTGAATATATTAATAATGATCACTATCAATAAATAATACTAAATATTTTATATATATATATAATTAGTATTATTCATTAGTAAAATAAGTTAATACAATTTGCTAACCACAATCAACTATACGTTAATCACCCAACAAGGCATATCTTTTTTTTTTAACTCATACAAAAGTAAATCAATTTAATTAATGAAATAGTTGCATATATATATATATAATTGTTTTTTTTTTCTTTTTTCCACCAACTATTGTACTTACAATATCAACACCTCAACTTGTACGCAAATATCTACTATTTACATGCATGAACATTGAATATATAGCATAACAAATATACTTAGACATATAAAGGTTTCAGGTTTATATCTATAAAGAAATAAATGCTTGAACTTTAATTCTATTAATACATAATATTTTTAAAAACTTTTAGGTAATTCAGGTTATTTTTTTTATACATTAATGAGGATGAGGTTTAAATTCTTATGTGTCAATAAAATTCTGGTGCCGTAACTATTCGGCCCACAAACGATAAATTTTCTGGTAAAAATAGAGAAAATAACGAATCCAAGACTACCGGAGAAAGTAACGAACACAACATAAGCGAAAAAAAAAGGGGGGGGGCAGATATATAGCACCTGTTCTTTTAGGTCGGCCGTCATCATCCAACTCAATATCGTCATCGTTATTATTGTACCCAGCGTATAAACCTGATTCAGATACAACCGCTCCTCCTGGTACGCCGCCGCCGCCGCCGCCGCCTCCTCCGAACTGAAGCTCCAGATTTTTTCCTTCTCCTTCCATTCTCTCTCTCGCTCGCTCGCTCTTATTAACTATTGCTACTATTTAATTTCCTCGCTCGTAACTCAATCACGCAATCGCGGTGTCACTATATTCTTGGTTACGATTTGTCAAAACAACAATGATTTCTACTCCGAAATACGAACTGAGATTTAATTAGTCGCCCTCTGCTTATGCTGCGCAGTATCGCCGGAAGGTAGCGGAATTTACCTCCCTCCCTTATTCTTTGCTCTTCGCAATTTACAGAGAATTACGGACACTGGAGACTATCGAATAAGAGGAACTACTCCGGCGTTCGGTGCGAGTATATATAAGCAAGCCATCCACGAGTTGTTGCAAAATATATGTTAAAAAGAAGAAGAAAAAAGTTCGGTGTAGTACGGCCCACATATGACGTATCAAACTCTATCCAAAAATCGAGTAAAAAGCGGAAAACGTTGGTGGGAAAAAAAGAGAGGCAGAAATTAATAAGTTCATACCATGGTCAAAATATTTAATTGGCACCAAAAGTTGAAGTCCGTGCCCGTTAATCTGATCGTATGGATGAAGCTATAATTTTACGATTTTTTTTTTTTGGTTAGCGATTCAGAAAATTGTGGTTATAAAACCGTCGTTTTTGCAAGGTAGACAAAGTGTTTTTAATAACTTATTAGTTATTTTATGACTTAATAAAATTATTCTCATAATTTAATTTGTATTTTTTTATTGAGAGATAATAGAATACTAAGTGTGTAAATAAAAAGGTAGAAATGATAATGCAAAAGTAAAAAAAATAGATTTTTATTTTTATTAAAAAAAATTATTTTATAGTAAACAAATCTAAAAACAAAAGAAACAACTTTTTATTTTATATTTTTTTAATGTAAAATGATAATTTAAAACGGCTCATGTACTGTTAGGTAAAATACGTTAAGACTTTAACCTATTTGTAGCCTTTACGACGACATGCACAACCATCCGGGACGATAGACGGGAAAAAAAATAGGAAAATGAATGTTTTAACGTTTTAAAAATGTAAGCCTTTTGAGTTTGGGAATATTTTATATAAAACAAAAAAAAAAACAGATATATTTTGGATAAGTACAATCCCAATGTCATTTTTTTACGCTTATGTCATTTTTTTACGCAATGTTTAAAGAAGTGTTGGTTACTAGATTTTAACCGTTCTTATCAAATTATTTTGAAGTGGTTGTTATTCGGTTTTAGCCGTTCTTATCAATTGTTATATCTTATTTTGTAAGTAAAATAAGTTTAAATAATTCAAACTTTAAAAAGTTACAAGTAAAAAATAGTTGTTTTATTTAAAAAGTTAACCAAAATATACTTTTTACATTAATGTTTTCTTTTTCATCTTATTATATATACAAATTATTCAATTATTTTATTAATAGATTTTTAAGTTTGTTTTATGAAATAAAAAAAATTAAATATAAAGTTAGAGTTATTAAACCTTAAAAAACATACAATGGCTTTTTTCACTACAAAATAAATGATTTGTGCCAACAAGGCCTTATATATTGGTAAAAGTTATTTTTCTATTGGTAAAAGCTTTTACCAACATAATTTTTTTGTGACAAAACTGTGGATAAAAAGTCTGTGCTTAAAATTTTTACCCACAGATATGTATCATCTGTTGGGAATAATTGATAATGCCAACAGATATTTATCTATTAGTAAAACTTATGCCCACACTTATATCTGTTAATAAAAGTATTAACTACAAAATAATATCTGTGACTAAAATTATTACCCACAAAACAATATCTATAACTAAAACTATTATCCACAAAATAATATCTGTGACTAGAGGTATTAGACACAAAATTATATCTGTGATAAAAAGAATTAACCACACAATCATATCTGTTATTAAAACCTATTGCCAACATATATATTGTTGGTTATATATATATATATATATATATATATATATATATTAGTAAAACCTATACCAAAACGTACAAAATTTATTGATACTACGCGTTACCACAATATCCAATATCTACCTATAGTAACAATTTATACTTTTATATATATATATATATATATAATTAACTACACCATATATAATTATCATTGTGTAGTACAAAATAATTAGTTTAGCACCCAAAGCCATAACAGTCCTTTAAGTATAATACTATATAAACGACTTATAGCATAAGCTATTATACAAAAACATCTTCATACAATGATATACAAAATCATCGGCTATTATACAAAAACATCTTCATACACTGATATACAAAATCATCGAGCATCTTCGTAAGCTTACGAGCAAAAGCACCGAGCTTCTTCGTTAGCTAACATATATACAAAAGCACTGAGCATCTTCATAATTTGATATGCAAAAACATCGATCATATTAATAAGCTAACAAACACAAGCATCTACTGTCTTCATAAACTGACTCACAAAAGCGTTTTTATAAATGCATAAGACATCATCTTATTTCAACATTTTAAAAATGTAAGCCTTTTGACTGAGGGAATATTTTATATAAAAAAAAATAGATATATTTTGGATAAGTGCAAGCCCAATGTCATTTTTTACACAATGTTTAAAGAAGTGGTTGTTATTTAGATTTTAACCGTTCTTATCAATTATTTTGAAGTGGTTGGTATTAGGTTTCAACCATTCTTATCAATCATTTTATCTTATTTTGTAAGTAAAATAATTTAAAATAATTCAAACTTTAAAAAGTTACAAGTAAAAAATAGTTGTTTTATTTAAAACGTTAACCAAAATATACTCTTTCATTAATGTTTTCTTTTTCATCTTATTATATATACAGATTATTCAATTATTTTATTAATTAATAGATTTAAGTTGGTTTTACGAAATAAAAAAAATAATTAAAATATAAAGTTAGAGTTATTAAACCTTAAAAAAATATACAATGGCTTTTTTTAACGACAAGAGAAAGGAACACATAATATAATGTCATACCAATCTATATTGATTTCATCCAAAATATCTGGTAGTAAATACTAAGGCTACCACTTCCCAAATGTAAGTGTAATCTGATTACCAAGCCACTGCTAGTTGGTGTGACAGTCTAAGTAGACGACCATGGAGGATGGGATTTCAACTTAACTTCATAAACAGTATGTAAAGTAGATGGCTAGAGTTCGAGGTAGTAGTGCATAGATCATGCGAAGCCAATGTTGCTATCGGCTCGCTGGCAATATGTCGAATGCATTGAAGTCACGATCTTAATTTTAGAATATGGTTGTAATTAGTTGCAGGGTCATCAATATAGTATTAACCCTTGGAGGAGAGGAAGGTATACAGTGTCTGCGAGGGATCGTTTTTGTTTTTTGTTCAGTTGCTGCTGTCACAGCTAGTATGAGTGTAGTTTTACATCTGCTACATGAATATGGGAGGTGTTGGAAGAAATATTTTGACTGAGTTTTGGTTTCCGCAAACAATGGGCTCAGTAAACGTGCACAAGCTCGTAGATTTTACCTAGGCAAATGATTTTATCTACCCTTTGAAATCCTTTCTAAAAGGTATCAAAGTGGTATGTGAGTATATTATCATGGCACTATCCTTTCGATTTAATAAAATTAATTACTTATCAAAAAAAAAGTTTGGTATGTTGGACTTTTATTTAATGTTTGGGCTTATATGTGAACCGTAAGAACTATAGGTTGTCGTATAAATTATGCACGTGTATAAATGATCATATTCACATATAAATTATTGAGTTTAATGTATTTAATTAAATGTGGGTCTGTATATATAGAGACGTTGTGTATTCTAAGTTATTGTTAGACCTAATTAAAATAACCCAATATACAACAGATTAGTTTTCTATATACAAGCTCGTGGTTCCTAGGTCACATACACTTTGTCTTGTTAGATTCCCATCAATCAATAGAGAATGAAGAGTGTGTGCCTAACTCAAAAGACCACAATACCGCCATCGTCCCAAATCCATCGGTCATTCCCGTGTTATGGATTCAGGCACGCTTTCGTATTATATTATTATTATTATAATCTTGATGGATTAGCATATTATATTAAGCTATCAATTGGTATCAGAGCCGCAACTAAATTTATCAAGATTAAGAAAATAATTTTCAGTATTGTTCATATTCATATCTGATTTTGTACGATACTTGTACATTTCTTTGCTACTGTTCAACTTTTATTTTGTTGAACTTCGGTATGGTTCAAATGTGGTGTTCTATGTTTTGTTTTTGTTATTTTCAAACGTTACTATTCCACTACTCCTTCGTAACCTTCATCATCGTTTCTGCTCCTGTATAGTCTTCAACACTATCAAGCATTGTTGGCTATCTTCTCTCGGTATTCAGTAATCTTCAGCGCTAATTTTTTTTCGTCATCTATCTTCTCCTAGCTAGTCTTTGATGCTGCTCGCGGTGGCCTTGGGAATTTTTGCCTCCATTGAGCAGTGTTCGTGCGTTGTTGCTCCCTTTGTTTCCTCTCTACTACTATTTTTGTCCCTATTCTTGTTGCTTCCTCTCTCTAGTTCGCCATTGCCGATTTCCATGGTCGATTCTCTTCCATTATTGTAGTCGCCTAGTTCTTTCTTTTCTATCGTTGCCACCAATGGATGTCATCGCTTGGTTTTCTTCTCCAAACACTACAAGAAAACTCTTTTATAGTAACAAAACTTTTGCAACGACAATACTTTATGGTTGCAAAAAATGTCCTTTACCAACGACAATTTTATAACGTTACAAAAAGTTGTTGCCAAAAATAATTCATTTATATGATGATTATTAGGAAATATTTTGCATCAACATTTGTTGTTGCAATATACGTGATAATTTATTTGCAACGATATTTATATATTGCAATATATTTTTTTGCAACAACTTTTTTTGTTGCAAAATGTTGATTAAATTTATTGCAGCGACTATACTTGTTACAAATATTTAGATTATTTGAACGCAATGACATTTATATGTTTTACAACGACATTTTTTGTTGCAATATAGGCGATGGTTTATTTGTAATGACATTTATACGTTGTCATATACAAAATGTAATGACATTTATACGTTGTCATATACAAAATGTTTTTGCAATGACTTTTTTTTGTTGCAAAATGTTAATTAAATTTATTGCAATGACTATACTTATTATAAATATTTAGATTATGTTAATGCAATGATATTTATATATTTTGCAACAAAAAATGTTGTTGCAATATATTTAATGGTTATTTGTAATGACATTTATTTGTTGCAATATAGAAAATGTTTTTGCAACAATTTTTTTGTTGTAAAATATTGATTAGATTTACTGCAACGACTATACTTGTTGCAAATATTTAGATTATTTTAATTCAATAACATTTATATGTTTTGCAATAACATTTTTTTGATTCAATATATGCTATGATTTATTTGCAATGACATTTTTCGTTGCAATGTATGTGATGCTTTATTTGCAATGACATTTATTTGTTGCAATATACAAAGCATTTTTGCAATGACCTTTTTTTGTTGCATAATATTGATTGAATTTATTACAATGACTATACTTGTTGCAAATATTTAGATTATTTTAACGCAACAACAAGTTGTTGCAAAAAAAAATCAACAACTTTATTGCAATGTTTATACTTTGTTGCCTTTCCCTTCTCCAACTCTCAATCTTACCTCCATTGTGTTAGTCTCATCTAGTTATATTGATTGAACATGCCAATTTGTCTCGGCATCCATCAGCCCAATCAAATCCCTAACTGTCGAGCAAAATTTCGATAAGTTTTCATTCAATTTGATAATTTTTTTATGATATATATGTTAAGAATTATTTTTATATTCTTTTGGTTATAGTGATTTAAGCGGGATATATGTATATGGCATAATTTATGGACATCGATTAGAGGTTTCATAGGTTATTTATTGCAACAGTGTTTAAATAAGTTCTTGTGTCATTGCAATTGTATGTTTTCGCTACGACAAAAATGGTTTCTGAAGTTTTAAGTTCAAATTTTGGTAAAGACTTTATTGTTGCGATTATGTATTTTTTACAATGATAAAGTGTAATACCCCCAAATTAAATGAATTTTTATAAGGATTGATATGACTATTTATATTAATATAGTATAACATCTTTTTGGTGATTCTGTCCTAAGAACTTCACAGTTAAGTATTCTTGCCGTGGAGCAATTTTTAGGATAGGTGATACTCCTGGAAAGTTTTGGAAAGGACTCGTGTTGATCTATGGGACTATTTGATCAATCTAAAAGTGCTCCACAATAGCCCTCGCAATTTTTGTGGACCTAGGTGGCTACCAAGAGGCCCCGTGTGGTCGTTTCGAGTTGGAGTGTTAGAAATTTATAGGTCACGGGTGCTATCAGGTGGCTCCTATGTGGTCGTATTAACTTGGGGTATTTTTTAATTTTTTGTTTCTAAAGTATATTCAATTTTTTGCAACAACATAAGCTATTGCAATTAATGTGCTTTTACAACGACAAATATTATTACTGTAATATACTATTTTTTTTACAATAACTTTTGTTGTTGCAAATAACAAGCTTTCACCACTACATAATTTGTTGCCAAACTACAACCAATTTTTTTTCAACTATAAAAAGTCATTGCTAAATAGAAGTTTTTGTAACGACATAAATTGTTGCCGAAGTAAGATTAATATTTCGCAATGACAAAATTTGTTGCAATGTATAAACACATGTAGTTAGGTGAAGTGATATATTGCAATGACATTTATTTGGCAACAACAATTTATGTTGCATTTAATTACTTTTTTGCAATGAATATTGTTGTTGCTTTTTTTTTTGCAACGCTATGACGCGCAACGACTCTGCAACAAAATATTTCATTGTGATATATATTTTTTGCAATGACTTTCTATCTTTCGTAACAAAAAGTATCATTGTTAAAAATATATTTTTTTTATAGTGAAACCATTGGTGCTGCTCATGGTGGCATTAGGCAATCATTCGATAGTTGTTTCCACCATTAAATAGTCCCTTGGGTGCTGCTGCAGGCTAGCAATGGTTGCCGGTATCGGATTGGTGGGTGATGGTTGCTGGCTGGGGCTGAGGCTGGGCAGCTGTCGTGAGGATGGAGAAAGGTCAGAGGGATTAGAGGGTGAGTAGGTTTTTAATTTTTTTGGGGTTATTTCGATAATTAAATAAAAGAAAGTTTTGTTTTGGTCAAGTTTGGGTTTTGAACTCGGGACTAGACCATCAGTTTAAGTGCTCCCAACCAATTGTGCAATCTGGCTTTCTTGTTATATTGTGCAGCCCACGTATGTTATTAATAGGTTATTTAGGGTTACACCCTCTCCAGCGTTTTGGGTTGGTCTTGTATTGGACCGATTGGGTCGCTTTTTGGACATTTGATTGTATAGCCTAGTTTTTAATATTTTTGGTACTTTTAGGCTATATTTTTAGCACTCATTTATTTTGTATTATTTAAATAACAATATTAATTAAATATAATTAGTCTAATTAATTTAATTAGGTATTTAATTTATTATAATCTAATAAATTGTTATGTAGGCCTTTTATATTTATGATTTGGCATTTATTTTATAAGATTGGATTTAATATATTTTTTATGGATATTAAATCTAAATAAAGTTGGTCCTACTATTATAGGTCGAGATTTATGAATAAAATTAAGGGATTAATTTATTTAAAATTTATTTGTCTAATATTAGTAGATAGGCTAATTGACACAATATGCCACCAAATTAACCTCTTTTATAAAAATTAGTTTATCAAAATTGTTGGGATGTTTATGTATATATATTTATTTATATGGATAATTTGTAGGCCCAAAGTAAAGTAAATTTTTGGTAGAGTTTTATATATATCTATGGTAATTATTTGGATGTCATATGGATAATGAGTTAATCCAAAGATTATCTCATTATCTAACAAGCCTTATTAGTAGTGTTTGATCACTACAACAAGAACACCACTTGTAGTTAATATTACTGTCCAAAGACTTAATATTAATGTTGTACTAGTTTCTTGTGATGGCATTGCCATTATTTAAATTTATTTATTGTTTATTATACACTTTTCCTGTGAGCATGTATATTTATGTTATTATTATGTTTTCTATATAATTATATCTGCTACTACTATATCTGTCATATCAATCAATCATGATCATCAAAACCCTAAATGCTCAAATCCATAGCAGCATCAAATGTCCAACTATCTTGGATCACTCTTTGGAACCACTCCTCGTGCAGTATCATCTACTATCTCTCCAAGTCACAAGGAGGCCCGTCCACTTCATCAGACTCTCCCCGGATAATCCAGGGTAGCATTCGGTGGTATTCCCATCCTAGCTCCCCTTACATCATCAATCATGATCAACTCTCTTACTAGCTGATAGAAATGTAACAAGAACCACTCACCTTCCATAAAGTTGGGATGCGAGACACTAGTCATGAAAAGATCCTGTGTAACACCCTAAAATTCACTTTTATTTTAAGAAACGGAAGCAATTAAATTAAAACCTATGAATTTCGGAAATGTTACCGTCGTAATTAGTACGAGCCCGGCTCACAGTCGTTCCCGTACTAAACACAATGCTAAAATATATTTATTAAAAATCATAATCAAATCTAAATAAGAATTCAAATAAGTATTAAACAATTATAAGATAGAATTCAGAGTGCGAAGTCAAAGAGTTATAAACCAGCGTACATAGTCTAAGTTTCTTAAGAGGAAATAAGTTTACAAACGGTAAAAGATAAATCTAGGAAACTCAAAACATAATTAGAAAATCATATAAGGGAGATATGGCCATGCCACTCTTGATCATTGTGTCGAGTCTGAACTCAACACTCGACCCCGCCTGATGCCTCATGAACATCTAAGTCATCAAAAAAAGTATCACCCACCTGCACAAAGTCAGAAGGGCCTTCTGCTTGTGGGAATGAGAGCACCCATGAAATGGATGGTTAGTACGCTATATACTGAGTAAATTAACCATGCACTAAGGCCAATACATAAAAGCACATGATTCAAACATGATAACATAACGGCTTACAATCATTCAAATTGATAAATGAATAAATAAAGGTCCAATTATATTCTAGATAAATTAATTGTTTTAATCTCTAATCAGTACTCATTTCACACCATGCTTTTTTTTTATCAATCCATGCGAGTACGGGAACTCCAGTATTATAGCTGGTGGATCTATCATTTATAGGGAAACATGCACCTAATCACTATTATATGCGGTGGATTGGTCACTTATAGGGCAGAACGCCCTAACCACTATTACATGCTGGTGGATTGGTTTGGCCCCTGCTTGCATGGTGTTCCACTGTAAGTACTTAATGTCTTTTATGTGTGTTAGCAAACTTATGGTTTGGTTTATTGAGCTTGAAATCCCCCACTATTTTAGTTGGTGGAGCGGTCACTTATAGGGCAAATTGCACATAACCACTATTGTAGCTAGTGGATCGATCACTTATAGGGCGAAACACCTTAACCACTATTATATGCTCGTGGATTGGCCTGGGCCTGACTCAATAATCTTCTTCTTCACATGATTAATATCTTATAGTGTCTTATTCAGAAATTTCACCTTAAACATGCATGACTAACTCCCTCTACGTTTATCCTCCAAAAGGACCCGTCCTATAACAAGAGACTCCTCCATCTCCTAATTTGTCCCAATATCCTTTCCTCCCTACCCTAACTCACACCAGAGACCTAACTCCTAAGTGTACGGGTCAAGACCCACTACCATACACCTCCAAGTCCACTCACTACCTTACTCTAGGATTTTCTCCAGAAATCCTAATTTGGACCTATGTGGCCCATCCTTCTCTACCTCACACAACCCAAACTATTTTAACATCTCACACATCACAACCCTTAGATTCGACCCTCATAATCTCACTTTACTCACCAAGTACATGTGTAACCCCAAAACCCTAAGTAGCCACACCAAACCTTAACTAACCACATCAAACCCTAGCTGACCACACCAAACCCTAGCATACTCATGTCCACATGTCACCCTTCCACTTCTTATTTTTCCATGCTAATCATGCTCATCCCTCACATGATAACTTCTATCCTCATCTCATACTCCACTACCCTCATTTATTTCTCCTTTTTACCACCTTCTCATATTAGGGTTTTCTCCCCAAACCCTAGCTCAGTCTCCTATGCACCCTTATATTGTCCCATGTACTAATTTTTACCTAAAGCCTCCAAACAGGCAAACAACTCTTCTGTTACCTTCCTTACACCCCAAGTCAACTTTTCATACGTAAATTTTACCCCCATGCAGACTTTATATATCCCATGCAAACCCTCGAAGATCTTCATGCAAAACCCTAAAACTCCCACGTAAATCCCTAGATTCACCCATATAGAACCCTAGATTCTTCCATGCAAAATCCTAGATACTTACATGCAAAACCCTAGATACTCCATGCAAAACCCTAGATACTTCCATTCATGGATCATAAAATATTTAGGTCAAACCCACATCCCTTGGTCAACTTACTTCTCCATTTTCCTTTTTCATCCTTTCACTCCATATCATCCCATTACTCATCCTAGCATGCATGTCCTAAAGGGCCACAACACATCACATCATGGTCACACATATACATATTATACACATGCTATAAAATAACACATGAACATACCTCAACTCCAAGCTACGCTACACATAAAATAATTATAACAATAAGCATAAGATACATAACATATCATGACACATGGAATACAAGGCATACAAAGCACATTACACAGGCATTAGCTACACCCTTACCTAATACGACACCAGTCTTGGAGCACGCTCCTACGCCTCCTTAAGGTTTTGACTGGTCTCATCTATAAGAGGGAAAAACTAAGGATTAGGTTCCTTCCTACCAAAAATACTATTATTTCCTAATTTATTCTAAGATTAGGGTTATAGATAAAAAATAATATAATAATAGTAACACTAACTAAATACTAATTTTGCTAAGGATAAAAGTAATAATAGTAATATTGGAAACAATGAT
Source organism: Tamarix chinensis (assembly GCA_030549775.1). Taxonomy (NCBI): domain Eukaryota; kingdom Viridiplantae; phylum Streptophyta; class Magnoliopsida; order Caryophyllales; family Tamaricaceae; genus Tamarix; species Tamarix chinensis. The sequence goes on along the minus strand of CM060172.1, from coordinate 17,213,545 downwards.
AATATAAGGTTTGAAGATTTTATCATAATAATAATAATGATGCAAAAATATAATAATAATAATAATAATAATAATAATAATAATAATAATAATAATAATAATACTCAAATAATAGTAATATAATATAATTTAATAAATAAAGCTTAATTAATTAGGGTTTAAGGGTTGAGAGGGTTTAGAGTACCACTTTGGGTTGGTGGTGATTGGCAGTACCGACGGCGGTGGTCAGAAAAAGGGAAGAAAAGAGAGATAGTTGAGTGCTGGGAATAGGAGAGGAAGAATGAGGGTGGAAGTTGGGGTGGTAGAGGTTGTCCAGGTGAGGAGGGTTGGAAAGAGGGTGGTGGTGCGGCCAAAGGTGGTGGCGCACGACAACAATTATTGTGGTCGAGAGTTGAGGAAAGGGAGAAAGAGAGGAGGAGAGGGAGGAAGGAAAAAAGAAGGGTGGAGGGAGGTAGAGGAAGGTCTACAGATATTTTTGGGAGGTGTAAGGGGTAGTGGTTGTGGCGGGAGTGGTGGTGGACGGTGGTGCGAAGGGTGGTAGGGGCGGAAGAGTGGCTAATCGAGAAGGAAAATTTGCACAACCGACGTGGCTTGTGCAAGGCAAATTGAGGGAGGAGGGAGGTACAGTTGGGTAGAGGATGATGCAGGGAAGGCTTAGGTGGGCAGCAACGTTGGTTGGTGGCGACAGAACAGATGTCTGATTGGGCGGTGGCGGTAAGGTCGAGAAATTCTGGGATGCAAAAAAGGTTTCGAATTTCGCCACTTAAGGGGTATATATATAGGCTAATTGGAGGTGGATAAGGTCAGAGGAGGATGGAAGAATTGAGGTAGGTAGGTTAGGTTTCACCGGCTGGAGATGGCAGGCCAGCGCAAGTCTGCTCATGGCAGGGGGTGATTGGCTAGGGAAGAAAGGAATTTGCGCGAGAAGAGAGGGATGGTTGGTTGGGTCGAACGACAGGCAAGTCAGGGAGAAGGAGAGAGGAGAGATGGCCAGTCAGCGGGCGTGGCCTGCGGTGAGATTCTCAGCGAAGGTTGGGAAAGAGTTGTAGGTCGACGAGGGAAAGAAGAAGGAAGGAGGAAGAAGGAGGTAGGGGCGTGGACTGAGCGGTCTGGGAAAGAAAAGAAGGAGAACCGGCCGGCGACGCGGGAAAAAATAATATGAAATGCGGCATTCTGAGGTTAGGCCGTGCTGAAGGAGAAAAGGAGAGGAAATGGGAAATGGGATGCTAGGATGGCCCAAGTCGGGGGAAGGAGGAAGAAAAAGAAAAGAAGAAGAAGGAAAAAGGAAGAAAAAGAAAAGAAAAGAAAGAAAGAAAAGGAGAAAGGAAAAAAATAGAAAAAAAAATAGGTGGGTTAGGATATTTAGACTATTTTGGTATTTTGGGATATTTAAAAATAATATTATTTTAATAAAATAATATTTAATTTTCTTTTTAGGCTAATTTAGGATTTTAAAAGATTTTTCCTAAATTCTATTTTAATTAGCAAATCACTCTAATTTCCTCTAATTAATTTTTGTATAAATTTCCTATTGATTTGGCTCTATTTACTCCCTCTTATTTTAATAAAAATAATTTATTTAACTAATTTTCCTATTAAATCCTTATTTAGCTAAAATTTCTAAAATTAGGGTTGTGGAGCATTTCATCCTTATACACCTCTCTTGCTGAAATCCATGGCTCTACCAAAGGAAGGGTCTTCAACAAATAGTTAGCTCGAAACATATAAGGTCTAATGTATAAATCTTCATCTACCATGTGGTTCAACTTTGTAGCTAGCCACCTTACGTGGACTTAGATATCCTCACCAGGCAACATCCTAAGGTGTGTAATAGGCCATCCTGATGCTCCTAGAGATATTCTAAGGAATCTTATAAGATACAACAACTCATCTTAGATTTTATCAACGAAACCATCTCTCTACAATGAATTTCCTCAAACTCCCAACCAAGATCAAACTCAATTCTCTATTCCAAAGTTCATCAATCTCAAACATATAACTCCAAGTACTAAGACCAATAAAAAGACAACCACTATCTCACAATCCTCATAAGGCTAAACCAGGGTTCAAACACTTTATAAATGAAATATTTGAAAAAACAAGAGAGGATTTTAAAATAAAAACTTTGATACCAACTTATAACACCCCCATTTTACCAGTTGAAATTTTTATTTTTGTAGAAGAATTAATTAATAAATTACCAGGTATTACTGCCACACTTAGCATAAGTTTGAATCCTTGCCTTTCTTACGCTAAGTGCTAAGGCTAAAACAAAACTCAACCAATGTAATCAAGTGGAAATAGAAATAATACATAATAGATTTATGAATAAATATTGTAGTATAATAATATAACCAAAGTACAGTACAGGACTTAAGAGTCCAAAGAAAAACCAACAATAACAAAAACTAGAACATAAAGGTATAACTCTTTTTTACCCTAACTTTTAGGCCCAAAGGCCCATTCTAAAAATAAAACATCTTCCCAAGGACTCCACTTGTTCTGTCTCCGCTTATAACCTTCCTGTCATTCCATGGCCCTCACATAGTCATCTACAAAAGTAGTATAAGTACGAATTTCACATACTGAGTAAATCACAATACCTCATAGGAGGCAACATACTCACATTCTACATAGCCACACAAAAATTGAGCAGCACACATAAGAACAAGGTATAAACCATATAAATAATACTCATGGAGAAACATATATCATGGTCCAAGTCTCAACTCCATAGCAAAACATACCAATCCACTTCTGATCATTTCAAAGTATAAAGTCATATTTAATCAGTTAAATACACTCTGATCATAGTGGTAGTGTAACACCGCCATTTTTCATAGCCAAAAAATTTATTTAAAACAATGAAAAAGTTGAAAAAACACTTACAAAAAATGGGGTGTTAACGCCGTACCTAACACAAGATAGACGTCCTCTACCTACCCTATATCAGATACAAGGCTAAAACCAACCAACAATTTAAAATAGAGTGCATGAGAATAAATTGCATAAACATTTAAAAGATTGTTTACAAATAATGACCTCAACAGGTCCAGCCAAGTCAAATACAGAAAGATAGAGGAGTTAGGAATACAAGACTACATTAGTTAGAAAATAAGACTAGAGTATGATCCTAAAACCATGGTTTGTCATGAAATGTGCAAAATCCTCCAAATTTCCACACTCTCAAGCCTCAAACCCAAGCTAAGGTAGACCCACTACTATTCATCCCTAAAAACCTATAAATGACCCTCTACTTATGGGAACGGGTAGGTGACCAAGCAAATGGATACATTAGTACGCTACGTACTAAGTAAGCCAAGTTGCTACCTCAATGGAAGCACAAGTATACAATGCAAAAACTATCATATGATGGAAGTCATACTTAACATGCGTCATGCTAATGCCATATATGTAAAGGTAGTAATGCATTAGAATATACTATCATACATAACTCAGGCACACAGAATATATCATGCTTGTTTTCATATTATAATCATATAGGTATTCACACATGCACTAAATAGATTGATCCAAGCAACCACTAGGATTTATTTTCCAATTGCACAATCGAGTAGCTTATACCATCTCCTTGTCCATATATTGATATAGGTCAACATCCAATTACACCTTCCAATTAATAATCAGTTAGTCATTTAAGCCATCATCCATGTGTAAATACCAACTCTTACCCTTTTTATCATCTAAACCAATGTTACCATCAATATCCACTTATTCATTATTTGCTTCTTCGTTATCCAGATTTTTATCATCCAATTACTTATTATCCGATATTTTTTTATTATCGAATGATACACTGTGCACCACCCCATGGTCTCACATATCATGGAATCCTATTTAATCCAAGGGTCATAAATTCCAAGCCAAATCTAACAACCACAATGGACATAAGTCTAGGCCTAAGCCAACCAATATGGACATAAGTCCAAGCGAAATCCAACCACCTAGGTAACCATACCCTTTAGTATCAATACCCTATAGTACATTATCAATGTTTAGAGTAGGTAAGGTACCAGGACCTCTAAGGATCCTGCCCGAAGCCAAATCCCAAAGGCACTAATAAATGCCCGAAGGCATACAAACCCCTTATAGCTAATCAAAGATTGGGTAACCTAGACCCATACACAAATCGATTATCTTTTTTTTACATGATTAGTACATTATTCATGAGGAAAAATGATCACACATGACACATACAAAGATCAAGCAAGGCATTCATATGTTTATCCCATATAAATCCTTTTCATTTTCCATCCATGTGGGATTTCTATTTATCCTTGCCTAATATTATTCATGCCTATCATATTATTTTATTCAAGCACATACTATGCTTCAATACTCTTTTCTCAGAAACCATCACATTTCATAAGTGGTCTACCCATTTAGCTTTTACAATACTCATTAAGTATGTTGTAGATTATAGTCCATTTAATCCATTCATTAGGTCATCAATCCTTGGTAAAATTTATATTTTATCTATTTAATAATCATAGGACAATCCCATGTATAGAATTAAAGTATAACCAAACCAAATGGAATCAAATCACATAAACTAGTCGAACTAATCGATTGGTCTAGCCCAACCAGTCGATCAGTTTGGGTCAACTAGTTGATAGGTTTGACTCAAATAAACCCTATTTTTTAAACTAGTCGATCGGTTTAAAAAAATTAGTCAATTATTCATAGACCAGTCAATCGGTTCTACCCAACCAGTTAATGGATTTAAGTAGAGAATAAGACCAAGGTCTCTACAAGCTTACAAGTTGATGGGTTATGTCAATCAGTCGATTGTTCTAGGAACTAGTCGATCGATCTGTCCTATAATGACACCAAACAATCATTTACATACAAATCATGTTTATAAATCTTCATTAAACCATGTTGGAACATTCTTTAACATGTTACAACACATTTTCAGCCTATTTAACTTACATATCTCAACATTTAATCATCACCACTCATTTTTCTCAACTTTCATGCTTTTTATTCAAAATGTACAATCTATCCATCGAAATCAATTCTGCAAGCTATATATATTCACTCAAACCAAAAATCTCAGCTTGTGAAAATCTTTAACTTAAAAATTTGAACATAACCTTAGTAAATTTGAGTTTGAAATTGAAAAGAAAGAAGTAACATACAACACTTAAAGAATAAACAAAGAATGCTCATTTGAACCACTCAGTCCTTTTTTTTTCCAAATCTAACTCTTCCTTACTTAATAATTAAGATAAGAGAGATAGAAAAAGGATCAAAAGAGTGAAAGGAATTTGGCTACAAGGCTCGAAGTGTAGAAAGGAGAAAGGTGAATATAGAGAGTTAGGGATTTTCAACGGCTAAAAGAATGGTGAACAAAAGGGGTGATTGAGGCTATTTATAGCCAACCAATTGAGAAAAATCATAGAGGTTATATGGTGTTTTATGAAAATGGACAAATTTTGTCTAAGATATGCTAAACTATTCTCTAGAGCTTATATGGTGTTTTGAAAAAATGCAGGTCAATTAATCCAGAATTGAAATTCACAAGAGAGGTAATGGAAGGTTAACGTGGAAAAAATTTTCCAGCTGATCAAAATCGTTCCATAGATCGAAGCATTGATCTCATAAATGTGCAGAGGATAGCGGTGGAAAAAGACAAGGCTGAGGTCATCTCCTCCTCTCAATTATCCCATTTAATCCTCTAGATGGATCTGAGGTAATATTTTGGGATAAATGCATCATGAAAAAGGCTAAGGATCTCCTAGGAATAATTTGACATGGATTAATAAGGTTCTATTTCATTATAAGAAATTTTTTCAAAAAAAATTGAATTTCAAAAATATGCCTAACTTGACAAACCGGTCAATTGGTTTGGCCTACCAGTCCACTATTCTTCAAACTAGTCAATCGATTCCCTAACCAATTGATTGATTTAGTAGAGTAAAAACCATTTTGTTGAAACGACGAACCAATCAATTAGTTGATGGAACCAATCGATCATTTTGCTTGAAAAACTCAATAAATCTCATTTCCAACCTTATTTCAAACCAAACTTTAACTCAACCAAATCATAATACCAAATCAAAATAAAACACCCAAATTTGGAATAATTCTCTTTCCAACATTTTCTAAAAAGGTAGGGTATTACAGGTAGAAACTAAGGTAACTACCAAAACAATAATCCAAAACAATAGTATTGTAGGGTACTAAGGCAACTACTGAATCAACAATCCATTACAATACCAAGGTAGAGCACTGAGGTAACTACTGGTCCAACAATCCATTATAATACTAAGGTAGGGCACTGAGGAAACTATGTAACCAATTATCCATTTCTTTTATTACACAACAAACATTTCCATTATACTTCCTTCCTCGATAAGGATACAAATCAACCCAAGGACACAGTAGTATACCTGGTCATATTAGCTCTCGAAAGCAACATAATACCCTTAGTTGAAACCTACGGACACTATGATACACTTATTCATACCGGCACCTAAAAGTAAAACAATATCCTCCAACCTCGGTCACCTAGTCTTTAAGTATTAATACCCCCTATAGGGCCTATAGGTCACTAATAGAGTAGTGTAAAGCCTTAAAAACTAGGGCATAGTGACACACCTGTGAACCAAAAATGAGGGCTAACACTTCACATCTAAGGTAGCAACCCTAGAGAGCAACCATTCCCAACTTAAGGTCATTCACTTTAAGATTTAATATCTTATGAGATGATCACATAAGTTACATACAACATAGAAAATTCCATCTTCCATACTTAACCATTTTCCCCTTTATTTCTAATTATTTAGATAAACACTAAAGTCATAGGTCTATGTCAACCAAAATCAATTCTAAGGTCAACCTATCAAAAGGCTAAGGCCAACCTAGCATTCATTTATTTGTAAATGATACATTAGATCAAAATTGCTAAAATACTCTTTAAAACCCCAATTTCCTCATTTTATCCAATTTTCGTATCATACATTATCATCATGGGAGATTTGTCATGAGCAAGCAATAAGGTAATATTTCACATTATTTTAGCATATAGGTAATCCTTAGAGTTCGGTAATTAATTGTATTTTTCACTTTTCATAAATTTAGAGTATCTATACGGTTTGAAATCAATGGGTCAGCCCAGCTTGAGATCAATGTGATGGTCTTGTGTTCGGGCTAGTGGTAGCTTCCTTGGCACTATAAAAACCATAGGGTATTTCTGCAGGATGACCTAAATTTCTCCTTACCTGACTTCCAAACTCACACCCCTGATAAAAAAAAACACTAGTTTCTTCCTTCTAGTTTCCCTCACACAATTGTAGGGCATAGAACTGCAAGTTGGTTCAAGTAGTCATCTTATTCATCACCTTATCCATCTCCTTGGTCTTAATTTCCTTTGATTTGACCCCTTGAGCCCCTCTCAGCTTAACCCTATAATTGTTGACCCAAAATCAACACTTAAATTGTTATAATCAAGAGTGATCCTTCCCAAGGTGCTGAGCCATTGCACTTCTAATACCATGCCACACACTCCCAAGGTAATCACCATCACAACACTAACAAACTCATGCCCTACAATTTTCCACCCCAACCCTCTACATATGAAGCAGCTCTAAAGAGCCCTTCCATCAACCACAACCACTGTCATTAATTGAGTGGCTTCCAACAAACAACCTACCTACCTTTCTGTCCTTATATCCAAGAAATTGTGTGTGCTTCCTATGTCAATTAAAATATGTATAGCCCTCCTTTTAATGTATCCTGCCACCTAGGTGGTTTGGTAGGTGGCCATTCCACTTAAGGCATGCACTGATATTTGAGGAATTTTATTTTCAATTAACTCCTCCGTTTCTTCTTCCTCTTCCCCTTATTTCACCTGACTTCCTTATTCTTCCTCTGATGTATCCATCATGAAGATTAACCTTTGGCTACATCTATGACCTGGGGTGAATTTGTCATTACAATAGAAACATTCCCCCTTAGTTCTCTTTATGTCCATCTCCTCCTGTGTTAATGCTTTCATTGGCCTTCCTGTCAGGCCCCTGCCATTATTGTTAAGGCCTTGAAGTTTCTAGTTTGCTTGAGGAGTTGGTAATAGGGGTGGCTTGTGTTGGTTCTTTTGGCTTTGGATCACTGCCATTTGTAGCTTAACCAGCTCATACACCTCCTTGAGTGTAGTTGGATTAAACATTCTGATGCTATGCTGGACGATGGCCTGCAACCCACCTAGGAAGTAGCTCATGACATACTCCTTTGGTAGATTCACCTTACTTAAGAGAGCATCAAATTGATTTTGATATTCTGCCATGTTAGCTGCCTGCTTAAGGTTCATTAACTCAGCCATGGGGAAGAACAAAATCGAGCAGTGATCGCCTTTGCATATTCTTGCCAGGATATGTACATGGGATAAGGTCTAGTTTTTATGTACCCCTAGTGCCATTGCAACGCCAGTCTCTAAATGAATTAAATCTAGACGTACCTTAATTACTAGTCTATGGCATCCCATCAATGGAAACAAATTGCTTTGCCCTATTAATCCACCCTTCCACATTGCTGCCATCGAATCTCAAGAATTTGATTCTTGTGACCCTATATGGAATTTGGTGCACATTTGAATTCTGGTGAGTGGACACAAGTAGGGTGAATTTTACTGTGGGTGGAGCCACGTCTAGTAAGTTAGGCTTGTTTTTTGTTAGATTAAACTTGAGTGTTGCAGAGCCATTTCCTTGGGGTACCCGATTGGACGAAGGTCCCATTTGAAAAGCTTACACTTGTACCAGGATAGCTTGTGGAGCCATCGATGTCTCTTGCGGCGATTCTTGAAGTTGATTTTGGAAGGTAGTTTTAATTTCTTCCATGGACGACCTGAGGTTGTCCATCTCTCGCCCCACCTCAGCTACTCAGGTGCTATTAGCCATGGCAAATCGAGATAGGTTTGATACCAATGTTACTTCTAAGAATTCAATCAGCAGAATTTGAGGTAGCAATGGAAATTCAATGCCAAAATTAGAGAGAATTTAGAAGTTACCATAGAGAAGGAAGGTGAGCTGGAATTCTGTTCTTCGATACCACCAAAATCCGTTGCAACAAATACATATAAGTCTAGCTAGGATTGTCTATGTATGGCCCTATGTCCTTACACTATGGCTACTCCATCATATGTTTATTACACTAGGACTCAACAGTGTTTTACTAATATTAAAACTAAATATAACATTGGATTGAAGGGAGCTAAATATTGATCAGCTGCTCTGCTACTCTTCCTCTGTTGCAAGTGTTTCGATGTCCTCTTCTTCACTTGACTCCTTATCCTCTACTTCTACCTCTTCTCCGTCCATAGCTAGGTGCATAGCAAAGTGTAAAAGTGAAAGGGGTAGTTTTGGAAAATAAAAATTGAGGGGTTATATGGAGATGATAGGGTTTTTTGAGAGATTGATTTGTTGTGCTTAACGTCGTACTTTTCAACATTATGAAGCGATCATTGCAATGTATTCGGCTCTGTTGATTCGTTTCTACCATTCAAAATTGGTATTGTGTCCGCTTTATTTTTATATTTGGCTGGGTGTTCTTGTTCTGTTTCGATATTACCTGCATTCCCAGTCGTGGCTGCTATTCCGTAGGGAGATGGAGGCAGTGGAACAGTTTTATTTTTCCAAAATTTTTCTTTTGATTTGTTAATTTAAAAGAGAATCCGGGCCATAGTTTTGAACAACACAAATAGATTCTTCTCTTCCAAACTCTCCTCTCTTGGTTTTTCTCACAAATATTTTGGGCATTGTCCAACAACTTCTAGAGCTTTCGATTTTAAGTGCACATTACCGGAATTTGTTGTGTTAAGCTTTCGGTTTTGAGTATATAATACGAGAACTCGTTATATTTATTTTAAAGGTGATACCAATAAAAGGATTGCGCCAAGGTCTGGTTGAATAATCTCAGGACACAACAGACTCATTCCATAAGTTCTTTGTCTTTTGCTGAGTTTTGATTTTTGTTGATCAGTTTGTATCGGTTGGTTTCGGGGGTGTTGGAGCAATTGCAAAGCTTTAACTTTGGTTTTGCTGTTTTTCTTATCCCACATCGGTAGGAGAAGGAGAGTTTTTACTCCTTTTATTATTCTGCTTATCCTGGTATATGTGAGTTGCTGAGTTGGGTGTGTTTTGTTATTGTTGTTGGGCTGGATAATTGGACCACACACACGCGCACTCGCCGCCCGCCCGTCCGGTCCGGGCTGGGCTGGGCTGGGCGTCACAATTCCGTGAGACAATTTTTTTTAAAACTTTTCTTCTCGCTCAGTAAATTGTGTTTTCCGAGTCTTCCGCCTGATTTGAACGTTTTCAGAACGGGAATCCTTCTCTCTCGGAGCTTCAGTTTTCGTTTTTATTTATTTATTGATGGGTTATTCTTCTTTGAAAAAACTAGATCAGGAGCCTCCATTTTTCCTTGCGTTTTTCTGCCGAAGAAAACAAAAATATTCTGGGCAAAGTTTCTGCATTTTTCAGGCCTTCATTCTTGAGCGCACATGAACGGAGGCTGGTTGCGTAAGCCTTGGGGGCGAGACGGGACTCCCGATTTGCGCCTTAGTCGGGCCGTTTTTCGCTTCAGGCCAGAGGAGTTTTTCTCTCACGTCGCAGCCATTGAATTTTTGATAAGTTCTTATTCTGTTCTCTTTATATGTATATATATGTTGCTTGCTACTGATCTTCTCAATTCACAGTCTGAAGCGAAAAAGCGAACATTAAAATTTTGAATGACGCACGAATTGGCATAGCATATGTATTACTGTTTCTGATTCTGAATTTAATTTCCCGCTTCGCCTGCAAATTGTCCTCGGTTCCTGGCTGCTCTGTTTCAGTTAATTAGATTCTTCATGCTATCTTTTACATGGCTGCAGTATCAGCTGTTTGATTTCGCCCAATTCTGCTGTTAAATTTGCTAAGCTCCTATATGTAAACTTCAATTATAATTGGCTTCAACGCTTCCGTAGTAAGGGCCTGCTTTTATTTTCATTGGACCATCCTGTTTCATATCAATTTATGCACACCATATGTTCGACGATTTGATTCAGTGAAGCTGTACTACTGTTATCTTGGTCATCTCTTGTTGGATTGAATTATGTTGTTGCATGCACAAATCTTGGTGCTAAATTAATTTCGTTGGATTCTGTGCTTCAATACTCCGTCGTAAATAGTGCAATAGTTCTGGTGCTACTCATTCCGAGTCTGATTCTGTTGGTATCGATATTGTGTGATTTAATTATGGCTGCTAGTATTCCGAGGGTAATTCCAGATATGTCCAAGCTCGAGCCACTAGATGGTGCTAATTACCGTAGGTGGTCTCAAAGGATGTTGATCTTATTTCAAGCGCTGGAGGTCGATTATGTTTTGATGAACGATCCACCTACTCCAAAGGATATCAATGATGCACTTACAACTCCAACGACCACACCGATTCCCGCTGCTACTCAAAAAGATAATGAAGCTGTTAAAGAAAAATACGAGCGGGACAACAAGACAGTTCGAGGTCACTTACTATCCCACATGAACAACAAGCTATTTGATATGTTCTTCAGCGTTGAATCCTCAAAGGATATTTGGGACACTTTGAAGAACAAGTATGGTTTCGATGAAGCCGGAAGAAAGAAGTACGCCGTTGGAAATCTAATAAAATTCCAAATGGTTGATGACAAGCCGGTAATGGATCAAGTCCATGATTATGAGCTTTTGGTTGCTGAAGTCTTAGGAGAAGGAATGAAAATATGTGAAACATTCCAAGCCAACATGCTGATAGAGAAATTTCCATCTTCCTAGAATGATTTTAGAAACCATCTGAAACACAAGAAGAGGGATTTGACACTGCCTGAGCTCATTAGTCATATGAGGACAGAAGAAGCAAATTGTTTGAAAGAAAACCATATCTCATATGCCTCTGGATCAGTCACTGCAAATATGGTTGAGTCTGCTGCTTTTAAAGACAAGTCCAAGAGTAAGGGGAAGATGTTCCAAAAGAAAAGTCAGCAGAAGAATCCGTCAAATTTCAAGAAGAGTGATAAGATTCAGAAGAAAAAGGTAACATGCTATGTCTGTGGGAAGATAGGACACAAGGCTTATCAATGCTACAAAAGGCAAGGTCATCAGAATCAGAATCAAACTCAGAAGGCTCCTGCACAAGCAAATGTTGCTGAGACCGAGGAGGTTATAGCCACTGTGGTAGTAGAAGCAAATCTTATTGAAAACAAGACATATTGGATTTTGGATACCGGCGCTTCCAAGCATTTGTGCGCTAACAAAGATCTCTTTCAACAGTTTGAGGATGTCGCTGATGGAGAGCATGTCTTTATGGGGAATTCTGCTACTGCTGGAGTATTGGGCAAAGGAAAGGTTCTTCTGAAACTTACCTCTGGCAAGTCTTTAATGTTGAGTGATGTCCTGTATGTCCCCTCCCTCCGTAGGAACTTAGTTTCAGGTAGCTTACTTAATAGGGCTGGTTTGAAACTAGTTTTTGAAGCAGATAAAGTCGTGTTGACCAAAAATGGGAACTTTGTGGGTAAGGGTTACCTGAATGATGGACTATTTGTTTTGAATGTTGCTTCTACTCCTATTAATAAAATTGGTTCTACTTCTAGTTATATTGCCGAATCTATATCCTTGTGGCATGGTAGGATAGGGCATGTGAACGTGGCTTCTATAGACAAACTGAAACGAATGAATTTAATTAATGTGTTGGACACTAATGATTATGAGAAGTGTCTTGTTTGTGTGGAAGCCAAGTATGCTAAAAGGCCTTTTAAACCAGTCACAGTGAGATCAACAGAGTTGCTTGAATTAATACATACAGACTTAGCAGATTTTAAGAACACCGAGAGTAGAGGAGGAAAATGGTATTATGTGACTTTCATTGATGATTATTCGAGATATACCAAAGTTTTCCTCCTTAGGTCTAAAGATGAGACTGAAGGTATATTCTTAAAATACAAGGCAGAAGTGGAAAACCAATTGGACCGAAAAATTAAGAGGCTTAGGTCAGATAGGGGTGGTGAATATGGAACTCATTTTTTAAAGGAATTTTGTGACAATCATGGTATCATACATGAAACCAGTGCTCCTTACTCTCCACAACAAAACGGTGTAGCTGAAAGAAAGAATAGAACCCTTAAAGAAATGATGAATGCTATGCTTTTGAGTTTGGGTATATCTGACCAAATGTGGGGGGAGGCTGTCTTAGCAGCCTGTTTTGTGTTAAACAGAGTCCCTCATAAGAAACTAGAAAAAACACCTTATGAATTATGGAAAGGTTTTGAACCTAACTTGAAATTTCTAAAAGTGTGGGGGTGTCTAGCTAAGGTTGGCTTACCGGACTTTAGGAGAACTAATGTAGGAACAAAGATTTATGACTGTGTATTTATTGGTTATGCTCAAAACAGTGATGCATATAGATTCTTGTGTTTGAATGACTATTCTATTTGTGAATCCAGAAATGCAGAATTTTTTGAGAATGTGTTTCCTATGAGAAAAAATGCATGTGATATTGCTAGTTCTTCCAAAGTCTCTTATGTGCCTTCTTCATCTGATAATGTGAATGATAATGAACATGAACCTAGGAGAAGTAAAAGAAGAAGGATAGAAAATAGCTTTGGGCCTGATTTTGTTACTACTTTTCTAGTTGAGAATGAGGTTTTTGATAAGATTGATTTGGAATTTGTGTCTGCTTATCTGATTGAGGATGATCCCAAAACGTATAAAGAAGTTGTGACTTCCATTGATGCTAGTTTTTGGAAAGAGGCTATTAATAATGAATTAGATTCTATAAAGGCAAATCATACATGGGACTTAGTAGATTTACCTAAAGGATGCAAACCAATCAGATGCAAATGGGTTTTCATAAAGAAATTGAGAACTGATGGATCCATTGACAAGTTTAAGGCACGATTAGTAGCTGTGGGCTATAAACAAAAGAAAGATGTTGATTTTTTTGATACTTATTCTCCCGTGACTAAGATTGCCACTATTCGCTCTTTGGTTGCCTTGGCTACCATTCATGGGCTTGTAGTCCATCAAATGGATGTTAAAACTGCATTTCTAAATGGTGACCTAAAAGAAGAGATTTATGTGGAGCAACTCGAAGGCTGTGTGGTTGAAGGTCAAGAGAACAAAGTGTGTAGATTGAGAAAATCATTATATGGCCTTAAACAAGCTCCTAAACAATGGTACGAAAAATTTGATCAAACTTTAGTAAGTGATGGTTATGCGGTGAATGCATCTGATTCATGTGTTTACTCCAAAATGTTTGGTCATGAGTGTGTCATTATATGTCTATATGTTGATGACATGTTGCTTCTTGGCACTAATGTGACTATGGTCAATGAGACCAAATCATTTTTGTCTTCTCATTTTGATATGAAAGATTTAGGAGAAGCTGATGTGATTCTTGGTGTTAAAATGAGAAAACTGATAATGGTTTTTCTTTGTGTCAGTCACATTATATTGAGAAAATTTTGAAAAAATTTAATTGCCTTGATGATATGCCTGTGAAAACTCCCTATGACCCTAGCATGAATTTGAAAAAGAACAAAGTTTCTAGTGTTTCACAAGCTGAATATGCTATAATCATAGGAAGTGTGATGTTCCTCATGAATTATACTAGACCTGACATAGCTTATGCAGTGAGTAGATTGAGTAGGTATACTCATAACCCAGGTAGTGACCATTGGACTGCACTTCATCGTTTACTTAGATACCTTAAGGGTACTAAGGATTGGTGTTTGCATTTTAGTAAATTTCCTTCTTGCTAGAAGGATTTACAGATGCGAACTGGGTTTCTGATAATGATGAGGTAAGTTCCACTAGTGGTTACGTTTTTACTTTGGGTGGAGGAGCTATCTCATGGAAGTCTGCCAAGCAGACTTGTATAGCTCGCTCTACTATAGAGTCAGAGTTTATTGCCCTTGAGCTTGCCAGTCAAGAGGTAGAGTGGTTGAGGAACTTGCTGGCTGATGTGCCTTTGTGGAGGAAACCTTGTGTACCGGTTTCCTTACATTGTGATTCGTAGGTAGCCATCAGTGTTGCCAATAATAGTGTGTATAATGGGAAGAGGAGACACATCCGTGTGAGACACAGTTCTGTGAGACAACTGTTGAGAAACGGTGTGATCTCCTTAGAGTTTGTCGGATCAGAGAGAAATCTGGCAGACCCTCTTATAAAGGGTCTAACGAGGAGAGTTATCCTCGAATCGTCGAGGGGGATGGGGCTTAAGCCTTTGAGTTGAGGAAAGTATGGTGGATACCATTCATGGTCAAACGAAGCCATACGATTACTCTATTGCACTACATACCCATCCCTATGGTTTATGGTAGTGCTGTGTGGATAGGTTGAGTTTAGACTCTTAATGAGTTCATAGCCCAAATTATTGGGTGGTCCTAGTGAGACGGACTTGATGAACTCACCGCTTACTGTATTTAAGGGTGAGCATGTCTTATGCTCTTAATGATTCCATAGCCAAGTATGGTGGTGCTTAAGAGATGCACTTGATGGATTCACCTAGATGAGTGTGAAGGTGGGCCGCCTTCTATGAAAGACTAAGGCTGTTTTTCTAGAGCACTCATGAATACCCAAGGTGTGCGCATGGCCATTAAAAGCGCTTGTGTTGCTATCGCGGAATTTGCAGAATTTAAGGTAAAACATGTGTTGTGAGGGTCTCGATTGGAGTCTGGGTAGTTCAAGACTCGTTCACTTCCCCGATACGATTGTTGCCTCATTTCACTACGTATCAATTCAATCCTTATGATATTGATACTTAAGTGTTACACCTTCTTTGTCCAGATAATTTTTATTTTTATTTTATTTTAATTTTTTGCTTTGCTATTGGTGGGGGATTGTTGGAGCAATTCCAAAGCTTTAACTTTAGTTTTGCTGTTTTTCTTGTCCCACATCGGTAGGAGAAGGAGAGTTTTTACTCCTTTTATTATTCTGCTTATCCCGGCATATGTGAGTTGCTGAGTTGGGTGTGTTTTGTTATTGTTGTTGGGCTGGATAATTGGACCACACACGCGCGCACTCGCCGCCCGCCCGTCCGGTCCGGGCTGGGGTGGGCGTGGGTGTGGGTCACAGTTCCGTGAGACAATTTTTTTTTTTAAACTTTTCTTCTTGCTCGGTAAACTGTGTTTTCCGAGTCTTCCGCCTGATTTGAACGTTTTCAGAACGTGAATCCTTCTCTCTCAGACCTTCGGTTTTCGTTTTTATATATTTATTGGTGGGTTATTCTTCTTTGAAAAAACTAGATCGGGAGCCTCCATTTTTCCTTGCGTTTTTCTGCCGAAGAAAACAAAAATATTCTGGGCAAAGTTTCTGCATTTTTCAGGCCTTCATTCTTGAGCACACCTGAACGGAGGCTGGTTGCGTAAGCCTTGGGGGCGAGACGGGACTCCCGATTTGCGCCTTAGTCGGGCCGTTTTTCGCTTCAGGCCCGTGGAGTTTTTCTCTCACATCGCAGCCATTGAATTTTTGATAAGTTCTTATTCTGTTCTCTTTATATGTATATATATGCTGCTTGCTACTGATCTTCTCAATTCACACTGGGTATACTGTCATACTTTTCAACAGAGGCAAGACCCGTGCGGTCGGTATTTTTGCTGGGATACTAGCTGACATGACATGGCTGTCGTTGTAGTTGGTGTACTTGTTCGAGCTGCTGTTGTTTTCGACCGAAGTCCTAAGTTTGGTTGTTTTCTCCACTGGGTTGTTTTCGTCTGTTCATGTAGTTTTGAAGACCCGTATAAGATGCGTTATTTGGGCTGCTATTGTTTTTATGTGCTGATGTAGGAAATCCCCATTGATATATATCATCTTACCAGAGAAAGAAAGCAGGGGGGTGGGACATGGATACCTCCATCCCCGCGTTAATCAGGTAGAGGAAATCCTGTAGGCCACAACGGCTGTTTTTTTTTTTTTCTCCTGTTAAGTTTCGGTAACTCATTTGTCTGTTTTCGCCCCACCCCACTTTTCAGAAGGCGGAAGAAACGTAGCGATGGTGATAACGATCACTTTTCCGCATCTTGAAACCCTATTACTTATGGAAAGACTGAATTGGTTCAAAGTTGCAACCAAGTAGAAAAGGCCATGATAAAGTTGCTGCCGAAAATAAGAAATGTTTTTCTGAACGGGAGTCTTCCGCCATGATAAGACAGCTGTGGAATAACCGGAGGTGCTGAATGGATGGAGGAGTATATGGCTTTATCCCATCCATCAATCCCTGTAGCACGCATCAGATTCTGTGTTCATAGACAAAGAGGGAATATTAAAACCCCGACTTTACGGAGAATAAGATGTTTATATGCTTCGTGGTCCACACCATTATTAGGTCCTTCAACCGTGTATTGTCATATTGTGACCTTTTCTTTGGTTCACGGTTCCAATAAAGTGTGGATTGTGCGAGGAATGATAAATAAAGAGTCCGGAATTGATAAGAGGTCTTTTGAGTAGAACTGTTCATTAAACAATAATAATATTCCATCTATGCCAAAATAGATTTGTTCGGTTTATCACACATGTTGACCGATTCTATGTTTCCATGCGAGATTTTTTTTTCTTCCTTAAAATAGTAATATTTAATTTTAAAAATAATAATAATAAGTGAAGAGGGTGTTTTACGTGGTCTAGATTTTGTACTCCCTTAAAATGAATGTAGTGATGGATGTCAAAATTATTTCATATGATTCCACCAATCAACAACATAGAATATGTAAATATCTGAAAAGACACCATCGATTACTTGAAGATATGATAAGAAATAAAAATACAAATATATAAATAAGTATATATTATAGAATATATTCAAACAAAACCTAACCTATAAATTTAGGACAAAGGAAATAGGTATTAGATAAATCAATGAGTGCCCCAACTTATCAAGATGCTCCTCGTCTCATCAGATAGTTGATGTGGATAAAGGAATATATATGTATGATAAATATAAAATAGTTATACTTTTGATGTAGAAAAAATTAGTATGTACAATGCCCATATATATATATATATTGTAGGATAATTAATTTCAATAATCGCAGCAATTAATACAATAATTAATACCAAACTGAAATTAACTTGTTGTGCCGTGAAATAATCACTGTCCTGAAGTGATTTTCAACCGGACAATGGCGCAGATCCCTTCAATGTCGAATCACCCCCAAGGTTAACACAACCTTCTTCGATCCCATGCACTCGGAATAGAAGAATGGAATTGCAAAATTACAATGACCAGATCGGGATTTTTGAAACAAATGAGCGCAGCTAGGGTTAGGGTTTACAATGGCCGGCGGTTGCTCTTTTTTTCCTTCAAAAAATAAAATCTCACGTTAATTCCTTTAATAAAGAATTAATCGTCATTAAATAGGCAAAAAACCGAGTAAGGCATTAGTGGAACGTCTTCCACTAATCAGCCCACAAAAACGAAACGTTTGAATAAGTAAAACCGCAACCGACGAAGACCAAGTAAACCGAATAAAAACCGTAAAAGAAAAAAACACGGGTCGGATCGGATCAAAGACCACACCACACCCAAACCCAGCCTGGACCAGACCGGACGGGCGGGCGGCGGCGTGCGCGCGCGTGTGTGTGGTATTTTAGATCCAGCCCACAACCCACAAAACAACCCCAAGCTCATCATTCAAACAACCCAAAAGGTGAGGAGATATAAAAAGTAAACAAAATTCTTATTCACTACCAATGTGGGATAATGAAAAACACCCACATGTTGCCATTGCACTAACAATCCCCCACCAATGGCAAACAGAAGAAAAAAAACCCGATTGATCTGGACAAGGAAGGAGTAACACTTAAGTATCAATATCACAAGGATTGAATTGATACGTAGTGAAATGAGGCAACAATCGTATCTGAGGAGTGAACGAGTCTTGAACTACTCAGACTTCGATTGAGACCCTCACAGCACATATTTTTACCTTAAATTTGCAAATTCCGCGATAGTAACACAAGCGCTTTTAATGGCCATGCGCACACCTTGGGTACTCATGAGTGCTCTAGAAAGATAGCCTTAATCTTTCATAGAAGGCGGCCCACCTTCACACTCACCTAGGTGAATCCATCAAGTGCGTCTCACAAGCACCACCAAATCTGGTTATGGATCCATTAAGAGCATAATCATGCTCAACCTTTTAAAAGTCTAGCAGTAAGTTTATCAGATCCGTCTCAAAAGGACCACCCAAATATAAGGCTATGAACTCATCAAAGCAGAAATCTGAACCTTTCCACAATGCACTACAAGGCGCCATAGGAATGAGAACGTAGTGCAGAGGATTCAAGGATATGGTATTTACCGTACCTTCCTCAACTCAAAGGCTTAAGCCCCATTCCCCTCGACGATTCAAGGATAACTCTCCTTGTTAGACCCTTTGTTAGAGGATCTGCCAGATTCCTTTCGGATCTAACAAACTCTAAAGAGATCACACCATTCCTCAACAGTTGTCTCACACAACTATGTCTAACACGAATGTGTCTTCTCTTACCATTATAAACAGTGTTCTTGGCAACACATATAGCTGCCTGTGAATCACAATGTAAGGAAACCGGTACACTGGGTTTCCTCCACAAAGGCACATCGGCCAACAAGTTCCTCAACCATTCTGCCTCTTGACCAGCTAACTCAAGGGCAATAAACTCTGACTCCATGGTGGAGCGAGCTATGCAAGTTTGTTTAGAAGACTTCCAAGATATGGCTCCTCCTCCCAAGGTAAACACATAACCACTGGTAGAACTGACTTCATCATTATCTGAAATCCAATTTGCATCCGTAAATCCCTCTAGTACAGCAAGAAATTTACAGAAATGCAAACCCCAATCCTTAGTACCTTTAAGGTATCTAAGTAAGCGGCGTAGAGCAGTCCAGTGATCATTACTTGGGTTGTGAGTATATCTGCTCAATCTACTCACAGCATATGCAATGTCAGGTCTAGTACAATTCATTAGGAACATCACGCTGCCTATGATTTTAGCATATTCACATTGAGAAACACTAGCACCCAGGTTCCTTTTCAAATGTATGCTAGGATCATAGGGTGTTTTCACAGGCACGTCATCTTAACACTCAAATTTTTCTAGAATCTTATCAACATAGTGAGATTGACTCAAGCAAAAGCCATTCACGGTTTTTCTCATTTTAATGCCAAGAATTACATCAGCTTCTCCTAAATCTTTCATTTCGAAATGAGAAGACAAAAACATTTTGGTCTCATTGACCACAGACATATTTGTGCCAAGAATCAACATGTCATCCACATATAAGCATATTATCACGCATTCATGTCCAATCAATTTAGAATATACACAAGAGTCAGATGCATTTGCTATATAACCATTGCTAACTAAAGTCTGGTCAAACTTTTCATACCATTGTTTAGGAGCTTGTTTAAGGCCATACAATGACTTCCTCAATCTACACACTTTAGTCTCCCGACCTTCAATCTCACAGCCCTCGGGCTGCTCCACATAGATCTCCTCTTTTAGGTCACCATTCAGAAATGTTGTTTTCATATCCATTTGATGGACTATAAGTCCATGGATAGCAGCCAAAGCGACCAAGGAGCGGATAGTGGCAATCTTAGTCACAGGAGAGTAAGTATCGAAAAAGTCAACGTCTTTCTTTTGCTTGTAGCCTACAGCTACTAATCTAGCCTTAAACTTATCAATGGTCCCGTCAGTTCTTAATTTCTTTCTAAAGACCCATTTGCATCTTATTGGTTTACAACCTTTAGGCAAATCAACCAAATCCCAAGTGTGATTGGACATAATCGATTCTAACTCATTTTTAATTGCTTCTTTCCAAAAACTAGCATCCACAGAAGTTACTGCTTCCTTATAGGATTTAGGATCCTCCTCAATTAGATATGTAGACACAAAGTCAACATTAATCATATCAATGTCATCATTTTCAACAAGAAAAGCAGTAATAAAATCAGGTCCAAAGCTAGTTTCTAGTCTTCGTCTTTTGCTCCTCCTAGGCTCATGAATATTATCATTTTCATTACCAAGTGATGGTGAAGAAGACAAAGGTATAGAAGAAGCATCAGAAGAGCTAGAAAGTTCACATGCATTCTTTTTCAAAGGAAACACATTCTCAAAAAATTCTGCATTTCTAGATTCACAAATAGAATAATCATTCAAACACAAAAATCTGTATGCAGCACTATTTTGAGCATACCCAATGAATGCACAGTAAATGTCTTTTTCCCACGTTGGTTCTTTTAAATCTGCTTAGCTAGTAATTTTTGTTGTTTTCTTGGTTCAATTTCTAGGTAAATTAAGTTTGTTTTTTATTAGGTTCAAAACCTTTCCATAGTTCATAGGGAGTCTTGTCTAGTTTCTTATGGGAACCCGATTTAAAACATAGCATGCAGATAGGACAGCCTCCCCCCACATTTGGTCAGACATACCAGAACTCAAAAGCATAGCATTCATCATTTCTTTTAGAGTTCTATTCTTTCTTTCCGCTACACCATTTTGTTGGGGAGAATAAGGGGCACTAGTTTCATGTATTATACCATGATTATCACAAAAATTATTTAAAAAACTAGTTCCATATTCACCACCCCTATCAAACCTAAGTCTCTTAATCTTTCGGTCCAATTGGTTTTCCACTTCTGCCTTATATTTTAAGAACATACCTTCAGTCTCATCTTTAGACCTGAGGAAAACTCTAGTATATCTCGAAAAATCATCAATGAATGTCACATAATACCGTTTTCCTCCTCTACTCTCGGTGTTCTTAAAATCAGCTAAATCAGTATGAATTAATTCAAGCAATTTCGTTGTTCTCGCTGTGACTGGTTTAAAGGGATTTTTAGCATATTTGGCTTCCACACAAATGGGACACTTCTCATAATCATTAGTGTCCAACACATTAATTAAATTCATTCGTTTCAGTTTGTCTATGGAAGCCACATTCACATGCCCTAGTCTACCATGCCGCATAGATACGGACTCAGCAATATAAGTAGAAGAAGAACCAATTTCATTGATAGGAGCAGAAACAACATTCAAAACAAAAAGTCCATCAGACAGATACCCCTTACCCACAAATTCCCCATTTCTGGTCAACACGACCTTATCAGCCTCAAAAACTAGTTTCAAACCAGCCCTATTAAGCAAGCTACCAGAAACTAAGTTCCTACGGAGGGAGGGGACATACAACACATCATTCAATATTAAAGAATTTCCAAAGGTATGTTTTAGAAGAACCTTTCCTTTTCCCATCACTCCAGCAGTTGCAGAATTTCCCATAAAGACATGCTCTCCATCTGTAGCATCCTGGAACTGGTGGAATAGTTCTCTGTTCGCGCACAGGTGTTTTGAAGCTCCGGTGTCCAGGATTCAATCTGTCTTGTTCTCAACCAGGTTAGCTTCCACAACCACAGCAGCAATCACTTCCTCTATCTCAGCAACATTAGCTTGTGGAGCATGAAGACCACCCTCTTAAAGCATTGATAAGCCATGTGACCCGACTTACCACACACATAACAGGTGAGCTGTTTCTTCTTAATTCGAGTGTCACTTTTCTTGTAGTTAGGTTGACCTTTCGCTTGACCCTTTTTTTGAGTCCATTTGCCTTTTCCCTTAAACTTTTCAGCTCTAGTAGAAGACTCTACTATATTAGCGCTCATGGAACCTGAGGCATAACGTACTCAGTTGTCCTTCAAGCGGTTCGCCTCTTCTGTCCTCATATGACTGATTAACTCTGGCAATGTCAAATCCCTCTTCTTATGCTTCAGATGGTTTCTGAAATCGCTCCAAGATGGGGGGAACTTTTCTATCAGCATGTTTTCCTGAAAAGTTTCACAGATCTTCATTCCTTCACCCAATACTTCAGCAACCAGCAGCTCATAGTCATGGACTTGATTCATAACCTGCTTGTCATCAACCATTTGAAATCGCAAAAGATTTCCAACAGCATATTTCTTTCTACCGGCTTCATCTGAACCATACTTGTTCTTCAAAGTTTCCCAGATATCCTTGGAAGATTCGACACCGAAGAACATATCAAAGAGCTTGTTGTTCATGTGCTGTAGAATATGACCACGAACGATTTTGTTGTCCCGTTCGTATTTTTCTATCACAGCTTCATCACTTTTCTTTGCAGCAGGAATGACCAGGGAAGCTGTTGGAGTAGCGAGAGCATCATCTGTATCAATCTAAGTCGGTGGATCAGTGAATAGAACATAATCAACCTCCAAAGCCTCAAACAAAATTGTCATCCTCTGAGACCATCGACGGTAGTTGGTACCATCAAGTGGCTCAACTTTCGACATATCGGGGATGACTCTTGGTACACTTGAAGCCATTTCAAATCCAGGAAGAACAGCACAGCAAGAATATTGAACCGAAGCTACTATAACCAAAGTAGCAAGATTCGATTATCCAAAACTGAAACCAAAACCAAACAAGATCTTATTTGCAACGAAACAACACCAAATTTGAGAAGCCAAAATTACTTCGAAAAGGGCACTTTTAATCCAGCAATAATTTGAACAATAATATCCTTAATCCAGCAAATAAATTCCAGTAATAATTCGAGCAAAGAATCCGAATAAAAGGTTCGAATAGAGCCCTTTTAATTCCAGCGAATAAACGACCAATTTCTCTTATAAATCGAGCATAAAATAGGCACAAAAATGAAGGTCGAAGCACTTATATTATTCGACCTATATAATCGAGCAAGAACCGACCAATAGCAATAACTCCTGCCAGCAATTCGAGCCTAATAATTTGTGGAATTAAATCAACCAATTCGAGCAAGACAAGTTGGAACAAAATTAATGAATCGAACAGCACAATCACTTCGAGCAGAAGAAGGTCGGAAATTAATTGCTACGAGAACGAATTAAGTGAATTAATAAGCTCAAAAATCACTTCAGAATGTAGGATAATTAATTTCAATAATCGCAGCAATTAATACAATAATTAAAACCAAACCGAGATTAACTTGTTGTGTCGTGAAATAATCACTGCCCTGAAGTGATTTTCGACCGGACAATGGCGCAGATCCCTTCAATGTCGAATCACCCCCAAGGTTAACACAACCTTCTTCGATCTTGTGCACTCGGAATAGAAGAATGGAATTGCAAAATTACAATGACCAGATCGGGATTTTTGAAACAAATGAGCGCAGCTAGGGTTAGGGTTTACAATGGCCGGCGGTTGCTCGTTTTTTCCTTCGAAAAATAAAAGCTCACGTTAATTCCTTTAATAAAGAATTAATCATCATTAAATATGAAAAAAACCGAGTAAGGCATTAGTGGAACGTCTTCCACTAATCAGCCCACAAAAACGAAACGTTTGAATAAGTAAAACCGCAACCGACGAAGACCAAGTAAACCGAATAAAAACCGTAAAAGAAAAACACACGGGTCGGATCGGATCAAAGACCACACCACACCCACGCCCAGCCCAGCCCGGACTGGACGGGCGGGCGGCGGCGTGTGTGGTATTTTAGATCCAGCCCACAACCCACAAAACAACCCCAAGCTCATCATTCAAACAACCCAAAGGGTGAGGAGATATAAAAAGTAAAAAAAATTCTTATTCACTACCAATGTGGGATAATGAAAAACACCCACATGTTTCCATTGCACTAACATATATATCATATGCATATAAGTTTAGAAATATATTTGATATAGGTTCAATAAAAACTCACTATAGCTTTAACCAAAACTTAATATAGGTTCAATAAATATATAATATAGATTTAGCAAGAGCTTGATGTAATTCCAACAAACATTTACTATAGGTTAACTAAAAATTTCATATAGGTTCAATATAAAATACACTAACCAAGAACCTTTTTCAAATATACCACAAAGAAGGGAAGTATGTTTTCTAGAATTGTTAATGCCTAAGTAAATTTGCAACCTTAGATTTCAGAGTCAAGCATTTCTACTATAATAAAAGCTTTTATTCATCGCATAAGTGATTATAAATATATGGTTCATCAATTCTATGCATCATGTATGCATCCCCCCTTCTCCTAAAGTAGGTGCAAATGTGTTTATAAATCTAAACATGATTTTTGGACATGTTTAGGATGTTTATTGAGGATCTTCAAAGTGCTTTCCAAGTTAATGACACATTCTTGAACATATGGTTATAAATTGAAGAAACTTGCAAGTAGGATATTTTTGCACAACCAAACAAAGTCTTAGCAAGTTGGTTGACAAGTCAAATGTGACAAATTGGCAGCTAGAATAAGTCAACTACAAACATCAAAAGTAGATCATGACAACTAAGGAGTCAATTGTAATAAGCTAAGGTTTTGTTGATAGTTATGATTTTATGTGTCACCTTTGTAACTCAACCCTAACCCTAACGTGTCATATGGTTGACTGGGTGGATATTCTCATGGGTTATGCATATATATATGGCATAATGTTGACTCATAGATAGAGAAGAGAGAAGAGAGAGAAGAATGTTAAAAAAAAAGTTGAGTTAAGTAATAAAAATCTCTAAGTTTTTCATTCTCTTTGTGAGATTGCTTGATCATGGGAAAATTAATATATGTGGTTTCTCTTGATTGTATTTATTGATTTATTTATGAAGTATTAAATTTTCTATCTTGTTAGTGTTTGGATGACATTTGAATTTATGATTACTTCATACATCCATTCCAGATTCATTGTTTAAGAATAAAGAAATCTAATCATTTACTTGAAGATCTTTTGACCCATATTGACATGATCTCCTCAAATGTACCCCACTGCTATATTAAGGTGTTCGATCAAAAGATGAAGAAGAGATATCCGTTAAAGAATCGGTGGGATCCAATTAGATATAGGTTTCTAAATATATTATAGATTAGGTTCAACCCTCAACATGTTTAGGTTCTTTAATACCTAAGATATAAATTCATATGGTAAAACAATTAGGTCCATCACTTATTTCCTTTCTCTTACACCCCCTAAAAAGTTTCTAAAAATAAATAGGATCAAAGTAATCATGAGAGATTATTATGAAGATATAGTACCAATATGGCAATTAAAGAAGATTGAACCAATAGAGAGAGATTATAATGAAGAAATTTAATCAAATGATAAAGAAGAGATGTCTATTGTAGAATAAATGGATTCCAATTAGATTTAGGTTTATAAATATATTATAGACTAGGTTTTTCCATAAACACGCTTAGATTCATTAACACCTAAGATATAGACTCATATGGTAAAACAATTAGGTTCATCACTTACCTCTTTTTTCTCTCACTCCATAAAAAGTTTCCAAAAATAAATAAATAAGGAGTGAAGACCAAAAAGGACGTAGATGAAGTTTCAATAATCATTTTCATGTCATAAAATCATATGGGTTCATTCGATAAACCTCATAGGTTCAACATTTGAATCATTTATGTTCAATAAATATAAGAACACATGCACGTGCGCATACATACATACAAATATACATATTCTATATAAACTTATATATTCTATATTGTGAATCTAAAAATGAATATTACTACGATATTGTATGAAATAATTTTCTTACATTAAAAGTATATTAATATGAATGTATATTTATAAAGAAAAAATTAAGTAATACACATGCACGTGCGCATACATACATACAAATATACATATTTATTTTTTTAAATAACCCAAATCAAAGATAATTTACTTTTAAATTTTTAAACAAAGGGATAACCACTATATATTAGAGACAATAATTAAAATGAAATTTGAGATTCCATACTTGTATTTAACATGTACTATAATGCTAGATACCATTTTTTTCACTATTCCATATTTGGGAGCACCTTGCGTCTATGATATAATAATTGGGTAGAAAGTAATAAATTTTAGTTATTTGTTATTGTAGTTTATTGTTTTATTATGTTTAATATATAAATATACTCAAATTAGTCTTTTTGAAAAAAAATTACAGTTTAAAAGTTATAGCATTGAAGTATCAAATGCTCCCCTAGATATAGGCTTATTGTACCATTGTAAGGGTAATAGTTGTTAGTTGTTGGTTTTTGCTATTAATTGTTTTATCTTATTTATAATTTAAAATTTGTAAAATATTTTAAAATTTTAAAAATTATGGTAAAAAAATAATTGTTTGAATCTAAAGTATTTACTCAAACATAGACTTATTGTTTTACCAAAAGGCTAATCGTTTGCCCCTAGAGGCTCAATTGCCCTACCAATAGATCATCATAGAGGAGTTAAATCATGATGTGTACTTTAGCAGTATAGGGGGTCATATGTTAAACGAGTAGACACATGCAAGATTTGAACCCACGACCTAATGAGATGCCCTAGTTTTCATCAGAATTATATGGTCTCATACCAATTGAGCTATGGACCTACCGGTTAGACTTAAGAGTATTTGACTTGTTTGTAATTGATGTTGATATTTTATTTATTTTAATTAGATTATCTAAGTGGGTAAACAAAAGCTACACTCAAAAAGGTTATTGTTTTCCCCTCTCTCAATTTAGTACACATATCATTTTTACTCTGAGCTTTTTTACTCTGAGCTTGTTTGTTATGGGGGTATTAGAGGTAGAATTTTTTCCCCTATTTTTTTTATATCAACTATTTAAGAATAAATTTTTTTAATAAAATACCCATTTTAGATAAAATTAGGATAAAAAATGGGTATTTGTCTGATTTTTTTTTAATTTCAAATAGACTATATAAGATATGTAAATTGCAAGGATAATTTTTTACCCATATTACTTCCATACCAAATAATAACTTACTAAAAAAAAGGCGTGGAACTTAAGATGTTGAAATTTAATAATATATAATTTTGATCCAATAGCCAATATATATATAGGTTTTTGTGTTAAAAAAACCATTGGTGTTCCATCACATAGAATAGTAGACCACTAATATGTACTTAGTCTTGATTTTTTTAACAATGTTATAAGTATGCTGGAACACAATGTCCAACCTAATATTGTGTATATAATAGAGGTAGTTAAATAATTATGGAAAAGATGAGAATGCTATTAATAATAAATACAAATTTATGAAATAGGATTAGTGATTAATTTATTTATAGATAATTTATATTTAATTTTTTGGGAAGTACAAGTCCGGATTGGATCTTGATTTATATATTAATAAATAAATATAGATCTACGACTAATTAGTGAATAAAAAATGGGACTAGATTGGCCAGTTCAACCAATATGACCGAGTACTAAGGTTCACACCAGTATAAAATTACCCATTTTTTGAAATAGCATACTAACTAAAAAAATCAAAATTAAATAAAAAAAATAGTTGGACTGGTTGAATGATGGAACCTTTTTTTATTC
This sequence comes from Tamarix chinensis, assembly GCA_030549775.1. Classification (NCBI taxonomy): domain Eukaryota; kingdom Viridiplantae; phylum Streptophyta; class Magnoliopsida; order Caryophyllales; family Tamaricaceae; genus Tamarix; species Tamarix chinensis. The sequence goes on along the minus strand of CM060172.1, from coordinate 17,185,225 downwards.
GGTGTACACTAAAAATTATTGTTTTATCTAAATGGAGAAAAAAATTTAAGGGTGAATGACCCAATCAGAATGGTTGAGCTAGGATTAGACCTATTGTCCGAGTTATATGGTATTTTTTTTAATAAAAGTAATTTTTGATCAAAACGCAGTCGAAACCGAGGTCCATTGAGTTGATGTCTGATCTGACATATAAAATAATAGTCTAGTAGTTTCAGAATCAGTCCCAACCTAGAACTAACTCCAAAAACTTATGAGCACTTAGTAGAAAATCTAGGTGTTTATGAGTGTGAGTGTGTGTGTGTGTGTGCACTTCCTAATTATATTATTGTTATGGTTAATTTTATTGTTTCTTCATCTTTCATGTGATATTATTTGGATTCTTAGTTCATTTCTTCAACCTTATTTTTATATAGTTACCTTATACCCATAAACAATGTACAAGGTTTTTAATTATAAATAAGAAAATCTTATTGTCAAAGTCCTGAGGGATAAAAATAAATATTGCAGAAATTATTTTAACAAAAGTTACTTGTTAAAGTTAAAACAAAAATTATTATTATTTAGATACAGTGAAAATTTAAAAATAAAATAACATAATTGGACACATTAAGATCTATTTAATTATCTATCAAATTTGATGGATCTAAGTTTAGGTCTAAACTTTTAAAATATGATGGGTCTGAATTTAGGCATTGTAAACGAGTTTCTTTCTAGGTCTAGCCGAACTTGATCTAAACCTAGTCCATTATTATCCCTAATAGACTACCTCTTGAGTCAAATAAAAAGTACAAAGGTTTTGACAAGTGTAAGTGAAATACTCCAAAATTTTAATTTAGAAAATTATGATTAAATAAGGATTTATTAGGAAAATTTATTAAATATATTATTTTATTTAAAATAAGGGAGTATTTATTCAAAAAGAATGGGAAAATAATAAAGAATTTAATTGGGGAAGATTAGAGTATTTTGCTAATTAAAAATAGAATTTAAGAAAAATTACCCAAAATATCCTAAATTAATATAAAAAGGAATTTAATTACTATTTTATTAATTCTTATTATTTTTAAATATTCAAAATCCTAAACATCCCAACCAACCTAATTTTCCTTTTTCTTTTTTCCTTTTTCCTTTTTCTTTCTTAGTTTTCTCCTTTCTCCTTTCTTTTCTTTTTTTCCCTTCTTCCCATATTGGTCCATGCCAGGCCCAACCTTCCCCTCCCCATCTTCTTTCCCCTATGTAGCCTAGCCTGCCATTCCTTTTTTTTTTCCCCCCCTCACCCACCTATTCTCTCCCTTCGTTTTCTTTCTTTTCTTTTCCCCCCAGATTGGCCAGTTGGCCCTCTTCTTCTTCTTCCTCCCTTCTCCCATCCAGCGTTGTAGGTCGAGCCTTCAACTCTGCACCACCCAACCTACCTTGCCACCGTACTACCGGCCTACCCCTCTCCCTCCTCTCCCCGTCCTTTTCTTTCCCTTCCTAGCCCCAACCAACCCTATACCTCTTTCCCTGCGTGCCCTTCCCCTTTCCCTTCTTTCCCCCTACCGCCAGCACCCTGCAATTTTATAGGCTCATACTAGCTTGCCACCATCAGCGAGCAAGCCCTACCTCACCTGCCCCCTTATCCTCTTCCCCCTTTGTCTTATCCTTCCTCTATTAGCCTATAAATACCCCCATACCGATTCCATTTGGCTCTCTTTACACTACCCAGAGAATTTAGCCTACTTGTGCCACAGCCACTTCAGACGCCGCCTCGGCTACCGCTGCCCAAAACACCACCCAAACTCTTCCCTGCATTACCCTCCACCAAACCAAGCCACTCACCACCCCTGGGTTCCCCTATTCGAGCCACCCCAATCGTGCAAAGTTAGTTGCTTGACCTGCCACTTTGCACCCATTGCTACCCCTCTTGCTACCGTATGTCACCTCCTTCACTACAACCAATGCCTCCGCTTCCACCCAATCAACCTAGCAGAGCCTTTTGTACCTTCCCATACCTTCCTTTCTCCCTCTCCTTCATCCTCCCTCCTTCTCTACCGACCTCGTCCATCACAACCACCACCACCACCTATACCGCCACACTTACTGTGCCACCGCCACCACCACTCCAACCCTCTCAACCTAGAGAGTCCACCACCACCACAACCACCATCTCACTCTCTCTCTCTTCTAAACCTAAAAGATCACCTTCTCTAACCCGCACTTCCATTTCCGCCATGTGCTGCCGCCACCTCCACCTAGCTACCATCCCCACTAAGATGTACCCTAACCTTTGAGGTAGGGTCATGCAATTACCTTCCTGGATTATTTTCATATAGGTTATATACTTTTGTATGTTTAGAAAGGCTTATATTTACTTTAGAAGAAGCCTATATAACCTATAGAGCGTATTGATACTTAAGAACATGATGACCTACATGAGTTTTATATTGGTTCCTATAGCCTCTATGCTCTAGATCTATTCCTGATTTCTAAACCATGAATATTAGATTCTCCCCCCCATGATAAATTAGTAAAGTGGGTTGTGTTGTAATGTTGGGCAATGCACTAAATAAGATGTGGCCTTACATGTATGCTATACATGTTAGGTTTACACATTGTATGATATTATCATAGTTTGGCAAGTTAATTATGATTCCATGTTTTAGCATGTATATCCCTTGAATAAGTGCAAGATATGAGCATGATATCTACTCCTAGTTTGTTATGTTTGTTGAATATGATTATCACATTAATAATATGTTTCTTGTTAGAAAACCTTTTTATATTTTGTTATATATCTATATAAATTGTAATACCTCACTTTTAGAGTCCTTAATATGTGCCGATCCAAGTGTTTAATGGTGATCTAAGTATGTTTGATCTTATCTTATAAGTGTGTTTAAGAGTGGTACAGTTATTGGATAAGCTTAATTTGATTAGGAAAAATATTTGATTTTATCAAGAAACCAGTTGACCAGTCTGAGGTACCGATCAACTGGCTTGTTCATCAAATTCAATTTTTGGAAGCCGTCAAACTGATTGACTAGTTTGGACACAAGTCGATTGGTTTGACTAACCTAGCTTCACTTGAACTGGATTTTTCCCGAGAATATTTCCCCAAAAATTTTTTTTCAATGTCATAACTACATTTTAAATAGGTTGTTTTCAATTTTTACAAAACCTCTGAACCTATTTACCTTGTTTTGATTATTTTTAATGGATTCATGATAAAAGAAGGCATCAGGAGTCACTTTCATTCCCTCAGCTCATTTGTCATCTTTTTTCCTATTGTCTCTCTCTTCTACAACATTCCTGAGTAAATTTTCTACATCTACAACCTCAATAGATATGTTGGGCTTCGATTCTCATCCATTTATGTCATCATACCTTTCTTATGTTTGAAATTTTTGAGGCACATTGACTAGAATTCAACTCAAGATAGAAAATATCAGATTTAAAACTTTGAAAACCTATACTTCAAACCTTTAATTCAGACTAGGGATGGGAGTCTCAATTTATACACTCCCTCACCCTTCTTCTTTCAGTAGAACCTTCAATGACTCGGACATACAATCCTTATGTTTCTCTCTTCTTCCCTAACCTCTAAGCTACCCTATTTTCTTCACATTTTCCTTACCATTTTCTTTTCCCTATAACTGTACTCTGATCCTCTCTTTATCTTCCGATCCTCTTCCTAGCTCCTTCTTATTTTGATTTTAAGACAAATAGAGTTAGATTGAGGAAAAGAATGAGGGGTTGAATTCCATCCTTAAATACTCCCTATTTTCATTTAGGAAGGTCGGTTTCTCTTTGAATTCTACTTCCAGGTCTCTACTTTCATTTTTTCTTTTTTACATGATTTTAAAGAGATTTTCACTGAGTTTAATTAAGTTTTCTTGAAAGCTATTCTAGTTTAGGAAAAGGAGTTGAGATTTCAGAGAGTTGTGCTCTTAGTGTATTGCTCAGCTTTTAAGGTAAATTATTAGTTTCCCTTATTATTATAGCAATAGTATAGGTAAGTGGTATATGAGTGCTATGAGTCTGTAGTATCTTGAATATTAAAAATGACAATATGCCTGCATTAGCTAATAGGGAATGAACAATGAGTTAATATAAGATTTAGCTTAAAAGTTCATATGCTTGGCTCTCATGTTTGAAACTATGGATTAAAAACCTCTTGATATTCTAGGTGTTAGGAGATAATGATATATGTGATGTGTGAACTGGACTTAATACATAATGGCTTAGTAAGAAGAGAATATGAATTTCTTAAAATAAGTTCAAAATATGCTAGTATGTCTTGTTACGAATTCTGGAATAATGTTGCTATGTAGCATGGTGATTCATGAATATTGTTTGTAAAATACCTTGAATGACTTGAGTTTAATGTTTGGATTTGATTGAACAAGTCATGGAAATTGATCGTGTGTTATTGATGTCTTTGTGAACTGCTTTTGCCCAGACCGATTGGCTGGTTGGTCTTTGACTTTGGGGATTTTATCCTGGGACTTAAAACGATTGATTGGTTTGACCATACTGATCGGCTGATTCCTATAATAGTCGACAAGTTAGGTCAACTGATTGATAGGTTGATCTGCAAATCCAAAATTCTTAGCCTCGGGTTAGACCCATCAACCGATATGGCCAAACCGATTAACTGGTTATTATAATAGTTCACTGGTGAGGCTAACCAATCGATTGGATGGCTACCACTATGAGGTTGGCAGTATCCTGACTGATCGACTGATCCATGAAACCAGTCAACTGGTCAATGAGACCCATTCACGGGTTTTTGAAACCAATCGACTAGTCTCGACCAGTTTTGTTCTTCTCGCATCTTTTCCTCCCAAATGTGATATCTAAATTTTTTTATGCTTGGCTAATGATCTAATAGACTGATAGCTTTGAAATTATCTAGATTAATGAAGTTAAATAATGGATTAAAGGTAATAAAAAGAATTCATTCAATGCTTGACCTTCGTGTAGCCTTTGGCCTTCTCTGTGCATATAATATGAATAAATGATCAAATGGTTAAAAATGGGCTCTCCTTAGGGTATTATTGGATTAAAATGATTTATAATAGATCTCTAGTGACTTATAACATGGCTCTAAAATGAGAAATCTATAAGAAAAATTCCTTAGCAAAGATAAAGGAAAATGATACAATCATATAGGATGGCTTGAGTTAACCTTACCTATGATTAGAAGTTTTCACTAGGCTAGTGAAATAAATAAATCAATGGTTTTAAGCTAGGATTGGAATCTAGTTGACCTATAAATTGGACCTCTACCTTTAGCCTTAGGAAATTGATTTGGAATATTATTAAATAAATGGGTAACTCTACGGTTTAATAATGAGCTTTAACCATAACCTTGGCATGAGCTAAAGTTGAATTGTGAATAAAATAATAAATGAAAATTTAATGGTTGTCTTGGATAATTATAATAATTATTTATTATTTTAAAATGTCACTCTTTAGCATAATGGATGGTGTAATGGAAAGATCTCTTAAGGAGACTCTAAATTGGAACACTGGTTGATATAAGAACCCTGTATGCGTGTGTTGAATGGAAAAGGAATTTGTGTTGGTATCATATTGTTGTGTGAGCCTATGTGTGAAATGAATTTCCCAAACTAATAATATACTAATCACTTAAATTAGAATAAGTACTACAAAAGGTCTGGATTATTCGATTATCGATTAGTTACCGAGGGTTAGCCTGCCTTTGGACGCTTTTTGCCTTTGAACAGAATCCTATTTGATCTTGGGATCCTTGTTGATCTCAGTGCCTTTCCTACTCTAGACATTGATGATATACTAGAGGGTATTGATACTAAAGAATTTAGTTACCATAGATGGATAGAAACCCGGACATATGTTCGTTTGGTTTCCTCAACATGAGCTAGGACTTCGATCCATTGTTATTTTGGCAAGAGCCTCAACTTATGTTCATTTGATTTCCTTAGCATGAGCTAGGACTTTATGTCCACTATTTAGAGATCTTCCATGATATTGAGAGACCATGGGAATGATCTCACCTTGCTCAAGAACTTGGGGTAAATTAAGTATATACTCACATAATGCATAAGGTTTGGCAAAGAAACTTCATTTTACCTAAAGTAAGATATTGATCAAAATGAGGTTTAAAGAGGAAGTAACTGGCCAGGTCTGGTTACATGTTTATGGTTACTTAATATGGTATCCGCTTTGCATTATGAATACTTGAGAGCTTACACCTTGTTTAAGCTAGTAATAAGTGGTATGCCTTATGCTCATATACTGAGAATTTGATTCAAATCATATGCTCTCTAGGATGCCTATTATGGAACATTCCTACAATCAGGAATGATCCATGAGTTCTTGCATTCCTTGTTATTATTATGATCACGATTCGATCATGATTCATCCATGATTAGGTGTTGTACACAAATTCCTTCTTCTTATCATCATACAAATTATACTCTGCCTACTGTCAAATGAATAATCCAATTATTTCATGATCCATGAGTAGATGGTATGCATGTTAAAAGGGTACATACCCTGTTGTGTTGATATAACTATAATTATTCATGATTTATAGGATTCACTTATATCTTGTATGGCCCATGTGATTGAATGTAAAAGACATGATAAGAAAGTCACATGCACACATCAGTAAGTTGTGCCATGAGTATGTTGTATGGATCTTTCCTACACTAGGAACTATATGATGGTGGTAGATTGGTTTAATTGGTATGTATGCATACTGATGGGGTTGTTTTTGCAATATCTTGTTTAATCCCACGAGCAGGAGGTTAGTTACAGGTACTTTTGAGGACGACCATTAAGTAGTCTATCCTCCTCTCAAAATCTTTAGGTTGTTAAGCATAGGATTTCTGAAAAAGTTCTTGTGGTCCTTGAGTGACCATGGTCTAGTCTCAATGGATTTAAATTGCTTTCAGTTAAGCAAATTTTTCTTCCTTATATGTACTTTGTACAGATTTAGGCCTATGTAGTCTTAGGTTTTAAACAAGGATTTTATTATCTTTCACATGCTAGTTTTCCTTATGTTTTATTTGGTTGGATACTTATCCTTGTATTTAGTGCAAGGTAGGCCGTAAGGCGCCCATCTTGTGTTAGATACAGCGATAGTACCCCATTTTTTATAAGTTGGTTTTGTATTTCCGCTTCTATAATATTTTCAAATGAAATTTTTTGGTAGTGAAAAATGGGGGTGTTATATAAATGACATGAAACTTTAAAAATATTTAATTAGGTGGGGTTAGAATATGGTTATATAATATACCATGTGGGTGTATGCTTTATATCTAAATGTGGATACTCTCAGTTTATTTTTGTACCTAACTCTTAATTTGTATCTCTTTTTGTGGGTTTAGTTATGGATTTTTATCTCCTTTTTTGTTATTTTATGCGTGTGTGTATGTATAGTATCCATATTTTCATGGCCTACCTAATAAGACTCCACATGTATCCATTGGTAAGATATCACATAGCACATCATCATGACAATTACCAATTGAAAATGAGACTAGGGTTTTTTTGGTTACCTAGACTCATTTGTCTTTGTTGAGCCATTAAAGAGAATAAGGTTTTAGATGTGGTGTTGTCTCTAATCCTATATCCTTCGCCATCCTCTCATTAGATACAGTTGTACATGATCCAATATCAATGATAACTTGACAAACTATGCCTCTCCCACTATTCCTTTGGTTTTGAATATCTTCTCTTGTTGATTAGGTTGCTCATTAGCTTGAATGTGAAAAACTCTTTGCAACACATAACAAGCATTACCCTTGCCCTTGGATTCACTTGAAATTACTTCACTTGGCTTGACCTTAGGGTCTTCATCACAAGTCTTCATAGCTTCAATCTCTTGTATGGACAACACTCTTTGGTTGGAAAATTCTCTAGTAAAGTGTTTATATCCTTAACATTTAAAATGTTGCTTTTAGAGACCTCATTGACCTTGTCTTTATCTATCTCCTCTTAGGCAGTTCATTGTTTTTTATTTTCATTTATAGTACATGAGGTACTTGACCCATACTTTATTTTCTCATGAATATTACATATAAATGCTAATCTTTAAAACTCCCTTATATATTCTTTGACACTTAGAAGTCCTTACCTAAGAGTAGTCAATTTAATATAGTTATTTTATTTTGTTCATACTTCTTAGGTACAAAAGTCTTTCTTAGATATTGTTTAAGCTTATCCCAAGACTTAATTTTAGATTTACCTTATCTTTCTCTAGTCCTTTTCAAGTTATCATACCATGTCCTAGCAAAATTCTTAAACTTAAGAGTACCTAGTTTACACTTTTTCTCATCATGATAATCCTTGAATTAAATTATAGAATCTATCTCATGTTATCACTTAAGAAATAATTCAACATCAAGTTTACCATCAAAATCAAAAAGATCAAGTTGTATACCTTTATCTTTTCTATGATCATGTTTTGGTTGATGGTCATAGAACAATCAATTGATCCCACTTTCTTATGACTCTTCTTTATAGTCTACACATGAGTTTAGATATCTTCCTTTTTCTAGGGTGGTTTTCCTTGTTGTAATTCTTATTCGATCTCTATAGAACCCCTTTTATTCTTGCACATTTTGGACCAAATCTTACTTAGTAAATTGAGAATCTATTCTTTGTAATTGAGTTTACATGGAAGGAATTTGTTTAAGTTGAGCATTGGTTGAATCTATATTGGTTGAGAGATTTTGGATTGCTTCAAAAAGAGCTTGAAAATTATGCTCCTCTTCCATTGCGGTTAACTTGTAATACACTTTAACAAAGGTTAATATTTCTAAGGTTTTTTTTAGGGAAACTTGAATCAAGATTACTACCTTCTGGCCTTTAGTTGGTTCTTTAAGGAAAATTTGACTCAAATGGATTAAACACAATGCTAGCAATAAATTATATCACAAACAAAAATAGTTTTTCACACCTTACTCATTTCTTGTTAAGTTCTTCATATAGAATTCAACAAAATTAACTCTAAGTCACTTGGTATACTTCAAACTGCCATGCATGTTTTCTATGCCATGTCGTGTAGTATGTCTAAGGCAATATTGAAATATGAATCCACATCCACTATATGTAGGTAACCCTCAAAATAACCTATCTAAACTTATGGTTAAATAATTAGAAGGCACACAATCAACACAAAATCTCGATAATCAAGTTATGATTAAAGGTAATGAATAATCGTTCTTATGATCCTAATTTGGATAACATAGATAAGTATTTAACATGCATAATTAGACTCAATCACATGAATCAACATGCAAAATAAGTATCATAAAGATAAAAAAAAAAAATTGGTACACACACACATACACGGTATCCTTTCTAAATCATCTGGAAGCCTAATATGTATTTGCTCACCTCTTCTCATTTTTTTTCATGAAGAAATTCAAGATTTATTTCAATAATATCATGCCAAAATATCTATCTTATCATGTGTTCAATCCTAGGAAAAACCATGCATGCAAGATTTCAAGAACCATAATCAAGACTTAAAGAATTCTACCAGGAATGATCAAGAACCTAAATATAAAGCCAGTTATGGTGTGTTTGCTTTCTTCAATGTTGAGGAAGGACTCTACTCCAAGGTTTGGCGATTCAAGATCTTTCTTTGATACCAAAATTAATGTAGAAGATAATATATGAATTATTCTTTCACAATGTATGATATTTTTCTTCTTCCTTTGGAGTTGATAATGGTGCTCTAATGGTTGATGCTCGATAGTACTCTACACTTTTGGGGTTTACCTTCAATAAGATCACTCACTTCTAAAGATTAATCATAAATTTTACTCTAGAGAAAAAAAAAACTCTTAATTTCAACTCACTTGAAGAGGAAGGAAAGAATTTAAAAAATTCTTACACTTTTATTTACTTGTTTCTTCATTATCGTTATGAATGTACAAGGTGACATTATATTTGTATATATACATGGTGGCCTAGTTACCCCTTTACTGACCAAGCCCAACCTAACTAGTCTTAACTAGCTAGATTATCTTGGTTGATAAAAGAGTTAAACTAATGCACTACATGATTATATTATACATAAAATGATCTACAATTACAAGTTAGAATACATTACAAAGTATATACAATCTCAAAGCTAAATAAAACCTTAACCATGCAATACATATAATAATCATGTAACCAGGCTTCGCTTCTTGTAACTTGTAGCCCCTATCTTTTATACTAGATGTCTTTGATGAATTATTCTTCTTAAAAACATATATAATTAGTAGTATTAGGGTTAGCATTAATTAGGGTTTTATGATTTTCAAGAATAATTGATACTATTTCCAAATATGTTAACTCTTCACCTCCAATAGAAGAATAGTAAGATTGAGATGGTCCTACATCACATACATATAATGATAAATATTAGACATTACGATTTCCTTTTGTAACTCATGAAAAGTATAGACTCCTTCTAAAAATACTCATTGATCCTTCTCATACTAAACATGGGCAATCATGGAGCCATACAAGGAGTGGAGTAATTGCTTCTTTGCTTTTGGTTGTCTACTGGTTTTTAGCCAAGGTGTAACATCACTTGTACGTCCCATGATCAGATGGGTCAACATCTAGAGACTGAGAGTTATTGTGCCCTCATGAAAGAGATGGAAAATGGTTTCATTTTCTTAGGCACACATAATGAAATGAGTATCTACTAGTACACCAAATTGGCACAGTCGACCCTTCATAGGGAGTAGATTTTGTATCGTCATTTAGAAAATAAAATGATACTTAGTCATAGTGAGAGGACAACACACCAATATTTTATATTAATATCATAAAATGACACTTATTTCGGTTAAAGTTAATAGGGTTAAAATAGCACTTAATATCAGTTAGGGGTATAGTAAATTTGTTTGTAACCAAACAACAATAACATACATAAATTCCATCATTGATGGAATCTTAAGAAATTAAATATGTGTTAGGGAAAATGTTTTGATACCAAACCAAAAATTTCTTCATATATATATGTGTGTGTGTGTGTGTGTGTGTGTGTGTGTGTTGTAAACAAAAATTCTATAATTAAATGAAAACAGTAAAGTACAACAACAAAAACAAAAGTTTCAAACAAAAGTTAAACCACCTCACAAGCTTAACCTTTGTGCTATCAATGATATCGAATAAATCAATAGAAAACTATGTCTATCTATCTTTATAATTATTATTATTATTATTATTATTATTATTATTATTATTATTATTATTATTATTATTATCGGTTCAAATAATATTTTAAAACAATTACTCCATATGATTCATAAAATAAGAAATATTAGGTTTTTTTATTATTATGTTGTTTTATAATGTAGGTTATTTTACAAAAAGTATCATAAAATAAGAAATATTTTATTCCAAGTATAAAATTATGTGATTCTCTTTTTAATTAAATGAGTGATGAGTAATAAATTTAATATAGGAATATATTAAGAAAAGCGTGACTTTTTAATTAGATTTTAACGCTTCTTAAAATCTGTAAGACAAAAAAAAAACCCTAATAATCCTTATCTTCGGAAACAATGAAGTAAAAAATATCTTGAAATATTAGTATAAAGTAATCATATTATTGTCCCAAAGAACCCTTCACGTTCCCCTTTATTCTTATTATTCTCTAAATGACCCAAACAGCCGGTGTGAGCGAAGATTTCCTTTACTCCACTTTTTTCCGGGATATAATAATACAGCAAACAGGAAACACACATTCTTTCTCCTTCCTGTCCATACGAAGCCCCGTCCCCCTTGGCCACCCAGTATATAAATATATTTTCCATTTCTCATAATTACTTCCGTTAAGTTAATCTCATCCAATGGATTCATGCATTGATTAATCTGTCACTTCCCTTATATATATGCACACACACACACAGAGAGACACGTCCACCATGAGAGTAATTAACTAGCTAATATAATGTCCACTAGCTAGCTCACAATAATCTTATGGGACGGGAAAGGTTAAGTCATTATGCAGGTATGCATCTGCCTTTGAGAGTACCTAGTCTAGGAGCTTATTTGACAGGGGACGAAAGGAGATTAATAAATTTTATATCCAAATACTATGTTTAAGCCATACAACTGGTTAGGTTAGAACAATCATCACAGGTTAACTTATTCTAATACATATAATATTATTTTTGGTAATCAGTAAAATTATAACCTTATTTTAGCTATATAAATTGATGTAAGATTTTAAAATAATTATGACAGACAGGTAAAGTATGAAAATTGATTCGAAATTTTAACTAGAAGAAATTTTAAAATAAAACGCACTTTCAAAAATATAAAATTTACCTTATATATTAACTATTACTTATTAAAGTTCATATAATTTTAATAATTTTTTACTATCTAAATAACATAAAACTTACGATTGCTACGTCTAAATATACACTTACTAGGAGGAAATCGCCTACTTTCAACTTTATGATTGGAGGTGGAACGGGTAGGAAGCGTTGCATGGGTAGAGGGGAAACACAAATAAACCGAAACGCGACAATAAAAAAATTTTAAGACGGAAATTAATTTTGGAATATTTCGGTGTTGGAAAAGGGCACCCCCTGCTTTGCCGCTGGTAGGTCATCGTGGTTATATTTATTTCTATTATTTTCCTTCGTCTTCATCATTCTCGTGACTAACTTTACGAACAACTATGATGTGCGTCAACTTAAAGGTCATGCCATTCGCCTAGCTTCATTGACTTTACTTCCCTCCTCCGATTTAAAGCGGAAATATAAATCATTTTCTTTCCCACTGAAGACTCGTTAAGGAAAACGAGGAAGAATATATATGTCCAAAGAGGGGAAAACTGAAAAATTAACGAGGCCATGCAAAATATAATACATATATACTAATAATATTATAATTATATTTTTTTTTAACACAAGTATTATAATTATATTTTTATAATATAAAATATTATATATTGAAAAAAATTAATGGTCAGAATTTATATTTAAAATATATAATAAAAGTCTTCTGAATATAAACGGAATAAGATGTATGACTATAAACTACTAAGATTATGTGATATACTTGATAAAAATTGAACCAAGGCATCGCTGGCGTAAGTGACTTTATGAGATCTCCAAACTCCTTCTAGGATATGGGAAGCGTAGCCATGATTAATGATGCTAATAAGCGTTTTCCTCTGTTTCTTTCTCTAATAAAATACTCTGGCCTAGTATTTTCATAACGCACCTCAAATAATAACAGTATGCAATATATCAATTTTTCAGAATGTAAAATGCAGAATGAGAGCATAGTGGTAGAAGAAAAAAGAAAGAAAATAGAGAGAATAAAATGAGTTCTTAATTTTATTCAAGAATGGTATATTTCTCTATCTATACAATACTATATATATATATACAGTACTAACTGACAGATGGTAAAAATATCTAGTAAGTAATTACCATATTGGTTATCTATTACTTAAATTATATTAGTACATTACGCACATGATTAATGACTAATAACTAACTGATGATACAATATACAATCATATATTGAATATATAATATTGTCGTTTGAATTACAATATGATTTGTCTAAAATATAGAATAATATCCTCCATATATAATTATTATTATTATTATTATAGATAAAATAAGATACTTATATAAATATAAATGTTCATCGATATACATTCTTTATTTTATTTTTAAAAAAAGAATTATTAAAATTAATAAAATAATATTTATATATAAATATTAAATATGTTCAAATTTGATTTGTATTATATTTATAATTTTTGAAATATTTGATTTAAAAAACACAAAACAAATATTAAAAACATATCTAAATAAATATAAATATTATATGTTTATATTTTTCATATTTATAATAGCCGCAAAGGGAATGGTCACGACATATAATGATAGAAATTGAATCAGACTCCATGAACGCAGTAGTTTGGTGAAATAGACCATGGAAAATGGCTTCCATGCTCAATTATATAAATCAAAGGAGGGATATGTGGAGAAATTTTGTATCAAATACAAAGGTCATAGATCTAATAATAATGCAAATCAACTAGCAAACCAGGCTTTATTGTATTTATGGCATAGCTTTAGCCAACCTTTCGTTTTTACAGCGGTAGTGGACCTAGTGGTGCAATTAAAATAGTATATGTTTCTTGCCGATTATGAAATGTATATTTTGATGTCCACTATCGGGATGCCGGATGCTCCGCAGATGTTTGCACTATACTCCTTAAAAATTGGGGAGCCTTCTTTTCTCTTAAAATTAAAATCTCTACTTTTAAAAAATTATAATAAAAAATGTTGCGGACCTTATCCGTCGCTCTACGGGGCATGACAATAGGGTACTGTTATATGAAAAATTAATATTTATTCAATGAAAACTAATGTTTGAAAGTAATTTTAATATTAGTAATTTTTGTCGAAGCAAGTACCGTTGTATCGGTAAAATTTACCGAAGTCAAACTTTACGATCAGCAATTTCGGTCGAAACAGCCCACGAGATTCAGTAATTTCAGCCAAATACTACTAAGGTCATCGGCAATAATTGCTGATGCCTCCAACTAATTTTTTTTGGACAATTTCGGTCGAACACCCCTATTTTTTTTTTGCATTCGATACAAAAAATTTGAAATAAATTTTATTTATAATTAAAAATTTTCATAATCTAGATCTATAATATAAATATTTTATACAAAAATTTAAATTAACATATTTACAATTAAATAAAAAAAATCAATAAATAACTTTAATTAAACTTATAAATTTATGTATATTATAGGAAGAAAAAAAATTATTAAAACAACAAAAATTAATTACTTACCATATCAATAAATTAATAGAAGTAACCTTCCCCATATCTTCGACATTCTTCGCCGAACATAACATCAATCAACAATAATTGCCGACCCTCCCCCACCTCTTTGTTTCATCTCCATCATGAATAGTTGCCTCCCTCGTGAATAATTACCTATATCGGCAATAATTGTTGAACTACTCCTTTTTTTTAAATTATAAATGATGTAATAAAATTTTATAATATAATTTTTATATATAATTGAAAAGAATGTCATGATCTAGATCTATATTATATATAAATTTTATGTTAAAAATTTTGAGTTTTTCAAAAGTAACCTTAAAATAAAATTGTATCGATAAAATTTGCTACATTCCCATCTAGTAAAAAATACTGATGCTAAATCTTCACTAATTTAAATTATTTGTAAATAAAAATAATTTTAATCAATGTCTATTGTAAATATATCTAAAATATATAAATTATATATACTAATGAATATTTTTAAATCAGTAGTATATTATTTATTATCAAACAAATAAGTTTTTGTCAAAAGTAGCCATTGTTTTAGTATTTTAAATCTTATTGAATTAAATTTATACCAAAATATATCGATAGAAAACATATGTATGGAGGTTAGGACAAAATTTATTTTCCATCGAGTAAAGATTTGTTTTCCAAATAACAAAAACTGTATACTATCATCTAATTTAAAAAGATTTAAAACAGTAAAATAATGCCTACTTCTGACAAAAAAAATATTTGTTTGACAATGAATCATATATTATTGATCTCCTTGGTGTTTCGGCATGTTTGGCCGACAGTAGTGGAGTCATGGCTCATTACTTTATATAAAATAAGTTTACATATGTTGGTGGGGATAGAAAATTATTATGGCTTCGGCAAAACTGATCGATAGGATATGGCCAGGTTGTGTACGTAGAATAAATTTACTATTATAAATCTTTGTAAATTAAATTATTATAGGATGGTATGTGGTTCTCGTGAAATTGGAAACAGAAAAAAAAATTGTCAGAAGCATAGGCATGTGTATAATTATTGTAGTTTATATGCGATTCAGATGCGTGTATAATTATTGTAGTTTCTGTTCGAATCCTTATATATAAACGAACAACTTATCATTTATATTCTTTAACTCATTATTTCTATTATGTAGAGTAGGAATTGTTAGTTGAATGTTGAGATAAAATTTGTCAATATTTGTTAAACACTCAAAATGAATAATGAATTTGGAAGTTCTTCAAACTATGAAGAGTTTGAAACTTCGATAGGATACGATGAGTTCAAAAGTCCGATGAACTACGAAGATGGAGTTAGAACCCCATCGTACTACGATGATAGATTTGCAACACCGACAAGCTATGGATACGCAAAAGATATACAAATGAATTCTCCCAATATTAATTAAAACTTCGACGAAGAGGTAAAATATTTTTTTTAGTATTGTAAATTGTAGCAACAAATTTAGTTAGATGAAATTAATAGTTATTATTATTATATTATTATGATAAACTCTTTTTTTTAGGATATGGATAATACATCTTTTATGACTCAAAATTATCATAGATTTTTTGTAACGGATCAAATATTTTTGGATCGAGACAAACTTATGACATGGGTTAAGAAAATGAGTAGAACTCATAAGATGATTTTAATTATCAAAGGTTCTAGAAAAGGAAATGGTATAGGGGCGGATAAAGTCTCGATAAGATGTGAATGAAGTGGAACGTACGTCCGTACTAAACCAACAGATACCGAAGGTGCATGTAATACATGTTCTAAAAAAATGATTGTCCATTTTTTATTATTGGTGTTGAAAATAATAACGGTAGATGGCAAGCGGTAGTTAGAAACGGGACACACAATCACGAATTGGCTAATTATGACTAAGGACATGTTGTTCTTAGTAAGTTGACAGAAAATGAAGTTTAATTTGTTGATGAACTTATCACAGTTAACGTAAAGCCACAGCAAATCATACCGCTTCTTCAAAAATAATTTGAAGGTAATGTAAGTATAAGAAGACATATTTATAATGCTCGACAGAAGCTTAGGTCGAAAGAAATGGACGATCAAACAATGTTACAACATGTTATGAGTATGTTGGTTGAGAATCATTATTTTCAGTAGCATCGGAGTGAGCCGCAATCAACGTAATAAGTGAACATCTATTCGCACATTCCGTATCTGTTAACATTTTACATGCATTTCCTTTTTTTTTTTGTAAATAGATTGCACGTATAAGACAAATAGATATGGTGCAATTAACTTGAAGTTGCAAATTAACACTAACACAATTGAATAATTGAATTGCTATTGCATAATGTCATACAATAATGATTTTTTATTTATTTATAATTGAAGACTACAAAGATCAATATATCATAATACTAACCCTTACAATTGTCAATTAACACTACACAAGAATTTCAACGTTGCATTTGCATATATGTCATCTGAGAAGGAGAAAATTATTTTTGGGTACTTGAGAGATTGAAGAGCTTAATAGATCTATATAGCTTCCAACCACCATTATTACCAACCGAGAACTTGCTCTTATTTCAGCTGTGGAACATATTTTTCCTACTTCAAAATATTTATTATGTAGGTTTCATGCGAATAAGAATGTAGAGGAAAAGTGTAAGAAACTCTATGGTCGTTCATCGTTCGCACGTGGTTTTATGTCATGATGGAAAATTTTGATAGATGACACGAACGAACAAACATACGAGGAACAACTTTTGTCAATGGAGGAAGATTATAGAAGCATCTTGAGCCTAATTTCGTATCTAAAGACGAATTGGCTACAACCATACAAACATAAAATTATTGCTGCATTCTTTGGTAACGTATTTCATATCCATCAACTTACAATGAATAGGTATGATTTATATTTTATCACTAAGTATAGCTAATTTAGCTTCTTTTATGTTGATAAAGTCAAATACTGAATTTTTTTTATGAACAGGGTTAAAGGTGCTCATGGATCTTTAAAAAGATTTCTGGAGACATCACGGGGTAACTTTAATACAGTGCACAAACAAATGCACACGTTCCTGAAATTACAACATGATGAGATAAAAGCATCGGTGGAGAGGTCTCGCTTCAATACTCCTCATTTTGCTACAAGTGATCTTTATGCCAATTTGAGGGGCCATGCGTCTTTATATGCAATGGAGTTGGTGAACAACGAGTGTCAGAGACTTGATTATGTACGTATGGATGATGATTTATGCGGATGTTACATGCATCGTATGCACGGGATACCATGTACACATGAGATTAAAACATACATTCATAACTACATGTCAATCCCCCTGTCGCCTATTAATTTGTTTTGGAAGAAACTCGACATAGATGGGCCAATTACTCCACCGAGACCCCAAGAACCATTAGAGGTTGCATCTTATTTACTCCATATTTTCATGGAATCTGTTATGCGCCAGCCACCGAAAATACAAAATCAGTTGGCTAGAGAGATATTTAATATTGCAGTTCCCTAGAGAACACCTCTCCATGAGCCACCAGTACGGCAGCACAGGGGTTACCCAAGGAACTCCACCAGAAGGAAACAATCTAGTTGGGAGTATACAGAACAACAATTTTGTAGTCATTCCAGATCAACTCAATGTCGGGGTCGGAGTCGAGGACGACAATCGGCATTTCTGTCATCAAGCCAATTTCAATTTCCATATGTGACTCAGATGAATCGACATATAGTTCTTTATATTAGTAGCTGGTATAATGTTTTAGGAGATGGGAATTGTGGTTTCAGAGCATTGGCTTCTATTATACTAGAAGATGAAGAACGGTGGGTTCAAATTCGTACCGACTTATATCACGAGATATTGGTGAGACGATAGTTGTACGAGAATGTGTTTGTATATGAAAGAGTTGATCAAGTTCTTAATACTATTGTCCACTAGGAAAGGGCAGCTCCGATGACATACTGGATGGAAATGCCTGATATTGGTCATGTCATTGCAACCCGTTACTGTGTGTTGTTTGCATATTACTTATTGAATGCATGCAGCTCATTCCTACTTTTAGTGGCTATGAACGAAATTCAAGGTCCTGAAAATGAAGTCACTATATTTTCCTTGCAAGACATGAGTCACTACATAGCGGTGAGCGCTAAGTTTAATGAAGTTTTTTCCATTTCAATATTATATGAATGGCTAATATAATATTTTTTTTTATTTGACAGGTATATCTTTTAGAAAATTTTCCACTCCCACCAGTACATACAAATTGAAATAGATATCGTAATAGCAGTGTTTCAACGTGGAATACCCAATATTCTTCAAGACTCGAACAATGGATCGCATTGGTACATGATGACACAGAAGACCCTCATCCTTTATCTTCGGACTCAACTTTAATGTAGAATTGTTGTAATTTTTTCTTTATTTATTTGTGTTTACATCCTTAGTAACATGTACGTGCTAAATTCAATAAATATATCCTAATTTCTATCACGAAGATCTAAACTGTGGATATATAATAAAACACTTTACTCGTGTAATTAATGAATAAGGATAGAAAGATATTGATTGATTAATAAAACACTTTATTCGTGTTGGGAAATACTGGACCTCCTTATTTTTCCTTGAATTCTCAGCCAAATGTTGACTTTTGAAAACTGAGATTTTGTGCTGACATAATAAGACGGTTGCCATCATTACGAAGCTCATTCCCACCATGTCTTTTATTCCTTTATTATCTCTTGATGACATTTAAACACAGATAGTCTAACCCAACATTTAAATCTCATACATCAATGGTAAAATAAAAACGACACCTGACATTAGTTCTAACAAACATATTTTAATATCTTTACATAACAATACGGTAATACATCAAGTTCATTACAAATAGTCACGCCGAGGTGGAGTAACTCCTAAATCACGCACAAGGGTTTTGATACATGTAACTAACTGCTCATAATTTAGAGCTGGCTCTCCCCTCCAATACAATAGGCGAATAGTTTTACGTGCTTTGTTCAGACGTTTTTTAGCTGGTATATGATGATCATCATTCGCATGTTCTACCAAATATTCTTCTATCGTAGCCAATATATATCTATGCGTTCTCGGAACATATCAATCCATATAATCATCAGCCACATCCCATGGGTATTCAACTGTCGGTCCAAAAACATCCGGACCCAATATATGTTCATACCTCAAGAATCATTGGCCGAGCATGTGTGCATAGGACACTTTGTACTTCTTGAGGGAAGGACCTCTGTATGAGTTTCTAGTTGGCTTGATGAGCTCCTCAGGGATGACTTGTATATAACCAAATTGCTGTATCACTCTATCTGGCATATGTGGTTCAACTTTCTCTAAACAACGTATACAAGTGTGATAGAATGCCATACGACAATATCTATATGGATCAGCTACTCCGTACGGATCCCAATTGACCTTTCATCAAAATATTAAACTAAATATGGATATCACAAACATAATATAGTAACAATATAATGTTTTTAGCATACCTTTGACGTAGGCATAACATCAATCTTTACGCGAAAGTACTCGAGCGTCTCGAATTTATTTTCAAATTTCTAGCCACAAGACCACCTCATACAGCGAAGATGGTCTGGATCATACCTAGATCTTTCCACTCCAAACCCCGAAAAGTATTCATATATCCACGTCTATTATAATATTCGATTGTTAGAATCATAACTAATATAGAGTATGTAATATATGTATATATATATTGATTATAAAATTACCTGTAATAGAGTGATACATCCTGTCATTTGAGCAGCATCGGCTCTAAAAGCCATACCAAGTTGTCGATATAAAAAAGCAAGTGTGGTTGCACCCCATGCATAACCTTCAACCCGGCTAAGATCTTGAAGAAAAATGATAAAGTATGGATTAACTTTATCAACTGCCTTATCGACAAACAACGATAAGCCGATCAACCATAATATATACCCGATCGCTTTTTCCTCATCCCCTAACCAGTATGATTCACATACTTCTTGTAGCCATTTAAATGGAAGCCCGCCTTTTCGAGTGACTTCATTCACTTGTATTTCCTCCATCCCAAATAAGGCACCCATTGCACCAATCATTTGCCCACGTGTGTCCGCTGTCATGTTTAAATGTAATGGATGACCATTAACTCGTAGTCCTAATATATGATGTACATCTAAAAGAGTGATTGCCATCTTCCCCCATGGCATATGAAAGCTATTAGTGTCTGGTTGCCATCTCTCAATAAATGCTGAAATAAGCGGCACGTTCACATGCTCAAATGTGCAGGATGGAAGGTGTGATAATCCTATTTATCGTATCAGAGCGGACATCCTATCATTGACGCTTTCTAAAAAACTTCTTAAAACCTCCCGCCTCATGTGGATCTTAGGACAACCCTGATCCTGATCAATACAATAAACAAATATAATGCATATATATGATTGATTAAATATAAAATAATAATTAAGAAATAATGAATATGATAAACTTACCTTTCCTAACTATAAATCTAAAGTTGCGTGACCGCCAAAGCTAGGATCAAATCAGGGATTATTGGACCTCTAGGACATGGCCCAAGCAAGTACCATTTATCCTTTAATTGTATACTCTCTTCATCTTCACTAGCATCACCTGCATCACCAGTATCACTAGCATCCCTATCATGATCATCTCTATCCTCCTCCTCCTCCTCCTCCTCCTCATCATCATTACGTACATAAGTCGATGATGATGCTCCACTAGTAATGTAGGGTAATGATGCTGGCAAATCTAATGATGATCTAGATCTACCAACAACAGTTGGGATAAACTGAGGATGATATTACTCCCATGGCAGGCTGCGTTGGTGAGGTAAGAAAATCTATATATTCTGTAGATAATGGAAAACCTCCAGACTCGAAAACTCTGACCCCTGAACCTCCCACCCCCAAACTTTCAAACCCAGAACCTCCGTACGCAGAACCTCCAACCCCCAAACCTCCAAACCCCAAACCTCCTGCCCCCAAACCTACGTACCCTCCAAATCCCGCAGTGCCAACATCAACCACAAATGATGGACGACCTGCATAGTCTGTAAATGATGGAAATTTAGGACCTTGTTGACTAGACCTTGGTTCTTCAGAAACTTCTGCATATTCTTGTTATTCTGATGCTTCTTCCGGTTCTTGTTCTCCAGATTTCTTACTTCGTCGTAATCATTTGGTAATATTCCTTCCGAAATTTCTCAAACGAGCCATCGGCTTAGGTAGCTCAGTAGCAGTCCTGTTACGTCGTGAAGAAGTAGCAACATGATGACCATCGATTCTATCTACTACTTTGTCTTGTCTGCGACTCATCTGAATTTCAATAATAAATGCCTTAAAGTCAATTATAATTACGTATATGAATTAAAGGTAATACGTGATAATATAAATAAAACTAATTACGTACATGAAATTAATATAATTAATAAATATCGACCCATATTATGATAGTAAAAGAGATATGTATACCCAACCATATAACTAAAATACAATCTCTTAAATTAATCCTATACTTTATTAATTAAATATATCAACAATATTTGTATTACTTACTAGTAGGAGTTTAGTATAATATAACAACTAAAGTATACTTAATTATGGTATGTCCCGATATATTTTTTCAATAATTCAACCAAATTTATCCAAATATATTCCATAAAAATTAGCAAACTAATTAAATATAATACAAATATAAACATATTTAATCTATTATAAATAGATTTAACAAAAATATTAAACAAATCTAACCTATTATCCTATCAGTATAATTAAAAACATTCACCAATAATCCCCACCACATAACAGTATTTAACATATTTAATGAAAATATAAATAAATCTAATAAATATCTAATCATATATAAATAATACAATAACATAATTAACGAAGTATTAACAAATCTATAAACATAATAAACAAATTTAATCAACTTAACCATAATTAAAATATATCATTAAAAAATATCATTAATAAACCATAATTAATATATACAAATTACATATCCTAACAAATTGCCAAAACTCTACAATAGAGAGATAATTTACCGAACCTACCTTTAATTAAATTATGAGAGCATAATTAATATAATTAATAAATCATAATTAATATATATAATTACACATCAAACAAATTGCCAAAACCTTAGAATAGAGAGATAATTTACCGAACTTATATTTAATTAAATATGAGAGCATAATTAATATAATTAATAAACCATAATTAATATATATAATTACACATCAAAGAAATAGCCAAAACCCTAGAATAGAGAGAAAATTTACTGAACCTATATTTAATTAAATTATGAGAGCATAATTAATATAATTAATAAAATATAGTTAACATATATAATTACACATCCAAAAAATAGCCAATACCCTAGAATAGAGAGATAATTTACCGAACCTATATTTAGTTAAAATATTAGTGCATAATCAATATACTTAATAAACCATAATTAACATATATAATTATATATCCTACAAATAACCAAAACTATAGAATAGAGATATAATTTACCAAACCTACATTTAATTAGAATATTAGAGTACAATTAATATTATTAATAAACTATAATTAATATATATTTTTATATCCTAAAAATAACCAAAATCCTATAATAGAAAGATAATTTACTAAAACCTAGATTTAATTAAAATATTAGAGTATAATTAACAGAGTATAATAAATCTAAAAATATATTTTATAAAATTAATCAATTAACCATAATCAAAATATATTATTAAGATAAAATATAATTAACAAATTATTATTAATAAACATAATTATAATTATAATTAAGATGAAACCCTAGATGGTGATAATATACGGCCCGAGCATCGGCAGATGAGGCCGAAGCGGATACATATGCATCAACATGTTTGGTCGAAGTGCACCGTTGGCATCGGCACAATTTGCCGAACCAAACTGCCTACATTGGCAATTTTAGCCGATCTCATCCCCATGCCTTCGGTAAATTTAGCGGAAACCCAGCAAATACATCGATAGATTTTGTCAAATCTAATGAGATCTATCAGCATATTTCACCGATCTCGTCCTACTAATTTTTTTTTCTTCTTACATCTACGATCTAATTAATAAAAATAAAATTTATACTTACATATTTATAAATTTAAAAAATTAAAACTCATATAGTTATACATTAAAAATTAAAAATTAAAATTGAAACTTACCTTCAACATGATGATGGAAAAAAAATTCAGCCAAAAACATCTGTTGTTCATAGAAGGAAGGAAGGAAGAGAGAAGAGAGAAGAGAGAAGCAAGAGAAAGTAAAAATGTAGAAAAAAAGTGTCGGCGAAAAAGGTAAATAAAGCAACAATAATATTTTAGTTATTTATTGTCAAAATATTTTCTATACACAAAATCTACGTTATCCATAAAACAGCTACGTACTTATGTACTACCCCATCAAAGTATCATCCCGTCTAATTTGAAACGAAACACAACCAAACTGATTGCAGTCGAATTGATTTTCAAATATGGGGGGATTGCTTTTTATGCCCACGTTTCTTTAACGGCTACAGTGGATACGTTGCTACCTACCAGAATCCATCGTGAAATGATGTATACACCAAGTCAGTAGTTGGCAATGTTACTCTACAGTATTCCGCATTTCTTTAGTAGTAATCCTGTTTATTATCATTATTATTATCTCAATTTAGCAATATAAGACCAAGAGAGCCCTCTAGATTATTAATTAAATATAACTTAGTGCTTATTTAATATGAGTGTGATATAAATATAAAATTATCTTTGTAATTTTTATTTTTTATACAATATAGTTAAAAAATAAAAGAATTTTTTTAATGAATATTCATTTTAAATTTTAATTTTATCTGAAATAAATATTTATTATTTTGTAATAATTAATATATAATAGAAGAAAAAAAATTATCTACATTTATGTTAATCCTACCAAGCGCTTCCTACTCGTCCGTTTGATTTGCGACGAATTGAGTTAAGTTAACTTATTTACATCCATTCGCTTCATTTGAATACAGGGTTAAATTAATCTTAAGTTAATGTTAAATTTCTCCCTTCATTTATCCCACTTCTCATTATTTTTATGAAGTTCTGATTTAAGGCCAATTGGATGAAAGATATATATATATATATATATAGATACCTAATTGAGAAAAAAATATATTCCCTTAATATATGTGTTATAGAAGAAAATTTAAATATAAATATTATTTATTTTATTTTTATTTTATATTCACCTCAATCTAAATAAAATTAAAATAATATTCATTTAAATTCATATAAATTAGATTTATTTTTATCTAAATAATATTTTAAAATATTCAATTTAATTTTTTTTATTTGAATTAACTTTTAATATTTATCCTAATCAAACAATATACGTTAACACGTTTCTGCCTTTTGAAGTAGAACTTGGGCCGTTGGTCATGCTTCTGTAGCTTTGAGACTATTGGGCAGCCGAAGGAAAATAAGCACTTGGGGATGCCCCGCCTTCCTTGCGCCCAAGAGGGAGGCGCACTACCGTCTTTGCTCTGATTGAGCTATTTATGGTTTTTTCTTTCAACATAAGAAAAGGGGAAGAATAAATAAATAAATAAACAAAGGCGAGGAACGAAGGCGTCCGTCTAAAGAGGGACCTGTCGGCATCATTGCGCGCATGCCTGTCTGCCTTTTGTGATAAAAATTTTTTTTAAAATTTTTATAGTCTATTTAGATAAAATTAATATAATAAAAAATAAAATAATTTTAATATATTTAGTTATAAGTATAAAATATTATGTATATATAATTATACTAATATATACACCTAATTATAAATAAATATACAGGTAATATTTTCTATATGTACATGTATATTAGGATAGTAAAAAAAATGGACTAAATATCAAATAGATTAATTAATTTTAATTATTTTAATCTAAATGGACCACCAACTATTTTTTTAAAAAAAAATTCGAACAAAATTTGCCTCTTGTTGTGGAATCCGAAAGATAAAATGTTTCGGGCCTAATTTATAATAAGTATCCTTTTGGTTTTAAGCACATGCATTAAAAATTACAGAAAAATAATTGATATAATTATAGTATTTGTTAAATATTTAATATTGATAAAATTAGAAACAAATGCTCCAAATATAATTATAATAATTTGTTGGGAAAATAAAAAATTAAAGAAAATATAAAATATGGTAAATTAATAAAAGTATTCAATATTTTACATTGAACATATAAAAAAATATTTATTTTAGGTAATGCTGAAAACAATAAAATAATATTTAATATTAATCGAATTTAGTAAATTATATGATACTTAGAATTTTATTATTATAATTATTATACATTTTTCTGTGGATTTTTATATCTTTACACTCTCATTATTAATTAAGTATTCAATAATTATTAGGATTATATTATTTATTTATTTATTAATTTTTAATTTAAGAAAAGAAGAATCGGATGTAGGACCGACCATGTTAGTCTACTGTGTTTTTCCTAGCCTTTTATGGCTAAACATTTAATTAAATTGGTGGCAGAAATCCACCGCTGAAAAGTGAAAATGGGCGAGGGAGGCTTCGTGCGTTGGAATTTTCTATGATTAGGACCGATTAAAGCAAGCAAGTAGAGTCTGCGATCGAATAATGAATGAATAAATTGACTAAAAATCTCGCTAATGCCTAATCATGACTGGAACTTACGAGGGGAGTCGCTGGCGTTCAGTTGAAATCACACATGTGTGCCGACTTCTCTTTCGGTAAAGTGCCGACCCACCACCAGAACGATACAGTGGATTAGGCTGAAATCACCGTAAAATTTGGAAAAGTCGTTGAACTTATTTGGCTGTTGTTACGGATAACCATCTGTATTTATCATAAACATAAAGGCATTAATAGTCACATTTGAGAAAAAAAAAAAACACAAAAAACTTGTGTGACTAGAACCACACTTCTAAACCACTTATAAGTTCATAACTTTATATAATAATAAATCCATGTTCAATTTTTTTTCTCTTTCAATATTATAATATGTTTATGGTGGCAAAATTTATATGATAATTTATTTTATTTTTATTTTTATGGATGCTCTATGAATTAATTAAAAAAAAACCATTTTCATTAAATCAATACTTCACTAAATTTATAGTTCTCTCTATATTTAATATATTATCATTGTATATTTTAAAAATAAAATTTATTCATTAATATACTTCAGTATATATAAATAAAAAAAAATATTATATTAGGTTGTGATATCAACTTAAAAATTATTTAAAGTTGAAGGAGTTGTCAAAATAAATTCTAATACCAGCTTCTGGTATCGGCTTAAAACGCTTGAAATCAAAAGAACAGTCGAAACCAACTCTGATACCGACTTGTGGTATTAGATTCAAAAGTTTGAAATTGGAAGAACGGTTCAAACCAACTTGTAACACCTCCAAAATTCACTACTAAATTTTTTTGTTTTATTAAAATAGTTAGCGGAAGCAGAATAACAAAACTGTAAATTCTGGAAATATTACCGCCACACTTAGTACCAGACCAGTTCACTCCTATCGTTCCAGTACCAAGTGCTAAGACTAAAAAGAAAAATACAACTTTACAAGAAACTCAAAACATATTTAAATTAAAGTGGTGTAGTAAGCCATTTATAAGAATAAAATATACTAGTGGTAGTTGCAAAACAACAAATACATTGATATCAAGAATTTAAAAGAGAAAGAGGACAACCCTAAGACTTTTCAAATAGTTCATTACGCCCTTTCCCGATAGTCCACTTGAATAGCACTTGAAAAGGACTTGCAAAGGTCACTCCCTATTAAATAGGCAAGGGCCCCACGAATGGAACCCTTCAATATTATGGTACTGAGTAACCCTTTAAAATACACTTAACAGTAAACCCGCAATAAAACACATGATACAATACTATATACATACATAATAAAAGGTACATACATAATATTCACTTTCATACATTCACATACTTAATAAGTCAATCAAATATTAATATGTCATAATGAACAATCGATACTTTTAGGGCCTTAAGCCATTAGTCCATCATTAATCAACTATCTCGGATTATAAATATCCATGTAAGTGTGGGAACCCCACTATTATAGCCAGTGGACCAGAATACATACAGAGCAAAATGCACCTAACCACGATTATTGCCAGTAGATCAGTCTCTAGGGAAGAACGCTCCTTGCCACTATTATTCATCGGTGGATCGGTCTGGCCCCGACTCACATGATATTCCACTATAAGTAATTAGTATTTTCCATAATTTATTCACAATCAAATCAAATTTATTGAGCTCGAGAACTCCACTATTATAGCAGGTAGATCGGTACTCATAAACATCATCTAAGGCAAAACCTCTTAGGCCACTATTATATCTGGTGGATCGATACTCATAATATAATTCAACTGGGCCCGACTCACTAATCTTTAACTTTCACGATTAGTGTTTTTCCTTTTTAATCAGCACACCGATCGGGATACAAAACCTCTTAGGCCACTATTTTCCTCGATAAGGAGATCAAGATCCCGGGATACAAATGTACACCGATCACACTGGTGCATAAAAGCTACCCAATACCCTTTAACCATCAACCCAGGGATGCAAAGGTACCCTGGTCGTACTGGTGCATAAAGATAACTTAGTATCCTACTGACAATGACACCTAATCCATAAGTATGCATACCCTCTAAATAGATCTGTAGAGTTAGATAGAGTAAGATATAGGGTCTGGTGAGGGCATAAAGGCACACCAACAAATACCATAATAACCATGGGTTAAACCACGTCTTTAGGGTAGCGGCCCTTAAAGAGCCACCATTTCTGATCTTGAGGTCTTTCACTTTAAGAATTAGTGTCTTAATTAAGGTGATCATAAAAAGCACCACAATTAGATACTTATTCACTTTCAATCATTTTGATTCGTTAGGTATTTCTTATTCAAGCAGTTATCCAAGGTAACCTAGAGGAATCATTAAGGCCATCATAATCTCATCCAATTCTGATTTAGGATCCATTCTCGTGATACTTATTAATTGTCAAATACTCTTATCTTGCCATTCAGTATTACTTGAGTCATATTACGAGATTCCGCTATCACAACGACATGTTAGATATAAATTACTCATTTATCCCTTACTTATATGATTACTAAGTCATCCCTTCCTTACTTGATAAATTATTATATTACCCTCCATGTTGCATAATTACTAAATTATCCCTTCCTCGATTTAGGTTATCAAGTTATCTCCCATACTTATTATGTCACCAATTACCCTTCATAATTGTTACACTTAACATATTTTTCTTTTGGTTGGTTAGATTACCAATTTGTCCTTCTCCTTTATTATAATTAACAAATTGCCTTTTAGTTGGTCAAATTACCAAATTATCCTTCTCCATTATTATAATTACCAAACTACCATTCTACATTATCAAAATCACTAAATTACCCTTTAGTTGGTTAAATTACCAAATTGCCCTTCTCTATTATCATCATCATTACCAATTGACCCTTCCTTCACAACAAATTACCATTTTATCCCTCTATTTTATTAAATTATCATTTTACCCGCCTTCATACCAAATTATCATTTTACCCTTCTCTTTTATTAAATTATTATCATTTTACCCTTCTCCATTATTATAATTACCATTTTATCATTCTACATTATTATAATTACCATTTTACCCTTCTCCATTATTATAGTTATCATTTTTCTCTTTTACTTACAAATTACCATTTTATCATTTACATCCAAAATTACCATTTTGCCCTTTATTTATGAAATTACCATTTTTCCCTTTACTTATAGAATTACCATTTTACCCTTTACTTACAAAATTACCATGTTACCCCTCTACTTCCAAAATTACCATAATACCATTTTACTTACCAATTTACCATTTTACCCCTTTACATCCAAAATTGCTATTTTGCCCTTTACTTACAAAATTACCATTTTACCCATTTACTTCCAAAATTACCATAATACCCTTTTACTTATTTTACCCATTTACTTCCAAAATTACTATAATACCCTTTTACTTACCAATTTACCATTTTACCCCTTCACATCCAAAATTGCTATTTTTCTCTTTACTTACAAAATTATCATTTTACCCATTTACTTCTAAAATTACCATAGTACCCTTTTACTTACCAATTTACCATTTTACCTCTTTACATCCAAAATTACCATTTTACCCTTTACTTAAAAAATTACCATTTTGCACCTTATTACACCACTTATATTAAATTATCATCACTACATGAAATATTAAGATTAATACCCCATTCTTATCATCCAACTCCACAACTACTATATTTAATATAATACTCATTAGCACCCACACATATTAGGTCACATTTTTGCACAAGACATATTACTAAAATGCCCCTAGGGCTCTCAATAATATCATTCATGCATTAATGGTCACAATAACATAACACATCATGAATAAGTACTTGACATTTTTCATAAACAACCAAACTCTTTCCTTAAGCAATATTTCCATACATAGCATATAATCTAACATGCTTCATTTTTATCAATCAATACAAGAGACTACATATAATATATTAAATAATATATATAACATGCAAAACAATATATTAAAGCCATATGTGCTAGCATACGTTAATCTATACGTTTAAGTGTGGTTTAACGATTACCTTAATTCCCACAAAAATAAACCTTACCGGTATTTAGGTTAAAGATTCAATCTTTGATTAGCAAAACCATTACCTATAAATAATATCAATGTTTATTATATTAGAAATAAGAAAAACCAAAGCATAAGAGTTTATAACACTTAATTAATGAAATACTTAACTTAAAATATTATTATACCTTAAAATTTATTAAACAAAACATACCCAAGCATGCAACAACTCATACTACTCATGCAACATGAGTTGCATACAAATAAATGAGGGGGAGGGGCTCGAAATGGTAAGAAAGGGAGGAGGGAGTGGTGTTTTCGGGCTAGGGTTTTAGGGCTAGGAAAGAAGGCATGTGGGGGAGGATTTAGGGCAAGGGAAGGGTGCAGGAGTGGAGAGGGGTTGTATGTGGTGGTCGGGGATGGGTTAACAACTGCCAAGGGTGGTGTGGCAGTGACAACAAGGCTGTGAACGTGGTTGCCAAGATAGAGGGGGCTGAGAAGGAAGGAAAAGGGAGGAGGAAAATGAAGGCCTGTAGGTGGTTGTTTCGCCAAAGGAGGTGTGGAGGTGGTAGAGGAGGTTGCAGGGATTGGTTTGGTGGCTCAGGTGGTGGCAAAGGCAGCCGGACAGTGGTAGAAAGAGGAGGTGCAGGGTGGTTGTCGAGAAGGAAGAAAAAGAAGAGGCGAGGAAGAAGGGGGCTGCAAAGTGGCTCGAGAGGTGGTGTGATGGTTTAGGGGTGAGGTAGAGGGTGGCAGGGGGTTGTGCAGGTGGCTGGTGCGGCAGTGGAAGCAGTGGAATGCAGAGGCGTTGCAAAAACAGGGAGGGAAATGGAAGGAGAAGAAAGGAGAGAAAGAAGGTTGGGGAAGGGGAATGAAGGCTTGAAAATGGGCAAGATGAAGCAAGGAGGGAAGAAGAAAAAGAAGGCGAAGAGAAAGGAGGGGATAGGAGGCTCGATTGGGTGGCGGTAGGGTGGTAGGAGTAGGGGAGTTGCAGGGAGAGGGAAGGGAAAGGAGGGGC
This sequence comes from Tamarix chinensis, assembly GCA_030549775.1. NCBI lineage: Eukaryota > Viridiplantae > Streptophyta > Magnoliopsida > Caryophyllales > Tamaricaceae > Tamarix > Tamarix chinensis. The sequence continues at coordinate 17,153,698 of CM060172.1, read as the reverse complement.
ATGAGTAAGGAGAGAGAGAGAGGTGGTAGGGCCGAGATGGGGCAGGAAAAATGGCAATAGAGAGAGAGAGAGAGAGAGAGATAGGGAGAGTAGTAGGGGAGGAGGGTTGCAAGTAGGGCGGTCGGAGATGGCAGAGATGGTAGGGTATGGCGTCGGGGAAAAGGAAGAAGAAGAAAGTGTAACAACCCAAAATTCACTACTTTTTTTTATAAAAGCGGAAGTAGTTAAAATAGAAACTCTTAAATTCAAACTCGTGACTTATGGGGATGTTGCCGCCACACTTACTACCAAACCGGATTCTCTCCGACCTTTTCAATACCAAGTGCTAAGGCTAAAGAAAAGATTATCATTTGAACCCAAACCAATAGTTCATAAATAATTAGAAAGAATCATACATAAAAAATTAGAGTACACGTAAAAGAATCATGAATCAGAGTACATAGTCAAAATTCCAGAAAAAAGAAGAAATAACACTTTTGTAAGATAAAAGCTTCATCTAGAAAACTCAATACAAGGTAATAAATTAAAAAGGATAAATCCGATACAAGAAGAAATAACAGAAATAAAGAAGATAACAAGAAGAGAGAATACGACCATGAAACTCTCGAAATTTGAGTCAAAATATGCTCAACACTCGGCCCCGACTGATGTCTCGCCCACTTGCATAAAGTCAGAAGGGCCTACTACTCGTGGGAATAAGCGGCACCCATGAAACAAGTGATCAGTACGCTACATACTGAGTAAGGTAACCAAGCACTAAGGCCAACACATAAGTACATAATCCATGCAGAATAATAACAAGGCATAATCACCAACACAATAACGTAAAGGCAAATGAATGATCAGGTAAAAATGCCAAGATCCAATATAGTTCAAATTAATTACTTCATAAATCCTTTATCAAAATTTTTTTCATACCATGATCTTTATCAAGTCCATACGAGTACGGGAACCCCACTATTTTAGCCGGTGGATCGGTCGCGAGGGTACATGCCCTGCCACTATTTCAGCCGGTGGGTCGGTCGCGAGGGTAATATACCCTGCCACTATTTTATGACGGTGGATCAGTTTGGCCCCTTTCTCGTATAGTGTTCCACTATAAGTAATTAGTGTCTTTCCCATGTCTTAGCAACTACAGGGTTTGATTTTGTTGAGCTCGGGATCCCCCGCTATTATAGCCAGTGGATTAGTCACGAGGGTGCATGCCCTGCCACTATTTTAGCCAGTGGATCGGTTGCGAGGGAAACATTCTTTGCCACTATTATGCCGGTGGATCGGTTTGGGCCCGACTCAACATCTTCCACTTTACATAATTAATGTTTTAAGTTTCTTATTTGAAAGCTTTTATTCTAGACATGCACGAATCATTCTCTTTATACTTCACACATCACAAATCATAAAATTCCACAATCATAATTACACTTTAATCACCAAATACACATGATATAACAAAAACCCTAAGCAACCACACCAAACCCTAATTAACCACAACAGACCATAGTTAATCACTCCAAACCCTAATACAGTCTCCTCCATACCCTTATAATATCCTACGTACTATTTTTCACCCAAAACTTACAAACACCCAAATAACTCTTCTATTACATTCCTTACATCCTAGGTTAACGTTCCATACATAAATTTCACTCCCATGCAAAGTTTACACATCCCATGCAACCTCTCGAACTTTTCATATAAACCCTAAATCCCATGCAATTATTAACTCCTATGCAAAACCCTAACTCTACCATGAAAACCCAAATACCATCATACAAACCCTAATACCACTATACAACCATTAATACCACCATGCAATCATTAATACCACCATGCAAACCCTAATACCACCATGCAACCATTAAAACTACCATACAAACCCTAATACCACTATGTAATCCCTAATACCACCTTACAAACCCTAACACCACTATACGACCATTAATACCACCATACAATCATTAATACTACCATGCAAACCCTAATACCACCATGCAAACCCTAATACCACCTTACAAACCCTAACACCACTATACGACCATTAATACCACCATACAACCATTAATACTACCATACAAACCCTAATACCACCATGCAAAACCCAAGATTCCGCTATACAAAACCTTAAATTCATTCCACACAAAACCAATGATTCATCCATACCAAACCCTAGATTCAAACAATATAAAACCCAAGATTCATCCATACCAAATCCTAAATTCAAACCATATAAGGCCTAAAGATTCATCCATACAAAACCCTACATTAGATCCTTCCATACAAAACCATAAATTAAATTCTCCCATACAAAACCATAGGTTCACTTCTCTCACACAAAATCATACAAAACTATAAATTAGATTATCCTATACCAGACTATAAATTAGATTCTTCCTCACGAAACCATAAATTTTACATTTTATTCTTCCCCTCATGAATTATTAAAATAATTAGGTCAACTCACATCCCTTGGTCAACCTCTTTCCCCATCCTCCTTTTTCATCCTTTCTCCCTCACAAAACACATCAACACCCTCACATGCATGTCTTATAGGGTCACAACACATATCATCATATGTCAATAATACACATGCCATATAACAACACAAGAATATGCTTGAATTCTACGTCATACCATATATGAAATAATTACAATAATAAGCATAGGATACATAGCATGTGAATCACATAATGCATATAAGCACACAAAAGGCCTTAGCACCCTTTACCTAAAACGACACTGGTCTTGGAGCATGCTCCTGCGCCTCCTTAGGGCTTTGACTAATTTTACCTATTATGAGGAAAAAGCTAAAATTAGACTCCCTCCTATCAAAATACTTTTAATCACTAACTTATTATAAGACTAGATTTTTAAATATATAATAATATATTAATAAAATAACCTTAACTAATTACTAACTTTGTTTAAGATATAGAAATATTATAAAAGTTGATAATATAAGGTTGAAAACTTTACTCTAATAATAGTAAGAATGATACTAAAATAATAATAGCAATGACACTAAAAATAATATTAATGATAATATAAATAAGAATAATAATAATAGTGACAATAATAATAATAACAAGGACATTGTTCAAAACAAAGTGAAATAAGGGCTCTGGCCCCTTTACTAAAATAATAATAATAATATTATTAGTAAAATAAATAACCAAATTTAGTAATAATAATAGTGATGAAATGATGATGATGATGATGATGATGATAATAATAATAATAATAATAATAATAATAATAATAATAATAATAATAATAATAATAATAATAATAATGATGATGATGATGATGATGATGATGATGATGATGATGATGATGATGATGATGATGATGATGAAGATGATGATGATAATCATAATAGTAATAATAGTAAGGATAATATTTGAAGATAAAAGGAAGTAGGGTTTCCACCCTACATTGAGTAATAATAACTTAATAAATAATAATAATATCACTAGTAGGAATAAATACTAATAATAATAAAAATACTAATAACCCTAATAATAATAAGACATGATATTTATAATACTACTAATAAATTTAAAATACGCACAATAGGGTCTCAGCCCTATATAAAATAATAATACTAACACTTGAATATAATAATAACAACAACAACAAAAACAACAACAACAACACTAATGGTAAGGTAATAATAATAATAATACTGAAATAATAATAACAACAATTTTGAAATAGTAAATAATAATAATAATAACATATTAGTATTAATAATAAAGATAACAACAACAATAATAATACTAATAATAATAATAAAATTGAATTAAAATATAATAGGGATTCGACTCTCAATAGAATAATAATGAAAATATTAATATTAATAATACTAATAATACATATTAATAATGGAAATATTAATAATGATAAGAATAATAGAATCTATATTAGAATAATTTAAATAAAATAATTTAAGGCTTGTAAAAACAGGGGAAAGGGTTGAGAGAGTCTAGGGTTCAACCTTAGGTTGGCAGGGATAGCCGGCACCAGCGGTGGTGCACGGTGGCGGCGGTGGTGGCCTGAAAAAGAGAAGAAAAAGGGAAAATTGAATGCTGGGAAAAAGATAGGGAGGATGGAGGTAGAAGTTGGGCTATTTAAGAATGCCTAGAGGGAGAGGAACAGAATGGAAGTGGCGGCACAATCAAAGGTGGTGGCACACGACGACGGTGGTGGAGGCCGAATGGAGAAAAAGGAGAGAGAGGGAGGAGGAGAGGGAGGGAGAGGAACGGAAAGGTAGGGGAAGGTAGAGGATGGTCTGCAGTATAGAATGGGAGGTGAAGGAAGCAACAGAAGCGGCGGAAGTGGTGGCTAAGGGCGATTCGAAGGGCGGCGGTGGTAGGAGAAATGGCTGTTTGGAAAGGTTACTTCGCACAGCCGGGGTGGCTTGTGCAGGAAGAATTGAGAGGGTTAGATGGTTTGGTTAGCTAGAGGGTGGAGCAAGGAGTACACGGGTGGCCAGAACGGGTGGCGGTATTGGCCGGATGCGACATAAATGGCGTCTAAAGGGTAGGTGGCGGCAATATCGGGGAATTCTGGGTAAGTGACCAAAACTCAATACAAGGCACAATCTGGGGGTATTTATAGACTGAAGGGGAAGTTAGGGTTGAAGGGAAGGTGGGGGAATGGTAGGAAGGAGTGGGCATTGGCCGACAAGGACAACCGACACACTTTCCCGATCGTGGTCTACAAGTGGCCAGGGGAGAGGGAGATCATGTGAGGAATGGGGAGTTGATTGGGTTGAAAAGGTTGACGGTTAGTAGGGAAAAATAGGAGGGAAAAGGTCGGTCAAAGGGGCAAGATAGGCGGCAGATTTTTTGGAGGTGTCGGTGAGTTGCAGATCGGTGTCGACGAGGATGAGGAAGAAGGAAGAAGAAGATGGGGGGGGGAACCGGCGGTTCAGGGTAAAAAGAAGGAAAAGAAAAGAAGGGGAGACCGAGCCAAGCGTGAGGTGAGGGAGCAACTTAAACCAAACAACGAGTTTCAACGGAAAAATAAAGGAAGTGCCACGCAATGAGGGAGAAAGAAGAGGATCAGTTGTGCGGGCTGGGCCGCACGAAGGAAAGGAGGAAGAGGGAGAACTAGGCCGCTGGGAGAGGTAGGCCCAAACGGGGAGGGGAGGAAAAAGAAAAAAAGAAAGAAAAAGAATTTAAATGAAGAAAGAAAAAGAAAAAGGAAAAGGGAAAAAGGGAAAATAATTAAATTGGGTATTTATATTAAAAATATTTGGAATATTTAAAAATAATAATATTTAAATAAAATAATATTTAAATCCCTTTTTAGGCTAAATTAAGATTTTTAAGATTTTTCATAAATTCCATTTTAATTAGCAAAACACCCTAATTTTCTTCAATTAAATTATTTATAAAATTAATATTATTCTAAATAAAATAATTTATTTAATTAATTTCCAAAATAAAATCCTTAATTAGCTAAAATACCAAAATTTTTCCAAATTAAAATACTTGTATATTTCTTCTTAATTTGCCCTAAATAATTTCCTTTTATTTTAATAAAAATAACTTATTTAATTAATTTTCATAATAAAATATTATTTAATACTAAATAATAAAATTATAATTTTTGGGGCATTTCAGAAAGAAAGAAGGGGGTGTTGCGTGTAGGTCGGGCGAAGGGAAGTGGGGAGTGGGCCAGCCCGATTGGGGAAGAAGGAAGGAAAGAAAGTAAGGGAGGTTGGGTCGGGCGGCACACGTAGGAGAAGGAAGAAAAGAAAAGGGGGGTCTGGGCTGGGCAACGTGAGCGAAGAAAAAGGAAGGAAAGAAATGGACCAACGACCCAAGGATGAGGAAGGCAGGGCAGGCCGGCAAAGAAAGGGGAAGGAGGGGAGAAAGGGAGGGATGGGCCAGCAGCCCAACATGTAGGGGAAGAAAGGCAAGCCAAGGCCTGGCAGCTCGAAGAAAGAAAAAGGAAAAAAGAAAGAAAGGAGAATCAGGAGAAAGAAAAGGGAAAGGGAGAAGAAAAGGAAAGGGAAAATGAGGAAAATAAAATAATTTAATTTATAAAATAATAAAATGTAATATTTTTGGGTAATAAATTTATTTACTAATTTAATTTAATATAATTTAATATATGGGCTTAAAAAGTTAATTTTAGGAAGAATATCGGTTTGGAAAATTATTTAAATAAAAAGAGTATGATAAAATAACAAAATATTTATTTTAATTTATTAAATATTTATATCCAATTTTATAAACTTAAAAATCCATAAAATAATTAAATATATTTAAAAGGTAATTTATCCTCAATAAAATTATTTATTAAATTATAGGCTTTTAAACTTTCTAGGGATTACACTTCCCTTTTTCTATTTTATAATATAAGAAAAACTCTCAATATATTCTATCCATTTCTCTTGTCTCTTATTTAGCTTATATTGATTCTTTAAATATTTAACAAGTTCATGATTAGTATTAATAATAAATTCTCTAGGACATAAATATTGTTGTCACACTTCTAAGGCTCTAACTAATGCAAAAAATTCCTTCTCATAAGTAGAATAATTTAAAGTGCTCCCACTTAGTTTTTCACTAAAATAAACTGTAGGTCTACCATTTTAAGAAAGAATAGCCCTAATTCCAAGCCTTGAAGCATCACAGTCTAATTCAAGCATCTTATCAAAATCAGGTAATACTAAAATAGGTGTTTGTGTTAATTTTTCCATAAGTAATTCAAAAGCTTTTTGTTGTTCTAAACCCCATCTAAAACCTGAATCTTTCTTAGGTACAGTAGTTAAAGGAGCAGTTAATGTGCTAAAATTCCTAACTTACCTATGATAAAACAAATATAATCCATGAAAACTTCTAACTTTAGTAATAGACTTAGGTACTAGCCACTCCTAAATTGCCTTAATCTTTTTCTTTTATCAACTAATACTTCGTCTTTACCTATAAAAAATCCAAAAAATACTACACTATCTAAACAATACCTTGATTTCAATAGATTAGAATATAATTGCTCTTCCTTAAAAACTTCCAATATAGCCTTAAGATGCACTAAATGTTTCGTCATAGACTTGCTATAAATAAGTATATCATCAAAATATATAACCAAAAATTTTCCTATAAATTCCTAAGGACATGGTTCATAAGTCTCATAAAAGTGCTTGGTGCATCAATAAATTGAAAAGGCATAACTAGCCATTCATACAACCTAAAATTTGTTTTAAAAGCGGTCTTCCATTCATCACCAGGTTTCATCTTAATTTGATGGTATCCACTTTTTTAAGTTAATTTTAGAAAATATCACAGCTCTATATAACTGATCTATCATCTCATCCAACCTAGGTATAGGGTATATACATTTAATTGTTTTCTTATTAAGAGCCCTACTATCCATATACATTCTCCAGCTACCATCTTTCTTAGATACCAACAAAACAAACACTGCATAAGGACTCATAGATTCCTTAATATACCCTTTATCTAATAATTCAGTGACTTGATTTTTTAATTCCTTTATTCTTCAAGGTTAGCTCTATATGTAGGTTTTTTGGGTATAAAAACTCTAGTAATAAAATCTATATTATGTTCTATACCCCCTTAAAGGAGGCAACCCATGAGGATTGTCTTCTGTAAACAAATTGGAATAACCATTCAACAATTCTTGAACACTACCAGGTAAAGACTCTAATAAATGAGGTTGACATTCATAAAATTCCTTAAATACCATCAAATAGACAATCCTATGTTCACCTAAAGCACATTAAACTTCACTTTTCTTTGTACAAAACCATACAGCCCTTTTAGATTCTTTGAAATTTTCCTTAAGATCTAAAGTTTGCTTACTTAAGGCCTCATAATCAGATTTCATCTTAACCTGAAGTTGATCATCATAAATTTGTTTCAAAGAAAGGGGTATCAAAATAATATTTTTATTTTCATTAAACAAATTATACCTATTCTTATATCCATCATGAATAAATTTTCTATTATACTGCCAAGGTTTTCTTAATAATACATGTGTAACATATATGGGTACAATATCACATAACATAGAATCCTTATATTTCCCTAATTTCAAATTTATCAAAACTTCTAATTGACCTTAACATCCCCTAATTCATTTAACCACTGAAGCCTATAAGGCGTTGGATGTTTAGTTGTTCTTAGTCCGAGTTTAGACACTAAAAGTGTACTAGCAGCATTAATGCAACTACCACTATCTGTTGCCATATTAAAATATTTATCATTAATTAAACATCTGGTGGGAATTTTTTTTCCTTTGTACAGCATTAGGATTAGGTAATTTATTGCTAGTTAAGGCCCTATGCACCACAAAAAGCTCTTGGTTAATAGGAATTTCTATTTCCTCCTCAAATTCATCAAGAATATTCTCTAAATCAACATATTCTATGTCCTCATTCTCAGGCTTAGACTCAATATCACCTGATTCCCTAATTAATATATGTCTTCTATTAGGACACTCAAATGCTATATGACCAAGACCTCTACATTTAAAACATTTAATGTCTCTAGCTCTAGTGGGAACATTACTACTACTAGACATCACTGCTTTATCCTTATCATTTTTATACCCAACTTTAAATTCATGATTATGACTTTTAAATTCTGGTTTACCATTATTGTTCAATTAATAGAACTATTAGTCCCAAATTTTTTCTTAAAAATGTTCTCGAATCCAAGTCTAGGTGGTTTAAATTGTCTATTCCTCTTAATTCGTCCTATTTTAATAGAAATACCTACCATTTCTTCTAATGTCCTATAAGGATATAGTTTCACCTTATTAGCAATTTCCTAATTTAATCTGCCTAAAAATCTTGTCATTGTTGCATCCTCCTCCTCTGTAATCCCAAACTTAATTAAAGCCATTTATAATTCCTTGAATTGCTCATCAACAACCCTAGTTCCCTGAGTTAAGGTATGTAATTTCCTATATAATTTCCTATAATAATAATTTGGTATGAACCTCTTTCTCATTAAGGATTTAAATTCAACCCAAGTATACATAGGTTGTTCTCCATTTCTATGCCTAGATGAGACTAAGTTGTAATACCATGAGGATGCATAGTTAGTGAATTCTATAACCACTACTTTTATTTTCTTTTCATTATAATTGTTATGACACTGGAAAACTAATTCTATCTTTTTCTCCTATTCAAAATAATAATTAGGGTCATTTCTACCATTAAAACTAGGTATATTAAATTTAATATAACCAAATTCCTATCAATTTGATCCATATCACAATTATTCATATGATGTGGCCTAGGGCATCTATCATCATTAAATGACACTTGATCTTCCAATTCATCTAACTCATTAGGAGTGGGTACCCTATGTCTAGGTTCCATAGGAACTCTACCAAGTATGCTAGTAGGCTCATATATTCTATTACCTTGTAGATTATTTAACCTAGCGTTCTATTCCCCTAATCTTTATTTTAGATTAGTAGATAATGCAAAAAATTGAGTAGTTAATTATTCTTGAAAAGTCCTAAGTGTTCCTAACATATCATTGGTGGGTGTTGTATAGATTAGTTCACAGAATGGCCATTGTTTGACATATTACAACTTACTAATTATCTTCTAAATTATTCAAGCAAATTTGCATAATAAGTGTAAAAAATAAAGTAAATACCCTAATAGGCACAATAATAATAGAGAACAATAAGAACTCACTCAAGTGATAACAAGCAGTAACACTACAGAACCAACAAGAACAGATTATATCAAACAACAACAAAATTGAATAAATAAATCATAATAAATGAAAATAAAACAAGGAGAAAAAAAATATTGCAACTAGTTAGAGGAACGATGATATAAATATGTTTAAATAAGCTTTAACAATGAGTAAAGCTAACTAGTTTATTATATACAGTTTTAACATAGGCAATGACAGCAAGATGAAATAAAATATTCCACACTTATCAATCAAAAAATCCATGGTTTGTTTTCTTTTGGTTTGGCTATAATTTGAGGCTATGCTTGGGAATTTATTATGACTATTATTGGACTAAAATATAGATTTTATCATGAATTAATGGCCTAATAAAAGGATTAAATGGATCATAATTTATGACAAGTTCTATGAGTAATGTAAAGGCTAAATGGATATTCCACTCATGATAAGTGATGGTATTAAGAAAAGAGTAATGAAACCCATTATGGGATTGAAAAAAAATACTAAGATGGATATAAGTAATATGGTACAAGGGTAAATGGAAACCACATGGTTTGGAAGATGGAAGGAAAAGGATTGATATAAAATAAACATGGAAATTATCGTGCTTGCTTTTATATGGGCCTTGTGTGATCACTTATCCTTATGAATAATATATTAATCACATAAAGCAAAAGATAATCGAGTTGAGTATGGGTTTGGGTTACCTAATCCTTAATTAGCTATTAGGGTTCATTTGCCTTCAGGCTTTGCCTTCGAACGGTATCCTGAAAAGTCCTGATGCCTTACTTACTCTAGAAATTGATGATGTACTAGGGAATCTCGATACTAAAGGGACTGGTTACCTAGGTGGTTGGATTTGGCCTAGAATTATGTCCATATTTGTTATCTTCGGCTTGGACTTATGTCCATTCTAGTGACTGGTTTCAACCTAGACTCATGTCCACTTTGTGATTGGCTTCGACCTAAACTTTATGTCCCTTATTTGGATAGGCTTCCATGGTATGTGAGACCATGGGGTGGTGTACATTCCATCACTGGATGATAATAAAATATAGATATACATAATTGGTTGATAAAATATGAATGATGACCAAGTGAATGGTTGATAACTACATAAGAATGGAAGTAATGGTATGAATGACCAAAAAGCATAAAAGTTGGTTTGTACACTTGGTTAACGACTTCAATGACTATTTGACTATTGATTAAGATTGAATGGATGATTGACCTGTCTCATTTATAGATAAGGAAATGGTATAACCTAAAGGATTGAGTAATTGGAAATAAACCCTAGTTTTTTTCTTGGATGTTATCTACTATTACGTGTGTGAGTACCTATGTGATAATAATGTGAAATCAAGCATGATGTATTTTACATTGTCTGAGTTATGCATAATATCATGTCTTGATATATTCTAACCTTTATATATATATGGCTTTACCATGATGCATGTCATATATTATATCCATATACGATAGAATTTGCATACTTGCAATTACGTTAAGGGAGTATCTTGGCATACTCAGTACGTAGCGTACTAATGTGCCCATTTACTCAATCACCTACTCATTCCCACAAGCAAAGGTCCATGTGTAGGTATTTGAGGATGGACAATAGAAGGCCTACCTCAGTTGGGTTGGGGCTTGAAAGCAAACACAACTAAAGGGTTTTGTGGGGTTTGTGGTAAACCGAGATAATTATTTTATAGGTCACACCCTAACTTCATTCTAAACGTAGCATTATACTTTTATCTACATGTGTTTTGTAATAATTTGGTAGGGGACCATTATGTTCCTCCGATATAAACAATCATTTAAGTTATTTATGTAATCTTTTATTCGTGTACTCTATTGTCTTAAATGTCTTAGTTGGTATTAGCCTTATATATGATATGGGATATGTGGTACACGTCTAGACTATGATAGTGGTGTTACATAATTGTTAGAGGAAAACAATATTTTGATACTAAATATGTAATTTATTCTTTTATGGTCATAGATTATTGAAAGATAATGTATTATCTAATGTCTTAGATTGGTTGATGAATATAGATTTCTATACTCAAATAAAATCTCCAATGAAAATGATAATATTGAAAATGTTCCATATGTAGTTAATGTGATGAAGATGGCTCCATATTCCCTCATGTTTGCTCCATTTTCCTTTAGAATTTATTAGGCACTAGTGATATTACAGCTATCTTTAGAGACTACATCTTAGATAGATTCAATTTATAAAAATCCTCACTTTGATCCAAAATTTCTTGTTAGAGATTAAACATTTAATTATATAATGATATTAATTAGAACACACATACACACACATATACTATTGTTAGTATTCTATTTACTTATTGTGGATATACAAGTTATGAAAGTGTTTTGTATTAAATCATAGGCCTAATACCTCCATCATTTCTATTAGTTGTAACAACTTTCCCTATTATGACTATAATCTATCAAATTTGTATATCCTCCACCCCCTTTATATTCTCTACCATCTTCTTATAATAAATGTACTAAGTATGGATATTAAATATATATTTTAATACCCTATCCTAAAAATCTTTCAAAATATGTTTAAAATTATATTGTTATATAATAAATTAGTTTTGGTATTGGAATGGGCTTGAAATTATAATAAAAATGTGAATTTTAAGCATACCAGTCAACTGATTTGCTTAAACCCATTGACTCGTTATCTTGAAATTTTAGATCCATTTTTTATTTTGATTCAAATTCCTTCCTAATGTTTATGAAAACTTCTAATTATAACCTATTTTTCTAATAAGCATATTTTGGCACTTTGGAATTCTTTTCATGTTATTTAGATCATTCTATGATTTTATTTAGTTAATTTTTTTTTTCAAAAAGCACTTTTGAGACATACTTCACCTTATCACTTCTCCCTCATCTATCCCTCTATCTTCTAGTAGTTGGGGTGCATTGTTGACTTTTTGCACCACTCCTTGACACACCAACACACTGCTATGCCCTTTCTTGATTGCACTCAACTTCCATCACTCCATCAAGTCAGCCTTCACCTCTTAGTTACCCACACGCAACCTTACCAGTTTCATTTACCTCTCTCATGTGAATTTCAACCATTTCTTTCCTGATCTATTTTATTTTTTACCTATTTTTCTTTCTATCTTCTCTCTTTTCTTGGTGGAAAATTTATCCAAGTGTTAATCATTCCTTTATTCTTTCCCTTTCTCCTCTCTACTGAGAAAAATAGAGGCTTACTCTTGTTTTTTCATTTCTTTAGTCGAGCATTATCTCCTTTTTTCTTCTTCTAATCTTAGCTTTAGTTCTTCTTTGTTTCTCTTAAGGAGGTAAGAATTAAGATTTGAGAAAGGTTGAAGGCTTCAATTATTTTCATTTGCCATCCTCTTTTTGAGAAAAGGTTGGGTTATATTCTTCTTCTAATTTTTGTTTTATTTTAATGAATTTTTGAAAGGGGATTTTAATGGTTTTGACTTTCATTCTCTTAAAAATCAAGGTCCTAGTAGATATCCATTAAGTAGGAGTTTTTTGTGCTAGAAGAATTGCTTTAAGGTCAAGCATTCTTATCTATAACATAAATGGGGCTCGATTGCTTATTAAGGTTCCATGTGTTTAGTGTGTTTTATCTAAGTATGGTTTAATTATATTCTAGAATTTGAGAATGTAGTAGAATTCTTCCTAAAGTTGTCATTATTGGGTTTCTCTTATTTCTTCTATACATGAGTTGGCCATTTGGTCATGATTCATTTAAATATTTACATTATCATGTATCCATGTGATTCTATGTGTGCAATATGTATTTTTATGTGTGCTTATGACATATAAACATGCTAGAATTAATATGGTACATTTTGGTCATGTGCATTGCAAGCCCGGGTAATATTTTACCTAGACCAGTTGATCAATTCATCAAACCCATCGATTAGTTTTGTGAGTAGTCGCATGGCTTAGAAATTTGGATTGGTTGGTTCTGAGATTAGTCAATTGGTTTGATAAATTAATCAACTGGCTTCAATGAGTAGTCAATTGGTTTACCAAACCTATCAATTGATGACCCTACAACCAAAAGTGGTTTGGTCTCTACTTAGGCTCATCGACCGGTTGGACCAAACCTATCAACTAGTTTCTATGAACGATTAGTAGGTGAGACCAACAAGTCGACTAGTCCTCGAGTGTTATTTTGGTTAAGGTCTAGTACGACCAGGCTGGAAGATGGGTCCTAGGGATCAATCGACTAGTCTCGTTGTATACCACTTGGTTCGATTGTTAATTATTGTTATTCTCTTAGGCCTTTTGTGATTTCAACTATGATTTCCTTGGATTTAATAAGAGTAATAATGGTGATATTTAGGACTTGAATTGGTGGCTTTTATGACTTGTGATGTGTTTAGTGTTATCACTTGGAAACACCTAATTGGTTAGTTGTAGATGTTATCTATGATTTATGATATTATTTGAAAATATATAATAATGGAATAAGATTTTGTTCAAACTTTTATCTCTGACTCTCGGTGTAGCTGATTGGGATTTAGTGGGCGGATCACCCTATAGTGTATATTTTTCACTCAGTACCTATGTCCTTCTCTACCAAATTGTGGTCGGTAGGGGATATGCACATATCTATGAGGTATAGGATTATACTATGGTAGACCAATATGGAATTAGTGTCTTATACGAGTGGATGAGGTATTTTAGTACAAGCCCCCTTTTTGTACTTCGACCACGTGTACTGGGTGTTCTATCCCGATTTATATTAGCCCTTGTAGTAGGTACACTCGATATATGGTGGGGGTAGTATCCCAAAAAAAATTCCCTTTTATGTATCATAACCTCGTATAGTGGGTGTGGTATCCCAACCTTCTATCTTTCGTTGTAGGTGCATTCGATGCGTGGGTGTGGTATCCCTAGAGAAAAATCCCTTTGACGTATCCTAACCCTGTGTGGTAGGTGGGGTATCCTATTGTGATTATTTGTACTACCATGACTTTTTTTCATGGTGGAAAACTAAATGTGGTCGAATGAATTATCATATTAACTAAAAACTATGTAATCACCAAAGGGAGAATTATAATATGGTTTATATTATATAGATTGTGACACTTTTGTTATATTGTTAACTTTTTATGATTTCTATGCAAGTATGTCTTGTTGTATTACTACCATGAGATGAAATATTAATTTATATTGGTATGCTTATCATCATACTGCTATATGACTTCAATATGCGACATGAGCCTTACCATGTTTTAGGTAGTATGTTTTGCAAGTGCTTTATCATACTGATATTGCACTTGCGTGGTCATTGTGATAATCCAGCTTTTGGTCCGAGAAGTAGAGGATGATTTGCAAGGGTATAACTCTTAGTTAGAATATGTTGAGGGCGATGACATAGGTCATTAGTAGGCCATTACTTGGGATCGAAGATTTATGTTTATGCCTAAGAGTTAGTCTAATCATTTAGAGGTGTTTTCCCCACTGCCTTGGTAACTTTTTCTTCTTTCAATTATTTAAAATCTTAGCTCGATTTCCTATATTTGGATCATAAACTATCATAATCTTTCTATCTATATTATTGTTGTCACCTTTATTATCTTATACTATTGCATTAATTTTATGAGCGTGCATCTTTTCTTTTGTTGTTCCATTTTGTTTTACATTAGGTATGGGCTAGGTAATAATCTCATGTCTCTTATGGTTGATGTAGTAGTAATATTCCCTAGTTTTATTTTTCAAATACTTCTACATTGTCTTCAAAATGAATTTTCTGATCAAAAATTGGGGCCGTTATATATATGATATGGTGAATTACATAGAGAGAAATCATACTTATCAATAAGAATCAAAAGTCTCATTATCTCTTCGTCTCTATATTGTTATATTATCTCCCTTTGAGTTTATTAATATTATAACACGTTATTATCATGATTAACCTATAATTTATCTATTTCCCTTATATGTTTCTCACCATCTCCTTAGCATAATCGTTTAAAGACTAATTTTATTTTGTGTTATAATTCATCTTGCTTCTTTCTATAAAATATTAGAGACTAATGTATGAATGACTATTCCATGAATTGATCATGTTCAGGACATTGGGTTACTCAAAAAGGAAATAACCATAGAGCATATGAAAGGTCACATTTATTACATATCTTAAAATCAAGCAGCTTAATTTGAATTGATTAAGTGCTTTAAGGAGGATGTAACATTATGTTTCTAGAATTGAATTGGAATACAGAATCTTATCTTTATCTCCATCTTTACTTTATTCTTATGCTAATTGTTATATATATATATATATATATGTATTTTAATTTTATTCTATGTACTATTATCCACTTTCTAATTATGAGAGGAAGGGTAGAGATAAATAATGGTAGAAGGCTAAAATTCTCACATTCAAAAAACTCAAATTGGATATAATATGATCAATTGAATGATCAAAAGTAATATATTGGTAGCAACATTACCCATCACCATATGTAGATCTCCATTACATAAAGATGATGGAAAGTCATCTAAAGTGGCAACATTAAAAAAATTACTTAAATTTAAACTTGATGGATTGACAGTCTCATCTCCCAACACCTTGTGCATAAAAGTGATTGATTGGAGATTTCACCACCGATCACTACATGCATATCTCAACACTTGAATTTGATTGGATAATATAGTACAAACCTCCATAAACCTAAGTTAATAGAGGGCCACTAAAAGTGGTTAAAATTTTCCCACACACACAAATTATGGTTGGGTGATTACGCAAGTGTTGGTAGAATCATAAAGAACTCAACCAATTATATCATTTACATGTATGTAGCTAGGGTATAGAATGATATGATACAATTGAGGTGGAAATTGAAAGATTTACCTGATGATTAAATGGTCATGAAGATCTATTACATAATTCGACCCTAAAGATCAAATGATTAAAAGATAATAAATACCTTATGAGCAATTTGACTTAAGAGATCAAATAGTTGAAAGTCTTTTAAGACTTATGTAATATCAATAAAGAATATTGGATGGTATTAAACACCTCAAGTGCATTCCGATCCAGAAGATTGAAATACTTGGTGATCTATAGACCTCCACACTAATTTTATTTACACACTTTCTATTTATGTAATTTTTAATTCTTGTAATTTTTATTTTCATAATATTTAAAGTATTTGTTATAATCAAAAATTAGTGATAATGACTTTGTGCATAATTTATCAATCATTATTCATGAGACTATGCATCTACTTCGTTATCAGTAATGGTTAAAACCTACCATAGTCAAGTCTCCTCTACCACCATAATGACTAGAGTATTTACAATAGCAACCCCATTATATTATAGTTTTTTCTGGTAGAGATATTTTAATGGTTGAAGCCTAAAGCTTCCTATCCGATAAGAAATTTGAAGGTTGAATCTTAAAGCTTCCCATTTAGTTATTAGTGTAATGGTTGAAGTATGAAGTTTCCCATTTGATATAAGTAATTTAATGGTAGATATTAAAGGATTCTCATCTCATAAACTTGAATATTATCTAGAATATTAATTTATCCAATTGAAATTCCATTATACATTCTATTTTAAATATGAAGTATTTTATGAGCTTGTAATTGACAAGAATATACATGTAACACCCCCATTTTTCACTACAAAATTTTTTTTTCATTAAAACATTTACTGAAGAAAAAAACACCTAGGAAAAATGGGATGTTATTGATATACCTAAAATAGGATAGACGTACAATGCCTACCCCATATCATATACAAAGTTAAACCAACCAAAGTACTTAAACAATAGAGTACACATAATAGCAACTTAATTAAACAACTTCAAGTGTATTTACATCAAAGAACCCTAATGGGCTTTGACTAAATCATTACAAATTATATGTAGATAAAGCATGGGGCTATAATAAAATGAATTAGGGTATGACACCCAATTTAAAATCTTGGTCCGCCACGGACCCCACAAAACCTTCTGAATGTCTTTGCTCTCAAGCACTGACCTAAACGAAGTAGACCCTTTATAAGGCATCCCTAAATACCTTAACATGGTCCTCTAATTGTGGGAATGAGCAAGTGATCGAGCAAGCAGGCACATCAGTATGCTATGCACTAAGTAATCCAAGTTGCTCCCTTAATGTAAACACAAGAATACCAATTTATCATACATGGATATAAAGGTAAAACATGCGTCTTGATAAGGACATATATAAAGGTAGAAGTGCATAAAGACATGCTATCATACACAATTCCAAAAAAGCATAATACACCATGCTTAGTTTCACAATATCATCGCATAAGTACTTAAACATATAATAGCAAGATAATACATATAACCTCTAGGGTTTATTTCCAATTATCCAATTCTTTAGGCTATAACATGTACTTATCCATATATAAAACAAATGATACATCCAATAAATATTTCACTACGTAACCAGATAGTCATTTTGACTAGCCAAGTGTACAAATCAGCTTTTATTAATTTTGGTGAATCATGCCATTACTTCCATTTCTTAACCAATTATTAACCATTCACTTGGTTATCACTCATAAGTTCACTTGTTTACCATCCATATTTTATTATCATCAAGTGATGTAATGTGCACCATCCCATGGTCTCACATACCATGGAAGCCTATCCAAATATATGACATAAAATCTAGGCCGAAGCCAATCACTAAGTGGATATAATCCCAAGCCAATGCCAATCACTAGAATGGATATAAGTCTAGACCAAAGCCAACCAATATAGACATAAATCTAGGCTGAATTCAACCATCTAGGTAACAATACCTTTTAGTATCAATAATTCCTAGTACATCATCAATGTCTAAAGTAGTTAAGGCACCGAGACCTCTTAGGATCCCCTTGAAAGGCAAAGCTCGTAGGCACCAAAAACATCTGAAGGCAAACTAACCCCCGATAGATAATCGAGGATTGGATAAACTAGACTCATAATCAACTCAACTTTCTTTCACTTTAAATTATTAGTATTTTATTCATAAGGATGGGTGATCATGCAAGACAAGTAAGGTAATTTTCCATGCTAATCTATACTAATCCTTTTATTTCCATTTTCCCATCCATGTGGGTTTTCCATTTGTCCTTAGCTTATATTAATCATAACCACAAAACTTTTTTCAATTCAAGACCATACTAATTCTCATTACTCTTTTCTCAATATCATTACTTATCATAAGTGAAATACCCAATTAGCCTTTACATTACTAATAAAGTATACCGTAAAATATGAACCATTTTAATCTTTTTTATTAGGACAATAATCCATGATAAAAAAAATCTGTATTTTATCCATTAATAATCATGGTATATTCCTAAACATATCCTCAACGCATAACCAAACTAAAAAGAAACAAATCATGCAAACCAGTCGATTCGTCTGGCCTAACCAGTCGATCGGTTTGCCCTATGACAACACCAAATCATCAAGTTCATGCAGATTCTTACATATAAATCGTCCTTAACCACATTAAAACATATATCAACATAGTCTAACATAATTTCAGCTAGATTAACATGCATTTCTCAATATGGAATTATCATACCCTATTTTTACCAAATTTCATGCTTTCTACTCAAATTATGCCATCAAATCATCCAAATCACTTATACAGACTGTATTTACTCATGCCAACACGAAAAACTCAAGTAAAGATAACACCTAACATGTAGGAATACTTACTAAACAGTTAAAAAGCAAGAATCTATTACTTAATGAAGGCAAAATCTCCTTAAAAGCATAAATTTCCAACTGTGGGAATATCAGCTTTTAAAAGTTTAAAACCAAAATCTTAAACTCTGACATTATACTAAAACCTTATCAAATTTTTGAACTTAGAAGCATAAGATATTAAGAACATACTAACTTGAGGTAAAAATAGGGGAAAGCTCAACTAGACCTAGGGATGGCGATGGGGCGGGTTGGAGACGGGGACCCCATCCCTATCCCTGAACTCAATAAGAAAAATAATCCCTGAACCCGACCCAATCTCTAATTTTTTTATCGGGGATTTCCCAACCCAATTCCATGGGAATCCAATCCTCATACCTGACCCGATCCTCGATTTATTTTCCATCACTGATTTATTTTCTAACGCTGAAACTTGACCCGATCCCCAAAATCCGATTCCTGATCCCATCCCCGATCCTCAAGCCTTTTTTTATATTATACTTTTAATTTCCTTCTACAGAAAAATTATATGTATATATAAATTATTCAGGGAGGGTTCAAGGATGGAGACTCCAAACCCTTCCGTGAAAAAATCCCCATTAATCCCTAAACCCGAACCTGAATGGGGAATCCCCGATGGGCCCCCGAATCCGCAGAAAAAATTACCATCCCTGACTAGACCACTCAACCTTTTTCCAGAATCTAACTCTTTCTTACTTAATGACTGAAATAAGAGATAGAAAGAGACAACATCAGAAGAGTGTGAAAAAATATATTGGTAAGGCTCAAAGTGTGAAAAGAAGGAAGATGAATATTAAACTTAGAGAATTTGGTGGATGAAAGAAAGGTGCATGTAAGGGATGATTGGGGATAGGCTATTTGTAGCCAACCAATTGAAGGAAAATACTGTGGGGTTCTGGAACTAACTCGAAGCCCAAAAATTGACCATTTGAATTGATTAGATTGGACGAATTTTATTCAAGATTTGCTGACCTATTCTCCAAAGCTCAAATGGTGTCTCTAGTTGCTCAATTAGACTAAAATTATCATAAATGAATGGAGTAATGGAAGGAATATTCTAGTTGCTCAGAATCATGCCTAAGATCATATCATTTATCTCAAAATTGTGCAAAGGAGAAAAAAGGTAATGTCAAGGTCATCTATCCCCCTAAATTGTCCCAATCGACCTTTAGATAAATTGGAGGCAATATTTTGGGTTAAATGCATCATGAAAATGGTTAGGCATCTCTTAAGGACCATTTGGCATGGGTTAGTCAAGTTCTATTTGAGTGTAAGGGATTTTTCAAAAAATAAAGCTAAAAAAATATGCCTAGCTTGACAAACTAGTCAACTATTCAACCACCAATCAATCAAGTTTCTCCAACTAGGCAATCAGTTTAGTCAAGAAAACTAAATTTGTTGAAATGACAAACTAGCCAATTGGTTCATGGAACTAATCGATTAGTTTGCTTGCTATAAACTCCATTTTTAGTATGATTTCAAATCAAACTTTGTCTTAAACCAAATCATAACAATAAATCAAAATCAAAGGCCCAAAGTTTGGCATACTTCTTATTCAACCATTTACAGCAATATGGGGTATTATAGTACATGTGTATGTGGTGTGATAAACTTATTAAAGGTTTTTTTGATTTAACAATTAGATAACAAAATTATCCATGATATTGTACCTAAGTTCCTAGAGAACTTAATATGAATATTTGATGGTATTATTACCATCAAGATTGGATAGAAGTGAGCTAAAGATAAATGCACAAGATATACATTTGTTATATATAAAAAACCAAAAGGTGTCAATAACTAGAAGTTAGTGCATTAATGATAAGAATGATCATTGAAACTTGCAAGAACACCTACTTAGAATCCTAAAGATTCTTTTTAATTTGTGATATTATATGATTGACATTATTCTTGGCAAATTTATAGTAGTGATAATATAAGAAAACACAAAATCTTTTATGTCTTTGATAGAATTCAAGCATAAACATGTGGATCATTATAGAATACCATGGTATATAACAATACATCAATGTAAGGTCACATGTTATATTTTGCAACTAATATTATTACATTAGTACTAAATTGAATAGTTACAATTGGAATAAAAATATAAATAATGCTTCAAGTTGAAAGGATAACGACCTAGTAAAGTCATTGATTATGCATATGATTTGTATTGTTAGTGAGTTCTATTAATAATATGTCAATATGCATGCAAATATTTTTGTTTCATAGTAATTGCATATCACATTATCCCTTAAGCCATGTTAATTGGGATAAACTTGATGCTTATTTTTTTTAAAAAAAATTAGATGAGTCTTATATGTGCTTACACTCTCCCATGGATATGAAATTAAGCCACAAATAAGGTTATAAAGTTTTGTTTCCTCATTTTCAAAGGAAGAGAAGAGGAGATTGAAATTATAAAGCAAGAAAATACTTAAAAGACATTTTCCATGTCAGACATAAAGGAAAATCAAAGTGCATTTGATGATTCTTTTACTTGCTAAATATGGATTAGCTACAACTTTCATTTATTATGGCCAAGAAATTATGAAAGTCATATATGTTTCAACTAAAATTCCAACCAACATAAAAGTCCTTGTGGTGGCTTCAAATAATTTTATGGCACGTATGATATAAATACGCTAAAAGTGTATGAAATGGGGCTAAAGAGATAAACCCTCAAAAGTTGATTTATAATCTTTGAAAAGTGTATAAAACTTACCAAAATGAGTCAATATGTCCATATGGATAGAATATGATAGTAGATTCTGCCAACAAATAAAATATCCATAAATTATTATTACAATGGCTTAATATGGTACAAGGTAGATATTAGCAATGTCTTTATCTAAATAATTACAACTAATAATGGATAAAAGTAATAATTATTCTCAATTAATTATGCATTTTTATTAGATAAATGGTTGATGAGTTAGAATAGTCACATGTATCTGCTTAATGAGTGTGATTTATATGGATAAAAAGTTCGACATTTAAAGATTTCATACTAATTAACTATAAGTAGGTGTTCATAAATAAATGATTTAAAAGTCAATTTGGTGGCACATGTATTTGTATAAAATCTAGGGTTTTGTCCTTAATAGGGTTTTTACTAGCAAGTTTTCAATTTTAAGCAATATTAACGTGTGCTTGCACGTACGAACAAAATCATATGTAACATGGAATAAAAGTCAAAATATGTATATCTAAGGGGGATTGTTTTAAATATCTTGTTTATATCTTGTAGATGTACAAGTTATAAAATTATTTTACATTAAATCATAGGTTTAATACCTCCATCATGTCTATTAGTTGTAACAGCTTCCTCCATTATGACTACAATCTATTAACTCTATATATCATCCACCTCCTTTATATTATCTACCTTATTATCATAATTAGATGTAATAAGTATGGATGTTATATATTTAGGATATGGTCAATTTTATAGAGAGAAATCATACTTATCAATGAGAATCAAAAGTCTCATTCTCTTTTCATCTCTATATTTTTATATTATCTCTCTTTGAGTTTATTAATATTATAATACACCACGACCCCATATGTCTTGGAAAAAAAATTTAAGGATTATAGTGTTTATGTCATTTAAGAATTATTGTTGTTTAATATTAAGCATTTAGTGTGAGAAACTAATAATGTAATTTATGTTTTATTTTTTAGTGTCCAAGATAAAAAAAAAAAAAAGTAATGTAAGTTATGGATACTAAGTCATAATATTCATAAAGGAAATCAACTATAAATATTGGAAGAGACAAGGAGAAGTATGCATTTACTTTGTTGAGTTCATATTAATTATAAATAGCTATATATATTAATACTAACATGGTAATTTTCTTTTGTAGGTCTATCAACATTTTAACCTTTGTAAATATGATAATAACAAGATTAATGAAGTTAGAAAATAATGGTTGAATTTTATTACAAGTTTTTATGATGATTATTTTTAGGATCATATGTGATCCTTTAATTTTTTGTACCTAGAGTGGAAATATGAATGAAAAAAATATATATATAAGGTTTTATATGCAATGTATATTACAAAAGTATAAAATCATTGATCTTGATGTGAACCTTATGAATTATGGCTACTTGTTTTAGATGTGGAAAATATTGATGATGGCGATAACATATACAAGTTTTTTGCAAGAAAAAATATCATATGTCAATGATTATATGTGCCCTATAAATAAATAAATAAATAAAAAGGGAATACACTGCGGTTATTAGCCAAACCCGCAATGTGTACCCATAACAATTCCCAATACTTTGAGAGGGAGAAAACACGACAGTTGTGGCTAATAATCGTCGTGTATTGTGCATATACATGACAGTTATTAGCCACAACTACCATGTATTCTCCCTCTTAACTTGCTGGCATTCATTATGGGTATACACTATTGTTTTGGCTTATAGACACCATATATTCTCTTCACTAAAATGTGTTAGAGGTTGTTTTATGGGTATACATGGCAGATTTGGTCTTTAACCGTCATATATATGTATATTATAAGGTGGCGCTTTTATCCAAACTACTGTATATATTATGATGCCAATTATTTTCTAACCAAATTTAAAACATGATACAGTAGGTTTAAGAAGCATCATATATCTTATATAGGACAATAGATTAGGCAACAATTACAAACCGTCACGTATACACTTTTCTAACCATCGTCTATTTGTGTTTCTAGAGCAATGAAATTATAAATTCTTTTATCATATTACATAATACGATTATTAAAAATGAGTGTGACACATACTTGTTTGCAACCAAAATATCTAAGTTTGATTAAAGTGATATAGAGTAGATGTATTCTGTGAGCGTATCGCATAACATGGACAACATAGTCAAAATATTATCCAAGTTTGAATAGGAAATTTCATCATTGGTTATTAATGAATGTGATCAAACATATCTGATAAAGTCTTGGTCTAGGTAGAAACTAAAATGATATTTACTGTTGTATTTTTAGCTACATTGTTGTACTATGTTTAAATTGTATCTGGGTGATTGATATGATCTTGGTTTACTAAATTGTACTATGTTTCAATTTCTAGATAAATGTTGTTCTACTTTAATTATATAGTTTCATGTCTTACTATAATTATTGTTGTTGTGCTCTTTTAACTAAAAATGTGGCATTTATTAAAAAAAGATTATACCTCTACATACAAAGATTTATAAGGAAAAAATAATAACCGATGGTTTTTTAGAAATTTTAGTTCGTTCCAAATTCAAAATAAATTTTAATTAATTAAAATTGACTTAAAATAAAAATATGAAAATATTGAATTATTTATTTCAATAATTAATATTAATATAATACAAATGGTATTGAGAAAAGAATAACTATTCTAATTAAATTAAAATAATACTAAAAATATGTTGATGTGTTAAATTAATAAATAAAATAATTAGCAATTTTATAATTTTCTCATTTTATTAAAAAAGAAAAGATGACAATACCATTTTTTATTTTAATAACAAAATTTATTATTTAATCACTAATTAATTAATTATTTTAGTTGGTTGTAGTGGGGTATAGATTTGATGACATAATATATTTGATTGTTATGTTATTGATTTTTTTTTTTAGAGGTGAGGGTCAAAAGTAACAAACGACTTTTTTTTTCATCTTTTTTTAAAGTATTGAGCATACTTATTGCTCTATTGTTGCGGAATTTTTAATGCATCTTGGTGATTGATATGATCTTGGTTTACTAAAATTTGAACATCATAGATTTAAAAAAAATTATAAAGATTCATAAAAATATGTACATAATATTATATAAATGTAGGGCTTATATGTCGATCATTTTTGTTAAAAAAGTTTCTCTATACCTAATAAAAAGTAAAAGGAAATATAGCTCCGTGATAAAAGCTTGATTCTCTTAGGTAGTCCGCCTAGAGTACCCAACATAGCAGGCCAACAACTATGTCCGACGGCAGACATAAATGGCATCACAACACTTTGGGCCTAAACTCGTTTCGCTGTTATAAAAGAACTGGGTAAACTCTCTCGTACATGAGTGGAGCAGAAAAAACGAATCCCTACGGTTCGTTGTGCTAGAGTTGTTTGGGCCACCCACCACTACCAGGGCTGCTCCTGTAGAATCGGACGCCGTGTGCGAAAAATAAAAAAATAGCCCTTTCATATTTTTAGTTTTCACTAATTCATGAGTGATACTCGGCAATTACTGTATTATTAATTATTTTAATATTGAGTTCAAAAATTGTAAATATAAATAATTTAAAATTAATACATATATTTACTAATATCAATCATTTATACAAATTCATTTCAATTAAAATATGTATGCACTTTTAATTTTTAACGTAGGCTTTCAAGACAAAAAGATGAGTAAGAGAAGATGAAAAGTTATTAATTAAAAGATAAATTGCATCATATATCCTTTTATTTTAGCAAAATTATAACATATAACCCTATTTTATTTTATTTTTGTTTGTAAATATAAGTGTACAATTGCAACAAAAAGGGAAGAATAATATATTGTGTTTATTTTTCAAAACACATGATTAGATATGCAATATCCTAATCTAAAAATAGTTTTATTTTTATTGTATAATAAGCAGTAAAAAATATTAAATATAATTGTATGTCTATATTAAGATAATATACTAATTTGTCTATAACAAAGAACACAAACACACTAATTTAGTTAAATCTAGATGCTGGTTTATTTATTAATCTAAATCCTATTATCCTAACTAAATAATGACAAAAAAAATACTCAAGAAACATAAAAAGGAAAAGCTTATATTACAAAAAAAATTATATCAAATAATTAAGAAAAAAATGTATTTAAAGGTATAAGATTTTAGGATTTGCTTGTATAAAGGAGTACAAAAATTTGAATTTCTCATAAAGTTATAAGTGTTTTGGTGCATATGCTAAGCAATTAGATCAAGCTTCGGAATTCTCGTGGATAGGGTTGATTACCACCGATGTTAAAAGAAAGAAGATGAGAGGATAAGATGATGATTTGCATTCCAAGAGCTATTAAAAATCAAATACTCACAAGTACTACTTGACTTTAGCAACTAAATATGAGGTTTGAAAATTTTTGTAGAGGTTAAGACATTACTCTTCAATCAAGTATTGAATGGTTGTGTGTATGTAGTTAACTTTACTTTCGCCTAAAAGGATATGTCCTTCATTTCACTTAACACCAAACTTATAGCGACTATGTGGGTGCTCTAAAAGACAAACATAACTATTTACAAACTAACTTAATTAATTTCTAAGCAACTAGTTACTTCATAGAACTAACTAGTCTAGTTGGAAAGTAGCCAAAATATAAACAACTATTAGGGTGTTGGGGAGGGGTTTCAACCCTTTTACAAAGGTATATATGTCCTTCCCAATGCCTTAATATCTAATTGGGAGACTTACATGTTAAGTGGTTGCTTAAGTAATTACATTTAGAGAAAACTTAGACACTAATTTTAACTATGCTAAGCTAAATATGAAAATAACTTTGCTAGGAAGTATGTCTTGGGTTGTTGATAGATGTGAGTGATGGATGGCTTGCTTAAGCCTTAAATTAATCTTAATTAAATGTCTTCAAATTTTCCATTTAAGTTTCCCAAATATGTTGCTAATGGTTGACTTCCATCCCTTTTATTTTTGAAAAACATGTTGGAAGTTGGTTGCTAATTTGTTTGCTTTTGGTGGCTTGTATGGATGGTGAAGGCATATGCATGAATGGGGTAGAATCCTCGTTGAATCTGGTCTAGGTAGGAAAAAGGAGTAGCTTACATGACTAGGAAAATTAAATTAGTAATTTTTCCCAAGTTAGAAAAGTGTAGAATTCTCTTAACTTAGGAAAATTAATAAGTTGATGGGTATGGAAATTAGTGGATACTCCTACATTATGTTTATACTATGTTCTTATTATGACATAATGTTTTAAAAGCTTCAAATTTTAGATAATTTTTATAATGTTTATTTATGCCTTATTAGAAATAAATTTGAAACATTTATGTCCCAATGGGAACAATATTGAAGCATTAATGCCTTAAAATTTTAAAATTTTCATTATAAAAATATTTGTATCTTAATGAGAAAAAAATTCAAAACTTTATGCCTTTATAAGAAATTTATAAATGATCACACCATTATGAAAATAAACTCTTAATATTTATCTCTTTATATACACTTTTTTGAACATGGGAATGCAAAGGCAAAAATTTCCATCAATTTATAAATGAAAAGTTCAAATCCTTTTCATAATCATGACTTGGGAGTGCAAAGGCCAAAATTTTAGATAAAATTATGTATATTAGATTTTGAACATGGGTTACTCTACGAATGAAGAGAAAGGTAAGCACACACACCACCAATTGTGTTGCTTAATCCTAGTTAAATTTTAAGTGTTAGTTTCGATTTATAACAATTAGCTAAACTAAAAAATTTTTGAGGCCGCATTTACTTGAAGGTCTTTGTAGTGATGCCACTCACACCATTCGAGGATTGACATTGACCACCACCATACAATCTTAGCCCTATTTTGAGTAGAGGTGGAAATCAGGTCAAGTGGGTCGGCTCATTATCGGATCGGGTCATTTTGGGTCATTTGACTTTTGAGGGTTAGTTGTGGGTCAGGTTGAATCATTTTAGGTTCAGGTCATTACCTTGTTTGGGTTAGGTTAGTTCCGGGTCGGATCATTTCGGTTTCGGGTCATTTCAGGTTAACTTGAGTGGTAATGTCGGGTTGGTTTTGGGTCATTTTATGGTTCACATGAGTAGGTGGCTTCAATCCGTTCAAGACATTTCTTGTAATATGACAGGTTGGTCCCGCTGTGTCTGAGTTGTTTCAACTTAAGTTGATAGGTGGAGCCATTTCATGCAATTTGATGGATTGAATTCAAGTAGTTACATGTTAACTTGATGGGTCGAGTCAGATCGAGTTTTGACGGGTTGAGTCAAATTTCAATTCGGGCAATTATCATTTCATAAATCGTAAATATTAGAGACAATCATAAGATTACTATTGCAGATAAAAGAATTAAGAATATTAAATGTGCTTTATTTTCACAAATAAATAGTAAAGATATTTTTAAATTTTAATTATAAAAAATATTGCATCATTGAATCTAACAAATATATTTATCATTTAATATGATTTATTTGATAACTTAAAATATTTAATTACTTAAAAAAAATATAATTTTATAAAATAAAGATGATCAAAACAAGACTATACAATGTATAATTATTATTTATTACATTATAAATATTGACAATCATAAAATTACTCGTACAGATAAATAAAATAAGAATATTATATGTGTTTTATTTTTACAAAATTAAATAATAAAGATATTTATAAGTTTGAATAGTATTATATTTGATTTTTTAAAAAATATTTATAAATTTTACAAGTAAAAATATTAGATATTTATGATATATTATATTTATTTGATTACATAGAATATTTGATTACTTAAAAATGATAATTTTATAAAATAAAGGTGAGCCAAATAAGACTATATAATATATAATTATCATTTATTACACTGTAAATATTTGTTGCAATAATAAGATTACTAGTAAAGATAAATGAAATAAGAATATTGTATGTGTTTTATTTTTACAAAGGTAAATAATATAGATATTTATAAGTTTTAATAGTATATATTTGATTGCTTTAAATATTTATAAATTTTACATATATTAGATTTTTATCATATATTATATTTATTTGATTACTTAAAATATTTGGTTACTTAAAAAAAGGATAATTTTATAAAATCAAAACAATGCTATACAATGTGTAATTATCATTTATTAGATTGTATTTATTAGATACAATCATAATATTACTAGTAAAGATAAATGAAATAAGAATATTATATGTGTTTTATTTTTGCAATGGTAAATAATGAAGATATTTAGAAGTTTTAATAGTATTATATTTGATTACTTAAAGAAAAGAAAATTTTATAAAACAAAGGTGAGCATAACAATTTTTTTTTATCTATACAGCCTTGAGGTTGTAACTTGTAACTTTATAACTTATGCATAAATTATGGATATTACCGGAGAATTTTCTAGATCTTTTAATTTTGTTAAGTTATTGTTGGGCATAGTTATTGTTTGTTGGATTTTGTAGGTGATAACTGATAAAGGACACTATTATTCTCTTCTATTAAGAGCTTCTTTAAATAGGTATATTAGTGGATGTAATGGAAGACTTTTTAGAAATTATTTTACAGGCTTACAGTTAGATGTTTACCTTTTTATTTTAGTTTTTTACTTATTAATAATATATCTTATTAGGATGTTATTAATAAATAAGAATGTCTAGGGTAAAATTATGAAAAATAAGTATAATTTATAAAATACTATATTTTTAAAAGCTTTAAATGAATAATAAAATATGTGTAATTTATTATTATTATAATATATTTTGATATCTGGTCATGTCAATGTCAGGTCAGATCGGGTGAATGTCATGTCAGGTCAACGTTGGGTCAGGTTGGGTCTAAGCGGATCGGGTTAATGTCAAGTTGGTTCGCAATCGGGTTGGGTCAATGACGGGTCGTGTGTTGGGATCGGATCGGGTCAGATTTGGATCAAATTTATTTTTATCGGATCAAATTTATTTTTATCGGATCAGTGACGAGTCAAGTTAATATCGGATCAGATCGGATTGGATTGAACGGATCGGGTCAACTTTTGCACGGTAGCAGTGGTTAAGTAGTGATGGTGGATGATAAGATGGTACATGTCATGAAACGCCTAAGTTTGAGGACCGCAGACCTTACTAACAAAATTTAGGACATGTTTGAATTTATTTATCACTTTAAGAACTATATATTAAAAATAATTATTCCAAATACACACACACACACACACATAAATTAAAATAAATAATTATCTTTGTATAAATAACTCTAAATAAAAGGTTAATTAAGCTATCAAGAGTATGATAGTATTAGTATAAAGAAAAAATATTACTAGATTAGCTAGTTTTATACCATTGGACATCATAGAATTGAATAATTTATGCTAAGATACCATTTTAATATTGTGTGATATTGGAGAGACAATTTAAATTAGGATTTTGATGTGTGATATTGAAGAGATAATTAGGACCAACCCTATGTCTAGGCTCTCTAAATAATATTAACCCTAAATTATATATATATATATATATATAATATAAAAATAAAAATCTAAGTTAGTATAGATGGTTAGATAATAAGAATAAAATTTTTTTATTAAAGCAAGTCAAATGTTTGATTCTCTTTGTAAATAAAAAGTTTATACATATATAAACTATGAGGCCATAATTTTTTATTTTGCTTAAGGCTCCCTGAATGTTAAAGCCGGTCCTGGAGACACTTTAAATCAGGATTTTGATGATGAGGTAGTGAAGCCGGAGATTGGTTAATCTATAATCTATAATAATAATTATATAAAAACTGAGTTATGGTCAGATTAGAGGGGATGTTCCCCCGCCCCCATTATATTTTTCCTTATATATATATAAAATCTGAATAATCCACAACAATAATCGCACAATAATAATCACAGGAGCAAATGAAATGAGATTTTGACTATAAAATTGCATTTTCTGATGACTGATGCTTCTGAATATATAGGAGGAAAAAGATATGCTGATACACTTTCGAAATTTCTACTGACCTTGCCGAGGAGTACTTTGGTAGCAATATATTCATTCGTATATATGGACGTATGTGCCAATGTGCCATATTAACAGCTGTTGTAGGATAAAAAGAAATGAAAAAAAAAGTGAAGCTTCCCATACAGTTCGTCCGCCATGTGTGGAAATCTGCCCATCTTGAAAAGATGCCAAATTAATTACATACAGGAAGTGTCTTCATCGATTATCGACTATATTGGAAATATGATCAACTCTCCTTAGGTCTTCACTGTAGTCCATTGTTGGCGAACTAGGCTCTCTATAAATACCACTTGTAGCCGTTCGGATTCATTTTAATTAGAAGGTGACGCTAACTTTTATTTTTTATTTGTTTCTTGCAAATTAATTTCAGGATCACATATGTCATTGATTCTTACAATTCGGATCAAAATGAGTCACAGTTACAAAGATCATTGTTGGGAGCGAGTCTCTCCTATTTGATGGAGTTATAACAATAAAAAAAAATTATTATTAAAAAATAGAAAAGAATGAAATAGTGGGAATTAGTGGTATTCAATGCACCATTAGACTTCTTTACTTGATAAATAAGAATTGCTTATTATTTAATTGCCCATGAAGCTTTTTATAAGGAAGAAGTAATCATACTTAGCTATTTGTACTACAAAATAATTCACTTATACAAAGAGGGCATTATCTGTTGGCAAAAGCCATTTTTCTGTTGACAAAAGTTTTACCAACAGATATTTTTTGGTGACAAAATTGTAGGTAAAAACTCTGTACTTAAAAATTTTACCCACAGATAAATATGATCTATTAGAAATAATTAATAATGTCCACATATATTTATTTGTTGGTAAAACTCATACCCACAATTATATCTGTAAGTAAAAGTATTAACAACAAAACGATATCTGTGAATAAAATTATTGTTCACAAAACGATATTTGTGACTAAAAGTATTATCCACAAAACGATCTCTGTGACTAAAATTATTATCCACAAAATAATATATACTGCTAAAACTATTACCAACATATATATATATATATATATATATATATATTATCTATTCGTAAAACGATAATAATGTCCATAATACTTGTTGTTGTAATATTTACCTGTAATAATAACTTATCCTTATATACAATTAAATACACCATACATAATCATCAGTGTTTAGTTTATTTGTCAAAGTGATAACATAGTCTTATAGGTACAATACTATAAATACAACTTGTAACATACGCTGACATACAACATCTTTATTAACACATCAAACACCATCATCTTCATTCTCATCCTATTCAGCATCTTCAACGACTTCAACGCCTTCAACATTCTCTTTGATAATCATCAAGATGTATTCCCTAAGAAAATATGCAAGTAACTTAATTAGATTAATATAAATTCATACCCAAAAGCTAAATAAAGGAAGTTTTAAATTTTTTTCAAAAATAATAAGAGTCCTTAATTAAGAAGGAGAGCAGGTGCGAGCAAAATTAAGTATTTGGAAGAAAACTTAAAATGGCTATCTAATCAATATTATTCTAGAAAAGCATTCTCAATAGTTTTAGACCTTTATCGTAATATGGTAAAATAAAAAGGAAAACTAAAAACTAAATGAAATTTGTGCTTTTATTTATATGTAATAATGTAGGAGCTCGTGCAGCTTGCAACCTTGATTAGGTAATCAGAGTTCACATGACATGCATACTTCAATCATCAACTGATTTCAATGTTTGCAAATTATACTCTTGGAAACATAAATTAGAAGTTTGAAACCCTAATATTCTATAGGTCTTTTGGAAGTAATTTGCTGCAATTGTATATAAGGGTTGTGATGATGTGTACATATACAAGATTCATATTCGAGTGTTACTTTAGTCTTGGAAATATTAATTACAAAATAATATCTTCTAGGGTGGGCAGTAATGAATAGCTTCAAGCCTTACAATTTAAGTTTTTTAGTTTTTGACATGGTAGAGTCAATCTATTCAATAAGTTCAAATCTTCAGAGCTCCCATTTTTACTATTCCAAGATGTGTGGTTTCTAGAACTGGTATAAGCAAGCCCATGTCTTACGCCTAAACAAATTATTCACGTACAAAAGAATATTGAAAGTATAAAATCATCAATTAAGCCAAACCCAACAACTTATACTTTTAAGTTCATTAGTTCAAATACATAGTCTAAGAAAGGCAACATGTGACTACTTATCACCTAAAAAGAGAAATATCCCGAATGAATCCTCCCTTTAGGTGTACTCTAGTTAAATTTAAATATAATTGATATAATAGTTTGTATAACAATTGCCCTTAGTGTAACACCCCAAAATTTACACACATTTTTTTTAAAAGCAATACTCATAAATTAAAATCGTAAATTCTGGGGATGTTACCGCCACACTTAGTACCAGACCAGTTTACTTCTACCGTTCCGGTACCAAGTGCTAAGGCTAAGAAAACATTATCATTAATACCATATAAATTCAAATTTATAAAAACGAAAATCAGAGTACGCGCAAATCTTACATAATTCGAAATGCCAACTATTGTTTTTAAATAATAATTAAACAACATTGATAAAGTTGTTTCTGCAACTTAAACATAATAAAAATAACATGAGTCATAAATTAAAAATAGAACGACCACGTCTCTCTAGAAAATCGATCCAACCCAGCTATCACTCTGCCCCTCCTGATGACCTGTAGACATAGATAGCATCAAAGTAAATATCTCCTACCTGTAATAGATCAGACGGGCCTTCTGCTTGTGGGAATGAGTAGCACCCATGAAACGGGTAATCAGTACGCTACGTACTGAGTAAGGAGACCGAATACTAAGGCCGACATATAACACATTAATTCATGCAGGATAATGATCAACATACATTTACAAACCCACACATATGATACATAGAAGCATAAAATAAAATCCATAACTTAATATCAGCAAGTCCACACGTAAGGCCCAAAAAGGTCCAGATTAGTCATTTAATCTTTCTTTTATCAAATGTCGATACACACCATATCTTTATCATTCCATGCGAGTACAGGAACACCCCACTATTGTAACCGGTGGGCCGGTCATACATAGGGTAAAAACCCTAACCACTATTCCTAACCGGTGGATAGGCTTGGTTCTTGTCCGCATTAGATCTATGCGAAAACAAGAACACCCCACTATTATAACCGGTGGGCCAGACACACATAGGGTAAAACCCTAACCACTATTCCTAACCAATGGATCGGCTTGGCTCCTGCTCGCATGGTGTTCCACTGTAAGTAATTAGTATCTTTTAATGGCATTGACGATCTGGTTTGTCTTTATTGAGCTCGGGATCCCCCACTATTATAATCTGTGGGCCAGATACACATATAGGACTTCATGTCCTAACCACTATTATTACCGGTGGATCAGTCACACATAGGGTAAAATTCTAACCACTATTCCTAACCGGTGGATCGGCTTGGCTCCTGCTCGCATGGTGTTCCACTGTAAGTAATTAGTATCTTTTAATGGCATTGACGATCTGGTTTGTCTTTATTGAGCTCGGGATCCCCCACTATTATAATCGGTAGGCCAGATACACATATAGGAATTCATGTCCTAACCACTATTATTACCGGTGGATCGGTCACACATAGGGTAAAACCCTAACCACTATTCCTAACCGGTGGATCGGCTGGTCCCGTCTCAATATCTTCCACTTTAAAATATTAGTGTCTTAAATATTTTATTCAAAAACATTGACATTCACAAACATTTGCCCAGACATGCGTGACTAAATCCATGAAAGCCCTAGCCCCCATGCAACCCTACTCCATGCAAACCCTAACTCCACGTAAACCACATTTCCATGCAACCTTAGCTCCCATGCAAACCCTAGCTCCCATGCAGACCCAATCTCCACGTACTACATTCCCATGCAACCTTAGCTCCCATGCAAAACCTAACTACACATGACCCAAGCTTCCATGCAAACCCAATCTCCACGTACCACACCTGTGCAAACCCTAGCTTCACATATACCACCCTTCCATGCAAACCCTAATTCATATGCAAACCCTAGCTCCACGTAGACATGCTTCCATGCAACCCTAACACCACATTTCATGCAAAACCCTAGCATCATGTCATTTCATGTAAACTCTAACTCCATGCCATTCCATGCAAACCCTAACACCATGCCATTTCATGCAAACCCTAACACCACATTGATACACTCCCCATCATTATTTTACCACCATAATATGCATGTATTAGGGCATATCATACAATAATAATAACATAAACATACACATAATTCTCATGCCACAATTTATTCACACCAATATACTTCAACTCTATAATCATGCCACATGCAAAATAATTAATAATAATAAACATAAAATACATGGAATATGAAACACATAATGCATATAAACACACAAATGGCCTTAGTAAACCCTTACCTAAAACGACACCGGTCTTGGTGCACGTTCCTATTCCACTTGAGGGGTTTGACTAGGTTCACCTATTAAATAAAAGTATACTAGAATTAGGCTCCCTTATAAAATTTTATTATTCTCTAAATTATTCTAAGATTTGGTTTTTAATTAAAACAATACTACACAATAATTAACTATACAAAATATTACTTAAAAATACAAATAAATTATTGTTTTCATTCGAAATGGTGGTGATACAAGGGTTTCTACCCTTCAACAAAATAATAATAATAATAATAATAATAATAATAATAATGATAATAATAAAAGTAAAACATTATTAATAACACTCTTAGTAGTAAAATATTAATAGTAATAATACCATAGTTCTTAAAATTACAAGGTGGCTTTCAAAATCACTCAATTTAATAATAACACTATTCAAAAATGTAATAATGATATTAATATTATATATACTTATAATATAAAGTTAATAAAGATAATAATAATAATAATATAATTAGAAATAAAGTTAAAAATGTTAATAATATTAATAAAAAGTAAAAGTGCGAGGCATAATTAAAATTTTTGGTTTCTGTCCCTCCTGAAATAATTACAACATTTATTAAATGATTACACTAATAATAATCGTATTATTACTATTATTATTAATAATAGTTAATATGTAATAATTCCATTAAATAAGCAAAATTTGAGAATAATAATTTATCTTACTCAATAATACTTCCAGACCTGTCAAAAAAATTAGAAATTAGAATATAGTTGATAGCAATAATAATAATAATTATAATAATAATAATAATTAAAGTCGAATTAACACTAAAATTTAGGCTAAAAATAGAATAATTATCAATAATTCAAAACTAAGTGTTGAAAATGTCTAGGGTTTCACCTTGAGTTTGATGATGTAGGTGGAACCGACGGTGGTTCCCGGAGGTGGCCGGAAAATGGATCTAAGAGGGTTAAAAATGAAGAAAAAGAGGTGACGGGGAAGGAGAAAAATAAAATAAATCTATGGGGCTGTGGAGGAGATTTATCAGGAGTTAATGGTTGGTTTGGAAGGTGTTAGAAGCGGCGCATGTGGTGGTGGAAGGTGGTTCAACGTCTCGGGGTGAAATTTTTTGTCGAAGCAACTAACCAACTTTGTGCGATTATGGAGGCTTGTACAAGATGAATCAAAGGTTTTGGTTAGTTTAGTTAATTAGGGGGTTTTGCAGGGAAGAGATTGGGAGCAAGAGGAGGCGTTGAAGTTGGCCGGATGTGGAGTAATAGTCGTCTAATGAGGCGGTGGCGCACAGTTTGAACATAAGGTTTCGGGGAAATAAAAATCCCAAATCCAGGTTATGAGGATGATTTTTATAGTTGTGGAGGCTAAGGTTGAATTGGGGAGGTTACCAGGAGTTGAAATTGGGAGGGAAATTGGTTTATTCAAGCTGAAGGTCAGCGACAATGTTTTTGAATTTTTACTGACCTTCGCGAGAGAAATGGGGCAAACCGTGGGGAAGAGAGGGGGAGTGGAATAGTTCAAATTAACAGGAAAGTTGATAGGAAGAAAACGAGCGGGAGAAGAGCCGGTCACGCCACGTGTGGCCGGCGGCGCCATTTTTGGGGAGAAATGGAGGTGCTGGCGGTTATGGTATCGAGCTGGAGGAAGAAGAAGAAGGTGGGGGTGCTGAACCGGGCGGTTCGCAAGGGAGAAAAGAAATAAAAAGGGAGGGAGACCGGGCAGTTCGGCGCGAGGGTGAAGGAGATTAAACGAAACCAAGCGTTTTAGGTGCAGAACGGAATAAAGAACGGCGTTAAAAGAAAATGAAATAAAACGCAACGTTTAAGTGGAAGAAAGAATTCAAACGCGACGTGGAGAGAGGGAGGGCGGCGATGACGCGCGGGCTGGGCCACGCCGAAGGAAAAGGAAAGAAGAAAAGGAATTGGGCCGCGCAACGGGCCCAATTCGGTGAAGAAGAAGAAAAAGAAAGAAAAGGAAAGAAAAAGGAAAAGAAAAGAGGAATAATTAGGTTGGGTCAAATAAATAGATTAAAATATTTAGGGTATTTAAAAAAATAGTATTATTTAAATAAAATAATGTTTAAATTTCTTTTTAGGCTAAATTAGGATTTTTAAAAGATTTTCCAAAATTTCCATTTTGATTTAATAAATCACTCTAATTTTATTTAATTTAATTATTTATAAATTTAACACTAATTTAAACTATTTTCCCTTTCTTAATTTGCATAAAATAATTTATTTAAATAAATTCTCAAATTAAAATTTTTAATTAGATAGTATACCCAAATTTCCTTTACTTAACATATTTAAAAATTTCTTATTAATTTGCCTACTAAATTCCCTTTTATTTTAGTAAAAATAATTTATTAAATTACATTTTTAAATAAAACCTTATTTAAATATAATATTTAAAATTAGAAAATTTTGGGGCATTTCACTTAGGCACTTGTCAAGATTTTAATTTCTTTTCCTAAATGATGTAATTAGATAACTAATTGTACATACATGCACTAGTTGGCATTATTAAATGTCAATGTTCTTTCTATTTTTAATGTCTTAACATGGCAACCTATTAGACTTTATGTCATTCAATGAACAAAAATATAGAAGTAGGTCAAATGATATCATAGTAATAATTAATCATAGTATACAGATCATTATGACAACAATGTTGGAATTACTTTAAGAATGGAACCTCTATGGCCATTTAATCAATTAAATAAATATGATCATCCACGTGATTAAGACACTCAGAGTTAATTAATAATAATTATAATAATGATAGTAATGATAACAATAGTAATGGTAGTAATAAAAAAAACTATCAATTATGACACTAACATTAGTAAAAGAATAATAATAGCGCATTGAATTTTTTTTTCAATCAAATCAATTAAAAAAAAATGAGACAAAGAGAATATAACCATAGGAAGCATTGATGTGTAGACAAAGCATGCAAAAGTATTGCCTATGAAGTATCTTCTTTGATTACGAGTATTAACTAGTTTTCACATAGGTCTCTAATTTTTCGATAATGCATGAGCATACTAACAATTAAAGGCTTTTATGTAGGTCCAAGTGAAAAGAGAGTCTAATAGCTTATAAGCTCCACTGGAATTTCATCCTAAAACCACACACTTATGACAAAGTCATCCTATTTTTTTTCATATAGGATAAATTACATGTAGGTTTCAACTTCTTAACACTCCCACTCACATGTGAGTTCCTCTTATGATTGGCAATTCATGAAAGGCCACAACCTCTTCATAGTGACTACATCAAGGTTGCTTGGAAACGGGTTTTAAAGATCAAGGCTACAACCTCTTCTAAACAAATCCAAACAATTAATTTTAGCAAAAAGAATCACAATGTTGACCAATTCCAGAAAATTACTTTCGAAACTAAGATTTTAGGTCCAAAACATAATTTGGTCAAATCTTATTAATTTCTTTAAATTGAAAGTTTAGAAAAACAATTAGACATATTGTATAATATATTGTATAATCAATTTAAGAAAATAAGTCAATGATCAATCAAATTTCAAAATCGGAAGAGTTTTAACCAAGAATTCTGATTTCTATCAATTCTAGACAAATTTCTCAAATTGACACTTTCAATATGCAATTAAATACATTTCAAAGCTTCTTACAGAATCAATTGATAAAAATTGCTTAAAATCAGACGAAGCAGAGCTATACCGATAAATCTTGGTTATAAATCCAAATTTCATAAATCAACCATATACAATACAATCAACCCATCCAAATCAATCATCTAACTCATATATACATA
Source organism: Tamarix chinensis (assembly GCA_030549775.1). Classification (NCBI taxonomy): domain Eukaryota; kingdom Viridiplantae; phylum Streptophyta; class Magnoliopsida; order Caryophyllales; family Tamaricaceae; genus Tamarix; species Tamarix chinensis. Next base: position 17,114,349 of record CM060172.1, on the reverse strand, counting down.
ATCTAACAACCAATTTAGCTTATCATAAGCTAATTCACAAATCCGGATAAAACCCGCAAGAATTTTGATTTAAGAATCCAATTCCGATTAATTTCGCATAAAATTTTTAAATTGATACTTCTAACATGAAATTAGAGACATTTTTAAGCATAATGTAAATTTAATTTATCTAAAATAGCTTAATCGTATAAAATTGACAAATCCGGATATAGCCGGATCACAAATCTAATTTTCACAAACCAACCATAACCAATACAATTAACTATCCCAAATCACTCATACAACACACATATATATAATTAAACAACTAAATTATCTTATCAAAAGCTAAATCATTTAAAATTAATCAAAATAGAAGTTAGGGTTTAAGTATTTATACCAAACGAATTGCTATAAAACTGGAGGGAGTGAGGGGTGCTAGAGCATCACCGGTGGTCAAGGACCACTCGCCGATGACGAGCGGCGCTAGAGGCGGAAGGGAGGTGGCACGCCGCGGCTGTCCTCGTGCGTTGCTGACGGTTGCTGTTGCTGCTCGCTACTACGATGGAAGATGACGACGATGAGCTAGAGCAGGTGTGGTGGTGTGCTCGAGCGGGGGTGGCTGGTGTGATGGTGCGACCTGGGTTGAAGGTGCAGAGCAGGAGGAGACCGGGGTCGAGGGTCAGGACATGGAGGACGGGGCTTAGGCCGAAAATTAGAATGATATAAGGGCGGGGGTAGTAGGCGCGCGAGAGAGAATTTTTGTTTTTTTTTTAAATTTCAAGGATTTGATGGGTTTAAGTGTTTTTTATTATATTTTATTTTTTTGGATTTTAGAGATTTGAAAAAAAAAATTATTATAAAACATATATATATATATGGAACTTAAATATTTTTAGCGACTAATAAATTAATGATTAATTATCAAAAATTATATTAGTCGCAATAGATATACCAATAACGAAAACTTTTAATAGTGGTCGTTAATAATATATCAATAACGACAAAAAAAATTGGTCGTTAATGCATCAGTTTATTTTAGTATAAAATAAATAAATTCAAAGAAGGAAATATTTGTTACAAATAAATCGTTAAAATGATTTTACTACTTTAAAGAGATTTTATAATAAAAAAATTATTTTTTCTAATGAAATACAACTCCATAATAAAGTCGTAATCACACAACAAAGTTATAATTGGAAAAAAATTTAAAATATTAAAATAAAAATACACAACGAAAATGGAAATATATTTTAAATAAAAATCATATAGCTTGTGGAAAAAGAAATAAAATATGAAAAATAATAATTAAAAGAAATTGAAAAAATGTATAAATTAAGTTATAAGGAATTGTAAAAAATTTAAATAATTTCCGTAAATGGAAATATATTTTTAAATAGAAATGAAGATCATATGAATTTAATAAAAGTCATAATTGTGAATGAATTTTTCTAGAATAATCCACAACTACAAATGATTAAATAAATTCCAATATGAATTTTAAATCATCAATAAAATTGTAAAACCAATCACAATTAAAATAATTAAACATTTTCATTAAATTTTATTAATAAAATCATTAAGTTTAAGGAAATTGAATTTAATAAAATACGAATTATTACAATAATTATATAAATAACTATCATAATATTAGGCCTAACAAGATCTAACAACCATGGGTACACCGCCCGCTGCCTAGACCATCATCGCGTTGATCAAGTAGCGAGACCCCCATCATATAGGTCATTTGAAGTCTGACTTGACTGATTATTACCTTTATTATAATATTTATTATTATAATTCATATAATAATGAGAGTTACTATAATTATTCATCATTATTATAATGATAACTTTTATTATTTTAAGAATAATAATAATTATTTTAATTATCATAGTTATGTTATAATAATATTAAAAATAATTATAACGATACTTATAAATATGGTTATATATTATATTATTATTATTATTTCATATATAAATTAGCAATTGCTTACTTCTTTAAGAGTTTCACATATTAATTGGAGTTAAAACTTTCAATGGAGAAGATTAGAGTTATGTGAGGGTGGTTTATATATTTACCTATAAATATATTTGCTTGGAGAAGGTAAGATGATTCATATGTTGTGAAAAACATCCACAACATAAATGAGAAATATCCAATTTTAAAGTATGAAAAATAGAGCCACGTAAAAATTGAAGAAGATTATTACTTCTCATAATTCATCATTATTGGTGATGCCATTTGAGAAAGATCCTCTAGTTTTTATTAGAGATGTTATTTTTATAATCCTATTATATTATAGAGATGTTACTTTTATAATTCTAATATATTATACCATGTTGATATAAATAGCCAGATCAATCCTTATAACACTCCGGGTGTTACACTAACAAATGATAAGGAGAAAGGGGAGCACAAATAAAGGAAAACAAGCTCCTTGGAAGGTAATGGCTAACTTTGGAGAAATCAAAGGAGAAACATCAAAAGATGACAAAGAAGAAGTAGCAAATATTTTCCTCATGGCATTGGGAGGTGATCCCTTCACATCCACTTTATACGACAACTTGTGTGTCTTACATGATGCTTTATGTGAAAATGAGAATATTACTAAACAACATGATAACATGAAAAAAATCTTTAGCCACATTAATAAAAAAAAACATACATATCTACTAAGTTCAATGTTACTTTAGAATCTCATATGTTGTATGCTAAGACTGAATTATATGAAAAGGAAATCAAATTTGGTGCATACAAGATTTTTTTTGATGTTGATCACAAAGTGAAAGTGGATCAACTTCAAATTAAACTTGTTGATTTATAAGCTAAGTGTGACAAATTTGTAAGAAATAATTTACACCTTCACAAAAGGTGAAGAAGGGAATTTATTGTTAGGTGTTCAATAATATTGTAAGGATCATGAGAGTTTGGGTTATGGTGACAAAAGGTTCATGAAAATCCAAACCCTTAAATAATTCTATGTGAGAGACTCCAAGTCTCATCAATTTCATGTAATATGTGTGGCAAAAATGTACGTGTCTTTTCTATGTGTATACATGGTAGGAATGCAAAATCTACTTCCGCACATAAAAATGTATCTACTTATGATGCATGTGGCAGAAAGGGGAAGGTTTCTACCTCATGTGTGTTTAGTAGAAATTTTAAAAATTCCTTAAGATCTAAGAAATTATAGGTACCTAATAAAACCATCTTTCAAGGATTATTAACTAACCCTTCAATGACCCATTGAAAGGGTACCTAAACTAAGACATTTGTATTTTCAAGTTTGCTTCAAAGTGAAAACAAGAAAGCATAAATGGTTGCTAGATAATGGGTTCTCAAACCACATGATGGGTAAGCTTTCAATGTTCTCTAAGTTGGCAACCTATAATAGAGGAAGTGTCATATATGGAGACAATTCCAAGGGTAAAATCATTAGAATTGGAAGCATATGTATTAGTAATGCTTATTGAAAATGTGTACCTAGTTGATAGACTCAAGCATAATCTTATTAGTATATGATAAATGTATGAAAATTTTATGTTATCAATTTTAGTAACTCACATTACATGATCTCAAATGGAAAAAGATAAAATAATCTTGTTTGCTTGTCCTCAAATTAATAATGTCTATATGCTAGAGTGTAAATATTTTAAACTACACAATGCATGTTTAAGTGTATAAAATAGTGATGCTTGGTTGTCGCATAAAAGGATAGATCATGGTATTATAGATTTCCTAAACAAGCTTGCCAAACATGAACTTGTGCATGGTCTTTATAAATTGAACTTAACAAAAGATAAATTATGTGATTCATGCTAACTAGGAAAACAACATTGGTGAATACATATTTTTACATATTTATACCCTTTTAATCTTATTTTGTGGTCTTTTATTTTAACAACATATGATTATAATTATAAATTTATGATTAAGTGATATTAATCCTATATAGTTAATTATTTGAGCTAAAATGATATAAAATAATAGGCTTAAATTATGAGATAACTTATTAATTCTTTTAATTTTATTTTATTGGTATATATATATTTTTTTTATTTTATAAATAAGAAGGAGGAGGACGAGGAGCATAGGGAGGAGGAGGAGGAGAAGTAAGAGCAAGTGGAGGAGAAGCAAAAGGAGGAGGAGGAGGAGGCAGCCTAGCCTAAAGGACCAAAGGAACATAGGCTTAAAATGCTAGGAAAATGAAAGGAAAATGATGCAAGAAGTGAGGGCTAGAAGAAAAGAAAAGAAAACACAAGTAGGGGAGGCTAGAGAGAACGGGGCACACAAAGTTAAGAAAGAAAGAAGTGAAGAAGACACAAAATTAAGGTAGAAGAGGAGAGAAAAAGGGGACTGATGGCCTAAATAAAAGAAAGAGGGCAGATGAAAAAAGGAGAAAGGATCAACAGGATTAGGAGTAGGCACAGTAGGAGAAGAAGAGAGAGGAAGACTCGACACATGGAAAGAAAGCGAACGAGAGAGAGAGAGAGAATTTATTTTAGGTAAAAATAAGCAACTTTTCATCCAAATAAATTGCTAAAATTTGCATCCGTATTTATTTTATTATTATTTATATCTCTATTTCTAATATATAATTTTAATGTATATTTTTGTGTAATTTATTTATTTATTATGATTGGATAAATATTTACTTTGGGGGAATAGATTGAAGCCCTAGACTATGATTTGAAATGTAATTTTTTTATGAGATTATCTTTTAACTCTAATTTAATTACTATAATTTATATGTGTGATTCTATTGAGTATGATTTTTATAGTGCATGCCTCGTTTTGGCTTCCTCATAGTGATAGTTTATAAGATTATATACTTTCCAAGTGGCTATATGAACACACACACACACACACACACACACACACACACACACATATTGCATCTAGGTTAGATAACAATTCATCTAATAGTTTTATGATTTTAACCGAAGTAGTAAAATGTTTAGATATGTGTGGGTCAAAGGAGAAGAATATAGCTAGACATACTTGAGGTACTAGTTTGGATACTTAGACTGACATCCTTCAACTTATAATTAATGATTTAAATCTAGTTATATATAGGAGCTACTTGTTGTAACTATACTGCCAAAATTTAATAGGATTTCATATTAGTGATTTGTTATATTAATTATTTTAGGAAGTAATATAAAGTGTGTAGACCTTCTTTTAGCTTTCAACTTAGTTAGTCTTTTTCTTGTAATTAAAATATAAGTTATAAGTTATTGTTATATTTCAACTTAGTCTAGTGGTAGATTTTAACTTTTCTAGTACATCCCTTGTATTGATATTCATCCATATTTATTTTATGATTTTATATAATTTTTATTTTTTTACCCCTATAATTATATTTTACATTATAATTTTTTTTATATGAGTAGAGCCTTTTATTTTTATTATGTATGTGCTAGTTAAATTTAGGTGAACCCTTCGATCCCCAACTTAGAAGGATACCCTTATTTACCAATATTACAATTGATGGCAAGAGGATTTAAATTGTGTGCTGGCTGCAACCACATCAAAGATAAAACTTCTTTCAAAGCAAACCAATATTGTAACCACATCTAGACCACTAAAGTTATTGCATATGGATATCTTTTTTCCTACTAGGATATGAAGTATGGGTGGTTGTAGATATGCACTAGTAATAGTTGATGATATCTCATGATATACTTGGACTTTATTTCTCATTTCTAAAGATGGAGCTTTTAATGTGTTTGTTGTCCTTGATAAGAGGTTGCAAGTTAAGAAAGTCACAATCATCAACTCAATAAGGACTTACCATAGAAAAAAAATTCAAGAATACTTCATGGATTTTCACAAACAAAATGGGATCTCACACAAATTCTCTACTCCAAGGACACCACAACATGATGGTGTTGTAAAGATAAGAAATGGACCTAAGAGGAATTTGAAATAACTATGCTTGTGGAATCCAAGTTGTCCAAGTATTTTTGGGTGGAAACATTATCAATTACCAATTACATCATAAACTAAGCACTCATATAGGCAATCATAAAAAAGATACCCTTATCCTTCCTCCATTATTGAACATAAAGTCGTGATATTTACTTCTTTAATCTTGATTTTTTACCTCCTTATTGTTTTCTTTGAAAAATTTTGTGTTAATGGTTGAGAAAATTAAAGGAAAATATTTCTAAACACTTCCTTAATTACATAATCTTATGCTAAGGAAGAGTAATCATTTTTAACTTGAGTTTTCCATTAATTTGATTTGTTTTGTATTTTTTAATGGATTTGTGTACAAGGTTCTTAAGAAGGAGAAAAAAATTGGTTATTTTGATTGATTTTGGATAATGTTGGATCTAGGATATAGGTAAACAAAAATTTACCAAGATCAGATAAAATTAATTTTTTAGCATGATTTAATTAGTTAATGTTATGAAAATGGCACTTTTTCCATTTCTTGGGGTTCTTAGCCTCTAGCTACAGCTTGTGATATTGTTGTTTTTGTAAATTCTAATGATTTCATTGGTTTAACTAGGTTCTTTATGATTTCATATATTAAAAGTCTTGATTTGGATATGTATAGCTTCATATATGATTAAATTAAGTTTTTAGCATGGATTATGTCTATTTTGGTGTTTACACACAAGGTCTTCGTATTTGGGTTCCCTTGATGTTCTAATGTGTTAATAATCTATTCATTGAATAGTGTAAAAAGATTAAGGAGTTAGATCTTTTTATGATAAGAATAATGACATATTCAGTGTTTGTAGAGTTTAGAGGTATTTTAGTCATTGTATATGAAAATCAAATTTGGTAATTAACATTTAATATTCTATTATGTTAATTATTGATTTTGTATTATTATTATTATTATTATTATTATTATTTTAATATAATTATTTTTAGAGCATTATTACTATTTTATTCTATTAACTTTGTCATTTTACATCTAAATGCCTTATATATTTTAGAGGCAATGGTTGACATTAAATATTGATTTAACCTTTGAAATAGTAATTTAATGTGAATAGTAAATTATATGAGTAATGAATCCTAATAGAAATATTTTTTTATATTTTTAAATATAAGATTCTTGTTAAATTTATATAAATCCCAATGATATAAATACTAGCTCTTATGAATAGTCAATTTTTCAAAACTTGGTATGCAGACTTGTTTTAAGTTGGTGATTAATAATATATATCAAATTTACTAATAATTCAAGTGTAATATTGATATTGAGGTTGAGATTTACGATGGCTGCACACCCCATTATATGTGGTTGTGTTATCATCATTAGTGTGTTTGCGAAACCTTTTTCTACTTTATAGATAGCCTACAGGTCGTATAAAAAATATAAATACTTAAAGATAGAGTGTTCCTTAGCAAATCAAGATGTTTCCTTAGCCATATGCTCTTTGGATTAATGTATTAAATGTGTGTGCATCAACTTTAATATGTTTTCCTATCAGATAAAATATGAAATATGGTGGATTGTGTGATAACATAATAAGTTACATAATAACTAGTGGACCCTACCTATATGTGATATCTAATATTCTATATATGTGTTCAGTATCATATTCTAAATGTTTATATGATTTTAGGGTTTTGATTAATTTTTTGAATAGTTATAAATAGATAAGAACAACATGAATAGTAGAATTTCATTAAATGTTCCATGATTTATGTTTTAGCAACCATTCTTGTATTTTTTTTCACCTATGAATGTTTCAATGTGTCTTATGTGTTGCATGTTATTCGATTTAAGTATATTTAATTTACTTACCAAATTTTACATACTAATTGTATTTTTTTCTTTCCATCTTCACACGTTGTAGTGAAGAATGATGTCCATGAGAACATTGTTGTTTACACAAAGTTTACTTGAGATGTAGGAGTTAGAATAAGGGTATCAAGTACAATGTATTGGTGTTATTTTGGTATATGGATACAAATATTTTTCTCTCTTTTTTTCTTTTTTTATTATTATCTAGATTTGTATCTTATTTTGGATCTCTCTTGTACATTTTTTTATACTCTATTTATGTTGTTTATGTATCTCTTTCTATGTGTTGTATTTTTTTTCACTGTTTTATGTTTTGATGTTTTTATCTAGCATTTTGTATAAGAAATGTGAGGAATCTAAACTTATATGGAACGTGGTTGTAACACATATGTACTTGAGTTATCTTCTGCATTTAAAACCAAAATTTTCACTTCATAAAAATAAGGGTGCTACAATATGGTTGTTATTCTTTGAACATCTATAATATAATCATAATTTAGATATTATAAATTGAATCAAAAGATTACTCTAAACTTAATTTTATAATCTTATTTATGATTATTTTTTTTATTTTCATAATATTTTATATTTCATCTATCATTTTTTGTATATTGTGAGAACTTTACTATGTAGTTACTTGACCACTAATAGTAGCAGTTGTCATACTTTTTTAGGTGAAACTTAGTAAGCAAGACCACAACTATAGGATTGAGAGATTGCATTCTATAGTGAAGACAATTATATGTATTTATTAGGGCACAATGTATGTTATAACCTTTGGAATATATTAATGAAAATAAATCATAGATACATATTAATAGTCATTATGGTGTTTATGCTTTGATTGGATAATTAAGTGTAATGCACATTATTACATTGGTAATGCCTCTAAGTTATATAAGGAACTTACACCAAGAAATTTAGGGTGGGACAATATTAATGTGGAAAGATAATGAATAAATACTTTGTCTTATAATAATAATAGATTAATTAAAGAGATTTATTGATAATTAAAAACTATAACAAATTTCTTTAATTATGCAAATGGCATAAATGATAATTATATCAAACCAAAGGGAGTATGTAACACCCCCATTCTTACTACTAAAATTTTTTGTTTTGTGGAAGCATTACTTACAAAATTAGTGGGTGTTATCACCACATTTAGTATAAGTCTGACATCCGCTACTATTCTTATACTAAGTGCTAATGCTAAAACATTTCTTTACTCAAAAATATGATGACAAAAGTCAGAATACAGATAACAATAGATGAGTATAGTACTAGTTAAAAGAAATGTCAGTAGTCTATCAAAACTCAAGAGAAAAAATGCAATAGGACATAAAAGTCCAAAATAATCGGAGACCGGATAACAAAAGAGACACAAGATATTTCTATGCTCTCAAAACTAACTGACAGCTTTCAACTGAACTTGGAAACTAACCCGCAAAGTCCACTAGCCATTGAATAGGCAGAGACCCACGAAAATAAACCCTTTGGTACTATGGTACTAAGCAACCCTTTATACCAAACTAATATGATAGAATAGTATGGAACATATGCAAGGCATACTGTTAACATTATACAAGACATATACATACACATACGAGGATTGATATACAGTAGTTATTCAGATAAATAAATTCCATCTTGGTCATAGACTACTCATATTCACTCTTTTGAAAAATCTGAACTTACCAAATGAACAACCTAGAGATACTATCTAAAGTATGATTAGAAGAAAACCCTAATACAATAACCATAAGGCATCATGACAATACATGATATAAACATTAAGATTTACATGAGATGATCCAAACATAATAATCATAACAGATAAGCAAATGCCACTAAACTACCTACTATTCATGCATTCTTTTTTAGAATATAATAACACTTATCAACTAACCATCCCAAGATGCTATCTGAATCAATAATCAAAACCCACTCTACACCACAATTATAATCTTTACAACATAATTCATATCTCAACATTAACCCCAACCAATTACATAATATCACAGGTATGTTCACAAGTAAAATATACTTAGATCCCTAACATTACATGTATAATGTAATAAAGTTCATAACTTCACAGGTATACTTACAAGTATAATATAATAACATACATAATGTTATAGGTATACTTGCAAGTACGGTATAATAACCAAATACATAATGTCACAGGTATACTTACATGTATAGTATAATAACATCCATAACCTCACATACATACTTATAGGTACAGGATAACAACATACATAACTGCATAGGTATTCTTATAGGTACAATATAATAACTAAATACATAATGTCACAGTATACTTACAGGTATAGTATAATAACATCTATAACCGCACAGGTATACTTACATGTATAGGATAACAACAAACATAATATCACAGGTATACTTATAGGTATAGTATGATAAAATCCATGCATCATAGGTATAATTATAGGTATAGTATAATAAAAAACATAACACCACATGTTTACTTATAGGTACAGTATGATAAAATCCATAACATCATAGGTATGCTCATAGACATAATACCAACATAGGTAGGCACAAAGGCTGCTACCGAAACCATACTGTTTGCACAGTTATTCTCATTTCCATACTTATTTGTTTTTTCCTTTATTTCCAATTATCCAAGTTAACCCTAAGGTTAACAGTCTAACACAAGGTCAAAGTCAATACTAAGGTCAATTTACCAAAAGTCTAAGGCCATCCTATGTCCAATTATTCACATTTGGGAGCACTAGGCCAAAAATGACCAAAATGCCCCTAAGGCCAATAATTATCAGATCATCAACCATTTAAATACTAAATCCATTTTATTTATTAATTTGTCACGAAAAGGCTAAAACAAAATAATCTACTTATTTATTATGAAATATAAACCATCAACTATGTCAAAATACCATTTTTCCTTTACACAAATTTCTACATACATAATCCTATCATACACTTTTAAAATATAAAAAAACACATGATTGCATAATCAACAACAGATAATACATGCTAGACATGATTTTCAGGATAAATATCATAATATACAAAAATGACTAAATTGTCCCTAGGGAACACATCCATAATAATTATTCCACAACTTTATATCTAAGCATGCTTAACTAATAATTTTATACATAATTATCATAAAAAATACTTTTCCATCATTAGAATTATTTTTAAATCATACTTTAGTACCCGAAATATTTTACATCAGATAACATGCTCGTTTTATTGGTTTTCATAATAATAATAATAATAATTAGCACATAATTGTATCGAAATAAATCATGCTTAACATAATTCATATACCAAAAACTCTAATGTACTATCACACAATGTTTATCATTTTAGTAGAGTATAATAGTTACCTGAATTCAAGCAAAATCGTAAAGTTAGCGGTATCCACTAAAAATTATTAGGTATGGCTAATTAAACTTTTATACCTAAAAATAATACCACAAATACTGAATTAATATCTATCAGATAAAATAATAATTATAATATAAAAATATATATTTTTATAAAATTACCAAAATACCCTTTCATTTAATATTGGTACCAAATTCTAAAAATGCCACACAACTCATCAAATTACCAAAAGAAAGGGGGCACGGCTGTTGGTTGGGCAAGGGTTGGTCAAGCAAGGTAGGGAAAATAAAGGGTGGCAGCCGATGGGATGGAGACTGGTGGCTAGCCGGTGGTGGTGATGCTGGGCTTGCACGATTGGTGGTGGCTGGGCTCGATGATGCTGCTGCATTGGAGGCTGGGCAATGGGGCTGCGATGGGCTGGGAGGTTGCTGGTTTAGGGGATGGGGCTGGGGAGGTCAAGCAAAATAGAGAGGGGGATAGGGAGTTGCGGTGGCTGGAATGGTTGGTGAGGGAGGGAGAAGGGGAGTAGAGGACTGCAAAGTGGTGGAGGAGTGGCTGGGCTGGGTTCTGCGATAGGGGAAGGGTGAAAGGGTCAGTAGGATGTGGTCGGGGTATGCTAGTGGTATAGAGGTTGCGGTGGTGGTGATGCGTGATGGTGCGGGGGTGATCAGGGAGCTAGGCAACGGGTTGCGCAGGGGAGGTTGATGGCAACTGGGTTGTAAGGAAAAACCAAACAAAGGAGAGAGGGGAAGGGCTGGGAGGTTCGATTGGCAGAGAGGAGGAGAGTAGGAGTTGCGGGAGTTAGGGCTATTTGGTTGGTAAACCTAGGCGAGAGAGAGAGGAGTGGGAGGGGAAGTGGAGGGCTGGTACACTACATGTGTGAGTATGTATATAGTGCAAGGTCTTGTTTGGTTGGGGGCTTGGGGAAGGCTGCATCGAAAGTAGTAAGGGGGAGCTGTTTGGGTGGAGTGTTCTTCGAGAGTGTAGCGTGCATATATGTGTCTAAATGCAGAAGGTGGAGTAAAGTAAGGAAATGAGAGAGACAGAGAGATTGCTTAGGGGGAAGGGACAACAAATGGCAGAGGAAGAGAGAGAGAGAGAGAAAAAATATATATATATATATATATACATATATTATTTTAAATTTAGTAAGGATAAATCAAGGTATCGGGTAGAAAAATAAATCGGGGAAAATAATCCGATCTAAGATAGGTTTAAATAAAATGGAAAAGATAAAATAATAGGAAATAAATATTAGGAATTTATTTTGGGTTATGAGTTACTATTACTAATAAAATAATTAGAATAAGATTTATAGGTACAAACAAGGATTAAAATAGATAGTCGATGTCTATCAACTTTTTAACCTGATTATTTTTATATATAGATCATCATAATAATATGAATAATAATAACACTTTTAATATTCAACCTCATAAAATAATAATTATAAATAATCATGTGATTATTAATTTATAATTAGTGTTTCTAAAAATGGGGTATTATAGAGTATTACCCATCAATTGGATATTTTTTTTATCTAATATATTTTATTCTTTGTTAACTAATAATTTTTTATGGAATTATGATGAATCATTTATGATTTAATAAGAAAATTCAAATAATCAAAGTTTTAGATTTTTTGAATCTTTCAATTAGATATTCAACTTATGAATACTCTTACTAACAAGTATTTCTTTTGTATATAAAGAGTGTCACTTTAGATACTATTTTTTTGCATAAAAATAACGACCACTTTTTAAAAAGTCAATGACTAAGTTATAGTTTTACCCTCATGTCTTTTATTTTCTCAAAGCACAAGTAAATTTTACTTTATTCTCTCTCTATTGTAAAAAGAAACAATAAAAAACAAAATTGAAATATTATACTCCCTTATTTCTCAATATAAGGCTTATACTGTAACACTCGAAAATTTACTACTGAAAAATTTTATTCTACAGTAGAAACTTATAACCAAAATACTGAGTGTTATTACCGTAATCGATGTAAGTCTGGCTTACCATACCATCCTCATATTAATCACAAGGCTAAAACCATTACAATAAAACATAGTAAGCAAAAATAAGATAAGATTTATAATGTAAATATGAGTTTAGAGATTATCTCCGAGAACAATATCTAAAATGTATACAAAAGGGATAGCATAGATCAAAGAGTCCAAATTAGGTAAAATAACATCCAGATAACACAACTCTTTTCCCAAACACCCAGTACAAATAAAGATCACTCTTCCTCATACAATGCATCAAAGGCAGCGAAATCATCAATTGGGTCCTCAAAGGCCTGTACAAAACCATCAGGGTCTTCTTCTCATGAAAATGATCAGCACCCATACAAATAATAATCAGTACGCTACGTATTAAGTAAGGTAACGATATAGTTAAGTAAAGGATAAAAGTAATTACATGCATTCCGAACAGTAAGTCAACACTCATACGAATACATGAAATAATACAAGCTAGTTATTGATCCAGATATCATTATTTCAAATAACATAATCCATTCTTTTATTTAAGTTGTGTTCAGAGATCCCACTATTCTCTACCGATGGAATGGTTATCAATACATATACACTTCAAAGCAGAACTCTCTAGACCACTATTTTTGTCTGGTGGAACGGACAGGTACAATCGGTCTTGTCTCATGTAGTATTCCACTTTACGTGTTTAGTGTCTTATCAATGATTATAATTTTTCTCAATATTTATTTCAAATTGCATTTAGGGACCCCGTTATTCTCAACCGGTGGAATGATTATTCCACTCTAGGGCAAAATGCTCCTAGCCACTATTCTTTACCGGTGGAATGGTAATAACATGAAACCCTAGGAAAAATACATCTGGTCACTATTCTTATCGATGGAACGATTAATAATGTACATTCCTAGTGTGGAACACTTCCGGCTAATGTTCCCATCTGGTAGAATGGACATATAAAAATAATCCTAACTTATGTAATCTTTTACTTTAAATGATTAATATCTTATTCGTGATTGGTTTATGAGTACAAAATCTATTTAAGGTATGTAAAGAATTAATATATAGATAACAAGGCCTTTCTCAAAGAGTATAAGCTTATTTATCCCTAGAAACCATAATTTCACACTTTAGGTGTACTCCTCCCATATTGATCATTTACCCACCATATTTAGTATATCTTCCTTAAATAATATTGTTATTAATATACCCGAAACTCAAAGTCTAACTCGCATGTCTCACACATGCGATTATAGCCCTATCTCAAAAGTTACTATTCACAACATATCTGAATTTCATGGCCTAACTCTAACATTTTACACATATGATAATAACATTATCATTTAAGGTTATTATTCCCAAATTAGGCTATTTTGCTATTTGAAGAACTTATGACATTCATAATCACTCCTAAACATTCCACATGACATTATTAGCATATTATAATCTATCTAACACGTTAAAATAATAAAATTTTCATAGTAACCCACATTGACCAAAATGCCCTTAAAGATAACCGATAGCCTTTATTTTACGAAAAGCTTATATTTTCTATATCATTTTTTTCTCACTTATCATGTTTATTAAGCCTATATTATCCTCCCACAATTTATATTCATTCCTAAGAATACGATTTATTGTAACAACATTATATCTGCATTTTTTTATCATCCTTACCCTTTCTCTAGCATATAATCCACATTATCATAACATATTATTAACAACATGCATTTAACAATATAATAACAATAACATAATAATTCACTTAGCCATTCAAAAATTTAGCACAAATCCCTAAACATCGACTTAGTATCTTTACTGAAAAGGCTTTGGTCTATAAGCACACTTATTCTATTCTGGCTCTTTCGATACTCCTAGTAGATTACCTAAGAACAATTAGCAAAACCATAATTACGAAATTAATATTTGATAAATAATAATAATAATATTTATTTTTGAAATTACCCTTATATATATATAATTATAATACACTACACTTACTAAAATGGGTGCAAAATTTTTTAAAAATACAACTCACTCATGTTGCATGCGTAGTGTAAGGATTATGCATGATGGATAGGAGGGGGTTAGCTAGATTGAGGAGGCAGGGTGAGGTAGTAGCTGGTGGTAGCTGGTGTGTGTTGTAGTGGAGTGCTACGGGAAGGTTGGTGGCGGCTGCTGGATGCTACGGTGGAGGGTGGTGTCAGTGAGGTTGGTGTTGTGAGGGAAGGGTGGCTCTATTAAGGTAGAAAAAAAGAAAGGGGTTGGGGCTCGGTGGAGTTGCTAGAATGGTTGTGGCGAGGCATGGGGGGCATAGCTGGAGGCTGCATTTGGTTGGAGAAAAGGAGGCGTTGAGGGGGGATGTAAGGGCTGGATCATGGGCAGGTTGGGTGACGGTGGAACATGGCAAAGAGGGGCGTAGGGGGCACGGCTGGAGGCTATGTTTGGTTGGAGAAAGGGAGGTATCGAGGGGGATGTAGGAGTTAGAGCATAGGATGGCTGGGCGGCGGTGGATTAGGGTAGAGAGGGACATAAGGGGCACAACTGGAGGTTGTGAAGATAGAAGGTGGTAGGGGAAGGGTGTTGTGTAAAGGTTGTAGAAATAGGAGGGGAAGTAGATGGGCAATTAGGGGCGCATTTATTGTTGTGAAAAAAAAAGAATGCATGCAACATAGGGGTAAGGCTAGTGTCGAATAAGAACAAGGAGTGAGGGGATGTTTGGTTATGGGGGATGTGTGTGTGAGTTCAGGTGTTGGGAGATTGATTTTTTTTGAGCATGTGGTATTTGTATGTATATAAGTATGCAAATGGAGTGAAAATGGAGTGAGGGAGGTGAGGTGACAGGGAGTTGGGTGCACATGGGATGGGTTTGCATGTGTATGTAAACATACAGGTACAAAAGGGGTGAGGTGATGGGGTTGCAACAGGAGAAGGGAATAGTGTTTGGGGGGAGAAGATTAGAACATAATAGAGAGGTAGAATAGGGGGTAAAAATGGTAGGGTAGGATAGAATTTTATTTATTTAGTTTTAGGTTTAATTTGGATAGATTAGGTTAACTGGTAGAAACATAATTCGGAAAAAATAATCCAGATAAAGATAGGTTTAATAGAATGGAAAAAGATAAAATAATCGAGGATAAATTTTAGGAATTTATTTCAGGTTATGGGTCAAGGTTATAAACAAAATAATTAAGCTAAGGTCACTACAACAAACTGGACCATTAACGACCAATTTAGCGGCCAAATTTGTTTTGTCGTTATTGATATATTATTAACGACCATTGTCAAAAGTCATCGTTGATGGTATATCTATTGCGACTAATATAATTTTTGGTCATTAATCATTAATTTATTGGTCGTTAAAAAAATTTAAGTTATATATATATATGTTTTATAATAATTTTTTTTCAAATCTCGAAAATCCAAAAAAAAAACA
The DNA here is from genome assembly GCA_030549775.1 of Tamarix chinensis. Taxonomy (NCBI): domain Eukaryota; kingdom Viridiplantae; phylum Streptophyta; class Magnoliopsida; order Caryophyllales; family Tamaricaceae; genus Tamarix; species Tamarix chinensis. Next base: position 17,097,777 of record CM060172.1, on the reverse strand, counting down.
CTTAATTGCCCCAACTCCTTAAAAAAAACACAACATTTCACCCGCGCGCCTGTACCCTTTTAAACAAAATTTTGGGGTCTGGTCGACTCGTCCTCCCTCCCTGACCCTTTCTCGACAACCGGAATTCACAACCCTGCCCTAGCCGTCTCCCGTTTGCAACGCTTCTTCTCGGACTGCACCACCACGCAATCCGTCGCCGGTCGAGCAGATAGCCCACAGCTGCTACTGCACCTCCTCCTCGTCGTCCAATACAGCAACAGCGGAGTAGCAGCAGCAGCCACCAACAACGCACGAGGACAGCCTCGACGCGCCACCGCCCGTCCTCCTCCAGCACCGCTCCTCACCGGCGAGTGGTCCTTGACCACCAGCGAAGGTCCAGCACCGCTCACTCCCTCCAATTTCGCTGCAATACGTTTGGTATAAATACTCAAATCCTAACTTATGTTTTGATTAATTTTAGATGAATTAGCTTATGATAAGATAATTTAGTTGTTTAATTGTATATATATGTGTTGTATGAATGATTTAGAATGGTTAATTGTATTGGTTATGGTTGATTTGGGAAAATTAAAAATATATTGTTTGAGGGGATATTAAAACACCACAGTCAAATAATTTTCTCCTCTGTTTGAGGGCATATTAAAAATCTATTGTTGGATGATTGAACGTATATAAGCTTGGAGATCTCCTGATGATGTCATTGTAGATGACAACATGGAAATGGAATAAAAGCCCAAGAGATTTCAGCTTTTGGTTTGGAAATTGGCAGACAGTTGGATTAATGTTGGTCTTTTTTCCTAACGTTTATTTATTTATTTGACTGCAACTAGTAAAATCCCAACAACCAATTGCCAATGCAACTTGTTTATTACTTTTAACTCAATTTGGGTATATTTTCAATTACTTGTGATGGGAATGTCGGAGTACTCTTATCAAAAAAGTCCTTCTAGCTACTTCATCATCATCATTATAGTCCTCATCTTCTCCATCTTTATGTGCTCTTAGGGATTTTCGGGATTGGCCTTTGTTTAAATTCAATGCCTGCCAATTCTCATGAGCTTTGTTATTATTACTATTATGTATCATTTTTTTCATGTAGAGTGTGGTGTTTCCCTGTAGCAATGATATGTGTGATGTGTCCGGGGAATCCTCAGAAGGGGATACTTTACACAAGGCCAAACGATCATTTGGTTTGCCTGACTCCTTTTCTACTCACGGTATTACTTTATTTACTGTCTCTTTGCCACCGTTTCATATCTAAGGTTCATCCTTGGATTGTAGTAATAAGTATTCTTTAATCATCGTAACTTAATGACGTTCAAATGCTTATAAATTGTATCAGACTTGACATCATTTGATTTTGAAGCCCTAGAGATGGCAGATATGCATAGAAGTCTCACATAAGCTAATATGTAGACTGTAGAGGTATTCTATGTAGACTGTAGAGGTACATTTTGTATCAATACCACACCAAGAACACTAAGGAATTACACTACTAAATCAAAACCAAAGGAGTAGAGGCCTCATAGAACTGACTTTGTATAGGTCACAAAGAAGCATCTAACCTGAGCGAGGAGGTTTGCAAAATATCATATAGATAGCTAGATCAACTGTGCTACAGTTCATCAGAACAAAAAACATCTACATTTACTAATGTAACACATCATTAGATCACAATGAGGCTCCCCCATCAAAAGTAAGAATTCTCAAGGGCGTCAAGTAAAAAAGTTTGGGCATCGCAAAGAAGTATGAACTTAAAGCCAGCATCTTCATTTTCACTTGAGTTGGTTTGATGGAAGTATCATGAGAAACTCTAAGGGAGACAACCAACCAGCGAAGACATAAAGGCAGACCAAAGAAAGGAAAAAAAAAATACCTAGTAGACTACGCGAGAGGCTATTATTCTCCATATAGTTGTAGACCAGTATTCTGTGATTTCTTTCAACACAACAACCATACAGTTTAACTAGGTTTTCATGTTGTATATCTGCAATAACTTTGATCTCTGTCAAGAACTCTTTAACTCCTTGTTGTGATTTAGCAGATAATACCTTTATGGCTATAAGCTTCCTACCTTTGAGCTTTCCTTGAAAGCAGAATGCACTTATCTAGTTCAGAATAATGATGGAATAAATTACAGCAGCATCAAATAAAAACAACCAGCATACAAAGCTCATTTACAAATTGTTAACACAATCTGTAGGCTGCTGACCTTATAGACGGACCCAAAACCACCTTCTCCAATTTTATTGGCCTGATCAAAGCCATTGGTGGCTTTATTTAGTTCCTTCAAACTGTACTGCTTAACATTGTTGATACCTGAAAGCTCTATACATTGATAACAATGAGTTAGAAGGAAGGCTTTACTTAAGCATATGCTAATTGTATATGCATATTCGTTGGTACTTGTGAGTATTAAATAAACATGTTTTACAAAGTTTTGCTCATTATTAGCATATAAATGCTCGAACAAGATCAGTAGTTACCATCATCGCCTTCAGATGCAGATTCTACTCTCCTACAGAATAAGAGAGGAAAACAAGTCATATCTCAGTTGTATCCAATCGATAAGATTCCTTGGTCGACTGAGAATAGATTTTTTTAATGTAAATAAAATCAGGACCTGGAAAACACAAAGGAGAGAAAATGGAGTCTACTTAATATACAACATCTAGTTAGCCCTAGAGATGGCAGATATGCTTAGTGTTCTTGCAAGTTAACAATTCCGAGATCTAAATAAATTCAAATAAGCTAATACTAGTGGTATAAGTTGGCTCACATAAGTGCTTGCCTTGTTTTCAACTTCACTTTATTTATGCTGGTTGATCATCCAGCTCTAGGTTACTGTTGCTATAGATGATGTGGATGTGCTTCAACGGATTACATTGCAGCTCTCTGGACATTTTTGTATAGGTTGGTTTTCTCCCGCTTTCTCTATATTTATATTTTTCCATATTATGATATGATAAAAATTACTATGATAAACATAAAAATAATAATAAATCACAAAATTTAATTATTATTCATATTAAATTGATAACAATCACTATGAATATAAATTCTAAATTGAATTAATTTGGCCCTTATTTGATACGACCCAAAATTTATAGATTAATGAGTTACATAGGCAATAAAATATAGAAAAGTCGCAATAAAATTTGTCTACGATCCATAAGAGAGATATGACCTTTGTTATGATAGAATATAACAACTAATTTGATAATTTCAAGTCTTGTAAGGGATTTTGTTGCCATATTCAATATGATTCCGAGCCCCAAATTAAGCACAAGCTTTACATCTACAGGGGCTGTTAGAATGCTAAAAAATCATCTTCTATATGTTCCAACCACAAAACCAAATAGCTTTCCTAAATCTTTTTTCTCAACTACTTCTTTGAGTTTAGCTCCCAAGGAAAACGCTAGAGGAGGTGGAACAACATTCCCAATCTGCCTATGCCTATGCTAAATGTTACCAGCATATTTATAGCTATTCTCGGTTGATGCTTCTTTATGACTGGTGTCAGGAAAGTAACCTAAGTGATTTTAAGAAGAAATTAAGCAGATTACATGATTGTCTTTTTTCTGAACAAAATATTGTCTGATACACTTTGTGACCAAAACACACCATATTAATTAGGTATTGCCGTATTGAATCATTGATAACAGACTTAAGGAAATTCTGTTATCAAATATATAAATTATATGAAAAGTCACCAGAAGTTGAAGATGAATTTGTAACCTTTTTCTCTAATTCTGCAATAGTTTTTATCTTGTTAAATTTCTACCATAAGTTAGAATAGTAATATTTTATGTAATTTCCATAGGTAATGATGATGCATGATCTAGGTTGTCGTAGTAGAGCACATTTAATAAGTTTGGATGTTATTGAATCATATTTATTTCCATTTTCATTATTTTCCTTGTATTTGGAGATTTTATTTTATATATCTGATTTCATGAATTGCATGTTAAGGAAATTACTCATTGTTTATTTGATACTTATATTAATTATTATTTTTATATTTCTATTGTGGCATATCCTGTTTATTTTGATAAACTTACCAAGTCTATTGTATCCGATGGATAGAATGATTAATTCTTAAGCAGCTGCTAATCATGATATTTTTGTAATGTAACGACATATTGTAGCTCTTTTGTAATATATTTATATTTGATCATAGCCGAAAATTGTACCGGACATTTGATACAAATTATTTGTATGAATATTTAGTTCAATGTTTAATTATAAACAGATATTTAGAAAATTATATCTATATGTTAGAATGAATATATATGTATGTAGGTACAGGATTTGAGAAGATCAAAATGGATATATATACATGCATACAGGTACAGGTCTTGAGAAGATTGAAATGGATATATGTATGCAAATATGTACAGGTCTTCAAAAGATTGAAATGGATATATGTATATCCATATAGATGTAGGGTTATAGATGAATATTGAAATGTTGAATATATAATTTATTGAATATATAATTATGCCATTTGCGACCAATAAATTATGTCGCAAATAATGAATGAATTTTAGTATTGACAGAAAAATTAGTCGTTATTGGTGTGATACTTTTTTAATTACGATAAAAAAATTGGTCGTTAATATTATTTACGACAGTGTATTTTATTCGTCGTTATTATTTTTAGCGACCAGCATCATACGTTGTCGCTATTACTTTTAGCGACCAACGCCATAATTTGTCGTTATTACTTTCAGCGACCAACACTTTGCGTCGTCGTTATTACCTTTAGCGACCAAAATTATACGCCATTGTTATTACATTAACGACCAACATAATATGTAGTCGTTATTGCTTTAGCGACCAAAAAATTTCAGTTGGTCGTTAAAGCCTTTAACGAGGGAGCAATAACGACCACTGACGACCAACAAATTTTTTGGTCGTTAATAGCTTTAGCGACCAAAATTTGGCCATTAACGATGAAATTTGTTGGTCATTAAAAACCTTATTTCTAGTAGTGGGTTTAGAATTAGAGAGTTAGGGTAAAATAGTAAGAATAAATTTTTCGATATTAGAATTAGGTTATGATATTAATTACCTAGGATTAAGGTTAGCTAAAATTTTGGGGTATTACATACACTCCCCCTAGATTTAAACAAGTGTTTCTCAATTTGGTTTTAGTCGTAAATAAGTGTTGTTTTATACTTATGAGACAAAATTTAAACTATTTTCTTACTTAATCCTTTAATATATATATATATATATATATATATGTATGTATATATTAATGCCAATTATTCAACAATAATTATGGCTTCCAATAGTATTTTAATGGAGAAAATTTAATCATTTGGATTATTTTCTTAATTTTAGTACCATAAGCTAAAACAACACTTACATAAAATCAGAGGCAATATTTTTTTTCTAATTTATTTTACAATATAAGTTGTTTTAAAAAAAGTTATAGAACATTAAATACTTTATTACATATCTTAATTTTATAATATCATTAATTATATTATTAATTAGAGGGCCACGATTAATGTAATAGCATATTAGTGATGATAGATGTCAAAGTTTATAAAATTTATTACTCCTTTCATTTCTCAAAGGAAGTCCTTTGTTTATTTACATACCATTTTATGTGGTAATAAATACATTCATAATATATTTAAATATTCAAAGTATAGCACTTGGTGGAAACCAATATAATAATTAATATATAGAAGAAGAAAGAGAAAAAGTAAGGGTAAAAATAAAAGGTAAACATTGACTTTTTTAAAATAAATTTTTCTTTTTGAAATATTTTTTTTTACCTAAAATAAATTTCTTTCAAAAATAGAGAGATTATTTCTTAATGTGTACTAAAACACAATATACCTTAAATTTTAAAATGAATGGAAATTTTTATTTAATCGTAACACTAGCCTCACACCGATCGTGGTTAGTTAAGTGAAGCAATTTATACGAGTCATTTATTTTGTCCTTACTCACACATTTTTCTAGAAGTTCATCCTTGGACTACGCCAAGCCAATCACACTTAATTGTATAGTTTTTTGATATTAGATTTATGAAAATAAAGGTGTGTCTTGCCATATAACATGGGGTACTACATATATCCTTACTCAAATAATGCAGTGTCCCCATTGCACATTACCCGCTAATTGACTCATTACAGTCCATCCCATAAATTATACCCACTAAGCAACTAATTAGCTCATCCAAGTTTATTTTTTCATCATAATTTTGCTCAGATACCATTTATTGCACCTCAACCCTTCACTAGTTGAAGGAAGTTACCTGGAGAGCTTTTGAGATTAATGGTTGCGCCTATAGATCAACATGAGTTCTTTCTAGCATAGTTTGAAGACACTCACATTGCAACCACCTAAAGTTTTTGACTAAATTTTTTTGTTTAAACTATATACTTTGCAGAAGTGAAAACCAAACTAAAGATGTTACTACCAATCTTAACACGAGTATGATTCATGTACCATTCTCATACTAAAGACAAAGTAAAATAATTCAAACAAGTCACAAAATAGAGAAATAATAGAGGTAATAATAATAATAATAATAATAATAATAATGATAATAATAATAATAATAATAATAATAATAATAATAATAATAATAATAATAATAATATAACAAGATGATGTTCTATAGATCAACTTCTAAATATATAAAAGAAAAAAAGGGACGAGTTTAAATATCCAAGACACCAAAGAACCTAAAGGTACAACAAGATATCTCTTACTTTAAAGCCTTAACCCATAGTATAATCACCCCTTAGGCACACCATCATGTAAGCCAACTCATTGTTCTTTGGTACCTACAATAAGTCACTTGCAAAGTGCATTATTAATACACTAATGTACTGAACAAACAAGGCTTCCTTTATAAAGGCAGCATGCAACACATAGAGTATGGTGTAAAAGAGTCAAAGCATGTGATACACTTAATTATGCGATATTACAAAATACACATACCAAACTTAAAGAGTGGACTCAATAATACCCATGCATCTTATAATCCTATACTTAATCCACAAAAAGTACCATGACCATATCAATTCCTTATTTAAATAAGTGGAATATTGACTTCTAATTAATCTAATATAGATAATTAGTATAAACCAATACAATTAACATAGGTGGAATGTATTCCACCACCTAACCTAATATAGATAGTCAATGTAGCTCAAGTAAAGATGGTGTGTCAACTATTAGCTAATCCAATATAGATAGTTAGCACAATTCATAATAAAGGTATACTAAAACCACTAGCTAACTAAATATAGATAACTAAAACTACTCAAAAGATAAGGTGGACTAAAACCACCAATTGATCCAATATAGGTAGTCGGCACATCTCAAAACATAAGGTTGACGAAAACTACCAATTGACCCAATATAGATAGCTGACATAGTTTAAATAAGGGTGGACTAAAACAACCAACCAATTTAATAAGGGACATCCACATAAAATTCCATTATCTTCCACTTTATTCAAGTATATATTATTCAATAACAACACTTACCTCATAACACACATCCACACTTAAGTCGATTATTCTCATTTTAACCATTATTCATGAAAGTCAAAGGTCAAGAAATGAAGTTAACCCTAATAGTGCATTTAGATTGAGGTGAAAGGAGGTTAACAGAGGTGAATCAATTGATTCACCCCATTTGGATGCCATTTTTAATAATTCTATTTGAATGAATCATGGTTAATATTTTACCTCCGTTCACCTTGGTTAACTTCATTTTTATTAACCTCTGATTTTAGGGGTAACCAAAGTGAAGATAAAACACTAAGTAAATTTATGACTTGATAGGACCAAAAAACCCCCTCAAACCCTATACGCCTAACTTGATAGGACTTATCTATTTAATACAAGGATATAAAAGTCATTTGCTTTATTTTTTTAAACCTTCATTCACCTAAATCTAAAGAGAATTTTTAAAACATTCGTCGTGATTCACCCATGTTAAGTTAATATCATCCAAATAACATTTTAAAACGTTCACCTAGATTCACCTCCATTCCCTTCACCTAGGTTAAATTTTAATGTTTACTCTCACCCCGATTTACCCCAATCCAAATGGACCATAAGAAAATACACCAAAATTCCTAGGAAACCAGGTTGGTTGTTCCCACAAACTAAGAGATTGGTTCGGAAAACATATTGAGAGAAGAAAAAAATATAAAATAGATAAACCACTTGATAAATATAGCGAGACTAGTCAACTAGTGTCACTAGTTGATTGGTAATACTTGACCAATTGATGGGTGTCATAATAGAACCAATGTTCATATCTAACTAACCAGTCGGCAGGTGCCCTAGGGCACTCACACATATTTTAAAACTCTATCATTTCACACTTAACCAAATCACACCCAAATTTACCACTTATTGTGAAACTTTTCATAAACTAGCATAACATTCATTCTCCATAATTCATAACTTAACCCATCAAAACAATAAAAGATCATCACAATATCCACTTAGATTTCTCAATAAGTAAACCAACACCTAAATGATCTTATAGCCACATTCATGATACAAAAAAAAAACCAAACATGCTTCTAAATGGAAACTTAATCATGTGATGCATGTTTGAAATGCCCGTAACCTGCAACACATAACGCATAATTCTACATTCATAAGGTCTAGCCAAATTTACATATCAAAGCAAGTCTTCAATTAAAGAAGATCATTCCACAAGAAAACCCACTTAGGATTATTTCTCTCCTAAACAAGAATCAAAGAAAAAGTATTTGGAGCTTAGGAAAGAAGAGAGAGGAAAAGGAGAAGCTAGAGAGAAAAAAACAATGTAACACTTGAAGGTTTTCTCTTAGAATGTAGGAGAAGAATGCTTCTTGAGGCTAGTTAAGGTTCGTCTGGGCACAAATGAGAAGGAAAAAGGGTCTAGTTAAAGCACAAAAATGCAAGGGAGCTCAAAGACTAAGGCACACTTGAGTGTGAGGAAGAAAAGTGCAAAAGAGTGGGCTATAGTGTAAGGTATGACCAACGGTGTAAGAGTCTTAAATTAGCTAAAAGAGAAGCCTCAATAGGTGGGATTTGAGGCTAGCATGGCATAACAACAAGGAGGGAAGACAAGGAAGAGGAAATCAAGGGAAAAAGTGGACAAGTGAAAAATGTGCTTTTTTTTGGTGGGAATCTTGTTAGATTTTAACTGATTATGAAAATAGTTTGTATTGAGAGTCTAAAACTCTCTAAAATCATTTATAATCAACATATAATAGATTCACAAAGCTACTTAAGGATTAAAAGATATTCAAGTTTTAAAACAAAATAAAGATTACATTTTTTGATATAACCATACAATTGGTTTGGTTCACCATTCAATTAGTCAAAACCAGTGATAACCAAAAACACAACTTACTAGCAAAATAGTTTGTCACACTAGTCGACTGGTTTCCTAGTTTGAACACATTTTCACAATAAGTTTTAAAATTTATTTTCCTTTAAATGTTATTTAAAAATTAAAATACCCTAAAATTTAATACTAAATATTTTATTTTTAGTGTAAGCGTAATAACAATATAGATAGATGTAACCACCATACTCGACATAAGTCTGGCTTACCATACTATATTTATATAAAATACAAGGAAAAATAGTCAATAACTTAAAACATGGTAAAATAGAGAATGAGATAGATTCATAAATTTAGAAAAAAAATTAGAGGTTAACTCCAATTACAATATCTAAAAATATATAAAAGGAATACACTAGAACTAAGAGTCCCAAAAGACATCCGAGCTAAAGCTAAAATCTAGAGAATATAACTCTACATCCCCAAACCCTATGCATAAAAAGAAAGGTCACTCCTCTCCAAGTAAGGCACTATAAAAAAAAATCCAAGGAGTCCCCATTAACTTACAAAAAATTATTTGGGTTGTTTGCTCCTAGAAATGAGTAGCACCTATGAAAAGGGTGATTAATACACTATATACCGAGTAAGGTAATAATACAACCATAGCAAGGTTACACTGAATACAATGAATCAAATAGAAGAATAGGAATGAATATAGACTAAACATGATACAATGTAAGAGAAAAACTAAATAACATCCAATCATTAAGTATAGCTGGAACACTCCCAAAATTCATTACTAAATTTTTTTATTTTATTAGAAATTAAGTAGAAGTAAAATAGGTAAATTTTGGAGATGCTACCACCACACTTAGTACCAGATTGATTTTCTTCTACCGTTCCAGTACTAAGTGCTAAGACCTAAAAGAAAGAGAACACTTATTACACCAAACCAAGTCATAAAACTAAATGAAAGTTGCGTGTTAAATTACATTATAAGATAAAATTCACTATTAGTGGTTACATAAACAAAATCATTACACAGGAAAATGTGCAAGTTCAAAAGATAATTTTAGAAAAACTACCCAAAGAGTCCTTACGCTCTTATTCAAAAAGAACTCGAATAACACCTACGTCTAACCTATAAGGGACACTGGCCATTGAATAGGCAGAGGTCAACAAACAAAACCCTTCAGTACTACTACACTAAGTAACCTTTTATACAAAACTAAAAGGTAGGATCTGCATGCAAAACATCATACATCATAAGAACAATTACTCAATTTATCCCTCATATTTGTTAAATTACCAAATTACCCTTCATACTTGTTAATTTACCAAATTACCCTTCTTATTTATATACTTACGAAAATACCCTTCATACTCATCAAATTACCAAATTACCCTTCAACATTAAATAATTACTAACATACTCTTCATACTTATATAATTACCAAAATACCCTTTTTAGTTGTTAAATTACCAAATTACCCATTTCTTTCATGAGATTACTAAATTACCCTTCATAATCATTAATTTACTAAGATACCCTTTTATTTCTTAAATTACCAAGTTACCCTTACTTGTTAAATTACCAAAATACCCTTTTTATGCATTAAATTACTGAGTTACCTCATCTCATGCCAAAATTACCAAGCCATCCTTCTTACTTATTAAACTACCATATTACCCCTTTTTATTCATTAAATTACCAAGTTACCTCTTTTCATGACAAAACTATCAAACTACCCTTATTACTTATTAAATTATCATATTACCCTTTTTATTCATAAAATTACCAAGTTATCCATTTTCATGCCAAAATTACCCAAATACCTTTAGCACATAAAATGTTAATGCCCATGGTCCACATTTATTATCTAACACCACCAACCATTATTATTCATTATTAATACCCATTATCACCTACCATACACATTTATTTAGGTCACACCCTTTGTGTAAGTAAAATTACTAAAATACCCCGAGGGCTCATATTAACATTATCTCCAGTACATATGGCCATATTTGCTTATCATGATATATACATGCATCTAATATTATTATTAACAACAATGATCCTTTCTTAACCATCATTTCTACACATGACACATTTCATAATATAGCATGCTTTTCACTTTAACTGCCAACATATGCTACAAATCATGATATACTTAACATCATATAATATGCACACAAATATATTCAAAAACTCTAATGTGCTAGCATACGTATATCCACACATTTTAGTAGGGTATAATGGTTACCTTATTTCCAACAATAATTAAACTTTACTCGTACCCCAATTAAAATTTTAAACTTTGATTAGTAAAAATTTGTACCTAGAAATAATATCAAAACTAGCATATTAGTAGTAGAAAATTGAAAGAATAAATTTTTATCAAAAAGCTTATTAGATACATGCTAATACTAACTATATTTATACCTCAGATTTTTGGTAAAGTAGGCTTAGAGGGTGCAGAAAAACTCACGTTGTATGGCAACGTGAGATACATACACGAAATGAAGGGGGGAAATGGGAGAGTAAGGGTGGAAGGTGGTATAGATGGAGGGATAGGAAAAGGGTCTCAAGAAAGGGTATTTGGGGGAGTGGTAAAGGAGAATTGGGGAGGTGGCTAGGTGCAAGGAGGGTGGCAGAGTGTAGGTGGTGGTTTGGGGACGGAGATTAGTGGCTATAGGGCTAGAAAGGTGGTGTGAATAAAGGGAGAAGAAGAAAAAGGAAGGAAAAAGAAGGAGAGAAAGGAAGGGAATGCAGGGAAGATCTTGCTAGGCTGAGGTAAGGAGGTGGCAGAGGAGGTGTTAGGAGGTTGAGGGGTGGCTTTGGAGGTGGAAGAAGAGGGGAGATGTCGGCACAATGTGGTGGTGAAGGGTGGAGGTCAAGAAGGAGAAGAAATGAAAAAGGAAAAGAAAGGTGGGTTGGAGGGGCTAATGGTGGCTATTGGGTAGTGTAGGGAGGAAGTAGGGGAGGCTAGGGGGTTGGTTGGGTGGCGGAGATAATGATTGAGGGCGACAAAGCAAAAACAGAGGAGGAGGAGAAAAAGGAAAGAAAGGAGAAGAAGAAGCTCGACAGGGGAGAAGGAGGAGCTCAAGGGGGATAGAAAATGGGCAGAGAAGAAGGAAATACAAAGAAGAAATGGAAGAGGGAAAGGAGGCTGACACGGTTGGGTTAGGTGGTTGTAGGCTGTAGGCACATGGGGTGTAGGGTGGTAGGGAGAGGGAGAAGAAAGGGTAAAGGGGTAGGCACATAGGAGGCTGTATAGGGGGCGTGTGGGGCTAAAAATGAAAGGGAAAAGGATGGGATAGAGGGGAAGGTGCAGGGTTGCAAAGGCAAGGGAAGAGGAGGGGAAAGAGTTTTAGGTATGGGAAGAAAGGGGTGTTTGGTTTGACGAGTGAAGAAGGAAGAAGAGAAGATGATGAAGAAGGAGAAAGAAGGCAGGTCAGTTGGGCGGGGGAGAAAGAATGGACTGACTTGTGCATGAGGGAGGAGGGAAAGAAGAGAGGAGGGTTAGGCTGGCCCAACCTAGGGGAAAGAAGAAGAAAAGAAAGAAAGAGAGGGACACTAGATGGTAAGGAAGGAAAAAGGGCTAGCGGTCTAATAGGGGAGAAAGGAGAAGTAGGCCGGGCGGCCTAAGGAAGGAGAAAAGAAAAAAGAAAAAAGGAAAAAGGAGGAAAAGGGAAGGAGAAAGGAGAAAGAAAAAAAGAAAAAGGAAAAAGAGAAATAAAATAATTTTTGAAATTAGGGTATTAAATTATTTAGATGGATAAATTATATTAATACATTAATTTATTTAAAATTTAAGATATTAATTTAAGAGGATAATTTTATTAAATTATGGGTTTGAAAAATTATTTAAATAAAAAAAGAGTATGTTAAAATAATAAAATAATTATTTTAATTTATTAAATAATCATATCTATTTTTATAAATCAAAATTAAAAAAAAAATAAATAAATGATTTAAAATTAAATTGTTTCAAATAAGGATTAATCATTAATTTTTAAGTTTTACAATTTGAGTGTATTACAATAGCCACAATTCATTTTTTATTTAAGTTAAGTTCAGGACCCCATTGATGCATATGCTAAGCAAGTTGGCACATGTTTAATGAAAGATGGTGGCTTATGGGATAATTGATCACCGAAAGATAAAATAGAGAAAAGAGATCAGAAGTATAATAATATTTGATCTAAGGTAGCCAAAGACTAAACACTCACAACTACCACTCAAGGTTTCAACACTTGAGATAAAAGTTATGAGATTTTTCACTCAAAACAAAGTTTTCACTCAACTTTGAAGAGGGGGATTAGGGGAGCTCAAAAATCTGATATGTAATTCAAGGGGGTAGTTTGTTCCATTATGTTGAGGCTACCCATATTTATAGTGGCAGCCGGGGTTATAAAAAGTCCATTATACCCATTGTAACACCCCCAAAATTCACTACTGAAAATTTTTGTTTTATTTAAAAGATAATAGCGGAAGCAGATAAATAAAATGTGAACTTTGGGAGTATTACCGCCACACTTAGTACCAGATCGGTTCACTCATACCATTCCAGTACCAAGTGCTAAGGCTAAGAAAATGAAATACAATTCGAAAGACATTCAACATGCATAAATCAGAGTAAATTGCAAGAACTTCAACATATTTAAATCAAAGTAGCGCATCAAATCGTTTTCAGGAATAAAATCCACCAATGGTGGTTACTTTAACAACGTTAACATTTAAAACCAAGAATTTAGATGAGAAAGAGAAAAAGCCATGATACCGGAAAATTCCTTACTCTCCTTCCCATAACCCACTTGAGTAGCACCTGAAAAACCTGCAAGGGCACTGCCCATTGAATAGGCAGGGGCCCCATAAGGGAATCCCTTCAGTACTACGGTACTGAGTAACCTTTTAATACCACACTTAAAGACAGACCCGTATACGGCACACAATGCAAGCCATACACATATAAATAATGAGAGATGCATACATAACAATGACAAACATAATACTTTATAAGTCACGATCAATACTTTGGGCCTTAAGCCATTATTCTGTCATTAATCCATCAATATCATATTTTATATCCATGTGAGTACGAGAACCCCACTATTATAGCCGGTGGACCGGAAGGTATACACTCAGGGCAGAACGCCTCTGACCACTATTATTGCCGGTGGACCGGAAGGTAAACACACAGGGCAGAATGCACCTGACCACTATTATTTGCCGGTGGACCGGTCTGGCGCCGACTCACATGGTGTTCCACTATAAGTGATTAGTATTTTTCCATAATCTTATTCACATACATAACCGATTTTATTGAGCTCGGGACCCCCACTATTATTGCCGGTGGACTGGAATACATATAACTCATCATCCAGGGCACAACGCTCCTGGCCACTATTATAACCGGTGGATCGGGATACATAATCACACACCAGGGCAACACGCTCCTGGACCACTATTATAACCGGTGGACCGGTACTTATAATCACATACCAGGGCAACACGCTCCTGGACCACTATTATAACCGGTGGACCGGTACTCAATATCATAATCATCTGGGCCCAGCTCATTAATATTCCACTTTCAATAATAGTATCTTTCCTTTCTTTAATCAGCACATCAATCATATTTATTTGCCTCGAATGGGAGATCGATAACCCGAGACACAAAGGTACACCGATCGTACCGGTGCATACCAGCTACTCAATACCCTTCAACCATGAACCCAAGGACGTAAAGGTACCCTGGTCGTACTAGTGCATAAAGCTAACTCAGTACCCTACCGACAAGGACACCTAATCCATAAGTATGCATACCCCCTAACTAGGTCCGTAGAGCTAGGAAGAGTAAGATATAGGGCCTGGCTGGGGCACAAAGGCACACCAGCAAATACCAGAATAATCATGGACTAAACCACGTCCTTAGGGTAGCGACCCCTAAGGAGTCACCATTCCCGATCTCGAGGTCTTTCACTTTAAGTAATAGTGTCTTAGTTAAGGTGATCACGAAAAGCATGATAATCCGATACTTATTCACTTTCAATCGTTCTGATATCATTAATCGTTTCTTATTCAGATGATTATCCAGAATATCACAGAGAAACCATTAAGGCCATCCTAATTATCTAATACTCTTACTTGGCTAATCAACATTATTTAATCATATTAATGTTCCACAATCTCAAGGACGTGTTAGGTATAAACTACTCATTTGCCCTTTACTTATATAATTGTTAAGTATCCATTCCTTACTTGATAAATTACCACATTACCCTTAAGGTTGCATAATTACCAAATTACCCTTTGTCTAATTTAGATTACCAAATTATCGCATACACTTTTTAGATCACCATTCACCCCTCATAATTACTACACTTATCATATTTCCCATTTGGTTGGTTATATTACCAAATCACCCTTCTCCTTCGTTATAATTACAAAACTGCCCTTGAGTTGGATAAATTACTAAATTACCCTCCTTCATTATCATGATTACTATTTTGCCCCTTTAGTTGGTTAAACAATTATCACTTTACCCTTTTATCGGCTAAATTACCAAATTGCCCCTTTAGTTGAACAAATTACCAAATTGCCCTTCTCCTTTATCATAATTACCATTTTACCCCTCTCAATTATTTTAATTTCCATTTACCCTTTTTAATCATTATAAATTCCAAATTAACCTTCCTCATAATTAATTTACCCCTCTTCATAATTACAGTTACCAATTTTACCCTTGTCCATATTTAAAATTACCATAATGGCCTTTAATTGGTTAATTTACCAAATTACCCTTCTATAGTATCATACTTATCCAGTTGCCCTTCTACAATCATAATTTAATTGCTAAATTATCTTTTGGCGTTATCATAATTACCAAGTTACCCCTTACTCCCAAGTTTACCATAATATCCTTTTATTTACAAAATTACCATTTTACCCCTTACATCCAATTTTACCAATATATCCTTCTTTCTCACAACTTACGATTTTATCCTTTACTTGTAAATTATCATTTGGCCATTTAATTATAAAATTACCATATCATTCTTTTATCTCAAAAATTACCGAAATACCCTTTTCCACTTATAAAATTTCCACTCAACCCCTTTATTCACCATTTTTATGAATTTTCTAACACTACATAAAATAATGATATTAATACTTCATTTTTATTATCTAAGTCCACCAACTTGTCATTTTTCAACATCATACTCATTAGCAACTACACACATTGATTTATATACCTCATAAGCATAATTACTAAAATACCCTTAAACAATAACATCATTCATGCATTAACCACATGGCACATCATAAACAAGTATTTAAAATTTCTATCCATATTCCAACTCCTTCTTTATTTAACATACCTACATATGGCACAAAAGTTATCATGCTTTTTCTTTTTAACAAACAATATAAGAAACCATAAACATATCATGCTAAGCATACAAAACATGCATAAAATCATACTAAACCCTAAATGTGCTAGCATGCGTTTTTCCATATATTTAAGGGAGGATTAACGGTTACCTTAATCCCGCAAAATATCAATCTTACCAAGCATAATTAGCAACTCAACACCTAAAAATAATATCCATCATATTTATGTTAGAAATAAGAATCCAAGTATAAAACTTTATAATTTTAATTAATAAAACACTTAACATAAAATACCATTATACCTTAAAAATTATCCAAACAAATTTTTTTAAAATGAAGGGGAGCTCACGCTGCATGAACAGCGTGAGTCTCATGCAAAAATAAGGGGTGAAAGGGTTCAAAGGGGGTGAAGGAAGCAAAATCTATTATTTTCGGGTTAGGGTCTTTAGGCTAGAAAAGAAGGTGGTTAGGGGAGGTTCCAAGGCAGGGGAGTGGTGCAGAAGTGAAGAGGGGGTGTAGGTGGAGGCAAGGGGTGGTTTCACGGCGCCATAGGGCGGCAGAGACGGCGGCGAAAAGGGAGCGAAGGTGGCTGCCGAAGTGGGTCGAGGTGGAAGGGTTGAGAACGAAGGAAAAGTGGAGGGAAAAATGGAGGGGTGCAAGGGCTGTTTTCGGCCAACTAATGGATGGCGGTTGTAGAGGGGGTTGCAGGGTATCGAACGGTGAGTTGGGTGGCGGCAGAGGTGGCCGGACGGAGGCGGTAGAGGCGGTTGCAGGTGGCTTGACGGTAAGGGGAAAAACTGGGGAGAAAAAGGAAGAGGAGGAGAAGGGAGGAAGTGCAGGGCTCGAAGGGGTTGCGTGGTGGTGCAGGGTGGTAGTAGGCGGTGGCAGAAGGCGGCGCAGGGGCTGGGAGAGGTGGTTCGAGCGGCGGCGGGCGACGGTGATCAACAAAAATGGGGAACGAATGGGAGGAGGAGAAAAGGGAGAAGAGGCCCGGGGGAAGGGGTGTGGGTTCGAATTTATAGGGAATGAATGGCTGGGGAGATGAGGAAAAATAAGAGGGAGAAGAAAGGGGGCAGCGGCTGGCCGATCGAGAGGACAAGGGTGGCAGGTGGTGGTCGGTTGGCAGGGGAAAGAGAAGGGGAGAAGAGGGAAAGGAAGGGGGTACACAGCTATGGTACAGGGGCGGTTTGGTTCAAATTGGGGAAGAAAATGACGGGGGAGAGAGGAAGAAAGAGAGGGCAGGGAGGTAGGTGGTGGCCGGTGGCAGTTGCAGGTGGCGGCGTGCTCGACCGTGGCAGATATGGTGGTCGGGAGTGGGAGAAGAAGAAAGGGGAAGAAGAAAGGGACGGGGCGGTTGGACCAGCGCAGGAAAGGAGAGCAGCCCGACCGGTCCAAAGGAAAAATAAAGAGGAGGGCAGCTGGGCTGGAGGGACGGGCGTGCGAGGGGCAAGGGAGAAGATCGGGCCTGTGGCCCAGTGCGCAAGGAGGGGGGTAGCAGGCAGAGGGGTCCGGCGACCCAAGTCCAGGAAGAGGGAAAAAGAAAAAAAAAGAGAAGGAAAGGAAAAGGGGGAAAAGGGTAAAAAGGGAAATGGTAAAATAGGAAAAATAATTTAAATTAATTTTATAAATCATAAAATGTAATATTCTTGATAATTTATTTAATTTAATAATTTAATTTATTATAATCTAATATTTTAGTTTAAAAAGGATAAAGTTGGTAAAATATTAGTTTTGGAAAATTATTTAAATAAAACAATATGATAAATAGCAAAATATTTATTTTTAATTTATTAAATACTCTTATCCAAATTTACATACTCTAAAATCTATAAAATAATTAAAATAAATAATTTTACAGGCAAATTTCATTTCAAATAAAGTTATTTATTAAAATATAGATTTTCGAAAATTTTGGGGTATTACACCCATCCCCTTTTCCTACCTAGTTACATTCCAACCATTCTTTACTATCTAGTTATCTAATACAACCTAATAATTAGTTGGATGATAACTAAAATGAGGTCAGCCTATGTGTGGTATTTTGACAACCATACCACAACATGGAGCCCCTTACATGCTGAAAAGTAGGTAATAAATAAAAGTACAAGTCACTTAATCATCCCCCATACCTAAACAATCATCTCCCATGCTTAGCCAATTAAAATAATCGGATTTGACTTGGCTGACTTTCTTCACCTACTCCACCATCCACTTGTCCTCCTTTTTCTTTTCTCTTTTTCTTTTCAATTTTTGAAATCAGCCTTGGTCTTGGGTTGATTTGGCTTCTTAAGTGGCAAAATAATTGGAAATAGTAATAAAATAGCTGTTTGGGCTTGGGCTTCATGTGTCATCATAGTTGGTTGGGCTTGAGTTGAATAAGCTACCATAATTTATTGTGTTTGGGCTGAATGTGTCACCATGCAAGCATGGGCTGGTACTTCCACTTATTTCTCATATTCAGCTAATTAATTTCATCCAAGTTAAGAGTATTTTATGATCCCCTAACTTAGAAAAGTTAATTAGTGAAATATTATTATGAGATGCTCCTGCATCACCCATTATTCTTAATCTGGTTGGATGGACTAAAGTACCTCCTAGGGTAAAACACATCTAGCCACTACTATTAAGTCAATGGAATAGACTCAACACTTCCCAGAGAAATACGCTCTTGACCACTATTCTTAAAATAATGGAACGGTTTGAAACACTTACTAAGATAAAATGCACCAAGCCATTCTTATTAAGTTGATGAAATAGACTTAATACCTCAATCTTGACTCATTTGATTTTTCACTTTAAATGATTAATAGCTTATTCATTATTATTTATCTCAAGATTATCATACATAAACGTATGTAGATATGTAAAACACACAATCCAACTTAACATAATGGTTTGAAACACATAATACACAACTACATGCTTATCAAAACATTTCCTATGGAAAAAGGTCATATTTTCCCTAAGAAATCTTCATTTCACAAGTTAAGAATAAATCCTCCTATAAAACTCATTTTATCGTGAAATTTGGTACCCATGCCTAAAATATTATTATTACAAACATATCTAAAAATAAAGTTCTAACTCCAACGTCTTACACATGTGATAATGGCCTACCTTTAGGGTTAATACTCACAAATCCATATGAAATCCTAATTTTATAAATTAGGCACAACTTTTTACATAAGGCTTATATAGCTACTAATTTTAATATGCATTATTAAAATACTACTATTATCAAGATATCCAAAAATCAAGGTTGGTTTGAATCCAATGTTTCATATGTCTTAATGACCCTGCCTCTAGGGATATTATTCCCAATTTATAAATATTTTCTCATTTTATTGAACTTACACCATTCATTCATAATTATTGCAAAACATTCTAAATGATATATTTATCTTATTTTAACACATTATAATACTAAATATTCCATTTTTGACCCATATTAACTAGAATGCCCTTGAGATAGTCCAAATGCCCATTTTCACTAAAAAACCCTATGAGTCCTAATATTAATGCCTTTCGACCTCTAGCATATATCCTCATGAAAATAATTAACCACAAATATATTTATACAAGTCAAACATAATAGCCTAATTTAGATAACGATTCATTCTAATTTCCCTGACTTACAAAAACCACCTTAGCTACACAATCACATGGTTTCACATTTTCATCACTTTTTCATCATATAACACAATTTTTCATACAAAAACATTATCATAATGACATTATCTATATAACAATACCAAAATAAGATTTGATACCAATATACACATTGCACATAAAATAATAATTATAATGTGTATCCTTACTAAAAACATCTTTAGCCTCTATGCACGTATAACTTAGGACTCCTCCTTTGAGACCACTAGAAAACCACATAAGAATCAATAATAATACATCATTATAATTTAAGGGAAAAAAGAGGAAAATCTAAGGTAAATGAGGGTGCAAAATAGAGTAAAACCAAAGCAAACTAAAGCATGCAAGGTTCAAACTAGTTGCGGTAGATTTTTGTGGGTTGTAATGCGAGTAACTCATGTAGCTAGGATATACATGAGCTCCTCATGTCGAGGGAGTGGCGGTAATATAAAGGCCTCATGTTGATTGGGTAGGAAAATTTGGTGGATGTTACAACATGTGGTTGTGATGTATTTAGAAGGTGATTTACATGAGCTTCTCATATAGGTAAGGCCAAGCATATGATCTTCTCATGTAGGTAAGGTGATGTAGCATGAGGTGAGGAAAATTACATAGATTTTTATTTTGTAAAAATGACAGATATTCAACAAACAATGCATATGAAAGTTGATGGGAGGAAGAGGGAGTCTAGAGGAGTTGTGTGGGTTCAAAAAAAAACTGAGAAGGGAGAGGAGGAGTATTTGTAGGAGATGTAGTGAATGTGGAAGCGAGGAATGGCTGAAGGGTTTAGGGTCATGGGAGTTGGTCTCAGTCATTTCACGCTAGCTAGGGAGGGAAAAGGATAAGGTGTGGTTGGTGGTGGTGAAGCCAGGATGCAGAGGTAGCGTAGTGTAGGTGAAGGATGTGTAGTGCAATGTTGGGAAGGGAAAGAGGAAGCCATGTGATGGGGTTTGAAGGGGAAGGGGAATAAATAGTTAACCAGGACACAAGAGAAGGAAAAAAGAAAAAGAAAAAAGGAAAAAAAGGAAAAAAAGGAAAGTTTTTAGGTTAGGATTAGGATTGGGATTAAATTTACAATTGGAGAATCATGGTAAAATTAACTTATTAATCATTTGGGGTTAGGGTTATGTTAAATTATTAATGACTCAGAATTAGGATTATATTTAGGATTAAGGAATTAAGGTAAAATAAAAATATCAATTACCTAATATTAAAATTAGAGTAAAATATAAATTGATTGGGATTAGGATTAGATAAAATTTAAGGTATTAAAAAAATACTTTTTACATTGGGGTATTTCATAAACCCATAATTTCCTCATACAAATTAACCAAAACATATTATGTTTCTGTAACCATATTCATGCTTCAAACACTCAAACATGCTCTTAAATAGAATTTTTACCATGGATTCATGTTTGAACTAATCATAACACATCACATCATTCTACATCTATAAGATTTGTCCAAATTTACCTATAAAGTAAGATCTTCAAGCAAGAAAGACCACTCCACTTAGCACACCAACACCTAGGATTCTTACTCACCTATCACGAAAAAAAATCACTTTGCAAAATACATTTGAGATTAAAATCATAACAAAACAAAGAGGAAGAGAGAATAAGAGAAGAAGTTGAAGAGAATAATAATATAGGAACGCTTGGAGGTTTCTCTTGAAATAGAGGATGAGCATGCTTCCAAAGGTTAGCTAATGTTCATCTGAGTGAAAATGAAGAGAATAGGGCTCTAGGTCGAGCTAAAAAATATATAAAACACAAGGATCAAAGCATAGTTGAGGAGGGAAGAGAAAAGTGGGAAAATAGCGGTGAGGATGAAGGATATTAACCAAGGGATGTGGGGGATCTCGGACTAGTAACAAAAGGGTGTAAAAAGGTGGGATTTAAGGTTGTAGAAGTGATCTTCGGCACAACCACAAGTAGGGAGAGATAAGTTGAAGGAAATCATGAAAAAAGTGAAAAAAAAGTAGGAAAAAAACGGCACTCTAAAGTAATGAAATTCATGTTAGGGAAGTTAAATCTAAAAATTAGTTTGTAATGAGAGTTTAAAACAATCTAAAAAATATTTGTAAATAAATTGTAACATATTCTCAAGGTTAGGTGAAGGATTGGAAGAGTATCAAGTTTAAAAACATAACAAAGTTTGCAATTTTAACTTAACCAGTCAATTGGTTTGGGTAACCAGGTGATTGATTCATTGGGAACAAGAAAATAAATACACATAATCATTCAATTTGTTTAAGTAATATTTTCACATTTTATTTTTAATTTATCTTTAAATAAAATAAAAAAATGTTTTATGCGGGGCATTACACACATGCTTATTGATTTTTTTTCAAGAGGTTGCTAATCTTTAAACTGCATTAAGTTAAACATGCTTAATTGTAGAGTTTTTCAATGATAGTATTTTTTTAATAAAAAAAATTGTACTTTATTGATAAAAGTAATTATGTCGGTTATTTTAAATCTCTCACATCTATCATATACCTTAGGGTATTACATCAAAGAATTTATTAAAATATAAAAAAATTGAAAGCAACACTCTTTCAAATATCATACTAGTATTTTTTTTCCCCAAAGAATTGTTTGAACTTGAATCAGATATCATTTTTTTTTCACATCAAACATGATCTATACTTCATATCATTAAATTACAATGATCTAGATTTATTTTCGCAATCTATTTTATCTCCTAAACACAAAGGACCAAATTTTCATGCAAAAGAAAAAGAAATTTTATAGAATAACATGCTATCCCCTTCTAAAAATGCTGCACATCAAAACTTAAATCTGAATTAAAATAAAAAAATATCCATAAATATGTATATTATTAAGATAATTTCACTTTTATTGATAATTAAGTATCAAAAATAAAAATAAAATAATATAAAAGATATGTATAGCACAAAACAATAAAATAAAATAATTAAAATAATAACAATAGCAATGATAAAAACAATCTTAATAATACAAAAAATAAAAGTCTTGTACTTTTTTTGGCATAATTTTTTTATTTTATTTTTGTATTGTCATGGGTTTTTAGCACTCAGTTACCAATACAGAAGAAATTATTGTGCGCCCTACTCACAGATAGATAAGTGTAGATTTTAGTTTTGGTTTTAAATTTAGATGTAGAGGTCCACTCAGAATCAAACACAGATAATTAGTCTGTGGAGGACTCTTCTTTCTCTCTATCTATCGCCAAAAAATAATAGTTGTAGTCCCTCCGATTATAAATTAATAATATTATAATATATGTTATTTAAAAAAAATAAATGTACGTCTAATATAACAATTATATATTTTATTAAAAAATAATATGACCAGAGAAAAAAAGTAGTAAAATAAATTTAATAAACATTAATTTTTTGAAAAAAAAAATCTTTTCTTAAAAAATAAAAAATAAAAAATCTTTTCTAAAAGAAAATTTTTATTTCAAAAGCGGAGTGAGTAATTGATACCCCACACCACAGCTGCTAGTGGTATGTGATGGTGAGGCCGGGACAAAGAATCTAGCCTGTAATCGGAAAATTTTTATGGTGTTTGTCATTTGGTATCATCGTACTTTCTCAACACTTGGTGAAGACGAAGGGACGCCTCTTGCTGTTGCCACCGCGAAATTTTGATCACCGATTTAGTGCTAGACAATTTGGTACCGGTGATTAGAGCTGGCAATCGGGCGGGTCGGGTCATTATCGGATCGGATAACATGATAATCGGGTCATATCGGTTTCAGATAATTTCGGATCATTTTATCGGGTCGGGCTGGATCGGGTTTGATTCGGATCAACTCTGTATTAGATAATCTCGGGTCATTCTAAGCTCTCGGGTCGGGTCTGGTTGAAATCGGATGGACTCAAATTCGGGTAAATTTGGGTTGTTCTAATTTCGGTTCGGGTTCGGATCGGGCTCGGTTGAGTTTGAATTATTATATTTTCAGGTCAAATTTAGATTGGATTTAGGTCATTTTATATTCGAGCCATGCTTGTGTTATTTTCTTTCTTTCTTTTTATTCCAATATATTATTAAAAGCTAATTATTTTGAGATCATTTATTTTAATTTATCTTATTCAATTAAAAGTGAATTATTATATTAATCGTTTTGGGGCCTTAGAATTTTTTTTCATTATTTTATCTTTGGAGATGTATCTGACGTTTCAAATTTAAAAGTTTTCAAATCGTATAACTTTTCTTTTTATGTTAAGGTATAACTTATAATTCAACTCCATTATTAGCTTGGTCATATTGAGTTCTAGTATTATTTTAAGTTTATATTATATTTATATCTTATACGCTCCTTACATGATATTAATTTATAATAGTCATTGATAATTGATAACAAATGAAGACTTCTAAGGTTGTACTTCTCATCTTATTTTTAAAAGAGATTGATAACATCATATCAACATAATTTTAATAAATATAATAATAATAATAATAATACAAAATAATGATAACAATAATAATAGTAATCAATGAATATCAATTATGGAAAAAATAATAATAACAACATATTAGTTTTTTTATTATATATTTTGATTAGATCATATCAAGCTAAATAAGATAAAAATTAGATAAAGTAAGTAATAATGACTATTATTGACAAAAGACCAACTAATATTAACTTCTTACTATTTAACACTGTTGATGTAATAAAAAATATTAATCTTCAATTTTTATAATGAATAACTAACATTCTCACTCTAAATTTTTTCTACTTTCCTATGATGTTGTAGGTGCTATATTACAAGGTATGGTCGTATAGATACTAATATATAGTGTTCAAGGTTGCACTGTTATTATCTTATGGTACTAGATGGAATAATGGAAGTGAACTAATATTTAAATGGCATAGTAGTGTTTTTCTCTTTTTTTTCTCTACATTTATTTCTATTGGTATCAATGGATATTGTATTTGTATATACATAAGTAATATAAATTTTATGAAAGTATATTGTTTCTAGATTTTGATGTAAGTGCTAGTATGGATTAGTTGCACATCTACATTATTTCATGTTTTATGAAGTTTTAAAAATTTTGAGTTATGAGTTAATGTTAATTTTTGGGTAGTACCAAGTTGAATCTTTATAGATTTATAATTTTTCAGATAATATTAGATTTCGGATAAATAATGGCTCGGGTTGGGTCATTTCGGATTTATAGTTTTTTGGGTTATATCGGATTTCGGGTGAATAGCGGATCGGGTCGGGTTTATTTCGGGTTTATAATTTATCGGGTTACATCGGATATTGGATATGTATCGGATCGGGTCGGATATGTTTCGGGCTTTTAATTACTCGGATAAAATAGAATCGGATTTCGGGCGGATCGAGTCGGTATTCATCGGATTTTTCGGGTCGGATCAACTTTTGTCGGCTCTACCAGTGATGCACACAAATGTTGCTGTACTGTGCCCACGTTTCGCGTCTCAGAAACGTTGGGGGACAGAAACGGGCAATGCAAACGTTAGATCTGCTGCCGCCTGACACTAGCTAGATTGATGAAAAGGACGCTGCCTAATACTTGCAGAATTCTACCCTTTTAATAAAACACCTCCATCGTTAGACCGGCTACTGCCTGACACTAGCTAGATATATAAAACGTTTGACCCTTTTATTAAAAAATATTATTGAATTAATTTTTTTGTTAAAAAATAATTATTAATAATTAAAATTAACTAATATAAGAATTAATTTTATAAATATTTTTTCTTTCTTAATTTTAATAAATTTAATCTATTTTTTTAATATATATATATATAAATGTCCCCGTCCCCGTCTCCATCCCTGTACAACCCTGTTTGGTACCACTCACTGATACGTTTCTTTTTAACGCCGCCGTCGATCTCGTCTACGATGCCTTGAACGTGGGAGTCTCTGTCTCTCTATATTGACTCTTTTCTCCTTCTTTCACGCTGTCTTCTCTAGGGACAAGAATTATTGATTTAAATGTATTTTATCAAAGAAATATTAATCAGTATTGCATAATCTAGGAATATATAGTAATTTTATATATACTCCCTTTATTATAAAATATCATATAAGACTCCCATATTAAAAAAAAACACTTTACTATAAATATATTTATATATATATATAATATAATTATATAAATATATAATAATAATCATTATAAAAATAATAATAATATTTAAACATTTTTAAATACAAATATAACAAATATGTGTGTTGTGTGTGCTATAACCTATTATATAGTGAAAGTAATATGAGTTAAAGTTCACCTCGATTTACAAGGACTTATATTATAAAGTAGATAAAGTATTATATAAAAAAGGTTAAATTATAAATCAAACTTGAGCTTTTTATTGTGCTCAACGTGATATTTTTTAAATAAACAAATCAAATTGATTCACCCTTTTGTATTTGATAAAGAGGTTGAATTGATATCACATGCTTGGTAATTAAAACTTATTGTTCAAGTTAATTGATCTAGTTGATCAATACTATTGTAGGGTAAAATTATTATTATATTTCATTATAAGTATTGAGAAAATAATTTCAATGCACATTATTTTAGGCCGTTAGATTTTCAAACTGCAGTCCAATCACATTGAAAGACAAGTAATCAAAATAAAACTATTTTTACATATTATAAGTATGTATTGAAAGGCAAGCAGTTAGTGTATGTTTAGAAAAATTAATTAAAACGTTAAGTAAAAGTTGAAAAGTTAGTTAAATAGCTTAAAGCTTAAGCTAAAAGCTATTCTCATAGGAAACATATTTGTTTATGGCACATTTTTGTTAGATGACTTGCAAGGCATCTGTTGTGGTCTTGACGAGGCTATAAATAGATATAAATTGATTGTGATTCTGCGGTAATTGTATGCTTTTTACATAATGATCATCCACTTCCTAGATGTATGCCTCTCTTATGATCGCCTCTAGATAGTTGATGGATAAGTTTAGCTCTTGTCGAATCGCTCACAATTTCAAAAAAAAAAAAAAAAAAAAAACACTATAGCTGATCAAATGGTTCAATTGGGTCATTGACTTACTTTAGGTGTGAAATTTTATGACATTTCTCCTTTTAATGTTAGGGACAGTTTGATGTATGATTGGGGCTGGTGGAGTTAGCCATCATCACATTTATACGGACATTTCACTTAGTTTTATTTAGTTTTTGGATTGTATCCCCCATTTTTAAGTTAAAAAAATGATGAAAAAGGCCAACAGCCTAAGTAGTTACAATCAATTAAAAAGCTTTTTTTTTCCCCTAAAATTGTTCCCCTCTCTTGTTGGTGGCTCGAGTGTAAAAAGAAAACCACAATCTTGTTAAAAATAGCTTTTAGGTCTCAATAAGTTAATTTTACAAAATTTACCGATTTTAAATTTGTTAGGATGACAAGCTTGTTAGAGCTGAAAAATTCTTTTTCGTTAAACATATGAGAGTAGCTTCAAATTTTCAACTTTCAACCATCTTATTAGCTTTTATCTAGCTTTTCAATTAGTCAGTTCGAACATACTCTACATAATTGTTCAAACATATACGTGACCAATTTTAGCCTTGTTTACGTGACAATCTTCTTAGAACTACGTATCTCTTTTTTGATAAGCATATAAAAAATTAGTTTTAAATTTTCAATTATCAAATACCTTATCAACTTTTATCTAAATTTTTGACTAGTAGTTTTAAATATATACTAAAATGACTATTTAAACCATTGTTTTAAATTTCAAGCTGCTCTAATGGCTCGGTCAAATCACCATGTAGATTCTATGTATTAGTTCTCAAGAGCTTAGAACCTATCAATAATCAGTTGGACTAGTAAAAACTTGTAAACTAATCAAAAAATGGATCAGTCGAATGGGTCAAAAAACTAATCGAGAGTTGATCGATTCATATGTAGTTTAATATATATATATATATTTCACTATTTTTAATCTAATATGTAAGATTGGTCCAACTAGGCCAAAAAATTAATTCAGCCACTAAACAAGTAAATTGGTTGTGATATTAGTTTGATAATTGGTCCGGTTTTTAAAACTATAAAATAAACACAAAGCGTCGATGGTACACCTATGAAAAAATTGATTGATTATTTGTGCGGTTTTAGTAATTATTTTGGTCGCATTCCTATAATAATTATTTGGGTCGATCAAGTATTTATCTCACCCACACATTTTTTTCCTTAGTTGGGATTTGGTTATTTATTTATTATTATTTTTTTGTAATCTTTTCATAAAGGAAGTTGAATAAAATTATATGTTATAATCACAAAGTATATTATGATACAAAGTATATCACATAGAATAAAGTACCAAATATAATCACCACAAAAAGTACCAAATAATCACTAAAATATGCCGCATAATGACAAGTATTTTATGATACCAAAGTATAACACAAAGCAAAGTACGAAACATAATCACTAAAATGTATCAAATAATTACCAGAAAAGCATACATAATCACTACAATATGTGACATAATCACAATAAAATATCTTCTGCAAATAACAAAATAACTAAATAATCATCAGAAAATCAAACATCATCACTAAACTATGCAACATAATCACAAAATGTTTTATGACATTAAAGCATAATATAAAGCAAAATACATTACATAATACCAAAAAGTGTCAAATAATCATCATAAAATCAAACATAATCATAATAAATATCTTTTAGAAATAATATAAAAATAAATAATCACACAAATCACTATCATCAATCACAAAGTCTATTATGACACCAAAATATAAAATAGAGCAAAGTATAAGATATAATCAACAAAAATTGTCAAATAATCATTAGAAAATTATATGCAATTACTATATTTTTTAATAATATTAAAATGATTATGTTTGTATGCGTTTCCTAGATAAAAATCCGAGTAAAAAAAATAAATATATATTACATATAGATTGATGATTATCTAGCTCTTATAATTAATTATCTAACAACTGTTATTGAGTATTTGGTCATATATAATAATTATGTATTTTATGTCTTGATTCTCAATAATATTTATTTTAAATGAATTTTTTTATTTTTATAATACACCTTATCACATTATTACTTGAGTGTATGGTCCGTAATACTAGGTGCGTACTTGAATTCGCCATTTAAACTTACACTTTATCTCTCCCGATCGTAATAGTGACATATTCTGCAGGATACTATTTTAAATCTGGAAAAAAAACATTGAACACTTGAAATCAAACTCTAACCACAATAGCAGAACGTGATCTTTACGTGTTTACCAAGGCGAATCGATATCCCGTACATAATATGTATTGTCTGCTTGCTACGAAAATAAATACCAAATTATGGAAAGTTGTGATCTAAAAATGGCCCATCAAAATGCTAGCATTCTACTTCTTTATTTATTCACGTGAAGGGTCAAGCTTATCGATACAAAAATGGGTATAATAGATAAAGTAGTCAAACAAATAGCATAAAACAGTTTCAATAGTGGGATGATTAGACCAATATTACTTAGGTTTCTCTCCAACTTATTTTCATAATTTAGGCAAATCAACGAAAATTTAGTAATAATAAAAGAACTAACATTAATAATAAAAAAATATTAAATAATTTTTAATTTTTTTCAGAAGATGTCAAATTATAAAAAATAAGCCGACTAGAAAAAACCCTTAACTTGTTAAAATCTATAATCTATATAAAGGCCCCTCCTGCTACATGAAAATCAACACACTTCATCCCCAGCTCTCTCCCTTACATCCCCTGCCGTCCACCTCAGAAACCAATAACACAGAAGAGGGGGGGGGGGGGGGTGAATGGCAGAAGAAACACAACCACCAAAATGGGAAGGTAAAACCACAGCAGAGCTAAGAGGACCATCAAGAAACCAAGTATGGCCTCTTATTTCAGATTTCGGCAACCTGCACAAATGGTTTCCATCCATAGACACATGCTATACAGTAGAAGGAGAGCCAGGCAAACCAGGACAAATCAGGTACTGCGCTACCACCACGTCTATAAAAGCTGATGATGATGGTCAGAATCAAGCAATTACACAATGGGCAAACGAGAGGCTACTGACAATTGATCCAAACGACAAATGTTTTAGCTACGAGATCCTTGAGAACAACGTTGGTTTTAAATCATATGTGGGTACCATCAGGCTGTTGGAGATGGAATCAGTGGACGGTGGTGGACGGGATCAGGGTGGGTGTAGGATTGAGTGGTCGTTTGTTGCAGATCCAATTGAAGGGTGGTCATTAGAGGGCTTGAGCTCTTACGTTGAAACGGGTGCTAAGGCTTTAGCTCAAAGGATGGAAGCAGCTCTTCTTCCCACTTCGATGTAGTCTATATACAGTAATATCTGCAAAAGTTCAGGTTCATTCTGAGTTGTTACGGCCTGCGTGGACTGATAATCTCCTTTAATGTGATCTCTCTATTCAAGGTCGCGTTTCACAGTATGCTGTATGCTATAATCTTTCTGGGGAAGTAATTTGTGACGATGTTCACGACAATCCTTTCAGCCTTCAAGCCAATAAAATTATCTACTTGTCAAAAAAATAAAATAACTTTCGAGGCCGCGTCTGTGTTGTCTTGTACAAATTTCGTGTTCTTCTATTAGTTCATGTGTTCCAAAGTCCACTGTATTTTCTCTTATGGAATAATCTTACTAGCAAGTGTTTGCAAGTGCTTCATTCTGTTTTTCGTAATCTGCATCCCATGGATTTGGACACACAATTTCTCGTATGAGTAAAGATTATGCTTACAAACGAAGCTCAAACTGCACCTACCAAACGTTGCAGACAATTTTCGGCATCAAGTACCAGAATAAAAGGCGTTGGCGATTTCTTATAAATACTGATGGCATACAGACAGATGCAAGGGTTTGGACACACTATTTCTCGTATGAGTAAAGATTATGCTTACAAACGAAGCTCAAACTGCACCTACCAAACGTTGCAGACAATTTTCGGCATCAAGTACCAGAATAAAAGGCGTCGGCGATTTCTTATAAATACTGATGGCATACGGATGCAAGGGTTTGGACACACTATTTCTCGTACGAGTAAAGATTATGCTTACAAACGAAGCTCAAACTGCACCTACCAAACGTTGCAGACAATTTTCAGCATCAATGTACCAGAATAAACAGTTGGCGATTTCATGTAAATACTAACGGCATACAGAGGCAAGGTTAAGTAGGCATCAGAAACAGGCTCAATACCTACTCAAAAGGCTGCAAGAATCCTCAACAGCAGATCTAGCCCGCGCGTCATTGAAAAGCTTACACCTTCTGAGAGAAAACTGTATGCATTGTGCATTTATTCTCCATACAGGAGACGTACAAAGAATGCTTCAGAAACGTTTAAGTGCAAAAATTATTGAACATCTAGTTATATCATTTACAATTGGATTGCAACATCGCATTATCCAAAAACCACATAGGTCGGATGACTTCGAGTAGTACACCAGTTTTCCTCTTTTCTTCCTTCTCCCTGCCTGTATCAATCTTTAAAACTCAAAAAAACACATAGGCCAACGTCAGGAGAGCAATCTATACCACTGCCCGCCAATTTTCAAGCCACTGCACTCAGTTTCTTAATCAGCCAGTCGATAATGTCCTGTGCAACTTCATCGCGTTCTGGCTCGAATAACAGGTCGTGTAGGAAGCCCTCATACAGCTTCATGTCCTTGTACTTGGACGCGGCTTCATTGTACAGGTCCTGTGAGGCCATTGGATCAGTCACCCCATCTGCAGTTCCATGGAGGACAAAAAATGGGACGGTGACATCTTTGAAATACTGCGTCAAGTAGGAGGTGATTCGCAAGATCTCGTGACCAGTTCTAACCCTGATTGGGCCTGTGTAGACCAATGGGTCAGAATACTTGGCACGAAGTTGGGCAGGATCTCTTGAAACTGCTATTCCCTTTTTGTTGCCACCTTTGAACTGGTACGTTGGAGCTAGCATAGAAATTATTGGTGCCACAACCTGCAGAGAAATAAAAGAAGAATCAGGCTCAGTGCCCTGGTCAGTACAAAATATCACAGAATATATCATATATGCAATATTAGGTTCATAGCTTATAGAAGGCTCCTAAATTATTGCAGCGCCAGAAATCCTAGGATTCGAAGATCAATACAATTTATCAATTAAATATAAAAG
Source organism: Tamarix chinensis (assembly GCA_030549775.1). Taxonomy (NCBI): domain Eukaryota; kingdom Viridiplantae; phylum Streptophyta; class Magnoliopsida; order Caryophyllales; family Tamaricaceae; genus Tamarix; species Tamarix chinensis. The sequence continues at coordinate 17,065,273 of CM060172.1, read as the reverse complement.
GATTCCAGGAAAGGTATAAACATCTATTATGCCTTCTTATGCTCTTTTAATCTGTTCTTCCCATTCTGATCTCACAATTCAAACTATGAGCACACAATGGGGGAACAAGAGGAACAGAGAGATGTCAATTACCTATGAAACGAATAACCACTTTCCTAAATATCTGCCCAAAAAGAGAGGAACACCAGATCCTGCCCTCCCCCTCCCCCCCCAAAAAAAACAAACAAAAGGAAAAACACAAAAACCAAAAACCATCCACCACAAAACATCAAGATAAAATACCCTTGGATGTGCTAAGGAACAAATGTGGAGCACAAAAGTCTGCTCTCACATGCATATCCTTGGCTTTGCTAAGGGAAAAAAAATATTACAATTCCACTTTGCTTCTGTCAAGGAAAGGACTTGACCTCCTTTAAGCATATTTGATCCCCAATAGAGCCCAGCGTTTTAGAATATTCAACTGACATTTGCAAGCTGCACACTAAACAAAATTATATCCCCCCCTCCCCCAACCCTCAATTCCAACTTCATCATAACAAGCCTTCTTAACAATTTTTCAACCTAATGGTTGCTGGTACATAAGAGTACCATATACTTATGGCAGGAAAAGAAGGGGAAACCACTGACCTTGCAAACTTGAGCATCACCGCTAACAGCCCATTTGGTGACCAGAATATTTGCCAATTATTACATCATTGTGTAACTCATTACTTTTTGGAAAAATTATTTTATGATAATTTGCTCGAGACATTCTCAAAGAAACAAATAAAATATCAAACTAGATACCCAAAATTGTCAATGCACATCATTTCATCTCATCATACAAAAGAAGGCATAATTGGTCCTGTAATAGATGAAGACGCCATTTTGGAGATCCGTTCTTCTTCCACTCTGCCATAGACTAGTGGAACCCACATTATCCTCAAGGAAGTGGGCCTATTATCACAACTATTTCATCCCTTTTTAAGTAGCGCAATGCAAAAGATCAGATGATTGTCCATCCCTCCACAGTGTTAAGCCAAACAACAATCTCTGCTTTAAAACCTAACCTTCAGAGTGCCCCCCCCCCTCCAAAATAAAAAACTCACTCACAACACAGAGAGACAGAAAATATGTTGGGAAGTAAATTGACTCCCAATAAGCCAATAAAGAGGATAAGGGAATAAAATTTACTGGTTAAAAACAGAGGAACCAGCTTTGGAGAACAAAGAGTCTCAACATTTGACATTCAAATTAGGCTCTAGAACAAACCTAGCTTTATTCTTCAAACATGGCAACATAATATATAGAGAAGCCATGCAAATGATAAGACCAGAAACAATGAAGATGACAGCACCACCAAAGGTAGTCATTAACAAGTAATGCAAGATGTGTCACATGAAAGCAGATGCAAATAAGCACGTCTGATGAAAAATACATTAGGACAAACACATATATGATATCTATGAAAAGGAAACTGCCCCAGTTGTTAAGAGTTCATATGGGGAAAAAAAGAAACAGTAACTAACTTACCCCAACCATTGGATGTACAGGCTGAACTCGTAAAGCAGGTGCAGTCAATATAATTCCTTCGAGCATCTGCTTGACGTGGGAGATTAAAGAAGCCTGCACGAAGACAATCTTAAGTTAATGGCCATAAGAGTCACCATGTGAAGTGAATCTTCTATGCTAAACAAACAACAAAAGAATTCTTGAAGATACCCCACTTATGTAACGAAAGTCTTACTTTCAAAACCACAGCCCCACCGGTTGAATGGCCAAGAAGGAAGCACGGGATCCCAGGATTCTCCACATAGATCTTTTCAAGAAAAGATACCTTTCCACATAAAGGAGACTGTTAGTTGACACTATGGGAGACATAAACAGAATGCTGGAGACTAGATCCTAAGGTTTCATGATAAAAAGAAATTTGGCCAACCTATGAATATAACATAATTCAACAGGAAAAATGATGGGGTAAGAGTAGAACAAAATAAACACATTCAAATAACTTACAGTGTCTGCAACTACATGATCAAGTGAGGGCACATAGCCATGCAATCCATCACTACCACCATGACCTACAATGAAGATTTAAAATTTCTCAGTGAAATTAGACGAAGATTAATGAGTCAATGATACTGGGTTTGAATAACAACATATAATTAATAGGCGAAATATGATCTAAAATTTTGCTTCCTCCTACAAACCCTATGCCTTGAATCTTATATGCCACACAATCCAAGCCTCTCTCGTGAACTAAAACATAGGAATTACATGTGTATTGAGTGTGTCATTCATTTTGATTCATTAACTTGTTATACTGCAAAGGTCTCGAAAAATATGGACCGCTGCTCACTACAGAAACCTAGGTATTAGAGAGTAGGCCCTCTACTACTAACTTTGCAGACCCTCAGGCAATCAGAAAAATAGTATTAGTAATGTAATCTTAACCACTCTCGGCCAAGAAAAACAGCCCGTACTAGGCAGAAAACTTATGAAATCGATAAGCAAACAGTTTATTGAGAAATTACCAATCCAGTCCATAGCATAGACCCCAAAGTTGCATGCTGTAAGCTGCCCTGCAAAATGAGCATATCTCCCACTGCAAGTAAACAATTGCACAATAGACTGCTAAGCGGTTATGCACTAATATCATGTTCAGTAGCTTTTCGAACAGTCATAGCTTTCTAGTTACAGCCTGATCAAACCATACTGTATAGGGAAGCAAGGAAAAGTTAAGTGCATTGACACTTACCCATGCTCATTGAGCCCGTGAATGACAATGATGATACCCCTGCAAACAAAATAAGTCACCATCATTAGACTACATGAGATAATGCCACAAAATATTCAGCAAATTTTATAGTCTAAGCATAAGAAGATGAATCAATTGAAGTAGCATGTGGTGTCATATTCACCACTTAAATGCCACAATTTCAAACATATTCTCAAAATCCCAGACTTCAGAGAAAACATTAGACTTTCAAATCACATAAAAACAATTACTGGCATGCTCATCCAGATTATTGCACAGTGTCTCAATAAACTCCAAAATACAAAGAAACTTACAGCTAAAGCAGATCTGAAAGACCTTTCAACTCAAAATGACCAGAATTTCCTAAGAAAAGAAAGGCCATTGATAGATGTGATCTTTCAGCTATGCACACGCAACGGCGAAGATGAAAAAAAGAGAAACAAGAAACAGAAAAGAAAAGAAAAGAAAAAAAAAAGTAGGAAGATAAGCTAAGAAGACATCCGTCGCTTCACACGTAAAATAAATGCTTCATATATCCTCCGTCTGCCTACAGGATACAAGAACACTGAATAAAACATGTATACGTGATTTGTGGGCCCAAAAATCTACATGAGAACGCCAGAAGAATCGATTCTTTTATTCCAAAGCAAACTGTCATTTCAAGCAACTAAAGAAAACAACAATTGGTGTTAATTGACTTTGGGCCATTATCACACAAACATAATCAAATATGTCACATCCATCTGCTACAATATGAAAGTTCTGGAGCGAGCCTACCTCACAAACTACAAAACCTAGCTTTGTACCATCCACCATCACTAACCCACGAGAGCCTTCAGTAGCCACTGAAAGTAAAATCCAAGTCTTAAGCTAAGGACATACATACAAGATTCAAAACTAGTGTATGTAAATGTAAATCAATCCAACAGAAGCTTTTTGATTGCACCTCTAGAGTCTAGAGTTATCAAAGTGACGAAACCTTAACAACTGACAACAAATTTAGTCTAGCTTGTCCATGGGTTCTGAGACAGCTTCGTTGGACCTGGCAAGTAGTGGCAATCGACAAAATTGTAAACTGTGATGAATGAGACGAATATGATCATACTATTAAACAGCCAACCTAAAGCAACCGAGATGTTGAAGATCAGTACAGGTCAGTTGAACATACGGAGATCAAAAGCATACAGCAGAGTTCAAGCTAGCACCTAGTTATGTACAGTAACAGAAGACAATTGTACTCACACAATTATCAGAAGATTCAAAACTATGCAACTGAATGTTGAGAGTGGCAATCAAATAAAAGTGAAAGCTCAAATAAAAAAGATGGTACGGCCGCAAGCCAAAACAGAGTTTTCAAATGAAACCTACCCAGAATATTCAATGAGGCATCATAACGTGTACTTGATCTTGCCCAAATTAACAGGCAATATAAGCCGAGTCAAATGAACAAACTTCATTTGAGACCCAACAAAGTTCTTGCCGGTTAGAACTTAAAACTAATTCAGGATATTGATATTTAAATTCCAATTTGAGAGGAGAATTAAGGATGTTTATCACGCGATCAATAGAATAACCTAAGTTATTAGAACCCTAGTAAAAAAACACCACCAATGTAGTTCAACCAATAAAACAGGGAAAACGAACCAAGACGTCACCATATATAAAATAACAAAATAAAAAATGCATACCTTAAATCACCGGATTTCGGAAACCACGACCGGCAGAACAAAGCATTTTGTCCAACACCATAAAATAACTGCGTACGACAAACACAACCACGAAGCCTACCATCATCGTCACCACCAGCATTTCCCGGGTCCATTTCAAGTGCCTCAGCTAAAGCCCTCCTCCTCATCGAATCTTCGACATATTTCCATCCACCACCAAACCCAACCGTCACCGATCGCCTCTTTACGGACGGTGATTTCGGCGGCTGTGAGGGAAGGGAAGAATACGATGGTAGAGACGAAGTAGAGGAGGAAGAGGCAGAGGAAGAACGGCGATGAGGTACGAGGAGGAAAAGGAAGCAAATGAAGGTAGAGTAAAATAAAATTAGGACTTGTTTGAAGTTTTGATATGTAGGGATTGATCCTCGGATGTTCTGAAAAACAGGGATGATGCGACTACTTGCGCCTGATGTTAGATCCTCCACCTGGACCGCCTCCATCACCGTCGCAGATGGAAGAGGAATCTCAATGGGAAGAATGGTAGGAATTTCTAAAGGGAATGAGAGGGGAATCTTGAAGGAGGGAGAAGGTAGCGGGAGGGAGAAGGATTGCAGAGGAAGAAAATGACGGGGCTGTTTCGAGGAAGAAACTGGAAACAGTTAGAGAATGGTGGAAACGTAACGAGAGAAAGGAGGAGTGTTTGGGGGGTTTATATAGAGATGGACTGACACGGAAGCTGGAAATATGGAAATAGAAAGATTTGAAAATGTCCGACCGCATCCGATTCCAGAGCAATCTTCGGCGGCTAATGACAACAAGGACCGAATCGTACTTTGGGTTTGGTCTGCGAAAACGTAATTTGGTTCATGAAAAGGAAAAAAAAAACTGTTTTTTTTTCTTACGTAGTTGTAGGGTAATTAGCTTATGTTTCTAACAAATATGTAAATATTTGGACATAATTTGATAAAGTTATTACTATTTGTAATACCTAATATTTCAAAAACACTAACTTGTCGGGATCTTCATAATTTTAAAATAAAGTTATCTTATTTATACATTTCATTACATTATTTAAGAAATTAAATATCTTCAAAATATTTTAAAAACTTTTCTTTACAAGTTAGTCATGTAAATTTTTTAAATCACTTTTTACTGTCCAACTTCTTCTAAATCAACATAATCTATTTATTTTTGAGTTACTCGTCTATTTTTGAGTTTCCTAATAATATTTAAAACAACAAATAGAGAGTACCATTAAAAAAATAATATTTACTGATCATTTTACATTTGTTCGCATTTTAAATCTCGTTTTAGTTTTATACTTATTATAAAAATTATAAAACTATAGGGATTAATATATTTGTATGCTTCAAACATAAAAATGGATTAAAAATATTTTACAGTTATTTTTATTATTATTCATCATTTTCTAGCATAATAGATTACCAAAACTTATCTTTCTTAACTTTGATCGTATCTAACCCTTATTAAATATAATCTAATCCTTTAAATTCTATTAAGATCTAATGTTAACCTTTGATATAACCTAATGTAATTCTATGGTGACAAGTGTCATCAGTTTAAAATATCATAGAGAATATTTCCTAAAAGATTCTTAGCTAACATGTTATCCTACCTTATGACATATGTTATAATCTATCATATGATCCCCCTTATCTACCCTCTTCCATGTGCCACATCCCTATTATGTTTGGACCCTCTATATGATTGTATTACCTCATCCTAAAATCTTTTAAATTGTATTTGAAATTATGTTGATAAAAAATAAAGTAGTTTTGGTCTTGGAAATAGTTCGAAATTCTAATAAAATTGTGAATTTCAAGTGCACCGATCGATCGGTATGCTCAGGAATTGGCAATTTTATTTTTTGATAAATAGTTGAATGGTTCACTTAAACCGATCGACTGGTTGTCCTACAATTTTAGATTATTTTCTTATTTTAATTCGAATCTCTTTCCAATGTTTATGAAAACTTCTAATTAGAACCTACTTGGGCTAATTAGTATATTTTGGTGCTTTGAGATTATTTTTATATTATTTAGGTCATTTTATGATTTTATTTAGCTAAACTTCTCCAAAAGCACTTTTAAGGCATTTCTCACATTCTATCTCTTTTCCTTCACTTTTATCTCTCTTCTAGTAGCTATGGTTCTTTGTTTGACTTATCACACCTCTTCCCTAACTTACCAACCCTCTATCATGCATCTTTCTAGTCACATTCTACCTCCCTTACCTCATCATGTGTTTCCCTTACGCCTAAGTTGCACACACTTAGCCCAAGTTAGATTTCTCTCTCTCCCATTTGTAAATGCTGACCAATACTCTCCTTTATACACCCCATTCATCATCCATTATCACTCCCTATCACCTACACTTGCTCACTCTTCCTTTTCCTTTTAGGAAAATTCTTAAGTGTTTGGCATTCTCCAATTTTGTTCCCCTTTTCTTCTCTGCTAAGAAAAAAAAAGGGTTACCTCTTGTTCCTCATCCTTTGGTCAAATTCTTGTCTCTTTTTTCTTCTCTTAATATTATCTTTAACTCTCCTTTACTTCTCTTAGACGAGGAAAGATTAAGGTTTTAAGAAAGGTTGAAAATCTTAGCTTCTCCTTGAAATTTCTATTTTGAGAAAAGTTTGAGTTATAGCTTTCTTCTTCTTCTTTTGATTTCATTTTATTAATGGAAAATGATTTTTAATCATTTTGATTCTTGATTCTATTAGGAACAAGGTTTTAGTAGGCATCCATCAAATTAGGAGTATTTTTGCGCAAGAAGATCTACTTGACTATAAGGCAATCTTATCTCTAAAATGAATATGTTCTTTTATTGTATGTTGTAGTTTCATGTTCTTGGTGTATTTCTATGTTTTGTATGTGTTAATTTAGTTCTTGGATTCAATCATATAGTAAATTTTCCATCTTTTAAGTTTAAGTGTGTTTCAAATTCTTTGTTATTATGCATGATTTTGCTAATTTTGATCATCTTGTTAAATGCTAAATATACTATGTAATCATGTGATTCTATGTTGTAGTATATTTTGTTATGTGTTTTATGATATATAAACATGTTAGGATTAATATGGTATAGTTAGGTAAAATTTTGTTAAGTGGATCCCGGGTCTAAGTGTTGTTTCACCCATACCAGTCGATCAGTTTGTTGGCCCGATTCACTAGTTGTGTGAACAGTTGTTCAGTTTGAAATTTTTGATTAACTGGTGTGATAAGTGTGACTTTTACATCTTATTCCTAAGGTTTATAAGAGTTTTTACCTTTACTTTCAGTCAGAATTCTCCCTTTTTGTTCTTGTTACTGCCTTTGTGTTGTAAAAATTTGCAGGGTCTCAAGCAACAAAAATAATCATGAAGGATGAAGAAAAAGAATAACCTTAAAGGGAGAAGAAAGGAGAAAAAAGGAGCAAAGAGGAGCAAAAGTTAAAGTGGAAAAAGAAAGAATGCATATTTAAAGTATATGGGCCTGAAAGAAGTGAAATTTAGACCAATAAAAGGTCTGAATTTGGAGAATCTTTCAACATAAAAGTTTTATATATTTTTAATAGCTTTCCAACGCATCCAAAATCAGCTTAATCGGAGTTATGATGAAAAAGTTATGGTCAAAATACGAATCATTTTCAAAGCTAACATGGGAAGCCCATCGTTACCGAAACCCTAGCGATCCACGAGGCGGTAGTGTAAAAACTCTTATTCTAATATCTCGAGGCAGCCTCCACTCCCTCTCTTTTCTCTCTTCTCTATCCTCTTCCCCAATTCATCAAGATCTCTCTTGTAAATTAGAGACGGAGGTTCAAGAAGTTAAATTTTTGCAAGAATTTGTGAACATCAAGGGTATTATCTAATGATATTTTCTTTATCTATGGAATCTCTTATTGTTTTTAATATTCTTGCTATGAATTTGATGGGCTAGATCTTATGCTAAGGTGAAGGGTAATTTTTCCCGATCCTAATGTGTTGAATTATTGCATCCTTTTTTATTCAATTCATAATGTATGTGTTGTGTTATTGATTGATTGACGGATTCTTGAACCACGGCCGGGTTCTGATTTTCGGTGTGGGAAATATCGGTGAGATCGAGAGATAATCCAGTATTAGACCCAATAGCACAACGGGAGATTAAATTGTAGGTCGAGAGACGATCGATTTGACCTCTTCAACAATAAAGGAGGAAAATTTATAGACTTTAATGCATTACATTCTATTAGACTCTAAGCTAGAGATAGTTAGGGCCATAGATATGTAATAGGGTGGTTGTGGCTTGAGAAAGCACAACACTTTCTATCCTTGTTGGCATGATTGATTATGATTGTTGAATTATTTTGTGATGTGATCTTCGATTACATGTGAGGATCGGGGGCGATGAACCGGAACCTTAGCTCTTCTATTTATTTGAGTGATTTGAGTGCTATTTTCCTTTCTTTTTAGCTTATTTAGTTATTTTAGCTTACAATTTATTATTTCATATCATCTCGTAGTTTAGACATAGTTAAGTTCTATCATTGTCCTAGTGGTCATTCACCAATCCTTGTGGGATCGACCTTGACTCTACTCTGACCCCGTGCACTTGCGGGTAGGAACGTGTCAAGTTTTTGGCGCCGTTGCTGGGGATTGGCAGCGAGTGACATTAGGACTCAAAGAATTTATTGTGATCTAGACATTTATTTTTTTTCTTTTTACATTCTTTTTGTTGTGGTTGACTAATCTTGGGTGTAAGAGTTCTTGATTTAGTGCAGGTGCATTAGTGCATGACCCGCGCTAGTGGGGGTGATCTAGTGCCACTTGATCTCGAGATGGAGAAGACCATCTCACATTTACGCAGGTCACACACCACAAATATTGAAATGGAAACCAATACTCCACCCCATGATGGACAAATCCCACCACAAGAGCACATCTTACTCCAAGAACAAGCTCCTATCCAAGAGCAAGCTCCCATTCCTAGGTCACTTCGGGACTATGCTACACCAAGCCTTGATGGCTCAACCTCAAGCATACGAAGACCGGCCGTACAAGCTAATAATTTTGAGATCAAGCCTGCCATTATCCAGATGCTACAAACATCAGTTCAATTTGGAGGTAACCTTATTGAAGATCCCCACTCCCATATTGCTAACTTTGTAGAAATCTGTGACACTTTTAAGCTAAATGGTGTTTCTAATGATGCAATTAGGCTTAGATTGTTCCCTTTTTCGTTACGTGATAAGGCTAAGAGTTGGTTACACTCATTAGCCCCAGGGTCTATTACTACTTGGGACGATTTGATGAAGTCTTTCCTTTCTAGATATTTTCCACCATCAAAAACTGCAAAATTACGGAATGACATCACTACCTTTATGAAAAATGACCTTGAATCGCTTTATGATGCATGGAAAATGTTTAAGGATTTGCTTAGGAAGTGTCCACATCATGGCCTGCCTATGTGGCTTTAGATGCAAACTTTTTATAATGGTATCTCTGCTACTAACCGTTCTATGATAGATGCAGCTGCAGGAGGTACCATTATGAACAAGACTCCAGAGCAGGTTTATGAGTTCATTGAGGAGCTAGCTTCGAATTCCCATCAATGGCACTCCGAACGTGCCCGATACAAAGGACTCCAGGAATTCACTCTTTAGATTCCATCACGGCATTAGAGGCTAAGATTGATTTGCTTGCAAAAAAATTTGACAAAATTGATAGTACTTCTTGTATGCAAGTACAAGCTAATGCACCTATGTGTGAGTTATGTGCTGGATCACACTTAAGCACAGAATGTCAAGTTGGGAATCCCTTCCAACAATCTTATGATCAAGTGAACTACATGGGAAATAGTTATGGGAGACCGAACAATCCCCACTCCAATGTGTACAATCCTGGATGGAAAAACCATCCAAACTTTAGTTGGAGAAATGAAGTTCCTACAAAGCCTCCGGGATTCACACAACAACAACCAACACCTCCAGCTCCTTTACTTCCCCAACAACCTCAATCTTCTTCCCTTGAAGAGATGATGTCCAAGTTCATCACTCGCACCGAGAGCACCCTTCAAAAACATGATGCTCAAATTCAAGCTCATCTTCAGAAATAAGAAGCCTGCCTCCAAAATCAGGATGCATCCATGAAGAACCTAGAGGCACAGATTGGACAACTTGCTAATGCCATTTCAGCGAGAGCACTTAACACTTTGCCTAGTAATACAATCATCAACCCCAAAGAGCAAATTAATGCAATAGCCTTGAGGAGTGGGAAACCACTACTTGAACCATACCCTCAAGAACCCAAGGAAGATAAAGAAAAATCTTCTGAAGAGAAAGTGCCTGAATCACAACCTGAGACAATCCACACTTCACCTCAAGAGGTAAATGCATATGTTCCTCCTCCTCCGTTTCCAGGTAGGATTGTACAACACAAGTTAGATGCTCAATTTGTAAAATTTCTTGATATACTTAAGAAAGTGCACATTAACTTGCCGTTGCTTGACATTGTGAGACAGATGCCCAGTTATGGGAAGTTTCTAAAGGACATAATCACTCACAAGAGGAAACTGGATGATTTTGAAACAGTAAGTTTGAATGAGGAATGCTCTGCAATCTTGCAGAACAAACTTCCTCCTAAGCTTAAAGATCCAGGAAGTTTCACTATCCCATGTGTAATTGGGGATTTAAAATTCGAGAAGGTATTATGTGATCTTGGTGCTAGCATTAATTTGACGCCCTTCTCTGTTTTCAAGCATCTAGGTCTAGGGGAACCAAAACCCACCAATATGTCCCTTCAGTTGGCTGATCGATCTATCAAATATCCGAGGGGCATTATTGAAGATGTTTTAGTTAAAGTGGACAAATTTATCTTCCCTGTTGACTTTGTTGTGCTAGATATGGAGGAAGACCACAAAGTTCCCCTAATTCTTGGTAGGCCTTTCTTAGCAACATGACGTACTCTTATAGATGTCCAAGAGGGTAAGCTCATTCTTCGTTTCCAAGGCAAAGAAGTCACTTTTAATGTATTTAAGAGCATGAAATACCCCTTAGATGATAACACTTGCTATTGTATTGATATCTTAGATAATGTAATTGATGATTGTTTTCAAGCAAGTGTTGTGCAGGATCCCCTGGAAAGGTGTTTGGTTCAACAAAGAGAGTGGGAGAATGAAGAGAAAGAAGAAGAGGTTGTCCGGTACTTGAATGTGCATCCACCATATGGTCGTCACACTATGGTCCCCTTACAAGGGCTAGAGAGGGCCCAGATTCCAAAATTGAAGTCATCTATTGAGGAACCTCCCACACTAGAGCTTAAGCCAATACCTCACCATTTGAAAAATGCATTTATTGGTCATAATGATACACTTCCCATCATTATTTCTTCATCTTTGACTAATTTGCAGGAAGAAAAATTGATGAGAGTGCTTAAGGAACAACAGAAGGCTTTCGGATGGACCATTGCTGATATTAGAGGGATTAGCCCTTCCATGTGCATGCACAAAATTCTCATGGAAGACAACCACAAGAAAGTGATCCAACCTCAAAGGCGATTGAACCCAACAATGCAAGAGGTGGTGAAGAAGGAGGTAATTAAGCTATTAGATGCAGGTATGATCTATCCAATCTCTGATAGCTCTTGGGTTAGTCCTGTCCAAGTGGTTCCCAAGAAAGAGGGAATCATGGTAGTCAAGAATGATAATAACGAATTGGTGCCTACTAGAACTGTTACAGGTTGGCGTGTCTGCATTGATTTTAGAAAGTTGAATGATGCCACTAGAAAAGACCACTTCCCCCTTCCCTTCATTGACCAGATGCTTGAACACTTGGCGGGGCATGACTATTATTGTTTTCTTGATGGGTATTCTGGTTATATGCAAATACCTATTTCCCCTGAGGACCAAGAGAAGACAACCTTTGCTTGTCCTTATGGCACCTTCGCATATAGACGGATGCCATTTGGTCTTTGTAATGCCCCCGCCACTTTTCAAAGATGTATGATGGCTTTATTTCATGATATGATTGAAAAATTTATGGAAATTTTTATGGATGATTTTTCGGTTTTTGGGTCGTCATTTGATGCATGCTTAAATAATCTTGAACTTGTTCTTAAGCGTTGTGAGGATACAAATTTGGTTTTAAATTGGGAAAAGTGTCATTTAATGATCCAGGAAGGAATAGTTTTAGGGCATAAGATTTCATGCAAAGGGATAGAGGTAGACAAAGCTAAAATTGAAGTCATTGAGAAATTGCCACCCCCACATGTGTTAAAGATATACGTAGTTTCCTTGGTCATGCAGGTTTCTATAGACGCTTCATTAAAGATTTTTCAAAAATTTCAAAGCCTCTTTGTGATCTGTTGGCTAAAGATGTGCCCTTTCACTTTTCTGATGCATGTCTGGCTGCCTTTAACACTTTAAAGGCAAAACTGGTAGATGCTCCGATTATTGTTACTCCTGACTTGAATTTACCTTTTGAGATTATGTGTGATGCTAGTGATGTTGCTATAGGAGCAGTCTTGGGGCAGCGTAAGGAAAAAAAATTTCATACTATCTATTATGCTAGCAAGACTTTGAATTATGCACAAATGAATTATGCAACAACTGAAAAAGAATTGCTAGCTGTGGTTTTCTCCTTTGACAAGTTCCGTTCTTATCTATTGCTTAACAAGGTCATTGTCTATACTGACCATGCATCCTTGAAGTATCTTTTTAGTAAGCAGGATGCAAAGCCCAGAATCATTCGGTGGATTTTATTGTTGCAAGAGTTCGACTTGGAAATCAGGGATAGGAAGGGAAGTGAGAATCAAGTAGCTGATCATCTTTATCGTTTACCCTCTACCTACGTGATTAATCAGGAAGCTACACCTATTCAAGATGCATTTCCCGATGAAACACTCTACGCTGTTACAAATCATCCTTGGTATGCTGATATTGCAAACTATCTTGTAAGTGGAATCTTACCCAATGATCTTTCCTTTCATCAAAGGAAGAAGTTCTTACATGATATGAGGTATTACTTTTGGGATGATCCCTACCTCTATAGGATTTGTGCTGATCATGTCATTAGAAGATGCATCCCTGAGCATGAAATGCATTCTATACTATCTCATTGTCATATTAAAGAGTGTGGTGGCCATTTTGGCCCCACCAAAACTGCTGCAAAAGTCTTGCAATGTGGATTCTATTGGCCTACCTTATTTCATGATGCATACTCCTTTGCTAAGACTTGTGATAGGTGTCAAAGAATGGGAAATATTTCTAGAAAACAAGAGATGCCCCTCACAAACATTCTTGTAGTGGAGTTATTTGATGTTTGGGGAATCGATTTTATGGGATCATTTCCTAAGTCTATGGTGAATGAATATATTCTTGTGGCAGTTGATTATGTATCTAAGTGGGTAGAGGCTATAGCCACTCCCACAAATGATGCAAAAGTCGTCACTAAATTTTTGAAAAAGAATATCTTTTCAAGGTTTGGGACACCTAAGACTATCATTAGTGATGGGGGTTCTCATTTTTGCAATAGAGCATTTAATGCTCTTTTGAGTAAGTATGGAGTTAACCATAAGGTTTCTACCCCATACCATCCTCAAACTAGCGGCCAAGTGGAGGTGTCAAACCGTGAGCTTAAGAGAATTCTTGAGAAAACGGTTAGCTCTTCTAGAACGGATTGGTCCTTGAAACTTGACGATGCTCTATGGGCTTACGGAACAGCTTTTAAAACTCCTATTGGAATGTCCCCTTATAATCTAGTTTTTGGAAAATCTTGTCATCTCCCTGTAGAACTTGAGCATAAATCATTTTGGGCTACCAGTCTCCTTAACTTTGATATGCAAGCTGCAGGTGAGAAGAGGCTCCTTCAATTGAATGAACTCGATGAATTCCGGCTTAAGGCATATAAGAGTGCTAGGCTATACAAAGAGCGCACGAAAAGGATTCATGATCAACGCATCACCAAACGAGCATTTGAAGTGGGGCAACAAGTGCTTCTATTTAATTCTCGTTTGCAATTGTTCTCTGGAAAGCTTAGATCCCGATGGTCAGGACCATTCACAATCAAACAAGTTTTTCCATCCGGAGCAGTCGAAATCTCTAGCCTCGATAAAGAGCCATTCAAAGTGAATGGGCAAATGTTGAAGGTGTATGAAGGTGGTGAGGTTGCAGCCCTCAAAACCACCATTCTTCTGGATGATCCTAAGTGAAGTAAGAAAGTCAAGCTAATGACTATAAACAAGCGCTTCTTGGGAGGCAACCCAATTTTTTATTATTCTATTTACTTTTTTTATTTTTCTTATTTTGGTCTGCTTGGTTTGTTTGCTCTTTGTTTCCTTATGGATTTTTTTTCCCTCTTTTCTTTTGTGCTTCTTATTTCACATTGAGGACAATGTGATACATAAGCATGGGGGAGAAGATGGCCTATCCTTTTCATTTGGTTAGTATTCTATTCTTCCCTATTTTATTTTATTTTTATGAGTGTTGCTATCTTTTTCCTTGGTTATTTCTTTTGGATTTTTATCTAAAAAAATCAAAATAAATAAAGAAAAGAAAAGGAAATGACCCTTCATTTATGATATTAAAGAGTGTGTTTTGTCTTGCAATGGCATGAGTGTTTAGTTTGGTGTGATAAGACCCTTTAAATCATCTTTTGAAAATGGATTTCTATGTGCTTAAATGTTTTGGTTGCATTGTTATGAGATAAGTATAATTGTGTTTGAGAACTTTAGGGTTATATATGCCTTAACATTCTTGTGGTATTGTAGTTTGACTTATGCTGATTTACTCTTTGCCAAAAGGTGTTAGAATTAGAGAATTTTGGACCTAGTGAGACTTTGAGCCTTTAGACTAATACATCACTACAGTCTCTTATTTTTTCTTTTGTGTGTGTCTCCCACCATGACTTGGGAAACTAGAACTTGTAATGGTTTTCTTCAAAGCTACATATGACTTAGACGTGCATTAAAATGATAGAGGCACTTGTTTTTTTGTCATAACCTACATTAGCCAAATAGCCCGGCCTTCACATTTTATCCTTTGCTAACCCCGTTGTGCTTATGGCCATTTTCTTGATCTAAACACACATGTAACCCAATTTCCTTTATCCCTCCCTAAGTCTAGAATCAATGGTTGTTGCGCAATTTCAAAAAAAGAAAGAAAGTTGGGAGTATGATGTAATCTAAGCATGAGGGAGGTGTGAAAGAGTAAATGGTTGTGTATGATGAAGAGCAAATCGATATATCTCTCTCAAAAAAAAAGGGAGAAGAAGAAGAAGAATCAATAAGAAGTTTGGGGTGCTTGTGTTTCGTGATGATAAATTGGGATGGTAAAATTTATGTTATAAAAAAAAATCTTATTGGTACTAGACTTTTAAATCTACTTCCAAAAAAAAAATTATGTCCTAACCTTTTAACCTATGGCCCCATTACAACCCTAATAAGACCTCTTGATTGTTGTGTGTTCTAAGTCTTTCTAGTGGTGGAGAATCGAAAAGCATTCCAAGCATATGGATGATCTTGATCATGAGTGAGAGGACTAGAGCAGAACCTTCAAATAAAATAAAACACATGAGAGGTGTGTCCACAAGACCTAAAGTGAGAATTCTAATTCGAAACTTTGAGGGAAGAGTGAGTTGGTATATGGCTGCCTGCTGTCCACTGTTGGATGTCCTTTGTTTCATGGCATGTCCCTAGAGCTCGATAGCATAGTTACATTTCTCACATGTTGGGGCAACCTAAATATCTTTTGAAAAAGGATTTTGAGCTTTTAATTGTTATATTTTTGGGTCTTATTGCTCCTTACTTGACTCTTGTGCTATTAAAGGGATAAACACACTTTTCTGAGAAAGGGATCCTACTACTTTTCTTTTACCTCATGGTGGGTTTCTTGTATTACTTTACTTGGGGACAAGAAAATGTTTAAGCATGGGGGAGTTGATAAGTGTGACTTTTACATCTTATTTCTAAGGTTTATAAGAGTTTTTACCTTTAATTTCAGTCAACTGGTGCGACATAAGTCAATTGGTTTGCTAAACCCATCGACCAGTATCCTTATGACTAGCGTGGTTTAGTCTCAACTTTGACCCATCAACCAATTTAGTCAAACACATAAACTAATTTCCTATGAACAATCAATCGGTGAGACCAATCAGTCAATTGGTTCATTAGTTTTATTTTCTTCTCGGGTCTAGTATGACCATACCATTCAACTAGTCATAGGGACCAGTCGATTGTCCGTCTATATTTTACCATGCTTGCTTAATATTAACGTTCTTTCTTTGGGCCTTCTCTATTAATGTTTCTATATAATTACAACATTTTAATCCTGATTTTAACCACACTTAAACTATATTTAATATGGATTAAAATGATGATATTATGGGCTTAGAGCGGTTAAGTTTGGTGTCACCTCTTAACACTGAATTAGTAGCTTATACGCCTTATGATGTGTTTGGTGTTATCACTTGGGAAGACCTACTTAGTTATTAATGGAATTGAATTGTGATTTGCGATATCAAGTGGAAATTAATGAATTAAGATTTTGTTTGATCCTTTTTCTCAAACTCTCATGATAGTTAGCTGGGAGTTAGTGAGCTGGTCACCTTATATTTTTATATTTTCACTCGGTACCTATTTTCTTCTCTATAGATTTATGGTCAATAGGGAGCATGCATATATATTTTTGGTATAGGATTATATTGTGATGGGCTATCATGGCATCAATATCTAGTACTAGTGGGTGAGGTATCCTCATACAAGCCCTGACACTTTGTATTGTCTATTGCTTAAACGGGTGTAGTATCCTAGTATAAGTCCCCTTGATGTACTTTGACCACATGTGGTGGATGTGGTATCCCATTGTGTGGTAGCCCTCGCAGTAGGTGCATTTGCTATGTGGTGGGTGTGGTATCCCCAAAGAAAAGCTCATTCGATGTATCTTGACCTATGTGGTAGGTGTGGTATCCCATTATGTATGTATGCTACCATGACTTTTATTCATGGCGAATAATTGAGTGTGGTCGAATGGATTATCTTAATAATTGAAAAATATGTGGTCACTAAGGGATGATTTATGATATAAGTTTAGCTATATGATGATCTATATTTTGCCAAGTATACCTTATGTATTACAATCATGAGCCTAAGTGCTATACTATGTTAGTATGCTTATCACCATGCTACTATGTGACTTCAATGTGAAACATGAACCCTTACCATATTTTAGGTAGTTTGTTTTACTAATACTTTACCGCACTGATACTACATCCGTAGGGTCACATGGATACTACATCTGTATGGTCACTGTAATGATCTGGCTTCTGATCCTGTGAGAATAAGATGATTTGCAAGGCTAAATTTCTTAGATAAAGTACATTGAAGATGATGTCGTGAGCTATTAGATGGTCATTTTTTGGTTTGAGGATTATTTTTTCACTTAGTTAAGAGCTAGGCTAACCGGTTGGATATATTTTTGCCAACTATGTTAGGATGCCTCTAATTCTTTTCAATTATGTAAACTCTTAGCTTTGATTCTTATAGTTAGATTTGTAAAATCTATCTCTTTTATCTATATTACTATTCTCATCATTGGTATCATAGAATTGTTCTATTATTAGTAGAGCACGCATTCTTTCATTAATGTTCCATTTTGCCTAACATCATACATGAGTGAGGTAATGATCACACCTCTCTTATAGTTGGTATGGTGCTAACATACTCTGGTTTTGCTTTTATTAATGCTTCTACATTTTCTTTATAGTGAAATTTTTATTTTCAAAATTTGGGGGTGTTACATTGCTCTTAGCAACCGTCCTTGCACACCACCTATGCTCTAAATGTCTCCCAAAATATTCCCTAAAAATCTCACAAATCATCACCAAACCTGTCCTAACCTTCCATGTGTGATACTTTCCTTTCTCCCTTCATTTTACCATGCCAAAAACGAGCCTTTTCCCTAAAAAAAATGCAACTTGTAATCCTTCATTTATGAGAACAAAATTGATCACAAATGGTTGACCACAATCATTAACCCTTAAACATATTTATGTTGAGTGTGATTGTGAGTTTTATCCCCAAAACCAACCCCTTCCCCCTCTTCTTCTTCTTCTTCTTCTTCTTCTTCTTCTTCTTCTTCTTCTTCTTCTCCTCCTCCTCCTCCTCCTCCTCCTCCTCCTCCTCCTCCTCCTATGTTTTAAAACTCCCTCCCTTTTTTCTTCCACTATTCTATTCATTCCTCCATTATTATACCTTCATCAAACCTCCATAAACTCAAACAATCCTTAGTTTAGCTCTTTAGTGTTTTAAACTAAATAAATAAGAGTTAAGCGTTGGTTTTGGGTGAGATTAACCCTACCATACCTACTCATTATTAAAGAGTAGTATAGATTTCAAAATCTTCTTAAGGGGTATGATTCATCTTCCTTTTTATTTGATTTTAATCTCTTTTAATTTGAGTTATAAGTTAATATGTTTTCTTACTTTGATTTTTTTTACACTTTTCAAGATGGTTTTGAGGAATCAAAACATGAGTGAGACTATAATATTTTGAGGGACATTTCTATAACATCTAATCCAAGGTAAAATTTTGTCTTCTTATGCTAAAATATAATTTTTGCTATTATCATATGTGTCTTAATGAATCACAATGATTTATGCTTATTTTGATATATTTAGCATGTGAACTTTGTAAATTGATAATATGATGTTTATAATGGTTTAAGGGCGTTAGGTAGGTTTATAATAAGTTAATTTAATCATAAAAATTATTATAAGTTTCTATGTAATATATTTGACATAAAAATGTTTAACAAAAGCATGAAATATGGTGCTTTTCAGCCTGCAAATTTGGTGCAACTTTCTTGATGAATTCTCTTAATTACATAATTATTTTGATGATAATAAGGTGTCATATGAAATATATATATAAATATTTTTATAGTTTATAAAAAGAAATTATGGTTTGCAAAATGAATTTATATGTAAAAAGTTATGATCAATCTCCCACAAGTGAGCAAAGCTGTCAAAACCTAGTGTTTTGTTATTAGCTTTATACTAGGTTTGCACCCGTGCGATGCACGGAGGATTCGAGCGTATGAGTAGGCTATTTTTTAAATAACATTTGGTAAAGAAACATTAAGGATAAATAATTATTATATAATTGGTTTCTAATCAGCTATTCATGGTAAACAAACTGAAAAAAAAAATATAGACAATGAACAATAACTAATCAAAGAAATTTCATAATTATATCTTTTCAAACACTTCTTTAAATACAACATTTGTGGTTGAATTACTCTCTGCAACATCATTGTCACATATAAGTATTTTCAAACCTTTACGATTTGTCACTCGAGATATGGCAACATAAAGCTGACCATGACTGAATACAGGTTTCTTTAAGAAAATACCAACATTATGAAGTGATTGACCTTGACTTTTGTTGATTGTCATTGCATATGATACAATTAGTGGAAATTGTCTTCGATTAAACTTGAAAGGCAACCTTGGATCAGATGGTGTTAGTGACATTCTTGGTAACAATACTCGTTCACCAGAATTATTTCCACCTAAGATCTTTGCTTCCAACACGTGAGCTCCAAGCCTTGTGATTACCATCCTAGTACCGTTGCATAAGCCAACTGAATGGTCAATATTCCTCAATAACATAACAGGTGTACCAATCTTCAAATGCAAGACATGATTTGGGACACCGGAACACTTAAGACTGTTTAGGAATTCCGGAGTGTGTAGATCTTGCAACAAATCATTATTTGAATCAGATCTACATGTTGTATCTGAACTCAAATATGTTTTCTCTTCAGCTGTGTTAATTGACAACATGTATTCATTGACGGACTCTACAATATCAAGAGTTGGTGCTAGGATAGATCTTCCCTCAAAATAAGTATCATCAGTGATATTGCTTGTGAACTCCGGATAAGTGCTTTTCACAATAGCTGCAATTGGATCATTTGAATATTTTATTAATAGATCACTTGGAAATTCGATTGTTGCATGACCATCATTAGGACCTCCAACTGTTCCATCTCCAATGCTTGCAATCCAGTCAGAAAATTGCTTTAACTTGGCACATTCATCGACTGAGGTAAGATTTCGTAACCTCATATTCTTTGTCAATCGTAACACCTTGCAATCTCGCCATAAGTATGAGGAGTTGATAGTTGCATGAACAATATCTTGTCGAGTACCCTTAGGAATGACAGGTAATATTTGTCTAAAATCACCTCCAAGAACAACTGTCTTACCTCCAAATGGCTTATCAATACTAAATTGATCGTTGATGCGTAAAATATCTCTCATTGTTTTATCCAAAGCTTCAAAGCAATATCTGTGCATCATTGGAGCTTCATCCCATATTATGAGTTTACATCTTATAATCAAATCAGCAAGTGGACTACCTTGTTTGATGTTACATGTTGACTCTTCGGTAGGATTTATAGGAATCTTGAATCGAGAATGAGCTGTTCTTCCTCCTGGTAATAAAAGAGAAGCTATTCCACTCGATGCCACATTTAACACGATATCTCCTTTGCATCTAATAGCGGCTGATAATGTCCTCCATATAAACGTTTTTCCTGTACCTCCATACCCATACACAAAAAACAATCCACCTTTATTTGACCTTGTTGCCTCCATTATCTCATCATATACATGTCTTTGCTCTGAGGTCATAACACATAGATTTTTATTGAGCTCTTGAGACAAATTTGATCGATCATAACACATTTCCTCACGTATCAATGAATTGCCAACGGTAGAAAAAAACTCGGATGGTGGGAATGGTATTGGCTCAAACTCTCTTAAGCTTCTTCCACAGTTTCGTAACAACTTTTCTACCTCTACCAAGCCATAATTTTTATCTCATCATCTTCCAAATGAAGTTCTGAAAAAAAAAATTCAATAAGTTAAGAAAGAATATATAAATAGTTTAACAATTTGAAAAAAAAAATAATTAAGAGAACTAAGGTAAGTTACCTTCGTGTTGTAATAATAAGCGTTGTCTGTATAAAATATCATCAGTCATATAAATCCAACAATGATTCCAAACAACTTCAGGTCGAATGAGTGATTCAGATGTCAATAATGTTGCAAATAATTTTCTCAAAGAAGATGCAGAAGCCCAATGACTTGCCTCAATAATACCATCAATGTATTCCTTGTCGTCATCTAACAAACCTAGGGCATAGCAAGCATCATGGTATGATGAATGTTGCTCACCATTAATGCATCTTATGTCTTCATAACTTATAGGTCCACGCACAACATTAAGAAGACATCTTAAATAATAGAGTTCTCCACTGCCAGGAGGGACATAGAAAATCCGTCCAATAGAGAATCTTTTTTGCCTTGGTCGCCATTCTCTATTATACTTATCCCAAATGAATTTTGTAGGGAATTGAGAATAAGTTAATTCTTTTGCCTCAGGATATTCTTTATTTGCCTTCATCCAAGCTAAGAACATACTTTGCTTAACAGATAATCGATCAACAACATCATCGATCTGATCATAATCTGAAAAAATAACACTTTGTTGATTTGGAAGATGAAAACCTAACCTTTCAACCGGAGGATCTCTGAATTGAATATCATATTTGAATAACCTCCACGATGCTTCACATGATGATATATACCTACAATCATAGTACATCTGAACTTCGTCTGCCTTTTTTGCTACTTCGTCATCCGTTGTACTTCCATAAAAAGACGCAGTAACACGATCGTGTCCTTTGTTGACATATTTAAATAAATACTTGATAGAGCGAGATTGGTTACACCATTCAACATTCAAATGTGCACCGTACTTGAGCAACAGATAACGATTGTGAGGAACAATAAACCTGTTATCAAGAGGAACTCCATTCTTCTCCACTATTCGTCCGTTATCTCTTCTTCTATAGATAGGATATCCATCATCATCAACAGTTGTTGATTCAACGAACCTTTTAGGAAAATGCTTTGTACAACGGCCAGCAGACATGCAAGGGGAGCTCTTAGCAGCAAGACCACATGGTCCATGTACCATAAATTCTTGAACTGCTGTATAGTACTTAGGATCAACGTGTTTATCTGGAATTTCGGCTGAAATAATTTTGTCGATATCGCTTCCTGTTGGATACTTGTCTGTTGCTGCAAGAAATAACAATATGTGTGCATGTGGCAACCCACGCTTCTGGAACTCAATAGTCGATATAACTGCAGTAGAATTAAAATAAAGGGTTATAACCAACTATAGTAAGAATATATGTTAAATATAATACACACACACACACACACACAGAGAGACTATGAAATAGTACTTGATTTAACCGTTCCAAAGATCTTGTTAGTCCGAAGATCTTTGATGAGATAATCCAACTTCATTTTAAAAACACGACAAATAATATCCGGACGATCTTCGGCTTTGAGGCTTCTTTTTTCAACAAAACGAACTATTTCTGGCCATTTGGGATTGCAAGTAAATGTAATAAAAAGATCCGGATAACCAACCCATCTACAAATTGCCATGGCGTCTTGATAGTTTTGAATCATATATCGAGCACCGCCTGTGAATGATGACGGTAATATAACTCGTTTTCCTTGCGTTGATGGATCTGTCTCACCCCTTAAAATTGCATCTGTTAGTCCACTATATAATTCACACCGCAAATGTTTTTGATGTAACTTAATGTAAGTCAACCGTGAAGATTCAACCATGGTATATGCGTCAACAATAAATTGTTGAAGTAGTCTCATGGAAGACAATATAATTGATAACTCCGAACTCCTTTCATGCAAACGATACGAAAAATACTCAGTTAAACTAACATACTTCCGCCCACCCTGCTTCATTCCCCCATTCAACGTTAACGGAATGTCTTCTCTATAGCCATCTTCACCATAAGGAAACAATATAGGGTATTGTAATCCAAGATATGAAGCATGTAGTTGGTTAATGCGTTTCAGCATTCCCGTTTTCGTTTCGACCAAGATATCCATCTATCACCTAATGATGCATCAAAGTCCCCAAAATTAATCCAGCAATTTCTGAAGCCGTAGGTAGATTATACCTTCTGCCATCCCCATTCCTCCTACCAATCAACTTCAACTTCACATCTAGACAACCATCCTTTTCAATTTTTTCTCTTACCATTCTGAATGATTTAACCAACACATTATTCTCGTCAAAACATCATCTTCAAATCATAAACAATAGATGTACGAAGGCTGTTCAAGGTTTGATTTTCCCTATAACCAATACAGTTGGAATAAGGAATTAGAAGAAATTACTTAAAAATGATAAAATAACTCAATCAATACCATAGCTTCTTAAGTAACTCACCTAACAGAATGAACTCTATTTTCAACTTCATTATCAGTGTCATAAATGTAGAGTTGAGCAAATTTAGGCACTGAACCTTCATTCGGCAATAAACTTCCCATAAGATGATAATTTTGACCATGAAGTCTAAATATTGGAGGAGATCTTCCATTGTTCAAACTCCTGTCAACTTTTCCTCCCATGGAAGTAAAACAGAACATGTTATTGTATGACCGAATATTCTGGAGAAAGTGTTTGCTTCTATCATTTCGTAAATATAACAGATCATGTAATACTTTAGGAGGATTTCTCATTGGTGGGAGTTGAACCTTGCCTTGCATGCAGCATAAAGAATATTTCGGGTTTCGAGATGGCCGACTTTTACACAATCTTTCCTCATACCAGAAAAGAGCATTGCAAAATCCACATGTGTATATTGCATCTCCAATATCAAAATAATCTACATATATCATAAAATTAATATAAGACATTTGGAAAGATTTATTATAAAAAAATTTATGTACAAATACATTTTTGGTTGTACACCGGAAGTTGTTCCACTGTTTTGTTCTATTTCAACATCTGTGAAGACGCAAAGTATTAGACATTTAAAAATATTACAAAGTTCTTCTATTATGTTTATTATATTAAAATTAAATTTATATGAGACTTTTTGAGAAATGTAATATTCCATATGCATGTATAAAATATATTAATCAGTGCATACCAGATAATACGGTTCCACTATTCTCTTCTATTTCAATATCTGTTGACACGTAAATTACAATTACAATAGATATATACATAAAAATTACAACGTTAGTAAAATAATTATAAACTTATAAATTAATGTTAATAATAAATTTTTACACATATTGGAATATGAGAATGCTAACCTTCATTGAATTCCAATTGTTGCCCTACGATAGAGGCACCATAATTCTTCTTAGAACAGATAGAAAAGTTTGTCATTTTTTATGATTCTGATAAATTCACAATACCACTTTCATTTGATGCATGGCATGTTGAATTTATATTGGTTGTAGTATTTGAAGGCCCAGTACTTGATGACCATTTCATTTGATCATCATCATAGTTTAGTTTATAAATAGAGTTTATAGGAGTGCCCGCTGTAAGAAATGAATAATAAATAGTTAATATAATTGAATACTATAGACATGATTTTTAAACTGCCACATATAAATGTAAACAAATTATTACCATTTGTGATGTCACTAAGAGGAGATAACAATCCCTGAGATTGAAAAGGATTGAACGCACATTTTGTATGTGTATTTTTGTCTGGGATTGATTTTGTACCAATCATATTTAAATTACCTGCATACAAAAAAATAACAATTGTACGAATCATTTATCAATTCAAAAAATTAATGTTAATATATATATTTAATAATATTAAAAGAATACTATATTATTGCCAATGTGTTGTGAATTCTTAATGTAAACAATAAAAATAATTTAATATTATTAAATTGGATTAATATACTTTTTAACCAATTAAATATTTCATAATAATATTACCCAACTATATTCAAATAGTTATAGTTTCATAAAGACAAAAATTTCCAATTTGAAGTAGGAAGTTTATATTTCTTAAAATGATTTTATAATATTTTTGCATGAAATATTGACGGGGAGTGTAACAATATGGTGTTAGGATTTTGTATGAAATGATATGGTGTTAGGTTTTGCATGGAATTACATGATGTTAGGGCTTTGCATGGGGGTATTAATATTGCATGGTATTATGGTTTTGCATGGGGTATTAATATTACATGGCGTTAGGGTTTTGCATGCGGATATTGAAATTGCATGATCTAGGGTTTTGTATGGGTTGATAATATTACATGGTGTTACGATTTTGCATGCGGGTATTAATACCACCTGTTCTTATTTTTTATATCATTATATATTATATATTTTTTTTATTACAAAAATGTAATGTCAATATATATGTTTGGTTAAATTTATAGAATATTATTTTTTTGTCATTTATGTATGTATTAAATCATTATGATATCTGCCAATTAATATTAAGATTTTTAGGCTTTCCGTATGAATAATATCATTAATGTTGTAGATTATTTATGTATTAATTAAATAGCATATCTCCTAATATTGAATAGGAATTTTTTAGTGTTTCATTAAAAACATTTTTTTTTGAATTCTCATAGTAATTGACCATGAACAATATGTTCTTAATTTATAATGTAAAAAATAATAGCAATTTAATCTTCGCCAAAAATATTAGCATACTTTTATTTAATTAGTTATACTCTCATGAAAAAAAATTTTTCCAGTTTTAAGTAGGCTTTTTATTTTTTTTATATCATTATATAATTTTTTCACTAAAAATTTATTGTTAAAAATGAGCTCTCAATATAATTTTCCAATATTATTTTTCCCACAATTATCTATGTATTAATTAATATTATTTCACAAATTATGACGGGAAGTGTAACAATATGGTGTTAGGATTTTGCATGAAATGGTATGGTGTTAGGTTTTGCATGGGGATATTAATATTGCATGGTATTATGGTTTTGCATGGGGTATTAATATTACATGGCGTTAGGTTTTGCATGCGGATATTGAAATTGCATGATCTAGGGTTTTGTATGGGTTGATAATATTACATGGTGTTATGTTTTTGCATGCGTGTATTAATACTACATGTTCTTATTTGTTTAAATCATAATATAATTATTTAATTTCACAAATGTAATGTCAATATATATGTTTGCTTAAATTTATCGGATATTATTTTGTTGTCATTTATGTATGTATTAAATCATTATGATAGCTCCTAATAATTATTAGGATTTTTAGGGTTTCCCTATGAATAATATTCTTAATGTTCTCAATTATTTATGTATTAATTAATTATGATATCTCCTAATATTGAATAGGAAATTTTTAGTGTTTCATTAAAAACATTTTTTTTTAGTTCTTATAGTAATTGACCATCAACAATATGTTCTTAATTTATAATGTAAACAATAATAGCAATTTAATCTTTGCCAAAAAGATTAGCATACTATTATTTAATTAGTTATACTCTCATCAAAACATAATTTTCCAGTTTTAAGTAGGCTTTTTTTTAAATAAATATAAAATTTTTTTCCCACAAAATTTATTGTTAAAAATTAGCTCTCGATATAATTTTACACTATTATTGTTTTCACAATTATCTATCTATTAATTAATATTATTTCAAAAGTTATTGTTATAATATATATATAAATTTAATAAAATTTAAAGAATATTACATTATTGTCAATATGTTGTTAATTTATAATGTAAAAAATATTAATAATTTCGTAATTTTATATTTGTTTAAATCATTCTATAATTCTTAATGTTAATATATATATTTAATAATATTAAAAGAATACTATATTATTGCCAATGTGTTGTGAATTCTTAATGTAAACAATAAAAATAATTTAATATTATTAAATTAGATTAATATACTTTTTAACCAATTAAATATTTCATAATAATATTACCCAACTATATTCAATTAGTTATAGTTTCATAAAGACAAAAATTTCCAATTTGAAGTAGGAAGTTTATATTTCTTAAAATGATTTTATAATATTTTTGCATGAAATATTGACGGGGAGTGTAACAATACGGTGTTAGGATTTTGTATGAAATGATATGGTGTTAGGTTTTGGATGGAATTACATGATGTTAGGGCTTTGCATGGGTATTAATATTGCATGGTATTATGGTTTTGCATGGGGTATTAATATTACATGGCGTTAGGGTTTTGCATGCGGATATTGAAATTGCATGATCTAGGGTTTTGTATGGGTTGATAATATTACATGGTGTTACGATTTTGCATGCGGGTATTAATACCACCTGTTCTTATTTTTTATATCATTATATATTATATATTTTTTTTATTACAAAAATGTAATGTCAATATATATGTTTGGTTAAATTTTTTAAATTTTCATTTTTTGTCATTTATGTATGTATTAAATCATTATGATATCTGCCAATTAATATTAAGATTTTTAGGCTTTCCGTATGAATCATATCATTAATGTTGTAGATTATTTATGTATTATTTAAATAGCATATCTCCTAATATTGAATAGGAATTTTTTAGTGTTTCATTAAAAACATTTTTTTTTCAATTCTCATAGTAATTGACCATGAACAATATGTTCTTAATTTATAATGTAAAAAATAATAGCAATTTAATCTTCGCCAAAAAGATTAGCATACTTTTATTTAATTAGTTATACTCTCATGAAAACAAATTTTTCTAGTTTTAAGTAGGCTTTTTATTTGTTTTAAATCATTATATAATTTTTTCACTAAAAATTTATTGTTAAAAATTAGCTCTCAATATAATTTTCCAATATTATTTTTCCCACAATTATCTATGTATTAATTAATATTATTTCACAAATTATGACGGGAAGTGTAACAATATGGTGTTAGGATTTTGCATGAAATGGTATGGTGTTAGGTTTTGCATGGGGATATTAATATTGCATGGTATTATGGTTTTGCATGGGGTATTAATATTAATATGTTATTAATTTATAATGTAAACAATATTAGCAATTTAATCTTCGCCATAAAGATTAGCATACTATTATTTAATTAGTTATACTCTCATCAAAACATAATTTTCCAGTTTAAACTCTCATCAAAAAAAAGTTTTTAATGAAACACTAAAAAATTCCTATTCAATTTTAGGAGATGTGATAATTAATTAATACATAAATAATTTACAACATTAATAATATTGTTCTTAGGGAAAGCCTAAATATCCTAACAATTATTAGGAGACATCATAATGAATTAATACATACATAATTGGCAAAATATTAATATTCTATAAATTTAACCAAATATATATATTGACATTACATTTTTTAAATTTAAAAATTATGTTATGATTTAAACAAATAAGAACATGTGGTTTTAATACAAACATGCAAAATCATAACACTGTGTAATATTATCAACCCATGCAAAACCCTAGATCATGCAATATTAATATACCCATGCAAAACCCTAATGCTAATATTTTTGGAGAAGATTGAATTGCTAGATCATTATATATTTTTATTTATTCCAAAAATGTAATGTCAATATATAAATTTTTTTCACTTTATAGAATATTATTTTCTTGTCAATTATGTATGTATTAAATCATTATGATATATCCTAATAATCTTCTCCAAAAAGATTATCACCACCGTACATTTTTTTGTGGTTAATCCTAACCGTCCATTTAAAATACTTAATACCCACCCTCCCCGTGCATACCAGATATTTTTTCATCCCCATGCTGCCGTGCGAGCTAAAAATTAAAACCCTGCTGTCATAACCCTCCCCTAACCGTCCGATGAATCACACTTAAATCTGCACCGTCCATTTTGTAAAGTTCTATCAACTTACTATATAAGCACGTAGGGTTTCTGGAGAAATCTCCAGCCCATTTCGCGCAGCTCTCTCCTCTGTCATCTCTTATGTCGACTCTCTCATCTCTCCCATCCTCACTCTGTCCGATTTTCTGTATCTTTCATGAAGAAAGAAATTTTCGAAACTTACACTCTAGATCTGTATTTCCTATGCTTTCCCTTCTAATTTCATACTTTCATTTCAGCTGCAGTTATATGTTGTTTCGAAAACATACTTCTTTGCAAAGATTAGATATCTGATTTCTGTGTATTATAGAAAAGCCGAATCAAAAGTGTGCAACTTTTGATTTTTTTTGTCGGTTATACTATATACCAAGAATGATATCTCTTCCATATTGTGGGTGTATGCGTACAGATTTCGAAAATTTCTTCTTTTTTGTTAGATCTGGTGCTTGTATGTTTCGTGGTTTACTGCTCCTAAAAAACCCATCCGGTTCTTTTCAAGTGTTGTATCTTTGGCTTTCGAAAGATAACACTAAAAACAGAGAAATTTGGGTATTTAAGGTAATTTTTTTCATTTTTTAATTTCAGTTCTGGTTATATGAAGTTTCGAAAAAAAAATTCTTTGCCAAGATTAGATATGTGATTTCTGTGTATTATAGAAAAGCCGAATCAAAAGTGTTAAACTTTTGATTTTTCTGTCGGTTATACTATATACAAAGAATGATATATCTTCCATGTTGTGGGTGTATGCTTACAGATTTCGAAAATTTCATATTTTTAGTTAGATCTGGTCCTCATATATTTCGTGGTTTACTGGTCCTAAAATACCCATCCGGTTCTCTGCAAGTGTTATATCTTTTGCTTTCGAAAGATAACAATAAAAACAGAGAAATTTGGGTACTTAAGGTAATTTTTTTTTCCGTTCGAGTAATATAATGTTTCGAAAAAAATATTTCTTTGCCAAGTTTACATATGTCATTTCTGTGTATTATAGAAAAGCCGAATAAAGTGTGCAACTTATGATTTTCCTGTCGGTTATACTATATACCAAGACTGATTTTGCTGTCGGTTATACTATCTTAACTATGTATATCTTCTTTGTTGACTTAAACCTGGGTATATTTTTCAGATCTGTTCCTTTCGGAAGCAACAGACAGATCTAACATAAAATATGGTAACGTTGAAGATTTTATTTCGTAATTCTTAAGTATTAATCCTTCTGTTTCTTTCTGAGATTGTATGTCAGTTTCAGAAGTTTTTGAAAGTCGACTCAAACAAATATACCCACATCTTTTATGTTGACTTAAACCTGGGTATATTTTTCAGATCTGTTCCTTTTGTTCCTTTCAGATCTTTTATGATGACTTAAACCTGTGTATATTTTTTAGATCTGTTCCTTTCGGAAGCAAGAGACAGATCTAACATAAAATATGGTAACGTTGAAGATATTATTTCGTTCTTAAGTATTATTCTTCTATTTCTTTCTCAGATTGTATGTCACTTTCAGAAGTTTTTGAAAGTCGACAGAAACAAACCGGACAAATCTGGGCATTCGAACATGCATCTTTATTTTTCAAACTTGTTCTTTCATTTTTTCATTATTAAACTTCCAAATGATCTTTCATCTAAAGTATGTAATAAAACCAACAAAGATCCGCTTTCATATATAATTTTCGGGAGTTCACATTCAGATCTAAGCTAAAATCGGCTAATGTTTATATCATTTGTGATAATAACATAGATTTGTATTTTTTTTTCCGAGGAAGATTTCTTCATATTTCTTAACTATAGTTCTTTCTATTTATCTGTGCATTTTTTTTGTCCCTTTCGTAAATTTCGAAAGTCGACAAAAAAATAGCGAACAAATCTGGGTAATCGAACTAATATCTGTATTTTTCAGAGTACTTGAATTTTTTATTTATTTCATCTTTTGTATTTAAAGGAAACAAATATCTGTCATTTTACGTTGAGTCCCATCTGTTCTGTATTTCAGATCTGTTATTGTCATTAGCGAACACACAGATCTAACATAAAATAGGGTTTACCTTCGGATATTTTTAATTTTTTGGTCTAGCAATAATTATTCTTAATTTTAAATAAAAAACCTTATGATATTCTCTGCAAGTTTTTCTGTTCCTTTCGAAAAACATTGAAAGTGGACACACGAAGCCCAAAAATTGTGTTACTCAAACTTATTATGTGCTGATCTCTTTACATATGATATGTTGCTTTCAAAAAATAATGAAAGTCAACCGAGATGAATTACAAAAATATGGATTTTTTAACTCAGTTTTCTGTGTTTTTTTCGTATGTTCAATATGTTCATTTCCAGCAGCCTTTTTTTTACTATTTGTTATGATCAGTTTGTCTGTTACATTCAATATTAGGTGAATATTTTTAATGGTTTAGTTTTGTTGCTTATGGCTAAGTTCAATAATAATCAAATATTCTGCTTTTATGTTTCAAACAGATTTGAGAGATCATTTGGTGTTTGAATTTATTTTATGTTTTGATTAATTTATGTGTCCATGCTTTAATGACATACTTATGCTAAAATTTCTGCAGGTAAGTTGATACATATTTTCTTAATTCGACATCCACAATATTATAGTGAGTTATCATAATATTTAAATTTTGTGATTATTAATATATATTGTTGATTATCATACTAAAATATTGGATTTAATTTAATTGTAGGTATTGCAATTCTTCATAAACTGGCAAAGGTAAAAGTAAACACACATTTCTCACATATCATATTTATAATTTAATTTATGTATTTTTTTTGGCATGATGTGTCTATTTTTAAATTGTTATAATGTGCTGTAATTGCCTCTATTATGTCACACCTAATGTGCTATTTTTATTGTCATTAGAGAACACACAGATCTAACCTAAAATATTTTAACGACATACTTCTGTTATGATTAATTTGTGTATTTTTTTTGGCATGCTGTGTCTATTTTTAAATTGTTATAAAGTGCTGTAATTGCCTCTATTATGTCACACCTAATGTGCTATTATTATTTTCATTAGAGAACAAACAGATCTAACATAAATACTTTAATGACATACTTTTGTTC
The DNA here is from genome assembly GCA_030549775.1 of Tamarix chinensis. Taxonomy (NCBI): domain Eukaryota; kingdom Viridiplantae; phylum Streptophyta; class Magnoliopsida; order Caryophyllales; family Tamaricaceae; genus Tamarix; species Tamarix chinensis. The sequence goes on along the minus strand of CM060172.1, from coordinate 17,033,074 downwards.
TGATTAATTTATGTGTCCATGCTTTAATGACATACTTATGCTAAAATTTCTGCATGTAAGTTGATACATTAGAGAACACACAGAAACAAACCGGACTTTCTTATTTCGACATCGACATACTTATGCTAAAATTTCTGCATGTAAAATTTCTGCATGTAAGTTGACATACTTATGCTAAAATTTCTGCATGTAAGTTGATACATACTTTCTTATTTCAACTTCGACAAATACTAATTTAATTATTGGATTTATGTGTCCATGCTTTAATGACATACTTATGCTAAAATTTCTGCATGTAAGTTGATACATCAGAGAACACACAGAAACAAACCGGACTTTCTTATTTCGACTTCGACATACTTATGCTAAAATTTCTGCATGTTGAAATTAATGTTTTCTTAGTAGCAAAAGTTAATAATTATCTATAACATTGCTGTCACAATAGTTGAAATTAAAACGATAACATATTTATATACAACAGAATTTTGTTAATACTATACTGAAGTACCTGTTGATACATGATCTCTTGATCTTTTTCCTGTTATTGTAGTTGATGATGTTAATTTCCTCATATTTGGGTGTATGTGTAGGAACTTGTATCTTCTATCCAATCTGAAATTATGTTACATAAACAGTAAATTAAATAATTAGTATAATCATATTTAATTACTCTAATGTAATTCACAATATAGATTAAGCTATGACTTACTGCATAAGAATGAAAGGCAGGTGAGTGTGTTCCTGTTTATATTGTGCTGTAGATTTTTGTTGTGTTTGTGTCTATTGTCATGTGTGGGATGTATGTCTTCTTATAAGAAGTATAAAATTTTTGAATCTAAATTTAAGAGGGAAAAATTTTCATGCTGAAATTCATAAACTAAAATTGGTATATTGCAGGTACAACATTTGCAACAGAATATACTAATTTCATACTTTTATTTAAATAAAATATTTCAGGCTATAAAAATATTATTCTAAGTTCTATAATAAAAGGATCCCCATCTTCCATCAAACTTGACTATAAGAAATGGGCAATGATTTTAATGTTCACGAAAAGCAAAGTTGAATTTTCTGACTGTTGTTTTGACATGTAATGAGCCCTATATGCAATCTCACAAAGTTTTATGAACAACAAAATAGTGGTGATTCATAGTAAATTTTCTTATGGTCTGTTTGTTTGTGATGTAAGGGATCTATTTATTGAGACTTAGAAATAATAATGAGGCGATGATGGTGATTGTGTTTTAATTTATATTGGATGATTTTTAACTGATTACTATCAGAATTTGACAATATTCATTTTTCATCCCTTCCGACAGTAGGTAAGAGTTTAGGCAGATTTTTTGAAGGGAATAATCAGTTAAAAATCACCACTTATAAATTAATTGAATGTTAGGCATGAGCCTATGATCATTGGATGGTAAATATTTTGAATCCTGAGCCTCAGAAATTGTAAAAGAATCATTCAGCTTTTATGTTGAATTTCAGAAAATTTAGGATAATATTCATAACAAATAATCGACAAACCTCCTAATATAACAATCAGAAGTATGATTTTGTTATTAAACTATAATATAAGATTTCTAAAATTGTTCGTTCCCATTTATGATATTGTATGTTATTTGCTGCTGATTTTTATTGTGTGCACTTAGTCATCTAAATTACCGTATTTATCGTGATAAGTTATTTAAATAAAATAGGTCAGATTAAAGAGTATGCACATATATGAAAATAGCTATTAAAACAGTAGATGAAATCATAATAATAGAGCGTACATAATTGAAACAAAAGTAATATCAAACCGTCTTCTACTGGTACATACTGAATTCATTAATAATGCAGATTAAGTTAGGATTCTCAACCAAATAACAATTAGGTAACATCAACATACAATAGATATTTTAAATGCTAGTTAACATAGTTAATCAACTTCAGAGTACATCAGTTCACTCGCTCTATAAGCTTAAACTTTCTCTATTTTAACATTCACCCTAGATCTCTTTCTCTTAGGAGCTGTAGTGGAATGATCCGCATCAATGCATCTCTTTCCAAATTCTTCATCTGTACTCTCAGAGTTGCATTTTGTGCCATTCTTTGGTGTGCGAGCTTCATCTGTCTGAGATTCCACCTTTGCAGAATACATTATCATGATATAAAATAATTATGAACTAAACAATAAATTCACAAAAATAATTATTTTTGTCTAATGAATAATACCTGTTCATCAGCTACAGTGTCAAATTTTAAAAGCATATCAGAGTCCTAAAAAAATGCACAAACGTTTTTTTAATAATTTGGTTCCTTACGTACTATATCCAATGAATTAAGGATTTGATCATATTATATTAAAATATACACTAACCTGACTGTCTAAAGTTGGTCCATAATATTTGGAAACCAAAGCTTCGTCCACACTTAGCTTTATAACTGAATATGCTCCCAATTGCTTCTCCCTCACTTGAACTAAGAAAAGAGCCTTCACATCTATGAGTTTCTCCAAATCTGTTGGAAGCTTTGTATATTCATCATCTTCCTGTGTAAACTAAAAAATGTGGTTAAAATATTGTGCATAAGCAGAAACCATAAAAATTATGTCATATTAAATCAGGTCTTACCTTTGCATTGCTCTCCCTCAGTTGTTGAGCTGATTTACCAATAATTTGTGTACATTCCCTATCCCATAGAAGTAGTGGAATATTTCCTGTTCCGTCCACAACTCTAATTTGTAGCATGTATCTAAGACTCCCTTTATCATTTTTCATACACTTTTCACAATAAAATGAGTCTCCAATAGGCTTAAGTTTCTTTAGGCATTTCTTACATGCTACATAAACCACTCTCCTACTGTTTCAATTCCTACAACCCTTACATTGATCCAAAACTTTCCCACCTGAAGTAAAATTTAACAATTTTGTCAGGAATAAACATCAATTATCTATTATCTATTATCTATTATATGTATTAAATTCAAAATAATATTACCTCATTCTCTTGAAGTTGTTCAACTGTTTTGAAAATAGATCTGTCACTTGCTAGCTCCTCTGTAATTGTTTGTGAAGACATTGATTGCCTCTCTTCACAAACTGTGATATGTGAAGATTCACATTCTGGTAATCTGTAAAAAGGTAATTATGATTAACTTTCAAAGTCAATATTTCATGAATGTAATTAATGTGTAGAAGTGTTGAAAGATATTTTCCTCTTTTCGAAGTCTCTAATCTCATCCATTGTAGTATCAAGAATTAGTTTTGTCACATTCCAAGTGTTTGATATCCTAACTTCATCTACAAGTATTAAGGGTAGTTAATGTTAATCCATCCATAAAAATTTGCTAACAAAATAAATATCTATTTTACCATTAAACTTGCTGATCCGACAAAATTGGAGAATAATAATAAGCTGGTTTGGGTTTGTCTGTGAAACATATTCACTTAGTTCTGTAGCATAATCTCCCCAAAGTGTGCACTGTACTCTGTTTTCTCTGTAAAATTGTCTAAGTAAATACTTGATATTAACCATTGTGAAAAAAAAAACAACAATGTATATGCATTCGTATACACTTGTCTTACTTTTCATCTTCCAGCACAAAATCCATGTATTTGGTGACTGCCATAAACTTCCTTCTCTCTTAATGTGTGTACTATGGAAACTCTTCCAATAATGTCTGACATCATAGTTTATGTTAATATGTTAGCCAAAGCAATATAGTAAGTAGTTTTTGAATTATAAAAATGAATATGGTACCTATAAGACATGTTGGTGACCTTCTGGATAATTCTTCAAATGCTGCAAACTTGAATACAGAATAGTACATAGAAATACTTCTATATTTTTTGACAAATTACATTGTGTAAAATTGTTAAAGTAGATCACATATTTGAATTCAGTTGTTTTTATTTTCATTTGGTTATCTGCCACTATGAAATTCTTGATATGGTAGAGCTCTCCTTCAATGAGTTTTGCTTTATATTGTGAAATCTGAGATTTTCTAATTGATGCGTGAATTCTGTTTTCCTGTTTTATTCAAGCAACAAAATTGATCAGCTTTATTTATAAATTTCAAAATACTAATGAAATATATAACATAAATTTTGCCTGCCATCTTACCTCATTGTCATGAAATACACATTCTAAACTGTATGCTTCATTTTGGTTCCCATAAGAAGGCTTATCGTAAAGCCTAATCAGTCTCAGTTTAATGCACCAGTTGCTCTTGGCTGGGTTTATTTCCCTTAGATTTGTGAAGATTGACATGTTTTCTGTAAATATATCAAGTCAAATATCAGGTAAAATTTATATTTCTGAAATCCTAATAATGTATGTATATGTAAATGAGATCGAAAAAATACAATTTTTAAAAGTTTTATAATCTGGTAGAAATAGGTGGCTTACCTGAGGATGCTGATGATTCTGCCAAATGACCTACCAAATTTCACGACTATACCTGCGCAGTATGTTGTTGTCATGTATATATAGGCAGGGAGAGCTGTGTTTGAAGTCAAACAGGAAGATCTGACCGTCGAATATGGCCATAATCCAGGGAACTGTGGCAGAACAAATAAAATTTCGACACATGGCTGGGAAGAATTGTTGTAATGAAAATATATATTAATTTAAAGTTTTACGTTGACCCTGATGACAAATGTACTGTATTTATATATTTTTTAGATGATGTCATTTTTTAAGTTGACTTTTACCTGCCAAATTCAGATTAAATGATATGGTGACACGTGTCATGTACTGTAGCTCAAAAAGAGCGGGAAAAATTTGCTGCATGTATTCTTCTTTTATATATAGTAAGATTTGGGCTCATTTTGGTGTTAGTATTTATTTTTGGTTAATTTGATGATTACATGATATTTATTGGCATTTTTAGGTCAAACTGTATGCATAATATATGAAAAACACCCAATAGGGGTGAATAGGATTTTACGGCATGGAAATGACTAAATAAAAATTAACACGCAATGTAGAGTGGTTCAAGAGTCAACTACTCTTTACATATACTACCAGAATGTTCTCCCTTTTGGATTTTTAAATAGTGATATATTTTTATTGATGATCTCTCTTTTCTTGGTATATGAGCTTACTATCTCAATGACTCTCTAAGAGATAATTTACAACTTTACCTATTTATCTTCTCTAGACTCACCACATGAATCTCTCAAGATTGATAGGAAAACACTCACTAATCCCTTTAAAAGATTTTTAAGAGGAGTTGTGATTATAGATAGTTCTCACCAAGGATACAAGATATGCAACTATAGAACATTGGATGAGATGTAACATAGCTAGACAGAATGTGAGATATTAAAACTGGAGAGCAGTTATAGTTAAGAGAAGTGAGCAAAGAACACTTTTGAGTAAAAACTCTGAATTATGAAAGTTTGGAAATTTTGAGTGAGGAATTGAATAATTTGAGAGTAAGAGATTAATTGCACGATCAATGTTTTGAAAAGTAGTTGTAATAAATGTATATGAGACTTATTTATCAGGGTTTCCTTGTCTTATAGTTGTCAGATACAAAATCACAAATATTTGTTTCGCCAAACGGGTAGAAAATCAGTATTTAATACTGACAAGTTGATTGGTCTAGCTGAGCCAGTCAATCAGTTGTACAACCATTCGATTAGTATGTTCAAAACAATCGACTATTTATGTTTTTACCAACAAGGAAAGTTACTGTTGTGCAAACTAGTTGAGCAGTTATGCATAGTGTATGTTTGATCTTAAGAACATGTGTGAATAGTGACATGGTATGGTAAGACCAGTCAATGTGCTCATTATGCCTGTTGATTGGTTTTTCTAAATCAATCGATTGGTTATGAACCAGTCAATGTGTTTGAGCAAAGATGAACGGGTTTTTGCAAGTGTAAAATCCATGGAGTGGTTGGTTGAATCAGTCAATAGGTTGAGCAAACTAGTTGATTCATTTGGCGAAACTAGTTGATGTATTTAAATAGAGATGAACGGGTTTCTACAAGAGTGAAACTCATGGATTGGTTGGTCTAACCAGTTGATCGGTTTCAGCAAACCATTTGATTTGTTTGAATAGAGATGAAATGGGTTTTTCTAAGAGTGAAACTCATGGACCGGTTGGTTAAACTAGGTGATCAATTTTCAAACCAATCGATCGGTTTGGTAGAACAAGTCGATGTGTTTAAACATAAATTAAATGGGTTTCTAAAAGAGTGAAACCCATGGTTAGTCAAACCATTCGATCGGTTTCCAAACCAATCGATCGGTTTGGAATAACTAGTTGATGTGTTTAAATAGAGTCAAAATGGGTTTCTGTAATAGTAAAATCCATGGACTAGTTGGTCAAATCAGTCTATCGATTTGGGATAACTAGTTGATCAATTTTATCCACCAGTCAATTCGTCTTAGTTTAAGTTAGCCCATGCCTTTGATCAAATTGAACCTGTAGATTGGTCTAAGGACAAGTCGACTAGTTCCGACTGAAATCAACTATTTTGTTTTGAAAATTCTTTTAAAGAGTTTATGAAATGAAATTAAGTCAAGTATTTTTCAAAAAATTATTTTAAATATTTTTGTTTGAAATATGAACTTTTCTCACCTTAACTCTTTTCAAGTCTTGGTTTTTTTTCCATGTATTGTTTTCTTATACTTTGAACCTTGATTGCTCTTTTATATTTTCACCTTTGGAGTATGCTTAAAGTGAGATAGGTTAATTGTTATACATGCACACTTAAACAAATGCTTTAGTTATTAAGATCCATTTGTTATCATTAAAACAAGTATAATGACACTGCTTAACTTTTGAGGTAAAAAATCTCCCCCTTTTTGATGATGACAAACAAAAAGTGCATAATTGTAAATGTGAAAGAATAATGAATGGATGGTAAACAAAAATTTACCAGATTTACATCTTTTAATCCAAACTTCTTGAATTATCTCCCTCTTTTGAACATTATCAAAAGGTGAGAAGATGAAGGATCCTGAAAGCAAACAAAAGAGAAAACAATCGCCGGACGGGGGAGGGAGAACTCCCCCTTAACAAGTGCGTAGAATGAAGTAAGCATAAGAAGACATGACGGGAGGTCAAAGAATACTCTCCCTAAGCAAGAAATAGATGATAGCATGGAGGTGAATGCACTTATATAATTATGAAAGAATGAGCATCATGATTATGCATCCAGAGATGATAGAAATAAGATGTAGAAAAAAGAGCGAGTTCTCATTAATAATTGGAATTCAATTATACAAGAGATAGAATATATAAGCAGCAGCAAGAAGAGTGTCCATGCGATCTTGATGATGGGGCACAAAGTCAAGCTGAAATTGAGAATGAAGCACACACAACTCTGTCTCCATGGTTGTATGTCGTTGTTCCATGGAGGTAAGAATGCCAACGACCCAAAGAAGGAGATCATGGACTCTATGTAACACCTCCATTTTTCACTATAAAAAAATTTCGTTTAAAATCATGCGGAAGCAGAAAATACACTTAGGAATAACAAGGTGTTATCGCCGTAGCAAATAAAGGATAGACGTCCACTACTTATCCTATATTAGACACAAGGCTAAAACAAACCATCCAACTTAAAATAAAGTATGTAAACTTAAATCACATAAATATTGAAAAGATTTTTTTACTATCAAGGACCTCAATGGTCCCTGGCCTAGTCAAATATAGGGAAAAGATAAACTAAGGCTACGGAGCTACATTAGTTATAAAACAAGACTGGGTGTGACCCCAAAACCATGGTTCATCACGGACCGCACAAAATCCTCTAGATGTCCATGCTCTCAAGCCTTGAACCCAAGCTGAGGTAGGCCCACTACTGTCCATCCCCAAAAACCTGCACATGACCCTCTACTTGTGAGAATGAGTGGGTGACGGAGGAAACATACACATTAGTATGCTACATATTGAATAATTCAAGTTTCCCTCAATGGAATCACAAGTATACAAGACTTGATCATAACATAGACATCATATTTAACATGCATCATGGTAATGCCATATACATAAAGGTAGTAATGCATCTGTATATAATATCATGTATAAGTGAGGAATCTTACAATATATCATGCTTATCTTCATATTATAATAAGATAGATATCACACATACACTAAGCAAATTAATTCAGATAACCACTAGGGTTTATTTTCCAACTTGCTCAATCATTTAGATTATACAATTTTCGTATCCATATATTGATATAGGTTAATATCTAGTCAATCATTCTAATTATTAGCCAGTTGGTAATTTAAGTCATTATCCAAGTGTTCTTTCCAGCTTTTACCCTTTTATCATACAATCCATTATTTCCATCATTATCCAATTACTTATTATTCACCTATTCATCATCTAAATTTTATCATCTAGTTACTTATCATCCACAATTTTATCATCGAGTAATGGACTGTGCACTATCCCATGGTATTACATACCATAAAAGCCTATCCAAACTAAGGGACATAATGTCTAGGCCGAAGCCAATCACCAAAATGGACACAAGTCCAGGCCAAAGCCAACTAATATGGTCATAATTTTATGCTAAAGCCATTAACTTAGGTAACCATACCCTTTAGTATCGATACCCTCTAGTACATCATCGGTGTCTAGAGTAGGTAAGGCACTGGGATCTCTAGAATCCCACCCAAAGGCACAAATAAATGCTTGAAGGAATACTAACCCCCAATAGCTAATCGAGGATTAGGTAACCCAGATCCATACTCGACTCGATTTTCTTTCACTTTATGTGATTAGTACATTATTCATGAGGTTAAGTGATCACACAAGGCCCATACAAAGATTAAGCAAGGCATGCGTAAATTTCTTCCATATTATTCCATTCCCACCCCCACCATTTGTGGGCTTTCCATTTATATTTGTTAAATATTATTCAAGACCATTATATCATTAATTCAAGCACATGATGTTCTTCATTACTCTTTTCTCAAATACCATCACATTTCCTAAGTGTTACAACCATTAGCCTTTATAATACTTATTGAGTATGTCATAAATCATGATTCGTTTAATCTATTCATAAGGTCATTTATCCATGATAAAATATTTATTTTATCCCCTTAATAATCATATGATAGTCCCATGCATAATCTCAAAGAATACCCAAACTGAAAGGAACCAAATCTCACAAACTAGCTGAACCAGTCGATCGGTTTAGCCCAACCATTATATCAGTTGCACTAACCAGTCAATCGATTTGGGATGACCAGTCAATCGGTTTGGCTCGACCAAACCATACTCTTCCTCAAACAGATTGATTAGTTTGGGAAAACTAGTTGACTATTCATAGACCAATCAATTAGTTATGCCTAACCAGTTGATGGTTTAAATAGAGAGTAAGACTAAGGTCTCTGCAAGCTTACCAGTCGATGAATTGGGTTAATCATTCGATCAGTTTGAGCTAACCTATTGATTGGTTTGCCCTATAACAACATCAAGCAATAATTTTCATACAAATCATGCTTATAAATCTTCATTAAACCACATCGGAATATGTTCTAAAATTGAATAACACATTTTTATCTTATTTAAATTACATATCTCAATACTAATCATCATAACCCATTTTTTTTTCTCAAGGCTCATGCTTTTCACTCAAAATGAACAATCTAACCATCTAAATCAATTATGCAAGCTATGTACATTCATGTTAGTACATATTATCAATTTTAAGAGTTCCATATCATATAAGATTACTCATAACCCTTTTTAGAAGTAAGAATCACTGGACGTGGGAAAAACTTTTCTTAAACCAGAAATCTCAGCCTGTGAAAACCTCAACTTGTAAAACCTAAAAAATAAAATGTTTTAACTCATAAATTCATTCATAAATTTATAATTTCAAACTTGAAATAGAAAGGAAATGATGAACATACAACACCCAAAGGAAAAATATAGATTGCTCAATTGAACCACTCAACCTCTTTCCTAAATCTAACTCTTCCTTGCTTAATAACTAAAACAAGAAGGAGCTAGAGAAAGGATAAAAAGAGTGAAATGAATCTTGATTATAAGGTATGAATTGTAAAGAAAAAAGTTGAATACTAGAAAGTTACGTATTTTTGGTGGCTAAAGAAAGATGAACAAAAAGGGTGATTGGAGCTATTTGTAGCCAACTAATCAACACAAATCGTAATGTCATCATGAACAATTTGAAAACCCTAATTATTACCATTTGAATTCGAGCTAAACGAAAGGATTTTGTCCAAGATATGATGACCTATCCTCCAACATTCAAATGATGATTCTAGGGAAATGCAAGTTAATTAATCCAAAAATGCAATACATAATAGGGATAATGGAAGGTTAGTGTGGAAGGAATCTTCTAGTTAAGCAAAATCAAGCTTAGGATTGAAGCAATGATCTCAAAGAGGAGAGAGGTGGAAGAAGACAAGGGTGAGGTTATCTTCCCCTCTCAATAATCCCAATCAATCCTCCAAATTGATCTAAGGTTGTATTTTCAGGCTAAATGCATCATGAAAAAGGCTAATAATCTCTTAGGAACAATATGACATGGGTTAACAAAGTTTCATTTCAGTATAAGAAAATTTTACAAAAAATTGAGTTTCAAAAATATGCTCAACTTGACAAACCACTCGATTTATTTGGCCTACCAGTCAACTATTCTATAAACAAGTCGGTCAACTTAGTTGAGTAAAACATTTTTCTAAAACAACAAACCAGTTGATCTAGTCATGGAACCAGTCAATTGGTTCGCCTAAAAAACTCAATAAATTTAAATTTTCCAATCTTATTTCAAATCCAAATTTTCCTCAAACCAAGTCAAAATCAAACACCAAAAAGTTACATAACTTCTCTTTCATCATTTTCCATAAAGGTGGGGTATTACAACACTACCCTCTTAAAGAGGTTGCTTCCCTGAAACCTATAAATAATCTAATCACATTACCTATCTTATAGTAAGACACAAATCAAATTCACATTCAAGAAAAAGTATTATACTAAGGTAACAGGGTAATAAAATAACTATGGGTACTTAGATGAAATTTCCTCCTCACCCTCCCAAGTAGCCTTCTCGATACCATGCAATGACCAAAGAATATTTACCAATGGGACAATCTTTGTATGCATCTATCTTATCTTTATATCTAGAGTACTTGCCGGTCGCTCTTCATAAGTCAAAGATTCATCGAGCTCTAGCGACTCCTGTCAGATAACATGCGAAGGATTTGCTACGTTCTTCTTTAACTAATATATGTGAAAGATGATGTGCACATGCAATAATTACATTAAAAGAGCTAAGTGATAGGTGACTTCACCAACATGGTCCAATGTACCTTGGACTGATATTACCCTCGCTACCAAACCTCATAACCCCTTTGATTGTAGAGACCCTCACAATGACTCTATCGCACACCTCATAACCATCGGTTTATCTCCTTAGATCTGCATAGCTTTTTTGTTGGTCCCGGACTACTCTCATCTGGTCTTGAATCAATAAAATGTGCCTCATTACTTCCTCAATCATTTTTGTTCCCAACATAAGCATCTTTTTGATGTCATTCCAACATAAAAGACTACGACATTTTCTCCCATACAAGGATAAAAAAAGGTGTCATCTTAATGCTCGTGTGGTAACTGTTGTTGTAGGAGAACTTGATCAATTCCAAACGATCTTCCCAATTTCCCCCAAAGTCTAACGCACATGCTCTAAGGAGGTCTTACAAATGGTGAATATTCCTTTCCATCTGACCATCCATAGCTAGGTGAAAGGCAATGCTCATCTTTAGTTGAGTACCAAAAGTAGTTTGCAACTTTTACAAAAATGCGACAAGAACCTGGAGTCTCAATCTGACACAATATCCTTAGGGACTCCATGTAGTTGCATAACGTGCTCTCCATATATTTTGGCTAGATGCTCCATATTCCATGTCACTTTCATCAGTATGAATACAGGTGAATTAGTCAGACAATCCATAAAAAAACATGATAGAATCAAACCTATAATGGGTCCTCGAAAAACCGACAACAAAGTCCATAGATATGTTGTCACACTTCCACTTGGAAACTTCTAGTGGTTGCACTAACCTTATTGGTCTTTTATGCTCGAATTTAACCTTTTGACAGGTCAAACATCAGGTAACAAATTCTACCATTTCCTACTTTATGTGAGGTCACCAATACACCTTCTTCATATCCTTATACATCGTGTCCTCTCTAGGGTAGACAAAATAGGGAGTATAATGTCTTCCTTAAGGATCCTTCTCTTAAGCTGAGCACATCCCTATGGTACATACCACCTTCCTCGATATTTGGCACTACCATCCTCATGGATCTGGAGTCCTTCAACTCTACCTTCTGCAATACTATTCTAGATCCTCTCGAGCTTAACATCACCAATTTGATTGGCTTGGAGATCCTAAAATATTGAGGGGTAATGGTCAGTTCGCACATTATTACCTCTAGATTACTAATTATGATTAGTTCGAGCTTCAACATCCTGATTTCTTAGCACATATGATCTAACAACCCAATTGTGCCCAAGGAATGTGATGTCTTTAAGCTAAGTGCATCTGCTACCACATTGTCCTTACCTTCATGGTAGGTCGATTCTATGTCATAGTCCTTGACAAACTCCAACCATTAGTGCTGTCTCATATTCAACTCTTGCTATATGAAGATGTACTTGAATCTCTTATGGTCAGTGTAGAACTTGCACTGAACTCCATAAAGATAATGCCTCCAAATATTAAGGGAAAAAAATTAACGCAACAAGATATAATTCATATGTCAAGTAATTTTGTTCATGTTGCTTCAGTTGTCGAGAAGCATACACCACTAATCTTCCTTGTTGCATCAACATGTAACCCAAACCATTTTTAGAAGCATCACTATGGCTAAAGTCAAGCACCTCTTCAACTCTTCGAAAGCTTCATTATACTTCTCATCCCACTAGAAATGCATAGAATTCTTTAGTAGATGAGTCAAAAATCATGCTATCTTGGGGAAGTCTGCCACAAACCGACGGTAGTAACCAACTAATCCTAGAAAGTTACACACCTCCTTGATAGAAATGGGTACTAGCCATTCAGAAATGACTTGAGTATTAGTAGGATCTACTGCCGTATTTAGATATTACATATCCAAGGAAAGCTACTTGATCAAACCAGAACTCGCACTTTAAGAGTTTGGTGTACAACTAGTGTGATCTCAACAATGCCAAAGTCTGTCTTAAATGTTGCTCATGCATCTCCCAATTACTAGAGTAGATGAGGATGTCATCGATAAACACTACAACAAATTTATCCAAGAACGGATGGAATATCTGATTCATGAGGGACATGAAAGCTGCTCGCTATTAGTGAGTCCAAAAGGCATTATTGTGAAATCACAATGGCTATAACTCGTTTGAAAAGCCATCTTAGGGATGTCTTATTTTTCTATCCTCAGTTGATGGTAGCTTGACCAAATATCAATCATAGAGAACACCTTGGCTCCCTTGAGTTGATTAAGTAAGCCATCAATCCTTGTCAATGAATAATGGTTCTTTACCGTCACTTGATTCAAGCCTTGGTAGTCGATGCACAACTTCAAGCTCCCATCCTTCTTTCTCACAAATAGGGATGACGCTTCCCACAACGATATGCTCGACTTAATGTAACCCTTCTCCAACAACTCCTCCAAATGAGCTTTGAGTTCTTTTATCTCCATATGTGTTGTACAGTATGGAGCCTTAGATACTGGCTCTGTCCATGACAACACGTCTATGGTGAACTCAACTTCTCGAATGGGTGGCATTCCTAGGATCTCCTCAGAAAATACGTCATGATACTCACTGACCATTTCTATTTGCTTTAATGGATTCTTAGCTATTTCATTGTTTTGAACACTGCATATGTAGAGCAGAAAACCTTTACAAACAAGGTTGATCACTATGATTACCTACACAATCATTGTAGAGGAATTTATCTCATACTTCTGATATGAAATCCTAATACCTATTGGTCCTCGCAGTGTTCAATCGATCAACACCCAATACATTCTTAACATATGCATCCTGATGATCATATTAGACTCACACAATTCAAGTTTTATGAGGTCCAATAGAAATTCTATTCCCTAGCTATCAAAGCCACTCCTTTATAGAACCTAGAGCATGCAATCTTAAACCTAGAAGGCAACACAACTTAAGTGGAAATACTACTGGAAGGAGATAAGGAAAATCTTGCTACAAATGCAAATGACGCAATGGAGTGCAATGCACTAGAGTCAAACAATATGCATGTTGAAAAAGTAGATACAATAAGCATACTAGTCACCACACCAGCCTAATGCTCCATCTCTGCCTGGCTCATCATGTTCACACTTCCTCTTGATGGAACTTCTGTGGCACTAGCTGATCCTTTCCTTCATTGGAAAGGGTGAGGCCTCTAACTTATAGGCTAACTAGCTCGACTAGAGACACTAGCTGGCGATGGAGGAAATCTCAGAGTCTATGGTTGTGGTTGTTGGATAGACCTATTACTTTAAGCTCTAGACTAGATCCTCTGGACATTTTCACCTCCAACTCGGTACTTATAAGCTCTATGTCCCACCATGATACACCCATGGAATGTCACCTTGTTACCTTTATAATCTTCCCTCTAGTGATCTGTTCTAGAATACATGCAATGATACTGCCTCTCCTTCACACGACCCCTAGATAGGCCAACTCGGGGTACTAACCCCATGCTCCTGCCATATCTTGGTGGCAATCTTCCTCCTAAAATGGTCTTCTTTCTCTTATTAGCATGTTAGCAACCCTAAAAATTCCTCTTACTTGCTGACCGAGCACTTTGGGCTTAGATGACTCAGGAAGCCTCCAAAGACTACTCGTACATCCCTACCATATTCGAACCTTGGATTTGTTTTTGCATTTCCTTACACGTAAACTTCAAAGAGGCTTGGATACCACTTTTTATGTGGAATATTATCTCCAAATCTTCTACAACACTTCAGGACCTTTTTTGAAGGATCACAAAATGCAAAAATGTACACCCAAAACTGGACTTCACTTGTGTATGATTCAGCTATTTGAATTTGTGAGAGATTTTGAGCAGATCTAAACCATATTATGCTTGAAGTACACTCTCTAAGACATATTAAGCACTTTCTTCTTCCTCTTATTCACTAGAAGCTTCCTCAAAATGATCAAATTCAGGATTTTCCTCACATGTATCCATGGCTTCAATCTCCTAGATTGATAATACCCTTTAATTAGGAAAATTGTGAGCGAAGTGTCCAAACCTTCAATATTTGAAACATTTCCTAGTTGAGACTTTATTAAATTTATTTTTTCCTTTCTCCTCTCAAGATTGGTAGAAGTTGAAGTACTCTCTCCAGATTTAGTTGTTTGGTTATTTGAGTAGTACTTAGTGGATGGATTACTTTGTTTTGTAGGAGGCTTAGTGGACTTAATTTGTTTTTTAAATCTTAGGAAAAATTTTAATTATGTCATCTATGGAATCATAAAGACAATTTTCTACCTTGTCTCAAATCATCATGTTAAGGCCTCCCAAAAATCTAGCACAAGTTTGTTCCTTCTTCTCATGGATATCATGTACTAGTGCCAACCTCTCGAATTCCCTAACATACTCCTCAACACTTAGTAGTCCTTACCTAAGAGTATTTAATATGACGTAATTATCTTGTTCATACTATTTAGGAATAAATTTTCTTCTTAGAATTTTCTCCCAAGATTTAATTTTTGATTTGCCTTCTCGTTTCCTAGTCCTCTTTAGATTATCGTACCGAATTACAGCAAGCTTCTTAAACTTAAGAGTTGCTAATTTGCACTTTTTTCTGTCTTGATAATATTAAAACTCAAAAATAGCCTCCACTTCATGTAAAAACTTAAGAAATGAATCTACATCAAGCTTACCATCAAAATTGGGGAGATCAATCTTACTGCCTTTATCCTCCTTTTGATGATACTTAGGTTGATGGTCATGGAACTTCCTCATGCTTCCAATCCCTATAGACTCTTCTTCATGGTCTACTATTGAATTCAAATTCCTTCCCTTAATTGGATTATTTGAACTCATAGCACTCCCAAACCTATCCCCATAGAATTATCTATGCTCTTGGACATTTTGGATCGAATCTTGTTTGACAAACCTAGACACTAACCTTTGAATTTGCATTTGTATAACCGGTAATTATCTAAGTTATGCATCGGTGGCATCCAAGTTATTAGAAAGTTTTTGAATGGCTTCAACCATAGCTTGGAAATTTTTTTCCCCCTCCATGATTGATTATTTCTATCACTAACACTCGAGTTCCACTTTGTTTTAACGGTTTAAAACCAAATTCCCTCACCTTCACTTTAGGTTTCTTAGTTGGTTCTTGTGTAATAATTTAGAGTTCAATGAATCATAAAACATAATTATTAACCGAACTACAAATCAATACACACTAAAAGAAGTCACACATTAAATCAAACAGGCAAAACTCTTATCATAAAACCATGTAAGTTGTTCAAAAAACCCTACTCAACATTTGAAAAATTATCACATGTATTCTACTGATTCAAGCCACATTTCATGTAGAAAAAAACAATGATTCAGTCTGCATTAATATCACTTGATAATATCACCTCATGCTCAAATATTCTCACACAAATACACATGATTCATTTTAAAACACATGCACACACACTCGGTTCTACACCACACTAAAAACACTTACACCTTATGTTGTTTATGCTTAGAAAATTTTACTACAACATAGGACCACAAATCCTTGACCTAATAGAAGAAAACATAACCTAATCATGCATGATTTTAAATAAAAGAAAACAAAACTTACACGTTAACTCATGCACATTACATGCTAAAAAATATTGCACACAAATTCAACCAAAGAAACCTAACCAATGTCAAACTTATCATGCAATCCTATTTAAGAATAAATCAAGAACCATGCAAGATTCTACAAGAACCGCATGAAACATACATGTTTTTCCAAGACTCAACAAGAAATCATCAAGATTTTTAAGACTCTACCAAGATGATTTAAGAAACTTACTTGAACTCCAAGGATGATGATGAAGATGTTCAAACCTTGGATGTGTTTTTGCAATCCTTTGCACGTCAGCTTTAAAGAGGCTTTGAAGCCACTTTAGATGCAAAAGATTATCTCCAAATCTTCCACAACACTTTAGGACCTTTTTTGAAGGATCATAAAATGAAAAAATGTACACCCAAAACTCAACATCACTTGTATATGATTTGGTTGTTCAAATTTGTGATATATTTTGAGTAGATCTAATCCAAGATCTAACTCTTCTAACGTGAACCTTCTATTTCTCAAGAGATTACCCTTGCTAATTCTCAAAGAACATTCTTGAGAAAGGAGAAGATATGAGGAAGAATCAATCTCGTGTATTCTCTCTCAAAAGTCTCAATGAACTTTCATGAAATTTCATATATAATGATAATGTTTTGAATCCTTGAGTACAAGTGCTTATATAGGTGTGGAACCATGCAGGCCTTTTTCATTAAAAATCCATTAGCATCCTCATTAATGAATTAACCTTCCTAAGGCACGGTTCATGGCTTACAATAAAAGTTAAAATGATAAGTTTACAAGAATTACAAAGTAGACAACAAAAATAACAAAGCTACACAACTTAATAATGATATACATAGATATAATCATATGTGATTAAACTTTATAGTCTTGTAGCATTGTTCTTCCTTTTACTTTGTAATCTTGTAATCTATTGTCATTACCTTGTACCTCAAAGATCTTCAACCATCATGAATTTCATGAATTTCTTACAAACATGTACAATACCAACAAGAATAACTTGACAAAACATTAGAAGTATAAGAATTTTCAAGCATAATTGGTTCTATCTCCAAGTATGTTAATTCATCTTGATCTCCATCATTAGAAGAAGACTAAGAGTTTTCAATAGATGCTCCTACATCAGACTCACTACTGATCATCCCCAAAAACATGCACATGGCCCTCTACACATGGGAATGAGCAGGTGACCGAGCAAATGGGTATATTAGTACGCTACGTACTAAGCCAAGTTACGTCCTCTACAGAAGTCACAAGTATACAAGATTCTATTATGACAAGGATATCAAACTTAACATGCATTATACTATGCCATATAAGTAAATTTAGTAATGCATCAGGATATGCTATCATGCATAACTTAAGCAACTCAAAATGTATCATTCTTATCTTCATAGTATAATAAAATAGATAATCACACATGTACTAAGCAAATTAATCCAGATAACCACTACGGTTTATTTTCCCAACGTACTCAACCAATTAGATTATAACATTTCCTTATCCATATACTAATATAGGTCAACATCCAATCAATCCTTCCAATTATCAACTATTTATTCATCAAGCCATTATCCAAGTATTCATTCCAACTTTTACCATTATTATCATCCAAACTATTTGTTCCCATCATTATCCAATTATTCACCATCTAATTATTTATCATCGAACGATGGACTGTGCATCACCCCATGGTTTCACATACCCTGGAAGCCTATCCAAACCAAGGGACATAAAGTCTAGGATGAAGCCAATCACCAAAATAGACATAAGTCTAGGCTGAAGCCAACCATAATGGAAATAAGTCCTGATGAAAGCCAACCAATATGGACATAAGTCAAAGCTAAATCTAACCACCTAAGTAACCAAATGCT
Source organism: Tamarix chinensis (assembly GCA_030549775.1). NCBI lineage: Eukaryota > Viridiplantae > Streptophyta > Magnoliopsida > Caryophyllales > Tamaricaceae > Tamarix > Tamarix chinensis. The sequence goes on along the minus strand of CM060172.1, from coordinate 17,014,389 downwards.
TTAGTATTGATACCCTTTAGTACATTGTCAGTTTCTAGAGTAGGTAAAGTATCGTGATCTACCAGGATCCTACCCAAAGCTAAAGCCCAAAGACATCAATAAATACCCAAAGGCAGACTAACCCCTGGTAGCTAATTGAGGATTGGGTAACCCAAACCCATACACAACTTGATTGTCTTTCACCTTACGTGATTAGTACATCATTCATGTGGTTAGGTGATCACACAATGCCCACAAAAAATAATCATGATATTTGTATATCTCTTCCATATTAATCCATTTCCATCCCCCTGACATGTGTGGGATTTCCATTTATGGTCGCATAATATTATTCATGCCCATTGTATCATTTTATTCAAGCACATGTTGTGCTTCATTTATCTTTCTCTAAAAAAACATCACATTTTATATAAGGCACACCCACTAGCCCTTACAATACTCATTGATTATGTCATAAATCATGGTCTATTTAATCCATGATAATGTTTTTATTTCATCCTTTAAATAATCATAAGACAAGCCCATGCATAGCCTCAAACCATAACCAAACGAAAAAGAATAAGATCACACAAACCAGGAAAACTAGTCGATCGGTCTGGTCTAACCAGTCGATTAGTTTAGGCCGACCAGTCGATTGGCTTGGCTAGACCAAACCATGATTTTTCTCATACTGGTCAATCGATTTAGGTAAACCAGTCAAATGTTCATAGACTAGTCAATCGGTTTTTCCCAACTAGTTGATGGGTTTAAGTAGAGAGCAAGACCAAGATCTTTGTAAGCTCACTAGTTGATGGATTGGGTCAACCAATCAATTTTTTTAGAAACCAATCAATTAGTTTGACCTAACAAGTCAATTAGTCTGCCCTATAAACACCGCATAATCATTTTCATGCATATCATGCATATAAATATTTATCATGCCACATTAGAACATGTTCTAATAGTACTTAACACATTTCTAGCCTATTTTAGTTGCACATCTCAACATTAATCATCACAACCCATCTTTTCTCAAGATTCATGCTTTGACTCAAAATGCATAATCTGACCATCCAAATCTAGTTCTATAAGCCATATGTTCATGCCAACATCTAGTATCAACTTAAAGAGTTTTTCATCATGTAAGATTACTCATAACCCATTTTAGAAGCAAGAATAAATTACTTGATATAGGGAAAAAACTTTCCTTGAACAAAAGCATTCAACCTATGAAACCCTCAACTTTCAAAACCTTGAAAACACATGTTTTAACTAAGAAATTTGTGAATAAAATTTTAGAAATTCAAAATTGAAATAGAGGGAAAAGAATTAACACACCACACCCTAACGGAAAAACATAGGATACTCAACTGAACTACTCAACCTTTTTCCTAAATCTAACTCTTTCTTGCTTAATAATTAAATCAAGAGGGAGCTAGAGAAAGTATTAGAGGAGTGAAAGGATTTCAATTATAAGGTTCAAAGTGCAAAGGGGGAAGGTGAAGACTCGAGAGATTAGGTATGTTCAGTGGCAAAAAGAAAGGTGAACAAAAGTAGAGATTAGGGCTATTTATAGCTAACAAATTGACACAAATAATAGTGATATCAAGAACAAATCAAAAACATTAATTCTTAATGTTTGAATTCGAGTGAAACAAATGGATTTTGTCCATGATATGCTGACCTATCATCTAGAGCTCAACTAATAATTCTAGAGGAGTGCATGTCAAATGGTCTAGAAATGCAATTCATAACAGGTGTAAGGGAATGTCAACATGGATGGAATCTCCTTGTTGAGCAGAATCAAGTTTGAGATCGAAGCAATGATCTCAAAATGTGTAGAGGAGAGAGATGGAAGAATACAAAGGTGAGGTCATATCCCCTGTTAATTGTCCCAATTGACTCCTTAGATTGATCTAAGGTAGTATTTTTTGGTCAAATGCATAATGAAAAAGGCTAAGAATCTATTAGGAACAATGAAGCATGTGTTAACAAGGTTTTATTTAAGTATAAGAAATTTTTCTGAAAATTTGAGTTTCAAATTTATGCCCAAATTAACATACCATTCGATCAATTTGACATACTAGTCGACTGTTCTACAGACCAGTCGATCGGTTCGCCTAAAAAACTTATTAAATTTGATTTCCAATGTCATTTCAAATATAAATTTGTCTCAAACCAAATCATAATACTAAATGAAATACCAAAATTTACATAGTCTCTCATTCAACACTTTACAAAAAGATGGGGTATTATAGTTTGGGTAGATTCCAACAAAACTAAAATGAAGAGAAGAGGTAAGAAGATAAGAGATGAACTTAATCTTGAAAAGCCTTTAAGATTAAGCGCTTAAACTAACCAACTAACGTTTCAATTCTTAGCTTAAATGGTCTAAGATTTTAAAAAATTCATAAGACTAAACCTTAGCCTTAAGAAAGAGATTTTTGTGTCGATAATCAGTGGGTTGTATTCTCATTAAAATTTGCCTCTCCCTTCAGCCCTCTTACTTCTATATAGAGTGTATTAAGGACTTTAGTGAGTGCATTGGAAATCTAACTCATAGTGATTGGATTTGGTTACATCCCAACCATAGTTTTTACTAATACAAGTTAATTAAGGTTGCTAGCTCTGCTGATTGTTGAATCTTCCTAGCCTCCTATCACATGATGGATGCCATTAAAACCTATAACAAGTACTTAAAAAACATAAATACACATTAGTAATGTATCACCCCCAAAATTTACTACTGAAAACAAATTTCATTTTTGAAAGTTATAAGTGGAAGTAAATGAGTAAATTCCGGGGTGTTACCGCCATATTTAGTACTAGAGGTTTCCCTCCACCATTCCTATACCAAGTGCTAAGGCTAAAAGTTACTTTGCATGAATACAAAATAAAAAATACAAATATAAAACAAAGTAGTGCAAATGTTAGAATATAGAAAATATAACCCACTAACCGTGGTTACAAAATAAGGACAGTGAAAAGAGAATACAAGAGATTATAAGGAAAATACATAAACTTTTTTTGGACAATCCTACACTTTTATCTAGATGATTAATACTTGAATAGCATTTGTGAGCTAACCTAGAAAGACTACTCCCCATTGAATAAGTAAGATCCCAAGAAATGAACCATTTAGTATTATGGGATTGAGTAACCCATTATATGAAACTAATATGTAGCCTAAATGCAACACATCAAACACATGAACATGGAATTATACATATGTTAATTGAAATACAATAACCATTCAAATAGCCACATGCATCAATATCATATGCCACCAATTCTCATTCTCTAAGAAATAACATACCTCACTCAAAGAACATCCAAGTGATGCTCTTTTTAGTATAATTAGAAAGCCACATCAATACACACCATCCACTCAACTGATAGGTAGGCCATAGACCTATCAATACAATACAATGCACAATGCATCATGATAGACATAGAGGTTGCTACCAAAATCGTAGGTAGGCTCAAAGGCTACTACTGAAACTCAGGTAAGCTCAAATGCTACTATTGATACACATGTTGAAATACCCCAAAAATCCTAATTTCTATTATTATTATTAAATAAGATTTTATTTTGAAATTTAATCAAATAATTTACTTTTAATAAAAATAAAAGGAAGTTAATTAGGACAAATCAAGAAGAAATTTATAAGTGTTTTAAATGGGAGGAATGGTGGTATTTTAAGCTAATTAAGGATTTTATTTTGGAAATTAATTGAATAAATTACTTTGTTTACATTAAGAAGGATAAAATAATTTCAAATTAATATAAACTTTATAAATAATTTAATTGGAGAAAATTAGAGTGTTTTGTTAATTTAAAATGGAATTTAAGAAACTTCTTTCAAAAATCCCTAAATCAACCTAAAAGGAGAATTTAATTATTATTTTAATATAATTAGTTTATTAAACCTCCCAAATTACCCAAATCATACTAATTAATCTAACCACTAATATCCCTCCTTTTTCCTTTTTCCTTTTCTCCTTTTTCCCCCTCTTTTTCCTTTTCTTCTCTTTTTTTTCTTCTCCCCCGACTTGGGCCGGCCTGCTGGCCCAGCACCCTTGCGCGGCCCAGCTCCCCAACGCACCTCCTCTCCCATTTCTCCCTGCCGGTTCGGCATTTTTCGTTCTTTCCTTTCTTTCCCGCTGAACCGCCGGTCCACCCCCACCTGTACGTTGTCTTCAACCTTTCGACGCCTGCAGCCGAAATTTTTGCTGGAAACCAAACCTTCAATGCCACACCATTAGCACCGGTCGTTTCATCCTTTCCTCCTTGTTTTCCTCCCTGTAGACATGACCCATCGATGCAGCCCCTCCCCCGCACATAAGCCCTCCATTTTTCCGACAGATCACGACCTACAAATTGCAGACCCTACACAAGCCATTCTCACCAAACGACCTACCCTAACCCTAACCTCCCTAACCTCCCTCGAAGCTTTGTCGTTTCCCATCCCATTTGGCCTATAAATAGCCCTAACCATCGCTTGAATCGGGTTCAAAAAATATGGAACCTAGAGAAACCCCGTCGCGCCGCCCCACCTTCAGCTGCCTTTTCCTCTGCCTTCAGCCACCTCTACCGCCTGCCCTTGCCACCACAACCCTCCCTGCACCGCCCTCTGCAAAACCAAACCCCTTAACCTCCCTGCCTTCTGCTGCACGTGCCGCCCTGGCCGTGAGAAAATTCCTCCCCAAAACAATCCTTCTAGCCCTTGCGCCACCTTCGCGCCGCCACCGCCGGCCATACCGCCGCTTGCAGCACTGTCACCACCCCCCAAAACCACCAGGGGTTCCTTCTCTACCACCCTACACCTCCACTTTCCCCTAGTTTCCCCTCCTTTAGCCTCCATAGCCACCTTCCCCATTTCTTCCTCCATCGCCGCCGCCGCCACCGGTGCCACCACCCCAGCCAGGTTGCCCAACTCCCTAAACCCTAGAGCTTGAATAATAGAAGTGGTTAATAATTTTAATACTAATAACTATTATTATTAATGTTGTTATAATTATTATTAACATTATTATTATTAATACTATTACCATAATTACTATTATTACTACCTTATTATTATTATTATTATTATTAGGTCCTAACATTACCCCTAAGAACCTCTAATTAATGTTGTTAATTAACTATAAGACCTTGTTAAGTTATTACTAATATTACTATTATTACCATTGTTATTCTTATTATGATGATGATTATTAGTAGTAGTATTACTACTATCATTATTATTATTATTATGATTATCATATTTGTTACTTTAACTATGACTAACATCATTATTATCTCTATTATTATTATTTTAATAGTTTTACTAATACTAGTATTATTACTATTAATATTACTATCATTATCGTTATTATTATTAATATGGTCATGGTGATTATTGTTGTCAGTATTATTATTATTATTGTTCTTACCCTTAGTATTATTATTACTAATGTTATCAACATTATTATTATCATACTTATTATTATTATTATTATTATTATTATTATTATGATTATTACTATCGTTATATTTACCACGCTTATTACTTTAACTATTACTACCATCATTCCCATCCTTATTATCATTATTATTTAATACTATTACTTTTAGTACTCTTATTATCACTATCTCCATTACTACTAGTATTATCGTTGTCACTGTTATTATTATTATTATTATTATTATTATTATTATTATTATTATTATTATTATTATTATTATTATCATTATCATTATCATTATTATTGTTATTATTATTATTATTATTATTATTATCATGATCATGGTTGTTGTTATTATTATTATTACCATCATTATTATTATTATCACTTATACTACTATGATTTCAATTATTATTATCATCATTATTATCATTATAACCATTATTATTATTATTAGCTGTATTCTTATTATTATTAGTATTCTTATTATTATTATTAGTATTATTAATAATATTGTTATTAGTAATATTAACACCCTTTACTTTAATAACTATGGATTTTACTAAGGCGTGTCTTGATTAGTGGTCACTTGTTTAACTATCTTGAGAATAATAATAACCCCACCTTTTTAATTATAAACTACTATTATTAATATTAGCCATAGTATTAGGCTATGATAGGGGTAAGATAGGAAAATTATGGTAATTCTGGTAAAGGGAGATTGACCCTTAGTATTTCCCTTTTATAGGTGAACCGGGTCAAAGCCCCCAGGAGGCGTAGGAGCGTGCTCCAAGCCCGGCGCCGATTTAGGTAAGGACGTAACTAAGGCTGCCTGTGTGTATTACATGTTTTACTTGTCTTCGATGCCTTGTACAGTTTATATGTTGTATTATGTATGTTATATGTTTTACTATGTAGCGCAGCGTGGAACCGAGGTATGTTCTTGTGCTCTTATCTGTATGTGCTAATATGGATATAATGTGATGTGATGTGACCCTTAGGACATGCATGCTAGGTTATTTGATGAGGTGTTGTGGATTGGGGGCATGAAAGAGAAAAATGAGAGATTAAGATAACCAAAGGGAAGTACGTTGGCTAACGTAGGTAAGAATGACATAGGCACTCTGTGATCCGTAAATGGACGAGAAAAGGGGGAAATAAAAAAAATGGAAGAGTGGGAGAAACTAAGGTTATATAGGAGAACTAGGGTTTGCATGGAAATAATAGGGTTTGGCATGGTGGAGATCAAGGGTTTGCATGGGGAGGTTAAAGTACGCATGGGGGCAAACCTTACGTATGAAAAGTTACTTTGGGACGTAGGGAAGGTAATGGAAAGTCTGTTTGAGAGTCTGGAGGCTCGAGGTGAAAAATAGTACGTAGGATAATATAAGGGTACCTAGGGACCGACTAGGGTTTGGGGAGGAAACCCTAATTTGATAAGGTGGAAAAGAAAAAGAAAATGATAATAATAAATGAGGAGGAGTGAGGTATGAGGGAGAGTTGAGTTGAGGGTCATGATACGTGGGGTGTTAAAATATTATGGGTTGTGGGAGACAGAGAAGGAAGGGCCACATAGGCCCAGATTAGGGTTTATGGTGAAAACCCTAGGTTAAAGTGGTGAGTAGACCTCTGGGTATAAGGTGGTGGGCCCTAACCCACACACCTAGAGGTTGGGTTTCCGATGTGAGAAACGTGTTAAGTATGATAATCATAAAGGGTGTTTAGTGGCCTAATATAAGTGCAGAGGATAGCTCGGTAACCTAAACCGAGTAAGGGTATAGCTAAGGCCGAATGTGTGACATGTATCCTACGTGCCTTGGATGTTCTATATAATTTATGTGTCGTGTTTGAAATGTCATTATCTTAACTGTTTCATGTGTAGTGTGGCTTGGAATCGAGACGCGTGCATGTGTCCTCATTAGTATGTGATAGTACGAATATGTCATAAGTTATGATGTGATGTGTTGAGGCCCTTTATCCATGCATGTCAAATGTGAAATAACCTCGAATAATATACGTTAAGATACTGATCACTTAAAGAGGAATATGTTGAGCCGGTCCCAGATCGGTCCACCGGCTATAATAGTGGTAGGGTATTTTACCCTCGCGACCGTTCCACCAGCAATAATAGTGGCAGCGCATGTGCCCTCGTGACCGTTCCACCAGTTATAATAGTGGGGGATTTTGTGCTCAACAAACCAAATGTAAAAGTGATGGGAAAAATACTAATATTTACAATGGAACACCTTGTGAGTCGGGGCCAGACCGGTCCATCGGTAAATAATAGTGGTAGGGTATATTACCCTTGTGACCGGTCCACCGGCTATAATAGTGGCAGGGCATAGCCCTCATGACCTTTCCACCGGCTATAATAGTGTGGTTCTCGCACTCACAGGGATTGATAAAGACTATGATGTGAATCGATTATAATTATCAGAGATATAATGAGAAAGTTATCTGATTCGTGACCAGCATTGTTCATCTGTGTTATTGTTTATTATTTACGAGCTATGTCTGCTATGTCATGTATCTTTGTGTATGTGGGTCTTAGTGCATTTGTTACCTTACTCAATACATAGCGTACTGATCACCCGTTTCATGGGTGCTGCTCATTCCCATGAGCAGAAGATCGTCTGAATTTTATAGGTAGGGGCGATGTCTTTGATGCCTACAGGGCTGAGAGTTGAGTCTAGACCTAGCTTGGGGGCCGAGAGTGACATGGCTGGAGAGCATCCTCTGTCTTGTTTCTCTGTATTATTGTACTTTGTTTTATTCCGTTATTTTGTGTCCTCTGACATTTGGGTACTTTTAAATTGTACTTCGGATTGTAACTTTTGACTTTCGCACTCTGATTCCTTCGAACTTATGTTTTACTGATGACTCGTTTTTGGTGTTATTCTTATTTAGCCTTAGCACTTAGTATCGGATCGGTAGGAGTGGATCGATCTGGTACTAAGTGTGGCGGTAATGCCCCCAAATTTACATTTTTATCTGTTCGTTTCCGCTAAACTCTTTTAAATTAAACGAAATTTTTCAGTAGTAAATTTGGGGGTGTTACACATGTAGACTCAAAGGCTGCTACCAATACATAGGTAGACTCAAAGCCTTCTACCAAAACTCAAGTAGGCTCAAAGTTTGCTACCAAAATATCCCAATAATCAGTTCCATTTAATTATCACACAATTTCATTTTTATTTACTCGAGGAGGAGATCACAAACTCAGAGACACTAAGGTACACCAGTCACACTAGCATATTAGGGCAGCATAATATTTTACAGAATATCAATCTAGGGACGCAAAAGTACCTTGGTCGCACTAGTACACAAAGGCACACAATACCTTACCGACAAGAACACATATTCCATAAGTATACATACCCCCTACTTAGGTCTGTAGAGCTAAATAGAGTAAGATGTAGGGTCTGGCTAGGACACTAAGGCACACCAGCAAAATCTAGAATAATTATGGGCTAAACTACATCTTTAGAGTAGCAACCTCTAAAGAGACACCATTTCTGATCTCAAGATCTTTCACTTTAAGTATTAGTATTTTAATTAAGGTGGTCATAAGAAGCACGCATTAATCACATACTAAACCATTTTTATTTGTTTCCAATATTATGAAGTAACCAAAATCAGGCCCCCCGAAGCCATCATAGGCTCCAATACTCACACTTAGGCACCTTAGGTTAAAATGACCAAAATTCTTGTAAGGCTAAGACTACCTCTTTGCCATACACTTCCATCATAGAATTCATTTTTATTTATCAATATGCCATAAAAAGAGTATCATACCATAATTATACTATTGATCATGAAGTTAAGTTAGCCGACATACCAAATGACCATTTTGCATATAAAACCCTAACATGCGCTTCTAGAACAACCAAACACACCTTCTCATGCTTGATCAACAATTAATGCAATTTTTGCATGTTTAGTAGAAGAACAACATAGCATAATCCAATTCACTATGGTACCCCTATACCATGCATATTTATCATGGTACTCTTTAAATTACCAAAATACCCCTAAACCCTATAATGTTCATAATCATGCTTGAACAGGTGATACTAAGGTAATAACCCCAACTATCATATTTAACATCAATTTATACATCTCATATATGTTTATTAAACTAATCACTATGTTACATGTAAAATTAACAAAATGCTCCTAGACCATATATTATTGATTAGCATGCTCAAATAAGTGATACTAAGTCAGTAAACTCCTATTATCATATTTATCATCAATTCATACTTATCATGCATGTTTATTAGACTAATCACAATATTACATACAAAAATACCAAAATGCCCCTAGACTATATATTATTAATTATCATACTCAAATAAGTGATACTAAGTTAATAAACCCCTATTATCATATTTATTATCAATTCATACTTACCATGCATGTTTATTAGACTAATCACCATATTGCATGCAAAATTACCAAAATACCCCTATACCATATTTTACTGAATATCATGCTCACGTAAGTAGTACTAAGAGAATAAACCCTATTATCATATTTAACATTAACTAACACTTATCATGCATGTTTATTGATTAACCCCTAGTTCATGCAAAATTACGAAAAATGTCCTAGGTTATATAATGTTACTATTAATGCCCAAACATATGTTACTAATACCACAAAACCCTTATTTCATACTTAGCACCCATTATCACTTATCATGCATATTTATTAAGATAGCTCCCATTACACATGCAAAATTACAAAAATGCCCCTAGGTCATAAAATATTAATAATCATGTTGAAATATATATTTTTAATGTCACAAACCCCTATTATCATTTTTAACACCACATAACACTTAGCAAGCATTTTTATTAAGATGATCACCACCATAATTTAAAATGACCAAAATACCCTTAGGACATAAAATATTGATATTTCTACTAGCACATATATTTATAATACACCAAACTCTAACCTCCATTCTTAGTAACATTCATAACACATTAGCCATCCCAATTAAGGTTAAATATCATGATGAGACCAACTGTTCAAATTGCACCTAGGGCTCATAGTAGTAATATTTTTCCACAAATGTCCATACATACTTAACCTATCCTTTTATATACATATAACATCTATCATCAACCATTAGGCCACATCTTAATCATCCTTTCATACATATCACATCATACATAAGATAACAAGCATTCCTTTCCATTGTCCAATATAACATTAAAAATCATGGGATTGTTTGTAATATATCATATCCACACAAATCATATGCATATATTTTAGTGGGGTATAACGATTACCTTATTTTCATTAAATACCAAACTTTACCAGTATTCGGTTAAAAATGCTTAGGCTTTGTTTAATAAAAAATTGTATCTAAAAATAATATTACAATATAATATTAATATTAGATAGATGAAATAGTATTTTTTTATTAAAATTACTTATTACATATAACATCACCAAACTACCTTATACTTTAATATTAGCTAAAAAATATACAGAAAAATTATAACATAACTCACGCTACATATGCAGCGTGAGCCATGAATGATTGACAAAGGGGAAGGAAAAAGGAAGGATAGGGAGGCTTGGTTAAAGGGTTTGAGGGAGGTGGTGGGGGTTTTGGTGCTGGTTGTTGGGGGCAAAGGTGAGGTAAGAGGTAGGTGGTGGTTGGAGGTTGTGGTATGATAGCTCGGAGGTGGAGGGGATGGTGACGTGGGCTATAGGAGAAAGGTACAGAGAAGGGAGGGAGAAGACAAAGAAAAGAGATAAAGAGAAAGAGAAGGGGGAGTAGGGTGGCTTAGGTAAGGTGGTGTAGTAGGAGGTTGAGGCAGTGGAAGAAGGGGAGGGGAAATAGGTGGCCAAGGATAGCGAGTGTAAGGTTGTCAAAGAGAAGAAGGAGAAAATGGAGGGCTTAGGCTGTAGGGGTGGTTGGTGTTGGCTGCTTAGGGTGATGCAGGGAGGGTAGGTGAGGAGCTATTGGCGTGGAGTCTAGGTCAATGGTGGAGATGGTAAAGGCATTGCACAGGTATGTTGAAGGAAAAACAATGGAAGAAAATAAAGGAGAAAAAGAGAAGAGAGGATCAAGGGGAGAAGAGTCAATCATGAGGGAGAATGAGGTAGATAAGAAGAGAAGAATAAGAAGAAAAATAAGAGGAGAAGGAGAGGAAGGAGTGTAGGGATAGGTGGGTGCAGGGAGTGATGTTGTAGGTAAGGGGTAGGGAGTGCAACATGGAAAGGGATGAGGATGGAAGGGGAAGGGCATGCGGGGGAAGGGATGTAGGGGGATGTAGGGTCAAAAATGACAAACAAAGGGATAAGTAGAGGGGGTAGTGGTGCAAGGCATTTTGTTGGCAGAGCAGAGGTGTAAGGTTGCAGGAGGGAGAAGAAGGTGTTGGAGGGGGAGGTGGTTGTTTGGCTCGGGCAGTGCTATAATACTGCATTTTTAGAAACCTTAATTATTATTGATAATTATGTGTGATTAGTTATAATGATTAATGTAATATCCTAAATTGAGTAGAGTGTTATAAGGATTGATTTGACTACTTATATTAACATGGTATACCATCCTTTTGGTGATTTTGTCTTAAGAACTCTACGGTTAAGTGTGTTGGCTGTGGAGTAATTTTTAGGATGGGTGACGCTCCTATCATCCTTTTGCTGATTCCATCTTAAGAAATCCATAGTTAAGTGTGCTGGCCATGGAGCGATTTTTAGAATGGATGATCCTTCTAGGAAGTTTTAGAAATTTTCTAAAAATTTCTTGGGAAGTGTGTGAGTGAGGAAAAAGCATGCTAAAAGGACTCATGTTGATCTATGGGGCTAATTAATCAATCAGAAAGCGCTCCAAGGTAGCCCCAATGTGGTCGTATCGACTTGGAGTGTTACAATTATTTTGGAGGTTTAATGTTAAATGTATAATTATTATGTGTATTATTACAACGGTTTAGATATAAATTTAAACTGGTTAAAATTTGATAGAAATTTAACTATTAATTTTAATCCTAGTATACACCCGTAAATCTTAACCTAATTATTTTATTAATAATCGTTGATTCGTAACCCAAAATAATTTCCTAAAATTTATTTCAGATTACTTTTACCCTTTCCCTTCCTTTTTAATCTATCCTAATCGGATTATTTTTTTCAATTTCTTTTTCTACGTGATACCCTAACCTATCCAAACTAAACCTAAAATAAAATTCTAAAATATATATTCTCTACTCTATCTTACCTGCCAACCCATCTACCTCTATCGTCTACTTTCCTTGTTTCTCCCTTACCTAACTCAACCCATCACCTCATCACCTCACCCTTTTTGTATATATGTATACACACACGCATAACTCACAATAGCCTTCACCATCTGCACAAGCATCTCCAACACTCCAGCCCATCCTCACCATCCATGAATACCAACCCTCCCTAGCCATTTTTGTGCACCACCCATTCCCAACCCCTTTGCAAGTAGCACCACCCCATCTACACCCAACAACCCCGTCACCAGCTCTTCCCAGCACCCCAACTCCCTCTACCCTCTCTACTTCATTTGGCTATACCGATCCCACTTCCACCTCCTCTACACTTCTCGACTGACCATGCCACAACCAAACCAACCGACCACAACCATCACATAGCTCCACCACCAAACCACTACCTTCTTCCTTTTCTCCCTTCTCCCCTACCCACATATGCATCCACCATTGCCACCCTCACCCTCGACTATTGCACCTTCCAACCACCAACACATCACCATCCCAGTAACCACATCCACTATCCACCACCATCTCCTCCCCATCGCAACCCTTTCCCTTTTCTTACACCCTCCACCGCAACTAACACCCCAGCAACCAAACACACCACTGCCACCTTTCCTCGCAACCTTCCACCACCACCTACCACCTACTACCATCGACCACCACCAAGCATCAACTGGCCACCATCTCCACCACCTTTAACTCACCCAACCCATAGCCCCATCCAGCCTACTTAGCCTAACCAACCCCCTTTCTTCGTGTGCATGGCTCACGCTACTGTGTAGCGTGAGTTGTGTGTGTAGTTTTAATAATTTTTGGAAACTATTTTAAATGTAAGGGTATTTTGGCAATTTAATAAAAATAAATACTTTATTATTTTAATTATTATTTTACCTAATAAATATTAATTTGATATTTGTGGTATTATTTTTAGGTGCAAAAGTTTGATTAGCAGGACTTTATAATTTTAGTAGGATACCGCTATTTTTGCCTTTTTGTTAAAATTGAGGTAATCATTATACCTTACTAAAATGTTAGACATTGAATTTTAGCACATAAAGATTTTTATGTATAATTTGTGTTAAGTATGTTTGCTATATGGTAATCATTATATTCTACTAACATGACTGACATTACATGATAGCACATTAGGATTTTATATATAAAGTGTGTTAAGTATGATTGCTATATGATAATTTTTATACTTTACTAAAATAATAAATATTGCATGATAGCACATTAGGGTTATTGTGTGTGAGATATGTTAAGCAAGATCTATTACGTTATAATTATGTGTTATTTATTGTATCATAAAAATTGGTAAAATGAGAATGTTCTTGGATGTAAATTATTTCGGGTACCAAATTATGATTAAAATGATTCTCTTGTTTGGAAAAAGGTTTTGTATGATATTTATGTATAAAATAATAGGTTGAGCATGCTTAGATATAATTATGGATTAGTGCCTAGAGGCAATTTGGTCATTTTGAGTGTGTTATGATTTTTATCCTAAAAAGTATGCCTAATATGCATTAATTACTGTCGAGTATATGATCATGTATTTTGGATGGATTAAAAGTGTATGATAGGATTATATGTGTAGAATAATGTATAAGGACAAAATGGTCATTTAGCATATCTAATAATTTAAATTGTATGATAAATAATTGAATTATTGTGTTTTAGCCTTTTTATAACATATTAATAAATAAAATAGATTTAGTATTTAAATGGATGATAATCTAGTATTTATGGCCTTAGGGGTATTTTGGTCATTTTTGGCCTAAAATGCCCTGATGTAAATAATTAAGCCTAGAATGGCCTTAGTATATTTTTAATGTATGACCTTAGTATCGACCTTGATTATGGTTGTGATTGGTAATAAGAAAAAATGGTTAAGTATGAAAATTGGATTTATTTGTATTGTATGTGATTTCGTGGTCACCTTAATAAAATACTAATACTTAAAGTAAAAGACCTCGAGATCGTAAATGGTAGCTCTTCAGGGGCCGTTACCCTAAAGACATGGTTTAACCCACAGTTGATTATGGATTTTTTTTGTGAGCCTTAGTACCCCATCTAGGCCCTACATCTTACTCTATTCTATTCTACAAACGGATAGAGGGTATGTATACTTAAGGAATAGGTGTCATTGTCAGCAGGGTACTGTGTTACCTTCATGTACCAGTGCGACCAGGGTACCTTTGTGTCTCTAGGTTAATGTGATCTCCCCTTGGGTAAATAGAAGTAAAAATGATTTGATTTGATGGAAATAATGGTTATTGGATTAATGGATTGGTCGGTAGCAGCCTTCATGCCTACCTATGTTTGGTATTGTGCCTTTGTGCTTTACTTGTGATGTTATGCATTTTGTTGGGAATGATGTTGAGATATGAGTTTTGCTATGAATGTTATGTTTTTTGTGGTTGTTTCTAATTATACTTCAAAGAGTATCTTTGGTATGCTCATTTGGTAAGATCAGTTGTTCCAGATGAACGAATATGAATAGTATGTGACTTTATGGTAGTTTACTATTTAAATGATTATTATATAACAATTATCGTATATATGTGTGTGTATGTCTTGTACCATGATGATTGATATATCTTATATGTATTACATGGTAGTTTTTCATATTAGTTTAGAATAAAGGGGTTGATTAGTATCGTTGTACTGAAGGGTTCATTCTCGTGGGTCCCTGCTTATTCAATAGGCAGTAGACTTTGCAGGTCAGCTTTCGAGTTTAGTCGAAACCTAGTAGTTTAGATTTAAGAGTGTAGAGCTATCCAGTGCCTCTTTTGCTGTCTTATTTTTTATTTTATTTGGACCCTTATATCCTTCTGTAATTTCTCTCATGAGTTTTGTAAACTGCTAATGTTATTTTTAATTAGTATGGTATTTATCTAATGCTTTCTCTATTCCAATTTTTGGACTCATGTTATTAATCTTAGTGGAGTAATAATTTTATCCTTAGCACTTGGTATGAGAACGGTAGGAAACCAGACTTGTACCAGGTGTGACAGTAATACCCTTCATTTTTATTATTTATGCTTCCACACTTAACTCTGTAAATGAAAATTTTAAGTTCGCAAAAACTGGGGTGTTACATATGCAAACGGGGAAAAATAAGAGGGGAGACGAGCCAAGTGGGAAGGAAAGAAAAGAAGAGGAGGCGGGCCAACTTGTGTGGGAGAGAAAAAGAAGAAGCAAGGAGGGATGGGTTGGCTTAAGGGAAAAGAAGAGAAAAGAAAAAAGAAAGGCCTATGATGGCCAGTGCGGGGGAGAAGAGAAGGAAAAGAGATGGGGTTCAAGCTGGCCCACGGAAGAAGGAAGAAAAGAAAATAAAATAAAGGAAAAAGAAAGAAAGAAAGGAAGAAAAGGAAGGAAAAAAAGAAAGGAAAAAGGGAAAAAGAAGAGGAAAACATTTTTAGAGTAAGGATTATAATTTAGGTTAAAATTAACTATTAGGAAAATTTATTAAATTAATTTATCCAAAAATTAGGGTATTAATTCAATAAAATAATTTAGATAAAATTATGGGTTTGAATTTATTTAAATAAAAAGAGTAAAATAAAATAATAAAAATAATTATATTAATTTATTAAATAATTCTATCTATTTTTGTAAATCAAAGGTCCACAAAATAATTAAATCAATAATTTAATGATTAAATTATTCTAGATAAAACTTTAAATATTTAAAATTTAGGTTTTAAAATTTTGAGGTGTTACAAGTAAAGATTCTTGAAGTTGATTTTCCTTATTTTAAGCCTAATTTGAAGGTCTTGATCTCCCTAACATTATCTTCCCAAGGTCCCTTAATCCTGCCCACAAAATAAGGCTGTACAGTGTAGTCTTCTTCCACCGAAAATGATGGCGTATATGGGAGTATAAAATGTGGCTTTTAGTGAGCCATAATGAAGATGATTAGGAATAGCTTTGTGGAGCCATAATGTAGCTGAAATAGAGCTAGCCATAAGTGGAGGTTGACAGCTTGTTTTGGTGTTTACATCACTTTACATGGATCCTTGATAATCTTATTATTCATCAACCCAAGTGAGAAGATTTTTGAAGTCTTCAACTTTGAAAAAATTAATAAGTAGATTATCTTTGTTTTGGGATGCTCCTACATCATCTCCCCCCTCTTGAAAGGGCACTTCCTCATCTTCATAGGGTGTGTCATGTAAATAAGGGAGTAAGTCACCCACATTAAATGTGTTGGAAAAATTACCCATTTCCTATGGAAGTTCAAGGCAATATGCATTGTTGCCAATATTTTCTAGAATTTTGAAAGGTTGGTTACTATTTAGCATGATTTTGTTTTTTCTCCTAGAAGGGAACCTTTCTTTTCAAAGGTGAAGTTATACTAGGTCTCCCGGTTCAAAAACTTTTTCTTTTCGATGCTTGCTTGCCTTCTTTTAATTTATGTTGTTCACCTTTTTTATCCTGGCCCTCACTTGTTCGTGTAATTTTTTGAACTCGATGTCCCTATGTTTCACTTTAAAACTAGTTTGAGCCTCAATTGGTATAGGAATGATATCGATGGGAGTGATGGGGTTCACTCCATACACCACTTTAAAAAGCGATTGATTTGTGGCATAAGTGGGGAAACAATTGTCTGAAAATTCGACATGGCTTAGTTTGATTTCCCAATCTCTCAAGGATTTGCGAACCAAATTCCTTAAAATCATTGTGATGGTGCGGTTGAATGCTTAGGTTTTGTCATCGGTTGGTGGGTGATAAGAGGTACTAAATAGAAGTTTATTAGTGAGTAGCCTTTACAAGGTTTTATATAAATAGATGAGGAACTTAATATATTGATCAGAGGAAATCATTTTTGGGATACCATGTAATTGAACTATTTCTTTAAAGTAGAGATAAGCAATGTAAGACGTGTCATCCATCTTATAACATGGGACAAAATGAGCCATCTTGAAAAACCTATCAATAACCACCATAATGGCATCATTTTTCCTATTTATCTTAGGCAATGCCACTATGAAATGTATTTTCATATGGTCCCAAGGATGGTGTTGAATAGGTAAAGGTGTGTAGAGTCCTTACTGGAAGTGGCTCTTGGACCTTTGGCAAGTAGAGCATTTTACCACAATGATTGTATGTCCCCCACCATCCTAGGCTAGAATAAATGTTCTTAGAGTACACCAAAAGTCTTTTTGTTACTAAAATGTTCTACTAAGCCTTCCCCATGTACCTCTCGAATGAGTAGTTCCTTGATGGAGCACTTCGGGATGCACAGCTTGTTGTAATACCTTGTATTACAATAGCTTGCTGTAATACCTTATATAAGGTCATTACAAAAATCTTGGTGGGTCAACTAGCTGAGGTCCTTGAACAGCTTATTGGCCCTGAGCAAGGGGCCTTTATCAAAGGAAGGTTGATGACTGAGAACATCCTCCTAGTACAGGAGCTTCTGAAAGAATACAACAGGAAAAGAACTTCCCCAAAATGCATGATCAAAGTTGACCTCAGGAAAGCATATGACACCCTCTCTTGGGGGTTCCTATATCAACTTCTGAAGGCTTTCAACTTTCCAATGGAGTTCATAAATTTGCTGATGGAATGTGTCACAACAACAACATTCTCATTGAATCTTAATGGTAATATGTTTGGTTTTTTCAAGGGAGCTAGAGGCCTGAGACAAGGGGATCCCATTTCTCCCTATCTGTTTGTTCTGTGTATGGAATATTTCAGTAGGCTTATGAAGCACCTGGCAGATACCAAGGGGTTTACATACCACTCAAAATGCAAGCATATGGGCCTCACCCACTTGGCATTTGTAGATGATCTCATACTATTCTGTAAAGGGAATGTTCCTTCTGTCAAAATCCTAATGCAGGGGCTGGAACATTTCAGTAATTGCTCTGGGATGTCTGTCAACCCCCAGAAATCATCTCTGTTCATGGAAGGCATTAATGCTTAGTCTCAGGCTACACTGACCAGAATCACCAACATGCCTGCAGGTAGGTTTCCCTTTAGATACTTGGGGGTGCCCTTAAATCCTTGCAAGCTGAGAGCAATTGACTATGAACAACTGATCAATAGCATTTGTGATCAATTGGGCATGTGGAAGGCCAATTCCCTATCTTATGTAGGAAGATTGGAAATTATTAACTCTATGATACAGGGTCTGCTTGGTTTCTGGTTCTCCATATTTGCCATCCCAAAAGTGGTAATCAGCCGTATCATCTCCCTTTGCAGAAATTTCATTTGGCAAGGCAAATCCCCTCTGTGGCCTGGACAACACTTTGCATGCCAAAAAAGGAGGGAGGTCTTGGTATTAGAAATCTCCAGGCTTGGAATTCAGCTTTTCTCAGCAAATATATCTGGGCATTACAGAATGAAAAAGAAACTCTCTGGACCAAGTGGATCCACTCACAGTATTTGCGCTCCTCAGGTCTAGAAGCTTTCACACCCCCAAACAAGATACTTCCCATTTCATGAGATCACTAAGCTAGATTGTTTCAGACCTAGTGCAGCAAACAGGTTCTCCTCTGCAAATCAAAGTCCTACTCAATTCTTGGAAGATGGGAAGAGGATTTTCCACAAATCTTGCTTACAACCATTTTCGAGACAGAGCAGTAAAATGGAAACCTCACAGGGTTATATGGCAACAAAACAAGACCAAAAGATATTCCTTCATCCTTTGGTTAGCTCTCAAGCATAGACTCTACACTAAAGATAGGTTGCTCTACTTGACAGGACCTAAACAATGTGTGTTTTGTCAGGACAAGCTAGAGACCCATGAGAAATTGTTTTTTGAATGTATCAAAACCAAGCATATCTGGCAACAAATCAGGAAATGGCTAGGGCTTTCTAGGGGATCCACCACCCTATACAGTGCCATGAGAATTATACATAGAAATGGGCATAGACATCACAAACTTTGGAAAGCTAGAGCCGTGGCTTTGGCAGTCCTTGTGTACCTTATTTGGAAGAACAGAAATGCAGGTTTACATGAAGACAACATTCTTGATCCTAAAAGCATCATTTTCCAAGTCCAGAAGTATGTATTTAGTGCATTTTATTTTGAAGAGGAAACTAGGAACTTCTTATAGGATGTGAGCTGGTGATCTTATGTATTATGCTGTAAGCTTTTGAGTTCTGTGTTTTTGCTCCCTGTCATGCTTGTATCTCAGGGACTGAGTCGCGGCCATGTTTGGCCCTGGGGTTAACCCTCATTTTTTTGGTTGTAACCGGGGTATGCCTCGTGCACCTGTAAATTTCTGTTAATATATTTACCATTTCCCAAGGATGCACAGCTTGTTGCCCTTGAAGAGGAACCCTTCTTAAACTAGGTAAAAACCTCGAGGCTTCTATTGTTCTTCCATGTAGCTTGTAAAGTCTTCAAATTTCACGTATAAGTCCTTTAAACACCCAAATCCCAGGACCCTTTCTTCTAATAATGATAGCATACAATATCTCCTAGAGAGTGCATCTACTATAATATTGGTCTTGCCACTTTTATACTTATCTACAAATGATAAACATTATAAAAACTCTACCAAACTAACATGCCTAGGGTTAATTTTATGCTACCCATTTATATAATTTAGGGGCTCATGATCAGTATGTAATACAAATTGTGATAGTCAAACATAGTATGATCAGTGATCTAAAGCCCTAACAATAGCATATAATTCTTTGTCATAGGTGTTGTAGTCAGAAATTGGACCATTGAGTTTTTCACTAAAGAAGGCTAAAGGTCTAACTTCTTGTAGCAAGATGACATTAATGCCCAGTCCACTAGCGTCACAGTTGATCTTGAACAACTAGTCAAATTTGGGTAGGTATAATACGAGGGCCTTGCTTAACCTACTTTTGATTAGCTCGAAGGCTTCTTATGTGGAATTGGTCTAATGAAAGTCCCCGTTTTTAGGTATTCTATGATGGGTGCTAAAATTGTACTAAATCCTTTTATGAACCCCCTACAAAACTATGTAAGCCCATGAAAGCATCTAACATTGGTATTGGATGTGGGTGTAGGTTGCATTCTTATTACCTCCACCTTTGACTAATCCATAGAGATTCCATTTCCAGAAACAAACCCTAGGAAGGTGAATTTTGGCACAAATAAGTCACAATTATCTAGTTTACCATACAACTTGTTGTTCCTATGGGCTAGAAATATAAGTCTTAAGTGTCTTACATTGTCATCACAACTAGAAGCGTACAAAAGAATATCATCAAAATACAAAACTACAAATTTAGAGATGAAGGGTTGAAGGAATTCATCCATGAGCCTCATGAAGGTGATTGGCACATTGGACAATCCAAAAGGCATGACCAACCGCGTATACAGTCCTCCTTTGGTCTTGAAAGTAGTCTTCCACTCATTCCCCTCCTTCATCCTGATTTGATAGTTACCACTCCTTATGTCAATCTTGGAAAACACATTTTCCCCATATAAACAATCTAACATGTCATCAATTCTAGGTATGGAATACCTATTTTTGATATTAATGTTATTGATAGCTCTACTATCAACACACATTCGCATTGTTCCATACTTCTTTGGTACTAAGAGAGTTGGAACCACATATAGGCTAAGGGATTCCCTAATAAAACCCTTTTGCAATAACTCGTCAACTTGCCTTTGTAAATCCATAGCTTCATTAGGATTGCTCCTATAAACTGGTTTGTTTGGGAGGGTAGCACTGGGGAAAAATCAATTTGGTGTTTTATGCCTCTTATAGGAGGCAACTCACTAGGTAACTTGTTTGCAAAGACATCCCCAAATTCCCATAGCAAGGTTTTAACCTAAGGGTCGAGAGTGTGTACATTCTCATTATACTCAAGCAGTAATAATAAGTACAAGGTCTTTCCCTTCCCTAGGGACATTTCCAACCCCTTTCCATCAATGAACAAAGCATTGTTACATTTGGTGTTCTCCTGAACAAGTGAGGACCAAATATGAAGGGGTGTAAGTATAATTTTTTTGTTAGCATAGATCAAGCTATAAGTAGTTTTCCTCCCATCATGTTTAACATACCTATCAAATTGCCACGTCCTCTTTAAAGACAAGTGACAAGCATCTATAGGAATGACATCAGATACAACATTATCTTGATAAGTTTTCCCTATGTAAAATGGCATAACCATTTTCTTGGTGACTTCAACCATTCAGATATTATTAATCCATTGAAGCTTATAAGGCTTAGCATGTGTCGTGGTTGGAAAGTTAAGCTTCTCCATAAAATTGTTAGAAGCCACATTTGCACAAATACCCCTATCAATGATGAAGGAGCATATTTTACCAAGTATGGTACACTTAGTGTCATACGTTTTATCCCTTTTGGACTCCTCTTCTATGGCTTCCCTTGTTTGCAAAACCCTCTTTACCATCAAAGACTCCCCTACATCTGGTGGTACTTCCTCAATCTTAGCCCCAACCTCCATGGTTGAATGATCTTCGACATCATCTCCTTCCAGCACACCCTCTTCTAAGTCTATAAAAGTCATTACCCTATTATTTAGACACTCTTGTTGATAATGACCAATTCCTTGACATTTAAAACACTAAACACCCTTATTTCTACTAGACTCTCCCACATCTAGCCTTCCTTTTCCCTTACCATCAAATGTATTAGGATTAGGGGTCGACTTTGAAACTTCCTTGGATGGGTATGAATTCAACCTTAAACCTCCAAATTCGAATTCCTCTTCTCCCTGTTATGCTTCTTTACTTTGATGGATAAATGGAACAACTCATCTAGGTAGTAATATTTTTAAAGTTCTACTTTCTTAGCAATGTCACTCCTTAAAGCACCTAGAAACCAAGACATCGTGTGCTCTTCAACCTTTCCTAATCCAAGCCTCATGATGAGCCTCTCAAACTCCCAAAAATATTCTTCCACACTCAAGGGACCATGTCTTAAGGAATAAATTTTATTATATAAGTCTTGAGTATAAGAAGTTGACAAAAACCTCTCCCTCATCAATCTCTTCATTTTCGTCTAACTTCTGACTTTGGATTTACCCTTCCTCCGTCTACGCTGCACTAAATTTTCCCACCATAAGGAGGCATTCCCTTTCAACTTGAGGACAAAAACTTTAAAGGACTTTTCATCATCTAAGTACCTAGCTTCAAACATCCTATTTCATCTCATCTCCCATTCTAGAACCTCTTCTGGATTATGGGATCCATTAGACTCCATGATCTCCAACTTTATATCATTAAAGTACTCCCTTCTAACCAACCTCCTCCTTTGTGGTAATTTAGGGGATCTTCTAGAATATGAGCTAAAGTCGGTGGGTCCATCCCTTACACCATTCGCCCCTTCTTCTTCTTGTGGAAATGGACTCCTTCTCTAGAAATTTTGGCATTTAATGCTAATGATTCCAAAACACCCAACACCTTCATCATATCTATTTGTAAGGTTTTTATGGCCCTATCTCTTCTTAGGTTATGGAGTTATTCAAGACTCAACCCTCGAGAAACAGGTTGATTCTCCATATTGATTGGGACTGCACACACAATTCTTACACAACTTGAGAGGAGGAAAGGAAAAGAGAACAAGGAAGGTTAGAGTTTGAGTATGTGGGAGAAATGGTGAAAGAAAAAAAAATTATGTAGGGTCAAAAAATGGGTGAGAATTTAAGTGAAAATGGTGATGGCATTTTGAATACCCAAAGTTACCAATCTTGAGTTTTGATACTAATTTGATGCATAATGCTAAACATATTAGATTAAACTAAGTGTTAGTGTTGGAGTTATTCCAACAAAAAAGAAAATGTAAATAAGAGGTAAGAAGATGAGAAATGAACTTAATCTTAAAAATCCTTCAAGATTAGGCACTTGCAAAACCAACTGAGGTTTCAACTCTTAGCTTAAATGGTGCAAGATTTTGAAAAATTCACAAGACTAAACCTTAGCCTTGAGAAAGAGATTTTTTTGTCAACGGTCAGTGGGTGTATCCTCATCAAAATTTTCCTCTCCCTTTATCCCTCTTACCTCTATATAGAGTGTATTCATGTCTTTAGTGATAAGATTTGGTTACACCCCCAAATTATAACTTATACTAATACAAGTTAACTAAGGTTGCTAGCTTTACAATTAGGTAGTGCCAAATGAAGAATTTTGCTAGCCTCCAATCACATGATGGATACTATTAAAACCCATCAAAGGTGCTTAGAAAACATATATTACACATTAGGAAAGTCTAAAAACATGCTTTAACTAGGTTTAACTAAGAAAGGAAAATTTTGGTTGATTGAAGGAAGGAAGTAGTCCTCTCAGTAGGCTAGAACTTTAGTCGAGATTATTGAGGTTTCTTCCAATTATTTTAAGCCTAATTTGAAGGTCTTTATCTCCCCAACATTATCTTCCCAAGGTCCCTTAATCCCGCACACAAAATAATGTTACACAAGGTAGTCTTCTTTGGCCTAAAATGGTGGCTTGTAGGGGTGAATAAAATGTGGCTTTTGGTTAGCCATAATGGAGCCTAATAGGAATATATATGTGGAGCCATAATATAGCAAAAAAAAAAGAGCCAGTCATATATGGGGTTGATGGCTTGTTTTAAAAGTTTCATGAATTTGCATGGCTTCTTGATAATCTTGCTATTCATTAACCTACGTGAGAAGAGTTTTGAAGTCAACTTTGAAAAAATTAATAAGTATATTATCTTTATTTTGGGATGATTTTGCATCAGTTGTGCTTATGTGTAATAATTAGTTCTTAATTAGTATTTATTTATTAATACTACCACTTATAGCCCCTATCCATTCAATAGATAGGTGATATATTTGTGTAGGGTGATGAGGCCCTACTTTATTATGGCTATGATAGCCAGTTATCTAGCTATGGTCATTAAATGCTTGATGAGGAGTAATGATGCCTATAGTTGGGCTATTCGGTGATACTTTTTGTCCATGTTTGGGTATTTTTGTTTTTTCAATTACTTAAACCGTTTATCCCTGCTAAAAGTACTTTATTTTATGTTTTCTTCTCGTTGATGTTATATTATCACTATTAGGGTGTGTGGATGTGCGTGTGGGTGATTGTATGCTCTAATCGGGTTATGTAGTTTAAATGTTTTATTTTTCTGTTCCAACTTTATATTAGTACTTGACATAAGTTAGATGATGATCATATATTTTCAATGTTGGATGTGGTGGTTTAACCCTCGACTTTCATATTCACTTTCGTGTAACCCTGTAAAAAAAATTTCGTTACAAAAATTAATGGTGTTATAATTTCAGTTTTTCGCCCGTAATATAATCTTCATAGGCCACACGTGGTTTCAGGATAACCTTAATGACCTTCTTAGGTGAAACCCTTGAGTTAAGTGGCTTTTTTAATCTATCCTTGTTATCTATAAGTATTAGTTCAGTATATATATATATCATTGTTATTGTATGGGGAAAATCCTCATCCGACCTTAGCATAAACTTGAATAAGTTACAATTATGTATGTATATCTTGGTTCTATCAAAACCATCATGGCATTCAATCTACTCTATACTTGTCTATACCATCAACCTATAGAAGGTACATATACTTTGATATTGTGGTCTTTAGGAGCATTATGACATTAATCATTCTTGCTAATTAATGTGAATAAGAAATAATTTGTGTAACCACTAAGTAAAAAATAATAATTGTAACACCTAAAAAATTACAACTAAAAAAATTCAATTTTTGCAGAAGCCAAAACTTAAAATAATCAAGTGTTATTTTCATACTTAATATAAGTCTGGTTTTCATACCATTATCATATCAAGTTCAATATAAAAATGTTAACAGGTTTAAACAAGGTAATAAGATAAATTTCATAAATATTGATAAAATTTTTGGAGATAAACCTCTATTATAATATAATTTAAAGTATAATAAAAGGAAACTATAGATCTAAGAGGCCATGAGGTATCCATGAAAAACTCGAAGTACTGGATAACTAATACTCTATTTCTAGCATAACATATACAATTACTCCTCCCTAATAATTACATTGAACTCAACAAATTCCTCAAGTAAACCATCAAATACTTACACATCAAAAACTGGTCATTTATTCGTGGGAATGAGCAACACGTATAAAAAGGTTGGCTAATGCTTTCATGTTGAGTAAGGTAACAAGTACATATCACTAGAGTAAGGTATGCATAACACAATGGAAATAGAATAAATCTAACATATAAATTATTCAAGATGTGATATGATCCAGGGATAAACCATATTAGTGTTTTCTTATTAGATAATCATACATTTCAATTATTTAGTTGCACTAAATTCATGGACCTTACTATTCGTTTCTATTGGAATGGAATGGTAGAACTTCTATAACAGAATGTGCCTGAATACTATTCTTGTTCAATGGAATGGATTAATACAACTTCTAGGGCATAACACATTCAATCCCTATGCTCATTTAGTGAAACAAACTTGTACAACTATAATGCCTCAAAATTTCATAACTTTTAGTTTCAAGTGTTTAACAATTTATTTGAAACCTAGCCCTTCAATCTAGGTCAAATTATCTTATTATTAATATTTAACCTGTAACCTAGATAAATTCTTAAATAATTTCTTTGATTATTTTTATCACTTTTCTTTTATTAAACCCACCCTAAGCTAGTTCATTTTTCTTTGGATTATTCTTCCTAACTAGTAACCTAACCTAACAAAACTAAACCCAAAGCAAAAATAAAATAATATTATCTTAACCCTAGCCCACCATTTCCTACCATATCCTTCTCTTGTGAAACTTCTTTTGCCTTATCGTGCTATTTTTCCTACCTCAAAACATGCTCCCTATCTCTCTCCACTTCTTACACACAACCTTACTTCACCTCTCTATTCAAATCATTTCCCCTTGACTAGCTACATAATCTCTTACTTCCTTCCATTTTTCTTTTAGACTCCAGCCAACACATAAACCATTTATTTTTGTTTTCCCATCTTTTTCTTCTTATTCATTATCCCCTACCCTAGTTCTTTGATCACACAACCCCATATCCTCTCCCTTCACCTTATTCTACCTCCAATCCTTGTTCTTTGTGTGTTTGTGTGTGTGTGTCACACAATTGTGCGCCACCCACACACAACCATGTGAGCCTCGCACAACCTATTCCCTTCTCACACACCCTAGTTGTGCCCGATTTTCCCTGCGCACTCATGCCCCAACCATGCCCCTTCTTCTATGTCACAGGCTCAACCCTATCCACATACATTTCCAACTAAGACCGAAGCCACCATTAGCCTCTCCAAACATCACAACCTCAATTTGTGCAACCCACATAGCCTCACCCTTCCACATTTCCATCCTTCACCTTGCATGTCCGAGCTAACAACCACTACCTCACCCTTTTTCTTCTCCTTGTGGAACCAATCGACACCACCCAACCAACCTCCATCTAGCCTAGCACCAACTACTTCCTCCCTGTCTCCCTTCCTCTCCTATGTGTTTCCTGCCTTTCTTCTCTCCTCGGCCTATGTTGTGTAGTCCTGCACTAGTGACCCTTTAGTACATGCCCAACTCACGTATCCTAACTTTTGTTGTGTGAGTGGCTCATTTTGGCATCCCTTGGTTGTGTGACCCCTCTATTCTCTTGGTTTGATTTTATTTTGTTAAGTGTTGCATTTAAGGTGATGTGATTAATTTGTTGTTTTGGTTTTATTTTTAGGTAAAAGATATTGACTTGTGGAGCCTAATAATTTTTATTAGGTTTCTTATATCTGTGTTTTGCTGGAAATCAAGCAATCCTTATACTTCACTAAAATACTAGATATTACATGGTAGCACATTTTGGTTTTATATATAAATTGTGTTAAGTATGAGTCATTATATTGTCATTATTTACCTAAAAAATTTAGCATAAAATTTATTAAAATGGAGCATGTTAATTTTTGTAAATTAGTATGGGTACGGAATTATGCCTAATATGTATTATTTATTGTTGAGAATGGGAATAAGAGATTTTGGATGAATTAGATATGTATGTTTGGGTAAAATGACCATTTGATATGTTTGATAATTTTATTGCATGCTAAATAATTTAATTATTTTATTTTATACTTTTTATGACATATTTATAAATAAAATGAAGGTATTATTCAAATGGGATGATAAGCAATAATTGTGGTCTCAAGGGAATTTTAGTTATTTTTGGCCTAATATGTCTAAATGTGAATAATTAAATCTAGGATGGTCTTAGTGTATTATCATGTTGACCTTAATATTATCTTTAATTATGATTGTCTTGAGTAATTAGAATGAGAAAAAATAGTTAGGTATGGAAATGGGAATTCTTATTGTATTATGTGATACATGTGATCACCATAATAAAACACTAATATTTAAAGTAAAAGACCTCAAGATCAGGAATTGTCACTTTTTAGGGGTCACTACCCTAAAGACGTGATTTAGCCCACAGTTGATAATGGATTTTTGCTAGTGTGCCTTAGTGCCACAACCAGGCCTGATATCTTACTTTATTTAGCTTTGTGGACTTATAGAGGATGTGCATACTTATGTATTAGGTGTCCTTATTAGTAGGGAATTGGTACCTTCATGTGTTAGTATGACTAGGATACTTTAGTGTCCTTGGGTTGATAATCCAAAGGATATTGTGTTTCCATTATGCGTTGGTATAATTGGAGTACCTTAGTGTTCCTAGGTTGAATAATCTCTCATCGAGTGAAAAAAATAGAAATGATTATTGTTTGAGTACAATAATTATTAGATTGACTTGGTAGTAGCCTTTACTCCTACTTGTGGTTTGGTAGTAACCTTTGTGCCTACCAATTGTTCTTTAGTAGTCTTTGTGCTTATCTCTGTTTATAGTGTGCCTTTAAGTTCTACTTGTGGTACTATGGATATTTTTGGGTTTTATATTGAGATATGAGATACATCATGAAGATTATGGTTATTATATTGAGGTTGATTCTAATCATTACTTTAGAGAGTATCCCTTGGATGTTTGGTTGGTTAGTTTCAATATGTTTTAAATGACTATGTATGAGTAGTATGTGGCTTGGTGATATTCTTAAATCAAATCTAATTATCGTATTTTTATCATTGCGTGTATCTTTCAGTGTTTCATACCATGTCGTGTTTTGATGCCTTCTATGTGCTTCGTGTGAGTTTTTTTTATATTAATTCTGTATAATGGGTTACTCAGTACTATAGTATTGATGGGTTTCGTATCGTGGACCCCTGATTATTCAATAGGTAGTGGTTTTTGCAGTTGAGATTAGTTTTTGGAATGAGAATTAGGACTATCTGGTGTCTTTTTGGTATTTTTGATCCAGCTATTCTTGGATTCTTATGTCCTTCTGTATCTTCTTTCATTTGAGTTTTGTAACCGCCAATATTGTTTTTATTCAAAATAATATTAATATGCCTTTGCTTTCTAAAATGATTCTTATAATTTTGTTATTAATTTAAGCGGAATAATATTTTTAGCCTTAGCAATTGAAATAAAAATGGTAGAGGAAATTGGACTTGTAAAAAGTGAGGCGGTAACACTGTATTTTTATTGTTTTAGATTCCATACTTAACTCTATAAATGAAATTTTTAAGTCTTAAAAATAGAGGTGTTACAACAACTTGGGTATGAATCACAAATTTTTTCACTTTAAATATTAATATATTACCACATGGATTATTAATTATCTTGGTTAAATAAAATACCAAATATAGTAAAATAGATTCCACTATGATTGAAAGATACAGAAGTAACGATAAGGATACAAAGAACTTGTCACAAGAGAAAAGACAATAACAACCTTATAAATTCTAATTCACAAGTAAATAATAACTCCATCTATAAGGCTCTCCAATTCACCTAATTTAACTCATTAATCTAAAGTAGTATTAAGAGCACCATCTTCAAAAATCATAACTAACTCTAATAGTTCACAAATAAAATATGAATGTTACCCTTTTGATTACTATTTCCTATTTAAACCATTTTTAATAAAACCGTACCTTATGTTATTCATAAATAATAAAAACACTTCACATATTATACTTATCATATTTTAGCCTATAAAATATGTATACGAAACCAAAATCCCATAGTTAACCCAAAAGGGTAAAAATACCTTTAGTTCACCTAACACATCTCTAAATGTATTATTTTTATACCTTATAACATGCTCATCTAAATCATAACATATTATATATCAAATTTATTTTAAAGACCTCAAGGAATATGATGATATACTTATTTTCCACAAAAAACTCATACAAGGCCAACTTTACTGCCAAGGCCGAGACACCCCTAAAAACCACAAAATTCTACAAGACTCCAAAATTCACCAAACTTACACACAACCACCCTCACATTATTAGCATATCTAACATGTAATTTCATTCAATTTAAAGTGTCTACAAAAATAAAAATGGCCCTATGGCCAAAATATCACTAGCCCAAAACCACAATTCTCATAACCTCAACATACTACACCAATTATAATAACAAAATATAATTAATTATACTCATCCAAGGGCATATTCTTATATATTATACCATTATGATTAAAATTTTATGGCAAAGCCTAGCATGACATAAAATATAGCTTTTTCACATAAAATCATGAATTTACTAATGTAACACATGAGCATGTATTTAAAATAAATCTTAACTTGATTTATAGCATAAAACATAATAACATGAAATTTTCTTCAAACTACCACATAACAAAACTTGAGCTCTAAACTAGAGACATGTACTCTTTACCAAAATCTACTCTTGTATCTAAGCACAAATTACTCCTAAACACCTTCATCCACCCTTTGATCACCTAAAACAAAAGTATAAGAATTAGATGACTAAAACATAGAAAGGGTTATAATGGACGAGAAGGTTTGAGTGGAGGAGAATAAACCCTCTAAGTTTTTAAAATAGCTTGAGGAATTAATGTGAGGAATACTTCACAACTCACAATTTTAATGTATTTTCCTAGCTAAAAAGAACTAATAAACTAAAACTTATAGATTTACAAGTGAGGAATGAAAAAAAAAATTAGAAGAAAAGGAGGGGAAGTAAATGAAGCGGAAAAAAGCTAAAACCACCACAACCTAAGGGAAATAAGACCAAGAAGAGAGGAGTAGAAGTGTAGGAAATTTTGCTAAGTATGAAAATGATCAATTAAAGGGTATAATTCCCTCATTAATATCAAAAATGGGTTGGATAGAGAAGGATAATTTAGATGTTAAAGTTTCTTGCAACTAAGAGAAGTAATGGGAGTGATTGACATACTTGAGAGAATGTAATAGAGTTGGTGGATTGCGATTGGGGTGATTATGGCTAGATTTTTAATTTGGTGAGAAAGGGTGTGGAAAATTTTGATCATAGGGGAAAAGGAGGTCTAAATTTTGAAGCTCCCAACAAAGTCAACAGTGATTATAAATGGCTTAGATATGGTAGAAGGTCCAATAAATTGTTAAAAGTAGAAAAAAATTACATAATTCCCAAAAATTATGAAAAATTAGGAAAAGGTGAGAAATTAATATAGAAACCCAAATATATAAATATTACACATAGTAATTGATTTCAAGTCAAAATAAATTAAAAGAATCAAGAATGGTAAAAAATCAACCAACTTTAGTTCATTGGAAGAAACTAGTGGTCGATGGTCAAATACCCTGAATGATAGGATTTGGAGTGTTGTTGGTCAATCAACCGAAGGTAAATCTTTGTTAGATTAATTGTAAAATAGAATTTGAAGGATATAAAGGTGAAAATGAGGGTTTGAGAGGTATGGATAAGGTGTCCACACAAGTTTATAAGGTTAGATAAGGGATTAGGAGACTAATGATCCATGAATTAGGGTTGGAAAATTTTGGGGTATTATATCACCACCCCCTTAAAAGAGACTTGATCCTTAAAGTTAAAATGTAAAGGTTTTGGAAGAAGTGAAAAAGGATGTAAGGAAAGGCAATTGCAATGGTTAAATTTTTGAGAGTAGGTACTACACTACTAGATACTACCCCCTTAAAAAAGAGTGGACTAAAACTTAACACATCTACACTAAAAGGCTTAAGATGTGTCTAGCATATGGCCTACTTTCACTCCCACATCACTTCCCTAACTCTATGGTGACTCTAGAGGACCTTTACAATTGGAATTGATCTTTTACGGGTTAGTCACACCTTCATGTCAAGAATCTACAAGGGTACCTCCTCATAGGATAATGAATCATCACACTCAATCTTGTCAGGCCTGATCACATGAGAAGGATCTACAACGTGATTCCTTACCTTTTAGATGAGAAAGTTGTTGTGAACTAGGACCAACTTGGGTAGAAGTATCAGGACTTAGGCAACCTCACCAACTTCCACACTAGGATCGCTTTTCCAACCAAACCTTTTCACCCCCTTGTTGGGTGAAACTCTAAGAAGAACTCTTTCCCCTAACACAAAACCATCACTGCATCATCTCTAGTTGTCTCAAATCTTCTAATGGTTTCAAGCGTAACACCCCCAAATTTTAGAACTTAAAATTGTCATTTTATAGAGTTAATAGCAGAAGCCAAAACACAAAACGTAGGGGTGTCACACCGCATCCAACATAGAAAAGGGACTCCCTATGCCCATTCCATATCAGGTGCAAGGAAAAAGTAACCTCATACCTATGAATCAAGTGTAGGAAGTACTTGATTCCACTATAATACAAGATATGAAATAGAAAGAAGGGAATAAATAGTAAAAACAAAGGATTAAGATACCAAAGAGAGAGATAGAGATATGTTGATAACCATACCCTTTACCAAATCATTTAGCGCTCGCCCAAAGTAAGCACATAAAGCTAATAATCATCAATTACCTACAAAATAAGGTAAATCTACTCGTGAGAATGAGAAGCACCCATAAAATGGGCGGTTAGTACGCTGCGTACTGAGCAAGGGAACAATACTGTCGAAATAGGGATACAAATAACACATGCTTTCAGATTAGATAATAAGTGAGATAACCAAATAAAAAGATAGAAAATGGTCAGATTCCTTTATTAAGTATAATCTATTTTCATTCTTTTACATACGTTGAGTGCAGGAACCCCACTATTCTTAAACCGGTGGAACAGTATGAAGCTCTTCTCGAGGATAACACACCTGAGCCACTATTCTTTCTGGTAGAACGGAGATTAAAAATATCCTCTCAGGCAAAATGCTCTTGAGACACTATTCTCCTTACTATATATATATATATATAGAAAAATAGATCACCTTGGTCCTGACTCATGTATTCTTACACTTTAAATCATTAGTATATGTTCCATAAGTTATAATGATACATTTTAATTTCATGATGAGTAGGGACCCCACTATTCTTAATCCGATGGAACGGACTAAAGTACCTTCTCAGGGCAAAACGCTCCCAAGACACTATTTTTTTCCGGTGGAACGGAGATTAAAAACATCTTATCAATGTAAAACACTCCCAAGGCAACCTCTAAATCTTAAACATGGAATAATAGTTTATCATTCCAAGATAGTTTGCCCCAAATTAGTCATTAAATTATTTAAGAACCCCAAATAGCAATAATACTTTCAAGAATTCCTTATACTATTATTATCATATTTTATTTCTCCTAATACATAAAATACCAAAATCTCCTTACTATCCCATAATCACCAAGTTACCCTTAAGCACAAATAAAAAAAAACCTTTATTTTATAAAATCGTATACCTTCCACACATTATTTTCCAAGTCCATAATTAATCATTATACCTCATGAGAATTCTTAAGACCATTATATCAAAACTCATTTAAACCCATATTTCAACCATAAGATATATATATTTCCATATATATGGCATTATCACAACAAAATCATAACATAATGGTGCATCTCACCTATTCTTACTTTTTTTCAATAATATAATATCCTTAAGCCCATATTTCATGTCATAGGATATATTTCCACAAATATGACATTATCAAAACAAAATAATAATGTTACCTCTTACCCATTCTTATTTTATTTCAATAACGTAATATCCTTAAACCCATACTTCATACCATAAGATATAATTCCCCAGCTATGACATTATCACAACAAAATCATAACATAATGGCACATCTCACTACTTCTTACTTTCTTTCAACATAGAATATCATGGTCAACACATGTTACATCATATATAAACAATATCATGAAAAAAACATATAACCATACAAGAAAATAACATCAAAACCCTAAACATCAAATAATATCCTTACCAACTAGGACACCGGGCTCTAAGCACGCAAATCTTGGACTTCCTCCTCTGAAGATACTGGAATACCACCTATGAAAAATAATAAAATTCATGGTTATGCTTGAAGAGTTAAATCGAAGGAGAAATAAAGGTAAAGAGGGTAAAAATAGATATAACCATAGTCAAATAGGAGCTTGAGATGTGTGGATGTGTAGAGGAATATGTGGTGGATCTATGATTAAAATTTGGTAGTGTTTGGACAAGGTTTGGGTGTGAAAATAGGGGTGCATGGCCAAGAATGGGAAGTTGTACAGTTGTGCAGTAGGCGGTGCAGCTCCTGGTCAAGAGAAAAAAAGATGCCCGTCTAGGCGATGTAAACGTTGTATGGCTGTGAAGCACCAAGCTGAGAGGAAAAAAGACGCACGACCAGGTGATGCAAGGGTTTCACGACTATGCAGTAGGAGATTTAAGTGTTGCATAGCCTTGCAGCAGGCAGTACAGAGGTCGTGCACTCTGCAACAATGGAACAAATAAGGGAAAGAAGAAGGGAAAAGAGACGGTGTTCGGCGGTGATGTGCGGTGACGGCGAGGGGGAAGGTTGGGGTGACCTTGGTGGTAGGTCCACTGCCCAAAGGGTAGAGAGTGGTGGCCGAGGTGTGGTGCTCGGTAGTGGAAATGGTGGTGCGTAGGCCAAAAATAGGGAAAGAAGGAAGAAGAAGAAGAGGAGGAGGAGGAGGAAAAGAGAGAAGGAGGAAAGGAGGAGGAAAAGGGAGCTCAGGCAATGACTATTTGACACAAGGATGGGCAGAATGAGGCAAAACCAAAGGGAGAGAAGGAGAGTGTGAAGTAAGTGTGTGTGTGTGTGTGTGTGTGTGTACACACACATGAGTGTGTATGTGGTGTGAATCAGGAAGGAAGAAAAGAATAGGGGGTGGTGTGCGATGGTGATGATGGTGATGGTGCAGCTGAAAGGTGATGATGATGGAGATGGTTATAGAGGATGGTTAGGGGTAGGGTAGTAACTATAGGGTGAGGGTGGTGATGGTCATATTTAGGTGTTGCGTGAGAAATGAAATGGTAGGATAATATGTGGTGTGTAGAGTGTGTGTAAGGGTGTGCAGTCAGATAGGGATAGGGGTGTAGAAGGAGAAGAAGAAAAAGGAGAAACGAAGTAAGGTGATGGGTGATGGATGTGGAAAGGTGATTGTGCAAGTTGGTGGTGCAAGTTGGTGGTGCAAGTTCTTACCAATTCAAAAGTGTAACTTGAGGTTGGCAGGAGGAAGAGAAGAAAGAAAGAAAAGAAAAAAGAGAAGGGTTGGGGGATTATTTTAGGGTGGTTTTGGATTAGCCAAGTAATTAGGATTAGTGATAATTTTAGCGGGTTTTGATTTTAGTTTACGAATTACTGTTTATCCGAGTCAAGGTTTCTGATTCGGATAAAGTTTGAGGATTAATGAGTTAGGTTAAGGCTAACATAGGATTTATTGAGATTATAATCAAATTAGGGCACTAATGACATGGGATTAGGCTAAGTAAATTTTTGGGGTATTACATTACTACCCCCTTAAAAGTAACTTCGTCCCCGAAGTCTATAAGTTTTGGATAGGGAAGAAGAGAAAAATGATGTAAGAAAGGAATTTTGGTGGTTAAACCCATCACAGTTACTACTATACTACCGGGTACTACCCTTGGTAGTACACCAAGTTACCTTCATCCTATCCTAGATAAAACGAACCTACTAAGTCATCTCCTCAATCAGCTCAACCCCCAAGATAATAGACTCATTGATGTTGCTCTAACTCGATAGGGTATGACACATGAGTCCATACAGTGCCTCAGACAATGTCATACCTATGTCAACATGGTAGTTTTTCTTGTAAAAAAAACTCCACCAAATGAGTATATATAAGACCCCAATTTTTACTACTAAAAATTTTTATTTTAATTGGAAGCGTATAATCAAATAGTTGGGTGTTACTGCTGTAATTGAGATAAGTATGGCTTACTCCACCATCCTTATGTCAATCACAAGGCAAAATGATTAGAAAATATAAAACATGATAGGAAGAAATGAGAATACTTTTAATAACATCAAATAAGTGTTTGGAGATCAACTCCAAATACAATATCAAAATAAAATAGAAGGGATCCCATGGAACTAAGAGTCCAAAAAGGTATCCGGGTAAAACTATAATCCAGATAACATGACTCTATGCCAAAAACCATGATACAAATAAATCTCTCCTCCACACATATAGCATCAAAGGCTACATAATTTTCCACTTGGTCCACATTAACCTGCACATACACATCTAGTTCATCTACTCATTGGATTGAGCAGCACCCATGAAACAGATGATCAGTACACTACGTACAGAGTAAGGTAATGGTACAGTCAAGAAGGGTTACACATGATACAAGAGTTTTCTTAAGAAAATCATATATGTGTAAATCAAAGAATGCAAGATAATTATTGATTCCAGATCTTTCATTAGATATACCATATTTCAATATTTTATTTACATTGAGTTCAAAGACCCCACTATTCTTAAACTGGTAGAACGATCTGAAACACCTCTCAGAGACAACACACCCGAGCCACTATTATTATCTAGTGGAACATACCCAAAACCTCTCAGAGTAAATTATCCTGAGCCACTATTATTAAATGATGGAATGAT
The DNA here is from genome assembly GCA_030549775.1 of Tamarix chinensis. Classification (NCBI taxonomy): domain Eukaryota; kingdom Viridiplantae; phylum Streptophyta; class Magnoliopsida; order Caryophyllales; family Tamaricaceae; genus Tamarix; species Tamarix chinensis. The sequence continues at coordinate 16,977,853 of CM060172.1, read as the reverse complement.
CTAAAGCATCTCTCATGGACAACACACCCAAGACACTATTATTATCCGATAGAACTGACTCAACACCTCAGTGCTGACTAACGTAGTCTTCCACTTTAAATGATTAGTATCTTTCCATTTATACTTGATCTCATAATTGTATTTTCATTCATGTTGAGTATAGGGCCCCCCTATTCTTAATCTAGTGGGATGACTGATGCACCTCTTAGGGATAATACACCCAAACCACTATTATTATCCAGTGGAAAAGACCCATATAAACACCCCTGCCTGGCTCACATGATTTTTTACTTTAAATGATTAGTACATTATTCAAAGTTGATTGTTTATTATCATGATGAACTCATATAAATGTGTAACACATATAATTAAACAACATAAATACAACCACGTAATTATCCTCAAATAATCATAATACTTTTAGGGTAGTCAAGACAATCATATTATCCCAAAGGTCTTATGAAACCCAATACTAATACATATAAATTTCCAATCATTATTCAAAGTATATATCCTCTGTTTCTCATTGATATCTTGTATCCAACATTATACCCAAATACGTACTTACATAATGGCATTGCTCTCAAGAATATCATTTTATAGCATTTCTATAAATACATTACTCAACACAACATACTCCACACAAAAGCACATACAAAAATACAAGTATCACATAAAACCCTAGCTACAATATATATCCTTACCAACAAAGACACCAGACTCTATGCACATAAATCATACACCTCCTCTGAGAACACCAGAAGATCACCTATGAAAATAAGATAAAAATATGATTACGATTGAAGATTAAAATTGAGGAAAATGTTAAGGTAGATGAGGGTAAAAATAGCAATAACCGGAGTCAAATGGAATCTTGAGTCATTTGGAAGTGTAGAGGAATGTATGGTGGAGATATGGTTAAATTTTGGTGGTGTTTGGACAAGGTTTGGGGGTGAAAATAGGGGTGCATGGCCAAAAAAGGAAAGTTCCACGACTGTGCAGCAGGTGGTGCAGCTCCTAGTTGAGAGAAAATAATATGCACAGCCAAGCGATGCAAAAGTTGCACAGCTGTGCAATAAGAGTGCACAGCAGACCGAGAGAAAAAAAGACGTAGGCCAGGCAGTGCAAAGGTTGCACAGCTATGCAGTAGGAGATTTAAGTGTTGCACAGCCGTGCAGCAGGCAGTGCATAGGTCGTGCACTCTACAAAAGTGCGATAGACAAAAGGAAGAAGAAACGAAAATAGCTGGTGGTTTGCGGCGATGGCCGGCAATGGCGAGAGGGAAGGTTGGGGTGACCTTGGTGGTCAGTTCATTGGCTAATGGGTGGATAGTGGTGGCCAAGGTGGAACACGGTGGTGAAATGGGTGGTGCGAAGGCCAAAAACACGAAAAAAAAAGAGGAAGAAGAAGAAAGAAGAAGGTCAGGGAGGTGATGGACAACGATAAAATGGAGGGAAGAGAAGTATATATACTAGTAAGGTAGTGTGCCATGGAGGAGAAAAATGGCAGGGGAGTTGATGACAACAACGATGATGATTAATAGAGAATAATAAGAGAAAAGAATAGGGTGATGGTGATGGTTGAAATTGATGGAGATTGGCCAAAGGCACGAGGGATGATGATAGTGGTGGTTAGTGAGGGTGGTGCACGAAGGAGACGTGTATGGGAGAAAAAAGTAGGAAAGGTAATGTTGGTTGTGGTGGTTCTAATGGCCGAAACAAAGTAGTAGCAAAAAGGAGTAGAGTGTGATGGTGAGATGATGGTGGTGTGTGTGTGGTGATGGTGTTAAGGTGCAGTAGAGGCACAAGGGTGGTAGGCTGATGGTGAGAGGATGCATGTGAGAGGCAGGGTGATGGTGATCAAGTAGAGGAAGAGAAATCCTTCATGCCACAAATTCAATGCAAAAGAAGACGGAAAGGAAAAGAAAAGAAAAAGGAAGAAGAGTTTGGAGGTTAGGATTATATTAGGTGATTCTGAATTAGCCAAGATAGTTAGGATTTAGCAGAATTTTTTGCAGGTTTTTATTTTGGTTTATGAATTATGGTTTATTCGAGTTAAGGTTTCAGTTTCAGTTAAAGTTTTGGGATTAAAAAATTAGGTTGAGGCTAAAAATAAGATTTTTTTATATTAGAATCAAATTAGGGTGTTAATGACGCAAGATTAAGCTAAGAAAATTTTTGAGGTATTATAGTATATCCTCCCAGCTGCCCACAAAATAAAAGGCTCAAACCCTCAACATGTCCTCCACGGTTTAGACCATCCTCTTAGTCTACCCATACATAGCTAGGTAAAGGATAGTAATCATCCTCAATTATGTGACTATAGCCTGCTACAAATTTCTCCAAAAATGTGAAAAGAACCTAGAAACCCAGTTAGAGACTATGTTAATAAGTGTATCATACCAACTCACCACAAGCTTCATGTGTACCTTAGCCAATTGTCCAACAGCTAAACTAACCCCACAAGTCTACAATGCTCTATCTTGACGTTCTAACTTGTATGACATTTGGATACAAACTCATCTTTCTTTACTTCATGCGAGGATACCAATAGATCATCTTAAGGTCCTTATACAACTTATCCCTTTCTAAATGGACTAAATACGAAATATTTTTACCCTCCTTAAAAATGTGTTGCTTTAAATCAATGCAACTCTATGGCATACACCAGCAACCCTTGTAATCGAGGCTACCATTCTCATGAACATAGAAGTTCTCAACTCTATCCTCATGTATATTGTGTTGAATCCATTTGAACTTGATATCGCTAGGTTACCCTACTCGAATCTCATCAAACATAGTTGGTATGATGGTTCACACACTCATTTGAGCCTCCAAATCCCTATATTACTACCATACAAGAGCTTAAAGAGTGTGATATATTCCTGCTCAAGGAATTTGCAACGATGTTGGCCTTACCCTTGTGGTATTCAACTCGATATCATAATCCTTCACTAACTTTAGCCACCTCCTTTACCTCATATTCAACTCCTTTTGAGTAAATATATTCATGAGACTCTTGTGGTTGAAAATAATCTGCATTATGTCCCATAAAGATAGTGCCTCTATACCTTCATCGTGAAGATAAATATGACTAACTCTAAGTCATGGGTCGGATATTTCTACTCATGTTGCTTCAAATAATGAGAAACATAAGCTACCATTCTAACATGTTACATCAATAATAACCCATTTCATTCTTTTACACATCACTATAAGCCTATAATCCATCTGACTCTGATGGTAAATTCAAAGCTGGTGTTGTAGTCAAACACCGCTTCAACTCCTGAAAGGTGCCTTCCTGATGCATATTGTTAAACAAATTGAGTCAGGATAAGTGTGTTGGAGATGGGTAGATTCCAACAAAAAAAAATACATAGAGAAGGGGAAGAAGACAGGAGGTGAACTTAATCTTGATAATCTTCAAGATCAAGTGCTTACATCAACCAACTAAGATTTCAACTCTTAGCTTAAATGGTGTAAGAATTTTGACACATTCACAAGATCAAACTTTAGCCTTGAGAATAAAGATGGTTTGACAACAAGGGTGTTTTTCTTCATTCGAATTTGACTCTCCCTTTAACCCCTCCACTCTATATAGAGTGTTAGTCAACATTTAGGAAATATAAAACAAATCTAAACCGTAATGAGTAGATTTGGCTACACCATAACCATAGTTGGCACTAATACAAATTAACTAAGGTTACAACATTATAATCAGCTAATGCTAATTATTTTTGACACTTTATATCCGTCCATCACATGATGGGTACTATTATAACCTATGAAAAGGCTTAGAAAATATAAAACACGCATTAGGAAAGTCTAAAAACTTACTTTAACTAAGTTTAGCTGAGAAAGGAAACTTTGGTTTGAAGGAGGTCCTCTCAGTAGGATGGCTGAGTTGCTTGACACTTTGGAGGTTACTTCTCCATGATTTTAAGCCTAATTTGAAGTTCTTGATCTCCCTAAATTTACTTCCCAATGCCCCTTAATTCTTGCAAATGAAATGGCTTCCTTTTTTTTGGTTATCTTCGACCGAAAAATAGTTAAGTGTAGAGGTGGATAAAATGTGGCTTTGTTGAGCCATAATGGAGACAGTCTATAAGTGTCTTATGAGCCATAATGCAGCCAAAATGGATCCATCCACACCTAGGGTTGATTTCTTGTTTTGGTGCTTACATGACTGCTAGATAATCTTGTAATTCATTAACCCAAATGAGAAGAGTTTTGAAGTCTTTATCTTTGTAAAAATTAAAAAGTAGATTATCTTTATTTTGGGTTGCTCCTACATCACTTCACAAGCATTTTCCTAGTAAAATCTGGTGGTCTTATTCAAAATGTTTGTCAAAGGATGATCTACCTTTGAGAATTCATGGATATCCCAACCTCAAGTGGATCTTTAAGAAGACACCAGCTCCTCATAGCTAGGGATGACAATGGGGATTTATCACCATCCTTAAACTCAAAATAAATCCCCATTCTATAAATTTCAGTAACAAGGATTTACCATTCCAATTCCCAAAGGAAATACTTTGGTTTTCAACTCCTGAGTGCTACACAAGTACATAGGATAACCTATTTGCACCAATAAGCAAAATGTATGAGTAGATACAACATTCATCATAGGATTAGAATTACATATCCTATAAGAGACCCTAGAACTCTGAGGTCTTTATAATACCAAAGGCTCAGTGTCTGCCTAACTTATTGATCCCTAAGATCGAATAAAATTCCTAAAGGTTTACCTCAATTAAATCCAAAAGTAAGTATACCGTACCTATCTCTTGGGTAACATTCAATTAGATTTTAGTATAGTCTAATATATCCCTTGATGGCAAGGAAACATATATAGATACGCAAGTAGATAGAGACAATGCAACTCTAGCAACAAAGTCAGTAGACACAAACAAAAGTAAAGCACCCAAGTCAAATAATACATTCGCTAATAATGAAAGGATGGAAAACATACCAATAAATATGTCTTATTATCAATTAGACTATCACCATCTTCCTAGATGATGAAGTTCAGGCACCCACTAATTTGTCATCCCTGAAATCCTCCATGATACCCTCTAGAACTCTAGGCATGTTTTCCTCCCTGACGGAATGTGCAAGGTCCTTATGGTCTCACCATAGCCTCCCTAGGTTGTACAGTAGCTAGAGCGAGTACCATCTACTACTAATAATGTCGGTGTAGCTAAAGGTTTGACACTAGTATACCTACTAATACGGTACAAACAGTCCTTGTGGCTTGTAATAACCCCTCTATTGCTGACACTCATTAGGTCAATGATCCCCACTAACCACAAACTCAGCAAAGGATGGATCTCCCCTTGTAATCTTATTTCAAGTGATCTAAGCCACAAAAATAGCAAAAGAAGTACATATGTGGTCCCTTTTGTTTGATCTACTTATTTGGCTGACCCCTAGATTAATAACTCTAAGGTCTATCACTGTGATGTTGAACCTTTACCCTAGAACCCAACGTCTCAAATTTCTTCTTACCTAGAATGGAAGCCTACACCTAAACCATGGTGGTGGTAACATACGCCCCCACATATAACATTGCCATATAGTGGAACACCACTCCACCCATCATCCTCTGGATGTTAAAAGGAAGCCCCTAATCAAATTGGAAGGCCATAGTAGCATCACCTGTTGATATACCCAAAGAAGACATCAACAAATCTGTGAATCATGCATGATAATATCTCACCTTCACACTCCCATGATTTAGCTTCATAAATTACTTAATATTATCCCTCTTAAGGCCCTCAAGATGAAATCACATGTTGAGTGTTATCTTGAAGTCTTCCAAAAACATTGACAATCTTCCCTAAGAAATAAGACCTAACCACTAGGTGTTCGATGATATCCAAAGGAAATACATAACTATGCTCACCCTAATGGCCCACGGGCAATCGATTGCCTTGAAAGATCTATCAAAGTCTGAAATTCAACCCTCCAAGATTATTGAATTCTTCTTTGTGACATACAGCGATGGGTGATGAGCAAATACCCTAAAAAGATAATCCACAACTATACCCTCCTATGGGTGATACAAAGGTGGTGATGGTGGGGGATGAGGTGTGGCAGATGCTAAAAAAAACCTCCATGAAGACCTCAAAAGCCTCCTTTAAATGACCAACACACCTATTCAGAGCCATGCTGAGCTAGCCACAAGGCATAACACATGCTAAGATAAGTATTTATATCATAATAACATGTAAAACACATAAACACACTTATATGCCACCTAACCTACCCATTCTTGACTCATCACAACTTAATGTAGGTTTTCTAATAATTGAGTTTTATAAAATACAAAATATACCAATAAAATCATATAAGGACCATATGAGAACCAATTTTTTAAAACCCAAACACAGTAATTAAAACTAAGTCTTTGATACCAACTTATAACACCCCAAAATTTACTAATAATTTTTTTTGTGGAAACTAAACGTAAAATAATCATGTGTTATTGTTACACTTAATACAAGTCTAGTTTTCCTACGATTCTCATATCAAGTGCAAGGTAAGAATGTTAACATGTTTAAACAAGATAATAAGAGAATGAACGATATTTCATAAATATAGATAAAATTTTTGAAGATAAACCCTAAGTACAATACAAGTTAAAGTAAAACAAAATAAAAGGTATTTAGACAAAAACTCTAGCTACCAGATAACTAAGACTCTATGTCTATTCCAACATATACAATCAATTCTCCCCGAGAAGTGCAAAAGTGCATTAAACTAAATAAAGTCCTTAAGATAATCATCAAATACATGCACGACAACAACTAGGTCATTTTCTAGTACGAATGAGTAGAAATGATGAAAATGATGGTCAATATTTGCGCATTAAATAAGATAAACAATACATATCACTAGAGCAAGGAATAAATAACACATTCTAGAAATAGAAGAAAACTAACATATACATTATTCAAAATATAAGACGATCTAAGGGAGAGATTTTATCAAGTTTCCTTATTAGGTACACACACATTTCACTTATGTAGTCACATGAAAAATAAGTACTCCACTATTCTCGTTTGATTGAAAAAACTAGTATAACTTCCAACATAGAACACTTCTAGCCATTATTCTCATTCAATGGAATGGGTTAATGCAAAATTTAGATCATAATACACATGACCACTATTCTCAACTAATGGGATGGATTGGTATAACTTAGTATTCAATCATGTGTTCTTTCATTTAAATATTAATGCCTTACCACGTGGATTATTGCTTATCTTGGTCATATGAAGTATTATATGAATTACCAAATATTATCAAATTTATTTGAAAAGTTGATAATAATTTAAATAATTAAGATGCATCATGATTATAACATATTGGACATGTTATGATCACATAATGGGTATGGCATAAGAGCTTATATTAGACACAAAAGAAACATTCACAAGAGAAAATGTCATAATGAACTTATAAAACCCTAGTATGCAAGTGCACTATAACTCCACCTATAAAATTCTTCAATTCATCAAATTTAACACACTAATCCAAAATATTACTATAAACACCATATCCAAAAATGATAACCTAACCCTAACATTTAAGACATAAAATATGTATGTTACCCTTTTGGTTAATATTACTTATGTAATCCATTATCCATAAAACCATAATTATGTTATTCATAAATAATCACCACACTTCACATATCATAATTATCATATCTAATACCATATAATAATTATGAAACACCAAAATCCTATATTTAACCCAAAAATATCAAAATACCCTTAGTTTACCCAACACATCTCCAAATATATTATTTTATAACTTATGTCATACACATCCAAATCCTATCATATTATATATCAAATATATTAATATATTGTAAAGACCACAAGGAATATAATAACATACGTATTTTCCACAAAAACTTAGAAAAGGACAACTTTATCCTTAAGGTTGAGACACACCTAGGATCCACAAAATTCTACAAGCCTCTAAAATTCACTAAACTTACACAAAGACACTCTCACATTATTAGCAATTCTACAATGTAATTAAATTCAATGATAACATTCCAAAATATTCATAATGGCTATACAGTCAAACCATCATAAAATCACAAATCTTGTAGCCTCAACATACTACAACAATTAAAATACTTAAACACAATCAATTTTACTCATATAAGGACATATTGATATAACATATTATTATAATATGCTTGAGATTTTATGAAAAACCTTAGTAAGGCATAAAATATCACAATTTCAAATAAAGTCACAAAGTTCATTAAGTCATGAATTTATTATTATAACATATGAACATGAATTAAAAACAACGTCTGACATGAGTTTTAGCATAAAACATGATAAGATGAACTTTTTTTATAAAATTGACACATAACAACACTTTATCTCTAAAATAGAGGCATGTACTCCTTACCATAAGCTAATCTTGCATTTAAACAAAAATTACTTCTAAACACCTTCTTCCACCCTTTAATCACCTAGAATATATATATATATATATAAGAATTAGATAAAAGAATCATAGCAAGGGTTAGAATGGAAGATAAAAGTAAAAAAGAGGTGAATAAACCCTCTAAGTTTCAAAAATGTCTTGAGGAACCAAGGTGAGGAATATTTTCAATCCAAAATTTTTATCCACTTTTTTTGGTTAATAAGAACTAAGTGGAGAAAAGGAGGGGAGTTCAATGATGTAGGGGAAAGAAGCTAAAGACCAACATAACCTAAGAGCAAGAAGAATAAGAAGATAGAAGAGAGCAATGTAGAATTGTAGGAATTTTGGCTAAGCATAAAAATAACCAAGAAAATGGTATAAACCCCTTATGAATGTCAAAAATGGACATGATAGAGAGGAAGAATTCAAATTAGAGGGTTGATCACAAGTAAGAGAAGTGATGGGAGTGATTGGAATATATGAAAGTGTAAAAGAGTTGATGAATAGTGATAGAAGTGATTATAGTTACATTTGTGATTGAGTGAGCAATGACATGACAAGATTTGAATCATGGGGGTGTAAGAAGGTCTAAAATTGGAATCCCACATTTCTAAGGAAGTCAACAGTTATTAAAAATAACTTAGGTAAGGTAGAATGTCCAACAATTTATGAAAAATGACAAAAACATTTCCAATAATTTGAAAAATTAGAAAAATGTGAGGAATTACTTTAGGAACTCAAATATATAAATATATGTGGGATATGAATTGATTTAAGATTAAAAGAAGTTTAAAAAAATCAAAAATTGTGAAAATCATCCAACTATGGTTGACTAGAAGAGGTTGGCAGTTTACCACTAGGACGCCTTAGATGATAAGGTTTTGAGTGCTATTGGTCAATCAACCAAAGGTAAGACCTAGTTGACTACCAATTTTTTGAATTGAAAACTAGGATTTGAAGGGTAGAAAAGTAAAAATGAGAGATTGAGATGTATGGATAAGGTGTCTGTAGAAAGTTTAAAGGTTAGAGAAGGTATTAGAAGACTAATCACCCAAGAATTAGGGTACGTAAAGTTTGGGATATTATAATAACATTAATCGTACTCTAAGTTTACTTTATGTTATGAATGTGATTATATCGTTTGTTATCACATGATTTATTTTATGTGTACCATGAGTTATGTGTGGCATGATATGTCTTTTAATATAATTATATTACTCTATTCACAAGTTCTGACATGTCCATTTTATGGACATTTACTCATTTTCAAGATTAGATGACCCTATTAATGTGGTGAAAGTATTAAATGACTTCCTTGATGACTCTGATGCGCTACCTATGAATGAGTGACATCTTTATTTTTTAAGGGGTTTAGGTTATAGAGTCATTATTTGGGTATCATTAGGTATCTTATTCTCTTTAGGTTACATTCTTTAGGACTCTTAAAATCTATGTTTCCCTTTGTTGTATTTTGAGAACTATTATATTATAGTTATATTTCAAGCTTCCTTGTATTTCCTTATTATTTATCTATGCATTGTTCTCTATTTATCCTGGTTAAAAATTAACATTTTGGCATTGTACTTACTTTGAGAATGGTTTGGTGACTATACTCTTATAGTAAGTATTACGATAACACTCATTTATTTTCCTTAATAACTTTCATAATAAAAAGTTTTCAACGGTGAATTTGAGGGGTGTTACATTAGTGTTGGCTTATTAAAGAGTTGAATTTGAGTTGGACCTTTGTTAGGCCATGCTTGATTTTTGTCATGTGTTGAGTTGTGAAAACATGTTTATCCTTTAAGGTTGTGACCATATATGTTTATTTTGTTTTAAGCACAATTTTTTATTATTTTATGATTATGTGCAATGTGGAAATGTTACATCTTAGAAGGCATAATGATTTACTAAATACGAATAAGTTATACTGATGCTATATTAAGTGGCTTTGTTGTAGGTTGATGGTAGCTTGGGTTTGGGTCAAAGTGTTTGGGGCTATCTTTTGCCTCTTCTTCAAGTTTTATGCTTGTTGTTCTTGTTGTTTCCTTTCGAGACATTGAGTGTTGTAAACTCTGTGTATATTATACTGAAATATCTCTATTATGATCTTATCGATTTTTGTTGCTCTTTCCTCAATCTTAGATTAAGTGTTCACCACACTTAATCCTCATACTTGAGTTGTTTTGGCATTCAATCTGAAATGGGATAGGTATTAATACTATATCTTTTCATATTAGATGTGGTGATAACACCTAATATTTTATATAATTACTTCCACTAAAACAAAATGTTACAGCACTAAATTTGGGGTTGTTGTAATATTATTATTATTATTACTTAATTTGTGTAATTATTTTGTTAAGTATAGTCCTAGGGTTAAGAAAAAGTATATTTAAATTCTTTTCTAAATAATATTAATTTAATTATGCTTTAAGATCTCTCCTTGTTACTATTGTGTATCGAATATGAAATGAAAGAAACAGCATAATTTTCAAACAAAGGGAGATGATGCCACCACAAATTGGCCGCTGTTGGTTTTGGACTAGGCTCATAGGATGCTAATATTACATAAAAAGTGAATCATTTGCTAAACTTGCTCATTGTATAGATAATATGACCACTTAGCTGTATTATAATTTTGTTGCAGTTGTTAGCTACTGAGTCTTATCTTGATATACCTAAACATTTGATATTGGAAGTAATAAAATCATTACATTATTTACCAAAAGAATATTAATTTAAAGATATATGACAAATACACATGTTTTAAATTAATACCTTATACATATTTCCTTTTCTAAAGCTATCATTTAGTACTATATATATATATACTAATAAAATATTAAAACATATATTAATAATAGAAAAACATATCATATTATTTCTTCTATATCATAGCTAATATTTGTTTTCATATGAAGCTTAAAAAAGCTTGAGGTTGACATGGGAGAGTAACCATTAAAAATACGGAGGAATAATCTTTAAATGAATCTAGATTAAGATGAATATTATTAGTTGTGATATACGGTCTACAGCGAGACCCATAGATGTTATATGATAAGGCTGATCATGTAAGAACATACCGACATGGAGAGGTTGATATGAATATTTGGTACCTGCTAGTATTAACAAATGACAATATTTTGTAAAGCATATCCGTGTACGTTGATAATATGGAAGTTTTCGTTTAGTGACTCTTACAGCAAATTTTGTCTGACAATATAAAAATTTGCGGGCCTCAAACCACATGGACCCATATGTGTGGGACCACCATATCAACATGTTATGATGCGAGGCTTGCAGTGTGCGGTGGAAACTTATATTTATATATATATTACATGCGAGGCTTGCAAATGTGCGGTGGGTTTCCATTCCATAAACATATCTGCATATAATATATCTATATATATATATATATATATATATAAGGGGAAAGACATAACATAAGGTGCACGTCTCTACCGAAAGGTACAAGAGACAACATTTTATAATGTGATGCTTGCAGTTTGTGGCAGTGGTATTAAACCGGTCATAATTATCAAACCTAACTGTTATTTAAAAATTATGTATTTACTGTGTACATTATTTAATTTGACCAATCTTTTCTCTCTCTATCTCTCAACTGACAGACTAAACTTTTCTCTCTCCCTATCTTCTCTCTATCTCTCTCTCAAATTTCAATGCAAACTCTCCTCTCCGAGAAGAAATTTCAAAGCAACGGCAAGGTAAGTTTGATATTTTATTTTTAATTTATAATTTATAATATATAATTATCTATAAGTATAATATTTTATTTTTATTAGATCTAGTAAAAGTATTTTTTATTAATTAGATCGGATAAGTAAATTTTTTTTAAGGAGACGGAGAGATCTGGGTAGGTTTTGACAAATTAGACCGAAAGAATGGGCAGATTTCGGCAAAATAAACCGAAGGAAGGGAGGGGTTTCGGCTAATTTTGCCGATGTAAAGCTGCGGATCCGGTAAATTGAACCGAAGAGATGGCTTAGTTTCGGCTATTTTTGTCGATGTAGGGGTCTCGATTCGACAAATCGTGCCGATTCCCGGGACGAATTCGAGGGCTAGGGTTTCGGTTAATAATAATTTGTTAATTATAATTTATTTTAATAATTTATTTTGATTATGGTTAATTGATTAATTTTAGGATGTAAAATTATATATAATAATTATAATTTATTAATAATAGTAATTGTACTCCAATATTCTAATTAAATTTAGATTTGGTAAATTATATCTTTATTGTATAGTTTTGGTTATTAGTAGGATATATAATTATATATACTAATTATGGTTTATTAATTATATTGATTATGCACTAATATTTTAACTAAATATAGGTTCGGTAAATTATCTCTCTATTGTAGGGTATTTTCTATTTTTTGGAAGTGTAATTATATATATTAATTATAATAATTATGCTCACATAATTTAATTAAATATAGATTTGGTAAATGATCTCTCTATTGTAGGGTATTGGCTATATATTTGATGTGTAATTATATGTATTAATTATGGTTTTTTAATTATATTAATTATGCTGTCATAATTTAATTAAAGATATGTTCGCGTGTATTATCGTTAGGGTATCAGCTTAATGATTATAATTATAATTATAATTATAATTATATTTATTAATAATAATTTGTTAATTATAAATTATGTTAATAATATATTTTGATTATGGTTAATTGATTAATTTTAGAAAAATATATTTTTAGATTTATTATACTCTAATATTTGAATTAAATATAGGTTTTAGTAAATTGTCTTTCTATTATAGGATTTTGGTTATTTTTAGGATGTAAAATTATATATATTGAATATAGTTTATTAATAATATTAATTTTACTCAAATATTCTAATGAAATATAGGTTTGGTAAATTATATCTCTATTCTATAGTTTTGGTTATTTGTAGGATATAAAATTATATATATTAATTATGGTTTATTAATTATATTGATTATGCACTAATATTTTAACTAAATATAGGTTTGGTAAATTATCTCTCTATTCTAGGGTATTGGCTATTTTTTGGATATGTAATTATTTATATTAATTATGTTTTATTAATTATAATAATTATGCTGTCATAATTTAATTAAATATAGGTTCGATAAATTATCTCTCTATTCTAGGGTATTGGCTATATCTTTGAAGTGTAATTTGTATATATTAATTAAGGTGTATTAATGATATTTGTTAATTATAGATTTTAATTATGGTTAAGTTGATTAAATTTTTTATTATGTTTATAGATTTTTTAATACTTTGTTAATTATGTTATTATATTATTTATATATGATTAGATGTTTATTAGATTTAATTATATTTTCATTAAATATGGTAAATATTGTTATGTGATGGGGATTATTCGTAAATGTTTTTAATTATATTGATAGAATAATAGGTTAGATTTGTTTAATATTTTTCTTAAATGTATTTATAATAGATAAAATATGTTTATATTTGAATTATATTTAATTATGTTGCTAATTTTTATGGAATATATTTGGATAATTCTGGTTGGATTATTGAAAAAATAGATGAGGACATACCATAATTAAGTATACTTTAGTTGTTATATTATACTAAACTCCTACTAGTAATGTAATCCCCCAAAAATTTCGAAAACCTATATTTTAATAAATTACTTTTATTTGGAATAAAATTGCTTTAAGATTATTTATTTTAATTATTTTATGGATTTTGGAGTATGTAAATTTGGATAAGAGTATTTAATAAATTAAAAATAAATATTTTGCTATTTATCATATTGTTTTATTTAAATAATTTTCCAAACTAATATTTTACCCACTTTATCCTTTTTAAATTAATATTTTAGATTATAATGAATTACATTATTAAATTAAATAATTTATCAAGAATATTACGTTTTTATGATTTTATAAATTGATTTAATTTATTTCCCCTATTTTCCCATTTTTCCTTTTTTTTCCTTCTCCTTCTCTCCTTTTCTTCTTTCTTCTCTTTTCCTTTTTCTCCCCCTTGGGCCGCCCGCCCGGCCTGCTCTCCCTTCTCCCTGCGCATTGGGCCTTCGGCCCGCCTCCTCCCTCTTCTCCCTCGCGCACACCGCCCAGCACACCAGCCCAAACGCTTCCTTATTTTTCCCCTGGACCGGCTGGCTCCCTTCTTTTCCTGCGCCGGTCCAGCCGCTCGCCCAGCCCTCTTCTCCTCTCTTCCTCTACCTCTGCCCGACATGCTCTCGTCGCCATGCCAGCCCTGCAACTGCGGCCGCCTGCCGCCACCACCTGTTCCCTCTCCCTCTCTCTCTTCCCCGTCGTTTTCCTTCCCTTTTCGAGCCAAACCAGCCCTGGACCACAGCCCCACATGCTCTCTCCCTTTCCTTCTTCTTCCCTCTTTTTCCCCTGCCACCCGACCACCATCTGCCACCTGCAGCACCGATCGCCGGCCATCCCTGCCCCTCTCTTCTCCCTCTGCTTTTTCTCCATCTCCCCAGCCCTCCATTCCCCTCATTTTCGAGCCCTTCTCCTTCCCCGAGCTCTCTCCTCTCTAATCTCTCCTTCCTTCTCCCTCCATTTCTTCCCCGGTTTTTTATCGCCACCGCCCGCCGCCACTTGAACCACCAAGACCAACCCCTGCCACCGCCTCTTCCGCCGTCGTCTGGCAACCTCTACCGCCACCCAACCCACCTTTCGACACCCTGCAACCCCCTCTACAACCGCCATACCTTAGTTGGCCGAAAACAACTCTTGAACCCCTCCATTTTTCCCTCTCCTTTTCCTTCCTTCACAACCCCTTCCCCTCGACCCTTCTTGGCACCCAACTTCGCCGCCTTGCCTCCACCGTTTCCGCCGCCCTACGCCGCCGTGAAACCACCCTTAGCCTCCACCTACACCCCCTCTTCACTTCTGCACCATTTCCCTGCCTTAGAACCTCCCCTAACCACCTTCTTTTCTAGCCTAAAGACCCTAACCCGAAAATAATAAATCTTGCTTCCTTCACCCCCCCTTCGAACCCTTCCACCCCTCATTTTTGCATGAAACTCACGCTGCTCATGCAGCGTGAGCTCCCCTTTATTTTGAAAATTAATTGGCTAATTTTTAAGGTATAATGGTATTTTATGTAAAGTATTTATTGATTAAATTTTATAAAGTTTTATGCTTGGATTCTTATTTCTAACATAAATATGATGGATATTATTTTTAGGTGTTGAGTTGCTAATTATGCTTGGTAAGATTTGATATTTCGCGGGATTAAGGTAACCGTTAATCCTCCCTTAAATATATGGAAAAATGTATGCTAGCACATTAGGGGTTTAGTATGATTTTATGCATGTTTGGTGTGCTTAGCATGATATGTATATGGTTTCTTATATTGTTTGATAAAAAGGAAAAGCATGATAACTTTTGTGCCATATGTAGGTATGTTAATTAAGGAAGGAGTTTGATTATTGATGGAAATGTTAAATGCTTGTTTATGATGTATTATGTTGCTAATGTATGAGTAATATTATTGTCTAAGGGTATTTTAGTAATTTTGCTTATGAAGTATGTGACCTAATGTAGGTAAATGCTAATGAGTATTATGTTGAATAATGACATGTTGGTGGACTTAGATGATAAGAATGAAGTGCTAATATCATTATTTTATGTAGTGTTAGTAAATTCATAAAAATGGTGAATAGAGGGGTTGAATGGAAATTTTATAAGTGAAAAAGGTATTTCAGTAATTTATAAAGTAAAAGAGGTGTCATGATAATGGTACAAGTAAAAGGGGTATGGTGGTAATTTTTATAAATAAAAGGATATTATGGTAATTTTTGGAGAAAAGGGTAAAGCGGTAATTTTGGAGTCAAAGGGCAATATAGTAATTTTATAGTAAGTGGTAAGAATGGTAATTTTGGAAGTAGGAGTAAAATAGTAATTTTGGATGAAGGAGGGCATTATGGTAATTTTTCAAGTAAAAGGGAAATATGGCAATGTTGAAAGTAAAGGGGGCAAAATAGTAATTTATTAAGTGGTAATATGGTAATTGTATAAGTGAATGGCGAAATGGTAATTTATAAGTAAGGGGTAATATGGTAATTTTGGAAAAGAATGGCAAAATGGTGATTTTGTAAGGAAAGATAAAAATGGTAATTTTGGATGTAAAAGGGTAAAATAGTAATTTATAAAGTAAAAGGGGTGTCATGATAATGGTACAAGTAAAAGGGGTACGGTGGTAATTTTTATAAATAAAAGGATATTATGGTAATTTGAAAGTAAGGGGTAGAAGAGTAATTTTGTAAATAAAAGGATATTATGGTAAACCCGGTAGTATGGAGTAACTTGGTAATTATGATAATGACGAAAGGTAATTTAGTAATTAAATTATGATTGTAGAAGGGCAATTGGATAAGTATGATACTATAGAAGGGTAATTTGGTAAATTAACAAATTAAAGGGCATTATGGTAATTTTAATGATGGAGAAGGGTAATATAGTAATTATTAATATGGAGAAGGGTAAATTAATAATTATGATTATGAAGAAGGGTACATTAATATTTGTAATTATGAAGGAGGGTAATTTGGGATTTATGATAATTTAAAAGGGTAAATGGCAATTAAAATAATTAAGAGGGGTAGAATGGTAATTATGATAAAGGAGAAGGGCAATTTAGTAATTTATCCAACTAAAGGGGCAATTTGGTAATTTAGCCAACTAAAGGGTAAAGTGAAAATTGTTTAACCAACTAAAGGGGCAAAATAGTAACTATGATAATGAAGGAGGGTAATTTAGTAATTTATCCAACTCGAGGGCAGTTTTTGTAATTATAACAAAGGAGAAGGGTGATTTGGTAATATAACCAACCAAATGGAAAATATGATAAGTGTAGTAATTATGAGGGGTGAATGGTGATCTAAAAAGTGTAGGAGACAATTTGGTAATCTAAAGTGGACAAGGGGTAATTTGGTAATTATGCAACCTTAAGGGTAATATGGTAATTTATCAAGTAAGAAATGGATACTTAGCAATTATATAAGTAAGGGGTTAAGGAGTAATTTGCGCCTAACATATTGTTATGATTGTGGAACATTATAATATGATTCAAATAATGCTGATGAGCCAAGTAAGAGTATTTGATAATTAGTCTGGCCTTAATGATTTCTCTGTGAATTTTTGGATAATCATCTGAATAAGAAATGATTAATGATATCATAACGATTAAAAGTGAATAAGTATCGGATTATCGTGCTTTTCGTGATCACCTTAATTAAGACACTATTACTTAAAGTGAAAGACCTCGAGATCGGGAATGGTGACTCCTTAGGGGTCGCTACCCTAAGGACGTGGTTTAGTCCACGATTATTCTGGTATTTGCTGGTGTGCCTTTGTGCCCCAACTAGGCCCTATATCTTACTCTTTCTAGCTCTACGGACCTAGTTAGGGGGTATGCATACTTATGGATTAGGTGTCCTTGTCGGTAGGGTACTGAATTAGCTTTATGCACCAGTACGACCAAGGTACCTTTGCGTCCTTGGGTTCATGGTTGAAGGGTACTGAGTAGCTGGTATGCACCGGTATGACCGGTGTACCTTTGTGTCCCGGGTTATCGATCTCCCATTTGAGGCAAATAAATATGATTGATGTGCTGATTAAAGAAAGGAAATATACTATTACTAAAAGTGGAATATTAATGAGCCGAGCCCAGATGATTATGATATTGAGTACCGGTCCACCGGTTATAATAGTGGTTCAGGATCGTGTTGCCCTGGTATGTGATATTGAATACCGGTCCACCGGTTATAATAGTGGTCCAGGAGCGTGTTGCTCTGGTATGTGATATTGAGTACCGGTCCACCGGATATAATAGTGGTCCAGGAGCGTGTTGCCCTGGTATGTGATTATGAGTACCGGTCCACCGGTTATAATAGTGGCCAGGAGTGTTGTGCCCTGGATGATGATTTTATATATATTCCGGTCCACCGGCTAAAATAGTTGGGGTCCCAAGCTCAATAAAACCAGTATTATATATGAATAAGATTATGGAAAAATATTAATCACTTATAGTGGAACACCATGTGAGTCGGGGTTAGACCGGTCCACCGGCAAATAATAATGGTTAGGTGTGTTATGTCCTGTGTGTTTACCTTCCAGTCCACCGGCAATAATAGTGGTCAGAGGCGTTCTGCCCTGTGTGTTGACTTCCGGTCCACCGGCTATAATAGTGGGGTTCTCGTACTCACATAGATATAAAATATGAGATTGATGGAATGATGACGGAATAATGGCTTAAGGCCCGAATGTATTGATCTTACACTATGACATGGCTTAAGGCCCAAAGTATCGATCGTGATTTATGAATTATTATGCATGTTATTGTTATGTGTGCACCTCTCATTATTTATGTGTGTAGCTTGCATTATGTGTCGTATGCGGGCCTGTCTTTAAGTGTGGTATTAAAGGGTTACTCAGTACCGTAGTACTGAAGGGATTCCCTTTATGGGGCCCTGCCTATTCAATGGGCAGTGCCCTTGCAGGTATTTTCAGGTGCTACTCAAGTGGGCTACGGGAAAGAGAGTAAGGAGTTATCTGGTATCGTTAGGGTTTTCTCTTTCTCTTTAAATTCCTGGTTTTAATGTTATGTGTTACTGTAACCACTATTGGTGGATTTTATTCTTGTAAATGATTTGATGCGCTACTCTGATTTTTGTGTGTTGAATTTCTTTCAAGCTGTATTTCATTTTCTTAGCCTTAGCACTTGGTACTGGAACGGTATGAGTGAACCGGTCTGGTACTAAATGTGGCGGTAATACTCCCAAAGTTCACGTTTTATTAATCTGCTTCCGCAATTATCTTTTAATAAAACGAAATTTTCCAGTAGTGAATTTTGGGGGTGTTACAAGTAAGTAATACAAATATTGTTGATATATTTAGTGAATAAAGTAGAGGATTAATGTAAGAGATTGTATATGAGTTATATGGTTAGTATACAGATCTCTTTGGCTATCATAATATGGGTTGATATTTATTAATGATATTAATTTCATGTATGTAATTAGGTTTTATTTATGTTATCACGTATTACCTTCAATTCATATGCATAATTAAAATTGACTTTATGTATTTATTATTGAAATTCAGATGAATCGCAAACAAGACAATGTAGTAGATAGAACCGATGGTCGGCATGTGACTGCTTCTGCATGACGTAACAGAACTGCTACTGAGCTACCTGCGTCGATGACTCATTTGAGAAATTTTGGCAGGAGTATTACCAAAGGATTACGACGAGGTAAGAAATCTGGAGAACAAGAACCGGAAAAAGCATCAGAACAACAAGAATATGCAGAAGTTCCCGAAGAACCAAGGTCTAGTCAACAAGGTCATAAATTTCCATCATTTGCAGACTATGTAGGTCGTCCATCATTTGTGGCTGATGTTGGCACTACGGGGTTTGAAGGGTACGTAGGTTTAGGTGCAGGAGGTCCGGGGTTTGGGGGTTGGAGGTTCTGGGTATGGAGGTTATGCGGTTGGAGGTTCTAGGGTTGGAGGTTCTGGATATGGAGGTTCTAGGGTTGGAGGTGCTGGGTATAGAGGTTATGTGGTTGGAGGTTCAGGATACGGAGGTTCCGAGTCAGGAGGTTTTCCATTTCTTACAAAATATACAGATTTTCTTACCTCACCGACGCAACCTACTATGGGAGGAGGAGGAGGAGCATCGTCATCGACTTATGTGCGTAATGATGATGATGATGAAGAGGAGGAGGAGGAGGAGGAGGAGGAGGATAGAGATCATCATGGTAGGGAGGCTGGTGATGCTGGTGACGCTAGTGAAGATGAAGAGAGTATACAATTAAAGGATGAATGGTACTTGCTTGGGTCATGTCCTGGAGGTCCAATAATTCCTTATTTGATTCCTAGCTTTGGAGGTCACGCAGCTTTAGATTTATGGTTAGGAAAGGTAAGTTTAACATATTCATTATTTATTAATTATTATTTTATATGTAATCAATCATATATATGCATTACATTTGCTTATTGTATTGATCAAGATCGGGGTTGTCCCAAGATCTACACGAGGCAGAAGGTTTTAAGAAGTTTTTAAGGAAGCGTCAATGATAGGATGTTCGCTCTGATACGACGAACAGGATTATCAAACCTTCCATCCTACACATTTGAGTATGTGAACGTGCCGCTTATTTCAGCATTTATTAAGCGATGGCAACCAGACACAAATAGCTTTCATATGCCATAGGGGGAGATGACAATCACTCTTTTAGATGTACATCGTATATTAGGGCTACGAGTTGATGGTCATATATTACATTTGGACATGACAGCGGACATGCATGGGAAAATGATTGGTGCAATGGGTGTCTTATTTGGGATGGAGGAAATGCAAGTGAATGAAGTCACTCGAAAGGACGGGCTTCCATTTAAATGGCTGCATAAAGTATGCGAATCATACTAGTTAGGGGACGAGGAAAAAGCGATCGGGTATACATTATGGTTGATCGGCTTATCGTTGTTTGTCAATAAGACGGTTTATAGAGTTAATCCATACTTTATCATTTTTCTTCAAGATCTTAGTCGGGTTGAAGGTTATGCATGGGGTGCAGCCACACTTGCTTTTTTATATCGACAACTTGGTATGGCTTCTAGAGCCGACGCTGCTCAAATGTCTGGATGCATAACTCTATTACAGGTAATTTTATAATCAATATATATATACATATATTACATACTCTATATTCATTATGATGGCTAAAAATCGAATATTATGACAGATATGGATATATGAATACTTTTCCGGGTTTGGAGTGGAAAGATCTAGGTATGATCCAGACCATCCTCGTTGTATGAGGTGGTCTTGTGGCCAGAAATTCGAAAATAAATTGGAGATGCTCGAGTACTTTGGGGAAAAGATTGATGTTATGTCTGCGTCAAAGGTATGCTAAAAATATTATTTGATCCTCCTATATTATATTTGTGATATCCATATTTACTTGAATATTTTCGTGAAAGGTCAATTGGGATCCGTACGGAGTAGCTGATCCATATAGATATTGCCGTATGGCATTCTATCACGGTTGTATACACTGTTTGGAGAAAGTTGAACCACATATGCTAGATAGAGTGACACGGCAATTCGGTTAAACACAAGTCATCCCTGAGGAGCCCATCAAGCCAACCAGAAACTCATACAGAGGTCCTTCCCTCAAGAAGTACAAAGTATACTATACACACATGCTCGGGCAATGGTTCTTGAGGTATGAACATATTTTGGGCCCAGATGTTTTTGGACCAACGGTTGAATACCCATGGGATGTGGCCGATGATTATATGGATTGGTATGTTCCGAGAAAGCATAGATATATATTGGCTACGACGGAAGAATATTTGGCTGAACAAGCGAACGATGATCATCATATACCAGCCGAAAAATGTCTGAACAAAGCACGTAAAACTATTCGTCGATTGTATTGGAGGGGAGAGCCAGCTCCAAATTATGAGCAGTTAGTTACATGTATCGAAACCCTTGTGAGTGATTTAGGAGTTACTCTACCTCGGCGTGGCCATTTGCAATGAACTTCATGTATTACCGTATTGTTATGTAAAAACATTAAAATATATTTGTTAGAATTAATACCACCTGTCCTTTTTATTTTGCCATTGATGTAAAAAAATTAAAATACGTTTTTGTATTGACTATTTGTGTTCAAATTTCATCAATATGTTAGTAAAGGAATAAGAGATACGGTGGGATTGAGCTTCATAATAATGGCAACTGTGTTATTATGTGAGCTCACAAAATCTTAGATTTCAAAAGTCAGCATTTAGCTGAGAATTAAAGAAAAAATTAGGAGGTCTAGTATTTTCCAACTCGAATAAAGTGTTTTATTAATCAATAAATATTTTCCTATCCTTATTCATTAACACCATATCAAGTGTTTTATTATATATCCATAGTTTAGATCTTCGTGATACAAATTATGATATATTTGATAAAATTAGCACTTACATGTTACAAAGGACGTAAACACAAATAAATGAAGAAAAAATTACAACAATTCTACATTTAAGTTCAGTCCGAAGATAAAGGATGAGGGTCTTGTACGTCATCATGTATCAATGTGCGCCATTGTTCGAATGTTGAAGAATATTGGGTATTCCACATTGAAACGCTGCTATCACGATATCTATTCCAATTGGTATATACTGGTGGGAGTAGAAAACTTTCCAAAAGATAAACCTGTAGAAAAAAAATTATTATGTCAGTCATTCATATCATATTGAAATGGAAAAATTCTTCATTAAACTTAGTGCTCACCAATATGTAGTGACTCATGTCTTGCAAGAAAAATATAGTGACTTCAGTTTCAGGAACTTGAATTCCGTTCATAGCCACTAAAGGTAGGAATGAGCTGCATGCATTCAATGAGTAATATGCGAACAACATACAGTAATGGGTTGCAATGACATGACCAATATCAAGCATTTCCATTCAGTGTGCCATTGGAGATGGCCCTTCCCAGTGGGTAATAGTATTAAGAACTTGATCAACGCTTTCATATACGAACACATTCTCGTACAACTGTCGTCTCGTCAATATCTCGTGATATAAGTCGGTACGAATCTGAACCCATCGTTCTTCATCTCCTAGTATAATAGAAGCCAATGCTCTTAAACCACAATTCTCATCTCCTAAAACATTACACCAGCTACTAATATAAGGAACTATATGTCGATTCATTTGAGTCACATATGGAAATTGAAATTGGCCTGATGACAGAAATGCCGATTGTCGTCCTCGACCCCGACCCCGACTCCGACGTTAAGTTGATCGAGGACGACTAAAAAATTGTTGTTATGTATACTCCCAACTAGATTTTTCCCTTTTAGTGGAGTTCCTTGGCCGACCCCTGTGTTGCCGTACTGGTGGCTCATGGAGAGGTGTTCTTTGGGGAACTACAATATTAAATATCTCTCTCGCCATATTTCTGGTGGCTGGCACATAACAGATTCCATGGAAATATGGAGAAGTGAGATGCAACATCTACTGGTTCTTGGGGTCTCGATGGAGTAATGGGTTCATCTATGTCGAGTTTCTTCCAAAACGGATGAATAGCCGACATGGGGATTGACATGTAGTTATGAATGTATGTTTTAATTTCATGCGTACATGGTATCCTGTGCGTACGACACATGTAACATCCGCATAAATCATCATTCGTACTTACATGCTCAAGTCTCTGACACTCGTTGCTCACCAACTCCATTGCATATAAAGAAATATGGCCCCTCAAATAGGCATAAAGATCACTTGTAGCAAAATGAGGAGTGTTGAACCGAGACCTCTCCAGCGATGCTTTTATCTCATCATGTTGTAATTCGAGGAACGTGTGCATTTGTTTGTGCACTGTATTGAAGCTGCCCTGTGATGTCTCCAGGAATCTTTTTAAAGATCCATGAGCTCCTTCAACCCTGTTCATAACAAAAATTTATTTACTTAACTTTATCAACATAAAAGAAGCTAAATCAGCTATACTAAGCAATAAAATATAAATCATACCTATTCGTTGTAAGATGATGGGTATGGAACATGTCACCAAAGAATGCAACAACAATTTTATGTTTATAGGGTTGTAGCCAATTTGTCTTTAGATACGAAATTAGGTTGGACATGCTTCTGTAATCTTCATCCATTGACAACAGTCGTGCCTCATATGTTTGTTCGTCCGTGGCATCTATCAAATTTTTCCATCATGACATAAAACCACGTGCGAACGATGAATGACCATAAAGTTTCTTACATTTTTCCTCGACATTCTTATTCACATAAAATCTGCATAATAAATGTTTCGAAGTAGGAAAAATATGTTCCACAGTTGAAATTAGAGCAAGTTCTCGATCGGTAGTAATGGTGGTTGGAAGCATATATGGATCCATTAAGTTCTTTAATCTCTCAAGTACCCAGAAATAATTTTCCTCCTTCTCAGATGACATGTATGCACATGCAACGTTGAAATTTAATCGTGTTGGTGTTAGTCCAACAACTTCAAGTAAGGGCATTCCGTATCATTTGTCATATACGTGCAATCCATTTGTAAAACAAAAGGAAATGCACGAAAAATGTTAACAGATACGGGATGTGTGAATAAATGTTCACTTATTACATTTGATTGAGGCTCACTTCGATGCCACTGAAAATAATGATTCTCAACCAACATACTCATAACATACTGTAACATTGTTTGACCATCCATTTCTTCGGACCTAAGCTTCTGTCGAGCATTATAAATATGCCTTCTCATACTCACATTACCTTCAAATTGTTTTTGAAGAAGTGGTATGATTTGCCATGGCTTTACGTTAGCTGTGATAAGTTCATCAACAAATTGAACTTCATTTTCTGTTAACTTACCAAGAACAGCATGACCTTACTCATAATTAGTCAATTCGTGTTTGTGTGTCTCGTTCCTAACTACCACTTGCCATCCACCGTTATTATTTTCAACACCAATAATAAAAAAAAGGACAATTGTTTTTTTTAACAAGTATTACGTGCACCTTCGGTATCTGTTGGTCTAGTACGGATGTACGTACCACTTCGTTCACATCTTATCGAGACTCTACCCGCCCCTATACCATTTTCTTTTCTAGAACCTTTGATAATAAAAATCATCTTATGATTTCTACCCATTTTCTTAACCCATGCCACAAGTTCATCTCGATCCGAAAATATTTCATCTGTTACAAAAAATCTCTGATAATTTTCACTCATAAAAGATGTATTCTCCATGTCCTGGAAAAAAAAAAGAGTTTACCATAATAATATAATAACAAAAAACTATAAATTTCATGTAACTAATTTTGTCGCCACAATTTACAATACTTAAAAAATAATATTTTACCTATTCGTTGAAGTTGTAATTAATATTGGGAGAATGCATTTGCATATCTTCTGCATATTCATAGCTTCTCGGTATTGTAAATATGTCATCTTAATACGATGGGGTTCTAACCCAATCTTCGTAGTTCATCGGACTTCCAAACTCATCGTACCCTATCGAAGTTTCAAACTTTTCGTAGTTTGAAGAACTTCCAAATTCATTATTCATTGTGAGTGTTTAACAAATATTGAAAAATTATATCTCAACCTTCAACTAACAAAGTTTCTGCAGAATAAAAAATATTGAGTTGAAGAATATGAATGATAAGATGTTCCTTTATATATAAGGATTCATGTTCCTAACTTCACAAGCTTGACATACCATCATACAATTATTTTATTTACAAAGATATGCAACAATATATTTATTCTACGTACTGTCCTACAATACTATTTGCAGAAGCCACAAACATTGCATATCCCCACCAGCAACCTTCAATTCATTGTATATGATAGTATAACTATCGGCCAAACTTGCCGAAACACCAACAACAAGATCTATTGCCATATGATTCATTGTCGGGCAAATATTTTTTTGTCAGAAGTACGCATTAGTTTACTATTTCAAATTTTTCCGAATCAGATGATAGTATAAAGTTTTTGTTATTTGGAAAACAAAATGTTACTCCATGAAAAATATATTTTGTCCTAACCTCCATGTATAAATTTAATTCAATAAGTATTAAAATACTAAAATAATTGCTACTTTTGACAAAAATATGTTTGTTTCATAATAGATCATATATTATTGATTTAAAAATATTCATTAATATATATAATTTATATATTTTAGATATATTTATAATAGATATTGATTACATTTATTTTTATTTCCAAATAATTTAAAGTTATTTAATGAATTTTTTTATTTCATTGTAAATATGTTAATTTATATTTTTGTACAAAATTTTTACATTATACATCTAGATTATGAATTTTTTAAATTATAAATAAAAATTATTTCAAAATTGCTAAAAGAAAAAAATAATTGGGGTGATAGGCATCGGCAATTATAGCCGATATATAGAAATTATTGAGGATGGAGCCAACTATTCATGATAGAGATGGGTCGGCAATTATTGCTGATTTATATTATGTTCGGCAATATTTGCCGAAGATATGGGGTCATAAATTTTTTTTATATATATTTTTTCTCTTCCTATAATATGCATAAATTTATAAGTTTAATTAAAATTATTTAATGAATTTTTTTATTTCATTGTAAATATGTTAATTTATATTTTTGTACAAAATATTTAAATTATACATCTAGATTATGAATTTTTTAAATTATAAATAAAAATTATTTCAAAATTGTTGAAAGAAAAAAAATTGGAGTGATAGGCATCGACAATTATAGCCGATATATAGAAATTATTGAGGATAGAGCCAACTATTCATGATAGAGATGAGTCGGCAATTATTGATGATTTATATCATGTTCGACAATCTTTGCCGAAGATATAGGGTCATAAATTTTTTTTATATATATATTTTTTCTCTTCCTATAATATACATAAATTTATAATTTTAATTAAAGTTATTTAATGAATTTTTTTATTTCATTGTAAATATGTTAATTTATATTTTTGTACAAAATATTTAAATTATACATCTTGATTATGAATTTTTTAAATTATAAATAAAAATTATTTCAAAATTGCTGAAAGAAAAAAAATTTAGAGTGATAGGCATCGGCAATTATAGCCGATATATAGAAATTATTGAGGATGGAGCCAACTATTCATGATGGAGATGGATCGGCAATTATTGCCGATTTATAATATGTTCAACAATCTTTTCCGAAGATATGAGGTACTTAATTTTTTTTTTTTTTAGTATTTTTTTCTGTTCCTATAATATGCATAAAATTATAAGTTTAATTAAAGTTATGTAATGAATTTTTTTATTTGATTGTAAATATGTTAATTTATATTGTTATACAAAATATTTATATTATACATCTAGATTATGAATTTTTTAAATTATAAATAACAATTATTTCAAAATTGCTAAAAGAAAAAAAAAATTGGAGTGATAGACATCGGCAATTATAGCCGATATATAGAAATTATTGAGGATAGAGCCAACTATTCATGATAGAGATGGGTCGGCAATTATTACTGATTTATATTATGTTCGGCAATCTTTGCCGAAGATTTGGGTTCATAAATTTTTTTTTCTTATATATTTTTTCTCTTCCTATAATATGCATAAATTTGTAAGTTTAATTAAAGTTATTTAATGAATTTTTTTATTTCATTATAAATATGTTAATTTATATTTTTGTACAAAATATTTAAATTATACATCTAGATTATGAATTTTTTAAATTATAAATAAAAATTATTTCAATATTGCTGAAAGAAAAAAAAATTTGGAGTGATAGGCATCGGCAATTATAGCCGATATATAGAAATTATTGAGGATGAGCCAACTATTCATGATATAGATCGGTCGGCCAATTATTGCCTATGATTTAGGTAATAATCGGCTGAAAATGCCGAACCAAACCACATTAATACATATATATAACTAAACTTATTGTATATTTTTTTTAATTGTAAATATATTAATTTAAATGTTTGTATTAAATATTTATATAAATTCTGATTTTTTTAATTATAAATAATAATTATTTACAAACTTTTCGACCGAAATCGGAAAAAAAAAAATGGTGAATCGGCAGTTATTGCCGATGGCATGGCCTGGTTTCGGCAATAATTTTCGATGGCCTAGGCCAGTTTCGGCAAAAATTGCCAAATATCATCCTTGGTTTCGGCTGAAATTGCCGATGCTGGTGCAGTGAATTCGGAAAAAATGACTGATGTTAAGGTTACTTTCGGAAATTATTTTTCACGAAGTAAAAATCTGTTTTCTATATAACAATACCCTTATCAAATTTGAATCGAATTATTTGAATGGGTTAAAATTAGACTTATTATGTAATTTAGATCGAATGTCTTTTGAGTTTGGTTTCAATTTAAAAAATAATAATTTGGATTAGATTTGTATTAAGTTTGGTTATTTTATATTAGATCTGAATATGATCCATTAGGTTTTTTTTAAAGTTAAGGTTTGATTTGAGTCAACAGATTTTAAGTCACGTTGGAATTGGATTAGGTTAATTTAATTAAAATTTTATATTGACATTAATTATTATTAATCTAATCTAATAAATAAATTAAGTTTTGTGATTTATTATTATAGTTATATTTACTATTGTAATTATTATCATAATATATGTAATGATATAATAATTTATAACACTTCTCTTTTTTATAACTAGATTTTTATTTTTTATTTTTGGCTTTGATAAATCAATTTGCGAAAAGTTAAATACAAAAGGCATGGTATTAATGCAACATCCAACATATGAGAGGTAAAATCGATAACTAACATAATTCTGAGTGTAAGACTAAAAAGTAAACTCATATCCTAAGAGTTAGGTGTGATTATCACCTAATCCAAGTCTAATACAAGACTTACAAAGCTTATATGGAAAATAAATACAAGATTAATAGGATTTAATAGAACTCTACATGAGCAAAATGAAATACAGCAAGGGAACCCAAGAATCTAGACTGAAATGCCTATTAAGCGAAGTAAAGACTCGACACTCTCAACCCTACATAAGCAAAGCATGAGAAGTCTTCACAAAATTGAAATAGTGTGGTATCAATATGACAAGCATATTGAATGATATCTAATTATCACACATAAAGCATGCTTGACAAAAAATAAGTTATCACTTTATAATAATATCACAACTTTCCAAGGACATGGTATAGTAACATAAGATTACATGCTAATATCTAAGTATATAACCCATGTAAACAAGGAAAGTGAAGCTCTAAGGCATATCTAGGAATTTAAATTTGATTAATATTAAACATGTTGACAAGGAAGTATAAATGATAAATGATAACAATTAATCATGTAGGGTACCTTCAAGCTAGCAACCTATGTCAGAATATAATGTTTAATATGTTAGATGGTCTACCAAGTGAAATAAAAAATCACAAAAGAATCCAATAAGCATGGACAATAATTAGGCAGAGCTTTTAGGCATCTCTAGCATTCATTTCAATAATATATGGAAATATGGACACATAGGTGAAGGACATAAATATAATATAAAGTTACATAAGTTATGGGCATATGGAACAAACTCCAATTCACAAGCTTGGACATTCAGTCCTATTACCAATAGACATAATCCATGGGGCACAAATAATACCAATAAGGCATAAGAGCAAGGCATCTAGGGACATTTCTCTTACCACAATGAACAAAGTTAAGGGTACAAATAATAAGGGGATAAAACCCAAATTCACGTATGGACTTCAACTTCTCACCACAAATGGATAAAAGTCATAGGACACCATAAATTATATGAGCATCCCACTCCAATATCCACTTAGCCTAGAGCCATAAATACCACCGTAGGTTGTACATCTACCAATGGACTCTAGCCAAGGTAGTGTTACCAAAATATTCTAATCCTTAAGTATTAATACCTCCTATAGAATTTAAATAATTATATAGAGTAGAAAAGGCTTTAAGCTACTACACTGCTAAAATTTCCTTCTATTTTATGAAAATAGGAAACAAAAAAGGTCCAAAGGGTTGTATTTTCATAACACCAACAAAAATATATTCCACAAAAAGAAGCACAAATAGCATATTATCACATAAGTATTTATGAATAACACTAAACCCTAAAGATTGAATAATGATCGAACGTCAAAAAGAAAATTGATGATCTAAAATATCATTATGAATCAGAGAGACCTCAAAACTTTAGAAAAAACCTAAAAATCAAAGGTTAGAGGCCACAAGATGAAATCTAAAACCAGAGGCTAAATGCCACAAAAAAAATGATTAAATAAGTAAAAGTAGAGTAAGAATTTAGAAAACCAACTGGAAGGCAAAATTAAATTAACAAGGCTCTAAAGTTCAACCTATCTAATTATTTATTTAGTCAATCAATGACCAAAACATACTTGAAAGAATTTAAACCTAATTCATAGTTTAAGATACCTCAAAACTAGTGCAAAAGCATTAAAAATCACCTTTGGTCGTTAAGACCAAATTCAACAAAAATAAAAAAATAGATAAAAATAACTCAATGGAGTTAAAATAATGTCACTCTAAATTTATAAAATTTACTATTCACAAATCACTATTCATTAGCTAACGATAAATGTCGTTTATACCAAGACACTTAAAAATAAAAATTCAATATGTTTTATTAACGGGAGTTATTATTCACACTCAATTACTATTCATGAGGGTTAATGGTGAATAGTCAAAGGTCACAGTTAACCTTTGACCTTAAATCATGCTAAAAGTCTTTTAGGGGTAAATATGTCCTTTTCATGATTAATTATTCCAAAATATGATTAACTTTGAATTAAACCCATTTTATGATAATTACAATGTCATTATCCAAACACTTTGCATATTATCAAGAACACGAATAACAAGTGAAGAGCACCTTAAGCTTAAAAAAAATTCAACCATAAATTAGAGAATCAAAATGAGCATCAAACAGAGTATGTTATATATCAAAAATCATCTAAAAATTACAACCTATGACATGGTATAATTAATTTAGCAAAATCACCAAAATCATTAAGAACACTCTAAAAACCTAAACTTGTAAATAATTCAATCATAAATTAAGCTATCAAAACATGTTTGAATCAAGACCTTCCAAATAACAAAGTTTATATATAATTGAAGATCTACAACATGGTTTCATCAATTTTATAAAAAATATATATATAATAAAATAAAATACAAGATCCTCTTAACCCCCTAGACGGTCAAAAATCACAATAAAGTAAACATAACACAAATCCATTAACAACTACATTTAAACATGGTTGTATGTAGTAATAAGGTGTTACATAAAATACTAAGCTCTTAATTAGTAAGAAAAGGAAGATTTAAAGATTTACCATAATTTTCCAAAAGGTCTGTTGAAACCTAGAAAATTCAAGGAAAAGATTAGCAAAACAAACACATAAAAATTGGATCAAGATGGGTAGAATTAAAGAATAAAGGAAAAGTAACTCTTCTCTTGAGTTTGGAAGAAAACTAAGATTCACGCATGGTGGAAAAAGAGAATAAAGATTTCAAAAATGGAGGGAGAAGAAGAGGGAGATGTGGAGAACAAAAGGGAAAGAAGAAGATAATAAAAGTGGAGGAAGAGAATGGTGGTTGTGTGTGGTGCAAATGATGGGCATGGAGGTGGGTGGTGGTGTAAACCACAGGAGGCAAAAGAGAGAAGATAAAGGTGGAAAATGAAGTTAGAATACTAGAGTATGATCATGAGGTGAAGGATGGAAGTTAGAAGATAGTTAGTTTAATTAATTACGTGTATAAAAGGGTAAAATGGTAATTGCATAAGCTAGGATATTTGTATGTGCAGATATGAAGAAAAGAAAGAGAGAAAGATTTCATACAAAAGGAGGAAAAAAGGTAGGGAGATATGGTGGATGAAGGAAGAGAAAAGAATAAAGAAAGAAAAATATGATAAGTAAAGAGGTAGAATGGTAGTTTAGGAAATGCACATAATAGGATATTTTATGACAAAATATATAAGAAATGAGTGGAGGTTATGGTGCCACATTGTGTAATAAAATGAGTGTTATAGATTGATCCACAACTTAGAATGAAATGTTAGGGTAAAAGGAAAATGGGTGGAGGAGAAAAGAATGATGAAAAGGCAGCTTAGGATAAAATGGTAATTTTGCTAAGGAAATCAAACTTAATTTGATAAATAAAAAGAAGAGGGAAGCCACCAAATTCTAAGGAAATAAAGGATGGATTCTTATCCATATTAATTAATAATGAAATATTGCGATAGATCCTTACAAAATTAGATAAAGATTATAGGAAGAAAAATATCCAAAACTATCCGAATAATTTCAAAAGTTATAAAAACAATTACCGAGCACTTTGAAATCATCTTGAGCTTAATATAGTGATCATTAAAGTTTTGTAAAGTTTGGATAGTTAAAATAGTTGTTTTGAAGCTTAAAATATTGAAATATGGCTAACCAAGATGAGAATATTAATTTTTCTTAGAGATCTCCTATTAGAATTTTGAATAGCCTAGGAGATTTAGGGGGGGAGTAAAGACTTTTAAGAATGAAAGAGTTAGAATGATCTGGATGGAATATGATAGCCTAAAATGGCTTAGAAGATCTAACAGACATGAACTCATAAGAAAGAGTTGCGAAACAGAAATGAAGTGTTTCAAAAATAAAATAAGGGTTTTAAATTTGATAAATAATGTAATAAAATATTTAAAATAATATAATTTTATTTGTAAAGAGAAAATATCCTGAATAGGCTAGGGTTTTCAAAAAATGGGGTATTACATAAATTTTTATATCATAAAATATATAATAATAATAATAACTTATTATTATTATAGTTTTATTATAAATACAATTATTGTTATGAATGTTATAAATAAATATAATTATCGTGTTAATTATAACACTTATTGTTATTGTTATAAATAATAATTATTGTTATTGTTATTGTTATCATTATCATATTTAGAAATATACTAATCATTATTATATACAAATATACATTTTATTATTGTCATTATAATAATATATACCTTAATCATTATATTTAGAATTATAATTTTTATGTTTATAATAATAATAGAAATTTCTATAATCTAATATGATCGATGCTAATCTGATATTAAAATAAAGTGAAAAGACTAATTTTGTTTCATTTGTTACTATATGGGTTGCATATATTTTTTTACATCAAAATTTTATTAATAAGATGGTTTATTGATGCTTTTGTAATATTTTATATGAGGTAAAATGATGTATTTATGGATCGAATTTGATTTTTAGTTTAAATCAATTTTAATATTATATTTAGGTATGAGTCATATTCGAGTCGATCACTTTAGATTGGATATGTTCGTGTCAGATTATTATTGAGTTTTTACTCAGCTATGGATTGGGTTGAAGTTAGAATATTTTATGTTTGAATTATATTATGTTAGATCATTTGAGTAAAAATTAGTATCCAACTAACTAAATTTGAGTTAATTTTGGATCCCTTCATATTAGTTTGGATTTTCATATTGATACTGAGTCTAAATTTTCGAATTCAAAATAGCTTCCGGGCCAAATTATTCTTGTTAGATTATTAAGTATCATTTAAGATTTTTTTTGAAATAATTTGTGATGGGTTTCCATCACAGTCCATGGACCACCACTCCTGAAGTACCTGTGGAGTGGTTACCGACCAAGAATTCTAGAGGGCAGTGGATTTACGGACGGTCACTTGCCGAATTGTCGTACCGTGCTTTGCTAGCCGTCAGCCGATATTCGATGCTAACAGCCAATACTGGTTACATGGCCCCCATTTTTATTTGTCATTTTTTGTCCCGCTAGCGACCAAAATTGGAGCATCACCCGAGGCTCTATGAAAAATAGAATACGTAACAGAACTGACGTCTGTTTATAAAGAAATCGTTTTTCCCCGCTGTGAATGTTTTTTTTAATAATAATAATAATAATAATAATAATAAAAGGAGCACCAAATTTAACTCTCAAACTAACTTGTTAGATGTATGGGCCTATTACCTGAAATGAAAAGAAGTCCTTGAGCAAAGTGAAATCCGTAGGAGTTGCACCGTGGGGGTGTGGTGCTCGTTGAAAGAATTCTCACTGGAGTTTTAGCCAGAATGGACTCATTAGCCTCCTTGTGAGGCACAAAATTATGGAAGCCCAATAGGCCCATATGTCGAGCTTCCCTAATCCCTAGCTAATTCATGTCCAGCAAGGTAGCAGCCAAATTAACGGAGACCAAGGAAGGTGATAGATAGGCACCGCCTCCTTGTAGCCCGCGCGGTACAAGTTCTGACTTATCCTCAAATCTGGGGATCAATCCCATCATTGACACTAAGGCAATAGACCTTAGCAAAATAATAATAATAATAATAATAATAGGGTTCATTGCCCCTCACATGATAATAGATAGTGTGAAGTTTTTATTATAACCGCGTTAATTGTACCTGATATTAACTAACATTAGCAACGATTGTCAGGGTTGGGATCGGATGGAAGAACAACTGACAAGTGATGCAAATTATCAGATGGAAGCAACGATTGGGAATGGTGGCTTACGTACAAGATATACTAATACAGAAAGGCATTGGCCGTAAAGACGACTTATGGTCGAACAACAATTGGCGATCGGTGGTTTGGGCAGAGGAAGGAAGACGGAGGCTCAAGCAGGGAGAAGAGGATGAGAGTCTGGTGTTGAATCATGAAACTGTGCAGATGAGGATGGGAGCGTTTAATTTCTTTTCATACTCCTGTGTTTATTTTGTGATCTTGTAATAATGAATCAATTCCTTTCTCCAATGTAACAGCTCTCTAAAGTTGCCACTTGTTTCCACCAGCAACCTCCGTTAATTTATTATGGGAATAATTGTTTGTTATATTCATAGAAGTCCACCCATTGCACAAACCACCACTGTCGCTCAACAAAATTGTTACCCCCCATTGCAACCCTGCCACTTCCTACAGCCACAACCAACCGCCCAACTCTGCCAGCCAACCACTAGTCTCCACCACCCACTACCGCCCTCTCCTCCCCCTGCCTAACCTAGCCAACCCTCTCGCCTAGCCAACCTCCTTGCAACCCCCTTGTTTTCCCTTGTGCAAGCTCACGCTACATGTGTAGGGTGAGTGAATTATTTTGCCCTATGAATATTTGGTACCCATATTAAATGTAAGGTTATTTTAAAAATTTTAGAAAAATAAATATTTTTATATTATAATTACTATTTTATCTGATAGATATTAATTCGGTATTTTTGGTATTATTTTTAGGTACAAAAGTTTAATTAGCATGACCTAATAAATTTTAGTGGATACCGCTAATTTTATATTTTTGTTGAAATTCAAGTAACCATTATAATCTATTAAAATGATAAATATTGTGTGATAGCACATTAGGATTTTTGGTGGATGAAATATGTTAAGCATAATTTATTTCGATATAACTATGTGTTTATTATTATTATTATTATTATAAAAACAGATAAAATGAGCATGTTATCTTATGTAAAATATTTTGGGTACAAAAGTATGATTAAAACGACGGAAAAAAATATTTTGTATGATAATTATGTATAAAATACTAGATTGAGCATGCTTAGATATAATTATGGAATAATTATTATGGATGTGTATCCTAGGGGCAATTTAGTCTTTTTTGTGTATTGTGATATTTATCCTGAAAATTATATCTAATGTGTATTATCTATTGTTGATTATGCGATCATGTATTATGTACGTTTCAAAAGTATATGGTAGAGTTTTATATGCAGAAACATAAGTAAGGGCAAAATGATCTTTTGACATATCTGGTAATTTAAATTGTATAATAAATAATTAGATTATTTTATTTTATCCTTTTCAACAAAATTTAATTAATAAAATAGATTTAGTATTTAAATGGATGATAATCTGATAATTATTGGCCTCACGAGCATTTTGGTCCTTTTCGGCCTAGTGTATCCAAATATGAATAATTAGACATAGGATTGCCTTAGACTTTTGATAGGTTAACCTTAGTTGACTTTGACCTTGTTTTAGAGTGTTGACCTTAGGGTGGATAATTGAAAATAAAGGGAAAAAATAGATAAGTATGGAAATGGGAATAATTGTGCAATATGTGTATTATGCGATCACCTTAAAAAAATACTAATACGTAAAGTAGAAGACCTCGAGTTTGGGAGACGAGGTAGGAGTCCTCAATTTGTTTGGTTTTCTAGTGTGTCGTTTGTGCCCTAGTAAGGCACTAGTCTACTTGATAGGTAACCTACGGGCCTTGAAGGGGGTATCAATACTTAAGGATTATGTGTCCGAGGTGAGGAGGATATTGTGTGCCTCATGCATCAGTATGATTAGAGTGCTATTATGCCTCTAGGTTGGATGGTTGGCGGGTACTGTGATGCCTTGTGTGCTAGTATGACCGGTGTACTATTATGTCTCCGGGTTATTATTATATCCTCCTCGAATAAATAAAATAGAAATGATATAATTTAATTGGAATGATTATTATTAGATATTAGATTGGTTTGGTAGTAGTCGTTGTGCCTACCTGTGGTTTCGGTAGCAGCCATTGTGCCTACCTATAGTTTTGGTAGTAGCATTCGTGCCTATCTGTGTTGGTATTATGTCTATGAACATACATATGATGTTATGGATTTTATTATACAGTACCTATAAGTATACATGTGACGTTATGTATGTTGTTATATTATACTTGTAAATATACCTGTGAGGTTATGGATTTTATCATATTGTACCTGTAAGTATACCTGTGAGGTTATGAATTTTATTATACTGTACTGTAAGTATTCCCATGAGGTTATGGATGTTATTATACTTTACTTGTAAGTATACCTATGACGTTCTGTAATTGGTTATTATACTATACTTGTAAGCATACCTATGACATTATGTATTTTATTATTATGTACCTGTAAGTCTACCTGTGATGTTTTGTAATTAGTTATTATACTGTATATGTAAGTATGTCTGTGATGTTAGGTATTTTATTATACCGTACCTGTAAGTATACCTGTAATGGTAGGGATCTTAGTATATTTTACATGTAAACATACCTGTGATATTATGCAATTAGTTGGGGTTAATGTTGAGACATGAATTATGCTGTAAAGGTTATTATTGTGGTGTAAAGTGGGTTTTGACTATTGCTTACCCGTTATGATTATTGTATTTGGATCATCTCATGTATATCTTAATGTTTATACCATGTATTGTCATGATGCTTTACGGTTATTGTATTAGGGTTTTCTTCTAATCATACTTTAGGTAGTATCTATGGGTTGTTCTTTTGGTGAGTTCAGTTGTTTCAGAAGAATAAATATGAGTAGTATGTGACCTCGATGGAATTTGATTATCTGAATGATTATTGTATCTCAATCCTCGTATGGGTATGTATATGTCTTATACAATGTTAGTTGTATGCCTTGTATGTGTTCCATGCTAATTTATCATTTTAGTCTGGTATCAAGGGTTGCTCAGTACTGTAGTACTGAAGGGTTCATTTTCATGGGCCCCTGCCTATGTAATGGGCAATGGACTTTGCAGGTCAGTTTCCGAGTCTAGCTGAAAGCTGTCAGTCAGTTTTGAGAGTGTAGGAATATCCAGTGTCTCTTCCATTAGCTGGTTGCCGCTTGTATTTGGACTTTCATGTCCTCCTGAAATTTTTCTCTTGAGTTTTGGTAGACTGCTGACGTTGCTTTTAACTAGTACCGTATTCATCTATTATTATATGTATTCTAACTTTTTTCATCATGTTATTTAAGTAAAGAAATGTTTTAGCCTTGTCACTTAGTATAAGAATGGTAGCGGATGCCGGACTTATACTGAGTGTGGCGGTAACACCCATTATGTTATAATTAGCGTTTCCGCAAAACAAAAATTTTTAGTAGTAAAAATGGGGGTGTTACGGTTACATTTAAACTATGTATCAGCCAGAATTTTTCCCTTTTTCATGTATGCTCTTATTTTCTTAGCTTCATTATATCAAAAGACTATAAAAATGAGAACAAAAACAAAAACTAGAAAGATCAAAGGGATGATATTTTTACTTCCCTATGAGCATTCCCTTCCCAAGTCCTGCAATTTCAACAACATCCTACTCTTCATCCTCTTCCTTCATTCCACTTCATAATATACTCTATTCTTCCGTGAGATGAACCCTTAACCTTCTTTACCATATTCCTCTTCGCACCATGTACGAGTCTTACAAAGACTTGTTGCCATATCTATTCCACAAATTCACACCCACACCAAAGCGAACCATCTATTTAAGATATGATGAACCTCCTTCTAATTTTCAAAATGCCTTAACACTAAAATTATTTACCCAATGCAATTTACGCCCTCAATCCTTATTGTCATATTAACCAAAATTTGGTGGTTTATAGGGAAGATTTTGTAATACCCCGCTTTTTAAGCCTTTAATGTGTGTACTCGGTTGTCTGCTCATCATGTAGGTCATTGATAATAGCAATCTTGTTTAAGGCATGTAACAAGTTAGCTAAAGGAGAATCTAAGTAACACATGTATACAAAGAAGTATAATATTCTTATACATATGCATATATGTACATTACATGGGGATAATATATACCAACCATATCTTACAACCATTCACAAGGCACCAATAACCACTTATTATTCCTTTATATCAAGAGACCACATCACACAATATAGCATTTTTAATATTTTGAATATGGAAAACCAACTTACCAAAAGGTTCACTTGATAAGCAGTAAGGGCTTAGAGGATGGCAATCCAACCGAAGGCTGGAGCCAAATATTAAATATAACCCAAACCAACCAAACCACAGGAGGAACAAAAGGTCACACCTGAGTCTTCCTATTGGATCAAGCCTATGAGGATTACCAATGGTCACAGTGTTAAGTATGTACACCCTCTATTAACATCACAACATTAATTAGAGTAGACATGAAATAAACCAAAGCAAAATATATACAACCGTAGTTGGTACAATATAGATAGTTAACACAACCCAATCAAAAGCTGAATATATATAATAACAACTGACCCAATATATATAGTCAGCACAACCAAACTTTGGGAAGCCACCCTGAAAGACCCTAAACTCAACTCAAGTCTTTCAATTTAGGTTTTAGTGTATTATTCAAGGTGATCATATAACATAAGGCATGAATCCATATATACATATTCTTATGTATACCTCAAACATCCACATTTTCAATATTAGACACATTACTTATTTAACACCTTCCAAAATTAGTAACTCAACACAATAGCTCTTATATATAAATGATACCTTCCGTAATGGACGCTTTCCAAAGATAACTTTCCATATAAGGCATTTACCAAAATATAAGTTTCCATAATACAGATATTCACAAAAAATGGTAGACCATTCAAACCCCCTGAACCAACATAATTTGAAACCATCTAAGCCATCTAAAGTCATGAATATAGAAAAAGATCATAAAATAACATATACCCCAATTTTTTATGATACCAATAACATACACTAGCAAATAAGCATCATATGTTTCACATGATTATTAGATAAAAAATTAAAATACATAATCACCATACACTTCAAGAGAGAGAGAGTTTGAAAGTAGTGTTACTTGGAATCGGTCCACAAAATATTAGCTTATTAGTTCGACAATCCTATAATATAATTAATTTACTATTAATGCTAACCCATACAGTATATATATTTTACATATAAAAATTTAACTTGGTATCTAACGTTTATTGGTGTATTGATAAGTTAGATAAGGGTCACCAAATTAAGGTTCATCAAGTTACTAGGAATATAATTTAATAAGGTAAACACTAGCTAACCAATGGTATTTTATTAACAATATTCAATAAAATCACTAGCACTTCATTACCCAAGAGAAAAACATGGCTTTGGAAATAATTAAGTTATTTGATTTTCACTAAATTCATATTTTAGGGTCATACAATGAGTATATGTCCATTAGCATATATTGTAATATCCAAAATTGAATGGAGTGTTATAATGATTGCTGTGGCTACTTATATCAACATGGTATATCATCCTTTTGGTGATTCCGCCCTAAGAACATTGCAGTTAAGCGTGCTGGCTGTAGAATAATTTTACGATGGTGACCCTCTTAGGAAGTTTCAAAAATATTTCTCAAGAAGTGCGTGGGTGAGGATAAAGCATGCTGAAATGACTCGTGTTGATCTGTGGGGTCAACCGATCAATCCGAAAATGCTCTAAGGTAGCCCCTACGTGGTCGTATAACTTGGGGTGTTACAAATGGTATCATGGCAAAACCGTGACCATGAGCTGAACTTAGATGAGTCAGTCAGCCACCTAGCAGGACGATTATTGGGATAAATTGTATTAAGACAGTGATTGTCCTCATTGCGTTCTTTGAGTGGGGATGAATGTAATACCCCAAATTGAGCGGAGTGTTATAATGATTGATCTGACTACTTATATCAACATGATATACCATCCTTTTGATAATTTCGTCCTAAAAACTTTGTAGTTAAGCGTGATGGCCGTGGAATACTTTTAAGATGGGTGACCCTCCTAAAAAGTTTCAAAAAATTTATCGGAAAGTGCGTGAGTGAAGACAAAGCGCGCTGAAAGGACTCGTGTTGATCTGTGAAGTCAGCCGGCCAGCCGAAAACTCTCTAAGGTAGCCCCGCATGGTTGTATAACTTGGGGTGTTACATATATATTCAATAAAGATCAATCACGTGCTTGATAGGCTCACGGGGTAATTGAATAATGTAGTTTGCTAAATTAAATAATGTAAGATCCAAAGAACTTGTTGTTTTCTTTTTATAAACCTTGTGTACAAATTCATCGCCAACTCCTCCGGAGTCCTGTAGAAAGCAAAGACCGAAGGAAATGAAAAGAAATAAAAGCAAATTTATCAAATTAAAGAGTAAGGGCAGTGCATTGGTTATTAAGTCTCAAATTACTTGATTGATATGATAAATCACTATGTGAAATGCCGTGCACTATAGTAAAGTACGATTTGTCTCGCCGGACTATTGTGACAAACTAGTAGGACTTGTTTGAAATATAAATTAATAATTTAATATCACTAGTAGATGAATTGAAACAGTGATGAAAAATTATATGTTACTGAGTCAGATAAATTAGATGGAAATTATTGGCTTGCAGTTGCTCACTCCCAATTCAGTCGAGCTTCAGAGGTACGTCTTGTTGATAAGACTTATTAGAAGTGTCATATTAGCTAGCAAAATTATTTATATATACACGGCAATCACTTACTAACATATCCGTACTAGCCAAATCCTATGATAGATCATTAGTTCCTTTGTTATTATTGCGAGTATTACTATTGATGAATGTCAAAACGCTTTTGTACCGGGTCTTGAGCTTGTGCGGCCGCCGTCGCACAAGAGTTGGTTCGTTCAATCAGAAAGTTCAGAGGCAGGAAAACAAGCTTTGCGCTTAAAGTAGATACATAGCTGAAAGGCATACGACGGGGTGGATGGGAGCCTTTTTAAGACACGCACTTGAAGGAGGGCTTGGGATGAAAGGCCAGTCGTTGGATCAAGAGATATATGTAGAGAGCTTCTCTGGATATGTACCCTGAGTTCAAAGTAGTCGCCATTTCTAGAAATATGTCCTATTCCTTGTGAAAATGGTAGCTTTCCCAATAGTTTGAATGGAAAAACGATAAGCGCTAGAAGGAGGGCTTGAACCTCCGACCTTGTGGTTAACAGCCACACGCTCTAACCAACTGAGCTATTCCAGCTTCGCTCATAGTAGTGGTGTATTTAATACACACGCAAACTAAATATTATAACACTGATATATTAATTACTAATACGCATATTATTCGGGCCGGTAGGCTAGAGCATCGGCTCATAAACAAATTTTTGGAAAACCCTTACGACATGTGATGTCCCAGAAATTTTTTGGAAATATTTTTGGATTAAATTTATATTAAAATTATTTATTTAATTTTTTTATTAAAAAAATATTATTTAATTAATTTTTTTATTAAAAAATAATTATTAATAATTAAAATTATTAAATTTTTTATTTATCTCTCTTAATTTTAATAAATTTAATCTATTATATATATATATATATATTTTTTTAATATTTTCTGTTATTTTTGTTTTTAAAATTTTTAAAAAATAACATTTTCATATTTCGTCTTGTCCCTATCTCCGTGCAACACTGATTACGACTTCTTTGGTGCTTCGTTCGTCATCATTGCACATGAAATTGCGATCACCAACATTTATTTAACAAAATTGGGGCGTGATTGAAATTAAAGATATCGATCCACCATTATTATTTGATTAATCAAGTAGGTCCTCCCGTCAATAATGCGAGCACTTTAACGATGGAAGATTCAATATCAAAAACATCAATAAATAAATAAAAATGGTAGCTATTCCTTTCCGTATTTAAAAATATTTTATTGATAAATTCTGAATATTATTTTTTTAAAATATAATATATTTTATTATAAAAATATAATTACTGTTTTCATATTAACAAATATATTTATAATATTTTTTTTTACTAACATATATTAATAATTAAATTTTATTTTAAAAATACACGGCGGTGGGACCGAGTAATAATTTGTTAACAGAAGGACAGATGAGATGAGCCCATTCTTAAACTCGTATGAGTCGTATCGTAGGAATCCCAACATTCCCGGGCTATCGTCCAGCTAGAAATCCCTTTGTTTGGTAAGTTGCAACTTTAGAATATATGTGGGTGCCGGGATTCAAAGTGAGTTGCGTTTACTACTGTTCATTGTCGGCGTGCTCGTCTTGAGTTCTTACTTGAAGCGTGCATGGATATAAATTTTAACTAAGTGGAATATATTTTTATTTAAAATATAAACAAAATAATTAAATCAAGTTTGTTGGAGTTTAAATAAGGAATTTAAACGATTAGTTTAATATAAAAAAATGTTACATTAAGTTATCAAAATTTTTATTTTATTTTATTAGACTAATTAATAAAGTAAGCTCTAATTTTCAAATTTTAGTTACTATTATCAAGCACGCTCGTAGGCTCAAATAATTATAGAAGGCCCGGGACCGGGAATGACCCAGAATAGAGATGCACGTCCCCCGCTATCGTCTCAGTTGACCGCAAGAATTTCGATCCCCCATTACTTGACATCAGTAACTCATCTGACACAATGATGTTGATTAGAGTATCTACAGCAATGGAGCAAGAAAAAAAATTTAATGTATTTTTTAAAATGAAAAAATATTTTTTTTCTCTTTTAAACTTTTACTGCACAACAAAGACTCAATAATATAATATTAAAATATACTATATTATCAATCTATACCCCATCATAAACAACTAAAATATTTACTTAATTAATTATATTATTAATTAAATACTAATTTGTTTATTAATTTTTTTTAATTTTAATAAAATTATAAAATTATAATTTTTTTTTCATTTACACATATTAACATATTTTTGTCATTTTAATTAATTACAAAATTAATTATCTTCTCGATAATATTTGTATAATATTAATATTAAATATTAAAATAAAATTAATGTTTTAGTATTTTTAATTTATGTTGTTTTGGCTTAATTAAATTTTATTTTACATTTTAAATGTTTAAACAATTCCTAAAATACCATCAATGACTATTTTTCTTCAATAGATCTTTGTATACATAAATTATTATTTTAATAAAAAGTCATATTTTTAATTAAAATAGTATAACATAAAATATTTTACTAGTGCAACAACAATGAGTACACCAAAACATGAAATTACATAATCAAAGTAGAGCAATGATTCTCTAAAAATTAAAATTACATAGTCGAAACATATCAATAATTTAAAAATAGTGCAACAATACAACTGAAAATACAATAACAAAAATCATTTTAGTTTCTACCGGGACCAAAATATTGCCAAATATACTCGATCAAATCCAGTAATAACTGATGATGAGAATCTTTGTCTCGAACTTGGATAATATTTCGAATATATTGTCCATGCTCTACTATACGTTCACAAAAATGCGGCTCATCTACGTCATTTTGATCAAACTGAGACATATCAACCGCAAGTAAATATGTGGCACGCTCATCTTCAACAATAATGTTATGTAATATGAGGCAAGCATTCATAATGTTACTCAATGTTTGTACTTTCCAAAATCGTGCTGGATCTCGTATAACAGCAAATCGTGCTCTCAAAACTCCAAACGCACACTAAACGTCCTTCCTAACTGACTCTTGTACTTAAGTAAATAGTTTATTCTTCTCACCTAGTGGATGACGTATAGATTAGATGAATGTAGCCCATGGTGGATAGATACTATCTGTGAGATAGTAGCCTAAATTATATTAGTTACCATTAACTGTAAATGCTACATGTGGAGCATTACACAAACCAGGAGTACCAAATTATGCATGCCAAATCCATAGATCATATGAAGTGATAGCTTCAAGAACGACCGTTAGCTTCCTATTTTCTTGAGCATATTGACATTGCCAACCAACTAGACAATTCTTCCACTTCCAATGCATACAATCAATGCTACCAATTATATTTAGAAACCCACGCTGTTCATTCACATAAAGTAACCATTAGAGGTCTGATTGGTTCGACCTCCTTAAGTACTCTCCTCCGAAAACATTTATCACACCTTCAGCGAACTTCACAACGCATTCTCTTGTTGTGGTTTCTCCAAGATGCACATATTCATCACAACTATTGGCTGACATTCCATATGCCAACATTCACAAAGCAGCTGCGCATTTTTGCAATGGTGATAAACCACACTTCCTTGATGCTTCAAATCTCTAAGTATAGAGTG
Source organism: Tamarix chinensis (assembly GCA_030549775.1). Classification (NCBI taxonomy): domain Eukaryota; kingdom Viridiplantae; phylum Streptophyta; class Magnoliopsida; order Caryophyllales; family Tamaricaceae; genus Tamarix; species Tamarix chinensis. The sequence goes on along the minus strand of CM060172.1, from coordinate 16,933,001 downwards.
CGCACTACTACGAAAACAGGAAATAATAATGGGACATTAATAACGGTGGTTCGAAAACTGTCGTCAAATGTGTGGGAAGTTTTAATAACAGTTTTAGATAATAACTGTTATTAACTGTTATTAAAAGTGCAAGGTGAAATTTTGCACGGGAATTTTAATAACGGTTGACGTAAAACCGTTATTAATACATGATTTAATAACAGTTCAAACAAGAACCGTTGTCAAAATTGGCAAGGTTTTAATAACGATTCCTGTAAGAACCGTTATTAAAAGTTCCTTTTATTTCGTTCTCTTCTATTTCATGCCAAAAATTTCAGACTCTGCCGCTTCCCTCTCGTACTCTCTTTCTCTTGCGAACCCTTGCACCACCGCTCCGGCTCCTCTGAATTAAGGGAAATCGTCGCACCGCCATCTCTCCACCACCCCTCTGCCATTCTTGCGAACGTAGCCAGCATTTGTACCTTCGTTGTTGCCATTCTCAACTTGTATGTCGTCGCTCCCTTTACGTATGTGTTTTAATTTCTTCCTTCATTGCTTAATTTGTCTCTACTGATATGTATATATATATATATATATAAAAATGCATGCATATTGCACCGAAGAGGTTGTGTTTGATGTGTTGTTCGAAAATCTGTTGTTTGATGTGTTGGTGAAAAATTTTGCTGTGTCCTTTTTTGATTGTGGCCGGCCGAGACTTAAATATATATATATATATATATATATATATATATGTGTGTGTGTGTGTGTGTGTGTGTGTGTTTATAATCTATTTTATTAAAATATGTATTATTATTTTAAGAGAATCCACAAGCCTAAAATATACATTATTATTGTAATACCCCAAATTGAGCGGAGTGTTATAAGGATTAATTTGGCTACTTATATCAACATGGTATACCATCCTTTTGGTGATTCCGCCCTAATAACTCCACAGTTAAGCGTGCTGACCGCGGAGCAATTTTAGGATGGATGACCTCCTGGGAAGTTTCAAAATTTTTTTGAAATTTTCTCGGGAAGTGCGTGAGTGAGGACAAAGCGTGATGAAAGGACTTGTGTTGATTTGTGGGGCCAGCCGATCAATCCAAAAGCGCTCCAAGGTAGCCCCCGCATGGTCATATCGACTTGGGGTGTTACAAATGGTATCAGAGCGAAACTGCGACCGTGAGCTAAACTTGGATGAGCCAGTCAGTCACCTAGCGGGACGATTCTTGGGATGAACTGTATTGAGACAATCTGTAATACCCCGTATTTTCAAAACCTAATTTTATTAAGCCCAATGATTTTATTAGTGTAATTTGATGTAAATATTTAATTATTTTAATTTTGATTCGTTTTATGGATTTATCGACGATTTCGAATTCATATTTGAATTTAATTAATTGTTGTCGTTGCGAATCATTTTAGATGAATTCGTTCACGACCATGATTTTATTATATTCTTATTATTTCGATTTTCGGTTAAAAATATGTAATCCCGTTCTTTCTCGTATTTTGATTTTTAATATTTTAGATTCGTTTCCGATTATAACTTCGTCGTGTGATTACGACTTTATTTTGGAGTTATACTTCGTTAACGAGATATATTATTTAAATTATGGAATTTCTGTTTAAATAGTTAAATTTATTTTAATGATTTTATCCGTAGAAAATATTTCCGACTTTAAATTTATTCGTTCTCGGTAATCGTTAATATTTTTGGGAAGTTCTAAATTAAAAAGGTTTTTCGGAAATTATTTATAAATTTCTTTCCGGAATTAATTTTCTTCCGTTTTACTATTTTTGGTTTACGGAAAATCGATTTCAGAAATTATTTAAATTAGTCTCGGTTTATTAGAATTTAATTTAAATATATTATTATATGCTTTTAAAATAATTATTTCGAGGTCTTATAATTTATTTCTGTAAATAATATAAATTTTTACGTTCGTTGGTAAATTCTTCCGAAAATACTTCTGAAATTCTGTATATAGCTTTTATATTGATTTTAAGCCTTCGGAACCTTACGAAATGATTTTTCGTTAAATAAATTTTAGATAAATTTTTCCAACAATATTTTTTAGATGTTAGTATTTATTTATATGTGTGTATTTGTAAAAAAAAAAAGGGAGCCTTACCCGAACCGGTCGACCCCCCCCACTTCTTTCCTTTTCTCTCTTCTCTCCTTTATCTTCTTTTCCCGTGCGTTCTGCCCTGGTCTCTGCTCTGCGCCCAGAAACCCCAACCCTGACCTCCTCCTCCCTGCTCCTCCTTCGCCGGTCGTCGACGTCTCCCGACCACCGCAGCAGGCACCAGCCGCGAGCAGCCGCGCCCAGCAGCCACGCACAGCAGCAGAAGAGGGCAGCAACAACCGCGCAGGAGCAGCAGCGGCAGCAGCGACGAGCCACACAGCTCGCGCCACCGCCCGGTCACCGGCGAGCCTGGCTGACCATCGGCGAGCTGTCTCCGGCCTCCGACGAAGCTTCTCCGGCCTTCCTTTGCTCCGATTTCGTTAATTTTCGTTTGGTATAATTTTCGAAAACCCTAATATTAATTTGATTAATTGAGTGTGATTTAGCTTGTGATAAGCTAAATTAATTGTTGTATTATGTATATATGTGCTGTAAGATTGATTTGAATATGTTAATTGTATGGTTTGTGTTGAAAATTTGAGAAATTGAATTTTAGGCTGGGTTATGCCCAAATTTTTCGGATCCGTCCAATTTGGCGATTTTGGATAAATTGATTATACAATATGTTTTTAAATGTATTTAATTTCATGTCGGAACCGTCAATTTGAGAAATTTATGCGGAATCAATCGGAATTTGATTTCTAGGTCAAAATTCGTGTGTGTTGAAATTGGGTTGCGTAATTGAGTCGTTTCGCTCAATTGATTTTACAATATCGTTTGAAATGTATTTAATTTCATATCGGAAGTATTGATTTGGGAAAATGGTACGTAATTAATCGGAATTGGATTTTTAGGTCAAAACTCTTGCGGGTCCAAATTGGATTGTGTTATCGGGTCGTTTTATTCAATTGACTATACAATTTATATTAGAATATATTTAATTACATTTTCGAACCGTCAATTTATATATTTTAGCAAGAATTGATCGGATTTGCGTTCCGGGCTCAAAAACCCTAATTGTGCTAAATTGGGTATTTCTTTTAGCGGTTTTGATCAATTGATTATTTGATATGTTGTAAAATGTGTTTAATTGCATTTCTAAACATTCAATTTAATTAAATTAATAGAACTCAACCGAATTGCATTTTCGGGCCTAACACCCTAGATTTTAAGTGAGATTATGAAATTTGTTATGTGTATAATTGTTTTTCTAAAATTAAAATTGTAGAAATAGTTGAAATGATCCTAATTGCTTTCTAATACCTTTAATTGGAATTAATTGATTTGAATTATCTGAGTTTGTGTCGTGGGCTTTAAAACCCTAATTTTGAAAACGGATCGTCTTGAATTGGTTAATCGGAAGACTATTTTGTTAAAATTAATTATCCAGATTTATCTAAAATTAGTTTAATTGTGTTTTAAAACTATCAATTTGAGGTAATTGAAGTGATTTGGTCGATTCGTAGTTTAGGGATTTAAAAACCCTAATCTTCGGGGAGTGTTTTATAAATTGGTTTTTGCTATGTGTGTCTTTTATCTAATCGATTTCTGTGTTTGGGTTTTAAATCATTTGATTTATATTTTAATCTTAAATCTTAATAGAGCTATGCTCTTGAGTCCTAAGTTCTGGACGCGTTTTTCAAGAAAGATCGTTTGTCTCTGTTTGTGTTTATTTAATTAGAATATGTGAATTATTAATTGATAAGATAGTTTCTAACCTAGTTCCGATTTCTATCGGCGATCTAGGAAAACTTTCTCGTGGATTGTTGAGCCTTCGATAGCTCTCCCTCATTCTCAATTTGCTTAGCTAGCTTCGGATTGAGGTAAGTCATTACTTACCTTTACTTATGGTAGAATCTGGATGTATTTCTGTTCCGAGTGGAGAGTGATGACTATGCTTATTGATCATTTAATCCTGTCCAGTGTATGCTGTTTTCTGTGTGGAAATTTTAGGTATGTATGAGTTCATAGCCCTAATACCAATGTATGTTAGTATGACGTTGAATATGGTATGTATTTGAGTATGTGAATGGTTGAGTATGGATTTGAAACTATTTGATACTCTATGCTGTATCCTTATGCCATGGAATTATTTATGTGGGCCTGGTTTACGGTCGGCTAAAATCATTGAATAAGATACTAATTATTTAAAGTGGAAGATCACGTGAGTTGGGCCGAGGTGTAGGGTCCGTTCCACCGGACGATAATAGTGGCTCGGGTGTGTTGTCCCCGAGAGGTGCTTCAAGCCGTTCCACCGGTTCAGAATAGTGGCTCAGGAGCGTTTTGCCCTGAGAGGTGTAGAGTCCGTTCCACCGGATGATAATTGTGGCTCAGGTGACTTGTCCCTGAGAGGTGCTTCAGTCCGTTCCACCGGATTAAGAATAGCGGGGCCCTATACTCATCGTGAAAAAGAATATGGTATGAATTAAGTAATGAATAAGACACTAATTATTTAAAGTGGAAGATTACGTGAGTCAGGACCAGGTGTAGGATCCGTTCCACCGGATGATAATAGTGGCTCGGGTGTGTTGTCCCCGAGAGGTGCTTCAAGCCGTTCCACCGGTTCAGAATAGTGGCTCAGGAGCGTTTTGCCCTGAGAGGTGTAGGATCCGTTCCACCGGATGATAATAGTGGCTCGGGTGTGTTGTCCCCGAGAGGTGCTTCAGACCGTTCCACCGGTTTAAGAATAGTGGGGTCCCTGAACTCATTGTAAATAATAAAATCGAATGTAATAATGATTATCATTGGATTGTTAGATTGGTGTTACTTAGCATGCTATCGTGATTTCTTGTACGCTTGTATCTTATGTGTTTTATGCTTCCTTCCATGAGTTTGGTAGTATTGATTTACTCAGTACCGGACCCGTACTGATGCTACCTTGGTTGAATGGGTCCTGTGATGATCCACTGATGGTGGGGAGCAGATCTCTTGTGCAGGTTTCAGTTCGAATATTATTTTTGGGTGGAAGACTTGACTTGAGAGAGTAGGCAATCCGGAATTTGATCTATCGGGATTGGTCTTGTTTAACTGTATTTATGTCTGGAAATTTCAAGTATTGTATTTAAAATTCAAGGGTATTGTAATTTAACTTTCAATTTCTCGTACTCTGATAAGCTTTTAAAATTCGGATGTATTTTACAGGTTCCGCTGATTGATTCAGCGATGAATTTATTTAGTGAATTGATTCACTTGCCATCTGCCTGTGGATATCTCCTTGTGGGAGTTTATCCTTACGGCATTGATGTTTGAAGTTTTATTTGACAGGTTTTAGCCTTGCATCTAGCATAAGATAGATGGTGGACATTTATCTTGTGTTAGATGTGGCGGTAACATTCCCCAAATTCTCTCCTATCTTCCGCTTTATCCTTTCAGAAATTTTTTTTTCAGGAGTGAATTTTGGGGGTGTTACACAATCATTGGTTGAGGTGCAACGAGGACGTTGCGTTCTTTGAGTGGGGGTGAATGTAATACCCAAAATTGAACGGAGTGTTATAAGGATTGATTTGGCTACTTATATCAAAATGGTATACCATCCTTTTGGTGATTCCGTCCTAAGAACTCCACAGTTAAACGTGCTAATCGTGGAGCAATTTTAGGATGGGTGACCTCCTGGGAAGTTTAAGAAATTTTTTGAAATTTTCTCGGGAAGTGCGTGAGTGAGGACAAAGCGTCCTGAAAGGACTTGTGTTGATTTGTAGGGCCAGCCGATCAATCCAAAAGCGCTCCAAGGTAACCCCCACATGGTCATATCGACTTTGGGTGTTACAATTATCATAAGATATGTACATTCTAAGCATAAAATTAAGGTGTATATATTTTTTTAGCACTCACATTATTATGCAGATCATGTGTATTTATATGCTTTTTTGAATATATATTTTGTAAGACGTGTATTTATATTCCGTAAAATGTGTGTTTATATGTGTTCTATTATATGTATATATATTTATAATATATTTATATATAAGATGTGTATATATAATCTAAAATAATTGTGGTTAGGGTTAGGGTTGGGGTTAGGGGGAGGATTAGTGTTAGGGTTAGGGTTAGCTATATGTTTAGGATCATTATCTTATGAGCTTTAGTGTTATTTTTTATTATAATTTATTAGGGATAATTATTGTTAGGGTTAGGGGGAGGGTTAGGGTTTATCATTTATTATACTAAATATAAACTAGGGCTATAGGGAAAAATCCCAAGGATAAGGGTATTGTGCATGGGGAAAAGTTGAGGAGGTTGGTTGGGCATCGACATTGTGATAAAAATTAAATAGAGATGAATAATTGTGTATAATAATAATAATAATAATAATAATAATAATAATATAGGATTTATTAGGTTGTACTATATATATATATATATATATATTATCTTATTAATATCTACTTGATTTTACTATATATGCGTAGCTTGAATGATTTGATGATAGTTTGATGTTTAGTCAGTTTGTTAAATATATATATAACTAAAGACTATGTCCTTATTTTAAATAGTTTGATGTTGTTAGGTTTACATAGTTGGTTATGATCTGGTAGAATATATTTATGATTTGTCTAGCTAGTCGAAGATCAGTTTACATATTCTATAATTTAGATCCTTTCGAGAACAACCTTGATGATAAGATTTAGTGGTTCTCATTTGTAGGTAGTGAGATGACATACCCTCCACTATATTTTCATATGGCGCCACATACAAATGTACGGACTCATGTGATATGGTTATATGACGAGCTATGTCATTTGTACGCGAGTGGCTCATCCTATCACCCCTTCCATTTCAGATCTTATCACCTTCTGTTGACCCTGCCTCAAATAGAGCCATGGACATCGGCTACGTCTACTTTTTTTGCAGTGGTTTGTCTACCACATTGATGCACCACACTCGAGATTTATTGAGGGTGAGCTATTTGCTAGAGAGTATGATAGGATATCGAGAGAACTAATGGTCATCGATGATAAGTGGATGTATCATCATAGCTTACCTCTGAGTATTCACCTTGGTTACCCTAGAGTATCCGTGAGTAGACTCTCTTGCGATGATGTTAGGGATCAAATGATATATCGTGATGAGTGGAATTTTAGAGTTATAGTTTTTAGTCGGGCTCAACGAGGCTATAGGGAGATTTAGTTTTAGATATGAGTTTTCGTTTTTTAGGTTTTTGAGTTGTAGCAACATTTTGATGTATATAGTGCTGCTATTGCTTAAATCTTGTAGTATGTATATCTTTTGTAATTTGAACTATTAATGTAATACCCCGGATTTTGAAACCTAATTTTATTAAGCCTAATGATTTTATTAGCGTAATTTGATGTAAATATTTAATTATTTTAATTTCGATTCGTTTTATGGATTTATCGACGATTTCGAATTCATATTTGAATTTAATTAATCGTTGCCGTTGCGAACCCTTCTGGACAAATTCGTTCACGACCATGATTTTATTATATTCTTATGATTTCGATTTTCGGTTAAAAATATATATTTTCGTTCTTTCTCGTGTTTTGATTTTAATATTTTAGATTCGTTTTCGATTATAACTTCGTCGTGTGATTACGACTTTATTTTGGAGTTATATTTCGTTAACGAAATATATTATTTAAATTATAAAATTTCGGTTTAAATAGTTAAAGTTATGTTAATAATTTTATCCGTAGAAAATATTTCCGACTTTAATTTTATTCGTTTTTAAAAATCGTTAATATGTTCGGGAAGTTTTAAATTAAAAAGATTTTCGGAGTTTATTTGTGAATTTCTTTCCAGAATTAATTTTCTTCCGTTTTACGATTTTTGGTTTACGGAAAATCGATTTCGGGAATTATTTAAATTAGTCTCGGTTTATTAGAATTTAATTTAAATATTTACTTTTATGCTTTTAAATATTATTTCGAGGTCTTATAATATATTTCCGTAAATAATACAAATTTTTATGTTCGTTGGTAAATTTTTCCGAAAAGGTTTCCGAAATTCTTTATATAGTCTTTTTATTTATTTTGAGCTTTCGGAACCTTACGAAATAATTTTCGTTAAATAAATATTAGGTAAAATTCTTCCAATAACAATTTTAAATATTTAGTATTTATTTTGTAGTTGTATTTGTAAAAAAAAAAAAAAAAAAAAGAGGGAGCCTTACCCGGACCGGTCGACCCCCCCTCTTCTTTCCCTTTCTCTTCTCTTCTCCCATTCTCTCCTTCCCGACCTGTTCTCTGCGCCAGAAACCCCTGCCCCGACCTCCCTCTCCCTGCTCCTCCTTCGTCGATCGCTCGCCAGCCACCGCCGGCCACAACGGGCGATGCGACTGACCGCCACCAGCCGCGCCCAGCAGCCGCGCCCAGCAGCCACGCACAGCAGCCGAAGAAGGCGGCAGCAACCGCGCGCCGCAGCAGCGACGAGCAGCAAACGCAGGCTGCGCCGCCACCGCCCGGCCACCGTCGACATCTCCTGACCACCGGCGAGCCACCCCCGGTCCCCGACGAAGCTTATCCAGCCTTCCTTTGCTCCGATTTCGTTGATTTTCGTTTGGTATAAATATCCGAAAACCCTAATATTAATTTGATTAATTGAGTGTGATTTAGCTTGTGATAAGCTAAATTAATTGTTTAATTATGTATATATGTGCTGTGAGATTGATTTGGATATGTTAATTGTATGGTTTGTGTTCGGAATTTGGAAAATTGAATTTTAGGTCGGGTTATGCCCAAATTTTTCGGATCCGTCCAATTTGGCGATTTTGGATAAATTGATTATACAATATGTTTTTAAATGTATTTAATTTCATGTCGGAACCGTCAATTTGAGAAATTTATGCGGAATCAATCGGAATTTGATTTCTAGGTCAAAATTCGTGTGTATTGAAATTGGGTTACGTAATTGAGTCGTTCCGCTCAATTGATTTTACAATATCGTTTGAAATGTATTTAATTTCATATCGGAAGTGTTGATTTGGGAAAATTGTGTGTAATTAATCGGAATTGGATTTTTAGGTCAAAACTCTTACGGGACTAAATCGGATTATGTAATCGTGTTGTTTTATTCAATTGACTATATAATTTACATTAGAATATATTTAATTACATTTTCGAACCGTCAATTTATATATTTTATCAAGAATTGATCGGATTTGCGTTTCGGGCTCAAAAACCCTAATTGTGCTAAATTGGGTATTTCTTTTAGCGGTTTTGATCAATTGATTATTTGATATGTTGTAAAATGTGTTTAATTGCATTTCTAAACATTCAATTTAATTAAATTAATAGAATTCAACCGAATTGCATTTTCGGGCCTAACACTCTAGATTTTAAGTGAGATTATGAAATTTGTTATGTGTATAATTGTTTTTCTAAAATTAAATTTGTAGAAGTAGTTGAAATGATCCTAATTGTATTCTAATACCTTTAATTGGAATTAATTGATTTGAATTATCTGAGTTTGTGTCGTGGGCTTTAAAACCCTAATTGTGAAAACGGATCGTCTTGAATTGGTTAATCGGAAGATTGTTTTGTTGAAATTAATTATCTAGATTTATCTAAAATTAGTTTAATTGTGTTTTAAAACTATCCATTTGAGGTAATCGAAGTGATTTGGTCGATTCGTAGTTTAGGGATTAAAAACCCTAATCTTCGGGGAGTGTTTTATAAATTGGTTTTTGCTATGCGTATTTTATCTAATCGATTTCTGTCTTTGGGTTTTAAATCATTTGATTTATATTTTAACCTTAAATCTTAATAGAGCTATGCTCTTGAGTCCTAAGTTTTGGACACGTTTTCCAAGAAAGATCGTTTGTGTCCGTTTGTATTTATTTGATTATAATCGGTGAATTATTAATTGATAAGATAGTTTCTAACCTAGTTCCGATTTCTATCGGCGATCTAGGAAAACTTTCTCATGGATTGTTGAGCCTTCGATAGCTCTCTCTCATTCTCAATTTGCTTAGCTAGCTTCGGATTGAGGTAAGTCATTACTTACCTTTACTTATGGTAGAATCTGGATGTACTTCTGTTCCGAGTGGAGAGTGATGACTATGCTTATTGATCATTTAATCCTGTCCAGTGTATGCTGTTTTCTGTGTGGAAATTTTAGGTATGTATGAGTTCATAGCCCTAATACCAATGTATGTTAGTATGACGTTGAATATGGTATGTATTTGAGTATGTGAATGGTTGAGTATGGATTTGAAACTATTTGATACTCTATGCTGTATCTTTATGCCATGGAATTATTTATGTGGGCCTGGTTTACGGTCGGCTAAAATCATTGAATAAGATACTAATTATTTAAAGTGGAAGATCACGTGAGTTGGGCCGAGGTGTAGGGTCCGTTCCACCGGACGATAATAGTGGCTCGGGTGTGTTGTCCCCGAGAGGTGCTTCAAGCCGTTCCACCGGTTCAGAATAGTGGCTCAGGAGCGTTTTGCCCTGAGAGGTGTATAATCCGTTCCACCGGATGATAATTGTGGCTCAGGTGACTTGTCCCTGAGAGGTGCTTCAGTCCGTTCCACCGGATTAAGAATAGTGGGGCCCTATACTCATCGTGAAAAAGAATATGGTATGAATTAAGTAATGAATAAGACACTAATTATTTAAAGTGGAAGATTACGTGAGTCAGGACCAGGTGTAGGATCCGTTCCACCGGATGATAATAGTGGCTCGGGTGTGTTGTCCCCGAGAGGTGCTTCAAGCCGTTCCACCGGTTCAGAATAGTGGCTCAGGAGCGTTTTGCCCTGAGAGGTGTAGGATCCGTTCCACCGGATGATAATAGTGGCTCGGGTGTGTTGTCCCTGAGAGGTGCTTCAGACCGTTCCACCGGTTTAAGAATAGTGGGGTCCCTGAACTCATCGTAAATAAATAAAATTAGATGTAATAATGATTATCATTGGATTGTTAGATTAGTGTTACTTAGCATGCTATCGTGATTTCTTGTACGCTTGTATCTTATGTGTTTTATGCTTCCTTCCATGAGTTTGGTAGTATTGATTTACTCAGTACTGGACCCGTACTGATGCTACCTTGATTGAATGGGTCCTGTGATGATCCACTGATGGTGGGGAGCAGACTTCTTGTGCAGGTTTGAGTTCAGATATTGTTTTTGGGTGGAAGGCTTGGCTTGAGAGAGTAGGCAATCCGAAATTTGATCTATCGGGATTTGTCTTATTTAACTGTATTTGTATTTGGAATTCTCAAGTATTGTATTTAAAATTCAAGGGTATTGTAATTAACTTTTAATTTATCGTACTCTGATAAGCTTTTAAAATTCGGGTTTATTTCACAGGTTCCGCTGATCAATTCAGCGATGATTTTATTTAGTGAATTGATTCACTTGCCATCTGTCTGTGGATATCTCATTGTGGGAGTTATCCTTACGGCATTGATGTTTAAAGTTTTATTTGACAGGTTTTAGCCTTGCATCTAGCATAAGATAGATGGTGGACATTTATCTTGTGTTAGATGTGGCGGTAACATTCCCCAAATTCTCTCCTAGCTTCCGCTTTATCCTTTCAAATAAATTTTTTTTTTCAGGAGTGAATTTTGGGGGTGTTACAATTAATTGTATAATATTTTGCTACGTATGTATGTATGTATGTATGTATGTATGTATATATATATATATGAACTCTTTGTAAGTATGAGGAGTTTCATTGATCAGCATTAATATAATTTTGGAAACTTGTTAGCATGCTTCGTGTATATATATATATATATATATATATATATATATATATATATATATATATATATATATATATACAGAATAACATGATACATTTGAGATTAATTCTTTCTAAGCAAGAGTGATTTGAGAATTATTAAACTTATAATTCAATTGATTTTTAATAATTACTTTCATGTAGGATATATCTAGATTCAAAAAATATGGATCGGAAATGGTTGTCTGCAAATCGTCTGTCTAGAGAATATAACGAAGGAGTGGAGTTTTTCATCAAGTTTGCAGTTGAACATGCTCAAGACTCTAGTAGAATAGTCTGTCCTTGTTTGAAGTGTGCTTATATTCAGCGTGTCAATGCTAATGATTTGAGAGATCATTTTTTTGTGTATAGAATTAATACAAGTTACACTTGTTGGATATGTCATGGGGAAACAGAGTCTAAATATGAAAATGACGATGTTAGGAGGGATAGTAGTGCATCATCATTTGATAACTATGAGGGACATTCGTTAGACGAGATGACTCAAAAGGTTGAGGAAAGTGTTCGGGATTGTCCAAAAATGTTTGAGAAGTTATTAAATGACTCGGAGAAACCTTTGTACGGTGATTGTAAGACGTTTACGCAATTATCCACTACTTTAAGGTTGTACAACTTAAAGGCATGTAACGGATGGAGTGATAAGAGTTTCATAGAATTATTATCACTTGTGAAGGATATGCTTCCTGATGATAACGTTCTACCCAATCGTACGTATGAAGCGAAGAAGATTCTATCCTCTATGGGCATGAGTTATGAGAAGATACATGCATGCCCTAATGATTGTATTTTATATCGCAATGACAATGCATCTTTGGATAGTTGTCCTAATCTTGAATACAAAGCACCACGATACAAGAAGAACAAGGTGTCCACTAAGGTGTTATGGTATTTTCCTATAATACCAAGATTAAGGTGGATGTTTAATGATATTGAAGATGCCAAGAACCTAAGATGGCATGCTGATGACAAGATAGATGACGGGCTTCTTAGACATCCATCTGACTCTCCACAATGGATGACGATTGATGGGTTGTTTCCTGAATTTGCTAAAGAAGCAAGAAATGTGCGCCTTGGCTTTCTGCAGATGGAATGAATCCACACAATCAAGGCAGCTATAGTTTATGGCCAGTGATTTTGGTTATATACAATTTACCTCTGTGGCTCTATATGAAACGCAAGTATATGATGTTGTCTTTACTCATTTCCGGGCCAAACCAACCTGGGAATTAATGATATTGATGTTTATTTGACACCTTTGATTGATGATTTGAAGTTCTTATGGGACATGGGCGTTGAATTATTTGATGCATATGGTCAAGAAAATTTCACTTTGAGAGCATTGTTATTCTGTACTATAAATGATTTTCTAGCGTATGGCAACTTGTCAGGTTATAGTGTGAAAGGCCATTATGCATGTCCGATATGTGAGGAGAATACTTCATTTGTTCAGCTAACACATGGCCGAAAGACTGTGTTCCTTGGGCATCGTAGGTTTTTACCAAAGAATCATAATTATCATAGGCAAAGAAAAGCGTTCAATGGATTCTGAGAAGAAGAGCATGCACCAATCCGGTTGACGGGTCGACAAGTGTGGGTGAAGATGAAACATTTGAGTGTCAAGTTTGGGAAGAAGAATAAAGATAAGCCTCCATCAATTGGGTGGAAGAAGATGTCAATATTCTTCAACATTCCTTATTGGGAATCTTTCTACGTGAGACATGTCCTTGATGTGATGTATATTGAGAATAATATATGTGACAGTCTTGTTGCACATTACTTAATGTTCCACACAAGACTAAAGATGGGATAAATTCTCGAATGGATATGGAAGAAATGGGTATTAGACGGGAACTGACACCGCGAGACAACGGAAGAAGAATATATTTACCGCCGGCGTGTCATACTCTTTCCAGAAAATAGAAAATTTCATTTTGTGAATTCTTACATAGTGTCAAGGTTCCGGAAGGGTATTCTTCAAATGTCAGAAGGCTCGTGTCGATGAAAGAGTTGAAATTAATTAACATGAAGTCTCATGATTGTCATATCTTGATGCAGCACTTGTTGCTGATAGCTATACGTGGAATTTTGCCAAAACGTGTTCGAATTACTATCACGAGGCTTTGTTGATTTTTTAAAGCCGTCTACTCTAAAGTTATACATCCTGATAGTTTGGACGCCTTGCAAAAAGGGATTGTGATTATTTTGTGCCAACTTGAAATGTATTTTCCACCATCATTCTTTAACATTATGGTACATCTAACTGTTCATTTAGTTTATGAGATAAAGATGTTAGGACCTGTTCATGGGCATTGGATGTACCCCTTTGAACGGTTTATGAAGTTGATAAAAGGTTATGTGAAGAATCGATATCGGCCAGAAGGATGTATTGTTGAGAGTTACCTGGTGGAAGAGGCAATTGAGTTTTGCACAAAGTACTTGTCAAATGCTGAAGCTCTTGGTATTGCTAAGTCTCGACATGCAGGCAAATTTGAAGGACAGGGTATTAGAGGCAAACAGTTTGGGCGTGTAGACCCTAACATGTTCCGTGCAGCACATCTATATGTATTACACAACAGTGATGATGTTCAACCGTACATTAAAGAGCATATGACTTCTTTACGGATTGAAAATTCATCAAAGACTGAGAAATGGATTATTGATAAACATAATCTTTCCTTTATTGATTGGATAAGAGATCGCATCATTCCACTCATCAAACATTCCCCAAATTTAATTTCCGAAACCCTGAATTGGTTGTCTCAGAAACCTCATTATGAAGTTTTTCAATATACCAGTTATGTGATCAACGGTTGCACTTTTTATACAAAAGAACAAGATGGGAAGAGCACAATGCAGAACAGTGGGGTGACTTTAGTGGATGAGGCAATGCATGTTGCTAGTGCGAAAGACAAGAATCCAACTTATGCAGATATGAATTATTATGGTGTGATTGAACATATATGGGAGTTAGATTACACTGTATTTAAAATCCTTGTATTCGGCTGCAGATGGGTTGATAACGGCAGTGGGGTTAGATATGAAGATGGATTCAAATTAGTAGATCTTAATAGGGCAGGGTATAAACAAGACCCATTCATCTTAGCATCACAAGTGACACAAGTATTCTATGTCACTGACCCTGCTGATAACAGATGGTCTGTAGTACTATCTACGAAAAAAAAAAGAAATGCCAATGAATGTGGTGATGAAAATGATGCCAATTGGAATAACGATTGTAACACCCCCAAATTTACTACTGAAAAATTTCGTTTAAATCCAGACGTTTTAGTGGAGCGAAAGAATTAAAACCATAAACTTGGGAGTATTACCGCCACACTTAGTACCAGACCAGTTCACTCCTACCGTTCTGATACTAAGTGCTAAGGCTAAACTAAACAATCATTAAGTAAGAATCATCAAAACATAGGTACGTAGTTAACATAGGTCATTCACGAAAACACGAGTCAACAACAGTTAGAATATCGTTTAGGAATACAACTTAAGAGTGCGATTTCAAAACAAGAAGCGTAGTACAAAATATAGCTTAATAAAACAGATCCCAAGGGACCAATATCCGGATCGCCTACTCACTCAAGCCAAGCCTTCCACCCCAAAATTTGTAACCGATCAAACCTACATAGGAGGTATGCTCCCCACCATTGGTGGATCATCACAGGACCCATTCAATCAAGGTAGTATCAGTACGGGTCCAATACTGAGTAAGGGCACTGGTGCGCTAAGGCCAAACATACAATCATACCACATAGCACACATAACATAATCATAGAAACAACATGAGATAACCCGTAAGATAAGGTCTGAATACTTTTCTGGTGACTTATTCTTTATTCTCATTAATGATAATAAGTCCATTTCACACATTCTTCAATAATCCATGTGAGCACGGGGACCCCACTATTATAGCCGGTAGACCGGAAATAAAAACACAGGGCAGGACACCTCTGACCACTATTCTTACCGGTGGACCGGACTGGCCTCGCCTCAACATGGTGTTTCACTATAAGTACTTAGTATTTTTTCCGTGGTTTAACTTATTTACTTTGGGTCTATTAAGCCGAGGCCCCCACTATTATAGCTGGTGGACCGGAAATAAACACACAGGGCAGAATGCCTCTGACCACTATTATTAGGGCTGTAAATGAGCCGAATCAAGCCGAACACTGCTAAGCTCGGGTTCGGCTCGTTTATATTTTATGAAGCTCGAGTTCGGCTCGAGCTCGTTTAGAGTTTGATTAATCATGTTCAGATTCGGCTCATTTAGTATTCACGAACTATTCAGCTCGGTTCGTATATCTTAATCGAGCCTTTTGGGCTCGTTTACTGCTCGTTTTGATACTCGTTTGAGGTTCGTTTGGGGCTCGAGTTTGTAGTCCGTTAATAGTTCGTTAAAAGCTCGTTCGAGCTCGTTAAAATCTTGTTTACGCCTTATTTACAAGCTACAGCCCTATACACTTAATAAATCAATATTTGACAAAATTCAGGCATAATTTATCTTGATTATAGCCTGAACAAATATTAACCTATTTCACAAAAAAATTTGCAATGCACCTATTGCACTCAAATTTAGGTGCAAACTGCAAAGTTTCTCTCCTGTTTCAAAAAATGTTTACCATGCACCTATTGCATACAAATTTAGGTGTAGAATTTCTCCCCAAAACCTGTTTAATATTACAATAAATCCATAAAAACTAAATAATACAACTAGAGATGTAGATACATCATACATCAATAAATTCAATACACAAACAAAATGACTTCAAAGCTCCATATCCATAATAATCATCACAGCCACATCCATTGCCATTGACCATTGAGTGATATGATAAAAATAACCTGCACCAAATTAAAAGTATAAAAATTATATTAGCATAGCTTAGAATTTATGATATAAAATTACTATAATAAATATAAAAATAATAATAAATCACAAAATTTATTTATTGTTCATATTAAATTGAATCACAAGATATTAGGGATACTTTACAAACCTGCTGTATACTATCTGCATACTTAAATGGGCAAGTAATTACTGTATACTATGTACACATTATCTATATACTATCTGCTATTTACACATTAATTTGGTTGTTTACTATTTCAGGGCAAGTAATTACTAACAGTTGGGACAAGTCAATTAAGTGCTGGGATCCTAGAGGCCTAAAAATAAAGGCCTGAAATAACAGATTAACAGTGCAGAAAACAATTATAAATATAACTTTATTAAAACAAAACACATTCTAACTTTTTTTGTTAAAACAAAAAAGACAAAACATGATATAAAAGAACAATTATAAATATAAATACCATAAAACTAATATTGTTCTCTTATATAAATCAAAAAATTAGAAGCATCTATAACACAAAGTTCTTTATTAAAACAAAAATAAATAAATAAAAAATGATATATTAAACAGGATTATAAATAAATATACCAAAAAACTAAAAGTATAATAAAATAATTCAAAAAATAAGGCGTTGCTACTACTACCTACTGACCAAATATTTTTGTTGACTTTAATTCTTCAACCATCAATGTCTGATAACTTCTTCAACCTAAGACCAAATCAAAACAATATTATTCAGATAAGCTTTAATAAGTAATTTAAGCATTACATGTTGATTATATATTTAATAAATACTTACGTCATAATTAAAAAATAAAATATATACTTTTACATCTTACCTTGGAAGATGTAGTGAAAAACAACACTAACATCAAAGGAGTTAAAACAAGAAGTTCGAGAGGAGGAATCACTTGCTAGACGGATTTTGGTCATGGAAATTCCAAGAGAATGGAAAGGGAGGAAGTTGTTCTTATCTCAGGGGTCTTATGTTCATAAAGTGCTCGAAAATTTTGGTTGTTTTGAGGTGAAGCCTGTGTCAACTTCAATGACAATGAAATTTAAATTGAGTAAGGGACAAGCCCCAAAAACAGAAAAGGAGAAGAGGTATGGATAAGGTACCTTACCAAAGTGTTGTGGAGAGCTTGATGTATCTTATGATTTCTAATAGGCTAGACCTTGCTTATGCAGTGAGTGTGGTGAGTAGGTTCATGTCAGAACCTGGGAAAGAACATTGAAGGTACCAATCAAGTTATATCTTCCAGTTAGGTGGCTGCACCATTAGATACATTCTGATTATACTTGTGTGAGTTAATGTGTTATTATCTTGGTAATTGTGAGGCCTGGTGAATTAAAAATTAAACAGAGAGAGTTGTATTTATGCATAAGAGTCTGGTGATTGACATAGAGAGTTCAATCAAGAACTTTGGTGAAAAGGTGTTCTTGATATTAACTTTGTTACTGTTGACGGTGAAATTAATATAAACTAATGCATTTCTCTTAAATCTCTATTACAGGTTTCCATATTTGTTGCTTCAATTACTTTCTTTCTTCTTAATATTTTCTTGTCCAAACTTAATATAGTAAGTGAATTGGAAGATTGAGTCTTCACAGAGGGTAGCAATCATTTTAAAGCTAAGAAATTATAGCTAGGCATTGAAGCCAGAGGGTAGCAATCATATGATAATAACTAAACAATGTTGAGTGATTATACATTTTGAAGTATAGGCATACTAAGATTAAAATCCAGCAGCTAAGGAAAAATGCACCCAACCTAAACACAATATCTAAGATTCAATTAATAAAATAAATATGCACTTTTTCAACATAATCTTAAAATATAAAGACAGATTATAACTAGAAAATTTTGTAGGTCAAATGAGCTTAACATTTTTAAGTTAAATCTTTATTTGATAAGCTACCCAAAAAGATAGAGGACAAAACAACCATGATACAAAGAGGTCAAGTGTTTACCTCCTCTCCTAACCACCCCACACAAAGACACCAAGATGGTTTCCCTATGCTCCACTATGTGATTCATCCATCTTTTAGTTGATATTATCAGTTAATTTTTCTTCAATGGCAGTCTTTTAGTTAACTTTATCTAAGCTTGTGTATGTTATGAACATCATCAATTTTAATAGGCAAAGATAGACGTAAAGTAGAGTTACATTAACCAGCAATGGAACACTCCTTTGATGTTTCCAAATGGGAAAACACAAGAATACAAGGAGATTATTTGTTTTGAACATTCAGGAAAAAAAATTAGAAATTGTCTATACTTTCCTTTGTTAAGTTGGCACATTGTTTTTGTTTTCTAATATAAATATATCAGAATATATAAAATGAACATGTTTTTTAGATTTTCCAGAAAACTAGAGTCTATTTACAGAAAACACATCAAAATAGAAAAGCTTTTGCAGATGGTTATTGATTGTAATTGGCTATTTGTGTATATCAAGAAAGTGAACTTACCAAACTACACATAAAAATTGGCAAAATGTCATAAAAAACTATGTAATAGGGCCAAAAAGCCTTGCAAAAATAAGCCTAAGGCACACTAGAGAGTCAAGAGACATAGAAACTTATAAGAGGACAAGAAGTCCTATTCATAATAATAGCAATCATAAAATATACCAGACCAAGACCTTCTACTATTTAGTCACAGTTCATATTTCCTCTTAAAAAATTACACATGGAGATGTATACATGATATGTACTGCTGCACATATCATCTCCACATAACCCCTCCTTGAACCAAAAAGTAAAAGAAAGGAAATCTTGTGTCTGTTTCAGACTAGTAAACAACTCTTTCACGATGGAAAGTTGCAGAACCCCATCAATTAATCACATTATTAACATGTCCAAACCAAGATATCTTTACGCAATGTAACCAAAAATAGTAATGAATGAAAGAAGGGTTATATTATTGATGGCAGTAAAAGAAAAAGATGCAAATGATAATGCCATTGAAACTGCAAGCACTAGAAACATGAACATCCATTTACCTTCTCAAACTCGTGTATTTCTGGGGAAGGTGCGACAGAAGAACCTACAACAAGAGATACTTACTTAGGACATAAAAAAAGACAATAAATTACTATTTTTATGAAGAAAAGAGTGCATGTCTCTCTCTCTCTAAATAATAGAATAAAATAGCATGCTCATAAAGACTAACATAATTTTGAATTCTAGATATTTTTCACTTCATTGTTTTGATACTTTGAACTCTTCACACACATATTATCTACATAATCAAATGTATTTGTTTGATTCTTTTCCATGTCATCAAATGACACAAATTAGTAACTCAGAAGGAAGCTATATGATAGGGTGCCCAAATCTCCGTGTAATATTCAATGTTTTCCATAATTAAACACACAGCAAAGGCTCTGCAGATTATTGACAATGATCCCTAGGTATGAAGTGAGCTAAGCTAAAGCCACCAAACTTCAAACCTGCTTCATTTGACTTTTACTTCATTTGACAATGATCCCTAGGTATGAAGTGAGCTAAGCTAAGCCACCAAACCACACAAAATCACATAAAACAGGGCTCTTTAAGATCAAATTAGTGAACCTTAACCATTATTTGATAGAAAACAAACATCCTTCGTCCTCTTAGGTTCAAATTTATCATATGCTTACACAAACCCTAAACTATCAATTTTTTTACAAAAAATTGGAATTATCTCATCTAATTTAAGTGTAGACATTGGAAATTTGGAATTGAATCATGTATATGGAATTATTCAGGCACGCCGCAAAAATTATTCAGTCACAGAATCAAGCATAAACAACTGGAATACAAGAATAATTGAGGAAAAATATTACCTCACTACAAAATTTAGTCCACACAGAATCTGCAAGGTCTTCCGATTCTGTGACTTCAAATCGAACAGACTTGAGACGTACAACACTTCAAAATCAAATTCATCATCTAACTCGTCAAAGGGTTTCGAAGGAAGAACACTTCCGATTCTTGCTATAATGAAGAAGGAAGAACACATACCTGGGGGAAAAACCGAACGAGTGTGCGATTGGTGGCGATTGCTGAGTGTAGGGCTGCGAAAGATGCTCGGGCAGACTAAGATTTAGTTCCACTATGTCGACTGTCCGATGTCGACAGTCGAGAGTCGAGACTCGAGCACAGAGGGTGTGACTTGGGAGCGTCGGGGACTGGGAGTTTGGGGCTGTGTTTGGGATTCGTTCCGTCGTTCAGGGACTGCCGGACTGGTGTAACTAGGGTAGTAGCTAGTAGGGTTCCTCCGCTCGGACCGCTCCTGTGAGGTGTAAGTTGTGCGCCTGTGCCTATAAGTTACAGAATACTAGAATAGTGAATAAAGACTGTAAGTGCACGACGGACGGGAGCCGCGGGACACTTACCAAAATTTTTTTAAGTCATTTCAACCTCCAACCAAAACACAGCGTTTTGAAGTAAAACGCTGCGTTTTGGTTTCCAACTTAAACGAGCTTTTAACGAGCTTCTAGCGAGCTTTTAACGAGCCAATTTCGAGCCGAGCCTAAACGATTACTAAACGAGCCGAGCCGAGCCGAATATATGTATGCTCAAGCTCGGCTCGTTTAATAAACGAGCCGAATACGAGCCTTAAATTAAGCTCATTTAGCTAAACGATCGAGCTCGAACGAGATTTTAATGAGCCGAACCCGAGCCGAGCTCGAACTGGCTTAGCTCGTTTATAACCCTAATTATTATAGTCGGTGGACCGGAATGAAACGCACAGGGTAGAACGCCTCTGACCACTATTATAGCCGGTGGACCCGAACGAAACGCACAGGGCAGAACGCCTCTGACCACTATTATAGCTGATGGACCCGAACGAAACGCACAGGGCAGAACGCCTCTGACCATTATTCTAACTGGTGGATCGGACTGGGCTCAGCTCAACAGTCTTTCGCTTTACGTTATTAGTGTCTTATTCGTGTCTTATTGAATCATGCAACACCCTTGACATGCATAAATCATTCTCTTTATACTGTACACATCACAACTACTAAAATCCCACATTCATAACTACACTTTAGTCAATAAATACACGTGATAACACCAACAAATCTAAGTAGCCATAACCGACCCTAATTGTCCACACCAAACCGTGGTTAACCACTCTTAACCCTATTTTACCATAACAACCATACTTAGCCATCCCAAACCTTAATTATCCTCAACAAATCACAATTAGCTACTACAACCCTACTTAATCATGACGACCTAGAGTTAATCACTCCAAACCCTAATTCTATCTCCTCTATACCCTTATAATACTCCACGTACTATTCTCCGCCCAAAACAGTTAAACACCCAGATCATACTTGCATTACCTTTCTTACATCCCAAATCAACCTTTCATACGTAAATTTTTCTCCCACGCAAACGTTACACATCCTATGCAACCTCTCGAACTTTTCATACAAGCCCTAAATCCTATACAATCATTAACTCCCATGCAAAACCCTAACTCCAGCATGCAGACCCTAATACCCCCATACAAACATTAACACCACCAAACCATAACACCACCATGCAAACCCTAATACCACCATAAGCCATTAACACCACCATGAAATCACTAATACCACCATACAAACATTAATACCACCAAACCATAACACCACCATGAAAACCCTAATACCACCATAAGCCATTAATACCACCATGAAATCACTAATACCACCATACAAACTTCAAGACTCCCATGCATGGTTCCCAACTCTCATTTATTTCGGACATTCCTCCCACTTAAATCTTCTCTCATAGATCATGAGGTACTTAGGTCAACCTCATATCCCCCTTCGTGGTCTCACTTCCCATTTATTTCCGGTCATCCTTATATTCCCAACTCATATTACCATTTCCTAACATGCATGTCCTAGAGGGCCATAACATAATACATCATAAACATCACACATATACATGTCATGCTCATGTCATGGAAGCACATACAACATACCTCAATCTCCAAGCTGCGCTACACATAAGACAAGTTATACACAAATCGTATAATACATGGCATAGCATGGCATACACAACATTCAACACATCCATTTCACACATAGCACAAGGCCATTAGCTTCGTCGTTACCTAAGGCAACGCCAGGCTTGGAGCACGCTCCTCTAACTCCTTAGGGCTTTGGTTAGGATTACCTATAAAAGGGGAAAATACTAAGTATTAGTTCCCTCAAAAGTACCATCACCCCTTATTCTAGTTTAAGATTAGTGCTATTGTTATTAAAGGAGGTATTATACGAAAACTAGGGTTTTTACCTTAAGATTAGTATACTAAATATTACTAGTCAAAATATGTTTATTTTTAATACTTATCATTACGCTTATATTATTAGACCCGTTAGCCCTATTCTTATAATAATAATAATGTTCATGCTAACTATAGAAAAATAGTGATAGTGATAATAATAAAACTAATAATAGTGACACTAATGTTTATAGTGATAGAAACCCTAGCGTTTTTAAGGCTAAGTCTAATAATAGTGTTAGGGTTAAAATAATAATATACTAATTACAATACCAACAAGTGAAATATTCCGAAAGATGATAATGATAAAAGTTGTATATTTTTGAATAGTAATAATATAAGGGTTTCAATGTTTGTGGTCACAATAATAGGAATAATAATACTAATAGTAAAGATAAAGACAATAATAAACCATGGCTAGCGTTAGTATTATTAGTAAAAATAATAGTAAGGTTAATAGTGGCAATAATAGTAAATGAGGGAAGTCTTAATCACATTAACCCTAAAGTCTTAGACCATTATTAATGATAATAGTATTATTGGTTAGGAAAATCATAAGGTTAGGTTGAGTAATAGTAATAATAGTAATGATAATAATAATAATAATAATAATAACAAAGGAGGTAACTATACTAACACTAAGTTGTTAGTAATAATAATAATGATAATGATAATAATAATAATAATAATAATAATGATGATGATGATGATAATAATAATAATAATAATGAAAGTAATAATAATAATAATGATAATGTTAAGTATAATATCATTAATAGTAGTTAAAAATTAATAACAGTTATAGAAAGGAGGTGTTAGGGTTTGGGTAAGTTGGAAACCACCTAAGGTCGGTGGTGGTTCGGCGGCGGAGCGTGACGGCGACGGTGGAGGAGGAGAAGAGAGAAAGGTGGAGGAGGTGGTTAGATGGGAGGAAGAAAAAGGGAAGTTAAGTGTGGGGGAGGAGACAACAGGGAGAGGGGAGTGGAATGAGGGTGGTGGTGTGAGAAGGGCGGCAACGCGAGGTGGTGGACGCGGCGGCCGAAGGAGGGAGAAAGTGGTGGAAAATGGTGGAGACCGGTGGAGAAGGAAGCAGGGGGTAAGGATGGTATGGGTAGGTAGGGGAGGACCTGCTGGTCACTTTGGGAGGTGGAACGGGGGTTAATTACGGCGGAGGTGGCGGTAGAGGGTGGCGCAAGGCGGCGGTGGATTTTTTCGGGGTGGCACCTTCGCATGATTGTGGTGGCTCGTGCGGGGTAGGAAGGGCAGCGGCGATTGTTTGATTGCGTGGGAGGTGGCGCAAGGAGGAGTTTGGCGGGTAGCTGTGGTTTCGGCGGTGGCTGGAGGCAGCGGAAATGGCGTCTGTTCTGGCGGCGGCGGAATAGGGTTTCAGCAAGGTCCAAAGGGAGGGACTTGCTGTGGTCATTCGGGAGGGGGTATTTATAGGCCATGAGGGGAGGAAAACGACGAAGGGAAGGGAGGTGGCACGCGGGGCAAGCGCGGCAGGTGGCCGGCTGGCGGTGGCAGCGTCTCGTGCCCTACGATTTGCAGGGTACGTTTTGCTGTTTTCTGGAAAAAGGAAGGGGTGGCAGGATGCGTGAGGGAATGCTGGGTCGAATTGGGGAACAATGGAAATAATTTTTTATAAATTATTTAGAGTATTTTTGGGCTGTTTAAAATATTAATATTTATAAAAATATTAAATAAATTCCCTTTTTACTTAGTTAGACTATTTTAGATAAATTTCCTTAACCTCCATACTAATTAGGAAAATACCCAAATTTTCTTCCAATTAAATTCTTTATTATTTTCCTCTTAATTTACCTTAATTAATTCCCTAAATTTTAAGTAAGTAAATTTATATGTTTAATTCCCTACTAATTCCTTATTTGGCCATAATTTCGGAAATTAGGGTTTTGGGGTATTTCATCGAGTGTGTCTCAGCTGTGCAAGAAACTCAATTATTGAACGATGATAACAATACAATTAATGATCATCATGAAGTAATATATGTATTAGATCCTAAATCTAATCCGAAAACAAGGGGGAAAAAATAAGAAAAAGAAGGCAATGAGGGTAATAATATTGTAACATATAATATCTATGTTGGTTTTTTTTAAATACATTTTTCAACTCAATTATGCTCAATACATAACATTCTAACATAATTTATTTATTGATTTTTTTTTAGAGATATGGCCAATAAGAATATTGATAGGGACAACAGTGATGAAGAAGGGAAAAGAAGGCCGACAATTATGAGAATCATCACAGATATGAGGAATAAAGGAGAACTGATCGAGTTGGGATGGAATACTTACAATATTCACATTGGCCCTTATGCAGACATGTTCTTGACTTAAATTTCACTTGTGACACGTAACCGTGTTCCTATCTCCTATAATAATTGGAAGCAGGTTCCAATGGGTCATAAGGAGCATATTTGGCAGGAAATCATGATAAATATACTATTTTATGTAATCATTTATGTATGTAAAATTTTATTAATTTTAATACATTAATATCGGTATACATTTGTATGTCTTACAAAGAAGAGAGTATTTAATGTGCCAGACAGTAGGAAGAAATGGCTTCTTAGACATTGTGGGGAGCGTCTAAGAACATTTAGGTCATTTTTAGCTCGTAGGAAAATGTACAGAAAGAGGGATGGTTCTCTATGGCAGAATCCACCCAAACGATACGGTTTCATCGATCAAGAAAGTTGGAACCAATTTATTGCATATCGTCTTACGGGTGATTTTAAGGTATTTGTTAGATAACAATTAAATTTTTTTTATCGATCCTAGTATTGTGCATAATATTAAAATAACTATGTCACTATGTTTTGGCTTGTCACATAGGAAAAAAGTGCCAAAAATAAAGAGATTGCGAAGCAGAATAAATACCAGCATAATATGGCTCGCAAAGGGTATGCAGGCCTTGAAGAGGAGTTGGTATGTATTTTGTGATTTATTTATTTACAGCGTACTGACGAATTTTATAATATTGGTACATTATAAGAATATTTTTTGATTTATAGCTCCAAGCCAAAGACTTAGACACATGTACCTCGTCTATTAATATTGGTACATTATGGAAGAAGGCTAGAGTAATAAAAGATTGATATATTAATGAAGATGTAGATGTTGTTGCGACAAAAATTGTAAGTTTATAGATATTTGAAACCCTACTTACTTTTCTTTTAGAAAACTATTATATTATGCTTATTCATGTAAGCTAAATTTACATATATTATATACATTACAGGACAAACTTCAAGCGTTAGATGGTGAGGAGGGGGTAGACCAATATAACATTGTATCACAAGCTATAGGGATTGTAGAACACCCTGGAAGACACAGGGGTCTTGGATTAGGTGTTACGAAAATGAGTGTATGTGGTCGATCTTGTGGTTCTCGTAACACTGATGAACAAGTCACCATCCTCACACAGAAATTGAACGTGGCATTTGAACGGATGGCAACAATGGAGCAAGAGTTTTTATTTATTAAATCTCAAGGGTATAAGCCATCCGATTTAGTCAACCATGATCAACTTCACATACCTAATGTAAATAGTATCAGAGACAGTTGTGAAGCTGATGCACGTCTTTCTTCTCTTTCTGAGGTAAGCATTACATAACTATGAATTGTTATTAAATGTATTCGGTGTCATAAATAATTAATAATGTGTAATATTTTCGTTTAGGGTTTGCATAAATGTGACTTGTTAGCGAATGATCTTTCAACTCTTTTGGCGAAAGGAATGGTCCGCATCAGTCACAGTACCGAAACGCAAACTGTCTACGGGTACAACTTAGCCCTACTTACAAAGCCGGTGAGTATTGACACTCCAATCATTGGTAGTGCGCCCTTTCCTTGTTATAAAGAGGGCGATGAGGCAGCCATAGTGCTAGAAACTCATGGAAGCTTCGTGCCTTGGCCTGTGGATCAGATACGTCTTACTACTGAAGAGGTATTGACATTCAATATCTTCATTAGACATAGTTTAGTAGTTACATTGTTTATACCTTTTTCATATATATATGCTCAATACATATTTTGTTTATTATCATTATTTAAGGAATCAAAGAAGAAGACTACTCCTGCTAGTAAAACCAAGAGCGGTACTAGTAGAACGAGTAACACAAAAGAGGGCGCTGCCAAAGGAAAGATAGCTAAATCTGAAAAATCAGTTACCCCACAAAATATTCCTTCTTCGGAAATATGCCAACCTGTTGTGGATCGATACCAATTCGGAAAAATAAGATCTAATTAGAATCAATTAGAACACACAAGAATTGAGAAGAGAATAACACTCAAGAACACAGATTGGGGAAACAGATGATCTTATTGATGTGAAGTAATTGTGATTACAAAGAATCAAAGAAATTCTCACATAAATCACTCAATTCATCAAGGAATTACAATAGAACTCAATAGGAGAAGAAGACGGCGTTCGCTCTCCGATTAGGGTTCTAATCGCATGGTATTTATACTATACGAAACTGTCATTAGCGAAAACCGAGGCGGAGCGAAAAACCCAAAAAAACACGGACCGTATTAATAAACACGGTACCCCCGTGTTTATTTTCTATCTCTCGGCCTCTCCCGAAAAACAGAACATATTTTCCTGATGGAAAAACACGGATCGTGTTTCCAACACACGGGCCCCCCGTGTATATTTCCAGCTTTGACAATCTTCAGTATTTCAGCCATAACTTCTTCATCTGACCTCCGATCGAGCTGATTCTTGATGTGTTGGAAAGCTAATAGAAATATCTACAACTTTCATGTTCATCACATTTCCAAATTATAATTTATTCAATGTAAAATATTCACATCTTTCCAGAACAGCTTACAGTTCTACTTCAAATTTCTCCGAAACACTTCACACACCAATCCAAGCTATTCTACACACCAAATACGAGTCACAAGCTCACACAACCTCCACCAGCATTAGCTTTATTGTATTTCTATGCCCAAAACTACCTCGAGAATAATTATATTTCCATTGATTGTCGTCCTGAGTATGTTGGAAGGGACGATGCTACTTACATGGTATCGACAGTTGACATAAGCGACATTTATAATCAAGAATGGATGTCAGCCCGAGTGCCACCGTTTATGTCACGTAAGCATTATTTCATATTTCAGATTTTAGTACTCTTGGAGAAATAGAATTTTTACGACCTCTAATATGAGTTATTAGTTATTAACAAATATCCATTGTTATTGTCATCCATATATAGGTTGGTAGCTAGTCGTGCTGCGTTGGAGGGAATTTTTTCCTCTATTGTGTTTGTGTGCCCATACTATATAGCTGACAGTAGTATAATAATAGAGGGTAGGCACATAAACTATTTAGCGGATCGCATTTTGATACAGGGACACAACAAGCTCTATCTCATTCCTCACCTCGCAACTGAACATTGGGTTTTGTACGCCGTCTGACCTGATCTTAATAAACTTTATTTGTTTGATTCCCTTCAAACCTATGACGTGCCTTTTGAGGTCGCTCGTTGTGGTGGGAAGGAATTTATCGACATGTTAGTATATTTTTCACTTCTTACTTCATTAACTTATTTATACATACATACATACATATATATATATATATATATATATATATATATATATTCTACTTTCATTATTTGAGGTATATATATTTACAATATTGTGTATCCAACTCTATTTATTAGGGCACTACAGACGACATATCAAAGGAGAGGTGGGAATGGTGTTCCAGATCCAAATAATCTTCAATATGAGCCTATCATGGTAAGTAGGAAGACAACTATTTTGTATTTTGTTTTAATTCAAATTAATATATAATAGTTAAAGAGCTAACTGAATTCATTTGACAGTGTCCACAACAGCAAAACGGCGATGATTATGGATACTATGTATGTAGAGCAATGGATCTTATAGTCCAGAATAGATCGGTCAACATAGATCCAAGCCATGTATGTTTGCTTTTTCATATTTTTATATTAATGGATCATGACATATATATTTTTGACCTAATGGCTAACTGTATATTAATTGAAACATGGGTGTTGTAGTTTTTCACCAATGACTATGCACGAGGCCAGCAATATAATGTTGATGAAATTGATGAAGTTAGAGACCAATGGGCCAAGCACGTGCACTCATTCATTCGGTATTAGGTAGCGATCTATATATTCTACATGCATTTTCAGGTTTGTATTTCGTCTACATATTTTGGTCTTCCAGCCTAGATCTGTGAACTCTTTACTTTGGGGTGTAGAGCTACCAAGTTGTGGTATGCCCACTAATTTTTATTCCTAAGTATAGTTGGTATATTGAGACATGCATACCAATTATAGATTGATTGAAATTATGGTGTGATTGTAGATTTGGTATGAATTGATGTTGTTTTACATTGCAGATTTGGTAATTGTTTGAACATACAACTGTGTATATGGGCAGGAACAAAACAAAAAAATGCCAAAAAAACATATAGTTTTAATAACGGTTTCTCATAGAACCGTTATTAAATCTAAAGTTTACGCACATATTCGTGGGTTTTTGTGTATTTTTCATGACGGTTATGAACCGTTATTAAAGATTTAATAACGGGCGATTCAATAACGGTTGAAAACCGTTATTAAAACTATAAAATAACTGTTATTAAAACCCCTTTCTCTGGTAGTGGTGGTTACCTAAAGCTTCGACTATATGGAGGAAAATAGGTCCCCTCATTCAAAATCTATGACGAAATTGTGCATTTGTATAAGCCGGATTCTCAGAAAAGTAGTAAGCATATAAGTAGTTATGTCCACCTTAACAATTCCTGTTTATGTAATTACATTTCTTAAATCTTCTCTGTGGTTGCGCATATATTTAAACCTCTTGTATTAACTTATGTTGGTGGCGTAGTTGATTTTCAAGGTTGAATATGTAATCCTTGATCTTTTGGACTATTTCATTTTCTTTGTCATTGGATGTATTGTAGTCTTCATCATCTGATGAAGAACTTGATGAAGAATGTGTAGATGAGCTAGAAGAGATGTTTTGCTTAATTCTTTGTGAAACTTGATGGTTGGTAAGAATAGATAGTGGTAGATGGTTTAGGTTGTTGGACTAACTTCATGTCAAATATATAGAGCTTGTGGATTTTTTAATAATGTAGATCACAAATAATGTGTTGGGTGAAGACAAAGGTAACTATGTGCGTATAATAATGGTGTTCTGATGCATTGGATAAAAACAAAGGCATCCAACGTGCCTACAATAATGTATATTCTTACCTAAAAAGTATAACACAAATAATGTGTTAGGTAAAGACAAAGAAACCCATGTGTATACATTATTGGTGTTCTAATAACTAAAACATTGACGATCCTTTGGAACATAACACATTACTTTGGAACACAACATAAATAGAAAATTAATTTGGAATATAAAAAAAGCGTGAAAATTAAACAAAAGCTAGTACATAGAGTTAAAATGCGAATAACTAAAATATTACTTTAGAACACAAAATAAATGCATAAAACATACAACAACATAATAAAAATACATAAGAGCATTAATCAGAAGTCTTCCTCATTCATCATCTTCAAGGCACAAATCAGCTTTCAATTGTGCAAACCACCTATCTTGTTAAGGTGTTCTATTTTATAGTAATAATAATTTTTTCATATTGTCTCCACTTCTTCATCATGATCTTATCCTCATCAGTTTTTGCCCTATGATCTTCCAACATCATCTTTTCCTCTACAATTTTGGCATAATTTTGAATTGCCTCATTTATTGATTGATTGGCTGCATTTACCGTATTAATTGCCTCATGAACAATAACACAATTTCTTATTTGTTGCTTGCCTAGAGGACGAGACAGAAATTCTTCTATTAGGGGGGCAACACTAGTTGGAGTGCTAGGATTTGAGGATGTGTTTGAGTATGCACCGCTTTCATTCACCCTATTTCTCTTTACTCCACTGCTTGTAGATTTAGATGGTGGGTCATGATATTTGGCTTTCTACTTTAGCTCATGCCTCAATATTTCCCAAACATGCATTCAGTTAAATTCCCTGCCATTAGTAGTTAAATAGAATTAGTGTGCTTTATCAAGAACATCAATTTCTAATTCTCTGCTTTTTTGCTTTCTAAGCGCTTGATTATATGAAGCACTAAACTTTGCGCTTTCTTTAAAACTTGTCCTATAGTGATTCTTACATTGATTAGGGGTTTGTTCACGACTAGAACCTCTAAATTTATTATAGCCTTTAGCGATTTTACCCTAAAAAGTATCAGGAGATTGATTTGTTCCTACAAAGATATTATTCATCACATTAATGTACGTATGGACTAATGTCTTGCTATCTTCTCTGGACCAAGTAAACTTTAGGCGCTTTTTTTCCCTTAATGTATGTCAACAACAAGGCTTTCCTCTTCCCCCTCCAACTCCCCCTCACCATCAACATTTCCACCAGTTTCTTCATTAACATCATTCATACCAAGTTGTATAGAGAAAGTAGGAAAAAAAACATTTGTGACATATGTGAACCTCTACTAGAACCAGGGGTCATAGGGCGATCTATCGAAGGTTCCAGTGAATAACCTCCTTAATTAAAATTCCATCTTTCAAATTGAGTGGGTAAAAAAGTTTGAACTTGTGGATAAGAGTGGTTTGGTGAGTACAAATCAAATTGTCTAGATGATAGATATTGAGGTTGATGTTGAGAAAATGATGGTGAGTTCTGACTGTATTGAGTGGGTGGAAAAATTCGAGCTTTTGATTGATCTAGAGTTGATGTTTATCAATCAAATTGTTGGAATTGTTGTGAAAGGTTTGGGGTATAGGAATTTATTTGACGATTTTCCCAATATTTCATATTGGGTACTTGGACTCCATAATTTTGCATATTTTGAGTATGTTGTGTACCTTAACAAAGTTGGCTACTTTGGGGTTGTTGACGGGGTGGATGAATTTATGGAATTATTTGCTTTCTAACTCTACATTTGCCTTTATTAATGGTACGATTTGAGTCCATTTTGAAGATAAATATTACAATAATTACAATATTGGTGTTAAATAAAAAAAATTAATAGAGTTTATAGTAGTAGTAGTAGTAGTAGTAGTAATGGTAAAAATAAAGAAGATCAACAATTTCTAATAGTAATTAATAATAACATTAACAGCCATACTAAAGACAATGACAATAGAAATTAAATATACTAACATAAATATTAATTGATAAGACTAATAATAACAATAAAAATAACTAGATAAGAGTAACTAAATAGATTTTTAACTAGATAGTTATTATTATTAATAAATATTAATTAATAAGACTAATAATAATAATAAAAATAACTAGATAAGAGTAACTAAATGAATTTTTACTAGATAGTAACAACAATAATAATAACAGTAATAGTAACTAAATAAGAGTAATTTAGTCTCTCTTAAAAAAAAAGAGGCATTAAAATAAATTTTTAACTAATTAATAATAATAACAATAACAATAAGAGATGGAAGATGATGTGAAAAATATGATATTAAGACAACCTATTTATAGATTACAAAATCTATTATTAAAAAAATAGTCAAGATAATAATAAATATGATAAATTATCCAAAAAAATCTAACTGATAAATAAGATACTGACACTTATTAAAAAAATTGATAATTTTTTTTAATCAATTTCGTTGATAAAATAATAAATTTTAAATATCAACAGCATAAAATCTTATGTTTTAATATGATAATATAAAAAGAAACATTTAAAATGGCAGCATTATGTATTAAATGTATTTAATATGACCATTCTATTCTAACCTAAACGTATCGCACCGGCTCAGGTTCTTTGATTTTTTTACAGCAGCGTTTTGCGTAGTATCAACGGGTGCAAACGCGCTACAGTTATACGGTCAGCCGTTGCTTTGCCTGACTCGAGCACGAATGTGATCCAGGAATGATCCTGCTCCGTATCACAAAGTACTATCATTCCTCCTCCATGTCAGCCGCACTCTGGCTTCTTGAGGAAGCTTGTCTGCCGACGGTGCGCCGACTTGTATCTTAAGATTGCTCCCTAAGTTAAAGCTGCAGGATCCTGTGCACCACGCTTTCGTATATCCATCAATCATCCTGTTGCTACTGTATTGGCCCCCAGGAGGCATCTTTAATTACGAGGCATGCAATAGACGCGCACAAACAGGCGCACAAAGACAGCGCTCTCTGCTTCTATTCATATTTTCCTATTTTTTTTTTATATATTTTTTAAGGGGAAAAAAAATCAACAAAATCATAGGCTTCCACCCTCACTCCCGTCCTTCCACATCAGAATTGTAAACATCAAAAAGTGGGAGCTTTAAAATTGTAAGCTAATTAAACACTAATCGTATAAATTAAGGGACATCATAAGGTATCATAATAGTTCATTAAACAAAATACTAAAACCTCCTACGTCTCTTTGAATAAATCAGTTCCGATCAGACAATAGCTGTGTTTTTTTTTTTTCTCATTCTTTTTGTACCAGGCATATACGTTCCATCATCCCACAAGGGCAAAGGAAATAATGAGCGCCGGCGGAACCAGATAATGCTGGAACCAAAACTTCGAGTCAGCATACGCCCGCAGCAACCATCATACGAACGACCAATTTATGAACATAAAACACATGCACTGAGCTTCATCGGCATCGTTCAACACCTTCCATGCTACTGCCCTCTCGTATGAAACCGGCCTTTCCATGCTTGATAAGCATATGCCACCTTCAAGGCAAACGAAGCCCTGAAAACAAGCAAGGTGGGGGGGGGTAAAAAAGAAGAAACAGCACACAAACACGTCAGATCTCTTATAACCGCGGTTTCTGGATCGAAGAGATAAGACTAGACAGTAGCTAACCTGCTGCATTATCTGTGGTAACTCTGCAGAGAGTGTCTTTCTCCCCTGATCATTGAAAATCTTCTCCAATGTTATATCCTGCAGAGCCACCAGGGTTGTCTCCAGCATGTCCATGCCTGCCTGATTCGCAAATGTGAACACCGGCAATGCCTGCGCACGTGCATCGATAGATATAACAAAAAAAAAAGTTAAAAAATGAAGAGCGCATGACATGAATATATATATATATATATATATATATATATATATAGACTGCACTGCACGGCACGGCACGGCACAGTCAAAGCGCACGGACCCGCCGGAACAAACAGAATACCTTGAGGGAGCAGCACAAGACGGCATCAGAGTGATGCCAGAGAGCCTTCAGTATCGATTCCCTTCCGTCTTTGATCAAATCGGTCCCCAGATAGGCCTTGTAACTTTGGGAGATCCAGCGAGCAAGCGTCTGTGCCTCGGGAGTGCTGCCCGGCGCTGATAGGTTCGAACCCGGCAGGGTGCTGAAATTGGACGGCGAAAGGGCGGACGCAACCCTCTGAACAGAAGATATTATGCTTCGAACGTACTGCCTTGCCATGGCGGCCACGCTCTCTTGCATGTGGACCTCGAAAGCGAATTGGAAGGCTATGGTCATCACCGATTTATGACTGTTATTGGATCCGCAGGCGCTGGGTCGGTCCCCGATGGATTTCGCTCCTGTAGAGCCGATATCGAGGGCAGACGCGAGGTCGAGGGTGCATCTTGGACTCGAGACATCCTATATATAAGTACATATTATGCCATTGATCAAGAAACAATGAATATGCTACTATTTTATTATTATTATTACTACTACTATTACTATTATGCGAAAAATTGAAACATCAATACGTAAATCCGAGTGTTAGAGCAGGCTAGGGTGTTAGGTTATGAAATGCATGGATGGAGAATGTCTTTCATTACCTTTGAGGAATCAATCGGGATTATGCGGAAGCCAGACGGGAGAAGAGGCGCATCATCGGAGAAAGATGCATCTATGGGAGCAAATATGAGTTCCGCACATGTTCCAACAGCATTCTCATCGACTCCATTACACAGCTGAGGGGATGGCCAGGCAATTTTATCACAACAAGAAGGGATAAAAGGAAAGCAAAAAATATAAATAACAGGCCAAGCAGCGCATAAATATTAAGACTAACACGATAGTCCTAAAAAGTGTTATAGTCCATACTTGCAAAAGAAATATATCTCCTGGCATAAACATGTCCTCTCTATAGTAGCCCATGTTTTCAAGCCTGACAACCTCCATGAACTGCAGCAAACAAAAGGGGAAACACACAAACATAAATACATCATCATTAGACGGAAACACACAAACATATATATATATATATGTAGATGACACACCAATACATACGAACAGCAGCTTAACACCACCCGCTCACCTCCTCATTTTCAA
This sequence comes from Tamarix chinensis, assembly GCA_030549775.1. NCBI lineage: Eukaryota > Viridiplantae > Streptophyta > Magnoliopsida > Caryophyllales > Tamaricaceae > Tamarix > Tamarix chinensis. Next base: position 16,897,746 of record CM060172.1, on the reverse strand, counting down.
TTGTCTGTGCCAATGGAAGGATAACCTGACCCCCAACACTACCGGCACGAGCAACCGGTAAACCACAGGGGGTAGCCTTCACTGCAGCCGCTGAATAAGCATCAATGCTGCTGTCCGCCCATTCGGATCGATGCTCCCTCAAGAACCGAAGCAGCACCGCTGGGGGCACGTTTTGTAAGAGCATGGATGCCCGGGCACACAGCACCGAAGTGCCGAGCGCGGTAAACCCGTTGGCATAATAATTCGGTGCGCTCATCATCTTGTTAGGAGACGAGTTCACAAGAATTGTGATATCGTCGATGCCATCACTTTCCATCATGGACCATCCTTCATCCATGAACCCATTCACAGCTTCATTGAAACCCCTGCATGCAAGGCGGTTTATATAAATAGTAATTTATTTAATTATTTAAGTTATATACTGCATTTAATTAATAGGACGCTCGCTACAGATGATATATAATTTCCAGGTCGTACTCACTTGCTCATCTTTTGCCCCAGTGCACGCAATGCTGCAGGTCTTCTGCCCCACCCTGTAACAGCTGGCTGAGTGATTTCCTGAGAAATCTGCCTCAACACCCTCAAGGCCTGGCATAGGAAGGAATGAACTAGTAAGATAGACAGAAATTTACCCCACCCCACCCAAAAAATAAAAGGAAAAAGAAAATGTGTCCTGGCATTTTACATAATCTACATAATACATGCTATTGGGCGTGTGATTCTATCCTTACCGCCATCGTGGTTCTTTGAGAGAGCAATGTTGAAGACTCGTACAGTGGGCGCAGCACTTCAGGTACACTCCATGGCTGGCAAAGAGATATAAAATACGCAATGTCAAAAAATCCATACGAGCATAGGCACTAGCTGTGTGTATATATACGAGGCAATAGTAGCTGAATAATACGAAGGCTTTGTGGGCTAGCTATAGTCGACGTATCTACCCTACCTCCAAGTCCATATGATCAACAATATGAATAATTGAGCCACCCCCTTCACACGGTCTTATTAGGTAACCGCTGGGCAACATTTCAGCTCGCACAAAATGCTGCACGGGAGGCATGCTGGGACCATTTTGGGTGTTGTTCAACGATCTCTCGCAGACCTATAGATGGTTTTCAAGAATGACCGAATCAAAAAGAAAAAACTCACATGAGACGAGATCAGACGACCCAGATCACTCAGAGGAAATGACGCCGCTTCTTAATTTGGCACAGCACACCAGAAAAGGCTCAAAGTAGTTTAGTTTCTTACCACAATACTACCGTCCTCCAAGATAGATGTATAGCGCATCAGCCAGAAATCACGCGCCGGAGCTAAGGTCGTGAGCGTATAAAGCTAATTAAGATCACAACGCCATAGAAACAATTTCAGATGTCGTTTCGATATGTTACACGCACTTGCACCGACTCTGGTATAAGTCGGTTCAAGCCAGGGAAGAAAAACGACGATTTCATCATAGGACAAGGGGGATCTAACTAGCTAGCCGACTAATTAACCAACCGACCTGCATATATAGGAGTTCGATGGTGCCGCCATTAGCGGTGGTCAAGACATTCACGACTTCCATAGCACGGCAATCACGGTACCACGAAGGCCGATCTTTGAGTATTTCAGCGACCCTTGTGGGATCTAGGCTCACAAGACCGCAGGCTCTGGCTGCAACCCCGGTGCAGCCATGAGAAATTGCAATGATTCCGATGGAATCCGGACCAGGCTGTAATAATAGATAAAATCAAGGATTGTACGTAAATTTCTTTTTCATCACTTAGCTTAAAAAACTATGGCATAAATTAAAGGTGAAAGAATATGTAAAGAGAAGGACCGAGGGGTGGGAGGGTTATATTATTTTTGTACCTTCATTCCAGGCATCTGGATCCACTCAACAGCGGTTCCGGTTGCCTTTGAAAGAAACTCTGTTAAAGTCTCCTCTGCAATGGACATAAGTCTGATGGAAAGAAAACATCGATCAGTCCTCCTCTAAGCTTAGCAAGCAAACCCAAAAAAAATTGAAGGCACAATAGCTATTATATATCAAGCTCAGTTGATTTAGATATAACTAACCCTGCAGGGCTTGCATCCCGAGGGGGACGCTGAGAGTTTGGGTTTTGTTGTTGGCCACTAGTCACAACCGAATCACAACTGGTGTCAGTAGTAGCTAATGGATTTGCCTGCAGAAAAAAGAAAATCATATGCTTCAATTAAGCTAGAACGTACAAAATCCATGGAAACCGACGATTTCTTTTCGGTGGTCTTTGAAGAAGAAGAAGAAGAAATTAAACTAGAAGGGAGGGAGGGAGATCTATTGAATCTTGATTATGTAAGGAACATACATTCTGGGACTGTTGGCGAAAATAACTATTCTCATAGACCAACTGAGAGACTTGTTTCTGTAACCTATCATTTTCTTCCATCAACAGCTTATTCATGGCGGTCAATTTCCTGTTCACTGCTTGCAGCCTCGACGATTCTTTCCTCTGCTTCTCCCTGCACCTGAATCATGCACAAACAAATATATGTATATGTAAACATTACTACCTTAGGGACACAGGAACAGATACAACAACAGCAAAGAAGATCTATTTACTCTTGGATTTCCAATTCCCCATATATTTCTGTTTACTTCTCTATCCCATAATTTCTTCAATAAAATCACACACACAACAGATTCAAAACTAATATCGATCGGGGGCCGAGGAGAGGGGGGGGGGGGGAAAGAGTACCTTCGATTCTGGAACCAGACTTTGATCTGTTTGGGCTCAATGTTGGATAAAATAGGGCAGTCTCTAATAAGCTGTTGACGGCGAAGAGAACTGGGCTTAGGACAATCATTATATAGCCTTTCAAGAGCCTCAACTTGTTCTGGAGTATAACGAACATATTTTCCGGCATCTCCTATTCCTCCCATCTTGTTGTCCTTGCTGCTGCTTGATGACACAGCCATCATCTCCATCACTGCCTTTTCTTAGCCCCCTCCCTCCCTCTAGTTCCCCACAAATACCACCGATTGCTGCCTCAAACTCTTAGTTTCACTTGCCCTAGTATAAAGCCAGACAATAGTATAATGATTCAATATTTGTTTCGGTGGAAAAAACTGGGATTGATTAGGCCATGAATAATAATAATAATAATAATAATGAAGTATCACTGCATAAATAGAATACTAGTATAGTTTTTTTAACACTGGAGCAAATCATAGCTGCAGAAAATTTTAGAGATAAGCAACAAATATGGCGGGATTCCTACGGTGGTGGTGGTGGTGGTGTTATTGTCGTCGTTGTTGAAACAAAATAAAAGACTTGGTTTTTACATGGCAAAACGCAGGCAAGGTTTATTACAAAGAAATAGAGCTCAAAATTAGGTCTTTTACATTGCTTTCCCCCCCCCCCTCCTCAGATGCTAATAAGTTGGCCTCGTCCGAGTTATTGAAATGGATAGATTTGGCACCGTGTACACAAGTTAGAGGTTAAAGGTCAAATCTTTTAACTCAAATGTCAAAAAACTTGGAACAAACAAATATGAAGCATAGCTTCGTCTTCCCAGCTAGCGTAGGTGACAACGGATCCAAAAGCAACTACAATAATAGGAGTATATAGTTTCAGAAAACATCATAAAACCAGAAATAAAATCCCATCAATTTTCAAACTGCATCAAGTCAGCACAGCACTTGAGGTTGAGGGTGGGGGTGAGAAACAAAAAAGTGATTATTACCAACTTCCTTTGGCAGCTATGGAGAAAGGCTTTCATTTTTTACCTCGAAAGCTGTTTCAGTTATGAACATTGCGATGGAAGACGAAAGGCAGCAAAGTAATAATGATAGAAGTCGGAGGAAGGAAAGAAGGAGGAACTGAGCCTGAGGGTAGGTGTTCTTTTGTCTGTTTGGAAATGGAAAGAGTAGAGAAGTTGAACGATGGGACAAAGAAGGTGGTGGTGGTGGTGCGGTGATTGTTTGCTCTATATTTAATGTTTATATATACGGTGGTAATGTGGGTAAATAAAGGAAAATCAGAGGGCCTAAAGTGTCAGGCGTGGGATTTGAGGGGGTAGGGGAATTAGGAGACAGATGGGAAACAATTTTCCTTTCAGGTAAATGGAATTTTTGATGGATAGGATTTTGATTGATTTGTGTGATTGACACTTGACAGTAGTGGGGCGGAGCAGGAGACGTTTTCATTCTTTTCTTTTTTTCTTCCCCGCTTATTGTTTTTCTCGTGGTGCTGCTGCTGTGCTAGTAACTATTTTCGTCTTCTCTGCTTTTTCAGCTTTCTGGTCATGCCCACTTCCGACAGTTTGGACTTTTCTAGGGCTCCGTTTCGTGAGAAATTTAAGGAAATTTAATCCCCGTTCTCCATCTCTGGCGCGTGTTTTCCAATAAGCCTGTTGTCTCCTCCACCCGATTCGCCGTCGCCATGTATTATAACTCCAATCCGCATAATTTTTTTAAATAGTTATTTTTTATTATTTATTTAAATCCGATAAAAATATTTATATTTATATCTAACAGATATTTTTTTTATATCCATTTATATATTTATTAAATAAAACTCATTAAGTTTAAAGTAAAAATTATTAAATGTTAGAATTATATATTTAGATTGTTAAATTTTAATTATATCTTCACTTTTAACCTTATAAAATTTATTTAAGATTATATAAATAAGGATAAAAATGTAACTTTATATTCGATAAAAAGATGCGGATACTAGTACGGATTTGAGGATTCCTTATTTATATTTATGTTCAAACCCGGCGGATATTTTTCTCATTCCTCCATATCCGTAGCAATATATGTTTATCTATATCCATTTACACATCCAACGGATAAAATCCGTTAGATTTCGAATAAAATTCATCCCATTGTCATCTCTAAAAATAATGAACCATCATTATTTCATCAAAAAGGAGAATCCTCACCCTCAGCCCCTGCCCTACTCCCTACCCTGAGGTTACGGGGTCTCAAACCGAATATCTGTGGTTGTCATATTTAGACGTTCACTTATCTATTTTAAATAGAATCGGGTATAAAAAATAATAATAAATTTCATTTTTGATACTGTATATATATATAATATAATATTTTATTATACTTTTTATTAATAATTTTTATATAGCTAAACATATGCATCAAATTATTAATACAATATATTAAAATATAGTAAAATATGCCCTAATGCTTATTAATACAATACAATATATTTAAATACAAAATAATATTCTTAATGTATATAATAATATACTCCAAATATAGTATAATACATTAAAAACTAAATATTATATCAATTTTGGATAATCCAACAAAAAATGGAACTGGATATTAGCTCCGGTTACAATCAAATGATGAAAATTTTGGATGACAAATAAAAATTTTCGATCCTAAATTTTTTACATGGTTTTGTCTAAAACATCATAAAAGATGTAAATCATACATATGTTTCAATAAATGTGAACTCCTTATACACTAATACTCCGAATGAGTCATCTCAATTGTGTCACTAGTGGGATTCACACTATCATCTCTGATTTGTCGCAACACTCCAAAATTTATAATTGAAAATTTTTGTTTGAACAAAAGTATAAAACAACATATTAGGGTATTAATGCCGTACGCGACATGAGTTTGGCTTACTACATCATCCTTACATCGAATATAAAACAAAATAATAAATACTTAAAATATGATGAAAGAGAGAATGAGAATAATTCATAAACATATAAAAGAGTTTAGACGTTAACTCTAAATACAATATTTAAAATACATAAAGTGATACCTTGGACAAAGAGCCTCAAAATGTATCTGGGTTAAACTAAGATTCGGATAATATGAATATGTCCATAAGCCTATAGATAAAATAATCACTCCTCCCCAAGTAAGGTATCATAAGTAGCAAAGTCATCCAGTGGGTTCTCAATGAACTACACAAACTCAACTAGGCCCTTTTTACTCATGACAATGAGTAGCTCCAATGAAAAAAGATGATCAATATGCTATGTATTGAGTAAAGTGCCAATATAGTCATAACCAGGTTACATAGAATACATAAGTCATATAGAAGAGAAAACAAATATAATAATATGATGTAAGATAATACTGACTCTAGAAACTCATTAATAGATACAATCATAATCTATAATCCAAGAATCATGGTCTAACTTTAATGCCTTTCATATGTAATGATATCCTACCCTTAGGGTTACCATTCATAATTTTCCGCATAACCCTAATTTTACAATTTAATCATAACTTTTTTCCATAATACTCATATAACTACCAAATTTAATATACATTTCTAAACTACCAATACTATCAACATATCTAGAAATTAAGGCCAAGATCCTACATTTTGCACATGTGATAATGATCCCACTTCTAGAATTATTATTTCGGCTTAAAACCACTTTTCTCATTTATTGAACTTAACCCATTCATATTCACTCCAAAATTTTCGAATAATATACTTAACGCATTTTGAACTAATTATCACATTAAAATAACCAAGATTTCATATTTAACCCATGTTGACCAAAATGCCCCTAAGATAGCCAAAATACCCACATTCTTACAAAACCTAAACTAATTATCACATTAAAATAACCAAGATTTCATATTTAACCCATGTTGACCAAAATGCCCCTAAGATAGCCAAAATACCCACATTCTTACAAAACCTTGCTAGTCCCAATATAAATTACTTTTCAACTTACAATACATATATATCATCATGAAAATGCATAACCACCATTATACATAGATACTACATATCTCAATTCTTGAAAACCAACAATATGCACAAACACTTGATTTCACAACTTTCTCGCTATTTTATCATTCGACATGAGATATCATATAGCATCATTATCATAATATCATTATATATATAACAATTCCAAACCCGATATCGTATACAAATACACACATTGCAAATAAAAACCCAAGTTATGATATGTATCCTTACCGAAGCATATTTGATCTCTAAGCATGTGAGATCTACAACTCCTCCTCCAATACCACCATAATATCACATAGAAGACAAAAATATAATAAGATTAGATTTAGGAAAATTAACTAAGGGAAGATAAATTAAAAGAGAGGGAGGAAAAATAAATATAACTAAAAAAATGGGAGGCTCATACAAGGGTGGTGCATGGTGGAGGTAACGACAGTGCTCTAAGGAGAGGCAAGGTAACAAAAGTTGGGGACGAGAGTATACAATGGGGGTAAGTGAATTAGACACAACCATGAATTTAGAAGCTTGGGGTGGTGATGGTTGGTGATTAGATTGGTGGTCTGGTGGAGATAGGGATGGTGATGGTTAGCACAAAGGTAGTGGTAGTGTGGTGCTCACACCGGTGGTAGGGTAGGCAATGATTAGGTGGTGATGGTAGGGGTCAATGGCAAGGAGGTGGAGTGGAGGTGGGTGGGTCGACGAGGTAGCAAAGGGAGAGAAAAAAGAGAGGAGGGGCAACTAAGGTTGAAAGTATAGGCAATGTTAGAAAAATAAGGGAAGAACAAGAAGAAGGGAAGGGCTCGTTTGTGGTGGCACTAGGAAGCGATGGGTAGGGTAGGGAAAGGAGGGGACTTGACTAGGGTGAGGTGCGAGAGTAGAGAGGGGATGGTTGTAATACCTTGAAAATTTTATTTAGCCTAATCACGCATTATTAGCACCCTAATTTGATTCTAATTTTGAAAATTCTTGTTTTTGACCTTAACCTAATTTTTTAATCCTAAAACTTTAACCGAATCCAAAACCTTGATTGGGATAAATCATAAATTATATACCAAAATCAAAATCTACTAAAATTATTGCTAATCCTAACCATTTTTGCTAATTTAAAATCACCTAAACTAACCCCTAAATATTTTTCTCTTTTCCCTTTTCTTTCTCCTTTTATTTTTCTGTTCCCTTGCTCCTGTCTTCTTCTTGTGTTGTAATACTTGACCACCCCTTCTACAATTTTATAACTTGCACCTGCATCACCCATCACTCTCACCACTACATCCTCCATCATCCATCACCTTTCTTCTTCTTCTTCTTCTTCTTCTTCTTCTTCCATATCTGCAAATCTGCACACCTTCCGCACACCCTTCACACTCACCATCATTATCACATGCATTTTCACCCCCAACACTCCATCATCCCTCATTGACTTCCCTCTCTACCCTTCTCTGCACCCCTCATGCCTCCCCTTGTATCATCTACATTTTCTTTTCTTCTCTTTTGTCCATTCGCACACGCACACGCACACACACACACACTAAACACTACACACTCTCCTTTCTCCCCCTTTTTTTTTTACCTTCACTCTGCCATTTTGTGTCAAAAAGCCACTGCTCAAGATTCCTCTTCTTTATCCTTTCTTCATTCTTCTTTTCCCCTCCTTCTTCACCCTATTTTTGGCTTATGCACCACCCATTCCACCACCGTGCATCACCTCGGCCACCACTCGCCGCCCTTTGGCCGGTGGACCAACCACTAAGGTTACCCCAACCTTCCCTAGCACTATCGCTGACCATCGCCACCGACCACCATCTTTTTTCCCTTCTTTTTTCTCTCATCCATCATATTTTTACAAAGTGCATGACCTACCCACAGCCTCAAGCATGACCGTGCAACAATGAAATTTCCTATTGCATACTCATACACCCTTGCACACCCATGCACATTTGTTCAAATTATGACCTATTTGCCCAATGATTGAGCACAGCTATGCCACTTTACACCACATGGTCATGCTCGATTATTCCTCTCAGCCTAGGTGTGCATTGTTTGCAGCACAACCATATAGCCTTCTATTTTTTGTCGTGCACCCCTACTTTCACCCCTAAACCTTGTCCAAACACCACCAAATTTTTACCATAGATCAACCACACATTCTACTACACATCTACACATCCCAAACTTCCATTTAACTATGGTTATTTCCAATTTTACCCTCTTTACCTTAATTTCTCCTTTGGTTACCATCTTCGAGGCTAACAGTGGTTTTTATTATTTTTCGTAGGTGGTTTTCTAGTAACCTAAGAGGAGAAAGTCTAGGATTTGTGTGCTTAGAGCCCTATGTCCTAGTTTTTAAGGATACTATTTGATATTTAGAATTTTTGTGTTATTGCTTGTATGGTTATGTGTGTTTCATGATATTGTTGATACATGCTTTAATATATGTTAGCTATGATATTCTGTGATGATACTATGATAATATGGATATTATGTTATTGATTGAAATTAAGAATGGGTAAGAGGTATCATTATGAATTTGTTGTGATAATGTCATATTTGTGGAAATATATCTTATGGTATGAAATATGGGCTAAATGAGTTTTGATAAGTTGACACAATTATTTTTAAGAGGTATGATGATAATTGGTGGATTTGGAAAGTAATATGTGTGGAAGGTACAAAATTTTATAAAATAAAGGTTATTATTTGTGCTCAAAGGTACTTTGGTCATTATGTAGATATAAGGCAATTTTGGTATTTTATGTGTTGTAAGGTGAATTAAAATATGGTAGGGATATCATGAAGACTGCTTGGAAGTATTATTGTTGTTTTGGGGTCTTAAAATAAATTAATAGTTAATTTGGGCATAATAATCTTATAATGATGACATCATTTATTCCATGTGTGACTCTAGAGGTTATTTGGATTTTAAATACGTTTTTAATGTTTGACCTTATGAGGTTATCTATTAAAATTGTTCATCATGTAAATTTCATGAGAAGTGTTATGAAAAATCTATAAAATTAGGGTTTTGGAGATTTCTATGAGTGATATATTGGGACAAGATTATTAATGTATGTGTATGGGAACTAGACCATGTATTATGGGTACAATAATAATGATAATATTCAAGAGTGAATTATTGTAAAATATGGATGAATAATCAATATGGGAGAATGATTGCTAAAGGAAATGTAATTAGGGTTTGAAAAAAGGCTTAAGGACTTAGACCTATGCTATTTGTATATCTGTTTTAATGTGTTCGTTGCTTGAGAGTTAACCTTGAATAAGACACTAATTACTTAAAGTGAAAGAGTACGTGAATATGGCTAATGTGATCTATCTATCTATCTATCTATCTATCTATCTATCTATCTATCTATTTATCTATCTATCTATCTATCTATCTATCTATCTATCTATCTATCTATCTATCTATCTATCTATCTATCTATCTATCTATCTATCTATCTATCTATCTATCTATCTATCTATCTATCTATCTATCTATCTATCTATCTATCTATCTATCTATCTATCTATCTATCTATCTATCTATCTATCTATCTATCTATCTATCTATCTATCTATCTATCTATCTATCTATCTATCTATCTATCTATATCTATCTATCTATCTATCTATCTATCTATCTATCTATCTATCTATCTATCTATCTATCTATCTATCTATCTATCTATCTATCTATCTATCTATCTATCTATCTATCTATCTATCTATCTATCGATCGATCGATCGATCGATCGATCGATCTATCTATCTATATATACATACATACATACATACATATATATATATATATATATATATATATATTCCATTCCACTAGGGAGAATAGTGGCTCGGGAGTATTTTACCCCGAGAAGATGATGTTTTTAATCTTCGTTCCACTAGAAAGAATAGTAGCTCAGGTGCCTTTTACCCCAAGAAGGTGTTTTAGTCTGTTCCACCGGATTAAGAATAATGAGCCCCGTACTCATCATGAAATGAAAATATACTAGTATAACCTATGGAAAAGATACTAATGACTTAAAGTGGAAGAATGTGTGAGTCAAGACCAAAGGGTTGTTATTATGTATATGTCCTATTCCACTAGGGAGAATAGTAGCTTAGGAGTTTTCTGTTCTGAGAAGGTGATGTTTTCAGATCTATTCTACTAGATGATAATAGTGGCTCAAGTGTGTTATCCCTGAGAAGTTATTTCAGACCGTTCCACCGATTTAAGAATAGTGGGGTTCCTGCACTCAACATATATAAAAGAATAAAAATGGATTATGCTTAACAAAGAGATATGGACCATTATCAGTCTTATGAGATGTTTCATTCATTTTTTATACACTTATTATCTAATGTGAAAGCATGTTTTAATTGTATATATATTTCAATAATATTGTTCCTTTACTTAGTACATAGTGTACTTACCACCCACTTTATGAATGTCGCTCATTTCCACGAGTAGAAGACCTTGATTCTTATGTGCAGGTCTCAAAAAATCAGCTAGATGATTATGATTCCTATGATGCCTTATGTGGGGATGAGTGACTTCATCTATATCAGGGGTTGGGTGAAGAGTAATTGTAATCTAGTAGATGTACTTAATCAGATACCTTTTTGGACTCTTGATCCATGGTATCCCTTCTTTTGTATTTTGTATTGTTAACTCAGAGTTAAGCTTCAAACTCATCATTGTATTATAAATTCTTCTTTTGTTTCTAATTTCCATGTGTTACTTTAATTATTTTAGCTTTGTGTTAATTTTCATGTGTTACTTATGTTAATTACAGTGGTAGTCCTCTATATTTCACTTTTTTACTTCAGTTGTAAAAATAAAAAATTTTAATAGTAAAAAGCAAGATGTTACAATGGTGGTTGGGTCAGATGTAACAAAAAATGGGTAAGGTAGGGAGGAGGAGGCATGAAGCTTAGGGTGGCAATGGTGTTGGGTGATGCCTAAATTAGACTAGGCAAATGAGGGGACAAAGGATGGGGCTTGAGGTTCTTGTCGACAAGGGAATAAAGGATGAAGGAAATGGAGGAGGGAGATGTGAGGGGGTGCATGGGCATATATATATATATAGGAGGAGGAGGAGGGTCACACACAAACCCTCCCTAACATAAAAATATAGGAAACAATATTAAACATTAGATTAATATTTGATCAACAATCATGATTGAACTTACCGCTAACCAAAAAACTAATCTAAACCTTAACCCAAAACCCAGAACCTAGATTCCAAAACCAAAACCCTAAACACTAAACTCGAAACCTTAAACCCTAAACCCTTAACCCTTAACCAAAACCTAACCATAAACAATGAACCCCAAACCTAAAACTCTTAACCGAAACCCTAAACCCTATAGCCTAAACACTAAATCCTTAACCTTTAACCCTAAACCATAAACCCTTAACAATTTATGTAAACCCAAAACCCTAACCCTAAATCCAAAACTATAATCCCTAATTGAAACCCTAAGCCCTAAACAATTAACCATTAACTTTAAACCCCCAAACTATAATCCCTAAACCCTTAACTATAAACCCTAAACCCTCAATGTAAACTGTAAACCCCAACCATAAACCATAAACCCTAAACCCTTAGCATAAAACCTAAACCTTAAACCTAACCACATTCCCTTAATGTAAACCTTAAGCCCTATTTTCCATCCAAAGGCATGCATGTTCCAAAAAAAAAAAACTCAAGAAATATGCGTTCATTTGATTATACATTATGACGAAAAAAACTCCATGGTCTGAAAGTGTCATGACTCCTTGAGTTAACCCTTATACAGATCCAAAAAGCAACTTTCCACAATCATATAAACTAAAATGGAAAGCACCAAGGACCAATGCCCTTTGATGCACTCTAACTACAAGTGGATGGTGTCAGAGTAGCATGCAAGGTCGATCCCATAGGGATTAGAGAGTGAGGATTAAAATAGTGATCATACTTCTTTTATTTAAGACAACCAAATAGTTGATTAATTGAATTACATTAAAAATTATGAAAATTGTGACAAAAATGGAACACTCAAGATATAATATTCAAAAAGATAAAAATTAAACTATAAAAGATGACACCTAAGGTTCTGGCTAAATTCCCCAATTTATGATATACTAAATAATCATGCACATCCTAACCCAAAATGTATGCTTGGTGTGTCCACAGGGATAATTATTACTATATGTTCTCAAGCCACAAAGGCTTTTTGCCAATTACAAGGTCAACTATCTCTAGCCTAGGTTTATATAATCGTCAAAGCAATAAATTAAATTATCCCTCCTTATTGTTGTAGAAATTAGATTAATGTCTCTTAACTTATTAATTCCTAATATCTAATTTTATTATGTAGATCTACTAACAATTTCATCTCTTGATCTCAATGGAAGTTCCCAATGTCAAAAGTTGATTAATATTTTGACTAAGATAATCAAACACAACACAATTCACACGAATACAAACTCAAATCAGGACATATGTAGGAAATTCAACACATTAGGATCGAGGGATTTTTCCTTCACCTTAGCACAAGAAAATTAGCCACACATAATAAAAAATCAAGGATACTCATCATATGGCAAAAGATATAGAGATATAAAAATTAATAGATAAACAAACCTTAAGATTACAATCTAGATAACTTCGATCCACCATTCTTGATTCGGATTTACAAGAGAAAATAATGTAATTGATCAAGAAAATTTGAGATGGGAGATGAGAGATGGGATAAATGGTGATGGAAAATGTAACTCTTCTCTCAAGAAAGTTGAAAAATATTCCTCTTCTCTCTCTAACCCCAACTCTCTAACAAAAGCGCGCTTAAATAACCATGGAATAGGTTTAGTCATAGATCAACACGAGCCTAGTCGTTCTCAAACTTGGTGGATATCTATATCTTCATCGGTTTTTAGTTTTTAGCCATAACTTCGTTGTTAGACCTCTGTTTGAGCTGATTTTTTATGCGTTGGAAAGAAAAAAAAGTATACAAATTTTATTTTTAACACTTTCCCAAATTCAAATTGTATCATGGCAGGATTTGCCTTTATTTCCACATTTTTATACTTTGAGCACTCGTGTGTACTTCATTTTGTTCTCTCTATTACATTTTAGCTCCTTTTGATCTCATTTTATTCAAATACCTTTCAATTTTGATTAAGAGAAGTAAACAAGAAAAATTGAACTAAAGTATGAAAAATCATCATATAAGCACACTGAATATTCACATTAAAGTTCCACATGATTAACATAATCTATATACTTCATGCCACTCAATGGCCCTCACGTAATCATCTATAAAAGTAATATCAGTACAAATTCTTCATACTGAGTAAATTACAATACCTCACAAGAGGCAACATACCCACAATTCACATAGTCACATAGAAGTCAAAAAGCATGCCGAGTACAAAGCTTGTAACATAACCACAAAAAATATTCATGGAACAAAGTATATAAACATCCAATCTCAAAATCAACAGTTAACTTCTCATCATTTCAAGGTAAAAATTCATATATGATTAGTTAAATATATTTTCGAACATAGTGGTAGGGTACTAAGGCAACTACCGAAACAATAACTTAAAAATAATACTAGGGTAGGGTAATGAGACTCCTACATAACCAACACATCCAAAACAAACCAAGTGGGGGTACTGAGGCGACTGCCAAACTAACAAATCCAACACAAAATCAAGGTAGGGCATTGAAGAGACTACCAAACCAAGAAATCCAACACAAAACCAAGGCAGGACATTGATGTGACTACCTTACCAAAAAATCCATTTATTTCATTTTATTACACAACAGATATTTTCATTTTTACTTACTTACTTGAGGGGGATACAATGGTACACCTGGTCATATTAGCACTCGAAGGCAATACAAAACCCCTTACCTCAAACCTAAGGACAATGGTACGCCTGGTTATACTGGCTCACAAAGGCCACACTAATGGACCAAAGGTAACCTCGGTCACCTAGTCCTTAAGTATTAATAACCCTTATAGGGCTCATAAGTCACTTATAGAGTAGAGTAAGGCCTTAACTAGGGCATAAAAACACACTAGTGAACCAAAATAACAAGAGCTAATACCTCATTTCTAGGGTAGTTAATCCCATAGAGCAACCATTCCCAATTTGAGTTCTTTCATTTTAAGTATTAATATTTTATGATGCGATCACACAAGTCACATACGACACAATAATTTCCATTTCCCATACTTAACCATTTTTTCCTTTTTATTCCAATTATTTAGGTAAACCCTAAGGTTATAGGTCTATGTCAAGTTAAGTTAAAGCTAATATCTATCTATCTATAGAGTAAAGTTGATTGCCATCCTAGCATCCAATCATTTGTAAATGATACAATAAGCCAACTTTACTTAAATGCCTTTTAAAACCCTAGTTTCACCATTTTATTTATTTTCATACCAAACATTATCATTACGAGAGATTTGTCACGAGCAAGAAAAAATGCAATATTCCACATTATTTTAATACGTAGATAATCTTTTCATTTTGGCAATTAATTGTATTCTTTAATTTTCATGCATTTGATGGGTTGCACCCACAAAACCTTAATCTTATAACTCTCACATATTACATCTTCCATGCAACATGTATGTATATATTTAAAGTATAAAATATCATTTGAATTGGAATATTATCATCACAGTACATATAGGGTAATCCTAGGCCATGCAAATATAATTTATCATAAGCTAATCCTAATCATGAGGCATTTACCATAGAATTTGAATCATAACTTGATAATAATGGAAACCCTAATAAAATCCTAAACATGCACACGTAAAAAATTTGACATATTATTATGTATATAACTTAACTTTCACTTCAACATGTTATTATTTTATTATGCATGCTATAATATTTGAAAAGTATAAAACCCTAGAATGATTCTAGTTCTAAATAATCTTATCATGCTCACACATAAATTCTATTGTCTTATAAGTAATTGGATTTACCTAATCCAATGTTATACAAAAAGAAGTTTTCTCCAAAGTATTCAAAAACTACCTATGAATTTTACATCAAAATACATATGTATTAGCATATAAACATAGACATATATATCTACATTTAAGAAAAAAAGGCAAAATATACTAAAATGAAAAAAAAAATTTAGTTGATGCTACTTACATTAGTTGATGTAAAATGTTAATATTTTTTTAAAAAAAAAAATCAAATTTTTTTGTATCAATTTTAACACCAAAAAATTTATAAAATAAAATTATTAGGGCACGGTAGAAGCGGACTCTAAAAAAGTCGCCGGCGGTCGCGCGCTGCTCCCTCTCTCCTTTACGTGTAGTGGAATGACCGAAAAATTACAACGCCAAAAAATTCTAATGTTTCATGTTTGTTCTGTTACTTCTGTATCCGTAGACTTAAAATTTCTGAGTATCAATTGATGAAAGGGGGAAATAAAACTGTGGCATACCTTTTTTACGAAGGTCAAATTGAACATAATTTATTTTTGAAGAATAAAATAAAATAAACTTTGACTTGTTGGAATCTCACCGTTGTCTATTTCCCTCATATGTGACCGCGTGTTTCAACTGTGCGTTGAAAGACTTATTATGAGGCTAGATTGACATCATTAATTAAGGCATAATAATGTCACTCACCAAACGTCCAACCCCACCTTCATTCCACCCTATGTAAGAAAGAACCATTCATAGGTTCCCTTCTTTATGGTGGGTTATTGATTGAGTAACATACAGTTTAAACTTCCTTTTCCGATCCAAATTATTTGCATATTCTGATTATTTATATAAAAAAATTAAATTATTTTATTGTTTATCATAGTCCAAACAATTCATCTTTTATTACAATGATAAATTTTAATCTTTAAATTTTGTTAACATATGATATAAAAAATAATTATTCTGTTCATATTAAAAAATGTTCATATATATATAATATTAATGATTAAAATTTATCATTAAATTATAATGTGATTTGTTTTTATGCTGGGATGTAGTAATTTAATATAAAAGTTGGCCTAGAAATGGCAAAATAATCACATAAGTCGAGTTTTGATCGGATTAAAATTTAGTCTTTTATCTAATTGGATCGGGTGTCGTTCCAGTTCTTATCCAATTTAGGAAACTGTGAATCAAGTTGGGTGAATTCATATTAGGAGAACATCAGGTCAAGTCGGAGTCTATCCATTGGGTTCAATTCATGTCTACAAGCTTCTAGTCAGATAAGATTTTGAGTGGGTAGATTTGAGTCTACAAACTCTGCGTCATATTAGGTTTGGGCCAAGTTAATTTAGTTTAGAATTTATATTGACATTAATTGTTATTAATCTAATATAATACATAAATTAAATTTTGTAATTTATTATTATTGTTATGCTCATTATAGTAATTTTGTTTATTGATGTTTATGTAGTAATTCATATGAGATAAAATATTATTTTCGTGGATCAAATTTAACTTTAGTTGGAATGAAGTTTGGATGTATGCTCGAGTATTATTCAAGTTCGAGTTGGATTATTATAGAATTTCTGTCCGAGTATTAGTCAGGTTCAGATCAATTTTTTTTAGTTGGATTAGTTTAGTGCAAGTCATTTCAGATATGGATAATCATTAGGATTGTTAAATTCAAATTGGTTGAGATTTTTAGATTGAGGTTGAGTTTCAGTTTTTGGGCCTAAATTTGATTTTTGATAGGATTATTCGGATCGTATTAACTTTATCATGTCTAAGCCAATCCAAGTAAATAAAATTAGTAGAGATGAGCCAATTGTTTTAATTAGAAGGTCCATCATTAATATAAGTCAATTGTACTAATGTACATATATATATATATATATATATGTTAGAGATGACCGAGTAATCTTAATTTATGGGTTGTATATATATGTAAGCAGAAAAAACTTCTAATCGTGCATGGGCCTTCTACAAGAGAGGAAAGTTAGTATCGTTTGATATATGAATGATCGACTCACATTATATACAACAAAACACGATAAAAGGGTGGGGGCGGGGGGGATCTGGCTGGAATTTGTGACAAGGACATGAAAAAAGTCGATCCCACTATAAATCTCATGCTTAAGATTGAAATGTGAATAAAGTAAAATTGTTGACTTGGTAAAAAAAATTATTGCATTATTATGAAGTTAGGACCACCACCATTACCATTTGCCACCACACCACTCAACTCTTACCCCACCATGCAGAAGAAGGAAGGAAAGGAAAAAGGAGAGCTTAATTTTTAAGGCCAACAGGCAGAAAGAAAAAGGGTGCATTGTCACGCCTAGGCGGGGAGTGGGCCGGGTGGCGCATGTTCGATGCACTTTTTCTTAGCTCTTTTGTTCCTACATTTATTCACCTTTCTTTCTATTGCTTCAATCTCGACAGTTTGGTCACTAATTAAATTATTCATAGGAGATCTGAGGAGAATCTCAAACCAGCTAAGAATAAAGAAGGAACGTACTGGTGACCTGAGGTTGATAAAACCAGAGGGTTAAAACGAAGGATTTGGCCTAGCTAGCTACCTAGCTTGAGAAGACAAATAATTCCAACTGTTGCATGCGTCCCGTCGTTTCCACCTTTATTATAACTATTCCATGACACAATTCACCTAGGCTAGAGTCATCATATACTTTGGTGTGTACGTATCTTATTGCTACTAATTATTATGCCTCGTATAAAGTATCATTATTATCTACCTTCTTATTGTTGGCTATTTATGTCTAATTAGGTTTACAAATAAATGGATCAATATTACTACACGGCATTTAATTTTTGATGGCTACTTATTTATTGGTTGCTAATTAATTGATTAGCTACGCTAGATAATTGATTAGTGATTGCAACTCCATCGGCAACATTGGAAACGACTCTACTTCTCCGACTATTTTAGTTCAGGATGATTGCACGAAAGCCATCCCCTCATCCATGCATTGTTGTGTTATAATAGACATGGGACGTATGTATCGATCGGAATCTAATTAAGTACCGAACTTTTAAGAGAGCGTTGTGATATCATTCTTCATGTATCTTATAAAAGTTTGTATTTATTATTTTTCTTTTTTATTTATTATAGAGTAATAAACAACCAATTTTATTAACCACTTAACTCATGTGCAATGAGTGGTACAATATTATGTGACAAAAATAAAGACCGTGTATCTTCTGCGTTTCCATTATAAAATTTTAAGATGCCATTTCTTATACTATTTGCAGAACAAGGGACATGGATCCAAATAAATAAATAAATAAATTGAAACAAACACATTGTTTGAAAACCGTCTTGGATGATGAAAGTAACCCTCGTCGTGCCCGCAACTCTTCCTTGGATCTTTTCCACAATACTAAGGCAATTTGTTTCCATTTCCACCATCTGCCAACCATAATTCATCCCTTGTTGCTTTGCATGGAGGATTGTTTTGCCCTTGGCTTCTTTTGGGATTTTCCAACTTGCCAATACATGCTTCCTTACTAGCACCCTCCCAAAATGATCCCTATAGCAAAATCCCACACTCTATTCTCCTTGTCCAGAGCAATCGAAGTTAGTATTGATTTTGATCGTTCTCGCCACTCGAGGACGCAACTTACCTTGAATCCCCTTACTCTAGTTATTTTGTCTGTCCTCCCAAACCAAGCTCAATACTTGCTCAACATAATCCTTGAGCTCACATCCATTTTTGATAAAATTGTTGAAGATTTCATCATTCCGAGTCCACCAGATCACCCAAGCAAAGGTACTCAACCATGCTTGCTTCTGGTCATTCATTTTAGTCACCTAATTAAACCAATAATAAAGATTACAATAGTTTTCCACCATCTCAACTTGAATTAAACACCATTTCAATCTCTCCTTTGGCATTGGGTATTTCAAGATAGCATGGACAATAGTTTTGAACTGGTCACATGCATGATAGTAATTGAGGCCGCCAATACCCCTCTCGTTTAGCTTTTCATTAGTCAAAAAATATCATACCCACATCTCCAAACAAAGTTTTTGACTCTAGGTAGAGTTCTTACGTCCCCAAAGTCTAGTCCATAGGGGCCAAAAGATCCATATGATGTCTCTACATCTCTATTATGTTCTATCTCCATTAGTATATGATAAGCTAAATGAATTGCATACTCCTCATCCTTGTCATAGACCCATGTTCTTAGGTTATATTTATCCTCACCGTACAACATAATGGATTTAATATATTCCATGTCCACCAAAAGTAGTGGCTCAAAATTATCCTCTCTTTGCAACTATTGTGATATGTGTACATTAGTTTAGCAACTATCAATCTTAGTGTTGCTCCACACATGGCATAATAATCTAAAAGTATTTGGTGTAGGCACCTAACAATCCCTCCAAACATTAAGGTTTTTGCCATTTCTAATGGCCCGCAATATTCCTACTTTAACCATGTGCCAAACCCTAAAGGTTATTCACCATATGTATCGTAGATGAAAACTAATTTGTGCATCCATAATATCCGTTTTGGGATGGTATCTAGATTTTCAAATCCTGCCCAAAAGTGACGGGTTTTGTAACACCCCTATTTTTTACTATTAAAAAAATTACATTTAAAATAGTTATGGAAGTGAAAATATAATAACAAACCAATGAAAAATGGGGTGCTACCACCAAATCTAACATAAGATAGATGTCTCACCGCTTATCTTATATTATACATAAGGTTGAGTATCCAACCAAACAAACACAAGAAAACTAGAGTGCATAAAAAATTGCTTAAAGATAAGAAAGTCAAGGTTACAACCAAGGCTATATAAGCTTATAACCAGTACAAAAATACAATAGAAGAAAATGATAACTAAAGAAGAACACATACAAGGGAAGATGCCTCAATCACTCAAGGGTCATAAAAAGGAACACCCCTGAAAATGCATACTCTTAGATAATCCAACCATCCTTGAAGAATAGGTTAGACCACTCACTAGTTGTCTTTGGAAACCTGCACAATACCACTTGCTTATGGAATTGAGTAGGGGATTGCGGAAACGTTCCCTTTAGTATGCATATATACTAAGCAAACCAATATACCACTATTATGTAGATCATGATGCGTGCAAGTTCCGCATAACATGTTCATACTATAATATATTAAGACATGCATGCAATATTCCTATCATATCATTCATATGCTATCACATAAGGTCATGTTGGACATAATTTGATCTATCGAAACTTTCTTGATCATAATTTCACATACCTATGGGAACATACATATTATATCATACTTGGACATACATATCAACTTCATGAGGCAACATGGATCATTTAGATTATCCTTATAGTAGTGCATATGGTGTATCCTATTGAGTAATGAGCATATAAATACACACGCTACACTTCAACCATGGGTTCTAATAGTTGGAGGGTCATGATTATACTTAATATGGATCATTTAATAGTTCATAGAAACATGCGAGAATAAGAGAACCATATAGCAATGGAGCACTTAGGATTAAGTACATGTTAGCATATGTTGTGTATATATATGTATGATGGACATAACACATTATGCATTCTAAGAAACACTTTCATGTTGGAACATTTAAGGAAAGTAAAAGAGGTTACATAATATACTAAGAATTAGCTAGTTATGATCTTTCATTAAATTGATCATAACATTCCCTTATACCAATTTTTTGAGCACCGGGCAAAGATATCTTTAGTATCGATATACCTTAGTACATAATCAATGTCTAGAGTATGAAAAGCACTAAGATCAACTAGAATCCCCTTAAAGGAACTCAAAAGCAAATAAATATACCTATATAAAAACTAACCCCGATAACTAATCAAGGATTGAATTACCTAGACTTTTCATAATACTTGTGTTAATTTAAGTAATTAATATCTTATTAGCTCAATATATCATTTCACACCAAGGTCCACATACCATATCATTCCAAGAAACACATCAATTCAATCCATATATAACCACATACATTTCTCACATTATCAATTATTTCCATTAAGGGCATCTCAAAATGATAACTCCATTGCTAAATCGTTCATTCCATAATGTTAAGTTACCATTCTAATATTAGTTATATATGTCTCAAACACCTTTTGATTTCCATTTAATCTCATTTTCACTCATAATTCAAGGCTAAGTCAAGGCCTAAGATTAAGGTTAAAGACATGGTTCCATTACTTAACCATATTCTTTTCATCCATTACAGAAAATTCTATTAAATCCATAAGGAAAAGGAAAAAGGTCCAAGTGAAGGTCAACTAGATTCCAATCTTAATTCATATTATTCATCCATTTATTTAAATAACCAAGAAAAATGTTACTATTTATATCTAAGGTTAAAGTGGGGTCAACTTAAGGCCATCATTTATATCCATATTGTTTTCTTCTAATTATCTTATATTATTTAACTTACTAGGTTTTTCGTTTTAGGGGAAAAGTATAGATCATTAGAAGTCCATTAAACACTATTTAGGTTCGTTACATAGATACTAGTAATGAAAAAAAAATCATTTTTAGCCATTTACTCATCTAATCATTCAATGGTCAAGAGAAATGCCAAGTGCTAGGTTATGGTCAACCTAGTGTCAAATTCTATTAATTTTAATCCATCATTTATATTCAATTAATCCAAGTTAATTTATAAATACTAGAATCTTAAGTTACCATTGAAGCAAGGGGAAATTCAATACATCACATTCAAGGAGAAATATACGAGACAAAAAATTCTGGTCAAGACCAGTTGATGGGTTTCAAGGAGTAATTGATTAGTCATGATCACTAGTTGATTAATTTGGAAAATACTAGACCTTCATAGTAGCCGTGGACCAATGGATTGTTTGACCAAACTGATCTACTATTCTAGGAACTACTTATTAAATTTGGTCAAATGGGTCAATGAGTTTAAGTCCAGGCTAAGACCACAAGGTTCAAAGACTAACTAGTCAATCGATCTTTCAAACCACTCGATGTGTCCTTAAGACTAATCAATGGTTCATGGTGATCAAATAATCAATCTCCTACCTAAAACTCATCTGCTATCCTCCACAGATCTGTATAACTCTTCTTTCTATCTTGGGTTGCCTTCATCTGGTCTCAAATCACACTAATATGTCTGGTAGTATCCTCTACCATCTATGGCCCCAACACAACCATCTCATTAGAGTCACTCCAACAAACAAGGCTACAACTCTTCCGTCCATAAAGTGCCTTGAAAGGTGCTATCCCTATGCTTGCATGATGACTGTTATTGTAATACCCCATTTTTAGAAACCTTAATTATAATTAATAATTTCACGTGATTAGTTATAATTATTATTTTAGTAGTTTTAGTATTAAAAGTGTTATTATTATTCGTATTATTATGATGGTTTAAATATAAAAATAATTAGGTTAAGATTTGATAGGAATTGGACTACTAATTTTAATTCTAGTTTATACTCATAAATCTCAGCCTAATTATTTTATTAATAATCTTGATCCTTAACCCAAAATAAATTTATAAAATTTATTCTTGATTATTTTATATTTTTTCATTAATTTAAACCTATCCCAATCTGAATTATTTTTCAATTTGACGCTCTAATCCACCCAAACTAAATATAAAATAAAAATTTAAAATAGCTATTTTCTACTCTACCTCCCCCAAATCTCTCTACTTGTCTCCCTCTTTTCCTTACTTCACTCAACTTATCACCTCATCTCAACACCCTCTACATTTTTTATACACATATATATGCTACACACACAAGCAACACCCAACCATCCAACACCCAAACAACCCTCCACAACCCTTCACTCTCTCTATTTTGTTCGATCCTTTGAGCCCCCTGCATTATATACATACACTACATTATATACATAAACACACATACACTCAAACCAGCCCTCCCAACCTCACATACCCTCGTAGCACCCCAACCATCACCATTGAGTGGCACCACTCAACCCAGCCCATCCACTCCACCACCACTCCGCATCCTTCCCCCCTACTCCCTATGTTACCCACATCACCCGCTGCAGCCCACCTCTAGCCTGCACCGACCACCATCCTTCTAGCAGCTCCTCCTCCACCCTTCCTGTTCTTCTTTCTTTTTCTTCAGTGACCATCGGTAGTCATAGCTCCAGCATCTCCACCCTATCCCCGACTATCATGTACCCTTCCTACCACCTTTCTTGCAACCTCCTACAACTAGCCTACCCTCCACTATAGCCAACAACCACCAACCCCCACCATCACCACCTTGCAGCCCTACATCACCACCCCCTCTACACTACCCCTTCAAGTCAACCGACTGCCATCTGACCATCACCACCAAGCCATCTAGCATAGCCAACCCATAGCACACCAGCCCTGTAGCACCACCGCCACCCTTCGCGTAGCCAACCATCACCCATAGCTCCGCCGACCAACCGCCAATCTCCATCACTCACTGCCACCTCTCCCTGCCTCACCCTCGTAGCTATCCAGCCTCCTCGCCCAACAACTCCTTCTTTGAGTGCATGGCTCACGTTGCTGTGCAGCATGAGTTGTGTGTGAGGTGTTAATAAATTTTGGTACCCATATTAAATATAAGTGTATTTTAGTAATTTTAGAAAAATAAATATTTTTATATTATATTTACTATTTTATTTGATAGATATTAACTCGATAATTGTGGTATTATTTTTTAGGTATGAAAGTTGCTTAGGAGAACCTAATAATTTTTAGTGGATACCGCAAATTTTACCTTTTTGTTGGAATTAAAGTAACTATTATACCCTACTAAAATGATAAATATTGTGTGATAGCACATTAGGGTTTTTGGTGTATGAAAATATATTAAGCATGATTTGTTACGATATAATTATATGTTAATTATTATTATCATGAAAAACAGTAAAACAATCATCTTATCTGATGTAAAATTTTTTGGGTACGAGAGTATAATTAAAATGATTCTAATGACTGAAAAATATTTGTGTGAAAAGTATGTATAAATAATAGGGTGGGCATGGTTAGATATAATTATGGAATAATAGTTATAGATGTGTGCCCTAGGGAAAATTTAGTTATTTTTAGTGTATTATGATATTTATCCTAAAAATCATATCTAATATAGATTATCTGTTGTTGATTGTACGATCATGTGTTTTGTATGTTTTAAAAGTGTATGATAGGGTTGTGTATGCTGAAACAGGTGTAAGAGCAAAATAGTCTTTTGACATAGCTGATAATTTAAATTGCATAATAAAGAATTAAATTATTTTGTTTTAGCCTTTTCATGAAAAATAAATAAATAAAATGGATTTAGTATTTAAATGGACGATAATATGATAATTATTGGTCTAAGGGGCATTTTGATCATTTTCGCTTAATTTGCCCAAATATGAATAATTGGGCATAGGATGGCCTTAGACTTTTAATAGGTTGACCTTAGTGTTGACTTTGACCATATTTTGGACCACTGACCTTAGGGTTGAGTTGGATAATTAGAAATAAAGGAAAAATGGATAAGTATGGAAATGAGAATGATTGTGCAATATATGTTATTCGTGATCCCCTTATAAAATATTACTACGTAAAGCGAAAGACCTTGAATTTGGGAATAGTTTCTCTCCAGGGGTAGCTACCCTAGAGACGAGGTAGGAGTCCTCAATTTATTTGATTTTTAGTGTTCCGGTTATGCCTCAATAAGGCCCTAGTCTACTCTATAGGTGACCTACGAGCCCTATAGGGGGTATTGATACTTAAAGATTAGTTGTTCTAGGTGAGGAGGGTACTGTGTGACTCATGCATCAATATGACCAAAGTGTTGTTATGCCTCTAGGTTGGATGGTTGGAGGGTACCATGATGCCTTAGGTGTCGGTATGGCCGGTGCACTTTTATGTCTTTGGGTTATTATTGTATCCCCTCAAGTAAATAAAAATGAAAATGATATGATTTGATTAGAATGATTATTATTAGATTGGTTTCGGTAGTAGCCTTTGTGTCTACCTATGGTTTTGGTAGTAGCCTTTATACCTATCTGTGGTTTCAGCAGTAGCCTTTGTGCCTACCTGTGGTTTTGGTAGTAACCTTCGTGTTTACCTGTAGTTTTAGTAGTAGCCTTCATGCCTACCCATGGTTTCGATAGTAGCCTTCATGCCTATTTGTATTGGTATTATGTCTGTGAGCGTACTTGTGATGCTATGAATCTTATTATCTTGTACCTATAAGTATACCTGTGATGTTATGGATTTTATTATATTCTACTTGTATGTATACTTGTGATGTTACGAATTTTATTACACTATACTTGTAAGTATACCTATGAGGTTACGAATTTTATTATACCGTACTTATAAGTATACCTATGACGTTATGCATTTCATCATACTGCACTTGTAAGAATACATGTGATGTTATGTATTTTATTATATTATACCTATAAGTATACCTGTGATGTTATGGATTATTTTATAGCATACCTGTGAGCATAACTATGATGTTATAAATTTGGTTGGGATTTATGCTGAGATATGATTCATACTGTGAATGTTATGATTATTATGCTGGAGTTTAGGTTCTAGTTATTACTTCTGAGAGTATCTTTGGTATGTTCGTTTGGTAAGCTTTCAATTGTTTCAGACAAATCAAAATGAGTAGTATGTGATCTTGATAAAATTTGATTATCTAAATGATTACTGTATATAAATACTCGTATGAATACTTAAATGTCTTATACCATGTTAGTTGTATGCCTTCCATGTGTTCCATCCTAGTTTTTCATATTAGTTTGGTACAAAAAGGTTATTTAGTACCATAGTACTATCGAGCTCCGTTTCATGGTCCCCTACCTATTCAACGAGAAATCTTTACCTTGTAGGACTACTTTGAGGGTAAGGTCTGATGACTTCTAATAAAGGATTAAGAGTTAGGATATTTCGTGGACTCTTAAGTCCCTTGTTATTTTCCTTTGTTATATTGTAACTCTTTGCCTGATCTTTTTATATTTATTAGGACAATGTAATTTGTAATGAAATTTCTATCCTGCCTTCATTATAAATGTTATTTAATTACAGTAATGTTTTAGCCTTAGCACTTAGTATAATAATGGTAGAGGATGCCATACTTATATTGAGTGTGGTGGTAATACCCATTAATTTTGTAATTAACGCTTATGAAAATTTTTAGTAGTAAAAATATGGGTGTTACAATTATTGTAGGAGAACTCCACCAGATCTTGGTGATCCTCACAGTTACCCTAAAACATAAGAATGCATGTCTGATGTATATCCTCTAAGGTCTGAATAGTATGCTCAATCTTCCCATCTATAGCTAGATGGAAAGATTTGGGCATCTTAAATTGTGTCTTGAAAGCTTCCTGTAACTTTTGCCAGAAGTGCGACAAGAATATGGAATCTCAATCTGACAGAATGTCCTTAGACACACCATGGTACTGAAACACATGCTTCTTGTAAGCACAGGTCATTTGCTCCATACTCTATGATGATTCATCGGTTTGAATACCGTGGACTTTGTCAACCAGTAAACCACTACCCATATCAAATCTAAACCACTACAGGTATTAGGTAATCCAACCACAAATTCCATCGACACACTATCACATTTTCACTTAGGGACCTTCAATGGTTGAACTAAACCCACCGGACCCTTGTGTTCCACCTTAACCTTCTAACATGTCAAGCATCGGCCACAAAGCCTGTAACCTCATGCTTTATACGAGTCCACCAATAGATCCACTTCAAATCCTTATACAACCTATCCCCTTTAGGATAGATGGAATAAGGCACACGATGACCCTCCTCTTAAGTTTCCCACAACTTTGTAGAACACACCACCTCCTTTGGAAATAGATACTAGCATCCTAAAAAATCTCAAATCCTATTGTTGTTCTCTCAAATATCATCTTCTTAATCCACTCAAGCTTGACTTCTCCTGGCTGACTAGCTTGAATCTCATCAAATATGGTCAGGGTGATCGAGAGGGTGCTTTCCCTCATCTCAATATTTCCTAATCCAATGATCTCTATTCTTAACTCCTAAAGATATTGACAGCTCCAATCTAACACTACCAGCAAACCTAAGGCGTGCGAAGTATTTCCATTAGAGCATTTGCTATGACGTTAGCCTTACCCTCGTAGTAGGTCAACTCTAAATTAGAGTCCTTAACCAACTCCAGTCATCTCCTCTATCTCATGTTTAGTTCTCAATGTGTGAAGATGTACTTGAGGCTCTTATGGTCTGTGTAGAACTTACACTGCACTCTATACAAGTAATGTCGCCTGATCTTCAAAGCAAAAACCTTCGTAGCTAGCTCAAGGTCATGAGTAGAATAGTCCTGTTCATGCTCCTTCAATTGGAAAGAAGCATAGTGTAACACCCCCAAATTTGCTACTGAAAAATTTCGTTGAAGACAAAGGTTTTAGCGGAAGCGAAGGAATTAAAATCGTAAACTTGGGAGTGTTACCGCCACACTTGGCACCGGACCGGTTCACTCCTACCGTTCCGATGCTAAGTGCTAAGGCTAAACCAGGAAATCGTGATTAAGAATCATTAAAAACATAAACGCATCGTCGACATAAAGCATCCATGAAAACGAGATATCAACCATCGTTAGAACATCGTTAAGATTATAACTTAGAAGTTCCACTTCCAAAATACGAACACGACGTAAACACAAATACGAAAAATAAGATAGATGAAAGCGAGGATTGTAAAAGAGTCCGGCCAACTCGCTCTCGGCTCCAACCAGGGTGGGCTCAACACTCGGCCCCACCCGATGCCTCGTAGGTATCGTAGGCATCGAACACGAGGTCTCCTACCTGCACAAGGTCAGATGGGCCATCTGCTCGTGGGAATGAGAAGCACCCATGAAACGGATGATCAGTACGCTACGTACTGAGCAAGGTAACAGACGAGCTAAGGCACACACCAAGATACACAACATAGCAACCAGAGCATAATTACGTAGATAACATGCAATAACACAGATAAACAATTCAAGTTACGAACCAGATAGCTTTCTCATCAAGTCTTTGATAATTATAATCGGTTCACATCATCGTCCTTATCAGTCCATGTGAGTGCGGGAACCCCACTATTATAGCTGGTGGAACGGTCACGAGGGCCATGCCCTGCCACTATTATAGCCGGTGGACCGGTCACGAGGGTAACATACCCTGCCATTATTATTTGCCGGTGGGTGGACCGGTCTGGCCCCGACTCACAAGGTGTTCCACTGTAAATATTAGTATCTTTCCCATGTCTTATCATCATTCTAGTTAGTTTGTTGAGCATGGAATCCCCCACTATTATAGCCAGTGGAACGTCACGAGGACAATGCCCTGCCACTATTATAGCCGGTGGACCGGTCACGAGGGTAACATACCCTGCCACTATTATTTGCTGGTGGACCGGTCTGGGTCCGGCTCAACATCTTTCTCTGTAAGTAGTTAATGTCTTAACATATCTTATTCAAAAGGTTTTCACCAAGGATACGCATAAATCATTCTCTCTATGCTTTACACATCGCAACCAATAAAATTCCGCATTCATAACTACCCTTTAATCGATAATACACATGATAACGCCAAACAACTCTAAGCAGTCATAACCAACCCTAATTGTCCACACCAACCCGTGGTAAACCACTCTCATCCATATTTTACCATAACCACCGTACCTAGCCATCCCAAACCTTAATTATCCTCAACAGTCACAATTGGTTACTCCATCCCTACTTAATCACAACGCCCCAGAGTTAATCACTCCAAACCCCGATTCCATAAGATCATTAACTCCCATGCAAAACCCTAATACCGCCATACCAACATTAATACCACCATACCACCCATAACACCACCATGTAAACCCTAATACCACCATAAGTCATTAATACCACTATACGATCATTAATACCACCATACGAACATTAATACCACCATACAAACCCTAATACCACCATGCAAACCCTAATACCACCATACAAACCCTAATACCACCATACAACATTAATACCTCCATAAAATCATAAATACCACCATACAACGTTAATACCTCCATAAAATCACGATACCACCATACGAACCCGAATACCACCATAAGCCATTAATACCACTATGAAATCATTAGTACCACCATGCGAACATTTATGCCACCATACAAACCCTAATACCACCATGCAAACCCTAATACCACCATACAAACCCTAATACCACCATACAACATTAATACCTCCATAAATCACAATTACCACCATACAACATTAATACCTCCATAAAAACACAAATACCGCCATACAACATTAATGCCTCCATAAAATCACAATACCACCATACGAACCCGAATACCACCATAAGCCATTAATACCACTATGAAATCATTAGTACCACCATGCGAACATTTATGCCACCATACAAACTTCAAGACTCCCATGATGGTTCCCAACTCATATTACCATTTACCCTAACATGCATGTCCTAGTGGGCCATAACATATTACATCATAAACATCATACATATAAATGTCATGCTCATGTCACGGAAGCACGTGCAACATACCTCAATCTCCAAGCTGCGCTACACATAAGACAAGTTATCCACAAATCAGATAATACATGGCATAGCATGGCATTCACAACATTCAACACATCCATGTCACACATAGCACAAGGCCATTAGCTTCGTCCTTACCTAAGGCGACGCCGGGCTTGGAGCACGCTCCTCTAACTCCTTAGGATTTTGGTCGGGATTACCTATAAAAGGGGGAAAATGCTAAGTATTAGTTTCCCTTATAAGTACCATAATTCCTTATTCTAGTTTAGGATTAGAGTTTTTATTACTAAAGAGGGTATTATACAAAAACTAGGATTTTTACCTTAGAATTAGTATACTAAATATTAGTAGTCAAAATGTATTTATTTTGATACTTATTGTTACACTTATTTTATTAAACTCATTATTTCTAATCTTGTAGTAATAGGGTTTAGACTAGCTATAGGAAAATAGTGTTAGTATTAATAAAATAGTGACACTAGTGTCTAGTGATAGAAACCCTAGCGTTTTAAGGCCAAGTCTATTAATGGTGTTATATTTGAAATAGTAATATTATAATGTCACAAAATTACAAGTAACTATTCCTAAGGGTGATAATGGTAATAATAATAATACTAATAATGATAAATAGTAATTATAACCATATTAACCCTAGCAATAATAATAGCAATAACAATAACCCGGTATGGTTAAGTATTAATAATAATAACCTTAGTAAGATAATAGAGGTAAACATAATAATAGTAGGGTTGTTAATATTAGCACTTATAAAAGTAAAATAAAGTTGAGTATAATAGGAGTTAGGGTTCCAAGGGATGTTAGTATGGTAAAAAAGATAACTTTAATATCAGGAGTCACAATATTAGAAACGATAATAATAATAATAATAATAATAATAATAATAATGATAATAATAATAATAATAATAAGCATAATGGTATTAATATTAGTTAACTTAATAATAATTGTATGGAAATAAAGTTTAAGGCTTGGGATGAGTAGAAGACAACCTAGGGTCGGTGGTGGTCCGGCGGCGGCGATGGGGGAGGAGAAGAGAGGAAAAGATGGAGGTGGTGGTTAGATGGGAGGAGAAAAAGGGAAGTTAAGTGTGGGGGAGGAGACAACAGGGAGAGGGGAGGGGAATGAGGGTGGTGGTGTGAGAAGGGCGGCGGCGCGCGGTGGCGGACGCGGCGACCGAAGGAGGGAGAAGGTGGTGGAAAATGGTGGAGACCGGTGGAGAAGGAAGTAGGGGGTAAGGATGGTATGGGTAGGTAGGGGAGGACCTGCTGGTCACTTCGGGAGGTGGAACGGGGGTTAATTACGGCGGAGGTGGCGGCAGAGGGTGGCGCAAGGCGGCGGTGGCGTTTTTTCTGGGTGGCACCTTCGCACGATTGTGGTGGCTCGTGCGGGGTAGGAACGGGGGCAGCGACGGTTTGGTTGTGTGGAGGGTGGTGCAAGGGAGGTTTTGGTGCGTGGCGGTGGTCGCGGCAGTGGCTAGAGGCAGCGGAAGGGGCGTCTGATCTGGCGGTGGCGAGGCAGGGTTTCGGCAAGGTCCAGAAGGGAGGACTTGCCTTGGCCGTTCGGGGAGGGGTATTTATAGGCAATTGAGGAGAGGAAAATGACGAAGGGAAGAAGGAAGGCACGCGGGGGCAGGTGCGGCAGGCCGCCGTCCGGTGGTGGCAGCCGATCGTAGGTCTGTGGTTTTGCAGGCTCGTTTGGCGGTGTGCAGGAAAAGGAAAGGAAATCAGGACGCGTGAGGGGCAGGGCGATTATACTGGGTTGATTTGGGAAAGAAAGGGACGGGAATGGCAGAGGAAGGACGGCCGGGCGGCAGGGCTATCAGCGGCGGCAGGCTGCGAGTTGCAGGCCTGCGCGAGAAGGAAGACGACGGGCGTGGGCGGACCGACGGTCCAGGGAGAGAAAAGAAAATAGGGGGAAACCGGCCAGTTTGGCAGCGGATATAAAATCCTTAAATCAAACGCGGCGTAGAGGGGGTTGTGGGAGGAAAACGCAGCGTCGCGTCGAAGGCTGGCAACGACTATCTCTTTACTTAGCGCGACGGGGCGTCTCAGCAAATTGAGGGGCGAAACCTGCGTCGCGAATATGGGAAGGGGTCCGAACGGCGCTAGGCCGCGTGGGAGGGGAAAGAAGGAGGGAAGGAGTTGGGCCAGCGAGGCCCAATTCCGACGGAAGAAGAAGAGAAGGAAAAAAGGAGGAAAGAAAAAGGAAAAAGGGAGAAAAAGGGGTTTCTTTAGGGTTTTGGATTTTTGCATAATTTATTTAGAATGTTTTTGGATTATTATACATTAAAAAATATATATAAATATTTATTTTCTTGGATATTTAAAAAAAATTATTTAGATAATAATTAATTCTATTCTTAGATTAATTTTGGCTATTTTGGGTAATTTTCCTCCACTTTCATTTTAATTAGTAAAATATCCAAAAATTTTCTAAATAATTTATTTATTATTTCCTCCTTAATTCCCTTAATTCATTTCCTATTTATTTAGTGAATTAATTTATTCCTCTTAAATTTTTCCTACTAAATCCCTCTTTTACCAAAATTCCTAAGTTAGGGTTTTTGGGGTATTTCACATAGGACACTACCCTCCTATGTTACATCAACATGCACCCTAACTAAAACTTGGGTGCATCACTATACACCTTGAATCCCTCTGTACCTGACGATAAGGTAAGCACTGGACCTGAAGTCAATCTCATTTTGATCTCCTCAAAAGCCTTTGCATACTTATTATCCTAAATCAAGTGTGTCATCTTCTTTAACAAGGTAGTCATAGGATGAGAAATCCTTTAAAATTCCTAGATAAACTGTCTATCCCAAAAAACTATGAATTTCCCTAACATTCGTCGGTTTTTTCCACTATGACACTGATCATAATTTCAAAGGATCCACCTACACACCTTCCCTTGAGGTGAAATGATCAAGGAAAGCTACCTCGTCCAACCAAAACTCACACTTCAAGAGCTTGGAATACAATAGATGGATCCTCAATAACTCCAAAGCCTGCCTAAGGTGTTGCTCGTGGTCATCATGAGTCCAAGAGTAAATCAAGATATCATCAATGAATACCACAATGAAATTATCAAAATTCTACTAGAAAATTTAGTTCATGAGATCCATGAACACTATTGGCGCATTAATGAGTCCAAAGGACATCATATTGAACTCATAATGGCCATACCTTATTCTAAAAGTTGCCTTCAGTATGTCCTTCTCAGCAATCCTCAACTTATGATACCTTGATATAAGATCTATCTTTGAAAACACTATAGCCCCACACAAATAATCAAAGAGGTCATTGATTTGTGGTAAAGGGTAACAATTCTTCATTGTAACTTGGTTCAACCCACGACGATCAATGTAGAACCTCAACCTACCATCCTTCTTCCACCTAAAAAAGACCGATGCTCCATAAGGTGATACACTTGGTCGAATGTACCCTTTCTCTAGCAAGCACTCTAATTAAGTGCGTAACTCTGCCATCTCACTTGGCACTAGGTGATAGGGCATCTTCAACATAGGCTCCATCCCTAGTAGAAGGTCTATTGTGAAGTCTATTTCACGCGCTGGTGGAATCCCTGGGATCTCATTAGGAAACACATATGGTAACTCTTGAACAACTAGAATTTCCTCAATCGATGACTCCTTAAAATCTAGATCCTGAACTCTACACAAGAAGAGCGGGTACCCTTCCCACACTAGCATACTAAGCACCATCGTGGACACCACCTTTACAAAGGGCCTAGGTTTTCATCTCCAGTAAGAGACCCTAGCATCTTGTGGTCCCATAAGAACCATATTCTCTTGTGTGTCATCGATCAATGCTCAATATCTTGTGAGAATATTCATCCTAAGGATAATGTCAGATTTCTAAATTCAAGCTCTATAGATCTATCAGAAGCTTGATTTTGCTAACAAATAAGGGCACATCTTTATATAGCCTAAAGCTTATAATTCTATCCATAAATAGGAGCAAAACAGAAGTTTCTATCCTATCAAAACGAATCATATATGTCCTAGCTATGAAAGAATTAAATAGTAAGGAGTGTGAAGAACTTAAGTTAAATAATACGTAAGTAGGAAGGGAAGAAACCATGAACGTGCCCGTGACTACATCAACTGGCCTGTTAGAGTTTGACTGGATCATCACATTCAGGCAACTACCTGGAGGTGGACCTATAGTACTGCTTGAGCATTGCCCTTACTAAAAAGCACAAGGATTTTCCATTCTCTATTATGGAGAAGTCTTACTAGCTCCATTATCTGTTGGTTGAACTCTATAAACTAGCAGTGTTTGTGCCACCATACCCAGTGAACTTTTCTACCCTTGTAGAACACTAATCCCGATGGTATGATACTTGAATCGGTGATTCCCCAACCGGTCACAACCACAACATTGAACTAGCTACCTAACACAATCCTTTCTTGGGTGTTTTTTTTACCACACTATTGGAAAATGAAATCCTCACACCCGTTTGACTCAACTGCCCTCCAAAGCGGGGTACCACTCCTATCTAATGACTTCTTATGGTTTGAAACCTTTTCTCTCCCTCGTGGCACTGAACGCTCTTAAACCTCTACTTGGACCCTAACTAGTCACTATAAGCCTGTGCAATCATTAATGCCTCAAAGGTATAATCATACAAAGCCTACACGTCCTATGCAAGAATCTCCACCAGCATCTCCTGGATCCTAAGATCTACCCCAACTGGAATCGATGCACTTTCACCCTATCATCAATGTTGACCTTCGAAGCAAAGCAGGCCAAGTCTAAGTAATGGTTGTAGTACTCCTCCACCAAAGATGTCCCATGATGCAAAGCCATGAACTCATCATACTTAACCATCCTTAAACAAGTAGGGTAAAACCATGCTATGAGCATCTTGACAAAGGTCTCCTACTGGTTTTGTAGTGGTTCCCCTCAACTTCAGACCTCTCCACCATTCGTCGGCATGACTCCACAAATGGAATACCAAAATGTCTGCCTGCCTACTCTCTAGGCAACCAGTAGTCGTGAAGATCTTCTCAAATTCCCTCAACCAACTCTCCAACACATTGGAATCCTCTTGACCCTCAAAGATTGAAACGCGATGAAGATCAACTTGACAAAGCCAATCCTCTGGTGGTGGCATTAGAAAAAGAGGCAGCAGCAGCGATGGCTGTGGAGCCTCCTTACGCTAAAGTTGCCCCATGAATGCTCCAACCTTCTCCATGAAACGCTCAAGATGCCGACTCACAGCCATTGAAATCCTAGAATACCGAGTCGCATTATAAAGGAATCGAATACTAACTACACCATTAATACATGTGAAGGTAGGACATTGCACATAAGGCTAACTTCCAACCCTCACCAACACTCACTAGCAAACTAAATCGGATTTTACAAATTTGAATAAAATCAAAGAAATTCATTTTTGCAAAGCAACTTCAAGATTTTAAACCATAGGTTGTGATATCAACTTGTAATACCCCCAATTTTTGAACAATTTTTTATTTATTTTTAAGATAATGTGAAAGCGTTTGAAAAAAAAGGGAGAATGTTACTACCACATCAACTAGGAAAGATGTGTGATCATTACCTAACTCATACCTAATGCAAAGCAAAAAAAAGAAAGTAATAAAAGGATGCAAGCTCATTACATTAATGTGATATACAAGATAATAAAGGCAAGAATAATATTATAGATAGAATGAGTATGATAGTTTACAAAACCAAATACAGGAAATGGAGCCAAGAGTTTAAACAACCGAAAATACAAAAACTTTCTAATGCAATTGACAAAATACTTCTAACCAGTTTGCTTAACTTTTAGGTATAGACATAAATCTCCAACCCCAATCAATAGCTCGCTAATAACCTATGTTGCAACACCCCAAAATTTTAAAACCTAAACTTTAAATATTTAACCTTTTATTATGAATAATTTAATTATTTTGTGGACCTTTGACTTACAAAAATAAATAAATTTTCTTCATTTTATCTTACTCTTTCTATTTAAATAAATCCCCAAAACTATACTTTTACAAAATTATTTTCTTAAATTAATACCCTAACTTTTAGATAAATTAATTTAATATTTTTCCAATAGCCAATTTTAATCTAAACTCTAATCTTAAAAATAATTTCCTTTTCTTTTTCTCCTTTTCCTTTCCCCCTTTTTCTTTCTTTTTTCTTTTCTTCCTTCTTCCTTAGGCTAACCCAACCCTTCCTTTTCTTCTTCTCTTATTCCACCTAGGCCATCCCAGGCTTCCTTTTTCTTTTTTTTTCTTTTCTCTCCTTTTCCCTTGGGCCATCCTAGCCTCCTCGCCTCTTCTTTTTTCTTATTCGGTGGATGCCTGCCTGCCCCTATCCTTTTCTTTCCTTCCCCACATGATCCATCCTCCTTTCTTCTTCCTTCTCCCTGTCTGCATCGTCTGAGCTAAACAAACCCCTCCCTCATCGCATGCCTCCCCCATTCTTCCTCTTTCCCCCCTACACCCCTACGCCTCTACCAACCTACACCTTTGTCCCTCTATATAACCTTATTATTTTTTACCATTTTGACCCTAATTCCCTTCCCCTATATGCCCCTTTCTTCCATTTATTTCCACCCCTGTTGCATGCCTTACCCCTGCCTACAACACCCCCTACACCTACCTAACCCTGCATGACCTAGCCTCTTCTCCTTATCTTTTTCTTCTCCTTATCTTCTTCTCTGCCTCACGCTCCCTCATGATCATTTTCTTCCCCCTAATCCTCTCCTCTTTTTTCTCTTGCCTTATCTTCCCATTCAATATCCCTACCGCCCCTCTCCGCCATCTCCTTCACCCTACCTCCTCCTTACACAACCCTGATCAGCCAACACTATCCACCCCTATAGCGTACCCCCTCCTTTTTCTCCTTCTCCCCTTTGACTCCCTTATACCAGCCTAGGGATGGTAATTTTTCCCGCGGGTTTGGAGCCCTATCCGAGATTCTTTGTTCTGGTTCGGGGATTTTTTTGGGGACGGGGTGGGGATGGGTTTGGGGTCCCCATCCTTGAATCCACCATGAAATATATATATATATATATATATATATATATATATATATAATTATTTTATAGAATATAAATTAAAAATATAATATAAAAAAATAGTTTGAGGATCGGGGATGAGATCGGGGATCGGGAATAAAGTCGGGTTTCGGGGATCGGGTCGAGTTTTAAGAATGGGGAATAAATCAGGGATGGAAAATAGATCAGGGATCAAGTTAGGTTCAGGGATGGGGACGGGGTCCTCATCCCCGACCTGTCCCGTTGCCATGCCTACACCATTCACCCTTTAGCCACCTCTTCCCCCTCATTTTCCATTGCCATCGCAGCCTCCCCTCAACTGCATGACACTATGTTGACCTCCCCCTACACCACCTTCCCTGAACCACCCTACCTTCCCCCTTCTCCTTATTTTCTTCTCCTTTATTCCTCTTCTTCCTCCATTCTCTACACCTTTCTCCTACAACCCTGCTGCCCTCTAAGTTACCTTTGAACCACCGCACCATGACCTCCAACCACCACCGACCTCCTACTTCATCTCTGCACCCAACAACAAGCACCGACACCTCCCCACCACTTCTCATAAACCTTTAACCCGAGTCCCCCATTCTTGTTTTTCCTTTCCCCCTTTCCACTTCTTTTAGCCACCTTGCGTGGCTCACGCTACACATGTATTGTGATTTATGTTGTGTAATTTTTGTATATTGTATTTAATATTAAGGTAAAAGATAGTTTGGCAATGTTATATATTTTATAAAAATAATTATTTTATTTATCTAATATTAATATTTCACTTGTGACATGATTTTAGGTACAAAATTTTATTAAATGAAGCTTAAGAATTTTAAACTAGATACCAATAAAGTTTGATTTTTGTTGAAAATAAGGTAACCATTATACCCTACTAAAATGTATGGATTATTTTATATTAGTACATTAGGGTTTTGGGGATGTGATTTATTTAAATATGATGTGTTAATAATATTTTTGTGATTATCAATGTTATATTGGAAAATGGAAAAAGGATGCATGTATCTTGTAAATGTTGTGATGTGTGTGAAAGGAGGATTAAGAAGTGGTTTAATTTTTGATGGTGAATGCTATGTGTGTATAAAATGTTAGGTAGAGTATGGATGGACACTTGTAGTAAAAATATTACTATTATGAGCCTTAGGGACAATTTGGTCATTTGAACCCACCATGATATTTAACCCTAATTGGGATGCCTAATGTGCTATGAATGTTGCTAAGAATAGAGATGAGAGTTTAGTGTATTATAAATAGAAGTATTAGTAGAAATATCAATCTTTTATGGCCTAGGAATATTTTAGTAATTTTAATGTATGGTGGTCGTCATCTTAATAAAAATGCATGCTAAGTGTTAAGTGGGGTTAAAATGATAATAGTGGTTTGGTGGTAATGCATGGTTGGGAA
Organism: Tamarix chinensis; assembly: GCA_030549775.1. Taxonomy (NCBI): domain Eukaryota; kingdom Viridiplantae; phylum Streptophyta; class Magnoliopsida; order Caryophyllales; family Tamaricaceae; genus Tamarix; species Tamarix chinensis. The sequence continues at coordinate 16,859,021 of CM060172.1, read as the reverse complement.
TTATTATTAATATTTTATAACCTAGGAGCATTTTAATAATTTTTCATGTGAAATAGGGGTTACCTAAATAAATATGCATGGTAAGTAATAATTGGTGCTAAGGATAATAATAGGGATTTTATGGTGTTGGTAATGCATGTTGGGTCATGTTGGGTACAATTATTAATATTAAATGACCTAGGGGCATTTTGGTACTTTTATATGCAATATGGTGGTTAGTGTAACAAACATGCATGATAAGTTTAAAATAACGTTAAACATGATGGTAGGGGTTTATTGTCTTAGTATTACTTATTTGAGCATAATGTTTAATAAAGTAAGATCTAGAGACATTTTGGTAATTTTACATGTAATACGGCAATTAGTCTAATAAACCTTCATGATAAGTATTAATCGATGTTAAATACGAGGATAGGGATTTATTACCTTAGCTTCACCTGTTTAAGCATGGTCATGAACATTATAAGGCCTAGGGTATTTTAGTAATTTGGAGTGCATCATAATAAATTTGTATGGTTTAGGGGTAACTTGATAAATTGGAGTATTCTATGTTATTATTCTCATAAACATGCCAGAAGTGCATTAATTGTTAATTGAGTATGAGAATGTGTGTTGATTGTTCTAGAGGCGCATGTTAGGGTTTTATGTATATAATGGTCATTTGGTGTGTTAACTTTATGATCGATAATTTAATTATGGTGTGTTGTTCGTGTTATGACATGTTGATAAAATAAAATGGAGTTTGTGATGGAAATAGATAGTAAAGAGGTAGCCTTCTCCTTAGGGGTGTTTTGGTCATTTTGACCTAAGATGCCTAAGTGTGAGTATTAGAGCCTAGGATGGCCTTGGTGGACTACTAATGTTGACATTGACAATAATCCTAATTTTGATTACTTTATAATATTGGCAATAAATAAAAATGGCTAACCATGTGATTAATGTGTGCTTATCATGGTCACCCTAATTAAAATACTAATATTTAAAGTGAAAGACCTTGAGATCAGAAATAGTGGCTCTTTAATGGTTGCTACCCTAAAGACGTGGTTTAGCCCACGATTATTCTGAATTTTTCTTGTGTACCTTAGTGCCCCAGTCAGGCCCTACATCTTACTCTATAACAACCCCAAAATTCACTAGTGAAAAATTTTGTTTAATGAAAAGGTTTAATGGAAGTAAAATATCAAAATGGTGAATTCTAGGGATATTACCACCACACTTAGTACCAGACCGGTTCACTCCTACCGTTTCAGTACCAAATGCTAAGGCTAAAGAGGATTATCATCAAACACAAGTCAATAATTAAAATGAGAATTCATAAAATAACTAAATCGTTTATTATACAGAAATTAGAGTGCAGTGAAAATAATTACAATCCAAGGAGTAAGTAATTAAAGTTTCCAAAGACAAAAACTACCGTACGATAGAACAGAACCAAAATAAAACAATACAGGGTAAAATGAAATAAAATATAGAATCCGGCTAGGTCACTCTCGATCCTAAGACCAAGTCCAGGCTCAACTCTTAGCCTCGTCCAATGCTTCAAAAGTGTCGTAGGCATCGAAGATATCATCTCCTACCTGCACAAACCCAGGTGGGCCCTTTGCTTATGGGAATGAGAAACACCCATGGAACGAGTGGTCAGTATGCTACGTACTAAGCAAGTTAACCATGTAGCTAAGGCCAAACATATAATGCATATAACACAAGCATAATCATATAGACATCATATAACGATACAGATTATGAAGGCCGGATTATAGTCCAGATAAAATTATTCTTTAGATCGATGGTCAACATACACATCTCACACATACTCTTTATCAATACATGCCTATGCGAGAACCTCAATATAATAGCTAGTGGACTAGAATACATACAAGACAGAATGCTCCTGACCACTATTATTGTTGGTGGACCGGTCTCCAAGGCAGAATGCTCCTGGCCACTATTATTCTCCGGTGGACCGGTCTGGCCCCAACTCACATGGTATTTTACTGTAATTACTTAGTATATTTCTCATGTCTTATCATCATTACGTTTGATTTGTTGTGTAACACCCCCAAAATTCACTACTGAAGAATTTCGTTTTATTTAAAGAGTTAGTGGAAGCAAAATAAAAGACTCTGAATTCTAGGGATATTACCGCCACACTCAATACCAGATCGGTTCACTCATACCGTTCCAGTACCAAGTGCTAAGGCTAAAGAATAAAATACCAATTGCTAGAAATTCAAACCATATTTAAATCAAAGTAGTGAAAGTAAACATTTTATAAGAATATAATCCATCAATGGTGATTACAAGAACAAAGATTACATTTAAACCATACATTAGGAGAAGAAGGATAATATTCCTAAAATCCGAATAATCCTATTGCCCACCTAAATAGCTCCTGAATAAGGATCTGCAAGAGACACTGCCCATTGAATAGGTAGGGGCTCCACGAATGTAACCCTTCAGTACTATGGTATTGAGTAACCCTTTAAAAACACACTTAAAAGTAGGCCCGCAATGCAACACATGAAACAAAGCTATATACTTATATAACAAGAAATACATGCACCACAATCACATACTTGACAATCCCTCAATTATTAATAAGTCATAATATACAATTAACGCTTCTGGGCCTTAAGCCATTAATCCATAATTATTCAATCATCTCTTAAATTTTATATCCATGTGAGTGCGAGAATCCCACTATTATAGCCGGTGGACCAGTTATGTAGGGTAAAATGCTTTTGGCCACTATTATTTGCCGGTGGACCAGTTATGCAGGGAAAAACACTCCAGGCCACTATTATTTGCTACTGGACCGATCTAGCCCCGACTCACATGGCGTTTCACTGTAAGTGATTAGTATTTTTCCATAATTTTATTCACATCCATGACTGGTTTTATTGAGCTCGGGACCCCCACTATTATTGTCGGTGGATCAGAATATATATCAACATCATCTAGGGCGATATACTCCTAGGCCATTATTATATTCGGTGGATCGGTACTTATAATCATCTGCCAGGGGAGCACGCTCCTGAGCCACTATTATAATTGGTGGGCCGGTACTCATAATTATCTACTAGGGCAACAAGCTCTTAGACCACTATTATAACCGATGGACTGGTACTCAATATCATAATTCAATTGGGCCCGACTTAACAATCTTTCACTTTCATGATTAATGTTTTCCCTTTTTAATTAGCACAACAATTCCATTTATTTGCCTCGGACGGGAGATCAAGAACCCAGGACACAAAGGTACATTGTTTGTACTGGTGCATACAAGTTACTCAGTACACTTCAACCACCAACCTAGGGACGCAAAGGTACCCTGGTTGTACTAATGCATAAAGCTACTCAGTACCCTACCGACAAGGACACCTAATCCATAAGTATGCATACCCTCTAAATAGATCCGTAGAGCTAGATAGAGTAAGATATAGGGCATACCTGGGGCACAAAGACACAACAACAAATACCATAATAATCGTGGGCTAAACTACGTCTTTAGGGTAGCGACCCCTAAAGAGCCACCATTCCCGATCTCAAGATCTTTCACTTTAAGTATTAGTGTCTTAATTGAGGTGATCACGAAAAGCACAATAATTAGATGCTTATTTACTTTCAATCGTTATAATATCATTAGGCATTTCTTATTCATACGGTTATCCAAGATAACATAGAGGAATCATTAAGGCCATCATAATCTCATCCAATTCTGATTCAGGGTTTGTTCTTGTGATACTTACTAATCGTCAAATACTCTTACTTTACTATTCAATGTTACTTGAGTCTTATTACGAACCTCCAATTTCCCATCAACATGTTAGATATGAATTACTAATTTATCCCTTACTTGTCTAGTTATTAAGTCATCCCTTCCTTACTTACTAATTTACCATATCACCCTTAGGTTGCATAATTACCAAATTACCCCTTACTTGTTTTAGGTTACCAAGTTATCTCCTACGCTTTTTAGATCACCATTCACCCTTCATAATTGTTTTGCTTATCATATTTTCCATTTGATTGGTTAGATTATCGAATTTTCCTTCTCCTTTGTTATAATTGCTAAATTACCCTTAAGTTGGATAAATTATCAAACTACCCTTGTTCATTATCATGATTACTAAAATGCCCTTCTCCATTATCATAATTATCAAATTACCCTTTAGTTGGTTAAATTACTAAATTGCCCTTCTCTATTATCATAATTACCAAATTACCCTTCTCCGTTATTATAATTACCAAACTACCCTTTAGTTGGTTAAATTATAAAATTTTCCTTCTCCATTTTCATAATTACCAAATTATCCTTCTCCTTGATTAAATTATCATTTTACCTTCTTTTACACTGAATTACCATTTTACCCTTCTCTATTATTATAATTACCAATTTACCATTATCCATAATTATAATTATTAATTTACCCTTCTCCATAATTATAATTACCAATTTACCCTTCTCCACTATTATAGATACCAATTTAACCTTCTCCATAATTATAATTATTAATTTACCCTTCTCCATAATTATAATTACCAATTTACCCCTCTCCATAATTATATTACCAATTTACCCTTCTCCATTATTATAATTACTATATTGCCCTTCAAAATTATTAAAATTACCATAATACCATTTTGTTGGTTAATTTACCAAAATATCCTTCGCCGTTATCATAATTACCAAGTTACCCCTTACTCCTAAATAACGGTAATATCCTTTTATTTACAAAATTATCATTCTACCCCTTACTTCTCCTTTACTTCCAAAGTTACCATAATATCCTTTTATTTATAAAATTACCATAATACCCTTTTACTTATAAAATTACCATAATACCCCTTTTACTTGTAATTTACCATTTTACCCCTTATTTCTAAAATTACTGTTTCACCCTTCTACTTATAAAATTACCATAATACCCTTTTACTTGCAAATTATTATTTGACCCTTTTACATCCAAAATTACCATTTTGCTCTTTTCTTACAAAATTACCATTTTGCCTTCTCTTCCAAAATTACCATATTACCCCCTTTACTTCCAAAATTACCACTTTACCCTTTACTCCCAAAATTACCATAATACCCCTTTACTTATAAAATTACCATTTTCATCTTTACTTCCAAAATTACCATAATACCCTTTTGCTTACAATTTACCATTTTGCCCTTCTCCTTTAAAATTACCACAATACCCTTTCCTTATAAATTTACCATCTTGCCATTTTATTATACCACTTTTATTAAGTTATCATCACTACTTGAATATTAATATTAATACTCCACTCACAATATCCAACTCCACTAACTATTATATTTTAATATACTACTTATTAGCACCCACACATATTAGGCCACATTCTTGCATAAGAAATATTACTAAAATTTCCCTAGGGCTCACAATAATATTATTCATGCATAAATGGTCACAATAACATAAAATAACATGGATAAGTACTTAGCACTTTCATTAATAGCCAAAATCTTTCCTTAAGCAATATTTCCATACATAGTACATAAACTAGTATACTTTCCTTTTTATTAATCAATACATGCATAATAACGTATTAAAAACCTTAATGTACTAACATACATTTATCCATGCGTTTAAGTGGGGTTTAACGATTACCTTAATTCCCGTAAAATTGAACCTTACCAGTATTTCGGTTAAAGATTGAAGCTTTGATTAGCAAAACCAATACCTAAAAATAATATCAATATTTATTATATTAGAAATAAGAAAAAATAAGGCATAAGGATTTATAAAATTTACTTAATGAAATAATTAACTTAAATATTATTTATACCTCAAAATTTATGAACTAAAATAACCAAGGCATGTAGCAGCTCATCCTGCTCATGAAACATGAGCTACATGCAAAATAAAAAGAGGGGGGCTTGAAGGGGGAGTGAAGGAAAAGGGATGATGGGCTATTTTTGGGTTGGGGTCTTTAGGCTAGGAAAGAAGGTAGATGGGGGAGGATTTAGGGAAAGGGAAGGGTGCAGGAATGAAGAAGGGGTGTAGGTGGTAGTTGGGGATACGTTGTTGGTGGCCAAGGGCGATGGAGGCGGCGACGACGAGGTGCCGAAGTGGGCTGCAGGAGTGGATGGGGCTAAGAAGGAAGGAAAGAGAGGAGGAAAATGAAGGGGTGTGAGGGCTGATTTTGGGAAAAGGAGGTGTTGGGGTGGTAGAGGAGATTATAGGGAGTGGATTGGTGGTTTGGGTGGTGGTAGAGGCGGCCAGACGGCGACGAATGGAGGGGTTGTAGGGGTGTTGCCGAGAAGGGAGAGAAAATGGGAGAAAAAGAAGAGGGGAGGAAGAAGGAGTTGTGGGGTGGCTTGGAAAGTGTTGTGGTGGTGCAAGGCAGGAGTAGAAGGAGCATAAAGTGTTGTAGGTGGTTAGTGAGGTAGAGAAAGCGGCGGTAGTGTAAAATAGGGGAAAGATGATGAAAGGAGAAGCAAATGGAGAGAAGGAATCAGGGAAGGATGGGGCACAAAAAATGGGGTAGAAAAAGGGCTAGTGAGGAGAAGAAAAAGAAGAGGGAGAAGAGGAGAGGATAGGTGGCCAGTCGATGATAGTGTGTAGGGTGGTAGTGAGGTGGTAGGGTGGCAGGGAGAGGGAAGGGAAGAAGGGTAAAGGTAAGTCATGAAGGTGGGGAGTGCATGGTTGGTTTGGCCTAAAATGGTGAAAAAAGGGATGGGGAAGAGACAGAGAGAGAGAGAGAGAGAGAGAGGGTTGCAGTGGTGGCAGGGAGAGGTGGTAGGGCGCTGGACGTGAAATGCCCCGAAATTTTCTAATTTTAAATATTATATTTAAATAAGGTTTTATTTGAAAATTTAAGTTAATAAATTAGAAGGAAATTTAGTAGGAAAAATTAATAAGAAATTTTATAAAAATGTTAAGTAAAGGAAATTTGGGTATATTATCTAATTAAAGGTTTTAATTTGGGAATTTATTTAAATAAATTATTTTATTCAAATTAAGAAAGAGAAAATAGTTTCAAATTAATGTTAATTTTATAAATAACTTAATTAAATAAAATTAGAATGATTTATTAAATTAAAATGGAAATTTTGGAAAATATTTTAAAAATTCTATTTTAGCCTAAAAAGGGATTTAGATATTATTTTATTTAAATATTATTATTTTTAAATACCCCAAATATTTTAATTAATTTATTTAACCCAACCTTCCTTTTTTTTTCTCTCCTCCTTTTTCCTTTTCTTTCTTTCTTTTTCTTTCTTTTCCTTCTTCTTCTTCTTTCTTTTTCTTTTCTTCCCTAAATTGGGCCTGTTGCGCCGGCCCAGTTCCCTTTTCTCCTTTCCTTCTTTCGGCGCGGCCCAGCCCGCGCGTCATCATCTGTCCTACCCCTCTCCACGCTGCGTTTGATTTCATTCTTTTACCGTTGCATTCGACATCCCGAAACGCCGTTCTTTATCCCTTTTTACACCCAAAACTCGTCGTTCTATTTAAAGAACATAACCCTCACGCCGAACCGCCCGATCCCCTTCTTTTCTTTTCCTCCTTTTCTCCCCCGAACCTCCCGGTCCAACCTCCCCTATCTTCTTCTTCCTCCTCCAGCCCGACGCCATAATTGTCACCTTCCTCCTTCCCCCAAAAATGGCGCCGCCGGCCACATGTGTCATGACCGGCCTTTCTCTCGCCCATTCTCTTCCTCTCGACGCACACTTCGATTTGAAATACCCCACTCTCTATTTCTTCCCCATGTTTTCCCCCATTTCCCTTGAGAAGGTCGGACACAATTTTAAATTTGTGCCGCCTGATCAACGACATAACCAACCCATTTTCCTACCGAAATTGATCTTTTGGTAACCTCCACAACTCGAGCCTACCCTCCACTACTATAAATACCCCTCGTATGGCTCAAAATCGAGCTTTCTTTTCCTGAAAACCCTAAATGCAATTAGTGTGCCACCACCACTTTAGACGCCCTGTTTTCCACCGTTAGCTAATATCGCCGCCTCTTCTTCCTCCCAAACTCTTCCCTACAACACCATCTAATTAACTAAATCATCTACACCCTTCTATTCTCCTTGCACGGGCCTCCATATCCGTGTAAAGTTTGCTAGTTCTCTTGCCAGAAATTTCTACCCCGAAACCTTAAATCACCGTCCACCACCACATCTGCCACTTCTGCCACCCTCTAAACCACCCAATATCTCCTGCTAAGTCTCCTCCATTAACCCATAAACTTATTTTATTTTTCTCCTCCCCCTTACTTATTTTTCTTCATTTTCACTCCTATTAGATCACTTTTCCGGCCACCTCCGGGAACCACCGCCGATGCCACCCATCCTCTCCGACTCAAGGTGAAACCCTAGACCTTTTAAACACTTCCTTTCGATTTATTAATAACTATTATGATTTTATCCTAATTTTTAATGTTAATTTGATTTTAATTATTATTATTATAATTATTATAATAATAATTATTATTGTTATCAATTGAATCCTAATTGCTAAATTTTTTTGACTTGTTTGGGAGTATTCTTGAGTTAGATAAATTATTGTTCTCATAATTTGGTAATTTAATGGAATTATTACATGTTTACTATTATTATTAATAATATTATAAATATTATTATTATTAGTTTAATTATTTATTTAATATTGTAATTATTTCAGGAGGGTTAGAAACCTAAAATTTTAACTAAGCCTCGCACATTTGCTTTTTACAACTATTACTAACATTTTTAACATTATTAATAATTATATTATGATTATTAAATTATATATTATAAGTATATATATATAATATTAGTATGATTATTACATTTTTGAATAGTGTTATTATTAAATGGAGTGATTTTGAAAGCCACCTTGTAATTTTAAGAATTATGGTATTATTAATATTAATATTCTACTAATAAGAGTGTTATTAATAATGTTTTATTATTATTATTATTATTATTATTATTATTATTATTATTATTATTATTATTATTACTACTACTACTACTACTACTACTACTACTACTACTATTTTGGTGAAGGGTAGAAACCCTTATATCACCACCCTTTCGAATGAAAATAATAATTTATTTGTATTTTTAAGTAATATTTTGTTTAGTCAATTATTGTGTAGTATTGTTTTAATTAAAAACCAAATCTTAGAATAAGTTAGAGAATAATAAAATTTTATAAAGGAGCCTAATTCTAGTATATTTTTATATAATAGGTAAACCCTGTCAAACCCCTCAAGTGGAATAGGAACGTGCACCAAGACCGGTGACAATTTAGGCAAGGGTTTACTAAGACCATTTGTGTGTTTATATGAATGATGTGCTTCATATGCCATTTATTCTATGTTTATTATTATTAATTATTTCATATGTGGTATGATTATAAAGTTGAAGTATGTTGGTATGAATAAATCATGGCATGAGGATTATGTGTATGTTTATGTTATTACTATTGTATGATATGGCCATAAGACGTGCATGTTAGGGTGGTAAAATAATGATGGGTAGTGTAACAATGTGACATTAGAGTTTTGTATGAAATGATATGGTATTAGGGTTTTGCATAAAGGGACATGGTGTTAGGGTTTTGCATGAAATGGTACGGGTTGGAGTTTTTCATGAAATAGTATGGTGCTATGGTTTGCATGGAAGCATGTCTACGTGGAGCTAGGGTTGGCATATGAATTAGGGTTTGCATGAGAGTGTGGTATATATGGAGCTAGAGTATGCATATGAATCAGGGTTTACATGGAAGTGTGGTCTACGGCTAGGGCCTGCATGTGAATTTGGGTTGCATGGAAGCATGTTACGTGGAATTAGGGTTTGCATGGAAGTGTGGGTCACGTGGAGCTAGGGTTTGTATGGGAACTAGGGTTTGCATAGGGATGGCAATTTTCCCCACGGGTTCGGGGCCCCGTCGGGGATTCCCCGTTCGGGTTCGGGTTCGGGGATGTATTTCGGGGATCGGGTTCGGGGTCGGGGATTTTTTTCGGGGATTAATTCGGGGACGGGTCGGGTATGGGTTTGGGGTCCCCGTCCCCGAACCCGCCCCGAATTAAAATTTTTTAATTTTTTAATTTTGCCAAATTGAGATTTGGGCGGGCCGGCCGAATCTCAATTTCGCAACACGCCGTCGCCATGCCAAACACAAGTCACACACACACACACTCACTCACACTGGTCTGAGTGGTCTCCCGAGTCCCGTCTGCCATCTCCCGATCTCCGTCCAAATTTTTCTTGCAACTTGTGAGTGTGAGACAGTCTGTGACAGTGTGAGTCTTCGATCTTCTTCCTCGGACCCCAGTTCCCCGTCGTCCCCATCTTCGATCTTCGATCTTCTTCCCCGTCGTCCCCGACTCCCTGACCCTGTTTTGCTTTGGCAGTTGGCACCCCGCACCCGCAGTCCCGCCGCACGCCGCACGCAGGCCGCCGCTCTCGAGTCTCGCCTGAGTCGCCCCTCCACTGAGTTTGTGAGACTGTGACGCTGTGAGTCACGACCTCACCTCAGCTCAGAACCTGTAAGTCCTTAACCTAATTTTTCCCCGTCGGCCGTCGCCCACTCCGCCACTCGCGGTCTCGCCCTGACTCCCAGCCCCCAAAACCGTTTGAATTTGATATACCTCATTAGTCATTATTTGCTCATTTATTAATCATAATATATACCATTTGAAAGTTGTTTTGTTTTGTTTGATTTTTTCTTTGAAATTATCTGTGGCAGAATTGCAGAAACAGCAGCGAGCAGCACACAAATATAGTTAAGGTAAGTGTTCGTTCATATTTGACTTTCTCTGTTGCAAGGTGATGGTTGTTTCAATTGTTTGGACTTTGGGGCAGAAAACTATATTTGTGTTAAATGTAACAAGGTTTTCAAAACCATATGGATCTGGAGGTTTTGATATTCGATTGTTACAACAAAGAGAAGGTTCTTGGATGTTGTCACATCAACCGCCAAAGTGGGAATGTGGGATCACTAAGGGGTGCAAATGTGGTTGAATTATTATCAAGAATCGTTGCATGATGCCTTGTGTAAACCAATCCTAGCTTGAATTTCTCGTAATCTGTATAATGATTAGAAAAAGAAGGAATAATAGAAATTGAAGGCGATTCCATGGTAGAAGAGGGGAAATGGGGACGATTTTCAAAGAAAATAACATTTAGAGAGATATGTTTTTTTGTATAAGAGGATCATAACAAATGTGATTTTTTGCATATCCAAGGAAGACACACTTTGTTGTGAGTTTATGAGATTGAAGATAAACAAAACACACACATCAAAAAACATAAAAAAAGAGTAAGCCAAAGAGTCAAGCAAAAGGAGAATCATTAATTCATTATGTAAGGAAGGGAAGGAAGTCAATTAATAAAATGCACAACAATGGACAATGCTTCACACCAAATGAAGGAAAGAGGATGGGTAGTTGGGAAAATGAAGGAAAAAAACTGATATCATTTTGAAAGGTTTAACTAAAAGGTTACATGACAAAAGCTAAATTGAGAACAACCTAGGCCTTAAGCCCAAATCAAAACAAAAGCTAAAGCCAAACCATTTAAACCAAGGCCTATAAGCCACACAAGATAAAACAATAATCAATCAAGTAAAATTGCTTTAATCTAAAATTCTAAAAAATATTTCAACCCAATGGTGGAAAATAACTTAGAACACCAAAATGAATTAAATAGAAGTTTTTCTAAGAACAAAAAAATTGTTCGCTAAGAAAAGTCAAAGTTAAAGTCAAATTTGGTAAAAAAAAAATCCTCAATAACCACTTTTAATCCTAAAAGACTATATACGAGCTAAACAAGCTACAATATTGGATATATTTTTAGGTTAGGAATAAAAAAGATGTTGTATGCCATTTAAAAAAATACTATTTATGATCAACAATCAAAGTTAATGGTTAAAGGGCAAACTTTGACTCTAAAAGACAAATTTTGCACAAAAATCCATTTGACACTTAATTGAGCAAATTAGGCATGATATATTATTAAGTCATGATTAATCCTTGATTAACCCTACAAAAATAATTAACCCACCACCAACCCTACTTATAGTAATTAGTGGAGAATAATTTGAATCTTTACAAAGAACATTCAACCTTATTTTCCTAAACTCATCACAACTTTAATCAATTTATAACTTAACTTATACTAACACAAATCACAACATATTATATACCAATTTGCATCTTTTTTTAATACCACTTTTCATATAAATGACAATAATTATCATGGAATCATTAGGTTTAAAAAAACACAAAAATGTCATCCAAAATTACCGAAAGCATGAACCAAGTGAATATAAGCTAGCTGATAAATGTCTTCTTTTTTCAACAGTGGAGTTGTGGTGATGGAGTTGGGCTGACATTGCATGAAATTGCAGCTATCAAATTAGTATTTTTTTTCATGAATCCAGAATTTGAGATTTGTGCAACATATGTTTGCCATAGTTGCTGATTTCTTCTTTGCTTCTCTGCTTTTTGCCTTAAGACTCATGATGGCTGTAATTTACCTCATTGATTATCCTTCCCATGCAACTCTTTTCTGCTCAATGTTGGTTCTAGAAATATCCACTTTAGACAGTTCATGATTCACATGTTGAAATGTAGGACATTAAAGGTACTGCTACTACTATATTTATTATTTAATGTTCTTCATGACTCTAATTGCTTTTGACCAGATCCCATTAGTGTTTCTTAAGCTAGCTGCATATCATGTATAATAATCTACTTTTCATCAGTGGTTGATGGATTAACGATTCAATTATAACTCTAGGACTTTTTGTTGGGGAATGGTGTTTGGAGTGAGAATACAACATACTGCAGGGTGGGAGGTATAAATATCCCCTATTTTTCTGCAGTTCCTGGCAGAATCTCTGTGTCAAAATTATTAGTTTTGGCACACCCTATCTATATCTATATGTGTTTTAATGCCTTGCTATAGAATTTATAAACAGAATAGAATATGAAAAAACAGAATAGAATATGAATTAGAATATTACACCTCTCTCCCTGTCATCTCAGTATCTCACTAATAAATAATAATTAATATCCCAGAATATGAAAAAATAGAATAGAATATAAATAATAATTCTTGGCTTTACCCAATTGCTTTCTACTCATGCATCTGTTGCAACTAAATTTTTGAATCTAATGATCATATGTTTTTTTCTCTGTTACAATGTCTGTTAAATACTTTAAATGTTCCTTTTGTTTGCATGCTTGAAATCTGATCCATGGAAATGATCAGTAGCTGCAGGAGGACTATTTTTCATCTGCTACCAGCCATAGCAGCAGGCTCTGAACTAGCATCAAAAGCCAGAGAAGCTGAACAATAATATCCCGATTCACTGTTATCTTCTTCCAGATTTCATCTTTCCCTATTCTCTTCAGAGAAGTCTACAAGGTATTGAGTCCAACTTTTGTAACCTAGATAGGTATTAACTCTTAATTATCTACTCTTCTATGAATATATAATAGGGCGATGATTCATATGCTGTGGGTGCTGCTTACATGTGTCTTCATATATTAATCTGCTTCATGTTGTTTTTAAAATGGAGATTGGAGGAGACCATTTCTCCTTATGTTGTGCATGTTGGTGTAAATAAGTTATTGTTATCTATAAAAGTATATGTGACCTTACTAAGTTGTTGCTCTCGTTTATCTGAATAAGGTGATGGTAGATTGTATTGCTAATTATGATAGAGGCTTAGTATTGGCTTAGAGTTATGTTGTAGACTTAATTTATGTTGGTGAGTTCTTCAAACTGCAAACCCATGTTACATCAAGAGCTTTGATGTGTAAAGGGGTGATTAAATTTGATCCAATTGCAGGGTCAATAAGACAATAACATGTCTTACCTTTCAAAACAGAAAATTAGAAAATTATCCAAGTGAAAACAACAAAACCAATTAACCAAGTGAGAATAGAAAATTATCAAGTAACTGTCTCACATTTCAAAACAGTAAAACAATAATATGGAAAACAGCAAAATAATAATATGCAAAATAATAGCTATACCTTTCAAAACAGATGCACTTGAAACGTTTAACCTAAACAAATAATCATAAAATATATGTTGAAATCATTTTGAAAATTAGAAAAACCAACTAATCAAGTGAAAAACCTAAATCGTCAATATCTCATAATCTTTCCAAATCATCAATCTTTCCTAATCTCTCCTAATGATTTGTTTTTCTACAATATAAGTTAATATATATATCATGTATTTTTGTTTAAATCTATAGAGATGTATGGGTTATTAATATCTATTATTTTTAATAAACAGATGGAAAACATTGAAAAAGAGGTTGATAGTATTATGGAAAGTGCTCCAACTCGAGAAAGTGGAGCACAAACATGTCAAGATGAGAATATTGAAGCTAATGTGGAGGTGTCAAACCAGAATTCTGATGATGAAAACACTGAAATCATGGATGCGGATAGTGCCAGAAAAAGAAAAAGAAGATCAATTTTATGGGATCATTTCGAAAGAAAATCAGTTGGAGGGAAATGGAAAGCAGTTTGTAACTATTGTAAGAAGCATTTGGGAGGAGAGAGTAAGAATGGTACTAAGCATCTACATAATCACTTGAAGACATGTGTACACAAAAAGCAATCAATCATGACACAATGTCTTTTAAATCCAACAAATTCCATTGATGGGTCATCAAAACTTAGTACATATCAGTTTAACCAAGATCATGCAAGGGAGGAGCTTGGTAAAATGATTGTGTTGCATGAGTACCCATTGTCTATGGTTACACATGTAGGGTTTCGAAGGTTCCTTCATGTTTTACAACCATTATTTAAAGTGGTTTCTCGGAACACAATCAAAAGTGATATCCTGAAAATGTTTGATGTTGAGAAAGAGAGAACTATGAAGTTGTTGGAGACAAATGCAAGCCGCATAGCATTGACAAGCGATATGTGGAATTCAAGTAATCAGAAAAGAGGATTCATGGCTATCACAGCGCACTTTATTGATGATTCATGGAAGCTTCAAAGTCGGCTTATTAGGTAAGCTCTATGTGTTTTACAAGAAAAATCAACACATAAACTAAATTAATTACTAAACTTTGTTTTTGTTTTTTTATTAGATTTTTGTACGTGCCATGTCCGTATACGGCCGAGGTGCTTGCAAATTGTCTCGTTGGTTGCTTATTTGATTGGAACCTAGATAGTAAGTGTTCTAGTTTGACAATCGATAATTGCACCTCCAATGACGCTATGGTTGATATTATTTTGGAAAAGCTTCATCCGAGTTCACTCATCTTAGAAGGCAGATTATTTCATATGCGTTGTTCTGCACACATTTTGAATCTAGTTGTGAAGGATGGATTAGAATTAATTACAGAAACTATTGAAAATGTCCGTTACAGTGTTGCATTTTGGACAGCAACTCCAAAAAGAGATGAAAAATTTGTTGAAATAGCTAAGCATATGAAAATTCAATGCAATAAGAAGCTAGAACTTGATTGTAAGACTCGGTGGAACTCTACATATTTAATGCTCAACACTGCAATTCAATATAAGGATGTGTTTTATTCGTTTGAAGCAGCGTGAGCCTTTATATAAGAGAGTTCCCACCGAAGAAGATTGGCAAAATGTGACTGATATAGCTTCTAAATTAGAGATTTTTTATGATGCAACGGAGTTGTTTTCTGGGACTAAGTATGTCACCATGAATTTATTCTTCCCTACTATGTGTGAGATTAAGTTGGCAATTGATGAATGGATCAATTCAAATGAGATTAGGTTGAGAAGTATGGCAAGTAATATGAAAGAGAAATTTGACAAGTATTGGGATAAGATAAATTGCTTGTTTGCGATTGAAGTATTTTGGATCCTAGGTATAAGTTAAAGACCATTCAATTGTATTACCCTCTTGTTTATGGTGATGAGTCTTTGAGGAAGATTGATGATGTAAAGAAGGTAGCAAGTGACTTAATTGAAGAATATAAGAAGAAATCTCAGCAATATCATGTTGTCCACCAAGGGTTACAAGATTGTTCTTCTTCGAAGCCTCCAATTCCTAAGGGTGGTAGACTAGAAAGATTCATGGAATCCAATTCTAGTATTGAAATTATAAAGTCGGAGTTAGATCGGTACTTGGAGGATCCTCTTGCACCAAGGACTGTTGCTAATTTTGATATCTTATATTGGTGGAAGATGGATGGTTACAAGTATCCCAATTTGTAAAATATTGCTAAGGATGTGTTGGCTATTCATGTGACAACTGTTGCTTCTGAATCAACATTTAGCACTAGTGGGAGGGTTATAAGTTCTCATCGAAGTAGGCTTCATCCTAACACCATAGAAGCTTTGATGTGTACTCGAGGTTGGTTATGGAGTGAAATTGAAGGTATTATCCTATATTTTTAGTTATTTCTGTAAGTTTTATTTATTGTAAATATTATTATTTGCTTATTTTGTTGTTTATTTTTTCTTTCAAACTCTACAGCTACTTCGGAGTGTCAAAACTTTGATGATGATGTTGATGCTGATATGGAGGTAATTGATTTATTTCTTGGTCTTGTTATATCATGTAAATCATATAATATCTATCTATCTATCTATCTATATATATAGGCACACATATATACATACATGTACATTATGGGCTGAGATGGATGTATGAGATTTTAGGAATATTTTGAGAAAATGTGAGCAACCTAATCCACTTGAAAACAAAATGTTCTTTGGCTTTGGGTTATTGTTTTGTTAAACTTCTAAAGAATTAGTTTTCCGAAAGACAAATTGTTGTTTAGCTTTGAGTTACCGTTTTGTTATATATATATGTCTATTATATATATGTGTGTGTGTGTATAACCTTAACCTCCAATACAAATTGTAGGCAACAGAGGTGTATACTGATAAGAGCAACACCGCGGGGAGTGATTTGACTTGATTTATGGATTTCTAAATCCATTATGAATATGTAAGTCTATTAAATTGTAAACTAATTATATTGCTGAAAATGTACAATCCTAGATATTTTTTTTAGTCATTTAATGATTGTGAGCATATCGTACTGTTTATACAGGAATACAGGATGTGGAATTGCGGATGCAGTGCAAAATATTTGTGATGGAAGAAGAATGAAGATGTCTATCATCGTCTCAACCTAATTTATTTTTAGCATTGCTTGAAGTGTTGTCATTTATCAATTATCCATTGTAATTTGCGAGTTATCCGTTGTATGAGATTTTTACGGATACATTATGCTTGAAGAATCTGGATTGTATAAGTTAAAGTTATTGTGTTATTTTTTATTTTTAATTATTAATTAGGTTGATTAACTTATGTTTTAGAATTATGATTGTTTTAGAATTAATTATTTTTTTTAGGAACTCTGGAAATTGCACAGGTTGACTGGTTGAGCCGTTGAGGTTACAGCTATTCATGGTTGTTACTTGTTTGCGGTTGCGGATCGAGCTATGAATGGTTTAAAATTATTCCTTGTTTATTTTTTCTTCAGCTTATAGTTACAGGACGCAGGTATCGGAGATTGGAAAATAGGTATCGAGGATTGGGGCGGTTATAGTGGATCGGGGATATGGTAACGGATATCGGAGATTTGGGAGTTTATAGGGGATCGGGGATCTTATCGGGGATCGGGGACCTGGTAACGGGTATCGGGGATTTGAGAGTTTATAGGGGATCGGGGATCGGGGATCGGGGATCGGGTATCGGGGATCGGGGATTTGGGAGTTTATAGGGGATCGGGGATCTTATCGGGGATCGGGGATAGGGGATCGGGTATCGGGGATCGGGGATGGGGGATCGGGGTTCGGGGACGGGTATGGGGATTGCATCCTCGCGGGGATCAGGTCGGGGATTCCCCGTTAAGAAATAAACGGGGATTGGGTCGGGTTCGGGGATAAATTTCCTTATCGGGTTCGGGGATGGGGATGGGGTCCCCGTCCCAGACCCGCCCCGTTGCTATCCCTAGGTTTGCATGAGAGTGTGATTTACGTGGAGTTAGAGTTTACATGGTAGCTAGGGTTTGTAGGGATATTAGGGTATGTCATGAATAAGTGTGATGGGATGATTAACTAGGGTTGAAGTAGTTAACTTGAGTTGAGGAGTAAGCATGGTAAGGAGCTAATTTGCATGTCTTGAAATGAGCATCTAAATAAGATAATTAACTTATTAAATACTTAAAGTGGAAGATATTGAGCCGGGCCCAGACCGATCCACCGGCATAATAGTGGCCAGGTACTGCGATAGCTTGGAGACCGATCCACCAGCATAATAGTGGCCAGGTACTGCGGTAGCCTGGAGACCAATCCACCGGCATAATAGTAGTAGGGTATGTTACCCTAGTGACCGATCCACCGGCTAAAACAGTGGGGGATCTCGAGCTCAACAAACCAAACCAAACCATATATGTTAAGATATGAGAAGATACTAACTACTTACTGTGGAACATCGTGCGAGAAGGGGCCAGACCGATCCACCGGTATATAATAGTGGTAGGGCATGTACCCTAAGTGACCGATCCACCGGCTATAATAGTGGCCCGGAGCCAAAGTGCCCTGGAGACCGATCCACCGACAAAAATAGTGGGGTTCCCGTACTCGTATGGAATTGATAAAGAGCATAGTGTGGAAATGGATTCAATAAAGGCTTGATGAAATAAATAATTTGATCCGTATTGAGTCCTAGAATCTCACCTAAACATTTATGTATACTAATATGATTGAGTTTTTATGTCTTTATTATTATATTATTAGTTATGTGAAATATGTATGCTGGCCTTAATACTCGGTTACTTTACTTAGTACGTAGTGTACTGATCACCCGTTTCATGGGTGTTGCTCATTCCTACAAGCAGAAGGCCCGTTTGACCTATTGCAGATAGGAGACACCTACTTTGATGCTATCGATGTCTACGGGACATCAGGAGGGAAAGAGTGAAAGCTGGGCTAGATCAATTTCTAGAGAGACGTGGCCATTTTCCTTTTTAACTTATGACTCATGTTACCTTTTATTATGTTTGAATTGTTGGAACAATTTTACTAACATTGTTTAGTTAATATCTGGAAAGACAATAGCTGGTATTTCGAATTATGTAAGACGTGTGTGTACTCTGATTTCCGTTTTTATAAATTTGTATTGTTATGGTGTTATTAATAGTGTCTTCTTAGCCTTAGCACTTAGTACCGAAACGGTAGGAGTGAACCGGTCTGGTACTAAGTGTGGCGGTAACATCCCCAAAAATTTACGGTTTTAATTTATGAGTATTACTTTAAAAAAAATGTGTAAATTTTGGGGGTGTTACGGGATGGTGTGCCTGAGGTGGCAGACATGGCGACAGGGACAATTCGGGGGTGTGCTGGGTCGAGGCAGAAGAAGGAGGAAGAAAGGAAGGGGAGCAAGCTGGCGTAGGGAAAAAAGAAGAAGAGTTGGGCCGGCTCGATCTAGGGGAGATAGGAAGGAAATAAAATAGGGGGAACTGGGCTAGGTTGCTGCGCCAGGGGAGGGAGGAAAAGTAAAAGAGGGTGGGCTGCCCGTGCGGGAGAAGGAGAGGAAGGGGAGGGAATGGGCCGGAGGCCTAGTTGTAGGGGAAAGGAAAGAGGCTTGCTTGGCAGCCCGAAGCCAAGAAAAAGGGAAAAGAAAGAAAGAAGAAAAAGGAGAAAAGGGAGAAAGAAAAGGAAAAAAGGAAAAAAAGGAAAAATAAATAATTTAATTTATAAAATAATAAAATGTAATATTTTTGATAAATTATTTAATTTAATAATTTAATTTATTAATTTAATATATTGGTTTTAAAAGGATAATTTTAGTAAAATATTAGTTTGGAAAATTATTTAAATAAAAAGAGTATGATAAAATAACAAAATATTTATTTTTAATTTATTAAGTATTCCTATCCAACTTTATATACTAAAAAATCCATAAAATAATGAAACTATATAATTTTTAAAACTAATTTATTTCAAATAAAAGTTATTTATTAGATTATAGGTTTTCTAAAATTTTGGGGATTACGTGTTGAGCACGGGATCCTCCACTATTATAGTCGGTGGAGCGAAAAACATGCAGGGCAAAATGACCCTGGCCACTATTATTTGCCAGTAGACCAGTCTTCAAGGCACCCTGGCTCCTGGCTACTATTATTCGCCGGTAGACCGGTTTGGGCCGGGCTCAATAATCTTTCCCTTTAAATGGTCAATATCTTATTCGTGTCTTATTGAATAAATATTCCACCCTTGACATACATGTTACCAACCTTCTACTTCTATCTTTCCAAGAGGCCCCGTCCCATATCTTGAGACTTTTATGCCTTCTATCACACCCCAACATCCATTCCTTTTTTCATTTACTCATAATAAAAACCCAACTCCTAAGGGTATGGGTTAAAGCCCATCACCTTATGACATCTAAATCCACCAACTTCCACTCTCTAGGGTTTTCCTTTGAAACCCTAATCGGACCTATGTGGCCCAACCTTCCTTTGACTTACATCACTGTTATTTCTTTTATCGCTCAACACCTCATCTCATTTAGATTAAAACCATATCATATTACTTTACTCACTAATTACACATGTGACCGAGAAACCCTAGTTGGCCACTCCAAACCCTAGCAGCTTTCTTCCCCCCAACTCACCTCTCCATCTTTCACCTAACATCTCTTTTTTCCTATGGCACCCATACTCATCCCTCATATAATATTTTTCCACTCTAATCCCATACTCCACTCTTCCTCAATTATTTTTACTTTCACATTTTTCCTCAGATCAAGGTTTCCTTCCAAAACCCTAATTAGGTCCCCTATACACCCTTATACCCCCATACATACTATTTTTCGCCCCAAGTCTCTAATCACTCTATAACTCTCCCCTTACCTTACTTATGCCCTAAGCAACTTTTCTTATGTAAAGATCATCCCCATACAGACTCCATCCATCCCATGCAAACCCTAGAAATTTCCTATGCAAAATTTACATCACTCATTCATTTTGATCATAAACTCCTTTTAATTTCCTCTTATGGATCATGAGAGAATTGGGTCAACCTCATGTCCCCTTTAGTGAACTCACTTTCCATTTTCCCCTTTTTATCTTTTCACCCTATATCATATTATTAAACATCCTAACATGCATGTCCTAGAGTGTCACATCATATAACATCATAAGCACAACTTATATAATCATTATACACATGCCATAAGGAATTCACGTAAGCATACCTCAACTCCAAGCTGCACTACAATAATTAGTCATCACAATCATAAATTATGCTACATGGCATAACACATGGCACATAAGGTATATAATACACATATAGTTGTTCTTAGCCACATCCTTACCTAATACGACATCGGTTTTTCAGTATGTTTCTATGCTTCCTTAGGATTTTGACTTGATTCACCTATAAGAGGGAAATACTATAGGTTAATCTCCATCTTACCAAAATTATCATTATTCTTACCTTACCCTTATCATAACCTACTATTAGGGATAATAATGATAATAATAGTTTTATAAGTAAAAATAGGGTTATTATTCTTAAAGTAGCTAATCATGCTACTACTAATCAAAATAGGTCTTAGTAGCTACAACGGTTTATGTTAAAGTCATTATAGCAATATTCATATTATTAAAGATAGTAGTTTCAATATTACTAATAATAGTAGTATTTGTTGTAGTGATAATAATAATATCAACCCAAACCCTAGTAATAATAATAATAGTGATATTAGTAATATAAAAGTAGTGACATAATGATACTAATAATAATGCTAGTAGTGGTAGTAGGGTTAGTGATATATAAAATATTAACAATAATGAAAAGGTAATAATGATAATAATAATATTATTATTAATATTAATAATAATTCCAAATCTTAAGAATAATGCTAAGTAGTAATAGTAGTAACAATAAAAATAATAATGTTAAGAATAATACTAATAACAATCAAAATGGTAATAGTGATATAAGGATTCAAATATTTAAAATAATAATAAAAGTGACAATATGCCAAGGTTAGTAATAATAATAATAATAATATTAACAATAATAGTAGTAATAGTAATGATAATACTAATACTAATATTAATAATAATAATAATATTATTATTATTATTATTATTACTAAAAATTACTAACACTTATATTAAAAAAGGTTTAGGGGTTGGGGAGGTTAGAGTACCACCTAGGGATGGTGGCGGCATCAGCAACGGAGCAGGACAACGGCGGTGGAGGGAGAAGAGAGGGGGATTGGTGATTGTATAGGCTAGGAGAGAGGGAATGAGGGGTGATTGAGGGGGTGGTCAGTGCCTCAGGTGGAGAGGGTTGGAATAGAGGTGGTGGTGTAGCCAAAGGAGGTGGCGTACGATGACGGGTGTGGTGGAGGGAGGAAGAAGGAGGAGAGGGTGGCAGGGAAAAAGGGAGGTATGGGGAGGTAGACGGAGCTCCCTTGGTTGTTCTGAAGGGTAGAGGGGGTGTTGGTTGTGGCAGAATTGGCAATGGATGGTGGTGTGAAGGGAGGCGGTGGTCGAGGTGAGGTTGATTGGGAGGTGGACTTTGCATAGCCGGGGTAGCTCATGAAGGAAAAATCGAGGGAGGATAGAGGTGTAGTTGGGTAGAGGGTGATGCAGGGGATGGTCCTGTGGGTGGCTCAGGTGGCGGCGATAGGGCGATCATTTTATTGGGAGGTGGCGTAAAGGGGGGAAATTTCTAGGCTGCAAAAGCAAAGGCTCGATTATGGTTGCCTATGGGGTATTTATAGGCCAAATGGAGGGAAACACAACAAAGGAGGAAGAGGAAAAGAGGGGGAAGGTGAGGCAGGACCACTAGCCGGTGGGGGTAGGCAGCGCAGGTCTTCCATGGCAGGGAGTGGGTGGTCGGGGGAGAGAATGGAAAGAGGGGCAGACGTGCGTGAGGAGGGAGAGGCTTGGTTAGGTCGAAAATGGAAAGAAAACGATGGGGGATAGAGGGAAGGAAGGCAGGATGGAGTGCGATGGTGGAAGATGGAAGGACAGTGGTGCAAAGGGGAGTTCCTAGGCCGTAGGGGGATGGGGAAGAAGAAGGGAGAGGAAAGGAAGTGGACTAGGCGGTCCGGGAAGAAAATAAAAGAAAAAGAAGAAGGGTCGAACAGTGGGCGACAAATGAAGGAAAAAAAGGGGTGCGGGGGACGGGGAAAGGGAAGAGAAGGGGATTGGGCTATGTAGCCTGGCCCAATTCAGGGGAGAAGGAGAAAAAGAAAGGGAGAAATGAGGGAAATAAAGAGAAAGGAAAAAGAAGTAGAAAAGGGGGAAAAAGAAAAGGGAAAAGGGAAAGTAATGGGTTGGTTGGGTGTTTAGGCTATTTTAGGATTCTTGATTTTTCAAAATAATAATAATAATAATAATAATAATAATAATAATAATAATAATAATAATAATAATAAAATTCCTTTTTAGGTTAATTTGGGATATGTTAAATAATTTTTTCCTAAATTCCATTTTACTTAGCAAAATACCCCAATTTTTCTTAATTAAATTATTTATTATTTTCTTCTTAATTTTCCTTAATTAATTCCTTTTTATTTTAATAAAATAATTTATTTAATTTATTTTCTAATAAATCTTAATTTTTTCATAATCCTCTAAATTAAGGTTTTGGGGTCTTTCACACTCTATTTAGCTTTATGAACCTAATTATGGAGTATGCATACTTATAGGTTAGGTGTCATTGTCGGTAGGGTATTGTGTGTCCTCTGCACCAATACGATTAGGGTACTTTTGCGCTTCTAAGTTGATGGTTGGAGGATACTGTGTTGCTAGTATGCGCCACTATGACCTGTGTACTATAGTGTTTCTGGGTTCGTGATCTCTCCCTCGAGTAAATAAAATATAATTATGTGATAATTAAATAAAAAGATACTAATTACTTATAATGGAGCACCACTTTGGTCGGGATCATGTGTATTATGTTTACCAGTCCATGGGTAAATAGTAGTCAGGAGCATTCTGTCCCTAGATTGTATTATATTTACCAATCCAACGGTGAGAATAGTGGTCAGGAGCGTTCTGCCCTGGATTGTATTGTATTTATTGGTCCACCAGTGAGAATAGTGGCTAGAATCTTGTTGCCTTGGGTTGTATTACATCCTATCCACCAATGAAAATAGTGGCCAGGAGTGTCCGGCCCTAGGTTGTACTATATTTACCAATCCACCGGGTGAGAATAGTGGCTAGGTGCATACTATTTTGGGTTGTAATGTATTTACCGGTCCATTGGTTAGAATAGTGGAGTTCTTGAACCTACTTAGATATAATTTGAGAGATGAATAATTTCTAAACTAATGGATTAAGTCTAGATAATAATGAATGAACTAATATGAGACTACTTGTGTATCGATAATTGCCTTGGTGCCTACTAGGATGGATTGTGTATGGTATTGTATTGATGGGCCTATATGCCTACCTATAAGTTGAGTGGATGGTGTACGGTTGAGTATGATGTTGGCTTTCTAATTATACTATAAAGAGAATTGCTTTAATGTTCCATTGGTAGGTTCTGTTATTTCTAAGTGAATGAGCATTGGTGGTGTATGATCTTGATTCATGTGGCTATCCACATGATTATTACATTTCAGTTAGTATATGTATAATTCCATATTCATGTGTTTGATGTGTTGCATCCGATGTGTTGCATGCGGGTCTTACGTATTAGTCTCATATAAAGGGTTACTCAGTACTATAATACGGAAGGGTTCCTTTTTTGGCCCCAGCTTATTTAATAGGTAGTCGCATTTGCAAGTTATCTCACAAACACTATTCAAAATTTACTCTCAGAGTTAAAAGTGTAGGACTATTTGGAAAAAAGTTTATGTATTTTCATTATAATATTTGTATTCTCTTTCACTGACTTTATTTTGTAACCATAGTTAGTGGGTTGTATTTCCTATATTTTAACTATTGCGCTACTCTATTTTATGATTATATCTTTTAGTTTGTGTAGTATAAGTTTTTAGCCTTAGCACTTGGTATCGGAATGGTGGAGGGAAACTAATTTGGTACTAAGTGTGGTGGTAGCACCCCAAAATTATTGTATTTGCTATAGCTTGTAAGTTTCAAAAACAAAATTATTCAGTAGTAATTTTTGGGAGTGTTACAAGTTGATATCAGAGCGTTTTTAAAATCTTTTTAAATTTTAAATTATTTAAATTAACACTACAAGTTAGTATCAGAACACTTTGCAACTCTTTTCCTGTTTTAAATGGTTTTAAATTGATACCACAATCAGAGTTTTCATTGTTGAGAATGGTATTTCATTTAGAAATTCAGTTCTCGTAACCCTAAATTTTTTAATCAAAAAAGGGGTTTTCCTCTTTCTCTAAGTGTTTTAAAACCCAGATTAGCCTTGTGAGCATTGAGTGTGGATAGATTAAGTGGCCCTTGCTAGGTGTTTTTTTGTGTTAGGCACTTGTAAGATAGCTCTTCCTTAAAACGCTTTTGTTTTGCAGCTAGTTCGACATGGCCCTAGATAGACGTGTTGACAACTTGGAGAGAGCATTCGAGACATTCATGGGATTCGCTTAGCGTCCTCCTATGTCTCAACCTCAACCTCCACTACCTCTACATCACCCACAAATGGGTACTGAAGAGGATTGGCTTGATAGAGTCTCGCATCATTAACCCCAAACCTATGATGAAAAATAAGACCACATTGTCCTAGAAGGTTGGATACGAGATTTTGATAGGACCTTTGAAGCTATTGACTTCCTAGAAGCATGAAGGACGAGCATAACTACCTACTTCCTTCGAGGACCAGCTAGCACTTGGTGGGAAGGCTTTCACACTTGAGAAGGATGATTGATGTCCTAAGAAGACTTCAAGAGTGCACTTCATATGTGGTTCTACATCAAGAGTCTCAAGAGGAACAAGCTCAAGGAGTTCATGAGGTTTACTCAAGGAAGCTTGCCAATACGGGAGTACTGCACGCATTTCACGAAGCTGCTGAGATTTGCTCCCGGTATAGCAGCTAGCGAGGCTACAAAGATCTTCTAGGTCGAGCAAGGATTCCACTTCAACATCTGGAGGATGATGGGTGTAGCCATTCCTCACTACTTGGCTACATTGTACAAGCTAGCGGCGTGTGTCGTCGATGCTTTGGTCCAAGAGCATATGTCCATCTTGGGCAAGAGGAAGAACAAAGTGCCATACTTCAAAAGAAAGATTCAACACCCCAGTGGCAAGGTTTCTCATGTTTTGCATCAGAATTAGGCTAGGGTTTGACGCCATAAGGGTTAGAATGCCTCTCGTGGCAAAGCTAGAAAGAGATCGATCCAACACTACCACTATTGTCGTTGCGAGTGAGATCACCCAAGCAAAGATTGCATAGGAAAGCTAATTTTGTGACACGACTGTAGTCATCTTGGGTATAGGAGCTTCAAGTACTACAACGCACCCCGTGACGGAGTTTTGAGGTTCCAGCAACAACTAGTTCAGCAGAACCTGATGCTGGGACCAACCCGCTCGGCCACTCCAACAGGAGCATATGAGCAAGTGATTGATCCCTACATGTCTCCTTCTGTTATACTACCGATTCTTTCTTACTCATTTTGGACCATTGGTTTGCATGTGTAGTTTGTTTCCTTGACCGCTTTCCGATCAATTAGGATTTCCCTTAAGGGGGTAGTTACCCCCAGGCGCCATAGGTTCCCTCATACATATTCCTAGTGGTAAGGAATAAGCTTCATGGATGAAGTTTTCGTTTAAGGGGGTAGTGATGTAACACCCCCAAATTTTAAAATCTAAAATTTAAATATTTAAAATTTTATCCAAAATAATATAATCTTAAATTATTAATTAAATTATTTTGTGGATCTTTGACTTACAAAAATAAATAAAATTATTTAAGAAATTAATGTGATCACGTTCTATATTACTCTTTCTATTTAAATAAATTCTCAAACCCATAATTTCAACAAAATTATTTTCTCTTAAGTTAATACCCTAATTTTTAGATAAATTAATTCAATATTTTTCCGATAGCCGATTTTAATCTAAATTCTAATCCTAAAAGTAATTTCTTTTTCTTTTTCTCCTTTCTCTTTTTTCCTTTTCTTTCTTTTCTTTTCTTCCTTCTTCCTTGGGTCAACCTAGCCCTTCCTTTTCTCCTTCTCTTCTTTCACCTGAGCCAGCCCAAGCTTCCTCTTTTTTTTTCTTTTCTCTCCTTTCCCCTTGGGCCAACCCAACCTCCTCGCCTCTTTTTTTCCCAATAGCTAATATCATATTGGTATAGGTCAACATGAAATCTCAAGTAGTAGTACAACGATATATGCTTGCATGGAAATCATAGAAGTATAGAAATAAGGTAAATACATCACAATCCAAACAATATAAACCATATTAGAATTCTTACAAATTTTAGTTAATAAGATAGTTCGTTCGAATACACTTAATTCTCCACCATGAAAAAAATTCATGGTAGCACAAATAATCACAATAGGATACCACACCCACCACACAAGGTCAGGATACATAGTAGGGGTTTTTTTTGGGGATAACACACCCACCACACATCGAGTGCACCTACCACAAATTTGGATATTGCACCCACTACATGTGGTCGAAGTATACCAAGGGGGCATATATTGAGATACCTCACCCACCACACCTTGAATGCCTCTGTTGCGAGAGCTAAAAAGTTGGGATCCCACACCTGCCTAATCAATGGACAATACAAAGTGCTAGGGGCTTGTATTAAGATATCTTACTCACCTGAACTAGACACCGATGCCATGCCGATGTACCACAGTATAATCCTATACCTTAAAGATATGCACATACCCCCTACCGACATAAGCAAATCAGGTATTGAGTGAAAAATATAACCACAGGGCTACTCACCCACTAACTCCCAACAGCTACCCTAAGATCCCAAGAAAAAGGCTAGAAAAAAATCTTAAACCATTAATTTATATTTTCAAGTAATAACACAAATCACAATAAAATCCACACATAAGCAAATTAGGTGTTTCCTAGTGATAACACCAAACATAATTAAATTCTATTATTTAACCAAATTGGGTGTTTCCAATTGATAACACCAAACACATCACAATACATTAAAGCCACTAATTGGTTGTTTCCAAGTGCCAACACCAAACACATCACAAGGCATTAAAGCCACCATTTGGGTGTTTAGAGATGACATCAAACTTAACCAAATTCAAGTCCCAAATGCCATCATGGTGATTCTTATTAAATTAAGGCAATCATAGTTGAAATCATAATTTAAATGTTGTAAATACATGGAGGCATCAACACAATAGGCCCAAGATAAATACAACAAATTATAACAAACCAGGTGGCATTCAACTACCAATCAATTGGTCCCTATGACCAGTTGACTAATCTAGTCCAACCAGACCTAAACCAAAACAATACTAGAGAACTAGACGACTGGTTAGCCTCATTGATCGACTATTCATGGGAGCCAAATGACTTGTTTAGTCAAACTAGTCGATGGGTCTAAGTAGAGACCAACCCATTTTGGTTCGTAGAGAAACTAGTCGATGGGTTTGACCAATCGATCGATTGGTCATTGAAACTAGTTGACTGATTTGGTCCAATTAATCAATGGGTTTAAGTAGAGACCAAACCATTTTGGCCTATGAAGAAACCAGTCAATAGGTTTGACCAATCGATCAATTATTCATCGAAACCAGTCAAATGGTTTATCAAACTAATCAACTAATCTCATGACCAATCGATCCAAAGCTCCAAACCATTAGAATTCTCACATAACCAGTTGATGGGTTCGAGAAATCGATCGACTAGTCTGGGTAAAACACTACCTAGACTTGTGACACACACACTAAATTTACCATACTTTACCATATTAATCCTAGCATACTTCTATGTCATAATACACATAAAAATACATGTTGCACACATAGAATCACATGCATACATGGTAATGTACATACTCAAATGGTTAACTTATGCTTAAAATCAAAGAATTCCAGCCATGCTATTTTGGGAATAATTATACCATAGGCTTAGATTATATAATACAAATTAGATCATGCTCATATATACACCAAACACATGGATTCCTAATAAACCACAAAACCCTATTTATGTTAAAGATAAGAATGCCTTACCTTGAAGCAATTCCTCTAGCACAAAAGCTCCTAATCGATGGTTATCTAGTAGGACCTCGATTCCTAAGAAAATAAAAGTTTATAAAAAATTAAAAAACCTCTTTCAAAACTTCATTAAAATTAAAGAAAAATAAGAATAAGAAGAACACAAAACCACCTTTTTTTCTTAAAAATAGGGTGTCAAGGAAGAGCTAAAATATTCAACATTTCTCAACCTTAATTCTTCCTTCCTTAAGGAAAGCAAGAAAGAAATAAAAATAAGATTAGAAGAAGAGAAAGGAACACAATGCTGGTGCGCGAAGGAAGAAAATAAGAGAAATTCTATGTTTTTCTTAATAGAGAGGAGAAGAGAGAAAAATGATGGGATGCTCAACACATGGGGAAATTTTTCACAAAGAAAGGGAGAAGAGAGGAAGAACAATAAGTGGGAAATGCAAATGGACCAGAAATGAAAAGTATAGAGGCAAGGCCGCGTTTACATTTATAGGAGAGAGGGAAATGAGACTGGCAGGGTTAAGTGTGGAAACCAAGAAGTTAGGGCTGAATTGATGGGGTGGTGAAAGGTTGAGTGCAGTTACGAATGAACGTAACAGTGGGTTGGCAAGTCAAGAGAGGGTGCACAAAGTCAATCTCGGAACCCCAACTACTAGAAGGTAGAGAGATAGGTGAGGGAGAAGAGAAAATGTGAGGCTTGCCTCAAAAGTATCTTTTTGGAAAACAAATTTGGCTAATAAAGATTAGGAACATATTTTCCTAGTAGATATGGTATCCATTCCACCAAAAGATAATAGTGGCTGTAGAGTATTTTTTCTTATCTGAGAGGTGCTTTATTTTATTCCATCGAATTAAGAATACTAAGGTCCTTGAACTCAACGTGAATAAGAATATAGATTATGATAATATCTAATTGATAAAGATTTTTTGAATAAGTTATTATCTTACATCATATTACAATAATCTATATACATGTATATTCTTCTATGTGACTTCATATTTTTTTTTGTAACCTTGTTGTAACTATATTGTTCTCTTATTTAATATGTTGTGTATTAATCATTCCTCACGTAGACGACGCTCGTTCCCACGAGTATATATACGACCCCTCTTTTGTGTTATATATAAAACAAACTTCAATGAATGTATAAAAGTGCTGCCACTTGTAGTAGTAGAATGTTTATTGCTGCTACTAATAGGATGCGAATAGCTAGTACTCTGAGTTATGTTTCCATACTAAATTTCGCCTTACTTAATGTTTATTTTAATGTTTAAGGTGTCCGATCCGATCTTAATTATTAGATCAAAGACCTTATCTCAAAATTATTCCTTAACCAGGTCGACGTTATTTTACCATTATTCGTTTTGAGACGACTAGCTGTTGTATATATACATTCATGAGTCATGACATACTTTGACGTTACAGTAGTGGACTTCCGGTCAGCTGGGAATAGTAGTCGAGGAGCGAATGCCAGGCAGGTCGTCGTCAAAGGGGTTGAGATTACCCAATATACCGCCGTCCCGTCCGTCAATCGTTTGGCGGAAAAGTATAGCGCTTCAGAATTCAACATCGTATAGTATTATTTTAGGAGAAAAGCAACGGACCATTTTGGCGTGTGCCAAAAGTGATGGCTTGGCCTGGACCAGGAAGGCAGTACAGTATAAGTGGCACTAAGGTAAGCTAGCTGCCGCCTGCCAGACAAAAACTGGTGGCATCGGATTTCTTTATCCCAAATCCAATGAAGATAAGGTTAAAGTATTTGGGAGTTTTTATTCCCCCTTACATTGATTTTTTTTTTTCTCCCCTCAAATCTTCAACTACTTTCAGCAGAAGGTTAATTGATTCCATCTCCGACATACAAGATATACGCAAAGAGTCTTTTCATGTGTTGGACTTTCTGTAAAGAGAAAAAAAAAAAACAAAAATGAAATACTTTAGTCCCAAGACTTTCCTAGATATGTCTGTCTCCTTTGCAAAATTACTTACAAGGATTGAGGGTGAAACCTTTTTGCGTGTTCGTCCGCTTTTATTGATGATTGAGCAATAAGGTTGTCAAGTTCAAGGAAAGCCCCCATGTTTAATCTTCAAATTAAACATTGAATTATACAGAAGTGCGGTACTTTGAAAAAGGAGGCCACAAATTAAACACGGCATCCTATTCCTATATATATACTACTAAATAGAGAGAAAGAGTGAGCATGCATTTTTATTATATATATATATATATATATATATGTTTATTTTTTATATAAAAAAAAATCAAGTCGTCATTGGTAAGTAGTCTATTGAAAAGTCCGGATTAATGGATCGCCAATCAAATACATTACTTACATACGTGTTCAAGAGGTCAAGAAATTTTTTATTAGGTCGGTAATAGTACTCTAACTAAATTATCACCGAAAATAAAAGATTATTATTGTTACATTATTTATAATCATCTTCACTTCAGGACCCACGTATAAAGTGAACTACTATTCCTAAATTTGATTAATTTCATCCATGTCATACATATACGTATAACCTAGCTAAAACAACATCGAATTAATTTTGATTCGATCATTAATTCGATGTTGCCACACTAAAATTCATGTAAAAAAACAAAAAAAAAAGCACTTACGATTAATAAGTTAACTCATGCACGTAACAATAGATGGATGAACAAAAATAATGATGGTCCTCATTAATGGCTACTACGGTATATTACAACACCCCCCCCCTCGCTGTGATTGGCAAGGGAAAGCGATGACACATGCAATTGCTTGCCTCGCCTTCCCTCGGGCATGCTTAAGAAAAAGGTGCACGGTTGGTTGCTTTCGCCGAAGTAGTGCTACGTATTTACACTACACAGATCTGTGCAGTGTCTTTCCCTTTCGGCACTCCATTATCCATCACTCCAAAATTAGAAGACAACCATGTCGGTATAAATTTATAGTATTCTTCACACACACACACACACACGCATAGATTCTTTTATAAATATATATAATTTTATTCTACATATATAGGCGTTACTTAGGAGTTCGATCGTGTTGCTAGTGCCGTGAAATTTAGAGAATTTGAAACCCCCGCCCGGCCACCCCCTGCCTTGAGGCTAGGACCCGAAGTAAGGAGAAATTGCAGCCGTACTAGTGTGTGTGTGTGTGTGTGTGTTATCTCAGGCAATTATTTCTGAAAATATTTGTAGACAGACAATGAATATTAATCTTCGTTCTTTTAATAAATTAACTCCCAAGGCCTAGATATTTTCTTCATTTAAAATCCATTAACTATCACATGTAAATTTTGGATCTAATTCCAGCGATTCAATCTATCTATAGATTAAATCTTCGGTCGGTGATATATATATATATATATATTTTGATAAGTAAGCTAATAGCCAAGGTCTTCAAGGCTAGACCAACTTATAAAAACGTATGAACATTATGAACCACTTTCTCAATTCTATAGGGAAAATTCCTCCTACTAAACTTAATCTAAGAACCTATTCTAACTTTAATGAGAAAAATCAGCGATCTACCGCACACTTTGTAATTATCAAACACATCTTTGTTCCTAAACTCCAAAATAACTCCTGTTATAGCAAAAAAAAAAAAGATGTATGCCAAATAACTTCCCTCAAACCGATTCTTCTAACGCCTAACCAAGTTGAAACATGCTCCTCGATAGAACTTGGCATCACCCATGGAAAACTCAACCAATCGCTAATCTCATATCAAATCCTCCCCATCACAGTGCAATAAAGAAACATATGATTCACCGATTCTTGATCTACCTTATAAAAAGGGCACCTGTCTCTCTAAGATCTACAATTTTGAAGCCTCGCCAATCTATCTCTTGTGTTGAGCCTCTACTGAACCGGAAACCAAGAAATAAGCTCAACCCTCGGTCGGGGGGGGGCTAAGCTGCTCCAAATCATGCTGAGAGTCTTGCTTCGAGACCTATCCTCTATAGAATTCTAATAAGTCGTCTGACAAAAAGACTTTACAGAAAAAATCTCACTATCCTCATAAATTCATTTAAACGTGTCCTCGCTATCTTTGGTCAATGGAAACTGTTTAATTTTTTTTTATGAGATTCATATATTGCCCCTTTAGTAGCACAATGTAAGATATATGAGATATAATTTTTTATGAATATTAAAAAGTCTTAATATATATATATATATTATATATATATATATATATAACTTGTACTTTTCTTGATATATACCCTTGTTGATGTATTACTTCATAAAAAAAAAGTCTAATATTGTGAGAAATAAACTAAAGTAAGGTAAAATTATAAATAATATAGATATCTTTTAAACTAATATTTCCAGGGAATTAAAACTATTAAATCAAGCCCTAAACCAATAAACTAAAGCTAATAATAATAACACCTTTCGAGTTTTTTTAAAAATATACCCGGAGCCATCGTACGAGAGGGCTACACCGACGATACGATTACGAGCAACGGAAGGAACCGACGCCATTAGACAGCAGCAGCTCGAAGGCTTTTTATATTTTTTCTGTTTATAGGGACACGTTGCGTGTTATCGACGCGAGATAGTAATAATATAATACAGTACTAGTAGTAATCAAGAATGACGGACGGAGGTGGACCGCCACCACAGGCCACGACAAACAACTTGTAGGATACCTACGTAGTACAGAGTGTGAGTCATGAAGGAAGAAGGGGAGGGGGGACCCGCACGCGTGAATGACTTAAAAAAAAAATAAAATAAAAAATAGACCGACTTTTTCTTTAAAATAAAATAAAAATAAAAATAAAAATTCTTTCGACACACCTCACTCACATGTGCGACGCACAGCAGCGGCAACCAGAGAGACGCTGACAGGAACGGCTTGCATTTCACGTGGACGTTCGATTCAAGAGAGAAGGCCATACCCTTACCACCAGCGTCGGATATCCTAATTAATTGGGATAATCCATCCCACGGTTTGAACTTTGAATGGCGACCGAAACCCACATTGTCAGGTCAGGGCTCATGGCTGCACTCCAATCGAATGCGTAAAACGTTTCCATCTCCGATCGAGAAGCAATCAGAGCATGAAATAATAGGAAATTATAATTAATTAAAAATTTTTTTTCTCATTCCCCGGCCGGCCCTCGGCACGGATGAAGTGGCGCCGAAGTTAGTACAGTGAGTGAGTGATTGCACCTCTGCACTTTAGAATGACAGGCCGGCTGAGGGAACGTTTTGACGAACCGTGCATGAATTTTGAATCACCCTACTTTTAGGGCAGGCTATCACAGAATGAGGTTCTTAGGCGCGCAGGAGGAATTGTACGGTACAAATTACAGCAGCCGATTTCGGGGTGCCACGTATATAGGTTGCATTCAGATCGTCGATTAAATTCGAAAGTAAGTTCATTAAATAATAATAGCTTGTTAAAAATTTTAAATAAATAATAAAATATGCATAATTTTTTTTTTATAGTAATCGGTTAATATAGAATTTGATTTTGTCGACCACAGTCGAATTAATAATAGATCAAGTTAATGATGGATTACGAATTGAAATTAGATTAGGTCACTTATATATCAGTTAACGTCAAATCATGTTAGTTTCAGATCAAATATAAGTCGGATCGGATCGTATTAATGAATTTATTGGATTATGTTAGATCGAATTTTATACGAATTAGGTTAGACCGAATCAACTATCGACAACCGAAGCTACATATATCATGAAAAGAGAGAAGGGAGAGAGGAGGGAGCAATAACACAAATTTTAATTTATTATTATTAAAATTTATAGTAATTATTACAATTTCATCCGAAGTAGTAATAAGTTGGGTTCTAAAAAATAACTCGAAAAAAAAAAACATGCCCTTAATTAAAGAAAGACACTCTCATTGGAAAGACCAAGGGGGGATCCTACTCCTAGACTTCTAGTGCAAAGGAGTGAAGGGAGGCAGGGAAACCGCGCGCGCCACAAAAGGGGTGGGAAAAATAATAAATAATAATTAAAAAAAGAAGCCCGGTGCGTCTCCGTGACGGAACTTTGGCTATAAATAAGTAGTGGTACTATACACTGTAATTAATAATAGCAGTTGCTGCTTACTATATGGATCGATATACGAGCAAATGTGGATGGGTCGGGTATCGACGTATCGTCCGTCCGTGACAGAAAGATAGACGAAAATCGGCCTCCCCGTGCTGTGACGCTAAAATAGAGACAAGATTATCAAGCTGAGGTCCTCTTCCCGATTAGTAGTTCCATAATTTACATAATGGTACTTGTATGAACAAAATTTACTCTCTGCATAAAAGCAAGAGCGGTGGATGGGAGGAGCTTTAAGTGGGCAGCTTACATAACCACTTTTTTTTTTTTTTTTGAAAAAAAATAAAAATAAAAATAATAATAAAGTAAAGCTACCTACCAACTACTTATCAAATAAAATAAAATAAAAAACCGTCTTCCTATTTTTATACTTCACCAATTTCATCCGTACCATTTAAAAAATTAAAAAGAAAAGAAAATTCGAGGAGCATTATTCCCCTTTTCCTCCCATTTTCCTACATATGCTACTCACGCACTCACAACTACTTACCTTTTTATTTTTTATTTAGCTGCCCATGTACTGTCCACATTTAATACTCCGCTATCCATAGAATATCCCCGCGCTTCTCCATCCCGTTGTTCATCCCCTAATCCAATGTATATATGCACGAGGATTCCCAGCAGATAATACGTATACGCACACCCATGACTTAATTTGGGATTTGGTTGACGTTATATAACATTATCCTCTCTAAATGTAAAATAGTAAGTACTTTTAGTTTTAAATTATTATATTTATAAAAACAAAAAAAAAACGTTACTTTCAAAAAAAGAAGTTAAAGCATCCATTATATATATATATATATATCTCCGTTTTTATTATTTCTATATATATTCATTATATTTAAGTATTTTCTCTCTACTTTAAATTAAAATATGAAAAATGATATATTTATAAAATTAAATTAAATACAATTCTCTTTTAAAGAATGGCAGTTTGATATTTTCCACCGTGAAAAAAAGAAGAAGAAGAAGAAAAAAAAAAAACCAGTGCGCCGAAGAAAAAAAAAATGATATATTTATAAAATTAAATTAAATACAATTCTACAGTATGCGGCGTCGATTGTCACGCTTTGGATTTTTGACCGCTGGTGGGTTCGCCATACGTGAGATAGGGTCAAACCGTCAAAGGCTCGGTTTGGAATAATGGGATAAGCGGCCCAAGTCCGCCCAGATCAGGGGAATTGAGGCCCATCCGCCCACAGCGGCGGCATGTGTCGTCTGTGTCCGGAATTGCAGTAATACATAAACATAATGGCGGTAGGGCCCTAAACCGGCGGCCCAAGGAAAAATACTACGACTATTATTAGTATTACTACTTTAATTGTACTACTACCGCTATTTAATAAGATAATTATCAATTAAAATAGACGTTCGGAACTTGTTCCAATTTTTTGGATTTTTTTTAATTAATGTATACAAATTTATTATTTGAGCGAAATTAGAACGACCAAAACTACATGTATGTAATTTCAAAAATTATAAAATAAAACATCGAAATCGACGTATCAAATTTCTTAAAATTCGCTAGAGCCACATCAAGTAAGTCAATCACGAGGCTCCTGCACAGTTATCATCTTGCGCGCGCGGTAGAGCACTAAAAGCGAACCAGAAATCTACTTTTCAAAGACCAACTTCCAAACATCAAAATCACACACTAGTGCAATGTTTGAAGGATAGCATCGGAATGCTATGAAGGTCAATAAGCCTAACCAAAAGGTGAAACATGAGAGAACCTAAGCCGAGGGGGGCGGCGTCGTCATGGTTGGAGAAGATTTGTTACTTGATGAACTAATAATAATACATCTTCAAATTGTTTGTCTTTGAACCCTCGAACAGAGAGCTTGGTGCTCAATCTTCTTCTTATGCTTATGCTTCCATTGCTGCTTCTTCTTCTTGATTTTCTAGCTCACCTTTTCTTCCCAGCACGCTTTGAGTGAATAATGGTGTTGGTGCGCTGAACTTTGGTTATTTTTGTTCATGTGAGTTGTCTACATAATTTATAATGAACGCGATGGGCTTGTTATATGCCATTTATGTGTCCATTTGGTCGTGTTTTTATTTGGAAAAGTTTAACTTAGAACTTGATGTGATCCCATATTAAAAACTAAGGAGATCTTTGGACAATTTATATGAGGGGATCAATCCTCCACTCTCGAGTTAACTTTTGTGTGGATTTATGGCTCTTCCTGAGGGACCTCCCGAGCGATTACGTCTTTAGAATCCATATTATTTAGTTTCAAATGATTACATCTTGGGGTTTTGGATAGGGCCCATTTGGCGTTATGATATCTAATCATTTCGTGGGTTCCGTATTATCCGGTATTAAAGTCTAACCTTAGTTGAAACCTCCCTGTGAACTTGTGCCAGTCGCCGACAAAGGCAGCACAAGGACGGGGGTGGGAATGATGTGATCCCACATCAAAAACTGAGGGGATATTTAGACAGTTTATATGGGGGGTCAACCTTCTACTCTTGAGCTAACTTTTGGGTAGAGTTAAGGCTCTTCATGGGGGATTATCCCTGGGGCCTCCCGGGCGATTACGTATTTGGGGTCCATATTAGGTAGCCCCAAGCTATTATGTCTTAAGGTTCCGGATGGGGCACGTTTGGCTTAATGATATCTAATCATTTGGTGGGTTCCGTATCAATACTAGGCTATGAGGTGATTCGATTATCATTTCTAATAATCATCACTCTATGAGCCACTATTATCAATTTGGAATTGTACTTATTACTCTTTAATATCACTTGTTCTCTAGTTGTAGGCTTAAACAGGAACAGTTTAAAGATAAAGACAAACAATTTAAAGCTTTATTTATTTTTCATTTTCATTTTTTTTTATTTTAGTTAATAATCATCTCTTATTTGGTTTAGCTACACGATTGATTAATGGGAGAAGGTGAAAATGAGTGTCTATTTGGTAAATTTATCTTTGTTATGATATGATATGAAGTAATAATATGAATAAAATAATAATGGCATTTGGTGAACACATACTATTTATGTATGAAAGCGGTTGAAGTAATAATGGTATTTGACAACTTATCTGATTTGAAATGAAGTGACGTATATTGATAAATTTGAATATTCTTTATTTTAATGAGAGGGTTAGGGATGTAGTGAGTGTATTTAATTAATAAGGATACAAGGGTTAAGGTATAGAGTAGTTTAAAAAATATAGTGGGACCTACTCTTGAAGTAGTAATATGAAATAAATAATATAGATAATGAGATCATAGAAAATAATATGCAAAACAAACAACCCGAAGAAATAATGGACAAGTAATATAAAAATTTAGTGGATGACTGAATACGATAAGAGACGTACCCAGGACAAAGATTACGGGGCTATATAAACAAAATTTTGGGGCTTATTGAAAAAAATTATATATAATTTGGTGTAAAACATATAAGTAAGATGTATGAATCTTCAATAATGGTTAGAGATTAATGGTGGGAATTGGTTTAGGGTTGGAATGAATGAAATAAAGTATTGAATATTCAATCAAGATCCTTGATACTCTAACAATTGAGGGTAATATTTGAATGTTTCTCTACGACACATTCAAAGGTTTCTAGATAGGAAATAAACAAATGATTTCTACAGAGAACTTGTTATCCCATAAAGATAACTAGACAAAATTTAGCTTCGATTTTTATTTCACCTGTAATTGATCACTTGCTTGTAGAAAGGCTATTTGAGATGATTTATAAGTTAATAACAAGTTAAAAAATTAACTAATAATGCTGGTTAGTTATTTATGTAGCTTTTGGAGCCCTATATAACAACTTACTAGAATTAGTTCAACCTTAAATAGGTGACGGTATGAATAACAAACAAGTGGTATTCTTCTCTTACAAATAAATTTAGCGAACTAATCACTAAACTTCTTCATAGTTTATGCCATTTCATTAAATGATATTAATATTACAAACATTAATTGACTATATAAATACATGCAGTAACAAGCTAAGAAACCTTAATATACATATGATAATTACCTAAGGTTTACAAATAATAATGAGAAGCCTTGCATAAGCTTGTAGTCTTGTTCTCCATATATGCCATGGCTTGAATGTTTGGATAGTATCTTGTTCAT
The DNA here is from genome assembly GCA_030549775.1 of Tamarix chinensis. Classification (NCBI taxonomy): domain Eukaryota; kingdom Viridiplantae; phylum Streptophyta; class Magnoliopsida; order Caryophyllales; family Tamaricaceae; genus Tamarix; species Tamarix chinensis. The sequence goes on along the minus strand of CM060172.1, from coordinate 16,819,759 downwards.
GACAAAAGACTTAGATGTCTTTAAGCCTTAAATGTATTCCTCTTCAAAATATGTAGCATACTTGCAAGAACATATTAAAGTGTTTTCATTAGAAATATTAGCAAACATGTCTAAGATGATTTGTTCCATTATTAGAAATGATAATTCTTCATTATCATTAAGATCATAAGATACTTCCATATTAATATGTATGCCTGAGTATGTTATAACATGTATGTTCTTGTATGGCTGTACAATTATGATCAGTCATGTTTTGATATATTCAATTATAACCAAGTGTGACCTTATGTGAAAGTATGTAAATTGCATAATAGGAGTGTTATGTGCACGTCTTGGTATATTGTAGCATGATTATGTTATATATGTCTTTTATGCATCAAGATTTACATAATAATGGTAGATTGGTTTGCTAAATATATTTGCATACTGATAGGGTTGTTATTGCAATCCCTTGGTTAATCCCACAAGCAAAAGGTCTTGCGGAGGTTTTCAAGGATGAACAATGAGTGGTCTAGCCTCTTCAAAGAGAGCCAAGTTATCTGAGTGTAATCATTTTTCGAGACATTTCCTTTTTTTTTCCTTGATTGACCAAGGCTTCTTTCCTTTTGTTTATTTTTCTTTAGTCATGATTTCATTCTAGTTTATTATTATACTAGTTTTAGGGTCACATGGCCTTGGTTTGTACAATTTGACTTTCTTATCTTTAAGTGATTTTTCTTGTGTGCTGTAGTTTTTTCTTGTGTTTAGTTAGTTGGATACCCAATCTTGTGTTAGACATGAGACAGAAGATGAGATGTCTATTTTGTGTTAGATACGGTAGTAACATCCTATTTTTCATAGGAGTTTTTTTTTTTAAATTTTCATGTCCGCAAATGTTTTACAATGAATTTTTTTAGTAGTAAAAAGTGGGGGTGTTACAAATTTTCTAATGGTAAGTCAATGATAATAAAATTGGAAGTAAATTATATCAATTTTAGTATTAAAATGATTAATTTGAGAAAACTAGGGTTTTGAGAGCATTTTAGTCCTTTTTGATTAAAATATTCCTAAGTGTGAATAATTAGACTTAGGGTGGATTTAGTGGGTTATTATGTTAACCTCATCATTGACTTGAATTGTAGTTTAAACCATTGATATTAGGATTTACTTGAATAATTAAAAATAGAGGTAAAATTGACAAGTATTGAAATTGAAATTTTATGTGTATTATATGATATTTATGATCGCCGAATAAAATACTACTATTTAAAGTAGATGACTTCGATATTAGAAATAATGTATTTTTTAGGGTTGACTACCTTAAAGACGAGGTAGGAATCCTTGATTTGGCTTGGTGGGTTCGTCATATGCCTCACCATTTCAACTAAGGCTCTACTTTACTCTATTTAGTTCTTTGGACTTCTTATAGGGTATGTATACTTATGGATTATGCGACCTAGTATAATATCCAATTTATAGAAACCCTAATTATAAAAATGGTACTATATGTAATTAGTTATAATAACTATTTTAGGATGTTATGTATTAAATGTATTATTTATATGTATACTATTATGGCGCATTATATATATAAATTTAATTAGGTTAAAATTTAGATAGAATTTAGATTATTAGTTTTGACTATAGTTAGGACCTTTTCCTATCTTTTTTTTTACTAAGGAACCCTAATTATGCTAACCACATATTTTATGCTTTGTACGACTTTCCCTAACTAGCATCCTTACCCTATTCTAGTTTTTTTTTCATCTAACAACCTTTTTCCCTAGACTAACCTTCTCCCTCATGCCATATTTCCCTTACACATCTGCATCTGTAGTGTGTTTCACTCGTGCATGTCCTGCTCGTCTTGGTCCATTGAAGCCATCATCCATTTAAGCCTCTCATTCCTCTTATTTTGGTGTTTTGACTCAGCCAAACCAACCATCTTCTTACATCTTCTTCTCCCTTCTCCATGCCTTTGGATCTCATTTGAACCAACACCACCCACCATCATCAACCATCACTACAACACCTCACTCCCAACAACCACCAAGCATCACCATTTTCCCTTATAAACGACAAACACTACTTCAAATTATTTCTTTTCTTTTCCCCATCATGCTCTATTTTTGTTTTTGTTGAGGTGCACAATCGTGCACTCCTCAAATGCCCTAGGCATTCCTCTCTAGCATGATGCACGCATAGGTTTGTGTACAACCCAGACATGCATTTTTTTCCTCACATGTGCATCTCGTGCACAACTCGTGCACTTCTTTTCTTACTTTCTCCTTCCATACCCATACACAAACCATGTGTGTGCTATATGCAAGGCCATGTCCTTAAGTCTTTTCCTCGTGCATAACTATGCTCATCTCATGCCAACTAACATTTCCCCTATTAAGCAATGATAACAAGTGTCATTTACCCCTCTTTTACTACGCTATCAAATGTTGTTACCTTTTCCCTTGCTGTGTGAGATGTTGTCATTGTTCCTTTGCCTCGATTTAGTTAATTTTGGTTATTATTATGTTATATTAGATTCTAATATTTGTGTTATTGGGTGTTTATTAATTAGGTTACCCTTGAGGTATCATGGAGAAGATGATCCTTTATGCTTTTGCATAGTGTTGACTTAGGTAAATCCAATAATTTATGAGATAATAATAGTTATATGTGAGTATGATAGGTTGTTTAGATCTAGAATCATGCTAAGATTTTATATTATGATAATTTTGTGAAACACATGATAAGATGATATATACTTTTAAATAGTTAGTGCACACATTCAACTTATCATTAATTATGAGTGATATGCATGTATAATTTTTTAAACAGTAACGTATTCATGTCTAGGGTTTTGCTAGCGTTTGACCTTACCAAGATATTATGTTTATGCTATATTAATCATTCTATGATTATTATTACATGTATAGCTAGATTTGATATAAATAGCTCAAAATAATGCACACATGATTAGGGTTAGAACATGATAATTACTATTTTCATGTAATAGGATAGAAATGTTCCCTTACTTACACCATGATGATAATTTCCATCTTAAATACCGTATGAAGTCATATATATATATGTATGTATGTATGTATGTATGTATGTATGTATGTATGTATGTATGTGTTGCATGGAGTATATGGAATTTTAAAAATGCACGATTAGGGTTTGTTCACGTAAGTTGTTGAATACCTACGTAATAGAAAATATAGTCAATTACTAAATCTTAGAAATTATCTATGTATTAAAATATTTCAAATTATCATCTTTTATTATTTTCATGACAAACTTTCATATTAATAATTTTTCATACGAAATTGGGTGATAATGTTGAAATATGGGTTCTGAGGGAGTTTTGGTCATTTTTGACCTAATCCACCTGATGTGAATAATTAGACATAGGTTGGCCTTAAACTTTTTTTAGGATGACCTTAGTGTTGAATTTGACCTTGAATCAGACTGTTGACTTAAATAATTAGAAATAAATGAAAAATAGTTAAATATGGAAATGGAAATTATTGTGTAATATATGATATTGGTGATCACCTTATAAAATATAAATGCTTAAAGTAGAAGACCTTGAGTTTGGGAATGATTTCTCTCTAAGATTAGCTACCCTAGTGACTAGTTAGGAGTCCTCAGTTTGTTTTGGTTTGTTGGTGTGTCGGTATACTAAAAAAAAGGCCCTATTCTACTCTATAGATAACCCGAGAGCCCTGTAGGGGGTATCGATACTTAATGATTAGGTGTCCTAGGTTAGAATGGTACTATATCACCTTGTGCATTAGTATGATTAGAGTATTTTTATGTCTCTAGGGTGGATGGTTCGAAGGGCACCATGATTCCTTGTGCACCAGTATGATTGGTGCACTTTCATGTCTCTGGGTTATTCTTGTATCCCGCTCAAAAAATTAAAAAGGGAAGTAACTATTATGTAAGAGTTTAAAAAGGTTTGTTGTGGCTGTGATTTGATAGTTGTCTCTATGCACTACTTGATTTGATGGATTAGTTCAGTAGTTGCCTCAACACTCTATCTTTTATATTAGAATTAGTTTGGATGTATTGATTTGATAGTTGTCTCGGCGCCCTACCTTTGGTATTTGCAATTGTAACACCCCCCAAAATTTACTACTGAAAAATTTCGTTTTATTAAAAGAAATAGTGGAAGCAAAACAACAAGACTTTGAATTCTGGGGATATTACCGCCATACTTAGTACCAGATCAGTTTACTCATACCGTTTCAATATCAAGTGCTAAGGGTGGAAGAGTAAAATACAATTTACAAACCATATCTAAATTAGAGTAGTGTAACAAACCATTTACAAGAATAAAATCCACCAATGGTGGTTACAAATACAACAATTACATTAAAACTAGAAATTTAAAAGAGAAAGAGAAGAACCCTAACCATTCTAGATAATTCCTTACTCTCTTTCCCGTTACCCACTTGAATAGTACTTGAAAAGAGAATTGCAAGGGATAATTCCCATTGAATAGGCAGGGGCCCCACGAATGGAACCATTCAGTACTATGGTACTGAGTAACCCTTTAAAAATACACTTAACAGTAGGTTCGCAATGTAACACATGATACAACACTATATTCATATATAACAAGGTGTGCATACATAACCTTCACATACTTAACATTCACATCTTTATTAAGTCCATCAAATGTTAATGAGTCATAATACAAAATTGATACATTTGGGCCTTAAGCCATGTCATAGTGCAAAACTAATACTTTTAGGCCATAAGCCATGTCATAGTACAAAATCAATACTTTCGGGCCTTAAGCCATTAGTCAATAATTATTCAATCATTTCTTAGATTTTATATCCATGTGAGTGCGAGAACCTCACTATTATAGCCGGTGGATTGGTCACATACAGGGCAGAACGCATCTGAACACTATTATATGCCGGTAGATCGGTCTCCAGGGTAGAACACTCCTGACTACTATTATGCCGGTGGATCGGTCTTGCCCCGACTCTCATGGTGTTCCACTATAATTACTTTGTGTCTTCACCATATCTTATTGTTATTGAAATACCCCGGAAATTATTATTTTTGGAAATAAGTCATTAAATAAGGATTATTGGGGAATTAATTTAATTTATTACTCTTTTTAGATTAAAAGGGATTATGTAGGGCAAAGTAATAAGAATTTTCAAACAATTTATAAAGGAGGAATATATTTTTTTAGGGCCATAACTTAGCCTAAAAAAGAAGGTTTAATATTTTTTTATTTAAATATTTAAATATTCTTACTCTAGGTGCCCAAGAAAAATACCTTAAATATTTATATAAAATAAAAATAACTAAAATCTTATTTTTACTCTTTTCCTTTCTTTTCCTTTTTCTTCTTCTCTTTTTTTCCTCCTTCTTCTCGCAGTTGGGCCAGCTCGCGGCCCAACTCCTTCCTTCCTTCTCCTCCCCCACGACCCAACGTCGTCCGTTGGCCGTCCCGCTGCTACAACGCGGCGTTTTAACCCCCGAAGCTGTCGAAACGCCACGCCACGTTAAGTACCCTAATGACGGTTGCCAACCAATGACGCGACGCTACGTTTTCCTCCCATAACCCCCAAAACTCCGCGTTTGGCTTACAGACTTTATAACCATTGCCAAACCGACCAATTTCCCCCTATTTTCTTTTCCTCCTGGACCGCTGGTCCAGAGGTCGTCTTCTTCCCCCGCGTAGGTCTGCAGCCTGCCCCTACCGACAGCCACCTGCCGTCCGGCCGTCCTCCCCCTGCCATTTCCATCCCTTTCTTCCCCAATTCGACCCAGTACTCCCTCACACATCTTGCTGCCCCTTCCTTTTTCTAGAAAATGGCCAAACTTACCCTGCAAACCGCAGGGCACGTGACGCTGCCACCGCCGGCCGGCCACCTGCCGCGCCTGCCCCATGTGCCACCCTCTTCCCTTCGTCGTTTTCCTCCCCCCATGGCCTATAAATACCCCCTCCCGAACGGCCACAACAAGTCCTTCCCTTTGGACCTTGCTGAAACCCTACCTCGCCGTTGCTAGAACAGACGCCGTTTCCGCCGCCGATATCACCTCTACCCACCAAAATCCTCCTTGCGCCACCTCCCACTCAGCCAACCAACCGCCGTTGCCTTTCCTGCCCCGCACGAGCCACCTCAATCGTGCGAAGGCCCTTGCCCAAAAAAAAACCGCCGCCGCCTTGCGCCACCTTCTATCGCCTCCTCCGCCGTAACCAGCCACCTTGCCACCCCCAATACAACCAGCAGGTTCCCCCTACCTGCTTATACCCTCTTGCTCCCTGCCTCCTCTTCCACCAACCTCCACCTCCATCTTTCCCCCTCTTTACCCTTCTCGTCGTCGTCGCCGCCGGACCACCACCGTCCTTAGGTGGTCTTCCACTCACCTGAACCCTAAAACCTTTCTTTATGCCACGTATAGAAATTTTAACTAATATTAGTATTATTATACTTATTATCATCATCATTATTATTATTATCATTAATACCATTTTTATTATTATCCTTAATGTTATCATGCTATCACCCCTTCCAACCCTAACCCCTATTATACTTGTCTTAGAGTTAATGTCATTACCTTTATTATTAACATTTCTACTATTATTATTATTATTATTATTATTATTATTATTATTACTATTATTGTAACACCCCCAAATTTACTACTGAAAAATTTCGTTTAAATCAAAGGTTTAGCGGAAACGAAAGAATTTAAAACTGTAAACTTGGGGGTATTACCGCCACACTTAGTACCAGACCGGTTCATTCTACCGTTCCGGTACTAAGTGCTAAGGCTAAATCCGATCGTCAATAAGCACAAAGTATCATAAAACGCAAAACGACATTATCATAAATCATTAATAAGATATAAGTCCAATAGAAGTTTGAATACGCTTTAGGATTACAACCCCATAATATTTTTTTTCCTTTTAAAACATGAACGTAATACAAAATATAGCTAACAAAGCAATTTCCAGAAAGGGTTAGTATCCGGATCACCTACTCACTCAAGTCAAGCCTTCCACCCAAATTAGTAATCGATGAAACCTGCATAGGAGGTCTACTCCCCACCATTGGTGGATCATCACAGGACCCAGTCAATCAAGGTAGTATCAGTACGGGTCCAGTACTGAGTAAGGACGCAGGTGCTAAGGCCAAGCATACAATCATACCACATAGCATTCATAGCACATTCACATAGGCAACATGCGATAACACACAAGATAAGGCCTGAGTATGTTCCGATGATTTATTCTTTATCCTCATTAATAATAATATCCATTTCACGCATATTCTTTTAATAGTCCATGTGAGTGCGAGAACCCCACTATTATAGCCGGTGGACCGAAAGTATACGCTCAGGGCAGAACGCTCCTGACCACTATTATTTGCCGGTGGACCGTCTCCAGGGCAGAACGCTCCTGGCCACTATTATTTGCCGGGACCGACCGTCTGGCCCCGACTCACATGGTGTTTCACTGTAAGTACTTAGTGTATTTTCCTTATTTTCATTAACAGCATGTTCAATCCACACACATTCTTTAATAGTTCATATGATTGCGGAACCCCACTATTATAGCCGGTGGACCGGAAGGTATATACTCAGGGCAGAACGCTCCTGACCACTATTATTTGCCGGTGGACCGGTCTCCAGGGCAAATTGCTCTCTGGCCACTATTATTTGCCGGTGGACCGTCTGGCCCCGAATCACATGATGTTTCGGTGTAAGTGCTTAGTGTATTTCCCATGGTTTAACTTACTTACTTCGGTTTGTCGAGCACGAAATCCCCCACTATTATAGCCGGTGGACCGAAGTATACACTCAGGGCAGAACGCTCCTGACCACTATTATTTGCCGGTGGACCGGTCTCCAGGGCACCCCGGCTCCTGGCCACTATTATTTGCCGGTGGACCGGTCTGGGCTCGGCTCAACAATCTTTCACTTTACATGATTAGTGTCTTATCCGTATCTTATTGAATCACGTCGCACCCTTGACATGCATGCGGTTGATACTCTATCTCTTTTCCCTCCAGAGGGACCGTCCCATATTTTGAGACTCGCACCTCTTCTCACACCCGACATCCATCCCCCGTAGACTTAGGTAAAGTAGCATATAGTAAGACACAAACCCCAAGGATATAGGCCATCCCAACACATATGATATCGCCTCTGCATGTTCTCATCCCTCTAGGGTTCCTCCTCAGATACCCTAATCGGACCTATGTGGCCCAACTCTTTCTTACTTACCCAAACGCTACGTTATTCTCTATCTCGCACCTCTTTCTTTATTAGAAATTCCCCAAGTGTATTTCTTTATCTCCCAAGTTCATATGTGACCAACAAAACCCTAGTTGGCCACTCAAACCCTAATCGACCACGCCAACCCTGGTTGCTGCACCAAACCCTAGCACTTTACTTCTTCAACAAGTAACCTCCCTCCTTTAGAAAACCCATACTCATCCTTTATATAAGTGAATTCTCACTCTCAACCCCTACTCCTTAGGCCATTAATATCACCGTGTAATCATTAATACCACCATACAACCCTAACATCACCATGCGAATCATAATACCACCATACCAACCATAATACCACTATACAAACCCTAATACCACTGTGCAATCATGATTACCACCATGCAACCATTAATACCACCATACAACATTAATACCACCACAAAATCGTAAATACCATCATATAAACCCTAATACCACCATGCGAACCCTAACACCACCGTTACAACCATAATACCACCATACAACATTAATACCACCATGAAATCACAAACACCACCATCATACAAACCCTAACACCGCCATGCGAACCCTAATGCCACCATACAACCATTATACCACCATACAACATTAATACCACCATAAAATCACAATAACATCGTACCACATTAATACCCCATAAAATCACAATTACCCCCATCCAACATTAATACTTCCATAAAGTCACAATACCACCATACGAACCCAAATACCGCCATAAACCATTAATACCATTATGAAATCATTAGTACCAACATGCGAGCATTGATGCCACCATTCAAACCCTAATCCCACCATACAAACTTCAAGACCCCCATGATGGTTCCCAACTCATACTACCAATTTATCCTAACATGCATGTCCTAGAGGGCCATAGCATATTACATCATAAACATCATACATATACATATCATGCTCGCGTCATAGGAAACACATCAACACATACCTCAATCTCCAAGCTGCGCTACACATAAGACAAGTTATACACAATCATATAACACATGGCATAGCATGGCATACACAATAATCAACACATCCATGTCACACATAGCACAAGGCCATTAGCTTCGTCCTTACCTAAGGCGACGCCGGGCTTGGAGCACGCTCCTCTAACTCCTTAAGGCTTTGGTCGGGGTTACCTATAAAAGGGGAAAATGCTAAGTATTAGTTTCCCCTATAATTACTATCAAACCTCATTTTAGTTTAAGGTTAGGGTTTTTATTACTAAAAAGGGTTTTATACAAAAACTAGGGTTTTTACTTTAGAATTAGTATACTAAATATTAGTAGTTAAAATATGCTTATTTTTAATACCTATTGTTACACTTATATTATTAGCCCATTAGCCCTATTCTTATAATAATAATGTTCATGTTAACTATAGAAAAATAATGATAATAATAATAATAATAAAAACTAATACTCATGACACTAATGTTTATAGTAAGAGAAACCTTAGCCTCTTTTTTTTTTTTTTAAGGCTAAGTCTATTAATGGTGTCATATTCAAAATAATATTATTATAAGGTCACAATATTACAAGTAACTATTCCTAAGGGTGATAATGACAATATTTGTATATTCTTGAATAATAAAAGGGTTTAAATGCTTTTGATTACAACAATAAGGTAGTGATAGTAGTAATAATAATAATAGCTAATAATAGTGTCATAGCAATAGGGTTAGGGTTAATGTTAAATGGTATGGTAATAAGGTTCAAGTACTCTTCTTAGTTAACAACCAAATGATATTTACTAGGTTGAGTTAAGTAACATGGGTAAGACAAGGTAGTATTATTATTAACAATAGTGGTAAATGTGTTAAGTATAATAATAGTAGTAGTAGTAATAATAATAATAATAATAATAATAATAATAATAATCACAATAGTACAACCAATTAAGGCTAAGCAATACTAATAATAACCATAGTAAGGATAATAGAATAATAATAATAAAAATGTTAATACTAATACTTATAAAAATAAGACCAAAGTTAAGTATAATATACTTTAGGGTTTAAAAGAGATGTTAGTATTAGTAAGAAACAAGAACATTAATAATAATAAGGACAATAATAATGGTAATAATAATAATACTAATAATAATAATAATAATAATAAAAGTAATAATAATAATAAAAGTAATAATAATAATAGTAATAATGAGTATATTAGTATTAATATTAGTAGAAAATAGTAGCAGCTATATAAAAAGGGGGTTAGGGTTTGGATGGTGGAGAAACCACCTAGGGTTGGTGGTGGTCCGGCGGCGGCGCGTGGCGGCAACGGCGGCGGCGGTGGAGGAGGAAGAGAAGGGAAAAGATCAAGGTGGTGGTTAGATGGGAGGAGAAGAGAGGAAGTTTGAGGTGGGGGAAGATCAGCAGGTGAAGGGGAGTGGAATGAGGGTGGTGGCGTGGCAAGGGGCGGCGGCGCGCGGCGGCGAAGGCGGCGGCCGAGGGTGGTGGAGAGTGGGAGATGGGGAGGAAGGAGGAGAGGGAGGCAAGGGAAATCGAAGGCAGGGGAGGGTAGAGGGAGGTCTGCTGGGAATTTTGGAGGGTGGAAGAGTGGCTGGTAGCGGCGGAGGAGGCGGCAGAAGGGCGCAAGGCGGCGACGGGGTGAAGTGGATGTTCGGGGTGGCGATTTTGCACGCCTGGGGTGGCTCGTGCAAGGTAAATCGAGGGCTGAGGAAGGCTTGGTTGGATGGAGGGTGGTGCAAGGTGGGATTCTGGGCGGCGCTCGACCGGCGGCGTTGGGGGAGGGCGGCGGTCGACGCGTCTGATGGGGCGGCGGCGAGAGGGAGAAAACCCAGGGTTTCGGGGTTCCAAATCCCGAATCCAGGTGATCAATGGGGATATTTATAGGCAGGGTGGTCGGGCAAGGCCAAGGGGAAGAAGACAAGGGGGAGTGCAGGCACCAGGCTGGCCGGCAGGCGGCAGGTCCTGCCATGGCAGGCCAGGTCGGGGAAGGGGAGAATAAAAGGGAAAGAGAGGGGCACGCGGGAAGGGGAGAGAGGGACTCGGTCGGGGTCGAAAAGAGGAAGAAAACGACGGGAGAGAGGCAGGGAAGGACGGTCGGCGCTGGTGGCTGCCGGCGAGGATCGCGCTGCGGCGTCGACGTGCAGGCTGCGGTGCAGGTCGGGGGAGGAAGAAGACAGGCAGGGTGGACCGGCGGTCCAGGGAAAAAGAAAGGAGAGGGAGGGAATCGGCCGGTTCAGCGTGGTTGATTAAATCCGCAAGTAAAACGCGGCGTTTCGACATTATGGGGGACAAGGTGCCGCGTCGCGTTGCCCGTTTGGCAACGGCTATAAGGCCATTAATTGAGGCGCGGCGTTTCGACAGTTATGAGGGTAAAACGCGGCGTATGGGGCGCGCAACGGTTGGCGTCGCGCGACGCTGGGCCGCGGGCGGGAAGAAGGAAGGAGAGGCCAGGGGCCTGGCTCGTGCGCGAGACGGGGAGAGGAGAGGGGTTTGGGCCGGTGGGCTGGCCCAGCCGGGGGAGAAGAAAGAAAAAAGGAAGAGGAGGGAGAAAAAGGGAAAAAAGAGAGGGGAAAATAGGTAATAAATAGGATGGGAAAATTAAATAAAATAACTTATGGGTAAATTGGGGTATTTTTGGGTTGTTTATAAATTTTAATATTTATGAAATATTAATTAAATTCCTTTTTGCTTATTTTAGACTATTTTAGATAAATTTCCTTAACCTTCATGCTAATTAGAGAAACACCCAAATTTTCTTCCAATTAAATTCTTTATTATTTTCCTCTTAATATACCTTAATTAACTCTCTAAATTTTAATAAATAAATTTATATAATTAATTTTCCTAATAATTCCTTATTTGGCCATAATTTCGGAAATTAGGATTTTGGGATATTACATCACTACCCCCTTAAAAACAGACTTCGTCCCCGAAGTCTCCTGCGGCTCTCTAGGGTTAGGGTTGGGGCATTCTAATCTTCTATATTAATGCATCGATAGCTATACTTAACCTAACTACCCCCTTAGGGACGAACTAGAGATTGTTGTGCATGAGGTATAAGTTCAAATTAAATACTAAATATCAAAGATTTATACTGGGAGAATCTAATCAAAAATCTATTTATCGAAAATCTATTTTGAGAAGATCCGAAGGCTTAAAATTAATAAAAGATATATATATAAGGTACTTCAGAAACATTTTTGGGAAGGATTTACCATTGAATGTAAAGATTTATATTATTTATGGAAATACATTATAAGACCCGGAATAATATTTAGAAACCTACAATAAAATGTTTGAGTCAAATTCCAACAAATCAAGACTAATCTTAATATTTTCCAAAATCGGTTTTCCGCAAACTAAAGGCGTAGAACGGAAGAAAATTAATTTCAAAATGAGTTCTTAAATAAGTTCGGAAAATATTTTTAATTTAAACTTCCCGAAAATATTACATTCAAATGATTAAAACATCAATAAAATATCGCTTCCTGAAAGTGATTAATTACGTTCAATTATGAATTCAAAATCGTCGATAAATCCATAAACCGAATCGAAATTAAAATAATTAATTGTTTACATCAAGTTATACTAATAAATTCATTAGACTTAACAAATCTGAATCTTAAAATATACGGGTATTACATCCCTACTCTCTTAGGAAGGAACTTCGTCTCCGAGGTTCGAGAACCCTAAGTAGTGGAAACTTGACGAAACAATTGAATAAAATTAACATTTACCAAGGTAAATAGGTTAAAAGAATTTCGAAGAAAGGTAAAATGATGTTTACGAAACTAAACCAAGTAAAGTTGGATCACACAAGGCATAAGAGGTGAAATAAAAGAAAGAGAATCGGTGTCCGACAAATCAAATATAATAGAATTCATCAAGGAAGAAGCACATAGTATTTAAGGTCAAAACAAGTCACAAAACCTTGTCCTTTGAATTAAGGTCTTATAAGGGTGAAAATAATAATAATAACTTAGACTCCTTGCAACTCCAAAGGTAAAACTAATCCACCAAAATACGTTACAATCTATATCACATCACTCCTTACCCGCAAGATATACCCTAAGGTTTTTAGTCCACTAAACCTGCAAGGCTGGGGTTAACCTAGTGGGGTCACTACCCCCTTAAGGGCAAACTAGTTATAAAACTATAATCACTACCACATAAAATTCAACGTTAACACAAGTTAAGCATGTCAAATAACAAGGAAGCAAATCCGAAGACATAAATGAACAGCAAAACGCAAGGCCACTTATACTACCCAATCACACTGTCCTCACAAGCTAATCCGGATAAAAGAAGAATCACTTGAAGGAAGTTAAAATACGTTTTCGGCTAAAACGTTTATGGTCATGAGAATTGAGTCTCTAACCGAAACCCGATCCTTAACAACCAAAAGGTTTGATACCAGCTCGTGGTATCATCTTAAAAGTTTCAAAACAATTATAGGAGCAGTCAAAACACACTTCAAAATCAAATACCAAGTCCAAAAACAAAATTTACTTTCGAAAACGAGCGTGGCCGGAGGACCAACCGCTCTGATACCAACTTGTAACACCCCCAAATTTACTACTGAAAAATTTCGTTTAAATCAAAGGTTTAGCGGAAACGAAAGAATTTAAAACTGTAAACTTGGGGGTATTACCGCCACACTTAGTACCAGACCGGTTCATTCTACCGTTCCGGTACTAAGTGCTAAGGCTAAATCCGATCGTCAATAAGCACAAAGTATCATAAAACGCAAAACGACATTATCATAAATCATTAATAAGATATAAGTCCAATAGAAGTTTGAATACGCTTTAGGATTACAACCCCATAATATTTTTTTTCCTTTTAAAACATGAAACGTAATACAAAATATAGCTAACAAAGCAATTTCCAGAAAGGGTTAGTATCCGGATCACCTACTCACTCAAGTCAAGCCTTCCACCCAAATTAGTAATCGATGAAACCTGCATAGGAGGTCTACTCCCCACCATTGGTGGATCATCACAGGACCCAGTCAATCAAGGAGTATCAGTACGGGTCCAGTACTGAGTAAGGACGCAGGTGTGCTAAGGCCAAGCATACAATCATACCACATAGCATTCATAGCACATTCACATAGGCAACATGCGATAACACACAAGATAAGGCCTGAGTATGTTCCGATGATTTATTCTTTATCCTCATTAATAATAATATGTCCATTTCACGCATATTCTTTAATAGTCCATGTGAGTGCGAGAACCCCACTATTATAGCCGGTGGACCGGAAAGTATACGCTCAGGGCAGAACGCTCCTGACCACTATTATTTGCCGGTGGACCGGTCTCCAGGGCAGAACGCTCCTGGCCACTATTATTTGCCGGTGGAACCGGTCTGGCCCCGACTCACATGGTGTTTCACTGTAAGTACTTAGTGTATTTTCCTTATTTTCATTAACAGCATGTTCAATCCACACACATTCTTTAATAGTTCATATGATTGCGGGAACCCCACTATTATAGCCGGTGGACCGGAAGGTATATACTCAGGGCAGAACGCTCCTGACCACTATTATTTGCCGTGGACCGGTCTCCAGGGCAAATTGCTCCTGGCCACTATTATTTGCCGGTGGACCGGTCTGGCCCCGAATCACATGATGTTTCGGTGTAAGTGCTTAGTGTATTTCCCATGGTTTAACTTACTTACTTCGGTTTGTCGAGCACGAAATCCCCCACTATTATAGCCGGTGGACCGGAAGTATACACTCAGGGCAGAACGCTCCTGACCACTATTATTTGCCGGTGGACCGGTCTCCAGGGCACCCCGGCTCCTGGCCACTATTATTTGCCGGTGGACCGGTCTGGGCTCGGCTCAACAATCTTTCACTTTACATGATTAGTGTCTTATCCGTATCTTATTGAATCACGTCGCACCCTTGACATGCATGCGGTTGATACTCTATCTCTTTTCCCTCCAGAGGGACCGTCCCATATTTTGAGACTCGCACCTCTTCTCACACCCGACATCCATCCCCCGTAGACTTAGGTAAAGTAGCATATAGTAAGACACAAACCCCAAGGATATAGGCCATCCCAACACATATGATATCGCCTCTGCATGTTCTCATCCCTCTAGGGTTCCTCCTCAGATACCCTAATCGGACCTATGTGGCCCAACTCTTTCTTACTTACCCAAACGCTACGTTATTCTCTATCTCGCACCTCTTTCTTTATTAGGAAATTCCCCAAGTGTATTTCTTTATCTCCCAAGTTCATATGTGACCAACAAAACCCTAGTTGGCCACTCAAACCCTAATCGACCACGCCAACCCTGGTTGGCTGCACCAAACCCTAGCACTTTACTTCTTCAACAAGTAACCTCCCTCCTTTAGAAAACCCATACTCATCCTTTATATAAGTGAATTCTCACTCTCAACCCCCTACTCCTTAGGCCATTAATATCACCGTGTAATCATTAATACCACCATACAACCCTAACATCACCATGCGAATCATAATACCACCATACCAACCATAATACCACTATACAAACCCTAATACCACTGCAATCATGATTACCACCATGCAACCATTAATACCACCATACAACATTAATACCACCACAAAATCGTAAATACCATCATATAAACCCTAATACCACCATGCGAACCCTAACACCACCGTTACAACCATAATACCACCATACAACATTAATACCACCATGAAATCACAAACCCATCATACAAACCCTAACACATGCGAACCCTAATGCCACCATACAACTCTACACCACTCACCGCCATCCATACACATAAACCACCATACAACACATTATACCACCATACAACATAATACCACCATAAAATCACAATAACATCGTACCACATTAATACCCATAAAATCACAATTACCCCCATCCAACATTAATACTTCCATAAAGTCACAATACCACCATACGAACCCAAATACCGCCATAAACCATTAATACCATTATGAAATCATTAGTACCAACATGCGAGCATTGATGCCACCATTCAAACCCTAATCCCACCATACAAACTTCAAGACCCCATGATGGTTCCCAACTCATACTACTACACCATTTATCCTAACATGCATGTCCTAGAGGGCCATAGCATATTACATCATAAACATCATACATATACATATCATGCTCGCGTCATAGGAAACACATCAACACATACCTCAATCTCCAAGCTGCGCTACACATAAGACAAGTTATACACAATCATATAACACATGGCATAGCATGGCATACACAATAATCAACACATCCATGTCACACATAGCACAAGGCCATTAGCTTCGTCCTTACCTAAGGCGACGCCGGGCTTGGAGCACGCTCCTCTAACTCCTTAAGGCTTTGGTCGGGGTTACCTATAAAAGGGAAAATGCTAAGTATTAGTTTCCCCTATAATTACTATCAAACCTCATTTTAGTTTAAGGTTAGGGTTTTTATTACTAAAAAGGGTTTTATACAAAAACTAGGGTTTTTACTTTAGAATTAGTATACTAAATATTAGTAGTTAAAATATGCTTATTTTTAATACCTATTGTTACACTTATATTATTAGCCCCATTAGCCCTATTCTTATAATAATAATGTTCATGTTAACTATAGAAAAATAATGATAATAATAATAATAATAAAACTAATACTCATGACACTAATGTTTATAGTAAGAGAAACCCTAGCCTCTTTTTTTTTTTAAGGCTAAGTCTATTAATGGTGTCATATTCAAAATAATATTATTATAAGGTCACAATATTACAAGTAACTATTCCTAAGGGTGATAATGACAATATTTGTATATTCTTGAATAATAAAAGGGTTTAAATGCTTTTGATTACAACAATAAGGTAGTGATAGTAGTAATAATAATAATAGCTAATAATAGTGTCATAGCAATAGGGTTAGGGTTAATGTTAAATGGTATGGTAATAAGGTTCAAGTACTCTTCTTAGTTAACAACCAAATGATATTTACTAGGTTGAGTTAAGTAACATGGGTAAGACAAGGTAGTATTATTATTAACAATAGTGGTAAATGTGTTAAGTATAATAATAGTAGTAGTAGTAATAATAATAATAATAATAATAATAATAATAATAATAATCACAATAGTACAACCAATTAAGGCTAAGCAATACTAATAATAACCATAGTAAGGATAATAGAATAATAATAATAAAAATGTTAATACTAATACTTATAAAAATAAGACCAAAGTTAAGTATAATATACTTTAGGGTTTAAAAGAGATGTTAGTATTAGTAAGAAACAAGAACATTAATAATAATAAGGACAATAATAATGGTAATAATAATAATACTAATAATAATAATAATAATAATAAAAAGTAATAATAATAATAAAAGTAATAATATATAATATAATAATGAGTATATTAGTATAAATATTAGTAGAAAATAGTAGCAGCTATATAAAAAGGGGTTTAGGGTTTGGATGGGTGGAGAACCACCTAGGGTTGGTGGTGGTCCGGCGGCGGCGCGTGGCGGCAACGGCGGCGGCGGTGGAGGAGGAAGAGAAGGGAAAAGATCAAGGTGGTGGTTAGATGGGAGGAGAAGAGAGGAAGTTTGAGGTGGGGAAGAATCAGCAGGTGAAGGGGAGTGGAATGAGGGTGGTGGCGTGGCAAGGGGCGGCGGCGCGCGGCGGCGAAGGCGGCGGCCGAGGGTGGTGGAGAGAGGTGGGAGATGGGGGAGGAAGGAGGAGAGGGAGGCAAGGGAAATCGAAGGCAGGGGAGGGTAGAGGGAGGTCTGCTGGGAATTTTGGAGGGTAAAGTGGCTGGTAGCGGCGGAGGAGGCGGCAGAAGGCGGCGCAAGGCGGCGACGGGGTGGAAGTGGATGTTCGGGGTGGCGATTTTGCACGGCCTGGGGTGGCTCGTGCAAGGTAAATCGAGGGCTGAGGAAGGCTTGGTTGGATGGAGGGTGGTGCAAGGTGGGATTCTGGGCGGCGCTCGACCGGCGGCGTTGGGGAGGGCGGCGGTCGACGCGTCTGATGGGGGGCGGCGAGAGGGAGAAAACCCAGGGTTTCGGGGTTCCAAATCCCGAATCCAGGTGATCAATGGGATATTTATAGGCAGGGTGGTCGGGCAAGGCCAAGGGGAAGAAGACAAGGGGGAGTGCAGGCACCAGGCTGGCCGGCAGGCGGCAGGTCCTGCCATGGCAGGCCAGGTCGGGAAGGGGAGAAGAAAAGGGAAAAGAGGGCACGCGGGAAGGTGAAGAGAGGGACTCGGTCGGGGTCCGAAAAGAGGAAGAAAACGACGGGAGAGAGGCAGGGAAGGACGGTCGGACGCTGGTGGCTGCCGGCAGGGATCGCGCTGCGGCGTCGACGTGCAGGCTGCGGTGCAGGTCGGGGAGGAAGAAGACAGGCAGGGTGGACCGGCGGTCCAGGGAAAAAGAAAGGAGAGTGAGGGGAATCGGCCGGTTTCAGCGTGTTTATTAAATCCGCAAGTAAAAACGCGGCGTTTCGACGTTATGGGGGACAAGTGGGCCGCGTCGCGTTGCCGTTTGGCAACGGCTATAAGGCCATTAATTGAGGCGCGTGCGTTTCGAACAGTTATGAGGGTAAAACGCGGCGTATGGGGCGCGAAACCGGTTGGCGTCGCGCGACGCTGGGCCGCGGGCGGGAAGAAGGAAGGTAGAGGCCAGGGGCCTGGCTCTTGCGCGAGACGGGGAGAGGAGAGGGGTTTGGGGCCGGTGGCTGGCCCAGCCGGGGGAGAAGAAAGAAAAAAGGAAGAGGAGGGAGAAAAAAGGAAAAAAAAGGGGAAAAATAGGTAATAAATAGGATGGGAAAATTAAATAAAATAAACTTATGGGTAAATTGGGGTATTTTTGGTGTTTATAAATTTTTAATATTTATGAAATATTAATTAAATTCCTTTTTTTGCTTATTTTAGACTATTTTAGATAAATTTCCTTAACCTTCATGCTAATTAGAGAAACACCCAAATTTTCTTCCAATTAAATTCTTTATTATTTTCCTCTTAATATACCTTAATTAACTCTCTAAATTTTAATAAATAAATTTATATAATTAATTTTCCTAATAATTCCTTATTTGGCCATAATTTCGGAAATTAGGATTTTGGGATATTACAATTATTGTTATTACTATTATTATTATCATTAATAATTTCTCTATCATAAATGTGTTATTTTCTTACAAGGCCATCATCCCTCCAAAACCCTAGCTTTCATCATACTTAACCATTAGTGTTGGTATTATTATTATTATTACTATCATTATGGTTATTACCACTATTAGTGTTATTACTACTTAATCCAACCTTATGTGGGTATTGTACTTATATTAATATTGTTTTACAATACCTAACACCTTTACCATTATTGTCATTACTAGTATTACTATTACCATTATTCTATTTCTATTGGGGTGACAAAATATGGGATCCCTTATACTATTTATTCAAAATATGACTTTTATCGTTACTACCTCTAGGAGTGTTTTAACTTGTTGATACTACAACCATTGTATTAGTATTTTAACACTAACACCATTATTAGACTTAATCTTAAAAACGCTAGGGTTCTATTACTTGAAACATAAGTGTCACTATTAGTAGTCTTATTATTATTATTACTATGACGATGATGATGATGATGATGATGATGATGATTATTATTATTATTATTATTATTATTATATTATTATTATTATCACTATTTTACTATGAATAGCGAACACTAGTATTATAAGAATGGAACTAACAGGTCTAATAATATAAGTGTAACGATAAGTATTAAAAATAAAGATATATCGATTAGTAATACTTAGCATAATAATTTTAGAGTAAAAACCCTAGTTTTGTATAACACCCCTATTAAGGATAAGAACCCTAATCCTAAACTAGAATAAGGGTTGATAGTATTTATAAGGGAAACTAATACTTAGCCTTTTCCCCTTTTCATAGGTGACCTCGATCTGAGCCCTAAGGAGCTAGAGGAGCGCGGTGTCTACCTAGGTAAGGACGAAGCTATGGCCTTGTGCTATGTGTGATGTGATGTGTTGATGGATGATGAGTATGCCATGTTAATGTGTATTATGCATGTGTTGTGAATAACCTGTTTTGTGTAGCGCAGCGTGGATAATGAGGTATGATGTGTGTGCCTTATATTATACGAGCATGACATGTTCCATGTTTGATATTTGATGATGTGACATGATATGTCCCTCTAGGACATGGATGCTAGGGTTTTGGGTAGCATGAAATGATAATAAAAGAACAACGGGAAAGTGGACGTTTGGGAAGTTTCCATGGGGGGGACTAGATCTTGCATGGGCATGATCCTTACGCGGGAAAAGTTGATTTGGGTTGTAAGTAAGAGTTTTGGAGATCCTTAGAGCGATTGGAGACTTGGTATGAAAAATAGTACGTGAGTTGGTGTATAAGAGACCTGATTAGGGTTTTGCGAGTAAGTGGGTGTTGGGGAGTCTACAGGGAGCATTTAAATTCTGCATGGGGATGCATCTTATGTGAGGAAAGTTGATTTAGGAAGTAAATAAGATAATGTCAAAGTTATGGGTCCATTGGAGACTTGGGTGTAAAATTTTACGTGGGTCGATGTAAGGGTGTCTAAGGGACCCAATTAGGGTTTGGGAGAAATTGGGAAATTTGAAGGGTACAAGGGTAAAAATAATCAAGGAAGGATGGATTATGGGATTGAGAGTGAGAACTCACTTATATAAAGGATGAGTATGGGTTTCTAAATGAGAGAAGAGACTTTGGGGTGAAAGAGAGAGGTTACTTGTCGAGGAAGTAAAGTGATAGGGTTTTGTCGGTCACACGTGAACTTGGGAGATAAATAATACATTTGGGGAATTTCCTAATAAAAATGAGGTGCGAGGTAGAGAAAAAAGTAACGTTTGGGTAAGTAAGAAGGAGTTGGGTCACATAGGTCCGATTAGGGTCTCCGAGGAGGAACCCTAGAGGGATGAGGACATGCGGAGTCGATATCATATGTGTTGGGATGACTTATATTCTTGGAGATTGTGCCTTACTATATGCCACTATGCCTAAGTCTACGGGGGATGGATGTCGGGTGAGAAGAGGTACGAGTCTCAAATTATGGGATAGTCCTTCTGGAGGGGAAAGAAGTAGAGTATCAACCGCATGCATGTTAAGGGTGTGATGTGATTCAATAAGACATAGATAAGACATTAATTACGTAAAGCGAAAGATTGTTGAGCCAGACCCAGTCCGGTCCACCGGTTAGAATAGTGGCCAGAGGCGTCCTGCCTTGAGTGTTTATTTCTGGTCCACCAGCTATAATAGTGGTCAGAGGCGTTCTGCCCTGAGTGTTTATTCCGGTCCATCGGCTATAATAGTGGGGGATTCGGGCTCGACAGACCCAAACGAATAAGTAATTCATGGGAAAATACTAAATACTTACAGTGAAACACCATGTGAGTTGTGGCCAGTCCGGTCCATCGTTAGAATAGTGGACAAAGGCGTTTCGCCCTGGGTGTTGATTCCGGTCCACTGGCTATAATAGTGTTCAGAGGCGTTCTGCCCTGTGTGTTTATTTCCGGTTCACCGGCTATAATAGTGGGGCTCTTGCACTCACATGAACTAATGAAGAATGCGTTGAATGAATATGAATGAAGTAATCCATGGGAAAATACTAAGTACTTACAGCGAAACACCATGTAAGTCAGGGCCAGTCCGGTCCACCGGTTAGAATAGTGGCCAGAGGCATTCCGCCCTGGGTGTTGATTTCGGTCCACCGGCTATAATAGTGGTTAGAGGCGTTTGGCCCTGAGTGTTGATTTTCGGTCCACTGGCTATAATAGTGGGGCTCCCGCACTTACATGAATTACTGACGAATGTGTAAAAGGGACTTATTATCATAATGAGTAATAAAGGATAAAGCACCAAGTAAGAAATCAACCTTCCTCTTGCATGTTATTGTATGTTGTTGATGTGTTGATCATGTATCTTGTAGTGTATGTGCTGGCGTTAGCTCGTCTGTTACCTTACTCAGTACGTAGCGTACTGATCATCCGTTTCATGGGTGCTGCTCATTCCCACGAGTAGAGGGCCCATCTGACCTTGTGTAGGTAGGAGACCTTGTGTTCGATGCCTACGATACCTACGAGGCATCGGGTGGGGCCGAGTGTTGAGCCCATCCTGGTTGGGGCAGAGAGTGAGTTGGCCGAACTCTTTTACGATCCTCGCTTTCATCTATCTTAGTTTTTCGTATTTATATTATGTTCGTATTTTGGAAGCGGAACTTTTAAGTTGTAATCTTAACGACATTCTGACGATGGTTGATACCTTGTTTTTGTGGACGCTTTATGATGATGATGCATATATGTTTTGATGATTCTTATTTATGATTTCCTGGTTTAGCCTTATCGCTTAGCATCGGGTCGGTAGGAGTGAAGCGGTCCGGTGCCAAGTGTGGCGGTAACACTCCCAAGTTTATGGTTTTAATTCATTTGCCTCCGCTAAAACCTTTGTCTTTAACATGAGCTCAAGGTCTCACACTATTATAGCCGGTGGATCGGTCACTTATAGGGCAGAATGCACCTAATCACTATTATATGTCGGTGGATCGGTCTCCAGGGCACCCCGATACTTGGCCACTATTATGCTGGTGGATCGGTCTGGGACCAACTCAATAATCTTCCACTTTAAGTGATTAGTGTCTTATTCGTATCTTATTCGAAAGTATTTCGCCCTAGACATGCATGTCACCGACCTCTACTTCTATCCTCCCAAGAGGGCCCATCCCATATCTTTAGACTTCTGTGCCTCTTATTTTACCCCCGACATCCATTCCTCCTTCTATTTACTCATAATGAAATTCCAAATCCTAAGGGTATGGGTTAAACCCCATCACATTATACCATCCAAATTTTCTCACTACCACTCTCCAGGATTCTCCCTTCAAACCCTAATCGAACCTATCTGGCCCAACCTTTCTTTTATAGTCCAACACCTCTTATCATTTAGATTCAACCCAAATCCTATCACTTTAGTAACCAATCAAACATGTAACCATGAAATCCTAGTTGGCCACTCAAAACTCTAGCACCTTTCTTACGTAAGGATCATCCCATGCATACTCCATTCACCCCATACAAACCCTAGAAGTATCCCATGCAAGAGTTGCATCACTCATTCATTTTGATCATAACTTCCTTTTAATCCCCCCCTCATGGATCATGATTCATGAGATAATAAGGTCAATCTCATGTTCCCTTAGTCAACCCACTTCCCATTTATTCCTTTTTATCCTCTCACCCTATATCCTATTATTAAACATCCTAGCATGCATGTCCTAGAGGGTCACAGCATATAACATCATACAGACAACATATATAATCATCATCAACATGCCATAAGGAAGTCACATAAGCATACATTCACTCCAAGTTGCACTACAAATGATTAATCATTAGGCATAAAGTACACAATACGGTATAACATATGGCACACAAGGTATATAACCCACACATAGTTGTTCTTAGCCACATCCTTACTTGGTTTAGGTTCCAAGCTATTTCCTGCACTTATTGTGTCATCAATCACCCTTCATAATTGTTACACTTATTATATTTCCCATTTGGTTGGTTAGATTACTAAATTGCCCTTCTCCTTTGTTCTAATTACTGAATTGCCCTTTAGTTGGATAAATTACCAAATTGCCCATCTTCATTATCATAATTACCAATCTACCCTTTAGTTGGTTAAATAGTTACCAATTTGTCCCTTTAATTGGTTAAATTACCAAATTTCCCTTCTTCATTATCATAATTACTAATTTACCCTTTAGTTGGTTAAATTACTAAATTACCTTTCTCCATTATTATAAATACCAATTTACATCTCTCTATAATTATCATTATTAATTTATTCTTTTCCATAATGATAATTGTCAATTTACCTTTCTCCATTATTATAATTACTATATTGCCCTTCTCTATTATTAAAACTACCACAATACCCTTTTATTGGTTAATTTACCAAATTACCCTTCTTTGTAATCGTAATTATCCAATTGCCCTTCTCTATAATCATAATTTAATTACCAAATTATCCTTTGCTATTATTGTAATTACCAAATTACCACTTACTTCCAAATTTACCATAATATCCTTTCATTTACAAAATTACCCTGCTACCCCTTAATTCTAAATTTACCATGATGTCCTTTTATTTATAAAGTTACCATTTTACCCCTTAATTCCAAAGTTACCATAATGTCCTTTTATTTATAAAATCACCACTATACCCTCTTACTTATAAAATTACCATTTTACCCCTTTGATATAAAATTATCGTTTTACCCTTTACCTCTAAAATTACCATTGTACCCCTTACTTTCAATATTACTATAATGCCCTTTTCTTATAAAATTACCATTTTACCCTTTACTTATAAAATTAACATTTTCCCCTAAAATTACCATTTTGTCATTTACTTATAAAATTACTATGTTGCCCTTTACTTATAAAATTACCATTTTGCCTTTTACTTATAAAATTACCATAATAACCTTTTACTTATAAAATTACTATTTTATCTTTTACTTTCAAAATTATCAATTTTCCCTTTTCTTCCAAAATTACCATTTTTATCCTTTACCTCCGAAATTACCATTTCATCCATTATTTCCAAAATTATCGTTTTATCCATTGCTTCCAAAATTACTATTTATCCCTTACTTACGAAGTTACCATTTTATCCTATATTACCATTTTATCCCTTTACCTCCAACATTACCATAATACCCTTAGCTTCCAAAATTTCTATTTTGCCCTTTACATTCAAGATTACCATGGCATCCCCTTTACTTACAAAATATAATTTTATCCTTTTACTTATAAAATCATCATTTTACCCTTTTCTTCCAAAATTACCATCTTACTTCCTTATTACACCACTTTCGTTAAATTAACATCATTACATGAAATAGTAATATTAATACTCCATTCACATTATCCAACTCCACCAACTATTATATTTTAATATAATACTTATTAGCACCCCATATATATTTGGTCACATTCTTCCACAATATATATTACTAAAATGCCCCTAGGACTCACAATAATATTATTCAAGTATAAATGGTCACAATAACATAATATAACATGGATAAGTACTTAACACTTTCACTAGTAGCCAAATTATTTCCTTAGACAATATTTCCACACATAGCACATAAAATAGCATACTTTCCTTTGTATTAATCAGTACAAGCAAATATATAAATTACATTAACAAACATGTATCAAACATAATAACATATTAAAAATCCTAATTTGTTAATATACATTTATTCATGCATTTAAGTGGGGTTTAACGATTACCTTAATTACCACAAAAATCGAACCTTATGGGTATCCCGGTTAAAGATTCAAGCTTTAAATAGCAAAATAACACCTAAAAATAATGTCAATAATTATTATATTAGAAGTAGGAAATTAAAAGGATAAAACTTTATAAAAACTTAATTAATAACACACTTTATTAACTATTAATATGCCTCAATAATTAAACAAATCAATTCCCAAAACAATGTGAAACTCACGCTGCATGAACAACGTGAGCCACATGCAAGCTATATGGG
Source organism: Tamarix chinensis (assembly GCA_030549775.1). NCBI lineage: Eukaryota > Viridiplantae > Streptophyta > Magnoliopsida > Caryophyllales > Tamaricaceae > Tamarix > Tamarix chinensis. The sequence continues at coordinate 16,793,896 of CM060172.1, read as the reverse complement.
GGAAAAAGGGTTGAAGGTAGGGAGGTAGAAGAGAGGGGTGGTCACTTCTGTGTTGAGGCTTTGGAGCTAGAAAAGAGGGCAGGTGGGAGAGGATTGGAAGCAAGAGAAGGGTGCAGGAGTGAAGAGGGGGTCTAGGTGGTGGTCGGGGACAAGTTATTAGCGGACAAGGTCGGTGGAGACGGCAGCGGCGAGGCGGCTAAGGGGCTGTCGAGGTGGGCGTGGATAAGAAAGAAGGAAAAGAGAGAAGGAAAAAGAAGGGGCGAGGAGGATTATTTTGGCCAAAGGGGGTGTGGGGCTGGTAGAGGAGGTTGCATGGAGTGGCTTGGGTGGCAGAATAGGAGGCGGGACGACGGCGGAAGGAGGCAGTGCAAGGTAGCTACCGAGAAGGGAGGGAAAAGAAGAGAAACAAAGGAGGGGAGGAAGAAGGGGTTTTAGGGTGGCTTAAGGGGTGGTGTGGTGGTTTAGGGCAGTAGCAGGTTGTGGCATAAAGTGTTGTCAACAGTTGGTTAGGCAAAGGAGGCAGTGTTGCAAAAACAGGGGTGGAAATGGGAGGAGAAGAAAATGATAGAAGGAGGTTGGGGAAGGAGATGAAGGCTAAAAAATATGGGGCATGAAGGGCTAGTGAAGGTAAGAAAAAGGAGAGGGAGAGACAGAGGGAGTAGGTGGTCGGTCGGGGCTGTAGTAGGGTGGCAGGGGCGGTTGGGTGGCAGGGAGAGGGGAGGGGAGAAGTGGGAAAGGAAAAGGGGCATGCGAGATGTGTTATAGGAATGGTTTGGGTTCAAAAAGGGAAGAAAGGGACATGAGAGAGAGAGAGGGAGAGAGGGAGAGTTGTAGGAAAAATTGGTCGGCATGGCATTTGCAGGGCATGGTTCAAGCATGGACGACGAGAGCAAATCGGGGCAGAAGGTAGACGAAGAAGAGGGAAGGAGAAGGGGCCAGACATGGGAGAGGGAGAAAGGTTAGGCTGGCCCAGCTACTAGTGAAGGGAGGATAAAAGAAGGAAGGGGGCTGGGTTGGGTTGCTATGCCGGGGAGGGAAGAATGGGCTTGTGGCCCAGTCACGCAGGGAGGGAGGAAAGACTAGCCTGGTGGCCTGAAGCCAGGAAGAAAAAGAAAAGGAAAAAGAAAGAAAGGTGGAAAAAGGAGAAAGGAGAAGGAAAAGAAAAAGGGGGAAAGGAAAAGGAAAAATAGGAAATTTATAATAATTTAATTTATAAAATAATAGAGTGTATTATTTTTGGGTAATAAATTTATTTAATAATTTAATTTAATATACGGGTTTAAAAAGGATAATTTTTTGTAAAATATTAATTTGGAAAATTACGTTATTAAAATGAGTATAATAAAATAATAAAATATTTATCTTAATTTATCAAATATTCCTATCTAAATTTATATACTCAAAATCCATAAAATAAGAAAATTAAATAATTTTAAAAAAAAAACTAATTTATCCCAAATAAAGGCTATTTATTAAATTATAGGTTTTTAAAATTTTGGGGGGATAACAACAATTGATTCGGATTTGTTGATTTGGTGGTTGCTTTAATACCCTACCTTTGGTATTTAGAATTGATTTGGATTTGTAGACTTGGTAGTTGCCTCAATGCCCTACCTTGATATTTGGAATTGATTTGATTAGTCAATTATGGTCATGGATTTTGATATGACCATAATAGACTTTGAGTTGATGTGAATTGGTTAAGTATGATTGGCTATCGAGCATGAGATTTTGATGTTATATAAATTAACCCATAATTTTGTATATTGTTATAGCATGTGCTTTATGCTTTGATCATGTTTTCAGCTTATTGTGTGATTATGTATAATGTGAGCATGTTGCATCTTGTGAGCTATTATGATTTACTCAGTATGAGAAATTCGTATTGATAATACATTTGTAGACGTCTATGTGAAGGCTATAGAGTGGTATGAAGCGTATAAGAGTGGCAAGGATAAGTGGAGTCCCTAGGAAGATGTTTCATTCTCAAAATGTGTCTTTAGGTATAAGAGTTAGGGAAAACCATTATTTTACCTTCGGGTGTGGGGTTTTTTATGATCAATTTTTCTTTAGGCTCTTATGTTCCATTTTGAATTTAGATTTTTGTTTTTTTACAAAGAATAGTTATCTGTAATTTTTATCTTTATTATTACCTTTTATTTTTGTGGCTTATTTTATATATGACTTATTTTGAGCTTTAACACTCGACATAAAAAAGGGAGAGAACTGAAATTATGATAAGTATGGCATTAACACTCATTAATTTTGTAATTAACTCTTCCGAGATAAAATTTTTAAGTTGTAATTTTGGGGGTGTTATACCTAGATAGGAGAGTATTGTGTTGCCTTAATGTGCGAGTATGACCAATGTACTTTATAGATCTCTGAATTATATGGTTAGGAGGGTATTGTGTTGTTAGTGTGTGCCAGTATGATTGAAGTACTTTATATATCTCCGGGTGATCTCTTATATCTCCTCAAGTACTTAAAAGAAAAACTAACTTGTTTGATGGCCTTTGGTGTGAATTAGATTATTAGTTCATTAGTTGCTTTTGTGCACTATCTTTAGATTTGGGTGTTGGATTTTGACTATTTGATCAGTAGTCTCCTTCATGCCCTACTTATGGTTTTGGAATTTTTTTGGTGTTGTTGGTTAGTAGTTACCTTAATGCACTACCTTAATGTTTATGAGTTATGTTGTGATTGTTTTGGAATGGTTAAGTATGGTTTGGTTTCTTCCTTTCATAGAATACCCTTGGCATGAGTTGGATTATTGAGTTGTGATATGGCCAAGTGTGATAGAATTATAAGCATATGGCCTTAATGATGTTTATGTACTAACATGATTAATTGTATTTCGTTATCAAATATACGCTTTGATGTGCTTCTGTCATATTTTTCTTGTGTCACCTTCTATGCGCTCCATGTTGTATAGATTTCATTTTATGATCCTTTGTTTATTAAATGAGCAATTGTGACCTTATATGATTGTTTTGAGGGTACCGCTTGATGGATTTTGATTGAGGTTAAGAGTTAGGACTGTCTAGTATCCGGTCCAACATCTTTTGATCCGTATATCCCTTGGACTCTCATATCCCACTCGTATTTTTTTGGTTGTTATAACCTTCATTCGATCTTTTGTTATATCAAAAAGTGTAATTCAATTAGATAATCTCTTATTTATTTCTTATAATTTTTGTTCTTGATTTACGCAAAGCAATGCTTTTATTTTAACATTTACTATAAAAATGGTAGAGGAAACTAGACTTATACTAAGTGTGCCAGCAACACTATTTATTTTTAATATATTAGTTTTTACAAATAACTCTTTTAAACAAAACAAAAAAATTCAAGCTCTAAACAATATGGAGTGTTATCGTATGTTTGAAAGCTCTTTAATTTACTGTAGATTCAAATCAAATGATTGGCCTATGTGTCTTCTCCGTATGCTATGGTCTATTTAGATTGAAGTAAATCAGGATGAGGACAAATATTAAAAATTAATCTAGTTGAAAGGAATAGAGGTGAATCGGGCTAGTTGTTTTAAAATAATATTTGGATGATATTAACCTAATATGGGTAAATCAAAGTGAAAATTTTAAAAATCTCATTTGAATTGAGGTGAATGAAGGTTAAAAAAAAGATAAATGAAGGACGAGACATAGAACAATGTGAGAGTAGACAAGAAAAGGAAGATAATTCCATTAATATAAATTAGGAGCATTTTTGTCCGATCAAGTAAAACTAATATTTATATGTTAACATTCACATGTATTATCCTCAAAATTGGGGATTAATAAAAATGAGGTTAATTAGAGTAAACGGAGGTTAAACTTTAGCTCCGATTCAACTTCTTGAGATTAATAAAATTGATATCCAAATGGGATAAATCAATCCCCTTTTATTCCAAAACAAACAGACTATTAGAGTACTGTATGGAGTGTTGGGGGTGTAATGAGGAGGGTAGGGAGAGTGTCATTTATCATTTTTGATAATTCATCTTGACAAGTATTAAAGATTCATTTAAATGGTAAATAATTGATTTTTTTTAAAGTATTTAAGATTTAACGATTAAATTGAATGGAGAATTAGATAAAACTTATTATTATATGAAGTGTTTCTTAAAATTTATGGTTGTTTAGTATATTTCACCTAAATTTAGGATTGTATATTATATTTTTTTAAATTATTATTAATACTACCAATAATAAATATAATAATAATAGTAATTAGAATAACATTTTAAAATTTATTATTATTAATATGATAATAAAAACAACAACAATAATAATTATAAACAAATATAATCATTATAAATATTCTTAATAATTGGAATATTATTAGTTTAATAAAAAAAATAAGTTTACAAAAATAATAGCAATTATAATCATCATAATAATAATTATAGTTATAAAAGAAATTATTATTGTAATAAATGAATCATTATAATTATTATTGAGTATTATTAATAGTAATAATAATTATCATTATTTGAGGAGGTGATTTGAAAATAAAACCTAGAAAACCTAGGGCATAGAGACCACCTTGGACCCTTTTATCATAGGTCCCCACCTTTTTTTCTTAGACAATGAACATGGTGAAGACCAAAAAGTAGTACCGTAAGTAGTAGGGATGGCAATGGGTCGGGTCTGGATCGGGTCCAGCCATATCCAGACCCGGACCCGTTTATATTACCTAGATCCAGACCTGACCCAGACCCGTCGGGTCTTAAAAGTTCAGACCCAGATCCAGATCCATCGGGTCTAGCGGGTGAACGGGTCCTAAACGGGTCCTAAATGGGTCTGGTTATTTTTTTAAAAAATAATTAATAATCTATACTAATACAAATACATTTATGTTTTATATAACTTAATGTGTAATTTTTTTGTTAAAAACAATCATCTAAGTGAAAAACTAAATATATTAAAATAGTTATATTAACTTTTCAAATAGTATTTTAATACTTTCAGTAGGGATGTAAATGGGGCGGGTTTGGGCGGGTATACCCATATCCGCATCCGTATCCGATAAGAAAATCCGTATCCGTACACGAATCCATATCCGTTAACATATCCATATCCGTATCCATTGGATATCCGTTACTCGACGGATTATCTGTTTACCCGTTAATGGATATTATCCGATGGATAAATCTATCACCCGACAGATAAACTCATTTAGAGTTAAGCTAAATGATACTTTAATTTATACTATATTTATTTTAAAATTAAGGGTAAAAAGGTAATTATATATCGAGTAAACGGGTACTGATATGGATACGGGTATGGTTACGAGTACGGGTATGGATATCCTATACCTGTATCTGTACTCGAATCCGACGGGTATTTTTTTCCATCATCAATATCCGTTGGAAAAAATCCATAGGGTTTCGGGTAAAATCCACTCCGTTCATATCCCTAACTTTTAGAATATAATGTTATACATATTGTTTATAAAGTAAGTATACAAAAATAAAATTAAAAAAAAATGAATAAGGAGCTTATATAAAATTAAGACAATAATGACAAACATAATATTAGTATGTATATATATATATATATATATATATATATATATATATATAGACACACACACACACACATATGTATATTAAACGGGTCTGGGTCTAGAACTGGACCCAGACCCAGACCCTTTAAGATATATTGGACCCACCCGATCCAAACCCGTCAGGTCCAAAATATGGACCTAGACTTGCTAAAAATAAGGCGGGTCCACTAGGTCCGAGACCCGTGAGTCCTGGATGCCCTAGTAAATAAGTAGCGGTTTGGTCGGTTCGAGTTATGTAAGTCATAACTTAGTAAGTAGAGTGGCAACGGTCATTTGGGTTGGGCTAGGGTTGGGCTGATATAGGTCGGGTCCACTTTTGTCTACTATACAATTGAGTTGGGTTCGGGTTCGGTTCGGGTTCATGTCTAATTCGGTTTGGGTGTGTTTCGAGTTATGTTGCATTGGATCAGGTTTAGGTTCGATTCAGGTTAATTGATGGGTCGGGTCGATGCTAGGTTCTTTGAATTTCTCGGGTTCGGGTCTATTTTGGGTTTGACTCAGGTTTATAGAATTCAGGTTAGGTTTGGGTTCGGGTCACTATATGGGTCGGATGTGAATCGGATCACCTAAGTGTTAGATCTATTGAGTTTTTCGAATTCGGGTATATTTCGGGTCTATAGATTTTGTGTCAAATCAGAAAACTCAAATTAGGTGTTATTTATAACAGTATGAATCATGATCGAGAATGAGTTTGAACATAAAAATTGGAACTTGTACGAAATAAAATAAAATAAAATTATTTTTAATTTTTACAAAATTAACTTTAAGTATTTTTAGAATACTAATAAAATCTTTGAACACACCACCATCACAATTTAAAATAAGAGAGTTTACATTTCTCACCTTCCCTTAATCATTTATGCCTTTCCTTTGATTTTGATTTATTATATATATAAATATATAATATATAAATATATATATATATATAAATATATATATATATATCCATTTTGCTTTTGTAATTTTTAGGGTTTTGATGAAAATGAGACTGCATACACTTATAATGAAAAGACAAAGTTGGATAAGTATCTAGATTATCCAAGAATGGACCGCAAAATCAAGCTGAACATTCGTGACTTTTGGAGAGAGAACGAGTCTCAATATGGAGAGCTTGCATATCTAGGTAGGGATATTTTAAGTGTGCCCCTTACAACTGTTGCATCATAATCAACTTTTAACATTGAAGGTAGAGTTTTAAATAAGTGGAGAAGTTCGTACTTGCCTAAAAATATTGAAGCGTTGATAACTACTTGTAGTTAGTTGTATGGTTTTGAAGGTAGTGTTTTTAAGGCTTTTATTAACTTCTTTGTTTCTACATCATAGTAAATTTCTATTGTGTTATTGTTTATCTAGCAATTGAGGAAGATGAATATGTTGGTTGTAATGTGGGGTGGGATGGAGCTAACCCCCCTACTAGACATCCTTAATAACATCCATAGGTACTATTTTAATTCTTTATATAATTGATAGTTAAGTTTGTAGCTTTTATCCAAATGGAGTGTATTTAACTAAATGTTCTTTCACTACAGGGAGGACTACACTGATATTTTTGAAGAGGTTGCGGGAGTTTTTTATGTTGTAAGTTTCATAGGTTGCTTTTAGTAGTGATATTAACTTTAATAGGTGAAAGTTTACATCTTTATATGTTGTAGTGAGAAGGATTTTAGTGTTGCAAGTTTTATAAAAACAATTTTCTGAATTAATGATGTGGCTTCTTTGATCTTATACAGGTTGTATTGTTAGCTATTGTCCTGTTATTATCTCAACCAAATCTTCCCCTAACAAATAAAGGGGTTTGGGTTTGGAGTTAAAAATGGGGTGATATTGTAATACCCCAAAATTTTCAAAAACTTATATTTTAATAAATTACTTTTATTTGGAATAAAATTTCTTTAAAATTATTTATTTTAATTATTGTATGGATTTTAGAGTATGTAAATTTGGATAAGAGTATTTAACAAATTAAAAATAAATATTTTGCTATGTATCATATTATTTTATTTGAATAATTTTCCAAATTAATATTTTACCAACTTTATCCTTTTTAAACCAATATATTAGATTATAAAGAATGAAATTATTAAATTAAATAATTTATCAAGAATATTACATGTTATGATTTTATAAATTAATTTATTTCATTTTCCCCATTTTCCATTCCCTTTTTCCCTTTTTTTCCTTTTCTCCTCTTCTTTTTCCCTTTTCCCCCTCCCTTGGGCCGCCCGGCCAGGCCAGCCCTCCCTACGCATTGGGCCTTCAGCCCGCTTCTGCCCTCATTTCCCTCTCTCGTGCCTGACGCACGTCCAGCCCGTCCCTCCTTCTTTTTCCCCTGGACCGGCCGGCTCATTTTTTTTTCTTTCTTTCCCTACGCTGGTCCAGCCGCCCGCCCAGTCTCCTTCTTCCCTTCTTCTTCTCCCACGCCTCGACTTGCTCCCGTCCTCCATGCACACCCGACCACTGCCGCCGCCTGCCACCACGCCTGCCCCTGCTACTCTCTCTCTCTTCCCCCGTCATTTTCTTCCCTTTTCGAGCCAAACCGGCTCTTGGACCACACCTCGCGTGCCCCTGTTTCTTTCCTTCTTCTTCCCTGTCTTCCCCTGCCAACCGACAGCCCTGCCACCACACCGCACCACCGATCGGCCGCCTGCTCCCCCTGCCTCACCCTCTTCTTTTTCTTACTCTCACCAGCCCTTCATTCCCACATTTTTCGAGCCTATCATCCCCTTCCTGAGCTCCCTCCTCTCTCTTTTCTCCTCCTCCCATTCGCTCCCCGTTTTTTTTATTTCCGCCGCCCTCCGCCGCTCGAACCACCAAGCCCAGCCCCTGCGCCGCCTACTGCCACCACCTACTACCACCCTGCACCACCACGAGACCCCCCAAGCCCCTTCGAGCCCTGCACTTCCTCCCTTCTCCTCCTCTTCCTTTTTCTCCCCAGTTTTCCCCCTTACCACCGAGCCTCCTGCAACCGCCGCTTCCGCCACCTTCCGGCCACCTCTACCGCCACCCAACCCACCGTTCGACACCCTGCAACCCCCTCTACAACCGCCATGTCTTAGTTGGCCGAAACCAACTCTTGCACCCCTCCATTTTCCCCTCTCCTTTTCCTTCCTTCACAACCCCTTTCCCTCGACCCATCTTGGCAGCCAACTTCGCCGCCTCTCCGCCGCCGTATCCGCCGCCTTGAGCCGCCGTGAAACCACCCTTAGCCTCTACCTACAACCCCTCTTCACTTCTGCACCATTCCCCTGCCTTGAAACCTACCCCAACCACCTTCTTTTCTAGCCTAAATACCCTAACCCGAAAATAATGGATTTTGCTCCCTTCACCCTCTTTGAGCCTTTTTCCCCCATGGTTTTTGCATGAAACTCACGCTGCCCATGCAGCGTGAGCTCCCCCTTATTTTGGAATTTGTTTGGAAATTTTTTGAGGTATATCCATATTTAATTAAAGTGTATTATTATTAAATAAATTTGTTTCATAAAGTTTTATCCTTTTTAACTTCTTATTTCTAACAAATATGATGGATATTATTTTTAGGTGCTGAGTTGCTAATTATGCTTGGTAAGATTTGATATTTTGTGGAATTAAGGTAACCGTTAATCCTCCCTTAAATATATGGAAAAACGTATGCTAGCACATTAAGGGTTTAGTATGATTTTATGCATGTTTTGTATGCTTAGCATGATATGTATATGGTTTCTTATATTGTTTGATAAAAAGGGAAAAGCATGATGACTTTTGTGCCATATGTAGGTATGTTAATTAAGGAAGGAGTTTGATTATGGATGGAAATGTTAAATACTTGTTTATGATGTATCATGTTGCTAATGCATGAATGATGTTATTGTTTAAGGGCATTTTAGTAATTATGCTTATGAGGTATGTAAATCAATGTATGTAGTTGCTAATGAGTATTATGTTGAAAAATGACAAGTTGGTGGACTTAGATGATAAAAATGAAGTATTAATATCATTATTTTATGTAGTGTTAGTAAATTCATAAAAATGGTGAATAAGGGGGTTGAATGGAAATTTTATAAGTGAAAAGGGTATTTCGGTAATTTTTGAGATAAAAAAATAATATGGTAATTTTATGATTAAATGGCCAAATGATAATTTCATAAGTAAGTGGTAAGAATGGTAATTTTGGAAGTAGGGGTAAAATAGTAATTTTGGATGAAGGAGGGCATTATGGTAATTTTTCAAGTAAAAGGGCATTATGGTAATTTTGGAGGTAGAGGGGCAAAATCGTAATTTCATAAGTAAAGGGTAATATGGTAAATTTTATAAGTGAATGGTGAAGTGGTAATTTATAAGTAAAGGGCAAAATGGTAATTTTGGAAAGGAAGGGCAAAATGGTAATTTTGTAAGGAAAAATAAAAATGGTAACTTTGGATGTAAAAGGGTATAATAGTAATTTGTAAAGTAAAAGGAGTGTTATGGTAATTTTATAAATAAAAGGGTATTGTGATAATTTTGTAAATAAAAGGATATTATGGTAATTTGAAAGTAAGGGGTAAAAGGGTAATTTTGAAGTTAAGAGGATATTTATGGTAAACTTGGGAATAGGGGTAACTTGGTGATTTTAAATATGGAGAAGGGTAAAATTGGTAATTATAATTATGAAGAAGGGTAAATTAATTATGAGGAAGGTTAATTTGGAATTTATGATAATTGAAAAGGGTAAATGGCAATTAAAATAATTGAGAGGAGTAAAATGGTAATTATGATAAAGAAGAAGGGTAATTTGGTAATTTATCCAACTAAAGGGGCAATTTGGTAATTTAGCCGATTAAAGGGTAAAGTGATAATTATTTAACCAACTAAAGGGGCAAAATAGTAATCATGATAATGAAGGAAGGTAATTTAGTAATTTATCCAACTCAAGGGCAATTTAGTAATTATAACAAAGGAGAAGGGCGATTTGGTAATCTAACCACCCAAATGGGGAAATATGATAAGTGTAGCAATTATGAGGAGTGAATGGTGATTTAAAAAGTGTAGGGGATAATTTGGTAACCTAAACCGTATAAGGGGTAATTTGGTAATTATGTAACCTAAAGGGTAGTACGGTAATTTGGCGAGTAAGGAATGGATACTTAACAATTATATAAGTAAAGGGAAAATGAGTAATTTGTACCCAACATGTCTTTGACATTGTGGAACATCAATATGATTAAATCATGCCGATTAGCCAAGTAAGAGTATTTGATAATTAGTATGGCCTTAATGGTTTCTCTGTGGTATCCTGGATAATCATCTGAATAAGAAATGACTAATGATATCGGAACGATTGAAAGTGAATAAGTATCTGATTATCGTGCTTTTCGTGATCACCTTAATTAAGACACTATTACTTAAAGTGAAAGACCTCGAGATCGGGAATGGTGACTCCTTAGGGGTCGCTACCCTAAGGACGTGGTTTAGTCCACGATTATTCTGGTATTTGCTGGTGTGCCTTTGTGCCCCAGCCAGGCCCTATATCTTACTCTTTCTAGCTCTACGGACCTAGTTAGGGGGTATGCATACTTATGGATTAGGTGTCCTTGTCGGTAGGGTATTGAGTTAGCTTTATGCACCAGTACGACCAGGGTACCTTTGCGTCCTTGGGTTTATGGTTGAAGGGTACTGAGTAGCTGGTATGCACCGGTACGACCGGTGTACCTTTGTGTCCCGGGTTATCGATCTCCCATTCGAGGCAAATAAATATGATTGATGTGCTGATTAAAGAAAAGGAAAGATACTATTATTGAAAGTGGAATATTAATGAGTCGGGCCCAGATGATTATGATATTGAGTACCGGTCCACCGGTTATAATAGTGGTCCAGGAGCGTGTTGCCCTGGTATGAGATATTGAGTACCGGTCCACCGGATATAATAGTGGTCCAAGAGCATGTTGCCCTGGTATGAGATATTGAATACCGGTCCACCGGATATAATAGTGGTCCAGGAGCATGTTGCCCTGGTATGTGATTATGAGTACCGGTCCACCGGTTATAATAGTGGCCAGGAGCGTTGTGCCCTGGATGATGATTTTATATATATTCCGGTCCACCGGCTAAAATAGTGGGGGTCCCGAGCTCAATAAAATCAGTTATGTATGTGAATAAGGTTATGGAAAAATACTAATCACTTATAGTGGAACACCATGTGAGTCGGGGCCAGACCGGTCCACCGGCAAATAATAGTGGTCAGATGCATTTTGCCCTGTGTATTTACCTTCCGGTCCACCGGCAATAATAGTGGTCAGAGGCGTTCTGCCCTGTGTGTTGATTTCCGATCCACCGGCTATAATAGTGGGGTTCTCGCACTCACATGGACATAAAATATGATATTGATTGAATAATAATGGAATAATGGCTTAAGGCCAGAATATATTGATCTTACACTATGACATGGCTTAAGCCCAAAGATATCGATCGTGAATTATAACTTGTGTTACATGTTATTGTTATGTATGCACCTCTCATTATTTATGTGCGTAACTTGCATTATGTGCCGTATGCGGGCCTGTCTTTAAGTGTGGTATTAAAGGGTTACTCAGTACCATAGTACTGAAGGGATTCCCTTTATGGGGCCCCTGCCTATTCAATGGGCAATGCCCTTGCAGGTATTTTCAGGTGCTACTCAAGTGGGTTACGGGAAGGAGAGTAAGGAATTTTCCGGTATTGTTAGCTTGTTCTCTTTCTCATTTAAATTCTTGGTTTTAAATATTAACGTTGTTAAAGTAACCACCATTGGTGGATTGTATTCCTGCAAACGATTTGATGCGCTACTTTGATTTATGTGTGTTGAGTTTCTTTCAGAATGTATTTTACTTTCCTTAGCCTTAGCACTTGGTACTGGAACTTCCCAAAATTCACATTTTATTAATCTGCTTCTGCGAATATCTTTTAATAAAACGAAATTTTTCAGTAGTGAATTTTGGGGGTGTGACAGATATTATCTTTTTTTCTTCTTCTTCTCATTGTTATATAAGCCTCAGATTAAGGTGTGTGACTTGTTGGTGTGATGTTTGTGTAACAACATATATGGTGATGGTTAGGTGATGTCTTTCTCTTAGTATTATAAATGTCCTATAAGACATCTTTTTTCTTTTGGATTGTAAATTTCTTCCTTTCTAGTTAGTATTTTTTGGTTACTTACCTCAAGGTCAGGGCTTCAATCAAAGAGAGGTATTCACCTTCATCCATTAAAGAGAATATCAAGTATTCATTGTAGGTGTGTTATCAATGCTCTAGTTTTCTTATTTACACTTGTTTGGACTTTTATTGTGTTTATTTGTTAGTAATTATCAGCATATTTGATATTATTGTGTATTTTGTATAGGGATGTAAACGGGGCGGGTTCGGGTCGGGTATACCATACCCGTATCCGTACCCGATAAGAAAATCCGTACCCGAATCCGTACCCGTATCCGAACGGATATCCGTTGACATATCCGTATCCGTATCCGTCGGATATCCATTACCCGACGGATTATCCGTTTACCCGTTAATGGATATTGTCCAACGGATAAATCCATTACCCGACGGATAAACCCATTTATAGTTAAGCCAAATGACAATTTTAACCTTAATTATACTATATTTATTTTAAAATTAAGGGTAAAAGGGTAATTATATATCGGGTAAATGGGTACGGATATGGATACGGGTATGGTTACGGGTACGGGTATGGATATCCCATATCCGTATCCGTACCCGAACCCGACGGGTATTTTTTTCTATCCTCCATATCCGTATCCATATCCGTTTATCCATATCCGTTTAAGTATCCGCCGGATAAAATCCGTCGGGTTTCGGGTAATACCCGCCCCGTTTACATCCCTAATTTTGTATCATACAGTGAGTGTATGATGAAATGTTGAATTTGATTGTTAGGTTCTCATGAATCATTAATACAATACCATATCACTCTTCTTCTTCTTCTTCTTCTTCTTTTAGTATCACTATTTACTTGAGTTTTTTTGTATTCATTATCATTTGCATTTATAATGTTTAGAAAATTATTTGTAAAGAACTATATTTGAGGATCAGCTCACCTATATTAATTGTTTTATTTTATTTTATAGGAATGCGAGTTGGCACATCACCTCACACGACACAGCTACACAAGCTCCATCATGTTTGAAGTATTCTATGAGTTCAAGTATTGAAACCATTTAAGATCGATACTTTGTGGCCTTTCACATGTATGGCTGTTTTTATAATGTATTTTGTGCTAATTTTGTTCCGAGGGACAAGAATGGAATGTTACTGATGTATATAGGTAATGCAATAGATTATGAAGGTTATATTGGAGTATCTGGCCACCTTATATCATAGATATTCATTACTTGGATTGTATATCCCATCCAATTAGACTTTTTCTAATATATATTGTATATATACTACTATAATCTATAATGGTTCTAAAATTGAATTGAAAGGTTATGCTCATAAGTTCTAGATTTTATAAGTTTAATGAACTGTCATTAGGTTTTTATTATTATAGTCCAGAGTGTCGAGTTTAAGTTGTAGGAAGTTATCAAATAAAGTGAAGCAAAAATATAAATTTATGCTTATAAATGTTTGCATTTATTTACATTGTTTCAAAAATTGATAAGAATATGGAGTTAAAAATATCATATATGAATAAGAAGGATCAATTATCAGTTCAAGTCTAGTTCGGGTTAGTTCAGGTTAAAGTTAGAGTTCGGATCGGTTCGGGTTCGGGTTAGAGTTTGGATCGGTTCGTGTTTGAGGTGTGCTCGGATCGGGTTATTATTAAGTTTGGTCACTTCGGTTCGGGTCAATTTAGATTCGGATCATTATCGGGTTAGTTAAATTCGGGTCGGGTTCAAATTGAATCGGGTTTCAAGTTAGGTTATTCGGATTGGATCGGTCGGGTTGGGTTAACTTTGCCAGGTCTAACCCTAAGTAAGGGGCTGCAACAATTGAGTTTGACCTGAAAATTGGACCAGACCTGATATGCTGAACGTTGGTCTAAACCAATAATATTTTGAATCGATCTTTGGTCTACAATTCAATAAAGACTTGACTAAGAGGCAAGACCGCAAGAGGTAATCAGTCTGCTTTAAAATTTGAATATTTTTTTTTCATGGGACACGACACGATCCCACCAGGCCACCACTTCCACACCACAACTCACATTTCCTCAGCCCACGCACTTTCACTAACCAACTTTCAATTCACCGTTTTTTCTTTCCAGTCTTGAAGACGATTCGTCAAGTCCTGGTCCTCGCTGTTGTTGAGGCGTCGTCAAGGTCCAAGCATCACGCACCGACGTCCGACAACGCACCGACGACGACACTTGCAAAACTTCGCTGTTTTTTCGGTCGTCTTTGTCCATATGTTCATTTGGTGGTCTTGTCCCGACCTCGTATTTTCCTCGGTGTCTGCTGGTGCTATTCTTCGTCTTCAGAATGTTCCAAGTCCTCTTTTAGTGAGAATGAAATCTCAATTTCTACTCTCTATTTGTTATGTAAGATCCTTCGACATTCAATTTAATTATCTTCTTCTCTCGTTTATTTCGGTCTGTTTTCCCAATCTCTGGATTCATCTCTAGATTCCAATCTGTGGATCGCCAAAACATTAAGCCGAGGTAATTTGACTATTTTCTGTCCCTTCTTGCTAGTTCAATACTCGTTCATTCTAGTTGAATGTTTTGGCAATATCATATATTATGGGTTGACGATAAATTGATAAGATACTTATTAATCCAATACAGATTTAGTGATATTATTCTCTTAAGATAAATTTATTAAATAAATTAACTAAGCGAGACCATCTGATCAAGTACTTTTTCTTAAGCAGGAAAACAAATGTTGATAAAGTATTGATTGATAATAATGCCAAAAAATGAATTAGATAAATAATGATCTTAGTTAGAGATTAGGAGTGGTTCCATGTTGATGTTTGGGACTTTGGGTCAGACCCCCTAACCTTGTATATTTTGGCGAACAACACTAGTTATAAATTATACTCTTTTAGTATTGTTTATTTTAACAAAAAGTCAAAAAGTACTATTTCATTAACTCAATTTTCATGCAATATAAGCACGTACATAGTAATATGATTTATTAGGTAATTAATTGATAGTTTGTATTATATAAAATTGCTACTAAAATATTAATTTTGACTTTTGTAACAGATGTCGAGTTTTATTCAATCCAAAAAGCGGTATAGAATTACTTCAGAATCTATACAGGCCACATAAGGAAGTCATCTAATAGTGGGTGAGATGGATGAAGCAATAAAAAGAAATAGAAGCCCCAGAACTGCAGAAGAGCGTGCAACAAAAAACAAAAGGGGGTGCTGATTTGTGGATAAAATGAATATAAGAAAAGTTATATAATAGGTTGCTTTTTTGGTGTACAGGGATGATGAAGATCATATTAGGGGTAGAGTGAAAATATTTTCCTAAGACTTTTGTTGTTGATGCCAACATCAATGGCACTAAGACTCTAAAATAATAAAGGTAACGACAAGCAAACTATCTTATGACTTGAATCCTTAGATTCTAATTGTAAAACACCCAAATTTACTACTAAAAAATTTCGTTTTAAGCGGAAATGTATAATCAAATATTTAGTTGTTACCACTGTAATTGATATAAGTTTGGCTTACCCCACCATCCTTATGTCAATCATAAGGCAAAACGATTAGAAAATTTAAAACATGATTAGAAAGAGACGAGACAACTTATAATAACATCAAATAAGTGTTTGGAGATCAACATTGATTACAATATCAAAATATAATAAAAAAGGATCCCATGGAACTAAGAGTCAAAAATAGTGTTCGGTAAAACTATCATTCGGATAACATGACTCTATACCTAAACCCTGATATGAATGAATCATTCCTCCACATATATCACAACAAAGGCTGTGAAATCATTCACCCGATCCTCATTGACCTGCACATAAACATCTAGATCGTCTACTCGTTGGATTGAGCAACATCCATGAAACAGATGATCAGTATGCTACGTATTGAGTAAGGTAATAGTACAATCAAGTAGGGTAAAAGAATTATTATAAGAAAATCACATATGTACAAATCAAAGAATGTTAGATAACTACTAATTCTAAGTCTTTCATTAGATATACCATATTCCAATTTTTTTATTTATTTATGTTGAGTTCAGGGATCCTACTATTCTTAAACCGATGGAATGGTCTAAAACACCTATTGAGGATAACACACCTGAGCCACTATTATTATCCGGTGGAACGGAACCAACACCTCTCAGACTAAAATACTCCTAAGCCACTATTTATTAAACCAACGAAATAGTTTGAAGCACCTCTCGGGGATAACACACTTGCGCCACTATTATTATCCAGTGAAATGGACTTAACACCTCAGTCTTTACTCACGTAGTCTTTCACTTTAAATGATTAGTATCTTTCCATTTATACTTTAAATCTTAATTATATTTTCATTTACATTGAGTATGGGGCCCCACTATTATTAATCCGATGGAATAGATTGGAGCACCTCTCGAGTATAATACACCTAAGCCACTTTCATTATCTAATGGAACAGAGCCATAGAAATACCTCAGCCCGACCCAAGTGATCTTTCACTTTAAATAATTAGTATTTTATTAAGATTTGATTGTATATTATCATGCCGAACTCAATACATACAATTAAACACCTAAGTATGACCATGTAATTATCTTCAAATGACCATAATACCCTTAGGGTAGGCAAGGCAATCATATTCTCCCAAATCCTTATAAAACCAAAAGCATATACATTCCCAATCATTATTCAAAGTACATATCCTTAGTTTTCCATATATATCTTGTGTCCTATATTATACCCAAACATGTGCTTACATAATTTCATTACTCTCAAGAATATCATTCCATAGTATTTCCATAATTAAATTATTCAATATAACATACTAAAGACAAAAGCATATACAAAGATACAAGCATCACATAAATCCCTACCTATGACATGTATCCTTATCGACAAGGACACTAGGTTCTATGCACGTAAATCCTATACATCATCCGAGATCAAAGATCACCTATGAAAACAAGATAAAATATGATTAGGATCAGAGGTTAAAAATTAAGAGTGAGATTATGGTAGAGAAGGATAAAAATGAAATTTATTGGAGTTAAATGGAAACTTGAATTGTATGGAAGTGTAGACTAATGTATGGTAGAGCTATTGTTAAATTTTGGTGGGGTTTAGCTAAAATGAGAAGTTGTACGGCCAGACGGTGCAAGAGTGGCATGACTGTGCATAAAGAGTGCATAATAGGTCAAAGAAAGAAAAGACGCATGGCCATGCATTGCAGGAATTGCATGGCTATGTAGCATTAGGATGAGATGAAATAAAACACACGGCCATACGATGCAAGAGTTGCACGGCTTTGTAGTAGGGGATTTGAGCGTTGCATGACCGTACATAGGTCATGGACAAGTTGTGTACTCTGAAAATCTATGACAACCCAGGGGAAGGAGAAGGGAAAAGAGGTGGTGGTTGGCGGCGATGGCTGGCGACGATGAGTGGGAAGGTTAGGGTAACCTTGGTGTTCAGTCCACCGGCCAAAAGGTGGCTAGTGGTGGCTTAGGTGGTGCTCAGTGGTGGATTGGGTGTTTCAAATGCCAAAAATAGGGAAGAAGGAGGAAGAAGAAGGAGAAATGACAAGGAAGAAGAGAAGAAGGTCGGGGAGCTGATGGATGATAATAAAATAGAGGGTTGAAGGGGTATTTATACTAGTACGGTGGCGTGTCTTGGAGGAGAAAAAAAGGCAGCGTGATGATGATGACAACGAATCTACCGAGAAGAAGAAAGAAGAAAGAAAATGATAGGGGTTATGGTGATGGTTAAGAGGGATAGGAGTCAGGCAAAGACATGATAAGAAAATGTGCAGGGGAGGAGAAGATAGGGAAAAGAAGAGAGAAGGAGGAAGAAGTGTGGAAGGGATGTGATGGGGCCATGAAAATAAGAAGAATAAGAAGAATGGAACGAGGGAGTGGCAGGACTGGCAGGGTGATGGTGAGAGGAAGCATATGGGAGGTGCATAGGAAGCAAAACTCCTCACGCCATAAAATTGGCATAGGAGAAGAAGGAAAAAGAGATGAAAAGAAAAAGGAAGAAAAGGAAAGGAAGGAAGAAAAGAAAAGGAGAAATAAAAGGAAAAGAGAGAACTATTAGGGGATTAGGATTAGATTAGGAATTTTAAGATTAGCCAAATAATTTGGATTAGCAAAAAATTTTAGTGGGTTTTAGTTTTAGTTTATGACTTTTAGTTTATTCAAATCAAGGTTTAGGTTTCAGTTAACATTTTGAGATTAAAAAATTTGGTTAAGGATAATAATAAGACTTATTGAGAATAGAGTCAAATTAGGGCTAATGACATATGATTAGGTTAAGCAAATTTTTTGGTTATTACACTAATACTGAATAGGCCTAAGATAGTAAATTCAAAATTAAAATGTGAATCTTGATGAAGTTAGAGAAGCATCAACTGAAATGATCATTATAGATGAATTTCCATTTAGATTTATAAAGAATCTTGGTTTTAGGTGTTTGTGTCTATTGCATATCATACTTTTCATATGCTTTATTATATTACTATAGCTCGCGATTACTATGAATAATATATTGATGAGTAGGTGAAGTTGTTGAGAAACTCTTTGTAAAAGGGTTTGTGTGACTACAACTACATGGATGTCAATCCAAATAATCAATTATGTGTCTGACTACCTATTTTATTGATGATAAAAGGAGACTGGATAAAAATGATTTTTTTTCATATTTTTAGTCATAAGAGAGAGGCTCTTGGTATGGCTTAACTTCTTGGGATTTGAGTGAAAGATTGAGCATTGTGATAGTTGATAATGCTAGCTCTAATGATGTTGCATGCCTTTATCTGAAAAACACGGTACAAAGATTCAATGGAGCTATTGGTGATGATAATTATTTGTATATAAGATGCATATCACATATTATAAATCTTATTGTTTATGATGGTTTAAAGGGTCATGTATTTTGTATTGAGAAAATTAGGATTGTTATTAAGTTTGTTAGAAATTCTCCTTCAAGATTGATATTATTCAAACAACAAGTGGATAAATGTATAATTGAATGCAAGTTTTCCTTCTCTCTTGGCATGCCTACTAGATGGAGTTCAACTAGTATAATGATAATCACAACTTTGAATTATAAGGTTATTTTTGGTATAATAGAAATTCCTAGGTATTTTGAAGATTCTGATAATGAAGGGCCCCTTTGCGATGATGACTGGGAAAATTTGGAATACCTAGTTATCTTTTTAAAGAAATTCTATGAGTTTACTAATTGCGTCTCTAGTTCTTTATATGTAACACATACCATTCTACTTTTCGAAATTTGTTATACTTTTAACTTGATAAAGCAATGGATATATAGTGATGATGATGGTTTTAGAAGCATGCTTAAAAAAATAAAATTAAATTCAATAAGTATTAGGGAGATATTGATAAAATGAACATGTTGTTCTATTTAGATGTGATTCTAGATCCAAGGCTCATTTTTATGGGTGTGAAACTTGTTATTGGTAGATTATATAAAGGGTGACTATGAGAGATCATAGCTACTAAGGTGAAAACAATGTGCATATGACTTGTTTGAGGAGTATAGAAATCTTTATGCACCCGTGATAGATGAGAGTATACAAAGTAATAGGTTAAAAACAAGGAGGATAGTTACTTGTGAAGAAAGTTTTTTTGTTTATGAATGACATACACGAGCAATTTAAGCAAGCTAATGGGTCTTATCATTTTTTGAAAAGTGAGTTTGATCCCTACTTAAATGAACAAAGAGGAGAGGTTGAAGAGAAGGAAGTGCTAGCTCAGTGGAGAATCAATGGCCCTAGATTTCCTATTCTTACACATATGGTACATGGTGTGCTAGCTAGGCTAATATCTACAGTTGCCTCATAATTAGCATTTAGTGTTAGAGGATTCCATCTTGATCAATGAAGGAGTTCATTGACCCCTAAGGTGATTTTCTTTCTTGATATGCCTATGATTTTTATTATAACATCCCAAAATTTACTACTATTTTTTTTGTTTTAGCGGAAGCATTATAACAACATAAATGGGTTTAAATATCGTACTTGATATAAGTAGATTATTATAACATCCTTATATCAAATATAAGGAAAAAAATTAAAACTTAAAATAAGATAAAACTGAGAATGAGAGATTCATAAACTCAGATAAAAGTTTAGATATCAAATCTGAGTACAATAACCAACCTACATAAAAATGAATATATCAGAAAATAAAAGTCCCAAAAGGTGTATGGACCAAAAGCTATAATTAAATAGTGTGATTATAAACCTAACATAATACGTAAGAATTACTCATCCACAAGTAAAGCTTCATAAATAATAAAGTCATCAAAATGGTCCTTTGTGACTTGCACAAAATCACTTAGGTTATCTACTGATTGCAATGCGTAGCATTGATGAAAATGATGTCAGTATACCACGCACAGAGAAAGTTAACAATATAGTCATAAAAATATTACACAATATCAATGTAACACCACAAATTTTACTACTGAAAAATTTCATTTTAAAGTGGATGCTTATAATCAAAATATCGGATATTACCATCGTAATTGATGTAAGTTTGTCCTAGCATACCATCCTCACATCAATCACAAGGCTAAAACTATTAAAATATAAACCAATATAAATATAAAAAAGAGAAACTTAATAAATATAAATATGATTTTAGAGATTTAGTGATGATTTCTCAATCGAAACTGAAAGAAAACGCTGAAAAAAAATTAAAGAGATACAATCGGGAGAACCGATCTTTATTCAACTTGAGATAAAATATCAAAGGAAGATCAAAATACTCATGGCTAAGTTGAAATCGATGGCGAACTAAGGTAAAAGAAAAAGAAAGACAAAGAGATTCAGAGAAGAAGAAGTATCGAGAGAGAGAGAGAGAACATAACAGAGAAAGAAAATTGTATATCAGCTTCGAGAATGAATGATCGAATAATATCCTCGACACTCAGGTCGGGATATAGTATATATAACCATTACCCTACCCCTTATTGATTGCGCTTCCACTTTCATGGCCCAATTACAACTTTGCTAACCCAAACAAATGCCTAACTTATATCTTTAATGACCCAAACGAATGCTTAATAAAATGTGGTGGTGCTGGGTATTTTATCTAGCCCACTTACAATCAACTGATCCAAAATAAAGAATACAATTATTCTATTTTCCATAAGCTAACTTTACCTAGCTAATTGTAGAAATTAAGGGCTGCATACGCAACAATCTTGCTAACCCAATGTGGGCCGGGTGGTTGCTTATGTCGGCTTACTTAATTCTACTAGCGTTAATCCAGCGATTGCATTATATAGGAATACAATATTTTTCCTAATTGCATAAGCAATAATTAGGATCAACTTATCCAACAATTAGCAACATAGATCAACCAGACAAACAACCAGCAACACAAATCAGCAACATTGATCCCATTATTATTTTCCATAGTTAATCAGAGAGTAACAAAAATAGTTATATGTATAAATGATGTTACAACTATCAACAAAAATATTCAAATAAAAATTAAAATCATTTAGGTACACATAATTTAGTCTGAGTACAATGAAAAATATAGAAAAAAGGAATATCAAGGATCTAAGAGTCCAAAAAGGTATTTGAGTAAACCATCATTCGGATAACATGACTCTTTTTCCAAAGCCCTAGTATAGAATAATAACTCGACCCCATACAATGCATAATAGGCAACAAAATCATCTAGCTGGTCCTCAATGACCTGCACAAAATCATTAGGGTCTTCTACTCATGGGAATGAGTAGTACTTATAAAAGGATGGTCAGTACACTATATGCCGAGCAAGTGAATAAGCATTCATAGCAAATAATAAGCACACAATCAAAAAACACAAAATATTATAAGGTAAGTACTGATCTAGGCCTCTTTATTAGATATAACTATTTTCATTCTTTTATTTACGTTGAGTTCAGGAACTCTACTATTCTTAAACCGGTGGAATAGTCTGAAACACTTCTCAGAACAACACACCCGATCCACTATTATTGTCTAGTGGAATGGACATAATACCTTGATACTAACTTATGCGCTATTTCACTTTAAGTCATTAATATCTTATCCATTAGGTTGCTTATCTCAATTCTATCTTTCACATTGAGTTTAGGATCCCACTATTCTTAATCCTATTGAACAAATTGATACACCTATCAAGGAAAAATTATCATGATGTACTATTATCATTTGGTAAAACGAACCCATAAAACACCTCTTAGGACAACAGGTTCTTGAGCTACTATCATTGTCTAGTGGAATGGCCTCATATAACACCCTAGCCAAACTCATGTGATCTTTCGTTTAGATGATTATTGTCTTATTCATGATTGATTTAAAATATACGTAAAATATTTAAAGTAGGTAAATCACATCACAAAGGTTCTAAGGTCATTCTCTAGCATTCAGACCCTTCTATTCCCTAAAAATCCTAATTTCATCATTTAGTCATAACTCTTCTTTTATTACTCTTTTGCCCACAAAACTTAGTAGCTCTTCCACAAATATTATTATTATTCTAAACATAATCAAATTTCAAGGCCTAAATCTAATGTTTTGCACATACGATAATAACCCTATATCAAAAGTTACTATTTTTTGGGATATATAAACCCTGATTTTACAAATCCATAATAACTTTTACTGTAGGGATTATACAATTAAGATATTCAACATACATTCCTAAAAAACTAATTTTAACAACATATTTAAATTTTGTGGTCTAAATCTACTGTTTTACACATGTGATAATAACTTTCTTTTTTTGGGTTACTATTCCCAAATTATGCCATTTTGATACTTATTAACCTTAGGCCATTCACAACCACTCTAAATGCTTCATATAAATTCCTTATCATATTTTATATGATATAACACATTAGAATACCATAATTTTCATATTACACCTATATTGACCAAAATGCCATTACCGATAACATAAGTCTTATTTTATGTAGATCTTATATATATTGGTAGAAATATTTCCAAATCCACCATTTATTTCCATATTCCATATTATACTCATTTAAAACTCATCATGCCTTCATAAACCTATTTTACAACCATATATCACACTAAGGGTTTTCCACATAAAATAACAATAGGGCATACTCTCCACTTACATACTTTCTATCATCTAATATCAACCTTACATCATAGCATTAACAATCATACATTTAATTACATTATAACAATAACATGGTATAAAAAAAATAGGCATACTATTTAGCAACACAAAACCCTAGACTACGACAAGTATCTTTATTATTGTTGTTGTTATAACGAAGAGAAGAGAATGAAGATGGGAGTTATGATGTGGTTGGATGAAGTTGGAGTGTGGGCTTTAGTTGTTGTGGTAGAATGGTGAGGGTGGTGCTTGATAGTTGGTGTTACAACCAAGGAATAAAAGTAAGAAGGGAGTTGTAGTGTGATTAGTTGGTGAATATAAGTAGGAACGATGTGTTTGGACAATGTTATAGGTGAGGGAAAAATAGAAGTGACCAATGGTGGTGGAGATTTTTCATTTGGGCTTGTTGTTAGTGGGTTTTTAGGGGGTTTTTGGTGATGGAATAGAAAAGAAGAAGGAAGAAGATGAAGCTTTTGTGATGATGTTTGAAAGAAAGAAACATTCAAGGAAAAAGAAGATTGTCTCGATGCATGTATTTTGTTTGTTTGTGTGTGTGTGTGTGTGTGTATACATGTTCAAGGGGAGAGGGTGAGAATGTGGTGCATATGATATCTAACTTAGGTCTTGCTAAGAGGTGGTTTTCCATGATCGTAACACCCCCATTTTTTACTATAAAAATTTCATTTAAAAAAATACTAAAGTAGAAACTGCTAAACACACAGAAAAAATAGGATGCTATCGCCATATCTAACACAGGATAGACAACTGCTACCTATCCTATATTAGATACAAGGCTAAACCAAAACATTCAATTTAAAATAGAGTGTGTAAGCTTAAATTACATAAATATTTAAAATATTATTTACATTAACGGACCTTAATGGTCCCTAACCAAGTAAAATATAGGAAGATAGATAAGTTAAGAATACAAAGTCATGTTAAAATAAAATTAGGGCATTTCCCCAAACCATGGTCCATTGCTGACCACACAAAAACCTTTAGATATACATGCTCTCAACACTTGAACCCAAGCTGAGGTAGATCCACTACTGCCCATCCCCCAAAACCTACAAATGACCCTCTGCTTGTGGGAATGAGTAGGTGACCAAGTAATCAGACACATCAGTATGCTATGTACTAAGTAAGCCAAGTTGCCTCATCAACGGAAATCACAAGTATGCAAAACTATATCTTAACATGGATATCACATTTAATATGTGTCATAATAATTCCATACACATAAATGTAGTAATACATCAGCATACATGATTATGCACAAATCAAATAACTCATAATGTATCATGCTTACCTTCATAGTATCATAACATAATTAATCACACATGTACTCTTAGACAACCACTAGGGTTTATTTTCCAACTTGCTCAATTGATTAGATTATACAGCTTCCTTAACCATATATTGATATAGGTCAACATCCAATCAATCCTTTGAATTATTAAATAGTTAGTCATTTAAGCTATTATCCAAGTGTTTATTCCATCTCTTACCCTTTTTATCATAAAAAGTATTGCTCCCATCATTATTCAATTATTTATCATCCATTTCTTCATTAACCAAATTTTTATCATCCATTTACTCATCACCCCAATTTTTATCATCAATTAAATTAATATTAGAACTAGTTGGTTTGGATAAACTAAGTTTGAGATAAAGGATTTGGGAGTTGCAAAGAAGATTCTTGGCATGAAGGTCAATCGAGACGTAGATAGAAGCATCTTTACTTGTCACAAGAGTATTATGTGAACAAGGTGTTGGATAGGTTTCGTATGATTGATGCTAAAGCCAGTTAGTACTCCCTTGACGATTCACTTTAGATTTTCTTCTTTGGATTACCCAAAATCTAAAGATGAGGAGGATTTTATGGCTATATTTTCCTATTCTAATGTTTTGGGATGCATGATATATACTATGGTTTGTACCACGCCAGATATTACTCAAGTTGTGAGTGTTGTGAGTGGATATATGACGAATCTCGAGAAGGTTTAGTAGAAAGTGGTGAAGTGGATTCTGAGGTACTTAAAGGATATTGCATTAGCTTGTTTGGAGTATGGGAGGCCAACTGATGCATTGACTCTGATTATAGTGGAGATCTTAATAATAGGAGATCCATTGGAGGTTATGTGTTTTGTCTAAGTGGTTCAATAATTAGCTAGAGGTCATCTTCGCAAGATTTGATTGCATTATCCACTACCAATGCTGAGAATATGGCTATGCCTGATGCTTTTTAGGAATCTTGGAGGCTTGGTGGTTTTGTTTATGAGCTTGGGTTTGGTCATAGTGCTTCTATTGTTCATAATGATAGTTAGAGGGCTATTTGTTTGGCAAATAATCAAAATTCTTTCCATTGTTAGATAAAGCACATTGATATCAGGTACCACTTCATCTGAGGTACTATTGCTATAGGTAAGGTTGTGTTAGAAAAGTTAGCTACTACTAAGAATCCGGCAGGTATGCTAACAAAGCCATTGACGGTGAGCAAGTTCAAGCATTGCTTGGATTGGTTGGTGTTTGTGTACCATGAGGGCCTTTTAGAGCCTAGGGGTATTTATAGATGGTATTTTTTGTTCTTGGTGCTAGCTACATCAAATACGTCATTAAGGTGGATAATTGTGAACTTGTGACTCGTATTTGGTGCGCATAATAGTTTGGATTGGTGTGTGAAGTGTTTTGAAGGATTATAGAGTAGAACTATGAACTGTGCTGGAAAGATGTGAAGATTTTACCTTGATGCAATTGGTATTTGGAAAAGTGTTGAACATGAAAGTCATATATCCTTCTATTATATTTCCAACTCATCAATAATCATCTTTATTAGAGGTCAAATGAAGAAGTTATGTCTGAAATATTGAAGACTATCAAAGCTGGAAAGAAACATTGAGGGCCCGTGTTTGTGACTATCTCATATAGTATAAATACCATGCGGTTAGAATCCTAATTAGCATAGCACCATCCTCTTCTCTCATCTTAATTTCTCTTGTAATTACTTGGTAAATTGAGTGATTTAGGTGATCATTTCTTTAACTCTCTTTGTAATCACAATTACTTTACATCAATAAGATTATCTGTTTCTCCAATATGTGTTCTTGAGTGTTCTTTTCTTCTCAATTCTTGTGTGTTCTAATTGATTCCAGTTAGATCTTATTTTTTTTTCAAATTGATATCGATCCCTAAAACCATTGTTATTTATATCACTATCATCATGAAAACACACATGTTGATATGCAAGGAACATAATTCAATTAATGTAAAACCTAACCACATGAGTGTCGAGACATCCCCAAGGAAAAATCCCATATTTTGCCTAAGAAACCATAAATTCAAAATATAAGTATAAATTCTTCCATAATACTCATTTAACAAAAAATTTAGTACAAATACATAAAATATTATTATTCAAAAAATATCCAAAAATCAAGGCCCGACTCCAACGTCTTATACATGGGATAACAACCTTACCTCTTAGGTTACTATTCACCATCTATATGAAATCTTAATTTCACAGATTAGGAATAATTTTTTCCATAATACTTATATAATCATCAAATTTAATATAAATTCCTAATATATCATTATTAAAATCATATATGAAAATAAAGGTCTAACTCCAATTCCATGTGATAATGACTTCGCATCTTGGAATACTAGTCCTAATTTAAGTTATTTTCTTATTTGATTGGAATTAGGTCATTCGTAATTACTAAAAATATTCTAAATAAAATATTTAGCATATTTTGAACCAAATTAACACATTAAAATACCAAATATTCCATGTTTAACCCATATAGATGAAATTTCCCTTAGCATAACCAAAATACCTATATTTTCATACAATCTTACAAGTCCCAATATGAATAGTTTTCAACCTCCAACACAAATCCCCATGAGAAATAATTGATTACTAATATATATACAATTAAAACATCATAACCCATTTTATATAAGGATTCATGCCAACTTTCTTAACTTGCAAAACTAAACTTAACCAAAAATATATACAACCACATGCTTTTATAATTTTCTCACTTTTTCATCCGACAACACAAAATGTCATAGGAAAAAATTATCATTATGACATTATCCATATAAAAATAGAAAAAATGAGGTTTTATACATATATACACATTGCACACAAAACCGTAGTTATGACATGTGTCCTTACTGAAAAACATCTCTAGTCTCTAAGCACATATAACCCTAAGAATCATCTTCCGAGACCATAAAAAAATCACATAAGAATCAAGAATAACATAAGGTTATAAGTTAGAAAAATTAATTAAGAAAAATATAAGGCAAAGAGGGTAAAAAATGGAGCAAAACCAAAGAAAACTATGTTATGACAAAGCTTAAACTTATTGTGATAGAATTTGGTTCAAGTTTAGGGGGCACATTGTGAGTGTGTAATATAGCTCTTGGGGCTTTTGTTTTAGGGAGTGGCATAGCTTTGGTGTTGTTGGCATGAGGTGGTGATGAAAAGAAGGCTAGGTTACATCAAGGGGTGGTGTGGTTATAAGGTATGTTGTGTGATGTTGTGGTGTATTTAGGGGTGAGAAGTGATGTAAGGGGGTGATGGATGAATGAGTTTGAGAGTGGTGTGTGTGGAAATGTCACCTAAAAAGTGGTGGTGCAGTGTGAGAATTTAAAGTAGCTAAGGTATGGGTGTGAAGGATGAAGGCTACGTGAGGGTTTGGCACAACTAAGGTATTTGTTGCTTGAAGTGTTGATGTGGCTAAGGGTGAGGTGTGTGGTTATTAACACCGGTAAGGGTGGAGTTGTGTGAGGCTATATAAACTACACATAGCTTTGTTGGACGAAAATGTTAGACAAACGGATGAATGAAATGTAGAGGATTTGAGAAAAGGAAGAGGGATTTTGGGTAGATTTTGTGTGAGTTATAAAATGAAGTAAGAAAATGGAGGGAATGGGTATTTATAGGAGGAAGGTGCAAGGTTGGGGACGTTGGTTTGGCGTAGGTTTCTCTCGATAGAAACTAGAGGAAGGATGGGGATATGGTTGCCTAATGGTTGTGGACTAGATTGTAAGGGCATGTGCATGGGGAAATGGATGGGAAGGGAAGGGAAAGGTGACCATGCAATGAGGTGGTGTGTGGCTTGAAAAGAAAAGGGCTGATTGAAGAAGGGGATAAGTAAAATAAAAGAGAAAAAGGAGAACTAAAAAGGGAAAAGGAAAAATAATTTATAATTAGGATTAGGTTTAAATTTAAAATTAGGATAAAATTAATTTATCAATCTTCCGACGTTAGAATTAGGATAAAATATTAATTACTCGAAATGAGGTTTAGAATTAGGTTTAAGTTAAAATAAAAATATCAATTACTTGAGATTAATATTATATTAAAAATATTAATTACTCAGGATTAGAGTTAAGTGAGAATTTGGGGTTGTTCATTCAAAGAATAATCCTTTTACCTATCTTTTCATTGATATGCGTGAAGATGGTTTAAGTTTTTATAGGTGGACAAGATTGGCTGTGGGAAAAATATCGATCTAAAGTGGACGTAGAGGAAAGTATCGAAGAGCTAGAAGAACTATACAAAGGTATACTTATAATTATTATGCCATTTTATTTGAATAATATTTTATTTATTTATTATCGAATTGTTATTTTTAATAAAACTTTATATTCTTTTTATATATTATAGATTTGTAAGAGAATATCACCTTTGTGGACAAAATGACCTTTTTTTTATTATCTTAAAATAAGTTTGAAGTTGATGGCATATTTAAGAATACTATGACCGACCGTTTTTTTTTATGGGACTAGTACCATTTAAGTGAAGCTATTAGTTATTTTTATATTTTATAGTTAATTATCATTATAAGTATCAATTGTATTTAAATATAAATAGTGGATAATGATGATTTTATGATTTTTCCATTAATGAATTGTTGTGTTTATATAAGTTATCATTCATCCTATTTTGGTGTTTAGATAGCATTTGCGGAGGTAATTTATAATATGTTGTCCTGGACTTACAATATAGATGTACCATACAACTAATAAGTAATTTTATTACATTTTAATTTAAAAAATTCTTTAAATTTTTAATATATAATTTTGGTCTCGATAGGTCCAATTCGGATACAACCTTGAATTATCAAATCTTCGGTCTATAACTTTTATAAATTCGGCCAATTAGATATTGTCAGCCTAGTCCGATTTTAAACCTAGGCACACGTCTATGGCCCTAATTTAGGGTTGTTCATGAATCATGTTATCCAATATCTGTTTATTTGATCCGATATCCAAAGTACTCTGATAAAAAAAGTAAATTATTGATCCGATTTTTTTAAAATCAAATATCCGATCTGGTCAATGGAAAGTCAAACAAATAAATATCTGATCCAATAAATATAAATAATATCCGATCTAAAGAAAAATATTTATACATTTTTTTATAATTTTTTTATTTTATATATAAATGTATATAAATAAAGTTAGATATGTGTGTGTGTGTGTGTGTATAAATATATAATTATTTTACTTGATTTATTATTTGAGCCAAGATTTAATTTATTTGAAATTATATTTTAGATATAATATATTTTTAGATATTTATATAAAAAAATAAAACTTTCTGCATACTGATTAACCCGACACACCCCTTTGTTATAATAGTTTTAACTTTGGATAGTTGGATATTTTCTCAGCAAATTGAATAATATCAAATATATTTATAATTTGGTGATTTTTTTATATTTAAAATTTTATTCGGATAATATTGGTTATATTTGATATCCGATCCGAAAATTTAGATATTCGAACTTTCATATATCTGAAGTTTTAAATTAAATATCAAATAATATTTTTAGATATTCAAAATTTTAAATAGCTGATAATCAAATATCTAAAATCTCAAATATCTGATAATTAAATATCCGAATTATTAGATGTTTGAATTGTCCTACTAATGGCTAAGTCATTCAGTTACGTAAGGGTTTCGCTTTGGATTAAGAGGATGTTGATGTTTTTGTTATAATTTTATTTTTATATCTACGGGCATCGCCGCACCAGTGGTCTAGTGGTAGAATAGTACCCTGCCACGGTACAGACCCGGGTTCGATTCCCGGCTGGTGCAGAATTACAAGCCGTGACGATACTATCCATGTGACTGGTTTGGCCTGTCACCGCTCGTCGTCATCTATAGACGAAATAAAGGGGGGTTCCCGAGCTTGTAATTTTTCTTTTTTTTTTCTTTCTTTATTTTTTTTTTCAGTGCTGGTATTCCTCTGAGTTTTCTTCAGCTCTTCTTCCGTCAGGTCTGTCCAGGTTTGTGGGACGTACAGTCTATTATCCGATTCATCACTAGTGTTGTGATGACTTCGAAGAGAAGTCGAGGTAACAAGTCTGTTAGTAGTTTTACCAGGCTTTAACACCATCGAACAGCTGGAATTTCTTCAGCAGCTGATGTATATAATAAATCTACATATGAATCTGTTCGTTATAATTAGACCAACCTGGATACTCATTGCAGCCACAGATTAATGACATCAAGTACCTTTCGCCGGCAAAAGCAGTACATTCTGAATTTGTAATCATATAAAATATAGATGAATTTACGATACAATATTTTTGTTCTACAACCAAACTCGAGGTGCATGGACAGCTGACAACACATGATATTTCAATCCATGCCGCTCTGTTTCTTTCTTTAAAACCAATCTAGTTACCGTAACCTTTAAGACCTAAACTACCAGCATCTCGTTTGCATCCCCATAAACTATCGGTGCAAACTCCATGAGCCAGGTTGCTGGAGTAGATTACAACCACGCAGGATTGATAGGTGTGTGCGTGGGTGTCTCTATATAAGAAATTATGGAGCAATGAAGCACCAATGCAGATTCGAGCTGTGTTAGTATACATTCAAGTGAAGCTGCCTAGTTTCACCTGAAGAGGCCAACGGTTGGCATATTCTCATGGTAGATGTCGGCCGTTCACCGGCACATGAAAGACAGGTACGCGCACACGACCTGCAAGTTCAGCACTTTTTGATGAAATACCTCAAAAATCCAGGAAACCACAAACAACCAGGCGCCCACCCACTCTTTGTACACTTGCAAGGAATTCACAATGTAGACCGTGCGGCTGCAGGCTGCAGCACGTCGTCAATACACAAATCGCTGCCTTATTAGCTGCTGCGATGAGCATGTCGATCTCTACCACCAATAGTTTATATTATAACATAACAAAACTAAAGTCAATGCTCAGTTCCTGACTTCAATCCAGCTATATCCAGGTTCCTTCTCTACACCTATTGCCTTCATCGAATCCCTTGATGTCCCTACTTCAGACCACAGCTGTTTAGCAGCGTATATATTAGATAGAATGGTATGCGCGGACGAATCATTGGGTTCTAAGCGCAAGCACTGTTGCGCAGCTCGGGAACCCACATCGAAATTCTCATGAATTTCACAAGCAGAAAGAAGGGATTTCCAAATCGCGGGATCTTCGGCATAGTCCGAATCAATAAGGAAAGCTTCAGCCTCTTCCACATAACCACAGCGGCCAAGAAGGTTCACCATACACGTACAGTGTTCGATGGAGGCCGGGATTTCGTAGCGATGAATCATTAACTTGTAATAGTCCTTAGCTTCTCGAACCAACCCTGCCTGACCGCAAGCGAGCAAGATTCCAGTAAATGTCACGGATGTTGGTAAAAATCCACAGTCCAGCATGTCTCTGAAAAGGAGTAACGCTTCGCTGGAGTAGCCATTTTTAGCATAACCAGCTATCATGGAGCTCCAACACGCATCATTCTTCAGAGGCACCTCAGAGAACACGCCGTGCGCATCTTTTACGGTTCCGCATTTTGAATACATGTCGATCAGTGCGGTTCCGACGTATATGTCGGCTTCGAGACCAATTTTTAAGGCATGGGCATGCAAATGTCTGCCTTGTCCAAGGCCTGCCCAAGTTGCTACCGCCTTTATGATGCTAGATAAGGAATAGCAATCTGCTCTTGGAGAATGATTCTGCATCTGACAGAATAGCTCGAGTGCTTTATCTCCTCTATCATTCTGCACAAGCCCGGAGATGATACTGGCCCAAGAAACAGCATCACCATCATGTATGGATTCAAAAATCTTAAGTGCACAGTCAATGCTCCCACACTTCAAGTACAAATTTACTGTTGCGTTTGCTACCGAAACATTCAAATCCAGACCAAGATGAATCGAGTGAGAATGAATTTGAGCCCCTTCCAATAAGGAACAAGATCCAGCACAAGCAGAGAAAAGGCCAACGAGCGTACACAAATCAGGCTTCATTCCCTCCATCCTCAAGACTTCATACATTCTTAACGATTTTTCACACTCACCGGCCAGACCACAGCCTGTAATTAGTGCATTATAAGACACTACGTTCCTTTCCTTCATCTCACCAAAGGCTTTCCCCGCATCACCCATTTCCAGAAACTTGGCGTACATATCAACAACTGCGGTTCCCACGTAAACATCAGCTAAAAATCCGTACACGAAGGCCTTTGCATGAAGACATCTGCCTAGTTCATCGCTAGGCATCACCGTCGAAGCCTTTAGCACACAAGAAAGTGTGGTATCAGTAGCTGAAATACTACTACAATTCATCCTATAAAACAATTCAAGTGCTTCCTCTTCACGATCATTTTGAGCATACGCAGTAATCATGGAATTCCATGTCACAACATCCTTGACATCCATAAGGTCAAACATATGATGTGCACTATCTAGCGTATCACATCTACGGTACATATCAACAATGGAGCCGCCAACAAAAACATTAGAAACAAACCCGCTTCTGATTGCATAACAATGAAGAGATTCACCTAACCTCAAAGATCCCATATTAGCACAAGCCTTCACTGCACTAGCAAGAGTATAATCATTCACAAAAGATTTCCGGTCTCTATCTGAAATCATGTATGAAAACAAACCAAAAGCTTCTTCACCCATACCCTGGTGAGCATAACCTGAAATCATGGTATTCCAGGAAACGTCGTCTCGTTCGGGCATTTCGTCGAACAGTTGACGGGCCTTATTTGTTTGCTCACTTTTGGAATAGACCGAGATTAACCCGCTTGAAACAAAGAGTTGTCTCACGTAGCCTGTTTTGAGTATTAAAGCATGCAAGGGAGAACCAAACTCAACATTGATTGATTGAGCGCATGCAGATAGAGCCGCTGAATATGTTCTTTCATTGGGTTCGATACCTTCTCTTCGCATTTGTAAAAAGCAACACAATGCGTTGTCATATAACCCTTTACGGTAGTTGGACATGATCCTTGATGTCCATAGGACGACATTTCTTTCAGACATCTGACTGTAAGGAAGCGCTGCAGAGTGTTAAAATTGATGGCATTTATACCATCCCACATTCCCACCTCCCGTATAAAGATCACTGATCTACAAGACTACTACATGTCTGCGACGAGAAGGCGAAGGCTAGGACTCGTTTGGCAGGGCGACTGCACCCGACTCTCTTTGGTTGGAACTATATCAGGGCTTTGTGATAGAATTGGAGCATTTAGAATGTAGTTATATTTAATATTGTTATTATTATTAAAATGTTTAATAAAAACAATAGTAAATAGTAAATTAATTAGAAGAAAACTAATGTAACAATTTGAAATGAGATATAGATGGAGTGAGGATATTGGATAATATTTAATCTAGTGGTAAAAATTAACTTGTAGACATCAAAAGTCTTAGGTTTAAATATTTCTTCCTTGTCTCTTGGTATCGTAATACCTTTATGATATCGTCATATATATGGTCATTTATGCTCTTTTTTACGTATCCCATGTGAATTTAAAAAAAAAAGATGGAGTAACGATACAATAACATGAACAAATTATTTCAAACTTTTTCTTAAATATAATATTTTTGTTCAATTATTTTATTGATTATAGAAAATTTTCAATTTCTACAATTTATAACTTTAGAAATCATGGTATATAATTTTTATTAAAAAAGACTAACATTTACCTTGATTTAACAAAATATGACCGCTAACTTCTTACAAGAATATTACTTTTTCAAGAAAATATTCTTTTATTTAAATTTTGCTAAATAATATTTTTTAATAATAATTTCATATTTTTAGTCATATGTAATTATAGAAAATAGAGGGTGAATATTATCTTTCATAATTGAATATCGTTAAAGAAGACTAAAATTATGGGATGGGCGAACAAATATTTAGACTTGTTATTATCATATCATTTGGTTTATTTAAGTTTTTGAGGAACCTTTTATTTCTATGTAATTATCTCAAAATTTTTAAATATCAAAATGATCCCAAATTTTTCTCTACAAATAAATATCCATATTGATATACTTTTCATACAAAAAAAATTATATAAATTTTTTGATAGAATCGAACTAAAATTTCAAAAAAAAAAAAGTTCTCTTCAAATGAAGTAAAAGTTTCAATAGAATTATACTAAAATTTTAATACAAAAAAGTATTGTGGTAAGATTTTCATATTGATGGATAACAATCATCATTTTAATGTCCAAAAACTCTCACATAGTTGTTGAAAACTAGCCACATATATGTTTAAAAATCATCACATAACTATTAAAAAATAATTCTAAGCAACAGAGAAGTTCTATTATAAGAGTTTCTAACACTATTATTATGTAAAATAATTTTCCCTTAAAGTAAAAATTTGAACATAATTTTATTAAAATTTCAATATAGAGTGTTGATGTCAACTTTTATTATTCATGCACTAATAATTGTTGTCAACCTTTATTATTCATGTACTAATAAGTTTACTAAAATTTAAATATAGAGAGTATTGTTGTAAATTTTCAACAATATTTATATAAGTTTTGAATGTTGTTTAAGTAAATTTTCAACACACTCTATAAGTTTTCAACATAGTTCAAATGAATTTTGAACACTATTTAGGCAAACACTTTTTATAAAAGTTTCCAACATTGTTCTAAGAAAATTTCAACATTCTTTATATGCATTTTCAATAATTTTTAATGAGTTATCAAAAATATTTGCATACGTTTTTAACACTATTCTAAATAAATTATCAATAATAATTTTTATTAACATTCTATATATAAACTTTCATTACTGTTATAATGAATTTTTAACACTATTTATATAAATATTCAACACTATTATAATAAAATTTCAACACTTTTTATTAAAGTTTTCAACATTATACTAAGGAATTTTCAAGACTATAAAGTAGAAGCATCCATGGAATCTCAAGATAATGAAGATTTTACATACTTTATAATGGAGCTAATTACATTACTTATCTTTAATAATCTTGCTAACGCTAATGAAGTTGCTTCAAGACATTCTTGTACGATTTTGAAATATTTTTAAGGAGAAGCTTAAGATATCAGGCTACTTAAAAAACCAAGTGTTATAAGATAAATAAGGACAATACAAGTAATTGTCCACATAGATAACAAAGGAAACAAGCTTTAACTTAAGATCTAGTTATCATTTTACGCAATTAGGTTTTTCTTAGCTTTGTTATTTTATGTGTAAGAGTAGGTTTTATTGGATTAATTTTAGTTATTAATTACATTTTTAATGGCTTTTGTATACACTATTAAGGGCTTGTCAGGCAAGTTGAGGTTGTTAGCAAGTAAACTAAGTTAGTCAGGGCTTTTTTGTTAACAAAGCTAGCAGCCTTAGTTAGTTAGTAATAACCCTAATTAGCGAGAATTAGTTGTAGCAAACTTCTAATTGTTGCCCATATAATTCCTAAATGTGTATATGTTTGTAACAATTTATAATTTTAAAAATAATACAAGTTAATGCTTAGCTATGATTCTCTCTTTTTGAGTGATTTCAATCATCTTGTTGAGATTGAACCCTACTATCTAGGTGATGCATACTGCTAAACATATTTGATTAAGCCAAGTGTAAGTGATGGAATTAGGTACAATTCCAACAAAAAAGAAAATTTAGAAGAGATTAAGAAGAGGAAGAGAAGAACTTAATTTTGAAATACCTTCACTAACCAACTAAGGTATCAACTCTTAGAATAAATGGAGTCCTTTTCTTCAACCCTTTACCACTATATAGAGTGTATTAAGGTTAAGCAAATTACAAACTACACTTCTAACTCATAGTGAGAAAGTTTCATTACACCTCAACCATAGATTACACTAGTACATACTAACTAAGGTTGATGATCAACTACATCAACTATGTTGAATTTCAAACACCTTAGCTTCCCATCACATGATGGCTGCTTCTTAAAACCTATGACAAGAACTTAGAAAACACAAATTACATTTTAGGAAAATCTAACAATACTCTTTAACCATGCTTAACTAAGAAAGGTAAAAACCAAGTTGAGTGTAAGTTGATGGATAGATGGATGGATGGTCCCTTGGCGGGCTATGAGAGCCGAAAATGGGGGTTGCTTCTTGTAACACCCCCAAAATTTACTAAGGAACTAGCGTAAGTAAAATAACAAAACTATAAATTTTGGGGATATTACTGCCACACTTAGTATCGGACGGGTTCACTTTTATCATTCCAGTACCAAATGCTAAGGCTAAAGAGGATTATCATCAAACACGAGTCAATACTTAAATAAATAATTCATGATAGAACTAGAAATTTCATATTATGGAATTCAAAGTATGTGGAAAAGAGTTTATAAACCAGAGTACATAAATAAAATTCCTTGAAAGGGATAAAGATTACAATATAATAAAAATCAAGTCTAAGAAAACCGGTACAATGTAAAATAACATGAAATGTAAATCCGGCCAAGATGCTCTCGAATCCCCAAGCTAAGTCCATGCTTAGTACTCAGCCTCGCGTAATGCCTTGTAAGTATTGAAGGCATAAAAAATAGCATCACGAACCTGCACAAACTCGGAGGGGCCTTCTGCTCTTGGGAATGAGCACCGCCCATAAAAAGGGTGGTGAATACGCTACGTACTGAGCAAGGTAACCATGCACTAAGGCCAACACAAAAAGTCACATAACATAAGCATGATAACACAACAACATACAATCATTTTAGATAAATAAAGGCCAATATGTAGTCCAGATTAACTGATTCTTTAAATCTTTGATCAATACTCATTTCACACCATGCTTATTATCATTTCCATGCGAGTACAGGAGCCCCACTATTATAGCTAGTGGACCAAAAACATATAGTGCATAAAGCTACTGATCACTATTATTATCGGTGGATCGGTCTCTAGGATAAGATGCTCTTAGCCACTATTATTCACCAATAGACTGGTCTGGCCCCGACTCTCATGGTGTTTCACTGTAAATGCTTAGTATCTTTTCCATGTATTAGCACAATCATGTTTGGTTTTTTGAGCACAGAATCCCCCACTATTATATCAGGTGGACCGAAAATGTATAGGGCATAATACTCCTATCCACTATTATTTGTCGATGGATCGATCTCCAGGGCACCTTGGCTCCTAGCCACTATTATCCATCAGTGGACCAGTTTGAGCACAACTCAATAGTCTTCCTCTTTAAATGATTAATATTGAAATGCTCCAAAAATATTTATTTTAAGAAATATAATTAAATAAGGATTTATTAGGGAATTAGTTTAATTAATTATTTTATTTGAAATGGGTAGGATTTATTTAGGGCAAATTAATAAGGAATTTATAAATATTTTTATAAGGGAAAATTTGGTATTGTTTCTAATTAGAAAGGAATTTAGGAAAAATCTTTTAAAAACCCTAAATTAGCCAAAAAGGAAATTTAATATTATTTTATTTAAATATTTTTATTTTAAATACCTAAAATATTCTAATTAATTTACTTGACCCCAACCTACTTAAATTTTCCTTTTCCCTTTTCTTTTTCCTTCTTCCTTTTTCTTTCTTTTCTTTTATTTTCTTTCTTTTCCTTATTATCACCGATTGGGCCTAACGCGGTGACGCGTCCTAATCACCCCTTTTTCCTTCCTCTCTTTTGTGGCCCATCGCCATGCGTTTCTTTCTTTTCTTCAGTAGCCGAAAAGCTGTGCATTATGTTTTTCCCTTGGAACGCCGTGTTCCATTTAAGAACCTTATAACCGTTTCTGATCATTCTGGTTCTTCTTCTTTTTCTTTTATTTCTT
Organism: Tamarix chinensis; assembly: GCA_030549775.1. NCBI lineage: Eukaryota > Viridiplantae > Streptophyta > Magnoliopsida > Caryophyllales > Tamaricaceae > Tamarix > Tamarix chinensis. Next base: position 16,754,976 of record CM060172.1, on the reverse strand, counting down.
TTTCCCTCGGCTGCCCAGTTCACCTCTTTCTTCCTCCTTTCTCCTCCGCCATCGACCTACACCTTTGAAGCTCCGAAAATGGCATTGCCGGTCACACGTGACTTGACTAGCCATTTTCTCTCTCTTTCTCTTCCCCTTGACTTGCAGTTCAGCATGATCTAACCTGTTTACCTTTTCTCTCGCTCGAAGTCCCCCTTTTCCTTTGTGAAAAGTTGAGCACAACCTAAAATTGTGCCAGCCTATTAACGCCATTGGCTACCCCAAACCCTACATGCATTGTCCTCTTGCCAACCCCCAAAACCCTACCATTCCCTCTAAACTCTATAAATACCCCTTGATGGGTTGTCTTCAAAACTTTTTCCCTGAAACCCTAAGAGCCTACCCTGTGCACCACCGCGACTTTAGATAAACTTTCCTCCACTATCATCCAACTTCGCTGCCACCTCTGCCTACCAAAGTCTTCCCTGCACCACCCTCTAACTAATTTAGCCACCCATCTCCCTCGATTCTTCTCGCACGAGCCACCACAACTGTGCGAAGTTCCCTATCCATCAAACTAAAATTTTAGACACGCAACCCCTCGAGCCACTATCCGCCACCACATCCGCTGCTTCTACTACCTTCTGCACCACCCAAAAGTTACTATTAATCCTCCTCCATCTAGCCATAACCTTCTTTTCTCCTTTCTCTTCTCCTCCACTCTCTTTCTTCTTTTCTTCCTTTCGGCCGCCACCTCTACCGCTGTGTGCCACCACCACTTGCTGCACTACCACCCTCACTTTACTCCTCTAAGCTAAGCTACCACCAGCACCTCAACCACCTCCCTTATTCTCCATATACTCTTCTCAAACCCCAAAATTTTCCCTTTTAATCCTCTTTTCTGGCCGCCGCCACCGCCTTCGTGAACCACCGCCGGTGCTACCCATCTCTGCCGACACAAGGTGAAACCCAAGACCCTCTTAGCCATTCTCCCCTATTTATTTAAGTTTATTCTAATTTATTTCAAATTTTAGCATTTATTCTATTATTATTATTATTATTATTATTGGATGTAATATTAATGTCATATTTTCTTGGCAGGGTCCAGAGTAGGAATAAAATATTTAAGTTGTTAGTTTTGAATTATAGGCATTTATTTGTATTATTATAAGTTTTATTATTATTATTATTATTAATATTATTATCATTAGTATTATTATTTTATTATTTCTATTATTTATCCAAGGAGGGACAAAGCCCTAAATTATAATTATGATTCACATACTTACATTTTGTATATTTTATTATTATTATCTTTATTATTTTAATATTATTATAAGTAATATGTGTTATTAATATTATTAAATAATACCTTCATTATTTAGAGGTAGGGTCGAAAACCCTACCTTGTTTATTTAGACTTAAGTTATTATTATTATTATTATTAGTATTTTTATTATTACTATTATCATTATTAGCATTATTTTGGTGGAGGATATAAACCCTTATATCACCATTCATTTTGAATTACATTAATAATATTATTAGTATTTTTAGTAGTATTTCGTATAGTTAATTTTAGTATAGTATTATTTTAATTAAAAACCTAGTCTTAGGGTGAGTTAGTAAATAATAGTATTTTTAGGAGGGAACCTAATTCTAGTTTTTCCTCATAATAGGTGAGCCCAATCAAAGCCCTCAAGAGGTATAGGAGCGTGCTCCAAGACCGATGACATTTTAGGTAAGGGAGTACTAAGGCCGTTTGTGTATTATGTACTTTATATGCCATGCATGCCATGTGATGTGAATTATAATGTATTTTATGTGGATTTGTATAACTGTTATATATGCAGCATTATATGGAGTTGAGGTAAGATCGTACATTAATTTGTGGCATGTGTGTTATGTGTATGGGTGTGTTATTATTATGGTATGATCTGGCCCAAAAGACATGCATGATAGGGTTGTAAAATAATGATGGGAAGCATAATAATGTGGTGTTAGGGTTTTGTATGGAGTTGTGGGTTTCATGGTGTTAGGGTTTTGCATGGTGTTAGGGTTTATATATGGAGTTGTGGGTCACATGGTATTAGGGTTTTCATGGTGGAGTTATGGTTTGCATGGTGGTATTAGGGTTTGCATGGTGGTGTTAGGGTTTCACAAGGTGGTTTTAGGGTTTGCATGTTGGTATTAGGGTTTGCATGGTGGTGTTAGGGTTTGCATGGTGGTGTTAGGGTTTCGCATGGTGGTATTAGGGTTTACATGGTGTTGGGTTCATGTGAGTTAATGTTCGTATAGGAGTTAAGGTTTGTTATGGTTACTATGGTTGATGTGGTTAACTAGGGTTGGAAAATGAGAATAGTAGAAGTCAGTCATGCATTTATGGGTGAAAGCTTCTGAAAAAGATACTTAAAATATTAATCATGTAAAGTGAAAGATATTGAGCCGGGCCCAAACCAATCCACGGACATAATAGTGGCCAGGTACTGCGGTATCCTGGAGACCGATCCACCGGCATATAATAGTGGTAGGGTATGTTACCCTAGGCGACCGCTCCACCGGCTATAATAGTAGGGGATCCCGAGCTCAATAAAACTGAACCCTACAGTTTGCTAATATGTAAAAGACACTAATACGTATAGTGGAACACTATATGAGAAGGGGCCAGACCGATCCTCCGGCATAGAATAGTTATAGGGTATGTTACCCTAGTGACCGATCCACTAGCGAAAATAGTGGAATTCCCGTACTCATGTGGACTTGATAAAGAATATGGTGTGAATCGAATTCTTATAAAAAATTAATTAAATAATTAATCTGGACTTTTTGAGCCTTTATGTGTGATCTCGATCATTATAAGCTGTTTAATACTCTGTACGCTTTTATGTATTGTATGTGTGGACTTGAAAGTGTAAGTTGGATATTATCTTGCATGATTTTATGTGCTTATATGTTGTCCTTAGTGCTCGGTTACCTTACTCAGTACATAGCGTGATGATCACTCTTTTTATGGGTGCTGCTCATTCCCACGAGCAGAAGGCCCATCTAACGTGTTACATGTAGGCAATGCTTTCTATGATACCATTGATGTCTATGGGACATCAGGTGGGGCTGAGTGATGATTGGACTGGATTCAAGTCCTAGGAGAGGCGTGGCCAGTTTTTCCGTTTCAAGTTTATTAATCCTTTTCTCTTTTAACTATGTTTGAATTTCCAGAAACAATATTAATATTATAGCTATCTCTCTTCTCTGAAGAACTATCTTTCGTATTTTGAATTATGTAAAAACGAATGTGTATTCTGATTTCCGTATTTATGAACTTTGGATTATTTAATAATGTTGTGAGTAGTTTTTAGCCTTAGCACTTGGTACTGGAACAGTAGGAGTGAACCGGTTTGGTACTAAGTGTGGCGGTAGCATCTCCAGAATTTACGGGTTTTAATTTAAAGTTTTTTAAAAAAAAATGTGAGTAAATTTTGGGGTGTTATAAATATCTTACTATATCTTATTCAACAATTTTCACCCTAGACATATCCTCTTAAGAGGACCCGTCCCATATCTTGAGACTCTGTCTCTCCTAACACACCCCAACATCCCTTCATTCCTCCACTTATTCACACTAGAGGCCTACTCCTAAGTGTGTGGGTTAAGGCCCACTACCTAAAACTTCCAAGTTTACTCACTGCCTTACCCTAGGGTTTCCTCCAAAAACCCTAATTTGGGCCTATGTAGCTCATCCTTCTCTGCCTCACACACCCAAGGCTATTTCAACACCCCACACATCACTTTCTTAGATTCACCCCTCATTATTTCACTTTACTCCTCCAAATCCATGTGTGACCACAAAACCCTAGGTGGCCACACAAAACCCTAGCATCCTTCTTTCTACTTGTCACCCTTCCATTTATTACCGTCCACCCTTGCTTCTCCCATGATATTCATACTCACCCTACATATGACATTTCTCCACTCTCATCTCATACTCAATTCATCCTCCATTTATTTTTACTTTCGCCACCATCTCAAATTAAAGTTTTCCTCCCAAACCCTAGCTAGGTAATCTATTCACCCTTATACTAACCCACGTACTATTTTTCACCCCAAGCCTCTAATCACCCAAACAACTCTTATCTTACCTTACTTACATCCCAATACAAATTTTCACACATAAAATTCATCCCCATGTGGACTCCATGCACCCTATGCAAACCCTTGAAGTTTTCATACAAAACCCTAAAATTCTCATGCAAACCCTGAATTCTCCCTTACAAGGTTCACCCACTCTCTTATTTTATTTAGATCCCCCTCTTATTCTTCCACTCATGAATTACGGGATATTTAGGTCAATCCCACATTCCTAGGCTAACTTACTTCCCCTTGGTCAACTTACTTCCCCTTGGTCAACTTACTTCCCTTTGGTCAACTTACTTTCCCATCTTTCTTTTTCATCTTTCTACCCCATATTACCACATTAGATATCCCAGCATGCATGTCCTAAAGGGCCATATCATAATTCACATCATATGCATATTAAAAACATGCCATAAGAAAGCACATGAGCATACCTCAACTTCAAGCTGCGCTACACATAAAACAATTATAATAATAAACATAAGATACATAACATATCATGATACATGGCATACAAGGCATATAATGCACATAACACATATAGGGCCTTAGTTACATCCTTACTTAAAACGTTACCGGTCTTGGAGCACGCTCTTATGACTCTTTAGGGTTTTTACTAGTTTTACCTATAAAAGGGAAAAACTAAGAATTAGTTTCCCTCCTACCAAAATAATATTATTTTCTATTTTATTCTAAGATTAGGGTTATTGTTATTAAAAGAAACTCTACAAGTGAAAATAGGGTTTTTAATTCTCAAGTTAGCCTACTAGAGTACTACTAGTCAAAATAGGTTTATGTTAATATTTATAGCCATATTTATATTATTAAATCTAATAGCTTTATTTCTTATAATAATATTACTAACATTAGTTATAGTAAAAATAGTGATATTAATAATAATGGTACTAATACTAATTGTAGTAAAATAGCGATATTAATAATAATAGTAATAATAATACTGATAGTAATAGAAACCCTAGTATTTTTATAGGGCTAAGGCTAATAATAGGGTTAGGGATAAAATAATAATATAATAATAGTAATACTAATGCAGTACTAATATTGTTAAGGATAATGATATTAATAATAATATTTGAAATAATAACAATATAATAATAGTAATAGTAACAATGCTATAGTAACAGTGTCAATAATAAAGGCATTAGGAATAATAGTAGCAATATTCAAATAATAAATAATAATAATATTAAGGTTTGAGTTGTAACACCCCCAAATTTCACTCCTGAAATTTTTTTTTTGGAAGAATAGAAGTAAGCGGAAGCTGGGAGAGAATTTGGAAAATGTTACCGCCACATCTAACATAAAATAAATGTCAACCATCTATCTCATGTTATATGCAAGACTAAAACCTGTCAATAATTAAATCCGGATTTTAAAAGCATAACAGCGTACGAGAAATTAAAAGTCAATTACAATACCCTTGAAATTTCAGATACAACACTTGTAGCTTCCAATAAATACAGTTAAACAAGATAAAACCCGACGGATCAAATTCCGGATTGCCTACTCACTCAAATCAAGCCTTCCACCCCAACACAGTATCCGATCTTAAACCTGTACAAGAGGTCTGCTCCCCACCATCGGTGGATCATCACAGGACCCATTCAACCAATGTAGTATCAGTACGGGTCCAATACTGAGTAAGTCTCACTACCCTATCTTATGGGAGAGACGTAAACTATAACATCAAGTACATATTAAATTATGATACAATACGTTGATACAATATCATACATACTCGCAACCCACAACATGAATCTTTCCATACACCTATAGTAACATATGAAACATATGTAACATCCCATTTAAACATATAAGCATGGTATAACCGAAATATAAAGTGGCTCATGCGCCTCAAGTAGGAATAATCCATATTATTGGAAACTCAACGCGTGACATACTCACGTAAGCAGCATGTAGTAATACAGATAATAAAAGCTGACCATAGTCCAATTAGACTTATTTCCTCTGAGTCTTCATTTAAAGTAGTCATTTCACACCACAGTCTTTATTAATCCACGTGAGTGCGGAAAACCCACTATTATAGCCGGTGGACCGAAATATATAAACTCAGGGTAGAACGCTCCTGACCACTATTATTTGTCGGTGGACCGATCTCCAGGGCAGAACGCTCTTGGCCACTATTATTTGCCGGTGGACCGGTCTAGCCCCGACTCACATAGCGTTTCACTGTAAGTGCTTGTGACTTATTCTTTATTCTCATCAATAATATATTCATTCCACACATATTCTTTAATAGTCCATGTGAGTGCAGGAACCCCACTATTATAGCCGGTGGACCGGAAAGTATACACTCAGGACAGAACGCTCCTGATCACTATTATTTGTCGGTGGACCGATCTCTAGGGCATAATGCTTCTGGCCACTATTATTTGCCGGTGGACCGGTCTGACCCCGACTCACATGGTGTTCCACTGTAAGTATTTAGTGTATTTCCCATGGCTTAGTTTATTTAATTTGGTTTGTTGAGCACGAAATCCCCCACTATTATAGCCGGTGGACCGAAAATCATGCAAGGAAAAACGCTCCTGACCACTATTGTTTGCCAGTGGCACGGTCTCCAGGGCACCCCGGCTCTTGGCCACTATTATTTGCTGGTGGACCGGTCTAGGCTTGGCTCAACAATCTTCCACTTTAAGTTATTAGTGTCTTAACATATTTTATTTGAAAGTGTTTTACCCTTGACATGTATGGCTAACTATATCCACACTCATCCTCCTAGGAGAGCCCGTCCCATATCTTGGGACGCTTGCACCCCCTTATCACACCTCGATATTTATTTCGCCTTTACACTTACACATAATGAAAAACAAACTCCTAAGGGCGTGGGTTAAGGCCCAACGCCCCGTGACATCCACTCCAAATGCTATCTCCCTCTAGGGTTTTTCCTTAGAAACTCTAATTGGACCCATGTAGCCCAACTTTCTCTCACATACACTCACATTACTCCATTTATCGCCCCACACCTCATCTCATTTATATCCAATCCCAAATCATATCGCTTTGCCCATCGATTCCACCTATGGCCCTAAAACCCTAGTTGGCCACTTCAACCCTAGTACCTTTCTTCTCCCACAAGTAACCTCTCCTTTTCACCCAATATTTCTTCTCTCCCATAACACCCATAATCATTCCTTATAACATAAACTCTCACTCTCAACCCACACCTCGGTCACCCTTAATCATTTTTACTTTCGCCTTTTCTAGATTATTAATTCTTTCCAAAACCCTAATCGGGTACCTTACACTCCCCTTTAGCAACTCACTTCCCATTGGTTTCTCTCTTTTCTTTTTCTTTTCCTCTCCATGTCATAATAATAATCACCCTAGCATGTATGTCCTAGAGGGTTATATCATGTCACAACACATCATAATTACCACATACGGATATTACATTCATGTCATAAGAAAAACACATACCACATACCTTAACTCCAAGCTGTGCTACGCATAAAACATGTTAAGGTCAAACATGTGATACACAACAGGACATGGTATATATATACGAAGCATCCAAGGCAAGTAGATCACATATCACACAAGCGGCCTTAGCTAGACCCTTACGAAACACCTATAAGTGGAGGTAAGTAGAGACTTACCTGGATCCGAAGCTAGCTAAGCGAGATAAGAGGGAGAGTGAGATCTATAATTCACATATTCTAATTAAATAAACACAAACAACACAAATGATCTTTCTTAGAAAACGTGTCTAAAACTTAAAACTTAAAAGTATAGCTTTATTAAGATTTAAGGTTAAAACTAAATCAAACTGGATTAATACAAATATCACTTGGGACATTTCAACTTAATTTGGAAAGCCCGAGAAATAATAATCGATCATAAGTTAATTTATCGAAAATAACTTATTTATTAGGTTTTACAACTAAATAAGTAACCCTACCATTTACATAGAATCAAATCCAAACCAATTAGGTTAAAACATAATTTAAATGATTTAAAATCCAAAGATAGAAATTGATTAGATAAAGTACACATAGCAAAATCAATTTTATAAAATCATCCTCGAAGATTAGGGTTTTTAATACCTAAACCACGAATCGGCCAAATCACTTTGATTACCTAAAATTGATAGTTTTAAAACACAATTAAACCAATTTTAGATAAATCTAGACAATCAATTTCAACAAAATAATCTTTCGATTAATCAATTCCAGATGATCAATATTCAAAATTAGGGTTTTAAAGCCCATGACATAAACTCAGGTAATTCAAATTAATTAATTCTAATTAAAGGTATTAGAATACAATTAGGATTATTTCAACTACTTTTATAAATTTAATTTGAGCAAAACAACTATACAAATAGCAATCTCATAGTCTCACTTGAAATCTAGGGTTTTAGACCCAAAAATGCAATTCGGTAAAATTCTACAAATTTAATCAAATTGAATGTTTAGAAATGCAATTAAACAAATTTTATAACATATCAAATAATCAATTGCTCAAAACCAATAAAAGATATACGCAATTTAGCACAATTAGGGTTTTTGAGCCCAGAACGTAAATCCGATCAATTCTTGCCAAAACATATCAATTGACGGTTCGAAAATGTAATTAAACATATTCTAATGTAATTTATATAGTCAATTGAATAAAATAACCCGATTACCCAAACCAATTTAAACCAGCGGAAGTTTTGACCTAAAAATCCAGTTCCGATCAATTACGTACAATTTTTTCCAAATCAACACTTCCAATATAAAATTAAATACATTTTGAACGATATTATAAAATCAATTGAGCTAAACGGCTCAATTATACGACCCAATTTCATTACACCCAAAATTTGACCCAGGAATCAAATTCCGATAAAACCTACATAAATTTCTCAAATTGACGGTTCCAAAATGAAATTGGATACATTTTAAAAATTTTGTATAATCAATTTATCAAAAATAGCTAAATCGGACGAATCCAAAAAATTCGGGCATAACCCGGCCAAAAATCCTTTTTTTCCAAAATTCCAGTACAACCATACAATTAACATATCCAAATCAATCTTACAGCACATATATACATAAACAAACAATTAATTTAGCTTATCACAAGCTAAATCATACTCAATTAAACGAATCAATATTAGGGTTTTCGAAAAATTATACCGAACAAAAATCAACGAATCGAGGCAAAGGAAGGCTGGGGAAGCTTCGTCGGAGGTTGGGGGTGTCTCGCCGGTGGTTAGCAGGGTCTGTTGTGGCCGGACGGCGGCGCAACCAACGCGGCTCGTCACTGCCGTGGCCTGCTGCTGTTGCTGTTATTGGTTGCTGCTACTGCTGCAACTGGTGGTGCTACGTCGCCGTTGTGGCGGTGGTCGGCAGGTGCCGACGAAGAGGTTGGAGTGGAGTAGCAAGGGAGAAGAAGAGAGGCGGTGAAGGAGGCTGGGTCACAGATAGGGAGCACCGCAGGGCTGTCGGGCCAGGGAAAGAGAAGGGAAGGGAGAGAAGAAAGAAAAGGGAAAAGAAGAGGGGGGTTCGACGGGTTGGGCCGAGATTTTTTTTTTATTTTTTTATTTTTACAAAAACACATAAAACAAAATACAAAAGTTTAAAAATTATTTATGGAAGATTTTATTTAAAATTTGTTAAACAAAAATTATTTGAAAATGATCCAAACGCTTAAAATAAATAAAAAAGCTGTATAAAGAATTTCGGAAGTATTTTTGAAAGAATTTATCAACGAACGTAAAAATTTATATTATTTACAAAAATACATTATAAGACCTTGAAATAACATTTAAAAACATATAATAAAATATTTAAGTCAAATCCTAATAAACCGAGACTAATTTTAATAATTTCTTAAATAGGTTTCCGCAAACTGAAAAGCGTAAAACAGACGAAAATTAATTTCAAAAGAAATTATTAAATAAGCTCCGAAAATATTTTTAATTTGAACTTCCCGAAAATATTAATGATTTCTGGAATCGAATAAAATCAAAGTGGAAAATATTTTCTACAGATAAAATCATTAAAATAGCTTTAACTATTTAAACAGAAATTCTATAATTTAAATAATATATTTCGTCAACGAAATATAACTTCAAAATAACGTCGTAATCACATGACAAAGTTATAATCGCCAACAAATCTAAAATATTAAAAATAAAAATACGAGAAAGAACGGAATACATATTTTTAACCGAGAATCAAATTCATAAGAATATAATAAAATCATTGTCGTGAACGAATTTATCTAGAATGATTCACATCGACAACAATTAATTACATTCAAATATGAATTCGAATCATCGATAAAACCATAAAACGAATTGAAATTAAAATAATCAATTGTTTACATCAAATTACGCTAATAAAACCATTAAACTCAATAAATCTGAATTTTAAAAATATGGGGTATTACATGAGTATTCTTCTTTTATAGTAAAAAAAGTGATGACATGCCAAATCTAGTATCAATAATAATAATAATAGTAATAGTAAGATAGGGTTTCGACCTCTTAATAATAATAATAATATTCTAAGGCTGTAAATAATAATAAATATGAATAATAATAAATAATAATAATAATAATAATAATAATAATAATAATAATAATAATACAAGTAAAATATATAATAATAAGATAAATACATGTAATATGGATAAGGCTTGCATAATTAGGGTTTAAGGGTTTAGAGGGGTTAGGTTACCACCTAAGGTTGGCGGTGATCGGCGACGGCGGTGGTGGGGAGGGGGGAGGGGAGAAAAGGGAGATAGTTGAGTGCTGGGAATATGATAGGGGGGATGAGGGAGGAAGTTAGGGTGGTTGAGGTTGCCCAAGTTGAGAGGCTTGGAATGAGGGTGGTGGCACTGCCAAAGGCAGTGGCGCAGGCGGCGACACTATGGTGACCAAGGGTGGTGGAGAGAGAGGAAGGTAGGAAGGGAAAATGGAGGGTAGGAAAAGGTAGGATAGGTCTACAAGTAATTTTGGGAGGTGCAAGGAGTGGTGGTTGCGGTGGGAGTGGCAGTGGAGGGAACTTTGGCGTAAGGGCGGTAGTAGCTAGAGGTGTGGCTGCTCGGGTAGGGCACTTTGCATGGTCGGGATAGCTCGTTTAGGGAAAATTGAGGGTGGTGGTGGGTGATGCAGGGAGTGGTTTGGGTGGTGGCTCGAGTGGCGACGTTGGACAACGGTAGAGAAATAGGTGGCAAAAGGGGCAATGATGACAGAAAAAGGGGGGTTTTGGGTTGTGAGAAAAAGCCTGAATGAGGGATGGTAGAGGGGTATTTATAGGCTAAGATTAAGGGGGAAGGATAGAAGGGGGAAGAGGAAGGGTCAGTGGTAGGCATGTGGTCGCCAACTGGTAGCCCGATGGCTAGAGGAGGCCTGTAAAATTCAACAGGTTGGCTGCTTAGGAAGGGAGAAAGGGAGGAGAGAGAGTCACGCATGAGGAGAGAGAGAGGGTGGGATTAGGTGGAAGAGAGAGAGGGAGTGCTAGGGAAGAAGATAGGGGTGGTGGCCTGGCATACGGCGGCCAAGGGCTGCGTGCTTGCGCTGGGAAGTGGAAGGATCGGGCACGGGGAGAAAGAGAGAGTCGGGGAGATGGAAAAGAAGAAGGGGGTGTGCAATAGACCAATGGTCTAGGGAAAGAAAAGAGAAAAGGGGAGACCAGACCGGCTAGGGGGAGAAGGTGTGGCGCATGGGCCTGGGCCGCGCAGGGGAATGGAGGGGAGATTTAGGATGGGTTGGCCCAGGTTAGGGGGAGGGAAGAAGGAAAAAGAAAAGAAGTAAGAAAGAAAAAGGAGAAAAGAAAATAAAAGAAAGAAAAGAGGGGGGAAAAGGAAAAAAAGAAAAATAGGTGGGTTGTGATATTTAGAATATTTTAGTATTTTAAAATATTTAAAAATTATATTTTAATAAAATAATAATTAATTCCCTTTTTAGGCTAATTTAGGATTTTGAAAGATTTTTCTTAAATTTCATTTTAATTAGCAAAACACTAATTTTTTTCCAATTAAATTATTTGTTAATTTCCTCTTATTTTAATGAAATAATTTATTTAATTAATTTCCATAATAAATCTGTGAGCTTGTGACTCGTATTTGGTGTGCAGAATAGCTTGGATTGGTGTGTGAAGTGTTTCGGAGAAATTTGAAGTAGAACTATGAGTTGTTCTGGAAAGATGTGAATATTTTACATTGAAGAAATTAGAATTTGGAAATGTTCTGAATATGAAAATTGTAGATCTTTCTGTTATCTTTCCAACGCATCAAGAATCAGCTATACCGGAGGTCAGATGAAGAGGTTGTGGCTGAAATACTGAAGATTGTCAAAGCTAGAAATAAACACGGGGGGCCCGTGTTTTTGAAACACGATCCGTGTTTTTCATCAGCAAAATATGTTATGTTTTCGTGACAGGCCGAGAGATAGAAAATAAACACGGGGGTACCGTGTTTATTAATACGGTCCGTGTTTTTTGGGTTTTTCGCTCCGCCTCGGTTTTCGCTAATGACAGTCTCGTATAGTATAAATACCATGCGATTAGAACCCTAATCGAAGAGCGAACGCCATCTTCTTCTCCTATTGAGTTCTATTGTAATTCCTTGATGAATTGAGTGATTTATGTGAGAATTTCTTTGATTCTTTGTAATCACAATTACTTCACATCAATAAGATCATCTGTTTCCCCAATCTGTGTTCTTGAGTGTTCTTCTCTTCTCAATTCTTGTGTGTTCTAATTGATTCTAATTAGATCTTATTTTTCCGAATTGGTATCGATCCACAACAAATTGGTATCAGAGCGTTGGGTTCGTATTCGAGATGTCTACAAGATTTGATATAGAGAAGTTTGATCGGTCTGTGAACTTCGGCTTATGGAAGTTGAAGATGAAGGCGATCCTGATTTAGAATGGATTGGAGAAGGCGTTACTCAGGATATCAAAGAAGCCCAATTCGATAACAGATAAGAAATTCGAGGAGAAAGATCAAAAGGCCCTTTCCACCATACAATTGTGTTTGTCTAATGAGGTCTTGTGTGAGGTGGCTAAAGAAACAACGGCGGCATCCTTATGGCTCAAGCTGGAGTCTCTATACATGAAGAAGTCGGTGACGAATCATTTGTTATTGAAGAGCAAGTTGCATGAGTTAAAATTAGGTAAGGGATAATCCCTTAAATCTTATTTTGATGAATTTGACTCTATAATTATGGATCTGAGGAATATAGATGTTAAATTGGAGGATGAAGATCTTGCTATTACATTGTTGTGTTCTTTGCCTGCTGATTACAAACATTTTCGTGAGACCATACTATATGGGAAGGATGATGAGTTGGTTCTTGATGATGTCAAGACTGCCCTGCTACAACGGGAACTGATTGAGAATCAATTGACTGGAGGTGGTTCTAGTGACTCACATAGTGAGGGACTTGTAGCTAGGGGCAGAACTCAAGAACGGGGTTCTGGTGATAAGAAGAAGAAGTATAGGTCGAAGTCGAGGAATAATAGATCCAAGAATGTCATGTGCTATGGATGTCACAAGAAGGGTCATATCAAGAAGTTTTTCCCTAATAGGATATCTGGAGATAAACCTGGTGAATCATCTGGCACAAAGGATGATGCTGCTATAGCTCAATATGATAGTGATGGTAGTGTGTTGACTGTCACTGATAGTCAGACCAAGATTATGGACAGGTGGATCTTAGACTCTGGATGCTCTTACCATATTTGTCCCAACAGGAACTGGTTCCAGACTTATGAGACGACTCGAGGTGGAGTAGTTCTAATGGGTAATGATGCTGCATGCAAAGTTGCTGGAATTGGGACAGTGAAGGTGAAGATGCATGATGGTGTGGTCAGAACACTGTCTAATGTTCGACATGTCCCTGAGATGACCAAGAACTTGATTTCATTGAGTTCTTTGGATTGTAATGGATATCGTTGTATGATCGAGGATGGCATGATGAGGATTACTAGAGGGGCTCTTGTTGCAATGAAAGGCAAGAGGATTGGGACACTGTATGAGCTTGTTGGTTCCACTGTTGAGGGAGCAGCTACGGTAACATCATCGAGTATGTCTGACTCGGATGTTACTAGACTTTGGCATATACGACTTGGACACATGAGTGTCAAAGTCTTGACTGAACTCTCCAAGAGAGGGTTGTTGGATGGAAAGAGTATAGGTACTATGGATTTCTGTGAGCACTATGTGTTTGGCAAGCAGAAGCGGGTTAGTTTTTCAAAGGCTACACATAGTACAAAGGGGCCTCTGGATTATGTTCACTCTGATTTGTGGGGTCCTGCAAGGGTGGTTTCCAAGGGTGGTTCGCGATACCTACTGACATTTATTGATGACTTCTCTAGGAAGGTATGGACTTATTTTATTAAAAATAAGAATGATGTCTTTGAAGTTTTCAAGCATTGGAAGACTTTATTAGAGAAGCAGACTAGGAGACAAGTGAAGTGTTTCATGACAGATAATGGCCTTGAGTTTGTGGAACGTAGTTTCACTGAGTACTGTGAGGACCATGGTATTGCTAGGTATCGCACTTGTGTTGGAAGACCACAGCAAAATGGGGTTGCTGAGAGGATGAATAGAACCCTTTTAGAGAAGGCTCGATGTATGTTATCACAAGCTGGATTAGGCAAGGAGTTTTGGGCTGAGGCAGTTCACATGGCAGCATTCCTGGTGAATAGGTCACCCAATCGTTCCATTGATTTGAAGACACCTGAGGAGGTATGGTCTGGCAAACCAGCTGATTATTCTAATTTGCATGTTTTTGGATGTCCTGCCTATGCTTATGTGAATGATGGGAAGCTAGAGCCTAGAGCTAAGAAGTGCATCTTTCTTGGCTATACATCTGGTGTGAAGGGGTACAGGTTATGGGATCCAGCCACATCCAAGTTTTTGACAAGCAGGGATGTTACCTTCAATGAGTCCGTATTCCTCCAAAAATCTAAGTCTTCTTCTGATAGATTATCTGAAGAGGTGGAGCAGAAGAATCTGCATGGTGTTACGGATAAGGTGGAGGTAGAGGTTGATTTAGATCAGTTAGACTCTTCTAGTATGAGACCCACTATTCCTGAAGTGGGTGGATCCAGGCAACAGGTGGAGCAAAAGGGTGTTGCTCCTGGTAGACCACGGAGGGTTGTGAAGCCTCCTGTGAGGTATGGCTTTGAGGAGTTAGTAGGTTATGCTTTGGCTAGTGTTGAGATTGTCGTTGATGTACAGGAGCCAGTGTCATACTCAGATGCCATTGTTAGTGCTGATTCTGCTCAGTGGTGTGCTGCTATGGAGGAGGAGATGCAGTCTCTATGGAAGAATCAGACATGGGAACTTGTGAAGGCACCCAGGAAGAAGAAAATAGTTGATTGCAAGTGGGTGTACAAGTTCAAACAGGGAATTCCAGGTGTTGAGGGACCGAGGTACAAGGCTCGTTTAGTTGCACGTGGGTTTAGTCAGATACCTGGTGTAGACTATAACGAGGTATTTTCCCCTATTGTCAGGCATACTTCTATTTGTACTTTACTTGCGCTTGTAGCTATGCAGGATATGGAGTTAGAGCAATTGGATGTCAAAACAGCTTTTCTGCATGGTGAGCTCGAGGAGGAGATCTATATGCGCCAACCAGATGGCTTTGTTGTTGAAGGCAAGCAGGATCATGTGTGCTTATTGAAGAAGTCACTATATGGTCTGAAGCAGTCGCCTAGACAATGGTATAAGAGGTTTGATCAGTTTATGATTGAGCATGGGTTCTCCAGGAGTGAGTACGATGGATGTGTATACTTGAAGCAGGTTTGTGATGGTTCTCTAGTGTATCTTTTGTTGTATGTCGATGACATGCTTGTTGCAGCAAAAGATCTGACTGAAGTTAACAAGGTGAAAATAATGCTGAAGACTGAGTTTGAGATGAAGGATATGGGAGCTGCGAAGAAGATCCTTGGCATTGAGATCATTCGAGACCGCAGACAGAAGCATCTTTACTTGTCACAAGAGCAATATGTGAACAAGGTGTTGGAGAGGTTTCATATGATTGATGCCAAGCTGGTTAGTACTCCCTTGGCTACTCACTTCAGATTGTCTGCTTTAGATTTCCCCAAATCTAAAGATGAGGAGGAGTTTATGGCCACAGTTCCCTACTCTAATGCTGTGGGATGCATGATGTACGCTATGGTTTGTACCTGGCCGGATATTGCTCAAGCTGTGAGTGTTGTGAGCAGATATATGGCGAATCCTGGGAAGGCTAACTGGCAAGCAGTGAAGTGGATTCTGAGGTATTTGAAGGGTACTGCATCATCTTGTTTGGAGTATGGGAGGTCAACTAATGCGTTGACTCTGATTATGGTGGAGATCTTGATAATAGGAGATCCACTGGAGGTTATGTGTTTTGTCTGGGTGGTTCGACAATTAGCTGGAGGTCATCTTTGCAAGATGTGACCGCGTTGTCCACTACTGAGGCTGAGTATATGGCTATGACGGAAGCTTTTCAAGAAGCTTCGTGGCTTGATGGTTTCGTTCGTGAGCTTGGATTTTGTCATGGTGCTCCCGTTGTTCGTAGCGATAGCCAGAGTGCTATTTGTTCGGCAAAGAATCAGAATTCTTTCCATCGTCGGACGAAGCACATTGATATCAGGTACCACTTCATCCGAGGTACTATTGCTGCATGCAAGGTTGTGTTGGAGAAGGTGGCTACTGCTGAGAATCCAGCAGATATGCTAACGAAGCCATTGACAGTGAGCAAGTTCGAGCATTGCTCGGACTTGGTTGGTGTTTGTGTACCATGAGGGCCTTTTGGGGCCCAGGGGTTTTTACAGATGGTCTTTTGTGTTCCTGGTGCTAGCTACTTTAAATACGTCGTCAAGGTGGATAATTGTGAGCTTGTGACTTGTATTTGGTGTATAGAATAGCTTGGATTGGTGTGTGAAGTGTTTCGGAGAAATTTGAAGTAGAACTATGAGCTGTTCTGGAAAGATGTGAATATTTTACATTGAAGAAATTAGAATTTGGAAATGTTTTGAATATGAAAGTTGTAGATCTTTCTGTTATCTTTCCAACGCATCAAGAATCAGCTCAATCGGAGGTCAGATGAAGAAGTTGTGGCTGAAATACTGAAGATTTTCAAAGTTGAAAATAAACACGGGGGGCCCGTGTTTTTGAAACACGATCCGTGTTTTTCATCAGGAAAATATGTTCTGTTTTCGTGACAGGCCGAGAGATAGAAAATAAATACGGGGGTGCCGTTTTTATTAATACGGTCCGTGTTTTTTGGGTTTTTCGCTCTGCCTCGGTTTTTGCTAATGACAGTCTCGTATAGTATAAATACCATGCGATTAGAACCCTAATCGAAGAGCGAACGCCATCTTCTTCTCCTATTAAGTTCTATTGTAATTCCTTGATGAATTGAGTGATTTATGTGAGAATTTCTTTGATTCTTTGTAATCACAATTACTTCACATCAATAAGATCATCTGTTTCCCCAATCTGTGTTTTTGAGTGTTCTTCTCTTCTCAATTCTTGTGTGTTCTAATTGATTCTAATTAGATCTTATTTTTCCGAATTGGTATCGATCCACAACAAAATCCTTAATTAGCTATAATTCTTAAATTATGATTTTTGGGGTATTTCACTTCTTCCATAATTCAATCTTGATTTGAGGCCTTGATCTTCCCGTAATTATCATTCCAATGCTCCTTAAAACTTGCCCACAAAATGGCTGTTACAAGGGTGCAGAATTAGCCGAAGGTGTTGTGTGTGGTAGAGAGTAGTCTTGGTTTTGTGGAGCCATATATATACCATAATGGAGCTAGGAAAATGTGGCTTTTTAGAGCCATACTGAAGCTATATTAAAGCTAAAAGAATGTGACTTTGTGGAGGCATGAAAGTGTGGAGTTGATGGCTTTTATTTTGGTCTTGCATGGATTTGTATGGATTCTAATAATCATTTTTACTTATTAATCCAAGTAAGAAGAGTTTTGAAGTCTTCTATCTTGGAAAAATTAGTAAGTATATTATCCTTGTTATTAAAATTTGAGGGAGATGCGCCTACATCATGATGTGGGAGCATCTAACACATATGATAATAGCCTAGCTATTAATTTTCCTAAGAGTAAGGGTATCAATAAAACCCTCATCACTTAGGTAAATTAATTAGCTAACCCTAGCCATTCAAGTCGGCCATTTATTTTTTCCAACTTCTAAAATAGCTCAAATTGGTTTAGGATAAGCATTGGTGAGGACCACAAAAGTTTTGGAGTTGAAAGGCATCTTTTTAGCAATTTATTTCATGCAACTCAACTAAAAAATAATGCCTACAAACAAGTTGATTCAGCAGCCATTTTTGGCTTTATGGTGCATTAAGCAAGGACCATAAGAGCTGGTCATGCACAAGTTATTTTAAAGCTTGGAAAATTCCTTTTTAGAATTGATTTGCTACCATCCAAACCAGCTTTGCTAACAAATCTCATTTGAAGACATTCTTTACACTTGTGTATATCTTCTAATCTAAGAGAATGCCTTATATCTTTTCCTTTTTATTATGAGCTGTTAGGATCTTTTTTTAGCATATTTTTATGCATTTTTTTCTAATTTATGTAATAAAAATTAGATCCCAACGTGGGAGCACATCAAGGGCTTAGGATGGTTAGTTTTTGGTTTGATTTTAACTACACTAGATAATTAAAAATTGAATTATTAAATCCATGTGTAATAGGTAGTCAAGTTGTAATAAACATAGACTCAACCAAGCCTTATAAGTGTTGAGCTAAGGATTAATAGAGGAAAACTCATATTTGGATGCCATATGCTCTTATTTTCGAGCACCCCTACCCTTGATACTCAAGTGCAAGAGTTTTAAGCTTATCGTATAAAATCTTGTTGATTTTATCCTAAGTGTTGAATATCTTAGGTGGTATCTTCAAGTATATGATCTAAGGAGCTACCAAAGATCATATTTTCTCTTCACCTTCAACCTCTCTTTCATTTTCTTATCTTTTAGGTTGCAAGAACCCATATGAAACCTTCATCCTAGCTTGACCTAATTGTATCCCATATGCATCACATCATTCTCCCCCTCTTAGAAGGACTCCTTCTCATCTTCATAAGGATTATCATGCAAATAAGGAAGTAAGTCTCCCATATTAAATGTGTTTGACAATTTCCCCATTTCTAGCAGAAGTTCAAGCCATATATACATTGTTGCCAATTCTTTCTAGAATCTTTAAATGTTAATTACTTCTTGGTTGGAGCTTGTTGTTCCTTCTAGAAGCAATCATTTCTTTTCGAAGATGAAGTCAAATTAAATCTCTTGGTTTGAAAATATTCTTTTTTTCTTGTTTTCTTTCTTCTTATTCATGTCGTTAACCTCTTTGATCTCAGCCTTTACTTGTTCATGCAATTTTTTAATATTTGATGGTCCTTTCCTTAGCTTAAAAACTAGTTTGTGACTTAATGGATAAGGGAATGAGATAAATGGGAATGGTGAGATTCACTCCATATACCACTTAAAAAGGTGAATGACTGGTGATATAAATGGGTGAGTGATTGTATGCAAATTTTGCATGGACTATCTTGGTGTCCCAATCTCTCAAGGATTTGTGAACCAAATTCCTTAACATTATGATGGTGTGATTGGTGAGTCCAGCTTTTCCATCGATTTGTGGGTGATAAGCAGTACTAAAGAGAATTTTAGTACCTAGTAGCCCCCATAAGGTTTTCCAAAAATAACTAAGAAACTTGGCATATCAATAAGAGATAATTGTCTTTAGGATACCATCCAACTGAACTATCTCTTTAAAGTAAAGATTAGTAATATAAGAGGTTTCATCTATCTTATAAAAGGGACAAAGTGAGCATTCTCAAAAAATTGATCTATGTCCACCATAACGACAGGTAATACCACTATGAAATCTATACTCACATGGTCCCAAGGATGGTGTGGGATAGGTAAAGTGGTCTAGAGCCCTTGGTGGAAGTGACTCATAGACCTTCTGCAAGTAGAGCACTTTTCCAATAGATATTGTACATCTCCCACCATCCTCGGCTAATAAAAATGTTCCTAGAGTAAATCATAAGTTTTTTAATATCAAAATGTCCTACTAAACCTCCTTTATGCTCTTCACGAATTAGTAGTTCCTTGATGGAGTAATTCGGGATGCACAACTTGTTACCTTTGAAAAGGAATCCTTATTGAACTAGATATGGACCCTGAGCCTTGTCTCGATCTTCCATGTTTCTTGCAAAGTCTTCATGCTTCTTGTATAGTTCCTTCAAAAGCCCAAATCCTAGGACCCTTGCTTTTAATAATGATAACATATAATATCTCCTAGATAGGGCATCCACTGAAATATTCATTTTGCCACTCTTATATTTAGCTACAAATGAGAAAGATTGCACTAATTCTACCCACCTAGAATGTCTAAGGTTAAGTTTATGTTGTACATTTATATACTTTAGGGACTCATGATCGGTATGCAATACAAATTGTAATGGTCTAAGGTAGTGTGACCAATGATCTAAAGCCCTAATAATAGCATAAAATTCTTTATCATAGGTGCTGTAGTTGGAACTTGAGTCATTGAGATTCTCACTAAAAAAAGCTACATGTTTTCCTTCTTATAGTAAGACGAATCCAATTCCGACTTCAATTTTATCACACTCAATCTTGAACACCTTGTCAAAGTTAGGTAAAAGTAACACTAGGGACTCACTCAACTTGTTCTTGATTACCTCAAATGATTTTTTTTGCGGATTTAGTCCATTGGAACTCCCCTTTTTTGAGGTATTATGTAGTGGGTGATAGAAGTGTGCTAAACCCTTTTATGAACCTTCTATAAAAAGAGTCAAGTCCATGAAAGGATCTAATGTCAGTAATGGATGTGGATGTAAGCCACATTTTTATTGCCTTCACCTTTCACTCATCAATGGAAATTCTATCTCCAGATACAACAAACACTAGAAATCAGACTATTAGCACAAAGAAATCACTTTTTTCTAGTATACCATAAAATTTTTTGTTCCTAAGAGCTAAAAATACAAGTTTCAAGTGCCTTACTCGATCATCATCACTAGAGGAGTACACAAGAATATCATCAAAATACACAACTATAAACTTATAGATGAAGGGTTGAAGTACTTCATCCCTGAGCCTCATGAAAGTACTTGGTGCATTTGATAAATTAAAAGGCATGACCATCTACTCGTATAATCCTCCTTTGGTTTTGAAAGTGGTCTTCCATTCATCTCCCTCTTTCATCCTAATTTGGTAGTACCTACTTCTTAAGTCGATCTTAGAGAACACATTCTCTCCATGCAAACAATCCAACAGGTTATCAAGCCTAGGTATGGGATACCTATACTTGATGGTAATGTTATTGATAGCCCTATTATCAACACACATTAGCATTGTCCCATCCTTTTTTGTACCAAAATAGCTGGTACCGCACTCAGACTAAAGGATTTCCTAATGAAACCTTTTTTTTATATAAATAAATCCTCAATTTTCCTTTACAACTCCATAGCTTCCTTAGGATTACATCTATAAGCCTCTTTGTTTTGGAGGGTAGCACTAGGTACAAAATCAATTTGGTGCTATATGCCTCTTATGAGAGGAAACTCGGTAGTTCACTTGGGAAGACATTCCCAAAATCCCCTAGAAAGGTCTTGAGTCATGGGTCGAGTAGGCTACCATTTTCATTATGTTTAAGAGTTAATAAGAAATACAAGGTATTCCCCTTTCCTATAGCCCTTCCCAACCCCTTCCCATCAATGAAAAAAATATTTCATACAACTTGTGTACTCCCTAACAAGCAAGGACCGAATGTTAAGGGGTGTGAATACAATGTTTTTGTTAGAATATTTCAAGCTATAAGTGTTATTTCTATCATCACGCTTGACATTCCTATCAAATTTCCATGACCCCCCTACTAAAAAAATGACAAGCATCCATGGGAACCACATCAAATACAACATTTTCTTGATAAGTCTTCCCTATGGGAAATGGCATAAATTTTTGCTTTGTGACTTCAAATATGGAGCCATGATTAAGCCATTGAAGCTTATAAGGCCTATCATAGGGCGTGGTTAGCAAATTAAGCTTCTCTACAAGAGTGTAGGAATCTAACTTTTCACAACTACCTTCATTGATAATGAGGGAACATATCTTACCAAGTATGATACACTTAGCATGAAATATGTTATCCCTTTGAGATTCCTCTTCCACGGCCTCTCTCATTTTCAAAACCCTCTTCACCATCAAGGAATCCCCTACATCCGGTGGTATCTTTTAAACCTCTGCCCCCCTTCTATGCCCAAATGATCCTCATCTTCTTCTCCTTCCAATGCCACCTCTTCTAAGTCTATCAAGGTCATCACCCTCTTATTTGGACATTCATTATGATAATGCCCAATTCCTTGGCACTTAAATCACCAAACACCTTTATTTCTACTAGAATCACCCACTTCTTGACTTCATTTACTATTAACATCAAATGTCTTGTTGATAACAGCTATTTTTAGTGCTTCCTTAGGTGGGTATGCATTTGGTCATAGCCCTCCAACCTTTGAACCTCTACTCTCTTTGTATGTTTCTCTACTTTTATGGCTAGATGAAACAACTAATCTAGGATGTAATACTTGTAGAGCTCCACCTTCCTAGCAATGTCACTTCTTAAACCTCCTAAAAACCAAGATATTGTGTGTTATTCAGCTTCCTCCAAACCAAGCCTCATAATGAGACTCTCAAACTCCTAAATATAGTTTTCCACAATCAAGGGATCTTGTCTTAAATAAGACACTTTGTTATATAATCCTTGAGTAAAAGAAGATGTCAAAAATCTCTCCTGCATTAACCTTTTCATTTTATTCCAATTCCTCACGTTAGACTTTCACTTCCTCCCTCTATGCTGCACTAGATTCTCCCATCATTTGGAAGTGAAAACACCCTAGAGGGGGTGAATAGGGTTTCATGGCATGAGAATGACTAGATGTAAATTTACACATAATGTAAAGTGACTAAAGAGTTAATTAGTCTTTACATCTATTAACAAAAGGTTCTCCTTTTAGGATTTTTGAAATAATGACATTTTTTTTTATTAATGATCACTTTTCTCTTAGTTTATGAGTGTAACACCCCCAAAATTTAGTGTTAAATTTTTTTTTCTTGTTAAAATTTCTCCACCTAGGCTCACCGTCACTTACTAAGGTTTTCCCTCAAAACCTTAATATGGCCTATGTGGCCCAAGCCTCTCCCTTTCCTATACAACCTACACTCCCCTTGACTCCAACACCATCACTCTACTCAACCCACTCCAAACATCAAAACCTTACTCTCCAACTTCCTCATGTGATAAAGAACCCTAGTTCATCACCCCGAAACCCTAATATACCTATTTTCCTTTTACACCTTCTCTTCACACACAAGCTCCACCCTCCTTTTCACTTGAGTCTCACCCTTCATATAAATCACTCTTAATCACAACCCAAAATCCAACTAACCTCTATAAACTCTCTTATAACACCCATATACTTAGGGTTGTCTCCAAAAAAAACACTTGCTAGGCTCCCATGCATACTTTCACCAACCGAAGTACTATCTTCTTATTTGATACTCCAATCACCCAAAATAATCTTTCCTCCTCAAATTTAACCCTCGAACTATTTTTTTCCAAGTAAGATTTTCCTTTATGAAAAGATTAAACACCCTATGCAATACTCACACTTCCCATGAAATATTTTTACCCTAAAACTTCATTTTATTGCTTTCTTCCTTTATTTTATCACCCATAGGTCACAATACTGTTAGTATTTTTCCCACTTCTTCTTACTCACTCCACCCTCTTTATTTCTTTTAGATCTCCACAACCACTTAAATCCACCTAAGGCCTCTAAGTATGCATGTCATACCATAAAAATTATACATAAGAGAATGCCATACATAACAAGTCATATCACCCATATTACACCTATTATAAATCTCACACTACATACTTAATTCCTTACAACCTATGCTTCACTACACACATATTTAGTCCATATTCACATATAACACACAACACATATCATTACACTCATAAGCACATAAATCATAGCAAACCCAAGTCTTACCGATATCCTTACCTAATAGGACATCAGGCTTGGAGCACGAATCCTACGCCTCCTCACAAGAAAGGTTTGGTTCACAACCTTTAAGAAATGGAACACCAGTTATTTAACCTTCTTCCTACTCCCTTTTCCTTTTCTTTATTTCCCTAACTAAATATTAGTAGTAGTAGTAGTAGTAGTAATAATAATTTTATTAATAATAAAATATTTCAAATAAAATATACTTAATGAGTACAAGGTTTAAGGGCACAACTAGAAAGAGACATCAGGAAAGGGGCGGTGGCAGAGCATGACAGTGGTGGCAGTGGTGATGGAAAAGAAGAGTTTTTGGGGTTGGAAAAGAGGAGAGGAGCTAGATTTTCTTAGGTTGTAAGGTTTCTGGGTTAGAGGGGGTCGTGGTGGTGGTGGTGGTGTCTCACGCAGTAGCGTAGGTGGTGGTTATGGTGTTGGATAAGAAGAAAGGTGAGAAAAGGAGAAGGAAAGAGGGGAAGGAAAAGGAAAATGGTGGTGTGGAAAGGTAGGGGAAGGTTTTCTAGGTAGAAAGGGATGTTGTGGGGTGGTGGTTGTTGTGACGGCGGCGATGGTGTAGGCAATGGAGATGGGTGTAAAAGGGAAGTTAGGGGTAGAGGAAGGTCTCCTTGGATGGAGGGTGATGCAGGGAAGAGGAAGGGAGGGTGTGGTGATGGTGGCATGGTGCGATGGTGGCGGTGACAACACCTGAAAGGGAAATGCAAGAAAGTTGGGGATGGTTTTTGAATGATAGAAAAGAGAGAATGGAGGGCGTGGGAGGGGATATATATAGGGGGAGATGGTTGGGAGGAGTGGAAAAAAAGGAAGAAGATAAGGGGAGGGGTGGTTGGTTGCTAGTCGGCATGCAGGCCAATGCAACTCACACGACATGGGATAGGGCAATGGGATTTGTAGGTTGTAGGTTGTTAGGTGGGGATTCTGGGGTCGCAAGAGGGAGGGGACATATGTAGGGCAGTAATAGATACATGCACTATAGGTCAGTATGAGGAGAGGGTGAGGGGAGAGAGAGAAATAGGGATGCAAAGTAGTTATGCTTGTTGCTTCGATCGAGAGGGGGTTGAAGATAGGGGTAGAAAGGGAAGAAGGGAAAGAAAGAAGGGAGAAAAAGGGAAAAGAGTGGGATAGGTGTGGACGCTAGGCCACACAAAGGAAAAGAAAAAGAAGAGAGTGTGGGCCAGGGAAGGAAAGGGAAGGAGAGGAGGGGGAGAAAGGGATTGAGCCCACGTTAGGCGTGGCCTAGTCTGATGAGGGAGGGGAAAGAAAGAAAAAAGGAAGAAAAAGGATAAAGAAAAAAAAGAAAATTGAGGTCGTTGGGTGGCTTAGGATTTTTTAAAATTTTAGGAAAATAAAAATAGTAATAATAAATAAATAATTTTTTTTATTATTTTATAATTTATTATTATAGTTTACTTAAAATTTAGTTTATTTTAATAAATAATTCTAGCCTCCATTAATAAGATCCCTACATTATTTTCCTCCTTTTATCACCATTATTATTATTATTATTATTATTATTATTATATCATTATTTTATTAATAATTGTATATTTAATTAAACCTTACCCAATAATACTTATTTTCTTTTCAATTCCTAAAATAAAGTTTTGGGGTATTACAATGAGTCTTACAATTTCAATAACTCTCTCAAGAGATGATTGACACCTTCACCTATTTATCTTCTCTAGATTCATTAAATGAATCTCTCAAGAATGATAGGTAACACTCACTAACTGCTTTGATTGATTTTAGAATAGGTGGTTGTGATTACAAGTGTATCTCACCAAATAAAAGATATGGAAGTATTGATCTGTGAATGAGATGTACTCTAGGTAGACGTAATATATGATATTACAATTTGAAAACAATTCTAGCTAGGAGAAGCGAGCAAATAACACTTTTTAGTAAGAACTTAGAAATATGAAAGGTTGGAATATTAAATGAGTAATTGATTAATTTTAGTGTAAGAAAATAATTATACAATTTGTAATAAATGTGCAATTGAATGATTTTAGTGTAATACAGCAATTATACAAATTTTAATAAATGAACAATTGAATGATTTGAAAATTTATTAGTAATGAATGCAGAGGGACCTTATTTATAAGGGTTACCCTCGATTATGGCCATTAAACATAATTTTTTTAAAAATTGTTTCACCCAACGGGAAAAAAATAGCATTTAATGCTGACCGGTTGATCGGTCTAGAGAAACTAGTTGATCGATTGTACGGCTACTCCATTATAAGCATTTCCATTAGTTTTCCCTTACTTGCACACTTCTCTCACTTAGGGTTTCCTCCCAAAATCCTAGTTAAGTCTCCCATGCATCCTTATAGCAATCCACATAATAATTTTCACAAATGGAATTCAACCACCCTAACAATTCTTCCCTTTCCTTAATTAACCCTCAAGTTAACTTTTTCCATGTAAAGGTTATCCCCATAAAAGGCTAACCATCCCATACAAACCCTAGACTCTCCATGCATGTTTTTTTCCATTCCCCTAATTGATTCCCATTATTCCTCCTTTTTTCCACCTATAGACCATAAGATATTTAGGCCATCCTTACCATTCTCTAGTCAAATCACTTTTCTCACTCCTTTCCATTTCTCTCACACCCACATCACAATATTTAGAGTTTTCTATCATGCATGTCATGAGGGACAATATTACATAAGCACATCCAAGTACAAGTAATAATACCACATTACATATGTCATAAAACACATGTAGCTTACCTTGGCTCCATGCTTAGCAAGCTGCACTACAAGAGAAAATTCTATAATATATAAGGCACACACATCAAGAAACACAAATAACACATTTTTCACACACATTAGGACTTAACCATATCCTTATCTAAAACAACACCGGGCTTAGAGCACGCTCCTACACCTCCTTAGGGTTTGGACTTGGTTCACCTATAAGAGGGAAATACTAGGGTTAAATTCCTTCTTACCAACATTATCATTAGTTCCTACTTTACCTTATCATAACTTAGTATTAGGGTTAATAATAATAATAGTAGCTTTATAAGTAAAAATGTGGGTGTTATTTTTAAAATGGTTAATCATGTTATTATTAGTCAAAATAGGGTTAGGTAGTTATATTGGTCCATGTTAAGGTATTATTAACAATATTAATCATACTAAAGATAATAACTTTAATATTAACACTAATAATAATAATGGTGATGGTGATGATGATGATGATATTGAAAATAATAATAATAATAATAATAATAATAATAATAAATAATAATAATAATAATAATAATAATAATAAGAGTTCGAATAATCATAATAATAATAATAATATTAGTAATAATAGTGCCAATGTTAATAATAATAATAATAATGATAATAATAATAATAATGATAATGATAATGATAATAATAAATATAATAATGTTAATACGAGTAGTAGTAGTAGTAATAATACTAGTAATGATGAAAATAGTAACGATAATAATGATAATAATGATGATGATGATGATAATGACAATAATAGTAATAGTAATAGTAGTAATAATAATATTAATAATAAGAATGATTATGATGATGATGATGATGATGATAATAAAATAGCAATTACATTAATTATGTTTAAGGGCTAGGAAGGTTAGGGCACAACCTAGTGGTGGTGGCAGCTAGGCGGTGGAGGCTGTGGTGGAGGAGGAAGTGGGGGTTGGAGAGGTGGATTTTTACGCTAGGAGAGGGAGAGTAAGATGGTGGTTGTGGTGGTGGTGGATCCTCTGGGTTGAAAAGGTTGGAATGGTGGTGGTGGTGTAGTAAAGGTGGCAACGCAAGTGGTGATTGTTATGGTAGCCTAGGGTGGTGGAGAAGGAGGAAGGGTGAAGGAGAAATAGGTAGGGGTAGGTAGGGGAGGCTTTGTTGAGTGGTTTGGGTGGGAGGAGACGCGATGGTTGCGACCGAGAAGGTTGCACACAGTGGCGAGAGGGGCAGCGATGGGTATAAAGTGGCAAATCGAACAACCAAATTTGCATGGTTTGGGTAGCTCGTGTAGGGGGAACTAGGGGTGGTGAGTGGTATAGTTCAATGGAGAGTAATGCAGGGAAGATTTTGGGAGGCATTTTGGGTGGTTGTGTTAGGCAGCAGTGGTGGGGATGGTGTCTAAAGCGGCGATGGAAGAAGGAGGGTTGATTTTCTAGGTAGGAAAAAAGAGGCCGAATGGGATCAGTTGGGGGTATTTATAGGCCATTGGAGGGAGGATAAGACAAAGGGGGAAGGTGAGACAGAGCTCGCTACAAAGTGACAGTTGCAGGTTTGGTCGGGGAGGAGAAAAGGAAATGGAGGGGTATGTATGGGAGGAGGTATAGGGTTGGTTGGGGCCAAAAAAGTAAAGGAAAAAGAAAGGGAGATAAGGGAGAGAGGCAGGCCATTAGTATTATAGTTGGGCTAGTCAGCGATGTAGGGTTGTAACTTTCAACTTGCAACGTGTAGGAGGGAGAAGGGAGGAAAGAGGAGAGGTAGGTCGGCCGACCGGTTTGGGGGAAAAAAAAAGAAGACAAAGAAGGGGAACCAGGTGGGTGAGGTAGAGGAAAGAAAAGAGGAGTTGGGTTGCGAGGGGCGTAGGTCCAAATCAGGGAGGAAGGAAAAAAAGAAAAGGAGAAAGGAAGAAAAGAGGAAATAAAAAGGAAAAAAAGGAAAAAGAAAAAAAAAAAAAATAGGTTGGTTGGGGTATTTAGAATATTTTGGTATTTTTAAATATTTAAAAATAATAAAATTTATTAAAATAATAATTAAATTTCATTTTATGCTAATTTAAGATATTTTGGGTACTTTTTCCTAAATTTTATTTTAGTTAGCAAAATACCCTAATCTCCCTTAATTAAATACTTTATTTTTTTCCTCTTATTTTTGTCTTAAAAACTTCCCTTATCTAAAGAAAATAATATATTTAATGAATTCTTCTAATAAATCCCTATTTTATCACAATTTTTAAATTAGGGTTTTAGGGTATTTCATTGGCAGACGGGGAGAGGACACATGAGTGAGGGTTTGGTAATCGTAAAAAGTCCAGATCTAAGTCAAAGAGCTGGAAGAAAAATATGACATGCAATGGTTGTCACAAGAAGGGGCATGTTAGAAATTTTTGTCCTAACAGGAATCCTAATGCTATGTCTGGTGATTTATCTAGTACAAAGGATGATGTTGAAGTTGCCTATGATGATAGTGTTGGATATATGTTGAAGACCACTGATAGATAAAGCAAGATTAGTGATAGATGGCTTTTATATACTGGGTGCTCTTACCATATATATCCCAGCCAAAGTTCGTTTCAGATGTTTGAGGTGACTTGGTGTATGTTTGTTTTGATAGAAAATGATGTTGCTTAAAAAGTTGCCAGGATTGGGCAGTGAAGCTGAGGATGCATGACAGTGTGGTCAGGACACTATCCAATGTGAGGCTTGTTCTAGAGATGAGGTTATACCAATAACCTCATCTCTTTAAGTTCATTGGGTTGTGATGGATACATGTGTGTTATTGAGGATGGTACCTTGAGAGTTATGAAAGGGTTGTGGTAGTGATGAAGGAGAAGTAGGTCGGGAGATTGTATGATTTGGTGGGTTCCTCTTTGTGGGAAAAGCTTTTACAACATCACCGAGGTTATCAGACTAGGTTGTTATGAAACATTGGCACATAAGACCAGGACACATGGGTGTCAAAGGTTTAACTAAGTCTCTAAGAGAAGGTTGTTGGATCGATATAGTACATGTACTATAGAATTTTTATGATCACTCTATGTTTAGTAAGCAGAAATGGGTTACCTTTTCAACAACTAAGCATTATATGATAGGGCCTCTTAAGTATATCCATTCACATTTGTAGGGTACAGCGAGAGTGGTTTTCAAATGAGGTTTACGTTACTATCTCACATTTATTGATTACTTCTCTAGAAAGGTATGGGTTTATTTCTCAAAGCATAATCATGATGTGTTTGGTGTTTTCAAATGCTAGAAGACCTTGATAGAGAAGAAGATTGGGAAGTAGATTAATTGTCTCAAGAAAGATAATGGTCTTGAGTTTGTTGAATAGAGTTTTACTATTTTTTTCTAAAACCATGGGATAGCTAGATATCATATTTGTGTTGGAAGACCACAACAAAATGGGGTTGCTGAGCAGATGAATAGAACCTTATTGGAGAAGACTCAATGCATGTTATCATAGGGATAGCTGGGTAGAGAGTTTTAGACTGAGGCGGTTCACATGGTAGTATACCTAGTAAAGATATCACCAAATTAGTCTATTGATTTAGAGATACCTAAGGATTTATAGTGTGTTAAGCCATCTAATTTCTCTAATTTTCATGTCTTTAGTTGCTTTCTTATGCTTATGTGAATAATATTAAACTTAAGCCTAGAGCTAAGAAGTGTATCTTTCCTAGATTTACATTTGTAATGAAGGGGTATAAGTTATGAGACCCAATTGCATCCAAGTTCTTAACTACTAAAGATGTTATCTTGAATGATCCTATGTTCCTCTAAATGATTGAGTCTTATGGTGGTGTCACTAAGAAGGTGGAGCAAGATAGTGCTTCAGGTTAGGTGGAGGTGGAGGTTGAGGTTGAGTTGGATGGTAGACCTTTCTGATAGACCCACTATTCTTGAAGTTTGGCTATAGGTGGAGCAAAGGGGCGTTGCTATTGATAGAGCACAAAGGAATGTTAAGCCTCCAGTTATGTACAGTTATACAGATTTGGCTAACTATGCTTTATCTAGTGCAGAAACTATTGTTGATGTGTATGAGCCAACATCTTTCCTAGAAGCTATTGAGAGTACTGATCTAGTGAGTGGTGTGCTAATGTGGAGGAAAACATATAGTCTTTATTGAATAATCAGATATAGGAACTTATGAAAGCACCCGTGAATAAAATATTTTTTGATTGCAAGTGGGTGTACAAGTTCAAACATGGAGCTCCAAGGGTCGACAGACCAAGGTACAAGGCTTGTTTAGTTACACGTGGATTCAGTTAAATTTCAAGTGTGGAATATAATGAAGTTTTTTCTTCTATGGTTAGACATATTTCTATTCATACCTTACTTGCGCTTGTAGCTATGCATGATTTTGAGTTGGAGCAATTAGATATTACAATTGCATATTTACATGGTGAGCTCGAGGAGGAGATTTACATGCGACACCTTGATGGGTTTTTGGTAGAGGGGATGTGTGATCATGCGTGCCTATTGAAGAGGTCATTGTATATCTAAAACAGTCTTCTACATAGTGGTATAAACAATTTGACCTATTTATGTTTGAGCATAGTTTCTCCAGGAGTGAGTATGATGGATGAGTGTACTTGAAGGAGATGGATATTGACTCTTTTATTTATATTTTGTTATTTTTTGATGATATGCTTATGTGAGAAAAACTATGTTTAATGTTGATAAAGTAAAGATAATGCTGAAGTGTGAGTTTGAGATGAAGTACCTTGGAGCTACAAAGATTATCATTGGCATAAAGATCATTAGAAATCGTGTGTAGAATCCTTTGTACTTGTCATAAGATTCCTATATGAACAAGATGCTAGAGAGATTTCATATAACAGATGCTAATACGGTGAGCACTCCATTAGCTACTCGCTTCAAATTGTTTGCTTTGAATTATCCTAAATCCAAAGAGGTAGAGGAGTTCATTGTGAATGCTCGATATTCGAATGTTGTTGGTTATATCATATACACTATGGTATGTACCCTACCTTATATTACTCAATCTGTTAGTGTTTTGAGCCAATATATGGCGAATCTGGAGAAGGTTCACCATTAAGCAATGAAGTAGATCCATAGGTACTTGAAGGGAATGACATTAGCTTGTATTGATTATGGGAGATTGTCTGATTCACTATTTAGGTTTGTAGACTCTAATTATGGTAGAGACTTTGATAAAAGGAGATCCATTAATGGATATGTTGTAACACCTCCAAAATTTACTACTGAAAAATTTCGTTTAAATCAAAAAGGTTTAGCGGAAGCAAAAGATAAAACTGTAAACTCGGGGGCTTTACCGCCATACTTAGTACTAGACCGGTACACTTCTACTGTTCCAGTACTAAGTGCTAAGGCTAAAACCAAACAACATCAAGTGCGAAACATTAAAACATGTGTCGATATTTGACATAAATCATTAACGAAACACAAGTCAAACAGTAATTAGAATACGGTTTAGGATTACAACTTAAGAGTACGATTTCAAACATGAAGCGTAGTACAAAATACAGCTAAATAAAACAAGTCCCGAAGGATCAATATCCGGATTGCCTACTCACTCAAGTCAAGCCTTCCACCCCAAAATAGTACCCGATCATAAACCTGCACAGGAGGTTTGCTCCCCACCATCGGTGGATCATCACAGGACCCATTCAATCAAGGTAGTATCAATATGGGTCCAATATTGAGTAAGGTAGCGAGTGCGCTAAGGCCAAGTATACAATCATACGACATAACACACATAGCACAATCATGTAGGCAACATGCGATAACACACATGATAAAGCCTGGTTACTTTCCCGGTGACATTATTCTTTGTTCTCATTAATAATATATTCATTCCACACATATTCTTTAATAGTCCATGTGAGTGCTGGAACCGCACTATTATAGCCGGTGGATCGGAAGGTAAACACACAGGGCAGAATGCCTCTGACCACTATTCTTACCGGTGGTCCGGACTGGCCCCGACTCACATGGTATTTCGCTGTAAGTATTTAGTATTTTTCCCATGGATTAACTTATTTACTTTGGTTTGTTGAGCACTAAATCCCCCACTATTATATCCGGTGGACCGGAAGTAAACACACAGGGCAGAACGCCTCTAACCACTATTATTACCAGTGGACCGGAACGAAACGCACAGGGAAGAACGCCTCTGACCACTATTATTGTCGGTGGACCAGAACGAAACGCACAGGGCAGAACGCCTCTGACCACTATTATTGCCGATGGACCGGAACGAAACGCACAGGGCAGAGCGCCTTTGACCACTATTATTGCCGGTGGACCAGAACGAAACACATAGGGCAGAACGCCTCTGACCACTATTATTTGCCGGTGGACCAACAGACTGGGCTCGGCTCAACAATCTTTCGCTTTACGTGATTAATGTCTTATTTGTGTCTTATTAAATCACATTCCACCCTCGACATGCATGTCAACAATGTTCTACTACTTTCCTTTCAAGAGGGCCCGTCCCATATGTTGAGACTCTTGCACCCCTTATCACACCCCGTCATTCCTTCCCCTATGCTCACTACTGATGAAGGTCCAACCCCTGAGAGCATAGGTTACGCCCAACGCCCGATGACATCAATCTTGTCCATTCTTAACCTCTAGGGCTTCCCCTTGGAAACCCTAGTTGGACCTATGTGGCCCAACCTCTCCTCTCTTACCTCACCATCACTTGTTCCTTGCCCCACATCTCATTCTTAATAGGTCAAACCTAAGGCATATCACTTTACCCCTCACCCTCGCATGTGATTGGCAAAACCCTAGTTGGCCACCTCAAACCCTAGTACCTTACTTCTTCCACAAGTAATCTCTCCTCTTTATCCCAAGGTCTCTCCTTTCATATGGAAAACCCATACTCACCTTTTGTATAATGAATTCACGATCTTAACCCATACTCCACCCCTCCTTAATCATTCTCACTTTCGTACTCCCCAAGTATCCACTTTCTTACAAAACCCTAATCAGGTCTCTTATTGTAACACCCCCAAATTTACTACTGAAAAAATTTCGTTTAAGACAAAGGTTTTAGCGGAAGCGAAAGAATTAAAACCAAAAACTTGGGGATATTACCGCCACACTTAGTACCAGACCGGCTCACTCCTACCGTTCCGATACTAAGTGCTAAGGCTAAACTAAACAATCATTAAGTAAGAGTCATCAAAACATAGGTCCATAGTTAACATAGACCATTCACGAAAACCACGAGTCAACAACAGTTGAAATATCGTTAAGATTGCAACTTAAAAGTACGGTTTCAAAGCAAGAAGCGTAGTACAAAATATAGTTAATAAGACGGGCCCCAAGGGACCAATATTCGGATCGCCTACTCACTCAAGCCAAGCCTTCCACCCCAATTCAATAACCGATCAAACCTGCATAGGAGGTCTGCTCCCCACCATCGGTGGATCATCACAGGACCCATTCAATCAAGGTAGTATCAGTACGGGTCCAATACTGAGTAAGGGTGCTGGTGCGCTAAGGCCAAGCATACAATCATACCACATAGCACACATAGCACAATCATATAGACAACATGCGATAACCCGCAAGATAAGGCCTGAGTACTTCTCTAGTGACTTATTCTTTATTCTCATTAATGATAATAAGCCCATTCCGCACATTCTTCAATAATCCATGTGAGCACGAGGGCCCCACTATTATAGCCGGTGGACCAGAAATAAAAACACAAGGCAGAACACCTTTGACCACTATTTTTACCGGTGGACCGGACTGGCCCTGCCTCACATGGTGTTTCACTGTAAGTACTTAGTATTTTTCCCGTGGTTTAACTTATTCACTTTGGGTCTATCAAGCCGAGTCCCCCACTATTATAGCCGGTGGACCGGAAATAACAACACAGGGCAGAACGCCTCTGACCACTATTATAGCCGGTGGACCGGAACGAAACGCATAGGGCAGAACGCTTCTGACCACTATTATAGCCGGTGAACCGGAACGAAACGCACAGGGCAAAACGCCTCTGACCACTATTATAGCCGGTGGACCGGAACAAAACGCATAGGGCAGAACGCCTCTGACTACTATTATAGCCGGTGGACCAGAATGAAACGCACAGGGCAGAACGCCTCTGACCACTATTCTAACCGGTGGATCGGACTGGGCTCGGCTCAACAGTCTTTCGCTTTACGTTATTAGTGCCTTATCCATGTCTTATTGAATCACGCAACACTCTTCACATGCATAAATCATTCTCTTTATACTGTACACATCACAACTAATAAAATCCCACATTCATAACTACACTTTAATCAATAAATACACATGATAAAACTAATAACTCTAAGCAGCCATAACCGACCCTAATTGTCCACACCAAACCGTGGTTAACCACTCTTAACCCTATGTTACCATAACAACCATACCTAGCCATTTCAAACCTTAATTATCCTCAACAAATCACAATTAGCTACTCCAACCTTACTTAATCACGACGACCCAGAGTTAATCACTCCAAACCCTAATTCTGTCCCCTCCATACCCTTATAATACTCCACGTACTATTCTTCGTCCAAAATAGTTAAACACCCAGATCATACTTGCATTACCTTTCTTACATCCCAAATCAACCTTTCATACGTAAATTTTGCTCCCACGCAAAGGTTACACATCCCATGCAACCTCTAAAACTTTTCATACAAGCCCTAAATCCCATACAATCATTAACTCCCATGCAAAACCCTAACTCCACCATGCAGACCCTAATGCCACCATACAAACATTAATACCGCCAAACCATAACACCACCATGCAAACCCTAATACCACCATAAGCCATTAATACCACCATGAAATCACTAATACCACCACACAGACCCTAATACCACCATGCGAACCCTAATACCACCATTCCAACCATAATACCACCATGCAAACCCTAATATCATCATGCAGCCATTAATACCACCATGCAACCATCAATACCGCCATAGAACATTAATACCACCATACAAACCATAACACCACCATGCAAACCCTAATACCACCATGAGCCATTAATACCACCATGAAATCACTAATACCACCATACAAATATTAATACCACCAAACCATAACACCACCATGCAAACCCTAATACCACCATAAGCCATTAATACCACCATGAAATCACTAATACCACCATACAAACTTCAAGACTCCCATGCATGGTTCCCAACTCTCATTTATTTCAGACATTCCTCCCACTTAAATCTTCTCTCATAGATCATGAGGTACTTAGGTCAACCTCATATCCCCCTTAGTGGTTTCACTTCCCGTTTATTTCCAGTCATCCTTATATTCCCAACTCATATTACCATTTACCCTAACATGCATGTCCTAGAGGGCCATAACATAATACATCATAAACATCATACATATACATGTCATGCTCATGTCATGGAAGCACATACAACATACCTCAATCTCCAAGCTGCGCTACACACAAGACAAGTTATAAACAAATCATATAATACATGACATAGCATGGCATACACAATATTCAACACATCCATGTCACACATAGCACAAGGCCATTAGCTTCTGTAGCTCGCAACGGCGACGCCGGGCTTGGAGCACGCTCCTCTAACTCCTTAAGGCTTTGGTCAGGATTACCTATAAAAGGGGGAAATGCTAAGTATTAGTTTCCCTTATAAGTACCAAAATCCCTTATTCCATTTTAGGATTAGAGTTTTTATTACTAGAGAGGGTATTATACAAAAACTAGGGTTTTTACCTTAGGATTAGTATACTAAATATTAGTAGTCCAAATATATTTATTTTTTTGATACTTATTGCTACACTTATTTTATTAAACCCATTAGCCCTATTCTTATAATAGTAATGTTCATGCTAACTATAGAAAAATAGTGATAATAATAATAATAAAACTAATAATAACGATAATAATAATAATACTCCTAGTAGTAATGATAATAACAATAATACAACCAAGTAAGGTTTAACAACCACAATAATAACCGTAGTAAGGATAATAGAAGTAATAATAGTAATATTATTAATAATGTTAATACCAATAATTATAAAAATTAAGATTAAAGTTAAGTATAATAAAAGTTAGGGTTCAAAAGGGATGTTAGCATTTGTAAGAAAATAAGACCTTAATAATAGAGGCAATAATAATGGTAATAATGACAATAGTAATAATAATAATAACAATAATAAAAGTAATAATAATAATGATAATAATAATAATAATAAGTATATTAGTATTAATATTAGTAGAAAATAGTAGCAGTTATATAAAAGGGATATTAGGGTTTGGATGAGTGGAGAACCACCTAGGGTCGGTGGTGGTCCGACGGCGGCGCGTGGCGGTGACGACGGCCGTGGTGGAGGTGGAGAAGAGAGGAAGAGATGGAGGTGGTGGTTAGATGGGAGGGGAAAGGAGGAGTTTGAGGTGGGGAAGAAACAGCAGGTGAAGGGGAGTGGAATGGGGGTGGTGGCGTGGCAAGGGGTGGCGGCGCGGCGGCCGAGGGTGGTGGAGAGAGGTGGAAGATGGGAGAGGTAGAAGGAGAGGGAGGTAGGAGGATCTGAAGTCGTGGGAAGGTAGGGGAGGGTCTGCTGGATATTTTGGAGGGTGTGGAGGCTTGGTAGAGGGGGAAATGGGTGGCGGAAGGCGGCACAAGGGGGCGGCGATGGATGAAGGTGGTGGTTTTGGGATGGAAACTTTGCATGGCTAGGGCGGCACGTGCAGGGCAAGGCGGAGGGTGGTGGCGGCTTGGTTTTGTCGAGGGAGGTGCAAGGATGATCACGGTGGGCAGCGGTGGCGGCGGCGGTCACCGGTGGCGGCGGAAAGCTCGTCTTTTTAAGGCGGCAAAGAGGCAGGGTTTCGGGGTAAAATCGAAGGAGGGAGCTGATTATAGCTGCCAAAGGGGGGTTTTATAGGCAATTGGGATGGGGAAAATGACGAAAAAGGGAGGACACGCAGGTAGGTGTGCAGGTGGCCGGCTGGTGGTGGCAGTCGGCACATGCCCTGCGGTTTGCAGGGTGCGTTTGGCTGGGAGTGGGAAAAAGGAAAGAAGACAGAATGCGTGAGGGGTAGGACGGAAATGCTGGGTCGAAATGGGGAGAGAAAGGGACTGAAATGGCAAGGAAGGACGGTCAGATGGTAGGAGGTTGTTGGTGGTGGCAGACTGCGAGTTGCAGGCCTGCGCGAGGAGGAAGATGACGGCGGAGGGTGGACTAGCAGTCTAGGGAAAAGGAAAAGAGGGAGAGCTGGCAGGTTTGGTAACGGTTATAAAGTTCATAAACCAAACGCGGCGTTTCAGTGGTTAGAGGGACAAAATGCGGTGTCGCGTCTCTGGATGGGCAACAGTCATAAGGCTCATTTAACGCGATGCGATGCTTCGACGGATCGAAGGGTAAAACTCTGCGTCGCACCTAAGTGAAGGCCAGCGAACGACGCTGGGCTGCGGGGAAAGGAGAAGGAAGGAGGGAGTTGGGCCGCGGGCTGGCCCAACCGGCAAAAATAAGGAGGAAGGGAAAGGAGAAGAAGAAAAAGGAAAAGAAAGGAAAAGAGGAAAAAGAAGATTTTAATTATTTTTATTTTATATAAATAATTAAGATATTTTTCTTGGGCACCTAGAGTAATAATATTTTAATATTTAAATGAAAGAAAATATTAAACCCCCTTTTTAGGCTAATTTAAGGTCATAAAAAAATATTCCTCCTTTATAAATTATTTGAAAAAAAATTCTTATTAATTTTCCCTACATAATCCCTCTTAATCTACTAGAGAAATAAATTAAATTAATTCCTCAATAATCCTTATTTAATGACATATTTCCAAAAGAATTAATTATGGGGTATTTCATATGTTTTCTATCTTAGTGGTTCAGTTAGTACTTGGAGGTCTTCCTTGCAAGATGTGCCAACCTTATGTACTATTGAGGTAGAGTATATGGTTTTGGTAGAGGCTTTTTAGGAAGCCTTGTAGCTTGGTGGTTTAGTATAAGAGTTGGGGTTTGGTCATGGTGCTCCATTTTTTTTTTGTGGTGATAGCTATGGTGATATCTAATTAGTGAAGAAGAAGAATTCTTTTCATCATCGAATGAAGCACACTAACATTTTGAATCTTTTTATCCGAGGTATTGTTGTTATAGGAAACATTGTGTTGGAAAAAGTGAGTATTTTGGATAATTCGGATAATATGCTAATAAAGCCATTGATCTTGCATAAGTTCAACTGTTTCTCTAATTTGATTGGTGTCCATAGGCCATGAGGCTCTTTGTTGGGCATATATTTTTTGTCAAGGTTTTTACATGTTATGTATCATAAATACCGCATCAAGGGGAGAATTATGATTTTCACTATGTATTTGAAGCACAACATAACATTTTGTTGGTTCGTGCATGTGTTGGTAAAGTTTAAGGGTAGAATATGAAGAATATAAGAACCATGGGGGTCCTGTGTTAATTAATACATACCATGGTGTATAAACAATTTGATCTATTTATGTTCGAGCATAGTTTCTCCAGGAGTGAGTATGATGGATAAGTGTACTTGAAGGAGATGGAGAGTGAGTCTTTTATTTATCTTTTGCTATATTTTGATGATATGCTTATGGGAGCAAAAGCTATGTTTGATGTTGATAAAGTGAAGGTAATGCTGAAGTATGAGTTTGAGATGAAGGATATTGGAGCTACAAAGAGGATCATTGGCATAAGGATCATTAGAAACCGTGTGTAGAATCCTTTTTACTTGTCATAAGATTCCTATGTGAACAAGGTGCTAGAGAGATTTCATATAATGGATGCTAATACGGTGAGCACTCCATTAGCTACTCGCTTCAAATTGTCTACTTTGAATTATCCCAAATCTAAAGAGGTACAGGAGTTTATTGCAAATGCTCGATATTCAAATGTTATTGGTTATATCATATACACTATGGTGTGTACCCCGCATGATATTGCTCAAGTTGTTAGTGTTGTGAGCTAATATATGACGAATCCAGAGAAGGCTCACTGGTAAGCAATGAAGTAGATCCGTAGGTAGTTGAAGGGAATGACATTAGCTTGTATTGAGTATGGGAGATTGTCTGATTCACTATTTGGGTTTGTAGACTCTAATTATGGTAAAGACCTTGATAAAAGGAGATCTATTAATGGATATTTTTTTATATCTTAGTGGTTTAGTTATTACTTGGAGGTCTTCCTTGCAAGATGTGCCAACCTTGTGTACTACTGAGGTAGAGTATATGGTTATGGTAGAGGCTTTTTAGGAAGCCTTGTAGCTTGGTGGCTTGGTATGAGAGTTGGGGTTTGGTCATGGTGCTCAATTTTTTTTGGTGATAGCTATGCTGATATCCAATTAGTGAAGAATAAGAGTTCTTTTCATCATCAAATGAAGCACATTGACATTAGGTATCTTTTTATCGGAGGTACTATTGTTGTAGGAAAATTGTTTGGGAAAAAGTGGGTACTTTGGATAATTCATATAATATGCTAATGAAGTCATTGATCGTGGGTAAGTTCAAGTGTTTCTTCGATTTAATTAGTGTTCATAGGCCATGAGGCTCTTTGTTGGGTAGATATTTTTTGTAGACGTATTTACATGTTTTGTATCACAAATACCACATCAAGGTAGAGAATTATGAGTTTTGACTGGGTATTTGAAGCATAACATAACATTGTGTTGGTTCATACATGTGTTGGAGAAGTTTAAGGATAGAATGTGAAGAATATAATAACCATGGGGGTCTTGTGTTAATTAATACAGACCATGATGTGTTTTTTTTTGTTGGCAAAAGTCAAGAGTAAGGAAATAAACACAAATGTCTCTTATTTCCTAGACATAAACTATACTTTTTCTTTATTTCTAAAATATTATATTTTCCTCTTAGGGTTTTATCTTCTATAAAAGGAGACATATGAAACCCTACTTCTTCTTTTTCTCCATAGAATTCTTCATTAAAATAAAATTGTAGATTTGTGTACTTGATTTATTAATTAGTCTAATTATCTTGTAATTACACAAGGGCACAAACAAATATCTCTATTTTTTCCTCAATTGTTTTATTTTATAACTGAATCCTCAATTGTTTATAATCTTATTATTTCCAGTTTTGGTTTTGGATCCTTTCAATCTATGTTATTCTGCAATATGATGGATAGATGGATGGATGGTCCCTCAAAAGATGGATTTGAAGGCTAAAAATGGAGGTTACTTCTTTCATAATTCAAGCTTGATTTGAGGACTTGATATTCCCATAATTATATTCCCAATGCTCCTTAAAACCTACCTATGAAATGGCTGCTACAAGGGTGCAGAATTGGCCGAAGGTGTTGTGTGTAGTCAAGAGTAGTCTTGGTTTTGTGGAGCCATATTAAAGCTATAATGGAGCCAGCAAAGTGTGGCTTTGTGGAGCCATACTGAATCCAAAATTGAGCTAGAAGAAAGTGGCTTTGTGGAGCCATGAAAGTGTCGAGTTGATGGCTTTTATTTTGGTTTTGCATGGCTTTATATGGCTTCTAATAATCTTGTTTACTCATTAACCCAAGTAAGAAAAGTTTTGAATTCTTCGATCTTCGGATAATTAATAAGCAAATTATCCTGGTTATTAGCATTTGAGGGACATGTTCATGCATCATCTAGGATTTACTTTATGTTTTCTAAATAGGAACATTTGAATGTTTTTTATTTGAGAAGTTAAAAGTTAAGCATTTTTGTTGCTTTCTTGATAAATCTTGATTGAAGATTCCATAACTATTTGACCATCCCCATAAACCAACTCAAATATCTTTTAAAATTCTTCTAACCTTATAAGTTGAAGATCATCAAATCCCATAATCCAAGTTTCCTTCTATTTGATCCACATCATTTTCTGCATAAATTTTCAATACTGTTATAACAAGTCTTCAACTCTGTCAAAATTGACATAATGGTTGTTTAATCTTGGGTTCAATGAAGTATTTGAATAACAGGTTCACTTTATTCTGTGCGATCATGATAAAGTTAGTATCTTTTCTTTGTTTCTCTATTGTTTTTTTCTTCTTCTAATATTTCATTATCTAAATTGAAATTAAAATTTGGTGTATTCCTGTTGACCTTTTTGACATTTTTCTTTTCAAACTGTTTCACTTGATCGGCCTTGCTGTAACTAGATTCTTAAGGAAATCATAAACCCTGTTGTATATTAAGTCATTTTTTTCAATTGATTTGTGTTAAGTAGATAATAGGTCTCAAAGTGTTGGGCTCTAAATTATTTTGCACGCGGCTAACTAACGATAAGTTTCAAGAAATTTGTTATTTCTGAAATATAAAGAGAATTAAGTGCTCATCACTCTTCCGAAAACTGATAAATATTATCATGAAACACTTTAGAATAATTATGTGTAGTGCAGAAGGGAGGGGAATGAGTACTAACTCACGCTGCAGAGAACACAGGGACAACTGCACCTGCAAACGACAAAACTGATAGGAATAGAAGAGCAAAAACCAAGGCAGCTATGTACAAAAAGCTTAAAACAGTAATGATTCTGGTTGGGAATTGGTTTCGTGGTCCAAAATCTTCCCGTGAGCTCAAAATGTATCGATTTATCTTCACGGTGGATTCAATTTTCAAAGAAATGGGAAGAAGAAACGCGCACATTTATTTGTAAGAATTTGGAGCGCTTTTAATAATAATAAAAAATACTAATATTTATAATAGTATCATCGACTGTACCGTACAACTGGTTGGACTTTATAATTTATCCACAACAATTTAGATTTATATTTTTATCTCTACTTTTTTATTCTTAATTTAAAATATATAGTGACAACAATTTAGCTTTGCATATTTATATTATAAAAAGTATAACATGAAAAGAAAAGAAAAAATATTTTATATTTTTTGATAATTGAAAAAAGGACAACTAATAATAAAATATAGTTTTTATAACTAATTTATATATATAATTGATTTTATACAATTCAATTTACAAAACCACATTTTTTTTTGAAAATTACAAAAAACAAAATATCTCTAATAATGACTCCCATAAAAATAAATATGTTTGGTTACAAAAATTATTGGAAAATACACTTTATATTTAAAATATATATTATTGTAGTTAGCTTCAAATAAATTAATTGAAAATTTTAATCATTAGAAGGATACGATTACATAAAAGACTCTTCTCAAAATCCATTTATATTCAAAATAAATAAAAAAATCTTTAGAATATTGAGTTAACTAAGAAAAATTTAATGGCCAATGCCAAAAATTTATTTCCATATACTATATTTTTGAATTTATAAAGACCAAAAACAAACCCAATTCATAAATAATCACATTTCTAAAAATATGAACTTCACTATAACTATGATCTACTATTTCATAATGTTTAGGTTCATTAGCCAAAAGATGTGAGCCATACAATCAAAGAAATGAATCCCTCTCGTTCACAAAATAAAAAGAGGTCAAAATTACTTTGTTTAAAACAAATTTTTAAGCCATTA
This sequence comes from Tamarix chinensis, assembly GCA_030549775.1. NCBI lineage: Eukaryota > Viridiplantae > Streptophyta > Magnoliopsida > Caryophyllales > Tamaricaceae > Tamarix > Tamarix chinensis. Next base: position 16,711,542 of record CM060172.1, on the reverse strand, counting down.
ACTTAACCCTAGGAATAGCTAAACCAATGTAAAAAAGAATTAAAATAAGAAAGCAAAAGCCACATTTTTATTCCCTACTATCTCTCTCTTTCATAAATTTAAGTTAAGAAGAATTTAAAAATCATCTGAATAAAATTCTTTTACTTTTTAATGCATGTTCAATGAGCCTTATTTTTTAAAAATATTATTTACCTTATTATTGCTTTAGGTTAGTTATTTTACTTATTATTTTTATAACCTCATTATTGATATAATATGCTATATATAATAATGTAATTAATAGGTTTCACTATCATTTATTAAATCCTTAAACTATCTGTTGACCTTATATGTTAATCAATGACTTAAGCTTTATTTTGATGATGACAAATGGGTATAAAGGAGTTAACATGTTTGTTTAAATGTGAAGAATTATGTTGATCACATGAATTTCAAAACACACTTATCCAAATCAATTCTCAATTGCAATATTTAAAAGAGCAATTAAGATTTAAAGTACAAGAGAATATTATATCAAGCTAGCAATATTCAAGACCTCAAGGAATATATTTCACGCATTAGGTTATCTTGTAAAGTCGTTTGAGCATCACACTTTTGGATTTTTAATCTCTTGTATGCTTTATTGCTGATCATTACTCTATTGATTTATGAACTTACTATCTTAATGACTTGCTAGGAACTAATTTACAATTTAACATAGTTATGATCTTTATGTTTATAGATCTACTAATCCAATGACTTTTCTTAGGAATATTAAACAACACACAACCTCACTATAATAAGTTTTGAAGAAAGTTGTGATTGATTATAAAGTATCTCACAAATAATATAGATATGAAATTTAAGAAACAATTTATCAGTGCAAACTAGCTAGAAAGAATATAATTTAGAATCAGAGAACAAATTCTAATTGGGAGAGTGAGCACAAACTTTTCTAAAAATATCTCAAATTGAGATGAATATGAAAGTGAGTTGTTGAGAATTATTTGCAACTAGAGTTTAAGCAATTTATGAGATTATATGCATAAATATTATTTAGCATTTGTCTAAAAAGATATCTTAATCTTCATACTAGATATTTCTGCAAAACATTACTCATATATAACAACTCACACACAAGTGTAAACAACACACAAGTATAACAAAACAACAAGAACAATCAGAACCACCTCCCCAGAGCGTCACCAACTATGCTAACAAAATTATATCAGAGCATTATTAATAGTGTATAACACACTATACATAAGTCTAACAGTTAATACATACATTATTCTAAGAGCCAGCAGCAATAAACTATTCAACATTTAATGTTGATAAATCAATCAATTACCCAAAGTAGGGGATCACTTAGTAATGTAACACCAAATTTATACTAAAAATTATTTTTATGGACATTATTTTTATAGGATAAACACACTTAACATAAGTCTAGTTTCCTTACATTCAAAAGTGCTAATGCCAAACAAGTTAGATCAATAAAATAGTAGATAGAAGAGCCAATATCATAAATAATATTTATGGATAAACACCCTTACAACGACAATAATCAAAATACAATAAGGGACATAAGAGTCCAAAGGCAAATCGATTACACTAAAAGCTAGCATTTGGAGGAATAACATTAGTTTTCCATAACTATTTGACCTAAAAGCCCATTATAATAACAAAATAACCTCCCAATGATCCTATTGATCCTCACCATGCTTATAAACCTCATGCCACTTAATGACCCACATAGTCATCTACAAATGTAATATCACCACAATGTCCTCGTATTGAGTAAATCACAACATCTCAGAAGATGCAATATGTTTACATTACATATTTTATAATAATAAGAAAATATACTTAAAATAAAAAACCACATGCGATAATAAGAATACAATTACCATTTGATAACATATACAACATCAAAGCCCCATACTCTACAACCAAAATACTTAATCATTTCACATAAACCTTAAAGCATACAAAAAATCATATTATAGCTCATAACAAGTAGCGTAGTACACCTACGCTCTACTAACCAACCAAGCAACCAAATCAATCCCAATACCAAAGGTAGGGTACGTAGGTAGCTACTGAATCAATAATCCAATACATACCATAGCCATTAAACCAATACTTCCTCATTATTTATTTTACTTGAGGGGAGATAATCAATTGAGGGACCCTAATGTACACCTACATATACTAGCACCTGGAGGTAGCACAATACTCTTAGACCATAGAATCTAGGGTCACCGACATGTATGTGGTCATAATAGAGTAACAAGAAAACATAGTACCCTTACTCTTCTTAGGTTACCTAATCTTTAAATATTAATACCCTCTAATAATTCTAGATAACCAATTAGAATATATATAAGGCCTTATTGGAGCATTGAGGCGCACCGACAAAACAAATCAAACTAAGGGCTAAACCTCATCCCAATGGTAGCTACCCCTAAAGCGCCACCAATATTAAATTTGAGGTCTTTCACTTTTAATATTGATATTTTATGAGGTGATCACAAAATTCACATATTACACAATAATTTTAATTCCAAACTTAACCATTTTCCTTTATTTCTAATCATTCAAATCATCCCTAAGGTCAATAGTCCAAGCTAAAGTCAAAAGGTTGATTTATAAATATACTAAAGTCAATCTAGTCTAATTATTCATATTAGACGCATTTGATAAAAAATGACTAAGACACCCTTAAAACCTTAATTACACAATACTATCCAATTCTATACCAAGAATTATTATGATAATAATTTTTCATGAAAAGAATAAAAGATAATAATTTAGGATACTTTATCAGGTAGGTAATTTCTAAAGCTTAACGATCAACTATATTTAATTTATGCATATATTTCACAATTTACGTGTACAAAGCCCTAAGAATGCATTTCTAATATGTCATATAGCCTGTGCAAAAACATAAATATAGATTTATAATGTGAATTTGAATTTAAAATAGTAGTTATATCATGATACATACAAGAAGGCATATCTATCTTTAAAGCATGTGAATAGAATTTTTCATATATTTAACCATAATCATGCTATATCTCAACCCTAACTACAACTTGCAATGATAATCATGGAACACTAGGAATGGTTTAAATATAATAACTTGACAAGGCCACATGCACTAACCATACCCTAATCATACATACATTAACCTTTTTCGTATTCCACATGCATATACTTCATATTTAATAACAAATCGAACACTGTTACTAACTATTCAAGATCATGCTTTCATTTTATCATGCACTTTCATAAAACTTGCATAAAATAAAACCCTATAATTTTTATAGTTCTAAACAACCTATCATGCTCTCACACAAATTCTACCATCTTATGAGCCATTAGGTTTACCTAAATCTAAGCAACATAAAAGTACAAAAGTTTGTCTTCTCCAAAACACCTCAAGGATTACCTAAGAAAGCAACACCCAAAAACATTTATTAGCATATAACGCAATACAAGAAACCAAAAAAATATATGAAAACCAAATCAACAAAAGAATAAAATACAACCATGATAAAGGAAATCTCCATAATGCAACAATGCAACAAATGAGCAACAAATGAGTGAAGCTCAAGTTGCAAGCCCTTAGTAGCATGAGGCCTTCATAACAAAAGGGGAAGAAATGTGAATATCTCACACAAAAGAGGGGGATAAATTTGTAGAGTCACATAATAAGGAGGCCTCAACATTATAGTTTCACACAACAAGGGAAAATGGTAGCAATAGGATGATTTACATGAAGCTTGGATATAAGAGACAATGTGAGATGCTCACATTTCCAAAGGGGTGCAATGTGAATTGATCAAGAAAGGGAGGATGAGTAGTGCGAGTTTGTAAGGTTCAACACAAGAAGCTTTGATAAATAAAAAGGGTGAAATAATGAAGGAGAAGGTTGAGGAAGTCTACAAATGGGAGCTCGAGAGAATGGGGAGAAGTGTGCAAGAACAAGTGTACAAATTTTGGCTAGATAAAAAAAAAGAGGGAGGAAGGAAGGGTTAAATTAGCAAGGTCATATGTGAATGAAAAGGTTTGAGGGGTTGATGAAGGAGGGGAACATACAAGGGAAAAGATAAGGGCATAGAGTGTGTAGACGGGTGGTGTGAAAATGCAACAATAGCTAAGGGGTGGAGTGTGGAGAAGGGAAAAATGATAATATGGTTATTGATTCTATTTAGAGTAACCAAACTGGGAGGGTCCAATTAGCAAAGCTTGGTTTATATTGTTTAATAAATGCATGTTAAGGTCCAAACTAAGATTAAAACTAATCACCTAGATTCTATCAAATTTTAACCTAATTAAAATTTTATTTGATTAAACATTATAATATGTATAATAATACATTTAATATAGAACATCATACAATAATTATGATAATTAATTACACACAGTTAAAAATTTTATAATTAGGGTTTCTATAAATGAGGTATTACAGGTATATATTTTTGGTCCTATGATATATAAATGAATTATCAAATAGTTTAGTGAACTAGTTGATGTATTCACTCAAACAAGTTGATTGATCTAGCCCTTTGGCAAAAACCTTTTTGCATTTTATCTCAATTATTAGCCTATTTGGTCAAACTAGTTAATTGGTTTGATGAAACTAGTCGAAGTTTTAAAATAGAGATAAAATATTTTTTTATAGGAATAAAAATCATGGACTAGTTAGTCAAATAAGTCAATCAGTTTGATGAAACTAGTTGAAGTGTTTGAATATAAGGAAAATTTGTTTCTATAGGAATTAAACATATAGCCTAGTTAGTCAAACTAGTCAATCAATTTGTGAACAAGTTAATGAGTTTGATTAACCTAGTGAAAGTGTTTAACCAGAGATAAAATAGTTTTTCTTAAGAAAAAATGTAGACAATAACCGGTCAATTAGTTTCACAACCAATCAATCAATTTCTAAGTTTTTGAAAGTTTAACTTCATGGTTGGAAATACAAACCAATTGATTGGTTGTGAGACCAACCGATTGTTTTTTACTAGAACTCAACATATTCAAAACACATTAAAAAAGGTTTTGGGGTTTAAAACCAAAAAAAAAATCATATTAAACAAACTTTAAGGAAAATTTTAAAACATCCTAAAAGATTTAAGCCAAAAGTGTTATGCTCAAGCAAATTTACAAGATAACCTAAGACTAGGAATGTATACCTTATTATCTTAATTCTTGGTAGCTTAATATAATATTCTCTTGTGCTTTGAAACTTATGTTGGCCTCATAGGTTAACCAACCTTTGTTGTGATGATAACAAACTCAATTATGAATTTAACTTATCTTATCAAGTGTTCATGTGTATCATAGAAAAAAGTGAAGTATTCAACACTTAACTAAGTCAAGGAGTGATAAGGAGATCAAGTTTAGAAATCATATCCCAAGCACAAGCCAAAGATCAACAAAGAGGAAAAAATAATACTCTAACTTCAAGTACTTTAATTTATTATGTGTAATACACAAACCATGAAGGGATAATCAAGTGTGTTCAAGATACTAAGACTCAAGCTTCAAAGAGTGTGTTAAAATCTTAAGTTTTATGTACATATGATTTACATATTGTGCACTTAGATGTTTCAATGATTTGATATTTCTAATCATATTCAAATTTTTTTTGAAAGATCTCAAAGTGAATTCATACATCAAAATATATTTCCAAGTATTTGTGCAAAAGGTTACCTTAAATTAATTTTATGTTAAGTAGTTTTCCATATGACCTGACTTACAAAATTCACCATAAATTACATAGAAATTATTTATGAATGAATATTATTTCTTTGGAGATCTTAAGATGTCTACTTTATAGAAAAATACGTCATAAAATTTTGAGCTCCATAGCTCAAGTTATGGTCTTTTTTTATACAGTTGCATAGTGCTAAAATTGACTCCATTGATCGGCTGGTTTCTTAAAATGAGTCAACTGGTATTTCAAAACTAGTCGACTGGTTTGAATACCAATCGACTTGTCTAGGAATTTCTAAGATTTTTTATCCATTAGAATTCGATCGTTGAAGTAATTTTTACACCCAACATTTAGTGCCAAATTTTCTCATATTTTAGCACCATAAATAAGAGTTGTTAGACTTCAATAAACATCAATTAAGCTAGCAAAACTCTTCTAAAATCATCATTTTCACATTTTACAAAGAATTAAAGAGAGTTTTTATTTTACACCTTAAATCCAAATCAAAATTCTCTAGTGCTCAATTTGTTATTCATATTTATCTAGAATGCGCATACACTTGTTGTAACACCCTAATTTTTACTACTAAAAAAATTTTATTTTACAGCGAAAGTATATAAGAAAAATATTGGGTATTACCACCGTAATTGACATAAGTCTGATTTTTCCAACCATCCTTACATCAATTACAAGTCTATAACTACTCATAGTAAAGAAAATAAACTAGAAATGGAAGAACTTTTACAAATACAATAAGATTTTGGAGGTTAACTCCGAATTACAATAATAAAATACCAAATAAGAGATATCATGGATCAAAGAGTCCAAAAAGGTATCCAAGTAAATACATCAAGTAGAGAACATGACTCTACACCCATAACCTTGATACTAAGGCACTCCGCCGTATATAACTCATCAAAGGCTGCAAACTCATCCAATGGGTTAGCCTCAACCTATATAAATACATCTGGATTGTTTACTTGTGGGAATGAGCTATATCTATAAAGCAAGATGATCAGTATGGTACATACTGAGTAAGGTAATAATACATTTGAAATAGGATTATAGATAGTACATGAATTCATAATAGAGAATAAGCATACATAAGATAAGATAAAATAATGCTAGGTAATAATGATTTCAAGTCTCACTATATAAATATATCATATTTCAATATTTTATTTACCTTAATTGTAGGGACCCAACTATTCTCAAACTAATGGAATACTATGAAACTCCTCTTGAGGACAAAACACCTAAGCCACTATTATTATCTAGTGGAACATACTCAACACCTCGATCCTTACTCATGTAATTTTTCACTTTAAGTGATTAATATCATTTCCATTAATACTTTATCTCTTAATTGTATATTTATTCACGTTGAGTATGGGGCTCCACTATTCCTAATCCGGTAGAATGGACTGATACACCTCTTAGGGATAAGACACATGAGGCACTATTATAATCCGGTGTAACGGACCCATATAAACACCTCATCCCGACTCACGTTATCTTTCACTTTAAATGATTAATATTTTATTAGAGTTGATTATGTATTCAAGATTATCATGTGGGATTTATGTAAATATAAAATACATACATTTAATAACATGATTAGGACCACATAATTATCCTCAAATGATCAATATACCCTTAGGTAATTAAAAATGCTTATATTCTCCCAAGATCTGATAAATCTCAATACCAATACATATACATCTCCCAATATCAATTGAGAACATAAATCCTCAATTATTTACATCAATATCATATCCAAAATTATTCAAAAGCATACTTCCAAGGTCTCATTTCTCAAGATATAATATCATAAAATAACATTAATCATATAGCATCCAATATAACAGCACATACACATACATATACAAATAAAGTCCTAGCTATGACATGTATCCTTACCAACAAAGACACTAGGCTCTATGCATGTAATTCTATACCTCCTCCGAGATTGTCAGAAAATCACCTATAAAAAATAAGATAATACACGATTAGACGTGAATATTATAACTAAGGGAGAAGTTAAGGTAAAGGAGGGTAAAAAAATAGAAATAATTGGAGTCAAAGGAAATCTTGAGTTGTGTGGAAGTGTGATGGTGCTATGGTGAAATTTTGGTAGTGTTTGGATAAGGTTTAGGGATGAAAAAGAGGGTTCATGATAGAAAATAGGGGGCTACATGGGTGTATGGCAAACGACGCACTCCCAGGCCATGAACTGAGATCCTACATGAGTAGGCTATGCAAATAGGTACAACGATGCTAAAGCAACAAATTTCTTTGAAAAATAACAAACATGTGCACACGGGCGTACAAATGTTGTGCTCGAGTCATATGAAGGTGCATGAGAAGATTGTGCAGTTTACACAAGCATGCAATAAGGAAAATTTAGAAGTGCACGATTGTGCGTGAGGTCGTGTGCTAGCTATGTACCTCACAAAAATACAATGGACGTGAGGAAAGAAGAGGATAAAACAATGGTGGCTGATGGTGAATGTCAGCAATGACAAAAGGGGAGTGATGGGGTGGAGTTGGTTGATCCATAAAGTTTTAGGTAGTGGTTATGGGGGTGCATGATGGTGATGGGAGGTGTGCGGTAGAAAATAGAGTGGTAGCCACACGAGGAGGAGGAGGAGGAGGAAGGGGAGGAGAGAGGCTTGGGCAGTAGTTTTTGATAGAATTCGGGAAATAAATGAGGTAACAAATAAGGGAGGAAGAGAGGTAGAGTAGTGCATATATATGTTTGTATGCATGGAGGTGTGAGAATTAGGTGGTATAGGGGGTGATGTAGCAGAATTAATAGGGGCATGGGAGGTGGAAGTGGAATGAGGTAGTGGAGAAAGATTCAACAAAAAGGATGGTTGAGAGTAATGGTGGAGTGTTAGGTGAAAATTGGCAAGGCAACAACATGAGATGGTGATGGTTGTGTGTGTTGCATGAAAAAGAAAGGACACGGGGGTAAATAACAGTCAGTGGGAGTGTAGTAGCATGAGATGGTGATAGTGAGGGTGATGGTTGTGTTTTAAGTTGTAATAAATAAGTCAAGTATTACAACGGGGTGGATGTAGGAGAACGGAGAAAGGAAAAAAGGAGAAAGAAAAGGAAAAAGGAAAAAGGAAAAAAGGTTTAAAGTTAGTTGTAGATAAAATTTTAATTAGCTAAAATAGGTAGGATTAGTGATATAAATTTACTAAAATTAAGATAGGGTTCCAAAAAATAATTTATCTAGGTCATAGATTTAAATTAGGTTAAGATTTTGGGATTACAAAATTTAGTTAAGGCTAAAATAAAATTTTATTGAGATTAGAATTAGATTAAGGTATTAATAATATAGGATTATGTTTAACAAAATTTTGGGGTATTACACCTTTAATTATTATTTCTCTAGCTAGATAAAAATCTTCACTAGTGATTACTCACATTCATATGCTATCTAGTGAAGATTTTTATTGCATTCATTCAAACTCATCATTTGAAATACAAATGAAGAGTGGTGTGTTGTATAACATTCCTAAGAAAGGTCATTGAGATTATATTCTCATAAACCTAGAGGATATCCAAGCAAAGTTTAAATCATCTCATAAAGGGTCATTGAGATTGTAGGCTCATAAACTAAGAGAGGAGTGATAATCATCAAACACCCACTATAAATAAAGAGAGATTCAAATCTAAAAGGAAAAACCTTTTGGTAGTCGATGTAGATAAAATTTTTAGAGTTTCTTAAACCACTATAAATCACGTGTTTATTGTTTTCCATCCTTCTACTTATGTCTCACACAATATTAATTTGGCATTATGGTTACAAAATACTCTTTTCACCCCCTCAACTTGATTGCTCTTTTAAATGTTGCTCTTGATAATTGATTGGGATATGTGTGTTTTGACATCCTTGTCATAAAAATATAAACAAAATTTTAACTCCTTTAAACCTATTTGTTATCATTAAGATAAGGTTTAAGACATTGATTAATCTAGGAGGTAAAAAATATCCCCCTTTTTGTTGATGGCGAACAAAGAGTAAAAGTACTGATATGTTAAGGATGAGATTGAAGCTTAATGTAGAAAAGAGAGATTAGAGAGACCACTTATCCCTTACCATTTGCAATTATATATCCAGTTATCCGACTTACTAGGTATTTTGATTTATTGAATTTTTTTGCCCCTTATTCCATCAACAAAATGTGAGAGCGGAAACTCATGTAGGGAACCTGCATACAAAGGTTAGAGTAAAGCAAATACATAGGAATTCTCCCCCCAAACTAGTACATACATAAAATATAAAGATTAGCACAAGTTAGGTTAAGTAAATGGTAATCTCCCCTGAGAATGTGCAATTCATATAAAATAGTTAGAATATATCAAAGTAAATATGTTTACAAAAAGATAGATAATTAGTATGTAAGCTAAATAATCTCATATCATCTATATAATCAAAATGTAAAAAAGAGTACAAGATATGAGATGCTATAAAGTACTAATATCAATTGTGAAAATAAGAGATATCTCGAGACATATCATCGTCATACTACATAGGTATATGAGTCTATATAACCACATAATCCATGAATACAAGAATGAATCAGCTAAAATTAAAGAATGAGACCCAACACTAATATGGCCATGAACTATATAGAGTCAAAATCAACACTAGAAGTGCTTGGAACAAATGAAGGTGGGTTAGATATTAAGGATATGATGAAGACTAGTAGTGACAGATTGTCTAGGTCCTCACTCTTAGTGTCTTTAGGGTTAGTGGTTTGAATAATATCTTGACCAATCTGATTAGCCTTGGTGAGTGACTCATCAACAATGAGATATGATAGAGGAGGATCATTGATATATATCAAACTAGTCCCAATACCTATAGTAGCAACATCCCCTATATCATCTACCCTAAGCTTAGCTGTAATACCCCAATTTTTACTACTGAATTTTTTTTATTTGACTAAGGAAGCGCATAAGTAAAATATTGGGGGTTATAACTGTAATTAACATAAGTCTGGTTCATTCAACCATCCTTAAATTAATCACAAAGCTAAATTCATTTATAGTAATACAAGAAAATTAGATATGAAAGAAATATTTATAATAAAATATGAGTTTGCAGTTTAACTCTCAGTTATAATAAATAAAATACAAAGGATATCATGGATCAAGAGTCCAAAATGGTATCATGGTAAATATAACTACTAGATAACATCACTTTCCACCCAAACACCCAGTACATATAAATGATCACTCATCCCCACACAGTGCATCATAGGAAGCACAATCAACTAGGGGATCTTCTGAGACATGCGCACAAGAATTAAGGTTTCCTACTCATGAGAATGAGCAACATCCATAAAAAGGGTGGTTAGTGCGCTATGTACATAATAAGGGAACAATACTAACAAATCAGGGATACAATTAACACATGTACTCACAATAGGTGATAAGTACACATTTAAATAAATGAAAAATCTCATAAGATAAGTACTAATGTAGGTCTTTTTATTATATATAACCATTTTCATTCTTTTACATACATTGAGTATATGAATCCCACTATTTTTAAGCCAGTGAAATGGTCTAAAGCACCTTTTTAGGGACAACACACCTGATCCACTATTATTATTCAGTGGAATAGATATGAAAACATCACCTTCTTTGGAAAAAATGCTCCCAAGCCACTATTGTCTCTGGTGGAGCTGATATAAAAACAACACCTTGGTCCTAACTCATGTACTTTTCCACTTTAAATCATTAGTGTTTTATTCATAGGTTATGCTATTTTATTTTCATTCACAATGAGTAGGGGCTCCACTATTCTTAATTCGATGGAATGGAATGAGACACTTTTTCAAGGAAAAATTCTCTTAATCCACTATTATCTTCGGTGGAATAGATATATAAAAACATCATCTTCTTGGGGCAGAATGCTCCAAGCCACTATTATCTAAGATGGATTAGATATATATAAAAAGATCACCTTGGCCCTATTCACGTGCTCTTTCACTCTAGATAAGTAGTATCTTATTCATGATTGATTCATAAGCATTGAACACATTGAGGCTGATAAACACATCACATAGGTCAAGATCCTTAATCTCCTCAAACCCTAATTCCACACTCCTAGCATCATTCTCTCATACTTATTATTCAACCATTAATTATAAGATATCATTCTCAAATATCATCATTATTATCATACCGGTGATTCATGGTCTAACTTCCACGTCGTATATATACAATAATAATCTTATCCCAAGGTACTACCCATAGAATTATCGAAACCCTAATTTCATAGGTAGTCATAATTCTTCCCATAAGACTCATATGATTACCGAATTCAACATACATCCTCATAATGCCAACATTAGCAAAATATCCAAAATTGTGGATTACCTCTACGGTATTACATATGGAATAATAAGATTAGAATCTTAGGTTACTATGCCCTAATCAAACCATTATCTCATTTGAGGAACCTAAGAGAAGCAATAATCCTTTAAAACACTTCTCAGCATATCATTATAATCTTTTAATCCACCTAACACATTAAAATACCAAAATATCCATATTGACCTGTAATGACTAAAATTCCCTTAAGGATAACCAATAGCCTTTATTTTATAAAATCTCATACCTTCAACAACTATTATTTTTCCAAATCCACTAATGATCATAATACCTCATAAATTTGCTTATATGAACTTATCATAGCTTAATTAGCCTAGATTTCATGCCATAAAATATATTTCCCACAAATACATCATTAGCATAATAAAGTCATAACCATACCTTTTAGCCATTCTTACTTTCTTTCAAACATATAATCCATATTATGATAACATATCATCAACAACAAACATTAAATCATATAGCAATAATATCATGAAAGTACACATTTCCATAGAAGAAAATAACCCAAAAACCCTACAACATTGATTAGTATTCTTACAACTAGGACACCGGGCTCTATGCACATAAATCCTAGACCTCCTCCTCCGAGATCACTGGAATATTACTTATGAAAAATGACATAATACACGAGTAGGTTTGAAGACTACAACTGAGATAGAAATTAAGGCAAAGCGGGTAAAAATGAAAATAATCATAGTTAAATGGAATCTTGAGTTGTGTGGATGTGTGGTGGAGTTATAGTAAAAATTTAGTGGTATTTGGATAAGGTTTGGGGATAAAAATAAGGGTGCATGGCTGAAATAAGTAGTTGCACGGGTGTGTTGCAAGATGTGCACACCTCAGGTCGAGAGTTAGAATTGTGCATGGCTATATTGTACGAAGTGGCATGGTCATGCTCAATCATTGGGTAGAATAGACTTAAGTCAAACAGATGTGCACGTGTGTGTGACAGGTCATGAGTAGGCCATGTGAAGGTGCGCGTGCAAGCTGTGTTAGGTTGTACGAGAATGTAATAAGAACTTTTAGTGTTGTATGGTCGTGCTTATGACTATGAGTTTTATAAAAATGTGACAAATGTGAGGGAAAAAGAGGAAAAAATGGTGGTAGTTGTCGACAATGGCCGGCGAAGGTGAAGGAGAAGGATGGGGTGACCTTGGTGGTTGGTCCACCAGTCGATGGGTAGTGCGTGGTGGTACATGGTGGTGATGGTGGTGGAAATGGTGGCTTGATAGGAAAAATAGAGAAAGGAAGAGGAATAAAAGAAGAAGGAAGAAGGAAGAAGAAGAGTGGCAGCTTGTGTGGTTGTTTTGGGCACAAATTACTTAGAAAATAGGGCAAAACAAAAGAAGGAAGGAGAGAGTTATGTATACATACATAAATACATACATATGGTGAAGAATGTAGAGGGAGGCGTGCAATAGTTGTGTAGGGTGATGGTGTAGAGGTTATAGGGGTGGCAGGAAGGTGATGGTTATGTGTGTTGAGGTGAAATTATAGAGGGTGAAGGCAATAGATGGTGATGGTTGAGTGTGAGCATGTTACATGAGAATGAAAAAGAAATGGCAAGGAAGGTGATGGTGTGCAGATCAATAGCTTAAGAAGGAAAAAGGGTGAGGGATGATGGATGATGGTGCTGATGGTAGCTATAGTGGTGTGATGGGAGATGCAAGTTGTAGCTTGCATGTTGCATTAAGAGTTGATCAAACTTTATGACAAATGGATGACAGGAGAAAGGAGAGGAAAAGAAAAGAAAAGGAGAAAGAAAAGGAAAAATAGAAAAGTTTAGGGATTAGTGTTAGATAATTTTGGATTAGCCAAAATAGGTTAGATTAATGATAAATTTTAGTGGATTTAAGATTAGGTTACAAAATCTGGTTTATTTGGGTCAAAGATTTATATTTGGTTAATTTTTTGGGATTAAGAAATTTGGTTCAGGCTAAAATAAGATTTTCTTGATATTAGAATTGAATTAGGGTACTAATGATATAGGATTAGGCTAAGAAATTTTTTTTGGGGTAGTAGATTTGAATGCCTAAGTCTAGCAGTTGGCTCCATCCCTATATCCTCCTATGGTAGATCCTGATGAAATGGCTAAAAGTTTGGCTATGCTTATACAATACACATATTAGTCTTTAAGGTCTTCTAGCGCCTCTCAATGGCTATCAATATTGTGTCTAACATCGTATACATCTAGAGTAGTGGGTCATGGATGTCAGCCATCGTTAGTCTACCCTATGTGCCGATAGGAGGAGGTGTAGTAGATAAAGATGGGATATCAGTAGATGTAGCAGCTCTAACAGTGGATGGGAGATTAGAAGGTATCATTGGCTCATCAGATAGCGAAGTGATATTATCTCTAACAGTGGATGTAGCAACATAGGGTGTGGTCTAATTGCAATTGGTAACCTACTAGTATAAAGTAATGTAGCAGAAGCCTTCATCGTGAAGACTAATGTCTAACTATCAAGGCTTATCTCATACCCCATGTGTCAGAGTGTCACTTCATCTAATATGTCTAACCAATTATGAAGATGAAGTTTTGTAGTTGGAAAATCACCAACTCCATAATCCTAGAGGATCCTTATCTTAGGGTAGCCTAATTATGGCTTTCCATGTGTGTCATATGTCTAAAGATGTTAACACCAAATCTCATAGGAGTCCTAGATAAAATGTGATCAAATCCATACCAATCCTTATTTGTCATATCTTCCCCTAAGCTATCTAGGGGAAATAGGATGGATTTGATAAATAAAGGAAAAATATCTTCTTGGGTAGTAGACAATAGGAATTAATATTACCTCCATGCACATAATGATGCCTCTCCATCTCTGAGAAAAATCATGTCAAGAGTCTTAGTCATCATCTACTCACTAATGTCATCCCTTATTGATGTCACCCTGAATGCTAAGTGTCTTAGATAATCTAGCCTCATCAAGTATGATGGGAACACTAAGGATGTGTGTAGTAAAGACCTAAGAATATGAGCTAATAGGTTAATATTGGAAAGGAAAACTAGGCCTATGTAGACACGACTACAAAAAGTGAAGAATGAAATGAGGTAGATATTAGGAAGAGAGTGCATGAATGGAAACCTAAAATACTTAGTGCAAGTGCCAAAGTTAATGCACTTGCTATGTAGAACTTTCTTACCATGGAAGGACTTGATCCATAATTACTTTTCATCCATGATGTAAAAGATAAATAAAGAATAAGGCAATGTCTCAATGATCCTAGACAATTGAGAGGAGGATCTAATGGTTGGTGGATCACTATATAGGGTTAGACCGGTAGGTCTAGGAGTCTGGTGGACATCTGCGCTACATAGTGGGTGGAGTAGACTCCATAGAAGTAGATGTATCAGAGGACTCCTTATTCCTATAAAACATTCTAGTAGGGAAACTAGGTAAAGTACAAGCCTTTGTATATGAACCCTAATTTATATCCTTCCTTTTGTGGGTATAAACAATTGTGAATTTTTGTTTTATCATTTTTAAAAATTAAACTAATAACAAGAACCAACATGTTAAATTATAATATAAGAGTGTAAAAACTAGGACAAAAGTGGCAAAAACTTAGGTTAGATCAGAGATGAAAAGAAATGGTTGTCAAAGTAGGTGATCTGGTGTTTCCTTAGAATAGAAAGGGCTAGAATAATAAAGTTTCAACTTTAAGTTACCCACAATAATCATTAATTTAAAAATATTAGTTCTTGATAATGTTAGAGTTTTATGGAGGTCTTAGCCTTGAATATGATCAAATTTATGTAATGTGGATTCCAACGTTGTATATAACAAGTTTGATTTTCTCAAACAATCCAAACAAGTTCTTAATTAGTTGATTTGGTGTTGAAATGAAGACAGATAGATATATAGATATGTAGATATATAGATATATAGATAGATAGATAGATAGATAGATAGATAGATAGATAGATAGATAGATAGATAGATAGATAGATAGATAGATAGATAGATAGATAGATAGATAGATAGATAGATAGATAGATAGATAGATAGATAGATAGATAGATAGATAGATAGATAGATAGATAGATAGATAGATAGATAGATAGATAGATAGATAGATAGATAGATAGATAGATAGATAGATAGATAGATAGATAGATAGATAGATAGATAGATAGATAGATAGATAGATAGATAGATAGATAGATAGATAGATAGATAGATAGATAGATAGATAGATAGATAGATAGATAGATAGATAGATAGATAGATAGATAGATAGATAAACAGATAGACAGATAAACAGATAGACAGATAGATAGATAGATAGATAGATAGATAGATAGATAGATAGATAGATATAGAGAGAGAGGGGGGAGGGATGCCATCAAACAAATTGATAAAATGGGGGCAAAGGTGAGTTCCAAGGAGAAAATTATCATATATACATATCCTGGATGAACCAATTGATTGGTTTAGAAAATCTAGTCAACTATTCTTGCTTAGTTTTGAAAATTAAAATGTAGAACTCATTGATAGGTTTTAAAGGAAGGAACCTGATGATTGGTGCCCTTGACACATTGGTTGGTTTATAAGCTAGTCAACAAGTCTCACCAGGTTATCAACATCAATTTAACACATCAAAAGCAATTAAATCAGGGAATTAAGATTTACACTAAGCATAAGAAGTTATTCACTTATCATATGTAGACCATTTAAAAATCAATTCATTGCAATTCTGGGTCATAATTACACAATTTTGTTTTTTTCATGCTATAATCACATCACTTAAGGAAAAAAATTCATGATTCCAAAAATATGAGAAAAATGAATGAAATCATTTAAATTTCATCCAAATTTCTCTCTTACTAGTTCTTAATCTTTATTCATTGAATGGTTTAGTAAAAATGACTCCCCATTGGACTAATGTGTCCATAAATTCTACACTCACATCTATTTTTCAACATGATCCCTAATAAAGTGATACCTTATTTCAATACAAGATTCTTAGTGAGGTAAATTGTACTAGTGTTGTCACACCTAATGGGGATTTTGTCAATTTTCAACCCAAAATCACTCAATTGGTAAACTGTTTTCAAATTTTCAAATGATCACATTTTTCAATTTTTCCATTAAAAACTGTTTTCATGTTTTTCATAGAAAACTATAATTAAAAAACTAAAAACTATTTTCACAAACTAAACGTACCCTTGAAATCTTCATTTTATATTTTTTCTGCTTGTTTCTTGAACATACAAAAACCCATTTTTTTCATTGCTTGAAGAGGAGCATCAAAGTAGAATAAAAAAAACTACTTCACAGAGAGTGTTTTGATGGTAGTGAGAAAGGAAAAGGAGCAGAGCTAGAAAAAGTTAACCCAACCCACCCAACTAGGCCAACCCGCATAAAACCTAACCTAACAAAACTTGATAAATTTATTAACTTGAGTTGACACAACAAAACTAAATTTATTATCAACAAGTTATGATAATAAACATGTCTTATTATTTATTTAAAGCTTTTAAACATATATTATTATTTAAATTTTACTTATTTTCTTACTTTTATTGTGAACTTACTTATTCACTAATGATATTCTAATTTTACCAATGTTTTTTCATAAAAACACAACATTAAAAATCCATAATAATAAATAAATAGCAATTAATAACACATTATTAATGATATGGTTACATGAAGTTAAACTTAATTCTTGTCTATGATGTTAATGAGTTAGATTAATATTGTCTGTTAATGTTCGATTTGACCTAAATCTAAAATGATTTGATCTAGGATTAGCTCGGCCAAAACCCAACACGACCCATAAAAACCTAAAAAGACACGATTCGTCAAGTTAACCCAAACCTGACCAATCAATTAACTCAAACATGAAATTACCTGAATAATCCAAACCTGACCCGACTCAAAATTGAACTATCTCAATCCAAACCCGACCCTACTAGACAACTTGGATCTACATTGACTTAAACCTGACCTGACCTGAATAATAAGATGACCTGAAATGAGCCGAACCTAACCCATAACCAACCCGTAAAGAAAAATGACCCACAAATAACACAACCTGAGAAGACCTAACCCGCTATAACCCAGCCCGAATCTGACACGCAATTTCCACCTATAAAAAGAGGTGGGGATAGGAAAAGGAGTGGGGAAAATGAAACTTGGAGCAAGTAGAAAATATAACATGTGAAGAGTAGAGTTCTCTAACAACTCTAAATAAAGAATTAATAAGAATTATGACTTATTATATCAATGGTTGGAAGGTGTTACAAGATGTTACATTCAAAAACCTTAAATAAAGAATTGCGAATAGAATTAAAATTAAAATAAGAAAAAATATAAAAAGAACACCTATTATTAGATGTATTAATATCATTTTTGTTTTATGTTATTTTCCATGTACAAATCAATTCTTACCTCTAATACCCCATATTTTTATTAGATTTATAAAATAAAAAATTATCGTGTTTAATAAAATATGATAATGTTTGATCTCGATTTGAAACTATAATTAGGCTTGAGGCATTCATTTAGGAAAATTTTAAAATATTAATATAAGAAGTTTTCTTGAGAACCAATTGGCTAGTTCTATGAATTAATTAACTATTTTGTTGTTTCAACTAAGAGTTTTGTTCGATCAAACCAATCATCTAGTTAATTGACTGGTCTGTATAATAGTTGACTAGTCTAGCCAAACTAATCGACTCATTTGCCATGCCTAGTACTTTTCAAAGCTCAATTTTCTAGAAAAATTATTACATACAAATAGAACTTTGATGATCTAACTCTAAGTTATTCTTGAGTGATCCTCAACCCTTTGGATCATTTATTTACCTTTGGTTGTTGCCTCAAAAAAAATTGAGGGATTAATTTTGAGAGTTGACGAAGAGAATTACCTTATTCTTACCTTCTTCCTCTATCCTTTGTACACCTATGGAATTATGCTTCAATTTTCTGACTATCCCTACACAATTGGGAAATTTCCTTACTATACCAATCATCTATTTCCCTTATTATATTTGATATTTTCTAGATGAGCTTGACCTACATTGTTTAAAAAATCGCCATTTGAGCTCTAAAATGAAGTCAACCTATTATTGATAAATTTTCCCATTCATCTCAAATTTGAACAATAAAATTAGGGTTTTCTATTTGTATCATAACCTCACTTATTTTTTAATGATTCTTTAGCTATGAATAATTCTATTCACCCATTCTTCTCACCTTCTTTCAGCCTCCAAAATATTAGATTCCTTAAGCACTTGTTTCAATTCCTCTCCACTTCAAACTTACATTCAAATTCCATTAACTCTTTTGATCCTTTATCTAACTCCCTCTTTTTTTATCCTTAAGCAAAAAAGAGTTAGATTTAAGAGGACATTATGTTTCTTTTAGCCTAATCTGTTTCTATTTTTCTCTTAGAAGTGGTAAGTCTATTTTTTTTCCTAATTTAATTTATTGATTTGTGAAAGTTATTTAATGATTTATGAGTTTCAAAATGTTTTTAAAAGGATTTGGAAGTTTAAATCTTACTGCTTGAGTTTTTCCTCTTTAGTGGGAAAATTTGCTGAACATCAAGTAAGTCATTCTTACCTTTGAAATGTGATATGAATAAGTATGTGAGTTGGAGTACTCTATAAAATGCTAATTTTATATGTATACATGAGAGTTTGGCTTTCTAAATGATTCATGTGGAATTAATTGAGAATTATGAGAAACAAGGTTTAATTTGATGGGAAATAGGGTCAATTTGCTTGGAAATGAAGCATGATTCAATTATGAGCTTGTTAAATCTTAGTATTTTGCTATGAAATGTTATGGTTTATATGTGGTAGGATTTTAGCATGAGAATCACATGTAAAATGTATATCATGTGTTATTTGAGAGCAAACTGATCAAGTAATTAAGCTAAAACTATCAACCGGTCCTTAGAATAGTTGACTAGATGGTTTAAACCAACCAACTAGATGGTCTATGGTGACTTTGGTTGCTCTCTACTTAAACCTATGGACTGGTTTGTTAGAATTTGGTTGCTCTTTTCCTAAACCTACCGAATTTGGTTGCTCTCTATCTAAATCAATCAATTGGCTCATGGGAACTCTAGGGTTTGGCTAAGCCAAAATGATCAACTAATTTAGCTAGAGTGTGTTATTGTGTTCTTTTGGACTTTCTATGCTTTGAGACTTTGTATAAGAATATAATATGATTCTTTAATTATGAGAACACCCATCATGGTATGAATTAACTAACCTATTGGATGGATTAAAGGAATTATAATTCATCATATTCTATTTAGTGCCCTTGGGAGACTTTAATGAGTAAATTGGAATGAGTATGCTATGATGCTACTATAAAATAAGATAATCTAGATTTGGCATAAATAGATTATCTTAATGGGTTGATTTGAACTTGGCTAAGCACTAAAGAAAATCCCACCACATAGTTGGAAGGTAATAATGGTTAAGATGGAATGAGTATGTTGATGTATTACTTGGATGCTGCATGGGCCTTGTATGATAATATAACCTTAGAAACTAACACACTAACAACTTAAAATGGAATATAATTGAGTTGTGTATGGTTCTAGGTTACTCAATCCTCGATTAGCTACCGAGGGTTAGTCTGCATTTGAATGTTTATAGGTATCTTCAAGTGAGATCCTAGTAGATCTAGATGTCTTATTCTAGACATACGAGAGGTATTGATACTAAAGGATCTAGTTACCTAGGTGAGTTACATAGCTTTTTCCAGACTTTATATCCATTGGTGGTTATTTGGCTTAAACCAGACATTATATCTTCTGGTTTGGATAGGTTTCTATGGTATATGATACCATAGGATGGTAAACAATCCATCGCTTGATCAGAATAAAAATAAGGATGTGAATAAAGAAAAAAGGAAAAGGAAAGTGAACTAGAAATAATGGCTTATAAATAAATGACCTAATAGATTATGTACGCTTGGAAAAAAGAACCAATGGATAATTATGTGAATGGATGGTAGAAGCCCTAATAAGTTTTTTGAATACCCTACTTACTTAATTATATAGTTCTATCCATGATTTTTATGTTTTATTGATAAGTATGATGAGTGTTGAATTTTCTAAGTCGTGTATGGCATGAAATCCTAATGCATTATATGACCATGATAGAGCATGTACATCTAATGACATGGCATAAGCATGATATGTGTTTGGTATGATTTCCACAATATGTTATTACCTTGTATTTGTGTGACTCCCATTGAGGAAATAATTTGGCTTACTCGGTACGAAGTGTACTAATGTGCCTGTTTGGCCCGTTACCTACTCAATCTCATGAGCATTATATGGTAGTAGCACCCTATTTTTCCTAACTATGTTTGGTATTTTTCTGCTTTTGCAATTTTTCAAAATAATTTTTTTATAGTAAAAATGGGGGTTTTATACTACCTATGTTAAGTTTTATAGTTATTAATTTATTAAAAATATGTTTTGTATGTCAATAAATATGATGTTCACCTAGTACCTTCCACCACAAGATCAAGTCCATTGGTAACTTGCCCAAATATTTATTGCTCTTAAATTTTCTTAAGTGAGATAACTCTACCAATGGCATCTAAAAAAAATAAAAAGATTCATTTTTATTAAACATGAATAAGCTTAAATGAATATATACCTATGTGAAAAGTAATACCAATGATAAGTGAGTCATTTACTATAGCCGTAGGTAGGTCTTAGAATGGGATGAAATTGTAAACAATGAAGGTAAATGATATAGAAGCATTCAAAGACTTTAAACAATGTTTAAAATAAGTAAATATAAAATTTTTAATAATAATATTTACCCTAGAATATGTATATCAATGAAAAATTTATTAAATCAGGAATCCTGCGTATTTTTTTAATCTAAATTTTAAGTTTTCTACACAAAGTTATGTTTATTTTACCGTACAATGCTCAAGTTGGATTTTTATGAATAAATGGATAAGATGTGACTTGATTTAGATTTAATTAAATATTCATAATTATTTATTATGTTTTATTTACTTAGTTAACAAGTTTGTTAACATATTGTTAGTTATGGTGTGTGTTTTCTTATTTTTTTGAGATTTTTTATCTTAATTACAATTATTTTATTTTATTTTGAGGAATTTATTATAAAGAGGTGTGATATAACTATATAAATTGTGTGCAATCAATGTGTCAAATCATAGTTGCGTTAAATTAATAAATTGAGATTTTCTCTCGTTGAAACTTTGTGTGAGTATCAGTTTTTAATGCTTACTCTATCTGTGAGATTCATAAACTAGATTTCTCTCTAAATTTTCTTATATGCGTGAGTGATAATTTAGAAGTTGTTCGATTATTTTCTATGTGAGCTTAATTCAGAGTAGTTTGTAAGTGTTCATCATTCATATTCATATCAAATTCATCTATAGAATCAACCATTTACAAAACTACCTACTCCACCACTCATCAATAAAGTTCCCTATAGTTTCAAATATCTTTGTGTTGCTCATAAAGTATAAAATATAATGGAATGTAGTAGTATTAAGGGTCATTTTATCAACTGCAACAATAAAATTCCTTAAACAATATAATTTTCTTTCACCATTGATTTGAATGTCTAGATTTGAGCTTTCCTTCTAGTAGCATGTACTTTAATCTCTTGTAAAGAATATTGATATATGTGTATTTAATATTCCTCCAGAAAAATTTCTTCAATAGCCATATTATGTGAAAATTCAACCAAAATTTTTATCTTGAAATACGCATTCTATGGTCAATGTCACTGCATTTTTCCCATACAATGGCCACTTGTAAGCGTTGATTAATTTGAGCTTCAAATTGCATCTTGTTTTAATAGGTTGATTTCACTGAGAATAGAAAATATAGACATGGTTGTAATGTGATTACTTGAAAATATAAAAGTAATTATGGCAGTAAAATCATTAGTTAAAACTTTAATTGAACATAAAAAAATGAATTCAAAAAATATATAAGATCGACCTATTCAACTCACATAAGCTAAATGAACCAACCCCTTGTTGTGTTGCAAACTCACATAAGCTACCCTCACTAACATCCTCCCTTGATGCGACAAGCCCTACCACTATTAGACCCTCGCAATGCACGACCTTTACTTATTAGTGTCTTACACAACCAACACCTGATTTACCCACTCCCTCCTGCAATTAAGCCAACCTCAACCACACCAAGCCCTTTGCATATGTCCTTTTCATATGTTTCATCTTCATTTCCTTTACTATTTCATACTAATTTTAATACTACTAGCCTATTACCTTCTTATTTTCTTAGTTGATCCAATAATTCTAGATAAAGGTGATTATGAGGGTATTCTTGCTTACTTAGAGACCAAATTTACATTGGGTCAGATTACATATCTCTAGATTAGGGAATTTCATGTTGTGTTATTTTCATAAAACTACATGTTAGTATGCCTTCACATAATAATTCATGTTTAGGTTTCATTTAAACTTATATTTATATATTGTTTGGTAAGACCATAATATCACGAGTTTTAAGATGATTTTACAATTTTCCATGTGTTAGGCCATACTTAGGTTTACTTTAAATTGTTAAGTATATTAGTGTATTTCCTTTTTGTGTATAAGCATGTTGTCCATTGAATTAAATTTTTTTCTATATTTTTGTTGAGGAAATGGGATATGAATAACATATGAGGGTTTATGTGAATTTAGCTAAATTGGGGGGAAGTTGAGAATTTGGGGGCATGGTAGGAAATTTTAGTCTTTAGGGACTTTTTGGCCCAAAGTTGTGAGTTTTTAGATAAGGTAATTATGTCATTATATTCATTGAGGTTTTCACATAAAATTTGATACATAATATAATAGATTTTGTTTGATTATGGATCAAGTTATGTTATTAAGAAATTTTGAGGTGTTTAGGTGGGTATTTTCATCACTTTAGGGTTGAATTAGGAAATTTGAGGTTTTATTTATGTTATTTGGGTTAAAATATGGCAACTATGATATTAGGAACATTTGGGTTAATTATGAGTGTCACTAGTGATTATCTTATATAAATATATCTTAATATGGTCTTAAAACCATAGGGGTATGATTAGTGCTTTATATGCTAAGCATTGGATTTTAATATTAACATTTGGATATGCATGTAAGGATGATGTGTTGGAGTTTTTTTTAATCAATTTTGGTGAGTGGTGAGTTTTTTGGTTGAAGTTATTCGTTGAGGGTCAATTAGAATTCTATAAGGACATTTTATTCTTTTTACCTACATAATGTCTCATTTTGGTGCTCGTTGTTTTGCTTTATGTCTTATCATTAATGATGTGGTTTTTATCAAAGTAACGGAAGGTTGGATCAAAATTTATATTAGAAGCTGTCACCCACAATCTAATGCAAAAAGAATGAAGTGATTTGGTGGATTATAGACGAAGAAATTGATGTTACAAGATGAAGGTGTTTCAGCAGATTTGAAGGTGTTCAAATGTGTCGTGTGAAGATAGATTTGAGGAAGGATTAATCCCGGATTTTCCTTGCTCAATACAGACCCAAAAGGGAGGATTAGACTTTAGCTCTCTTGCTCAAAGTTTTATCAAAATTCTTATTATTCAATTCTCTATACAAATGTTGTGCACAAAAGGTATATATAGGAAAGAATAAGCTTGGTGGTGAGCTTCCTTAACCAGCCAAGTTTACCCACCTAATCCAACCCATTAATCATGGTTGAATTAAGCCCATATTAACCTTAATCCACAGAATAATATCATTGGTTAAATGATACTAAGGATTAATATTACAAAGCTATACAATAGACTAAGATACATACATGAAATTATAGTCATACCCTAACTTACATAAAATATACTTAGGGTTAGGGTTTACAACAAGTTTATAAAAATAATGAATATCATCACTCTATCTCTTGTTGTAATGTATCATCCCATGTATGTCATAGTCTTGCATGCCTTGGAATACTTGTACACATCAATGTGTATGAACATCATCTTCTTGCAAATATGTAACATACCTACAAGAATAACTTGAATGGTTTTTAATGTCAAGCATATTAGAATTATCAAGAATATTTAACATGATAGGCTCCAATATTATAAAAGCTAAATAATCTTCCTTACCTTGAGGATTAGAATGAATAGGACAATCATTATGTTCAATGGATGCTCCTGCATCAATTACTGCATATGATTATACCATGTTTTATTAACATTATGAATTTATAAGTTTTTTAAATAAATATAATCATTAGAATGAATTCAAAAATACTTAATATTTTATGTAATAATGATAAACAACATCCCGTGTGATAAAACAAGTGTAATATAAGTACAAGTGCTATGATGATAAGTAAGTCAAGTAATATAGTGATATGTGCTAAGAGATTGTTAATGAATGAATAACACATTCATACATAAAGTAAAAGATGACATGATTCAAGAATAAATCAATTTAAGTGGTTGAAATTATTATCTAATTCTGTAGGAACTAGAGGATCATAATATTTTTTTATATTAGTTCAATCCACAAGCCAATAGATGTAGGATTAAAGGTTTACTAGTGACCAATGTATATTTTACATTGGATATGAGAGTATTAGTGAGGTTAGTTATCTTTCTCTCTTTACAAGATAAATAGAAGAGTATAAATTGCAATTTTAGTAAGGTTGACTATATTTCACCCATTTGTAGGGGAAAGAGGAGGGTTTATGATACAAATGGTTCCTTAATTTTAATTTGACTAAGTGATTAGAATATTGTGATTAACTAATATTCAACGCTAATGCCATTTACCTTTGATTAATCTTATATCATGAGCATATACACATGTCTATGATTTCAATGTGCTATACATTTTGTTACATGGGGATAGGGAGAAAAAGTGAAAAAGTTATTTCTTACAAAATTAGAAAACGGGGATGGAAGGAAATGATAATAAAAAAATTACACACACACACACACATTATATACAGTTGTAAAAAATAGACCAAATTTAATAACATTAAGAGAGATAAACAAAAACAAAGAAAATCCTAAAACCACTACTTACCTTAGTTAATGTAAACGATTAACAAAATCCAAAAAAAAATGGTCAAAAGTTTCTAGTAACGATTCTAACACTAGAAAGTTTTTAGGATAGAAAATGGTAGTAGGACATTTTAGGGATTGGAAATGGCACCATGGTGTCCTTTCCATGCTACATTGGCTATACATGTCTTATATTGTAACACCCCAAAATTGTGTAATCTTTGGTTTTGGGTGTTCAGTATTTTATTCAAAACTAACCTTTAAACCTTGGCCTAATTATTAAATTAATAATCTTATGCCTTAACTTAAATAAAATCCTAAACATTCTTCCCAATTATTCTTACCTTTCCTCTCTATTAAACTCATCTTAAACCAATTTATTTTTCTTGGTTATTTTTTTCATACCTAAAATCCTAACCTTGACAAATGCTATCAAAAACTACTACCCGAGACCCTTTCTTTCATTCTTTCTTTCTTTATTTATTTATTTATTTATTTATTTATTTATTTATTTCTTTCTTTATTTCTTTTTTTCTTTCTCCTCCTCCTCCTACTTCTTCATCCTCTACTCCTTCTTCTTCTACTACTTTGTCTTCTACTTCTTCTCCTTATTATTCTCTTCCTTCCCCTCCTCCTCCTCCTCCTCCTCCTCCTTCTCCTCCTTCTAGGTCTTCATCCTATTCCCCTTCTTCTTCTACTGCTTTGCCTTCTGCTTCTTCTCCTTATTCTTCTCTTTCTTCTCCTCCTCATCTTCCTCCTCCTCCTCCTCCTCCTCCTCCTCCTCCTCCTTCTTTTGCTTCTACTTTTCATTCTCCCTCTTCTTCCTCCTACCACCTTTGCCTTTTTTTTCTTCTCCTTCATTGTGACAAATCTTTTTTATCACCAACCCCCTATAAAATAACTTACCTTAGCACGTCCCTAGGCAGCGGCATTGCTACCCCTCCCATTTCGATGCCTTTTACTGAGAGCTAGTCACCCCCTCCTTTTTGCACCATCCACCTTGCAACCACTGCTCTAACCTAGCCAATCTTCCTAGCCATTTTGTATACCACAACTGTAATACTCGGTAATTTTGTTGATAATAATAATAATAATAATAATAATAATAGTAATATTAATAATAAAATAATAGGTCGTGGTGGGTTTTGACTAATACAAGGTTGTTATAGGTTTATCTAATAATATTTAATTTATTTACTAATATGTTACCGCCGATACATTTCATTAACTAACTAATTTTAGGATATAATAAAATTACGTATGAGTTAGAAATTATAAATTAGCTTTAAAAAAATTAATTAATCCATAACCCTAATGGCTCCTTACCTTTATAAATACTTACCTATTTCCTTGGATACACCATTCGGCCGCTCGAGCAACGGAAGATAGGTTTTGCAGCAGAGATTAAGGAGGCACATCAGCACTCTTTTCCGCGTGAACCCTCTGCCCTCACCCCATTCTAACTGATACATTACGGTAATTCTCGACACTATGCTAGTATTAAAACATAGGGGATCTAGTTGTTGAAGGGTAATTGAAGTGGGCCTTGATTCTTCTAAATATAAAATAATACTACAATCTAGTTAGTGGAGAATGGTGGGTGGGGTCTTACGTGATGTAGTTCATTTGAGAATAGCTTTTTCAAACTTTTGCATTACTTTACGTGATGCACTTTCCGCATCATTTTTAAGTATGTATTCTCCGCAGGTATTCACGGCTAATTCTTATATATACATACATACATATATATATATATATTTATATGTATATGCATGTCCATCAATCGTGATGATATTACCTGGGTAGTACTCAGGTTTCGCAAGCCTTGAATGATTAAAAATATTTTATTTTATTTTTGTTAATGGATCAAACTAATGAAAGTACGTTACTAGTAAATTTTATGTATTGTTAGTACTTGTGTGTGTATATAAAATATATATTTGAGTAATCATATAGTTATATAATTATTTTATGAGTGGGGGTTTATATATAAATATGAGGCGGTAAAATAAAATTTTGGCAAATGTAAGAATTTTGATAAGTTAGATTTAAGCCCTTTATAATATGTTTACCTAATATATTTCGTTTAGAGTTAATATTATTGGTGTAATCTATAGGTTTAGCGACTAGTGAACATTTGTGATCAGATCGCATTCCAGGTAACATTATTTTCAACCTTTTATATGTAGGTATATATGTGTATGTGCGTTCATGTATATTTTAATTACGCACTTGTTAATATAATGGTCTTATCTGGCTATGCGACCTTATGTGAATATATAAGATTTTATATAATTAGGCCCATGGATGATATTCTATTTTTATTATGAATTTAGTACAAATATGGGTTCCCGATGAATTTTATATAAATATTATCATTTTATAGTGGTGTTATTTATTCGAAGTGCTGGTTATAAAGAGTTGATTTTATGCAAGTGTCCCTTTATTATGCATATATCACAAGGCTCATATCTTATATGAACAAATTAAATTTTTATTTATGTTAGCATAAAATTGGACCCTAAGAAAATTTGACTATTATTTGAAGTGCTGGTTGGATAATTATTTTATTCTATTCTATTCCAACTAGTGAATTGAGTGGTGACTCTAAGTGGCATATTTCTAGGTAATTTGAGAAAGCTACCTAATATAAAAATTGTATAAAGTGAAGTTTATATGGTGGATTGTGTGACTTTATTTAATTAATATACCATAACTTAAAGTGAAACATAAAGTGGGCTTTGGGTCCTTCAGGTTTGGCCTCCTGAAGTTGGGGGATCGGCAATAGCCTTTCCTTTTCTATTGTGGATATTTATTTAATTGCCAGCCGTGTCTGGTTAAGGCTCCTTGTCTACTCTATAGGCTTCTCCGGACCCTATTAGGGGGTGTGCACACTTAAGGACAGGATGACCGAGGTGGTAGGTCTTCAGACTTTTGTTATCTCCTTTGGACTATATCCATTGGGATGGCCCAGGTGTGATTTGTATTCCTCCTGTGGTTGGTGGTAGTGGTCTTCGACTTTTGATTTCCAGGTGACCCCCTGGTTGGTTTTCCCACTTATAAAAAATAAATAAATAAATTAGACGTTATGGTCACCTAAATAAAGATTAATAATTGGATGGTTTTCTTATGTGAATTGAGTGTATGTCTATAAATTATACGCTTATATAAATGTGAATATATAACTTTATTCCTTCGTATTTACATGTTACTTAGCTGTTCCCCTGGCTAATTTTTACATGTTTTAAATGGGGCTGTGATGATCCATGATGTACATGGTGAGCAGATGATCTAGTGCAGGTTGGGTACGAACCTACTCCAGGTGTTGATGGCATGCATGATGGGAGATATTGAGAGTGGTAGTGACTTTCAGAGTTTTATTTATTATATTAATTTTAGTAGATATTTTTCATGGTTTCAATTGTAGTAACAATTTCGGTTCGGTTAGTTTGAATTAATAAATATGTTTTGTGTTTTCTTATTTTACATAGCCTTAGCATCTAGTGTGAATGGGATTATGGTGCCAATTTACACTAGATGTGGCGGTGATGCCCTCATTGTTTTCAGCTTCCGCGCATACTTTTAATGAGTTTTTGGTTTGAAAATGGGGGTGTTACAACAACACCTTACACCACCCTTCTCCTGTAGCATCACAATGTAACACCTAGTAGCCACCATCGAGCTTTCTTATTTTTCTCTTCTTCTTCTTTCTATCCACTATGATCTTTTCTACCATTTGCACCCTCCACTCGTAGCTCCAACCATCTCCAATCCCTCATTACCCTATTAACCCAAGCGACTAGCACTAGTCTGCCCTTCTCCCCTTAGTGTGCACATAGCTCACGCTGTATGCACAGCATGATTTGCATTTGGTTTTTAAGAAAAAATTTATACTATTATGAATATGTAAGGGTATTTTGATAATTTTAGTAAAAATACATATTTATTATTATAATTATCATTTTATTAGTTGAAATATTAATTTGGTATTTTGGTATTATTTTTAGGTACGAAAGTTATATAGCGGGAATTCGTAGTATTTAGTAAGATATCGATATTTTATTTCTTTGCTAGAATTCAGATTATCGTTATACTTTACTCAAATGTTAAAATTTGCATGATAACATATTAGGTTTTTTTTTGTGTTGAAATATGTTAAGCATGAGTTATTAAATTGTAATGATCTATTATATCCTAAAAATACACAAAAATAGTATATTATCATATGTAAGCTATTTTAAGGACAATGTATGGTAAAAATGATCTTTCATGATTATTTGTGATATGTACATGAAAAATGATAGGAAGAATATGCTTAAATCTATTTATGGAATATTAATTATGGATGTGAGCCCTAAGGAAAATTTGATCAAGTTATGTATTATGATTCTTACCATAACAAGAATGCATAAATTATATTATGTGTTGCTAAGCATGAGATTATGTGACCTTGGATTTATTTAATACACATGATAGGGTTTTACATATAAAACCTTAAATAAGGGTAAATTGGTCATTTGGCTTATTCGATAATTTACCTGCATGATAAATTGGTGTAATTATTATGTTTCAACCTTTTTATGGAAACTTAATAAAGAAAATGGATTTAGTAATTAAAGAGGATGTTAATATAGTAATTTTGACCTTAGGAGCATTTTGGTCATTTTTAGCCTAATAGGCCCAAAAGTGAATAATTGAGCTTAGGATGGCCTTAGTATATTTTTATGATTGACTTTGGTAATGATATTGATTATGGTTGTCTCAGAATAATTGGAAATGAGTAAAATGGTTAGAGTATAAAACTGGATCTATGTGATTTGCATGGGATTTCATGGTTACTTTAATAAAATACTAATACTTAAAGTAAAAGACATCAATATCAGGAGTTGTGGCTCTTTAGGGGTCGCTGCCATAAAGAAACAATTCAGCACATAGTTGATTTTGGAGTTCTGCTGGTATTCCTTAGTACTCCAACTAGGTCTTATACCTTACTCTATTCTATTATGTGGACTAATAGGTGGTATATATATTTATGAATTAGGTGTCCTTATCGGTAAAGTACTATATTATCATCATGTACCAGTGGGACTAGGGTACCCTTATATCCTTGAGTTGATATTTGGTATGATATTGTGTTGTCTTAGTGCATGAGTATGACCAGAATATCTTAGTATTTCTAGGTTTGATGTGATCTCCCCTCAAGTAAATAAAAATGTTAATGATTAATGTATTATTGGATTATTAGATTAGTCAGTAGTAGCCTGTGTGCCTATCTGTAGTTTAATAGTAGCGATTGTGCCTACTTGTGGTTCGGTAGTAGCCTTTGTGCCTGCCTACATACCTACCTATGATGTAATGAGTTGTTATTGATCTGTACTTGTGAGCCTACATGTGTTATGAGATTTGTCATTATTAATGATGAGGTATGTGGCATGTTGTTATTATCTTGGCCTTAGGTTGATGTTATTTTTCATTATACTACAAAGATCATCTCTTGGATGTTCCATCGGTAAGTTTTAGTTAATTATAGATGAACAAGTATGGTTAATATGTGGTATTGGTGGTATGTGATTATAAGAATGGTTAATTGATACATATATATTTCAATATTTTATACCATGTATTATTCTGATGCCTTACATGTATTCTTTGCTGGTTTTTCATTTTGGTTTAGTATAAAGGATTGCTCAATATTGTTGTATTGATGGATTTTTTTCGTGAGCCCCTACCTATTCAAAGGGAAGTGGTCTTTGCATATGAGATTTCGAGCTCGGTCAAAGTTGGTAGTTCAATTGAGAGAGCCTAGGGCTATCTTGTGTATTTTGGCATATTGATTTTGATTGTATTTGGATGGTCGTGTCCTTCTTTATTCTCTCTCTCTTTGAGTTTTATAAATGTCTTATGTTTCTTTTATATAGCGAAATACTGATCTTTTATCTCTTCTATTCTATTTCTTATAATCATGTTATAAATTTAAGCGGAGTAATGATTTTAGCCATAGCAATTGATATGAGAATGGTAGGGGTAATGGGATAGTAACACCCTTTTTTTTATTGTTTTAGCTTCCACACTTAACTTTGTAAAAAAAAGTTTTTACTTCATAAAAAAAGGGGTTGTTACATATACAATTGATGTGTATTGTTACTTTACTCAATACACAAGTATTGAACATCCTTTTCATTGGTGTTGATCAATCTCCCAAGTAGATGATATCTTATTTTGCAAGTAATTGATGATTAATGCTTTTGATGTGACTGCATGTGGTGAGTGTTTAATTCGGTTTGTATAGTGTATGGTTATTTAATTACCTCTTTCTTTGAACTTTTGTTCATATGTTTTCTATTCTATTATTTCTCTCCTATATATTTTTTGATCTTGTATAGTTGTAGGATTAAGTGATTCTCACACTTGATCTCTAGGTATGATTTATTATTTGTCTTGCCTCTAACATAGATTAAATATAAGAAGTATATTTTCTATATTCGATACAACATAATACAAATTATTTTATTATTAATAATATTATTACTTCTACAAAATGAAAAATGTTTGTAGCAAATTTTATGTTTTTACAATTAGTATTAAAGCTTTTGGTTGATAAAAATAATATTTCCATTATAGACTCAATTTTCACAATCCTACATGTTGTAATATTCTCTACTCCATTTTAAAATTTAAATTAGCCATGTGAGGAATTGAAAAATGGGTAGCTTAAGTGGCATTTGTATGTGTGTTGATCTATTCTTATATGGTTAGTAAGTTAGCATTTTTCTTAACATGGTTATGAGATTGTATTTCACTTTGCACTTTTAGGAGAAACTATAAGAGGCTATGGACAAAAAGATGAGGACGGGTATTACCTTCCTCCTAGATACAAAAGAGTTGACTAGAGTATAATTTAGATTCTTAAAGATAATAGTTGTTTGTTTTTAGAAGAGTCTTTATGCACTTTGAGAGCACTAAATGATGCGTTGAGGGAAAAATTAGGTAGACCTAATGAAGGAGCATCTCTAGATCATTCTCAATTTTATTCTTTAAGGGATGAAGAATAAGAGAAGAATTAGCAAATTTGGATATGGAACCCATTATGCTTGAAAATTCTTATGCTTCTAATGTTTTACTAAGTAATTCTTGTAGGTGTTGTATATATTTGCAAGATGTTCAAGATATTGAAGATCTTTGATGTACAAGACAATGTCATTACAAGAATTACAAAGGTTACAAGACACAAAGTTAGATTACATTTATTAAATCTATGTATTACATAATTAGAGTTTGTGTAGCTTTGTTATTTTTTGTATACTTTGTAATGCTTTTAAAATATCATTGTACCTCTTTTTTATATACTTGCATTGTGCATTAGGAGGTTTATTTCATTAATAAGGGCTGAATAATGGGCATATTAATGAAAGGGGCCTGCATGTGTATATATATATATAAAGCTTGTACACCTTGATCTTGGTGGATCATTAATGAGAATCATATGCTTTCGAAAGAGAGAACAACACAAGAGTCGTGTGTGTTTCTTCTCCTTCTCTTCTCCTTCTTCAATTGAGATATTTGGATAGTAGTAGTGTGTATTCTATTAAGAAATAAAAGCATTAGTTAGATCTTTGCCACCTTTCAAGTGCATTTTGACATCACCATATTCAACCATTCTTTTCAATCGAAGCTTTGAAGATTTTTCAAGACTTGAGGCTATAGAAAAGTTATTGGAATGTTGAATATTGTTTGTTGATGATCTTCCACATCAATACCTTTCCAAGTTACTTCTACATGGAGAAGATTTTGTCATTCAATAATGAAAATATGATGAGTGTGGAGATGTTCATTTTCATGGGCTTATATAATATAATCTAGTTTACTAGGAGTCCTAAGAGTTAGGGTAGAATTCATTGAGTGCAACCATGCACATTATAATCTTGAACTGGATAAGATCATATCCATCCATGCCCTCTTGGACCCTTCATTAATTATTTCACTTGTTTCTAGAAAAATGTGTTTCTGTAGATTATCCAATTTTGTTGTTTTCATTTTTTTCATTCATCATGATTCAAACCAACTTCTATACCCAATATTTTAATATATTTGGGTTCCTAAAATTATTTAGAATCTTCTAATAAATTATTTTAATTTTTGGGATTTGTAATTTTTCCTAATAAATTCCTATTTTCTAACTTTTCTACCTATGTTATTATCATAAAAAAAAAATTAAATACCTACCATACCCCTCTTATTGTTGGCATGTTATTCACATGTTGGGAAATCAGATCTTAAATTTTAGATGCCATAAATCAATCAAAAACTTTACCATATTCCAGTATCACCAAAATCTACCAACTCTCTTACAATCTCTCTCTCCCCCTTTTTTTATTTTTGTGAGCTTACAAGAAAGATCCAGTCCCCCATGTGATTCAAGTCAAATCTATGTAGGGGAGAAGGTGTGTAATTAACCATTTCTTCATTCAAAACCAAAAACCACACAAAAGTAGCTCCAAACCCACACCTCTAGTTGATTTCTTTAGTACTTTACACTCCTCTCTCTCTCTCTCTCTCTCTCTCTCTCTCTCTCTATCTATCTATCTATCTATCTATATATGGTTATCCTCTACCTTTTTTCTTTATCTCATTTTAATTCTTTCATTACCTACTATATTTACCAATTCCTTCCCCTCTTGTTTCATGGATTTATGCCCCTTATATAAGCCTTAATTTTTGCTTCCTGACCAACTTGTGTTGTTGCTCTTGTTGATCAAGCTGATTTCTTTGCCAAGTTGTGCCTATCCCATTTCTTGGTACCTAGGTGTTCATCCTCCATTATTTTTGGTTTTTGTTCCTTGAATTTCATAATTCAGCTTAGCACCCATATTTCCTAACAAATTGCACCCCTTCCCTCTTCTTTTCCCTTTTATTTCCACTTTGCCAACAAGCTTTTATTTTTGTTTATGCTGCTTCCGTGTGTGTTGCAATAGGAATTTTTTTCCATTTTTCCCCTTAATTTCTCCGTGTTTACCTTCCCATTAACCTTACAACACCTTCACTTCTCATTCCTTCATGGTTATTAGTGGTTTTGTGGTGTTTTCTAAGCCTTCATATCCAAGAACGATTCTTCTATTTTACTTCTTTCATTTCCATTCCATAATTATATTTTCACCCTAATATATTTTGTACTATTCTAATTTCAGGTGATCAATTGGTACAAGGAGAAAATTAGAAGCATTTTTCTTAGAGATCGGAGCGCATTTTTGTACGTATGGACTTTTTTATATTAGATCTCTTGGTTGTTTTGTGTTAATTTATTGTAATCCATGTAAGAATATTTTTATTGCTAGAAATCAAGATTAATATTGTCTTATTTGGTGCTCTTGAATTCTACCTTGAAATCATGCTTTTGAGTGTTATTATGTTTCTACATAAATTCTACATTTTTATGTCGCGCTTGCCTTTGCTAGAAAATCATGAGCATGATGATATAGTTTTTTTCTTTTACAAGTGCATAGATTAGTAGAGAGAATTATGTTAAGTATTATTCTAGGTTATTTGGTTGAAAAGTAAAAGGTGTAGATATGTTAGAGGCTTTGGGATTTTCATCCCTAGGGCCTTGTGGTGGTCTTCTTAATTTTAATTAAGTATAAGTATATATTTGAGTTTCTATTAATGTGTAGATGTTAGGGTATGATTTTGGTGAATTATGGGATGTGGGGAATTATGTAGGTAATTGGTGACTTTTGACTCTATAAGTAAATTGGTAATTTAAGAGATTTTTTGGAAATAAACATACCATTAGAATCCTTGAGATTTTTACGTAAATTCTAATATATAATATGGTAGGGTTTGGATATGTTTGGGTTAAGTTATAATAATACAAAGCTTTGGGATACTTGGGTGAATTTGAGGCATTTTGATCACTATAGGTTAAATCTTGAAGTTTGGGATTTTATGAGTGTTAGAGTTTGGATCAATTATGGATAACGTAAGTATAATAGTAAGGGAAATGACTTAATTTTGGAAATACGAACTAAGAGGTAGCATCAGTATTGCATGTTTGAAGCGTGATAGTTTAACATTTATTTTTATATATATT
Source organism: Tamarix chinensis (assembly GCA_030549775.1). NCBI lineage: Eukaryota > Viridiplantae > Streptophyta > Magnoliopsida > Caryophyllales > Tamaricaceae > Tamarix > Tamarix chinensis. Next base: position 16,675,320 of record CM060172.1, on the reverse strand, counting down.
AATCTATTTGTTTTTTATAAATTTGTGCTAAATCTCAGAAATTGGTGAGTTGTGAGGCTCAAGTTATGACCCATGAGTGAATTAGGGGTTTATACGGCATTATATTAGGTTGCATCTATACTATATTTATGAAACATGAGATTTTAGCCTCTCTCTTTTTTTAGATATGTTGATCTCAATGTTATTTTAGGAAGTTGTGTAAAATTTGGTAAACTAGTGAGACGTGAGAGTAAAGTTATGACTTATTAGTTAATTAGAGTTTTTTGAGGCATTATTGTCTTTTCTACCTTAGCTATATTTATGTTTATGTGTAAGATTTTTCTAGATGAATTATCATGAAATCTAGTAGCTATAACATGTGGAAGTTATTGACCATGGCATAATTCTAAGTGTTATAATCTATAACAATTGTCGTAATGAATGCATAAGTAAATGGTATTACATGAAATAAGCAATAAGCATTCATCATTGTGTTAAGAAAATTATAATAAATGATTGCTTTTTGGTGAAAACCTAATAATGCATTCTTATGCGTCAAGTATCAAATAATATAGTAATAAGAAATTAATAATCAAAGTAGAAGATCACACAAGGTAGGACCAAGGTGTTTCATATGATACTTTTATTAGTTGATGTGATAACCAAAGTGACCCTAGATGTAATCTATATAGTTCGCTCTACTGGCTTATGGGGGATATGCATACTTTAGAATTATGGGTAAAGGCTTGTGGTTTCCTAGATGTATTTTACCCTAAAGGATTTGTTATGGTTGTGTTACCAATCTACTGGTTATGGAATAGTGGAGTCCATGAACTCAAGTGACTAATAATAGAAAATGTATGATCATTTAAGTAAGGACTTTAATATGTTTACATCCTTAGGTCTTCTTGTGTCACTTATAGAATGTATGTGTAATAAATGTCTTCTTGTACCTTATGTTCTATGCATGTTATTTTTGTTTGATGTTTTATGTTAAGTTACTCAATAAGAAAGTATTGACCATCTATTTCATGGGTGTTCTTCATTTCCATGAGTAGATACCACCTTATTTTATAAATAATTATTAACTAACACCTTTTATGTAATTACCTATAGTGAGTGGTTATGTGTTAGTTTAAGTGTATGGTTATGTCGATCTCTCTCTATGAACTTTTAGTCTTATATTTTCTATCATATATATTCTCTCTCTATTTTTTAATCTTGGATCATTGTGGGATCAAGTGCTTCCCTCACTTGATCATTAGGTATGAGTTACTTTTTAGCACTACACCTGACATATATGAGGTACAGGGAGTACCTTTTCTATGTTGGATGTAGTGTAGAACATAATATTTTATTATTACTGCTTCTATAAAAAAAATATTAGTAAATTTTAGAGTGTTTTGGTTCCCTTCATCTTTTACTTCTCTATTGCTCATTCATTTTTCACTTACCCTCATTTTTCAAGCTTAATCTAAGATGCGCTTTAGATTAGGATTTCTTATTTGAGGCCTTCATTACACCTTTATGTTGTTTGATGTTATTTCCTTTATTTAACATTATTTATGCTAACTTCTTTCCTTCAAGATTTTATCTCTGATACCCTTTTCTTCATAGGTTATCTCTTAGTTTTTGACCTTATCAAGATCTGTTTTAAAGGTTAGTACCCCCCAATTTTTTTTCATTGCCTCGAACCCTTTTTCCATGTTCCTTTCCTTATTGATCTTCAATTATCACCTTTATTATTCTATTTCTAACCTTTGGATCTAGTTACTTTACCTTTACATTTTTTCTAGCCATGCTTTCATTAATTCCTTCTCTGAAATATTTTTTTTTTGCAATCTTTTTTATTGTTGACTTGTCATTCTTGATCCCCTATTATATGGAGCATGCTTGCTTTGATCTGTGATTATGTTGAAATACATCTTCCTCTAATACTTTGGGATCACAATTACTTTTCTATTCATTTCATTTACATTAACTCCTACCCCTCTAATTGGTTTTCCCTTGAGGAAGCATTTACATATCCATCTTGTGTGATCAAACCCTATGAGACTGAGCTCAAAGATTTATTACAAGTATGTACCACTACAGATTTTTGACACCATGGTGTGATGGACTTATACATGATCATTTTTGCTTGAAAGTATCCATTGGAGTTGCCATCAAGCAGAAGAGATGACATGAAAGTTGAATAAAGTCATGCATGATCTATACCCTGAGCTCTTTATCTCAATTATGTATAGTCTTAGGGTTTTCTATTTGGGAAAAAGTACCCCGATAGTTGTGGTGCCTATTTTTGTAAGTTTACCTGTAATAGTCAATTTTCCTCCATTAATTCCCCTAACCCTTTTCATATCTTTAAACTTTGGGGACAAAGAATCTTTTAAGGGGGTAGTGATGTAACACTAAAAAAATCCCAACCTTAATCTCTAGGTTTTTAACCTTTTAATCCTTCCCTAGTTCTTAACCTTAGGTTAATTATATTATTTTAATCCCCTCCCTTACCAAATAGATTTTTCCTAGTTAGGTTCAACCCTAACTAATTCTAACCCTCACTCAACCTCTCACCTCCACTCAAGTCCTTAACACTTAACTTACTTAAGCCTCCCTCTAATTCACTCCACCCCTCTACAACATCATACCTCCTTGCTCTAGAGCCCCCCTCACAACTTCTTCATTTCCCGCAACTATATATTACATCACCTAATGCCTCCTTTATCCGTCTTTCCCATCTCATTCTAGCTCTAATTTGTGTCGTCTTCCTTCTTTCTTATCTAAGTTTTCCTTTTGCTATTCAACTTTGACACTCTCTTCATCTTCCTCCCAGTTCACCTTTTTATCCCTTTACATTGCTCTCATGTTTTATAGTATTCATTATGCAGAACACCATCCTCCCACATCTAAACTACATGTGGCCACCCTTTATTCTCATCAATACCTCATGTAAACAAACCCACTATGTGCCTCCACCTCATATCACTAACTCTTCCTTATGCCCCCACCCTAACACCACCATACCCCTACCAATGTACAACCCTAACACAACTAATCCATAAATGAGTTATTAAATCATGTAAACCACTCCACCAATTTCCACCCTAGCCTCAATTTGCATCACATTTTCTTGATTAGTAACTCAAGCCATCAGCCCCTTGTTGCACTACTGCCTCATGCAACTAATCCAACCTTAATCGTACCATGATTTTTCCATTTTTTTCTTCTTAAGATTCCTCCTCCTTTTCCCTTACCATTTCTTCCTAATTTTTATGCTTCTCACCTCTTTCCATATTATCTTTGTTGGTGATCTTGGAGTGTTAGAGAAAGGTGCTAAATAGAGTATTCTTACCTTCTTAGAGACTAAAGTTGCATTAGGTAAATATACATATCTCTAGATTAGGTAATTTGATGTTATGTATTATTTTTTATGAAATTTCATGGTGTCATGCCATTGTGCAAGAATTCATGTTAAGGATTCATTTTAACTTATGTCTATATATTATTTGCTAAGCCCATGATCTTATGAGTTTTATGATGAATATGCAATTTTCCATATGTTATGCAATGCTAGGGTTTGGTTTGAGTTGTTAAGTATGTTGGTGCATTAAACTATGTTTCAATATTTGTACTAAGGAAATGAGTAGTTAGATTATTTCATAACTTAGGTACAGGGAGGATTTGACCTTAGGTCATAAGGTGCTTTGGGATTTTGTTTATTAAAGCTAATTACCTAAATGGGATGTGAATAATTTATGGGGGGGTTTATTTGTGGAATTATATATATGAAAGTTGTGAATTATGGATCTTGGTGGAGTATCTCAATTTCTAAGGGAATTTTGGTGTATTCATGGTCGGTATACAATTTAAACCCCCTTATTATCAATTATAGTATAAGTAAATAAAGGTATCATTTTAAGCTAGGGATTGAGTGGGATCACATAATTTCTAACTAATACACAAATAACATGAAATAAAATACTACTTAGGACTCTAGACTCACACAAATTACTATTAATAAGACAACGCCAATACGACTAATAGGTGTTAAAATATAAAGCAATAAGGGAGGAAAAAGTGGATGATTGTAATAGTGATGAATGGCAGGGAATTTATTTTTACCACTATATTAAGTCAAAATAAAGCAAATAATCTCTATGTCACCTATTAATCATGAGAAAGAGATCATAAAATTTGTAAGCTAGAAACATATCTATAGCCCTTATATTACTTCCCTAAATCAATTTAATATGATAAAGTACCAATATTAAATTCTATCAAATTCTAGAAGTATAGTCTCAAAAAGATAATTCTATATTTAACTAGATCTAATGTATTAATAATAATTAGAATGATGTCAATTTATGTGCTCAAACTAGTACTTCTAGTGTGTCTAATTGTATTACCATCCTTTAAACCATCAAAAATAAAATAATTAAGAGAGTTGTTATCTAACCTAGCTACAATTTACATAGATGAATTCTAACATATTTATATATCCACCACACAAACATATGATCATACATAATATTATTATAAGTAATTCAAAATGAGGCACGCCTCTTATAAGTTATATATGATAGAATCACTAGTATTAACAATAGCAATTAAAACATAGTCAAAGAACAATCTCATTAAAAATAGGGAAAAAAATAAAATAATATTAATATCTCAAACCATAGTATAATTATTCAATATCACCCCTAAAAATAATGAATTTATCTACACATAATGGAAAAATTAATTACACAAAAAAACTATAAGTGTAGGAAAAGAAAGAACAAAAAAAGGAAGAATAAAAGGTCTTATCTTGTGTGAATTCCTCCACTACAGATCAATATAGAGGATATATGGATGATGGATTGATGGATTTATGAAGTGAATATTTAATCTTGATGAAGGATTTAATTTAATATTGGGGGTGGATGAAGGTTGAAGATTAAAAATTCTCTAGCTGTAAATTTTATGAAGGAGGTTAATTGTGTGTGTGTATGAGGATGATGATTTTATGATGTATTTATAGGTGTTTAAGAATCATATTGAGGACTTTATATAAGGATATAGGTTAGCCATAATATATTATTTTAATTTGGAAAAGATTTGGATAAAAGATCTTACATCTGAGATGATTTAGGGCCGACACAATCGTGTTGATCTCAGTTAGGTATTTTTTCCCACTTGAAAAACATTTGGTATTTTATTCATAACTTTCTGTTTAAAATTCTAAATTAATTGATTCAAAATTATTTGGAAAAATAATAATAAGATATACTACTTTTATCATTGACATGTTTTCGAATTCTTATTGGATTATGGCTGAAAAATTGACTCTTCACATGTGCACATTTTTTTTCTTGTTAAACCATGTATGTTCAACGTGTTAGTGCTTATATATCTCTCCAAAAGACCTTTTTTTAGATCTTTTTATTCATGATTGATCCAAAGTGAATAAATATGGTTTAAGAGAGATTAAATTAGCTTTTTAGAGAAAAATGAACTAAAGAAGAATAACACCATAAAAATAGGACATAAAGTGTGCATATTAGATTCCCCCCAAACTTAGCTTTTTCTTGTCCATTGTGATCCATTTGGTTTTGGGTGAATAGGGGGTTAACAGAGATAAATAAATTGATTCATCTCATTTAGGAATAAACTTTGTTAACCTTTATATTAAAATTTTACCTTCATTTACTCTAATTCATATCCATTCCCTTCATCTAGGTTAATTTTAATGTTTATCCTCACTTCTATTCACTTCAATCCAAATGGAGGCTTGGCAAAATCAAAACCTTTAGACTCAAAAACAAACTCTAATGCAAGTGACTCTAATATCCTTAACCAATTATCTTATGAATCTTTTAATTTCATGACATTTAATATTAGAAATCAACCACTACTCCATACAATAAATTTTCAAACATCAATTTAAACATATAATCTACACATGAACATAGATGATGTGAAAAAAACAATAGTGATGCATAGAAGGAAAATAATATTAATAAGTATTGACTCATCCTCACAAGGGTTGTACTCTCTTTTCTCCTCTTAGAATCAAGGCCATATACATATATATATATATATATATTCATTCATGTATGTGAGATTCAAAATGAATAAGATGAATGTAAAACAAATAACTCACATACAATAAGAAAGACTAAGATTTATGTGGATGAAACCTCACAAAAGATACCAATTAGTTTTCTAATGGATCAAACCATATACTTGGCTCATGTGACTAATCTTCAATAGATTAAAGTTTCCCATCTCAAGAATCAAATAAGACTTCAAAAGGGTTTTTATAGGGTTTGGTTTAAGGATTTGATGAATAGAAGGGGAAAAGGAAATCAACAAAATATTCTAAAACTTAGTAGAATCATACTAATGTAGAAATATTATTCATACAATTACAAACTCTTCAAGGCATCTCGCAATATATCACTTAGCACTACATAGGCTAAATATCATCATGTTGGGCATTCAAAACATTTTCATCACTTGTCTTTTAAAAAGGGAATTCATTCTATGAAGCTTAGGTGAATTTCAAGGACTTGTTGAGGATGAGTCCTCACCATGGAATAAAAGTGTCTTATTGTTCACACTTTTCACAACAAGCTCACCTACAATAATTTGATGACAATTAGTGTAGCCATAGGTGGGGATTTAATGAAAAAGACCATAGATGTTGCATACACTTTTATTGAGAACATGGCCCAAAAATACTATCAATGATAAATGTGGTCAAACTACTAAAGGGAGGAGGTATAATTTTGAAGCTTTATATCATATATATCTTCAATAATTGATTCCTTATTTAAAAAGGTTGAAGGTTTGAATGTGAATGTTGTAACATCTACTTCCATTATTTGTGAAATATGTGGTTATGTGGTTCATTCTTCTCTTGGTTTTCAATTAGGAAATCCCCCATCCAATGATATTTCTAGTGGTGAAAAATTTAATTATGTCACTAATTTTAATAAAGAAGGGGATTTTCTCCAACACTTATAATCCTAGATACAGGAATCAACCTCACTTATCCTATATAAACCAACCATTAAATCCTAATTCTTCTATCCTTGATTTTCATGTGCCTCAAACAAATCTTCCATGCTAAAGACCTAAAATAGGAACTATGATATAAAAGTCTATGTTAACACAAATGAAAATAAATGAGGACTTAGGCCAAAAACAATGAACTACTAATGAGGTAGTGAAACAATTGGTCTCTATGTTTTATTCCCTAACCACTCTTAACAATATGTTAAATAAACAAATCACTCAATTGGAACAAAATTCTAACTGTTCCTCTATGCTTATAGGCATGTTCCCAAAGTAACTCAAATCTTGTGCATCATGTTAATGGGATAAGAGTTAAGAAATGGAAGATGGAAGTAATAAGGACAATAAGCCAAAAGAAGAAAACACTGAGAAATATATGTATATCACTCCTTATAATACCCCATTGCTCTTTCCCAAAGGCTTGGTAAGGCTATTCTAGAAAAAAAATTTGGAAATGTTGAAAAAGTTTCACATTAACATCTCTTTCACTAAGTTATTTCTCAAATGCCAACCTATGCTAAGTTTTTGAAAGAGACCCTTTCTAATTAAAGGAAGTTGGAATATTATGAGACCATGGCTCTTACTAAGAAATGTAGTGCTCTAGTTCAAAATAAATTACCCCTTAATATTAGGGAACCCAATTCATTTTATATTCCTTATGTTATAGGTGATTTTTCGATTAATCAAGCTTTGTTTGATTTAGGCACAAGCATGAGCTTAATGCCATTGTCAATTTACAAGAAACTTGGTGTAGGTGATTTGAAGCCCACCACAATATCACTATAGTTAGTAGATTAATTAGTTAAATATTTGTTAGGTGAGTTTTTCATACCAATTTGATTTTGTTATATTGAAGGTTGATGAAGATTTTACCTTTCCCATTATATTAGAAAGACACTTCCTTTGTATTGCATGTGCTATAATTAATTTTAAGAATGGAATTTTCTCCCCAACTATTTGAGAGGAAAATGTATAATTTAATTTGCGTAAAGCTATGTAATGCAAGAGAAATACTCAAGAATTGGTTTATATAAGTATGGAACTAATTATTCTTCATTTAAAAAGTATCTCCCACAAATTTGAAGACTAATAGATGGTTACATTGCTAGAAACATACCAAACAAGCAACTAAGTGCCTACGTGCATGTGTATGGAATGCATGGAATGATGACCACAAGCATGGGGATTTTATTTTCAGCATTGGTTGAGCACTATTATTAATTTAGTTAATTAATTAATTAATTAGTAGATTGGATAATAGATAAAGCATAAAGTGAGCACAAAGTTAGCATAAAAGTAGCATAATATCTTTTAGCTTGGAATCTTTTGAATTATGGCTCTTAGCTAAGTGGTAAACTGGCTATAAATAGCCATAGAAGGAAAAATTATGGACATTTAAGATTGAAGATTAATATTAAAGTTGAATACAAGTTGAATTACATGAGAGTTCAATTCAAGTTAACCAAATATGTGTGAACAATTTAGCTTGAAAGTTTTAATCTCTTTATCTGTGTGAATTAGAGATTAATTAATATCTTTATGCTCTCCATAATACATATTTTTTCAGCCATAATTTTCATCCAAACCTCACTCTAATTTGAAGCTAATTGAATTCCTAATTCGGTTTACACATTAGAAACCCTAAACTACCATTCGAAACCCTATACCCTTCCATCTAAACTAAGAATCACCTTAACCCTTCTATTTGAATTAAACTCTAACCCTAACCCTAACCCTAAATTATGACCTCATCCTCTATCTAAATTCTAACATTCAAATCCTTATCATCATCTATATACCATTGTTAAATGCATATTACAATTGTCACAACTCATTCAAACCATCACCATCGAATCATACTTATTCTATTCGAATCATCACCACCATCTTTCCATCATATTCGAATGCTTTAAGCCCTACTACACCATCACCGAATCATCTTCTAATTATTATTAGCACAACAGAGCCATATTCTCATCAATTTGAGAATCCCAACCTCCCACACACATCACTATGAAACTTCCTCTAATTTGTAAAGTTTTTTATAGCATGGAGCCTTAATTAGTTGATCCACTTGAGAAATGCTTTATAGGTGATGGTCCACCAAATGACAAAGACCTAGAGGTAGCCTATGATTCTAGATCATTATAATCTTCACCCAATACTCTAACCCACACTGTCATGTAAGGAAACTTAAAGTTAGAACCAAACCATTCTTCTAATGACTAGAGTGATGCACCAAAGGTACAAGTCAACCCATTCCTTCCTCTCTAAGGTGTCCATTTCTTAGACCTAACTCAACTTATTTGATGATTATTAATGCATGCCTAAGTGAAAATGGAACTAAAAAACTACTTAGGACACTTAGAATGCATTGTAGGGTGATAAGATACACAATGGAGGACATCAAGGGGATTAATCCATTAATTTTTAACCATAGAATTCTTATGGAATATGACCATGAACCCTCTATGGAGAACCAATGTAGGTTAAACCCTACCATGAAAGTGGTTGTCAAAAAAGAGGTGGTTAAGGTGCTAGATGTTGGGGTAATCATATATTTTAACACTTTTTGTTATATATATATAGATATAGAGAGAGAGAGAGAGAGAGAGAGATAGATAGATAGATAGATAGATAGATGAGCTATCAGTTACTAATAAATATGCTTAATTATTATCATCCATACGTTAGTTTCTAGCCATGTTGCAGTAGAGGGGATGTTGTTCTCTATTGTGTTTGTGTGTTCATACTGTATATTTCGCTATACAATAATAAGTAAGGGTAGATACATAAACTATGTAAAAAATCATATCTTAAGCATAGGATAAAATAACAAACATTATCTCATACCTCAACTCACAAATAAACATTAGGTTTTATACGTCGTTCATCCTGAACAAAACACGGTATGTGTATTTGATTCCCACCAAAATTATTCTATTCCTTTTATTATTGTCTATTTTGAAGGAAAAAATTAATTGAAATGTTATTATACTTCTTACTTCATTAGCATATTAATGCATATATTATGCATTATGTTTTTTTGGAATATAAAAATTTACAATATTACATATTAACTTTATTTTTTAGGGCACTATAGACGGTGTATACTAGAAAAGGTAAAAATGGTGTGCTAAATCAAAGGAATCTTGAGTATATACAGAATGGCAAGAATTTAATATTTTATTTCAATTCCAATTAATATCTAATAGAACAACAAGCTAACTAAATTCATTTTATAGTGTCTATGGATACTATGTTTGTAGATCAACAAATCTCATACTCAAGTATATATATGTGAACATAGATGCAAGCCATGTATGTTTCTTCTTTCATATTTTTTCCTTAATTAATCTATGGCATATTAATTACTAACCAAATAATCGAATCATATCAATTTTTAGTTTTTCATTGGTGGATATGCGCTCGTCCATAAATACACAAATGATAAAATTGATGAAGTTAAAGATGAATGGGTCAAGTTCATGTGCTCACACACTTTGTAACACGCCTAAAATTCACTACTGAAAAAATTCGTTTTTTTAAAAGAAATAGCGAAGCAAAATATAAAACAGTGAATTTCAAGGATATTACCGCCACACTTAGTACCAGACTGGTTCACTCATACCGTTCCGATACCAAGTGCTAAGGCTAAAGAACAAAATATCAATTGCTAGAAATTCAAACCATTTTTAAATCAGAGTATAACACAACATATATAATCATCATTCATATGCCATAAGGAAGTTACATGAGCATACATTGACTCAAAGTTGCACTATAAAGATTAATCATTAAGCATAAAGTACATAATATGGTATAATATATGGCACACATGGCACGTAACCCACACATAGTTGATCTTAGCCACATCCCTGCTCGGTTTAGGTTACCGAGTCATCTCCCATACACTTATTAGGCCACTAATCACCCTTCGTACCTGTTACACTTAATGTATTTTTCGTTTGGTTGGTTAGATTACTAATTTGCCCATTTCCTTTATTATAATTAACAAATTGTCCTTTAGTTGATCAAATTATCAAATTACCCTTTAGTTATTTAAATTACCAAATTACCCTTCCCTATTATCATAATTACTAAGTTACTCCTTTCCAATTTCACTTTACCCCTTTTATTTACAAAATTATCATTTTGCCCTTTTACTTTTAAATTTACCATTTACCCCCTTAACTTCCAAAATTAACCATAACACCCTTTATTTAAAAATTTACCATTTTGCCCCTTTAATTACGAAATTATCATTTTACCATTTCCCATTATCATAATTACCATATTACCCTTTTCCATTATTATAATTACCATTTTGCCCCTCTTCACTTTTATAATTATTAATTTACCCTTTTTTATAATTATAATTACCAAATTACACCTCTCCATATTTATAATTATTAATTTACCCTTTTCCATAATTATAATTACCAATTTACCCTTTTACTTACAAATTATCATTTTACCCCTGTAATACCAAAATTACCATAATATCCTCTTATTTATAAAACTACCATTTTACCCCTTACATCCAAATTTACCATATTACCCTTTTACTTGCAAATTACCATAATACCCTTTTACATCTAAAATTACTATTTTACCCCTTACTTCCAAAATTACCATTCTTACCCCCCTTTACTCCCAAAATTACCATAATACCCCTTTACTCATAAAATTACCATTTTCCATTTACTTACAATATTACAATATTACCCTTTTGCATTCACAATTACCACTTTACCCCCTTTATTACACCACTTTTATTAAATTAACATTACCACGTAGAATAATAATAATATTAACACTCCATTAATAATATCCAACTCCACCAACCAATATATTTTAATATAATACTTATTAGCACCCACACATATTAGGCCATATTCTTGCACAAGAAATTTTACTAACATGCCCCTAGGACTGACAATAATATTATTTATGCATAAGTAGTCATAATAACATAAAATAACATGGATAAGTACTTAACACTTTCATTAATAGCCAAACTCTTTCCTTAAGCAACATTTCCATGCATGGCATACTTTCCCTTCTTTTTTTTTTATCAATCAATACAAGCAAATATATATATTATATTAAACCACAAATATCAAGCATAATAACACATTAAAAATCCTAGTGTGCTAACATACGTTTAAGTGGGGTTTAACGATTACCTTAATTCCCACAAAATTGAATCTTACCGGTATTCCGGTTAAAGATTCAAGCTTTGATTAGCAAAACCAATACCTAAAATAGTATCAATACTTATCATATTGGAAATAAAAAAATCAAGGCATAAGACTTTATAAATTTTACATAATGAAATAATTAATTTAAATATTATCATACCTTAAAATTATTAATAAAAAGATCCAATAAATGCATAAACTTATCTGCTTATGCAGCATGAGCTGCATGCAAAAATAAAAGAGGAAGGCTCGAAGAGGGGGTGAAAGGAAGGGATAATGGCTATTTCAGGTTGGGGTCTTTAGGCTAGAAAAGAGGGCGGGTGGGGGAGGATTGGAGGCAAGTGAAGGGTGCAGGAATGAAGAGGGGGTGTAGGTGGAGGCTGTAGATGGGTTGTTGGTGGCCAAGAGCGGCAGAGGCGGCGGCGGCGAGGCGGCAAAGATGGCTGAGAAGGAAGGAAAAGAGAGAGGAAAAATGGAGGGGTGTAGGGGCTAGTTTCAGGAAAAGAAGGTATAGGGGTGGTAGAGGAGGTTGCAAGGAGTTAAATGGTGGTTTGGGTGGTGGCAGAGGTGGCCGGACGGCGGCGAACGGAGGGGTTGCAGGTGGGTTGTCGATAAGGGAGAAAATTGGGAAGGAAAAGAAGAGGGGAGGAAGGTAGAGTTGCAGGGTGGCTTGGACGGTTTTGTGGTGGTATTGGGTGGGAGTAGAGGGGTGCAGAAGGTGGTTTAGGTGGTTGATGAGGCGGTTGCACCGACGAAGGGCAACAGCGATGCAAACAAAGGGGAAAAGATGTAGGGAAAGAAAAATGGAGAAAGGGGATTGGGGAAGAAAGATGGCTCAAAAAATATGGGGCGAGAGGGCTAAAGAGGAGAAGAAAAAGAAGAGGGAGGGTAGGGGGATAGGTGGCCGGTCGGTGGCAGTGTTTAGGGTGGCAAGGAGGTGGTAGGGTGGCAGGGAGAGTAAGGGGAAGAAGGGAAAGGGTGGCCATGCGGGATGGGTATGCATGGCCTGCCAGTTTCCAAAATGATGAAAAAAAGGTACAGGGGAGAGAGAGAGGGAGAGAGGTAGGTGATGGCAAAAGGTGGAAGCAAGGCGGTGGCCGGGGTGCCCGAGGCGCAAGCGGTTATGGCGATGGTGATGGGTTGGGGAGGTACTATGTCGAGGCAGAAGGAGAAAGAAAGGAAGGGGAGCAACCGGCGCAGGAAAAAAAAAGAAGGGAGGTGAGCCGGCTTGGTCTAGGGTAGAGAGGAAAAGAAAGAAAAGAGGGGAGATCTGGGCTGTTGCGCCTGGCGGGGAAAGGAGAGGAGGGGAGGGAGTGGGTCGGAGGCCCAATTGCAGGGGGAGGAGGGAGCATGCCTGGCATCGCAGCCCAAAGCCAGGAAAAAAGAAAAAGAAAGAAAGAAGGAAAAGGAGAAAAAAGAGAAAAAAAAAAGAAAAGAAAAATGGGAAAATGGAAAATTTTAAAATAATTGAATTTATAAAATAATAGGATGTAATATTTATGATAATAAATTTATTTAATAATTTAATTTAATATAATTAAATATATGGGCTTAAAAAGGATAATTTTAGTAAAATAATAGTTTGAAAATTTATTTAAATAATAAGAGTGTGATAAAATAAAAAAATATTTATTTTAATTTATTAAATATTTATACCTAATTTTATACACTCAAAAATCCATAAAATAATTAAATTAAATAGATTTAAAGGCTAATTTATCCTAAATAAAATTTATTTATTAAACTATAGGCTTTTAAAATTTTGAGGGATTACACACTTAGTATTAGGGATCTACGTACATACATGATATGGTTTGTATCTCATATATTTTATGCTATTCTATGTAATTGGAGATGCATATGGATGTATGCATGCATGTGTTCATTTGATGTTGATATATAATTAGGTTTTATGATCTATAAACTTTGACTTTGGAGTATAGAGCTACCAACTTATGGTATGCCTACTTATTTCCATATTCCTAGGAGGAATATATGCATGAATTGATTCTGTTTTACACATTCTAGATTTCGTAAATATTCGAGCACACAACTGTGTATATGAGCTAAAAAAACAACACAATTTATATACATATAAAAAGATAATTATGTTTTAATAATAGTTCTTTTCTAAACCATTATTAAAATCCTAGTCTAATATATATTTTAGCCTTTTTTAATAATTTTTTTATCAAAATAAACTTTTAATAATGGTTCAAAGATAAAATTATTGATAAAGGGTTAATTAAATTCTCATTAAAATACTAATTAGGGTTTAATTACTGCATAATCATATATTTAATGTTAACATGCATGTTATAATAATAGTTTTCTAAAAAAATTATTAATGCATGTGTTTAATTCTAATAATTAATTATTTAGGGTTTAATATAATACTTTATTGGGAATTATTTAGGGTATTTTAGGGTTTAAGGTTATTAAACTATTTATTTTAATGATTATTTTTAGGTCAAAAGTTATCAAAACATGAATTTTTACTAAAATTTAGCTAATTTTTTTATATTGTTGATGATGTTTTTTAAACCATTATGAAAGATTTAATAATTAATGATTTGATAATGGTTAAAAACCATTATCAAAATTTTGGGGTGGTGTATGTCTAAATGTGAACATAGGATTTCTTAAGAGGTTTGTGGGCCTAAATCCTTAGGGATTTCTAGGAGGTTTATAGATCTAAATCCTTCAGAATGGCCTTAATATCTATGTGGTAGTGCTTTAATTGATATAATTATGTGTTTTAATTATCAAATCAATCATGAATATGGCATTAATCATTTAAAATGAAATATCACGTGAGTTAGACTGACGTATTTTATGGGTTCGTTCCACCAGATAATAATAGTGACTCAAGTGTGTTTTTCCCTGAGAAATGCATCAATTTGCTCCATTATAATAAAAATAATGGGGCCCTAAAATCAAAGTGAATGAGAATATTACTTGATATAATTAATTAATGAATAATATATTAATTATTTAAAGTGAAAGATTATGTGAGTTAATACCGAGGGGTTGTGTCCATTCTACCGCATGATAATAGTGACTTAGGTGTGTTATTCTCTACTAGGTGTTTTAGACTATTCCACTTATTTCAAAATAGTGGTCAACAGCATGTCGCCTTGGTATATGTTGGCTCTATTCCACCAAATGATAATAGTGTCTCAAGTATGTTGTCCCTAAAAGGTGCTTCAATCGGTTCCATCGAATTAAAAATAGTGAGGCCCCTAAGTTCAACATAAATAAAAGAATAGAATATGTCATATCTAATAATGAGACCTAAACTCAACATTTACCTTGCATTGTCTTTTGTATCACACATATATGCTTATTCTTTGTTATTAAAAAATGTAATTATCTTTATCCCTTAGTCAACTACATTGTTACCTGACATAGTACATAGCATATTAACTATCTTTCTTATAGGTATTACACATTCTTACGAACATACAAACCATATGAATTTGCTACATACGATGATTTATGTGTGGTGAACTGAATTTATGTATCAAGGCCTTTAGACATAGAGTCATGTTATCTAGATGATAGTTTTATTAGGATATCTTTTTGGACTCTTAGATCTACAATATCCCTTTGTCTCTATTTTTGGATATTATACTTGAAGTTAATCTCCAAATTGTATTCATGTTTATGATATTTCTCTCATTTTTTATTTACCATATTTTATATTTTAATTGTTTTACCTTGTGATTGATGTGAGGGTGGTTTGCAAAGCTAAACTTGCATCAATTACAACAGTAACACCCAACTATTTTGGTATTATCCTTCCACTGTAAATGAAATGTTTCAGTTGTAAAATTTTGGGTGTTACAGGATGCAAGGCTAAAAGTAACTCATACCAAAATCAAGTGTATGAAGCATTTTCCTTGATGATATAATATCACAAAAAGATAAAGTAGGAAGATTAAATAGAATTCACTAAAAAGAGAGGTAAACTTAAAAAATAAATAACAGGAACAAATTAGATAACGCTCTACTATCATACTTAATAGTCGCTCATCGCAAGCAACACACCAAACACAAACAATCAACAACACTTGAAGATAACAATGTCCCCTACTTATGGAATAATTAGTGACCATAAAACAGTATTAGTATGCAAGAAAACTGGTAAGCAAGATTACTTAGAAGACATAGCATGTTACACATTGATCATGATATGCATAAAATAAAGCATGTTATAACATAGGCATATGAATAAATATAAATATAAGATTGAGGTTATTATCCTTCCTTGATGATCACAACATTACAATATTAATCACACTAATTACTCAGTAGATAATTATGAGATAAAGAACCTTTCCAAGGCATAACACACGTGGACCACTATTGTATTCGAAGGAATGGAGATTGGCATAAAAGCATTATCCGAGGAAAAATGCACATAAGCTATTAAATAATCTCAAATCTTTAAATATTCATGCTCCTTAGAGGCCAGTAGAATAGATAAGTATAAAGTAGATTAGGATTACCATGGTTTTGCAAAGCAAGAACACGGGTACCGTAAAAATCCAAAAATAAATATATACCACTTGGTTATCGCAACAACCAAACCACTTAGAATAGCACAACAACATGGTGAAAATCATATAACAGGTATAATTCAGTTTTGACTCACTTGATCTTCCACTTTAATTATTAATGTTTTATTCATTCATTAATTATCACTTAGCAAGCAACACTAAATCACTTGTTTTACTTATCATCTTAATACTTTCCCTTTTCTTACAATTTTTATCACATGGACAACCACATTATCATTTGTTAAATGAAATGCCAAGGTTCAAAAACTGTGTGACACTTATATCATTGTCATCCATTTATTACTCACATGTATGCATTCCAACAGTTGTGTTCTTAACATGAAATTAGGATTACACTAAGGCTGATTAAGGAAAACTCCCATAAAATAACAATTGAGGAACTCATATACACACTAAAATAATATATACAATTAAGACAAGTCACTTAATTCAAGGGTTTCACCTAGAAAGGCTCTAAAGGTTATGTTAAAGCCAAATGTGGCCTAAGAAGATTATATTAACAATAACAAAAAAAATGAATTCACTAACCCTAAATCCTTAATCAAGCTATTTAGCCACAACTTAAACTAATTAATCTACTAAGTTCAATTAAAACACCTAAAAATCTATTATTAAACATGATTAAGCCAAAAATGGGAGTTAAACTCAAAATTAAGCACATAAAATAATATCATCTTTAAGGTTTTCTATACTCATTTTATGGCCTTTTTAACTTAATTAGTTATTTTATGCTAACTAATTATAATGAAGGTTAACCACTCAACATAAACAACATCATATTGTCCTAGGAAACTTTCTAACACTCACAATTGTAATATACACATAAAAAGACAAAAAATTCCTCGACTTTAATTAATTCACCTCAAATTCATTTTAATCATAACTTTTATACAGGTCCAAATTGAGACTTCTAATATATATTAAAGTTTATGAAAAAGGACTTAATGAACACAATGGTGACCTTCGCTTTACTAAAATTTCATTGATGTGATAGTTTTTGCATTAGAAATACACAAAATGAAAATAAACATGCCCTTAATTCCAACTTAAACCCAAAATCATACCAACGCTACTAAAAACTAAGACATACATATTAAGAATGTCATACAAGATTTCAACAATATAATACCATACATGAATATACAATTAACATTTTAACATGGTCTCTAATAATACATTTTCACTTAAAATGATAAAAACACAAAGACTACAAACATAACCTTACAACACATAATCATGCTAAAATATCAAATAGCATGCTCAATATGGAAAATAGCTTATGCACCATATAATACAACATGCTCGTTAACACTAGAAAAATAAGATAATCAAAACACATAACTTATATGCCTAAAGAATAAGCAAAGCTTACTTATATGATAATTTTCTAGCAAGGAAAATATACTCCTATCCACTACCTTCTTTCATCACCTCTTTATCACCTAATTATAACATAATAATAAATTAAAAATTAATAAGTAAACGAATTTAATAAAGATGAGGCAAAGTATGGGGATACTTTTTGTGAGGTTAAGGTTAAAGGAAAAAGATCCAAAATTGTGTAGTAGAAGCTTGACAGATAACCAAAAGAAACTCATAGTAGTAAGTTGATCAACAAGGGTGGTTTGAGGGGAAAAGAAGATGGAAGATGCCACAAAACGAAAGGAGAAAAAGGTGTAATGCATTAAGTGATGCAAGGATTAATACTCGAAAAAACTGCCCAAAGAAATCAAATAGAAAGATTGTAATAACCCAAAGTGTAGTAACTTTTTTTAGGGTATTTTGTCTTTTTCAAAACATAACCTTAATCCTTGACTTAAATATTATACTTATACCCTTGAAATATACACAAAAATAATTTTTAAATAATTTACCATAATTATTTATCTTTCCTTATTCTTTTCTTTAACCCTCACCCTTAACTAGTTATTTTTCCTAGTTTAGTTTTCTAACATGAACCCTAACCGGAAAACACACACACACAAAAAGTTAGCCAAACAACAACAAATCACATGAAATCACAACAGAAAAGGAATGTCAAGGTTGAAAAGGGGGGCAAAGCTATGATTTAAAGAGTAGAGTTAGATGGTTTTTATAGTATGTAATGCAGGGATTACAATCCAACAAAAAAATGAAAATGGAGGAATGAGGATTTTAGAGGCATGAAAAGTAATGAAGATAATTGGTTGTATAATAATAATTAAAAATAAAAAAATGGGGGGATATTGAGGGAAAATAATGGATTCTACTAGAGTTTTAAGGGAAATATGGATGGATGTTGTGGAAGGTTTAATGACAAGGAAAAATTAGGAGAAAACACAACATCAAGGGCTACAAAAGCTAATCCAAAGAAGGAATGAACAATGGCTATCACACTTGATCAAATTTGAGTTGCATGAAAATTCAAAGAAAAAGGGGTGTGCATGGATTAAAAGTCCTAATTCTCCTCTAATATATGTTGGCTAGATCTAATATGGGAAAAAGGCAAGGAAAATATGGCTTGATTGACACTTCACTGAAGGTGGTTAAATATATAAAAAAGCTAAAATGAAAAATGCGTGATTAAGGTACTTTTTAACAAAATTCTTGGTTAAACAATCTCAAATAAGAAAGAAATCATATTGAGATATAGCTAAATGTTGGTTTGGATCAAATGATTTAGTTAGAAATTTAGTCACAATTAATTTTTTAAATTAAATTGTATAGAATGCCCAATATAGGTATTTTTAGAAGAAGAAAAAAATAGCAAATGGACTTTAAAAATAATGAAAGCTAGTGAAAAGTGAAAAATAGTTTTATTAACCCATATATATAAAAATATTGGGTATTGAAGTAGGTTTCAAGCTTGATAGATGGAAAACATGCAAAAAGGGTAAAAATTTGATAATCTTCAGAAACTCATTTTCACACAAATGCATGAAAAAATAACAGAAGGTTCAAACCATAGTGGATGGGTAAATTTTTATTATAAAGTTTAATATATAAAAATAATTCATGTTAGGAGTAGATTTGATGCTCAATAAATTATAAATGTTTAAACTCATCTAATCACGTCAACAAGTCTTTTTTTTACAATTTAATGATTCAAAAGAAACATATTAACTTAAAAGATTTAGATTGAAGGTATAAGCTTAAAATATTTATAGAAGTGTAGAAAAATATTTAAAGTGTCAAAATGAATGAGAAACTTCTTAGAATGGAAAATTGCATGAATTAAAATTACCTACAAAGGAATAAATAATTAATGAAAATCTTAAAAAAGATGTGAAAAGCATTGAAAAATAAATAATGTGCTTGGGAATAATCTTAGGAAATGTTTGTTAGTTTAGAACAACTGTGAAATAAAAAAACTCTAATATTATAGAAATTGAGTTAGAGAAATTGATTAAAAATGCTATTTTTAATAAGATAAAATACATCATAGTATAAAAAGGTAAATCTTATCTAACTTCTTAATGATCAAGAAAAATAGTTAACTAACTAATATTTTAATAAAATTATCAAATAAGTAAATAAAAACACAATTAATAAATATGAAAAGATAATGATGTTGTAATACCCCATCTTTTTAAAGTATTGAATGAGAATTATGCCAATTTTTGGTGTTTGATTTTAACTTGAGATTATGATAGGATTTGAGGTAAAGTTGGATTTAAAATGAGGTTGAAATTTTAAATTAAATACAAGTTTCTAGCAAATCATTCAAATGGTTAGATGAATCGATCGACTAGTTCATTGTTTCAATAAAATACTTTTTACTCGACCAAACTGATCGACTAGTCTGTAGAATAGTCGATAGATAGTCCAAAGCAATCGATTGGTTTGTCAAACTGAGCATATTTTTTAAACTTAATTTTTTGGAAAAAAAAATTTATACTAGAAGGGAACCTTGTTAACCCATGGTGAATTGTTCCTAAATGATTCTTAGCATTTCTCATGATGCATTTAGCCTGAAAATACTACCTCAGATTAATCTGAGGGTTGGTTGGGATAATTAGGGGAGATGACCTCATCTTTATCTTCTTCCACCCCTCTCCTCTACACATTTTTGAATTATTGTTTTAATCTTAGACTTGATTTTGCTCAATTAGGAGATTCCTTCCATGTTAATCATCCATTTCCCCTCTTATATATTGCATTCTGGACCAATTGACCTACACTCCTCTAGAACCACCATTTGAGCTCTAGAGGATAGGTTATCATATCTTAAACAAAAATTTTCTATTTAAATAAAATTAAAATGGTAATAATTAGTGTTTTTGACCTTTTCATGACCACACTTGTTATTTGTATCAATTTATTGGCTATAAATAGCCCTAATCTCCTATTTTATTCACTTTTCTTTCATCCACCAAAATAATTAAATCACCATCATCCACCTTCTCCCTCTATGCTTCAAGCCTTACAATTGAATTTCTTTTACTCTTTTGATCCTTTCTCTAGCTCCCTCTTATTTTAAATATTAAACAAGAAAGAGTTCAATTTAGGCAAAAGGTTGAGTGGTTCATCTCAATTACCCTCTATTTTTCCTTTGGGTGTGATATGCTCATTATTTTCTTTCTATTTCAAGTTTTAATTTGTAAAAGTTATTTATAAATTTTTGAGTTAAAACTTGTTGTTTGTATAGTTTTGAAAGTTGAGGATTTCACAGGTTGAGTGTTCTTGTTTAAGGAAATTTTTGCCTATATCAAGTAAGTCATTCTTACTTCTAAAATGGTTTATGAGTAAAATTTCATGATATGGAACTCTTTAAGTTTTACATTACATGTTGGCATGAATATATAGCTTATAGAACTAGATTTTGATGGTTAGATTGTTCATTTTGAGTGAAAAGCATAAATATTAAGAAAAGATTGGTTTGTGATTATTAATGATGAAATGTGAAACTAAAGTAAGCTAAAAATGTATTATGTGATGTTAGAACATGTTTCAATATGGTATGATAAAGATTTATAAGCATGATCTACATGAAAATGGTTGTTTGGTTGTTGGAGGGCAAACCGATAGACTGGTTAGGTCAACCTAATCGATTGGTTCCTAGAATAATCAACTGGTTTACCTAACCCATCAACTTTTAGCCTTGTAGAGACCTTAATCTTGCTCTTTACTTAAACCCATCAACTAGATGGGAAAAATCAATTGAATGGTCTGTAAATAGTTAACTGGTTTGTCCAAACTGATCAACCGGTTTAAGGTAAGTCTAGTCATGGTGGGCTAAACCGATCAATTGGTTAGCCCAAATCGATTTACTGGTAAGTGTAACTGATTGGCTGGTTCAGCTGGTTTGTATGATTGGGTTTTTCTCAGTTTATATATACTTTGAGGCTATGCATAGGGTTGTCATATGACTATTTAATGGATAAAAAAAATATGTTACTATGGATCAATGACCTAATGAATGAGTTAAATAGACTATGCTCCAAGACATACTCAATGGTATTAAAAATTCCTAATGGGTGTACCATATGTGAATTGTGATGGTCCTTGAGAAATAAGATGGTGGAATAAGAGATGTGCTTGTAGGGAATAATATAATAAGTATGATTAAGATTGGATAGGCATGAATGGAAACCCCACACATGGTTTGGGGATGGAAATGATTACTATGGAAGAAATATGTGAATGTCTTGCTTACCTTTTTTATAGGCCTTATGTGATCACATAACCTTATGAATAATATATTAATCACATAAAGAGAAAGACAATCGAGCTATGCACGGGTTTAGGTTACCCGATCCTCGATTAGCTACCTAAGATTAGTCTGCCTTTGGGCATTTATTAGTGCATTCAGGTAGGATTCTAGTAGATTATGGTACCTTACCTAATCTAGAAACTGATAAGGTACTAGGGGTTATCGATACTAAAGGATTTGTTTACCTAAGTGGTTGGCTTCAGCCTAGACTTATATTCATATTAGTTGGCTTCAACTTGAACTCATGTCCATTATGGTTATTGGCTTTTGGCAGTACTTTATGTCCCTTGGTTTAGATAAGCTTTCATGGTATGTAAGACTATGGAGTGGTGCACAATCTATCAATTGATGATTAATAATTAGATAATGATTGAAACAAATGGTTGGATCATAATAATGGTAAAAGTTGGAATGATTACTTGGATAATGATTTGAATGAATAATTGGTTAATAATTAGAATGATTGACTAAATGCTCACCTATATCATCATATAGATAAGGAAATTGTATAACCTAATCGATTGAATAAGTTGGAAAATAAGCCCTTGTGTTCATCTAGATAATATGCTTAGTACATGTGTGAGTACCTATGATGTTGTATTATGGAAATGAGCATCATACATTCTGATGTGCCTAAGTTATTTATGATAGTGAATCCTTATGCATTACTACACTTAATTACATGGCATTGGCATGTTGCCTATTAAGTATGATTTCCATGACTTGATAGAACTTTGTATACTTATGACTTTCGTTGAGTAGGTAACTTGGCTTACTTAGTACGTAGCATATTGATGTGCCAATTTTCTAGGTCATCTGCTCATTTCCATGAGCATAGGGGTCCATGTGCAAGTTTTTGGGGATGCCCAGTAGTGGACCTACTTTAGTTTGGGTTCAGGACTTGAGAGCGTGAACATCTAGAGGTTTTATGTGATCCACGACGGATCATGATTTTGGATCCATGCCCTAACTTGTTTTCTACTATTACAGCCTTATATTCCTAGCTTATCATCCTCCCTATATTTGATTATGTCAGGGACTATCAAGGTCCTATGTTGTAAATAATCTTTTAAATATTTATATAACTTGATCTTGTGCTCTCTACTTTCAATTGGTTGGTTTGGTTTTATCCTTGCATCTAATATGGGATGGACCACTAACATCTATCCTATGTTAGATATGATGGTAGCTCCCCGTTTTTTCTAAGAGTGCTTAGTATTTTCTATTTCACATTATTTTAAAATAAAATTTTTTTATAGTGAAAAATGAGGATCATATAGATGTTCATAATGCTAATCACAAAACATTTTATCTATTCACACATTAACAATTATCTTAGCATGTGTACGGTAAAATGGTCATAAATTTGTGTAGACACTTGAATTTGAGATTCAAAAAATTAATTCATTGGAATTCTAGTTCAATAATATTTATAATGATATCCATACTATAGGGTAAATTATTTTATTCAAAATATGACCCTTTCTTCATTCCAATGTAACTCATCAGTTAATCTTCAAAGTCTTAGAATGTTCCTTCATCAGTGTTTATTTGTCTTTTATTAAGCACATGAGAGTTAGATTTAGGAAACGGTGAAGGTTTTAGATTCTCCTCTTGGTTTTGATCTATTTTGGAAGCAGGTGGAGTGTTCTTTAATTGTCCCCCATCTTTTAAGTCTTATTTCAATTTTTATGATATTTTAAGAGGTTTTCCTGAGTGTTTTCCTTATCTTTCAAGGTGCTCAAAATTTTAAAGTCTCAAAGTAGAAGGATTTCTTGTTCAAGTGAATTTTTGGTATCTTAACTTGAATTAAGTTATCACTTACCCTAATGTGTGAAGGGTATGCTTTGCATAACTTTTTTAGAGTGTTATTAAAAAACTGAAAGCATATGTTAGAGTGATTTTGTACATGCAAGTACGCTTGGTTAAATAAATGGAGTATGAGTAGAAAATTGTGAAAAAACAAGGTTTTTATGCATGGTTATAAGATTAAGTCTCTTGAAGATTTTATTTTAATATAGAATATATTTTGAATACATTGAAATTTAAGATATTTAGCATGTTTAATGTGTAACATAAAGTGGTTTGCCATGTTTTGGAGCATGTTGTAGAATTTTCTAACTCTATGATGGATTATGAGAGACCACGCATGAATCTTGATAAATTAATAAAATTACAAGCATGATAAGGTGTTAAGAATGTTTGATTCATGATTTTCAAGTGTTAGATATTATGTATGATTAGTGGTGGATGCTTATTTTAGATTAAAAAAAAACATGATAAAGCCTCAACAAAAGTGTTGAATGTGTCTATAGTAAACCAATCAAATTGTTAGAGTCAATACCAATCGACTAGTTTACCGGTTGACTAGTATGCCTAACCAGTTAATTAGTTATGAAAAATCATATGTTATTGTTTCGGTAAGCTACTAGCCTACTAGTTGGGATAGGAATAGCCCAATAGTCATGCCAATCGATTGTTTAATCCCAAGCTAGTAAACTAATTGTTCAATCCCAAATGTTGTGATTTCTATTATGAACCTAGATGATTCTATTAGTTATATGGACTAATCAACTAATTCCTGGGGGGCATTATATGATATTTTTTAGGGTCACTTATGGAATTTTGACCATGTCTTGGACCTTAGTCTTAGGATTTGACCTAGACTTTAACTTAAGAATAGAAGTAACAATAAATGGATTATGTAATAGTTTGTATGTACATGGTTGGCAGTAATATTTTAGTTTCCCTAGCATAATTGGTGAAGGAAGGATATTATCACCCTAAAAAACCTTTAATAGGAATGATGTGATATGAGATCATTATGTGGTTGTATTTGGAATGGTATAGTATTTGGCCCTTGGTGCAAAATGAAATCTTAATCTAATAAGATACCAATCTTTTAAAGTGGAAGAACAATTGAGAACTATGGTGGGTTCAAATTATCCAATCTTTGATTAAATACCAAGTATTAGTTGACTTCATCTAGTTCTCTTATTATGTTCCTACAAGCAAGGCTCGAGTTGCATCTAATGTCTTTCCTACTTTAGATGTTGATGATGTACTAGAGAGTATCGATAATAAAGGCTCTAGTCACCTAAGTGAGTTTATTTGCCTTTAATCGGACTTTATGTTCATTAGTTTATTGGCTTCAGCCACACTTATGTCCACTTGATTATTTTGGATGGCTTCCACGGGTATTGAGAGACTATAGGGGATAATAGAATCCATCGTTCATGATCATTCTATATATGTGGAATGAAATGGTCCTAACCTTGTGAAAAATAATTTAAAATAGAATAAACCTCATAGATACCTTGAGTGGTTTTACATTCCTTATGTGTTTTTATTATACGCATATAGTTGATGCAACCCATGAATTATAATTCTTGTGGTATGCAAGTTCCATTCATGATTTCATGTACATGATCAAGCATATCACTTCCAATGATCGTATGTGTAAGTATATCATGTTATGTTTACCTCGCATATGCAAGAATAGTATGTAAGTTTGGTATGAGCATGATATGTATGTTTAGCATGACCTTATGTGAACCATGAACCTCCATAAAATGGTTAGTTTTGACTTGCTTGGTATATTGTACCACCACACTTAGTACCAGACCGGTTCACTCCTACCGTTCTAGTACTAAGTGCTAAAGATAAAAGTGTAAAACATAATTTACAATCCATTTTCAAATCAGAGTAACGCATCAAATCATTTATAAGAATAAAATCCACCAATGATGATTACTTTAACAACATTAACATTAAAACCAGAAATTTAAAAGAGAAAGAGGAAAAAAAACTAACGGTACCAGATAATTCCTTACTCTTTTTCCCATTGCCTACTTGAGTAGCACCTGAAAAGACCTATAAGGGGCATTGTCCATTGAATAGGCAGGGGCCCCACGAAGGGAATCCCTTCATTACTATAGTACTGAGTAATCCTTTAATACCACACTTAAAAATAGGCCCGCAATGCAACACATAATGCAAGCTATACACATATGAAATGAGAGGTGCATACATAACAATCACATATATAAAAAGGTTGCCACATATCAACAAGTTATAAGGTACGATCGATACTTTTGGGCCTTAAGCCATGTCATAGTGTAAAATCAATACATTCAGGCCTTAAGCCATTATTCCATCATCATTCAATCAATCTCATATTTTATATCCATGTGAGTGCGAGAACCTCACTATTATAGCCGGTGGATCGGTCACTTATAGGGCAGAATGCACCTAACTACTATTATATGCTGGTGGATCGGTCTCCAGGGCAAAACGCTCCTGGCCACTATTATTCGTCGGTGCACCAGTCCGGCCCCGACTCATATGGTGTTCCACTATAAGTGATTAGTATTTTTCCATAACTTTATTCACATACATAACTGGTTTTATTGAGCTCGGGACCCCCACTATTATTGTCGGTGGATCGGAATATATATCAACATCATCCAGGGTAACACGCTCCTGGGCCACTATTATATTTGGTGGATCGGTACTCATTATCATAAGTCAATTGCGCCCGGCTCATTAATCTTCCACTTTCATGATTAGTATTTTTCCTTTCTTTAATCAGCACAACAATTCTATTTATTTTCCTCGGACGGGAGATCAAGAACCCGGGACATAAAGGTACATCGGTCGTACCGGTGCTTACAAGCTGCTCGGTACCCTTCAACCACAAACCCAAGGACGCAAAGGCACCCTGGTCGTACTGGTGCATAAAGCTACTCAGTACCCTACCGACAAGGACACTTAATCCATAACTATGCATACCCCTAACTAGGTCTGTAGAGCTAGATAGAGTAAGATATACGGCCTGGCTGTGGCACAAAGGCACACCAGCAAATACCAGAATAATCGTGGACTAAACCACATCTTTAGGGTAGCGACCCCTAAAGAGTCACCATTCCCGATCTCGAGGTCTTTCACTTTAAGTATTAGTGTCTTAATTAAGATGATCACAAAGAGCACAATAATCAGATACTTATCCACTTTCAATCATTCTGATATCATTAGTCGTTTCTTATTCAGACAGTTATCAAGATAACACAGAGAAATCATTAAGGCCACTATAATCTCATATAATTCTGAATTAAGATTTGTTCTCGTATACTTACTAATTATCAAATACTCTTACCTTACTAATCAGTGTTATTTAAATCATATTATGAAATTCCACAATCGCAATGACATGTTAGGTACAAATTACTTATTTACCCCTTATTTATATAATTGCTAAGTCATCCCTTCCTTACTTGACAATTACCATATTACCTTTCAGGTTGTATAATTACCAAATTAACCCTTATCCAATTTAGATTACCAAGTTATCTCCTATGCTTTTTAGATTACCATTCACCCCTCATAATTTCTACACTTAACATGTCTCCCATTTGGTTGGTTAGATTACCAATTTGCCCTTTTCTTTTATTACAATTAACAACTTGCCCTTTAGTTGGATAAATTACTAAATTACCCATCTTCGCTATCATGATTGCCAATTTGTCCCTTTAGTAGGTTAAATAATTACTAACTCACCCTTTAGTCGATTGCGTTACCAAATTTCCCTTCTCCATCATCATAATTACCAAATTGCCCCTTACTTGGTTAAATTACCATTTTCCATTGTCATAATTACCATTCTACCCTTCTCAATTATTATGATTATCATTTTACCCCTTTCAATTATTGTAATTGCCATTTTACCCATTTTCATTTATTATAAATCCCAAATTACCCTTCTTCATAATTACAATCATTAATTTACCCTTCTTCATAATTATAATTACCAATTTACCCTTCTCCATATTTATAATTTAATTTTCCCTTCTCCATTTTTATAATTACTATATTTCCCTTCTATATTATTTATAATTACCAATTTACCCTTCTCCATATTTATAATTATTAATTTACCCTTCTCCATAATAATAATTATCAATTTACCCTTCTCCATTTTTATAAACATTATGTTGCCCTTCTATAATTATAATTTAATTACCAAATTACCCTTCGTCGTTTTATAATTACCAAGTTACCCCTTACTCCCAAGTTTGCCATTAACATCCTTTTATTTACAAGATTACCCTTCTACCCCCTTACTTCCAAATTGCCAAAATATCCTTTTATTTGTAAAAATTACCATTTTGTCCCTTACATCCAATTTTACCATATTACCCTTTTGCTTACAAATTACCATAATATCCTCCTTCATCCAAAATTACTATTTTATCCCTTACTTCCAAAATTACCATTATTACCACTTACTTATAAAATTACTATATTGCCCTTTGACTCCAA
Source organism: Tamarix chinensis (assembly GCA_030549775.1). Classification (NCBI taxonomy): domain Eukaryota; kingdom Viridiplantae; phylum Streptophyta; class Magnoliopsida; order Caryophyllales; family Tamaricaceae; genus Tamarix; species Tamarix chinensis. The sequence continues at coordinate 16,646,485 of CM060172.1, read as the reverse complement.
AATTACCATAATACCCCTTTACTTATAAAATTATCATTTTGCCATTTAATCATAAAATTGCCATATTGTTCTTTTGCCTCAAAAATTACCGTAATACCCTTCTTTCTCACAACTTACAATTTTATCCTTTTACTTATAGAATTATCATTTTACTCCTTTCTTTTGAAATTACCAAAATACCCTTTTGCTTACAAAATCACCGTTTTACCCCTTTCTTTCAAAATTTCCAAAATACCCTTTTCACTTATAAAATTCCCACTTAACCCCTTTATTACGCCACTTTTATGAATTTACCACCACTACATAAAATACTAATATTAGCACTTCATTCTTATCATTTAACTCCACCAACTTGTCATTATTCAACATAATACTCACTAGCAACTACATATATTAGAACACATACTTCATAAGCGTATTACTAAAATACCCTTAGACAATGATATTATTCATGCATTAGCAACATAATACATCATAGACAAGCATTTAACATTTCCATCAAATATCAAACTCATTCCTTAAGTATCATCTCTACACATGGCACAAAAGCTTTCATAATTTTCTTTTTCTTTTCTTTTTATCAATCAATATAAGCAACCATATATATCATACTAGGTAACACAAAACATGCATAAAAACATACTAAAATCCCTAATGTGCTAGCATACGTTTTCCATGTATTTAAGTGAGGTTTAACGATTACCTTAATCCCGTAAAATTGGATCTTACCGGTATCCCGGTTAAAGATTCAAGCTTTAATTAGCGAAACCAATACCTAAAAATAATGTCAAAACTTATCATATTAGGTGTAAGAAAAACCAAAGCATAAAAATTTATAAAACTTAATTAATGAAACACTTAACTTAAAATGCTATTATACCTTCAAAATTTTATATTAAAATACTAAAGTAGGCAGCAGCTCATCCTACTCATGCAACATGAGCTGCATACACAATAAAAAGGAGGAAGGCTCGAAGAGAAGGGTGAGAGGAGGGAAAATGGCTATTTTTGGGTTGGGGTCTTTAGGCTAGAAAAGAAGATAGATGGGGGAGGTTTCAAGGCAATGGAATGGTGCAGGAGTGAAGAGGGGGTGTAGGTGGAGGCTAAGGATGGGTTGTTGGCGGCCAAAGATGGTTGTCGAGGTGGGTCGAGGTGGAGAGGCTGAGAAGGAAAGAAAAGAGGAGGGAAAAATGAAGGGGTTCGAGGACTTCTTTCGGCCAACCAATGTATGGGGATCGTAGAGGAGGTTTTAGGGTGTCGAATGGTGGGTTTGGTGGTCGGACGGCGACGAAAGGAGTGGTTGTAGGTGGCTTGGCGATAAGGGAGAAAAGTGGGGAGAAAAAGAAGAGGTGGAGAAAGGAGGAGCTGTAGGGGCTCGAGGGTGGCTTGGGGGTCTCGTGGTGGCGCAGGGCAGTAGCAGGTGGTGGCAGAAGGCGGCGCAGGGGGTCAGTGCGGCGTTTAGAGTGGCGGTTGGCGGCGGCGAGCAAAAACGGGGGAAAATGGGAAGGAGGAGAAAATGAAAGAAAAGGATCGGGGAAGGGAAACTAAGGCTAGAAAAATGGGGCAAGGGTTGCTGGTGGGGAGAAGAAAAAGAATAGGGAGAGAAAGGGGGAGTCGGTGGCCGGTCGGCTCTGTAGTACAGTGGTAGGCAGGGGAAAGGGAAGGAAGAAGAAGGAAAGGAAGAGGGGCACGCGGGCTATGGTATAGGGATTGGTGTGGTTCGAAATAAGAAAGAAAGTGACGGGGAAGGGAGAGGGAGTAGCAAGGAGGTAGGTGGTGGCCGGGTATGGCAGTTGCAGGCGGTTGGCATGCTCAGACATGGCAGGAGGAGATGTTGGTCAGGCGTGGAAGAAGAGAGAAAGGAAGGAGGTGCAAACGGCTAGACCGGCACAGGAAAGAAGGGGAGGCCGGTCGGTCCAGTCTGGAAAAAAAGAAGGAGAGACAGGTTGCGTCGCACGGGCCACGCGGGAGAGGGAGGAAGGAAAGGGGAGGGAGAGATGGGTCGAGGCCTAGTGCACAGGGGAGAGGTGAAGGGCTGGCCTGGCGGCTCGAAGGAAGAAAAGGAAGAGAAAAGAAGAAAAGGAAAAAAAGGTGAAAAGGGCAAAAAGGGGAATGGGAAAATAGGGAAAATAAAATAAATAAATTTATAAAATCATAAAATGTAATATTCTTGATAAATTATTTAATTTAAAATTTTAATTCATTATAATATAATATATTAGTTTAAAAAGGGTAAAGTTAGTAAAATATTAGTTTAGAAAATTATTTAAATAAAAATAGCATGATACAATAACAAAATATCTATTTTAATTTACTAAATATTTCCGTCCAAATTTATATACTTAAAAATCCATAAAATAATTAAATTTAATAATTTTAAAAGCTAATTTATTTCAAATAAAAGTTATTTATTAAATTATAGGTTTTCTAAAATTTATAGGGATTAAAGTTGTAACAAAACTAGGTCGAGTCCAACAATTCAAACTAATTCGTATGAAAAATCATCACATAATGTGTCAAGTATTCTTCTAACAAGACATTGATTCTTTCTATTTGGTTATCCATTTGTAGGTGATTAATAGTAGAGGCCTTTAATTGTGAGCCCATTAAATTGAAAAGTATGTTCTAGAACTTACATGTAAGTTGTGTATCTTAATAAGTAACTATCTTATATCCACTAGAGATGTCAATATCATTCTAAGCACCCCAAGCATTTATGTGCTAGTGTCCCATATTTGAAATAAAAGATTCATAGCATTTGTGTGCCCCTTTGCAATCTACACAAGTTTTTTATTGTTGTTTTGTAATCCTTCAAGTGTCATTAGTCCCTTCTTAGGCTAGTTAGGAGAAGAATCCTAATACCATCACAATGGGATCGAGTTTTTTTTTTAAACTCTCAAACTTTATGTTGTGACCATTTAGTATTAGAGCCTTAAAATCTCACCATGCCTCAATTCTTGGGAGTTCTACATTGAATTTATCATCAGTTTTGGTATGCCACCAAAACTTTGTATCTCCAACAAGAAACACATATGCAACCAAAATCTTTTCATAATCTCAAACTCTAACTACACTAAAATATTGCTCCATGTCCTATATAAAAGTTTCTAGTTCATTTGAATATCAAGTATGATCAAAGGATTTTGGGTCTGGGATCTTGAGGAAGCACATATGCTGACCATTTTCATTGAATTCTCTATGAATATGATTTGGAAGGTTCATGGATCAAAACGTAGGTTATCAATTTCATTAGTTTGGTCTTTATTTTCTTCCCCTAATATTTTTAGACATTAGTCGTATCCTGTAAATCAGCAATGATTTTGTTTTTTACTAAAGCCTTTAAATCTGCTTAATGAGATTGCAATATACCCATCACCAAAAATTTTGAATTATGTGCACCATTTTCTTTACCAGGAGAGGGAATGTCCAAAAATGTCTATGCAACCATTTCAATAACATGAGTCATACTACTTTTGATTTTTATTATTCCATTTTGATTTGTTTCCATCAGTACTTTGATGCCAAATCTAATGATAGGTTCTTCTTCCCAAAATTTTTGTTAGAAAAATATTTATAATGTCATTACCTAAATAAGAGGGATAGATATAGATTAAGATGAATATTTTAAAATACTTTTTGTATGCTATTAATTTAATGAGTGAAAGCTATTTTAATTTTATGTAGATTGAGGATATTGAAGATGAATGAAGATAATAGTATTTAAAATTTAGCTTTTGCCTCCTTTTTACCCCAATTTCAGGTGATGAAGATAATGTGAATTTAATTAAATAGTTAACCTTAATTAACTTAAATAAATATTACTAAATAGTTTTTTAAATATAGTGAACATATGCACCGGATTTCGCCATCAGCCCGGCCGGCGACAGGGTAGTGCAACTCGAGTCTTCTCTAATCCTTCCCTTTGCCGTAGGCCCGTATATCATCATTCAACGGCGAGATCGCAGCTGCTGGAATTCGGACCCATGAGCACTTCGTACTCGCTCAGAGTCCTCGGCTTTAGGAGAATTCTTCTAAGAGTCACGAATAACAGTCAATTGAAATTCCGCACCTCCGCTCCTCTTACGAGTAGTATACCTTTCCTATTCTGTCTGCATTTTAGCACTTGGAGAATTGATCTAAAAAGTGTCTATTTTGATTCAGGAACTGCTCTAATAGATAAAAGAGCGTCTTCATTGTCCACATTGTCTTCGTCATCATTCTATTCATCCAAGAGCATACGGGTCTCGTCTTCACCATTCCGTGATTTTCAAACCAGTCATGCTATAAGGAAGTTGAGGACTTCTACTCCTCTTTGCATGGGTCGGCGTTCAAGTAAAATTGCGGGTAGGAAGGTATCTAGTCCTGTTTATGCTCATCTCTCCCTCTCGATATACTCAAATAACAATGCTGTGATTCATTGCGGATTTAATTTCGTCCTGGACCTGTTTGATAAAATGCTTGATAGACATCAAGGTGCAAGCACCCTGTTTAGGGCTAACTGCTATGCTATTTGCGTGGCTATTTGGACCGTTCTTATATACATATATATATTGTTGGGAAAGTACGTATTTCATTTATATACTGAAGAAATTTATGTACGAGTTAGAGATACGGAAGCATCAACTGAATGAACATGACTCTTGAACTTTTCACTCGTTGACTCATGTAAACACCTTGGACTTATAGCTATTGCAAAAGACCTAGCTAGAACACTTTTTGGGATAGATTTCTGTTGAAAAATCTTATTGTTCCTGGTTTTCCGAATTTTATACGGTGTTGTAGCAATTATACCTTGCAATAATTCAACCTTCACTTTCTTTTGCCACCTTGGCTGCATCAGATAGAAAGCGCTGCCGATCACATAAACCCAATCGCCATCCTCCCATGCATGCAAGAACATCCGTAAGGATTTTCATTTGGCCACATATGATGAATGGTTTCAGGTTGCTGGCAAAATACACAATTACTATCAGGCAACGTTTTCACCTTCACAAGCTGGTCTTTGGTTGCCAAACATTCATTGGCAGCTAACCACATGAGGAAATGGCATTTTGGTGCAGCAGCATTAGCCCATTCTGTCCTACACCAAGGCTTAACAAGCTTTTCTTACAAAACAAATTATAAACCTTATTAATATGGTAAGTGTCATCAGCAATTCAAGAATTAATAATGGGAAGTAGACATACACGCATTTGAAAAATGCTTTGTGTAGTCCAGGCTGCATGTTGAGAGAGCTCAAAGCTTCCCATATCACATCCTTTTAAGTATCTCGTATGAATCCATTGCACCTACAAAGTTTCTTAACGAAGCTTTATGTTCCATAAGTGCTTATCAAGAGCAACAACGTTCCATGCTTCTATATCCAAAATACCCAACCCTCCCTCCTTAGGTAGACAACAAGTTGTCCAAGCTACTAGAGCTTTGTGTTTGGCTCATACAATTAAATATCGGTCCGGATACGCTATATCGGCCGATATTTATCGGATTTTGGGTTAGCTGATACGCGAAATTGGCGATACGCGATGGATTTAGAATTTCACGTATTTATCGGCGATATATCGGTAATCGACCGATATTTGCCGATATTTTACCGATATTTACCAATATTTGCCGATATTTGCCGATATTTACCGATATTTGCTAATATTTATTGTGAAAAAAAATAAAAAATCACACCACGACGATCGCGACATATAAAATATCGTTTGCGATGCTCCAATACCGCAATACCGCTACCGCGACTGCGACCGCAATTTTATTGCTTGGTTTGGCTTCACTACCTCTTGTCTGAAGAAAGGTGCGGCATGCAATGGTGATGCTTTTTTTGGGAGCAACAAAGTCTGGCACTAGAGCATTGGAATACCAAACAAAACACTAGTGATAAGCTGGTGGTGCCCTACATTAGACAAGAGTCTTGACATCCACTGCTAGATCTTATGCATGAGTTTATCAACCAAGCTGTTCAACTAGTGGGAAGAGAGCCTTGCAGTAGAGACAGAAGCTCAGATACTTGAAAGGGAAAGCACCTCCCTGGAATGAAGAAATACACTGGAGCTCATCCTGTATATGATTATTTAATACTCCATGAAAAAAGAAGCTCTTATGATTACTTATGTACAGACCCCAGTGATTACTAAAGGCGTGGATTTGATCCAATAAGCACCAAACTGAACTTGTATTGCCTCTATCAACAAATGAGAGATTAATAATCTGCAATTTCTTGCATTGAGGGTGACCATGAAAGTTCGAGTTGATCCATAAACCTCTTAGCGTACGTGTAAAATACTCCATTGCAATAAGAAAGAGATTTGGGAATATTGGGTCTCCTTGGCATACACCTCTTCTCTTAGGGAAAGGCATAGCGGAATTTCCATTTAGCAAAAGAGAGTAGCCAACCCCACTTACACAACCCATTACAACTCGAACGAAGTGGGGAGGGAAGTTTAAGCCAAACATAATTTGGCCCAGGAACTTCTAATTCAAAGTATCATAAGCCTTTTTTAGATCCACTTAAAGCATGCACCTCAGGGTGATATGCTTTTGTTTAATGCTGCAAAAGATCGTAAGGACATTTTCACCAAGGGACTGCCCTTTGATAAAGGCAACCTGTGACATGTTGCAATCGTTTCAGAGTGCTTTAGTAAGGATTTTGTAGAGCAATGTGCAACAAGCAATAGGATGAAACTCGTTAACTTTCTCAGGATTAACAACCTTAGAAAAGAGAGATAATGAGGTGTGATTGAGGAATTTTGGGAATGTTTTCCAATGTGAACTGCAGTAGTAGGACAGGAGCAGTCACATGCTCACCTTGCATTGGAAATTGTTGAGCTTTATGAGGTTCATGTTTTGTTTTTAACGTGGGGCATGTGTAACTGGATGGCCTGTAGAATTACATTCAGTGCAATACAAAGGTCTCCATTCACAGTGTTTAGGTTGAATCAGGGTATCACAAGCAGGGTCTTCAAGTTCCACAGAGTCAACAAGCCTTTTGTCACCTCCACCTCCACCAATATCCGAGCATAAGAAATTTGATCACCAGCAAGTGTTAGGCCATCAATCTGCAAAGGATTTCCTACTGCACTTGCAATACGGCTAAGCAAGTCTATATCCCAATACTCCAAGGGGAGATGAGGTAGCTTGATCCATAAGGGGATGAAGTGGAATCATTCTTTAATGAATTTAAATTTCTTGTTCTGGTGCCTCAAAATGTCCAGCAATGACATGCTGCGATCTTATCTTGATATGAAGGATTGGTTAACTTGATGATAATGAAGCTATCTCCATGAGAAGATACTAGGCTTGGCAATATCAATCCACTGAGATTTGACAAAACCAGTAATCTGCGACAGTGAAGCCCGAAGGCCAATTACATAACCTACCAAGGCTCCTTCCCATTTATCATGATTTATATTAATTTATTTCTTTTGAATTTTGTCCCTCCAGGACATTGGAGGATTTTCCAAATGCTCAAGGTTGATGTGATTATCTGGTACCATTTTAGGGTTCAGCCGATGATCTTCTGGTATCAAAGGGACACCACAATCAACCCTACCATTGAAGCAATTGAGTTCCAGTTTAAATTATCCTCAGCAGGATTATTGTTCCCTTGGGATTTCGGTGTTTGACTGCAATTCAAATCATCATCATTTGGATCTAGCTGTACAATGGGGGCCTTTGTTCCCAAAGCAGGGGTAGTGGATGATCATGGCATAGGTCTGGCAGTCCTAGTTGCTGATTTACTTGTGGCAGCAGTTCTTCTTGTTTTTGCCATTGGGAGAACAGGAGCAGCGGCTAGGTCAAAAAACTATTAGAGAGTTCTAAACCATTCTTGTATTATTCAGCGTGGATGTGATGAATAGGAAGATTGTTGTACATTGAGATGTGCTCGCATCTGCTTCTTCTAGCTGTTGTTGAGATACTGTGAGTTTTGCTACTTCAATTTGATATATGCAAATACGGAGCTGATGCATTTTCCTTTTTCTTTTGGCTGAGAGCCTTTTGAGTCTAATGGTTTGGCACAAGTCAATACAATCACATATTTCTAACTTGAAACCCGTAGTACCTAGATCCAGTCTTAACTATAGTACAAGACTTCATTACTAAAAAATATGCATGTATTTAAATTACAATAAGTGATCTCTAAGAGCAATGATCACTGAAACAAGTAAACCCTATCCCTAATTTGTGCACAAGCTCTCAACAAAATAATTGATATGAAGAAATAAATGTTTTTCTTCTTCCCAAGAATGAAGAGTGTTGTAGAAGTTGTTATTGAGCTCATTACTAGGAGCCTGCATGCCTTCAAAAGCTCCATTGTTCCTTTCTGATGAATAGCTGACCGTAGATACCCATAGTAATTCCTTGATGTCCTGAAAATAAACCTTCCGAAATGAAGAGTTCATTTAAAACCGTTCCTTGCACGCCTTTCAAAACCCTTATGAAATATTACCTTCAAACTCTTGAAGTCCTAGCCATTTTACAGTGATGGAGGAGATACTTGACATTTTCATCCTCTTTTCTACCCAAGAAAACACCTGCTTACCAAGACGTCTCCCTATTTTCATATAATCGAGAGTCTAGCTTGGATTTTGATTGACCTGCTTGCTTGATAGGTTCCCAATTTCTGTGTTTAGGTTATTTGATTTATGTTTCTTATTTTCGCTGTCGGTTTTGATTTGATAATTGGGTTATTTTAAGTGATTTCATCTCTTGAGTTTGGTATTTGATCTAGTTGGGAAACATTTTATTATGACGTTACCTCGGTAAGCATGCTATGTTTACAGAGTGCTCAAGATCTAAAGAAGGCAAAGCTGTATTCAAAAATTGGCAAGGAAGTGGTGTCGGCGTAAGTTTCTCTGTCAATCTCCTTTTCTTCTTCTTTTAACCTTATAGTGCGGGACAGTTTTTTTAGCTTTCTTGTTTAAACTGTTTCATTAGATCAGATGGTTACAAACTGCAACACCACATGAGATGAAAGACTAAAATTCTTTCTGGATGTAACTTGTCTTTTTGTTCTACTTGTGTTCTTTTTCCAAATGGTTTGTTGCCAGCGTCAAAATTTTTTTTCTTTGATTCTCTCTCTCATTTGTTATCCCCTGTTTTTGCTTTTGCTTCACTGTTATATAAGGGTTTTCTCAATCTTTTATCACAGTTGCTCGCATGATTCCAGCTATAGTGTATGCTTATAGTATTTAGTGTTCTCTGATGATGCAGTGTGAAGAGAGGGGGTCCAAGTCCTGTCTCAAATTCAATTCTGGCTGGTGTTATTGAGAAAGCAAAGGAGCTTGATGTTCCTAAAGAAATTGTCGAACGCAACATTAAAAAAGCCTCTGACAAGGGACAAGAGGCTTATGTTGAGAAAATTTATGAGGTATGCAGACTAAGTAATTAGGACCATGGTTCTAACTGTGTTTGTTGCTGTTGATTTGCGTTGAATTTCTGTATACATAATTCTTTTTATCTGATGTTGTTTGCATATTGCGGTTTCCTTTTCACCCTCAAAGGTATTATTAATTGTTACCCAGGTTTATGGGTTTGGGGGAGTTGGCATGGTGGTTGATGCATTAACAGATAAAGTAACTAGATCAGTAGCGACGGTGCGACAGGTGGTTAAGGACAGTGGTGGAAAGATGGCAGATTCTGGGTCTGTCATGTTTAGATTCAAACGTGCTCGTGCTGTAAATGTCAAAGTTGGTGATGCAGATAAAGACAAACTCCTAGCCATTGCTTTGGATGCTGGTGCCGAGGATGTGGTTGAACCCACAGATAATGAAGATGATATCACAGATGATCACCAAGAAAGGTGAGCTACTAATTGAACTGCAATGCTCTATTTGGTTCATGGAAAGTTTTAAAGAAAATAAAGAGAAATAATTTTTTGTGTTTGGTCTACGTGAGATAATGAAACAGAAAAAAAAAAAAATTGTTGAAGATTAACTATATGATTTTTTTGAAAAAAAGTATGAAGAAAACTATTTTGATTTTAATTTTCTTTCCCTTAAACTTTCTCAAAATCAAATAGAGCCTAAAAGTTTGGCGATCATATGTCAGCTAGAAGTAGACCAGTTTCAATTTTGAATAATCATTTGAACTGACTGCAAGAGTTGCTTAGTTGTAAAGCCATTTCCTTCTTCCTATCTAACAGCTATTACAAAATTATAAGTTCACCAGAGGACTATTCTGCTATACTAACAAAGCTACGCGAGGAAGGAATAAGGTTTGAACCTGACAATGGAATGGAACTAGTTCCGATCACTCCTGTAGAGGTATGGTTCTTCTGCATGCTGTCTCTTACTCATCTAAACTGATCTATGCCTCCCAACTTTTATGATCTATAAATTGGGGTTGGTGGCAACATTCATAATCTATAAATTGGTTTGATGCCAACATTCTTGTCCACAGGTGGATGATGAAGCTGTGGAGTTGAACAAGGAACTGATGTCCAAGTTACTTGAGCTTGAGGATGTTGATGCTGTGTATACAGATCAAAAATGATTGCTCTTAGATAAATGGAGTTCCCTTTTGAGTAAGATACTGAAGCTGGTGGCGATTAGTTCTTATTGACAAAAAGTTCATATCGATTGCCCCTTTTTTGTTCATGTTCAAGCCAGGAAATTTCTGGACTACCTGCATTTACTCTCTTCCCCATTATGTACCAATGTCTGAGAGAAGAAAGTGTTCCATCCTGCTTGTAGTGCTTCTTGGCAATGCTTAGGTTTTTATTTTTATTATTTTTTGTTTTGTTTTGTTTTAATTTATTTATCATAGATTCAATAATAGATGTGAAATATCTCAAGCTTTCAGACAGTGGGATTCTTCGGACCCCCGTGGTTAATCAGTTGGTATAAGGTTTTACTACCCTCTTTATTTTCTCATACATAGTATAAGAATGCGGTAAGATAAACAGAAGAAACGTTATTTATTTCACTTGTCTTAATAGATGTCTATGTCTATATATATATATAGCCACTGATTTTGTTGGCTAAACATGCTTATACCTGTTATATTCTCCTATCCACATGGCTTCAACTGATATTGTATTATATGCACACAAGAACAAAAGTTTACGAACAAATTAATATATGTAATGCCTAAAGCTCCAACGGTAATAAGGTTGCAGGTGGGCGAATTTGTTCAAGATTGTCCTAATTAGTTCGTTGGAACCCAGCATCCATGAAGGCCATAAGGCAGACCATACGGGAACTTGGCTCGCGCAATCTCCTTGAATGTGGAGCCATCTAACAGCACCGCGTAGCCCTCTCCATCTTTGTCACTTACCAGAGAAATTACAACACCTGCAGCAACCAAAAGATGAATTGTTTATGTGGATGTTGGGTGAAGAGCTTCAAGTAAGTTCAGATACAGATGTAAAGGATTGAGTGAAGAGCAAGTTAAGAGAGAAGGAGGGGAGGAGGGAGAGAGAGAGAGAGAGAGAGAGCTGACCATCATCTTCCTCCGTTGCCCCTGGACGAGCCACGAAGAAGGGTTCAGAGGGCACTGCACCTTCTTGATGCCAATATTTCACCTCTTTCTCGACCAAATCAATCTGTGGCGTGTGGTTAGAGAGAAAGTTCATTAAGGGACTGTACATGTGATTGCCCTAGAAGTAGCTAGGGTCAAACTGATGGGGAGTATGTATGTATGTATGTATAGTATATGTATATCTGTATGTATATGGCCTACCTTAGTGATAGTATTGGGGAAGTTGCAAGGGCGATGAGCCCCACAAGCATAGGCATAACGATATTTCTTGCCCAGGTAGGCTGGGTTAATGCTGCACATGTCCATTCCTCTACCATGCTTCTCTGGGTCCACTGCCGCCTCTAACTTCCCATACGGACTTCCATCCATAGGTATTGTGAAACGACCGACCCTGTACGTATAGTAAGTATATGTTGCATCACTTCTATCTGAAAAACTAATAATTAATTGCAACAAACGATTAGTTTAATTAATTACCTTGCGTCTGGCAAGACATCTTTTCCTATAAACGAGCGTAGGTTCTGCAGCCTGAGCTGATCAAGGATCGAAGTATCTGCATTATGCTCACAACAATCCACGATAACCGCCGTTACTTTCCCGTTTTCGTCTCTTTCCTCGTAGGCGTTGATGAAATGGAATGTCACGTACAATGGCACCTCCACACTTGCCGCCTTCAAAATTGTATTTATAATATGTTATTATTATTGTTGGAAAATTAAGGACGAATTCAAGAAACGGCTTCGCACAGTTATCGGTAGAATTTGGAAGGGAAGATATTTGGAAGATGATAATATAGAAAGAGAGAAGGGGAAAATAAAAGGGAGAATAATGGACGGATAAACGGAAACGAAGGGGAAAGAGGGCGGGGAATAACAGCATGCATACAATATTTCCAGAAGCTCTATGCATGACATGCATAAAGGCTTTTGACTCCGGATGCCACTGAAACTTGTACAGTGGTGTGGGCTCCGCCCTCAGCAAATTCCTCACAGAGTATCTCAGTGGCATCTCAGGCACGATGACGTATTCCTCCGTCACAGCAAACGAATGGACCCACCCCGGAGTAGGCCCACCCCGACAGTTCACTCGTCCGATCACCTTCCGTTCATTAGTTCCAGGCTTCATCGCAGCCACCAGGTACCCGGAATGCACCAAATCAGGCACCAGCGTTAAAAACTCTGTTTCCGTAACAACAGGATGAGCCGAATGTAGCAGCAGGCCTACCAAATCATCGGTATACTCGAACCTCCCCAGTGTGTCCAGTGTATTCGGATCGATAACAATCGAACCTTTCTGGGTCTCTGTGAGGCAGACTACTCGTCCGTCTCCAAGCTGGACGACGCCGGTGCTTGCATTATCGGTCAACGATGATCCGGAGAACAAGCCGGCTAAGTCGCCCACGTAGGCTAAGAAATTCTCGGGTTTTGGGGTCTCCGAGAATTCGCGGTAACAGATCTTTTGATTCTTTTTGGCTGATTTATACGCCTCGGATTCAATCTGGCGGTGACCGAGTTGTACCACGCCGTCCTCGAAACGGAGCTTGACTAAGGTGGCGTAGCCGTCGAAAAGATGTCTTACATGGTAGTCTCCAATCTGCCATACGCCTGGACCGTTCCTCAAATATGTTCCGCGCTGCAAATTATTTTTAACGAAAAAAAATTGAATCAATGACACAAAAGTTCATCACTTTCCTTGGTTCTTTCATTAGTTTTTTTTTTTTAACACCAGTAGGCGAAGGGGTAAAGGGGAGAGGAGAGCACACGATAGTCGATAATAATCGATGTCAATAAAAAAAATCTTATTATCATTTTTTAATATTTAACTAGTTTCAAACCCTTAATCAAGTGCTATAAATAACTATCGGAAATTGTTTTATTTAAATAATTGATTCTACCTTTATCACTTTATGCATATATATATCTTAGCATTATGAATAATTAATAAGCCGCACGTAAAAAAAAAAAAAAAAAAAAAAAAGAGGTGGAAACATATTGTGTTTTTAGAAATGGTTGTTAGTTATTGTTATTTTATTTAGAAAATAAATTTATTAAAACTAATTATTTAAGTCTAAAACGCTTATCAAACATATAATTAATTGGCTAGCTATCAAATGAAAGTGCACGGTAAACATACTAAGGAAATATTAAATTGCATATAAATAAAAAAATCGTAAATGTACCAGCCATGATGGTACGTCTCCTTCCACCATAAGTTCTCCTTCCCATTTTTCCTGCCTAATGCTTTTCCAAGCTGCAAGTGTGCCGTCACCCCTTATCAGTTCGCTTCCGGTGACACGATCTGGTAGTGGCAGAGGTGGCAGCGGAGATGGACATGGAGGTGGAAGGATAGGAGAGGGAGCGATGGCACTAGGTTTGAACGTGACGTTAGTCACCCCCTGGTTTCTTTTGTCATGCTTGTAATAAAAACTGTTGCTTCCGAAACTGAATGGACTCAAATCATGTTTCAGATAATCCCTTCTGTTGTCAGAGACTTGCAAGGTTGACGGAGAACGGGTAAGTAATGCTATGGAAGACATGAATGGTAACGCAACGAGATATTGAAACAGATGGGTGGAACTTGATTATTCATATTGGGAGTAGGGACTAACATAACAGGTATTTATAGCTAGATGGAGAAAAAAGTTCAATAATTCAGAATAGTGGAAATTAAAGGAAGTTTTGTCTGCATATAGATATTAAAATATGTAATCTATTAATTTAACAAAATGTTCAAAACTGCGTTTATCTTTCTAATATAATGTATATAAAGTATCTGTAGAAATCAATAACATTTATTAAAGGACCTATAACTTAAAAGGTCAGATATAATAAGAATCGTGGGATGCATTTTTTAACGTATAAATAAAAACTAAGAATTTATCAAAATTGATATCAAAAACTCTAAACAAATCCTTTTGATATCATGTAATTAAAGAGATACCTAGCTTCTTATGATTTGCTCTTATCACAAGATACTCATTAATTTCTAGTTGAGAAATCTAGAAAATTTATAATATATTTGACAAAACTAGCTAAAAAACTAAATAAAATCTTAAAAGCTACATGCAAACTTATAAACTAATAGTCACTTGATGTAGGGTTCTTTTTTTTTTTTACAAAAAAAAAGAAAAGAAAAATCTTATAAACTAATAAAAAGTTACTTGTCAAATGGAGATTTTTAAAATTAAGTTAGTTTTAATGAGTCAAAAGTTAGCTTTTAAGCTATCTTAGGTCATGTCAAATACACACTTAAACTTAGCAAAAGTATTCGGTTTGTCCCATGTAGCTTAAATTTATTCCTTTAAAGTCATCTTAAAATTTTGGTAAGGCTTTTATTTATATTAAGTAAAAGAATACACTCTTTATATCCTCTAATTTATTAAAATTATCTACTGATATACGGTGTCTAATTATAATAAATATTATTTTAGACTTTTATAATTATTGAGAAAGTATGAAAATTGACAATTGTATCCTTATTAAATATATATTTCATTAAATAATGTTTATATATAGTAGAAAATATCTAATGAATGAACTCACTTTTTATTCTTAAAATCAAAAATGATGCGTACTTTAAATAAAAGAGACTTTGCAAGCATCGACAGTTCGGCACTTATTATGAATAAGACAATTATTATGAATAAGATGTAGTATCATATAAGTTCCAATGAGGACACTTACGAGTAATGAGATGAAATAAGGCATATAACAATAAAGTTGATGATTTAGCGTTACAATAAGGGCTTGTTTGGTATGGTAATAGGAGTAGAAAAATTTTCTCTTTATTTTATATTTCAATTTAATCTAAAATAATATTTATTAAAATAAAAATATTTAAATTTAAATAAAATATATAAAATATAGGAATAATTTTTTCCATATCTATGTTACTCCATATCAAACGAGCACTAAAAGTTATTTTGACTGTTTGCTGAGTTTTGACGATTTTCAAATGATAAAAGTTAACAACGTGGGACCAAGGAGCTAATGAATAATATATGTACAATAATAGGATTTTTTTCTATCTAGTATAGCAAATCTAAAATAATAAATCGACATAGAAATTACAATATCCGCATTCAAAATAAAGATCTTTTATCAATTTAGATAATATTTTAAAAGTTAATAAGTTGACACTTAAAATTTAAATTATCTTTTTTAATTAAAAAATAATATAAAAAATAAATGCATAGAAGAATAAAGGGGAAAAAAGCAGGTAACAATAGAAATCAACCTTTCACTTTTCTATAAAAAATTTATATTTAAAAAAAAAAAAATTACTTTTAAAAGAGTTCTCTTTGCGAAATAGAGCAAGTACTGCAGGACGATTGAATGGTTAATATCGTCTATTAAATAATAATATCATGGTTGATACTGTAATAAATAATGATTTCACACTAGCCATATCATCTTACATGTACATTTAAGATGATTTGCCTCTATCGGTACATGCTCATAGGTTTTCAATTGAGGAAATCCAGAAAAATTAAATTTAGTAAAGGCACACTCCATCTATTTCTAAGTATTTATAACTTTTCAACACACAAATTAAGAGGTTTTAAATGTTATAGTAAATGATATATATATATCTAAATTACCTAAACTACTTTTATCGGAACTTGAATGCCTTTGTTATTATGATATGCATTGATGATGTGAGAAAGAAAAATGAAAATTAAATTCAATAAAATAAAATAAATTATTTATTATTTTCATAAAAAAAATTATAAAACAAACAAAAAATTTATGGATCTTCTATTATGAAACATAGGGAATGCTAAATAACAAAATGAGGATTGTTTATATATATAGTGAGAATTAAATGCAACTAAATCAATAAATATTTAGATATTATTATATATGTAGAAATATGTTTTTAATTAATTAGGGAAAAATTATATTTTGCAAAAATAATAATTTTCAATGATACAGTACTTGAAAAAAAGTAATATTTATGTACAAATATGATATTTTCTATTTGCATATTGATTATGATAGTTGTTATATATTTTACAATTGTCCAACAAATCAATGGCTTTAGAGTACTGCATGATCTATTTTTCTTTCATAATGAAAGTTGGTCACTATTAGAGATGGTGAATAGACCATATCATGTTAAAACCAAGTTTTTTATGCAATTCGATCAGGCCAATTTCATGAACATATTTATTTAGAGTTTGTGATGATACAGATCATTAGTCTCTATCAAACTAAATTGAGTGGATGTTGGCCCAGTTTAGAGTCAAATCCATCAAACTTCTTTGAACTCGTGTTTGACACAATTCTACAAACTCCAACTTAGATTGAGTTTGGATCAGGTCGAGTCAAGTCGGGTCGGGTTTGGGTTGGGTGAATTTTATTTATAATTTAAATTAACATTTTTTGTTATTACTTTAATAAAAAAATTAAATTTTATGATTTGTTATTACTTTTATGTTTATTATAATAATTATCATCACAATATATGTAATCATGACAAGCTATTATAATATATATGCAATAATAACAAACTATTATCATATATACGTAATATTAATCACAATAATTATTATAGTTATGGTTATAAATATAGTTATAACTGTTATTATAAATATCAATATAATTATTTGTATGATTGTTATAATAATTATAATTATAATATTAAATATTATAATTATTAAGTTTAAAAATAGAATAATTATTATCATTAATATTATAACTATAAAATTTATTATTATTATTATAGTTATATATTATAATAATAACTATAATAAATATAAATATTATTTTTTTATGCTTAGAATAATAACAACAACAATAATAATTAGTATGATCTAATCTAATATAATATATTTCGTGCTAATATGAAAGGAGAATAAAGGCTTACTTCTTTAGCTTTATTTTTTATTATATGGGTTGAATATCATATTCTCTTACACATAACTCTACAAAGAAGATATCTCATTAATGTTTATGCAACTATTTATATAAAGTAAAATGTTGCCATTATGGATTAAATTTGACTTTGGTTTGGGTTAATTTTAAGTGTATGTGTAGGTATGGGTTAGGTTCTTTTATGTCAAATCAATGAACCAAATCATTTCACTTTGGTTCATTATCAAGTGTAGGTAATTATCATATTTATGTATCCACCTATGGCTTTGTTTTAAACCTTCCAACGCATACCTTTTTCTAGCATTTCTAGTTCCATTTTTAATCTATGACAATTCCTTCATATTCCCTTCCCTTTTCTCACTACAATTGTGTAATAACCTATTTTTTGAAATATCGATTATTCAGGATATGTATTTCACATAAATAAATTCATCTTATTGGAATATTTTACTATATTTTAAATGAATCACAACCACTACTTATATTTTTGAAACATTTCGTTTAAGTTTTCTTAGCATTTATTACAATTTCCACTCCCATTACACTTCCAAGCAAAATTTAGCCTCAAAACTCTTTTGAGACTCGATTATAGTGTTTATATTTAAAATTCTCATATTTTTTGCTAGGATTTTTCAAAATGTTAAAACATGTTATTAGCAAAAAGATACTATTCTTTACTATAGGATGCTTTAATCGTGTGTTTTGAGATCTGTTAATGTAATACCTCATTTTATCTCAAACTGACTCTATGCTAAAATAATCTAGCATGCTTAAAAATAAATTTTAACATCTATAGAGTAGTTGGATTTATCTCAAAGATACATAGAATGCCTTATCAAAGGCACCTCAAGAAATATTAGGATCACCTTAAAAAAAAGATGAAACAAAATAAGAATGCCAAAAAAATATAATTTAAATAAAAAAAAGAAAATTCATAGAATAAGGAAGAATAATGCCTCACAAAAAAATGTGAGAGGGAAACAAGAGATCAAACAAGGTAAAATCTTCACAAATACCCACAAATGTATCCTCCTTACTTATTTTAAAATATTTTGAGGCTAGATAAAGGAGTTGTTTAAGAAAAAATCAAAGGAAAAAAGGAAAAATGGAAGTATTCAAAAATGGGATACCATAAGAAGAGATAAAAACAACTTTAGTTCACAAAATAAGAGGTGTGAGGTGGCAACAAAATAAGGAAAATGCTATGTGTTGTAAGAAAAATGAAAATATAGCAACCAAAACAATAAAATGGAATAATAGGGTATTAACCACAAGCTAATAAAGAGAGAGGATGGCTTTCCTTGTAATACACTTGAATTAAAAGCAATCAAGTGGTAAGGTGGAGTGTAGAGCGGTTGATTTTGGTCATGAAAACTAAGCAATCAAGCTAATGGGGAGGATGAAGGATGATAGACCTAGAAAGGGGGAGGGGATTTCTATTTTGGAATAGGTAAGGTGGGGGAGAAAAAAAGAGGTTAGAGTAGAAGAAGGACATTAAGGACACAAGCTAACATAGGTAGACAATGAGTAAAATCAAGAATAGGATCAATAAGGTTTAAGGATCATGATGCAAGCTATAATACAATAAAAGATATTCAAAAAGGAATTTATGTGACCTTTATAATATTTTTCCTATTTTAGATTATTTTTATTCCAAGAGAAGTCAATAAATATGAAAATACCAAACAAATCCCAAAAATCACCAAAATTTATGTAAATGAGTCAAATGATGATAAAAAAAATTCAAATATATAAAAATATTTGGAATAGGAACAACACACAAGATATAAAAAAAATAAAAAAAATTACCCAAAAAGAAGAAGAAGGAAAATCGCACATCTTTGATAGATAAAATGCCACCTTTAGTCCATTGAAGGAATCCTGGTAGATGAACCCCCTAACTAGACAAACAACCAATCAACCAAAGGCCTTGGCTGGTCAACTGCCAATCCAAAAATTATATATTCTAGGAAATTTTTATCTAATTAATTAATTAATACTATATTCCCTTATATAATGCATATAATAATAACACATTTCACATAATCCACCCTATAATATTACTTATAAGTAAGTACACATAATTAGAAAATTTTATGACTAGGATTTCTAAATTAGGGTTTATACACATTAGCGTTATCTACTTATCTACTTACATAATGCAGCAGTTAATTGATACAGTATGGACTGCGTAGTGATATCTTAAAGTCCATAGAAGTTGTATTATGGGCTGTCAAAATTGTGATAGTTAGTTATAAAACTTGGATTGGGATGAACTTAATTAGTCGATGTGGAATCGTAGACTTTATTAATTGTGGAAGTGTTTTATGGTTATTTGTGGTCAATTTGGTCGATTCATTTGTATTCCATAATATTTGTGTATGTTTAGTGATTTAATGAAGTGCAAATAAGTCAAAGATCATAAGTGGATCAAATAGGCTACTGGTGGCTAGTGTATGGTTAATGATTTGAGTTAAAAGGCTTAAAATGAGCATACAATACCTTAGGAATAGAAGTATTATTTTATATACTTAATTTTGAGTTTAAATTTTTTTAACTTAATAGTGTTTAATATGAATTTTTTGAGCGTAACCTTGAATTTGGTAACTTAATGAGCTAAATTGGTGAAATTATAGCATAATTAAGAATTAAGGTTATCTAAGGGCATTCTAGTTTTTTCACAAGTTTTATAGTCTTCATAATACTTGTTTGGCCTTATAAAAACTCTAAGGGTATTTTTAGACATAATTTTTTTTAGATGTGTAAACTATTGCATTGATTGATGTCTTACTTACTTATTAGATTAGGGTCCTTAAGGAATTTAATTGTTATTTCATGTGATATTTTTATGTGTGACATGTTTTGTTAAGTTGACTTTAGTGTATCTCTAATCACATGTTTAATTTACATTTTTTTATGAATTCACACCATGAATGACATGCTACGAGTAATTGTTTTTTTTTTTGGAGAAAGTTAGTTGAGACTTGTTATTCATCCTCATTGGGGAAGGAATAGAAAATTACATATCATGCCAAGGCATGAGGATACACCCCAAATCAAGACAAGTAAGGGAAATATAAACTAGAGATTACAAGGTAGTAAATCCAAGCTAATTCAATAAAGCTTGATACAGGTTGTTTTGATCCTTTGGACAAGAGGTGAGAATTCTACAGGAGGTGTTGAATTGGATTGAGTGGACAATTTGAGAGATGGATCGGGATTTGTTGGAGAAGATTCTAAGATTTCTTTCAGACCATATTTCATAAACAGTAGCACAAATGGAGGCTCTAAGCCAATTCTTTCGCCAATGCTTCCCCCTATTATGTTTATGCATCCATTTGAGTTTCTTGTTTAAGCATATACCTTTTCTAGTAATCCCCATCCATTTTAGAATGCATTGCCATATTTTAGTAGATAAAAGGCATTCAAAAAAGAGATGTGTGTGGGATTCAGCATTGCATTTGCAAAGCTCGCATCTATTAATGATGGAAATGCCTCTGGATGTCAAATTGTCGATGGTTGGGAGGCTCCTTTAACAGGCTAACTAGGAAATGACTTGGTGCTTGGGGATGACACTCTTATCCTAGAGAGTTTTTGCATAATAAGTGCCTTGATGGTTACCCTTAATCCAGTTATAGACTAAAGTAGCTTTTAGATTACCACCAAGTGTACATTTTTGGAGTAACAGCTTTGCAGCAGCAATGTCCCCAGCCTTATTGATTAGCCAAGTTCTTACATTGAGAATCTGTTTCCAGCCCCAGGAATCAGCATGCATTTTTGGAGTATTCCATATATCCTTCTCTTTAAGATAGTAGTGGTGTGCCCATTCAGTCCAAAGGGAAGAGTGTTTGTTTTCCAACTTCCAAATCCATTTGAGGGTGAGGGATTTGTTCCGGTTGAGAGCTTCCTTGATGTCCAATCCTCCCCATTTTTTTACTTCTACAAATGTTATCCCAGCTAACAAAGACCATCTTATTTCCTCCTTCAGTGTGTCCCCAAAAGAAATTTCTGCATAGCTTGTTAATTTCAGTTAAGACAGTTTTGGGAAGAAGGAAGGTAGAGAGCCAGAATGTAGAGATCCCTTGCAGCACAGAGTTTATGAGCTATTTTCTCCCAGCATAGGAAAGGAAGCAAGTGGCCCAATGCTGAAGCTTTTTCTTGAATTTTTCAGTAAGGATATTACACATAGCAGTGTTTAGCTTGCTTCCATGAAGAGGGAGACCAAGATACCTGAATGGGAGCTTGCCTTCTTTGAATTCTGTAGCCTGCAAGATGTCTTTTTTGGCAAGGGAATCTGTACCACCAAAGAATATAGCTGTTTTTGCCGGGTTTGCTTTAAGACCAGAGAGGAGGGCAAAGTTCTGAAGACAATCTTTGAGGGCTAATACAGATTTTAGGTTACCCCTGAAGAAAAGGAGGAGGTCATCAGCAAATAATAGATGAGTAATGCCTTGCCCAGCACATTTAGGGTGCTTTTGATATTTAGTGTTAGGGCCAATATTTTTCAGCATTCTTGATAAGTATTCCATAGCAAGGATGAAAAGGTATGGAGAGATAGGGTCTCCTTGCCTTAAACCTCTTTTACTCTCAAAGAAACCATGGGAATTAACATTAAAATAGATGGAATATTTGGGGGAAGAAACACATCCCATGATCCATTTAATGAAGAGAGCAGGGAAGCCAAAATGGATGAGAATTTTCTCAAGAAATTTCCAATTCAGGGAATCAAAAGCTTTTCTGATGTCAACTTTAATCACAACTCTAGGGGAGGCATTTTTCCTATCATTATGTTTAATAAGCTCATGAGCCAGAAACACATTTTCAGGTAATGATCTCCCTTTCATGAAGGCACCCTGCTCCTTGCTAATAAGCTTATCCATGATAGGGAGTAGCCTATTTGTGAGGATCTTGGTAATGATTTTATAAAGAATGGAACAACAAGAGATTGGTCTATAATTAGTGATAGAGGAGGGGGAGATTCCTTTGGAGATAAGAACCAGCATAGTAGCTTTCAACTGGTTAGACATGGTTCCATTATTAAAGTAATCAAGGATTGCCTCACAGGTAGAATTACCAATAATAGGTTAAGCTTTCTTAAAAAAACCAGCAGTGAAACCATCCTGACTAGGGCTTTTATGATCTTTCATGCTAAAGAGGGCCTCCTTAATTTCAAAGGAGGAAATAGGAGCAATCAGAGGGAGCTGGTCTGTAGGAGAAAGGAAAGTGGTAGGGAGCTGAGGTATATATACAGGGGTAGCTGATCCAGTGGTGCCAAGAAAATTTTTGTAGTAGTCTAGGAAAGGAGTAGCAATGTCATGGGAAAAGGTTTTTTGATCTCCATGGATATCATAGATGGAAGATATCTTATTTCTGGCTCTCTTTTTCAGCAATTTTGGCATGGAAGTATCTTGTATTTTCATCATTTTCAGCAAGAAACTTTATTTTAACTCTTTGGAAGAGGATGCTAATTTCAGCTTTTTTTGAGAATGTTGTATTTAGCCTTTATGTGCTTTTCAGTAGCTTGAAGAGAACTATGGAGGGGGTTGGCATGTGGCAACTTTTGAGCAGAGATGAGTTCCTGGAGGCACAACTGGGTTTTTTGGGTGATGTTGCTGTAATTTTGATGGTGGAGCTTTTTAAGCAGAGGCTTCAACATTTTGAGCTTTTCAAAAACGAATTTTATTTTGGAACCATGTATGGTTTTATCCTAGACATTATTTATAAGGCCCATGAATGATGGATCCTCACCCCAACAATTTAAGTATCTGAAAGGCTGAGACTGATAGCCATGGCTGACATTGTCATGAATGTTGATGATGGCTGGAGAATGGTTAGAGACTCTAGAGGAGAGAAATTCAACAGAACAGCTGGTATTACTTAGGAACCAGTGATGATTGGCAAGTATTCTGTCCAACTTAGCCCAAATCCTATTAGAACCATTTTGATTGTTTGTCCAAGTGTAGAGACAACCAGTAAAGGGCAAGTCACTTAGCTTGGTAAGTGCAAGACATCTCTGGAAGGCATTCATGTCAGGAGAAGAGGCAGGGGCATAAATTATTCTTTCAGACTCAGTAAGAACAATGTTGAAGTCACCTAAACATATCCAAGGACAATAGATGCCTTGGCTCAGAAGGTAAAGTTCAGACCACAGGGAATGTCTTTCATTTCCTGTATTTTTCCCATATATGAAGGTGACCAGGCAAGTAAGGGAGTCACCTTTTACATGACAATGGATCAGTTGATCAGACTTGTGAAGGATAGAGACCTCAACCTTTAAATTGTCCCATAACACCCAGATTATGCCATTTGGATGATAATCGTAATTATTTGCAAAGCTCGGCTTATTGAGCCTTTTCTTTATAAGTCTGTCACTATTATTAGCTTTGACTCTAGTTTCAAGAATGGCAATGATATCAATTTTATTCTGTTTGATGAAAGATAATACTTCCATCTGTCTTTGGGCCTTATTGCAGCCCCTTACATTCCAAGATGTTATCTTCATTTAGGAGGTTATAATTATTTTAAAACATTACAAGTGTTAAAATGAGATGTGATGGTAAGTGCTAGTGACATTTTAAGTGAAATGGTTAAATTTATAATATTATGTTAATTAATAAGTGGGTTGTTGTGCTTGAATAAAATATTAATATCAAAGTGAAATAACACATGAATAAAGACTAAATTTTTTTTATCAATGCTAATAACACAATTATGCCGAAACCAGAGGGCTTTGCATCAAACCTATAGGAGTTCCAATCACCAAATAGTAAGGAAGATTTAGAGTATACTTTTCATGGGTTTAGGAATAGTCTGCCTTGAATAATGTCGTTACATCCTACTCTTCCATAGGAATAATGGGATTCTTGTGCTTTATGTGAATAAAAAATTGGTTATGCGACCACTAAGTAAATATAATAATATAACTTCCACTTTAATTTCTCGCCCAAGTTATGAATGTGATCGTATCTTATGACATTACATGATTTATTTTAAGTGTTCTATGATCTATGTGTATCGTGTTATGTCTCTAGGATAAACATGTTTCTTAATATTTCATGTTGTTGCTATCATCATTATATATGTATTCTTATATAATCAACATGATATATGTATGTTATGTGTAATATGCTATTTCTTTGAACTAATCATGTTACTTGATATGCAAGTACTATCGTGTTTGTTTTATTGACACCTTCTCATTCAAACAAGTAGAAATTGCCTTGTTTTATAGGTTTTTGTTGATTTTGGTAGCTTTAACATGATGTATGTAGTATAAATATGTATCCAGGTTGTTGCTGTAGTATCATAGTTGTCTAGATACTTCTCCTAATATTTTGTTACTCTTGTTACTCTTGTTACTTACCTTCC
This sequence comes from Tamarix chinensis, assembly GCA_030549775.1. Taxonomy (NCBI): domain Eukaryota; kingdom Viridiplantae; phylum Streptophyta; class Magnoliopsida; order Caryophyllales; family Tamaricaceae; genus Tamarix; species Tamarix chinensis. Next base: position 16,621,760 of record CM060172.1, on the reverse strand, counting down.
ATTTCTTCTCTATTTTATTGCATCTATTTTGTAATCTTTTAATTTAATATTAAGTGCTTCCCACACTTGATCGCACTTGATCCTTATTTGTGAGTTACACTTTAGCCTTGAATTATGCATGGATTAGGTATAGGGAATAAATTATCTATGCTGAATATGGCATTAATACCTAATACTTTATTTTATACATTGCAAAAATAAAAAAATTTAGTAGTAAGTTTTGTAGTGTTACATCTTTCACCAAGGTAATTTTATCAAATTTCATGTTCAACCAAAAACTTGAGTTTCCATTCACGTTGATAGTTTTTATTTGTAGATATGGAATGTACGTTATAAGAAAATGACTCTAAATAGTATTTAAAATCATATCAACATTATAATTGTGTTTTTCTCCGGTTGAATAGTTTTTTTGTTAGAGTCATGATTTGAACTAATCAAATTAGTGATTCAAAATTATTATAAAATTATAACTTTAATTGTCGATAATACTATATCTTACTTATCCAAATAGTAGTTTCATTGATAGGACTGGTGGCTTAATGGTTTTTTAATGGGTTATTGGGTATTTTTTATTTTTAAAATATAGGACTTATTTATATATTACCTCTAAATTCTAGAAAGATTATTTCTCTATTTGTGTTTGGCAAATAGATCATTATTTATATTATTACTTCATATGCACTTCACATCATTTGTTTTATATATTATTTGTAAAACATCATTATCTATATTATATATTACATTATTACTTCAAGAGTAGGTCCCACTAGATTTCAAATAAATATCTAAATTATCCTATATTATTAACACTATACATTTATTAATTACCCATCTAGCATCAACTACCTTAAATTATAATTAAATAATCAACATATAATATTAATAATGAATATAATTAATTAATTAATTAATAATATTTCTTGTTATTAAGATAAATTAATACAAATGAAAATATTATTAAGCTTAATTATAATTAAGGGGAAGTACATTATATAATCGTGAATTTAAGCATAATATAGAATATATCCTCTAGTTTTCAGAAAAATATAATATAACCTTGAGTTTATGCCTAATATACAATATAAAATTGAGTTTACACTGTCACACAATAAATAATTGTCCATATAAACACTCAAGGTTATGTAGATTGTTATCTGATGTGTAACTACAAAACCCAGAGTTATATAGTACATAATTGTCAAAATTTAGTGTTCTATGTTATATTTGTAAAAACTTAAGAGTTATATTGCATATTACACCTAAATCTAAGGTTATATGATGCCGTTTTCTATAACTAATTAATTGATGCAAAAACATTAATTACATCCTTAAGTATAAAATTAAAAATGCTAGTATCCATTATAACAATAAATAAATACTTAATACAAATATTATGGATCATAATTATAAATAAATAATCAATCTAAATAATATTATTTTCATTCATACATAATTTTTTATAAGATTAATATTAATCAAAATTATAAATAATAATGTTAATGATAGTTATAAATAAATAATAAATAATATTATTATTTTTCATAATAAATAAAAATAATAGTAGTCTTAATCATCTTAAAATAATAAAAATGAATAATATTAATTATAATTAAAAATAAATAATTAGTAGCAATAATAATAGTAATTATAATGATATAAATACTCAAAATAATATTAATCAAAGTCATCATTAATTAATCAAATAAAAAAATCATTATTATCTTAAATAGGAATTTGATAAGGACAATAATTATAAATAACTTTGAATTAATATATAATAAAAATATTATTAATCATAATTATAAATAATATTAATTATAAAGATACATAAATTAAATGTAAATGATAATTATAAAGAAAAATTTAATAATAATACAAAATTGATAATCACTAATTATATACATTACAGATATTATTATTTTTAATTTTAATTAAATAATCAAACCATGTAAAATTAATAATAATAACTATTATTATATAAATAATAATTTTAATCAAAATAATAAATAAATAAATAAATAACTAGAATATTATTTTTTATAATTATGAATTATAATCAATACAATTATTATTATTCCTAATATTAATTAAATAATATAAACATAAAATATTAATTATAACTATAATTAATTGCTATTAATTGTAAAGATGAATTAATAAACAATACAAAAAATATTAATTATATTATTAAAAAGAAAAATTAATAATCATAGTATTTATAGCAAACATAAAGTGATAATTAATTAAAAAAATTATTAATCTCAATTATCTATAATTAAATTTTATAAATAATATGAATTTTAATGACATACAAATTTTTTGTATGATTAATATTAATCATAATTATAAATAATGAAGTTAGTTATAATTAAAAGGACTAATTAATAGGATTAGTACATTTAATAATAATGATATCATTAGTCCTAATGATAACTATATGGTCAAATGAAATAATTATAATTAATATTAATATTAATTAATTAATATGATTATTAATTGTAATGATAAATTAATAAGTAATTAAAATAATAAGTAATTATAATCATAATTTATTAATCAATGCAAACATATAAATTACTATAATCTTAAATAGAAAATTAATAAAGATAGTATTTATTATAATCATATGTTAATAATAAAAACCACATATCCAAAATTTTCATTTCATATCATCCAATTTTATATTAAGTATACTATCAAATATCATTCTTACTTTAGAAACTTCAATACATAAATAGAATGTAACTATTAAACATTATTATTATTATTTCGAACATATGATTATTTTAGATGAGGTATGAATGAACTAAGGTGCATTGTATAAGGTTTATATAATATATATATATATATATATATATATATATATGGCCCCTAAAGTTTTCATATTATGAAGTGTGGTAGTAAAAGTTGTTTACTTATGTATTTAACAAAATAAAAATGTGAAAAATAACTTATAAAATATTTTTTCAGCTTATTAAAATTATTTATGAAAAATATAATTTAATAAGTAAATTTTATTAAAATTATAAACCTAATTTTTAAAAATCATTTTAAATATATCATACAATTTTAACTAATTTTATAACATAATATTCTATTTAGATTGGGGTAAGTCGAAGTAAGGGTAAACATAAACAATTAACTTAGGTGAAAAAAATAAGATAAATACTTTAAATAATTGTTTGGATAATATTAAATTAGTCCGGGTGAAATATGATGAATATTTTAAAAAATTTATTTGAATTGAGACAAATAAAGTATAAGGTAAAAAAAAAAGCAAATAAAAGATGAGACAGAAAATGGTCAAAAGTGAACAAGAAGATAGCGACCATTTCATTATTATAAATTAGAAATATTTTTTTTTATCTATGCTTAAATAAAAAATATTCTTTATATTTCATCTTCGTTATTTTTAAAATTAGAAGTTAATAAAAATAAATAAAACTTAAACTCTAATACCGATTCACTTTAATAAAATTATTTCATGCCGCCTCCCAAACAAACAGGCATAAGGCAACAAAAAATACAACCATCGAGAGTACGCCCGTCCGTCAGAGAGTCCGGCCGTCGAAAGTGTGCATTCACTATGGAGGGAGCAAAACCGCCCTTACTATTACTAATACTATAACTATATAGCGAGTAGTAGCTATTGGCTAGCACTCTCAGTGGGCCACGGCAACTCCCGGGGAAAATAAAAAATAAAAAAATCGAACGCTCCTCTCACCAATGATGATGCTTTGATCTCCTATTCCATTGACCATTCGATTCTTAGTTTATAAACATTTGGGGGAAAACCCTAAAGTTTTAAACTGCGCACTCTACTTGAAAATAATTATATTAAAAACGGCGACATTAGTTGCGCTTTGTTCGGCCCACATGTTCGCCACCTACAATCACCCTTTCATCATTCATCACCCTCGATTTGTCTGTTTCCTGCATCGGTTCCATTTGGCAGAATAGCTGGGTCGACATATATAATATAATATAATTTGTCATACTCATCAAGCTAGTTGATTCGACCGACCCAATCATCTCATCATTAACTAGAAGAAAAAGTAAAAAAGAGAGAAAAAATAATCATCGCACCTGCCTACGTGTATAAATTCAGGAGGCGAAACCTTAAATATCACTAAAACGAAGCACTTTGTCTCATGTCATCAAATGTTGCATATTTCCTCAGAGGCAGTAAGATTTTGCTCGCTCAACAACCAATATTTTTTTTTGCCGCCTGCCTTATTTACACGCAGTCTAAGAGAGGTTATTGGCGCTGATTTGAATTTTTTTTTTATATGAAAAAATAGACTTATTAATTTGTATATATCAATATATATATGTAACAAAAAAAAAAAAACAGTATTAGAAGCACGGTCTTCGGGAAATAAAATGCTTTTCAAAACCATCTCCATTATGTCAGGTAACACCATCCTTAGTTATATCATGTTAGTGCTGCACCAAAGTCTCGAGCAGGAGTTGTAAGGTGCATGTAAGTGAAAAAGATATACCTTGTTATTTTTTTTTTATAGTATGTTTTTATATACAAACTCGTACAAGAGTATTGTGATTTGTACGCAAAAACATGGATTTCCATGTGTGGCCGAGCATCTGTACAAGGCTTTCATATTTGAAGGGCTCGTGCGTAGTGCAATGGTTAGGAGGGTCTAATACCTAATACCTAGTTATTGGTCATAGTTTGAGGTCCATCATTAATTAGTGATCGATGGTTCCCCTTCCCTTGTCCCCAACCTCCTCCTCCATCCATCCATCGATTGTCGAACAAATAAAAAAAAATTCTGACAAATCTTAAAACTTTTATTGATTACAAACTCAAAGCTTACAAAATATTTTTCTTAAATGCTTCAAATTTCGCGGCCTTCATATATTTATGAGTCGTAACACGGAAAACTCATATATCATCTTGTGAGGCTGATTATTTGCATGTGTTCACATCCGCCGGAAGGAGGACATATTAGCAGCTAGGGGAGTGCATTGTCGGATATCCGTATCCGACCAGATATTTTTTTTGGATATCTGATCCGACCGAATATTCAATATCCCATATCCGAATCCGTATCCGAATACACCGGAGATCCGAAACATCGGATATTCAAAATATCGGATCGGATATCCGATCAGATATCGGATATATCAGATTATTGAAAAAAAATATTCGATTATTAAATTTACATATATAATCTATAACTAAAAAAAATTCAGCATAAATACTTGTTTAATTATTCAGCTTGCATACAAAAAGATAAAATGCATGATTAATCATATAAAAAAAATTAGCGATCAAGATTTGTGAATAATGGCGCTCTAGAAATGTGGAACGACCTAAGTTAAGAGGTTAAAAAAATTTAGGAGTTTTTTTTTCTGATTTGGGTGCTTGCGTGTGTGTAGGTCGTGACCTATTTGGCTATTTGTAGAGTGTAGATGTTTATTTTAGACTTTAGTTTAGTAAATTATATTTGGACTCATGTACTATAGTAAAAAAATGATCTAAACTTGAAGATTGAAAGAAAAAAATCAGATTATAAATTAAATTATGCCTAAATATAACTCACTTATTCTTAAAATCAGATATTTTTTACCGATCGGATTATCCACTATAAAATCGGATCGGATATCCGCTCCGCTTTTTAAAAATCGGATCAGATATCCAAAATTTTGGATTGATTTTTTCGGATACCGGATCGGTTTTTCGGATCCCGATTTTTCTGCATAGTCCTATTAGCAGCAGCAAACCAATTAGAAGACAGTTAGACTGAGTCATACATTAGTTATATTCTTATAACTAAGTACAACTATGTCGTTTTGTCTTGTGCATATATGTGTGTATGTATAGTCGTTAGGAATGTTTCGGCAAGTATAAAAACAATCGAGATGTATGGGCTAGGTACAATGAAAGAAAAAGAAAAAGAACAGAGAATACACACGCATAGAGTAGAACAAGGAAAGAAAGAGGGAATTCAAGAACTGATTCAAAGTGTTCTTGATGATTGCTTGTATTTGTTGATGTCTTGAAATCAATAAAGCTAATACTCTCTTTCTAAATTTCTTACTTTCTTATTTGTTCAGGTTTCTATCTTTCTTCTTCTCATTCTCTGATTCTGTGAATTTAATCAATATCATTCAATATTGCATTTGAAAACTTCATAATTGGTATCAGAGCCTGGTGAAGTTTGATGGATTCTGCAAGGTTTGATATTGACAAGTTTATAAGGAAGAATGATTTTTTGGTATGGTGTGTGAAGATGAAAGCCCTGTTGGTACAATAGGGACTACATCTAGCATTGGCTAATAAAAGAGTATTGGAGAAGATAGATGAGAAAAAAAATAACGGAAATCTTAGAGAAGGCGCACAATACGTTGATTTTGTGTCTACGAGATAGGGTTGCCAGAGAATTTTTGAAGGAAAGTTCAGCAGCAGCCATATGGACAAAGCTTGAAGCTTTGTATATGAAAAAAATCTTTGACAAAGAGGGTAGTACTGAAGTAACACCTATATTCTTTCAAGGTGTAGCCAAACAAGATCCCTGAAGACCATTTGGACGACTTCAATAAGATCGTAATTGATCTTGAAAATATTGATGTGAAGCTTGAAGAAGAAGATCTGGCACTGATTCTGTTATATTCCCTTCCTTTAGATACATATGAATATTTCATTGATACAATGCTATATCAATTAGAGGATCTTACCTTGGAGGATGTAGTGACAACACTAACATCTAAGGAGTTAAAGAAACAACATGTTCAGAAGGAGGAATCACCTGTTGAAGGGTTGTACACTTGAGGAAGGTCTGATAAGAGGGAGAATAAGATCAATAGAAATAGGTCTCAATCTCAAAGAAAGTCAAATAGGAAACGTTTTCATTACCATAAGAAGGGTCAATACAAGAAAGAATGCCCTGATAGAGAAAAAAGGGGCCTGGTTATCAAGAAAGATAGTTTAAGAAAGCAAGACTCTGATGATGTTGATTTGGCTTATGATGGTTATGAAAGTGTTGAAGTTCTTATGGTGTCAACATCACAAATTTCGAAGGATGGGTGCTTGACACAGGATGCACATACCATCTGTGTCCTGATAGAACCAAGTTCAAAGATTATGAGAAGACATATGGAGGGAATATTTTGTTAGGAAATAATAAATCATGTCTTGTCTTTGGCGTTGGGAAGATTATAGTCAAATCATTCTCAGGGTCTGATTTTGTTCTGAATGGAGTAAGGCATGTACCAAAATTAAAGTGGAACCTCATATCCCTAGGAACTCTAGATAATAAAGGTTATATCATTAAAGTAGAGAAGGGAGTGTTAAAGGTGACTAGGGGTTCTATGGTAGTGTCAAAGGGGGTACAAGAGAATGGATTGTATATGTTGAATGCCAATTCAATTCAAGAACTGAATGTATCTTCAAGTGTTATAAAGAGAGAATTCAATGATGCAATGCTTTGGAGTCATAGATTAGCTCATGTCAATGAGAAATGATTGAAACTTCTTTAAAGGAAGGGGTGTTTGGTGAAAACAAGCTTCCTGATCTTTAGTTATGTGAAGATTGCATTTATAGGAAAGCCATCATATTGAAATTCTCTTCCAATACACACAAAACCAAAGGTGTTCTTGATTATGTACATTATGATCTCTAGGGACCTACAAGAATATCATTCAATAGTGGAGCAAGGTATTTTCTGTCTTTGATAGATGATTGCTCTATACGGGTGTGGATATACTTCTTGAAAAATAAAGATGAAGCTTTTAATCATTTTAAGAATCAGAAGAAACTTGTTGAAACTCAAATTGGAAGATTGGTAAAAGAGTTAAGAATAGATAATGGTTTGGAGTTTTATAATAAAGACTTTGATGATTTTTACAAGGAGAATGGTATTGTAAGGTATTTGACTGTTAGATGAACTCCACAATATAGTGGTTTGGAAAAGAATGCATAGGACTATCATGAAAAAGGTAAGGAGCATGATAGTAGTTTCTGGGTTGCCAAATACTTGCTGGGCTGAAGTAGCAAAGACTGCTTGTTATCTAATAAATAGATATCCTTCCAATGCTATTGATTTTGATACACCAATGGAAAAATAGTATGGTGAACTTGATGATTATAGCTTTCTTAAGGTGTTTGGATTGTTTGCTATGCTCATGTAAGAGAAGGAGGCAAACTAGAACCTAGAGCAAGAAAGTGTGTTCTACTAGGTTATCCTGAAGGTACTAAAGGCTATAAGATTCTGATTATGGATGGAAATCATCCCAGAATCTTTGTTAGTATGGATGTTAAATTTAGAGAGATTGAATTCTACAAAGATCATATGCCTAGAGTAAATGGTCAGCATAGTGAAGATGCTGAAAAATTTAATCTTGAGGTGGAGCCTAGTAAAGACCAGAATCAAGAGAGGAATGGAATTTTTGATCAAGCAGATCTAGGTTTAGATTGTGAAGATGATATAGAGGCCCAAAGGAGTTTATCACAATACCAACTAGTAAGATATAGAAAAGGAGGGAAGTCAAGCCACCTAATAGATTTTCTTATGCTGATATGGTGGAACCACAGTGCTACAAGAAGCAGTTACAAGCAACAATAGTAAGGAGTGGATAGCAGCTATGGATGAGAAAATAAATTCCTCACATAGTAATAATACTTGGGTGCTAGTTCCTAAGCCTAAGAACAAGAAGTTAGTTGGTTGGAAGTAGGTATATAAGCTCAAGGATCCATTGGAAATAGGTTAGAAGCTAAGGTTTAAAGCAATGATAGTTGCAAAGGTTTTACATAGGTTGAAGGGGTTAATTACAAAGAAAAATTTTCACCTATAGCAAAACATACTTCAATAAGGTGTATGCTAGGTTTGGGGCTATAAATAACATGGAACTTGAGCAGTTAGATGTAAAAAATATTTTTCTTCATGGTAAATTGGATGAGAGGATATACATGAAACAACCTCCTAGGTATACTAAGAAAGGTATGGAGGACTGGGTATGTTTGTTGAAGAAGCCACTATATGAACTCAAACGAAGTCTTAGACAATGAAATCTTCGGTTTGATTTATATGTGAAAAGTATTGGTTTTAAACAAATTAAGTTTGACTCTTGTGTTTATAGCAGACATGAAAAGGGTGTTGAAGAAGTGTTTTTACTGTTGTATGTAGATGATATGCTCATTTCTAGTAAGAGCATGAATCAAATTGGTCAAGTTAAGGTGTTACTACAAAGAGAGTTTGATATGAAGGATTTATGGGTAGCCAAAAGAATTTTGGGCATGCAAATTCTAAGAAACAGAAAAGAAAGTGAGTTAATTTTGTCTCAGGGGTCTTATATTGATAAGGTGCTCGAAAAAATTGGGTGTTCATAAGAAAAACCTATATATACTCCTATAATAGTGCAATTTAAGTTGAGTAAAGAGAAATCCTCAAAAATAGAAGAGGAGAAGAGATAAATGGATTATAAGATATCTAGCTGCATCAAGAAAGGTTGGGTTGAAATTTGGTGAATCACAAAATGATCAAATATATATGCAAAACTATACAGACTCTGATTATATAGGAGATTTAGACATAAGGAGGTCCCAATTAGGTTATATCTTTCAATTAGGTAACTACACCATAAGTTGAAAGTCATCTCTACAGAAAGTGATAACTTTGTAATCCACGGAGGCTGAGTATATAGGGTGTACTGTGGCCATAAAAGAGGCAATTTGGCTTAAAGGGTTGATGAAGGAATTTCAAGTTGTTCTCAGAAGTGTGGTAGTATGGTGTGGCAATCAAAATGCTTTGTGTCTTAGTAAAAATCCTATTTATCATGAAAGAACAAAGCTTCTTGATGTCAAATTACATTTTGTTCGAAAAGTGACTCGAAGTGGCAAATTCAAGCTTGAGAAAATAAGCATCGAAAAATAATTCTGCTGATGTTTTAACAAAACCAGTAACAATAGCAAAATTTAAGTATTGTTGTGAACTGCTGTGGTGTGTCAGCTATATGGACAAGGTGGAAAAATGTGAGGCTGATTATCTATGTGTGTCCACATCAACTGGAAGGAGGACACATTAGCAGCAGCAAGAAGCCAATTAGGAGACATTTAAACCGAGTCATACATTAGTTAAACTCTTATAATTAAGTAAAAATGTGTCGTTTTGTCTTATGCATATGTATGTGTATGTATAGTCGTTAGGAATGTTTTAGCAAGTATAAAAATAGTCAAGATGTATGGGCTGGGTACACCGAAAGAAAAAGAACAAGGAATACACACGCATAGAGTAGAACAAGGAAAGATAGAGGGAGTTCAAGGATTGATTTAAAGCGTTCTTGATGATTGATTGTATTTGTTTATGTTTTGAAATCAATAAAGCTAATGCTCTCTTTTTGAATTTCTTACTTTCTTGTTTGTTCAAGTTTCGATATTTTTTCTTCTCATTCTGTGATTCTGTAAATTTAATTAAAGCTCATTCAATATTGTCTTTGAAAACTTCACACATCTCTACATGATATATCATATTTAAATAAACTAGCAAATCGGATACTAATAATTGAGAAAGAACAAAAAAAATCTTTAAGATTATCAAAATATTGCAGTGAAATCTAAATAGGGGAAATATTGCCAAAGATACCGTTACATCATAGAGAGTATTGGTATCCGTTGTCTTTATGCTATTTTTGCGCACCATGAATGAAGGGCATTCACAGTTTCTCCCATGTTGATGACCGAATATATGACTCATACTACGTCACCCAAACCTCTAATCAAACTTATAAATGTTTAACAACGGCACTTTCACTTTCAAATATTAAAAATAATATATATACGTCGTAAGGGGGGCAAGTCAGCCGCACTCGACGAAAGAATATGTTAGTCCTTCTATATACGTCGGCTCTTAATTGGTCGTCTCATACTATATATCGTTGACTACATACTACCTTTTACTATTGCGTATCCACTGTGACGTGAACTTCCTATCGCTAAGCGTGTGGTGCGATGGACATGTATGCTGTGCAATATCGTATGCATCATAGGACCGGCGGCCACGTTATTAAAATAATATGTACTCGCAATCAGGTATATGTTCCACACGGTCTCATTTCCCTGTCCGTCTCACCATCCCCTCCATTAATCTTACTGCTCCCATAATATGTTGTCGTACGTCATAGCCGCACCGACCCTGAGCGGCTCCCTTTTGTGGGCGATATCATTCTCTCCATCGAAACTCAACTTCCTCTTTATCATCCCCCCATTTCCCTTCAGATTAAATGGCTATTTTTAAGTAATAATTAGGCAAAATTATATCCCTCCCCACAAAAATAGAGATTTGAAAAAAAAAAAGTGTAGAAGAAGAAGAAGAAGAAGAAAATGACTTATATAAATGTTAGTTAGCTAGATAAGTTAGAAGGGAAACAACAATATTATTTTACAGAAACCAAGTGTATCTATAGTATTGGCGGGTAGTGCGCTTTCTCTTTTATAATATACATTGATTACACAAAATGACAACTAAAATTATGAAGTTTCAATAATGTTTTTCCCTTCTAAATAAAAAAGGGAAGATTGACCAAGATAATAATTTTAATGATATACTTGATTATGCAAACCAATAAGGATGCTTCATTGTGTTGTATCTATAATGACAACTATGATTTCTTGATAGTTACGAAGTCACCCTACAGAATCAGGTAAGTTTAAATGTGGTGGTTACATAACATATTTTCACTTAAAAATAGTATATATATATATATAGATAGCTGTCGATTAAAAATAATGTAAGGTTTCTTGATAACAAGAAATTTTTTGATAGAGGTTATCAAAACTTAATTGTAAAATCAAATCGTAAGATTGTATGTGTTAAAACTATTAGCGGTGTTATATTTTTCTTAGCTAATGGTTGTTGGTTAGGTGGTGTTCTAGACACACATTGTTGGTTAGATATTGTTTTTACTTCTTTTTCTATTTCTTAGCTGCTACTACCTACTTGAAATAAGCCAGATTGACATTATAAGGTTTACATAGTTGGTTAAGATATGACATAATATAGTTGGTTGAGGAATTTACTTATTTTTGAATTTATAAGGCATATAAAGTAACCTTGATGATGGATTGAATGGTTGCTATCTTTTGTAGGTAGTGATATGTTACGCTTACATATTAAATACCCTCCACCATGTTTTTGGATGTCTCCCCATACGAATATAATGATTCATGTGATTTGGTTATATGGAGAGCTAGATTGCTTGATGGAGAGTCATTTGTACTTTCATCCATATATGTTCATATCGTATCACTTATTGTTGAACTAGCCTCGAATGGAACCATAGATAGGGGCTATGCCTAGTTATTTGGAGTTTTTTTTATCACTTATATGCCGCACCCAAGATTTGTTGAGGGTGAGGTGCTTGTGAGGCATTATGGAAAGATAACTACAGAGCTAATAGTCATAGGCGGCCACTAAAGGTTATATCATAACTTACTTATGAGTATCTAACTTAGAGTTTCCATCATGCTAGATGAACTCTCTAATGATGAAGTGAAGGAGAAAATGACTCTTTGGGATGAGTGAACTCTAAGAGTCATCTAGTTATGGGGATGTAGATGATTATCTATATGATGGTTTAGAAGGTTAGCAAAAGGATTTGAGATTGCCTTAAAATATTTGAGAAGTTATTGAGTGACTTAAATAAACTTTTGTGTGATGGTCGTTTATTAGATTATATACTACTTTAAAATTTTACAACATAAAAGTATGTAACAGATGGAGTGATAAGAGCTTTATTGATCTATTGGTTATTTTGAAATAAATGCTTCCTAATGATAATGTTTTGCTTGATTGTACCTATGAAGCAAATAAGATTCTTTCATCCATGGGCATGAGTTAAGAAAAGACACATCTATGCCCTAATAATTGCATATTGCTTTATAAAGAGTATGAAACTTTGAATATTTATCTTAACCTTGAATGTAAAGACCTTGATACAAGAAGAACAAGGTGCTTACCAAGGTGGTGTGGTATTTTTAGATAATAACAAGATTTGGGCAGATGTTTGATGATATTCAAAATGCTTGAGCTGGTAAGCTGATGGGAAGATAGATGATAGGCTACTTAGACATCCATATTATTATCCATAATGGATGGTGATTCATGACTTGTTCCTAGAATTTGGTGAAGAAGTAAGAAACCCACGTCTTGGAATTTCTACGGATAGAATGAATAAGCACAATCAAGGAACCTATATTATATGGTTGGTGATTTTATTCATATATAATATACCACAGTGTCTCTACATGAAATGCAACTATATGATGATGTCTTACTCATATTAGAGCCAAACCAACTAGAGAATGATATTGATGCCTATTTGGCACCATTGATTGATGATTTTAATTTCTTTTAGGAAATGAGTGTGAGGGTTTTGAATGCATATTGTGAATATTATTTCACTTTGAGAGCCACGACATTCTATATTATAAATAATTTTATGATATATGGTAATTTGTCAAGTTATAGTGTGAAATTTCATTTTGCATGCCCGATATATGAGAAAAATACCTCATTACAAAAATTTAAAGCATGGTTAGAAGACTATCTATCTTAAGCTTTGTATATTTTTACCAAGGAATTATCATCATTTTAGGCAAAGGGAATCATTCATTGGTTTCCTAGAAGTAGGGGAATCACTTGTTCCGTTTATGGGTCAATAAGCGTATTTCAAGATATGAAGTTTAAAAGTCAAGTTGGGATAGAAGATCAAAGTTAGGGTTCCATTAGTTTGGTAGAAGAAGATGTTTATATTCTTCAAAATTCCTTATTCAAAATATTTATTAGTAAGAGAAGCCCTCAACATGATGCATATTGAGAAAGATATATATGATAGTCTTATTGGTACATTACTAAATGTTCTACGAAAGACTAAATATAGGATCAATGATTGCATGGATATGGAAAATATGGCATTAGATAGGAATTTGCACTATAGTGTAATGGAAGAAGAATGTATTTATCGTGACTTTCCATACTCCCTTTAGGAAACAAAAAAATTGTGTTCTATGATTTCTTTTCTAGTGATAAGATTTTAGAAGGATATTCTTCAAATATCAGAAGGTGTGTGTTGATGTAAGATTTGAAACAAATCAATATGAAGTCTCATGATCGCCATATTTTGATGCAACATTTGTTGTCAATAGTAATATGTAGGATTTTGCTTACGCATGCTTGAATTGAAATCACTAAACTTTATTAGTTCTTCAACCTCTCTACTCAAAATTCATACACCCTGATGGTTTGGACTCCTTGCAAAGAGAGGTTATGATTAATTTGTTTTAGCTTAAAATGTACTTCCAACCCTTATTATTTGATATTATGGATAGCTAGATTGCTTTATGGAGAGTCATTTGTACTTTCATCCATATATTTTCATATTGTATCACTTATTATTGAACCAACCTTAGATGGAAATATAAACAGGGGCTATACCTAGTTATTTGGAGTTTTTTTTAATCACTTATATGCCGCACCCAATATTTGTTAAGGGTGAGGTGCTTGTGAGGCATTATGATAAGATAACTAGAGAGCTAATGGTGATATGTGACCACTAGAGGTTATGTCATAACTTACTTGTAAGTATCTACCCTAGAGTTTCCATCATGTTAGATGAGCTCTCTAATGATGAAGTGAGGGAGAAACTAACTCTTTAGGATGAGTGGACTTCTGGTTATGGGGATGTAGATGATTATCCATATGATGGTTTAGAAGGTTGGCAAAAGGATTTGAAATTGCCTTAAAATATTTGAGAATTTATTGAGTGACTCAAATAAACCTTTGTATGATGTTTACTATATTATATACTACTTTAAGGTTGTACAACATAAAAGCATGTAATAGATGGAGTGATAAGAGCTTTATTGATCTATTGGTTCATTTGAAAAAAATGCTTCCTAATGATAATGTTTTGCTTGATTATACCTATAAAGCAAATAAGATTCTTTCATCCATGGGCATGAGCTAAGAAAAGATATATTCATGCCCTAATAATTGCATATTGTTTCATAAAGAGTATTAAACTTTGAATATTTGTCCTAACCCTAAATATAAAATACCTTGATACAAGAAGAATAGGGTACCTACCAAGGTGGTGTGGTATTTTCAAATAATAACAAGATTTAGGCGGATGTTTGATGATATTTAAGATGCTTAAGTTGGTAATCTAATGGGAAGATAGATGATAGGATACCTAGATATCCATATTATTATTTGTAATGGATGGCAATTGATGACTTGTTTCTGGAATTTGGTAAAGAAGTAAGAAACCTGTGTCTTAAAATTTCTATGGATGGAATGAATTAGTACAATCAAGGAACCTACATTATATGGCTGGTGATTTTATTCATATATAATATATCACTGTGTCTTTACATGAAATGTAACTATATGATGTTGTCTTTACTCATATTAGAGCCAAACCAACTAGAAAATGATATTGATATCTATTTGGCACCATTAATTGATGATTTTAAGTTCTTATAGGAAATGAGTGTGAGGGTTTTCAATGCATATCGTAAATATTAGTTCACTTTGAGAGCTATGTCATTCTATACTATAAATGATTTTATGATATATGGTAATTTATCAGCTTATAGTGTGAAAGGTTATTTTACATGCTTGATATATGAGAAAAATACCTCATTCCAAAAATTAAAGCATGGTTAGAAGACTATATATCTCAGGCTTTGTAGATTTTTAACAGGAAATCGTCATCATTATAGGTAAAGAAGATCATTCAATGGCTTTCTAGAAGTAGGGGAATCATTTGTTCCATTGATGGGTCAATAAGTGTATTTCAAGATGTGAAGTTTAAAAGTCAAGTTGGGAAAGAAGATCAGAGTTAGGGCTCCATCAGTTGGGTGGAAGAAGATGTTTATATTCTTCAAAATTCCTTATTCAAAATATTTATTAGTAAGAGAAGCCCTCAACATGATGCATATTGAGAAAGATATATATGATAATCTTGTTGGTACATTACTAAATATTCCATAAAAAACTAAATATGGGATCAATGATCACATGGATATAGTAAATATGGGCATTAGCTAGGATTTTCCACTTTAATGTAATGGAAGAATAACGTATTTATCGCGACTTTCCATACTTCCTCTAGGAAAGAGAAAATTATGTTTCATAAGTTCTTTTATAGTATCAAGATTCTAGAAGGATGTTTGTCAAAACCTATCCTAACATGCTTTTGTACACAAATAATTTAACAATTTAACATGGTTTATTTTACATAATTCCATGCTAGCACACTTAAAATAATAAATACAACATAATAAGACATGATTTGGACAGTAATTGTAACCTAATGCACTAGAACCCTAACATTTTATCATGTAACTTTTAACATTTTAGTCAGGCATATGTTTTACCTTATTTTCAACAACTAGAAAATTTTTTAGTAACTTAAAAATAAATTCTTAGCCTCCATTAATCCTCCTTATTTACCTAAAATAAAACTAAAAAAATAAATTAGTTACTAAACAACTAATAACCTAATAGTATTAAAATCTAAAAGGACTGACTAATAAAATAGTTAAACAAATTGATTATGTGAGGGAAAATGCAAGCTTATGAGGGGATGACACACATGAGCCACTTATGTGGCATGGACTAGGCCAATTAAGTTGTCCATGCTGCAAGGGTAGGGGTGTGCGAGGGAAGGTTCTTGGGTAGAAAAAATATGGCAATAATGGGTGGTGTTGGCTACATGTGGAGGACTAGATATAGGGTTTAGGTTGCAAAATGAATGAGTTGTGCGAGGAGATGATGGGTGCATGGGGAAAGTGGTCCAAAACATTAGACATGGGTAGAAGTGGTGGAGTTAGGTGATTAGTATTCCATGAGGTTCGACCAAAGCTCCCCTATTGCTTAGTCCAAAATCATGCATGAGAGGGAGACTGGCAGAAGTGGTGGTGGTTGGCTACAAAATTAAAAATCCCAAGATAGAGGGTGGAAGAAGGGGATGTTGCAAAAAAAATGGTGGGAGCTAGCAAGTTTGTGAGGTAAAGAGAAAAAAATGAGTTGCTTGTGTAGTGCGAAGAGGAGGAGGGAATTATTGGTTCACGTGGGAGGGGAAATAAGAATTAGAATGGTAGGGTAGGTTTGCATATAAAGTTTATGCTTGTGGCAAGGTGATGATGGCTACAAGAGGCTCAAATGAGATGGGATAATTAACATTGTTGGTTGCTAGTGATGATGGAGGGTTTATGGGGAGGTCAATTCAGTGGTGATCGGTGTAAAGAGGAGAAGGGATGGGGAATAGATAAAGAACACAAACCAAAGAGAAAGAAGGAGAAGAGTGCTTGGTGGTGTGGTGTGGGGTTGGGTAATGTTGCAAACCAAAACAAAAAATATGAGGGGTATGGCCTAGGCCAAACAAAAAGGAAAGAGAGAGGAGGAAGATTTTATGTAGCTGGTGGTGGTGTGAAAAAAAACTTGAGGTTTGTTTCGTGTGTAGAAGGTAGCATGAGGGGTGATTGTAAAGAAAGGAAGAATAAAAAGGAGATAGTAAAGGGTGGTTAGATTAAGGTTACTTGAGAGAGAAAGGACAGGGTTGAGTGTTAGGCTTGTTTAATTAGGTTAGGGTTTTCGGTTAGAAAATCAAACTGTAAAAGACAAAAAATGGTCAAGTGTGAGGTTTAAAGGAAAAGGTAAAAGAGAAAATAAATACTTAGCATATAAATTATTTAAGAATTGGTTTAGGTTATGATTTAAGGAATTAAGTTCAGGTTTAGGTTTAAGTTTTGATAAAAGGGTTAAACAATTGAAACTAAAGGTTACAAAATTTTAGGGTGTTATAAGCCCCTTGTAAAACTGCATGAAAGCACACTTGATTTTATGTGTATTAGTGGTACCCTCATTATCTTCCGGTTTGATTTTAGGGACATCATTACGATTTTGTATTACCTTAGTATGCATAAAGAAAAAAATTGAGGTTTGAGTCACCAACATTTAGCCAATGAATTTGGCATTTTGTTTCAAAAATGACTCTCACATTAGGTAAGTCTATTGAACTTACATTAAGGTGCATGTAGATGTTCATGTAGTTCAAAATTAGAGCTATCATTGAGGAGATTTGTTTTTAGCATTCAACAATGATTGTTCAGCTACATCAACAATGCTTGAAAATTGGTTTCAACAACTTCAGTTTCTGTGCCAAATCATACAGAAAGCTCCCAGTGAAAGTGACATGTCAATTGTTTCGAATAAAAGAGAGGAAATCTTCATCGTTTGCCCAAAAATTAAGAAAATGAGAAGGCTTCTTGACAAAATTAGAGGGGAGACCAAGTTGAACTAAAATAAGATAGTGATTAGAGGCAAAAGATGCTTGGAGATCAACAAAAGAATGGCTAAAAGTGGATAGCCATGTAACACTAGCTAAGGCTCGATCTAATTTGAAAGTAATGAATTCTTCCCCGTCTCTTCTATTACACCATTTGGGAAACAACCAAGTCATTTAAGATCAGAGAGCCCCAATTCTTGTACACATTTAGAGAAATCCTAGACATCTTGAATATGTGGAGTGTCACAACTTGGTTGCTCTTCTATCATTAAAGTCACATTGAAATTCACTTGAAGATCCAAGGAAGTGAACTGATAGAATTCACTTGAAGCCATGTGAATAAGGATTTCCTAGATTTTCTTAGTGTTAAAGGCATAAATAAAAGCAACAACAAAATGGATTGCCCTGTCAACCCCAACAACATCACGGCATGTCCTATTCACTAAATAACAATGTTTACATTGTTAATATAGAGTACCTGGCTTTTTTGGAGATTGAAATAGAAAAATGATGTTTTATAACAAAATGATGATGATAGTATTGATAGCAATACTGGTCAATTTATTTTGTGAATTATTGTTGTATAACATAAGTTGAAACATTATAAAAATAGTGTTGAAAAAATTTAACAATAGTATTGAAGTATATGTTATATTATGTGTGTATGTCTACATATATAGAGACACACACGTACTAGCAGCAGTGTTGAAGGATAGACATTTGACAGCAAGTAGTTGGATTATAAAACGCAGGGCACAATCTTCGCAACTGTTATTTAGACTAAGGCATACTTACAAAGTTAGCATTGGGTTGCACCACAAGCATAGAGCAATTGCATAACAAGAGCATTTGATATGTTAATTAGCTCATAAGTTAATTATCTTTTATTAATTTGGTTAATAAATTAGTAATTTAAAAGATTACTTGTCTTTCATTAAGTTAACTCGTAATAAGTTAAAAATCTTGATCGTAGGCTAATTTTCCATACTTCTTCCGTTTTCGTCTTAGAGTACATTTTCATTAATTTATATTGGTACATACGGTTTTTAATGATGTCATTTTGTACTTCTATAGCTAGAATGACAAATAGCTTTATGGACCACTTTAGCAGAGAACAAACAAATTATATTGGCTTTACCACTTTTCGCTAGCTATTGGTTTTTAACTTTTCTTTTGATTAGGCACACCGATGGATAGATAAGGGAGAGGTAGAAAGCACAGGATGAAAATCAATTCCGAAATGAAATAATTAACCGGAGCAAAGTTGGCCACTAGATTAAACTAAAATTTGTCTATAGGTTTTCTAATTTTAAGCTATACACTACTCATTAATATTTTATTTGATTCAAAGAAAGTTTAAGGAAAAAAAATTAAAATTAAAATATTTTTCTTCAAACTTTCTTCAAAGAAAATTATATAGTTAATCTTTAACAATTTATACTTTACTCTTTTTCTATTTCATTATCTTATATAAACCAAAGACACACAATTATTTTCCTTTTTATTTTTTTCTTTTCTTTAAAACTTTCCATAAACCAAATGGAACATTGATTGATTATATTGACCCTAGCAAATATCATATCCACAGAGCTAGTAAAAATTAATCCAAGTCGTGTAAAACTTGAGCCTACATAATCTGTAAAATTCATCAATATACCAAAATCCAAAACTAACATGATCTATCTCACTATCAACCTGATTCAATATCAATATAAATTAACAAGATCAAATTTAATATTGATCGATTAATAATTACATTATAGGACTTATTATTTATTTAAAACTTTTAAAAATATATTATTTTTATAAAATTTACTTTTTTTGTTACTTTTATTGTGGACATACTTATTTACTAATGATATTTAAATTTTACTGATTTTTCTACATAAAAACATAACATTAAAATTTTTTTAATAATAAAAAAATAACAATTATTAACATATTTTTAATTATATGCTTACGTAAAGTCAAATTTAATGCTTGTCTACTAAGTTAATAAGTTAGATTAATTTTGGTTGTAAATGACTTATTTGACCCAAATCCGAAGTGATTTGATCTAGGATTAACTCAACTTAAGCCCACCTCAACCTATCAAAAACTAAAAAGACTTGATCCGTCAAGTTAATCCAAACCTGACCTGCCCAATAATTTTCAATTCAAAATCATCTGGTGTAATACCCTAAAATTTAAAACTAAAATTTTTTATTCTGGAAAAAACATATTATCAAAATAGTTAGGTGTTACTGCCACACGCAACATAAGTTTTACTTACTATAACATCCTTACATCGAATATAAGAAAAAATAGTTAAGGCATAAAATATGATAAATATAGAATAAGAGAGCTTTCATAAATATAGATAAAATTTTAGAGGTTAACTCTAAATATAATGTCATTGATATTAAATCAAAATACATCAAAAGGGATCCCAAAGAACTAAGAATTCAAAAAAGTATTCGGTAAAAGCTGACCATAGGATAACATGACTCAACGTCTAACCTAAATACATAAGAATCACTTCTCCACACATATGGTGTCATATGCATCATAATCATCTAAAGAGTCCTAATCAACCTATACAAAAATATTTGAGTCATCTACTTGTGGAAATAAACAACACCCATGGAAAGGATGATTAATATACTATATACTGAGTAAGGTAGCCATACAACCGAAGTGAGGGTACAAAAGAGAATAATCATACATGTGAGTTAAAAATAAGTAATGCAAAGTAAACATCAGTTTCATAACTCATAATTAGATATAAATATGATTCATACTTTTATTTAAGTTGAGTTTAGAAACCTCGCTATTCTTAATCCGATGGAATGGATGAAGAATTTGTTAACATAAAACACATCTAAGCTACTATTAATGTCTAGTGGAATGGACCCAACATATACTAGGGCAATATGATCCTAAACACTACTCTTAAATCGATATAATGGTCTAAATACCTCTTATTTAAAAACAAACCCGAGCCACTATTATCGTTCAATGGAAAAAACACAACACCTTAGTCCCGACTCACGTAATCTTTCACTTTAAGTAATTAATATCTTATTCATTAGTTACACGTCTTAAAATAATATTATTGTTCATGTTGAGTTTAGGGCCCCACTATTTTTAATTTGGTGGAATGGACTAATGAACCTCTCAAGGTAGAGCACTCTTGAGCCAATATTATCGTTTAGTGGAATGAATTAGCAATACCTCGACCCAACTCACATAATATTTTATTTTAGGTGATTGATGTCTTATTCATAGTTTTTTATATCGAGAACATCTTGCATGACTCATGTAGATATGCATAACACAAAATTAAAATATGTAAAGCACAACTAAATAGTTATTGGGGCATTTTTCTAAGAAAATGGTCCATAATTCCCATAAGAGACTCAAATTCGTATTTTCAAACCTTATCAACAAAAATAACCTTCCAATAACCTCATAATATCATATTAGGTAGCTTACATATTAATCAACCATATTATGACCTCATAACACCATTCAAACTTATCATGTCATAATTATTTTTCATCAAATGACCATAATGCCCTTACGATAACTAAAATACTCATTTTCTCAAAGACCTTGTGTGTCCTAACATTAATAAATTTAAACCTCCAACATTTATATCATCATAAAATATATAAATCCAGCTATATATATAGGTACTATGTATCTAGATTCATGCTACCCAACAATATACATATAATGTATACTTTCACCTTTTTCTTAATTTCAATATATCATATAATAGTATTATTATAATCAACATTATCTATATAACATTACCAAATTGAATATTACATACAAAAAAAAGTTTTATATACAATCCCTAACTAACACGTATCCTTACCAAAAAGGAACCTATCTCTAAAGTAGATAAGTCTAACACAACTCATTTGAGATCACCAAAAAGTTACATATAAAACACTAATAATACAAGATTAGAACTTAAGAATACAACCTAGGAAAAAGTTAAGATAAAGAAGAGTGAAAATTGGTGTAACCAAAATAAGTGGAGAAGCTCAAGCTACAAAGGAGTATGGTGGAATGTATGATGGTGCTAAGGCAAAGCTAGAGTGGTGTTATAGTGGAGTGTGGGATGTACTAGGATAGAGGCATGGTGGTGCCAATGAGAGTCGTTGAAGGTGCACGAGCAAATCATGCAACACACATAAGGGTCAAGAAGGATAAACTCATACAAATGAGGGGTGAAGGGTGTGAATGGGCAAGAAGAGAAGGAGTACACAAGTTATGTACAAAGCCATGCATGGGTCATGTGAGAGAGGCATGGTTCGGGTTTTCGAGGGTGTATGGTCATGCATCTTAACAAAATTAAAATAGAGAAGGATGGGAAGAGGGAAAAGAAATGGCGTAGGGTGGAAATGGTTAGGAGATGGAAAGGGGGAATGATGGGGAGATATTGGTGGTTGGTTCCTAAGAAAAAATTGTGGTTTTTTCTGGTTGGTGGAAGGGAGTGATGTTGATGATGAATGATGATGATGCACAGGGGTAAGAAAGAAGGAGAGTAAGATGAAGCTTAAGTTGGGGTGCTTGAGAATAATGGAGGGAGTGAGTGAGTTAGGTTGGCATTAAATGAGGTAGAGAGAGCTTGGAAGGGTGTATATATATATATATAGTTTTGTGTATGGTGTGGAATGATAGATAAATTAAGGTAGGGACACAAGATTGGTGGGAAAATTAGCCAAAATTTTAAAATGCGACATACCCCATGGATGGAGGGAAGAGATTGTAGAGTCAGACATTAATGAGTTGCAGGGGTAAAGAAGAAGAACATGTAAGGCAAAAAAAAGAAGAAAAAAGCTAGGTAAGAGAAAAGAAAAGGAAAAAAAGGAAATAAGTGTGGGATTATGGTTAAGATTAGTTAAAAAAAATTTGATTAATAAAATTAGGTAATATTAAAATAATGGTCATCCAAGCTTAAGGATAGGTAATGGTATAAATTACCTAGAATAATGATTAGTATTTTGTTAAGATATTAATTACTTGGGATCAAATAAACTTTTGGGTATTATAGCATTGCTCCCTTAAAAGGACTTCGTCCCTACAATCAAAAATTCAAAGTTGTAGAAGAAGAGAAAAAAGATTTTAGGAAAGGTTATCTCAATGGTGAATTCTAAGGAAGTTAATATTATGATATTGGATACTACCTTCTTATAAGAAAGGGCCCCAAAACCTAACACAGCTATGCTGAAAAGCTCAAGATGCAACTAGTGCATCTCTTTCTCTCTCTCCCAGGTCACCTTTGCTACTCCATGGCTGTTCCAAAGAATTTTCATAAATGGAACTAATCTCATCCAATTCCATAGTATCTTGGTGTTGAGAATCTACAAGGGTACCTTCGCACAGGTTAGTGAATTTTGAGCTCAATCTCATAAGGTCTAATCATGTGGAATGGATGTGCAATGTACTTTCTCTATTTCTAGATGTGGAGGACATTAGAATCTAGTGGACAACCCAAGTAGTAAGAAACCATACCGATCCAATCAAGGATATCATAAAGACCAACATTTCTTGGGCTTAGCTTACCCTTCCAACCAAATCTCTACACTACCTTTGTGGGTGAAATTGTCAATAAAACTATGTCTTCTCACTTAAATCCATCACTATGATGTCTCTAATTAGCATAAGTCTTCTACTAACTCTCACATGACCCCATCTTTTCCTATATCAATTGAACCTTCTGATTCATCTCCTTAACCATATATGGTCCAAGAAAGATATTCTATCTAATGTCTCTATAACACAAGGGTGTCTAACACTTGTATCCATATAATTCCTTAAAGGGTAGCATCCCTATATTAGCGTGATAATTTTTTTTGTACAACGAATTTAACAAATGTAGATGATCCTCATAATTACCTTGGAAGTCCAAAATACATTCTCATAGCATATCCTTAAGTGTCAGAATCATCCTCTTAGTCTGCCTTTCTATGACTGAGTTTAAGGCGGTACTCATCCTTAACTTTGTGCCCATAGCCTTTTACAACTTCCCTCAAAAGTGTGAAGGGAATATCGAATCCCTATCAAATTCTATGTTGGTAGGTGTACCATACCTACTTTCCACATACCACATATACACATTTTCCAACTAATCCATATTCTAAGCCGACTTCATCGACACAAAAACTACAAACTTTGTTAATTAGCTGATGATGACCTAGATCTTATTACAGTCATTCTGTGTCCTCGATAATCTAATAAAAAAATCCATCAACATGGAGTCTCACTTCCATATTCTCACATCTAAATTCTGGACAAGCCCTGTAAATATTTGGTGCTAGTTCTTGACCTTCTAATAAATTAATCACCTCAACTATAAGGCCACTAGTAGATCCTTTTGAAGTTCTTGTATAACTGATCCCCTTTTGTGTGAATGGAATAGAGAGTGTAATGATCCTTCTCTAAAATCCAGCACTTTATATCATCATAACTTTGAGATACACATTAGCAATCCCTATAGAGCCCATGTTGGTAATCTGAGTAGAATCTAGTGTAATCTAATCTATTTCTAGAAGACAAAACCATAGATCTAGAGACATTAGTAGATGGAGATAAAAACAACTTAACCAATAAAATTATTACACTAAAATGAAAAGGATGTACCTAAATCATATAACACAAGCACTAGTAATAAGAGGATGGAAATTGTACAAGAGACCACATCCAACTGCAGATTAGCCTCTACCTACCTGATGATATTTGGGCGCCTACCTAACTATGCTCCCAATTATCCTCCATGATACCCTCCAAAACCCTAGTTATTTCCTCTTCCTTAGGATATGGGAAAGGCCCCTATGGTCTCCCCTTAGCCTTCCTAGGTTGTACAATAACAAATCTAACACAATACTAAGGTAGGGAACTAAGGCAACTATTGAACAAAAAATTCATCACAATACTAAGATAGGGCACTGAGGTAACTACCTAACCAATAATCCATTCATTTAATATTATTACACAATAATCATTTCTATTTTTTAATTCCTTACTCGATAGGAATATATCTTAACTCAAGGATACAATGGTACAACTAGTCATTTTAGAGCCCAAAAGTAACACAATACCCTTAGCTCAAACCCAGGGAAATAGGGGTATGCTTGATCATACCGGTACCTAGAATCAATAAAGTATCCTCCCAACCTTGTTCACTTATTCCTTAAATATTGATACCCCCAATAAGCCCCCTAATTAACCTATAAAGTAGAGTAAGGCCTTAAACTAGGGCCAAATGGCACATAATATAACACCCTGATTCGATACGACCATGTGTGGGCTATTTTGGAACACTTTCGGATTGATAGGCTGGCCCTATAGATCAACACAAGTCCTTTCAACATGCTTTATCCTTACTCACACACTTTTTGAGAAATTTTCAAAAAAATTCTAAAACTTCCTAGGATGGTCACCCATCCTAAAATTTGTTCCACGGCCAACACACATAACTATGGAGTTTTTAGGATGGAATCATCAAAAGGATGGTATACCATGTTGATATAAATAGCCTCCGCTCAATTTGAGGTATTACATTCACCCCACTCAAATAATGCAACGTCCTCTTTACACCTCAACCACTAACTATCTTAATATAGTTTATCCCAAGAATCATCCTGCTAGGTAGTTGTTTGGCTCATCTAAGTTCAACTCACAGTCGCGGTTTCACTTTGATACCATTTGTAACACCTTGAGTCAATACAACTATGCAATGGTTACCTTATAGCACTTTCAGATTAATTGGTTGTCCCTATAGATCAACATGAGTCCTTTTAGCGTGCTTTCTCCTCACTCACTAACTTTTTCAGGAATTTTTCAAAAGATTTTCTAAACTTTCCAAGAGAGTCATCCATCCTAAAAATTGATCCACGGCTAGCACACTTAGAGATAGATTTCTTAGGATGGAATCATCAAAAGGATGGTATACCATGTTGATATAAGTCGCTATATCAATACTTATAGCACCCCGCTTAATTTGAGGTATTACATACAAGTGCACTAAAAAATCAATGGGTAAAACCTCACTTCTAAGGTAGTGACCCCTATAGAGAAACCATTCCCAACTTGAGGTCTTTCACTTTATTTATTAATATTTTATATGGTAATCACATCAGTCACATATGACATAGAAAATTTCATTTTCCATACTTAACCATTTTCCTTTTTGTTTTTAATTATTTAGACAGATCCTAATGTCATAGGTCTATGTCAAGCCATGTCAAAGCTAAGGTCTACCAATCAAATGTCTAAGGTCATCGAAGAATTCAATAATTTACATTATTTTAGCATATAGGTAACTTTGCAATTTGGTGATTAACTGTATTTATCACTTTTCAAGCATTTTGTGGGTCGGGACCACTAAAACTCTAATCATGCAACCTTCACATACCACATATTCCATGTATCATATACGTACATATTTAAAGCATAAAACATCATTTAAATAGGCATGTTATCATCATAGTACATGAAGAAAAATAATCTCTAACCTTAGGTCATGCAGATAGGATTTAACTTAAGTAACCCTAAATATGTGCATATGTGTCCAAGTGAATTATCATAACCTTAACATTCATGCATGAGAAATCATCAGGCATTTACCATGGGATTTGAATCATAAATTCATAAGAATAGAAACCCTAGCAAAATCTTAGACTTGTGGAAGTAAAATATTAGACATATTATCATGTATAAATCTTAATTATCAATACTCATGCATATCATCCCTTTAACATATTATAATTTTATCATGCATTCTACAATACTCAAAAAGAATAAGCCTTAGCATGATTCTAGGTTTCAAATTTCCTAGAATGTTCACACATAATTTCTAGCATCCTATGAGTGATTGGATTTACTTAACCCAATCTTATACAAATGAGGTCTTCCCAAAGTTTTCAAGGAAGACCTGAGAATTTAACATTCAAACACATACATATATGAACATATAATATTAAAAAATAATAATCCACAATAACCAAAATAATTAAGGGCTACTAACCAGTGGAATAAGCAAGAAGAAAGCCAAGGGAAAAAAATTTAACACCAAACGAGAGGTTTCGATTTAGAAGAGTGGAAGGTGGCAATGGTGAGAATGGTCGGTGCTCAAGGGACCAAGAAATGGTGAAAATAGATAAAGATAGGGAGGGGAGAAAAACAACAATGGTGCAGGAAAATAAAGAAGGAGAGGTGCAGCACAAGAGGGTTGAAGGAGAGAGAAGTGTTTTAGTAGAAATGGGTGCAGGGAAATGGTGCATATTCGACCAAAATGGCTAAAGGTAGGTGTGTAGTGATATGGTACTCATGGCCAAATGGAAGAGTGAGGTAACACTAGTATTGGGAAGCTAAGGCTAGTGATGGGGAGGTTGAAATGGGGAGGGGTTCTGAAGGTAAGAAAGGAAGGAAAATTTTGCAATGAATAGGGGGTTGTAGGGTGTTTATGCATGGGTGAAGGTGTAGCTTCGGTGATGGTGGTAGGTGGTATTAGGATTTAGCGATTGTGGTTAGTGGTTGGTTAAGGAGGCCAGAAGGGGTTGGCATTGCAAAATAAAAATTAGTGGAGGAAAGGAGCTACGATGACGAGAGAGGAGAAGTTTTGTGCACGAAAGGATGCTCAAGTGAGGTAGAATTTTGTAGAATGGTGAGGGCTTTGGCACAAAACATGAGGGTTTAAGTAAGGGGTTTCATGTAGGAAAAAGTGGAAGAAAACAAGGAGAAAAAAATTTGGGGAGAAAGGCGATATGGAGTAGAGTTTAAGAGTGATGGTTCACATGTAATGTGTTGGAGTAAGGGAGGGTAGGGTGGTGGTTAGGGGAAATAAGGCATAGGTCAAGGATAGGTTAGGGTAAAAATCTAGGTAAAGATTTAGGGTAGAAATATCCAGTAGAATTTAAGGTTGTTGGGTAAGGTTTATTTGACGAAACGGATACCGGTTACGATCAAACGTAGGTTTAAATTTTTATACACATAGTTTAGCATATATTAGCCTAATTAAAGTTTATAACTAATAAGTCATAATAATATTATACATATTGAAAAATATAATTATTATCAAATATCCTAAAATAATTATTACAACTAATATATATAATTACCGGTTATAATTAGTATTTTTTGGAAACAAGGTATTATATTACTACCCCATTAAAAGAGACTTCATCCCCAAAGTCTACAAAATAAAGTTAACTCGCTACAACTTTAGGTGGTCCACAAACAATGGTTCTACAAGCTGGGAATCACTACCCTTTTAAAAGAGAATAAACCTTAATCAAGATACAAATAGCATGCAATGTTACAAAACAATCATCAATTTATCACGCCTATGCATGCATAAATAATGATGAAGTATAGACACTCAAAAGCACAAAAGGTATACCGACAGTTGTGTCCACGAATCCACGAGCCTAAGTGTCACTAATCATATTTAGACTAATGAGCATCATAACTCCTTGGGTACCTCTCCTTGGGTACCTCCAATACCTAAAGTTTGACCTACACTATTCTCCAAGTAGGCATGAAAAGCATGTCCTTTACCCTTGGCACTCACACTCGGGTTGCTATTAGTGGGCACCTAAATCACCAAGGAAGACTATTAATAATAGGTGGTTCTCCCACTTGACCATGCTTACTAAATTAAGTTACAAATCTAGAATAGTAACACTCAAATCCTTTATGGCCCATCTTTCCACACTTCCAGCACTTAATCATTTTATCCTAGCATTCCTTGCTATGGTAGCTCCCTCTACACACCTCATAGTGATAGTGCCTCAAAAGTCGATTATTCCTAAACGATGCTCCGAAAAACTATGAAGATTGACTGCCACTAAGCTAACTCTATTAAACGCTTGATTAAACCCTCTTATCACCTCTATGACAATAAGAATTCTCTGTTGGCCTTTTCCTCCCACTAAGGACCCTCTTTGCTTCCTATATCCTCCCTAGGGAACAAGATATCTTGTATACTATGAGCACATGTGTCATAATTTATCCTCCAAAAAGTTCCTAAGTACATATGTCCAACCCTTGCTCAAAGGAATAACTAAATATCTCCTCACTACAAGTTATCTCTGATGCAAAAGCAACAAGCTTGGAGAACTTACTGATGTAATCCTCAACATAAAGGTTAGTAGAAAACTCAACATGCTTCGCACAATGCACATGTACAGGTTAGTAGCATGCTCTCAAAGTTGTAAAAAATCCTTCCTAAGTGTCTACCAGCTCAACCACTTAGAGCAATCATAAGCCCTAAAAATCTTCACTAACTCCCTAATCCACCTCTCTAAAACTGGTAGATCCTAAACTCCATCAAATATAGGTAGGTGATGAAACCCAACCTCTTTAAGCTAATTCTCAGCTTGAAATGGTGCTAGATGTGACAACTAAGGCTATGGTTGTGGCTTTGGCTCTGTCACTATGATGAGTAACTCTTTCATACATGTTAAGTTCAACATTTGAGATATAGTACTAAAAGAATATAGAATAGTAGGATTACAACCCTAAAGAGCATAAATAAATCCCACCTATAGGAATGATAATCATTCCATGTCATTCAAAGGATGATAATAACATTAACATGATTCACAAGGGTCGCACAACATTATACACATATATTAAGAGAGGTAATGACATTCATACCAGATGGTCAAACAATATTCATGCTTATAATCATTACAACAATAATAGTTAGAACCTCACAATCAAAGGAAATTATATCCACTAGGGTTATGCATACTACAAGGATATATCACTACTCTACTAAGCATTCACATAACATTAACCTTAATCACATAATGACTAATAAAAAACCTTAAAACCTATATCAAATTAATCATCACCATCATAATTCTGAAGGTTCAAATCCATAGCAACATCAAATGCCCAACTATCTCAAATATGGAACAACTCCTTTTGTACTATCATTTACTCTCTCTCTCAAAATCATAAGGAAACCCATCCACTTCATCTGACTCACTCAGATAACTAGGGGCAGTACTCGATGATATTCCCATCATAGCTCTCCATACATCACCGATCATGATCAACTCCAACTTGATTTTTCCCCTCCGCATTAGTATTAAGTGGACACTCCTCTTGCTAACACCACAATCCCTCCTAATCCAGCTCACTCTACTACACCTGTCATCACTGTTGGTGTATCTCTCATGGAGACCTTATGAATTGAACATCATATCATTCATTCAGCTGATTTTGAGGCCACTACCTGCGATGCCATTGATGATCTGCAAGGGCATACATCAATGAATTTTGCTAAGGTCCCATATAATCCTTCATGTCCTCCATGATTATGTCTATTCTTGTTATTTGTATCTTATGCTTTAGATATTTTCTTTAAACTATGTACTTGAGCACTTTCATTGTATATTGTCTATGTTATGTACTAAAGAATTTCACCTACTTAATGAACACTTGAATTTTTTTCTCCACCTCTATGTCATTTATTTGTTGCTTAAGGAATAGTATATGCACAAAATCTTCATTGTTACTTTTATTTCCTTTTAGTCCATGCACTTGTTCAGGGGGACCTCTTCCTCCCTAAAAGGGCAATGTTTTCTTGTCTACAATATTTTTAGGCCCTTTTTGCTCTCAAATTTTACTAATGTCCAAAAGGGGGAGAGAACCTGAGAGTCTCAAATTCAAAGTATAAATCGGTAAATGTAAAACTATCATTTTCACTCATTACTCGTTCACATTTATAATTATGCACTTTTTGTTTGTCATCATCAAAAAGGGGGAGATTTTTAACCTCAAAAGTTAAGCAATATCATTATACTTCTTTTGATGATAAAAAATTGATTTCAATATCTAATGTATTTGCTTAAGTGTGCATATTCAAAAAATCAATGCATACAAATGGAACCAAGACATGAAGCTAAGCATTTGGTATGTCTTAGGTATACTATAAAGATTTAAGTTGACCAAAGGTCACATTTCAAACAAAAGCTCTTTAAAACTCTTTATTGAAAAATACTTGACATGATTTCATATTATACATCTTTTACAAGTATTTTCCAAACAAATTGATTGGTTTCAATCAAAACCAGTCGACTAGTCTTCAAATCAATCAGCTGGATCAGTTTAAACATATCTATTAGTTGTGTTAAAACTCAAACAGGTTGGCTGGTGTATAAAATAAATCAACTAGTTTCCTCAGACCAATCGATTGGTTCATAAACTAATCGCCTGGTTTGACAACCAGTCCATGGGTTTCAATCTTAGAGAAACCTAGTTTGTCTCTATTTAAACACATCGGCTGGTTCTGGCAAACCGATTGATTAGTTAATAAACTGATCAACTAGCTTGACCAACTAGTCCATGGGTTTCAATTTTGCTGAAATTTAGTTCGTCTCTATTTAAATATATCAACTATTTCAGGCAAACCAATTAACTAGTTTAGCTAAACCGATTGCCTAATTTAACCAATCAATCCATGGATTTTAATTTTGTAGAAACCCAATTAATCTCTTTTTAAACACATCTACTGGTTAAAGAAAAACAGATCAACTGGTTTAACCCAAATGATCAACTCGTTTGACCAACTAGTCCATGGGTCTCAATCTTACAGAAAGCCAGTTCCTCTCTATATCTTATATTTGGTGAGAAATAGTTGTACTCACAACCTCCTCTCAAAAATAATCAAAGGGGTTAGTGAATGTTACCTATCATTCTTGAGAGATTCATTTAGTGAATCTAGAGAAGATAAATAGGTAAAATTGTAAATCATCTTGTGAGAGGATAATTGATATTGTAAGGCTCATAAACTAAGAGATGAGTGATTATCAATAAAACACGTCACTATTACAAAAATTCAAAAGGGAGAACCTTTTGGTAGTGGATGTAAAGAGTAATTCACTCTTAAACCACTTTACATTGTGTGTAAATTTTTAATTAGTCATTCTCATTCCATAAGACCCTATTCACCCCCCTCTAGGGTATTTTCATAATTCCAAGTAGTAAGACCAATAAAAAGATATCCCCTATCTCATAATCTTGATATGACTAAACAAGGTTTCAAAAGACTTTGTAAATAGAATCTTTCAAAAACATAAGAGATAATTTTAAAACAAAAGCTCTGAAACCAACTTATAACACCCCTATTTTACCAACTAATTTTTTTGGAGGTTTCAATTACTAAATTACTAGGTTTTACTACCAAACTTAGCATAATTTTTGCTCTCTTGCCTTTTTTTTTTCACGAAGTACTAAGGCTAAAATAAAACATAACTAGAGTAAATCAGTGGAATTAAAAACAATACATAATAAAGCTACGAATAAATGCCATAATACAATAGTATAACCAACATATAGTGAAGGATATAAGAGTCTAAAGGAAAATCAAACATGATAAAAACCAGCACCTAAAGGTACAAATCTAGTTTACCCTAGCTCTTAGACCTAAAGGCCCATTTTGAAAATGAAATATCTTCCCAAGCACTCCACTTGTTCTACAAGTGATTATAAGCTTCATGACATTCCATTGCCCTCACATAGTCATCTATATAAATAGTATAAATAAAAATTCCTCAAAGTGAGTAAACCACAATACCTCACAAGAGGCAAAATACCCACATTTCACATATTCACACAAAAAAATCAAAAAGCATACATAAGAACAAGGCATGAACCATATAAACAATATTCATGAAGAAGCATATATCAATATCCAAGTCTCAACTCAACATTAAAACATACCAAACCACTTCTCATCATTTCAAAGTGAAAAGTTATATTTGATTAGTTAAATACACTCCAATCATAGTGTTAGGGAAATAAGGCAACTACAAAAATAAAAATCTAGAACAATACTAGGGTAGGGCACTAGGTGTCTACCAAACTAAAAATCGAAGACAATACTAAGGTAGGGCACTGAGGCAACTACCAAACTAATAATAAGCAACTACCTAACTAATAATCCATTCCTTTCATTTTATTACACAACAATCATTGCCATCTTTTTTACTACCTTACTCAAGAGGGATACAAATAAACCCAGGGACATAGCAGTACATCTGATCATATTAGTATCCAAAATAAATGCAATACCCTTACATTATCATAACAATACATGCAAGAGAATAATCACTTATCCTAGGTCATGCGAATAGGATTTATCATACTGTAACCCTAAATATGTGCATATGCATCCATATGAATTATCGTAACCCTAACTTCCATGCATGAGAAATCATGAGGTATTTACCATGGGAGTTTAATCATAACTTGATAAGAACGGAAACCATAGCAAAATCTTAGCCATGTATATGTAAAACATTTTACATATTAATATGCATACAACTTAATTATCAATAATTATGCGTATCATCCCTTCGGTATAGTATCATTTTATCATACATGTTACAATACTTGAAAAGCATAAACCCTAGCATGGTTATAGGTCTAAAATTTCTTATCATTCTAGGACATAATTTTAATTTTCTTATGAGTGATTGAATTTACCTAACTCGGGCTTATACAAAAGAGGTCTTCTCCAAAGCTCTCAAGGAATACCTGAGAATTCAACATCTAAACACATACATATATTAGCATATAATATTACACAATAATAATACATAATTATTAAAATAATTAACGGCTAATAACCGATGGAATAAGCAAGAGGAAAGCCAAGGCAAAAAAAACTTAACACCAAAAGAGAGTTTTCAGTCGAGAAGAGTGGAGGGTGGCAACGATGAGAATGGATAGTGCTCAAAGGACCAAGAAACAGTGAAAATAAATGAATATAGGGAGGGGAGAATGGAAAAAATTAAGCAGTAAAAGGGAGAAGGGGAGGTGCAGCTCAAAGCGTTGGAGGGGAGTTATTTTGGTAGAAATGGGCGTAGGGAAATGATGGAGCTTTATCCAAAATGGCTGAAGGTAGGTGTATAGTGATATGGTGGTTATGGGAAAATGGAAGAGTGAGGGAGAAATAGTATTGGACAAAGGGAAAGGTGGAGAAACTTAAGCTAAAATTGGTTGTGGGGAGGTTGACATGATGAGGGATGCCAAGGATAAGAAAGAAAGGAAACATTTATAATGAAAAGGCAAGTTATGGGGTATTTATGCCTAGGTGAAGGTATATCTTCGGTGATGGTGGTTGGTGGAGGGTATAGGGATTGGCGATTATGGTAGGTGGTTAGTTAAGGAGGCCGATAGGGGTTGGTGTTGTAGAATCAAAATCTTTGGAGGAAAATAGCTATAATGGGGAAAAAGGAGAAGATTTTTATGTGAAAGGAAGCTCGGGGGAGGTAGAATTTTTTAGGATGGTGAGGGATTTTGGAATAACACAAGAGGGTATAAGTAGTGAGTTGCGTGTAAGAAAACGAGGAAGAAAACTAGGAGAGAAAAAGATGGGGAAATGGAGGTATATTGTAGAATGATGTAGTGATGGTTCATAGGTAATGTGTTAGGGTAAGGAGAGTAAGGTGATGGTTAGGGGGAAAATATAGATTATGCCAGGGATAGATTAGTGTAAAAATCTAAGTAAATATTTAGGCTAAAAATATCCAATTGAATTTAAGGTTACCCACCTAGGTTTATTTGATGAAACCGATACCTTTTTACGACCCAACCTAGGTTTAAATATTAATACACACCCTCTAGCATATTTTAACCTAATTAGATTTTATAACTAATAAGTCCTAATAAGATTACATATTAACAAGTATATATATAATCAAATATCCTAAATTAATTATTATAACTAATACACATAATTTCTAGTTATAATTAAGATTTTCTATAAAAGAGATATTATAACAAGTGCCTTCTGCTGCTACTTCACTGGCTTATAGATTTGTTGCTAATAAGTTTGCTACTGAGATATAATTGGTCCCCTCTAATGATACTAATCACACTATAGCTAGATCTTACCCCTCTACTGAGGATGGCACTCAAATGATCACTAGCCCAACTTACCATACATCATGCACTAAACGAGAGTGTCCCAACAATTTCATCACAGATGATCCTTACTGCAAAAATGAGAGATGAAGCACATCAATGGTCCCATTAGTCTTCTTTCTCTACCCGTATGACCCTTGTGCTAGTAAATTGGAGGTCCAGCACCCCAAAACTAAATCCAAAATCCTAAACCTTATGTTTCCATCTTCCTTTTCTCTAGAATGGAAGCCTACTCCTGAACCATCATAGCAACAACACATGCCCACTCATACAACGTGGTCAAGTCATAGAAATCCATGACCTCCATCATCCTTTGGATGTTGAAATTAAACCCTTGTTCGAACTAGTTGACCTCTATTGACTTACTAGCCCTTATGCTTAGAGCGAAAATCAATAGCTTTGTGAACTATACATAGTACTGCCTCACTATCATAATCCCCTAAATCAATACATAAACTCCTTAAGCTTATCCTTTTTAAGATTCTTTGAATAAAACTTGGTGTAAATAACCATCTTGAAGTCCTCTAAGGACATTGGTGGACATCCCTATGTATGATGACATATCCATGAGGTATCTGTGGTTCCCTAAAGAAAAAAGGCGGTTATGCTCACTTTTTGAGTAGGTGGATAATTGAATTCCTGGTATGTGTTTTCCATATCTTAGATTCATCCTTCTAAGATGACCATATCCTCCTTACAATCATAGATCAATAAGTGTTATCTAGTAAGCCTCTAAATTCAATCCACGTCGATACCCTATTGTGGGTAATGTGGAGGTGACAGTAGTAGTTAAGGTTGAGGTGGGGTGGAGGATGCCTGACAAACTTGATGAAGACATCAAAAGCCTCCTCAAAATGATCAATGCAACTATTTATAGCTATGGCAATCTAACATCAAGACAAAAAAATGTTAGGATAAAAATTCCTATCATACTAACATATTATACATAAGCACATTTAAATGTCGCCTAAGCTACCCGTTCTTGATTCCTCACAAGTTAATATGAGTTTTTGAAGAATCTAGTTTTTCAAAATATGAAATAAACTGATAAATTTAGAAAAACCAAAGGTCTAATATCAACTTGTAACACCCCAAAATTTACTACTAATTTTTTTATCGGAAACCTATTAGCAATTTAGTTAGGAGTTATTGGAAACATAAGTCTGACTTACCATACCATCCTTACATCAAATATAAGTAAAAATAATTAAGACTTAAAAATTATTAAACAAAGAATAAAAGAACTTCCATAAACATAAATAAAAGTTTGGAGATTAACTCCGACTACAATATTGAAATACATCAAAAGGGATCACATAGAAGCGAGAGTTTAAAAAGTTATTTGGGTAAAAGCTAACTGCTAGATATCATACCTCTATGCCCAATATTGGGCATAAGAATCACTCAACCACACATAAAGTATCATATGTATAAAAATTATCCAAAGAGTCTTCATCAACCTACCCAAAAAAATATGGATTGTCTACTCGTGAGAATGAGCAGCACCCATGAAAAGGATAATTAGTATGCTATGTACTAAGTAAGGTAACTATATAGGTGAAGTAAGGGTGCAAAAGAGAATAATCATACATGCGAGTTAACCATAAGCAATGCAAGGTAAAAACTGATTCTATAACTCATTATTAGAAGTAAACAAGATCCATACTTTTATTTAAATTGAGTTAAGGGACCCCACTATTCTTTATTTGGTGGAATAGAGTAAAACACCTTTAAAGTAAGAACATACCAGAGCCACTATTATCTTCTGGTGGAACATATACAAGGGAAACACACTCTAGGCTACTATTTTTAAATTGGTAGAACTATAAGCATCATATCTCAGGGCACACCCAATCCACTATTATCATCTAGTAAAATAGACATAATACCTTGATCCTAACTTATGTAATCTTTCACTTTAAATAGTTAATATTTTATTCATTAGTTTCTCATCTCAAAATCACATTCACATTCACGTTGAGTTTAGGGGCCACTATCCTTAATCTGGTGGAATAGACTAATGCACCTCTTAAGGAAGAATACTCTTGAACCACTATTATTGTTTGATAGAATGGAACAAAAATACCTCGGGCTAACTCATGTGATATTTCACTATAAGTAATTGTTGCTTATTCATAGTTGCTTATATCAATACCATTATGTATGACTTAAGTAGACACATACAACATATTATTAAAACATGTAAAGCACAACCACATAGTTTTCAGGGCATTCCCTCAAGGAAAAGGTCTGTATTTCCCTTATGAAACCCAAAATTTCATTTTAAACCCTTATTAACCAAACTGGCCTCCCAAAAACCTTAAAAATATTATATTAGGTAAATTGTATCTTACTTAATCATCATTTAATCACATCACTTACGAAATAATTGATAAAGCCCGCAAAACTTATAAGATAAAATGCCCTGAAATTTTATAATTTTAAAGATTATATTTAAATAAGGTTTTATTTGAAAATTTAATGTAATAAATTAATTTTACTAAAATAAAAGGAAATTTATTAGGAAAAATTAATAAGAAATTTTTATAAATATGTTAAGTAAATGATTTGGGTACATTATCTAATTAAAGATTTTAATTTGGGAATTTATTGAAATAAATTATTTTATTTAAATTAAGAAAGAGAAAATAGTTTCAAATTAATATGAATTTTATAAATAATTTTATTTGAGAAAATTAGAGTACTTTGATAATTAAAATGGAAATTATGAAAAATTCTTTAAAAATCCTATTTTAGCCTAAAAAGGGATTTAAAAATTATTTTATTTAAATATTATTAATTCTTAATATCCTAAATATTCAAATTAATTTAATTGGCCCTAACCTAATTATTTTTCTTTTCCTTTTTCTTTCTCCTTTTTTCTTCCTTTTTCTTTCTTTTTCTTTTTTTTTCTTCTTACCTCCCCGGTTTGGGCCTAGCGCGTCCCACTCTCCTCCTTTCCTTTTCTTCTCCTGCCGCGGCCCACACCCCTTTGCTCCTTTTATTTTTCTCGGCAGCCAGCGCGCCGAGTTTTGCCTCTTTCTTCACCAAAACGCATCGTTGCATTTAAAAACAAATTAGCCATGGCCAGCCCGCGCAGCCTCCCGTTCATGGCACCCTTCCACACCGCGTTTTGACTTCTTCTTCCCCTGAACGTAGAGCTTCATTTAAACTCCTCCCCTCCTCGCGCCCGACTGCCCGATCCCCTTCTTTTCTGTTCCTTCTTTTCTCCACTGAACCGCCAGTTCACCCACCCCATTGTCTTCTTCCTCTTCTTCCCCAACGCCATAACTGCAACCTTCCCACCTCCCCCGAAAATGGCGCCGCCGGCCACACTTGTCATTACCGACATTTCTCCCACCTATTCTTTTCCCCTTGACCCATACTTCAATTTGAAATGCCCCACTCTCCTTTTCTTCCTCACATTTGTCCTCATTTCCCTTGCGAAGGTCAGGCAAAATTTTAAATTTGTGCCGCCAGATCAACGGCATAAACAACCCATTTTCCCACCAAATTTGATCTTTTGGTAACCTCCAACACTCGATCCTAACCTCCACCACTATAAATACCCCTCGTATGGCCTGGTTTTGAGATTTCTTTCCCCGAAACCCTAAGCACCAATCTATGTGCCACCGCCCCATTAGACACGCTTTCCTCCGCCGTTAGCCAACCTCACCGCCTCTTCTTCCTCCCAAACTCTTCCCTGCAACGCCCTCTAGTTAATGAAACCATTCACATCCTTCGCTTCTCCTTGCACAAGCCTCCATAACCGTGA
This sequence comes from Tamarix chinensis, assembly GCA_030549775.1. Taxonomy (NCBI): domain Eukaryota; kingdom Viridiplantae; phylum Streptophyta; class Magnoliopsida; order Caryophyllales; family Tamaricaceae; genus Tamarix; species Tamarix chinensis. The sequence goes on along the minus strand of CM060172.1, from coordinate 16,582,738 downwards.
AAAGTTTGCTAGTTCTCTCGCCAGAACTTTTACCCCAAAACCTTAAACCACCATCTGCCACTTCTACCACCCTCTAAACCACCCAATACCTCCTGTTAAGTCTTCTCCACCGACCCATAAACTTATTTATTTTTCTCCTTCCCCTTCCCTCTTTTTCTTCATTTTCACCCCTCTTAGATCACTTTTCCGGCCACCTCCGGGAACCACCATTGGTGCCACCCATCCCCTCCGACTCAAGGTGAAATCCTAGACCTTTTCAACACTTCCTTTTGATTTATCAATAATTATTCTGCTTTTATCCTAATATTTAATGTTAAGTCAATCTTAATTATTATTATTTTTTTATCAACTGTATCCTAATTGCTAAATTTTGTTGACAGATTTGGGAGTTTCCTTGAATTAGATAAATTATTATTCTTGAATTTTGGTTATTTAATGAAATTATTACATGTTTACTATTATTACTAATAATATTATTAATATTATTATTAGTTTAATTATTTATTTAATATTGTAATTATTTCAAGAGGGGTAGAAACCTAAAATTTTAATTAAGTCTTGCACCTTTGCTCTTTATTACTATTATTAACATTTTTAACATTATTAATAATTATATTATTATTATTATTATTATTATTATTATTATTATTATTAGCTTTATTAAATTTTATATTATAAGTATATATATAATATTAATATCATTATTACATTTTCAAATAGTATTATTATTAAATGGGGTGGTTTTGAAAGCCACCTTGTAATTTTAAGATTTATGGTATTATTAATATTAATATTCTACTAATAAGAGTATTATTAATAATGTTTTACCTTTATTATTATTTTTACTATTACTAATACTATTTTGGTGAAGGGTAGAAACCTTTATATTACCACCCTTTTTGAATGAAAATAGTAATGTATTTGTATTTTTAAGTAATATTTTATATAGTTAATTATTGTGTAATATTATTTTAATTAAAAACCAAATCTTAGAATAAGTTAGAGAATAATAAAATTTTATAAGGGAGCCTAATTCTAGTATACTTTTATATAATAGGTGAACTCAGTCAAACCCCTCAAGTGGAATAGGAGTGTGCACCAAGACTAGTGTCGTTTTAGGTAAGGGTTTACTAAGGCCATTTATGTGTTTGTATGCACTATGTGTTTCATATGCCATGTATTCTATGTTTATTATTATTAATTATTTCGTATGTGGCATGATTATAGACTTGAAGTATGTTAGTGTGAATAAACTGTGGCATGAGAATTTTGCGTATGATTATATCATTATTGTATGATATAGCCTTAAGACATGCATGTTAGGGTTGTAAAATCACGATGGGAAGTGTAACAATGTAGTATTAGGGTTGTGCATGAAATGGCTTGGTTTTAGGGTTGTGCATGAAATGGCATGGTGTTAGGTTTTGCATGACATGGCATGATATTAGGGTTTGCATGAAATGGCATGATGTTAGGGTTTTGCATGAAATGGCATGGTGCTAGGGTTTTCATGGAATGGAATGGAGTTAGGATTTGCATGAAATGGCATGATGTTAGGGTTTGCATGGAAGCATGTCTACGTGGAGTTAGGGTTGCTTATGAATTAGGGTTTGCATGGAAGTGTGGTATACGTGGAGCTAGGGTTTGCATATGAATTGGAGTTGCATGGAAGTGTGGTACGTGGAGTTAGGGTTTGCATGTGGATTAGGATTGCATGGAAGTATGTCTACGTGGAGTTAGGGTTTGCATGGAAGTGTGGTACATGGAGATTGGGTTTGCATGGGAGCTAGGGTTGCATGAAAGTGTGGCTTACGATGAGTTAGGGTGTGCATGGGAGATAGGGTTTGCATGAAAGTGTGGCTTACGATGAGTCAGGGTTTGCATGGGAGCTAGGGTTTGCATAGAAGTAAGGTACATGTAGTTAGGATTCACATGGGAGCTAGGGTTGCATGGAGTTAGTCATACATGCCTGGGCAAATGTTTATAAATGATAAATGTTTTTGAATAAAATATTTAAGACACTAATATCTTAAAGTGGAAGATATTGAGACGAGATCAGCCGATCCACCGGTTAGGAATAGTGGTTAGGGTTTTTACCCTATGTGTGATCGATCCACCGCTAATAACAGTGGTTAGGACATGAGGTCCTATATGTGACCGGCCCATCGGTTATAATAGTGGGGGATCCCGAGCTCAATAAAGACAAACCAGATCATCAATGCTATTAAAAGATACTAATTACTTACAGTGGAACACCATGCGAGCAGGAACCAAGCCGATCCACCAGTCAGGAATAGTGGTTAGGGTTTTACCCTATATGTGACCCATCCACCGGTAATAATAGTGCTTAGGGAATGATGCTCTATATGTGACCGGCCCACCGGTTATAATAGTGGGGTATTCCTGTTTTTGCATGGATCTGATAAAAGGCATGGTGTGTATCGACTTTTAATAAAAGAAAGATTAAATGATTAATCCGGACCTTTTTGGGCCTTATGTGTGGACTTGTTGATTATAAGTCATGGATATCACTTTATCCTTCTATGTATCATATGTATGGGTTGTAATTGTATGTGATCATTATCCTGCATGAATTAATGTGCTATATGCCGGCCTTAGTACTCGGTTACCTTACTCAGTACGTAGCGTACTGATCACCCGTTTCATGGGTGCTGCTCATTCCCACGAGCAAAAGGCCTGTCTGATCTGTTGCAGTTAGGAGATACTTACTTTGATGCTATCGATGTCTATGAGATATCAAGAGGGGTAGAGTGATAGCTGGGCTTAATCAATCTCTAGAGTGATGTGGCCATTATCCTTTTTAAATTTATGATTCATGTTATCTTTTATTATGTTTAAGTTGCAGAAATAATTTTATTAATATTGTTTAGTTATTATTTGAAAAACAATAGTTGGTATTTCGAATTATGTAAGACTTGCGTGTACTCTGATTCTCGTTTATTTTTATAAATTTGAATTTGTATGGTATTACTGATAGTGTTTTCTTAGCCTTAGCACTTGGTACCAGAACGGTAGGAGTGACCCGGTCTGGTACTAAATATGGCGGTAACATCCCTAGAAATTTACGATTTTAGTTTATGAGTATTGCTTTAAAAAAATGTGTAAATTTTGGGGGTGTTACAATCATGCCATGACTATTTTCCATATTAATGCCCTTGCGATAGTTAAAATACTCATATATTCCCAAAGATCTTATGAATCACAATATACATAAATGTATACTTTCACAATTTTCTCAATTTCAAGATATCATATGATAGCATTATCATAATCAACACTATCCATATAACGTTACCAAATAAGATATTACATAAAAATACATGTTAGACATGTAAGCCCTAACTATAACATGTATCCTTACTAAAAAGGATACCGATCTCTAAGCAAGTAGGCCTAACTTGTTTCCTTTGAGATCACAAAAAAGTCACCTATAAAATAAGAATAATATAATATTAGAACTTAAGAATAAAACTTAGGAAAAATTTAAGGTAAAAGAGGGTGGGAATGGGGCTAATGGAAACAAGTGGAGAAGCATGGGCTGTATAGGAGTATGGTGGTGCTAGAGTGGATCATGGGTTGTGCTAGGAGGGAGCAATAACCTTGCCAATTTGAAACATCAAAGGTTCATGGGCAAAGCATATACCACATGCAAAGGTTAAAAGGGAAAAATGTGCATAGGTGAGAAGAAAAGGCATAAAAGGGCTATGTGCAAAGCCGTACATAGGTTGTGTGAAAGAGGTATGACTAAGGAATAATACCCCAAAATTCAATGGATCATTATATAGATATTTATGGATACTTATGTCACATGGTAAACCACATTTTTTATGATTCTATCCTAATAACTCCATAGTTAAGTGTGCTTGCCGTGGAACAATTTTAAGTTGGGTGAATCTCCTAGGAAGTTTTAAATTTTTTTTTTTGAAAATTTATTAGGAAGCCTTGAGTGAGGATAAAGAATACTAAAATGACTTATGTTGATTTATAGTATCAATCGATCAATCCAAAAGCATTCAGGGTAACCTCCACATGGTCGTATTAACTTCAGGTGTCACAAATAGTTTTAGAGTAAAACTATAACTCTGAGCTAAACTTAGATGAGTCAATTAGTTGCCTAGTAGGACGATTCTTAAGATAAATTATTTTAAAATAGCTAATGGTTGGAGTGCAATGAGGACGTTGTGATATTTGAGTGGGGGTGAATGTAATACCCTAAAATTTAGTGGAGTGCTATAATAATTGTCAACACGGTATACCTCACTTTTAATGATTCTATTCTAATAACTTCACAACTAAGTGTACTTGTTGTAGAGTAATTTTAAGATAGGTGAATCTCTTATAAATTTTTGAAAATTATATAAATATTTCTCAAGAAGCCCATAAGTAAGAACATATAGTGCATTGAAAAGACTTGTGTTGATCTGTGGGGCTCTTCAATCAATCCAAAAGTACTCTAAGATAGATCCCAAGTGGTTGTATCGACTTGGGTTGTTACATAAGACATGAAAGGGTGCATGGTCATACATCTCAAAAAAAAAATAGGGCATAATGGGTAGAGGGAGAAGAAATGGAGTGAGATGATGATAGTTGGGTGATGATGAGGGAAATAATGGGGAGGTAATGGTGGTTAGTTTCCGAAGAAAAACAGTGGTGGTTTATGGTGGCAAGTGATGTTGATGATGAATGGCAACGATGCATAAGGTAGGAAAAAAGATGAAGCTTAGGTTGGGGCTCTTCATAGTAATGGAGGGAGTGAGTGAGTTAGTTGGGCATTAAATGATGCACATAAAACTTATAGGGATATATAGAGGGGTGTGTGTGTGTGTGTGTGTGTGTGTAGTTGTGTGCATGGTGTGGAACGACATAGAAGGTAAGGTAGGCAGCACACGTATAGGTTGGGGGAGCATGATCGGGTAAAATGTTGGGCACAATTTTCAATTGGACATACCCCATGGATTGATGGAGGGGATGTTAAACTCAAACATTAGTGAGTTATAGGGGCAAAGAAGAAGAACACTCAAGGGAGAAAAGGATGAAGAATAATCAGGTAAGAGAAAAAAGAAAAGGAAAACAGAAAGGAGAAAGAAAATGGGGAAAGGAGATAAGTGTGGGATTATAGTTAGGATTAGGTAGAAAAATTAATCAAAAAATTAGGTAAGATTAAAATATTGGTCATCCAAGCTTAAGATTAGGATAAGGTATAAATTACTTAGAATAATAATTAGAATTTGATTAAACTGTTAATTATTTGTGATTAGGATTAGATAATGTTCAGTATATTATACTTAGATACAAGCTAGCTTGGCCTAAACTCAATTTGACCCTACCTAACAAATTAATCTGATATAGTCCAGATCTGCAATGGCCTGTATCCAACCAAAATAATAAAATGACTTAACCGAGCCCACAATTGACCTATAAAGAAAAATAACTCACAAGTAACTTAGCCCGAAAATGACTTGACTCGCTATAATCTAACCTACCCAACCTACTTGCCACCTCTACATATATGTATCACCAAAAGTCTTAACATTTTTATTTTATTTTATTTGGCAAAAATCTCTCATAATTTAGAAGACCATCCAAAATTTAGCTTTCATTCCTTCTCCCCCCCCTTTTATGGGTTTATTGATAAGAATTTTGTAGTGCCAAGCCTAAAAATATATAGAAGATATTATTACATTCCTTCTTTAGAAAATCCTTTTTCTCATTACCTATATTTAATTAAATCCTTTTTTATTACCTAAATTTAATTATAATAGCTATTGATTTGAAAAAAAAATGTTGTTGTTAATGGTTGTGTTTGATTATTTTTTACTATTTAAAAATTAGATGTATAAATATGATGTAAATTATACATAGTTACGGTTGAAAAGAAGTATTCGATAGCTGAATCATATCTTAATAACAAGGAAAAGTTTGGATTATATTATATTACTAATATAAATTCCTTAGCAAATTAAAATATTGTAGTAATTTTGTTAGATAAAAGGTATTGTACAAGTAAATAGCCAAAAGAAAATTATTTTAAATAGGGAAATAAGTCACATAAAATCTTAAAATAAACTTGGCAGCCATACTAAAAGTATATTAATACTATATTTGATCCTTGTTAAATAAAGGGACGTATAGTGATTAATCTTATTTATACAGTGTCCAAAAGAATATGATTATCTAATATGATACGTATCTTAAACAAGTTGCAATAGTATAATTATTTATATTATTAGTATACTAATGTTGATGATTAATATCATTATTTAATATTAAAATACACATTTAAAAGAGTGGTGTCATTGATATGCTACAATAATATTGCCGTTTAATATCAATGCTATCTAAGTTATCATAACTATATACTCGTAACTATATAGTGTCATTGTATAATATCAATAATATAACTTTATACATTAATAGTACATCAATTGAATATTAATTATTTTATGACGAATATTAATCTTATTCTTTCCTAATTTTACAGGTTACCTATAGTAATCATAGAAACAATATTTTTCTAATATAATATTTATGATTATTCAAATAATATAGAGTTATTTTTATTAATTAATTAATGTAAAATTTGACATATTATAACTAAAATGTAAGAATATTCATTGCATGTCCAAAAAATGACCTGAAATAATCTTTGAAAAGAGTTTAAAGCATTAATGGGACAGTGGATTAAAAACCGACCTAGTTTATAATTTTCTATAATAATAATCGAGAAATCATCCTATCACGAAATGACCCTCAATGCGGCCACTCTACACACTTTTACGTCAACGGAGGGAGACATAGCTTAATACCTACTTAATTTTTAAGCATAAATTAGGGATGGAGGAAAAAAATAATGATTTTCAACGACCCAGTAATTGCTAATGTCTTTCCATGCCCCTGTTGATTCCCACAACTAAATAAGAATAATCAAAGTGACGGGTTCATAAAATTCCTCTAAAATGGCAGACAAAATTAAAGTTATACCAATTAGCCAACATTTGAGTGAAATCAAATTATATTATAATCCTGGTATTCTACCGTTTCCAATGTGTAAGTTATTAGTGGAGGGGCCATAACTATGATTATCCTCATTATGTACGTCGATGGTGTTGTGTATTCACGTGTCTTCATGGTGGCATGTTTCTTGGGTCAATATCAGATAGATGCATTCATGAAAAGAATATTTATTATTTTGAATATCTTATAAAAATATTTGAATTAAATTATAAATAATTTATGATTCTTGAAAATTTTAAATAATTTATAAATAAAAAATATTAGATAAAAAAAAGTATTCAATCAAAAGATGATAAACGATTCAATTTAAATTAATTTGATCTGAATCTTTAAAGATATTATATTTGATTATTAATTCTATATTTATAATAATAATTAAATATTTAATAAAAATGTTAATTAAAGAAATAAAATTTGCTAACAATACTTTACTATGAGATTTTATTGTATTTGTATTTGTTGAATTAGTTCATCGGATATCAAATTAGATGAATAAACCTCCTATTAGAGTTTTTCGGCCCTTGCTTGAGTTTTGATGCATCTACTGTACTAGGCTACTAGCTATGATTCTTTGGTGCTAAAATTTTGTTAGTTGAGCGAGAGTTTCGCGTTTCTTGAATATTTCCCTCTTATGTGCATCTTCGGTTCTTTAAAGTACTCCAAAAATCCCTATTTCCTTATTTTTTCCATTCTTACATCAGTTCCATTTCTTTGATATAATTCCATGCTAGAAAAGTGGTTTGTTACGGGGGGTGTAAACACGGCTACCTAATAAAAACAGATAGAAATCGAAGATAATTTCCAACCCAGGTGACCCAATTAAACAGAATGGATCTTAAGAGAAGAAAATAAATGTCGAATACACAAAGACCACAGGAAGAAGGAAAGGAAAATTCTGAAATTGATAGCCTGCTATTCATTTTCCACAGTCAGTTACATATACCCGACTCCACACTAGCTAACAAAATTCGTTGCTAAATCCACAAGGGAAAAATCAGCTAAGCAGGGGCATACAATAAGAAAGCAAAAACAAAAGGGGGTATGGGCTATGGCTATGGGCTATGGCTATGGGCTGCAATTGGCTACTGCATTGGGCCAGCGGCTGCATCAATACTCCTCCCACGGAAAGACCCTTGTCCTCAAGGGTTGAAGTCAAGAAATTTGGCCCTGAGATCCTCATAAAATTCCCAGGTAGCATCGTCGATAGTGCCATTAGTCCACTTGACAAGAACTTGTGTAGCTGCAACATTCCCGCGCTTGATGAACCGCCTATCCAGAATTGCCTCAGGTTCATACAGAAGGTCAGTAGTGGTGTGGTAAGTAGGCATGGAAGGTTGCACCTTGTTGTGTCCATGCTTCCTTTTGAGCAGAGAAACATGGAAAATAGGATGAACAGCAGCATGAGGGGGAAGGGAAAGTTTGTAGGCCACTGGACCTACTTTGTCCACCACCTGATATGGACCATAATACCTTGGAGAGAGCTTGTGAACAGCACGATGAGCCAAGGAGTGTTGTCTGTAGGGATGTAACTTCACATATACCCAATCCCCTATGTTGAAAACCCGCTCTGAACGGTACTTATCAGCTTGTTGCTTCATTCTACCTTGAGCCTTAGTAAGGTGTGCCTTGAGGATCTGAAGTGCATTTTCCCGAGCTGTGAGAGATCTATCAACAGCAGCAACTACAGAATCCCTAGGAAAATAAGGCAAATGGATGGGCGGGGGCTGACCATATAAGATCTCATAGGGTGTGGTATTGGCTGCAGTATGAAAAGTTGAGTTATACCAATACTCTGCCAGAGGAAGCCACCTACTCCATTCGTTTGGAAAATCCCCTGTCATGCACCTCAAGTAATTTTCGAGGCACCGATTCAGCACCTCTACTTGACCATCTGTTTGAGGATGGTAGGAAGATGAAAGTTGTATCTGCACACCCTGCTGTTTAAACAACTCCTGCCAGAAGGTACTAACAAATATAGGGTCTCTATCACTAGTGATACTTTGGGGCAAGCCATGTAACCTGTATACCATGTCAATAAACTTCTCTGCCACATCAGCTGCGGTATATGGGTGACTTAAAGCAATGAAGTGAGCATACTTGCTGAGTCGATCAATAACGACCATGATAACATTCTTGCCATAGGACTTGGGCAACCCTTCTATAAAATCCATATTGATATCCGCCCATACCACAGTAGGAATGGGAAGTGGCTGCAATAAGCCTGGCTAGGCCTGCGTGTCATATTTTTTTTTTGACAAACATCACAAGCCCTAACATATTCCCTAACATCCTTCTTCATTCCCTTCCAATACAATAGAGAGGCCAACCTCTTGTAAGTAGCAAACACTCCTGAATGCCCCCCTGCTGGTGTATCATGATATAACTTTATCAGCTTCTGTCTTAACTCAACTCTTCTTCCCACCACTAACTTCCCTTGTCTTCTCTGCAGCTGTTGGGTATACGTGTATTTAGGATGAATTGAAGAATTATGTCGTAACTCTTCAATTAATTCCTTCAAGTGTGAATCATGCACCCAGCTGTCCTTGATTTCATTCAGCAGAGTTTGGTGAATAACTGATAGTGTTATTGCAAGAAGTTCAGGCCCCTGGGCTCTAGATAATACATCTGCCACTACATTCTCGCGCCCCTTCTTATAGGTGATTTCATAGTCAAAAGGCATGAGTTTAGCTAACCACATCTACTGGAAAGGAGTGGTTATCTTTTGGTCTAATAGATACTTCAGGGGTTGGTGATCCGTTCTTATCTTAAAGTGCCTTCCTGTCAAGTAATGCACCCACTTTTCAATTGCAAATAGAATCGCCAACATTTCTTTCTCATAAACTGAAAGGCTCTGATGCTTAGGTGAGAAAGTTTTACTAATATAAGCAAGAGGGTGGCCTTCTTGGATGAGTACAGCGCCCATACCCACAGAAGAAGCGTCGGTCTCAATCACAAACTCTTTTGAAAAGTCTGGCAACCTCAACACCGGGGCATTAGTCAATGCCCTCTTTAGCAAATCAAAAGCCTCCCTTGCTTCCTCAGACCACGTGAAATTATTTTTCTTAAGCATCTCGGTTAATGGCTTACTAATCAGACCATAATCCTTGACAAACCTTCTGTAATAGCCCACTAGACCTAAGAAACCCCGAAGCTGTGTCAGATCTGCAGGTAAAGGCCAAGCTTTCACTGCCTTAATTTTCTCAGGATCAGTGGCCACACCGTGAACAGATATCACATGCCCCAAATATTCAAGACTTTCAGCACCAAACATGCACTTGCTCTCTTTGGCATACAGCTCATTTTTCTCCAGCAGCTCTAATGTAAGCTCTAAATGCCCCAAATGAGAATTCCAATCCTTGCTATAAATCAGAATATCGTCAAAAAAAACTAAAATGAACCTGCGAAGGTATGGCTTGAATACTTGGTTCATAAGAGCTTGAAAGGTAGAAGGAGTATTAGTCAACCCAAAAGGCATGCCTAGGTATTCATAGTGGCCCTCATGGGTCCTAAAAGCAGTTTTAGGAATGTCAGGTGGGTGCATTCTGATCTGGTGGTACCCCGACCTAAGATCAAGCTTAGAAAAATATTGTGCCCCATGCAACTCCTCCAACATCTCTTCAATAACAGGTATGGGAAATTTATCCTTAATGGTGTGCTTATTAAGCTCTCTGTAATCCACACAAAGCCTCCAACTGTTATCTTTCTTCTTTACTAACACAATGGGAGAGGAAAAGGGACTAGAGCTAGGTTGAATAATTCCTGTTTGCAGCATCTCCTTCACAAGTCTCTCCACTTCATCCTTCTGCGTGGAAGAGTATCTATAGGGTCAAAGGTTTACAGGGTTAGTACCCTGCTTAAGTGGTATCTTGTGATCATAAGACCGGGTGGGAGGTAGGCCTTGTGGAACTGAAAAGACTTTGGTAAACTTGGTTAATACAGCTTGTAAACCTGGTTTTTTCCCTACAGTGTCTCTCCATGGCAGTGCTAAGGAAGTGAGTTGTTTAACACCCTCTCCATTCAGTTGTAAGGAACAGAGCTGCACCATCGTTGGCTATGGACTGTTGCAAAGTGCCTTACCAAGCCCCTTGCCCCTAAGGTTATTGGCTTTGAAGCTGTGAGAGCCCCTGAGCACAATTCTCCTCCCTTGGACTGTAAATTCCATGCACAGTTGCTGGAAATCCCATGTAATGTGGCCTAAAGTTGACAACCATTGTACACCCAAGACCATCTCACAACCTCATAAGGGTAAAATCATTACATCACCCTTGAATTCATGGTTAGAAAATTTCCACACCAATTCCCTGCATATAAAAGTACTACGGAGCTTGCTACCATCAGCAACTGAGACAACGAGAGGTTGTGTGGCCACCATAGAGCAGCCTAGATGCTTAGCTACATGGAGGTCAAGAAAGTTATGCGTGGATTCACTGTCGATGAGTACACTAACAGAGCGCTTCTTGATATGTCCAGTAACCCTCATAGTGTGATAAGTGGGAATTCCGCTTAAGGCATGAACTGAGATTTGTGGGATTTCCTCAACTGCAATTTCTGGTTCCTGTTCTTCTAGATGAGGGTCGCTAACCTCCTCATCCTCCTCTGCTACATCCATATAGAAAATCTGCCACCGAGCACATCTATGACCTGGATGGAATTTCTCTAACACCAAAAACATTCATTGCGGGCTCTTTTTGCATTAATTTCTTCTTGAGACAGAGCTCTTAAACTTCTGCCTGGGGCATTTTTATCATGTGGGTTTAGGGTGTTCGGTTTTGGGTTGGGATTGGGGCTTTTATATTCAGGCTTTGGGTTAGGTAATAATGGAGTTTTAGCTGTGGAGCGATGATCTCTGGTTATAGTTTGAAGTGCAGCGTGCTGCAGTTTAGCCAAGTTGTAGGCATCTTTCAATGTTCTTGGCTTGAACATGCGCACCTGAGTTTGGATTGAAGGGAGCAATCCTCCCAAATAACAACTAATAGCATATTCTTTTGGGAGGTTCACACGATTTAGCAGGGAATCAAACTTGTTCTGATATTCCCCTAAACTACCAGCCTGCTTCAGATTGGTAATATCAGCCATGGGGTCATCATATGGAGTGGAATCAAAACGAGAAATGATGGCCTCAGTGTACTCACCCCAAGTGATGTATACTGGATGAGGACGAATCTTAAGAAATGCTTGGTGCCACTGCAATGCAAGACCTTCGAGGTGGATAGATGCTAGACGTACCTTCCCATTCTCAGGTGTACCATCTATTTCGAAGAACTGATTAGCTTTGTAGACCCATCCTTGTACATCCTCCCCATCAAACTTCGGAAATTCCACCCTGGCCAAGCGGGTCGGAATTTGGTAAGCGCCATAAGGGTTGTAAACATTCGGATGAACAGCAGGTGGAGGCGGAGGAAGTGGATTAGCTGGTTGAAAATCGGGAGCTTGTGGAGCTGGGTTTGGTGGAGTAGGATTTGGGTGTAGTGGTGCTGAAGTGGTGATCAGAGCTGATTGGTTTTGCGGGGAATTGGATGCCGATGGCTCAAAGGGCATCGGTTGACGATGACCCGATGAATGAGCTTGGGAGAATAGGGTCCTTATGGTTGCTAGACTCTCCTGTTGCGAGTCCAATATGAGCTGCTTAAGCTCCTCCTTCAGCTCCTCCTTCAACGAGGTTACCCGTTGCTCCATGGAATCCTTCAATTGATCCAACTCACGCCTCATATCAGCCAAGCGGGTGTTGTCAGCCATGGTCGCAGGATAGGGGCTCTGATACCACTGATAAAAACAGATAGAAATCGAAGATAATTTCCAACCCAGGTGACCCAATTAAACAGAATGGATCTCGAGAGAAGAAAATAAATGTCGAATACACAAAGACCACAGGAAGAAGGAAAGGAAAATTCTGAAATTGATAGCCTGCTATTCATTTTCCATAGTCAGTTACATATACCTGACTCCACATTAGCTAACAAAATTCGTTGCTAAATCCATAAGGGAAAAATCAGCTAAGCAGGGGCATACAATAAGAAAGCAAAAACAAAAGGGGGTATGGGCTATGGCTATGGGCTGCAATTGGCTACTGCATTGGGCCAGCGGCTGCATCACTACCCTGTGTTGGGTTTATGGAGCTAATACATTCTTCTCCTACCTACCGACACTTCTTACGATTTGTTGCGGCATGGTAGAATGATGAACTGTTGCTGATTTTCTGTAATGGCTATTGGGAGTTCTGTTTTAATAGCTGCAAGGTTTTGCTTCATGTTAAGGCATAGGCCATTATGTTTTGTCTATGCAGCGATAGATTTTTTTTCTTTGTTGTTGGATGTTGATGCACGCCGCTATTGGTTGTTCGTAGCTGATATAATGGTTGTCCCCTTATTTAGTTTTGCGGTAACAAATTATTGGCAAATTTTCTAAATACTTCTTAGAAGGGAGGGGAAATAGTCCATAATGATGTTTTATAGGCAATTCTATTTTTTGATTTATGAATTATGTTGAGGCATAGGCTATTTTGTTTTAATAGCTGGGTGATTTGGCTATGGTTCAGAACTTGGTAGCTATGGGGGAGCATGATGACATGGTAGCTTATGTTGGCATCTTTGGTAGGGGGTTTTGTTGCTAGGATTGAACAAGATGTTGGATGGCTATGATCCAAGAAACCTTGGTTGACATAGGATAGCTATTGCTACGTGACAATAGATGCTGGTATGCTCTTACAGATAACGTTGGTCCTTTGAAAATTATGCTTGAGACCACCAAGCAGCATAAGCCTTGATTTAATGATTTCATTAGAGCCTGAAGGTGTGATACAACAACCTGACATATTCTTCGGTAGTCCTTGGTGGCCTTGGTGTCTATATTAGGTGAGAAGGATTGGTATGTTTGGTTCAGATATAGGTTGATGTATGTCGTTTGTGGGTGATGTGATTGGTTATATCAGTGAACAGATAATGTCATGAAATATGGCCATTATAGATATGATAGTGTTTGTTTAACAAGTGATTGGTGGAGTGTGTCATACCCTTCATAAAAGGTGAGAGTATAGGTTCATAATGATACTTTCAAAAAATTATATTTTTAATATAATTTTATTTCTAAAAAAAAAGATGATTTGGTTTGGTAAAGGGGTGTGTGTCTATCTATTTATCTATCTATACACACATACACACACTTACTTTTTGGGAGCCCTAGGTGAACGTTTAATTTGTCTATACTAAATGTCGGCCATGGTGTCGTATTCCCTAATACAAGCCATTTTAGCATTGTTGTAATTCTAAAATTTAAACTGTGCAACCTATTCTATAGTCTTACACCGAGAATTAGGTGCTACATTATCTTTTTTAATTTGATTTTCTTCTAATTATATATTATAACTTTGGTTTATTAAAAATATACCATAATATTTCTAAAATTTTACTTTATAAATAGGGATTCTTATTAGTATATATTTTTTATTAAAAAATGGTAAAAAAAAAGTACATTAGTGGTAATAGATTAGTTTTAAGTAGAATAATGGTGAAAAATTATCTCACTGATAAAATATTGGTATATTAGTAGTGAAAGATTAGTTTTAAGTAGAAAAATTTAGAAATATTAACTCGATGAAAAATCAGCATATCGGTGGTGAAATATTAGTACATTAGCAATGAAAGATCACTACATTAGTGGTAAAAATTTAATTTTAAGTAGAACAATAGAAAAAATATCAACTTGTTGGTGAAAAATCAACATATTAGTATTATCAATACATTAGTGGCAAATTTAGTGTATTAGTGGTGGAAGACCATTTTTACGTAAAATAATAATAAAAGATCAACTCATTGATTAAATGATGGTAAAAGATTAATTTAATAGTAGTGAAAGATATTTCAATGTTTGAAGATACACACACACATGTAGTTGTGGTAAAAGTTAAGTGTAGTAGAAATAGTTCTTAGAAGGGAGGGGAAATAGTCCATAATGATGTTTTAGAGGCAATTTTATTGTTTGATTTATGAATGATATTGCCCTTACTTAATACATATATGTATGTATGTATGTATGTATGTATGTACAACACTACACTTAAGATACTTTTCTTTTTCTTTTCTTTATTCATTGTTGATTAGAAAACTTTCGTCTAGTGAATCATGCACATTTAAATTTAAAGTTAAAAGGTAGTCAAGATAGTATACCCCATAATACAATTGTTAGATAACATTTTAAAATCTCAGCTTTAATTTAGCTGGGTACTAATGATTTGGCTATGGTTCAAAACTTGGTAGCTATGGGAGAGCATGATGACATGGTAGCTAATGTTGGCATCTCTCATAGGGGTTTTTTGTTGCAAGGCTACAACAAGATGATGGATGGCTATGATCCAAAAGACCTTAGTTGACATGGAATAGCTACTACTACACAACAATAGATGCTGGTATGCTCTTATAGATGACGTTGGTACTTTGAGAATTATGAGTGACAACCAAGCAACATAGGCCTTGATTCAATGATTTCATGGGAGCCAATGGTCTGATATAACTACTCGACATACTGTCTAATAGTCTTTATTGGTCTTGGTGTCCATATTAGGTGAGGAGAGTCGGTGTGTTTGATTCAAGTTGACCTTACATACCGCTTGGTAACCTATCCAGAAAAGGACATAAAGTATAGGTTGATGACAATCACCAAGCAGACATAAGTGTAGGCCGAAGCCATCCAATATAGATATAAGTCCAGGCCGAAGCCATCTAATATAGACATAAGTCCAGGCTAAATTCAACCACCTATGTAACCAGACCCTTTAGTATCAATACCCTCTAGTACATAATTAGTGTCTAGAGTAGGTAAGGCATCGGGACCTCTCAGGATACCGCCCAAAGACACCAAAAATGTCTGAAGGTAGACTAACCCCTAGTAGCTAATTGAATATCGGGTAACCCAAACTAAGACCTACACTCAACTCAATTTTATTTCACTTTAAGTGGTTAGTATTTCACTCATAAAGATAGTTGATCATATGAGACCCATATAAGCAAACAAGGTAAATCCCCATACTAACCCATATTAATCATTCTTATTTTCATTTTCCCCAACCATGTAGGTTTACCATTTATCCTTGTCCAATGATTTTTATATCCATCATAGGGTTTAATCCAAGCCCTTAATGATTTCCGTTATTCTTATTCCTATTTTATCACTAATTACAAGTGAGTTACACTTTTAGCCTTTACATTACTCATAATGTAGGCGATAAGTTAAGATCCATTTTAGTTCCTTAATTAGGTTAATAATCCATGTTAAAATATATATTTCATTCCATTAATAATCATGATATAGTCCTAAATATAGCCTCAAAACATAACCGAACCACAAAGTAACAAATCATGCAAAGTCGAACCAGTCAATTGGTCTGGCCCGACTAATTGATCAGTTTGGATCAACCAGTTAATCTATTCAACTCAACCAAACCATGCTTCCTTCAAATCGATCTATTGGTTTGGGCAAAATAGTCAGTCTATTTTGCCAAACCAGCCAATGGGTTTAAGTAGAAAGTAAGGTCAAGATCTCTATAGGCTAACCAGTTGATGGGTTGGGTTAATTAGTTGATTGTTCTAGGAACTAGTCGATTGATTTGACCTAATTGGTCGATCAATTTACCCTACCGTAACATCAATTCACAAATTCTGTGCAGATTCTTGCATAAAAATCATTCCAACTCACATTAGAACATGTATCCACATCAACTAACATATTTCTAACCAAATTATCATGCTTTTCTTACCATAACATTATCACAACTTATTTCCTCCATTTTTGTGCTATTTTATCAACGTATGTCATTTAAACATATAAATCATGAATATAACTGTATTTCTTCATACCAACGTATATAATCTAATAAAATACATCACTTTTCATGTAGGAACACATGTTAACATTTTAGGTATAAGAATTACTTACTTGATGGAGGCTAAAACTGCTCAAAAATAGGATTTTTAAATCTATGAAAACTTTAACTCTCAAAACCTTAGAAACCATAATCTTAACTTAGGTATTATTCCAAAATTCATAAAATTTCGAACAAGAAAACAAAAAAGAAAAGAACAAACCATTGGGATAAAAAGAGAAAAACTCAACTAGACCATTTAATCTTTTTCCAAAATCTACCTCTACCTTACTTAACAATTGCAACAAGATAGAGCTAGAGGTAGGATCAGGAGAGTGTGTAAAATAATTTGGTAAGTTCTCAAAGTGTGGAAGAGAAAAAGAGCATGTAGAACTCAAGGGACTTTTGGTGGCTAAAAGAAAGTGCAATGCATGGAGGATTTGGGCTATTATAGCTAACCAATTGAAGGAAAACATAGAGGTTTCAGAAGGTAACTCAAAACCCTACTTGTGACCTTTTGAATTTGATCAGAACAAACATATTTAGCTAAGATTTTCTGACCTAGTCTCCCAAGATCAATTTGTGAATCTGTGGAATTTAGGTTAAACAGACTAAAACTCTCATACATAAATGAACAAATAGGAGGTTAACATTGAAGAAATCTTCTAATTGCTTAAAAGAACCCCTAGGGTAGAAGCAATCAATCTCAAAACTAGGTAGAGGAGAGAGGAGGAAGAAGATAATTGGCTGAGGTCACCTCTCTTCCTCATATATCTCAATCGGCCTCTAGAACAAATAGAGGCTATATTTCAGGTTAAACACATCATAAAAATGGTTAGGAATATCTTGGAGATAATTGGTAAGGTTCCATTTTTGTATAAGGGATTTTTCAGAAAATCAAAGTTTGAAAAAATATGACTAGCTTGATGAACTTGTCAATTGGTTTGGGTATACCAGTCAACTGTTTATCCGCCAGTCAATCAGTTTTCCTAAATCACTGGATTAGTTTGTTCGAGGAACTCTATTTAGCTAAAAAGATAAACCACTTGATTAATTCATAGAACTAATTGATGGGCTCATTTTCGAACATGATTTCAAGTCACTTTTCATCCCAAATAAAATAATAATATTTAATTAAAATTAAAGGCCAAAAATTTGCCAAAATTTCTCATCCATCCATTATAAAAAAAGTGTGGGGTATTACATAGTTTCTTAGATCACTGATACTTTCACCTTGCTTCATATTAAAGAGTTCGTATCTCTAGTGTGAAAGGTGATCCTTTGCCTACTTTATTTCTTCATGGGTGAGGATGGGCTTATCCCATATATCTTTTGCAGGTGAGCTTGATTTAATATAGTGGTACTCTCTTTCTTTAAGTCCACATTATAGAATCATGATGGCTTTATCGTTGAAAGTTAGCCTTTTATTTTATGCATTTGTGAGCTCACCCCTTGTCTTTCTTGCAAGTTCACCATTTACCTCCTTTATGATCTTAATTGGCACTTCAATGACTATTAACCAAAATTAGTAGTCTTGTGATTTAATGAAGAATATCATTTGGTTCTTTTAGTAGGAAAACTTCTCTCCATTGAGCAATGATGGTTTAGTAGTGGAGATGCCTTCATTTAAACCAAAGGAACCCATTCCACTTGTAGATCTTTTTCATCTTAGATTGTTGAATCTTTTGAGAGGTAATAACAATTTGATACTAATTGAAAAATACCCTAGAGGGGGTGCATAGGATTTTATGGAATGGAAATGATTAAATAAAAATTAACACACTATATAGAGTGTTTTAAGAGTAAATTACCACTCTTTACATCCATTACCCAAAGCTTCTCCCTTTTGGACTTTTAAAATAATGGCATGTTTTTAATGATGTTCACTCTTCTCTCAATTTATGAGCCTTACTATGTGAATGACCCTTTAAGAGATTATTTACAACTCTACCTATTTATTAAAATGCCCCCAAAAATTTTGATTTTAAAGATTATATCTAAATAAGTTTTTATTGGAAAATTTAATTTAATAAATTATTTTTACTAAAATAAAAGGAAATTTATTAGGGCAAATCAAGACAAAATTTATAAATATGTTAATAAGGAGAAATTTGGGTATTTTAATTAATTAAAGATTTTATTTTGGAAATTAATAAAATAAATTATTTTATTTAAAGTAAGAAGGAATTAATAGTTTCAAATTAATATTAATTTTATAAATAATTTAATTGAAGAAAATTAGGGTGTTTTGCTAATTAAAATGGAATTTATGGAAAATCTTTTAAAAATCTTAATTTAGCCTAAAAAGGGATTTAAATATTATTATTTTTAACTATCCCAAATATTTTAATTTATATATTTAACCCAACCATCCTATTTCTATTTTTCCCTTTTTCCTTTTCTTTCTTTCTTTTTCTTCCTTTTTCTTTCTTCCTCTTTTCCTTTTCTTTTTTCTCCTCACCGAACTAGGCCTGGCTCGCGGCCTAGTCTCCCTTCCTCTTTTCCTTTCCATCGGCGTGGCCCAGCCTGCACGACTCCTTCCATTTTTTTCTACACTGCGTTTTATCTTTTTCCTTCTCTAAATGCCGCGCCTTGGCTTCGTTTTAATGATCGCACCCGACTGGCCGGCTCCCCTCCTTTTCTTTCTTTCTTTTTGTGCCAAACTGCCTGGTCCCACTTTCCCCCATCTTCTTCTTCCTCTTCCAGCCCCGATGCCATAACTACAACCTCCCACCTTCCTCGAAAATGGTGCCGCCGGCCACATGTGTCGTGACCGGCCTTTCTCCTACCCATTCTCTTCCCCTCGACGCACACTTCAATTTGAATTGCCCCACTCTCCTTTTCTTCCCCACATTTGCCCCCAATTTCCCTCGCGAAGGTCGGGCAAAATTTAAATTTTTTGCTGCCCGATCAACACCATAACCATCCCATTTATCACCGGCTTTGACCTCCTAGTAACCTCCAGAACTCGAGCCTACCTTCCACCACTATAAATACCCCTCGTATGGCCTGGTTTCAAGATTTTCCCCCGAAACCCTAAGTATAAGTCTGTATGCCACCGCCACTTTAGACGCATCATTCTCCACCATTAGCCAACCTCACCACCATCTCTTCCTCCCAAATTATTCCCTACAACGCCCTCTAGCTAACTAAACCATCCACATCCTTCGATTCTCATCGCACGGGCCACCATAACTGTATAAAGTTTGCTATCCCTTTTGCCAGAATTTTTACCTTGAAACCTTAAACCACCGCCCACCACCACATCTACCGCTTCTACCACCCTTTGAACCACTCAAAATCTCTTGCCAGTTCTCCTCCACCGACCCATAAACTTATTTTCTTTTTCTCCTTACCCCTTCCCTCTTTTTCTTCATTTTCACCCCTTTTAGATCACTTTTCCAGCCACCTCTGGGCACCACCACTGATGCCACCCATCCCCGCCAACTCAAGGTGAAACCCTAGACCTTTTCAACACTTCCTTTCAATTTATTGAGAATTATTATGCTTTTATCCTAATTTTTAATGTTATATTGATTTTAATTATTATTAATTATTATTATTATGGTTATCAATTGTAATCTAATTGCTAAATCTTGTTGACATGTCAGGGAGTATTCTTGACTTAGATAAATTATTATTCTCGAATTTTTGTTATTTAATAGAATTATTACATGTTTACTATTATTATTAATAATATTATTATTGGTATAATTATTTATTTAATATTTTAATTATTTCAGGGGGTCGAAACCTAAAATTTTAACTAGGTCTCGCACCCTTGCATTTTATTACTATTATTAGCATTATTTTTTTGTTATTAATATTATTATGGTTATTATTTTTACTAATTTAATATTCTTATAAGTATACATATTATTAACACTATTATTATTATTATTATTATCATTAAATAGTAACTTTATTATTTGGGCATGCTCAAAAGCCCACTTTATGATTTTAAGATTTATATTATTATTATTATTATTATTATTATTATTATTATTATTATTATTATTTTACTAATGTTAGTGTTATTAACAATATTTTATTTTAGTAATATTATCATCATTATTATTATTATCTTGACCAATATCATTATGGGTGAAGGGTAGAAACCCTTATACCACCATTCATTTAAACTACAATAGCATTTTATTAGTAGGTTAGTAGTATTTTGTATAATCAATTATATTATAATATTATTTTAATTAAAAACCAAATATTAGGATAAGTTAGTGAATAATAATATTTTTCAGAGGGAGTCTAATTTTAGCTTTTCCCTCATAATAGGTAAAATTAGTCAGATCCCTTAGGAGGCGTAGGAGCGTGCTCCAAGACTAGTGTTGTTTTAGGTAAGGGTGTTACTAAGGCCATTTGTGTGTTTATATGCATTATGTGTTTCATATGCCATGTATTCTATGTTTATCATTATTAATTATTTCATATGTGTTATAAAGTGGATTTGAAGTATGTTGGTATGAATAATTCGTGTCATAAGAATTATGTGTATATTTACGTTATTATTATTGTATGATGTGTCCTTAAGACATGCATGTTAGGGTTGTAAAATAATGATGGGGAGTGTAACAATGTGGTGTTAAGGTTTTGCATGAAATGGCATGGTGTTAGGATTTGCATGAAATGGTATGATGTTAGGGTTTGCGTGGAAGCATGTCTACGTGGAGCTAGGGTTTGCATATGAATTAGGGTTTGTATGGAAGCGTGGTATACGTTGAGCTAGGGTTGTATGGAGTAGGGTTTGCGTGGGGGCTAGGGTTTGCATGGAAGTGTGGGTTACGTAGAGTTAGGATTTTCATGGAGTAGGGTTTGCACGGGGGCTAGGGTTTCATGGAAAAAGTATGGTTTACGTGGAGTTAGAGTTTGCATGGAGCTAAGGTTTTTATGGGAGCTAGGGTTGCATGGAGTTTGTCATGCATGTCTGAGAAAATATTTGTGAATGGAAAATGTTTATCAATAAAATATTTAAGACATTAATTATTTAAAGTGGAAGATATTGAGACGGGACCAGCCGATCCACCGGTCAGGAATAATGGTTAGGGTTTTACCCTATATGTGACTGATCCACCGGTTATAATAGTGGTTAGGACATGAGATCCTATATGTGACCGGCCCACCGGTTATAATAGTAGGGGATCCCGAGCTCAATAAAGACAAACCAGGGTTGTCAATGCTATTAAAACATACTAATTACTTACAGTGGAACACCATGCGAGCAGGAACCAAGCTGATCCACCAGTTAGGAACAGTGGTTAGGGTTTTACCCTATATGTGACCGATCCACCGATAATAATAGTAGTTAGGGCATGATGCTCTATGTGTGACTGGCCCACCGGTTATAATAGTGGGGTGTTCCTGTACTCGCATGGATTTGATAAAAGGCATGTTGTGTATCGATTTGCGATGAAAGAAAGATTAAATAATTAATCTGGACCTTTTTGGACCTTATGTGTGGGCTTGTTGATTATTGGCTATGGATTTCATTATATGCTTCTATATATCATATGTGTGGATTTGTAAATGTATGTTGATCATTATCCTACATGATTTGATTTGTTATGTGTTGGCCTTAGTGCTCGGTTACCTTACTCAGTACGTAGCGTACTGATCACCCGTTTTATGGATGCTGCTCATTCCTATGAGTAAAAGGCCCTTTCTGACTTTATGCAGGTGGGTGAGACATCAGTCGGGGTTGTGGGTTGAGCTTGTTTTGGCTCAAGCTTCGAGAGTTGTGGTCATATTTTTATGCTATGTATTTCCTTTTTATTAGTTCCTCTGTATTGGATTTATCCATTTGGATCTATTACCTTGTATTGAGTGTTTCAAATGATTATTTTATCGGTTGTAAGTTTAGTTCTCTTTCGAAATGAATTATAATTCTTTGCGCGTACTCTAATTTCTTTGTTATGATCTTTTAATTCATTTTGTGAACTCTTTATTTGAGTTTAATAGTAATATGTTTTTAGCCTTAGCACTTGGTACTAAAACGGTTGGAAAGAACCGGTTTGGTACTAAGTGTGGCGGTAACATCCCCAGAATTCACAAGTTTTAAATTAAGTATTTTAATTACTTTCGTTTTTTTTAAATAGTGAATTTTGGGGTGTTACATTTATCTTCTCTAGACTCACCATATGAATCTCTTAAGAATGATAGACAAACACTCACTAACCTTTTTAAAAGATTTTTAAGAGAACGTTGTGAATATAGATAGTTCTCACCAAAAATACAAGATATGAAAGTGTAGAACTTTATAAGAGATGTAATCCAGTTAGATGTAATGAGAGATATTACAATTGGAGAGCAATTCTAATGAGAAAAGAACACTTTTCAGTAAAAAATCTGAATTTTGAAAGTTTGAAATTTTTGAATGAGCAATTAAATCGTTTGAGAGTAAGAGATTAATTGCACAATCAATGTTATAAAAAGAATTCATAATAAATGTAGAGGGACTTTATTTATGAAGGCTTTCCTCATCATATAGGAATTAGATACAAAATCTCAAAAGTTTTTTTTGTCTACTGAGCAAAAAATCAGCAATTAATGCTAGTCAGTCGATCAATCTAGATGAATCAGTTAATATGTTCTACGACTAGTTGATCAGTATGTTATAACTAGTCGACTATTTATGTTTCAACCAAAAAAGGAAAGTTACCATTATGTAAATCTATTTAATTGGTTATGCATAGTGCATAGTTGGTCTTAAGAACATATGTCAATAGTGATGTTGGTATAGTATAACTAGTCGATGTATTCATTATGCCAGTCGATTAATTTGGGAAAATTAGTCGATTTGTTTAAAAAGAGAAGAATGGGTTCTTGCAAGAGTGAAACCCATGGGATGATTGATTTAACTAGTCGATGTATCTAAATATAGATGAATGGATTTCTGCAAGAGTGAAATCCATGGACTAGTTGGTTAAACTAGCCGATTAGTTTCAGCGAACCAGTTGATTGATTTGATAGAACCAATCGATGTCTTTAAACACAGAGGAAATGGGTTTCTGCAAGAGTGAAACCCATAAACTGGTTAGTCAAACCATTCGATCGGCTTCCAACCCAATTGATCAGTTTAGGATAACCAGTCAATCGGGTTTATCCACCGGTTGATCTGTTTGAGTTTAACTTATCCCATGCCTTTGTTCAAACTAAAGCAATCAATCGAAGACTAGTTTTAACTGGAACCAATCATTTTGTTTTGAAAATTTTTTTAAGAAGCTTATGAAATGAAATTAAGTCAAGTATTTTTCAACAAAGTGTTTTAAAGAGTTTTGTTTGAAATATGAACTTTGCTCAACTTAACTCTTTACAAGAAACTTAAGACTCATAAAATAATGTCCTTAATCTTCACGTCTTGGCTATTTTTCATATGTTTTTTTCTTGTACTTGGAACCATAATTGTTCTTTTATATTTTCACCTTTAATGTATGCACACTTAAACAAACGTATTAGCTATCAAGATCCATTTGTTATCATCAAAACAACTATAATGACATTGCTTAACCTTTGAGGTCAATAGTGGTGAAAGATACTTAAATGTATGAAGATACACACACACACACACATATGTAGTTGCAGTGAAAGTTAAGTACATTAGTGGTAAATGGTTAATACATTAATGATAAACGATCAATTTGTGGTGAAAAATCAGTTCAATGATGGTGAAATATTAGTTTAATACTAGTGAAAGATACTTAAATATATATATGTAGTTGTACTAAAATTTCAATACATTAATGATGGAAAGATCAATTCACCGGTAAAAAATTAATATATTAGTGGTAAAAAATTAGTATATTAAGATTGAAAGATCATTTTTAAGTAGAATAATGTTGAAAGATTAATTTGCTAGCAAAAAATCAATTCCCTGGTGGTGAAGGATTAGTTCATTAGTAATGAAAGATAAGTATATTAGCAGTTATAGATCAATTTTTAAGTAGAATAGTAATAGTGGTGAACGCTTAATTTCCACGTGTAAAATCGGTACATTAGTGATGAAATATTATTTTGACAGTAGTAAAAGACAAATTTTTAAAATAAAACTATATCAATTTGGGCATCAATTTATAGAGAAAAAACTCAAAAATATTATGATACTTTTTTATATACTACTAATAATTTTAGTGAGAAATATTTCACTTCTAAGGTTAGCAAGTTGTAGTTATTTTATATGTGCAGCCGATTACATGATATATGTATTGTTGTAATTCTAACCATTAAAATTGTAGTTAAACGTTTAATTACTAAATTTAAAAATGATGATCCAAATTTGTTGAGAAGTGAAAACTTCATATGAGTCATCTAAGGTAAGATTTTTTTTTTAAAAAAAAAAAAGAGAAAAAAAAGATGAGATGTGATTAATCTTAAAATTAATTGACAATAAATGAAATAATCTACAAAACTTATAATTTTTATCTAAAAATAATTATTAAAAATAAGTAATACCTAACAGGGGCTTAGTCATCGTTCTCTCTTTTAATCGGCACAAAATGACATATATGTAAGTTATTATTCCCCAAAGCCTTACCCCAATTTGCATATCAAACAACTTGGTCGTCTCAAACCTGATCAATCACTTTACACATACCTTGATTGGGAGATGTTATTATGTGTAACCGTGTAAGTACCGAGGGCTTGTTTGGTATGGGAATAGTATGGATATAATTTTTTTCCCCTTATTTTATGTATTTTATATTAAGTATTTAATATTAAAAAATATAATTTTAATAAAATACCCATTTTAGATCAAATTAAGATCTAAAATGGGTATTTATTAGAATAAAAATATTTAATTTTAACTAAATTATACAAGAGATATAAAATATAGGAATAATTTTTTCACTCCTATTCGAGTACTAAGGTGCATCTGATCTTGTACCTGTAGTATATTTCGTATGTACCATTAGTATTTTCAGATATATTTTTATAATTATAGATATTATACAACTAATTATGAGTATCTTATAATTAAATTCAATGTAGACCGATATATTTTTATTCTACCTAAATAGTAATAAATGATAATTAATTATGAATATGTAATGACGGCTGCACCATATCAAGTTCAGACCCGTCAACTATTAATTTTCCCTCGATCGATGTTAAAGCTCAGCTCAATGAATCATCTTGCACTACGTTTTGACTTCAAAATCCAGAAACAACAATTTTCTCCTACACTTGCGAGAGTAAAATGTCACACATCAAGGGAATTCAAGGAGTGGTTGCTTGCTTAAAGAAAAAGAAAACCGGTGTTTAAGAATCAGTGCAACACAATTTATCGAGAACCGTAAAATGAGAAGCAATGGAGAGTAAAATGGTTATCTATGATTAAGCTTTGAAAGCACTATATTAGTGCTGCGAATAGAATTAGTTGACCATATTTTTTTACTCTTTCCGTTTATACAAAACTGTTATAGTTTTTGGTATAAAAACGTATGCCATTTTTAAAAGATGATCGAAAGTTTTTAAACATAATAATTATTACTTTATTCTTCTTCTTTTTTTTACTTTGAAAAAAGAAAAGCAAAGGAAAAAAATGAATATTCTATTTTATTCAATAATTTTTTTAAATGTGTAAGAAAATTAAAAACAATACTTTTTAATATATAGAAAATGTATTAAGCTTTAGTAAAACACGAACTTGTACTTTAGAATTATTTATTACATAAGCTTGGTTTATTAAATGTTAAATTAAATTAGAACGTGTAGGGTTTGATCTCGTTCGTTTATTAAATAATTTGAGTTTAATCTTATAGTATTGATAAATGTGCCAAGTTAGATTGTGTCATTATTAAGCTAAGCACAAAATTATTCTTGATTAATTCTATTATTCTGTGGCTCTAGCTACACCCGTATTAGTACTATACTTAATAATTGACACTTGACTTACATGAGCATTGATCGGAGGTAAGGTCTGTTCATCATTCAGTTATTCAAGATTGAAAATGTCAATTTCATGGCCTTAGACGTGCTCTTTTACGGCAAGGTTGGGTTAGAATTTTACGCTTGTTTCCTAAAGTTGAAACGATGAAAAGAATTCTTTGGTTTTTTTATGGGTCATGTTATGAGTGATTGATAAAATTAGTTAGTGTTTTAAGTATTGAATTGAACTATGCGATTCAGCAACTTTCACAAAATATTCCATTGGTGCGTGGACCCTTTTTCTTTTTTTCTTTTTTCTATAAAAAAAATGGATACTTTATTTATTTTTTTTAAATGTTTTTTGAAAACATCTTATGGAAAATGAAGCAAAACCGATGGAATTATCCAATATAACTAGCTGAACCATCCGAATCATTTGAGTCAAGCATCTAGTTTTTGCCTATTTTATGGTATTTTTGGGTATTTGTTTTACAAACAATATATATTTCACGGATATTAAACTCATATTCCTTTATTATAATAACATCCCCAACTCTCCATCACTTAACCTATAATTTTATGTAATTGTGGTTAGGACATATGACCTAATTCTACTATTGTATCACGGGTTGAAAATAATTTTATTTAAAAACTTTGCGTTTTAAATTTATTTTGCATTGTTATCATTATATTTATGTTTCTAATCTTAGATTAATAAAATGATAAAACTTTAATATTACATATTACTCAAAGATGAATTGGAAAAATCTCATTCTTTTAAATATCAATTTTTTTTAATTTTTGTGGAAATTTCTAGAATTTATAAATGACATTTAAATCTATTTTAAAAAAAAAATAGAAAACATTCTAAAATAATTTAATATATATTCAAAACATTCAAATTCTTCAAAATCTTCTTTCAAAACATTTAGGCTTCATTTGGTTTATGGAAAACCAGGAGGAAAGGAAAAAAAAGTTAGATGGAAATTTATTTTTCTATGTTTGGTTGCTAGGAAAATTTAAAGGAAAGAAAATAAGAAAAAAATATTGTGGAGACTTATACTATACAACTTTCTTAAGCTGAATCAGAGAAAAACAAAAAAAAGCTAAGGAAAATTTTTTAGTCATCTGTACTTACGTGTGTTTACTACTTTTTATATAGACCAAGTTACTCTTCCAACATATTTGAGAGTAAGAACCGAAGTGAAGCATGGAGTGATGGAGATGGTAACCGGTATAAAAAATATTTCCTCTTCCAAAAACTTTTTGATATTGAAAATTATATTAAAATTATTTAATTAATTTTTTTATTAAAAAATATTATTTAATTAATTTTTTATTAAAATAAAATTATTAATGATTAAAATTAACTAATATAGATAATAATTTTAGGAATTTTTTATTTTTTTCTCTTAATTGACGTTTATTACCGTCTCTATTTCCTAGATTTTTAAAAAATGACATTTTTGCGTTTCTTCCCGTCCCCGTCTCCGTGCAGCGCCGCCAGTGTTGCCTCCGACCTTCGCTACTCTGCGCAATTAATTGACCCGTCAAATTTTTTTTTCTCTTATAATTTTAATATATATATATATATATATTATGTATATATATATAAATATTTTTTTTACGTTTCTTACCGTCTCCATTTCCTAGATTTTTAAAAATGATGTTTTTGCATTTCTTTCCATCCCCGTCTTCGTTCAACACCGTTGTAACATAACTGCTCGCCATATTCCTCCGCCGCCAATGTTGCCTCCGACCTTGGCTACTCCACACAATTAATTGACCCATCAAAGTTTTTTTTCTCTTAATTTTAGTAGATCTAATTTATTTTATAATATATATATATATATATAAATAAATTTTTTATGTTTCTTACCGTCTTCATTTCCTAGATTTTTAAAAAATGACGTTTTTGTGCTTCTTCCCGTCCCCGTCTCCGTGCAACGCCGCTGTAACATAACTGCTCGCCGTATTCCTCCGCCACCAGTGTTGTTTCCGACCTTCGCTACTCTGCACAATTAATTGACCTGTCAAAGTTTTTTCCCCCCCATGAATTAAGGATATGCAATCTTTGGATAAAGATTGATCTAGCCTCCGTATTATATTTGCGTCGAATGTCTTTCTACTTTCTCGTCTATTGCCGTACCGTGCCTCGGAATCTTCTTCTAATCAAATAATCATCCTTACACTATTTTCTCATCTATCGCCATATAATATCCCAGCAGCTTCTTATTAAACAGATAAACTAATTTTATTTTATTTTATTTTTAAGGCGATGATTTGGACTCCACATTCTGCATGTAATATTTTAAAATTTTTTGAAAAATTTTGGTATTAGTATTAAGTTTATACAAATTTTATAATTTTATTATAAACTTTATGAAAATTTTTATATATTAATAAAATATTTGAATTTTAATAAATATAATAATTTTAAATAATAATATTAAACTTTTCTTCAAATACTAAAAACATTTTTCAAGAATTCATTTTTCCACTAAATTTTCTCCAACAACCGAACAAAGGAAAGAAAATTATTTTCTTTCATTTTCTTTCCTTTAATTTTCTTTCCTCCAAATTTTCTTTTTCATTTAACTTTCTTTAAATCAAACAGAGCCTTAATAAAAAAAAATTCAAAGCCTCAAAACATTGATTGGATGATACCAAAGCAATTTTTAAATGAAAACATATGGCCCTTAAATAAAATTATCTAAAATACATAGTACCTAAGTAAAATGAAGCCAAATATTATGGATGGGTAATAGTTGTTACTATCATCTATTTTACCATATTTAGAAAGTAAATTTACTAAAAATGTTAAAATTTAAAAAATAGTCATTCAAAGTTTGTTGCTTTAATCAAAATATTTACTCAAGTGTACATTAAAACCTTAGTGAATATTTACTCTCTCTCTCTCTCTCTCTCTCTCTCTCTCTCTCTCTCTCTCTCTCTCTCTCTCTCTCTCTCTCTCACACACACACACACACACACACACACACAATAATTAACATTAGTAAATATAATGAGAAAGCTAGATTTTTAGTCCCATACACCCTTCTTTTGCTTCCTTTCAAATAATTGTCTCTATTAAAACACTATTAAAAATGAAATCATTGTTGGAAAAGAAGTAATTAATATTAAATGATAGAGTAAGAAAAACTATTCAATATTTACTACGTAAATATAAAACACTAGTTATTAGCAATTGAAT
The DNA here is from genome assembly GCA_030549775.1 of Tamarix chinensis. NCBI lineage: Eukaryota > Viridiplantae > Streptophyta > Magnoliopsida > Caryophyllales > Tamaricaceae > Tamarix > Tamarix chinensis. The sequence goes on along the minus strand of CM060172.1, from coordinate 16,552,757 downwards.
TTAAATTTCTAAAGCAGCACTTCATTAAAATTGGAGGGATAATATTTTTGGAAAATAAGAATACGACAAAAAAATAATAATAGGGAAATGGTTGTGATATTTAAAACTCTATGCCAAATAAATTTTCTTACATTACCGGAGAAAATGACCAACATAGGAATAGGTGAATCAATTACGCAAGATTTATGAAATGGGGAAGCGTCATTGTTGCTGGGCCCAACAACGGAGTGGAGGAGACCTTGAGCATATTCAACGAGTTCAATGAATAAGAAATTGAATACGATTTTAACAAGAAAGAAGATTCAAAACAAGCGAATCGTTTTGAAAAGATTCAAATCAAATGACCACCAGGCCACAACCCGCATTTAAATGGATGGGCAGTACTCACATATATGGGCTAGCCCAAAACCCAACCGCCTCACGAAATGTATCTAAACTAACTTAAAAATGCAAAGTTGGGATCTATATATGGAGTTAATGATGTTTTATACAAGTATTGTGAGCCTTACCACGGCTTAGATAGCCAAGGCTGTATATGCATTCAAGATGAAACATTAAAATCAGGATTCTATATCCACTAATGACATGACTATTGTGAGACATGAGTCTTCATCTAGTGATTCCATCCTTTGTTATTAATTTCTCCTAGCTCGCTATGTTGTCTATGATCTAACCAGCGCATCCATGATCCTTGATCTATTATCTACCAAACACCTAGCTCGCAACATCCCTCTCCTTTCTCAATCCTTATCTTATGTTGCATAATTGGTAAATTTACTAGGTTGTTCAAGACTTGTTCTTGACTAGCGTTCGGGTTGTCATAGCTCATGAACGTGCATGCATGCATAGTTGCCATGCTTTTAGTAACTATCAATGGCTCGCTAAATTGATGATACATATTGTAATATCCAAAAAAAAATTTAAAAACCTAAAAATTAATAACTAATCTTTATTTGAGATAATTTAATTTCTTTTTCAATTATTAATTTAGTTATTTTTGTAGGTTTTGATAAAAATAAAAATAGATCGGATTATTTAATTAATTTAAATAAATATTTTAATATTCAGTCATACTCTTTGTATATAAATAATTTTTCAAACCTATAATTTACTAAAATTATCCTCTTAAATGGATAACTTAAATTTTTAGAATAAATTATTTTATTAAAATATTTTATCCATCTAAATAATTAAATACCCTAATTCCAAAAATTATTTTATCATAATTTTTTTTCTTCCTTTTTCCTCTTTTATTCCTTCTTTTGCCTACTGGCCCACATTCCTTGCTTGCCTAGAGCTCTCCCTTCCTTTTCTTTTCTCCTTCTTTTCCTCCTCCTAGCAACTCCCCTCTCCCTCTTCCTTCTCCATTGCAAGCAACTTTTCTTTTCTCCCCGCTCAACTGATCTACCCTCTTCTTCTTCTTCTTCTTCTTCTTCTTTCGCCTTGCACATTGAGCCTGCACCTACAACTTTCCACCCCTACACCTACACAGCCCCTTCTTACCCTCTCTCCTCTCTCCCCCTCCCATCCCTTTCCTTTCTATTTCAAGCCAAACCTGCCCCTGTATAGCTCATCTCGTGTGCCCCTTCTCCTTCCCTCTCTCGTCCCCTACCCCCTGAAAACCTGAACCTCGCAGACCTACACCGATCGGCAACCGCCTGCCTCTCCCATTCCCTTGTCCTCATCCTCCCTTATCTCCTTCTGCTCCCCTCGCCCATAGATACCCTAGCCCTCACCCTTCTTCCCCTTCTTTTTGCCCTACCCAAAAATCCCAAAGCTTAAGTTCGCCGCACCATCAGACGCAACCCCAGTCATCGTCGTGCATCGCTGCCATCCACACTCTACTTAGCCTCTTTCCTGTATTACCCTCCACCAAATAAGGCCACCTTCAACCCCTAACTCTTTCTATATAGCCCGCACCACTCGTACAAAGTGGGAAGCTTGAATTGCCTTTTGCACCTTATCATTGCCTCATTCGCTGCCCTGCGCCACCTCCTCCACTACCTTCCTCGCAACCCAAAAAACCTCTCTTACCTTCCTATACCCTTCTGTTCCTTTTTCTCCCCCTCCTTTCTTCTCCTCTACCATCGACCACTGTAGTTGCTGCCACCTACACCGCCACTATGACATATCACCACCACCACTACAATCCTTCTAGTCCAAGGAACCAATCACCTCACAACCAGCACCTCGCTTTCCCTCTTCCAACCCCAAAGTTGAGTCTATTCAAATCATCACCCCTCATGCCTCCATCGCTATCATGTGTTGTCGCCACCGCCACCCTAGCTAGTGCCTCCACCTCTAGTTGTGTCCTAACCCTTTATCCTAATTAAGTATAAATTATTTTGTATAATTATTATTTTTAGTATCATCATCATCATCATCATCATCATTATTATTATTGCCACTACTACTACTACTACTACTACTACTACTACTACTACTACTACTACTACTACTACTACTAATTCCTGCCATTATCATTATTATTAATATTATTATTATCATCATTACTACTATTAGTCTTATTATGGTTATTATTACTACTACTATTATTATTAGTATCATTAATAATACTAACCCTATTATTATCTAGACTATTATTATTGTTATCACTAGCATTAGTCATTTACTAGCAATTAGTTAGGGGATAATAAAATAAATAAGATGGAAGTTAACATGAGCATTCCACTCTTATAGGTGAACCAAACCCTTCCCTCTAAGGAGGCATAGGAGTCGTACTCTAAACCAGGTGTCAATGTAGGTTAGGATGTGGTTGAGGTCAAATTATGTGTTATATGTTTATGTGTGCTTGGTTGTATGCTTGTATCCTATATGGTTATGGTTTATATACTTGTAGCATAGCTTGCTAAGTATGGAGCCAAGGTAAGTTGTATATGTTCTATGACATGTCTAATATGGTGACATGACTTGTGTTTTATTTTATGCCTTATGTATGGTTTCCCTATATAACATAAATGCTAGGAGTCCTTAGTAGGATGGTGAAGTTGTGGGTATATAAAAGAAGTAAAGAAAATGGAGTGGTATGATAAAAGTGAGAAAGACTTAAGTACCTTATGACTTATGGGTGGACAAATATAATAATTATATGAATAGAATGAGAGGTGGGAATAAATCTTGCATGGAAAGTGAAAGGCTTTGCATGGGGGTAACTTTTACATGGAAAAAAGTGACTTGATGGTTGAAAAAGGTGAGAGAAGAGTATTCTGGGTGATTGGAGTCCATGAGTGAAAAATGGTACGTGGGTTAGTATAAGTGTGCATAGAAGTGTGTGGAAGTGTGTGGAAGGGAGAGTTAATGGTAAGTGGTTGGAGTGTGGGTTGAGATTGGAAAAGTGTCACATAGAAGGGGAAATAAGTCAAGTGGAAAGGGGAGTAGTGTGTGTAGATGATGAGGGGGTGACATACGTGAAAGGAGTGGTACTAGAGTTTTAGGGTGGCCAATTAGGATTTTCACGATCATATATGAAGGATGGGAGGTAAGGTTGTGATGTTGGGTGTGGATTGAGTGGAGTGATAGTGTTGGAAGCAAAGGTAGCCTAGGTCGCGTATGATAAGGAGAGGTTGGGCTACATATGCCAGATTAGGATTTCTATGGATTTTTTTTTTAATTTTCTATGAAAATTTCTAGAATTAAAATGACATTAAAATCTGAATATTTTTTAAAAAAAAAACATTCTAAAATAATTTAATATATATTCAAAAGATTCAAATTCTTCAAAATAATCTTTTAAAACATTTAATCATAAAAAATTTCAAAGCCTCAAGACATTGATTAGATGATACCAAAGTAAATTTAAAATTAAAACATATGGCCCTTAAATAAAATTATCTAAAATACATAGTACGTAAGTAAAATTAGGCCAAATATTATGGAACTCTAGTAAAATATTTGCCTATTCTAAATACTAAAAAATTGATTAAATTGCAACAAACCGATTAAGTGCATGTTTGGATCAGAGTGATAGTTGTTTGTTGCTAGTTGTTACTATCATCTATTTTACTATATTTAGAAAGTAAATTAACTGAAAATGTTAAATTTTAAAAAATAGTCATTGAAAATTTGTTGCTTTAATCAAAAATATTTAATCAAGTGTACATTAAAACCTTATTGGATATCTACCCTCTCTCTCTCTCTCTCTCACCTGCTATTTTTTCAATTTTTCAATATTTTTTTTTAAAATAATATAACATCTATATTAATTTAAATTATTGAACAATTAACATTAGTAAATATAATGACAAAGCTAGCTTTTTAGTCCCATACGCCCTTCTTTTGCCTCCTTTCAAATAACTAAATTATCTCTATTAAAATACTATTAAAAATGAAATCATGGTTGGATAAGAAGTAATTAATATTAAATGATAGAGTAAGAAAAACTATTCAATATTTACTAAGTAAATATAAAACACCAGTTCTAAAACAACACTTCATTAAAATTGGAGGGATAATATTTTTGGAAAACAAGAATACGACAACAAAAAATAGGGAAATGATTATGTGATTTAAAACCCTATACCAAATAAATTTTCTTACATTACCGGAGAAAATGACCAGCATAGGAATAGGAGAGTCAATTACGCGAGATTTATGAAATGGAGAAGCGTCATTGTTGCTGGGCCCAACAACGAAGTGGAGGAGACCTTAGCATATTTTCAACGAGTTCAATGAATATGCAATTGAATACGATTTTAACAAGAAAAAATATTCAAAACAAGCGAACTTCAATTCGTTTTGAAAAGATTCAAATCAAATGACCCCCAGGCCACAACCTGCATCTAAATGGATGGGCAGTACTCACATATATGGGCCAGCCCAAAACCCAACTGCCTCACAAACTGTATCTAAACTCACTTAAAAATACAAAGTTGGTATCAATATATGAAGGAGATAATGATGTTTTATACAAGTATTGAGAGACTTACGACAACTTAGATAGCCAAGGTTGCATATGCATTCAAGATGAAACATTATAATCAGGATTCTATCTCCACTAATGACATGACTATCGCAAGACATGAGTCTTCATGTGGTGATTCCATCCCTTATTATTAATTTCTCCTAGCTCGCTATGTTATCTATGATCTAACCAGTGCATTCATGATCCTTGATCTATTATCTAGCCAACACCTAGCTTGTGACATCTCTCTCCTTTCCCAATCCTTATCTTACGTTGCATAATTGGTAAATTTATTATGCTATTCAAGGCTCATTCTTGACTGGTGTTGAGGTCGTCATAGCTCATGAATGTGCATGAATGCATGGTCGCCATGCTTTCAGTAACTAGTACCAATGGCTGGCTAAATTGATGATACATACCATTGACCTTGTCGTCCTCCACAACTTGCCTTTTGGTCTCTTACGCTTCCTGAAACTATAGCTACTACTGTCATCATTCCCACCAAAATTAGATTGATCCCACCAAAAGAATGAAGTTTTTTTTTTACTATGAAGAAGCTGAAATTTTTCTCTTAGGCTTTATCTGGCCAAAGAATTTCTTAGAGGAGTTTCATTTCAAAAGTGGATCTGCAAACTTCTCTAACTTAAATATTATGTTTGGGTATCCTAAAATAAAATTGAGAAACCTCTTGGAAGTTGCAAATTTTATGTTAAATCTTCACCTACTAAGTTTTTAATGTTTCTACATAAGCTCATGCGTAAATTTTTAAAAAGTCATATAAATACTTTATCCAAATTCAATGTATAAGAAAAATTTTCAAATTCTTTTTTAAAATTTTCTATCCAAATTAACTACGGGTTTGTAATTGAAAAATTTTAGAAGCTAATTAATTTTAAAATGCATTCATTTTTAAAATTTTATCATCCGTAAAGTTCTTAATTCAAACAAGCCTTAGAGAAAAAGGAAACACTTACCGAATAAGATTTGTTATAGTAGTAATCGTCAACTTTTGGATACTAAATGTCTTAGATTCTAATCATCTCCCTCTTTTGGTATTGTATGATGTAATCGCCTCTATAGTATCTTGTACTTATTTTTACAAATCTTATATGAATTAAAAAAAAGACAAGGAGGAGCCTTTTTCATTCAACTATCATGGAGGGGGAGTAGTGTCCACATTTGCCTACCTTTAATTGATGGGTTACTATATACTCTTTTATATGACTATCTTTAAAAAAAAAAGATCGTTAATATAGTTTTTATACAATCCCTATACCCTCGTAAGAGAACATTCATGGTAAGCCGAACTAATATAATAATTTCTCCCAGCACTTACTCTCATTTTACTGCTTTGACACCTAGCTAGCATATACTATTAGATATGTTCCTGTTGCGGAAAAAGGACCAGTTGATAGCGGAATACCTTTTCCTTCCTTGTGTGTGATTAAAATGGGCAAAACAAAAATAGCAAAAATAGAATAATAAAGACACCAAATTTTTACGTGGAAAACCCTTAAAGTTGAAGGGAAAAACCACGAATCTTCCACTATGATGATAATAGGATTACAAGTAATTCTTCTCTAGTATGAACTAGAGGCTCGCTCAACTTCTTTGCCCAAAAGAGAATGGATTACAAAGGATGGACTTTCCCCCCAACTAAGTGGTGGAACACTCAAACTTCGCTTGAAAAAATATGATAACTTTTCTCAAGCACCTCACTTTTTGTAGTGGCTCTCACTTTCTCTCTTTTTGTAGAGGATTGTTTGCTTTGCTTGTGATCTAAACCTTCCCAAAGACCCCTATTTATAGGAGTAGAAGGGGGTAACCCAAAAGCCATAAGATGACTCTTGAATGCTCTCCTATTAAATTAAGCCAATGAAACTTTGGTAACTTATATATGATAAAATGCACTTGCCTTCTCAAATTCCCAAGAGTTACAAAGTATTAACCATGTTTGTAACTCATGCATCATCCCCACTATTATTGTTGTTAGGAAACCCCTTTAATTAGGATACAATTAGATATGTTCCTTGTACCAAACGTTGTATAACAAAAGTTATATCTTTAATATTATTATATTATATCCATAATTAATTATGTTGTATCCATAATTATAAAGATACAACATAATTATTCTAAAATTATTAATAGAAATACACTAAGGATATTGCTATTGTTGCGTCATGCTTGCTCAGTACATTGGATGTAGCCTAATAATCCCTTCCTAGGTAGAGCTGTTTTTATGGAGAATATACAAGGGAATTAAGGACGGAGGTTCGGTCTTTGTTTGTTTGTATTTTTTTTTTAAAAAGAAAAGAAAAAAAAGTTTGTGTTTTCTTTCGTTTGTTTCGGCTCAACATCCTAGGTAGGTGGTAAACATATCTGCGCATCAGTAGATTACGGTGGTAAATGCTGATTCTACAAAAAAAAAAATGTAATTGACTCTCGAAAATTATTGGAGATTTATAGATTCTAACCGATAAGAATTCGTATGGGCCCAAAACTATTTGATTCCGACTCATCCCCTCCATGGCCTTAAATTGTTACTTACCTAAACCTGGCCCGATTTACATAACTAGTTTATGTTGCCATTGTCCTCACAAATAGAAACGGGCTTCACGGGCTCGATCGTTCCCTTCGAAGTCCATGAAGGTGAAAAGAGAGGGAGAATCTGTGCAATGACCGTCGCGATTCTTACGAAGAATATGTAAGAGTGCTTTTGATGGATACTTTTTGGATATATTTATTTATTTTTTTCTAAAAATACATATTGTTTTTCACCATAGAAAAATTTAAACATTTCTTCTTAAAATAAAATATCGTATAGAACTATATCATCTAGATAAAACTTAACCAAAGACTCTTATAAAAAATAAATTAACTAAAATCATTTTTCAATATAGATAAAAGCTACCGATAATAAATCAGAGTTTCTAGTTAAAACCACTTTATATATTTAGATATCGATATTTTCTATTTTTCGTTATTGTACCAGCACTTTTGTGCAGCACTGATCATCTCCTCTACACCCTTTTTTTTCTTCCTTATTTATTATAAAAGGGTAATTCAGCAGACCAAACTAGCATAAGGGGAAAAATAATAATAAGAGCTTTAAAATATTTCCCCACAAAACACCTGAGAAAATCGAGTTTATAGAAAACCAAACCTTCAACTACAAATGCTCTCCTATGAGGTTAGTTGCGTTAACATCAACGTATTGTTTGATTTAAGGCTAATGAAATAAATTAGTTTTTTTTTTGATAATTAAAAAGCGACCAGCGCCAAACGATCCATACAATATTATAGAAGCGCATCAACATTATAAACCACTTCCTGAATCCTATAGGGAAACTCCTTTCTGTTCGCCTTAAACCAGGACCCAATTCTCACCTTAATGAGCGAAATCAGCCATGTATTACACACCTGAATATCCTCGAACACCACTTTGTTCCTGAACTCCCAAATAGCTCCAATAATCGCGAAAAAAGCTGTGCGCCAGAGAACTCCGCGTAACCCAGTTCTATACACGCCAAGCCAAGCAGAAATGTGTTCCTCCATCGTCCCAGACTGCACCCAAGAAAACCCCAACCAGTCGCTAATCTCATACCAAATCCTCCCAACCACGTTACAATGGAGGAACACATGATTCACCGATTCCTCCACATCCTTGCAAAACGGGCACCCTGTTTCGCCAGGACCCACAATACTAAGTCTAGCCAATCTGTCTCTTGTGTTAAGCCGTCTCTGTACTGCAAACCAGGAAATAAGCTCAACCCTTGGGGGTGCTAGGCCACTCCAGATCAACCTGAGGTTCGACTCCCGATGACTGTCCTCGTCCTCCTTCTGATAGGTCCTCTGGCAGAACGACTTGACTGAGAACATCCCGCTATCTTTAAAGGCCCATCTGACTGCATCATCTTTATCTCTGGATAGGGGGACTTGATTAATTAAGCCCTTCAAAAGCTCGACCTGCTCTACCTCCCAATCAAAGAGACCCCGCCTCCACCATAACCTCCAAATCCACATTGATCCATCCCATCTCCCCATGCTAGCAATCCTCTCCCCTTGTTGGCTTGACACCGAGAAGAGTCTTGGAAAAATACTCTTCAAGTCTCCCGATCCGGTCCAGTCATCATGTCAGAAACTAATCTCTTTCCCATCTCCTACAACAACCAACAGCCCCTCCTTCAAGGTGGGGTCAGCTCTTCCTAACTTTACAATATCTGCCCACGGTGACCATCTCCGTTGGGACCCCAAGTTCAGACCACCCATACACTGCTCCCCAAAGTGAATGGAGGAAATAACGTTCTTCCATGACGCCCCATCAACCGAGTAATACCGCCACCACCATTTGAACAATAACGCATTGTTCCTCATTATGATATCCCCCACTCCCAGTCCTCCCAAACTTTTGGGCTTCTGAATCACACTCCACTTGACTAAAGGCAGACTTTTCCTATTCCCATTCTGGCCCCAGAAAAAATTACGCTGAATACTGATGATTTCTCTGACCACGCTCTTGGGGATCCGAAAAAGACTCATAAAGTACATGGGCAAGCTGTTAAGCACACTTTTGATGAGGACCAATCTTCCTGCTCTAGATAGCACTTTTGATTTCCACCCTGATAATCGCTTTTTCACTTTATCGATTACTGGTTTCCAAGTTTGTCTTCTTCCCACATTCGCCCCTAAAGGGAGGCCAAGGTAAGTAGAAGGCAGCTTACCAATGGCACACCCTAGCAAATCAGCCGCCTTTCTCTGAAACTGGTCCTCCACCCCTAGACCTATGAGCTCTGTCTTAGCAAAATTCACCTTCAAACCCGAGAGCAAATAAAATCACTCCAGAACTCTCCTCTAGTTCTTGATATTCTCTGTAGACGCCTCGCAAAAAATCATTGTATCATTAGCAAACTGTAGATGCGTCACATGACACCGTTGATGCCCCACTCTTATACCATGAATCAACCCCTTCTCGACACCCCTCCTGATCAATTGATTAAAAGCTTCAACAGCTATCACAAACAAAAAAGGGGAAATCGGATCCCCTTGTCTAAGACCCCTCCCCATAGTGAAGGGTGGAGTAGGAGACCCATTCACCAAAACCGAGATCGTAGCTGTCGAAATGCACTCCTTGATCCATCCTCTAAACCTTTCGCCAAAGCCCATGATCCTGAGAATGTTGATGACGAAGTCCCATCTGATGCTATCATAAGCCTTCTGAAAATCCAGTTTGACCATAACCCCTCTCACACTCTTCTTCCTTCTGGACCATTGCACAATTTCATTAGCCACCAGAGCCCCATCCAAAATACTTCTTCCTCCAATGAAAGCTGACTGCGAATCCCCTACTAACTCATCCACAACCTATTTCAATCTCTACGTAAGAATATTTGAAATCACCTTATAGATGCAGCCCACCATGCTAATGGGTCTAAACTGGTTCACCTCCTCTGCTTCTGTCACTTTGGGAATCAAAGTTACCAAAGTTGTATTAAGCGCTGGCGATAATCTGCTTGACCGAAAGAAATCCAAGACTACTTCCGTAAAATCCTTCCCAATTACTCCCCACATCTTTCGGATAAAACCCATATGGTACCCATCATATCCTGGTGCTTTCAGAGGATCACAAGACCAAACTGCCTTCTTAACGTCCTCCTCAACCGGTAGGCTCTCTAGGGCCAAGCTCTTCTCCCTTGCCAATTTGGCTGAAGCCGTCCTCAGTAATCTCAATATCAGGGAGGTTCTGGTGCTCATACAACTTCTTATAAAAAGATGTGATGATCGCCCTGATCTCTGTTGGATCCGTACATTCTCTTCCATCATGAAAAAGCCTATTGATGATCGCTTTCTTCCTCTTGACTGCTACAATAGCATGGAAAAACTTAGTGTTCCTGTCTCTCTCCTTGAAGCCCCTTACCCTGGAAACTTGAAGCCAATATGCCTCCTTCCTCTTATGCCATTTCCACAGCTGACTCTGCAACGCCGCTCGTCTAGCAATCTCTGTATCATCACAAACACTCCTAGGCCTAGGGCTCTCCAACTTTCCCAATTCTGCTTCAATCGTCTTAATCTTTGAATCAATATCCCCGAATACCTCCCTATTCCACTTTCTCAGCTCCCCCTTCAACATCTTTATCTTATCTTGCCATCTTCTCCCCTCCATACTCGCCCAGCATTTGGCCACAAAACCTTGGAAATGAGGGTGCGAGAACCACATATCCCAAGATCGAAACGGAATCGGTCCTTTCTCCCTCTTCAAAAAACTAATACGGATAGGGTTATGGTCCGAAAGAGACTTACCTAGTCCAACACACTCCATGTCTGGGCATGACACCAACCAGCTAGGGTCCACTAGGAACCTGTCTAGAAGACTAGCGGACTTCGCCCTATGCCAGGAAAACTTCAAATTTGATGGCTTCAAATCAACCAGACCCATCCTATCGATCCACTCATTGAAATCCTTAACACTGCTGTTATCCATCCATCCTCCCTTCCTCTCCACCCCCGATCTCACCTCATTGAAATCCCCCATGATAATTAGGGGATCCCTGCACTGCTGTCCCACACCCCATAACTCCTCCCACAGGGCCTTTCGATCCCTCGACACTGGGTTACCATACACCAGAAGAACCCCGCAATCCAACGCTAGAGAGCAGAAACGCCCCTCGAGCAAGATCCACCTATTACCACTACTGCACTTTCTCAATTAAAAAAACTGAGTGTTCCACCCCACTATCAAACCCCCCCTTCTTCCTTGTGCTACTGAATCCCTCCATTCAACCACGTCAGATCCCCACACCTTATGTTTCCAAGAGTCCAAGATCACCTGATGTTTAGTCTCCACCAATCCACACACCCACGGTTTTTCCTTTGCAATCAACGCTTGCAAACTCGACATCTTTCCTAGAGCTCCAATCCCCCTTATATTCCAACTAATTAGGACCAATTGATAACCTATACACCCACTCCCTCCTTTTCTTCCTTCATCTTTGTCTCTCCTTTATTTTCCTCTGGCTCCTTCTAAGACCTGCCAATTTTTCGACACACTTCTTCTCTTCGTTTGATGAAAGCCCAAGTTCTTTTCCTATCTTCCAACATTCATTAGCCTCTACCCATCCTTCCTCCTCCCTTTCTTCCCCATCATCTCCATTTTTGCTCATTCGTTCCCTCTCCCCTTGATGTACCGACCCCCCTGAGATTCTCGCCTCTTTCAAACCCGGGTGGAGGTCTATCATCACTAGACGAAGACACCTCCCGGCTCTTCTCCTTCCCACTCTTCTCCTCACCTCCTCTTTCCATTCCTGTTCCTAACCCCCCTTGTCCTTCCTTCCTTCTACACCACCTCACGAGCATTCTTTCCTCCTCAAAATTATGATCAACCCCTGCCATAATGGTCTCGCTTGATCCAACGGAGCGTGTTTCCCCCGAACTACCACCATCCTGGACCAGCCCGACACAATCATGCTGCGCCCTATAGTTCCTAATACCCTGCCCCTGTATCTCGGTCTCACACCCAAACACCTGCCCAGCCCCTTTTACTCCACTATTCCACGCACTCCCGTCACCTTCCCATGCCAACACCAACTCTCTCTCTTGCGCGTGACGCCGCCACCCCTCCTCTTCCCAAGACTCACGATTTCTTCCTTCCTGTCCCAAACCAACTTCGCACACCACCTGCATTAACTCCCCTTCCCCCCACTGTGGCTCTTCTTCCTTTTCCCATGCTGTCGTGGCTCCAGCTTCATCAACCCCATCAAACGGTTGCACATCCTCCAAAGCCTCGCCCTCCCTCGGACACAACACCTTCACCGAGCTGCTGCATGCCTCTTCGCCTTCCATGCACGTTCCCCTGCCCGATGATCTCTTCGCCACCCCTTCACCTTCCTCGTCGGACTCCGTCGAGCATGGCCAGAAACAATCCTTTCTCTCCGCCGGCTTCTGGCACGAGCAACAGCCCTGCCCAACCTCAGATACCTGCAACAATATCTCCTTCCCATTAACGGTTAATTGCATTTGCTCCCTGATATCCTCCATTCTTGCCGTATCTATCAAGGCCCTGGTTACCTCCATGGATTCCCCAAAATCTTTTTCATCCTCCCCGCAAACCCACCGACCTACCCTAAACACCACCTGCCTCACCACCTCCTCTTTCCATGCCACTATCGGAAGCCCTCTAATTTCGATCCATGTCCTCCTGATGTAGCATGCGTCTTCTAATTTCCACTTTCTCACCACACTGAAGGTTTCATGCAGGAGGCTTCCGGTGTCCATTGCGTCAAGAGCAGCCTCCACATTTTCGAAGGTAAGAAGGAATTTGTACCGTCCGATGTCTCTCACCTTGCACAGCGTACTCCATGACGCCAATAAACGCTGAGCCACCAACTCCGTCAACATGGGTCGCCCCGACTCAACTACAATACTCCTTTCTAGCCACTCCATTTCCTCCTTATCCACCCGTATCTGTATTCCTCGTCTATCATTTTCTCTCCCAGCAACTGTCGCATAAGACCTGTCATCCCTCCATGCGTTTCTCCAATTCGTCGTGACCCCATTCTTCCTCGCCGCACTCCTATTCTCCGTCTTCGGTTGCATGCTCAGGCCCTCCCTCCCATATCGTGCCACCCTGACGTATAACTTTGCCCCATGCAGGAGTATCCCATTGCATTTTCGCACTGCCTCATTTGCCTCTCGTTCATCCCCAAAACGCACAAAGCCAAACAAAAATTTCTTCCCCCGCCTAATTTTCCTGCTAATAAAGACATCCTCCACCCTCCCAGCCATTTCAAAGATCTCCTGCACTTCCCTTACATTGACGTCTCCAACAAAATTATCAACGAAGACAGAGAAGAGCCTCTTACCAGGTTGCCGCCCTGCACGACTGAACTGTTGTCGTTCCTCTTCTTTTGCTGAAGGCGCAACCTTCCAACTAACCTTATGATGAGGTGGTGAACCCGATCGACTTCCACGAGAGGCTAGCCTGTAGGATGGTTTGGCTTCGCAACTGTGTGGAAAACTGGTATGACTACCAAGAAGCTTTAGGGAATTTTGATGGTTGTAGAGATGGTCTTTTGGATTCGACGGATGAGGGTTAAAACTCTCCATTTGGAAACCTAAATAGAAGTGCAGTGAAGAAAAAATTATAAATAATTTTTTATTTAATTAGATGTCTAAATAAAATTGAAATGACATTTATTCATAATTAATTTATATTATTTCGATTAATATTATCTAAAAACTTTTTTTTTCAAATTTTAATTTATTTTTTAAAATTATTATTTAATATCTATGCTGATCCCAATTTATTTCAATATAAACAAGTAAGCGCTGACGAGCAGACATGTCTCGGTTGTACTCAAATTTTCTTTCACGTATGACCCAATCTTTTTCAAATAAGCTGCATTCCTATTTGTGTTCCTTGCTCTCTCCATTTCCAACTATTTGAAAGTGGAACTTCTGAGTCTCTCATTACTCAAATTACCATACATGTCCGTACAAGCAATCAAGCTGACAAGGAGTAGTGAATAAATGGACCCAATGGGTAGGCAATTAATATAATTTTTCCGTATTCAAAAGATTTGCGTTATATATTTATAGAATATAAATCAAAAAATAATATCTTTTAATACATATTATTAAAAAAATATAATATTATAATTTTTTTATAAGAATATAATAATCATATTTTTAAATCATAATGTATTATGCTTTAAAAAAAATAGTATTCAAAATTTATATTCTAAAGATGCAACAAAAGTCATTTAAATACGGAACGAGTAATAAAGAGATGAGCATTGTTCCACTATGAATAATTATAAATGATGTGTTGATGTGAAGTTGCTATTTGCTAAGGGGAATAAATAAACAAATAATGTACGAGAAATGACTTATGAAGTATATTAATTAGGAATGATAATGAATTGAGTACCTTTATTCATTATTGAAGTCTAATATAGAAAAGTAATGCCTATATCCATACTTAAATATGATGGGTGTTTTTTTCCCTCTTACATATTTGTATCTATATATGTTTCTCCATATTCATTAACATGTGCAACAAGTAAAACCCATTAAATGTTAGAATTAAATACTTTGATTCTTATGGTTTAATTATATTTTCACTTTTAACCTTAAAAAAATATTGATGGGTTATTTAAATGAAGATCAAGATGTAATTTCATTTTGGATAGATAGATATAGGTAAGGGTATGAATATGGAGGTAGGGAGAGAATTAGAAATACCTTATCCATATCGATACCAAAATTTGGCATATATATATATAGATTTTACTTCCTCCATATCTCTATCTATTTATATATTCATCATACAAAAATTGTTGGATTTTGGATAACACTTGCCCAATTTTCATCCCTAGTAGCAATTAATAAAACTAGACTAAGGGTACGTTCTTCTCATTTTATATAAAAATTAAATCAGGTCTTATTAGCTTAGATGAGATTAGATGAAAAATGTTGGTGTTGTTGTTGTATATAAATCTTAATAATTATAATTTTACAATTATAATAATAATAATATTTTTTTGTTGAAAATAATAATTATATTATTATTATTATTATTATTATTATTATCATTATTATTATTATTATTATCATCATCTGTGGATCCTTTCACTTGAGGAAGCATGGTGGACATTATTATCATTATTATTACTATTATTATATTTTGTTCATATAAAGACATATGATTACTTACTGTATTGCACTACTACTACTACTATAGTTGTATGCAAATAAAAATATGTGATTACTCTATTTCCTAATATATACCATCTTTATTTTATGAGCTATATGCTTATACTAGATCCATGATCGGAATGATGGTACTTTTGAGACAAATGTAATAACACTTTACTCTACTTAGGTAATAAGTAATAATTTATTGAAGTTCTATTGAGATACATTTAATCGATTTACCTTCTTGAATGTAAAAGTAGGTCATCTTCATAAGGTGCACTCATAGGCACCCAATATGTGCATAGGACCATCAATATGAATTGTATGATTAATGCGAATAATAGGGATGTTACAATGTCCATATGAATTGAGCCATAAAAATTAATCTCTATATGTGTACATAGAGTATATGTTATAAGTCAAATTTGAATTTTTGTTTTCAAACAAAATACATGTGCTATTATGTATTTTGTTGTTTTAGAAAAATAACATTGCTAATATTTTATGTAGAAATATTAACAATTAAATATTAGATGTAGAAATAACTTCTATATTAGAATTTTGAATGAATCATTATTGTTCTCATGAATTACTATCCTAATGAATCCCTACAATGTTTTATTACTATTTATATTTCTAACTATTCTTCATATACCAAATTACCTCTTCAAAATTCAAATTTGAAAAACTAATTTTCTTGATAAATCTTTCCTAATAATAAAATAGATAGAATAATATCATCATAATTAATTTGCAAGGAGTAAGGCTTGTTGGTCTAAAAAAGAAGGATGATTAGGTTTGATGGACCTTAAATATTGGAAGCTTGGTGCTTTGGAATGACCATTGTGGAACCTATATAGCAACAAAGAGATAATTTGGGTCAAAGGGGTACACACATATTTCATCAAGAATCGTAGTGTATGGGATATGCCTATCATAAGTACTAAATTATGGTGTGTGTGACATCTTATCTAGTTACGGGCACATTATGTTGAGTTGAATTATGCATCAGAGTAACAATTTCTAAACAAATACTATTCTTATAGCATTGCTGAAGTTTATGAGCATCTTCATCCAAGAGGATAGGTGGTGGATTAATGGAAGATTGTACATAATCCAATCACCTTACTAAGGCAACAGTTTAATTTATGACTGGAAATATAAGAACATTTATCATAATGGATAGAATGGAGAGAATGAGGGTGATTGTGGACTAACAATGTGTACTTTGTAAGGCTGGATAGGTAGACATCAAGCACTTACACTTTGCATTCCTATATACTATGAGCATTTGGAATGAGCTCATTTGGATAGGTAGACATCAAGCACGTACCATCATCATACCAAGTATAAGGGAAAATGTTATAAACATAGAAAAGGTTTGGAGATAAAATCAAAATACAACAAAAGAAAATCCATGGAAATAAGATCTTATAAGGTATCAGGAAAAAAAAAATCCTAGCTACAGAATATCCTAGACTCTATGTTCACATCTCAACAAATAAGCACTCTTCCAAAATCCGAGTAGCAAAGTTAGTAAAGTCTTCAAGATGGTCATTAAATACCTGGACTTCAACAATAAGGTCATCTACTAGTGGAAATAAGCATCACCTATAAAAAAACTCAACATTTATGTATCAAGTAATTTTGCAAATATATATCATTAGGGTAAGGAGCGCAACACATAATATCACCTGAAGAGAAAATTTGCAGGCACACTACTCATGAGTGAAAACTATTTAAGATGCATCTATATTAATCATCTATAATTTAGTGATTAATAAAACCATCTAATTAACACATTGAAGTTAAGGAACCGATAATAACACTAATTTTTTTCCTATAGATGGAAGAAAGGTAGTTAACATCACCAATACTTTCACATTCAAGGTAAAATACACTTCAACTACTAGTAAATCTCTAATTCTTAAGTATTTATATGTCCCCTTATAAGTTCGTGGATTGGTTAAATAATGCAGACTAGGGTCCTCTAATTTCATTAGAAAGAGGAAAATGAATTTCAATAATTCTAAAGTATTTGGTCCTCACTCAATTCTTTTTCCACTTAAGTATTAATGTCTTATTAGTTCCTTAACCAACACTTAGTGTAGTACCTCAAATTTAATCTAACCCTAATCTTGTATAATTAGTATTTTAATCTCTATTTAACCCTAAATCTAATCTTCTTTCTCTTCTTTTCCCATTTCCCTATTTTTTTTTCATTTTCTTTCTTTTCTTATTTTGCTCGGCTCTTTTTTTTTTCCCTTCTCCCACTTCAATTCCTTTTGTGCCAACCAGGTTATGCTCAATTTGGTTAGCCAAATGAAAATTCCATAAATATTAATAGCCAATCACTCCACCATCATCATCCTTCCTCAATCAAGTAATATTTATGTCACATCCCTTGCCATTCCATGTTGATCCATACTATACCACATCACCACCCCTCAAGTTTTGCATGTCTCAACCATTACATACCACACTCAACAATAAATACCCCTCCATTATCTCTCCTTTCCTCATTTATTACCTCACTAAACCTTCACCATATTTCCTCTCTCTTTCCCAAACTTTTTTATGTTTGATTTAATAGAACTATGCTATTATCTTGTAATGAAGCTCTACATAGATTTTTCAACCTCACACAACTTGACATTTTCTACATCAAAATCCCATGCAACTCCACCTTTACCTATATGATAATTTCATGTACCATACCCTAAGATGTCTCAACAACTTATGCAACACTCCATTGGTTGTGTCACTCTTTCACATTACTATGTTCAACACTCACACAACCTACCCTCCATTTTAATAACCCCATCATGCAATACACCACGTAATTTCATCCCATCTCCCATGAAACAAGGCTCCATTAATGCCACACCTTCACATAACTTGAGCTCCTCAATTTGCTTATGTTCCTACTTCATTTTCCTAACTCATTTAATTTTGGGCATTTTTATAAGTTCTAACTTTATGCTATTCTTGGTTGGTAGGTTATTTTTTGGTGGCCTTGGCAAATGAGGTATAGATTTATATTTGCTTAGAGACAAGTGACATTTTATGTAAGGATACATGTCATAGTTTAGAATTTTTGGTGCTATGTGTGTATTTTATGTATTCACATACTTAATATTATTATAATTCATAAATTATGATTTTTATTGTCATTGTATGATAATGTTGCATTGTGATATAGGAAGTGTGAGTGTTATGTGAAATCATGTGATTATGTGTATCACTTAGTTAAGCTTTGTTTTAGTAAATCTAGTATTTTCACATGTCCTATTTCTTAATTGTGTTATAAGAATGGTTTTGTAAAAATGGATAAGTATTATATATGTATGTATGTATGGATGTATTAAAGGTTGGAAATCAATAATGTTGGGACTTATTGGGTTTTTGAGAAAATATGGGTGTTTTAACTATCTTAAGGGTGATTCAGACATTTAATAATGGTGTGTAAACTAAATATTTCATGATAAAAATTGATGGTTTTATAATGTATTTCATGAATACTATGATAAAACGATGGTTGAGTAGGGTATAAATCATCTACAAATAGACTTTGAGGCATGTAAGTAATATAATGGTATTTTGGTCAATATGGACTAAATATAAATTTTTTGTATGCCAAGGTGGTTAAGGATTTAAGATATTTCAAGTAATTTATGTAAATACTTGAGGTAATTATGAGCTACATAAGGTAGAATTTTTTATTACATATTTAGGGAATTAGAGTTAGAACTAATTTTAGCATATATTTTCAATAATGATATATTAGGATGGTTTACTAAATTTTGTGTTTAAATGAGTTTTATAGAAGAAGTTCCACTGATCTTATGAAATTAAGGTTTTGTAGGGGTGTTGTGGCCATTCCTCATAAGGAATGGCTCAAACATTTGTTAATTGTGTTTTTAAGTACCTTGGATATTTATGATAATTTAAAAAAATAATAATCTAATAATACATTAATATTTAAAGTGAAAGGTCATGCTAGTCAGGATCAATTGTATAAGTACATTCCATTAGACGAGAATAGTAACAAAGATCGTTGTACTAGTCTATTCCAACAAATGTGAATAGTGGCTTAGAGCAATGTGCCTTGGGATTATACCAGTTTGTTTCACTACCTAACATTAGTGGCTGTAGAGTTTTTCCATGGTGTTGTATATTATTGATGACCATTTACTGGTTATGAATAGCAGGGTCTCTAAACTCAACCTAATATAAAAATAGATTATAACTATATCTATCATGGAACTCTTTTGGATCCTTTTATGAGTCCTCTCATGATATAATTTGTGCACATAATTCATCTTTCCATATGGCCTTAAGTGCTTTGCATGTCCTTATCCCATGATTGTATTATTTTCTTACTTAGTATATAGTGATTTAATCATCTTCTCATAGGTGTTATTCATTCCCATTAACATATGACCTAAATTTCATTGTGCATGTCATTGAGGTTTGTTTAGATGGTTTCACTATTTATGATTCCTTACTTTCAGAGGAGTGATTATGTTATCCTTTAGGTTTTTGTATGTATAGTTATTGTTGTCTGGTTGTTAGTATCTTACGGATACCTTTTTGAAATCTTAGTTCCTATAGATCCCTATTTATTATATTGTTTTATTTTATACTCGGATTTAATATCCAAATGCTTATTTAGGCTTTATGAAAGGTTCCTTTTCCCTCTATTTATTTTACTTTAAGTTCAAAATTTTTTGACTTGTATTTGATATAAGGTTAGTATGGTAAGCTAGATTTAAGTTAGGTACAGTGGTAACAACCAATTATCTTGTTATTATACTTCCTCTAAACCAAAATTTTCACTATTAAATTTGGGGTGTTATCATTTCACATCATAACTTTTGGTTTTTATTGCCATTATTTTTTTTCCAAAATTTGATTATCAAATGATTGATTATCTTATTTTATCCATTTATTTCATACTTTGAAATACTCATTTTTCTAAAAATCTAAATTAACTTCTGAGAAATCAAGAATAGGTAGTCTAGGTAATCTTTGAATGTTCTTATTTGCTAGTAAGCTAGGAGTATTTTATTCTAACACATTTTCTATTTTTTAGCTAGCTCACCATGGCACTTAACGGTTGTGTAAGATGTTTGGAGGAGGCATTCAAGGCCTTCATTTAATTTATCAAACATCTTCTCTTGCCATCTCTGGCTCCGCTATTGCCACCACCTCCACAATACCCACAAGAGGGTATCAGAGAGGGTTGGCTTCAGAGATTTAGTAGTCATCACTCACCAAATTACAGTGGAAAGGAGGATCTAATCATCCTAAGGGAACATATTTGAGATTTGGATTAGAATTTTGAGCTGACTAATTACCTAAGAGCTAAGAAGGAGAGTATACCCGCCTTTTCATTTGGAGATATGCAAACACCTAGTAGGTAGGTCCTTATGCATAAAGAGGACCATTTATATCCTCCAAGAACTTCAAGAAGGTGCTTTGCATGAATTTTTATCCTAAGAACCATAAGATAGATACATTTAAGGAGTTTATGTAGTTAACCCAAGGGGCATGATAGTGTGGGGGTACTATGCTTAGTTCTTGGAGTTGTTGATGTTTGCATTGGGTGTAGAAACTTGTAAGGCAATAATAGTCTTACAATTTGAGGAAGGGAATTACTTTAGAATTTGAAGGATGATAGGTGTTGGGCTCTTCCAAGACTTGGGCACATTGTATGAGTGAACATGTATTGCCGCCATTATAGTTCCATAGCAAGCTTCCATTATGGGCAAGATGAATCTGAAGATGTGCGACTCTAGGGCTAGGATTTAGCCTCAAGGAGGAGGAATTTTAGAGATCATCAAGGAAAAAATTGCAAGAGTTGATCTTCTTATTCTCGAGTATGTGGTAGGATAAGTTATTGACCTTTCAAGTTTCAACAACTGATGGGCCAATTTTAGCCATAGGGTAGTTAGCTTCAGTAGAGAGGACTCATCATACCTCAACAACAAGTCTATCTATAGCATACTTTCTAGCTATATAATTAGTATCATAGAGCACCCTACATCAACCAGTGTACAACCTAGAAGAGATAAGGGAAGACCATAGGGGTCTCGTCCATTTCCTTAATGTGGAGAATGGGCCCAAGGTTTTATAGAGTATTGTGGAGGATACTAGGGAGGAGATTTAGGAAAATAATTAAATTTCACTAGCTAGGTAAAGGTTAATCTATATTTAGATATATTAATTGGTATATTTTCCATCCTTTCATCACTAGTGCATTTATTGTCTGATTTGGGTATTTTTTTATCATTGTGTCTAGCACTTTTACTATTAGTGTTGCGTTATCTCCATCTGATAGTGATATAATATCTATTATTTTTTTTTCTTCTAGTGATAAATTCGATTACACTAGACTCTATCAAGATGTGACCTGAGAGATTAATGAGGTAAAATTCCATATGGTCTTGGTTGAGATAGATCTATAGAACTTTAATGTGATCCTTGAGATTGATATATTGGGGAACTACAAAGTAGTAATAGATTATCCTCAAGAGTAAGTAGTGTTGTAGGGACCTCAAGGTGATAGGGTTTTCTATAGGAGATGAAAGCTTAAACCAATGATGAAATTTATATCTACCTATACATTGTCTTCATTGGTGTGGAGAGGTTACTCTATGTATCAATTTGGTGTTCAAGTGTTGAATAATGACGTGTCATCATTATAGGACATTTTAGTTGCTTGGGATTTTTTTTTTGATATATTTTCATAGGAGATATCGAGTATGCTACCCATGTATGAGATAAAATTCACTAATAAGCTATTATTTAGGGAATTATAGTTTCAAAAGCACCCTATCGAATGGTGCGAATAGAATAATGGGAGTGGAAGTCACAGCTAGAGGAGCTAGTGGCTCACAAGTACATATATCCAAATATATCTCTATAGGAGTGACTAATTCTCTTTGTGAAGATGAGGATGAGAGTCTTCGTTTGTGTATTAATTATTGGGGTCTTAACCAATTGACAGTGATTCATTAGTATCAGCTTCTAAGGATTGACAATATTTTTGACCAACTTTAGTGTGCTTCAATTTTATCAAATACTGACTTGTGGTCAAGTTATTGTTAGCTATATATAGCTGAAGTAGACAGCTTGAAGAAAATTTTTAGAATATGGTATGGGCACTATGAGTTCATGATGATGCCTTTTGAGCTCATCAATGCACCAACCATATTCATAAACTCATTGAAAAGTATCTTTTGGTCATTCCTTAACCTGTTCATGGTTGTGTTCATAAACAACATCTGAGTATACTCTTGGAGTGGAGATGAGCATATGCAACGTGTCACTCCCTAGAGAGAAAAATATTGTATGACAATCTCTCCAAGTGGAGAATATGGCTTGGGGGTCATGCAATTTTAATAGGAGGATTTGTCATGGATTTGGTAAATATTGTAGTTATCATTGAGTGGAAGGTACCCAATAAAATTCTTGTGGTTTGTAATTTATTAGGGCCAGTCGGGTACTATAGACACTTTGTTCAATACTTCTTGAAGGTAGCTTATTAATTGACAAAGTTTCTAAAGAAGACTACTAGGTTTGCGTGGGATAGTATATGTGAGGGAGCATTTTAGGAGTTGAAGCAGCATTTGATTACAACATTAGTTTTAACTCTGCTATTGAGATCAAACAACTTTGAGGTCTATAGTGATGAGTTGAAGCACAAATTGGGTTATATAAGTATGCAACATGGTAATTTAGTTACTTATGCTTCTTGTTAGTTGAAGTAGTATGAATAAAATTACCCGACACATGATCTTGAGTTAGTTGCAACTATCTTCATGTCAAAGATTTGGAGGCATTTTTTGTATGGGATAGAGTGTATATTCTTTATCAAGCACTGATGAAACATATTTTTACCGATTTTATACCCTTTAAAATTTTGGTTATTCATTTGATCAATATGTGAGGTTATTTATGTTATTAATCATTTACTTAATTTATAATGATCTCATGTATTTAATTAATTTAAAGCTTAAAGTTGATTTTTGTATCATTTTAACAAGTTTTCATATTTTAACCTAAACTTTTAGCTAAAAATATATCCTAAAATGAAGAAATATTTGATATATTTTAGGAAGTTAATTAATATCTACTAAACTTTATTTTATAGGTATTAATTAACAAATTATGCATGTAAATAACAAATCAAGAAAAATGAAATGAAAAAGTGAGAATAGAAAAAAAAATTAAAAGGAGAAAAGAAAAGAAAATATAAAAAAGAAAAAAAGAAGAAGATTTGATGACACGTAGTGTCATCAATCAAAAGAATTTAAAAGGGTGCAAGGGTACCATAAAAAGAGAGGGTCTGAGTGCAAAAGGGGTACACAAAAAATATGAAAAAATAAAAATAGAAAGGGAAGAGGGTAGAAGGCAAGACGAAAAGAAACAAATGGGGAAGTAACTAGAAGAAATAAAGGCACAAAGACCAATGAAAAAAAAAGAGAAGGTAGAGACAACAGAAAGCATAAAGCCTAAAAAATTGAAGAGAAAAAGGACAGCTAGAGAGAGAGAGATGGGTGTTAAGTTCTGGAGCTAATGGAAAATAATCAATGCTGCCTACCACCAGCATAATCCAATATTATTTTTCAATTTTTATTTTAAATTTGAACTGTTATAATTTTATATTAAAATTTTCTTAGATTTAATATTTTATGTATAGTTTGGATTCTTTATTTAATTTGATTAACTTTAATTTAATTAATAGCATGTAGTAATATATTTTTTTCAAGGATATAGTGAAACTCTATTCTTTATACTGATAAATTAATTGACTGCTTGATTAATAAATTACTCTATATGTTTTATACTATTTTTCTAGATTATTCTTAATTAATAAATTGATCACATTTAATTAACATTTGACAAGTCTAAAAAAGATGCGAGAGGTGATCTCTCTACTTTAGGCTGTATAGCATAAATAGAAATTGAATGGGTTATGAAAATAATTACATAATTTCTACAATAATAGGGATAGATAAATAACTGATTGAACATAACACATTGTATTTTATTTAAATCCTTTAACTAGAGATTGCAGGACTAATAATTATCTTACTTTCCCATTTTTCTTTTTCATGCTTCCATCCTACCTTACCACATTAAATATCCTAGTATGCGTGTCCTAAAGGGTCACATCACATCACATCAGAACTTATAGCATATCTCTATTAACATATACCATAAGAAAGCACATGAACATACCTCCGTTTCAAGCTGTGCTACACATAAAATAGTTAAGATAATAGCACAAGATTCACAACATATCATTATATGTGGCATCCAAGGCATGTAAGAAAAATAGCACACATAAGTCCATAGCTACACCCTTAACCAAAACGACGCTAGGCTTGGAGTACGCTCCTATGCCTCCTTAGGATTTTGGCTTGATTCACCTATAAACGGAAAATACTATGGGTTAATCTCCCTCTTACCAAAATTGCCATCATTTCCTATCTTACCCCTATTATGGCCTAGTATTAGGGCTAATAATCATAATAGTAGTTTTATAATTAAAAGTAGGGTTATTATTCTCACAATAATTAATCATGTCACTACTAACCAAAGTGAGTCTTAGTAATACTCATAGTATTAAAAGTAATAATTTCAATATTACTAATAATAATATTATTATTAGCTTTAGTAATAATATTAATATCGACCCAAACTCTAGTAATAATAATAATAGTGATGTAAATAATATAAAAGTAGTGACCATAATGATACTTATATTGATAATGCTAGTAGTATTATTAATAATAATGATGATGATAATAATAATAATAGTAGTATTAATAATAGAAATAATAGTTTTAATCTTGAGAATAATGCTAATAAGGTTTTAGAAATTATAATAGTAGTAGCCTTAGTGATAATATGGTCAAGTATAATAATAATAATAATAATAATAATAATAATAATAATAATAGTAATAATAATAGTAATAATAATAATAATAATAATAATAATAATAATAATAATAATAATAATAATGATGATGATGATGATGATGATGATGATGAAGATGATGATGAAGATGATGATGATGATGATGATGATGAGGACGACGATGACGACGACAATGATGATGATAGTAATAATGATAATAATAATAATAATAATAATAATAATAATAATAATAATAATAATAATAATAATAATAATAATACTAAAGTTGTAGCCTTTTAAATAATAATACCATTAGTTACAAATATTTTTGAAATAAGATTGATAACATAATAATAATAATAACAACAAGATTAATAATAATATTAAGAGTAATACTATTAATATTAAAAATCATGAAAACTTATATAAAAAGGGTTTAAGGGTTAGTGAAATTAGAATACCACCTAGGATTGGTGGCGGAGCCGGCAGCAGCACGCATCGGCGATGGAGGAGGAGGAGAGGTGGAGAGATGGGGGTATAGGCTATGGGAGAGGGAAGTAGGGGAGATGGAGGTATGGGGAGGTAGAGTAAGGTCCCCTGGTTATTTTGGAGGGTAGAGGTGGTGTTATTGATGGCAGACGGTGGCATAAAGGGTGGTAAGAGGTCGAAGTGGGCTGCTCAGGAGGGGGACTTTGCACGGCTGGGGTGACTCATGTAGGGTAAAGAAAGGGAGGAGGGAGGCTTAGTTCGGTTGAGGGTGGTGTAGGGAAGGCTTTGGTGAGTGGTGTGGGTGGCGGTGATGGCCGATGACGGAGGAGCGGTGGTCTATTTAGGTGGTAGAGTGAGGTCGGGTTTTTTGGGCTGCAAAAATTGAAACCTGATTATGGCTACCTACAGGGGTATATATAGGTCAATTGGAGGGGAAAATGATAGAGGGGAGCAGAAAATAGGGGGCAAGGGGTATGGGTGCACCGGGCGGTGATGGTAGGACGGCACAGGTCTACCATTGTAGGCCATTTTTTATAGGAATAAGGGATGGGCACATGCAGGAGAGGGAATGACCAACTAGGTTGAAGTGATAGGAAAGACGCTGAGGAAGAGAGGGGAGGAATGGTTGGTCAAACGGCACAGTCGGCGGTGAAAATTTTGGCGCCGATCGAGGAGAGTTACAAGCATGTGTCAAGGGAAGAAGAAGAAGAAAGGGGGACTGGACCGAAGGCACAGGAGAAAAGAAAGAAAGAAATAAAGAAAAAAAGAAGAAGACCAGATCAATTGGGAATAAGAGAAGGGAGCGGCTCACGGGCTTGGGCGTCGCAGGAGGAAGGAGGGGACTAGGCCAAAGGTGGGCTAGCCTAGGTTGGGGAAAGGAGAAAAAGAAAGGAAGAAGGAAGAGAAGAAAAAGGAAATAAAAGGAAGAAGAGAGGGAAAAAAGAAAAAGGGAAAAAGGGAAAAGAAAATAGGTGGGTTGGGGGTTAATTAAAATATTTTGGGTATTTTGGGATTTTTAAAAATATTAATATTAAAAGAATAATTAAATTCTCTTTTTAAGTTAATTTAGGGTTTTTGAAAGTTTTTTTTCCCTAAATTGCATTTTAATTAGCAAAATACTCAAATTTATCCTAATGAAATTATTTATTATTTTCTCCTAGATTTGCCTTAATTTATTCCCTCTTATTTTAATAACAATAATTTATTTAATTAAATTTTATAATAAATCCTTATGTTTTCATAATTTCCTAAATTAAGGTTTTAGGGTATTTCAGTAGATTCTCTACTTTAGGTTGAATAACATAAATAGGTGTTAAGGGGTTATATGAACAATTATATAATTTTTAAAATAATAGGGAAGGATAAATAATTAATTAAAACTAAAGAATTATGTTTTATTTGAATCATTTGATTAGAGATAGTAGGAATAATAATTGGCGATAGGACTACATACCTTGAGAAAGTGTATTAGTTAAATATTCTTGTTGACATAGAGCTAGTAATTGTAAAGATCAAGTAAGAGATTGATTGGTCATTATAATTGGATAGTAGTAGAAATGGATTTCTTGGTGGCTTTTATTAATTGGTTTTATCTTCAATAGATTTTATTTGATTATATTTTAGCTTAATTTAGTTTATTTAAAATTTAGTTTTGAATTTTTATTTATTTATTGATTTATTTTGATAACCTATGCTTGATTAGAGTTATTAGATTTAGTGTGATATTACTTTGTCTCCATAGGAATGATAATCTGGTACACTTAGTGTCTTAAATTACTTGATATCGTTATACTTGCTGATAGGTTTATTTTTCTGACAATCAACCACAAGGGCTTCAAGTCTATATCCACTCAGAAGGAGTAAAATATTAGGTAAATGATATTGCTAGAGTTGGTGAAGGATTATGATATTAAGTTGATCTACTATGAGGGTAAGGCTAACATCATTATGCCTTGAGTAGGAAGGCATCACACTCAAGTTTTTATAGCTAATTGGTTACTTGAAGAGCTTGGTGATATTGTGATAGATCTAATTTAGGGGGCGACTTAGAGTTTTGTATGAGTGCGTTGACTATCATACCAACTATGCTTGATGAGAACTGTCATACCCCAAAATTCCAAAATCTAAAATTTAATATTTAACCCCTAATTGGAATAATTTAATCTTAAATTATTAATTCAATTATTTTGTGGATCTTTAATTTATAAAAGTAGATAGGATTATTTAATAAATTAATATAAATATTTTATTATTTTTATCATAGTCTTTTTATTTAAATAAATTCTCAAACCCTTAATTTTTACCAAAATTATTTTCTTAAATTAATACTTTAAATTTTGAATAAATCAATTTAGTAAGAATTTCATTAGCCTAATTTCTATTCCTAACTCTAAATATAATTTATTTTTTATTTTTTCCTTTTTGTTTTCCTTTCCTTTTTCCTTTTTCCTTTTCTTTCTTTCCTTTCTTCTTGTCCTTTGGACCAGCCTGCCCTATTTCCCTTTTCCTTCCTCCTTCCCTGTCGGGCCAAACAAGCGCGCAACTCCTCCCTCTTCTTTCTTTTCCTTTCCTTTCCTTTCTTCTCCTTTGGGTGAGTTCACCTCCCTTCTCTTCTTTCTTTTCTTCCTTTGTGCGAGCCAGCTTACTTGCCCAATCTTTCTTTTCTCCCCTACTTGGCCTCCTTTCTTCTTTCTCTTCTCCCTTCCTTCTTCTCCCCTACGATGATTGAGCCAAATTCCCCCTACTAGCACCTCACACACCCCTACACCTTCCTCCCTCCTACCCCTGCAACCATAGTTTGCAAACCCTCTCTACCTGTCCCTTTCCTTTCCATTTCAGGCCATACACCCCTACATCCTTCCCCGCATGCCCCTTTTCTTTCCCTCTTCTTCCCCTCCCCTCTATCCTCTATCCTCTGCCATGGCATCCTGCACCCCTTACACCCACCTAACCCTATGTCGGCCGCCTCTCTCCTCTTCTCTTCTTTTTCTTCTCCTTTTCTTATTCTCCTCTACCTCATTCCTCTCCCTCAAACCCCCTTCTTTCCCTACCGATTCTCCATTCCTTTCTCTCCCTTCTTCTTCCTTATTTTTCTTGTGCTTCCCTCCTCGCTATCTCCATTTCCTAACCAGCCACTAAATTAGCCACTCCTATCCCCTACTTCCTCCATGCACAACCCTAAGTAACCATCGCACACCACCTGCAGCTGATTCCCCCTCCCTTTCTCTTCTTCTCTTCTTGACCACCTCCCTATACCACCACCTTGTGCCACCCTTCCCCCTCTTCTGCTGATGCTAATGCCTCCCCTTGGCCACCTGACACCACCTCCAACACCTCACTACCTCACCTTACCTGAATTCCCCTATAGCTCCTCTTCTTTCTCTATCTTCCTATTCTCCCTCCCTTCTCTACACCCTTTTTTAGAAGCCATCGTTGTTGTCTCCGCCTCCTCTAAGCCAACACCTACACCTTGGCTCACTCTTGCACCCAATAGCCAACCTAACTCCCCTCTATCACCCCCTCAACCTCCTTATTTGAGAAGCCTTCCCCCTTTGTCCAAACTTTGCCCAATTATTTCCCTTTCCACCCCATCTTTTGGTGCATGCATGCTCACGCTGCTCATGTTACATGAGTCATGCTACAAAAATTTTAAGTGTTTGACTAATTTTGAGGTATAATCTAGTTAGTAATAATATGTATTTAATAAGCATTTTTAATAAAAAAATCATTGATGTAGGAGCATCTAATGAACCTAATGATTGTCATGTTCATATTAATCCTCAAGGTAAGGAAGATTTAGCTTTCTTAATGTTGGAGCCTATCATATTAAATATTCTTGATAATTCTTATATGCTTGACATTGAAAAACATTCAAGTCATTCTTATAGGTATGTTACATATTTGTAAGAAGAAGATGTTCATACGATTTAATGTGTACAAGTATTCAAAGCATGCAAGACTATGAAATACATGGGATGATACATTACAACAAGAAGATATAGTGATGATATTCATTATTTGTATTAACTTGTTGTAAACCCTAACCTCAAGTGTATTTTATGTAAGTTAGGGTATTGATATAATTTCATGTATGTATCTTAGTCAATTGTATAGCTTTTTAATATTAATCCTTAGTATCATTTAACCAATGATATTATTCTTTGGATAAAGTTTAATATGGGCTTAATTAAACCATGATTAATGGGCTGGATTAAGAGGGAATAATCGGATGGTTTAGGCCAGCTAACCACCGACTTCTTCCTTCCCTATATAAAGCCTTTATGCGCATCATTTGTATGCAGAATGAATCATAATTGTTTTGATCAAACTTTGAGCAAAGTTAGCTAAAGTCTATTCCTATCTTTTGAGTATTTTTGGAGCAAGGAAGCCCGGGGCAATATCCTTCAACATCAACACTCAACTCGATATAATTGAACACATTTCAAATCTATCGAGAACCTTCATCCTTCATCCTTCAATTTCTTCAACAATAATCATCCTTAACACCTCATTTCTTTTGTATTAATTCGTGGGTGATAGTTTCTCACACAATCTTCGATCCAACCTTCCGTTTACTTTGATAAAACCACATCAATCATTCTTTTACTTATCTACTAATAATATGTCCCTTCTAACATTATTTTTAGGTACAATTTTTACTAATTAAAGCTTAAGCTTTTAAACCGGAATAGCAGTGAATTTTGAGTTTTGCTAGAAATAAGGTAACTATCATACCCCACTAAAATGTATGGATTAACATATGTTAGCATATTAGGGCTTTGACATGTGTTTTTGTGCGGATATGATGCATTATTAACTATCTCTTGATTGTTAATGTCATATTAAATAATAAGAATAAAAGCATGATATCTTGCGTTTGATATGGTATGCGTGAAAATGGAGATTAAGAAAGGTGTTGATGTGGATAATGGGTGTTATGTGTATACATGCTATGATAAGTAAGTATGAGCATTTATAGTGAAAATAATACTAATATGAGCCCTAGGGGCAAATGACACATCATAATATTTATACCTAAATGAGATGCCTAATGTGTTATATTTGATGCTAAGAATGGATATGGAAGTTTGGTGGAGTATAAAAATAAGTATTAGTAGAAATATCCATATTTTATGTGCTAGGTGTATTTTAGAAATTCAACATGTTCACTGGGAGTTACCTAAATAAATATGTATGGTAGGTGATAATGGGTGTTAAGAATAATAATAAGGGTTTTGTGGTGTTAAATGATGAATGTTGGGCATGACTATTAATATTTTATATGCTCGAGGAACTATAGTAATTTTACATGAAAATGGAGGTTGCTTAAATAAATATGTATGATAGGTAATAATTGATGCTATGAATAACAATAAGGGTTTTGTAATATTAATAATGTATGCGGAGCATGATAATTAATATTAATTGACCTACGGGACATTTTAGTGATTTTGTAAGTAAGATGGGTATTTTAGTAATTCTGAAAGTAGAAAGTGGCATTTTGGTAATTTTATAGGCAAGATGGGGATTAATTTAATAAACATGCATGGTAGGTATAAATTGATGTTAAACATGGTAATAATGGTTTATTATCCTAGTGTCACTTACTTAAGCATCATATTTAATAAAATATGCTCTAGGGGTATTTTGGTAATTTTATAGGTAAAATGGTAATTGGGCTAATAAGCATGCATGAAGGGAATATTTTAATGTTAAATATAGTAATAGGAGTTATAGCCTTAGTATTACCTATTCAAGCATAATCATGAACATTATATAGTCTAGGGGTATTTTGGTAAATTAGACAATATCATAATGAGTATGCATGGTCTAGGGATACACTGGTAAATTAGGGTGTGTTATGATATTATTTTCTTAAACATGCAAGAGGTGCCTTAACTACTGATTCTGCTTAAGATTGGGTGCTGGTTGTGCTAGAAGTCCATGTTAGGATTTATATGTAAAATGATCAATTGGTGTGTAGGGTACCTTAACTACATAATCAGTGGCATAATTATGGTATGATACTCTCTTATGGCATGTTGATAAATAAAATTGAATTATGAGATGAAAGTGGATGATAAGAGGTAGCCTTAGCCTTAGGGGCATTTTGGCCATTTTGATTTAAGGTGCTCAA
The DNA here is from genome assembly GCA_030549775.1 of Tamarix chinensis. Classification (NCBI taxonomy): domain Eukaryota; kingdom Viridiplantae; phylum Streptophyta; class Magnoliopsida; order Caryophyllales; family Tamaricaceae; genus Tamarix; species Tamarix chinensis. The sequence goes on along the minus strand of CM060172.1, from coordinate 16,520,586 downwards.
GTGTGAGTATTGGAATCTAGGATGGCCTTAGTGGACTACTTAAGTTAACATAGACAATAATAATGATATTGATTACTTCATAATAATGAAAACAAATAAAAATGGTTAAGCATGTAATTAATGTGTTTCTTGTGGTTACTTTAATTAAAATACTAATACTTAAAGTGAAAGACCTTGAGATCAGGAATGGTAGCTCTTTAGGGGTCACTACCCCAAAGACGTGGTTTAGCCTACGATTATTCTTGATTTGACTAGTGTGCCTTAGTGCCTCAGCCAATCCCTACATCTTACTCTATTTAGTTCTACAAACCTATTTAGGGGGTATGCATACTTATGGATTAGGTGTCCTTGTTGGTAAGGTACTTTGTATCTTCGTGCACCAGTGTGACTAAGGTACCTTACTTTATTGGGTTGATCGTCAGTAGGATATTGTGCTGCCCTTATGCACTAGTATGACTAGTGTACCTTCATTTATCTAGGTTCGTGATCTCCCCCTCAAGTTAATAAAATGGAATTGGTGTGGTAATTAAATAGAAAGACACTAATCACTTATAATAGAACACCACCTAGGCCGGGACTGTGTGGATAATATCATATATACCGGTCCACTAGTTATAATAGAAGTTAAGTGCATTCTACCTTGGAGTATATCATTTACCAGTCTACTAGTTATAATAGTGGTAAGGTGTGTTCTGTATTGGATTATATCATATGTACCGGTCTACTAGTTATAATAGTGGTCAGGAGCCTTCTCCCCTAGAATACGTCATGTGCACCAGTCCACTAATTATAATAGTATGGTCCCTGAACCTATGTGGATATAATTTGAAAGATAATGAATATCTAATTAATGGCTTAAGTCCAAATAGTATTGATTATACCATTATGACCTGTTGATATAATATGGTAGCAGCCTTGATGCCTGCCCTTGAGTTGAGAGTGGTGTGTACTGGTTGAGTATGGTGTTGGCTATTTAATTATACTACAAAGAGCTTCGCTTGGATGCTCGTTGGGTAAGTTTTTTTGTTTCTAAGTGAATGAATCTTGTGACATATGATCTTCATGCATGTGTCCATTTTAATGATTATTGTATCTCATTTTATATATGTGTGATTTCTTTTTCATGTGTTTTGATGTGTGGTAATTGATGTTTCATGTAGGCCCTATCTTATAGTTTTGTGTATAGGGTTACCTAGTACTATAATATTGAAGGGTTCCTCTCATGGTCCTTTGTCTATTCAATCGGTAGTGGCCTTTGTAGGTTAGCTCACAAGCAATATCTAAGTTTCACTCTCAGGTTAAAAGCCTAGGACTATCTGAGAAGGCTTTTAGGTTTTCCATAGAACTCTTTTATTCCCCTTTTACTATTTTTATTGTGTATTAGTGGAATTTATCTCTTATAATCTATTGCTATACTCTATTTTATGTTTGTGATCTTGGATTTGTGTAAGGTGCATTCTCTTTTTAGCCTTAGCACTTGGTACTGGAACGATGGGGGAAAATTAGTCTAGTAATAAGTGTGGTGATAACATCACTAAAATTTACCCCTTTTACTTCTGCTTAAATTTTAAAAATGACTTTTTTTAGAAGTAAATTTTGAGGGTATTACAAGAACCAAGTAGAGCATCCTGGGGGTACCGAGATCAAAAAAATTTAGTATAAGATACAAGGAGGTAGAGTTAAGGGCTTTCATATTTATGAGGATGGTAGCATTTTCTTCTAGGGTCATTGGTGTGTGCCCTAAAGTTACTATGATTTGAAGAAACAAATTTTGTAGGAGGGTCATTATACTTTGTATTCTATCCACCTAGGAGGGGATAAGTTTTATAATAACATTAAGAAGATTTATTGGTGGCCTTGCATGAAGTAAGAGGTAATAAAATTCGTGTCAAGATGTCTTACATGTTAGAAGATTAAGATAGAGCATTATAAATATGTAGCATTAGTCTATGCTTTGAATGTTCTAAGATGGAAGTGAGGCTCTAGCTCCCTTGATTTTGTTAACGGACTGCCGAAGAATTGCAACGTGTGTAATATAACTTATATTATCATCTACTGGTTGAATAAATCAACAATATTTTTTGTTGATGAAGTTAGCTTGGAGCATGGATCAGTTAGTCAATGCATATATGGGATATATGGTGAGTCGCCATGGTGCGCCTACTGTCTCTAATAGTAGTTTGAGATTCCTTTCATAATTCTAAGAGGAAGTTATATGAGGTTGTGGGCATAATTTTGAGGATGAATACCACCTTCCACCAAGCTATAGATGGGCATACTAAGAGGATGATTTAGACACTTCAAGATATATTGTGGACTTTTGTTTTGGATTTTTTAGGCATAAGAGAGGATAATCTACACTTGGTGGAGTTATTATATAACAATAGTTATCATATCAATATATGGATGAAACCCTTTGAGGAAATGTATGGATGCAAGTGCCCGACACCATTGTATTGTAGCTACATTAGCATGACAATTATACGTAGGCCAAATATGATTGAGGAGATGATTGATTTTATTTTGTTGATTCTGGATAGGATGAGGGAATATTAGAGTTGATAAAAGAGTTATGTTGATATAAGGCAATGCAATGATGGTTTTACGTCAATGGATAGAGTTTTGTTGAGGGTTTCACCCACCAAAGAGGTGTAGAGGAATGGTTGGAAAGGCAAGTTGAGCTCGAGGTGAATTAAGCCTTACACGATCCTTAATAGAGTTGGTGATTCTGTATGCCTCTAAGTAATTCCACCAAAGTTAGCCTAAGTTCACAACATCTTCCACATCTTATAGTTTAGGAAGTACATTACAAATCCTCCCACATAATCATACCCGGGAAGATCGAGCTTGATAATTTATTATCCTATGAGGAGGTACCCTTGCAAATTCTCAACACTAAGGTGCGACAGACCTATATGAGGTCAATTTCACTTTTGAAGGTCATTTTGAGATGCTATGGAGTAGATTAAACATTATAAAAGTTAGAGAAGAACATGCATGAGGCACATCCTGAGATCTTTGGTGCAGGTGCATTAGGTTTTGGGATTTTTCAAATTTCAAGGGGGTAATACCCAATAGTGTTGCCTTAGCTCTATATAATTATCACCAATATCACCATCTTTACTTCCTTCTTCTCTTCTTTCTCAACCTTGACTTTTTAACTTTGGGAATAAGATCTCTTTTAAGGGAGTAGTGATGTAGTACCCCGAATTTAGTTTAACCCTAGTCCCAAGTAATTAGTATTTTAATCTTACCATATTCCCTTAATCCTAAATTAAACCTAAATATAATCCTAAATCTGATATTCTTTCTTATCTTTTCCTATTTTCCTTATTTATTTCTTTTCCTCTTTCCTATAGTCCTTCTTTCTTCCTCCACATGACATCCTTCCCTCCCAACCTTGTAATACTTTAAAATTTTATCCAATTTTAATGTTAAGTAATTAATATTTTAACCTAATTTAAATTATAACTTCTGGGCCATTATAATTTTTAGCCTAACCCTAAACCTAGATAATTGATAAATTAAATTTTATTTTAATTCCTACAGTTTTAAACATAATCCTAATCCTAACCCTAAAAGTTTTCTTCTTCTATTTTCCTTTTTCCTTTTTCCCTTTTCCCTTTTTTTCTTTTTTTTTCTTTCCCTTTCCTCAAATTGTTCCCCATTCCCATTATCTTTCCCCTATATGCGCACAACCCCCACCTCCTTTCCTTTTTCAAACCAAACACCCCAACCCCCATATAACCATGTCACCCTCATCTTCCCCCTCCTAGTCATGCAGCCTTACTGCACCACCTATAGCCTGCACCTCCCTACCTTGAACCCTATACCCTTAGCCCTTGCATTGCTACCGCGCTCTCACCCTTGCACACCAAGCTCCCTACCTATTGGAAGCTCCACTCTTTAGCTCTTATTACCTTATAAATAACCACTCTTCTCTACCTTCTCCTCCTTCCTTTCATTTTGTTCATCATTAAACTAATTGGTTGAGCACCTTTCCTTCATATTCTCCTTCTCTTTGATATACTTTATATCTATCTTTGCCATCTATAACCACCACCACCTAGCCTTCCCTTATTGTTCTTCCCCCTCTACCGCTAAACCTCACTACTACTACCCTTCTTTCTCCATCTCCTCATTGTTATTTTAACTTTTGTTGAGACATGTCTAACCCTTGTGCACCTAGCATGATTGTGTATCCCTTACATGCCCATCCCATGCCTCACTCCCATTTTGTATGCCACCCATACACCATTTCACCTTTGAGCCCTAAACGCCCTAATTATACCCTTCTTTATATGCCCCACTCCTCTAGCTATGCCTATCCTTCCCTAGATCTTGTTGTCTTGTCTCCTCCTTGGAGCACCTTCATGCTCTCCACCATGAACCAACCCTTGCCAATCTTTCCACTTTCACTTATCTCCATTTCCCTTCCTCTCATGTATAGTTTCCTTAGTTAAATTTTCTATGTCCAATATTGTTTTATTTTGACTTCTAGGTGATATTTTGGCACTATTAGATGAAGAGTCTTAGTTTTTATGTGCTTAAAAACTAGAGATGTTTTGGTAAGGATACATATCATAGGTAGGGATTTTATGTGCAATATGTGTATTCATATAAGATAGCATGTTTGGAATTGTTATATGGATCATGTTAGTATGATAATGATGTATATGTTGTATCATAGGATGAAGAATGAGATAGCTATGAAAGCATGTATTTTGTGCATATTATGGGTTTGCATAAATCACAATATGTAGAATCTATACAGAATTGTGGTTATGAATTTTTATTATGACATTATATTTTAGAGGTTGAAAAATCATTCATATTGGGACTTGTAAGGTTTTTATGGAAATATAGGTATTTTACCTATCTAAGGAGAAATTGACCAATATGGGTTAAAAATGGAATAATGGTTATTTTGATGAGATAATTGGTTCATAATATGAATATATTATGTTGAGTTTTTAGGGTGAATATGAGTGGTTTAAGTCCAATCAATAAGAAAAATGGCTTTGAATGGAAATAGTAACCTCAAGAACGGGATTATTATCACATCTTTGAAATGTTAGAGGTTTACCTTTATTTTTGAACATGTTAATATTATAATTTTAGGAATGAATATTAATTTTTTATTGTTATATGAGTCTTATGGGTAGATTTATAATTTAATTATCATATTAGGGTTTTGTGAGGAAAGGTGAATAGTAACACTAAATGTAGGCTATTAATGCATGTATAAGACATTGAAGTTAGACCTTAATTTTTAGGTAGATTTTGAATAATAAAATTTTATGTATGGATATTGAATTTGGTGATAAAATGAGTATTAGGAGAGAAGTTATGCTTGACTTATGAAATTAGAGCTATTTTTGGGGAATATGGCTTTATCCTTAAGGAAAATACATTAGTTTTCTCATGGTTGTGTTATGTGTGTAAATGATTATATTAAGATGTATTATGTTCCTTATATGTCTACATATATTTATGCAAGAGGATTTGAGATATATCACCAAGCATAAGATTTTAATTACTTAAAGAGAAATATTACATGATCCAAAATCGAGGTTTTTTATGCCCATTCTACAAAATAATAATAGTGGTTTAGATGTATTTTTCCATGAGAAATGCTCCAAACCATTTGATTGGTTTAAGAATTGAGGAATTTTTATGCTCAATGTAAATGATGATAAGATATTAAGATAAGAAATAATGAATAAGATATTAATTACTTAAAGTAAAAGATTATATGAGTTTGGAATGAGGTGTTTTGTGAGTTTTTTTTATTCAACCTACAAAAAATAGTGACCTAGGAGTATTTTTCATTGAGAGGTGCTTTAAAATATTCTACTTATCTAAAAATAGTATTTATGATCATGGTTCCTTAATGTATGTTTGGTTCGTTTTGCTGGACAATTGTGGTCGCTCAGGAGTGTTTTATCTTGAGTAGTACTTTAGTCCGTTCTACCACATTAAAAATGGCGGGGGTTTTTGAAATCAATGTAAATATGACTATAGATTATGATTTTATCAAATACTATACTTTTTAGAGTAGTATTATCTTTCATTGTATTATCTTAATTGTTGTGCTTGTTTATGTTTCTGTATGAATTATGTAATCATTATAATATGTGTATAACTATATTGTCACTTTACTTAGTATATAGTGTACTAATGATCATTTTCATAGGTGTTACTCATTCCCACATGTAGAGGACCTAGTTGAATTTAGGTCTTTGAGGATACCTTCACGACTATGATGCATATGATGTGTTACTTGGGGAAGAGTGTTGATGCTTATCTTTGGAACTTGGGTCAATTTTTTGGGTTATTTGGTTAACACTTTTATCCTAAATACCTCTTGCAACTCTTAGTTCAAAATGTATCTCTTTATGCATTTTGTATTTTGATCATTCTCCAAACATTTATATTATTTTATGAAATCTATCTCCTTCGCTATTTTATTATGTTTTAATGTTTGAGTATCTTGCCTTATATTAGATTTAAAGATGAAATAGTAAGCTAAAATTTTGTCTCATATGGTGGTAATGCCTAATTTAATTATTTTATGCTTCTATTAAAATAAAAAAAATTTAGTTGCAAATTATATGGAGTTACAAATTGGGTTGTGCTTGGCTTAGTTAATCCAAACTTCCCCAACTATGACCGACCCTTCACTCCACCACCATCATCCTACCTCATCCAAGTAATGTTCATGCCACATCCCTTGCCATGCACTTTGGATCTGAACCAGACCACACCCACCATGCCTCACTCTTTGAAAGTATTAGCCTTTGCACACCACCCTCAAAAATAAATATCCCTCTATCCCATCTCCTTACCTCATTTATTGCCTCACCAAACCTTCCCCAGACTCCCTATCCCTTTCCCCAGCTTCTTTGTGTTTGATTTAGTCAAATTTTGGCATTATCATGCCATGAAGCTCTGCATAACATTTTCAATCTCACACAACTTGACCTTTCCAACATCTAAACCTTACGTAACTTCACCCCAACTTGTGTGAGAAGCTCACAAAACAAACCCTAAGTTATGTCAACTCCTAATGCAACAACCACTTGGTTGCCTCACTCCCTCACATTACTCCCCCTAGTAGAATCTAACACTAACATAACCTTAGCCCCATTTAAATGAGCCCCTCAAGGAGTACACCACTGAATTACTCCGATCTCCCTTGCATCAATAGTCCATTCATGCCACACCTTTACACAACTTGAGCTCCATGATTTTATTCGGTTTGCTCTCTTTTTCTAACTAGTTTGCTTTAGCTTTTTCTTGTATAATTTCCTAAGTTATACCCTTATTTTATACTTAGTTGGTGGTTGATTTTTGGTAGCCTTAGCGGAAGAGATGTGGGGTGATACTTGCTTAGAGACAAGTGGCATTTTTTGTAATGATTCTTGTTTTAGTTTAGGGTTTTTGGTTTTATGTGAATTTTATGTGTTATCATGATTAATATTATTATAATTCATAAATCATGATTGTTAATGTCATTGTATGATAATTTTACATTGTGATATGGGAAATGTGAGCATTAAGTGAAAGTATGTGATTATATGTATCGCTTGGTTAATATTTGCTCTAGTAAATTGAGTATAGTGGCATGGTTCATTGTCTTAATTGTGTTATAATAATTCTTTGTTAATATGGATAAGGATTATCATTATGATATACCTATTGAAGGTCAGAAATCAATAATGTTGGGACTTGTGAGGTTTTTGAGAAAAAAAATTAGGAGTTTTGGCTACCTTAAAGGCAATTAGGTCATTTCATGATGCTGTTGGAAATAATTATGGTATGATAATTATTGTGGCTTGTAGGATCAAATTATGGTTGAGTAGAGTGTAAGTCATCTACTAAGAGATTTTGAGGCATTTAAGTAAGATAAGGGTATTTTGGTGTTGAATATGAAATTTTTTTTACACTAATGTGGATTTAAGATATGCTAAGTAATTTAAGTAAAATAATTGGTCTAATATGAACAACATATGACTAATAAAATGAGAAATGGATAAATTAGGACTATTATATGTAGAGGCAAGCTTGTTATCATATGTGTAAGATGTTGGAGTTAGACCTTAACCTTTTGATATGTTTTCAACAATGATATATTGTAAACTTTACTAAATTTGGTGGTTAAATTATTTTTATGGGATAAGTTAAATTGATATGATAAAATTAAGATTTCATAAGGGTGTTGTGGTCAATCCACTTAAGGAATGACCAAAATATCTATTAACTATGTTTTTAAGTACCCTTCATATTTATGATTACATGAGTTAAGATCGGTTGTACGAGTCTATTCCACTAGACAATATCAAATACCTAACATTCTAATAAGACATTAATATTTGAAGTGAAAGATTACATGAGTTAGGATCAATTGTACGAGTCTATTCCACCACATAATAATAGCGGGCAGAAGCGATGTGCCCTAGGGTTGTATCGAGTTATTCTACCAATTGAGAATAGTGGTCATGAGTGTTGTGTCCAAGGATTATATATTATTGATGATGTTCTACCATTTATAAATTGTGGGGTCGCTAAATTTAACCTTATAAGGAAATGGATTATAAGTATACTTATTATGGAGCTCTTTCAGTTCCTCTTGTGAGTCATCTCATGATATGATCTAAACACATAATTCGTATTTCCATGTGGCCTTAAGTGTTATGCATGTGCTTCTTCTATGACTTTATTACTACCTTACTTAATATGTAGTATGTTGGTCATCTTTGGGTGTTACTCATTCACATGAGTAGATAACCTAGATTTCATTGTGTTGGTCTTTGAGAATTGTTTGGATAATTTAACTATTAATGATGCCTTGTGTGTGATGGAGTAATTATTTTATCTTTTGGTAGTTTTAGAAGTGTAGTTATTGTTATCCGGTTGTCAGTTTTGTCCAGATATCTTTTGGTTAAATTTTGTTATTCTATAATTGAGGTTTGCCTCCAAATGCTTATTGAAGTTTTATAATAGGTTCTTGCATTCTCTACTTATCTTATTTTACGTTCTAAATGGTTTGTCCTATATTCAATGTAAGGCTAGTATAATAATTTAAACTTATAATGAATATAGAGGTAACAACTAGTTATCTTGTTTTTACACTTCTCCTAAATAAAAATGTTTAATAGTAAATTTTGGGGGTGTTACACTTAGAACATAATAAATACATTACCTGAGTTACTTAAGTCATTATATTTCCACTTTTATTATTATTATTTTTCCTATTATGAGATAAACTATTTATGATGATCTTTGATTATTATTAATTTATTCTAACAATCGATAACTTCTAACACTTAGAGTATATCACTAATAACACATCAAACATGTTACAAGAGTAAAGAGAATCCATAAGAATAATTATCAAATACATAATGATATATTTTACAAGGTAAAAGACCATATTATCCTTGTAAATCCTAATTTGAAAAGTACACCATAAACTCATCCATAAGGCTCTCCAAATCACCAAATTTAACACACTAATATAAAGTATTATATCAAAAAATCATAACTTAATTCCAAACTTCACACATAAAATACTGATGCCGCCCTTTTGGTTATTGTTCTCAAATTAACTATGTTCTCATAAAATTATAACTTATGCTATTTATAAATTATAAAGATAATTTACAAAGGATCATTTTCATATTTTTTTCCATATAATAATTATACAATATCAAAACTCTATATTTAACCAAAAATGACCAAAATACCCTTTTGTTTGCCTACACATCTCAAATTTTATTATTTTCATAAACTAAGTCATTCCCATCCAAAACTTAACATAATATTTATCAAATTTATTTCAAAAATATCAAGGAACATATATATTGTCTTAAAAAATTACAAAGAAACCATTTTAGCCCTATGGTTGAAACTCCCCTAAAATTCACAACATTCTATAAGCCTTCAAATTTTAACAAATTTACACACAACCACATTTACATTATTTCCATCCTAAAAATATGATTTACATTTAACCTTGATTTTGATATAACCTTGAGTTTTCATAAACACATAATATAACTCTAAGTTTTGAAGGTTATGTATCAGGTACTCTTTTATTTAAAGTAATTTCTAACTTGTCATCAATATTCAAAAAAGTTAAATATGAGCTTGAGAAATAACAATAGTACCCTTAAATATAATATTCATTATTCCCTCCATTTCGATAACCCTTTTCCCACTTTTTTTTTTCTAATGTGAAATACCTAAAATACCCCATACTATTTTTGGTGCAAGTTTCTATTCTTTCTCTTTATTCCTTTGAAATTGAATGCCTAAATGATCTCAACTAATTACAAAAATTCATATTATTTACCTTTCTTTTTCAAAGAACATCCTCTAAATTATGTCTCCAATATTAACCTCCCATAACATCAAATAAACAAAAAGCACAAGGCACACAACATATCAACTCTTTATGACATTCGCAATCAACTGAGCACCATATGAAAATAAAGAAACTAATCAATCCATCTAAATATGAAGATAATATAATTAATTAACCTTTTGATTTATTTTAAATGATAGATAAATACAAAATAAGGAAGAAGAAAAGAAAAAGCAATTCATGTATTGAATATTAATACACTTGTCAACCATAAATAGGTTACTAATATTCAATGAATGTAGTTCTTTATTTATTTAAGAAAGAACAGAAACTTAACGTTTTTTTGTCTCCCATGAATGCATCTTATTCACTAATGCATAAATCTCAAAGTTCCTTCTTGATTCTAGATCTAATTTCTCATATTTGAGTAGCTTTAACTATTTGTGAATCATTAGATGTTATAAATTGCTTCAATTATTTGAAAATTACGTCAATACGATCTATAGTTTGAAATCTATTAGAGAGGTAATATAATATTTTCAAGAGTCATTTGCTATTTTTTTACTCCTCTAACAAATTAATAGGGGTATGAAATGAATGAGTGTAACTCCCTCAAATTTACTAATAAATCTAATAGAGGATATTAGGGTTTTATCGTTATATCAAATACGAGCTTAGCCTACTGTCCATTCTTATATCAACTAAAAGGAAAAATAATACTAATACATTTAAATCAAGATAACAAGAGAATAATAGGAATATAATAAAACATAGATAAGCATTTAAAGATAAAACTTGAGTACAACAATAGTCAAACTACATCAAAAGGGATCTTATTAAACTAAGACTCTATAAGGTATCTTAATAATAATCTACCTATAGGATAAACTAGACTTTGCTCCCAATACCTATAAAAATAAATATCACTCCTTCACATGGAATGCATCAAAGTCAACAAAGTAGTTATTGAAAATCAATGGATAAAAAACTAAGTCATCTCCTTATAGGAATGAGCAATGTCCATAAAAAGGTAGTGGATACTTTTGTATAGAGTAAGGCATGCATAACACAAAATTATATATGAAATAAAAAATACTATGCATGCACATGATACTCAAGATGGGAGATGATCTAAGAGGAAACCATATTAACACTCATATTCAGGTGATCATATACTTCCTTTTATTTAGTCACATTGCGATTGTCTTATTTACTCTCCTTTTTATCCTATATATAGGAGAAAGATAATAAACCTCATTGATACTCTCATATCTAGGACAAAATCACACTTAGGTTACTAGTAATTTGATAATCCTTAAGTAAACATATCCCATATAGGTCAGTGGATTAAACTAGTATAAAGAATATTAGGGTCCTCTAGCTTTAACAAAATAACAACATTTTCATTGAAACATTTACATTACTTGGAGTCACATTAGTCTTGACTCATGTGATTTTCTACTTCAATTAACAAAGCGCCACTTGGTTTACTTATCATCATAGCACACTCACTTATATTATAATTATCTTATCACATATGATATTGTTTATCATCGTTACATAGAATACTAATATGATAAAATACTTAGAAATGTGTCATGCTTAAGTAAAATCAAACATGCTATAATCACATAAGGTAATTATAACACATAAAAAGAAGACAACAATCATAATATGAAATATCATCTATGTGAAAACACCATAATGCCCTCACAAAACCCTAATTCAAATCCGATCACAACTTCATCCATAAAACTCACCAACTCACAAAAAATTACTTAAGCCTATAATATATCACTCTCAACAACATATCTAACAATTAATATTAAACTCGAACATTTATTACATAAAATAACGATCATGTCCCTAGGGGTTCTAAGCTCATTTTAAGTCATTTTCACATAATATTAATGCTTGTATTATCAATATTAACCTATAATAATCACATATTACACTTATCATATTTTGGCCCATGTAACATTTAAGCTATTTGAATTTTTTATAATTAACCCAAAATAACCATAATACCCCTATATCACGTAAAAACCTCAAGATTTATTATTAATATAACTTGATCCATACTCCCCAAACTATATCATAGTATATATATCAAATTTTACTTAAAAACCCCAATACATAAAATGACATACTTATTTTTCAACAAAACTCATAGATTTGACCCACATACCCTTGTATTTGAAAATAACAATTAAACTCCTAAATTCTAACTTTTGCCATACTTTACTAAATTCTTACAAAATTTTACTAAACACACCAATATGAAATTAACATAAATTGAATCAACACAAAGTCCCATAAAAACAAAAGTTCCAAACTTACTAAAGGTTAAAAAGCCTAAAAATCAAGGCTCAATATATTATTAACCAAAAAAACTTGATCACATGATATAAAACTTAACATAATGCTTAATATAAATAAAAATTACAACATAATGCTTGGAATTTAAGAACGTGGCCTATCATGGTCTAACGTGTCATATTTTACATCAAATTATAAAACTAAATAATATATTTGAAATCAAGAATAACAAATGAATACAAACTATAAGAATCCAAAATCATGGTTTATAAGAATAAAACATGTGAATATTGTATTTAACAAAAGAACACATAATCATCAAATAACCTAATATAGTGTTGTGTATCCTTAGCCAAGATACTTTGGTCTTTTAGAACAAACTCTTAATTACCTTCTTCCACACCTTGATCACCTAAAACAAGAATAATAAATAATTATATAGAAGAATAAATATTAGAAGAAAAAAGAAAATCAATGAAGGAGGAACAAAAAACTTTAATCTTGAAAAATAGGCTTGAATAATCTTAAATAAAACTTCACTAATCTATGAATTTAACTCTCTTTATCTTGAAAAAAACAAAGAGATAAAGTTTAAGACATTAGAAGTAGAAAGGTGAAAAGAATGGAGAGGAAGGAAGAGAAAAGAGATCAATGGGGATAAAATCAACAAGAGCAACTAAGAACACTCAATAACACAAAGGAGATGATAAAAGAGAGAGAAGGGATTAAAGGTTGAGAAGAAAAAAGAAATATTTAAGTGTAAAAGTGATATCCAAAGGGTTTAAGATCATATATGAATATTAACAAGGGAAAGAGAGGGGTAAATTTGATAGAGAAGGTTGTGTGCTAGCAAAAGGGTGATGGGAGCGATTGGCATAGGTGAGAGTATGTACGAGAGTTTATGGGAAATTATTGAGTTGATTATGGGTAAAATTTTGATTTATTAAGCAATTATAATGTAATATATAATCACGAGGGGCATGAGGATTAGATTTTTAAAGTCACCATTAGTTAAAAGTGATTTAAGTAAGTTAATGTTCAATAACTAGTTAAAAATAAAAAAAATAATCAAGTAACTCAAAAAATAAATTATAAATTATTAAGACAAGGTGTATAATTAATATAGGAATAAAAAAATATAAAAAACAATTGGGTATAGAAATTAATTTAGACTTAACATAGAATAAGAAAAATAAGAGAGATGATTATTGCTTAACTCTAGTCGATTGGGTAAGGTTGTTAGTTGACTGTTGTGTGCCTTAGATAAATAGGTCTAGAACATAGTTAGGTGGTCAATCGAAGGATAAGCCTAATTGATTTCTAGTTTATTAGAATGAAAAAAAGGGTTTGAAGGGTAGCGAGTAAAAATGAAGGTTTAAGAGTTTAGGTAAGGTGTTTAAGCAATCGTTAGGGTTAACAAAATGATTAAGGTACTAATCACCTATTAATTAGGGTTAGGGAAATTTAGAGTAGTATAATGAGGTTGTGATGGATGGATGCTACATCTAGTGTCATTCTTGGTGGTTAAGCAATGAAGAAAAAAATTATTTTTGGAGAAAGTTAAGTTAGTATTGTTGTGTGAGCTCACTACCGAATTGCCATCCTTTCATCTTTTTTCAACAACTTTGGTTGGTCAATGACGGAAGAAATAAGGAAGGAGATGAGGGGTGGAGGAGAAGGAAGGAGAGGATTTGGGTCTAATTGCTTGTTTTGTTACCCTATTTCTCACTTCTAAAGTACATGTAAAAAGAAGTTAGTTTTCTCAATTCTATAGAATTCTTGGTTTCTTCAATTAACACTTTATTATAGGAGAGAGAATAAGAAGAGATAGAGTTAAAAGGTGGAATATTATTATAAAATATTTTCAAAAAGGAGGGACATTTTAGGGGGTATTTTAGATATTCACAAAAGGAAAAAAAGAAAAGAAAATGGGGTTATTAAAGTGGAGGGAATGATAAGTATTATGGGTAGGAGTGTAATCAAGGCAAAATTTACCCAAAACTTGGTGGATGTATAAACATATATGGAGAATGAGGGAAAAAATTTCCAATATTGGGTACAAATACGAGTAAAGGGTCCCAGAATCTATACTTGCTTTTATATCTATATCCATATCCACATTCATTTATTTGATATAAAATTACATTAATATAATTTATTAATATATTTACTAAAGTTAAAAGCTATAAAAATGTATCTAAGATTTACCTAATTTAAATGGGTAATGGATTTATCTATCAGGTAATGGATATGCTTATTAGATATTATGTATATATGGGCAACAAATTATCTTTGAGTAACATATATTTAATGAGTGCATATATGGATGTGTTGGTGGATAACCATTCGGATATAAGTATGGATTTGGATATACCATCTTTCTCGGGTTTGGGTATCAGGTATAGGGTATAAGGTCCTCGACCCTAACCTGCCTTATTTACATCCCTAATTATGGGTAAGCATAACATTATTATTTTTCTAGACTCATATTTGAATTTTATGCATTCTAATAGGAAGTTAATTATTGTTGTAGATGGAGGATTATTTGGTGCATAGCCTTAAAAACTTACGGTTATGTCGTTGATTTATGAAAACTTAAAATTTTATTGTATATTTTGCCTAATCTCAAACTTATATCATATTTTTCCTTTATTTTATTTTATGACATATTTATTAGAATTAAAGTATAAAATCATAGACGAAGCAAACTTAGAACATATGGGGTCACATGATGTAATTTAACAATATATTGTATGAGTAGCAAATAATTACATCACATACTCTAAGTAGTGGAGTGGACTTTTTTTGACTCATCAAATCCCATATTGGAGACCCTATCACAATTTGTTTGATAATTTTTTTTTCAAACCTATACTATTTGACCTATGAATGCATACAATTGGTAGAAAATATTTGATGAC
The DNA here is from genome assembly GCA_030549775.1 of Tamarix chinensis. Lineage (NCBI taxonomy): Eukaryota > Viridiplantae > Streptophyta > Magnoliopsida > Caryophyllales > Tamaricaceae > Tamarix > Tamarix chinensis. Next base: position 16,504,977 of record CM060172.1, on the reverse strand, counting down.
GGCTTTGATGACCGTTCCCATTTGTTACTTTTTCTTATAAGCTTGAAATATCTTATCAGCAGGTTAATAGATAATTATATTAAAATTTAATTTTTAATAACATTATCGACCACGTTATATTATTTTAGTCCCTCCTCAGTAGATGCTTTTTTTAATTAAATTAAAATTTAACTTTTTAATGAATTAATGTAAAACTTGATTAGTTATTTAAAGTACAATAAACGTTAGATTGATTAGAATTAAAAGTTCATCATTTATAAGCTAATTAACCTTTGATTGATTTAGAGTTTGAATTTAGTAACCAATTATGATATAGAACATAATGATTTGAAAGAAAATAATGAAATAATAGAGAAATTAGTGGTGAGACTCAATACTTAATGATATATTGCAACAGTATTTTTGTATGTTAATATTTCACATTTTATAAAATGATATAGTACTTGCTATATATTGTTTATATTCTACTCTTAATCATTAAAATATATATGGTGATCCCATGGATTATAATTCTTGGATCCATCTTTTATACAATCATCATTATGATATTTCAATCTTCTACACAATTATTGAAAAATCATCGGTAAGTAGTCGAGCCGCTCAAGTTCAACTAGGTAAAAGTTTGAGTTGGTTAATTAAATGGGTTAACAAGAAGACTCGAAATGGCTTATTGAATGACTCTTAAGCCAACTTTGAAATATTAAATTTTAGGGGTTTGATTTATTTATTAAACAAACAAAGCTTGAATATAGATAATTTGACTCGATTCAACTCATTTATATTTTATTTGGTTCTAAGAAAATTCTAAGAAAATTTTTAAAAAAAATTAGATAACTAATTTTCAATAAATTATTTTCCTACTCTTTTCCCACTTCATTCTCTCGTATGATTTAAATATATATTTTTTCTTTAACATTTTAGAAAAATCAAACAATGCCTTAGGGTCCTAATCTAATCGTCATCTTCAACCAACAAAGCTATAGATAAAATATCTATTTTACCGCGCCAAAGTCTTCGAAAGGACAGTGAATCGTCGACATAACACACAAGCGAGATGTTGCCATCCTCATCCGCTTAGTCTACTTACCACCCGATGCGCCAGGCTATAAATCCACTATATTAGAGTCAACCAACGGGGCCGAAATTGAACAATCATTTAGTTTCTCTTTCGTTGGGCTCCGTTCCACGCTAACATAACGGAATGCAACTCGATGATGTGCACCAAAAGGTTACTGCCGACATGATATCTACTTCGGCCGTTAGAATTCATTGAGATATTTCAAAGCATAAAGTCCATGTTCACCAATAATCAACGAGCCCCAAATATTTACACTTTTAGGGCTTGTTTGGTATGGGGGTAATAGGGGTGGAAAATTTTCTCCTCTATTTTACATCTTTTATATTAAGTATTTAATCATAATAAATATATTTTAATGAAATATCCATTTTAGATTAAATTAAAATATAAAATTGGTATCCATTAGAATAAAAATATTTAATTTTAAATAGATTATATAAGATATATAAAATATGGGGGTAATTTTTCCACCCCTATACCAAAAGAGCACTTAGGGTATTTTGTACAGTGTTTAGTTTACGTATTTATACATATATTTAGGTGTATACTATTTTAAATCATTTTAAGTAGAAGCTAATTCAATCCAAATTACCCAATTTAAATAGTCCGATCCAAAATTTAATTTACATTTAAAATGTTAAATTCGCTCTCAATTTAAATATTCAAAACAATTTTAATCGATCCGAAACTGATTCAAATTTAATTAATCCAATAATAATAACTCATACTAAAATAATCTAACTTGATTTTAACCCATATCCATACTCATATAAAAACTTAACCCAAAGCTACTCCACCTAAACTTACCCAACTGAAAATGACCTAACTTAAATATGACCCATATCCAGATATAATTTCAAATTGATCCAGAGTAAAGTAAAATTTAATCATCAAATATAACATTTTACATTATATAAATTATTATATAAACTTCAATAAACTATCTTATTTATTAAATTTTATGGAAAATAGTAACATATATGTTGCCCATATAATAAAATGTGTGTGTGTGTGTGTGACTAGTAAAATTATGTTCTCCTCAATTTATTTTAATATCCCATTAGCATTAATTAGATTAGATCATAGAAAATTCTATTATTATTATTATTATTATTATTATTATTATTATTATTATTATTATTATTATTATATAGACGCAAGTATAATTGAAAATATAATAATTTTAATATATATTATTATAATGAAAATAATAAATTTATATTTTCATTTCTAATAATAACAATAATTATTATAATTAACATGATAATTATAATTATTATAATATTCATAAAAATCATTATAATTATGTATATAATAATGTTTATAATTGTATTTATACCAATGCCCTTAATAAAAACAACAACAACAATTTATTACTACTACTACTACTACTACTACTACATATTTTATGATAATTTTTTTATGTCATTATATATATTATGATAAAATTACAATAATAAGCATACCAATAATAATAAATCACAACATTTCATTTATTTATTATATTAAATTAATTCAGTTTAAATCACAACAATAATAAATAGAGTCTGTAAACTCAAATCAACCCAACCTAAATCCAATCCAACCTAGAGTGTATAGACTCAAATAAAGCTCAAACCCAAAGAACCCCAATATGTTAGACAGGGATTCGATCCAATATTCTTCTAGTTTGAAATGATCCGGCCCAATATGATTCCAATGAGATTCAGTGTTATCCAAATTGAATCTGAATCTAAAGGACATCCAACCCAAACTCAAATCTGACCCAACTATACAGCATACTCGATTTTAACTTGATCCAAACTCAATTCGTATGACTTATTTGTTACCTTTAAATCTAATTTCGTGGTACACTCTAGCAAATTTCTTCCATAGTGCAAATCAAATGGTAATATAATACTAAATTATATTAGAGTAGTCCATAAAGTGTGGTTGTGAAATTAGGATATGTAGAAGGGAAGATGTTTGAAGTGGTTGGATATTGGTGGTAGAATGTTGCTTGAATAATCATACATAAGGAAAGTATTTAGATTGAAATTTGTTAGCTTGTCGATTGTCACCTGAAGAATGTAGGTTGGTGCACAAATTAACTTTGATAAATCTCAAATAAAGGAAGATTATCAACAAGTTACAATAGGGTGACATGAATAATACTACAATGCTTAAGATAATCAATAGTTATATACATAAGTTCAAGGTATATAGCTTGATGAGACATAGAATCATACAGGGCTTACTACAATTTATGGAAATCATTCATTCACACTTGGATATCATTCATAGTATTGTCAGTTTTCTAACTCTAATATGGTTAATGATATATTTTTTTTACACACTTGGATCCTATTTCTTTGTTACATGCTTTATCATATGTCATTTGCTTGGATTGCGCATGCCAAAGTCTAGCAGTAAGAATTGTAATATTGCCATCGTATTTATTACGAAGGAAAAGGAAGATAACTATAAATGAGTGTCGGATAAGGTAAAGAGATTGATGTATCTCCATAAACTAAATGTGATGATTATTCATAGGAAACTAGGACTAATACAAATAGTGTCCAAAGTATTTTTTAATGTAGCACTCTTCTTATGTAGATAATATATTAGTGAGAATGTTCTTTCCCGCTCTATGAAAAGTTAAGAAGTATAGCATCTAGATAATTTTTCATTGGAAAATGAAGGATGATTATATAAACAATTACACTAGAGACAAATAAGTATGATATTCTACTAATGTACTGTAACACCCCCAAATTTACTACTGAAAAATTTTGTTTTCTTCTAAAGGAGTTTAGCGGAAGCAACCAAATAAAACTGTAAATTCGGGGGGTATTACTGCCACACTTAGTACCAGATCGATTCATGCCTACCGACCCGATACTAAATTCTAAGGCTAAAAAGAATAGAACCAAAACAAATCATTCGTAAAGCATAAGTTTTACGGAATCAGAGTGCGAAAATCACAAGTTACATTCCGAAGTACAATTTAAAAATTCCAATTGTCAGAGGACTTAAAATATTGGAATAACAGAGTACAATAATGCAAAGAAACAAGATAGGGGGAAGTTCTCCAGCCATGTCACTCTCGTCCCCCAAGCTAGATCCAGACTCAACTCTCAGCCCTGAAAATGCCACAGACATCGTCCCCTACCTGCAAAACTCAGACGGGACTTCTGCTCGTGGGAATGAGCAGCACCCATGAAACGGGTGATTAGTACGCTACGTACTGAGTAAGGGAACAGACGCACTAAGGCCCACATGCACATAAATACATGAACAAGCGGACATAGTATGTGAATAATAAATAATAACACAGATGAACAATGCTGGTTACGAATAAGATAACTTTCTCGTAAGATCTCAGACAATTATAACGATTCACATCATAGTCTTTATCGATCCATGTGAGTGCGGGAGCCCCACTATTATAGCCGGTGGAACGGTCACGAGGGCCATGCCCTGCCACTATTATAGCCGGTGGAACGGTCGCGAGGGTAATATACCCTACCACTATTATTTGCCGGTGGACCGGTCTGGCCCCGACTCACAAGGTATTCCACTGTAATTATTAGTATCTTTCCATGTCTTATCACTTTTACGTTTGGTTTGTTGAGCACGAAATCCCCCACTATTATAGCCGGTGGAACGGTCGCGAGGGCACATGCCCTGCCACTATTATAGCCGGTGGAACGGTCGCGAGGGTAAGATACCCTGCCGCTATTATAGCCGGTGGACCGGTCTGGGTTCGGTTCAACATCTTTCTCTGTAAGTAATTAGTGTTTTAACGTATCTTATTCGAGGACATTTCACCTTTGTCATGCATGGCCAGAGACCTCAACACATCACATAAAAACTGATGACATATTCGTACTATCACATAGTAATGAGGACACAAGCACACTTCGTGATTCCAAGCTACGTTACACATGGAATAGATAAGATAATGGCATTTAAAACACGACACATAACTCATATAGAACATCCACGCCATGTAGGATACATATCACCTTTTTTTTCTCATCATTTCCCAGATTACAGGTTACCTAGGTCGCTCATACCTACGTTAACCAGCGTACTTCCCCTTGGTTATTTTAGTTTCTTATTTTTCTCTTTCAAGCCCCCACTCCACAACTCCTCATCAAAACACCTAGCATGCATGTCGTAGGGGTCACATCATATCACATCATCTTTAAACCATACCATATTAGTACATACAGACAAGAGCACGAGAACATACCTCGGTTCCACACTGCGCTACATAAATACACAGATAACATACATATTATAGCATACAAGCACACAAGGCATACAAGACAGGTAAAACGTGCAATACACACAGGTGGCCTTAGTTACGTCCTTACCTAAATCGGCGCCGGGCTTGGAGCACGCTCCTACGCCTCCTGGGGGCTTTGATTCGGTTCACCTATACGAGGGAAATGCTAAGGGTTAATCTCCCTCTACCAAAATTACCATAATTTTCCTATCTTACCCCTATCATGGCCTAATACTAAGGCTAATATTAATAATAGGGGTTTATAAATAAAGGGTAGGGTTATTACTATCCTCACGATAGTTTAAACGGATTATCACTAATTAAAGTAGGTTTTAGCAAAATCCAGAGTATTAAGGTGAGGGTTTCAATATTATTAATAATAATTACTAATAATACTAACAATAATAAGAATACCACTAATAATAATAGTACTCATAATAAGAATAATGATGTTTATAATGATAATAATGATGATAATATCAATAATAATGATAATAATAATAATAGTAGAAGTAGTAATAGCGATGGAAATAATAATAATAATAATAATAATAATAATAATAATAATAATAATAATAATAATAATAATAATAATAGTACAAATAATAGTATGAATACTGAAAATAATAATAATAGAAATAATTGAAATGATGATAATAGTTAGAAAGATAAACATAATGATACTAGTATTAACCATAGTAATAATAATAATAGCAATGATAGCGATAATGATAGTAACAATAATAACAATAACAATAATAATAATCACAATAATAATAATAATACAATAGTTGTGGCAATACTAAGCATAACAAAAATACTAAGGTAATAATATTAAATTATAATGTTAAGGATAATAGCGATGGTAATAATCGATAAAATAATAAATGCATTAAATACAACAACAACAACAACAAACATAATAACAAAGATGATGATGATAATAATAATAATAATAATAATAATAATAATAATAATAATAATAATAATAATAATAATAATAATAATAATAATACTAGCAACAACCTCATAACCATGATAATAGTAATAGTAACGATAATGATAATGATAATAATAATAATAATAATAATAATGATAAGGATAATATTAATAATAATGTTAATCATACTAATAATAGTAAGAATACTATCATAATAATAATAACAAAGATAATAACAACATCAGTCATAGTTAGAGTAATAAACATGGGAATAATAATAATAATAATAATAATAATAATAATAATAATAATAATGACAATAATAATAGTAGTAATAGCTTAACAAGGTCTTATAGTTAATTAGCACCATTAATTAAAGGTTCTTAGGGTAAGGTTGGGTCCTAGTAATACTAATAAGGGTGGTAGTATTAGTAATAATGATAAAATTAAAATTATTAATCACTTTTATTATTTAAGATCTAGGGTTCAGGGAGTTGGGCAACCTGGCTGGGGGTGGTGGCACTGGTGGCGGCGCGGTGGCGGCAGCGGCGGCGGTGGAGGAAGGGAGGAAAGAGGAAAATGGATGTGGAGGCTAGGGAAGGGGAAATTAGAGGAAATGGGAGGTGTAGGGTGGTAGGGCAGGATCCCCTGGTCGTTTTGGGGGGTGGTGGCGGTGCTGCAAGCGGCGGTATGGCCGGCGGTGGCGGCGCGAAGGTGGCGCAGGGGCTGGAAGGGTTGTTTCGGGGTGGCAGTTTCGCATGGCCGGGGCGGCACGTGCGGGGAAAGGCAGGGAGGCTACGGGGGTTGGTTGTGTAGAGGGAGGTGCAGGGAAGATCGTGGTGGCAAGGGTAGGCGGCAAAGGTGGCTGAAGGCGGAGCAAAGGCCGGCTGAAGGTAGGGCGGCGCGCGGCTTTGCTCTGTCTGGGTTCCCAGTGTTTGAACCCGATTAAGGCGGCCTTCGGGGCTATTTATAGGCCAAATCGGGATGGGAAAACGACAAGGGTGCGAGGGGTTAGGTACTTGCGTGTCCGGCGAGGCTGATCGGCGCAGGTCTGCTGTTGCAGACCGAGACCCATCGGGAAAAAAGAAGAAGAAGAGGATTGCGTGCGGGAATGGCTGACTCGATTGGTCACATCTGCAGGGAATTCATCAGGGAAGAAAGGCGAAATGACCGGTGATATTGGCGTGGCGTTGAAGGTTTTGTTTGCCGGTGAAAATTTCGGTTGCAGACGGCGAAGGACGACGACGTCGCGAGGAAGAAGAAGAGGAAGAGGCTGGACCGACGGTCCTACAGAAAGGAAAAGAAAGAAAGAAAAGGGGGCGGGCTGAACCGGCCGGGAGAAAAGGGGAAGGAGGGGCGCGGGAGAGGGACGGGCCGCGAGGGGTGCTGGGCCTAGCAGGCCGGCTTAGTTGGGGGGGGGGAGAAATAAGGAAGAGAAGGGGAAAGAAAGAAAAAGGAAAAAAGAGGGAGAAAAGGAAAAAAGGGAAAAAGGAAAAAGAAGGGAAATTAGTGGTTGGATTAATTAGCATGATTTGGGTAATTGGGATGTTTAATAAAATATAAATATTACAATAGTAATTAAATTATCTTTTTAGGTTAATTTAGGGGTTTTTTTGAAAGAAATATCTTAAATTCCATTTTAATTAACAAAACACTCTAATTTTCTCCACTTAAATTATTTATAAATTTATATTAATTGAAGCTATTTTATTCTTCTTAATTTAAATAAAGTAATTTATTTAATTAATTTCCAAATAAATTCATTAATTAGCTTAAAAATACCAACATTCCTTCTTTTTAGAACACTTATAAATTTCCTCTTAGTTTACCCAAATTAACTTCCTCTTATTTTAATAAAAGTAAATTATTTTGGTTAAACTCCCACATAAAAACCTTATTTAATAATAGATAATAGAAATTAGGATTTTGGGGCATTTCATGTACAACAAATGGGGAAGATTTCCATATTTGGTATAATATATGTATAAGAATTAGCTTAATCCATATAAGGAGAAGTTTCTTTCTATGCAGGTTGATAAAATTCTTCTTTTTGGCACTCATATAACCAATGAGAGTAATTTTTTTCTTGTGAATATTCATTGTCATTTAATTTATTACTAAATAACCATTACATATATTTTGAAATTCTAATAATACGGTGTAAAGTAGAAATGGTAAGCTAACAAATATATATATCATCATTGTAGATGGGTTTTAACACTTTACGTTTAAAGATTAACACATTGATAAGACTCTTAATTAATGAGGTGAAGAAAATCTGTAGTATTCATATTCTATTTTTTAACATTACTATATATATATATATATATATCATATTTTTTAAGGAACTTATGTTTGTTATATGTCATAGAGCATTAGATATGATTGAGGATGAGAACAAGAGGTCCAATATAGTTGGTTTTGACCTCTTGGGATATAGGTGTTACTTCAAGTTGAAATGGAATCTCCTATGTGTACATGAGATATTTCATTACAAATGAGATCATCGATCCATTCCCATTCTAGTACATTAATTTTTGAAGACTTTCATTATAACATCCTGATTTTCACTAAATAAAATTTCCATTCTAAAATACTTTTATAGAACCAAAATAAAACATCTAGGATGTTACATATATCCAATAGATAGAAGGCACTGCCAACACCCAATATGTGTATGATGCAAGTAGTCTTCTATCCTGTGACCAATTATAACAAAAAATTAATCCTAAAATCAATACGATATTACAAAATTGTAACACATCTAAATTTTTAACAAGAAAACTTTATTTTGAAGATAATGAAACAAAATTAGGGGATGTTACCGCCACATCAATGATGAGAGCGGTGTGATCATCACCTAACACATGTTTGATGTAATAATAAACATAACAAATGAATAAAAGAAGCATGTGCTACCACTATAAAATTAATGAAGATAAGAATAATATAGAAGGGAGAGAGGGATTTACAAAATATGAATACAATAATCAAAACAAAGAGTTCAAATAACCTAAAAGAAGTAAAAATATCCTAACATAGTGGGAAAAATAGTCGATTTGCCTAACTCTTAACTAAAGTAGAACATAAACTTTAGTCCCTAAGCAATAACCAACTATTTTCCCACACCATCATCCTCAATATACCCTAGCTAAGAATCATAACCTTGTAAATCATCATCTTTTCATTAGAATAGAAGCAAATCATCACAGTGAGGTACTATTAAAATAAAATATTTAGAACATGGAAAAACCTCATGCTACACATGGAGGCCACATAATAGCATGGTATAGGAAATAATTTGGAAGTATAATTCCTATATCATGATTATCATGTAATAATGCAAGCCTGTATGTGAATCATGAGAGAGATAACAATATAGAACATTCATTAAGATCTTATATAATAAACCATATTATTAATGATCCATTTAAAGACCACATGGTTTCTAGTCATTAAGATATTCGGTTTAACCATACCAAGTTCTCCACCATAAACAAAAGTCATGGAAATAAAACACATATAATGGGATATCACACCTACCACACATGGTCAAAATATATCAAAGGGGCTTTTTGAGATGATACCACATCCACCACACCTTTAATTCATCTACTATGAGGGTTAACATAGATTAGGATGCCACACACACCATAAGTTTCCAAAATACATTGAGGGGGGTTTATTAGGGGATAACACACTAACCACAACTTAAGTAAATTTGGCGTAAAGGCTAACATAAAATTTAGGATACCACACTTGCCTAAGATATATATATATATATATATAAAGTACCAAGAGGCTAGTATAAGCATACCACACCTACTTTAGCCGGACATTGATGTCATACCAACCTCACACATTATGAATCCTATACATTATAAATGTGCACATATCCTGACCAACCACAACTTGATAGAGAATGAAAATAGGCACCTAGTGAAAAGATAAAAACCATAAGGGTGAATCGCCTGCTAACTTCCAATTAGCTATCCCAAGTATTGGAGTAAAATTCTCAAACAAACTCTTAATTCCATTATTAATAATTATTAGGTGAGATCACAAATCATAACTCAGTTTCATTAATAACCAATTGGGTGGTTCCAAGTGATAACATCAAACACCAACCAAGGCATTCAAGCTACACTATGAGATTCATCATTTAAAATTTTTCCTTCAGTTTTAATTATTGATAATTCAAGCCATACTTGAAATCAAAATATAAAGGTCAAACCCTAGGTAAATTCTCAAGAGAAACCAATACTATCTCAAATGACCAAGATTAAAGGAAAGCTAATAAAATAGGCTAAACAATTGACCAAAATAGCCAATCGATCAATAACATAACAATCAAGAAACATTCTAAAATTAGATCCCCTTGGTTGACAGAAGAAATGGTCCATTTAACCAATTACACAAATAGATCATAATGATAAACAATGTACCTATAAACTTTTTTGTTAACTTATTTGACCAAACCAATAGTATCATTGATTGATGAATTAGAGTAGTCGACTAATGACACAACAAAGAACAAGTCACAATTTTCCACTAGTAACCCCATCAACTGAAGACCCAAATCAGTTCACCAAAATAGCATTTCAGTGGATCTATATGGCCCTATTATTGTTAGCTTCTTAGGTGGAAAATATGTAGATAAAGGCAAAAATAAATAAATAAATGATATATTCCCAAATGCTAGTATGCTTCACAAATCACCAAAATCAAATAAGCATCCTACTATACAAAAAAATAAGTAATAAAATGGATTCATGCTATTTAATTAAGCACAACACCCTTATAGGCTCAAAATCACCAAATGATGCTTGATTAAAAAAAACAAAACATGTTTAAACTACCAAGGGAAACATGAATCTTGCCACACTCTTGAAAATTAGAGATCTAATTGACACATGAAAAACATGGAATACACCAAGATTATAAAATCACCATAAACACCATGATTACTTGGATTCACACATATTACTTAAAAGGTACCTCAATCAAGGAAGCAAATTTACCTACCACATCCTCATGACTCTTGAATAAGATTTTCAAGCTAAGAGAAGAACACAAATCTATCATTGAATCACTCTCATCTAAAGTTTAAAAGATTAGTGTTGTGTACGAGAGACTAAGGAAGAAATCTCCCGCTGTTACTTGGTGGGAAAATAGTATGGTTGAATAATGCAAGTCCAAAACACTAGTTGTTGATGCGGATAGCTGCACATAATAGATTACCCACCAAAGAAAATCTGAATAGATATATTAAATCAAAGAACATGAACTTTTGATTTTACTTAGAAGAGGAATCTTTGACTTAGCATTTGTTTGAGTGCCAAGTTATGAAGAACTTGAGGAGATGTGCCTATTCAAGTGTAGGTATTCAAGGCCGTTGTAGTATATGGTCACGAGCCTTAGATTCATATCCTTATAACCTTATACATTATTTGCCTATATGAATGTTAGATGGCATGGAATTCTATGATCTTCTACCAACATAGAAGTGATTGGAAATCTTTAATCAAGAAAATAACCTTTATAGTAGCTGCTAGGTATTTGTCCTCCTATAGGAGGAGGAAGAGAGAAGTTGTTTTATCCATTCTAGAGAAATTTTATGTCTTAGGTTGTATTTCTTTCAATCATTAATAAATATTCTTACTTTTCAAAAAAAAATATATATTAAAGATAAGGTTACCTTACCTTCAAGAAAAAATCCTTCTATGACAAGAGAGAATCTCCTACCTTGATGGCTTCTAAATAAACTCTTGATTTTATAAGAGAATAAATAATCAAAATAGTTAAAACCCATTTAAAAATTAATCAACAAAAAAAATATCAAAAGAAAAAGAAGAAATAGGAGAAGAAGAAGTGTACCCAACCTAATAATCTAAGGAGAGCCTTACCAAGAGAAGAAAACCAAAAATTTTAATCTTTTTCTCTACCTTAATCCTCATTTGTTTATAGAAAAGTAAAGAGAATGAAAATGAATTTTAGGAGAAGTAAAAAAATGGATTAAATGGAGATAAAAAGAAAGGGAAGGAGAAGAAGAACAAGATGCTACACTTTGAGATTTTGGCTCATGGAAATAAAGAAAAGGGGAAGCAAGTGTTTGGGGAGGCTAGGAATGAATTAAGAGAGAAGTTCCAGCCCCTTCTAACGTATGAAAAAAAGGAGGAGAAAGGAAGAGGGTTGACTTGGGGAAAGAGAAGGTGGAGTGTGAGGATAAATATGTAAGGCTTGAAATGATGAAGCGTGAGGTTGATGGAGTGAAGATCTAATCAAGTTAGTTTTAGTAGGTTGAAGAAATCAGACTAAGAGGCTTGTAGATGCAGCCTAAGGGAATATGAGAGAGAAGAAAGTAAGAGAAAGGTGAGTAGGTAGGTAAAAAGGTACAAAAAATATTTTTTATAAAATTTTAATTAAATAAAAATATTTAATAATCAAAATAATATGGAAATATTCATAAACCACCTTAAATTGCTTACTAACACAAATATACCTTGATATAAAAGTTTCAAAATCATTTGAGCAATAATTGAAACAAAAGTAGAAACATCTATGTAAAATTGCACACATTATTTGACTAATTAACTCAATTAATTGACCAGTGTGTGCTGGGTAAAATGGAAATTTTGTGGCGTTACCCCCATCGACTAGTACGAGTCAGCCGAGGGGTGCCTATTGAGTGATACATAACATCATTAAACCAATACTCTAAAAACATCCACTTAATACCATTTTCAAAATCCATTAAACACATTTTTGAAAGATTTTAGGATGTGATATCACAACACTACCCTTTGAAAGGGAATTCCATGATGTCCACAAAAGAAAACACTATTGAAGCTTCAAATGTTTCAAAACCCTAAAACATCAAGGAAAAAAATAATACACAAGGGTTAGATCAAGAGAAAATGATACCCTCGTCTTAAAAGGGATGACAATAACCGTACAACACACTTAAGTGAAAAGTTAAGGATACTTTGTCTTGATTTTATCCTTAGACATGGCATGAAATAGGATCTTTACAAGTTTTATAACCCTCAAATATGTCTCTCACATCTTGGTATTGAGGATCTTTGAAGGACGATCATCGTAGATTACAAATCATTGAAAATGGCCACCTTTGGCTAGATGATGTATGCAAGGTATTCTATGTACTTCTTCAACTGAGAGATGTAGATGACATTATAAATGCATGAAAGCTTAACATTTAGAGTAATTTAGTACCTTGTGCTAAGTTATCCTTCTATCCAAAATTCATCACTCACTTGGTGGGCGAGACCTTCAAGAGGACTCAATCACCCACCTCATACCCTCTGTAGATAGGCATATGTTTTCCTTTAATCTTAGAAAACCTTAATCAAATTTTCAATAAGTCTGAACTACGTATTAGTGTCCTCTACCATCTTGGGTCCGAACACAAACTTCTCATCCGAGTCATTCCAACAAAGGGGACTATGACAATTACATCCATATGGTACCTCAAAAGGCTCTATATCTCTGCTTTTGTGATGACAAATACTATAGGAAAACTCAATCAAATTTAGGTGATTCTCCCAACTACCTTAAAATTCAAGTACATATGCTTGAATCATATCCTTTAAAGTTTGAATAATATGCTTGATATAACCATCTAAAACTAAATGGAAAGTAATGCTCATCATATTTTGTGTCCCAAAAGCTTGTTGTATCTTTTGCCAGAAGTGTGATAGGAATCTAGAATATTGGTCTAATATAATTTCTCTATGGTACTGCACTATTTGCTTCTTCTAAGCACTAGCCATTTTCTCCATACTCTAAACTTACTTCATCAACATGAATATTTTTGAATTTATCCATTAGCCAACTATAACCTAGATCCAGTCTAAACCACTACAAGTACTTGGCATCCTAACTATAAAGTCTAAAGAGATGTTATCCCACTTCCACTTAGGAACCTCCAACTTGTGAACCAACTGTGTTAGGTGCTTATGTTCTATCTTAACCTTCTAATAGGTCAACCATCTAACCACAAAGTCTATAATCCTCCACTTCATACTCGACCACAACTTCCCCTCCATGATGAATTGAATAAGGTATAATGTGACCATCCTCTAAAATATTATTCTTAAGCTCTACACAACTCTAAGAAATGCACCATATGCCTTGGAATCAAATGATACTATTCTCATAAATCTAGAATCCCATGATTTTACCCTATGATATGGCCTGTATGACCTCTCAAGCTTGATTTTACTTGGCCAACTAGCTCAAATCTTATTGAAGATGGTTGATATGATTAAAAAAGTGCTTATCCTTGTCTCAAGATCTCTAAACCTAATGATGTATACCCTAATTTATTATAGAAATTTTTAGGATCAAATAATCGACCATGCAAACTAAAACTCTGAATACCTTTTATTAGATAAAAGAAAATAATACTCAATCTATTTTAGTATTGGTCATGATATATATAATAACTCGGTCACCAAATTCAAATGTATATCCCATTTTGCATAGCAAGTTTATGAAAATCTAAGAGAAGCTATTAACCGTATTGTATGTGCTAATTGCCATTTAGCAAATAAGCCTGTGGATATTGAGGTTCCACAAGCAATCCTTCCTGATATTATATTTGAAGCAGTTGTTCGAATTCCTTATGATATGTAACCCAAACAAGTTCTTGCTAATGGTAAAAAAGGGGGTTTTGGATGTGGGGAATTTTTTGATTTTACTTGAGGCTTTTGAATTAGCTCCACTAAATCTTATGTCTCCCATGATGAAAGAAAAAATAACCAATCTTCCTTTTCAGAGCTATCACCCCAATGAAAAACATTATTCTTATGGTAGGTCTAATTATTAGGAAAAAAATATACTAAAATCACTTTTCCGATTCACACCTATGTCATGGATCCCCTAATATTAAAATATAGATGAAATCAAGGAGTGTGAAGCCTCCATACGAAGAGAATTTGCTATGATGTTTGATTTACCCTCATGGCAGGCTAACTCGAAATCATAGTATTTGACCAACTCTAGTCATCCCTATTATCTCATGTTCAACTCTTTATGAGTGAAGAGGTACTTGAGGCTCTTATGGTCCTTGAAGAAGTTACACTCTACATCTTGAAGGAGAAAACCACTACCACTATCTCAAGATTATGAGTCAGATATTTCTACTCATGATACTTTAGGTGATGAGAAACATAAGCCACTGCCCTATTATGTTACATTAGTATACAACCTAGACCATATTTAGATGCATTACTATATACCTCAAACCTCTGTGCACCCAATTACAAGGTACGCATTGGAGTTGAAGTCAATATCCTCTTCAACTCCTCAAAAGCCTTTGTGCACCTATCATTCCATTGAAAGCATGTCATATTCTTCAATAAGGTAGTCAAATGCCAAGTAATCCTAGAGAATTCTAAGACAAAATGTCTGTAGTAGCTAGCCAATCTTGAAATGTTACACACCTTCATGATATAAGTAGGTGTAATACGCCAAATTTTTATAACCCTAATTTACAATGTTTAGCCTTTGATAAAAAAATTTAACTTTTAACTATTAATTTAATCATTTTTGTTAACCTTTGACCTATAAATTTAGATAAATTATTCAATAAGTGATTATAAATATTTTATCTTATCCTTTTTATTTAAATAAAACCTAAACCCATAATTTTATCAAATTTATTTTTCTTAATTTTATACCCTAATTATTCTATAAATTAATTTAATATTATCCTTAAAACCTAAATTTAATATAATTTTAATTCTAACCCTAAAATCTATTTTCTTTTCTTTTTCTTTTTCTTTTTTTTTCTTCTTTTTTTATTTACGTTTTTCCTTTTTCCCTTTTCTTCCTTTTCCCTTTCAGTTTGTTCTTCTCCCTTCTTTTTCTCTTTTTCCTCAGACTAGCCCACTTTTCCTTCCCTTCTTTTTCTTCTTCCAGCACTAGCCTAACACCCCCTTCTTTTCTTTCTTCTTCTCGTGCTGGTCTAGCTTTCTTTGTAACACCCCCATTTTCAATATCGAAAAATTTAATTTAAAATAATGCTGAATCTAAAAATACACTTAGAAAAATAAGGTGTTAACGCCATACCTAACACTAGATAGACATTTGCCATTTATCCCATATTAGATATAAGGCTAAACTAACCAACCAATTTAAATTTAGAGTGCGCAAAATTAAGTTACAAAAATGGTTTAAAGATTGTTTATAATTAAAGACCTCATCGGTCCTTAACTAAGAAAAATATAATCACAATATACTTTAAGATTGCTAGCTACATTAATATGAGAATAGGGATTGACCTAAAAACTACGGTTCACCATAGATGTCACAAAAACCTTTGGATGTCTACACTCTCATGCCTCAAATCCAAGCTAAGGTAGGCCTACTACTGGCCATCTCTAAAAACCTTTACATAGCTCTCTCCTCATAAGAATGAGAATAAAACTGGCACATCACTATACTACGTATTGAGTAAGCCAAGTTGCTTACTTAATGGAAATACAAGTACGTAATGAAAAATCTATTATAACATGGATATCATATTTAACACGCGTCATGAAAATGCCATATGCATAAATAAAGGTAATAGTGCATCAAGGTATACTATAATGCATAAATTAGGATACATAAAATATATCATGCTTATCTTCATATTATAATCACATAGGTAGTCATACATGTACTAAATAGATTCATCCAAAAAATCACTAGTGTTCAATTTCTAATTACTTAATCGCTTAGATTTTACACTTTCCTTAACCATAAAATGAAATAGGTTAACACCTAGTCAATATTTCCAATTATTGACCAATTGGTGATTTAAGTCATTATCTAAGTGTACATACCAAATTATTATCCCTTTTAGTCCTTCAAACCATTATTCCCATCATTATTAAATTATTTTTCAGTTTACTTATTCATTAATTTAGTTTTATGATCCATTTACTTATCATCTAGATTTTATCATCGAGTGATGGACTATGCACCACCCCATAGTCTCACATACCACAAAAGCCTATCTAAATAAAGCGACATAAATTCTAGGCTGAAGCCAATCACCAAAGCAAACATAAGTCCAGACTACAGCCAACCAATATAGATATAATTCCAAGTTAAGGACAACTACCTAGATAATCAGATCCATTAGTATCAATACCCCTAGTACATCATAAGTGTCTAGATTAGGCAAGGCAATGGGACCTATAATGATCCTACCTAAAGGCAAAGCCCAACGAAACCAATAAATGCTTGAAGATAGACTAACCCCTGAGAGCTAATCATGGATTGGTTAACCTAGACTATATAACTCAATTATCTTTTGATTTACATGATTAGTACATTATTAATATGGATAAGTGATCACAAAAGATCCATAAAAGAATAAGCAAGGCATTAACATATTTATTCCATATTCATCCTTTCCATTTTCCAACCATGTGGGGTATCCATTTGTTCTTGTCCATAATTATTCATCCCATCCTGTTATTTATTCAAGCCCAAGTTGTACTTCATTCCTATTTTCTCAAAGCCATCACATGTCATAAGTAGTATACCCATTTAACCTTTTCAATACTCATTGAGTATGTCATCAATTATAATCCATTTAATCCATTCCTAACTAGTCAAATGGTTTAGGTAAACTAGTCAATCACTTTGACTTGGCCAAACCTTACTTTTCCTCAAACTAATCGATAGGTTTGGGCAAATAGTTAGCTATTCGTAGACTAGTCGATCAATTTTACCCAACTCGTTGATGGTTTTAACTAGAGAGCAATACCAAAGTCTTTACATGCTTACCAATTGATGGGTTAGGTCAACTAGTCAATCAATTTGACCTAACCAGTTAACCAATTTACCCTATAATAGCACCAAATAATCATTTTTATGCAAAATCATTCTTATAAATCATCATTAGACTTCATTGAAGCATGCTTAAACTTTGTATAACATATTTTTAAAATAATTAACTTGCATATCTCAACATTTAATAATCACATCCCATTTTCTCAATTTTCATGCTTTCTACTGAAAATATATAATTTACCCATCCAAATCAATTTTGCAAGCTATATCAATTCATGCTAACATATAATATCAACTTAAAGAAACTCATATCATGTAGCAATGCTCCTAATTCATTTTAGAAGTAAGAATCACTTATTTGATACAAGCAAAAATTCTTTAAAACAAAAATATAAATTTTTTAAACCTTAAAAATAACAATCTTTAACTCATAAATTCATACATAGCCTTAATAAATATGAGCTTGAAACAAAGAGGAAATAAGGAACATACCACACTTAAAATGAAAATAGGGAATGCTTAGTTGAACCACTCAATCCTTTTCCCAAATCTAACTCTTCCTTAATTAATACTTAAAATAAGAGAAAGATAAAGGAAGGATTAAAAGAGTGAAAGGAATTGACTACAAGGTTTGAAATGCATAAAAGAAGAAGGTGAATACAATGAGTTAATAATTTTTGGTGGCTGAAAGAAAGGTCAGCAAAAGTGGTGATTAGGGCTATTAGTTTTGAATTTTTCTTGAACCTTTTGTGAATCTTCTTGATTGGTTGGCTATAAATAGCCCTAATCACCACTTTTGCTGACCTTTCTTTTAGCCACCAAAAATCCTTAACTCTTTGTATTCACCTTCTTCTTTTATGCATTTTAACACTAATACTTACCATTTGAATTCTAGTTAAATGGACATATTTTATCTAAGATATGTTGACCTATTATCCAGAGCTTAAATAATATTTCTTAGGAGTGTAGGTCAATTAGTCTAGAATTAAAATTCAATAGAGAGATAATGGAAGGTCAGTGTGGAACGAATCTTCCAACTGATTAGAATCATGTTTGAGATTGAAGTATCAATCTTAGAAATGTGTAGAGGAGAAAGGTGGAATTTCAATCATAGAAATGTTTAGAGGAGAAAGGTGGAAGACGACAAGACTAAGGTGATCTCCCCCCTCAATTATCCTAATCAACCTCTTGATTAATTTGATGCAACATTTAGGGCTAAATGCATCATGAAAAAGGCCTAATAATCTCATAGATAGAATTCGACATAGGTTAACAAAGTTTCATTTTAGTAGAAATAACTTTTTCTAAAAAATTAAGTTTCAAAAATATGCCCAACTCGACAAACTAGTTGATTAATTTGGCTTACCATTGGGCTATTCTATAAACTAGTCGATTAGTTTCCTAATTAATTGATTGATTAATCAGGTAAAAATTATTTTGTGGAAACAACGAGCCAATCAATTGGTTTATGGAATTAGTCAATCGGTTCACTTTAAAAACTTAATAAATTTCATTTTCCAACCTTGTTTCAATTCAAAATTTTCCTCAAATCAAATCATAATAGCAAATCAAAATCAAATATCCAAAAATGACACCATTCTCATTCTAAAATTTTCTAAAAAGGAGGGGGTATTACAACACTATGTCCTTAAAGAAGTTGTTTCCCCAAAGCCTATAAACATTCCAATTACATTATTTAACCCACAGTAAGACACACATTAAATTTACATTCAAGAAAAGGGTTACTACCCCCTTAAAGAAAAGGATTACACTAAAATAATTAGCTAAGAAAAGAACTCTAGGTACTTGGTTCAAATTTACTCCTTATCCTCCCAAGTAGCTTCCTCTATACCATGCTGTGCCCAATGAACCTTTGCCAATGGGACTATCTTTGTACTTGTCTCTCTCGTCTTTGTATCAAATATGCTCATCGACCAATCTTCATAAGTTAAGGATTCATCAAGATCTAGAAACTTTGGTTGGATAATGTGTGAAGGATTTGCTATGTACTTCCTTAGTTGAGATATGTGAAAGACCTTGCGCACTCACTAATTCCATTGGTAGGGCTAAGCGATAAGATACTTCAACAACACGGTCAAGAACCTTGTATGGTCTAATGTACCTCAGACTGACCTTACGCTTCCTACCGAACCTCATGACTCCCTTAGTGGGTGAGACCTTGAAAAGGACTCTATTGCCTACCTCATAACCTTTGGTTCATCTTCTTAGATCTACATAGCTATTTTGTGTGCCTTAATCTACTACCATCCAATCTTGAATCAATTGTATGTGCCTCGTCCTCTCTTCATCTCGGGTCCCAACACGAGCATCTTACTAATGTCGTTCCAACATGAGGGTCTATGACATTTTCTCCCACATAAGGCTTCAAAAGGTGCCATCTTGATGCTAGTGTGGTCGCTGTTATTATAGGAGAACTTGATTAAGTCTGGATGATCTTCCTAACTTCCCCCAAAGTCTAGCACACATGGTTGAAGTATGTCCTCCAAAGTCTGAATGGTCATCTCTATTTGACCATCTGTAGATGGGTGAAAAATAGTACTCATCTTTAGTTTAGTACTAAAGGCAACTTGCAACATTTTCCAAAAATGTGATAAGAACCTCTCTCAATTCGACACAATATCTTTAGGGAGTCCATGCAGTCTCATCATGTAACACCCCAAAATTCATTGTTTTTTTGAAAGCGGAAGTAAATAAAAATAGAATCACTTAAAACTTGTGAATTCTGGGAATGTTACCGCCACACTTAGTACCAAACCAGTTCTCCCTGACCGTTTCAGTACCAAGTGCTAAGGCTAAAGAAAGGAATAACAATCAATTATAAATCAAGACAAACTAAAGCAATAAAGAGTTGTAACACAAAATCAGAGTACGCATAAAGAAATGTAATTCATTTCCAAAAGAGAATTAAACTTACAACCGATAAAAGATTAACAAAAAGAAATAGAGTAATATAAAGACTATAATATGGCCACAACTCTCTCGAATCTCAAGCCAACACACGATCGACACTCAGCCCCAACTGATGTCTCGCCCACCTGCACAAATCAGAAGGACGTACTACTCGTGGGAATGAGCAGCACCCATGAAAAGGGTGATCAATACGCTACGTACTGAGTAAGGTAACCGAACACTAAGGCCAACACATAAGCACATAAAATCATGCATAAGAATAAAAGATCATAAAGTCCATCATCATATCATAATATCGACCAATCATTCAGGTACATACATAAAGGCCTAATCATAGTCCAGAATAATTACTTAATTAATCTTTTATCGGAATTCGATATACATCATGCCTTTTTATCAAATCCATGTGAATACGGAAGCCCCCACTATTATAGCCGGTGGATCGGAGGCACATAGGGTATCATACCCTAACCACTATTATAGCTGGTGGATCAGATACACATAGGACTACGCGTCCTAACCACTATTCCTAACCGGTGGATCGGTTGGCTCCGGCACGCATGGTGTTCCACTGTAAGTAATTAGTATCTTTTAGGCATTTTAGCAAAACTCTGGTTTGCGGTTGTTGAGCTCGGGAACCCCCACTATTATAACCGGTGGATCGGTTTACGCATAGAGCATCCTGCTCTAACCACTATTATAACCGGTGGATCGGTCACACATAGGGTAAAAACCCTAACCAATATTCTGAACCAGTGGATCGGTTGGTCCCGTCTCAACGATCTTCCACTTTAAATAATTAGTGTCTTAAGTATCTTATTCAAAATTTTCCACCATGGGTATGCACGAATCATAAAATTTCACCATCATAATTGCACTTTAATTACCACATGCACATGATAACACAAAAACCCTAATCAGCCACCACATACCTCAATTAACCCCAACAAACCATAGTTAACCACTACAAATCCTATTTAAACATAACAACCATAATTAGCCACTCCACGCCTTAGTTAATCATAACAAACCACAATTATCCACTCTAACCCTAATTAATCACAACAGCCCAGAGTTCATTACTCCAAACCCTAATTTAATCTCTTCCATACCCTCATAATGCTCCACGTACTATTTTTCATCCAAAATAGTTCAACACCCGAATAATACTTACATTACCTTCCTTACATCCCAAATTAACTTTCCACATATAAATTTCATATCCATGCAAACCTTAATCTCCCCATGCAAACCTTCAATTCTTTTTCATGCAAACCCTAAAATTCCATGTGAAATCCTAATTTCAACCATGCAAACCCTAATACTGCCATCCAACCATCAATGCCAGCATGTAAACCCTAATACCACCAAACAACTATAAGTACCACCATACAAACCTTAGTAACATCATACAAACCCTAATACCACCATGCAACCATTAGTACCACCATCCAACCCACGATTTTGCCGTATAAAACCCTAAATTCAATCCATAACAAAACCCAAGATTTGTCCACATAATACAATTGATTAGATTCTCCCCTTTCATAACCACACTTTAGATTCCCCCATACAAGACTATAAGTTAGATTCTCCCACATAAAATCATAATTTAGAATCTCCTAAGAAAAACCATAATTTGAATTAATTGGATTCGGCCAAAGAAATCATAAATTAGATTCTCCCAATCAAATCATAAATTAGGTTCTCCCATATAATATCATAAATTACATTCTCCCAAATAACATCATAAATTAGATTCTCCCTAACAAACCATAAATTCAATTCTCCCATATAACATCATAAATTATATTGTCTCCTATGAAACCCTACATTTCCCATATAACATCCTCACATGCATGCCTTTTAGGGTCACATGCAAACACATATTATTCCATACACATAGTACATATGCCATATAGCAACACAAAAGCATGCTTGGACTCCATGCCATACCAAATATGCAATAATTACAATAATAACATAGGATGCATAACATATAAGGAACACAATGCACATGAGCACACGAAAGGCCTTAGCACCCCTTACCTAAAATGTCACAGGTCTTGGAGCACGCTCCTACGCCTCCTTAGGGCTTTGACCAAATAATAAAATACTAATAAAATAACCTTAACAAAATTCTAACTTTGCTAAATAAAAATAAGAGGGATATTATAAACTTTGGTAATATAGGGTTAAAGACTTTACCCTAATAATTATAATGATACTAATATAATAATATCAAGGATAATAAAACTAATATCAATGAGAATAATAATAATAATAATAATAATAATAATAATAATAATAATAATAATAATAATAACAACAACAACAACAACAACAACAACAACAATAATATATAAGCTTTAAAATTTAAAGTGGGGTTTCAACCCTACTTATAACTAATGACTTACCATTTATTTAATATTAATAATAAAATTAGTAACATATATAATAATATTCAAATAATAAAGATAATGATAATATTATTATTAATGGTTATAAGAACAGTAGAAATAATAATACTAAAATAAATAAGTGCGAATGTTAATACAAAATTAGGGCCTAAGATTTTCCAGAATAAATAATAAAATGTTAATAATAATTATTCTAATAATAAAATAGAATTAAAATACAATAAGGCTTCAGCCTTCAACATAAATAATAATAAAACAATACTGCTACTAATAATAATCATAAAACATATTAAGAATATAAATATTAAGAATAATAATAATGGTATTTACATGTAAATAATTAAAATAAATTAAATCAAGGCTTATAATAATATGGAAAATGGTTGAGAGGGTCTAGGGTTCAACCTTAGACTGGTGGGGATAGGCGGCACCGGCAGTGGTGCACGGCGGCGGCGGCGGCCAGAAAAATAGAAGAAAAGAGGGAAAGATGGATGTTGGGAAAAAGATAGGGAGAATTGAGGTGAGATAAGAGGTGTTTATGGTTTCCCAGGAGGAGAGGGACAAAATGATGGTGGTGCAGCCAAAGGTGGCGGCGCACGACAGCGGACGATGGTTAAAGGTTTTGGGGTGAAAATTCTGGCAAAACAAGCAGCCAACTTTGCACGGTTATGGAGGCCCGTACAAGAAGAATCGAAGGTTAAAAATAGTTTAGTTAACTAGAGGGCGTTGCAAGGAAGAATTTGGGATGATGTGGTGGCGCTGAGGTTGGCTATCATCGGAGGACGACCCGTCTTAAGTTGCGGTGATGGCAGCCCTCGCAGAGGGTTTCGGGGAAGAAAAAATCTTCCACAACTCCTACAATCAGGCTTTTTATAGATTGTAGATGGTATAATAGGGTTTTAGGGGTCGACAAGAAATTATGGTGTGCAAGAATTTGGGCAGCCGGCGGCGGAAAACGGTCAGCCAACGTTTGGGTTGATTTGACAGTTCGCGAGGCTGGGGAGAGGAAATGGGAGAGAGATAACGTCGAATAATTATGCCAATTTATTCGTGGAGTTAAGAGGAAGACAATGAGACAAGAAACGGCCAGTATTAATCACCGTAGTTGGAGATGCCATGGATGGGGTCGGGAGCTGCAGCGTAGCGATAGAGGAGGAAGGAGGAAGAAGGAAGAAGGAAAGGAGGCAGACCGGTCGACCGGGAAAAAGAAAAGAAAAAGGGAGAACAGGACGGTTCGGCGACGCAGGAGGAGTCATTAAATCGAACGACGAGTTTCGGTGGAAACGAAGGCAAAACGTGGCGCTGGAAGGAGTTAGAGGAAGGAGCCGTGCGGGCTGGGCCACGCCGAAGGAAAGAAAAAAAAAGAAGTCGGCCGCGGCTGGCCCATTCGGGGAAAAGAAGAGGAAAAAAAAGAAGAAAAAGAAAAGGAAAAAGGAAGAAAGAAAAAGAAAATGGGAAAAAGGAAAGGAGAAAAATAATTAGATTAGGGCCAATTTAATTAATATGAATATTTAGGATATTTAAATAATAATATTTGAATAAAATAATATTTAAATCCCTTTTTAGGCTAAATTAAGATTTTTAAAGATTTTCCATAAACTATATTTTAATTAACAAAACACCCTTAATTTCTCCAATTACATTATTTATAATATTATTATTAATTTAAAACTGTTTTATCATTCTTATATTAAATAAAATAATTTATTTAATGAATTTCTAAAATAAAAAACTTAATTAGCTAAAATACCCAAATTCCTCCTAATTAAAATACTTATAAATTTATTCTTGATTTTTCCTAATTAATTTCCTTTTATTTTAAATAAAATAATTTACTTAATTAACTTTTATAATCAAACCTCATTTAAATATACTATTTAAAATTAGGAATTTTTCGGGGCATTTCACATCACATGCTTTTTATAGTTGTTAGCTAGCTGCTTTATGTTCCATGTCACCTTCATAGGTATGAGCACAACCAAATTAGTCAGGCAGTCCACAACAACCAAGATGGAATCAAATCTATTACAGGTCCTAGAAATACTAAACACAAATCCATTGATATGCTATCCCACTTCCACTCGAAAATTTCAAGCTATTGCACTAACTCTGGTGGTGTCTTATGCTCGATCTTAGCCTCCTAATAGGTCAAACATTAGGCAATGAATTCTACCACTTCTTGCTTCATGCGGGCCCACCAATATACCTCCTTCAAATCCTTGTACAACTTAACCACTCTATGATGGATATAATAAGGAGTAAAATGTTCTTCCTCAAGGATCCTTCTCTTAACCTCAACATACCCATATAGTACACACCACCTTCCATGGTATTTGATACTACCATCCTTGTACATCAAGAATCCTTTAACTCTACCTTCTGTAATATTGGACCGTATTCTCTCGAGCTTGGCATCACCGAGTTTATTGGCTCAAATGTCCTCAAAGATTGTAGGTGTAATAGTTTGTGCACTCATTCTTGCCTTTAGACCACCAACAACGATCAGTTCAATCTCTAACTTCTTGATTTCTATACATAGATGATCTTACAACATGATCATGCCCAAGGAATGTGATGTCTTTTGGCTAAGTGCATCTGCCATCACATTAGCCTTATCCTCATAATAGATCAGTTCTAGGTCATAACCTTTAACCAATTCCAACTATCGGTGTTATCTCAAATACAACTCTAGCTGGGTGAAGATGTATTTGCGGATATTATGGTCATTTGTACTGAACTCTATAGAGATAATGCCTTTAGATCTTAGGGGGAAACACTACCACAACAAGATGTAAGTCATGCATCGGGTAGTTCTGTTCATGTGGCTTCAGTTATCAAGAAGCATATGCCACTACTCTTCCATGTTGCGTCGGCACACAACCCCAACCACGCTTGGAAGCATCACTATACACCTCAAAACCATCAGAACCACTTAGTGAACACTAGGGATGGAGTTAAATGCCTCTTTAACTTCTCAAAGGCTTCACTAAATTTCCTATCACAACGAAAACATATAGCCTTCTTCGGCAGGTGAGTCAATGGTCTTGCTATCTTAGAGAAATCTGCCACAAATCGATCATAGTAATTGGTTAACCCCAAAAAGCTAGGCACCTTCTTGATAGAAGTGGGTGCAATAACTCCAAAAAGGCTTGAATCTTAGCAAGATTCACTAGAACTCCATCCTTAAAGATTACATGACCAAGGACAGCTACTTAGTCTAACAAGAACTTGCACTTTAAGAGTTTAGCATATAGCTGGTATAATCTCAAAAATACCAAAGTCTACCTCAAATTTTGCTCATGCATCTCCCGAACTATAGCACTCCCATTTTTCACTACCAAAAATTTCACTAAAATAATTGTGGAGGTAGAAAAAACCTAGAAAAAATAGGGTGTTACCACTGCATCTGACACAAGATAGATGTCTGCCGCTTACTCCATATCAGTTATAAGACTAAATCAATCAAAAATTTATAAACATAGAGTGCACAAAATAATAGTTTAATTAAATGAATCCAAAAATATTTACACTAGAGGACCATAATGGGTTCCGATCAAATTATTATAAAATACATGTAAATAAAGTACAAGGCTACAAACCATAGGTATAGGAATGTTACCCAAATTAAAACCATGGTTTGATACGGACCTCATTGAAACCTTTCAGATGTCCTTGCTCTTGAGGCCTAACCCAAATGAGGTGGGGCCTTTACTGGCCATCATCACAGACCTTCACGTGGTCCTCTTCTCATGGGAATGAGTAAGTAACCGAGCAAATGGGCATATCAATATGTCACGTACTGAGTAAGCGAAGTTTCTCCCATAATGTACACAAGTATGCTAACTTACTATACAAGGAGATAAAATACAACATGTATCATGTTAATACTATATATAGAGGTGACAACACATAAAACATGCCATTATATACAATTCTAGCATATCAGAATACATCATGCTTAAGTTTCACAACCTTTTCATAAAAATGTTTACATAAGTAATAGTAGAGAGTATACAAATAAACCCTAGGGTTATTTCTGATTATCTAATTCCATTAGGATGTGCCATTCATTTACCTATGTAAGAGATAGGCCAAACACTCAATCAAAGTTCCATTATATAACCAATTAATTAAGTGTATAAACTAGCCTTACTCATTTGGTCAATCATATCATTACTTCCACTACTTAGCCAAACATTAACCATTCATTTGGTTACCATTCATAATTATCAACCAATATTTACCATCTATATTTTACTATAATTGAGCCAGGGACTATGCACTACTCCATAGTCTTACATACCATAGAAGCCTATCCAATAAGGGACATAAAGTCTAAGTCGAAGCCAATCACCAAGTGGACATAAGTAGGATGAAGTAAATTACCAGAATGGACATAACCCCCAAGATAACTAAACCCTTTAGTATCGATACCCCCTAGTACATTATCAGTATCTAGAGTAGGTAAGGAATATGGATCTCTAAGGATCCTACTCGAAGGCAGACTAACCCTGGTAGTTAATAGAGGATAAGATAACACAGACCCATACTTAACTGGACTTTCTTTTGCTTTACATTATTAGAGTTTTATTCATAAAGATGGATGATCATGTAAGGCCCATACAAAGCAAGCAATTCAACTTTCCTTGTTGATCCATCTTCTTCACATTTTCTCTAACCATTTGGGTTTTTCGTTTATCCTTGGCCAATGTTATTCATATCTAATTTTAGTCTAAGATGAGTTTCATTAATCTTTTTTCCATAGCCTCACTCTTCATAAGTGAAATACTTATTTAGTCTTTTCACTACTCGTAAAGTATACCATAATTCATGATCTATTGTGATCTTTTAATTAGGCTAATAATCCATGATAAAATTATATTTTATCCCATTAGTAACCATGGTACAATACCAATCATAATCTTAAAGCATGACCAAACCAAAAAGAAGTAAATTAAGTAAACTTGTCGAATATGTCAATTGATTTGGCCCAACCAATCAATTAGTTTAGTTAGATCGGTTAATTGGTTTGACTCAACCATACAATACTTTCATCAAATAAATCGATCTATTTGGGAAAACTAGTTACCTATTTATAGACCAGTTGATTGGTTTTTCCAAACCAGTTGATGGATTTAAGTAGAGAGTAAGACCAAGGTCTCTGTAGGCATACCAGTGGATGCGTTGGGTTAATTAGTCAGCTGCCTTAGGAACCGGTTGATCAATTTACCCTAATGCAATGCCAAATCCAACTTTGATGTAGATTCTTTCATATAAATCTTTCTTAGCCTTGTTAAAATATGTATATATATCAACTGATATATTTATAACCAATTAACATGCATTTGTCAATATGAGATTATAATAGCCTACCTTTTTTCCCATTTTTAATTTTTTTACTCAATTCATGTCATTTAAGTACCGAAGTCATACATACACTACATTTATTCATGCCAACATATAGAAACCAACTAAAGATAACCACCAACATGGAGGAACACATGACACACATTTTAGAAGCAAAAATTACTTCATGTAGGCAAAATCCTCTTAAAAGTGAAGATTCCAACTATGGAAAATTATTAGCTTTGAAAACCCTAAAGTAAAACATTTAATTGTGACATTATACAAAAATATTATCGAAATTTGACATATTAAAAATAGAAGAAAACAAGAATATACTAACTTGAGGCCAAAATAAGAAAGGAGTTACACTAGACTACTCAACCTTTTCCTAGAATCTAGCTTTACGTTGCTCGAAAAATCAAAATAAGAAAGAGCTAAAGACAAGATTATCAAGATAAAAGATTATGACTATCTTGACAAACTAGTCGATGGGTTTAGGCTTACCAGTCAATCGTTCAACCACTAGTCAAGAAATTTCCTACAACCAATAAATCAATTTAGTCAAGAAACCTAATTTAGGCTAAAATAACAAACCTATTGATTGGTTCATAAAAATAATGGATGGATTTATATGAAATTCTTAATAAACTTCATTTTTCAACTTAATTTCAAATAAAATTTTATCCCAAAGAAAATTATGGCATTAAATCAAAATCAAAGGCCAAATTTTGTACATAATTAGATGAGGATATCGTTGATGAAAACTACAATGAACTAGCCAAAGAATGGAGGGCAGATCTGGTTCATTAAGGACAAGAAATTTGTTGGCAAAATAGTGAGTCTAAAAGGAATTAACATGAACTTATAATGGCCATACCTTGTCCAAAAGTTGTATTAGATATGTCTTATTCTGCTATTCTCAATTAATGATAACCTGACCGAAGATCTATCTTGGAGAAACCTTTCCTAACTTGAGTTGATTGAACAAGTCACAGATACTTGACAATGGATAATGGTTCTTGACCGTCACCTGGTTCAAACCTTAGTAATTTATACACAACCTCAAGCTCCTATCTTTCTTCCTCACAAAAAAAACTAGCGCTCTCCATGGTGATATACTTGGTAGGATGTAACTCTTTATCCAAAAATCCTCCAACTAAGCCTTGAGTTCTTTCATCTCCATAGGTACCATCACTACTGGGCCTTAGATACGGGCTCTATCCTTAGTAACCCATCCATGATGAACTCAACTTCTCAAAAAAGTGGCATTCCTTGGATCTACTCAAG
Organism: Tamarix chinensis; assembly: GCA_030549775.1. Classification (NCBI taxonomy): domain Eukaryota; kingdom Viridiplantae; phylum Streptophyta; class Magnoliopsida; order Caryophyllales; family Tamaricaceae; genus Tamarix; species Tamarix chinensis. The sequence goes on along the minus strand of CM060172.1, from coordinate 16,474,894 downwards.
GAATACATTATGAAACTCATGGACTACTATTATGTACTTCAATGATGTCTTAGTTGCTACAGTGTCTCAAACATTGCACAAGTAAATTGGATACTCTTTATGAATAAGGTTGGTCATCGCATTTACCAACATGATCCTTATGGAGTGATTAGGTTCACACTTCTGATATGAAACCCTAATACCCTTTAGCCCTCGTAGGTTTACATGTTCTTATGGGTAATCCTGAACACTTAGTACTTCCCTAAACATATCTCTCCCAATAATCACATTCAAAATCATGCAAGTTAAGTTCTATGAGGTCTAAGGAAAATTCTATTCCCCCAACAACCAAAGCCACTACTTGATAGAACATAGACCATGAAATCCTATCCCCAAAATGTAACCCCACATAAATAGACATACTACTAGAAGGAGATAAGGTAACTCTAGCTACAAATGCAAATGTCACAAAGGAGTATGATGCACTAGAGTAAAAGATATGCATGCCTAAAAGGTAGAGATAGTAAGCATACCGGTCACCACACCGACCTAAAATTTTTCCTCTGCCTGGCTCATCACATTCAGGTGTCCCCCTGATGAAAGGGTAAGGCCTTGATCTCTAGGCTAACTAGCTTGACTAGTGGCACTAACTAGATATGATGGAACTCTTTGAGTCTACGACTATGACTACTGAATAAATCCAGTACTCTGAGCTCTAGACTAGCTCCTTTGGATTCTTCCACTCCCACCTCAACACTTATATGCTTTGTGCCCCACCATGCCACATCTATGTCATGTTAACTTGTTGCATCTATAGTCTACCTTTGAGTAATATGTTCCAAATTTCTTTCTATAGTAGTGCCTTTTTTCGACATGACCCCCCAGATAAACATCCCACTCAGACAAACCTCCTTGGATCTAACCCATGCTCCTACCATTTCTAGGGGCATCTTGAAAAGGCCTTCTTTCTGTCTCTAGGATGCTGGCGACTCTTAAACTTTTGTTACACCCCAACTAAGCACTCTGAGCTCGGATGCATTGGGATGCCTCTAAATCCTACTCTTACATTCCTACCATGTATGTTAGAGTATCTCTCACCAAGAGCTCTTGATATCTGATCCCCAATCTAATCTTAAAGCGATGAACTTGCATCACCTCATTGGCCTCCACTTCAAGTATGAACTAGACTAAGTCCATGAATCAAGTGTAGTACTCCTCAATGGACATACCCCCTTACCAAAGAGCTATGAAATCATCATACTTATTCATGTAAAGTTGAGTTACCTAGAAACAAGCATGTAGCATCTCCAAGAATGGTCCCATCCTATAGGTTCTCCACCCCTACATTGGATGCTCCTCCACCATATGTCTACCCTTCCTCTCAAATGGTACACTGCCATATTAACCCTCCTATATCCAAGGCATCTATAAAGAGTGAAGGTTTTACCCATGTCCTAGACCCATCTCTTTATGATTTTAGGGTCCTCTTGGCCCTCAAAGATCAGTGGGTGATGATGCCCTACCCTCTTGAGCCAATCTTCTAGAACTAGTGCATCTTCTAGCACTGGTGGTGGTTGTGGTGATTGAATCTGGCCCTCCACATATGCTCCAACGGTCTCCATGAATGCCTCAATGTGATTGTATCAGTGATTAGCAAACATCAATTCCTAAAGTCTGGAAGTAATCAGGGATAGAATTCAATCTATCGAGTACTAAGACTCACATAACAATAATCACAAAGGATATCTATGGCATATCCCAACCCCACCATCACTCACCGACATTTTGAGTTTAGAAATAATAACAATTGTTGGAAAAATCAAAAGGGAAAATGTTTTAGATAAAGGCCAATAACATCCTATGGTATTAGCTTAAAATTATTGAAAATGACACATTTTTAAGAAAATGCTTTAATAAAACTTGTTATGATCTTAATTAATTTCAAAAGAAATATGGTTTTTAGAGAAAGCTCTAATACTAACTTATAGTATTACCTCAATCATTGTTCAAAGTGATACAATTTTAGAAAAAAACATCCGTTATCAACCTGTAATACCCCAATTTTTCACTACTGAATTTTTTATTATTATCAAAAGCAATGTAAAAGGTGAAAATGCACATAGGAAAATAGGGTGAGAAAACTGTACCTAACATAGGATAAAATGTTTCCACTTATATGATATTAGATATTAGGCTAAGACAACCAAATAGTTTAAGAATATAGTGCGCAAAATTAAGTTACATAAATATTTTAAAGATTTTTTTTAATCAAAGATCTCTTTGGTCCCTAACCAAATCAAATACAAGGGAAAGATACTTCAACACTATGAAACAACATTAAGATGAGAATAAGGTGTGACCCTAAAACTGTGGTTTTCCATGGACTGTAATAAAACCTTTAGATGTCCATGCTCTCATTCCCTAATCCCAATTTAAAGTAGACCCACTACTCGTTATCCCTAAAAAACATGTGCTTGGCCTCTGTTTATGGGAATGAGCATGTGATCGAGAAAATAGGCACATCAGTACGCTACGTATTGAGTAAGCAAAGTTGCTTCCTTAATGGAAGCACAAGTACACAATGTAAAATCTATCATAACATAGATATAATATTTAACATGCTTCGTGCTAATGTCCTATACGTAAAGGTAATAGTGCATTAGAGTATACTATCATGCATAACTTAGGAAACATAGAATATATCATGCTTATCATCATATTATAACCACACGTGTAGTCACACATATACTAAAGATATTCATCTAAACAACCACTAAGGTTTAATTTTAATTACTCAATTGATTAGATTATACCATTTCATTATCCATAAATTAAAATAGGTCAACACTTCTTTAATCTTTCCAATTATTAACTATTTGGTCATTTAAGCCATTACCTAAGTGCACATACCATCTTTTATCCTTTTTGGTCATTCAAACCATTATTATCATCATTAGCCAATTATTTTTCATTCCACTTACTCGTTACTTCAGTTTTATCATCCATTTACTTATCATTAAGATTTTTTCATTGAGCAATGGAGTGTGCACCATCCTATGGTCTTATATATCATGGAAGCCTATCCAAATAAAGGGACATAAAGTCCACGGTGAAGGTAATTAGCAAAGTGGACATAAGGCTAAGCCAAAGCCAACCAATATAGGTATAAGTCTAGGATGAAGCCAAATACCTAGGTAACTAGACTCTTTAGTATAAATACCCCTAGTAAATTATTAGTGTTTAGAGTAGGTAAGGCATGAGGATATCTAAGGATCCTACTCGAAGGCAAAGTCCAAATTCACCAAGAAACACCCAGACCTATACGTAATATGATTATCTTTTTCTTTACGTGATTAGTACATTACTTATAAGGATAAGTGATGAAATAAGGCCCTTATAAGAACCAACAAGGCTTTAACATATTTCTTCCATATTAATCCTTTCCATTTCCCAACCATGTGAGGTTTCCATTTATCCTTGTCCAATATTATTCATTCCCTTCATATTATTTTATTCAATCCCAAGCTATGCTTCATTACTCTTTTCTCAAAACCATCATATACCATAAGTGGTATACCCATTTATCCTTTACAATACTCATTAGTATGTCATAAATTATAATCCATATAATCCATTTATTGGGTTATAAATCCATGATAAGATATAAATTTTATCCTCTCAATAATATTAAAATAATCACATGCATATCCTTAAAAGCATAATTAAACTAAAAGGAAATAAATCACACAAAATAATCGAACCAGTCGATTAGTCTGACACAACTAGCCAATCAATTTAGATTGACAAGTCGATCGATTTGACTCAACCAAACCCAACTTTTTCTCAAACTAATCGATCACTTTGGGAAAACTAGTTAACTATTCATGGAGCAGTTGATCTATTTTGCCCAACCTATTGATGGGTTTAACTAGAGAGAGAGACCAAGGTCTTTGCTGGCACACCAATAAATGGATTAGTTCAACTAGCTAATTGTTCTAAAAACTAGTCAATCGATTTGCCTAAAAATCATTTTTAGGGAGATCATGCTTATAAATCATCATTAAACCATGTTAGAACATGCTTCAACATTGAGTAACACATTTTTAATTGAATTAACTTGCATATTTCAACATTTAATCATCACATCCCATTTTTCTCAAGTTTCATGCTTTTTACTCAAAACATACAATATACCCATCCAAATCAATTTTGCAAGCTATATCTATTCATGCCAACTTATAAGATCAACCTAAAGAAACTCTTATCATGTTGTATCACTCATAATCCATTTTATAAGCAAGGATCACTTACTTGATGTAGGAAAAACTCCCTTAGACCAAAAATCTCAATATGTGAAAATCTTAAATTTTTAAACCTTTAAAACAATAATATTTAACTCCTAAACTTATACATAACTTTAACAAATTCTAGCTTGAAACACAAAGGAATTAAGGAAAATACCACACTTAAAGTAAAAATAGGGAATGCTCAGCTTAACCACTCAATAATTTTTCTAAACCTAACTCTTCCTTACTTAATACTAAAAATAAGATAGAGATAAAGGAAGGACCTGAAGAGTGAAAGGAGTTGACTACAAGGTTCAAATTGTATAAAGGAAGAAGGTGAATATAGAGAGTTAATGATTTTTGGTGGCTGAAAAAAAGTTGACGAAAGGATTCATAGCCAACCTATTAAGAAGAATCACAGAGGTTTCAGGAACATCTCAAAAACCATAATACTTACCATTTGAATTCTAGTTAAATGGATAGATTTCATCTAAGATATGTTAACCTATTATTCAGTGCTTAAATTTTGTTTCTATAGAATGAAGGCTAATTAGGCTAGAATTGAAAATCACATAAGAGGTAATGAAAGTTTAACATAGAAGGAATTTTCCAATTGATCAAAATTGTGATTGAGATTGAAGCATCAATCTCAAAAATTGGAAAAGAAGAGAGGTGGAAGAAGATAAGGCTGAGGTGATCTCCCCCCATCAATTGTCCCAGTCAACCTTCTGATCAATTTGAGGCAATATTTCAGGCTAAATGCATCATGAAAAAGGGCTAAGAATTTCATAGACATAATTCGGCATGGATTAATAAAGTTCCATTTTAGTATAAGAAATTTTTTTCCAAAAAATTATGTTTTGAAAATACGCCTAGCTTGATAAACTAGTTTATTGGTTTGGACTTCCAGTTGACTATTCTACAAACCACTCAACCGGTTCTCAAACCTATCGATCAGTCAGTCGAGTAAAAATAATTTTGATGAAATAATGAATAGTTGATCGATTTACCTATAAAATGCAATAACAATTTTTTTCTAATCTACTTTAAAATCAAACTTTGCCTTAAACTAAATCATAATAACAAATTTAAATCAAGCCTTAAGAATTTACCTAATTCTCATTCCAACATTTTCTAAAAGGGTAAGGTATTACACTCTTCTCCCTTTCTTTTCTTTTCACATAACTAGTGGCCTATCCCATCTCTCATTTACTCTTCTTCCTTACCCGATCTTCCTGGATCGCTCCCCCAAACATGCCTCCCACACAACATGAGTATGCCATGCACTCTTGCACCCTATCATACTCCTATTACTAGTCTTAGCCTAAAAAACCTGTTCTTTCTTCCTTGCATGCCATTTTCCCCCTTCCATTTATATCCCCTACAATTCTTTCTCCTATCTGCGTCCTACCTTATAATGTCCCCTGCTAGCCATTTACTTTACACCCAACATTCTTTGTTCTTCCTACACTGTTCCCCCTATAGACTTCCACCCTCACCTCCCTTCTTCTTCTTCTTCTTCTTCTTCTTCTTCTTCTTCTCCTTCTTCTCCCTTGTACCCTACCTCTTCTACCCTAACCTCATTCATTTCTTTTTTCTCACTCTACATCTGGAGCCCTTCTTTTCCTACCACTACACTACAACCACTATCTCAACCTCCACCATTATCTATATCTCTCTTCCTCTCCCATTCCTTGTGGTGACTTCTGCCGATCCCTATCCCTAACACTAGCCTCACCCTAAGTAGCCAAACCTTGGGAAAAAATAGTTTTCGTAGTTACCATATCCCCTCTACTCAACACCACAATTCCTTGCACCTATAACCTCCCTACTGCCACCTCTACCACCCCTTCTACAGCCTTGCCCTAGCTCCATTTCCTCTACCCTTACAGCTCCTCCCAACCAGCCTACCTCCAACAAAAACCACCACTAATGTAATATCCCAAAACATTACTTAGCCTAATCCTGCGTCATTAGTGCCCTAATTTGATTCTAATATTAAGAAATCTTATTGTTAGCCTTAACTAAATTTCTTAATCCTAAAACTTAACTGAAACAAAACATACTAAAATTTCCACTAATCCAAATTATTTGGCTAATCCAAAATTTCCTAATCTAATCCTAATTCCCTAACATTCCCTCTTTTCCTTTTCTTTCCTTCCTTTCTTCCCTTTTCTTCCTATTTCTTTTCTTTTCTTTTCTTTTCTTTTCCTTTCTTTTCCTTTCTTCTCTTGTGTCGATTTTGTGGCATGAGGAGTTTTGCTTCTTCTGTGCCATGCACTGCCCACTTGCCCTCTTATATGCTTCCTCTCACCATCACCCTCCACCCTCACAGATCATCCTCATCATCATCATCATCAACCCTTGTACTGCCTTCTTCTTCTTCTTCTTCTTCTCCTCTTCCTTTGTGTACAATCATCACTCCCCTGCCACCCTTTATTTTCTTTTTCTCCCTACTGCTGCTTTGTTTTGCAACCACCATCACCATCACTCCCTTCCTTCTCCTCCCATGTACATTTTATTATTTATCGTCACCCCCTCGTGCCTCTACTTAGATCCCATCCATCTCAACCATCCCCATCCCCTATCCTCTCCTTTCTTCTTTCTTCTTGGTAGATCATCATCATCATTGTCACCCCTACCATTTTTCTCCTTAAAGACACACCACCTTACTATTATATATACCCCTCCATCCCTCTATTTTATTTTCATCCATTAGCTCTCCAAATTTCTTCTCTTCTTCCTTCTCCTTTATCCTTCCCATTCTTCTCTATTTTTAGGATCTGCACCACCCAATCCACCACCAAGCACTACCCAAGCCACCACTAACCACCCTTTGGCTGGTGGAATGACCACTAAGGTTACCCCAACCTCCCCTTCACCGTTACCAGCCATCGCTACCAACCGCAAAATCTTTTCCTTTCTCCTTCCTCTCATTCATTGTAGAGTTTTAGAGTGCATGGCCTATGCACTACCTACTGCACTGCCATGAAACTCTTGCACCGTATGGCCGTGTGTTTTATTCTCTCGGCCTAGTGCTGCACAATTGTGTAATTATTGCACCACTTAGTTATGCATCTTTTCTTCCTTTGACCTATTGTGTACTATTACTGCACAGTCATGCAACTTCCTTTTTATCCCTACAACCCTATTTTCACCTCAAATATTAACTACACACCACCAAAATTTAATCATTTCTCCACCACAAATTCTTCTACACTTTCATACATTTGAAGCTTCTATTTGACTCTAGTAAATTTTATTTTTACCCTTCTCTACCTTAACTTCCCTCTCAATTTTTAACCTCCAATCCTAATTGTATTTTATCTTATTTTCATACGCGATCTTTCAATGATCTCAGAGGAGGCATAAGATTTACGTGTATAGAGCCCAGTGTCCTTGTCTGTAAGGATACATGTCATATCTAGGGATTTATATGATACTTGTAACTTTGTATATGAATTTGTGTTGAGTATGTTAAATTAATTATGGAAATGCAATGAAATGTTATTTTTTAGAGTATTGAAATTATGTAAGTTCATATTTGGGTATAATGTCAAATATAAGATATCTATGAAAAAATGAGAATATGTACTTCAAATAATGATTGGAAATGTATATGCCTTGGGTTTTATAAGGTTTTGGGAGAATATGATTTTCTTGCCTACCCTAAGGGTATTATGGTCATTTGAGGATAATTACGTGGTCATACTTATGTTGTTTAATTGTATGTCTTAAGTTTGGCATGATAATGTACCATCAACTTTGAATAAGATACTAATCATATAAGTAAAAGATCACTGAGGCCAGGTTGAAAAGTTTATACAGCTCTGTTCCACCAGATAATAATATTGGCTTGGGCGTGTTTTTACCAAGAGGTGTTTCAGTTTGTTCCACCGGATTAAGAATAGTGGGGTCACAAACAGAACGTGAATATAAATACAATTAAGAGTTAAAGTATAAATGAAAAGCTACTAATCATTTAAAGTGGAAGACTACATGAGTCTGAATTGAGGTGTTGAGTTCGTCCAACCAAATAATAATAGTGGCTTAAGCATATTTTCCTTGAGCGGTGCTTCAAACCATTCCACCAGTTTAATAAATAGTAGATCAAGAGTATTTTACTCTGAGAGGTATTAGCTCATTTCCACCGAATAATAATAGTGGTTCACGTGTGTTATCCCCGAGAGGTGTTTCATACAGTTCCACCGATTTAAGAATAGTGGGGTCCCTAAACTCAATGTGAATAAAAGATTGTAATATGGTATATCTAATGAAAGACTTGGAATCAGTAGTTATCTGGCATTCTTCTATTTGTGCATGTATGATTTTCTTATAAGAATTCTTGTATTATGTGTAACCCTACTTAACTGTATTGTTACCTTACTTAATACATAGCATATCGATCATCCTTTTCATGGGTGCTGCTCAATCTAATGAGTATACAACTTAGATATTTATATGCAGGTCGATGAAGACCAGTTGGATGATTTCATAGCCTTTGATGTTATATATGTGGAAGAGTGATTCATTCATACCTAGGTTTGGCTTAGAATTATGTTATTTGGATGATAGTTTTACCTAGATACCTTTCTGGACTCTTAGTTCCATGGGATCACTTTTTTTTATATTTTGATATTGTAATTGAATTTGATCTCCGTAAACTTATTTGATTTTATTAAAAGTTGTCTCGTCTCTTTTTAATTATGTTTTAAATTTTCTAATCATTTTGCGTTATGATTGATGTAAGGATGGTGGGGTAAGCCAAACTTATGTCAATTATGGTGGCAACACCCAACTATTTAATTATACGCTTCTACTTAAAATAAAAAAAGTTTCCTAGTAAATTTGGGGGTGTTAAAACTAACTAGTGCACCATCACCTCATAGCTACCCCATAGCTACCTCCTCCCTTTTTCTTTATCTCCTTTTATTCTTCTCCTTTGCTTTGTTTGCATCACATGTTTCCTGTAGCCCTGCACCTCCCATCGTAGCATGCAACCCTCCTACACCAAACCACCCAACCACTACCATCTCCACCACCATTGACAACCCTACACCAACACCATCCAACCACTACCTCCAACCCTCAACAACTAGCCACTAAGCTATCCCCCTATATGTATAGCTCACATTTCACATACAACGTGAGTTATGTTTTTGATTTTTGAATTATTATGGTAATAGTTAATATATAAGGGTAGTTTAGTAATTCCATAATTAATAAATTTTTTCAATAAAATTATTGTTTTATTATTCAAATATTAATATAGTATTTGTGATATTACTTTTAGGTACAAAAGTTTTCCTAGAAATTAGGTAATTTTATACCCCACTGAAATATTTTGATATTATATGATAGCACATTAGGGTTTTAACATGCAATTTGTGTTACAAATGATTTGTTACAAATAATTATGTACTTATTATTGTTATCTTGAAAAATCTAAGAGAAAGCATGTTATCCTATGTACAATATAATGTATATAAGAGTGTGATTAAAATTGTTCTAATTTGGGGAATAGATTTTGTATGCTATGTATAGGTAAAAATGTTAGGTTTAGCATGTTAGATGTACTTGTAGTATGGTCATTATTGTTCATGTACTATAGGGGAAATTTAGTTATTTAAGTACACCATGATATTTAATCTGAATCAGAAGACCTAGCATGCTCTAATTATTATTAAGTATGAGACAATAGGTGTTGCTGCTTTACAAAACCCATGTTTTAGCATGATTATTATTATTGTATAACCTAGGGGTATTTTGGTAATTTGGATTATAGCATGATGAATATTCAAATGAACATGCATTATATGTGTTATTTGTTGTTAAACATGAGAATATGTATTTTGGTGTTTTAGGTACACATGTTTCAGCATGATTATTATTTTTGTTTGGTATCTTTTGACCCAGAAGAGCCTGTAACTCTTGTTGTATATGTGTATTTTCTATCACTCACGTTTCATAACCACTTATAGTTGGTTCCATTTGAAATGTTATTAAATTGATTTAACCTCTTGCTACTCTAATTTAAAATTATGTTATCAATTTAAGTAGAACAACGTTTTAGCCTTAGCACTTGGTAACATAACGGTAGAGAAAACTAGATTTGTACTAATTATAATGGTAGCACCCTATGATATACTATTTTAGCTTCTACATTTAAGTTTTTAAAATGAAAATTTTTAGTTCATAAATTTGGGATTGTTACAGTAGGTGTTGATCACTCTAACACTACATGAATATTAGAAGAGTCCATTAATGCTTTGTCCCTTGAGATGACATGTTTAAAGAAGGTTAATTCATCTAGTAGAAACTCATAATTTGAGATCTTAACATATAACTTATGTGACCTCAACAATGATAACGTCTATCTGAAATCCTGCTTGTGCTTCTCATAAGTCTTGGAGTAAATCAAAATATCGTTGTCGAATACCATGATAAACTAATCAATGTGTTGTAGGAATATGTGGTTCTTGAGGGCCATGAATACCACTTACACATTGATGAGTGTACCACCCCTATTTTTAGGATGTAAAAAATTTATTTTAAATACTAAATTATAGAAGTTAAAATAATAAAAACACAAGGTGTTATTACCATACCTAGCAAAAGTCAGGTTTCCTCTATAATTCTCCTACTAAGGTTGAAATCATTACTTTGATTAAATTAATAATGTAATTACAAGGATCATATTAGAAAGAACAAGCAAATGATCACTATTCTAAGTAAAACAAAAATTATCATTTATAAAAATCAAATGAGAGGAAAATACAGGAAGATATAAGAATCCATTAACAACTATAGCAGATACCAAAAATGATATCGAATAGTCCTACCTTTCAGTAGAAACTACTAGCCTTTGACTAGTCTCACAAGCTAGCCTTAAAAAACCACTACTCATTGAATAGGTAGAGAGCCACCAAATATAATCCATCAATAAAATGGTACTAAGAAACCCACTATACTAGACTAATATGAAAAGTTAGCATAGAAGACATAGAAGACATCATTGTAAGATATGGTATAACATATTTGAAAGTTACGTCTAATGATCAAAACATGATAAAAAATTTAGATAAACTAATATCAACAAGCCATACACTCCTCATACATACTCATTTAGGACATACCAAAACCGAGCAACCAAATATCCTAGTGCTGCTCTCTAAAGTAATGATTAGAACCAATCTCAGTATAATAACCATAACTTCTACAATATATATCATATCTCAATATCAAGTAGGTATCAATGGAAAAATACTAAAAAAAATTGACAACAAAATATGCAAGGCTTAAAGGTAAATGCCAACCTAATAATTACGAAGGTTACTACCGAACTAGTGGTAGGTATGATGGTTACTAACAAACCATAGGTAGGCACAAAGGTTACTACCAAAATAATCTAAAAATTATTTGACTAAATAATACTCATTTTTATTTTTATTTACTCAAGGAGATATCATATCAACTTGTAGATACTAAGGTGTTCTTGTCATAGAGCCATAGCAATGCAACACTATATCCTATTAACTATCAACCCAAGGATACTAAGGTACCCTAGTTGCACGGGAGCACAAAGTTAGTATAATACACTACTAACAGTAGCACCTAATCCATAAATATGCATACACTCTATATATCCACAAAGATAAATAGAGTAAGATATAGGACCTATCTAGGATATTAAGGCACATCGGCAAACTTCATAATCAATCATAAGCTAAGACACAACTTTATGGTAGCAACCCTTAAAGAGACACTTTTAATACTCCAAAACCTTATAAAAATTTTAATTTTGGATTATTAGACATGTTAACCTAACATAATTCTTAAGATAAAGATTTATCTTATTTTACTTTAAGCTAACACCAATATTGAAAAATGTATAGATAAATTTTTTATGTTTACATATCCCAAAAATTAAACCCTAAAATATAAACCTAAATCCCACACTCATAATTTCTACCTTTTTATTTTTTCCTTCTTCCTTCTTTTTTTCCCCTTTATTTCTTTCCTTATTCTTTCTTTTTGTTTTCATTCTTTTTGTTTTCTTCTTCTCCTTCTTGAGCTGCTACTCCCCAATCCAACTCTCTATTCTCATTTTTCTTTTCTTTCTTTTCTCTTATCCCCAAGTGAGCCTAAGACAGTCTCTTTCTCTTTTTTTCTTTCTTTTCCTTTTGTTTTATTTTCTTTCCTTCCTTACTCCTCCTTCTCTTCTTCTTCTTCTTCTTCTTCTTCTTCTTCTTCTTCTTCTTCTTCTTCTTCTTCTTCTTCTTCTTCTTCTTCTTCTTCTTCTTCTTCTTCTTCTTCTTCTTCTTCTTCTTCTTCTTCTTCTTCTTCTTCTTCTTCTTCTTCTTCTTCTTCTTCATCCCCTCCTCCTTTTATCTTCTATCCCAAATAAGGACTTATTCCCTTACATGTTCTCCATCACCCCTCTTGTATTCTTCCCTCTCTTACCACCCTCACCTATGTATATATAATTATATATATATATATATATCCCCAACCGCCTCTTCTCCTCCTTTCCTCTTATCATCAAGCTAGCAAAAGTTTAGCCCTTTTTCCCCTATTCCCCCCTTTCTCCTTCTTTGCCTCAGTCCTCCATCATCCTTGCTAGCTCTACTAGCCAAACTCCTCAATTCTTGATTCCCCTTAGCTACTATCTCTACCAACTCCCTTCCCTACATGCACCATATTAGTACCTCCCTATTGTGCCATCCTCCATTTTCCTCTTGTGTACCTATAGTGGCTACTGGCTACTCCATTACACCAGACCCTTCTTTTCCCCTTCATTGTCACCACCATAACAGTAACACCATATATAGGCACCTCAACCACCATCACCACCACATTGAGCCATCTTTTCCCCTCCTTCTTTCTTCCTTCTCTTGGCCACTTTTCTTCCTACACCACTGTAGGCCACCAGCTCCACCACCACTACCTGCTACCAACTCCCTCTAGTCACAACTTGACCGTCACCTCAACTCTAGCTGTTAACCCTCACCCATCCCCTAAACCCCCCATCATTGTTGCCGACATTGCTATAGTGACTGCCACCGTGCACCACCTTGCCTAGTATTTCCCACTTTGGTTACATCAATTTCATCCCCCATCTTTCAATATTCTTTTAGATCAAAATATTTATAAAGTCTAAACTTTATATATCTTTTTTCTAGGTGATGTCTCAGTGGTAACATAGGAGGAAGCGTTTTATGTGTAGAAACTGGTGATGCTTTGGCAAGGATACCTTTCATATATTTTTTTAAATAATATATGTCCTTATTATGTTGATGTATTGATAGTATGGTATAAAATTTTACTTGAATTTGATGTTATATATAATATGCACTTTGACATGATGGTAGAAGAAGGTAAGAAAGTTGTGTGAATATGACTATGTTGAATATAAAGTATCTGTGTACAATCATGACCATGCTTTTCATGATATTCTATGTGTGGGAGCTTGAATGTCCCTTCATGTTGGGAGTCATTTGATTTGGGGAAGGGACAAATAGGTATTTCAGTAACATAGGAGCATTTTGATTATTATGGTTAAAAACTGGCATGTTCAGTACTTTAGGGTGTTAGCTGACTCAAAATTGGTTGAGGATACTGACACGTTCCTACCCTGGGAAATGGTAAATATATTAACAGAAATTTACAAGTGCATGAGGCATACCCTAGTTAAAACCAAAAAATGAGGGTTAACCCCAGGGCCAAACATGGCCATTGACTCAGTCCCTGAGATACAAGCATGACAGGGAGAAAAAATACAAAATTTGAAAGCTTACAACATAATACATAAGACCACCAGCTCACATCCTATAAGAAGTTCCTAGTTTCCTCTTCAAAATACAATGCACTAAATACATACTTTTGGACGTGGACAATGATGCTTTTAGGATCAAGAATGTTGTCTTCATGTAAACTTGCATTTCTGTTCTTCCAAATGAGGTACACAAGGACTGCCAAAGCCACGACTCTAGTTTTCCTGAGTTTATGATGTCTGTGCCCATTTCTATGTATGATTCTCATGGCACTGTATAGGGTGGTGGATCCCCTTGAAAGCCCCTAGCCATTTTCTGATTTGCTGCCAGATATGCTTGGTTTTGATACATTCAAAAAACAAGTGCTCATGGGTCTCTAGCTTGTCCTGACAAAACACACATTGTTTAGGTCCTGTCAAGTAGAGCAGCCTATCTTTAGTGTAGAGTATGTGCTTGAGAGCTAGCCAAAGTATGAAGGAATATCTTTTAGTCTTGTTTTGTTGCCACACAGCCCTGTGAGGTTTCCATTTTACTACTTTGTCTCGAAAATGGTTGTAAGCAAGATTTGCAAAAAATCCCCATCCCATCTTCCAAGAATTGAGCAGGACTTTGACTTGATAAGGAGAACCTGTCTGCTGCACCAGGTCTAAAACAATCTGGCATAGAGATCTCATGAAATGGGAAGTATCATGTTTGGGGGTGAAAACTTCCAGACCTAAGGAGCGCAAATACTGTGAGTGGATCCACTTGGTCGAGAGAGTTTCTTTTTCATTCTGTAATGCCCATATATATTTGCTGAGAAAAGATGAATTCCAAGCTTGGAGATTTCTAATACCAAGACCTCCCTCCTTTTTTAGCATGCAAAGTGTTGTCCAGGCCATAGGGAGGGATTTGCCTTGCCAAAGGAAATTTCTACAAAGGGAGGTGATACGGTTGATTACCACTTTTGGGATGGCAAATATGGAGAACCAAAAACCAAGCAGACCCTATACCATAGAGTTAATAATTTCCAATCTTCTTGCATATGATAGGGAGTTGGCCTTCCACATGCCTAGTTGATCATAAATGCTATTGATCAGTTGTTCATAGTCAATTGCTCTCAGTTTGCAAGGATTTAAAGGCACCCCCAAGTATATGAAGGGAAACCTACCTACAGGCATGTTGGTGATTCTGGTCAGTGCACCATGAGACTGAGCATTAATACCTACCAAGAACAGAGATGATTTCTGGGGGTTGATAGACATCTTAGAGCAATTACTGAAATGTTCTAGCCCTTACATTAGGATTTTGACAGAAGGAACATCCCCTTTACAGAATAGAATGAGATCATCTGCAAATGCCAAGTGGGTGAGGCCCATATGCCTGCATTTTGAGTGGTATGTAAACCCCTTGGTATCTGCCAGGTGCTTCATTAGCGTACTGAAATATTCCATACACAGAACAAACAGGTAGGGGGAAATGGGATCTCCTTGTCTCAGGCCTCTAGCTTCCTTGAAAAAACCAAACATATTACCATTAAGCTTCAATGAGAATGTTATTGTTGAGACGCATTCCATCAGCAAATTTATGAGCTCCATTGGAAAGTAGAAAGCCTTTAGTAGTTGATATAAGAACCCCCAAGAGAGGGTGTCATATGCTTTCCTGAGGTCAACTTTAATCATGCATTTTGGGGAAGTTCTTTTCCTGTTGTATTCTTTCAAGAGCTCCTGTACCAGGAGGATGTTCTCAGTCATCAACCTTCCTTTGATAAAGGCCCCTTGCTTAGGGCTGATAAGCTGTTCAAGGACCTTAGCTTGTCAACCCACCAAGCTTTTTGTAATGACCTTATACAAGGTATTACAATAAGCTATTGGCCTGAAGTCTGACACAGACCTGGCATTTTTTATTTTTGGGATAAGCACAAGGATAACATGGTTCATACTCTTGAGGAGCTTTTTGTTGGTGACGAACTCCTTTACTGTTTCACAAAAGTCTTGTCCTGTGATATTCCAAGTTGCTTTAAAAAATTTGCTGAGTAGCCATTAGGTCCAGGAGCTTTATGAACTCCAAGAGTGTATAAGGCAGCTTTGATCTCTATGAATGTTACAGGTCTGAGCAATTCCTGGTGTTGGCTTTTAGATAAAACGGTTCCCATTGCCACAATATTCACATCCAGGGGGTATTCTGGTCTGTTGTTCCTAAGAGTTGTTTGTAGTAGCCCAAGAACTCCCCCTCCATGTCTTGATCAGAGCTGGTGAAAGTGCCATCCCTTTTGATCAGTTGCACAATTCTAGATTTGGCTTGCCTGGCCTTGATCATATCAAAGAATAAACAAGTGTTTTGATCCATACCAAACATGAGTTTGTTCTTATTAAGCTGGGATACATAGTCGGTTGCAACTGCTCTCATAAACTTAGCCTTCTTTCTGAGATTTTTCAGGATGATAATATCAAGAGAGGAGCCATGAGATAAGTAAGCTTCCTTTCCTACTTTGAGCTAGGATTCTGCATGGTTAGCTCTTGTAATAATATGAGAGTAATCATAATTACTAAGCTTTCTTAGCTCATATTTAAGCATAGTTAATTTTTTGTAAAAATTAAATTGACTAGTACCACAAAATGAGAAGCCCCAAGATCTATTGACCACAGTTCTGAAACAAGGGTGATCACACCACATGTTGAAGAACTTGAAAGGTTTCTTCCTGATAGTTGGCCTCCCAAAATTTAATATGTAAAGGGAGTGGTCTAATGTACTCCCTAGTGTTAGGAAGGCAGCTATTCCAATTAAGCCAGAAACAAACCCTGTGGTGTTCATCATAGCTCGATCCAGTTTACATTTGACATTGTGGCCAATAAAGGTATGAAAGCAACCAGTGGAAGGAATATCAGACAATTGAGCCACTAAGCAACAGGACTTGAAGTAAGCTATTTCATAATCAGTGACTGGTCTTGTTCCACACCTATCTAAGAGGTTCAAGGGACAATTGAAGTCGCCTGCCACCACCCAAGATCCTTGAATACTTCCTGCCAGCTTCATAATTGTATCCCAAAGGCCCTTCTTGTCTTTAATAGTGTAAAGACCATAGACCACAGTGACAATGAGTTTAATACCATTTTTAATGTCCTCCGCTGAACTAGAGATTGTTTGTGGTGTAATCTCAACCGGTTGCACCCTGAGAGCCATTGAATCCCATAGTAGTAGCAACCTACCATTGGGGTGATGGGTGAAGTTGTCAAAATGCATCCAGCCTATAAAGAAGTTATCTTTCATAAGTTGGAATTTTCTGTCATCCAATTTTGTCTCTATCAATCCAACCAAGGAGCAAGTTTTTTCCCTACATAATTCCAAAAGGGTTTTTTGTTTCAGGGGAGAACCCCCTCCCTTTATATTCCAAATCAACATATTCATGTGTCCATGTCAGGCTTCCTAATGCCCTTAATGAGAGTTCTTTTAATCTGTTTCATACCTGGGCTCTTTTTCTTCCTTTTAGCTGCTTTGGATACTACTTGTTGCTAGCCACTGACTTCCACTGGTACTTTTATCTGCGGGCTGGTAAGGTCAGGTAAGTAGGTAGTTCTTTTCTGGAGGGCACTGGTGTTCCCATATTCCTAGGGATGAACCTCCAATTCCTTTTCTTGATTCAGCTGCTTAGGCTCAAATACCCAATTCAATGGGAGAGGGATAGTAGGTGCAATCACCTCTTCAATGTATGAATTGTATTTCTACTGATCTGTACCCTTCTCCTTCTTAGTAGGGTTGGAATTCTTGCCTGTCTTCAAATTCTTTTGAGACGGTTGGCCTTGAGCTATAAGTGGAACCTTCTAAGGCTGCACCACAGTCTCCACAGGGGGAGGTTGATTGCTTTTGGAGACATGATTCACTATGTTTTCTGTAGGACTCTTCTAATTGAGCTATTTTTTTTTCAACTGGCCCAAGCTCCCACAGTACTCACACACTAGAGGTAGATATTCATATTCAATGCTTTGGAGATATTCATCATCATCACTTCTGACTTTAATAGCAGAAGGTAACTTTCCTTTGACATCAATCTCCACTAACACCCTCCCATATTCAATCTTTGTTTTTTGAAGTGTGAAATCATCAATGAGAATATGCTTACCAATAAATGAGGCAATTTCACTAATTGCCCCACAATTCCACATCTCCATAGGGAGGTTTACTAATCTAACCCATACAGGGACCTTAGTGATCTCTTCCTTACCAAAAGAGAACATCCTAGAAATTTCCTTGAGCACAAAGGCTTTCCCCTTGATAATATAAGGTCCTCTAGCCAGAGCTTGACTTCTTTCAGCCTGATCCTCAAATTTCAAGACCACCCACCCAGAACTGTGCATAATATATTTGAAAGGCTTCCTAATGACATGTTTGGCTATGCCCATGTAATACTTGTCAGGTTTCACTCCAACAAAGCATCCTAGGAGGCAAGCCCCCTATGTTTCATCCACAGAGTGTACATTCTTCTTAGACACACAAACCACATCACCTTTGGGGCACATAATCGCATTTTTTTCTTTCAAAAATGCTGGGGAACAAGTCAGAGAACAATTTCAATGCTGGAGGGGTTACTTGGGAAGGTTCATCCTATTCTTGATTCAGTTCATTTTCCCCATCCAGCAGTTGATCAACATTGTCTAAGAGGGTACACTCCACCTTGTCCATTCTTCTTCAGATTCCACAAGTAGTTCACGTATTGTAGGTACATGATCACTGTGCCTCGACCTTCCTGACAGACCCTGGCATGAAGGTTGCTGTGAGTCATGATTTGCCATAGGCTTAATCTTCAATTGTTCCAGTTTATCCACATTTTTTTTATTCCGCTGAGAATGCCTCTTCACAGCTGGTTAAGGTTCCTTTTCCAAATTCTCAGTGACAGCCATCGGAGAGATATCAGTTTGTCGATCCATTAGGTCAAAACCTTGATCCTTCAAGTTGGAGGATGGGTTTTCATCTGAGGAGTGCTTACTAGAATGTGCTTAATTAGATGCTACAGGTGAAGACTCAGCTAAGATCACTCCCTTCTTAGGACTAGGAAGTGCATTGACAGGAGTGTTCTCTATTGTTGTGCCTCGAGGGATTTTCTTCTTAGTCCCCATCAAAATCACAGCTAAATAAAGGAAAAAAGAGGGAAAATCAAAGAGGGAGGAAATAAAGGCTCACAATTAGTGCTCGATGGATCAAAGATGTCAGTTCTTGTGCTCGAGTTCCATGGGAGGAACACCAGCACCAGGGGAGAGACAACCGAGCGCGACACGTTCCTACCCACAAGTGCACAAGGTCAGAGTAGTAATCAAGGTCGATCCCACAGGGATTGGTGAATGATCACTTGGACAATGATAGAAATTAGCTATATATAGACTACGAGATGATATAAAATAAAAATTGTAAGCTAAAATAACTAACTAAGATAAAAAGAAAGGAAAATAGCACTCAAGTGACTCAAATAAATAGAAGAGCTAAGGTTTCGGTTCATCGCCCCTGATCCTCATATGTAATCGAATATCACATCACAATATAATTCAACAATCATAATGAATCATGTAAACAAGGATAGAAAGTGTTGTTCTTTCTCAAGCCACAACCACTCTATTACATATCTATGGCCCTAACTATCTCTAGATTAGAGTCTAATAGAATATAATGCATTAAAGTCCATAAAGTTTCCTCCTTTATTGTTGTAGAGGTCAAATTAATCGTCTCTTGACCTACAAATTATTCTCCCATTATGCTATTGGGTTGAATACTGGATTATCTCTCGATCTCATTGGTATTTCCCACACCAAAAATCAGAACCCGGCCGTGGTTCATCAATTCGTCAATCAATCAATAACAAAAAACATAGATTTTGAATTGAATAAAAAAGGATGCAATAATTCAACACATTAGGATCATGGAAAATTCCCCCTTCACCTTAGCAAAAGATCTAGCCCATCAAATTCATAGCAAGAATATTAAAAACAACAAGAGATTTCATAGATAGAGAAAAGATCATTGGATAATACCCTTGATGTTCACAAATTCTTACAAAAATTTAACTTCTTGAACCTCAGTCGCTAATTTAAAAGAGAGATCTTAATGAATTGGGGAAGAGGACAGAGAGGAGAGAAAAGAGAGGAAGTGGAGGCTGCCTCGAGAGAAATTAGAATGAGAGTTTTTATATCACCACCTCTTGGATCCCTAGGGTGTTGATAAATATGGGCTTCCCATGTCAGCTTTAATAATGTTGGGTATTTTGACCATAATGTTTCATCTTAAATCTAATTAAGCTAAAATTTAGATGCATTGGAATGCTATTAAAAAGATCTACAACTGTGATGTTGAAAGCTTCTCCAAATTCAGACTTTTTATGGGTCTAAATTCCACTTCTTTCACACACATATACTTTGAATATACATTATTACTTTCATTTTATTCCAGAATTTACACATTCTAGCTCTAAATCTCTTTCCACTTTAACTTTTTCTCCTCTCTGCTCCAATTTTTGCCCTTTCTTCTCCCTTTAAGCTTATTCTTTTTTTCATCCTTCATGATTTTTTTTGTTGCCTGAGACCCTACAAAATTTCACAACATAAAGGCAATAACAAGAACAAAAAGGGAGAATTCCAACTGAAATTAGAGGTAAAAACTTTTATAAACCTTAGGAATAAGATGCAAAAGTTACCCTTATTAGATATTATAAGGAATGATTGGAGTGAAAATGAAGGGTTTATGGCAAATAAAGGAGGGTAAAGGCCATAATTTGAGTAAAATCTTCCCCTACACCCTTCTTGTTGTCTTCCCTCTCCAACGACCCTCATCTCTCTCTCTCTCTCTCTCTCTCTCTCTCTCTCTCTCTCTATATATATATATATATATATATATATATATAATATATAGATATATATATATATCCCCTGACCACTTCCTCTCTTCCCCTCCTCTCTTCCTTTCCTTTTATCGTTAAGCCAACCAAAGTCGAGCCATTCTTCTCCTTTTTTTTTTCTCCTTTCTCTTTCTCAGCACTAATCTTCTAGCTTTACCATCCAATCCCCTCACTACCTGCTATCTCTTTACCGACCTCTCTACAAACTCCCTTCCCTACCTGTCCTATGCCAGTACCCCTTGCTATGCTACCCTCCTTTTTCCTCTCTTGTTTCTGTAGCTGTGATTAGCTACACCATGGCTAATAAACCCCCTTTTCCCCTTCCTTGCTACCACTATACCAATAACACCCCACTTTTCTTAGCCACTTTTCTTCCTACACTATCATTAGTTGCTAGCTCCATGACCAATATTTTCCACCAACTCCCTCTAGTCCCAACACCACCATCACCTCAATCCTAGATGCCAATCCTCAACCATCCCCTAAACGCCACCATCATCATCGTAGCCATGACTTCTTCCATGTGCCACCTTGAATAATCTTTCACACTTTGGTTACCTCCATTTTCTTCCTCTCCCTTTTGCCTTCTTTGAGGTTAAATTTTTTTAGAAATTCTAAAATTTTTATATCCTTATTTCTAAGTGATATCTTGGTGGTAATAGAGGAGGAAGCGTAGGTCTTGTGCATAGAAATTGGTGTCACGTTGGTAAGGATACCTCTCACATATTTTTTTTTTATTTTTTTACTACGATATATCCCTAGTGTGTTGATGTGTTGATGGCATGGTATGAAATGTTTGTTAAATTTGGTGTTATATATAATATACAGTTTCGTATGATGGAAGAAGAAGTTAAGAAAGTTGTGTGAATATAATTATGTTGAATTCAAAGTATCTATGTATAATCATGACCATGATTTTCATGATATTGTTTGTGTGGTAGGTTAAAAGGTCCTTCATGTTGGGAGTCCTATGATTTAGGGATGGGAAAAATAGGTCTTTTAGTTAACATGGTGAAAAAGTGGCATGTTGAGTACTTTAGGGTGTTAGTTGGCTCATAATAGGTTGAGGGTAATATATGAAATAATTTGAGCAAAAATGAAGGGTTTATGGTAAATAAAATACAAGAAAGGTCATAAGTTGATTATTAAAACCTAGGGGTGGAGTCATGATCACATGTGTGAAAAGTGGGAGATTAGTACTATTTATTGAATTAAAGGCTAATGATGGTGTCTTGGGTACACTTACAAATTTTAGGAGTCATTTGAGCTCTAGGGAAAGAATAACCAAGATGTGAAATTATGGTTTTGGAGGTGATGCGAGTATTAACCATAGGGGTAGGTTATTATCGCATGTGCAAGACAGGGGATTTGGACTACATTCTTGGATAAGATATCAACAATAACATTTTGGGAATTCATATTAGATTTGGTATCCATATGAGGTCTAAGGAAACAATTATAACTAAATGAGGTAATTAGGGTTTTAGAGAAGCCTAAATAGTAACCCTAAGTGTATATTATTATTGCATGTTAGAATGTGGAAATTAGACCTCAATTTATGATTTAAAGGTTAATAACAACATTCTATGCATTGGAATGGAACTTAGGGTCTAAAAGAGAACTAGAGAAGGGACTATAATAGGTATGGGAAATTAAGGTGTTAGAGGAAACCTAAATACTAACCCAAAGGGTAGGTTATTATCACATGTGTATGATGTGGGTATTTGACCATGCATCTTGAGAAAGTGATTCATAATAACATTTTAACATTGGCTATGGAAATTGGGGACTAAAGGGGTATTATAGGAGATAGTATGCTAGGGTTATGAGATTAGGGCTGGGCAACATGATTTATTCTTAGTTATGTGTTGGGATGGTGCCTTTAATGATTATGTGTGCACGAATGCATGATGACCATAAAATCAATAAATTACACATAATACACTAATCAATTAAAGTGGAAGATCACCCGAGGTAAGGCCACTTGTGCATGTTCATTCCATTAGACAAGAATACTAGCTAGAAGTGTCTTACCCTAGGGTTATTTTTATTACCATTCCACTAGTTGAGAATAGTGGGGTCCCCAAACTCAAGTTAAGTAAACCATTTAATGATCATAAACCCTGATAAGACACTAATTAATTAAAGTGGAACATTATTTGGGTTAGGATTGATTGTACTATGATTACTAGTCCACCTGTTGAAAATAGTGGCCAAGATTGTCTTACCTTAGGGTTTTACTTTGATTACCATTCCATCAATTGAGAATAGTGTCTAGGAGTGTCTTGATATGGGGTTATAATTTGATTACCATTTCACAGTTGAGAATAGTGGAGTTCCTGAACCCAATATGAATAAAATCATGACACTACTGCTGTATGACTTGGAAGGGAATAAATAAATTGGTAAGAATATTTTATGTGTATGCCATCTCTTATTGTGATCTTATGAACTCACACAACCCTTCTTGACTGTATTGTTACCTTACTTAATACATAGCGTATTATTCATCCTTATTATGGGTGGTTCTCATTTCCAAGATCACATACCCCTTCTAAGCCTATGTAGGTCTATAAGGAATAATTAGATGACTATACTACTTACAATGCTCTAATCGTAGCAGAGTGACTTTATATTATGCTTAAGGTTGGGAGTTGGAGAGCCGTGTTATCCAATTTGTGTTTTAAACTTGATTTACCTTCTTTTTTCATTTTATCCTAGGATATTTACTTCATGTATTATTGTTTCTATTTTTTAAGTAGAATTTAAAACTCTTACTTATGTTATGAAATACCCTCGTTATGTATTTATTATATCTTGCATCCTGATTTACTTTTTCCTTTTAATTGGTATGAGAATGGTTCGAAAGCCAAAATTATATCAATTATGGCTGTAATACCCATTCATGGTTGAATTGTGTTTTCCACTTTAATAAAATTTTTAGTAGTAAATTTTGGGGTTGTTATACTACTATTCTCTATCTCAAGGTCTTTTAGTTTAAATATTATTATTTTAATTAATTTTACCATGTGACCAGATAATAATCACATAGATCCAATTTTGATATTCGACCATCTTACTCATTTTTCAATCATTCAAGATAATCTTAAATAAGGTCAATATGATAATATAATAAGGTCATCCTAGGTTCAATTCTTTACAACAGATGCATTATGTTAAAAAATGATCAAAATGATCAAAATTCCCTTGAAACCATGAGTGCCACATTATCATCTATTATACATAAAAAAATCTATTTTGTTTAATTATTTATTTTGAAAGAGGATAAAACACAATAATTAAAATATTTAGCACACTATTATATCACCAAGCACACTAAATGAAAATTTTAGCCTTGCACGTGGTATAACATGTAAAACCTTAACATATCAAATTTAACTAAAATCACATATTTCCATACTAAAACAAATTATAATAATTACGCATGCTTATCAAAATAATATCATAATATGCTGAAAGACCAAATCTCCCCTAGGGCACACAAAACAAATAATTATGCTAAAAATACACTTATAGTTTCTCAAGCTATCATATTACATGTATATATCATACATAAGTTATTCCGAACATTAAACCATTTTAACATGTTTTATTACCCATAATACTTTGCATAATTTGATGTGCTTTATTTTATCAAATTCTATGCTAAATTTATTAGGAAAATAATAAAACATGCTTAAAAAGAATTATATATCAAATCCCCAAATGTTCTATCATGGCAAATCTAACATTTTAGTAGAGTATATAATTACATGACTTTTGGTAAAAGCAGAAAATATAGGCAACCTATTAAAATTTATTGAGTTCAACTAATCGAACACTTTTACCTAAAATAAAAATAAAAATTTACACATTAATTACATTAACCAAAATAAAACACTTAATAAAATAAAATCAAACCGAGAGAATAGAGGAATCATATAACTAAAGGCTGCCAATGTGAACCTCTAGCACAGTAAAAGATGGGTCGTGTGATCCCCTCATGTAGCAAGGGGAAATGAATCAAAGGGACAATACAACTAGAGGCCACTCTAGGGAGGAATCACAATTCATAGAGGAAACAACGTGATTGGGTAGCGTAAAGGGGCCAAGTGGAAAAAGGAGGTAACGTTGGGAGGCGTTGGCAATGTGAGGAGTTGATGTAGAGGAGGTTGAGCTAAAGAAGGTGAGAATGTTGGGATAGATTTTTTTTTCTCGAGGTGAGGGTGATGGTGTTTGTTGGGGAAATTATGGCAATGGGCGAGGATTTAGATGATGCTTTAAGGAAAGATGAGCTAAAATAGAGAGGATGGATGACATTTCATGGGGCATGGCAGCATCGTGGAGAAGGTGAGGGAGGATGATTGCAAATAAGTCAAAGGGAAGAGTTTGTGCTGGTGGTAGTGTGACTTGTTGTGAGCTTGATGGGAATAGATGGGCTGAGGTCTAAGCTACAACATAGAGGAAGGGGCCGTAGGAGTAAAGTGTGCAAGAAGGGAATGAGTGGGAGTGAAGTGGATGGATTAGATTAAAACTATATGTGAGTTGTGTGAGAGGGGATGAGTATGAGTGAGGGTGCATAGGTTGTGTACCTCAACCAAAATGCACAAGGCAGCTTGGGAAGAGGAAAAAAGGTGTGGCTTGGGGTGGTAATGGTTAGGGGATGATGAGGTGATGGCTAGGTGAGAAGATGGTGGTCCAACATTTACAAGCATGATTGGGGAAGAAGAACAAGAAGCAGAAGAAGAAGAAGAAGAAGAAAATATTGGGGGGTTTGTTATGGAAACTGAATGAAAATAAAAGAGAGAGACTAGTGGAGTGTGTGTATATACATATAGATGGTTGAGGGAAATAACTCAAATAGAGAGGTGAGGTGACTTCTCAATGAGAAAGACGGACGGAGGTAAACAACATATTAGGTGGAGGGATAAATGATAGTGCATATGAAGTTTACATGAGAGAGGAGATGGTAGGAAATGGTAGGCTAGAAGTAGGATTTATATTTTTTTTGTATGTTTTAGGTTTAGTTTGGTAAGGTTAGGGTACTCAATTAAGAGAATAAAATAGGGTAAAATAAATTATTTTATGATATATTTAATTAAAAATGGTAAAAATAATTAGGGAAATTTATTTGAGAATTTATCTAGTTTACAAGTCAACTATTAATAATAAAATAACTAGGCCAAATTTTAAGGGTTATGCTTCAAATAGAAGTTTAAAAACCTAAAAGTGAAAGTAAAAAAAGTTTCAAGATATAATAGCCAGACCAAAGAACATCAAAGTTAACTCATTATGGCCATACCACACCTAGGGTTTCAAGATAAAACTTATAGCATGATATAGAATTTATCATATAATAACATTAACATAATGAAATTTTTAGTATTATCATAACAACATGATAATACACTCAAATCACATATAGCATTCAAAAATTCCTAATTGTGACATGTATCCTTACAAAATAACATTAGTTTCTTAGGCTAAGAGACAACTCGTAGTGAAATTATAAAAAGATATATCAAGAAGAGGAAAGGTATGAGAAAAGAAATTAGGAAAAAAGGAAAGAGATCAAAGGTGCTAAAACATAAAGATGGAAGGAAATCAATGCTTGGGAGAACATCGATTGGCTAAAACTAGGGGAAAGGAAAATTACTTGGCTGAGGGGAAAGGAAAAATAATTTAGCTTATAAGAAATAAAAATGGGTTGGTGCAGACTAAGGGGAATGATAGGGTCCATACTCAATAAGGTAACAAAAATAAGGGAAAGGACACATGCTCAACGAGTTGACTATGAGTTGACTCACTTGATGAGTTCAACCGACCTGATAACGAAACCAAGAACAAAAGATCATCACAATGAGTACTAGGGTAGAGTTGGAATCGAGGTTTCAAAGTTTGATGACATCAGTTAACAACAATGTCAATGGTCGATAGGATCAATGGATGGGAACTACTTAGAGTTTAGGGAGGGAAAGTTCTTGGAAAGCAAGGAGAGAAGAGAGTTAGGTGGTTGAAACAAATGAATCAGGGAGAAGGAAAATGCAGAATATATATAGGGGAGGGGATGATGTGTGGAGTTGATAAATGGCCAAAATTTACTCAAGGATAATGAGTAAGGAAAATTTTGGTAGGTCTAGTTATAGTTTTCCCTACGACTTGTAATGGGAAAAGGAGGTATAGAGTTCAAGATGTTAAGGAAGATAGGAGGATAGGCTAAATAGGAGGATGAGTAGGGATGATAGGAAGACTAGGATGATATGAGGTGTGTAGGAAGGGGGTATTGGAGAAGAGGAATAGATAGATAGGAATAAGGAGAGTAGGAGAGAGAGAGAGAGTAGACACACAGGGTTAAGAGATTATAGTTAAAGTTGTCATAAAAATATAAATTACAAGTAGAATAATTATTAGTTATAGATGACTAACACCCTATACATTAGCAATGCCATAATAAACCGTAAATTTATGGGGGTTTACGCCACACTTAGTACCAGACTGGTTCACTCCTACCGTTCCGGTACCAAGTGCTAAGGCTAAGAAAGTACTATTAATAGTACCATAAAAGTCCAAATTTATAAAAATGATAACCAAAGTATGTGTAAGTCTTACATAATTCAAAAATACCAGCTATTTTTTTCTAGATAATAATTAAACAACATTAGAAAAATTGTTTCGACACATCAAACTTGATAAAAGACAATATGAGTCATAAATTTAAAAGAACAACGACCACGTCACTGTAGATATTGATCCAACCCAACTATCACTCCTCCCTTCCTGATGTTCCATAGACATCGATAGCATCAAAGTAAATATCTCCTACCTGCAACAGATCGGACGGGCCTTCTGCTCGTGGGAATGAGCACCACCCATGAAACGGGTGATCAGTACGTTACGTACTGAGTAAGGTAACTGAGTACTCAGGCCAGCATATAACACATTAAATCATGCAGGATAATGATCACATGCAATTACAATCCATACATATGATACATAGAAGCGTAAAGTGAAATCCATAACTTATAATCAACAAGTCACACGTAAGGCCCAAAAAGGTCTGGATTAACCATTTAATCTTTTTTATTTATTTATCAAAAGTCGATACACACCATGCCTTTTATCATATCTATGTGAAAAATAGAAACACCCCACTATTATAACCGGTGGGCCGGTCACACATAGAGCATCATGCCCTAACCACTATTATTACCGGTGGATTGGTCACATATAGGGTAAAACCCTAACCACTATTCCTGACGGTGGATTGGCTTGGTTCCTGCTCACATAGTGTTCCACTGTAAGTAATAAATATCTTTTAATAGCATTGATGATCTGGTTTGTCTTTATTGAGCTCGGGATCCCCCACTATTATAATCGGTGGGCCGGATACATATAGGACCTCATGTCCTAACCACTATTATTACTGGTGGATCGGTCACACATAGGGTAAAAACCCAAACCACTATTCCTTATCGGTGGATCGGTTGGTCCCGTCTCAATATCTTCTACTTTAAGATATTAGGGTCTTAAATATTTTATTCAAAACATTTTTCATTCACAAACATTTGCCCAGATATGCATGAATAAATCCATGCAAACCCTAACTCCAGGTAAACCACACTTCCATGCAAACCTTAGCTCCCATGCAAACCCTAACTACACATGACCCACGCTTCCATGCAAACCCTAGCTCCAATGCAAACCCAATCTCCACGTACCACGCTTCCACGCAAACCCTAGCTCCCATGCAAACCCTAACTCCACGTACCACACTTCCATGCAAACCCTAGCTCCTATGCAAACCCTAATTCCAAGTACCACACTTCCATGCAACCCTAATCCATATGCAAACCCTAGCTTCATGTAGACCACACTTCCATGCAACCCTAATTCATATGCAACCCTAAATTCACTTAGACATGCTTCCATGAAAACCCTAACATCATGCCATTTCATGCAAACCCTAACTCCATGCCATTCCATGCAAAACCCTAACACAATACTATTCCATGTAAAACCCTAACACCATGCTATTTCATGCAAAACCCTAACACCATGCCCTTTCATATAAAACCCTAACACCATATTGTTACAATTCCCATCATGATTTTACAACCCCTAACATATATGTCTTAAGGCCATATCATACAATAATAACATAAACATACGCTTAATTCTCATGCCACAGTTTATTCACACCAACATACTCCAACTCTATAATCATGCTACATATGAAATAATTAATAATAATAAACATAGAATACATGGCATATGAAACACATAATGCATATAAACACACAAATGACCTTAGTAAACCCTTACCTAAATTATCACCGGTCTTGGTGCACGTGCCTATTCCACTTGAGGGATTTGACTGGGTTCGCCTATTATGTAAAAATATACTAGAATTAGGCTCCCTTATAAAATTTTATTATTTTCTAACTTATTCTAAGATTTGGTTTTTAATTAAAACAATATTATACAATAATTAACTATACGAAATATTACTTACAAATACAAATCAATTACTATTTCCATTTGAAAAGGGTGGTGATATAAGGCTTTCTACCCTTCACCAAAATAGTATTCGTAATAGTAATGATGATGATGATGATGATGATGATGATGATGATAATAATAATAATAATAATAAAAGTAAAACATTATTAATAACACTCTTATTAGTAGAATATTAATATTAATAATACCATAAATCTTAAAATTACAAGGTGGCTTTCGAAACCACCCTATTTAATAATAATACTATTCGAAAATGTAATATGATATTAATAATATATATATACTTATAATATAAAAGTTAATAAAGATAATAATAATAATAATAATATAATTAGTAATATTGTTAAGAATGTTAATAATAGTAATAAAAAGCAAAGGTGCAAGATTTAATTACATTTTTAGGTTTCTACCCCTCCTCAAATAATTACAATATTAAATAAATAATTACACTAATGATTATAATATTAATAATATTAATAATATTATTAATAATAATAGTAACATGTAATAATTCCATTAAATAACAAAAATTTGAGAATAATAATTTATTTAACTCAAGAATACTCCCAAACCTGTCAACAAAATTTAGCAATTAGAATACAGTTATAATAATAATAAAAATAAAAATTGAATTAACATTAAAAATTAGGATAAAAGCAGAATAATTATCAATAAATCAAAAGGAAGTGTTGAAAAGGTATAGGGTTTCACCTTGAGTTAGAGGGGATGGGTGGCACCGACGGTGGTGCCTGGAGGTAGTTGGAAAAGTGATCTAAGAGGGGTGAAAATGATGAAAAAGAGGAAAGGGGGGAGGTGAAAAATCAAATAAGTTTATGGGTTAGTGGAGGAGACTTACCAGAAGATATTGGGTGGTTTAGAGGGTGGTAGAAGTGGCGGCCGTGGTGGTGGATGGTGATTTAAGGTTTCGGGGTAGAAATTTCTAGCGAGAGAACTAGCATATTTTGCAAGGTTATGGAGGCCCGTGCAAGGAGAATCAAAGGATGTAGATGGTTTAGTTAATTAGAGGGTGTTGCAGGGAAGAGTTTGGGAGGAAGAAGAGGCGGCGAGGTTGGCTAACAGTGGAGAACGGGGCGTCTAAAGTAATAGTGGCGCACCGGTTGCACTTAGGGTTTTCGGGAAAAGAAAGCTTGAATTCGAGCCATACGAGGGGTATTTATAGTATTGGAGGGTATGCTCGAGTTGTGGGTGTTACCAGAAGATCAATTTTGAATGGAACATGGGTTGGTTATGCCGTTGATCGGGTGGCACAAATTTAAAATTTTTCTTGACCTTCGTGAGCAAGAAATGGAGAGTGGGGCATTTCAAATAGAAGTGTGCATCAAGAGGAAGATAATGGGCGGGAGAAATGCCAGTCACAACACGTGTGGCTGGCGGGGCCATTTTCGGGGGAAGGAGGAAGGTTGCAGTTATGGCGTTGGGCTAGAGGAGGAAGAAGAAGAAGGGGGAGGTTGGACTGAGAGGTTCGGGGGAGAGAAAAGAAAGAAAAAGGAAGGGAAACCAGGCGGTTCGGTGCGAAGGTTATGTTCGTTAAATAGAACGACAAGTTTTGGGTGTAAAAAGGGATAAAAAACTGCGTTTTGGGGCTGTCACGTAACGGTAAAAATTGTAATGATCAAAACACCTCATTTGAGTGGGAGAAAGAATCAAAACGCGGCGCAGCAAGGGAGGGGGAACGAGGACGATCGCACGGGTTGGGCCGCGCTGAAGGAAAGAAGAAGGGGGAAGGAAGACTGGGCTGCGAGCCAGGCCCAGTTTGGCAAGGAGAAAAAGAAAAAGAAAGGAGGAAGAAAGAAAAAGAGGGAAAAAGGAAGAAAAAGAAAGAAAGAGAAGGAAAGAGGAAAAAAACTAAAAATAGAAATAGGATGGTTGGGTTAGATAAATTAATTAAAATATTTGATGTATTTAAAAATAGTAATATTTAAAGAAAATAATATTTAAATCCCCTTTTTAGGCTAAATTAGGATTTTTTAAAAGATTTTCCAAAATTTCCATTTTAAATTAATAAATCACTCAAATTTTATTTAATTTAATTATTATAAAATTAAAATTAATTTAAAAATATTTTCTCTTACTTAATTTGAATAAAATAATTTATTTAAATAAATTCCTCAATTAAAATCTTTAATTAGATAATATACCCAAATGTCCTTTACTTAACATATTTATAAAATTTCTTATTAATTTGCCCTAATAAATTTCCTTTTATTTTAGTAAAAATAATTTATTAAATTAAATTTTCAAATAAAACCTTATTTAAATATAATCTTTAAAATTAGAAAATTTCGGGGCATTTCACATGGTATGAAGGGGGTGAGGGAAAAAAGAGGCGAGAGAAAGGAAATGAAAAAAATGGGGAAAGGAAAAATGAGTTTAGGGTTATGATTATAGTTAGAATTAGGTTTTAATTTAGGATTAAGTAATTATGGTAAGATTTAAATACTAATTATCCAATATTAAAGTAGATTAATATTTTAGGGTATTACATCACTAACCCTTTAAATGAGACTTCATCCTCAAAGTTAACATGCTAAGGTAGGAAGGAAAAGAATAAATGATATAAGGAAGATTAGGTTGGTATTTAACTCTATAAGATTCAATACTACATTATCAAGTTCTACCATGTTAAAAGAGAGGGAAACCCAAAACCTAATGAACCCGTGTTGAAGAGCTATGGATGAGCCTCACACATATCCTTCTCTGTCTCCTAAATCACCTTCTGTATTCAATGCTAGCTTTAGAGAATGTTTGTAAGAAAAAATAAGCTTGAATAGGTCCTTCAAACCTTTTTTCAAGAATCTTCTAGGGTACCTCCTCATAGGACAATGAATCATCCAACTCGATCATATTGGATTTGATAACATGGGAGAGATTTCTAACATGCTTTCTCAACTATGAGACATGGAAGACATTGGAAGTGCTAGGCATTATGCAACCTTGCTAACTCTATCAAGAATATCATAGGGACTAATATACTCAGGGCTTAGCTTTACCTTCCTACCAAAACTCTACACCCCTCGATGGGTGAAACTCTTAATAAGACTTTATTTCCTGCATCAAAACTATCACTATAACTTCTCTGTACAACAAAACTCTTCTATTGACTTTGAGTAACCCAAATCCTATCCTGAGATAACTCCACCTACTTAATAATCTCCTTAATCATATACAATCTATGTACACTAGTCTCTCTAATGTTCCTCTAACAAAAAGGCATTCGACACTTGCACCTATATAGTTCCTAGAAAGGTGGAAATTCTATACTAGCATGATAACTATTGTTGTATGAGAACTCCACCAAGTTTATACAATCCTCCCAAATACCTTAGAAATCTAAAACAAAACCTCATAGAATATCCTTGAGAGTCTAGAATGCCTTCTTCGTCTATCTATCTGCAGGTAGATGAAAGGTGGTACTCATCCCTAATTTCATATCCATAGCTCCATGCAACTTATCCCAAAAGTGAAAAAGAAATATTTAATCCTTATTAGAGACTATGTTGGTAGGTATACCATGCTAAATCACCACATGCTTTCTGTATGCATCTACTAACTAATCCATGCTCCAAGCCAACTTCATCAATGTAAAAAGTGTTTACCTAGTCAACTGATCCTTGATGACCCAAATCACACTACATCCATTGTGAGTCCTTAGTAGTCCACTCAAAAAATATATAGATATGGATTCCTACTTCCATCATGGAACATACAACACCTTGACTAATCTTATAGGACTACAGTGCCTTATTTTGACCTTATAATATGTAAGACACCTCGATACAAACTCCACTACCTCTTGCTTCATGTTAGGTCACCAATAAATATGCTTATGGACTTGGTATAACTTAATCCAACATGGGTGGTTAGAATACAAAATATAGTGACTCTCTTATAAAATCCAACACTTTAAATCATTATAACTCTTGGGTACACAGTAATGACCCTAGTATAAAATGCTACCATTGTCTTATATTTGAAGGATCTTAGTTCTATCATTCTATATCTTTTTCCAAATCATCTTAATCTTGACATCCCCAAGCTATTCCTACTCAAGCGGTTTGTAATAACATTTCCCTTACCCTTGTAATAGGTTAACACAATATCATGGTCTTTCACCAACTATAACCGTCTCCTCTCCCTCATATTTAATTCTTTTTGAGTGAATATATATACGTGAGACTCTTATGGATGATGAAGAATCTACACTAGGTTACATGCATATAATGTTTCCAAATATTCAACATGAAAATAGTTATGATCAACTCAAGATTATGCATCATGTGGTCCTTATTATTTTTCTTCAACTAAAGAGAAGGAAAAACTGCTACCTTTTCATATTACATTAATACATAATCTAGTTTTTGCTTTTATACATCACTATTGAACTCAAAATATGTAATCACTATGGTAGAGTCATAATCACTATTTTGTATACATCACTTCAAATACTAAAATGTGCCCTCTCATAATTTATCCCATTAAAAACTATGAGCATTGACATTGTATATGTAGCATAGTATAACATTATTTTGGTTCGTGTAAGTGTTGGAGAAGTTTAGGATTGATATGTGAATTTTTTGGAGAAACATTAGGGGCCTATCTTTATTAACATGCCCCATTTTTTCTCACAAAATGTGCTAATGTGAGTTTTGGGAAAAAGCCAAGAGAAGAGAAATAAACAACCGAGGGGTGTGTCTCCCTAATAAGGACCTTGTTTATTCTTCTTTTTTGTGGAATGTTGTTTTGCTTTATATGATTTTTATCTAATATAAATGAGACTAAGAAAAACATGAGTCCCAACTTCTTCTTCTTCCCTATAAAATTCTCCATTGATTATAGAACTATAAATGTATATAATTGATTGATTAGTTTAATCATCTTGTAGTTATATAATTGCACAAATAAAGATCTCTAATTTTTCCTAAAGTATTTTGTTTTGTGATTAAATCCTCACTTTTTCATAATCTTGTTAATTTTGGTTTTTGCTTTAATTCATTTTCAAACCACACTATTCTATAAAAATTTGGTATCAAAGCTATGTTGTTAAAGAGATTAGGAATGGGTACAAGATTCGATACTAAGAAGTTTACTTGATCCATTAATTTAAGATTATGAAAATTAAAGGTGTGGGGATCCTAAGTCATAATGGATTGGAGAAAGTGTTATCCGGTCATTTAAAAAATCCAGAGTCAATAATGGGTGAGAGATTTAAAGATTTTATATTTGAAGACCCTCTCTACCATAAAACTGTGCTTTCTTAATGAGTTATTGTGGGAAGTGGAAAAGGAATAAACTTTGATTGCCTTATGGTTGAAGCTTGAGTCATTATACATAGTAGCAAATCAGCTACTGTTGAAGAATCAGCTTCATGACCTGAAATTAGGTGAGGGTCAATCTTTGAAAAGTCATTTGGATGAACTTGACCCTATAGTTATGGATTTACATAATATATATGTTAAATTAGATTATGAAGATTTGGTCATTATATTAATATGTTCTTTGCCTATTAGCTATTAGTATTTTCATGAGAGTGTGTTGTTTGGGAAGGATGAGTTAGTACTTGATAAAGTGAAATCTCCCTTGTTGTAATGTGAGTTGATTTATATTCATTTAAATAGTAGCAATATATTTGGTGACTCATATAGGAAGGATTGGTAGCTATAGGAAGGACATAGGAGCGAGGGTATATGACTGTAATAGGTCCAGATCTAAGTCGAAGAGTTGACAAAATCATATGACATGCTATGTGTGTCACATAATAGGAAGTTTTGTCCTAATAGGAAATCCAATGCTAATTTTAGTGAGCCATCTCTTATAAAAGATGAAGTTTCAATTACTCATGATGATAGTGATAGAGATGTGTTGATTATTGGTAATATACAAATCAAGATCAGTGATAGATGGATCTTGGATTATTGGTGTTCTTATCATACATGTCCCAACTGAAGTTAGTTTTAAACATTCTAGGTGACTAACTGTGGAGTTGTATTGATGGGAAACAGTGCTACTTGCAAAGTTATTGGGATTAGAACGGTGAAGGTGAGGATGCATGATGGTGTCGTTACATAACTGTCAAATGTGAGACATGTCGTCGAGATGACCAAGAACCTCATCTCTCTGAGTTCCTTGGATTATAATGGGTACTTGTGTATTATTGATGATGGTATTGTGAGAGTTATAAAAGGGGCTTTGGTGGCAATGAAGGGAAAACAAGTTGGGACGTTGTATGAGTTGGTAGGATCCACTATTATGGGGACAGCTGGTGTGACATATCTAAGGTTATTAGAGTCATATTTTATGTGACTTTGGCATATGAGACTAGGACACATGAATGTCAAAGGGCTCACTTAGTTCGCTATGAGGGGGCTGCTGGATGGATAGTGAAATGCCCTAAATATATTTATTTTAGGAAATATAATTAAATAAGGATTTATTAGGGAATTAATTTATTTATTTATTTTACTTGGAATAGGAAGGATTTATTTAGGGCAAATTAATAAGAAATTACAAATATTTTTATAAAGGAAAAATTGGGCTTTTTGCTAATTGAAAAGGAATTTAGGAGAAATATTTTCAAAGACACTAACTTAGCCTAAAAAGGAAATTTAATATTATTTTATTAATTTTTTTTATTTTAAATATCTAAATACTCTAATTAATTTATTTCACCCCAAAGCATTTACATTTTCCTTTTTCCTTTTTCTTTTTCTTCCCTAATTTTTTCCTTCTTTTCTTTTTTTTCTTTTTCTTCCCTTTCCGATTGGGCCACCAACTTTTTCTTCCTTTCTCCCATGGCCTAGAAAGCCCGTGAGTCCTCCTTCATACGGTAGCCAAGATGCTGTGTATCGTGGCCTTCTCCCTTGGAACACCAAGTTCCATTAACGAAACTTTAATCCCCACTGATCAACTTGGTTCCTCCCCCTTTTTCTTTCCTTTCTTTTTTCCTCGACCACCCAGCTCACCTTCTTATTCTCCCTCCTTCCTCCGACGTCATCCACCTGTAGCTTCAAGGGCCAAAAATGGCGCCACCAGCTATGCATGACATGACCGGCCTTGCTCCCTCCCTTTCTCTTCCCCTTGATACACACTCTAGTATGAATTACCCCACTTCCCTTTTCTCCTGCACGATCTCCCCATTTTCCCTTGCAAAGGTCGGGCACGATTTAAAATTATGCTAACCAATCAATTCCACATTTACCCCAATAACTCACCGGCATTGACCTCCTGCCAACCTCCAGAACTCGATCCTACCCTCTAACACTATAAATACCCCCGTGTAGTATGATTTTAAGATTTTTTTTCCCGAAACCCTAAGTGCAAACCTATGTGCCATCGTGACTTCAGATGCACCGCCTTCCGCCGTTAGCCAACCTCGCTACCCCCTCTGCCTCCCAAACTCTTCCCTGCAGTGCACTCTAGCTAACTAAACTATCCACCCCTCCTATTCTTCTCATACGAGCCACTATAGACATCCGAAGTTCCCTGTCCCTCTCGCAAAAACTTTTACCCCGCAACCTTTAAACCGTTGTTCGCCACCACATCCGCCACTTCTACTACCTTCTACACTACCTAAAAACTTCTACTAATTCTCCTCCACTGAACTATAACCTTATTTTCTATTTTCCCCTTCTTTCCCCCCCTTTTCTTCATCTTCTTCCCTCTTAGACTTCTTGTTCGGCCACCGCCGGTGCTACCCGTCCCCGCCGACTCAAGGTGAAACCCTAGACCTTCTCAGCCCTTCTTTTCTACTTATTGTAATTTATTCTATTTTTATTTCAATTTTTAGTATTTATTTGAATATTATTATTATTATTATTATTATTATTAGATCTAATATTATTGATAAATTTTGTTGGTAGGGTGGAGATTATTCTTGAGTTAATTAGATTGTTAGTTTCAAATTTTAGGAATTTATTTGAATTATTATAAGTTTATTATATTTATTAAGACTATTATTAATATTATTATTATTAGCATAATTATTTTATTATTAATGTTAATTTTTTTAGGGGGCCGAGAGCTTAAATTTTAATTAGGTCTCTCACCCTTGTATTTTTATTACTATTATCAATATTTCTACTATTATTATTATATTTATTAATTTCAATATTATAAGTATTATATATTATTAATATTATTATTACTATTATTGAATAGTACTTTTATTTTTTGGGGTAGGATCGAAAGCCCACCTTGTGATTTTAGGATTATATTATATTATTATTATTATTATTATTATTATTATTTCTATTGATATTGATATTATTACTAATATTTTATTATTATTATTATTATTATTATTATTAGATCTAATATTATTGATAGATTTTTTTGGTAGGGTGGAGATTATTCTTGAGTTAATTAGATTGTTAGTTTCATATTTTAGGAATTTATTTGAATTATTATATGTTTATGATATTTATTAAGACAATTATTAATAATAATATTATTAGCATAATTATTTTTTTATTAATGTTAATTATTTTAGGGGGGCGAGAGCTTAAATTTTAATTAGGTCTCTCACCCTTGTATTTTTATTACTATTATCAATATTTCTACTATGATTATTATATTTATTAATTTTAATATTATAAGTATTATATATTATTAATATTATTATTACTATTATTGAATAGTACTTTTATTATTGAATAGTACTTTTATTATTTGGGGTAGGATCGAAAGCCCACCTTGTGATTTTAGGATTATATTCTTATTATTATTATTATTATTTCTATTGATATTAATATTATTACTAATATCTTATTATTATTATTATTATTATTATTATTATTATCTTTATCAACACTATTTTGGTGAAGGGTAGGAACCCTTGTATCACCTTTTCATTTTAAATTACATTAGTATAATTATTAGTATTTTAGTAGTATTTTGTGCAGTTAATTCTAGTATAATATTATTTTAATTAAAAACCAAGTCTTAGAATAAGTTAGTAAATAATATTATTTTTAGAAGAGAACCTAATATTTTTTCCATATTAGGTAAGCCCAGTTAAAGCCCTTAAGTGGTATACGAACGTGCTCTAAGACCAATGACATTTTAGGTAAGGGGTGCTAAGGCCGTTTGTGTAATATGTGATTTATGTGCCATGCATGCCATGTGATATGATTTATTATGTATTTCATATGTATATTGTATAAGTAATATGAATGCAGCATGATATGGAAGTTGATTTGTGTTTTGTATAAATAGTTGTGGCATGAGAATGATGTGTATAAATGTGTTATTATTATGGCATGATGTGGCCTTGAGACATACATGATGGTGTTTTGCATGAACTTGTATGATGTTAGGGTTTTGCATGGTTTTGCATGGTAGTTAGGATTTTGCATGATGGAGCTAGGGTTTTGCATGGGAGTTAGGGTTTTGCATGGAAGTTAGGAATTTGCATGGAAGTTAAGGTTTCATGGGAGTTAGGGTTTGCATGGGTGTTAGGGCTGTTATGATTAACTATAGTGGTGGTGGTTAACTAGGGTTAGAGTGGTTAACCCAAGTCGAAGAGTAAGCATGGTAGGAGTCTGACTTGCATGTCTTGGTATTGATCTCCGAATAAGATACTTAAAATATTAATTATGTAAAGTGGAAGATGTTGAGCCAGGCCCTGATTGATCCACCGGCATAATAATGGTCAGGTACTGCGGTAGCCTAGAGACCGATCCATCGGCGTATAATAGTGGTAGGACATGTTACCCTAGTGACAGATCCACCGACTAAAATAGTGGGGGATCCCGAGCTCAAAAAACCAAACCATATATGTTGTTAAGATGTGGGAAGACACTAATGACTTATAGTGGAACACTGTGTGAGAAAGGGTCAGACCGATCCACCAGCATATGATAGTAGTTGGGCATGTACCCTAAGTGACCGATCCACAGGCTATAATAGTGGCCAGGAACCAAAGTGCCCTGGAGACCGATCCACTAGCAAAAATAGTGGGGTTCCCGTACTTGTATGGACTTGATAAAGATTATAGTGTGAAAATAAATTTGATAAAGGCTTGATGAAGTAAATAATTTGATTTGTATTGAATCATGGCATTTCACTTGAGCATTTATTTTATCTTGTGCTATTATGATTGAATTCTATACCCTTTATTATTATGCATTAGTTGTGTGAATTATGTATGTTGGCCTTAGTACTCGGTTACCTTACTTAGTACGTAGTGTACTTGTCACCCGTTTTATGCACTACTACAAACACGGGAAATAATAACGGGACATTAATAACGGTAGTTCGAAAACCGTTGTCAAACGCCATTTTGGGCAATATCGGAGCCCAAAAAAAGGCCATTTTGGCCTCTAAATTGAGGTTTTTTTGTTACATACAAGTGAGGGTATATTTTTAGGGCCTTTTTTACAAATTGAATCTTTAATTTAGACTATCCTGAAAACCTTTTTCATATTCTAGGGTATGATGGTGTTATATAACCTCTTGATTAAAGTGGTAATACATGTTGCCTACCTTTATATTATTTTGTATGTAGGGTAATACATGTTTTCAGTTATTGTTTATCTCTTTATCCTCTATTGTAATTATGGATGAGATAAGAGCTTTAGGTACCTCCAAAATTGAAGATCTTCGAGACAAAGGAACTTAGATGATGATGATGAAATTGAAGTTTTTAAGGGTTCAAGTGAAGAAGACGAGCAATGGATCTTATAGTCTAGAATAGATTGGTCAACATAGATCCAAGCCATGTATGTTTGCTTTTCCATATTTTTCTATTAATGAATCATGACATACCTAAAGGCTAACTGTATATTAATTGAAACATGGGTGTTGTAGTTTTTCACCGATGACTATGCACGAGGCCAGCAATATAATGTTGATGAAATTGATGAAGTTAGAGATCAATGGGCCAAGCACGTGCACTCATTCATTCGGTATTAGGTAGCAATCTATATATTCTATATGCTTTTTTAGGTTTGTATTTCGTCTACCAGCCTAGATCTGTGAACTCTTTACTTTGGGGTGTAGAGCTACCAAGTTGTGGTATGCCCACTAATTTTATTGCTAAGTATAGTTGGTGTATTGAGACATGCATACCAATTATAGATTGATTGAAATTATGGTGTGATTGCAGATTTGGTATGAATTGATGTTGTTTTACACTCCAGTTTTTAATAACACTTTTTCATAAGAACCGCTATCAAAACCTACGTTTTAATAACGGTTTTCATCAGAACCGTTATTAAAAACTAGAGTTTTAATAACGGTTTTTAAGTAAAAACCGTTATTAAATATGAAGTTTACGCACATATTCAAGGGTTTTTGTGTATTTTTCATGACGGTTATGAACCGTTATTAAACATTTAATAACGGGCGATTCAATAACGGTTGAAAACCGTTATTAAAACTATAAAATAACCGTTATTAAAACCCCTTTCCGTGGTAGTGATGGGTGCTACTCATTCCCACGAGTAGAATGCCTGTCTGACCTGTTGTAGGTAGGAGACACTTATTTCGATGCTATTGATGTCTATGGGACATCAGGAGGGGCCGAGTGATTGTGGGTTGGATCGAGTCCTAGAGTGGCGTGGCTGTTTTCCTTCTTAGATTATTATTCATGTTACCTTTTTATTATATTGGAGTTGTAGAAACAATTTTATTAATGTTGTTTATTTGTTATCTGAAAACAATAGCTAGTATTTTGAATTATATAAAGACTTACATGTACTCTAATTTTCATTTTTTTTTATAAATCTGGATTATTAATGATGTCATTGGTAGTGTTTTCTTAGCCTTAACACTTGGTACCGGAATGGTGGGAGTGAACCGTTCTAGTACTAAGTGTGGCAGTAGCATCCCAAAAAATTTACGATTTTAATTTATAAGTATTGTTTTAAAAAAATGTGTAAATTTTGGGGGTGTTACAGATAGAGTAAGGTACTATGGACTTATATGAGCATTGTGTGTTTGGCAAGTAGAAGCAGGTTCACTTTTCAATAGCTAAGCATTGTACGAGAGCACCTATTGAGTATATCCATTTATATATATGGGGTTCAATGAGAGTGATTTCTAAAGGAGGTTCATGGTAATTGCTAACATTTATTCATAACTTCTCTGGAAAGTATATTTTTATTTCTTAAAGAATATAAATAATTTGTTTGTTATTTTCAAACATCGGAAGACTTTACTAGAGAAGCAGACTAGGAAGCAAGTTAAGTGTCTCATGATAAATATTGGTCTTGAGTTTGTTGAGTAGAGTTTCAATCATTTCTGCTAAGATCATGGGATAGTGAGACACTGCACTTGTGTTAGGAGACCACAATAGAATGGGGTTGT
This sequence comes from Tamarix chinensis, assembly GCA_030549775.1. Taxonomy (NCBI): domain Eukaryota; kingdom Viridiplantae; phylum Streptophyta; class Magnoliopsida; order Caryophyllales; family Tamaricaceae; genus Tamarix; species Tamarix chinensis. Next base: position 16,433,153 of record CM060172.1, on the reverse strand, counting down.
TTAGAGGATGAACAACATGCTATTAGAGAAGGCTATCATAGGGAGGTCTAGGAAGAGACTTTTGGGCAGAGGTGGTTCACATGACAACATATATGGTGAACTTATCACAAAATTTGTTTGTAGAGTTGAAGACACCAAAGGATTTATGGCCCGGTAAGCTAGCTGATTACTCTAATATGCATATATTTTGTTGTGTACTTTATGCTTATGTGAATAATGGTAAACTTAAGCCTAGAGCTAAGAAGTATATCTTTCTTGGCTTTACATCTAAAGTGAAGCAGTACAAGATATGGGACCTAACTTCATCTAAGTTCTTGATTTGTAGGTATGTTATCTTCAATGAGTTTATGTTCCTATAGAAGAATGAGTCTTATGATGGTGTATCTAATGAGGTGGAGCAGGATAGTACTTCAAACCCAGTATAGTTTGATTTTGGCTTGGATGGTAGAGACCCTTATGATAGATCCTCTATTTCTGAAGTGGGTGGATCCAAGCAATAGGAGAGAAAAGGGTCATTGCTCCAAGTAGAGGATAGAGGATTATTAACCCTTTGGTTAGGTAGGGTTTTGAATAATTAGCTAGCTATGACTTATCTAGTGTAGAGACTTTTGTTGATGTGCATGAGCCAACACCATTCTTATAGGCTATTTAGTGTACTAATTTTGCTGAGTGGTTTGCTATCGTGGAAGAGGAGATGGAATCATTATTGAAGAAACATATATGGAAACTTATGAAGGAACTTAGGATGAAAAACATTGTTGATTTCAAGTAGGTTTACAAGTGTAAACATGGAGCTCCAAAGGTCGAGAGACCAAAGTACAAAGATCATTTAGTTGCACATGAATGTAGACATATTGTAGGTGTGGACTATAACGAGGTATTTTCTTTTGTGTTTAAACATACTTCTATTCAAACCTTGCTTGTGCTTATGGCTATGTACTATCTTAAGTTGGAGCATTTTGATGTTAATATTGTATTTTTTTTCATGGTGATCTCAAGGAGGAGATTTACATGCAATATCCTAGTAGATTTATTGTTGAGGTGATGGGTAACTGTGTGTATTTATTGAAAAGATCTTTGTATGGTCTGAAGTAATCTCTAATACACTGGTATAAATGGGTTGATTAGTTTATGCTTGAGCATGGTTTCTCTATGAGTGAGTATGATGGATGTGTGTAGTTGAAGGAGATGGTGGGTGGCTATTTTATATATCTTTTTCTATTTATTTATGACATGCTTGAGGAAAAGAAAGATATATGTTATGATAATAAGGTGTGGGTAATGTTGAAGAGTGAGTCTGAGATGAAGTATCTTAGATATGCCAAGATGATCCTTGGCATGGAGATTATTAGAAACTAAGAATAAGATTTTGTACTTATCATAAGAATCCTATGTGAATAAGGTGTTGGAGAGTTTTCATATGGTGGATGCCAAGACGATGAGCACTCCACTGGCTACTCACTTTAGATTTTCTACTTTTGATTACACCATATCGAAAGAGGAAGAGGAGTTCATGGTGAATGTTCCCTATTAGAATGTTTTTGGTTGTATCATGTACAATGTGGTGTGTTTGTGGCCTCATATTGCTCAAGCTGTTAGTATTGTGAGTTAATATATAGCGAATCTAGGCAAGGCTCACTAGTTGGTTCTATCATATACAATGTTGTGTGTACTCAGCCTAATATTGTTCAATCTGTTAGTGTTGTGACTTAATATATGGCGAATCCAACAGAGGCTCACTAGCAAGTAATGAAGTGGATCCTTAGGTACTTAAAGGGAATAACATAAGCTTTTGTTGAGCATGGGAGATTAGATGATTCACTGGTTGGGTTCATCGACTCTACTTATGTGGAGACCTTGATAAAAGGCATTGCACCCCTGGATATGTTTTTTATCTTAGTAGTTCAACTATTAGCAAGAGGTCTTCCTAGTAGTAGGTCAAGACTTTATCTACTACTAAGGCAAAGTATATGGATATGATAGAGGCTTTTTAAGAAGCTGTGTGGCTTTGTGGTATAATATGACAGTTAGGGTTTGGTTATGGTGCTCCAGTCGTTCCTAGTTATAGCCAAAGTGTATTATGTTTAGTGAAGAATAAGAATTCTTTTCATAATTAAACAAAACACATTGAAAATATGTATCACTTTATTTGAGGTACTATTGCTACTGGCAAAGTTATGTTGGATAAAGTGAGTCCTTTATATAATTCAGCTAATATGGTGATAAAGCCATTGATTGTGGGTAAGTTCATGTTTTTCTTAGACTTGATTGGTGTTTATAGGCCATGAAGCCCTTTTTTGGGCCAAGGTTTTTTTAGAGGTATTTACATTTCATGTGTCATAAATATTGCATTAAGATAGAGAATTTTGAACTTTAACTAGGTATTTAAAGCATAACATAATATTGTGTTGGTTCGTGCAATTGTTAGAGAAGTTTAGGGATGATAAGTGAGCTTTGTGAGAAACACAGGAGCCCTGTGTTTATTAACAAAATGTTATGATGTATGTCTTTGAAAAAAGAAGATAGAGAAGAAACAAACATGGGGGGTTATGTTTCTGAAACATAGATCATACTTATTCTTTATTTTTATGACACATTATTTTTTTATGCAAGGTTTTATCTAATATAAAAGAGATTCAATAAAACCCTAGCTATCAAGTCGTGCGACCCATCTTATTCTTCTTATCCATATAATTCCCATTGATTAGTTTAATCATCTTGTAATTACAAAATAGCACAAATAAAGATCTCTAATTTTCCCTCAATTATTCCGTTTTGTCATTGAATCCTCAATTGTTTATAATCTTGTTAATTTTGGTTTTTGGTTTGGATACTTTTAAATCGATGTTATTCCCTAACAAAACCTAGTAGTATTATTTAAAAGATTTTACATGGGTTGAACTACTTTTGAGAAGTTCTTCACAAAAATCCTATTGTACCCAACCAAATCTAAGAAACTATGAAACTTGAGAATGCTAGTGGGTGCCCTCCACTCTGTAACTATCACAATCTTTACTTAGTCTATGATGACTCCAACTAATAACGCTACATATCCTAAAAATGCAACTTTACAAAAGAAAAAATTACACTTAGAGAGTTTGGCATACAACTTATGCTATATAAAGTGTGATAGATAGCCTAAAGATGTTGCGCGTGATCTTTTCTACTTTGAGAGTATACCAAAATATTGTCTATGAACACCACAACAAGCTGATCAAGGAATAGGCAAAAGATCATTTTCATCAAATCCACTAATAAGGTAGGCATATTGGTGAGCCCATAATGTAACATTATGAACTCATAATGCCCATACCACATCTTAAAGCCATCTTCATGATGCTTTCCTAGACAATGCATTGCTAATGATGACTCGATCTTTGGTTGATATTAGAGAAAATCAAAGCACCCCAAAGCTGTTTGAACAAATCATCAATCCTTGGAAATGGTTATCTATTCTTCCCTATCAATTTCCTAAGACCACAGTAGTCTATACAGAATGAAAGACTCCTTTAGTTCTTCTTCTTTAGGAAGAGTATCGGTGCTCCCAATAGAGACTTACTCAGGTGGATGTATCTGCAAGCCACTAACACCTATATTTTTGACTATAGCTCTTGCAACTCTACCATTTCCATTCAGTAAAGTACCTTCAAAACTAGCTTTGCCTTGAATAATAACTCAATCATGATGTCTATCTCATGTAGAAGTGGCATAATTAGTATATCCTCTAAAAATAAGTCATGAAAGTCCTAAGAAACCAAATTGTCTTCAAATGAAGAAACGTCTTAATTAAACTCCTCAACATCACCCATATATGTAAGGTAACTCTCATGCATCAATGAATGTAATGTATGGTCTACCTTAGTTGTAAGCCTAAGGTAGCATCATTGAAAGGAGACCCTAGAACCTTGAGTTCCCCACAACTCTACTTGCTCTTAAGCATAATCTATCATCGCTTGGTATCATCCCAACATATCAATCCCAAGAATCATATCAAAGTTCTGTAGGTCCTTCTCATCTAATTCTAATAGGAAGTATACCATGTCTATCTCTAAGGCCTTATCTTAGTAGAGTCTAATTTAATCTAGTATATCCCTAGAAGATAACAAAATAGATATGGACACAATAGAAGATGGAGACAAAATAGCTCTAGCAACAAAAGCGGTAGAAATGACAAGGATACACCCAAATCAAACAACATATACATTGGTAAAGAAAGGATGGTGAGCATACAAGTGACTACATCCAATTATGGATCAACCTATTCCTAGTTGATGACATTTGAGAACACACCTAATTATCCTCCCTAGTATCCTCCATGATATCTTCCAAAACAATAGGTCTATCCTCCTCTAACCTGAGAAAATGAGTGATGCCTTTATGGTATACCCTTATCTTATCTAGACTATACACTGGCTATGGCAAGTGCCTTTTTTGTTCTTACTATAGCTATAAATTCTACTTGTAATATGCCCAAATAACTAACTATAGGGGAACAAGTGGTCCTTACTAAGAGAACATATTAGGCTATAGTTGAAACTATCCTCTCTAATGTTGACATTCAAAGAATCATTATCCTAATTTACCACATGCTTGATATTGAATAGATATGCCTCAACAATGTCATTGTGGATTATGTTAATCATAAAAGCAACAAGCAAAGAATCTCTGCAATCCCACAGGTTTTCTTTGTACACCTATCTAACCCTATTGTAAATACTCAAAGGTCTAATTCCTTAAAACTAAACCAATCCTCTAGAACCCTACATCTCGGGCTTCCTCTGACCCATAATGGAAACCTAATCCTATACCATAGTAACAAATTCATATGCCTACTCATAAAAGGTGTCAAATTCATCAAAGACCACAAAAAAAATGGAGCCCCTAATAAAATTTGGAGACCACCATCAACTCACTAGCCACTATGTATGGTACAAACTTCAATAACATTGTGAACCGAGCATGGTATTGTTGAATCGATATGTTCCCCTAGGTAAGCTACATGAACTCCTTATAATTAACCCTATTAAGATTCTTAGGATAAAACATTGTATGGATCACCATCTTGATGTCCTTCCAAGATATCGATAGACATCCTTATGTGTAACAACCTACCCACCAAGCATCTATGGCTCTCTAAAGTAAAAAGACTACTATTCCCACCTTCTGAGCTCTTAGAAAATCGACTAAATTGAATGTCTAATCCAAACACCAGATCCATATCTCAAGGATAATTGGATCCTCCTCCTTAGTGTAGATTGGTGAGTGATGACTAATAACCCTATGAAGCTTATCATCACCAATACCCTGTTCTAGGTAATACATTAGATGTTGTGGTGGTGCTTGATGTTGTGGTGGCAGAGGTGGATTCCTAATAAACTTGATGAATGTCTCATAAGTCTCCTCCAAGCATCCTACATGAACGTAAAGTTCCATGGAGAGCTAGCTACAAGATGAAAAACTTGTTAAGATAAAATATTACTTACTAGAAGACAATATAAAGAAACATGTTTAAAGGCTGCATAAGCTATACCCATTCTCAATATCTTGTAAATTTAATTGGGTTTTCAAATAACTAAGTTATTCAAAATATAAAATAGACCAACAAAACCAAATAAGAGATTTCTTGAGAACTATATTTCTGAAAACAAAATATAATAATCAAAACCAAAGTTCTAACACCAACTTATAATAACCGTAAATTTTACTACTAAAAGTTTTCATTTTAGCACAATAGTAATATTGATACAGTTGTGTTTTACCACATTACTAGATATAAGTCTTACTTACCATACCATCATTACATCATACACAATAAAAAATAGTTTAAACTTAAAACACAATAAATAGAGAATGAGAGAACTTTCATACACTTAGATACAATTTTGGAGATCAAATCTGCGTACATAATAAATAAAATACAATTAAAAAGGATCTCATGAAATAAAGAGTCCAAAAAATTAATCACAACAACAAATACAAACTAGATAACATGAATCCACATTCAACTCCAAATATAATATCATCACTCCTCATCAAGCAAAGCATCACAAGTAGTAAAGTTAACTAAGTAGTCCTCATCTACTTTCACAAAACCATATGGGTCATCTACTTGTGGAAATGACCTGCAACCATGAGAAGGATTACTGAATAAGGGAAAAATATAATCATAAATTAGGAATAAATTTACATAAGGTTGTATAGAAGAAAATGCATGCATTAAACAAGATATGATGCAATAGAAGAACTAAATCATAGTTTTGTTATTTGGGTATAATCTTAATTTAATTTTTTATTTGCATTAAGTTTTGGAACCTTATTACTTTTAATCTAGTGGAACAATCTAAATCATTTCTTAGGGTAAAATGATCCTAGGCCAGTATTATCATTTAATGGAATGGAGAACACATTTACTAGCAGAACATGTTCCTGACCATTATTCTTCAACCAACAAATTATTATGAAGCACCTCTCAGGGAATAATGGTCCTAAGATACTATTATCATCTTGAGAAATTGATACAATACCTCAATCCTGAATCACGTGATCTTTCATTTTAAATGATTAATATCTTATTGGGATATTATTTTTTCTCAAAATCGAAATGAAGAAATGAGTATAAAAATGAGAGGCACATAAAATATAATTAACATTATTATAAAATAAACATTAAACACAACCACATGAAGAATGGAATATTCCCTAAAGAATAATTCCATATTCCCCGATCAATGTCTTAATTACACCAGTTAAGCATAACTCCTGCCATAAGACTCATCTTATCACCAAATTTAGTAAGGTATCATAAATAATATTATTAATAACAAATATAAAAATGAAGATATAAATCTAACATCTTACACAGGCAATAACAAGCTTGCCTCTAGACTTATTGTTCTTAATTTAGCTATTTTCTCATTCTAGTTTACTAACACTAATTATAATTACCCCAAATATTTTAAATATCATTCATAACATATTTTATGTCCATTCCCATTTTATAATCACCTACATTTCATATATAACCCATATTGATAAAAATACATTCATATTACCAAAAGCCTTAAAATCAACCATCATTTAATCAAATTAATTATAAAATAATTATAAAAGCCCCAAATATTAGAATACCATTGTTATTTTCCACATTATCATAAAATGGCCAAAATACCTTTATAATAGCTCTAATACCCAAATGCCCACAAAACTCTACATGTCTCATATCATTATTTTCTGACCCTTAACTTATTACATCACCAAACAACTCAACAATACCATAGATCATACTACCTCAATTAGGGTTTTAAGATAAGACTTATTGCGTCATATACTACATATGCTCATACATTCTTATAATAGTCAATGTCTATAATATGATACCACCTTATCATACAATAATATTAACAATATAAATTATCAATGTAATCATATTTACATGATAATTCACTCAAATCACACATAGCATTAAAAATTTCTTAACCACGACATGTTACCTGACCAAAATACACTGGTCTTTAAGCAAGCAAAAATGCCTAAACCTTTACCTCCAATTGTATCAAGGATGCACTTAAGGCTAATAGAAAATGCATAGTTAGAGTATAAGAAGTTAAATCAAGATAAGGTAAGGTGAGAGGGAGATTGTTGGTCGAGAGGGACAAAAAGAAATCAGTGTGCTTAACAGGACAAAGATGAATTGAGGCTAAGGGAAAAGAAAACTAGTTTAGTTGGTAGGAAAAGAAAATTAGTTTGGCTGAGACCTAGGGGAAGGATAAGAACCACTTTTGATAATCCAAATAAGATAAGGGGAAAGGATACATGCTTAATGAGAAGACCTAATCAATGAGTCCAACCCACTCATTAAGGAAACCAAGAAAAAAGGAGAAACATAACTTGTCTAGGGAATATCTTATAACAAGTACTAGGGTAGAGTTGATTGGGAGGTTGTAAAGCCCAATTTTGTTAATGGGCAACAATGCCAATAGTTGATTGGAGTGGTGGTTGGAAACTACTTAGAGTTTAATAAGGAAAATGTTTTAGAGAATAGTGAAAGAAAATGGTTTGGTGGTTGAAATGAATAAAAAAAATAAAAGGGAGGGTGTTTATAGGGGATGGGATGATGTGTGAATTATAAATGGGTGAAAATGCCTAAGAGGGTACGAGGAAAGGAATAGATAGGTGAGGTGTGGGCATGGATTTCTTCATGACACATACCTGAGGAAATGGGAGGGGACAAAGGATATAATGATACTAGGCCTAGGCAAACCTGAAAATTGCAAGCTAGGCTATAAAAAAAGAAAAAAACATATGGTCAGGAAGGAAAAACTCTATGGGAGAGAGATAGGATCTAAAGAGGAAGAAAGAAAAGTTAGGAGAGAGAAAGAAAAAAGGAAAGAGAAAAGAGAAAAAGGAAAAAAAATAACTTTAGGGTAAGGATTATATTTAAAATTAAAGAATTTGGATAATATTAAAATAGTAATTATTCGTAATTAATGTATATAAAAATATTGGGGTTTTATAGCCCTTCTCTTCAATAATCAACTATTTATATCTGGACTTGAGGTCAATATTTAGGAACACAATATCCTCATATAGGTGATTAAATAGGTCATCAATTTTAGAAAGAGGATAATGGTTCTTCACTATAGCTTGGTTCAACAGTTGCTAATCAATGCAAAATCTCAAACCGAAATCATTTTTTGTGAAAACAAAAAAAATGGTGTCCCTTAAGGCAATATACACTATCATATGTATCCCTTCTCCAAAAACTCTTCTCAATGAGCATGAAACTCTGCCATATCAATCAAGGCCATGTATTAGGTTTCATTCAATACAAGCTCTACCCATAGTAGAATTTCTATCATGAATCTTATCTCACACAATAGTGTCATGTCCAAAATCTACTCTATAAGCACATTATAAAAGTAGCTCACAACTAGGATGTCATTGCTTAATGGCTCACTAGCCTCAAATTCCCTAATAGTGCATACGTAGAGTAGGCACCCCTTCTATACCAATGTACTAAGTACCATCGCAGGTGTCATCCTAACCAAGGGCCTAGGCTTGCTTCTCTGATAATAAACCATAGAACCTTGTGATCCCTTAAGAATAATATGCTCTTATGCATAACTGATCATCTCCCAATATTTCAAGAGCATGGACATCCTTAGAATCACATCAAACTCATGAAATCAATGTGTATAAGGTCTAGTGAATACTCAACTTTACTAATGACTAAGACCACTCCATATATAACGAAGTACATGGAAGTATATTGCTATAAGGGAGTACAAAATACATCTTTATCCCATAAAAATGATTCATTGCTTCCCTAGCTACAAATTTATTTGACATAAAGAAATGTAAAGCACTCAAGTCAAAAAATACTCATGCAAGGAGTGGAAAAATGGTAAACAAACATGTGATGACATCTACCCATCTGTCATCCTATGACTAACTCATAACCTTTAATAATCTAGTTAGAGGTGGTTATGCAATAGTGTTTGAACCCTAACTTAGCTGGAAAGCCCAATGCCTCTAAACCCTCTATTGTTGAGTAACCTTATTAGCCCCACTATATGTTAGTTGGGCCCTCATAGCTAGCAATATTTGGGCCATTATACCTTTTGAATGTGTATGCCCCTACTAGATACTACCCCTTATGGTATAACACTTGAACCAACAATATACCATCCTACCACATCCATAACATTAAACCAATAACCTTGCATAGTAAAATATTAGATGATTATTGCTGCATAGCTCTTACATAAGGAACCTTACTGTCAGTTGACTCAACTAACCTCTATATTAAGGTGCGAATCTCGACTAGTGACTACCTATTGGCTGGAACACTTCTCTATACCTTAGTGTTGACTCCTCTCAAACCTCTGCTTAGCCTCTAACTAGGTATTTTAAGTTTTTTTAATAAACAATGCCTCCAAGGCATAGTCATACATGACTTACAAGTATGGATCATGATTCCTCACTGACATCTCTTAAATCCTCAAACTCAACCCCAACAAGAATAATTAGACATTCATTATCTTATTAATATCTACCTCTAAAACACACTAGACTAGGTCGAGGTAGTGGTTGTTGTAATCCTCCACTAAAGTCATACGTTGACACAAATCCATGAACTCTTATACTTTTCCATCCTTCAGCAAGTAGGGTAGAATCAAGCCCTAAGAATATCAACAAATGGCTCCTATTAATCTAGAGTGGCTTTTTGTAGTTGTTGACCCCTCCACCACTGATCAACACAACTCTATAAGTAAAACACTCCATTATCCTCCTTCCTATCCTCCTAGTAACCATTGGATATAAATACCATCTTAAAATCCCTTAGCTAGAGTTCTAAGACATCTAGGTCTTTTGACCCTCAAAGATCGATTGGTGGTGATGACTAACCCTATGAAGCCAGTCCTTTAGTGGAAACCTTAAGTTATCAATAACACTAAAAATAAAGAAAAAAGATGTATAATTGAATAATTATTAGTTATGTTGGTAGTGTGATACCCCATTTTCCATAAACCATAATTAAGAACAAAATTACAACCTAATGTGTTAGATGAATTTAATCATAGAAAAAATAAGTGGATGATATGTGTTGGATATGTTAATTGTTTTGGAGGTTTGGGTGGGAGATAGATTAAGTTAACTATGTTAAAATTGGAAAATTAGGATTTTGGTGTTAGGCTTTCTACCGGATCCCATGGTCCTAAAAACTAGATTGGTTTGGATGACCATGTCTTTAATACCTCGGGTTAATAAATCCTTAATTTAAACATGAAAGACTTAAAAATATGATTACCAGGCGTAGTAAATCATAGGATTCTTTTCAAAATAAACTCCTCGCTGTTACGAGTAAGTCTATAGTTATTAATTATGATAATAACTCGAACTAGTGTATATCTGAGTAGAGGAAGATAAATGTTGATGATGGTAATGAGATATGAGATCGGGATCCTTTAGTATAAATGTGTTTAAATGGTGATTATTATGTGTTGCATGTTCTAAGGGTAAAAATGTAAACTATATATACACCATAGTCCATATTTGAAAGTTATTTGTGGAAATTGCATGAATTTTATGAGATACGATACTTGAAATACATGTACCAGGTGTGAGGAATTCTTAGGGGTAATATAGTCTTTTTTTGTACCAAAGAAATTATTGTATGTTAAAGTATCATTATCTCTTTTACATTAGCTTTTTCATAACAAATATCCTACGGGGATAAACCTAGTAATAAATTAAAATGTATTTTGGTCATTAGGGATAAAATGTATTTCAAAGTGAATAATTAGGCTAATTGACTTAAGTGTTGACCTTTGAATAATTTTGGAAATAATTAGACAAATGGATTGAATAACTAAATCAGATAATTATTCGAGCTATGGCATAATGCCTATCCTAGGTCGTGTTGACTTGGAATTGTTGTGACCCTCACGGTCTTTTGGATTTTACATTTGATGGTTGATTGTTGTGACCCTCGTGGTCCCTTGGTTGATTGATTTATGGCTAAGTTGTAATATTGTGAACCTTGTTGTTCTCAAATTAATAACCTAAAATTTCATAATCATTATCATGGATATGGGATTGTATTCTACTGGAGAATTTTTATATAAATGATATAACCGGATTAGACACCAACCATAATACCTCTATAATAATTGGATTAGGCGTGGCTTGACCTTGGTTAGATTGTTTGGAATGTTACTACTTCTCCCTATTATGCTATAAAGTATGTTCGTTGGTAAGTTAAAATGGTTTTGAGATTTATAAGCATGACTCCAATGCCTATGCTAGGGATTTGATCTAACTAGTATCATTATTTGTGATGTGGAAATGTGTCATAAAATCATGGCTTTGCATGTGATCATATGTTTTATTTGAATGCCTTACTTTTATGATAATTGTTATGTGGGTATGCTACCTCTCCGAAGGCATTGTGATTTACTAAGTATGTGGAAGTTGTACTAATACTATCACTTTTTAGAGGAGTACATCCGTGGAATGCAGTGGTTGAAGAATTTTGAGGAGCATCTTCCAGGTGATTAGTTAGACTAAGAGTGTGAGTGGAATTTGTCCCTATTTTCCTTTCCTTGTAACATTTATGGACCGAATGAGTGTAAGGAAAACCACAGTTGCACTTTTGTGTGCTCTTTTGTTTATTTTCTGAAGATTGTTAGTTACTTAATTATCTAAATGGTCCTTTTGTATGGATAATCTTTCTTTGTAAAACCCTTAATTTTGTATTGTACTTTTCTTACATTTTGATGGTTTGACTTGTTTTAAGCCTTAGCACTTGACGTAAGGATGGTGAGGAGACCGAACTTATGTTAAGTGTGGCAGTAACACCCATTATTTTATAATTATCGCTTCCGCTAAGAAAAATTGAAATGAAAATTTCAAGTTATGATTTTGGGGGTATTATACTATCCTATGGTTTGGTGTTCATTGTGGTCTAGATGATTGGTTCCTACAACTTGGATTACCATATCCTATGGTTTGGATGACCAAGCATTGAGGTAGAGCTGGTTCTCCTTTTCACATTACTCTTTACATCCACTACTATAAGGTTCTCCTATTCATAGTTTGAACAAGTGGTGTACTTTTATTGATGATTACTCTTCTCCTCATTTATAATCCTTACAATCTTAATGACCATTTGAAAAATGATTTACAACTTTATTTATTTTCTTCCGTAGAATCTCAACAATAATATATTAAGAATGATAGGCAAACACTCATGAGCCCTATTATAATGTATAAAGTGGTTATTATTACAATATATTCTCAGTAAAAATCAAGATATAATAGTGTAGAACTTCAAAAGAGATGTAATATAGCTAGATTTAATAATAAATATTATAATTGTTGAGAAAATCTAGCCAAAAGACTCAAGATTTGAAAGTTGTGAGAGTTTGAATGAATAATTGAATATATTTTGAGAGTAGATGATTAATTGCAAAATTTATCAAAATGTTGTTTATAAGGATTAGCCATTTAGACACTAATAGTCCAAAAAGTAGCATTAGTTAACGAATAGAAAATTAGCATTTAATTCTCATCATTCAATCATTTCAATAAACTAATTGATTGGTTATATGGATAGCCAATTTATTGCTCAAACCATTTAATTGACTATATTCATATCTGAGATGAAAATATTACTATTGCACAAACCAATAAATAGGTTTAATTTTATATTTATTTGGTCATATGAATATATTTAAATAGTACCATGGCTTATCAAACCATTCAATGTGTTCTTCAGAATAATAGATCAGTTTACTTAAACTAATTGATTGGTTTTCTTTTGGTCCATACCATTTTTCACTTTCTCTTAACTCTTAGCTTGGTTATTCGAACTAGTCAATAATTTCTCTCAAACTAGTTAATTGGTTTGGAAAACTAGGTAATAACTTTAAATAAAGACTAATTTGTTTCTACATGATCATAACTCATGGGCTGGTTAGCAAAACCATTCGATCAATTTTCAAACAAGTAAATTGGTTTGGTAAAACCAATCAATAAGTTTAAATATTGACAAATTGGTTTGTATAGGAGTAAAATCCATGGATTAGTTGGTCAAACTAGTCTATCAATTTGATAAAACTAATCACTTGATTTGTTGTGTCAGTTGATCCATTTAGGCTTTACACATTTAAAGCCCTTGTTTTAAGCCATATTAATCCATCAGTCAACTAGCTATGACTGGAACAAAACAACAAGATTAAAGACACTTATATCTATGATTAATTAGAAAAGAGGGGTGGTTAAAACTATACTTTGATCCTCTCTCTCTTTAGGGCTCTTAGTTCTCTAATGGCAACCATTTAAGGATAGGAGTGATTTTTCCATTAAGGTATGTTGTTCTCTTATCTTCCCTCCTTTTCTCACTTTACCCCCTCTCTCTTATTTCATTTTCTATTCTCCTGTATGCCCCTATTTGTTTGATTTTGTGGTTTTATGTGCTAAGAATAAGTTTACAAAGAATCAAACTTCTACTAAGGCCCCGATCTTTGTATATCTTAGCTCGGAGAAAATTAGTACATCTTTTTATTCTTCTTTAGACTTACTCCCTATTGGTTCATTATAATCAAGTTCGAAGGGACTCTCTCGTCCTTGTGAACAACCTTTGAAACCCTCTCATTTAGTTGATATGAGATTTGAATCCTTTAGTAGTCTTGGAGTATTAAGGTCTACAGGTATTGAATGGTGGGTCTCTATTAGAATCAAATATTGTTATGAGATTAGAGAAATAAGATTCTCCCTTGCATCAAAAACATTAGGCGAAAGAAGTATAAATTATATACTAATGTCTTGTGATTGTGCAGATGTTAAATTGATATTTGTTTTTTTTCTTTGACACCGTGAAGGTTATTCATCTAGATTCCAAGTTAGATTAATTTCACCAAGATCATAGATCTCATAATGCTTCTCCATCAAATTTAGTCCTGGAGATTGATTCTATTTTCCTAGGGCTAGATAGAGTTGTCCTATATTGATTTGCTAATGAACTCAAGGGTGCTACAAAGTATAAGTTAATTTGTTTCCATAGAGCAAAACAAGACCCGTAATCTTCAAAGGTGAAATCCTCCCTTAATAATCATTCACCCAACTATCGGTTGATGTTCATCCCATGAAATGTGAGTTTATGTCCCTTAGTGAGTCTTTATTTTTTATTCTAAGTATGGTTATTGACAATATTGATTCTTCTTAGGGTGTATGATTATTAGGTTAATTTGTGGGGGTCTCTACTAATAAAGTTTTGGTTAATGCTACCAAAGGGGTAGTTAAGTAACTATTTAAGTATATGATCTAGAGCTCAAGTTGGGGTTGTATTAATGTTTAATTATGACCTTAATAAATGTAAGGCTTTGGCAGGGGGTCCTTACCCTATATGAAGTAAAGCTTTGATCTTAAAAGATTTCCCTTATTTTTTTCATTTGGACTAGAAGTTTTCACTAAAGTTTTGGTTTTGATCCACCTTATGAATATTCCATTTGAACTATAGAATTTTGTTGCAATCAAATCTATTACCTTATATGTTGGACACTTAATGCAATATGATGATGTTAGTGCATAGGAAATGAAGGTAGATTATGGTTGTGTATTAGTTGAAGTTGACCTTAAAGAGAAGCTACCTAGTAAGGTGGAAGTAAAGTTTGATGATGGGTGCCTTTTTCATTATATTAAGTATGATAATGTCCACCAATTTTTGTAGTAAGTGCCTTTCTATTAGTCATTCTATTTCTATTTTTGATAAATAAAACCTAATTTCTATGTAGAGGAGGTTAATAATCATGTCTCTAATTAGATTCCGTTTGAGCCCTTGAAAATTAGACCTATTCTTAATACCTAAGGATAACAGGTAAGCTCTCATAAAGTTAAAATTATTCTTTTCGATTTGAATGCTACTCTCCCCCCCACCAGGTCTACCATCTATTGACAGGGGTTTGGAATTAATAATTTCAATAGTGTTGTTTTATCCCCCTTGGAATAGGTCTTAATTCAAAGATTGAGACACATGGGTTGACCCTTCTGAACCTGGTACAAAATAGAATGAATACCACAATTATCAGCCAATCACTCATACATTGAGCTATAGCAAACAAGGAGTTGTGAATGTGAATTAGAAAAGAGTGGAAGTATTGAAGAGCAACCCTTGACCCTCCTCTTCCAAACTATTATGAATATTCTTATATGGAATATAAGGGGCCTAGGCTCGCCTCTTAAACAAAATTTCTCTTCAAAACTTTGTAGAGAAAAAAAAAAGAGTTATAATGTGGGAATCTCAGAGTTAAAGTTGGATGACTCCAAGCTTCTGAATATACTGGATGTTTTCTTCTATGGCTAGAAAGTACGTCATAAATTCCTAAATCATCATAATGGTTGCATTTTGTTGCTTTGGAATCCTTAGTTAATTCATTTTTAACTTCATGAGGTTTCACCAGAAACCATCTTAGCTTTGGTTGCTAATATTGCTATTAATTGTATCTTCTTCTTGATAGTTGTATATAGACTTTATTATAACAATGATAGGAAAATCTTATAGGGTACATTATGCTCCTTAGCTCTCTTTACTAATATTTCCTGGATAGCTTGTAGGTATTTAATTACCTCTTAATTGTGTTGATAGTGAAGGATATAGGTAGGTCACTAGCTATGAAATCGGTGACATTTAGGAGTGTTGTTAGTTTCCTAGCTTTTGGAAATAACATTTGATTGATTTTTCTTTTCCATTATGGCCAAAAATGTGAAATGAAAATTAGATAGAGCTCTTATGAATTATATAGGGTTTCCATCAAATTTTACTTTATGAGCTACATTCTTATCCCCTAGCTCTTTCTCTAATAATTCTCCTTACCTAGTTATGTGGGGGAATCTCTTTGTCCACCCAAACCATTTCACTTCTTCAACATGTGGTGTGATCATTCCAGATTTATGGATTTTGTGTGTTCTACTTGGTGGCACTAGACAATATAATTATGCCAAAATAATCTTCCCTAAAACTTCCTTTAAATAAGTTAAACCAACAACACTTCTCTCATGTTGTTGCTCTTGTAGAGGATGTTGTGGGCCTTCTTAAAGCTGCTCAAAATATTTTTCTCTTTGGATCTTTGGACAGAAGTGAGGTTTATATTAAAAAGTTATCGGACACACCTTTACTTCTTAGTAAGCATACTATGAGTTTTGTTACTCAAAAATATAAAAAACAATTTATTTTCCAAGTAGATTTGAATACCCATTTTCTTTTACAAGATGATAAATGCTATACAGGCTAAATTGAAGAAGGTTTCTCCCTCCTTTCTCCTTTGTTATGCATCACCCATTACTTCATTATGGCTCTTTTCCTTTGGTTTTGGGTATTATTGTTATGGACTTGTTATTTTATTATTTAGTTATTATTATTTTTTTAGGTTGTATTTTTTAAGGGGAATGGAGTCATATTAGAAGATAAAAACTTTAGTGGCTCTTTAATCTTAATCTTTTTGTAATTTTTATAGGAAAAAGGTAACCTATATGCTCCTACTAATATGTAAAAAATTATGCAATAGCTTGTTTACTGTTTGCATGATATGCTTAAGTGAACTTTATGCCTCCTTATAATTTTGTGAATATATGCATGCACATGGTATTGTTATGATTTCTAAGTATGTGGCCATGTGAGTTTATATAAAATCAAGTTAAATTTATGTATTTCGATGCATGTATGATGGCATGCTAGAATAGGGTTATTTGTGGTAAAATATGTATGCATCTATTCTAGGGGTTGGCTTTGTGAAGGGTTATTTTTTCCTAAGAAATACATCATTTTTTAGTTTTGAGCTTATCATTAAATTCTTCACATGTTTTACATAAAGTTTGATGTATAATTTGTTATGATTTAAGCACATTGAGGTATAGTTATAAGTGACTAAATTTTTACACTCTCTAGGGATATTTTAGTCTACTTTACAAGTAACCTACGAGCATTATTCCAAGTTGGAGAATATTGTGTTGCATTAGTGTGTTAGGATGAGCGAAATGTTATTATGTCTCCAGGTTGGAGGGTACCATGAAACCTCATATGTTCATGTGATTGGTGAATTATTATGTATTTGAATTATCTCTTGTATCTCCTTGAGTAATAAAAATAAAATTAACTTATGATGTGGCTTTGGAATGTTTGAGCTTGTATTGATTTTTTGGTTCAATAGATTCCTTTATGCACTACCCTTGGTTTTGGTTAATTAGTAGATGCATGTGTACACTATGCCTTTAGTTATGGGTTATGTTATAGTTGTTTTAGATGTGGCTATAATGGAATCTCATAATTTTTGTAAATTGATTAAATAGGATGGTGTGATGAGCATATGATCTTTGTGATGTTTATATTATGGTATGATTTATCATAATTAGTTATCGCATGTATTCATCATTGAGATTTGTTCCTTGATCCCATTATGATACCTTCATTGTACTCCATGTGACCTTCATATGATCACCATTTAGTAATGACTGTATTAAGTATCATTATAATAATGGATTTCATTTTATGGCCCCTTTTTTATTTAATGGGTAGTTGTAAATTTGTAGGATTACTTTGAGGGCACTAGTTAATGGGTAGGGTTGGGATTAAGAGTTAGGACTATATGGTATTTTCTCTGCTATATTTGTTTTCTCTTATAAGTTGGAACTCTTTTGATAAATACCTTTCTATATATTGAAACGATTAGAATTTGTAATGTAATATCTATTATGTTGCTTATGAGTGTTATTGATTTAAGCTAAGTGACGTTTTAACCTTAACAATTTATATACGAATGGTAAAGATAATCAAACTTATAAGAGGTGGGGAGATAACACCCTATGTTTTTAATGATTTAGCTTTAGCAATTAACAATTAAAAATAGATTAAAAAATTTATTAGCAAAGTTTAGAGTGTTACAAATAGATAATCTTACCTCTTAAAGCGTAACATAGCCCCCTAGTTGCCTTTAACTAGTCTTGCATGTCATCCTAAGTTGTCTATATAGAAATGTTAAAACACCAACTCCCATAGCCATTTCACATAGTCAATCAATATTTACTGCTAATCTTAAGACTGATAAAGGAACAAGATTATTAGACTTGTTTATGAAAAGCTTGAAAGACAAAATGTACTACAAATTTAGTTAGGCTTATAACTTATCATCATCAACTTACTCTATCGAAAACTTAAAAAATTTTATCATCTAAAATAACAAACAAACCCTTTTAATAAGCCCCACTAACCATTACCTCAAATTCATGAAATAGATAATTAAATTTAGAGAACACAACACTATCAGTAGGTTACACCTCTGTTGTACACTCAACAACATTATAATTAAGACTTAATATATAAATGAAGTTGTGTAGGGTAATTATCACCTCACTAAAAGGAAAGTATATGTTATTTGTCTATAAGTGTCATCAACAACAAAATTGTATGTAGGTAGGAATCTACAAAAGTAGGAATTCTATAGGTAACTCAACTTGAAACACTCGATTTAATGGAAGGAAGACCCAATATTGGCATTGTTACAAAGTAGTTTTCCAAGGCACTTCATCCTTAACTTATTCATCATCACAAATATTGGTTCATATGAAAAAAAGAATATCAGATTTATCAGTTACAAGAAAAAAAAAATTGTTTTATACACATAATAATTTAATTTAGCTTATTGTTATTATATATAGTGTAAACCTCATGTGCCTTTAATCCCATTATGAGGTCAGGAATTTATGGATCACCACTTATAAGTTTATTCAATTGTTAATTGTTAATAGATGATGAAAAAAATATTGTTACCTAGTTAGAGGTACTTATGCCATAATCAAATCTCATGTAAAAAAAAACATGATCTTCCTCTTATCATACATGATCTTTATTTGAAGTACAAATAATTTTCCGCATGTTGTTGATGTAGCTGCTCAAGCACTAGTAGTGATTGTATGCTTTCCCACCCATGTTTTAGAAAGAGTAACATGCCTGAAATGATTACCCTTATTAGCCATATGAAAATTATAATAAAAACATCATTAATACATATTATGTTATACTAAATTAAAATATAATATAATCTTATACTTTACTTTACTAAAAATAAGAATATTATGTTTAGGCCTTAACTTAAAAGCGTATGGTGTAAGGGTTTAGGGTTACCATTTATATTTAGGGTTTGGGAAAGGGTTTTTTGTTAAGGGTTTATGGTTACAAATTAAGGGTGGGATTAAGGGTTTATGGCTTATAGTAAAGGGTTCAGGTTTTAAGTTAATGGTTAAAGGTTAAGGATTTATGGTTTGATGTTAAGGGTTTATGGTATAGAGTTTGGGGTTTTATAGTTTAGGTTTTTTGTTTTATAAGGTTAAGTGTATATGTTTTAAGGCTTACGGGTTAGAGTTTTGTGTTTATGGTGTATAAGGTTAAGGGTTTATGTTGTAGTGCTAATCGTTAAGGATTTAAGGTTAATAGTTTTTGTTTTGGAAGGATTTTAGTTAAGGCTTTAGGGTTTAGGGTATCAGAGATTGAGGGTTTGGTAAGTGAACTAGAATTTCATCTATTGAAGGTAGGAGGAATGAAGTATACATGCATATGAATGGGGGGTTATGAGTAAATCACCCTACTAAGGAGGAGTGTGATGAGTATCTTGCCTATTTGTAGAACTTTATGGCAAGTAATTCATCCCTTGGAAGGAGATCTATCATCAGGCAAGTCACTTGTTGGTAGGGGTGACTTATAGGTAAGACACTTACCAATTAGATTTGTTTATTTTCCTCAACCTCCACTATTACAATTTAATGCTCTAATTTCAACAAAAAAAAAATATTACAAAACAACTAACCTAAGTTTAATGTATGCATGTATAAACACTAATTTTGAGCAAATAACGTATAATATTTGAAAAATAATACATATAATGTAAATCAAAAATAAGGAATTTTAACCAAAAAATAACAATTGATAAGTATATATATATTAGTATGGCTGTGTCCATGTTTGAATTTAATTGAAATTTTGATTATTACCTTTCATAGATAAACTTATTGAGTTGGAGTGGGAGATAGAGGGGAGATGATGGAGAGTTTAATGTTAGGGTGGAAAATGAAAAGGGTAAAATGAGAAAGGGAGGAATTTTTTTAGGTCTAAAAGTGTAAAATTAAAGAATAAGGGCATGAGGGGAGGAGAGGTTTTGAGAAAATAATCTTCAAAAGTAAAATAAATTATTAACAATAATCAAATTATATTCATTTACATGGAAACCTCATAATCTAGCTTAAAAAGAAAATGTTAAAATTAGGCTTTGTTTTAAAGTATAATTAATTTTGAAAAATAGTTTAATAACTAAGGGTAAAGTGTAAAAGTATATAATTGTTTAAATATTCAATAAAAGACTATTAGGTATCTGATACGAATCCATATGATGTTTCTCTAGATCTTTGAACCAAAAAACATGATTAAAAATTGGTTCGATCAATAAAAGTTTATCAAGAATTGGTTTGATTCATATATAGTTTAATTTTTATCTCTTTCATATTTTTAGAACTAATGTGTACCATTAGTTATACTAATTAAAACTATTGATCTAACCACATAACTAGTAAACTAATAATGATACTAAATCAATTTTTAAAACTATGATGCGACGTACTTGTAAAGTGATAATATGTATTATATAATATAGATACTTAGTTTTTCAAAATAATATTGAAAACAAATGAACTAAAATAATAATGGACTAATAATATAAAAAATACTAGCTTATCAAATAGACCTTACCTCCTATTCAAATCAAATGCGTATTCTTTTATATTTTTGTAAGAATATTAAGAAAATAGTTCATTACCAAGTATATTCCTATTATTTGTGATTCTATAGATCTCATTAAATAATATTTGTGATGATGGCACATATTACAAAATGAAACTGTTTTTTACTTAACTCCTATTTATTTTTTTTCCTTTGGAACTCTAAAATGAAACTTATTATGGGTAAACAAAATTCTACATAAGTTACACTTATGTGAGTTGGATGTAGTGTAAGGTGTGTTTTTAGAAGATGATTATAAATAATGATGATGATTAATATGATGATAATGATCAATGTTGCCTTTCTATTATATATGGTCTTAGGTGGTAGAAACATTTATATCTCCTATATGATTTAGAATGCAAAAATAAGTTATTTTATAACATGGTGATAATTATGAAAAGTGTAAAATGAACGCATACCCTGCATATTATTAGTTTAGTGCTTTGAAAATAAAGCTACCATAATGAATTGTTCATTTATTCAAGTTTTAACACAAGTCTTCAAAGGATGTTTGAAGGTCAGTGTGAATGTAGAAGAATTAGGATCAACGATTGCTCAAATGAGAAGAAGGAATGAAAATATTCAAGTAAGAATTGATAAAGAACTCAACTTTGAATGTCTCCTATCTAATATTACTTTAAATATTCTTAGGTAGAGCTATTTAATCACAAAGAAAGATATTGTATTATATTTTGAAAATATTATATTGTATCTAGTTTTGTTAATAAAATTTTAACCAAGTATTCCAAAACTATAGATATTTGGTTTTTCAATGTATTGTACTATATTATGAGTATATTGTATTGTTTTTTAAAATATTATACTATATTTAGCTATATAAGTATATTGTATTATATTAATATGTATTAAAGAATATTATACTATTTTTTAAGTGTATTATAATATATTATATAGTTTATTATATTGTATTGTAACATTTTCCTTAAATATATACCAATTATGAATATTATTATAATAATATATTTTAGATATAATAAATAGTTTAATTTAATTGAAAAATGTAGAGTGGATATCTAATCTAAGGGTTGTAGATATTTTTTTTGCTCACCTCTATTTATAAATATCATACATAAATATTTTTCACAAAATATTAGATAGAGGTGCAAAATATTCCAGTTATCAAACATACTCTAAGCACCTTTCTTTGTTAAATCATCATCCTGACAAGTGACTTGGTAAATGTATTCAACCAAAAGTTTTTTATTATCTCATCACAATCGTGTTCCATTACCAAATCTCCATCTACTTTTTAAGTTTCTTGAATCAATTATTTATTTAAATAAGACATGTAATTTTTTTTTTGTGTTCATAAAACAATCAGTTTTGCCATGATAAATTCTAGTTGCTTTTTAAAGAATAAATATAGATTGATGTATTAGTGAATTCCATTCATATAATAATATGCTAGATTTAATTTTTACATTCTCTCAACCTTAATTACTAATGATTATTTTAATCCTCTAGATAAAAATTTCTTTTTGGTAATACTTTTCTTATATTTTGTGCTTTAAATTATAAATTATGTAGCCTCATTTATTTCCATAGCTTCTTTTTATATGTAGTTGCTAATTTATAAATTTTGTTGGTCTATATCTAATAATTTTTATATTGCCTAATGTTGCAAAATTCATACATTTAGATTCCATTTTTTCTTTTAAAACGAGTTAATTAAATGATAGGGTATTCCAGAATCATTCTCCCATCATTCAAAGCTGTTAGAATTGAAATTACATCTAAGATTACTTTGAAGGATCAATATTAGATCTACGATCATGAGATCATACAAAAACCATAAAAATATGAAATTTGAATACTAATATGCTATAAAGAATCATATTTTAAGTTAAAAGAATATAAAAATTACACTCTTATGCTCTCATATAGTCAATGATTGAGTTTTATAAACTTACAAGTAACATAAGTTAAAAGAATATAAAAGTTACACTATTATGCTCTCATATAGTCAATGATTGAGTTGTATCAACTTACAAGTAACATAAATTATTTAAGTCATTTTACATATTAGGAACTATATTAAGTCCACAACTTTAAAAATAAATTGTTAAATGAAATGTAAAAATTATAGTGAGAATAGGAGTAGAGGGGATATACAGCTCATTGTATTCAAAAATTATAGAGAGGGTAGGGGTAGAGGAGATATTAGCCTTAAAAAACACAAAAATGAAGAAAGCAGAAGATAAAACAAAAAGAGGTAATAATTATAGGATAATATTTTGTATCATTTAAAATAATAAGACCCAAAAAAATTATATGTTAGCTTTTAAGATTTTGATGAATCAAGAAAAACAAAATTTGGCAATATGCAAACACATTAAATTATAATATAAATCATATGTACACCATAAATGTTTACATTATTTAGCTAACATGGCCATAACAAATAAGGAAAAAAATTGAATATGATAGAATTTAATAATTAACAATATTTTAAAACTTCATATATTTATTTTACTATTTTGATAAAGATTATAGTCTTTGTCAACATTTTACTTTAACAATCAACTTCATTATCTTAGTGGTATCTCAACCATAGTTTCTTTGCTTTTGTTTATTTTTAAGACATGTTGTCAAATAATATAGGGTCGAGAATAATAGGATTGAGAAAAAAACATATGTTAATAAAGTGGGAAAAATAGATTTGGAGATAAATTCATAAAAATTATAGTTATCATATAGAATTATAGGATCTTTTATAGTATTGTAAGATTTTATAGTATAATAGTAAGATTCTACTATAGAGTTGTAAAAATTAAATAATTATTCAATATAATTAAGACTCTACCAAGGATTATGGATTATTTTGTAACTTTTAGATCATGGGATTATAGAATCATAACGTCAAGTCAAGATTTTAAGAACTCTGTCAATAGTATAAATTTTAAAACATGATAATGCTTCGCTTAGGGTGGCAGATCAATGTGTAGATGCCTTCATTTTTTTACTCTCCATATGAGGTAGTACATATTCCTAAATTTATTTTGCATTTCAAAGCTCACAATAAGAATTTAGTTCATGTTATTAATCCAAAAGCATGATAATCCCTAATACAAGGATGTCAAAAGTGGAACACGGATGCATGGGTTTGCACAATGGGAATAAGAGTGGGGACAAGATGAGTATTTTAGGACTAAGACAACAAATTCATGTACTTTTTCTCAATACCTATAGAAGTTTAAAAAAGTCAATGAAGTTGGGGTGAAGGCAATTTAGATAGCGTGTACTTTAACCCTCTAAAAGATTAGTTGCAACATGTGGTGATCATAACAAAGTAAGATTCTTAAAATGTAGTAAGCTAGTACTATAAATCAAACAATAAATTGTGGAAGCTCACACCCTAGTTAAAATTTTACTAGCAGCGTGAATATTCAATACCATAGTCATATTTATTGACTCTATAAGGGGCAAAACTTCTAATCGGCACTACAAAGAAAATATCATTAAGAAGTAAATGAGGATGTATAGTCCTATTACAAAAGATCCAAGATTTCTTTTCATGCCAAATAAAACCTATGAAAGTGACAAAAAGAGCTCGAATCATGTCCTTTTTCTTCTTACATTGCTTTGTAGTCTTGGCCAAGATCCTTATTTTTGTCTCCCAAGAGTGAATATTATCTCTTCTATTAAAGGATCTTAGAATTTTATTCCATATCTCCTTGCTATATGGGCAGTCAAACAGAAAGTGTTGAATGTTATCCTCTTGACCTATAATGCAAAGGCTACACTCTATATCCTCTAGAATGTTTAACTATTTCAATCTAACTTTGGTCATCAATCTATTTTGGATGGCTAACCTCGTAATAAACTAATGTTTAGATGTATCAAATTGATAAGTGTGACTTTTACATCTTATTCCTAAGGTTATAAGAGTTTTTTAATTTCTTTAATTTCAGTCAGAATTCTCCCTTTTTGTTCTTGTTACTGCCTTGTGTTGTGAAAATTTGCAGGGTCTCAAGCAAAAAAAATAATCATGAAGGATGAAGAACAATAATAACCTTAAGAAAGGAGAAAAAAAGGAGCAAAGAAGGAGAAAAAAAGGAGAAAGAAGGGGAGAAAAAGTTAAAAAGTGGAAAAAGAAAGAATGCATATTTAAAGTATATGGGCCTGAAAGAAGTGAAATTTAGACCAAGAAAAGGTCTGAATTTGGAGAAGCTTTCAACATCAATGTTTTATATATTTAATAGCTTTCCAACGCATCCAAAATCAGCTTAATCGGAGTTAAGATGAAAACGTTATGGTCAAAATACGAATCATGGTCAAAGCTGACACGGGAAGCCCATCGTTACGGAAACCCTAGCGATCCACGAGGCGGTAGTGTAAAAAACTCTTATTCTAATATCTCGAGGCAGCCTCCACTCCCTCTCTTTTCTCTCTTCTCTATCCTCTTCCCAATTCATCAAGATCTCTCTTGTAAATTAGAGACGGAGATTCAAGAAGTTAATTTTTGCAAGAATTTGTGAACATCAAGGGTATTATCTAATGATATTTTCTTTATCTATGGAATCTCTTATTGTTTTTAATATTCTTGCTATGAATTTGATGGGCTAGATCTTGTGCTAAGGTGAAGGGGAATTTTCCCCGATCCTAATGTGTTGAATTATTGCATCCTTTTTTATTCAATTCATAATGTATGTGTTGTGTTATTGATTGATTGTCGAATTTTTGAACCACGGCCGGGTTCTGATTTTCGGTGTGGGAAATACCGGTGAGATCGAGAGATAATCCAGTATTAGACCCAATAGCACAACGGGAGATTAAATTGTAGGTCGAGAGACGATCGATTTGACCTCTTCAACAATAAAGGAGGAAACTTTATAGACTTTAATGCATTACATTCTATTAGACTCTAAGCTAGAGATAGTTAGGGCCATAGATATGTAATAGGGTGGTTGTGGCTTGAGAAAGCACAACACTTTCTATCCTTGTTGGCATGATTGATTATGATTGTTGAATTATTTTGTGATGTGATCTTCAATTACATGTGAGGATCGGGGGCGATGAACCGGAACCTTAGCTCTTCTATTTATTTGAGTGACTTGAGTGCTATTTTCTTTCTTTTTAGCTTATTTAGTTATTTTAGCTTACAATTTATTATTTCATATCATCTCGTAGTTTAGACATAGTTAGGTTCTATCATTGTCCTAGTGGTCATTCACCAATCCTTGTGGGATCGACCTTGACTACTACTCTGACCCCGTGCACTTGCGGGTAGGAACGTGTCAAGTTTTTGGCGCCGTTGCCGGGGATTGGCAGCGAGTGACATTAGGACTCAAAGAATTTATTGTGATCTAGACATTTATTTATTTTTTTATCTTTTTACATTCTTTTTGTTGTGGTTGACTAATCTTGGGTGTAAGAGTTCTTGATTTAGTGCAGGTGCATT
This sequence comes from Tamarix chinensis, assembly GCA_030549775.1. NCBI lineage: Eukaryota > Viridiplantae > Streptophyta > Magnoliopsida > Caryophyllales > Tamaricaceae > Tamarix > Tamarix chinensis. The sequence continues at coordinate 16,406,406 of CM060172.1, read as the reverse complement.
AGTGCATGACCCGCGCTAGTGGAGGTGATCTAGTGCCACTTGATCTCGAGATTGAGAAGACCATCTCACATTTACGCAGGTCACACACCACAAATATTGAAATGGAAACCAATACTCCACCCCATGATGGACAAATCCCACCACAAGAGCACATCTTACTCAAGAACAAGCTCCTATCCATCAGAGCAAGCTCCCATTCCTAGGTCACTTCGGGACTATGCTACACCAAGCCTTGATGGCTCAACCTCAAGCATACGAAGACCAACCGTACAAGCTAATAATTTTGAGATCAAGCCTGCCATTATCCAGATGCTACAAACATCAGTTCAATTTGGAAGTAACCTTATTGAAGATCCCCACTCCCATATTGCTAACTTTGTAGAAATCTGTGACACTTTTAAGCTAAATGGTGTTTCTAATGATGCAATTAGGCTTAGATTGTTCCTTTTTCGTTACGTGATAAGGCTAAGAGTTGGTTATACTCATTAGCCCCAGGGTCTATTACTACTTGGGACGATTTGATGAAGTCTTTCCTTTCTAGATATTTTCCACCATCAAAAACTGCAAAATTACGAAATGAAATCACTCTTTATGCAAAATGACCTTGAATCGCTTTATGATGCATGGGAAAGGTTTAAGGATTTGCTTAGGAAGTGTCCACATCATGGCCTGCCTATGTGGCTTCAAATGCAAACTTTTTATAATGGTATCTCTGCTACTAACCGTTCTATGATAGATGCAGCTGCAGGAGGTACCATTATGAACAAGACTCCAGAGCAGGTTTATGAGTTCATTGAGGAGCTAGCTTCGAATTCCCATCAATGGCACTCCGAACGTGCCCCGATACAAAGGACTCCAGGAATTCACTCTTTAGATTCCATCACGGCATTAGAGGCTAAGATTGATTTGCTTGCTAAAAAATTTGACAAAATTGGTAGTACTTCTTGTATGCATGTACAAGCTAATGCACCTATGTGTGAGTTATGTGCCGGATAACACTTAAGCACAGAATGTCAAGTTGGGAATCCCTTCCAACAATCTTATGATCAAGTGAACTACATGGGAAATAGTTATGGGAGACCGAACAATCCCTACTCCAATGTGTACAATCCTGGATGGAAAAACCATCCAAACTTTAGTTGGAGAAATGAAGTTCCTACAAAGCCTCCGGGATTCACACAACAACAACCAACACCTCCAGCTCCTTTACCGCCCCAACAACCTCAATCTTCTTCCCTTGAAGAGATGATGTCCAAGTTCATCACTCGCACCGAGAGCACCCTTCAAAAACATGATGCTCAAATTCAAGCTCATCTTCAGAAACAAGAAGCCCGCCTCCAAAATCAGGATGCATCCATCAAGAACCTAGAGGCACAGATTGGACAACTTGCTAATGCCATTTCAGCGAGAGCACCTAACACTTTGCCTAGTAATACAATCATCAACCCCAAAGAGCAAATTAATGCAATAGTCTTGAGGATGGGAAACCACTACTTGAACCATACCCTCAAGAACCCAAGGAAGATAAAGAAAAAGCTCCTAAAGAGAAAGTGCCTGAATCACAACCTGAGACAATCCACACTTCACCTCAAGAGGTAAATGCATATGTTCCTCCTCCTCCGTTTCCAGGTAGGATTGTACAACGCAAGTTAGATGCTCAATTTGTAAAATTTCTTGATATACTTAAGAAAGTGCACATTAACTTGCCGTTGCTTGACATTGTGAGACAGATGCCCAGTTATGGGAAGTTTCTAAAGGACATAATCACTCACAAGAGGAAACTGGATGATTTTGAAACAGTAAGTTTGAATGAGGAATGCTCTACAATCTTGCAGAACAAACTTCCTCCTAAGCTTAAGGATCCAGGAAGTTTCACTATCCCATGTGTAATTGGGGATTTAAAATTCGAGAAGGTATTATGTGATCTTGGTGCTAGCATTAATTTGATGCCCTTCTCTGTTTTCAAGCGTCTAGGTCTAGGGGAACCAAAACCCACCAATATGTCCCTTCAGTTGGCTGATCGATCTATCAAATATCCGAGGGGAATTATTGAAGATGTTTTAGTTAAAGTGGACAAATTTATCTTCCCTGTTGACTTTGTTGTGCTAGATATGGAGGAAGACCACAAAGTTCCCCTAATTCTTGGTAGGCCTTTCTTAGCAACAGGACGTACTCTTATAGATGTCCAAGAGGGTAAGCTCATTCTTCGTTTCCAAGGCGAAGAAGTCACTTTTAATGTATTTAAGAGCATGAAATACCCCTTAGATGATAACACTTGCTATTGTATTGATATCTTAGATAATGTAATTGATGATTGTTTTCAAGCAAGTGTTGTGCAGGATCCCTTGGAAAGGTGTTTGGTTCAACAAAGAGAGTGGGAGAATGAAGAGAAAGAAGAAGAGGTTGTCCGTACTTGAATGCACATCCACCATATGGTCGTCACACTATGGTCCCCTTACAAGGGCTAGAGAGGGACCAGATTCCAAAATTGAAGTCATCTATTGAGGAACCTCCCACACTAGATCTTAAGCCACTACCTCAGCATTTGAAATATGCATTTCTTGGTCATAATGATACACTTCCCATCATTATTTCTTCATCTTTGACTAATTTGCAGGAAGAAAAATTGATGAGAGTGCTTAAGGAACGACAGAAGGCTTTCGGATGGACCATTGCTGATATTAGAGGGATTAGCCCTTCCATGTGCATGCACAAAATTCTCATGGAAGACAACCACAAGAAAGTGATCCAACCTCAAAGGCGATTGAACCCAACAATGCAAGAGGTGGTGAAGAAGGAGGTAATTAAGCTATTAGATGCAGGTATGATCTATCCAATCTCTGATAGCTCTTGGGTTAGTCCTATCCAAGTGGTTCCCAAGAAAGGGGGAATCACGGTAGTCAAGAATGATAATAACGAATTGGTGCCTACTAGAACTGTTACAGGTTGGCGTGTCTGCATTGATTTTAGAAAGTTGAATGATGCCACTAGAAAAGACCACTTCCCCTTCCCTTCATTGACCAAATGCTTGAACACTTGGCGGGGGCATGACTATTATTGCTTTCTTGATGGGTATTCTGGTTATATGCAAATACCTATTTCCCCTGAGGACCAAGAGAAGACAACCTTTACTTGTCCTTATGGCACCTTCGCATATAGACGGATGCCATTTGGTCTTTGTAATGTCCCCGCCACTTTTCAAAGATGTATGATGGCTTTATTTCATGATATGATTGAAAAATTTATGGAAATTTTTATGGATGATTTTTCGGTTTTTGGGTCGTCATTTGATGCATGCTTAAATAATCTTGAACTTGTTCTTAAGCGTTGTGAGGATACAAATTTGGTTTTAAATTGGGAAAAGTGTCATTTAATGGTCCAGGGAGGAATAGTTTTAGGGCATAAGATTTCATGCAAAGGGATAGAGGTAGACAAAGCTAAAATTGAAGTCATTGAGAAATTGCCACCCCCCACATGTGTTAAAGATATACGTAGTTTCCTTGGTCATGCAGATTTCTATAGACGCTTCATTAAAGATTTTTCAAAAATTTCAAAGCCTCTTTGTGATCTGTTGGCTAAAGATGTGCCCTTTCACTTTTTGATGCATGTCTGGCTGCCTTTAACACTTTAAAGGCAAAACTGGTAGATGCTCCGATTATTGTTACTCCTGACTGGAATTTACCTTTCGAGATTATGTGTGATGCTAGTGATGTTGCTATAGGAGCAGTCTTGGGGCAGCGTAAGGAAAAAAAATTTCATACTATCTATTATGCTAGCAAGACTTTGAATTCTGCACAAATGAATTATGCAACAACTGAAAAAGAATTGCTAGCTGTGGTTTTCTCCTTTGACAAGTTCCGTTCTTATCTATTGCTTAACAAGGTCATTGTCTATACTGACCATGCGGCCTTGAAGTATCTTTTTAGTAAGCAGGATGCAAAGCCCAGAATCATTCGGTGGATTTTATTGTTGCAAGAGTTCGACTTGGAAATCAGGGATAGGAAGGGAAGTGAGAATCAAGTAGCTGATCATCTTTCTCGTTTACCCTCTACCTACGTGATTAATCAGGAAGCTACACCTATTCAAGATGCATTTCCCGATGAAACACTCTACGCTATTACAAATCATCCTTGGTATGCTGATATTGCAAACTATCTTGTAAGTGGAATCTTACCCAATGATCTTTCCTTTCATCAAAGGAAGAAGTTCTTACATGATCTGAGGTATTACTTTTGGGATGATCCTTACCTCTATAGGATTTGTGCTGATCATGTCATTAGAAGATGCATCCCTGAGCATGAAATGCATTCTATACTATCTCATTGTCATAGTAAAGAGTGTGGTGGCCATTTTGGCCCCACCAAAACTGCTGCAAAAGTCTTGCAATGTGGATTCTATTGGCCTACCTTATTTCATGATGCATACTCCTTTGCTAAGACTTGTGATAGGTGTCAAAGAATGGGAAATATTTCTAGAAAACAAGAGATGCCCCTCACAAACATTCTTGTAGTGGAGTAATTTGATGTTTGAGGAATCGATTTTATGGGACCATTTCCTAAGTCTATGGTGAATGAATATATTCTTGTGGCAGTTGATTATGTATCTAGTGGGTAGAGGCTATAGCCACTCCCACAAATGATGCAAAAGTCGTCACTAAATTTTTGAAAAAGAATATCTTTTCAAGGTTTGGGACACCTAAGACTATCATTAGTGATGGGGGTTCTCATTTTTGCAATAGAGCATTTAATGCTCTTTTGAGTAAGTATGGAGTTAACCATAAGGTTTCTACCCCATACCATCCTCAAACTAGCGGCCAAGTGGAGGTGTCAAACCGTGAGCTTAAGAGAATTCTTGAGAAAACAGTTAGCTCTTCTAGAACGGATTGGTCCTTGAAACTTGACGATGCTCTATGGGCTTACCGAACAGCTTTTAAAACTCCTATTGGAATGTCCCCTTATAATCTAGTTTTTGGAAAATCTTGTCATCTCCCTGTAGAACTTGAGCATAAATCATTTAGGGCTACCCGTCTCCTTAACTTTGATATGCAAGCTGCAGGTGAGAAGAGGCTCCTTCAATTGAATGAACTCGATGAATTCCGGCTTAAGGCATATGAGAGTGCTAGGCTATACAAAGAGCGCATGAAAAGGATTCATGATCAACGCATCACCAAACGAGCATTTGAAGTGGGGCAACAAGTGCTTCTATTTAATTCTCGTTTGCGATTGTTCCTTGGAAAGCTTAGATCCCGATGGTCAGGACCATTCACAATCAGACAAGTATTTCCATCCGGAGCAGTCGAAATCTCTAGCTCGATAAAGAGCCATTCAAAGTGAATGGGCAAAGGTTGAAGGTGTATGAAGGTGGTGAGGTTGCAGCCCTCAAAACCACCATTCTTCTGGATGATCCTAAGTGAAGTGAGAAAGTCAAGCTAATGACTATAAACAAGCGCTTCTTGGGAGGCAACCCAATATTTTTTTTATTCTATTTAATTTTTTTTATTTTTCTTATTTTGGTTTTCTTGGTTTGTTTGCTCTTTGTTTCCTTATGGATTTTTTTTCCTCTTTTATGTTGTGCTTCTTATTTCACATTGAGGACAATGTGATACATAAGCATGGGGGAGAAGATGGCCTATCCTTGTCATTTGGTTAGTATTCTATTCTTCCCTATTTTATTTTGATGAGTGTTGCTATCTTTTTTCCTTGGTCATTTCTTTCAGATTTTTATCTAAAAAAAAAATCAAAACAGAAAGAAAAGAAAAGGAAATGACCCTTCATTTATGATATTAAAGAGTGTGTTTTGTCTTGCAATGGCATGAGTGTTTAGTTTGGTGTGATAAGACCCTTTAAATCATCTTTTGAAAATGGATTTCTATGTGCTTAAATGTTTTGGTTGCATTGTTATGAGAAAAGTATAATTGTGTTTGAGAACTTTAGGGTTATATATGCCTTAACATTCTTGTGGTATTGTAGTTTGACTTATGCTGATTTACTCTTTACCAAAAGGTGTTAGATTTAGAGAATTTTGGACCTAGTGAGACTTTGAGCCTTTAGACTGATACATCACTACAGTCTCTTATTTTTTCTTTTGTATGTGTCTCCCACCATGACTTGGGAAACTAGAACTTGTAATGGTTTTCTTCAAAGCCACATATGACTTAGACGTGCATTAAAATGATAGAGGCACTTGTTTTTTTGTCATAACCTACATTAGCCAAATAGCCTGACCTTCACATTTTATCCTTTGCTAACCCCGTTGTGCTTATGGCCATTTTCTTGATCTAAACACACATTTAACCCAATTTCCTTTATCCCTCCCTAAGTCTAGAATCAATGGTTGTTGTGCAATTTCAAAAAAAAAAAGAAGAGAAAGTTGGGAGTATGATGTAATCTAAGCATGAGGGAGGTGTGAAAGAGTAAATGGTTGTGTATGATGAAGAGCAAATCGATATATCTCTCTCAAAAAAAAAAGGAGAAGAAGAAGAAGAATCAATAAGAAGTTTTGGGTGCTTGTGTTTCGTGATGAAAAGTTGGGATGGTAAAATATATGTTATTAAAAAAAAAATATCTCATTGGTACTAGACTTTTAAATCTACTTCCAAAAAAAAAAATTCCGTCCTAACCTTTTAACCTATGGCCCCATTACAACCCTAATAAGACCTCTTGATTGTTGTGTGTTCTAGTCTTTCTAGTGGTGGAGAATCGAAAAGCATTCCAAGCATATGGATGATCTTGATCATGAGTGAGAGGACTAGAGCAGAACCTTCAAATAAAATAAAACACATGAGAGGTGTGTCCATAAGACCTAAAGTGAGAATTCTAATTTGAAACTTTGAGGGAAGAGTGAGTTGGTATATGGCTGCCTACTGTCCACAATTGGATGTCCTTTGTTGCATGGCATGTCCCTAGAGCTCGATAGCACGGTTACATTTCTCACATGTGGGGGCAACCTAAATATCTTTTGAAAAAGGATTTTGAACTTTTAATTGTTATATTTTTGGGTCTTATTGCTCCTTACTTGACTCTTGTGCTATTAAAGGGCTAAACACACTTTTCTGAGAAAGGGATCCTACTACTTTTCTTTTACCACATGGTGGGTTTCTTGTATTACTTTACTTGGGGACAAGCAAATGTTTAAGCATGGGGGAGTTGATAAGTGTGACTTTTACATCTTATTCCTAAGGTTTATAAGAGTTTTTACCTTTAATTTCAGTCAGAATTCTCCCTTTTGTTCTTGTTACTGCCTTTGTGTTGTGAAAATTTGCAGGGTCTCAAGCAACAAAAATAATCATGAAGGATGAAGAACAATAATAACCTTAAAGGGAGAAGAAAAGAGAAAAAAAGGAGCAAAGAGGAGCAAAAGTTAAAGTGGAAAAAGAAAGAATGCATATTTAAAGTATATGGGCCTGAAAGAAGTGAAATTTAGACCAAGAAAAGGTCTGAATTTGGAGAAGCTTTCAACATCAATGTTTTATATATTTTTAATAGCTTTCCAACGCATCCAAAATCAGCTTAATCGGAGTTAAGATGAAAACGTTATGGTCAAAATACGAATCATGGTCAAAGCTGACACGGGAAGCCCATCGTTACGGAAACCCTAGCGATCCACGAGGCGGTAGTGTAAAAAACTCTTATTCTAATATCTCGAGGCAGCCTCCACTCCCTCTCTTTTCTCTCTTCTCTATCCTCTTCCCCAATTCATCAAGATCTCTCTTGTAAATTAGAGACGGAGATTCAAGAAGTTAATTTTTGCAAGAATTTGTGAACATCAAGGGTATTATCTAATGATATTTTCTTTATCTATGGAATCTCTTATTGTTTTTAATATTCTTGCTATGAATTTGATGGGCTAGATCTTGTGCTAAGGTGAAGGGGAATTTTCCCGATCCTAATGTGTTGAATTATTGCATCCTTTTTATTCAATTCATAATGTATGTGTTGTGTTATTGATTGATTGTCGAATTTTTGAACCACGGCCGGGTTCTGATTTTCGGTGTGGGAAATACCGGTGAGATCGAGAGATAATCCAGTATTAGACCCAATAGCACAACGGGAGATTAAATTGTAGGTCGAGAGACGATCGATTTGACCTCTTCAACAATAAAGGAGGAAATTTATAGACTTTAATGCATTACATTCTATTAGACTCTAAGCTAGAGATAGTTAGGGCCATAGATATGTAATAGGGTGGTTGTGGCTTGAGAAAGCACAACACTTTCTATCCTTGTTGGCATGATTGATTATGATTGTTGAATTATTTTGTGATGTGATCTTCAATTACATGTGAGGATCGGGGGCGATGAACCGGAACCTTAGCTCTTCTATTTATTTGAGTGACTTGAGTGCTATTTTCCTTTCTTTTTAGCTTATTTAGTTATTTTAGCTTACAATTTATTATTTCATATCATCTCGTAGTTTAGACATAGTTAGGTTCTATCATTGTCCTAGTGGTCATTCACCAATCCTTGTGGGATCGACCTTGACTACTACTCTGACCCCGTGCACTTGCGGGTAGGAACGTGTCACAAATCCACACCAAGAAATGGGCCACTACCATACCTTTTCACCCTTGTGTCTAATATGGTCATAGATTGTCTCAAAGTTGTAAGTTCTACCCCCTCTTCAAGAGCTTCTACATGCATTGATAATAAGAAAATAATGACCTAGATTTCTCTCCAAGATTGAAAATTTGGTGTAGTTGCCAAGAACAAAGATGGATTGAGTTGAAGGACCATAAGGATTGAGTGCTTAGGTAAATGGAACGAACCCATTTGACCCAAAGGGGGTCTTTTTTGGAGCATAAATTCCATATTAGTTTTCCACTACCACCTAGTTCCAAATTTGAACATCAATCAGTACCATCCCACCTTCCTTCTTTGATAAGAAAGCTTGTTTCCATGCCATCAGAGCTTTCTTTGATGTATTGATCTTACTAGTCTGAATAAATTGTCTACGCATGAACTCAATTTGATGGATCAACTTCTTTGGTAGAATAAATAATTGACACCAATACAGTTGTAAGTTGAAAATTACTTATTTTAGTAATTTGGTTGGACTGGCATAAGAGAGGAAATGAGTGTGTTGGCTTGTTAACTTCTTTGCCATTTTTGTACCTAACCCTATAGCTGGGAAGTGGTTAATCTTGCAATAAATAGAGGGATACCTAAATAGGTGAATGGAAATCTACCTTTAGAGAACTTGGTGTTGTGCAAAATTTGAGACCTTCTAGTAGTAATTATTCAATATTGGCATCACTATTCAATTAATATATGGATCTTTTTTTTGGTGATAAGAAATATGTTTAAGGGATTAACTTATTTGTTTAAGTGTAATACATTGATTACAAGAATGTTAAACCTTAAATATCCAAATGAACCTTCAAGTGAAGTGGTTGAACAAAATAATCTTTAAGTTGTAGTATTTATTAGAGCAATCAAGTTTTAAAGGATAAGAGAATATTGTGTCAAGCTACCAAAACTCACAATCTCAAGGTTTACACTTTTAGTCTTAGGTTATATTATAAGGTTCTATGAGCAACAACTCTTTTGATTTTAATCTCATAGAAAAATAGTTTATTGGATATGAATTATTTTTTGGTTTTTAATTCCATGTTTTTTTAAGAGTGGTTTAGAAGTGTTAGGTTCCAGCTAGAACAAGTCAATTAATTTCGTAATCAATCAACTATTTTATGTATTCAAACTCAAAATTTAAACCTTCATAATCCTTTGTATCAGATAAGCTAGTTCATAAATAGGTTGAATACTTCCTATGAATCATCATTTCTATGAAAAGTGGTAATAGCTCTAGTTGAACACTTTGACTAACATGACTAAATAAGCTATAGGTTGGACTTTTACACAAACCAAGTTTTCCTTCATTTGAACCCTTTGACTAGTTTTCTCAAACCTATTAACCGGCTCTTCAAATCTATTGACTAGTTTGACTAACAAGGCTAAGGGTTGAGATGACTTGTAAACTATTTTTCCTAGGGACTAAACCTATCTACTAGCTTGATCAAATACATTGATTGGTTTTCTAAATGATGAGTTCATATTTTGACACATTTTATACCCTTATAATCTTAGTTTTTGGTAGTTTATTTAACTAATATAGGGGAATAACTATTGTTTGATGCTTAAGAGGTAAAAATTGCATAAATATTATTATTTGAGCTAAAATGATATAATTAAAATAAATTTAGAATAAAATAATATTTATTAATTTTTATTAATTTTATTTTGCAGGTTTTATTTTAAAATTAAAAAAAAAAGAAAAAAAGAAATAAGACCTTTGGACCAACAGATGAAGGCCGAAGGTCCAAAGGCCTAGAGCAAACAAAACGTAGCCAAACGAGAGCGCAAATGGTCAGCCGAAGAAAAGTCAAAGAAGAAAAAGAAAAGAGGGTTTAAATTGCATGCCGGCTAAGGTCACACCAGTTTTTGGTGCCGTTGCCGGGGATTGGTAACTTCACCTTTATTTTGCTAGTATTTTTAGTGTGTTTTTATTTTTAGTGTTTGTGTTTTTTCTTTTAGTTTTGTTTTATATTTTCTTAGGATTTTTGGTGTGTTTTGTTATTAACCTTTTCCTTTGAAGTGTTAGTGTTTTCAGGTGGCTATGAGAGGATCCTTTGGTTATGGACAACTTTGCATGAATCCTAATGCAAGAGTAAATGAGGTAAGTCCGAGTAGTCTAAATGATAAACTTAACAAACTCACTGCTCTTGTTTTGCAGGTAGCTGAAGCTACTAAAGTTATTAATACAAGTGGAGTGTGTCATACGCAAGAAAATCTATATGCCTACCATTCACAAGCTATTAGAGGAGGAGGATGGACATAACCTAATGCTCAGTCTTTAAATGGTTTTCAAGGACATGATCCCTATACAAGCACCTACTATTCAGGAATGAGGCATCAATCCAACTTTGGATGGGAGATGAATGATCATTATTCAGTGTCATATCAAGACCCTTACACATGTGTTTATGAAGCGTCAAAACATTATCAATATCCTCAACAAGAATCTTCTCCAGTTTTAGAGCTCTCAAGTTCAGAAAAAAATGGATAAGCTTTTTGAAGCATTGACAAACAACCTAAATCAACTGATGTAATGTTAGATTAGACAAACTGAAAGGGTGTCAGTTCTAGAGGAGAAAATGGGTTATATGGTAAACATGATGAATCAATTACAAGCACAAGAAGAGCTCTCTAGTACTTCAATTCCAAATTCAAGTGAGAGTTATGAGTATGATGATGCCATATTCGAATGTAAGGATGAGCTAGTTGAGGAGGTTCCCATGGAGAACATTGAAAAGCAATATTCAAGTGGAAGAAGAGCTTGTAAAATTAGAAGAAGAATCTCATCAAAATGAGGATCAAGTGAACAAAGAGAAGTATATGGATGACAATACTATCACTTTCATCTACCATACACCATCTTTGAACACTTATTCCCCAATTTTGTTTGGATATGAGCATAAAACACAAGGTAAGCCTTTGGACCACTTTGATTTTATTTATGCTAACCATACTCCTTGTTTTTCATCTTAGCAGGTTTTATGGATCCAAGAGTGAAGAGAGTAATCAAATCACCTTGGATACATTTAATAAGAAGCCGATGCTCGAAAGGAGAGGTTATGTTAGAAGGATGTGTTTAAAGATTTTAAGATGGGAAAATATGTTCCTTCGATAGAGAGATTACCGTACATGGACATTGGGCAAAACATTCTCTCTTTACACACGAGCTTAAATTCCATGCTAGGTAAGTTACGTTCTTCCTGGATCAAATCTTTCATTAAATCTAACATGTTGTCTTTTTCTTCCTTACAAGATAAAGATGATCATTACAAGGAAGGATTTCATGAAGCAGCTCTAAAGTGGACATATCCACCTTGAATGAGAAAAATCGAGGTTATGTCAGGCTGAAGACATAAAAATAAGCGCTGCTTGGGAGGCAACCCAATGTCATAAGGGAGTTTTCTATCCTATAGTTATTTATTTATTTATTTAGTTTTATCTCCATACTTTAAATTACATGTTTCCTTAGTTGTTTACACATTGAGGACAATATGTGATTTAAGTGTGGGGGTGCGTGTGTTTTATGTATGTGAAAAAAAAATTATATTAAAAAAAAGATTTTAGATTTTTTTTGAATGTTTGGTGTTTTTAGAGTCATAAGAGCCTTAACTAGTTAATGAGGAATATATCTTTGAAATCTAACAAAACGAGGTTCATGAAATTGAGATAATGTAAGTGGAGATTTTGTGTGTGTAAATTTCGATATACGGAACACATATCTATGTGCCTAAATGTGAATGGAGAAAGAACATGTATAATTTTCTAACCACCGACATGGCATGTTGAGATTCGTCACATTCCTTAGTGAGCTTTTGAACCATATATACCTTCTTCTTTTTTCTAAGAAAATTTACACAAAATCATCTACTTTTCTTGGCTTCAAATTTTTTTTGTAAGCCTCATATATGTTTAATTGCTTTGATCAAATTATTTGCCATAGATCATGTAATGGACTATAGAGATTACTAGAACTTACTCTTGTGCTAGTCGAAGCTTATAGTCAAAACATGCTCTGATTGAGAAAATGATAAAGGTAGCTTAGGAATTTTCCATCACATGACCAAATAGCTTAACCTGATTTGTGTATACATGATGTAAACCCTATAGAAACCCTTTTGAGCCTATACATGGAGCATACATTTTTTTTATTACCCACATTCAATAACCTTCGGGCCTTAATGTCCTTACCTTTGCTTAAAGCTGGTGGAAGGAAATCAAATCGTTATGGATATAAAGAGTTATTGTGTATGTGTGTATGTGAAAAAAATATATGTATTTATGCTAAGAAAGGGTATTGGTTATGTTTGTTGAAAAAAAATTTGAAAAAAAATAGAAAAAAAAATTGAAAAAAAATGTTAGGATATAAGGAAGAGAGGGAGCTATGGAGACTATGTTGAGAAAGTTCTATTGATGTTACATTTTATTGTGAAGGTGGAGAGGCGTATCATTAATCATTGCTGTGGAGTTATGCTTATATTTCCTCTAATTATTAAATTCCACTAGCTCTTGATCTTTTTAGCACCACACTCCTAAACTAATCTATACCCTTCTTTACCTTAAACCCCGCTATAACCAATAAGTAAGTCCTATTTGATTCTTGAGATGAGCAGCCTTTGATCTGTTGGAGATTAGTTACAAGAGTTAAGTATATGGTTTGGTCCATTTGGCAAGTGTTTGATATCTTTTATGAGGTTTTATCCACAAGAACATGAGCCTTCTTTGTTTATATATGTGAGTCGTTTGTTATCTTTATCATCTTAGCTCACATACATGAGTGTTTCTATACATTTGTAGCCATTAATCTAAGAGAGAAAAAATCAAGGGTATCCATAGTGAGGATGAATCTTGATGTGACTAAGGCGTGGTAGATTTTCATCCATAATATTGATCTATTCATACATTTCATGTTTATGTGTGAACCATATGTTGAAATTGATCCTTCAAATCTCTCAACGCTAAATCTTGGTTGATTGCTAATCTTGACGTATGAAAGTAAAAGATTCTGAGACAAATATTGTTAAAGGTATTAGGTGTGATTTTATTTTATTTTATTTGTGTGTGATTTTGTGGGTATATTATCTGCGAAACCCTCACGAGACCTTACTCGTCCTCGATGGGTAACTGAGGGATTTAAAGGGCTTGTTCCACATGCTAAGTGTAATCGTGAGACCTACGAAAGTGGCTAGTTAATTTAATTTTATTTATTCAGAATAATAACTTGCTTGAGGAAAAGTAATAAGCTAGGTGTGGGGGTGTGATGAGTTCATATTTTGACACATTTTATACCCTTATAATCTTAGTTTTTGGTAGTTTATTTAACTAATATAGGGGAATATTTATTGTTTTATGCTTAAGAGGTAAAAATTACATAAATATTATTATTTGAGCTAAAATGATATAATTTAAGTAAATTTAGAATAAAATAATTTTTATTAATTTTTATTAATTTTATTTTGTAGGTTTTATTATAAAATGAAAAAAAAAGAAAAAAAAGAAATAAGACCTTTGGACCAACGGCCGAAGGCCGAAGGTCCAAAGGCCTGGAGCAAACAAAACGCAAGCAAACGAGAGCGCAAATGGTCAGCCAAAGAAAAGTCAAAGAAGAAAAAGAAAAGAGGGTTTAAATTGCGTGTCGGCTAAGGTCACACCACTAAACCATTAAATTGTTCTTATATGTTCCTAAGATCCAAACTATAAAGCATGATATTGATTTGCTAGTTTACGTAATGGAAAATTTTTCTAGTTAGGTCTTAACATATTCTTTTAGTTGGTTACACTAACCAATTAACTAGTTAAGGTATTTTGTTAACTAATGCCCTAAATTGATAGAGTATTCAACATTAAATGCTAAAAAAAATTCCCATTCCTTATGTAATATTGATATTTAGGTCTTTGATAATATAAATATCTTTTATGGGGTATAATTATAATTAACTTTTGATCTCTCATTATGTGCACATTTATCTATCTATTATCTCTTTCAATGAATTCACAACTACACTCTTTCATCTTCTTGAAGTTATTTAGATTCTATCAAAAGTAGTCTTGCTCAATCCACTTGGCTAGAATAAATTATTTTATTATAATATATATTCTTTTTTTTTCTAGATTACACTCACAAATAATTAATACACTTTCATATTTGTATCATTTGTAAGGTTCCTAAAAAAAAATGAGAATAGTTTTCAAAATTTATTATTTGAGGTTGTGTGTTACCTAACATTCCTAAAAGAGGTCATTGGATTTTTAGATCCATAAACCTAGAGAGTATAAATAGGTAAAATTATAAATCATCTCTTAGAATGTCGTTGAAATTTTAGGCTCATAAATCAAGAGACTTGTCATCATCAATAAACACACATAAGGTTTAAAATTTGAAAGACAATCCCTTTTGTAGTAGATGTAGAGGAATTGAATACTTAAACTACTATAAATCTCATGTCAAAACTTTAATTTTTCCATTACCATTCATAACAGTCCTATTCACCCTCTCTATGGTTCTTTCATTCATAGAACCCGATGGTTAAATATAATTGTCGATACCATAGCAAAAGTATCAATGAGGAGAGGGCAATCATTTATAAGATAGGTGTAACATCCCCATTTTTTTACTACCAAAAAATTTTGTTAATAAAATTATGGAAGCAAAAAACTCCTAGGAAAATTGAGATGTTACCACCATACCTAAAATAAGATAGACATCTATAACCAACCCCATAATAAATACAAAGCTAAACGAATCAAACATTTAAAACAACATGGTGTGTAAAATAAAAGTTTAATTAAATAACTCTGAAAGTATTTACACTAGAGGACCCTAATGAGTTCTGATCAAATCATTACAAAATACATGCAAATAAAGTACAAGGCTACAAAACATAAGTTTGGGTATGATGCCAAAATGAAAACAATGGTCTTCCATGGACCCCATTGAAACTTTTCGGATTTCCTTACTCTCAACTCCTAACCCAACAGAGGTAGGCCCTTTACTGAACATCCCTAAAGACTTGCACATGATCCTCTATTTATGTGAATGTGTATGTGACCGAGCAAATAGGCACATCAGTAAGATATATACTGAGTAAGCCAAGTTCCATCCACAACGTACATAAGTATTTCAACTTACCATACAAGGAGATAGACTAGAACATGCATCATGTTAACAATATATATACATGTGATAGTATATAAGACATGCCATCATATATAATTCTAGCATAGTAGAATACATCATGCTTAAGATTCACAACATTTTCACATAAGTGCTTACATAAGTAATAATAGAGAGTATCAAATCAACCCCTAGAGCTATTTCTAATTATTCAATTCCTTTAGGATTTGTCCTTCATTTATCCATATAAGTAACCAATCACTCATTCAATGTTCCATTCCATAACCAATTTGTTAAGTGCATAAATCAACTTTATTCATTTTGGTCCATCATATTATTACTTCCACTACTTAGCCGATCATAAACCTTAATTTGGTTAACATTCATAATTATAAACTAATATATACCATCCCTATTATATTATCATCAAGCGATGGATTGTGCATCACCCCATAGTCTCACATACCATAGAATCGTATCACATAAGGGATAAAAATTCAAGGCCGAAGTTAATCACCAAGTGGACATAAGTCCAAGCTACATCCAATTACCATAATGGATATAAGTTTAGGCTAAAGCTAACTAATATGAACATAAATTTAGCCAAAGCTAACCAATATTAACATAAGTCCAGTCTAAAGCCAACCACCTAGGTAATCATTAGACCCTTTAGTATTGATAACCCCCATTACATCATTAGTCTACGCTAAATCTAATTAACTTAAAACCCTATCTTTGACCATTTCAATTCAATTAGAATGGATAGATTTTATCCAAGATTTACTGACCACTTCTCTAGAGCTCTATTAGAGTTTCTTGAGAATTTGGGTCAATTAGATCAGAATTAGTTTCACGGATGGAGTAATAGGAAGTTAGTGTGGAGGTAATCTTCAAGCTCTGTAGAAGCATGCCTGAGATTGAAGCATTCGATCTCAAAATCATGTAGAGGAAAGAGGAGGAAGAATATACTGCTAAGGTCATCTCTCCCCCTCAATTGTCCTAGTCAACCTCCAAATCAAATTGAGATTTTTTTTTGGATTAAATGCATCATAAAAATTGTTAGGAATCTCTTAGGGACAATCTTGCATGGATTAGTAAGGTTCTAATTTGGTTTAAGAGATTTTCCAACAAAAAACAAGCTCAAAAATTATGATTTGCTCAACAAACCAATCCTTGGGTTTGGGTTTACCAATCAATTATTCAACTTCCACTCGATCGGTTTAGTTAAGGAACCTAATTTGGCTCAAATGACAAACTAGTTGATTGGTTCATGATACCAGTCGATGTTTTGTCTTCAAAACTCAATAAACTTTATTTTTCAACATGATTTCAATCAAATTTTATCAAAACCAAATCATGGAATTAAATAAAAATCAAAGGTCCAAAATTTGATATAATTTGCATTCAACCATCATACATAAATGTGGGGTATTATAATATATGTAATGGGTATCTATCTTGATAACTCTTTTCTTGTGTCATATAGGGATCTATTAGAGTGTGTGTGGCACTATTGATATGGCCATCATATGTATTTTTCTTGAATAAGGAAAGAAATGGGAGTAGGAGCTTGTTAGAATTGAAAAGGGTTATTTTCTTGTTGTTTGGAATGAAGTTGATCAGTCGAAATGATTATAACTTATTAGTTGGTGTACTTAAGCAAGGTGTTTCTCAAGTAAAGGATCCTTACCTTTTTCCAAACCAATCCTAGAAGGTGGGTAAATGGTACCATGATACTTTGATACTAGTCCCTTAAATTTCATGAATAGAATCACCTTATCTATAAAAAAAAGTTGATCTAAATCAAAATCTTGATTATGAATATTTAAAAATTATAAGAAAATGGAGGACATAAAATTAATCCTATGTAATTAAATCTTTTTATATTTATAAAAAAATGGTTCATTTTAAGTATTGATAATATGATTGATTATATATTTATTTATTTATTCATTACCTATAATTGAATTTAATTATTTATTTTATCTACTTAATTAAACATTGTTACCAATTACATCTAAGAAATATGGTGTATATTTAGATCAATTGCATCTAGTATAAGAGACAAATAAATAAGAGTTTTATAACATGTTCCCTTAGGGAACTTGTTAGAATTAATTAATAGACATAAGAAAAATAAAAATATTTTATAATACCTATTATTATTTATTAGTTCAATAATATCTTCGAAAATAAATTAAAATCTTAACATGTAACCTATGACCATAAGATATATTTGTTTTTCCATCATAAATATGTTTGATATAAAGTAATATTGTATCTAAAGTAAAAGACATCAATGATATATTGTGGAAAACCAACATGTCTCTCTTCTATATTTAGGTAGGGTTGAGGCATGATCAACATGGCTAAAAGGAAGGGTTCTATGTAGTATGTGGCTAGTTTGCATTCATGATTGGCATCAAGTGGATTTCATGAGTTTGATGTGATTCTAAGGATGTTCCAAATTAAACATGCAAGAGGTATAGATGAAGGGTGATATAAGGGACATAGATAGGTTTCCTTTTTCTCCTACAAATCCGGAGAAGAATTTGTTTGATGATGTTGTGGAAAAGATGAGGAATTGATTGTAAAATAAAAACAAACTCTTTCAACTTTAACAATATGACCTCATGCATCAGTATAAAGAAAGGAAGACTTAGCTTAGAGAAATCAAGGAGTGCAAAGTGTAGAGAAGGATTGCAAGCTAAAATAATAATCCAAACCTACTGTTTGGGAGAACTTAGGCTTAATGATTGATAAGGCCAATCCATCAATGCCTTGGCGTGATCAAGTGGCTAAGGATCGAATACCCAACTAAGGAGAAAAATTAACTTATGCACAGTAAAGGGTTAATGATATAGTCATTTTAGTTGAATTGAATAAAGAGAATGTTGCTAAGGTGGCTGATCCATGGGGCATACTCTTCTTGGCTATGTTTAATCATATGGTAAGTTTTACATGTGCTCACCTTATTTAGGGTACCATGCTAAGAATCAAAATACACATGGATGGCTTTTTCCTATTCAAATTTGAATAAAAGGATCAAGCACTTAAAATATTAAATCACCATTAGTCTTAAATTATAAGCTATTGGTCTTATAATTATGACATAAGAAAATTAAAGATTGACACTAAGAAATTGTAGGTCATTACTTAATGATTAAAATTTTAAAACTCTTGAATATTAGTCAATGGAATAAATTATTAGGATTCAAATTGTTTTGGTTAGTTCATTGTTCACATATGCAATTACTTTAGATAAGGAAAGAGTATATACAATGGTTGCTTGTAGAGGTAAATAGTAAGCAACCTTTCACTGAAAGTATTACCATTATTGATTTGGATGGATGTGAAGTATTTCAACATGTAAGTTAAGCTTGGATACCACTATATTACTCTTTAAGTGATTCTTTTGGCCATTGTTTTTTAAATTAGAAGAAAAGTAAGAATCTAAGGAGTTGTGTGGAAGCTTTTGTATGGATTATGGTTTATGACAACTATAAAGGAAAAGGTGTGGTTTGAGATGAACATATGGGTGACACATATGTTTGAGTACTTTTCTAAGACAAAGCTATTATCTAGTAGTTCTAACCTAGCTCCTAAACTTCTTGTAATTTTCCCTAGTAGTATTTAACCAAATGATGCTAGTAGTTCATAAGTTTCAAAAGCTTGAAAGGGGCCAACAATCAGAGATGAGAAGGTGAAACCAACCATCTAGTGGTGGCTCTCAACAGGTTTTTTAGCATGTTAAAAATGCTTTAAGTGATGTCATTTGAGTCCAACTAGAATTTAGCAATGTTTGCAAATTTGAAAAGGGACACAAATAAGAGTTTAAAAAAGAGGCCATGAGTTGTGTTAGCCTCTCTTTGGAATTAGGTGGACATGATTAATGGATTAAATTTTAGAGGATTGAGTAAGATCTCCAAACATCAGGAGTTCATCATTTTGGTGGGCATAATAATAAAATTTTGAATGGTTTTATAGAGACTAGAGTTAAGGAGAATAATAAATATGGTTCATTTGATAAAATTTTTTGATATTGGCTCTTGCAATTTATCTAAGTTTCCCATTATAATGGATTTGTTTGGGTGGCTTGGGACCTAAGTGTTTGGAATATGAATCAAATTTCTTCATATGATTAAGAAATTTTTTGTGATGCACATCATTTACAACTTGATTATAAGTTTATGGTCATATATGTGTACATGTCAAACTCAAGTAGTGATTGGAAAAGGCTTTAGGTGTGGATTCTTGCGCATAATATCACTAAAAACCCTTAGATAGTACAAAGTGATTTAGATGTTGTGATGGTTAGTGAATAGAGATATCAAGGTAATCTTCTAGACTTCGATGAGATGATGGAGTAGATAAATTTTTTATAGGAGGCAGGTGTTGGTTATTTATTTTCTCAATGATGTTTTTTTAGTTAGTCAAACTGAAGAGGAAGTGAGCAAGAGGTTCTTTGTATGATAGATAGGGTACTTTTAATGTGCATTAGTGTGGATTGAAAAGGATCTAGACCAAATCAGATTTAATGAGATTATGAACAATTAAGGATTTAATTACAAAATAAAACAATTGAGGAAAAATTAGAGATAAGTATTCACACTCCTTTATAATTAAAGGATGATTAAAAAATCAATCAATATTTACACAAATCCACATTTCTTTTTTAAAGGAGATTTCTATAGAGAAGATGAAGAAGTTAGGACGAACGACTCTCAATGGCTAGGGTTTCATATATATCCTTTTATAGATGAAAAAATCCTACAGGAAAAATAACATGTTTCAAAAATAAAGATAAAACACAATCTGTGTTTAAGAAATACTATAACCGCTATGCTTATTTCTTTACTCTTGACTTTTGTCCAAAACACTTTAAAGTTTTCTCTTAGAAACATGGACCACACTTATTAACATAAGAACCCTATGTTTCTCACATTATTCTCCATACTAGATTAAGCTTCTCCAACACCTACACAAACCAATATAATATTATGATGTGCTCAAATAACAAGTTAAACTCACAATTCCCCACCTTGAGGATATATTTGTAATGCATAAAATGTAAATACTTCTAAAAAAACATGCCTAAAAAAAGACATCATAGCCTATTAACAACAATCAAGTTAGAAAAAAACTCAAACTTACCTGTAGTTAGTGACTTCATTAGCATATCATCTAGGTTATCCAAAGTACCCACTTTCGCTAATACAACTTTGCTCATAGTAATAGTACCCTAGATAAAGTAATACTTGATCTTAATATGCTTTCTTTGATGATGGAAAGAATCCCGATTCTTCGCTACCTAGATAGCACTCTAGCTATCACCATGAACAATTAAAGCACCATGACCAAACCCTAACTCTCATATTAAACCACCGAGACACAAGGATTCCTGAAAAGCCTTTGTCATATCCATATACTTTGCCTTAGTGGTGGATAAGGCCATCACCTCTTGCAAAGAAGACCTCCAACTAATAGCTGAACAACCAAGATAAAAAAAATATTTATATCCACAAGTGAATCTTGTTTAGGTCTCCACCATAATCAAAGTCCACAAACCCATTCAGCCAATCATTTGATCTCCCATACTCAATACAAGATGTTGATGTTCTCTTCAAGTACGTAACAATCCCCTTCACTAGTTACTAATGAGCCTTTCTATGATTCACCATATATCAACTCACAACACTAACATCTTGAACAATATCAGGCTAACTACATACAATAGCGTATATAATACAACCAAAGACATTTTACTATCAAATAGTAACTATAAACTCATCTTCCTCTTTGGATTTCGAAAAATATAAAGTAGACAATATGAATTAAATAGTCAATGGAGTGTTTACCATATTAGCATCCAATATATGAAATCTCTCTAGCATCTTGTTTATATAGGACTTTTGTGACATGTATAAAAGCATCTGCTCATAGTTTCTAATAATCTCCATACTAAGGATCCTCTTTGTGGCTCCAAGATCTTTCATCTCAAACTTACTCATCAGCATTGTCTTCACCTTATCAACATCAAACATATTTTTTTCTTCCATAAGCATGTCATCAACATATAATAAAAGATACACAAAAGAGCCATCTTCTATCTCCTTCATACTTACTCTTAGAGAAACCATGTTCAAGTATAAACTGATCAAATTGTTTATACCATTATCTAAGAGACTACTTCAAGCCACATATTGACCTCTTCAACATGCACAAATGATCATACATCCCATCAACCACAAATCCATTAGAACATCGCAAGTTAATCTCCTCCTTGAGCTCACCATTCAAAAATATAGATTTAATATCCAACTCCTCCAACTCAAAATCATCTATAGCCACAAGTGTAAATATGGTATGAATAGAAGTATGTTGCAAAATACCTCATACAAAAAAAGTTATACCTCCCCATATAATGCATTCAAGGTTACAAAATCATCTGATTGGTCCTCAAAGACCAATACAAAAGCATCCAGGTCATCTACTTGAGGAAATCAACAACACCTATGAAAAATATGGTCAGTATGCTATGTATTGAGCAAGGTAATAATACTATTGAGTTAGGGATATAGATAAATACATACATTTCTAACATATGATAAGTTTTTATAACATATGATAAGTACACATAAAAAACACATAAAGCATCAGACGTTAATTATTGCTTCAAGCCTTCTTATTAGATATAACCATTTTCATGGTTTTATTTACAATAAGTTTAAGGACCCCATTATTCTTAAACTAGTGGAACGGTCTAACGCACTTTCTCACAAACAACACACCTAAGCCACTATTATTATTTGGTGGAATGAATCCAACACCTCTCAGAGGAGAATGCACCTTATAAACTATTCTAAAACTGGTGGAAATGTTACTTATCATTTGGTGGAATGGATTCAACATCTTAGTCCTGACCCACGTACTCCTCCACTTTAAATCATCAGTATCTAGTCCTTTAGTTACTTATCTCAGTTCATATTCTTATTCATGATGAGTTTACAGCCCTAATATTCTTAATCTAGTGGAATAAACTAAAAGCACTTGTTAGGGACAATACACCTAATCCACTATTATCATCCGATGGAATGGATTCAAAAATACCTCTCAAGCCAAAATGCTCCTGAGCCATTATTATCATCTGATGTGATGGATACAAAAACACATTGACCTAAATCATATTACCTTTCACTTGAAATGATTAGCATATTATTCATGATAAATTTAAACATACATAATACATTTAAAGAAGATAAGTACATCACAAAGATAATAAGGTCATTCTCTAAAGTTAAGATCCCTATATTTCCCTGAAACCCTAATTTCACACTTTTATTATAAATCTTCTTCTATTACCTTTTTAATCACCACTCTTCATCAAATATTATTTTTATCAATCAATATAATTAAATTTTAATGCCTAAATCTAAGGTCTTGCACATGAGATAATAACCCTACTCCAAAAGATACTATTTCTAAGGCTTATAAACCTTCACCAATCAATCATAACTTTTCATGTAGGGATTAAACACTTAACATATTCAATATACATTCCCATAACGCTAATATTTCAAAAATATTCAAATTTCGTGGTCTAACTCTACCTTTTCACACATGTGATAATAACCTCCTCGTTTTAGGGATACTATTCTCAAATCAAATCATTTTCATACTTTATCAATCAATCTTATGTCATTTACATTCACTCCAAACACTTCATATAAATTCCTTGGTATATTTTACATTATATAACATCTTAAAATACCATGATTCTCATATTTAACAAACGTCAACCAAAATGCACTTATCGGTAACAAAACCCTTATTTTATGTGAATCTTATGTGTTTAGTAACATTATTTCTAAATCTACAATTTTATCCATAGACCTTACCATACTCATATAACATTAATCATACCATTAATAAAGTTATGATACATCCATATTTCACACAAAAGGCTTTTTTATATAAAGTAACAATACCACATGATCTTTACTTACTATCTAATCTATCATGTAATATCAACCGTTTATCATAGTATTAACCATCATATATTAATCCTCATAATAGTAATAACACGGTACAACAAAAAATCATACATAACACCTAGAAATCAAAAACTGTAAATATAATTAACATCCTTACAAAAATAGCTCTGGTCTTTAAGCACACAAATCTTATTCCACCTCTTCCAAGACCCTGGGAAAATCACATGAGAAAATCATAAAAAATTCCATTAGGATTAAACCATATATGTAAAGAAATGATTAAGGAAATAGAAGGGTGAAAAAAGGAATAAACTAAACTAATAAGGGTAGTGTTTGAGAAAAACATGCATTACCAAGAAAAGGGGAATGGTGGGCTACCATGGGAATGGAGGGTGAGCAATGGCACCACCTACTATTGCTAGAGGAGGTGTAATTTGAGTGATGGTTGACCAAGGGAATAGTGTTCAGTGGTGGGAATCAAAGTGGGTGGTGCGGTGAGGTTGGAGGTGTCAAAGGATGAATGGAGGGTTGCGGTTCTGGCTACCAAATGGTGGGAGTAGAGTTGTGGTTAAGGGTGCCGAAGGGTGGTGCTAAGTAGTAGTGAGAGTTATTTTTTACATCAAGGAGAAGGGAAAGGGGATAAGGTGCTTCTGGTGGAGATAACCAAAGTGGAGGGGTTAAGTTCAGATATTTTGGCTAATAGTTAAGGATGATGATTAGAAATTATAGCTAAAGTTAATGAGGGGTAAATGTCAAAGGTTGGTGGTGGTGGTGTGGTTGTCTAGATTTGGCCTTTTTGGTTGTTTTTCATACGGCAAGGAGGTGGTGAAGGAGGGGAAATGATGGTGATTTGTTTTCAAAAATAAAAACATGAGAAGAGAGTTGGTAGGGGAATTGAAGATAGTAAAGTATGTGTATACATACCCCCATGAAAGGTGCAGAGATGAGCAAGAGGTATGAGAGAAATTTCAACCCTGACACTTATGCATAGGAGGTAGGAGTTGATGGAAGTAGGAATGAATTAGCAGGTAGTAGGAAGTGATGGGTAGGTAGGCATCATCAATGGAAAATGTTTCGCATAGGGAGAAAGGGGAAAAGGAGAAGGAGAGAGATTGGCTGAGAGGGAAAGGAGAGAAAAAGGAAATTAGGGAAAAGGATAGATGGTTAATATTTTTAGTTTTTTATTATAACGAGATCAATATAATTTAGGTTAGGATAATAGGATAGATTAATAATCGACAAATTGGGACTAAGTTAAATTCTAAGGTTAGATAATTAGGAAAAGGTGAAAATATTTATTTCATAAGATTAGGAATATATAGTGACATTAATTTCTCAAGATTAGGTTTAGCTAAAAATTTAGGGTATTATAGGGTCTATCAAAAAGGGTCTCCACCATCTAAGTCAACCTTAACCTCCACCTAGCCCGAAGCACTATCTTACTCCACCTTCTCATTGACACCATCACAAGACTCGATCTTCTAGAGGAAGAAGGACTCATTGAAGGTAACATCCATACTAGTCAAGAATATAGATGTAGTTGGGTCTCATAACCTATACCTCTTCATACCAAATATAAAGCCAAGAAAGATACATTTATTATCTCTAGGATCAAGTTTACCATCATACATATAAGCATAAGAAGGGTACCTAAAGACATGCAAATCAACATAACCAGCTGACTTACAAGATCACAAATCCTCATGTTCCTTCAAATTAATGGATCAATTTGGTTATCAGTTCACTAGGTATACTTCCATGTTAACCGCCTTATCTCAAAACTCTATACTTAGCTCTCCCTTTAATAACATACATTGAGCCTTCTCCAATAAGGTTATATTCATTTTATTAGCAATTCTATTCTGTTATGGTCTTCCAACATGGGTGCGATGTCTTGCTATCCCATGGTCTTGGTAGAAATAAGTGAAACTCTATTCACAAAGGAAAAGACCATTATCTATCCTAAGACACTTAAGCTGCTTCCCAATCTCCTTCTCTATTAAGGTCATCCGACATTTGAAAACACCAAATATATCATTCTTATAACTTAAGAAATAAAACCATATCTTTTCAGAAAAATCATCAACAAATGTGAGAAAGTACCACAAATCACCTTTGGAACCCACTCTCACTAGACCCCACTAATGTGAATGGATATACTTAAGAGGCCATTTTATAATATGCTTAGTTATTAAAAAGTTCAATCTCTTCTTCTTTCCAAACACATAGTGCTAACAAAAGTATATAGTACCTGTACTATATCCATCTAGTATTTCTCTTTTAAAGAACTTAGTTGGACCCTTGGCATTCATGTTTCCCAGTCTCATGTGCCAAAGTCTTATAACATCCAGTTCTAATAACCTTAGTGATGTCATAACAGCTTCCCTCATAATAGTGGAAGCTATCAACTCATAAAATATATTGACCCACTTCTCCTTTATTTCCACCAAATCCACTTTTGTAACACTCAAGGTGCCATTCTAAATAATACACCAAAACCCATGACGATATACAGAACTCAAAGAGATAACATTTTTGGTCATCTTTGAGATATGTCTCATGTTTGAAAATTTTCTAACCATACCATCATGCATCCTTACCTTTATCATCCAATTCCCAGCAACTTTGCAACCAACATATTTTTCCATAAAGGTAACTCTATCTTCAGTCACCTAGAACAATTTATATCAACTCTGATTGGGACATGTATAGTAAGAGAACCTATAATCCAAGAATTATGTATCATCGATCTTGTTTTGTCTATTAGTAGCTGATAACACATCTCCATCACTATCGCCATAGGCAACTATAATATCATTATTTGTACGGGATGTC
Organism: Tamarix chinensis; assembly: GCA_030549775.1. Taxonomy (NCBI): domain Eukaryota; kingdom Viridiplantae; phylum Streptophyta; class Magnoliopsida; order Caryophyllales; family Tamaricaceae; genus Tamarix; species Tamarix chinensis. The sequence goes on along the minus strand of CM060172.1, from coordinate 16,379,897 downwards.
TCACCAGACGTAGTGATAGACTTCCTGTTAGGATAAAAATTCCTAAAATGCCCCTTCTTGTGCTACCCATAGCATGTCATATTTTTCTGCCAACTCTTCAACTTAGATTTGAACTTCTTATGGTCACTAGAGGCCTACTCCTATGTCCTCTTCTAGCTACCAATCCCGAAATATGTGAATCCCCAGAAGTATTGCTCCTACTCATTTCACTATCAATCAACTCCTATTGTAGTAGGATAGATTTCACATCCTTAAGGACTAAATCATCCTTTTCATACAAAATAATCTCATGTAAAGACTTAGAAATTGCAAGCAAAGAACATAAAAACATAATAGCCAAATATTCATCATGTAATTCAGCATCTATATTATGTAAATTCACAACAATAGAGTTAAATTTATCTAATCGACTTTTTAAAGATTGAGCATCACCTAATTTCAGGTCAAATAGCCAACTCTTCAATAGTATCTAGTTTCCTATTGATTTTATCCTATATAATGACTCAAGATTCAACCATAAGGAAAAAAGTATTGATTCCTTTGTCACTTCCTACAATACCTCATTTGACAAACACTATTATGTGGGTAGAGAGGGCCTTCAGAACTAATACTTTAAATCTCTTATCCATCATTGATTTTAGCTTCATTGAATGACATGAGAAATCTTTTCCAATTCTTTCTAAATTAGAATCTCCCACATCTTTAATTTTTATAATCTAAAATTAACGGATTGATTAAAATTCTCAATATCAAATCTTATACCCATCCCGATAACTAGATATTTTCTATAATGCAACTCTAATACCAAATTATTGCGGAATTAGTGTTGATTGAGAAGGAGCCAACCAAATCAAAATTAATAAGATTATGAATAACTAATGATTCAATCAAAAAATAAAACAATTAAGAAAAAAGTAAAGATATTTATTCCCTCTCTTATCTAATTACAAGATGATTAAACAAATCAATCGATCAATTAATGACACACATCTATAATTCTATTTTATTAGATAATTCTATGGAGAAGATGAAGAATTTGGTACACATGACTCTTGATGGGTTTCATATGGATTCATTTATAGTATAACAAAACCCTATGGAAGAAAACAACATATTTCAGAGATAAAGAAAAAAATATGATATGCATTTAAGAAACACGGGACCCCTGTATTTATTTCTTTACTCTCAATTTTTTCCCCAAAATGCATCAAAGATTTCTCTCAGAAACATGAATAATGTTTATTAACACAATCCTTGGTGTTTCTCACATAATTCTCCATACTATACTAAACTTCTCTAACACTTACACGAACCAATACAATATTATGTTGTAATCAAGTACCCAGTCAAAACCCACAATTAGATTCATAAATTTTTAGGATAATTAAGGACTCTCAAATCCCGTTGTTATCAAATCATTTCTCAACAATGGTAGATGTCTAGTTGTTGGTTAGATAAGGGAGGAATTCATTTAGATTCATTATTTTTTTATATTGGAGAATGAGTGTTTTATGGGGTTGATTGATAAAAATTAGACTATTCTATTAGAGGGTAATTGTTTACTAAAATTCAATAAGAGATTGTAATCTTTAAAGTAGGAACTTTTGGCAACTAAATAAGGAAAGATATGGCTTTATCTCTCAATAGGTAAAATGGGTAAGAGAAGCTCTAGAGGTACTATAATGCACTTCCTTTGGTGTTTAACCTTTTTAAAATGATTGGGTGCAAGAAATTTTTTTATTACTACAATATAATTATCTCTTATAGTGTAAGGAGTTTTTTTTTTATAAACAAAAGGTTTACATTCATTGGTGATGCAAATCACAAATATTTTTTCCACTCGAGTAAAGAGAGGTAGCACAAGAAGTGGATGGGATTAGTGATGGATGAGAATAAGATTACGTTTTGTTGGCCTATGTAGGTATAGGATGCATTTATCTCTTATAATAAGGGTTTGTTAGTCTCAACACAATATAAATGGAAATGTAGTAAGACATGGTGGACTTAACATGGGAGAAACAACTACCCTTGAGCATATCTTTGGTATTGGAATAAGTTAAAGGTGATTTGTTTATAAAGGTGTCTAAGGTAGATAGTAATAATGTGGGGGCTTTTAAGAAAGTTTGGTTGCTAAAAGGTGAGGAATTATATTTAACTGTTCAATAATTTTTTTCCATAGGTTACTTGCCATCCAAATTGAATGTGATTTCTCACAATTTTATTCCATAATGTTAAAATTCCCATAGAATTGTATATTTCCACCCAAATGTATGTTGTAACATGATTTAGAAGATTATTTCTAGTGTTTTGACATTATGTTTGCAAAACTTCATGCCCTTTTGGTTTGCCTCTCACAATCAGTTATTTTTAAGGGAAGAAGTATTAGGGACATTATTCTTCTTTTTCATGATTTGGTGTACAAGTAAACAACTCACAGTGTCTCTTCAAGATGCATGTTGAAGTTGGATCTTTATAACACTTGTAATATGATAAATTCGTAATTTCTATATAAAATTTTATTATGGTATGGATTCTCTATTCATTTTGTCTCTCTCATAATGTCTTATGTAATTATTATTTCTTATGTGATTATTTTCAATGGGTCATTGACACCTCTTTTCTAAAGGAAGAAGGAATTATTATGGATTACCATTAGAGATATTTGAAGTTTTTGTGGGGGAAATTAGATTTCAAGGGTCACAAGTTCCTTAAGATTAGTAATCTTTATTTTGCTGATGGATTACTCTTTTTTTTCAATGGTGATGTGAAAATTAAGCAATTCTTATTAGAGTTTTTCAATCTATTGGCTAAGATTTTAGGTTTTGGATTAAACTTATCGAAGTGCACAAATTTTTTTGATGGAGTTGAATTGAGGATAAAGGTTAAGATATATGACTTTCTTGGTTTTCAAGAGGGGACACTTCCTATCACTTATCTTATTATGCCTTTTTTGATTTCTATAATTTCTACTACCCATTTTTGAACTCTTATAGAGAAGGTAAATCCTTATTTAAGCCATTAGATTCCATTGTACCATCCTTATACGAGTTATTTACTACTTACTGAGTCTCTTTTGTTCAACATTCAGGTGTACTTTAGCTAGATAATTTTGTTGCCAATGAAGGTTTTACATAAGCTCATTAACTTGTGAATTTTTTATCCTTTTTTTGTTCAGAAAAGCTAACTAAGCGAAGGAGATCATTAGTGGCATGGGATAAATTATGCTTGCCAAAGGATGAAAGTAATTTGAGATTTTCGTAACTTCATGTGTGGAATTATTTTGCTATTGGAAATATTCTTTGGAATTTTTGTAGTAAAAAGGACTCTATGGGTGAAGTTTTAATTATCTAAAATTTTTTCAATCTACTTTTATTCTAATTAATTAATGTTTTATTTTAACATTAATCTTAGATGACTAATATATGAATCTTACCTTAATTCCCTAATCCTAATTATAGCTCTAAATTCCTTTTCCTTTTCTCTCCCCTCCTTTCTCACTCTTCCTTTTTGTTTCATCCTTTTCTAGCCCTCCCTCCCCCCTCTCATGTGGCTTTCTCTTAATATTCGACCCTATCGCTACAACCTATCCCACAACTACTAGACCTATCATCATTACATCTCATGTCCCCTCCTATTTTTCAGGTTTGTGTCATGGGAAAAATTGTGTCCAAACCTCTCCAATCTTTACCTTGCCCATATCCCCTATGCATTTTAGTATTTCTCAATTTTGCATTTCACCCATACCTATATATATCCCCTCTTCTCTTCACTCCTTACTTCACTATGCACTCATCTAACCACTTTAAAAACTCCCTCTTCCTGTCCTTAACTCCATTGTGTGTTGTTCCATTATTGTCGGCTATTTTCTTCCAACAAAGCTATGCATAACTTATACACCCCATGCAACTCCACCATACTAGCATCAAAAGCCCACGAATATCACCCCTTGACTACGTCAACTTATCATGCAGCACAACACTCACCCACACTATTACCTTACATTACTCAAGCTTCCTTACATCATATCCTCATGTAATAAACACCTAAGCTATGTTCATTCTTCATAAAGCCTTCCTCATTCACACACATCACCTATTAGCATGACACTCTAATGCCAATATCCATGATTGGATCATAGCCATGTAGCCATGCTCCATCCATGTCACTTATTCACACAACACCCACCCTAATTGCACCACAACCTCATACAAGTCATCCAACAACACACACCCAACCAACACATCCTAACCTCTTTTGCATGACCACCTTATTCCACCCTCCACCTTACTTCATCAACCACCCACACAACCACTCTCCTAACACTATCCAACACCCAAAAATCCACCTCCATAGTTTTGTTACCCATACAGCTACACACTTGGTTGCATCATCCTTCCATACAACACAACTACACACTTGGTTGCGTCACCCTTCCATGCAACTAGCGCACCATACCAAGTTTTTTTGCTTTGTTTTATCTTTCATTTTTCATTCACCTTTGCCTTACCTTTTCATGTATATTTTTATGTTCTAACTATCTATCATTATTTATTTTTAGGGGATTTTTTGGTGGTATTGAAGAAGGAGTCTTAAAGTTTACACGTGCTTAGAGACTGGAGATGTTTTAGGTAAGGATATTTATCATAACTAAGGCTTTGTATGAAATATTTAATTTATTATAAAAATTCATGTTTGGTATTCTTATATGGATAATTTGATTATAATTATATCATTTTATGATGTGTTGTGTTGTATGGGGGAAAAGTGAAAATATGCAAAAGCATGGCATTATGTACATTATTAGCTAAGTTTGGTTTTGTAAGTCAAGTAAGTTGGCATGAATAATTATTTTTAAATATTATTTATATATATGGTTGAGTTTCTATATAAGGATATGTGTTGGAGGTTGAAAACAAATCATGATAAGGACTCGTAGGGTTTTTGTGAGAATATGGGTGTCTTAGCTATCTTAAGGGTATTTGGGTCAATGTGGGTTATACATGGAATATTTAATAATTTAATATGTTAATGGGTTCAAAGTGCTAAAGGTACTATGTGGTATACTTGGAGTAATTATAAGTGGCCTAAGTCCAATAAAATGAGAAAAATAACTTAAATTGGGAATAGTAATCCTAAAGGCGAGTTCATTATCCCATATATAAAATATTAGATATATACCTCTATTTTTGGATATGATGTTAATAATGTTATTTTAGAAATGTGTAATTAATTTTATTATTATATGATTTTTATAGAAAAAGTTATGCCGAATTCATGAAACTATAGTTTCGTAGGGATTTATGAATAATCATCCTAAAGGTAGAGTTATTATCACATATGTAAGAAGTTATAGTTAGTCCCTGACTTATATATATATTCAAGGATAATATTTTAGGAATATGTAGTAAATTTGGTGGTTAAATGAGTATTATAAAAAGGAGATATGCTTAACTTGTGAAACTGGCATTTATAAGGTGAATAATATCCTTTCCATTAGGTGATGTCTCGATCATCCTATGGTTGTATTTATGAGTCTTAAATAATTATTTCAAGTTTAGATTATGTATTATGCATGGTTGTAATTATATAGGCATGCTAATATCAAGATAAACAATAATTAATAAGGCATTAATTAGTCAAAGTGAAAGATCATATGAGTCAGGACTGAGGTGATGTGCTCATTTCAATAAATGATAATAGTGGCTGGTAGTGTTTTCCCATAGAAGGTTCATGAGGCCATTCCACTGGTTTATGAATAGTGGTTAGGAGCGTATTAACTTAGACAGTATTGGGTTAGCTCTACCTAACAATAATAGTGGCTAGATTCATTTTTCCCTAGGAGATGCTTCAATTTGTTCCGCCTAATTAAGAATAGTGGGGTCCTAAACTCAACATAAATAAGTAAATTGATTGTGATTATACCTACTAGTGAGTACGTAGAATAATGATCATCCTTCTCAGGGAATCTACTCGTTCTTGTGAGAAGATGGTTTAGAAATTTTTGTGGAAGTCAATGACGACCACTTGGATGATTTACTGCTTATGATGCTTTACATGGAGAGGAGTGATCATATTATATTTGGGCCTAGATATAGATTCTTGCTATCCATTGATTAGTTATTTCCGAATACCTTTTTGAATTCCTAGTTCCATAAGATCTTTTTTAATGTATTATGATATTGTACTTATAATTAATCTCAAAACGCTTATCTAAGTTTAGAAAAGTTTCTCTCATTCAATATTTATCATGTTTTTAGTTCTAATTTTTTCCCCTTATATTAAGAATAATAGTAACTGAAATTTCCCAAAAATTCTAATTTTAAGAATTATAGTTAAATAAGGTTTTATTAGGAAAATTAATTAAATAAATTATTTTTATTAAAATAAAAGGGAATTAATTAGAGCAAATGAAGAAGAAATTTATAAATATTTTAATTAGGAAGAAATTTTGTTATTTTAGCTAATTTAGGATTTTATTTTATAAATTAATTAAATAAATGATTTTATTTAAATAAGAGAGAATAAATAAGGCCAAATTAATAGGAATGTTATAAATATTTTAATTGGAGAAAATTAGAGTGACTTGCTAATTAAAATTGAATTTATGAACAATCTTTCAAAAACCCAAAATTAGCCTAAAAAAGAAAATCAAATATTATTTTATTTAAATATTATTTTTTTAATTATCCCAAATTTTTAAAATAATTTAATTAATCCAACCCACCATTTTCCTATTTCCCTTTTTCCTTTTTCCTTTTTCCTTTTCTTTTCTTTTTCTTTTCTTTCCTTTTTCTTCTCTTTTTCCTCTTCTTTTTCCCCGTTTGGGCCTGCCTTCTCAAGGCCTGTTTCCTCTCTTCTTTACCTTCTTTTCTTTCTCTTCTTCGACGACCTGGGCTAGCCCAACAACCATCTTCCTTTCCTCCTTTCTCCTTTGACGCGACCCGTATCCAGTACGCCATGTTTTGGCATTTCTTTTAACTTCTACCGGTCGGTTTGCCTTCCTCTTCTTTCCTTTCTTTTTTCTTTTTTTTCTTCTAGATTGCCCAGTCCATGTACCCCTACCTTCTTTTTCCTCCCTCTTCTTCTCCCCCGTCGTCAACCTGTAACCGGTTGAAAATTCTACCACCGAACTCACTATTTGATTGGCCATTTTCCTTCTCTTTTCCCTATTGACACATTGACCATTTCTCCCCAAACCACTTCTCCCCTCTTCTCGCACGATCTTTGATTTCTTTCTTATGTAACTACTTCTACTAGCCCGTTTGAATTTTTCATCCCCAATCGTTACCGGTCGGTGCCCTCACCCCTTACCTTATCCTCCCTTCTTCCCTTCAACATTATCCTCCACCCTTAGCCTATAAATATCCCCAAACCAGCCCTAGAATCAAGTTTTTGTTTGGAACCCAAAAAAAGTCATCCCTTTTCACCGCCTCCCCTTTAGAAGCTAACCTGGCCACCATCGACCAACTCAGCCACCCACTCCTCCCACCTAAGCCTTCCCTACATCATCCTCTACCCAACAGTACCTTCCCCCTCCCTCGAATTTTTCCAACACGAGCCACCCCCACTATGTAAAGTTTGCTTCCCAATCAGCTCTCTCTTCCACCTCTATCGCCCTTTAAACCACAATTAGCTACCTCTCTTACTACAGCTACCGCCCCCTACACCTCCCAATCTATTCTGCAGACCCTCCTCTATCTTCCCCTACCTTTCTTTTCCCCTTCCTCACTCTCCTCCTCTCTTTCTCTTCTTCTTTCTCTTTTGGCCACCGCCACTAATGCCGTGCATTTCCACCCTCATTATGTTCCTCTCCTTCTAAGCAATCGTAACTACCCTTACTTCCAACCTCTTTCTCTTTCTCTTTTTCCTAGCCCTCAACTTTTCCACTTTTCTTCTCTTTTTATTATTATTATAATTAATATGTATTATTATTATTATTATTATTATTATTATTATCGCTAATGGTACTTTTAGTATTTTGGAGTAGGGTCAAAAACCCTACCTTATATTACTTTGGTGTAAGTTATTATAATAATAATAATTATTATTATTATTATTATTTTTGTAATTCGAATTATTATTTCATTACTATTTTTATTACTATTTTTATTTATAATGTCCTAATGATATTATTAGCATTATTTTGGTGAAGGGTTAAAACCCTTATCTCACCATTCGTTTTGAATCATATTAATATTATTATTAGTATTTTTAATATTATTTCTTATCATTATTATTAGTATAGTGTTATTTTATTTAAAAAAACATAATCTTAGAATAAGTTAGTAAATAATAGTATTTTTGGTAGGAGGGAATCTAATTCTAGTTTTTCCCTCATATAGGTGAGACTAGTTAAAGCTCTAAAGAGGTGTACGAGCGTGCTCTAATACCAATGACGTTTAAGGTAAGGGGTAACTAAAGTCGTTTGTGTATTATGTGTTTCATATGCCATGCATACCATATGATATGAACTATAATGTATTTTATGTGTATTTGTATAACTATCATAGATGCAGCATGATGTGGATTTGAGGTAAGTTCGTGTAATAAGTTATGGCATGTGTATTATGTGTATGAGTTATTTTTATTGTGATATGGTGTGGCCTATAAGACATGCATGATAGGTTTTGTAATATGATGATAGGGAGTGGATTGATGAGGGGTTGGCTTGTGTGTTATATGACCATGCATGGTGGAATCTAAAGATGAATGGTGGAATTTAGGGTTTCACGTGTGAGTGTAAGGTTTTGCATGAAAAAGTTTGAACATTTGCATGGGGGATATAAATTTTACATGAGAGAAGGATTTAAATATAGAAAGTTAATATGGGGTGTAAGGAAGATATTAGAAGTATCGTATGAGATTGTGAACACTTTGGGTGAAAAATAGTACGTGGAACATTATAAGGGTATGAAGGACGTTGAGTTAGGGTTTGGAGTGATTAACTATGGGTTGTTGTGAATAACTAAGGTTTGGAGTGGCTAATTATGGTTTGTATAGATTAACTATGGTTTGGAGTGGTTAACTAGGGTTTGATATGGCTAACAAGGGTTTGGTGGTAATATGTGTGTACTTGGTGAATAAAGTATGATGATGAATATGAGATCTATGGGTAATGAGAAATGGGGTGTTAAAATGTCTTGGGTTGTGAGAAGTGGAGTAGGATGGGTCATGTAGACTTAAATTAGGGTTTTATGGAGAAAACCCTAAAGTGTGGTAACATGTGTACTTGGAGGTGAATAAAAGTGGGCCATAACCCACATATATGTGAGATGGGTTCAAATGTGTGTTGAAATAAGGAGGGAGGATGTGAGGTAGTGTTTCAGTCTCATCATGTGGGACGAGACTTTTGGAGGATAAGAATAGTAGAAATTATTCATGCATGTCTGGGTGAAAGCTTCTGAATAAGATACTTAAGACATTAATTATTTAAAGTGAAACTTTATTGAGTCGAGTCTAGCCGATCCACCGGTTAGGAATAGTAGTTAGGGTTTTTACCCTATAAGTGACCAATCCACTGGCGAATAATAGTGGTTAGGGCAAGATACCCTATAAATGTCCGGCCCACCGGATATAATAGTGGGGGATCCTAATCTCAATAAACATAAACCAGAGTTTTGCTAAGACACTTAAAAGATACTAATTACTTACAATGGAACACTATGTGAGTAGGAACTAAACCAATCCATCGGTAAGAAATAGTGATTAGGGTTTTACCCTATAAGTGACAGATCCACGGGCTATAATAATGGTTAGGGCATGATTCCCTATAAGTGACCGAGCCACCGGCTAAAATAGGGGGAGGTTCCTATACTCACATGGATTTGATAAAGAGTATGGTGTGAAATGAGTTATAATTAGAGATTAATTAAATAATTAATCCAGACTATAAATGGGCCTTTATATATCTACCCGAATGATTATATGATATTATGTTATCATGATGGTCTTTATGTTCTTTTTATTCTTCTACATGGTTTATGTAATTTTATGTGTTAGCCTTAGTGCATCGATTACCTTATTCAGTACGTAGCATACTGATCACCCTTTTCATAGGTGTTGCTCATTCCCACGAGTAGTATGCCCTTCTAACTTGTGTAGGTAGGTAAGGCATCAGGCAGGGCTGAGTGTTGAGCTTCTATTAGGCTCGATGATTGGGAGTGACGTGGCCCGATTATCTCTCCATGATATTTTATTTCCTTTTGATATTTCTTTCTTGTATTGAATTTTCCTTAATTAAATATTAATGTTTGTCGATATTATTCCCTCCGAGGAATTTTGATTTCGCACTCTGATTTCTATCTTATTATTGATTATAAACCTTTATGTGTACTCTAATTTCTATGTTATGATCTTTTTAATTCTTTTTATTAACTATTGGTTTAAGTTTGAGAATAATCTTTTTAGCCTTAGCACTTGGTACTGGAATGGTCGGAGTGAACCAGTCTAGTACTAAGTGTGGTGATAACATCCCCAGAATTTACCGATTTTAAATTTAGAGGTTTTTGCTTTAAAAAAAATTAGTAAACTTTGGGATGTTACAGTAACACCCAACTATATTTTTATTAGGCACCAACTAAAATAAAAAATTTCATTAGTAAATGTTGGGGTGTTATATATTTGGATTCATGTAGCTTATTTGCACCATAGGGATATTTGGGTCTATCATCACTCATCTTACACATCTTGAGTCATTGTTTAGGGTCTTAAGATTAGGGACAAGTTATATCATCGTATTGTAAGATGGATGGATGAGGGTCAGCAAGTGTATGTGACTAAGAATGCTTATGATGGGTTAAGGTGGAGGAGATTGAAGCAATAGTGGGCTTATTTAGCATGGAAATCTCTCACACTTCCTAGACACCAAGTTCTTTTATGGCTTATCTTACAAAATAGATTGCCAACAAGGTGCGAGAGAGGTGGCCTAAGGTGTGTGCTGAACTTATTGATGCATTTTATTTGATTCATTGGTGGAAAATGTCGATCATATCTTCACATAATTCCACTTTACATTGAGTATATGGAGATGTATAAGGTATTGTATGGGTAGGTGAGATTTAGCGGTGGAGGCATGATCCATGATGTCTAGAATAAGGCAACCAAAGCACAAGAAAGAAGTCCTAGTAGCTTTGTTTGGTGTGTATGTTGTGACGATTTGGCATGAGTGGAATTTGAGGAATGTTTAGTAACTATAATGCCCTAAAATTTATTGTTAAAAATTTTATTTTTGTGGAAGCACTATATTATATGCTACATTGCATCCAACATAAAAAAGGTAATTCCTATATCCAATATATATTAGGTGCAAGGATAAAAAAAACTCATTCCCAAAAATTAAGTGTGAAAAGTACTTGATTCCACAATTATACAATATTACAAAACAAAGAGAGAAAAAATATGACAGAAAATAAAGGACTAAAAGTCCAGAGAGAGAGCTATATTTGGATAAACATATGCTTAAACTAACCTATAAAACCCTCACGGTAGGTAAGCATGGCAAAAATATTAAATCAACATACACCTACAAACGAGGCTATATCTATATTTGGATATGAGAAAAACCCATGAAACAGATAGCCAGTATGTTATATAGTAAGAAAGGTAACAATAATCATTAATTTAAAAAACGGCATGCATAATACATAAGGTTAGATGAAGGAAACTATACATGCACATTATTCATATATGATATTACTAGAGAATGTTTTTTATTTATTTATCAAAATTCATACTTAAGTAATCACAAATTTTATTTATTTAGTCATTTTGAGAGTAGGGAACCACCGAAAATATAACTACTCATCTCCTATTTTTCTTATAGATGAAAGAAAGATAGTTAACAACACTGATATGTAACATTACTCTCATCTTTTTACCACTGATAGACGAAAGATAGTCAACCCTTGAAATCCTCTTACATCTACTATAAAGCACGTGTGCGCCACTAGTAAACCTCTAATTCTTAAGTATGCATACATCTGCACGCCAATAAATCAATTAAATAGAATAAACGAAGGTCCTCTAGTTCCATTAGGATAAGGTAATATAATCACATAATTTCAACTCTTGGAGTCATTTTGGCCCCATCTCATGAGATCATCCTCTTTAAATAATAGTATTTTATTAGATTATTATTTAACGCTTAGTACATAATAATACATCACTTGATTTGCTTATCATCATAACAATTATACTTATTACTGTTGCCATATTACATGGAATATATCTTATCAACATATTACAAGGATCTTCAATTATCGAAAATTCATTCCAACAAATGTATTAACTAGAAACAACTAGAAGTGCACCATGGTTAATTACATTCGGCATGTACATACTATGTGAAGTAATGAGGGATATGGGTACAGTGTTTAACCAAAGGTTAAGGGTTAAGGAAGGCAGTAGAAAACTGATCATCCCATAATTAAGATTTAAAAAAATTGGAGTGTTATAGGAATGCCAATGAGTCTAGAGAGATTTTATCCTTATGGTTGGAAGTTGTATATGCCTCCTATAGTATAAGTCCAAATATAATAGATGGCTACCTATACCAGACTATACTTTTTAATCTTAGGATTGGATGTGTGGTTGTAACAATCATTTTCAAATTTTTAAAATTCACTTATAAAAAAAAAATCATGTCAAAGTAACAATAATGTTTGGTAGACAGATATTATTTATGTATCAACAAATAATGGTATTTAATGAAGCATCTGATTTGAAATAAATTAATATATATTGATAATTTTGGACATTCTTTATTTTAATAAAATATATTATTATCATATATTTTTCTTTTTTTACTTATTTAATATTAATAAGATATATTAATTAATAATAATATTATTAATAAATAATCATAATCATAATCAATAATTATTAATTATTAATTATTAAGAATTAAGAAATAATTATAATATCAATAGTTAGAGATTAATAATAATATTAATAATAATTTATAATTTATAATAGTAATTATTATTATTATTATTGAATAATTAATATTAATAATGAATGAATAATATTAATAGTTTATGTTAATAATAAATATTATTTATAACTAATCATTAATAATTTTAATAATGAATATCAAATGATTATTAAAATAAAAAATAATATTAAAACTTCCTAGTTAATAATTAATAATATTAATATTTATCAATCCTTGATAATAGTAATCAATAATTAATAATATTATTTAATCATTATTAATATTAATAATAATTTCAATATGAATAATAACAATAGTTAATAATTAATAAGAATTTTTAATATTAATATCAATAATGACTAATGGATATTGATAATTAATATTAATTAATAATAATTATAATTCATATATATATTGACTAATAATTAATATTTTTTATTGTAATTATTAATAATATTATTAATTAATACTAGTTATAATAATTAATAATATTTAATAATAACGAGAATATTAATATTGGTGTGGGTGGGTATATTTAAGAAGTTTCTAAGAGTAATAATGTATGATAGTTTCGATATAAAAAAAAATATGGAACCGACTCATAAAATAATAATAATAATAATATAGTAGATAATATAGATAATAAAATTTTAAATATAATATGTAAATCTATCTCAAGCAATAATAAAAATAATAAATAAGTAATCAAACACACGCATTCGATAAATTATATAAATAAACCAACTGACGTAAATATTTTTAATGATACTAAAAAGAAAAGAAAATGTAGGTATTAAAATTATTAATGTTCTAATAACTTACCTCAAATTCGAATAAATGGACCTAAATATCATAAAGTGTGCGTACCGATCATATGCTGTGATAATATGAGAATTTTCCAAGAAATAATGATAGCCAACGGCTTATCACAATCACCTTTTCGGCCAAATACAACGTTTGCATGCATTGACTCAATGTAACTGATTTCAGTAGTCGCTATAAAGCAGGGTCCATACATTACGGGCAATCAAACACATCTATTTTGTAAAAGTTTAGTCTAATGTTAAATGATTAAAAGGTTTTTTAAAAGCGAAGGTGCCAAAATCAAAATTTTATTTTTCATCTTTCATTTTTATAATTTTTTTTATTATATTACCATCCATATGATACTGTGCAACCTACTCTACGTATGATATATGATTCAAACAATAATAATAAACAAAACATAAAATCCGTGCCCAACAGTAGCAGATATAAATACCCATAGCTTGACTTAGTGGTTAAGAATTAAGGGAATAAAATTTTCATCTAATATTTAGAATATTTATTTTAAATTTATTTTAAAAAAATAAATATTAGGGATATTCAATTGTTTTATTGAAATATACAATATAAAAAAATATTTGATATTTAATTGATTATATCAACAATAAATTATAATATTATGCTTTTGTAGTTTTAAGTTTTAAAATTTTATTTATTTTTATATATTAAAATTTTATGATACTAGTTTTAAAATAATTGTGTAAATATAAACTTATACAATCTTTATTTTTAAAAATGTGCTGGCAAAAGTTATTAAAATTAATGAAATAAATTTTGTTATACAAATACTAAATATATCTTAAGTAAGTACATATTTCATCTCTATTTTTTAGATATCTAAAACTTAAATATTCAGTCTATAAAAAAAAATATCTAATAAAAATATCCAAATAAATAATGATAGCCTATTTGCATATCCCTTACCCTAGCCGTTGATCCCGGGTCAAATGGTGCTCCATGCACAAGCCTTTTAGCTGGATTCGTGTTGTTTCTTTTTTCTTTTTCTTTTCTCTCTCTCTTATGACACGTCATAGAAGGATGCATTGCAACCTCCGAGCTTTCATAATTTCCCTCTCATTTTCCTGCGTACCCATTTTAGTTCCTCTTCAAAGTTTTATAAGGACGAACATTTATACGAGTCTAACACCTAGAGTAAATTTTATATTTATTAGAACTATTTATGTTATCTGATATCAGTTTATTCGATTCGATATTAGAAACAATCTGATTTGAAAAAGTAAATAACTAATTTGATATTTTTTCAAATTAAATATCCAATATGATCAACGAAAAGTCAAACAAACTAAATATCTGATTTAATAAATACAGATAATATCCGATCAGCAAAAAAATATTTACCCATTCTTTTATAATGGTTTATTTTATATATAATTATATATAAATAAATTTAGACATGTGTGTGTGTATAGTTTTTTCTTACTTGATTTAGTATTTGGACCAAAATTTAATTTAATTAAAATTATATTTTTAATATAATTCCTTTTTAAATATGATATAATCCAATTAAATATTGCGCTATAAAATCTTTCATTTTAGTTTTAATATTTGATATTTGTTGAGTAAATTGAATATTTACTGAGTAGATATTTGTTCAGCATATCGGATAATATCAAATATATTTATGAGTTGGTAATTTTTATATATTTAAAATTATATTCGGATAATATCAGCTATATTTTATATCTAATCCAAAAATTCGGATATCCAATCTTTCAGATATTCGAATTTTTAAATCAAATATCAAATATCATTTTCAAATATTCAAAATTTTAGATATTCAACAATCCAATATTAGAAATATCGAATATTTGAATCATAACCAGCCCTAATATTTATTACATAAAATATATAGAATCCATAGCACATTTTATATTTATGAACTTGAGCTCATGTAAAAATAGTTCTATATCACTCTCTCTCATTTTTTATTCTTAAATATTGCAATTATAAAATCACATCTAACAACTATTTTTTTCCCTCTTCTTGTTAGTCATCGCATGGGATCATTAATTGTTGTTTGGCATCAGTTTTATTATAAATGATAGTAAAATTTTCATTATTAATCTAAAAAATAGTTTTTCATTTATTTTTTGTTTGTTTGAATTTCATTAAAGAAATGTAAGGTAATATGGAACCAAGTACAAATGTTCAAACAAATCTCATCCCTCTTCAATTTCCTTCACTACTCTCAAATGAGAACATATATACCATCCTTAATTAGTAACAAACTTCTAGTGTCTCAATTTATCCATATCTAGAGTACTCTCTGATCCTCAATCCTTACTATGCATTCAAGGCCTCAAGTCCTAAGCATACTTTCACTACCTACAAGGTCAAAATCATAACCACTCAAGAGAAACATATCACATAATGACAAATCAAATTTAATCCTCATAATTAAATTATATCATCCCTCCATATGGCATGACAAGTAAACACCCAAAAAAAAAATCTCATTTGGATATTTCACTAACACTCGATGGACTACAGGCAAATTTGATAGATTAATACAATCTACAAATCTGAAAGGATCGAATGCTAATTTATCAAGATTAATTTAATAATATAATTATGTGGAAGCATACTTAAATCCATAATGTGAGAATAACCGATAGATTAAGAACAAGGATGGTACTATAGTCTTCTAGATCTGGCACTCACTCGTCGGTTTCTATTGACTGAGGGGAATTAAAATAGAACGTAGTATATGTGACCCAGGGACCACAACCTTTATATAGACAACTGACTTGTTGTCTATCAGGTTAGTTTAGTTTGGTCCATTAACAAACTAAAATATCCAATGTCTCTACACATATAGGCCCGCATCTAATTAGATAGATTTAGCCCTATGATTTATATGTAAATACAATCACTTATATACAGGCTTAATTTATGCAATAATATGCAATTCGTATCATTGATATATAAGCCCAATTGTTGGATAAAAGTCCAACAATCTCTCACTTGGGCTATATGTGTGACCTTATATTCACGAATTACCAAATAACCAAATGATCTCAATATTATTGTCATAATGAAATATATCTATAACCAATCAGGTCTATTAGTCACACTAACATAGGATCAAAGTAGTTTTCATCACATTTTTTCGTAACTAAACCTTCAATGGCACATATGCGTATATAATTTAATGGCATGGATCAAGATGTGGATATAGGGCATGAGAAGTTCATGCAATGTGATCTTCACATGCCTATTTCCAACTAGTCCACCTAAAAACTTTAGTGAGATCAAATCACAAATAAAGACAGAAAAGAAATAAACTAAAACTTTATTTTTTTATAAAACATATGGTCAAAAATGTCAATCAGCCAAAACAAAGTATCTATACATAGAGCAAACAAAGTGAGAGACTCTTACTAAAACTAAACATCAGCTGTATATCACCAATATAAGCAACATACTCGAGGAACCGTTTGGGTGGCAAAGCCTTAGTGAGTAGATCCGCTATCATGGAATCTATATTTATATGTTCTATAGACAATTCTCCTTTCTATACTTTCTCTTTAACAACCAAGCACTTAAATATCGATAATTTTAATTTTTCGTAGAACTTAGGTTGTTATTAGAATACTGAATTGCAGCCTTATTGTCACATAACATCTTGAGCAGTCTCTCAATGCCATCAACTATACGTAGCCCTGTGATAAAATTTCATAGCCATGTACCGCAAGTGGAATCTTTATAACATGCTACAAATTCCATTACCATAGTGGAAGAGGCTACAACTGTCTATTTAGCACTCTTCCATAAAACAGAACCTTCTGCCATCAGAAAAACAAAATCTGATGTAGACTTCATGCTATCTTGGCATCCAACAAAATTAGAGTCAGAATATCCTATGATCTCAAGCTTGTATGACCTCTAATATCTAAGCATACAACATTTTTTTTGTAAATACCGCATGACTTGTTTGGCTTCTATCTAATGGTTGAGGCATAGATTACTTTAATATCTGCCTAGCATCCCAGTGATGTATGCCATATCCGAACATATACACACTTGAGCATGCATTAGACTTCCCACTACTAAAGTATGGGGAACAATTTGCATTTTCTTTCTTTTAAAGTTATTCTCAGGGAACTCACTAAGACTAAATTTGTCTCCTTTAGCAATAGGGGTATTTTCTAGTTTATAGTTCTACATGGCATACTACTTGAGAACCCTTTTGACATAAGCCTTTTGTGATAGCCCTGGGATGCCTCAACAATAATTCCGATGTATCTCTATGCCTAATACAAAAGAGTCATTACTAAGTTCTTTCATCTCAAAATTCTTAGCTAGAAATTTATTTGTTTCATGCAAAAAATCTATGTCATTACATGTTAGTAGTGTGTCATCACCATATAGAACAAAAAAAATATATTTACTCCCACAGAATTTATGGTATACACATTAATCGACCAAATTTATCACAAAATCGAAAGAGGTGATAACTTGATGAAATTTAAAATACCATTATTGAGATGTTGGCTTGAGCACATAGATAAATTTCTTAAGTTTGTAAACCATATTCTTTGGGTCTCATAACACAAAGTTTTCTAGTTGCAACATATTGATTGTTTCCTCAATGTCATCATTAAGAAAAGCGGTCTTAACATCCATTTAATGTAACTCAAGATCAAAATGTACCACTAATGCTATGATTACTCTCAAGAAATATTTAAAAGATACTAGAAATCTCTTTCAAATCCTCTCCTTCCTTTTATGTAAAGTATATGGCGACAAGATGTGTCTTATATCTCTCCACATTGCCTTTTGAATCCCTTTTGGTTTAAACTATCCATTTACAACCAATGAGTTTCTTTCCTTTAAGCAATGGGACAAGATCCCATATATCATTATCCATCATGGACTTTATTTCATCATTCATGGCATCAATCCACCTTTGAGAATTTGAACTCTCCATAGTGTGATGGAAGTTAATTGGATCATCTTCGATCACCCCACCGCCTACCTTATGCTCTAGGAGAAATACAATATAATCATCTGGAATAGCACTTCTCCTTCCTCTGGTGGATCTCCATAGCTCTTGAGGTTATTGAGCTTGTTCTTATGGAACAATCACCTCATTATCAATAAGTGGTTGTTTAACATTGTCTTGTAGTGGTTCTTGATATACCTCCTAATTAGTGATAGGTGCAAAGACTTATATATCATTAGAGATAACAATAAGAATTGTAATTGATTCATCCTCAAAGATAATATCTCTAATCTTATTTCTCCCCATAAGCTCAATATCCTCAAAAAACTATGGTAGTTCCTTTCTCAAAAATTTACTTGAGTGTGGGATTATAGAACTTATATCTCAGAGTAACCAATAAAATAGCTACTAATTATTTTGGAGACCAATGTATTATTGTGTAGCCTATATGGCCTAGCCTCAGTTGGACGTCCCCAAACAAAAAAAATGCTTCAAACTAGGTTTTTGCCTATCTAAATGTCATAAGGTATTTTAGTAGTTGCTTTAGTTAGTACTCTATTTAGAATGTGAGTTATTGTATTCAGTGCTTCACCCCATAGTGGCTCTAATATGATAGAATGTCTAATCATACTTCTTACTATATCCTTAAGAGTTCGGTTTCATATTTCAGATACACCATTCATGCCAGGAGAACTTGACATGGTGTCTTATAGGATGATTCCACACTCCTCTAGGAATCTAGCAAATGATCTTGGACATTGCTCACCTAAACCATCATATCTACCACAATATTCACTACTACGTACGGTCAGATCTAATGCACTCGATTGTTTTGTTAAGTTGGTTCTCAACATCAAGTTTAAAAGATATGAACATGCCCAATGACTGTGACTTTTCATGAATGAGATACAAGTAAACATAACATAAGTAACTATCTGTGAATGAAATCAAATACTATTGACCATTCCAAGAAGCTATAGGGAATAGTCTACAGATATCTATGTGAATCAATTCTAAGATTGAACCTTTTTTCATGTGCCATGTATGATACTTTTGATAATCCTTCTTAACATGTCGAGTCTTTTTGCAAAAGAAGAAACTATATTCTTCCTTTTGTGGTTTCTTTTAGACTAAACGCTTAAGAGCAGCTTTATTCTTTCTCTTCATACCCTAACTTTTAGGGATAAATGCTAGATGAGCACCTTCAGTCTTATCTTACTTTAATATCTCTTCCTCTTGCACACAATATGAAATGAGCACATTAAGATTCCATTTCTCCTTTTGGTAGTTGTGACTGACCTCAAATTGACTGAATTGTGTACGAAGAGAAATCAATAATAAATGTACAAGTAAGTCATCTAACAATTTGAGCTTTAGTGGTTTTAGCTTTAAAGCAATATTATACATCTCTATGATATACTCCCTTATATTTCCTTTACCTTTATAATTTAACAAAATTGAGCGTAGCACAAGAGTGTTTATTTTAGCCTTATCATTTTTTACAAAATGTTTTCAATTTTGGTAAAGAAATCTTTAACATCGGTGATCTCATCAGATAATCTACTCCTAAAATCCTATAGAATCCTACATATAATGATCAAAAGACCCATGTGATTAGAGCAATCTCAATTCTCAAATCTCCTTTTCTCATTAGAGGAACTTTCAACCATCAGATCAGTGGGTTTTCATATAACCGTTATTAAAACTATATGTTTTTTTTAGCATTTTTCTATTTTGTTCCTGCCCACATACACAGTTTTATGTTCAAACAATTACCAAATCTACAATCACACCATAATTTCCATCAATCTATAATTGGTATGCATGTCTCAATACACCGACTATACTTAGGAATAAAAATTAGTGGGAATACCACAACTTGGTAGCTCTACACCCCAAAGTAAAGAGTTCACAGATCTAGAGTAGAAGACCGAAAGATGTAGACGAAATACAAACCTAAAAATGCATGTAGAATATATAGATCGCTACTTAATACTGAATGAATGAGTGCACGTGCTTGGCCCATTGGTCTCTAACTTCATCAATTTCATCAAAATTATATTGCTGGCCTCGTGCATAGTCATCAGTGAAAAACTACAACGCCCATGTTTCAATTAATATACAGTTAGCCATTAGGTCAAAAATATATATGTCATGATTCATTAATAGAAAAATATGGAAAAGCAAACATACATGGCTTGGATCTATGTTGACCGATCTATTCTGGACTATAAGATCCATTGCTCTACGTACATAGTATCCACAATCATCGCCGTTTTGCTGTTGTGGACACTGTCAAATGAATTTAGTTAGCTCTCTAACTATTATATATTAATTTGAATTAAAACAAAATACAAAATATTTGTCTTTCTACTTACCATGATAGGCTCATATTGAAGATTCTTTGGGTCCGGGACACCATTCCCACCTCTCCTTTGATATGCCATCCGTAGTGCCTTAATAAATAGAGTTGGATACATAATATTGTAAGTATATATACCTTAAATAATGAAAGTAGAATATATATATATATATATATATATATATATAAGCTAATGAAGTAAGAAGTGAAAAGTATACTAACATGTCGATAAATTCCTTCCCACCACGACGAGCGACCTCAAAAGGCACGTCATAGGTTCGAAGGGAATCAAACACATAAACTTTATTAAGATCAGGTCGGACGGCATACAAAACCCAATGTTCAGTTGCGAGGTGAGGAATGAGATAGAGCTTGTTGTGTCCCTCAATCAAAATGCGATCCGCTAAATAGTTTATGTGCCTACCCTCTGTTATTGTACTACTGTCAGCTATATAGTGTGGGCACACAAACACAATAGAGGACAGCAGTCCCTCCAACGCAGCGCGACTAGCTACCAACCTATATATGGACGACAATAACAATGAATATTTGTTAATAACTAATAACTCATATAAGAGGTCGTAAAAATTCTATTTCTCCAAGAGTACTAAAATCTGAAATATGAAGTAATGCTTACGTGACATAAACGGCGACACTCGTGGTTGACATCCATTCTTGATTATAAATGTCGCTTATGTCAACCGTTGATACCATGTAAGTAGCATCGTCCCTTCCAACATACTCTCGACGACAATCAATGGAAATAAAAATATTACCAAGGCAGTTTTGGGTATAGAGATACAATAAAGCTAATGCTGGTGGAGGTTGGCGTATTTCCGAAGAAGGAATCTTTTGTGGGGCAACTGATTTTTTAGATTTAGCTCTCTTTCCTTTGGCAGCGCCCTCTTTTGTGTTGCTCGTTCTACTAGTACCCCTCTTGGTTTTACTAGCAGGAGCAGTCTTCTTCTTTGATTCCTTAAATAATAATAATAAACAAAATATGTATTGAGCATATATATATGAAAAAGGTATAAACAATGTAACTACTAAACTAGGTCTAATGAAGATATTGAATGTCAATACCTCTTCAGTAGTGAGGCATATCTGATCCACATGCCAAGGCACGAAGCTTCCATGAGCTTCTAGCATTGTGGCTGCCTCATTGCCCTCTTTATAACAAGGCAAGGGCGCACTACCAAATATTGGAGTGTCAATACTCACCGGCCTTGTAAGTAGGGCTAAGTTGTACCCGTGGACAGTTTGCATTTGGGTACTATGACAAATGCGGACCCTTCCGTTCGCCAAAAGAGTTGAAAGATCATTCGCTAACAAGTCACATTTATGCAAACCCTAAACGAAAATATTACACATTATTAATTATTTATGACAACGAATACATTTAATAACAATTCATAGTTATGTAATGCTTACCTCGGAAAGAGAAGAAAGACGTGCATCAGCTTCACAACTGTCTCTGACACTATTTACATTAGGTATGTGAAGCTGATCATGGTCGACTGAATCGGATGGCTTATACCCTTGAGATTTAATAAATGACAACACTTGCTCCATTGTTGCCATCCATTCAAATGCCACGTTCAATTTCTGTGTGAGGATGGCGACTTGCTCATCAGTGTTACGAGAACCACGAGATCGACCACGTACGCTCGTTCTCATAACACCTAATCCAAGACCCCTGTGTCTTCCACGGTGTTCTATAATTCCTATAGCCTGTGATACAATGTTATATTGGTCTACCCCCTCCTCACCATCTGAAGATTGAAGTTCGTCCTGTAATGTATATAATATATGCAAAATTAGCTTACATGAATAAGCATAATATAATAGTTTTCTGAAAAAAAAGTAAGCAGGGTTCCAAATATCTACAAACTTACAATTTTTGTCGCTGCAACATCTACATCTTCATTAATATATCCATCTTCTGTTGTCTCGTGGTGTCAGTTCCCGTCTAATACCCATTTATTCCATATCCATTTGAGCATTTATCCCATCTTTAGTCTTGCGTGGAACATTAAGTATTATGCCAACAAGAGTGTCACATATATTTTTCTCAATATGTATCACATCAACGGCATGTCTCACATAGAAAGATTTCCAATAAGGAAGGTTGAAGAATATTGACATCTTCTTCCACCCAACTGATGGAGGTTTATCTTTATTCATCTTCCCAAACTTGACACTCAAATGTTTCATCTTCAGCCACACTTGTTGACTCGTCAACCGGATTGGTGCCTGCCCTTCTTCTCAGAATCCATTGAATGCTTTTCTTTGCCTACGATAATGATGATTCTTCAGTAAAAACCTATGATGCCCAAGGAACACAGTCTTTTGGCCATGTGTTAGCTGAAAAAATGAAGTATTCTCCTCACATATCGGACATGCATAATGGCCTTTCACACTATAACCTGACAAGTTGCCATGCGCCGGAAAATCATTTATAGTACAGAATAACAATGCTCTCAAAGTGAAATTTTCTTGACCATATGCATCAAATACTTCAACGCCCATGTCCCATAAGAACTTCAAATCATCAATCAAAGGTGAAAAATAAATATCAATATCATTCCTAGGTTGGTTTAGCCCGGAAATGAGTAAAGACAACATCATATACTTGCGTTTCATATAGAGCCACGGAGGTAAAATGTATATAACTAAAATCACCGGCCATAAACTATAGCTGCCTTGATTGTGCGGATTCATTCCATCTATAGAAAGCGCAAGGCACACATTTCTTGATTCTTTACCAAATTTAGGAAACAACCCATCAATCGTCATCCATTGTGGAGAGTCAAATGGATGTCTAAGAAGTCCATCATCTATCTTGTCATCAGCATGCCATCTTAGGTTCTTGGCATCTTCAATATCATTAAACCTCTGCCTTAATCTTGGTATTATAGGAAATTACCATAACACCTTAGCGGGCACCTTGTTCTTCTTGTATCATGGTGCTTTGCATTCAGGATTATGACAACTATCCAAAGATGCATTATCATTACGATATAAAATAAAATCATTAGGGCATGCATGTATCTTCTCATAACTCATTCCCATAGAGGATAGAATATTCTTCACTTCATACGTACGATCGAGTAGAACGTTAACATTAGGAAGCATATCCTTCACAATTGACAATATTTCTGTGAAACTCTTATCACTCCATCTGTTACATGCCTTTAAGTTGTACAACCTTAAAGTAGCGGATAATCGCGTAAACGTCTTACAATCACCATACAAAGGTTTCTCTGAGTCATTCAATAACTTCTCAAACATTTTTGGACAATCCTGAACACTTTCCTCAACCTTTTGAGTCATCTCCTCTAACAAATGTCCCACATAGTTATCAAATGATGATCCACTACTATCCCTCCTAACATCGTCATTTTCATATTTAGACTCTGTTTCCCCATGCTATATCCAACAAGTGTAACTTGTATCAATTCCATATACAAATAAATGATCTCTCAAATCATTAGCGTTGACACGATGAATATAAGCACAGTTCAAACAAGGACAGACTATTCTACTAGAGTCCCGAGCATGTTCAACTGCAAAATTGATGAAAAACTCCACTCATTCGTTATATTCTCTAGACAGACAATTTGCAAACAACCATTTTCGATCCATATTTTTTGAATCTAGATATATCCCATATGAAAGTAATTATTAAAAATCAATTGAATTATAAGTTTAATAATTCTCAAATCACTCTTGCTTAGAAAGAATTAATCTCAAATGTATCACTCTATTCTGTATATATATATATATATGCTTTTGTCTCGATCGTTCGTGCTGGTAGAATATTCTTTGTCTGCCACCAATTTGATGCGTGTTGTCGCGTATGCCTACGCAATGGATACCTGCAATTTGTACCATTACCGGATAGGTGGGAGTATCCCGTAACAATCATCTTCGTTCTCATCACCATAGTTTAACTCTAGGGTAACAGACAAGGCTGCAAACTCTCCTTGTTTGGTTTGTGAAAGCACTTCGCCTAAAATAGCTAAGTACTCTTCTTCGGATTTTGCAACTGCTAGCTTCGTGGCTGTGACAGACTTTTGGGCTAGGAACTTTGATTCTTCTAGGCTGGCCTTAATGGGTTTGGCTGAGGAAGAGGCCGGTTGGTTTTCAATCATGAGTTTGGGGACGGCCTGTTCTGAATGTTTTTCGAAAGTTTGATACTTCGACCACCATTTTACCTTGAAATGGCGGACCAAGGTAGGGACTCCTTCAGTCTCATGGATCTCCGCCGTCTAGGCGAATACCCAGGGGTAGAATAGTTTGGAGTAGAAGGCCAAGATAGGGGGAAAAACCTTATCGTCTTTTGTGGGTTTGTAGAGGCATTTGAACAGGTCAAGTGACTTTGATACCTGTTCGGGTAGGATATCTGGGATGGCACCGAAATCTCTCCACCATCAAATGAACCAGACAGGGTAATGTATTTGGGTAAAGTTGTTGAAGAAGATCAACCAGGAGTGAGATTTTTTGGAGTTCTCGGTGAAGAAAGTGTTCCACCAAGCTTGTTGATAATCCCAATAATTGAAATTCAATTTTGAGTTTGGGTTGAATTTGTATGAATCAGGGAGTCTGCGAGGTAAATCAAGACTTTGACCCTAATCCATGGGAAGGATAACCCCGTGCACTTCACAGGTTGAGTAAGCGGCTTTGTTTCTGGTTTGGGGTATTTGAAAGTTCGAAACGAAACTGAGCCTGTATACTCTAATATTGACTTAAAATACGCATGGGGTGCATTCATGTCCCATGGTTTGAAATCCCATCCTAAAAACAATTTTCAAAGGGCAACGAAGGGATCCTAATGACGGAATCCATCTTCGAGGTTTGAAATGATTTGAAAATTTTGTTTGGTAAAATAATCAGCTTTTTTCTGGAAAGTTGGTTTGATATCTAAAATATTTTCTAGCCTTGAAATTCTGCTTCTCAAGACTGGAAAGTTTGAAACCTGTTTATCAGAAGAAATTCTTGTAATTTCTTTTGAAGGAGCGAGAGGTATTAATTTTCCTCCTTCTATTTTGTAAACAGGGTTTGCAGAACACGTACCTTTGCGTTCAGGTTGAGAACACTGAACTTGTTCCGTCATTTGCTGAAGTGCTTTAAAAAATTCAGGGATTGGGTAAGATTTTCTACCCACTTTTGAACATCTGGTTTGTTGTCTTCTTTTGGAGGAGATGAAGCTGCTGCTTCGTGTTCGACAGTGGCTTCATACTAGGATTTGATCTTTGGCTTTGCAGCCAAGATTTCTTGAATCTTTTCTTTCCCTTTCTTTCTTGGAGGCATACTACTTTGAGTGTCCTTACAGAAATTCTCTCGTGAGGAAGTCGGGTAAAGAATTTTCTTTGCCTTTTATGTGTTCGATCTCGAAGTCAAAGATTGACAGAAGGGCTTGCCATCTGGCGAATATTTGTTTGCTAGCAATATTTTGTACGTCCTTTTTGTTTTAATGGATTTGGTATTAATTGAATTAGGTCTAAAACCATTTTTTTTTCTTTCGTCAATACATTTATTTGGTTTTCAGCAATCTCTTCTTTTGGGTCAGAAGAGTGGTAAGAAGAAGAAGAAGATGATTCAGTTATGAGTTCATCTAATTCTGGGTTTTCGTTATCATCCTTAGAGGATACTAGGAGGTTTTGTATTTTCTCCCTAGTTTCATCGTCTAAGTCTAGCTCACGAAGTTGTGTATTTGTTTTGTAGAATCTTTGTGTATGACCCATTTTTCTGCATTTGTAACATTTGAAGTTTTCGAACCTATTATTTGAAGAAGAAACTATTTGTTTTTTCCCTTTGGGTTTTGATTTTTGATAATAGGGAATTTGTTTCTGTTGTTTTGGAGCAGGTAAATGTTTTTGCTTCGTTTTTTTGTGGTAACTGGTTTTATAATTACCAGGGCATTTGTTTGATTTATTTGAAGTGCCTAAAATGTCAAATTGTTTGCAAAATGATCCCAGTTGCTGCTTTGTTTTATTTAATTCCCATTTGAGTTGTTTTTGAAGTTTTAGATCTTGACAGATTCTTAAACCTTCTTTTTGGGTAAAACTAATAAGTTCACCGTAAGTAAATTTGTTATAAGGAATTTTGTTTCCATGGGCATCTTTGATTTTGTTCCTAACCTTTTCTCCTAACAAAGGCGGTAATCCGTCTAAAAATTTTTCTTTCCAGAATGGTTGGTTTGAATCTTCCCTAAACATTATTCTAGTTAGGAAAGTGTTTTTGTACCATTGGAAATCACTAAGTCTTTTGGATTTAAGGTTTGATAGAAGTTCTGCATTGTTGTCTTTAAGGTGTGAAGGGTCTCCTACAAAGTGTAAAGAGATTGCAAGTATAAGGGATGCAACTGCATCAGACATTGGTTCTCCATTGTCTAAAATGATTTCTTCATTTTCATCTACTTTAATGGCTTCCAGAATGTCAATTTGTTCGTTTGAGGTTAAATGAAAATCCCACAATCCTTTTAATTTTCCTAAGAACCCTGCTATTAGGAGTTCTGCTATAGTTTTGTCGGAGGTGTTCATTTGGGCTTTATAGGCGTTTGTAGCCATAGTCATTTGTTATAAAAGGCCTAGAATTTCATATTCTGATAGTCCATCTATATTCCATTCATACAAAGAATTGGCTTTGTAGTTGGGCCGAACTAATTTGTTGGGCTTAGTTTCAAGACTAAGGTCTAGCGCTGTTTGCCTTGGTACTATGTTCCTAGAAGATGATGGTATATCTAAACGAGCTACAACAGGTTCTTGTTCTTGGGCTTCGTTAGATTCAGTTTGGTCATTTTCATGGATCATTTTAATTCGAGCTGTTTGGTCAGGTGTGTCAGGGACCTGATTTTGGCTAGATGAAGTTGAAGGAGCAATTAGGCTTAATTTTTCTTTAATTGCCGTTACAAATTCATCCTTTTGTGTTTGAATTTCCTTTTGGCTGGATTTTGATAATTCAAAGGGATTGAATACTGGCATTCTTTTTTGTTCTGTTTGTTTATTTTTTGAAATAGTTTGTATTGCCGGGAGTATCGTCTTTTGAATTTGTTTATCCAGTTTTACTAATTGGGTGCCAATTATGTTTAGATGAACGTTTGTGTAGTTGTTCTGTAATATAATGTTTTTGGTGTTTTCTACTTCATCATCTTTTGGCAATCACAAAGTTTTTAATTCAAGGGTGTTTTCCCCCCAGGCATTTGCATATTTTGTAGAGGCGGATATTCTATTTCTACTATACCTCTTTCATTTTTCCAAGCTTTTGGTTTTGTTCGAGTAGTTATTGGTTTTGCAGACTTGAACAGTGAATTCTTTAACCTTTTTAGGTCTACACCATTGTTTTTAAAGTCCATTTCTAACCAGTTGAAGAACATGATTGTGCATTTGTTATCAGCTATGAATTTGTAGAAATCTTCTTGGAGTCTACGACTTTCTTTTGCCAGATTTTCGATAAACCAATTTCTTTTATCGGTATTCTTTTTTGAATAAAAGTCAGCTCTAAAGAATTCTTTGTCAACTACAAATTCCTTTTCAATGACGTTTAGTTGATTATCTGTTATATTAGATATGCCAGGAGAATGAGGAGGTGATTCAATTTCGTCATCACTTGTTTGTTCTATTTCCTTTTCTTCCTGTTTTTTGCATTTTTTTTTTGTAATTCTAGTTCGGTAGTTTGCATCCTTAAACGAGTATCTAGGAGTTCATCTATATAATTCCTTTTCTTTTGAACTTTGTCTTCCAGATTTATAACTTTAAGAAGGTTCAAAACATTTCCTAAGCTAATAGTTGAAGAGGTTGAGGCATCATCCTTAATTCTAAGGCTTGGATTCCTCCTAAAACTAAGTTTGATAGATCCATCATCGAATTGGGTTATTCGACTAAGGTTTGTATTCAGTTTTGGGATTTCAATTTTTGGTTTTTCTTCCTGGGTTGGTTGAGCTCTCTCTAAATTCCATTCCTCAGGGAGTTCTATTTCATTCCATTTTATTGTTTTGGGAATGATAGTGTTTGATCTTGTTTCATCAGTTTGCAAGACTAAAGTTTCACCGTTTTCAATTTTTGTAATTGCTTCAGTGCTAAAAGCTGTTTTCGCTACTTTGTAATGTTTCCTATAGATTACTGCTACAGGAACAGATCCTTCTAACATTTGATATCCATGCGTTTTAACTTGAAGAGTCAAAGCAGGCAATATATTAGGATCAGTAAGCGAAGGAGAAAAATTAGGAAAGCAATTAAAAAATATTGGACCAGAACAAAGACTTGATTCTACAGTTCCTCTCAGGGAATCCGTAAAGTCTATCATCCTAGCGTCCCAAAGTACGGCTAAGATAGAAGTGTTCAGGCCTTCTCTTGTCAATGATTTGAATCCTACTTGGACTAATCCTAAGTGGATATAATTAAATCCATTTCTCCTATGTTTTGGAATTGATTTCTTTGATAGGAGTTGGATAGTCTCTAAAGGTTTGCTAATCTGAAGGTTACTTTCTTCATTTTTGATAACATAGTTTGTTGGTAGAATATGCAAGTTTGAGGTCCTATAAACCATTTCCTTTTGAATTTTTGGAATTTTTCACGTATCTATGGATCCTTCAATGTTTTCAAATTCATATTCCTCAGTTTGTCTGTTTGAGTCTCTAGGTCCTATGTCATGTCTAGAACCAGAACTAGAAGAACTAGAAGATCGAAATAAGTGCATGATTCTATCCTATTTGAAATATAAGCGGCTATCACCCACCTAAAACACAACAATGATCTGCCTTTCCTTCCTGGACTTATAGGACTTACCAGCTAAAAACTAGGTGCTTACCTCACGCCCTACATACAAAATCTAATAGAGATACACTTACCCCTTTCAAGAGCTAATTCGGTTAGGCTCTGATAATATATATGGCTCTAATACCATATACACCAAGGATCTCGGGATGTAGATGGGAAACCTAAAGAATATGAAGAAGAAAGTAGGGGAAGATAGATAGATAGTTAGGAAAGCACCGGAAAGAAATGAATAAGAAAGGGGAAATGGATAGATAGGATAGAAGTTTGAGATTTTATTTGATATTTGAATCTGGATACACAGGAAATTTTTCTATGGGTTGTTCTGCCTCTTCCAAATCCTACCCCCAACAATGAAGTTCTAAAACCCCTTACATAGAAGAGGGGGTCAGGCTAAGATAAAGTTGAAAAGTGGATTCGGAAATCCACCGAAAAGTAAATAGTACAAAGTAAACAGTAAAAAGTGTAGTGTCTACAGTACTATCTACAAGAAAAGTTTGAACAGTACAGGGTAACCAGTACAAACAGTAAAAGTAGCCGACAGAAAATGCAACAGTAACCCGCGTGATTTGCTTTTGCCGTAGATTACTTTGTCATTCTCTTCTTTTTTTCTTCGGTTGCTTTTACTCGTGCTTTTACCTTGGTCAAAAGTGTCTGTCACCGAAAGTAGATTCCTTTCGTCATTTGTTCACTGACGCTTTTGCTTTTGTCACGATCATTTGTGCTGGCAGAATATTTCCTTTGTATGCCACTGATTTGTTGTGTGTTTGTAGCGTACGCCTACACCTCTGATACCTATATTCTGTACCATTACCAGATAGGTGGTAGTATCCCGTAACAGTTATCCTCATTCTCATCACCAAAGTCTAACTCTGGAGTAACCGACGAGGCTGCAGACTCTCCTTGTTTGGTTTGTGAAAGTACTTCACCTAAAATGGCTAAGTACTCGTCTTCATTCTTTGTGGCAGCGAGCTTCGCAGCCGTAACAGATTTTTGAGCCAAAAATTTTGAATCTTCAGATCTGGCTAAGATTGGATTTGTTGAGGAAGAGGCTGGTTGTTTGTTGATGATGAGTTTGCGAGCGGCCTGTTCTGAGAGTTTCTCGAAGGTTTGATACTTTGACCACCATTTGACTTTGAAGCGGCGAACCAAAGTGGGGACATCCTCAATCTCGTGGATTTCTTCTGTCCAGGCGAACACCCAGGGACAAAATAGTTTGGAGTAGAAGGCAAATATAGGGGGCAAAACCCTATCGTCTTTTGTGGGTTTATAGAGGCTTTTGAACAGGTCAAGGGACTTTGATACCTGTTCAGGCAAGATGTCTAGGATGAAGTCGAAGTCTCTCCCCCATCGGATGAACCAGACAAGGTATTGTGTTTGGGTAAAGTTTTTGATGAAGAACAACCATGAATGAGATTTTCTGGAATTCTCGGTGAAGAATGTGTTGCACCAAGCTTGCTGATAATCCCAATAGTTGAAGTTCAATTTTGCGTTTGGGCCAAATTTGTATGAATCAGGAAGTTTGTGAGGCAATTCGAGACTTTGGCCCCAATCCATGGGAAGAATATTCCTGTATAGTTGACAGGTTGAGTAAGCGGCCTCGTTCTTGATTTGGGGTAATTTGAAGGTTCTGAGCGAGACTAAGCCTGTATACTCTAATATTAAATTAAAATACGCATGGGGGGCAGTCACGTCCCACGGTTTGAAATCCCATCCTGAAAACATTTTTCGAAGGGCAACGAAGGGATCCTGATGATGGAATCCATCTCCGAGGTTTGAAATGATTTGAAAATTCGGTTTGGTAAAATACTGAGCTTTTTTCTGGAAAGTTGGTTTGATGTCTAAAATATTTTCAAGTCTTTAAATTCTAATTCTCAAGACTGGAAATTTTGAAATCTGTTTATCAGAAGAGGTTTTTGAAATTGCTTTTGAAAGAGCAAGAGATATTTAATTTCCTCCTTCTATTTTGTAAACAAGGTTTGCAGAACACGTATCTTTGCGTTCAGGTTGAGAACACTGAACTTGTTCTATCATTTGCTGAAGTGCTTTAAAAAATTCAGGGGATTGGGTAAGATTTTCTACCCACTTTTGAACATCGCATTTGCTGTCTTCTTTTGGTGGGGATGAAGCTGCTGCTTCATCTTCGATAGTGGCTTTATACCAAGATTTGATCTTTGGCTTTGCAGCCAAGATTTCGTGAACCTTTTCTTTCCCTTTCTTTCTCGGAGGCATGTTGTCTTGAGTGTCCTTGCAGAAATTCTCTCGTGAGGAAGTCAGGTAAAGAATTTTCTTCGCCTTTTATGTGCTCGATCTCAAAGTCGAAGACTGATAGGAGAGCTTGCCACCTGGCGAATATTTATTTGCTGGCAATGTTTTGTACATCTTTTTTTAAGGATCTGTTTGGCTGATTTGCAGTCAACGCATAACAGGAATTTCCGGTTTAGCAAGTTGGACTGAAATTTGGTTATGGGTTGAACTATTGCAAAAATTTCCTTTTTGACTGTTGAATAGTTGTGTTGGGTTTGGGACCAATGACGGGAAGTGAATTGGATCACTGTTTCAGGTTTGGGCTGAGACTGTTTGGTTTGGGCCAAATACTGTTCAAGTGTTTGGGCCTGGGACTGTTTGAGAATACCACCGTGTCCTAATTCTGAGGCATCGGTTTCAACGATTTTGAAAATGTTTGGGTTAGCCAAGGTCAGACACGGAATGGACTGAACTTGGGCTTTTATGTGTTTGACGACATCTGTATGGGCTTGAGTCCAAGGTTTTGGGCTCTTTTTGAGTCTGTCGTGTAAGGGCTTTGCGATTTGGTTAAGATTTGGGCAGAATTCTAAGACATAGCTTAGGCTTCCTAAAAACCTTTGAAGTTAGGTTTTGTCTATTATTTGGTCTGGAAACTTAGACACAAATTCTATGGACCTCTCGATGGGCTTAATACTACCCGACTCGATGTAGTGTCCTAAGAATCTAATCCTAGTTTGGGCTAATGCAATTTTGGGCTTAGAGACTACTAGTCCACTACGCCTAGCGATACTAAGGAAAATCCTAAGGTGTCGGAAATGCTGATCTAAACTATTTGAGTATACTAGTACATCGTCTATGTATACTAAGCAGAAATTTGAATATGGATTAAAAATCTCGTTCATAATTCTTTGAAATTCAGACAAAGCATTTTTT
This sequence comes from Tamarix chinensis, assembly GCA_030549775.1. Lineage (NCBI taxonomy): Eukaryota > Viridiplantae > Streptophyta > Magnoliopsida > Caryophyllales > Tamaricaceae > Tamarix > Tamarix chinensis. Next base: position 16,346,856 of record CM060172.1, on the reverse strand, counting down.
AATCCAAATGGCATTACATTCCATTCAAACTGTCCAAAAGGTACAGTAAAAGCAGTTTTGTATCGGTCTTCTGGTTTAATTTAAATTTGCCAAAAGCTTGATTTCAAATCAAATTTTGAAAAGATTAATGCTGAATAAAGTCTTTGCAATAAATCTTTTTTTCTTGGAATAGGGTATCTAATCCATTTGAGAGCATCATTTAATGGTTTGTAATTAATTACTAACCTAGGTGATCCTCTTTCTATTTCAGAATTTTTGTTGACATAGAATGCTGCACATGACCAGGGTGATCTAGACTTAGAAATTAATCCTTTTGATTCTAAATATTTTATCTCATGTTTGCAGTGTTTAATCAATTCTGAATTCATTTGTATTGGTCTAGCTTTGGTTGGTATTTGTCTCTCACTAAAAGTGTCTTCATATGGGAGATCTACCATATGGTTTTTCCTAGACCAAAAAGCATTTGGAATGTCAGAGCATATCTCTTTTTCAATTTGATTTCTAATTTGATCAATTTTTTCCCTAATCAGTATTGTTTGTAACTGGTTCTGGATTCAGGATAAATTGACATTTTGTTTTAAGAAATCAAGGTCATTCTGTTTTCCTTTGATTAAGAGATTAATCTGAACTTCGTAAATTAAGTTTGCTTTTAACAGATATAGGTTTCTAGTCCTGGGGATTTCTAAAAAGGATAAGGTATTTTTTGTTCCTTTTGTTTTGAAAGAAATTCCTGACAAACCTACTTTATAAGGTGTGATCAAATTGATGAAAGGAGTTCCTAAGATAATAGATTGACTGATGTCTGGGGTTATCAAATAGGTTAGGAACAAAATTAGGGAAGCAATTTAAAATATTGGACCAGAACAAAGACTTGATTTATAGTTCCTATCAGGGAATCCGTAAAGTCTATCATCCTAGTGTCCCTAAGTACGGCTAAGATAGAAGTGTTCAGGCCTTCTCTTGTCAATGATTTGTATCCTATTTGGACTAATCCTAAGTGGATATAATTAAATCCTTTTCTCCTAAGTTTTGCAATTGATTTCTTTGATAGGAGTTGAATACACTTACCCCTTTCAAGAGCTAATCCCCCTAGGCTCTGATACCATATACGCCAAGGATCTTGGGATGCAGACGGGCAACCTGAAGAATATGAAGAAGAAAGTAGGGGAATATAGATAGATAGTTAGGAAAAAACCGGAAAGAAATGAATAAGAAAGGGGAAATGGATAGATAGGATAGAAGTTTGAGATTTTATTTGATATTTGAATTTGGATACAGAGGAAATTTTTCTATGGGTCGTTTTGCCTCACATTTGTATTTAATCTTGAGTCTGGAGCTGTTTGCTGCAGACATTTTTTCTTTGTTTTTTGAGAGGAATATTTTGGGTATGATTCCTTCTTTGATGTAGTTTAAGTCAGCACTGGTATCAAATAGTGCGACAGTATTGATTTGGGAGCCATCATCTAACCTAAGGGTTATACGGATGATGTATTTGTGTGAAGTAATTTCTTTTAACTTATGAAGAAATTCTCCTGAAACAAGTTTGTTTAAGCTTTGTTCATCTTCAGAGTTTTCATGTTCGCTTGATCCTAGAGATGAGTGTTGAGCTTGATTAGACAGAATCGTTTGTATGGTTTGACTGACCGAATCTTGTTTTTGTTTTAATAATTTTAATTCCTTTTTTACTTCTTTGATTTCTTGTTGTAACTCCGAAGTAGTTGGAATTACATTTTTTCTCTTTTTTTTGTCTTTTGAGAATTTTCATTAAGTCATAATTGTTTGTCGGTTTCTTTGGATGGATTGACATAACAGTGTTTGATGGTTCTTCTTGTTCAATTGTTTCCATTAATTTTTTCAGATATTCTTTTTGTTTTAATGGATCTGGTATTAATTGAACTATGTCTAAAACCATTTTTTGTTCTTTGGTCAATAAGTTTATTTGGTTTTCAGCAATCTCTTCTTTTGGGTCAGAAGAGTGGTAAGAAGAAGAAGAAGATGATTCAGTTATGAGTTCATCTAATTCTGGGTTTTCGTTATCATTCTCAGAGGATATTAGGAGGTTTTGTATTTTCTCCCTCGTTTCATCGTCTAAGTCTAGCTCACGAAGTTGTGTATTTGTTTTGCAGAATCTTTGTGTATGACCCATTTTTCCGCATTTGTAACATTTGAAGTTTTTGAACCTATTATTTGAAGAAGAAACTATTTGTTTTATTCCCTTTGGGTTTTGATTTTTGATAATAGGGAATTTGTTTCTATTGTTTTGGAGCAGGTAAATGTTTTTGCTTCAATTTTTTGTGGTAACTGGTTTTACAATTTCCAGGGCATTTGTTTGATTTATTTGAAGTGCCTAAAATGTCAAATTGTTTGCAAAATGATCCCAGTTCTTGCTTTGTTTTATTTAATTCCCATTTGAGTTGCTTTTGAAGTTTTAGATCTTGACAGATTCTTAAACCTTCTTTTTGGGTAAAACTAATAAGTTCACCGTAAGTAAATTTGTTATAAGGAATTTGGTTTCCATGGGCATCTTTGATTTTGTTCCTAACCTTTTCTCCTAACAAAGGTGGTAATCCGTCTAAAAATTTTTCTTTCCATAATGGTTGGCTTGAATATACCCTAGGCATTACTCTAGTTAGGAAAGTGTTTTTGTACCATTAGAAATCACTAAGTCTTTTGCATTTAGGGTTTGATAGAAGTTCTGCATTTTTGTCCTTAAGGTGTAAAGGGTCTCCTACAAAGTGTAAAAAGATTGCAAGTATAAGGGATGCAACTGCATCAGACATTGGTTCTCCATTGTCTAAGATGATTTCTTCATTTTCATCTACTTTAATGGCTTCCAGAATGTAGACGGGCAAACCTACTTTGTAATTGAATATATATATATATATATATGATTCATGCTAACAAGTTTCCATAAATATATTAATGCTGATCAATGAAACTCCTCATACTTACAAAGAGTTCATATATATATATATATATATATATATACATACATACATACGTAGCAAAATATTATACAATTAATAGTTTAAATTATAAAAGATATACATACTACAGGATTTAAGCAATAGCAGCACTATATACATCAAAATATTGCTATAACTCAAATACCTAAAAAACGAAAAACTCTTATCTAAAACTAAATCCCCCGATAGCCTCGTTGAGCCCAACTAAAAACTATAGCTCTAAAAGTCCACTCATCATGATATATCATTTGATCCCTGACATCATCGCAAGAGAGTCTACTCACGGATACTCTAGGGTAAGCGAGGTGGATACTCCGAGGCAAGCTATGACGATACCTCTACTCATCATCGATGACCATCAGTTCTCTCGATATCCTATCATACTCTCTAGCAAACAACTCACCCTCAATAAATCTCGGGTGTGGTCCATCAATGTGGTAGAGAAACTACTCCAAAAAAGTAGACATAGCCGATGCCCATGGCTCTATCTGAGGCAGGGTCAACAGAAGGTTATAAGATCTGAAATGGAAGGGGTGATAGGATGAGCCACTCACATACAAATGACATAGCTCGTCATATATCCATATCACATGAGTCCGTACATCTATATGTGTCCTCATATGAAAATACAGTGGAGGGTATGTCATATCACTACCTACAAATGAGAACCACTAAATCTTATCATCAAGGTTGTTCTCGAAAAGATCTAAATTACAGAATATGTAAACTGATCTTCAACTAGCTAGACAAATCATAAATATATACTACCAGATCATAACAAACTATGTAAACCTAACAACATCAAACTATTTAAAATATGGACATAATCTTTAGTTATATATTTAACAAACTGGCTAAACATCAAATTATCATCAAATCATTCAAGCTACGCATAGTAAAATCAAGTAGATAATAATAATATAATATATATATATATATATAGTACAACCTAATAAATCCTATATGATTATTATTATTATTATTATTATTATTATTATTATTATTATTATTATTATTATACACAATTATTCATCTCTATTTAATTTTGTGTCACAAAATCGATGCCCAACCAACCTCCTCAACTTTTCCCCATGCACAATACCCTTATCCTTAGGATTTTTCCCTATACCCCTAGTTTATATTTAGTATAATAAAAAATAAACCCTAACCCTAACTCTAACCCTCTCCCTCCCCCTCCCCCTCCCCCTCCCCCTAACCCTAACAATAATTAACCCTAACAAATTATAATAAAAAATAACACTAAACCTCATAAGATAATGATCCTAAACCTATAGCTAACCCTAACCCTAACCCTAACACTAACCCTCCCCCTAACCCCAACCCTAACCCTAACCACAATTATTTTAGACTATATATACACATCTTATATATAAATATATTATAAATATATATACATATAATAGAACACATATAAACACACATTTTACGGAATATAAATACACGTCTTACAAAATATATATTATAAATACACATGATCTGCATAATAATGTGAGTGCTAAAAAAATATATACACCTTAATTTTTTACTTAGAACATACATATCATATGATAATAATATATATTTTAGGCTTGTGGATTCTCTTAAAATAATAATACATATTTTTATAAAATAGATTATAAACACATTTATATATATATATATATATAGATAAATTAAGGTATCGACCAGCTACAATAAAAAAAGGACAGCAAAATTTTTCACCAACACATCAAACAACAGATTTTCGAACAACAAATCGCAACAATAACAAACAAACACAACCTCTTCGGTGCAACATGCATGCATATATATATATATATATATATACATATCAGTAGAGATAAATTAAGCAATGAAGGAAGAAAAACGCATACGTAAAGGGAGCAACGACGTGCAAGTTGAGAATGGCAATGACGAAGGTACAAATGCTGGCTACGTTCGCAAGAATGGCAGAGGGGTGGTGGAGAGATGGCGGTGCGATGGTTTCCCTTAATTCAGAGGAGCCGGAGCGGTGGTGCAAGGGTTCGCAAGAGAAAGAGAGTACGAGAGGGAAGCAGAAGAGTCTGATATTTTTGGCACGAAACAGAAGAGAACGAAATAAAAGGAACTTTTAATAACGGTTCCTATAAGAACCGTTATTAAATCCTTGCCAATTTTGACAACGGTTCTCGTTTGAACCATTATTAAATCATGTTTTAATAACGATTTTACGTCAACCATTATTGAAATTCCTGTGAAAAATTTTACCTTGCACTTTTGATAACGGTTATTACCTAAAACCATTATTAAAACTTCCCGCACATTAATTTTCATGCATTTGACGACGGTTTTCCCACTTTTATTAATGTCCCGTTATTATTTTTTGTTTACGTAGTAGTGATAAACAATCAATAAATTTAAATAATGAAAATCGTATCACAAGAAACCGATGTAACATTAATATAATGTCTTTGGCTAGTAATAGTAATTATAAGTGGTGTTCTTACTATAGTGATCAAATACTAATAATAAGGCCTGTCAAATAATGAGATTATCTTTGGATTAACTCATTATTTACATAGTATCCAAATAATTACCACATATTTATCACCACAGATATATATATATATAATTCTACAAAATATTTGTCTTCCTTTAGGCCGATAAAATATTTGCATGAATAAATATATATACATAAACATCCAATAATTTCAATAAACTAATCTTCACAAAAGAGGACACATTGGCGATATATGATATTAATTAGCCTATCTAATAATATTAGACAACCAAAAGTTTAAATAAATTGATCCCTCAATTTTATTCAAAAATTTGGACCTATAAAATTAGGACCAACCGTATCAATTAATTAATATCCCAAAAGATACCGAAACTAAAAATCGAGTTAGAACAACTAATAAGTTGAAACTAATCAAAACGGTTTAATATGTTGGTATATGGTGCTACCCTAAATAGTCTATTAATAACAACTAATAAGTTACACAATATAGCAAAACAATCAGCTAGCATAATCGGTTTGAAACACTTAATATCTATGGTCTGGTCCTAGGTTTAATTTTTACTTCTAGAATAACCTTATTTAGTTAATACTCTTAATTATTGACCCTTCATGTCTCTTACCCTAATCAGCCTCTAACCCTTCATCTTCCACCACCAATTGACCCTTTGTCTCCCACCACCATTTGACATATGTGAGAGAGAGACGGACAAAATTTAAAGAGAGACATATGTTACAGAGAAAGCTAAATAAAATAAACAGTGTTAGGTGAAAATAGTGCCAGAGGTGAATAGTGTCTGACATAAATAGTGATCAAACAAAGTAAAGCTAAATTTGAATATATAAATAGTGACCATTTGAAATAAAGTGTCGAACAAAAAATTGAGATTTGTACAAGATTATATGATGAAGATAAATAACTAACTATATCGATGAAAAATTTTGAAACAAAATTGAAATACATATGAATCATGAATAATTCGAAAATATTATTTTCTTAATCTTGATAAATTTTAGTAGTTACTTTGATAGCAATTGATTGATTATTACACTCTAAAGATTTGACAGAATCAAATACTAATTCATCAAGATTATTTGAATAACATAATTATGCAGAAGTATATCTAAATCCATAATACTAGAATAACCGATGGATTTGAAACAAAGACGCTACTGTGATCTTCTAGCTCTGTCACACACTCACTAGTTTCTATTGACTGATGAGAATCAAAATAAGAAATAGTATGTGTGACCTAGGGACCATGATCCTTTATATAGACAACTAACTTATTGTTTATTGGGTTAGTCTAGTTCAATCCATCAATAAACCAAAACACCAAATATCTCTACATATATAGGCCCACATCTAATTAGATACATTAAGCTTAATAATTTATACGTAGATACAATCACTGTTGCACAGGCTTAATTTATACAACAACTCACAATTTGTATCCTTCACATATAAGCCCAATTGTTAGATAAAAACCCAACAGTAATCTAATCTCATAAGCACATAATATATGTTAATCAACCGAATTGAAACAAAGTGTTGTTAATTCAGATCCTCATATGTGGCTAATCATATAGAATTCATAATACATTGTTGCTAGAGGCAATTGCAAAACTGTAATTGGGTTTTGCTATTATTGGTGAGCTTCTTAGCTTCCCACATTCGTGAAATACAAGTTTCCTAGACTCATATTCTACCCCTTATTATACTCATTGTTCAAGTTGAATGCTTGTGCTATTTAGGTGTTGAACCTTGTATTGGGCCAACACATGCACACATAACCTCCTCTATCTAACTAGTAAGACTTATTATATTACAAGGGTCATGAATCTAAAAGAATGTGATATTTATTATTTTACTAAAAACAATTTCTAAAATATTTTAAATTTCCTCTTGACCTCATCATCTTCCGTTTACCTTTTTTCATTTCTTTGTTTAAGATATGTTGTTAGTTATTTTTTTGGGTAAAGAGTTGCTTCATGTTCCTTTGTTTCCTAAGTTCCACTTTCATTCTAAAATGTTGAGCATTGATTTGCATTTTTGATATCATATTTCTTGAATTCATAAAAATAAGAGTGGATGCATTAAAATTAAGGGCAAAATGGTGAGAAAATTGCAATATGGTCTACCTATAATTTTTCTTTAAGTTAGTAATTCAATTCGCTGCACAACAAATTTGATAAACGTAAATTATTTTCTTATTATTAATTGATATTTATCATTACGTATATCATATATATCATTTCAAAAATCTATCTCAAAATTTATATGGAGAGTATAATGAGGGGTCCTAATCTGCAATTGCACTATTTCATTATAGAATGTTAAGGTCTTATCCCCAGAAACTTCGCAATTGATTACTAATTTCTATTATTTTAACTATCTAGATCATTATGGTGTGAGAATGTGGAAGTAGATAATGAAAAAAGTTCAATCACTAATAAATTATAGATTTTGAAACGATGGATGTAAAACCTAGAATTGAACTTCGGTCTCATTTTCGGTATACAATAATGAATTAACAATATGTCGTAGTATGATTCAAAATTGTTGTGAACAATATTTTTAATGTGATTCACTAGCCTCTTTTAAGGTCTAAAAATGTACCTAATTTAATTCATTGAGAACTTTTGTGTAACACCCACAAAATTTACACATTCTTTTTAAAACACTACTTATAAATTAAAACCGTAAATTCTGGGGATGCTAGCGCCACACTTAGTACCATACCGGTTCACTCCTACCGTTCCAGTACCAAGTGTTATGGCTAAGAAAGCACTACATATAACATCTTGAGTACGCATAAGTCTTTACACAATTCAAAATACGAGAGTTATTTTTTTATGGAAAAGAGATAACTACAATAATAAAATTGTTTTTGAAGTGTTAATCATATTTAAAGAAAATAGGAATAATAATCTCAAATGGAAATTCGGCCATGCCACTCAAGGAACCAATCCAGCCCAATCATCACTCGGGCCCACCTGATGTCCCATAGACATCAATCGCATCAAAATAAACATCTTCTACCTATAGCAAGTCAGATGGGTCTTCTACTCATGGGAATGAGCAGAACCTACAAAAGGGGTGATTAGTATGCTTTGTACTGAGTAAGGTAACCAAGTACTAAGGCTAACACATAATCACATAAAATCATGCGGGATAAGTTTCAACTTACACTTTCAAGCCCACATATATAATGCATAAGGTCATACAAAAAAGTAAACAACTTATAGATGATAAAGCCTACACATAAAGGCCCAAACAGTCCAGATTAATTATTTAATTAATCTTTTTATCGGAAGTCGATACACACCATGCCTTTTATCAAATCCATATAAGTACAGGAACACCCCACTATTTTAGTTGGTGGGCCGGTCACTTGCAGGACAATAGTCCACACCACTATTTTTTGTCGGTGGATCGGTTACTTGTGGGACAATAGTCCACACCACTATTTTTGACCGGTGGATCGGTCTAGTTCCTACTCACCTGGTGTTCCACTATAAGTAATTAGTATCTTTTAAGTGCCTTAGCAATTCTAGTTTGTGTTTATTGAGCTTGAGTCACCCCATTATTATTGCCGATGGGCCGGTCACTTGCGGGATAAAGTCCACACCACTATAATTCGCCGGTGGATCGGTCACTTATAGGGTAAAAACCCTAACCACTATTTCTGACCAATGGATCGGTCTGGACCCGACTCAATAGTCTTTCACTTTAAATGATTAGTGTCTTAAATATTTTATTCAAAAACTTTCTCCTAGACATGCATGACTAACTCCTACTATTCTCATCCTCCAACCCTAGTTAACCATAACACCCATGCAACCCTAACTCCATGCAAACCCTAGCTCCACATAAACCCCACTTCGATGCAAACCCTAACTCCATCATGAAAACATGAATTCCATGCAAACCTTAATACCATGCAGTATTAATACCACCATACGAACCCTAACACCACCATGCAAACCCTATCACCACCCTGCAAAACCCTAACACCATACAACATAATTACCACCATGAAAAACCCTAAAACCATGCAACATTAATACCACCATGCAAAACCCTAACAACATGCAACATTAACACCACCATGCAAAACCCTAACACCATGCAACATTAATACCACCATGTAAAACCCTAACACCATATTGTTACACTCCTCTTCATTATTTTAATGCATGTCTTAGGGCCACATAATACCATAATAATAACACACTCATACACATAATTCTCATGCCACAATTATTTACACAAAGCATACCTCAACTCTATATCATGCTGCATTCATAATAATTATATAATATATACATAAAATACAAAATAAATCATATCACATGGCATGCACGGCATATAATCACATAATACACAAATGGCCTTAGCATCCCTTACCTAAAAATGTCATTGGCCTTAGAGCACACTCCTATACAACCTGAGGGCTTTGATTAGGCTCACCTATTATGGTGAAAATAATAGAATTAGATTCCCTCCTAAAATTGCTATTATTTACTAACTTATCCTAAGACTTGGTTTTTAGTTAAAATAATACTATACTAAAATTCCTATACAAAATACTACTAAATATTTCTAATAATAATATTAATGTAATTTAAAATGAAAAGTTGATATAAAGGTTTCTACCCTTCACCAAAATTAATGCTACAAATGATAATAATAATAATAATAATATTTTTATTAATAATAAAATATTAGCAATAATATTAATATTAATATTAGTAGAAATAATAATAATAATAATAATATAAGCCTAAAATTATAAGGTGGGGTGTTCAACCCTTCCTCCAAACAATGAAAGTACTATTTAAGAATAGTAATAACAATATTAATAACATATAATACTTATAATATTAAAATTAATAAAGATAATAATAATAATAGTAATAATAATAGTAATAATAGTAATAAAAATACAAGAAAGCGGACCCTAATTAAAAATCAAGGTCTCGATGTAACACCCCCAAAACTCACTACTGAAAAATTTCGTTTTATTTAAAAGAGTTAGAGGAAGCAAAATAACAAACTGTGAATTTTGGGGATATTACTACCACGTTTAGTACCAGAACGGTTCAATCATACCGTTCTAGTACCAAGTGCTAAGGCTAAAGAACGAAATATCAATTGAATAGCACCTGTGAAATAACAAACTGTGAATTTCAGGGATATTCCTTGTTCCGGTACCAAGTAACATTTTATAATAATAGATTCCACCAATGTTGGTTACTAGAATAAAGAATATATTTAAACTAGAAAGTAAAGGCAAAGGGAGAACCCTAAGAGTTTGGATAATCCTTAAGCTCTTTCCCGTTGCCCACTTGAATAGCACATAAAAAGACATGCAAGGGACACTTCCCATTGAATAGATAGGAGCCCCGCGAATGGAACCCTTCAATACTACGATATTGAGTAACCCTTTAAAACACACTTAAAAGCAGGCCCGCAATGTAACACATGATATACTACTATATCCATGCATAACGACAAGTGTAAACATAATATTCAGATCTGTATATTCACATACTTGACAAGTTAATCGGATATTAATAGTGCATAGGCAATATTCACTTTCGCATATTCACATACTTAACAAGTCAATCAAATGTTAATAGGCCATCATGAACAATCGATACTTTTAGGCCTTAAGCCATGTCATAGTGCAAAATCAATACATTTGGGTCTTAAGCCATTAGTCCATCATTATTCAATGATCTCGGATTATAAATATTTATGTGAGTGTGGGAACCCCACTATTATAGCCGATGGAACTGTCATGTAGGGAAAAATGCTCCTGACCAATATTATTCGCCAGTGGACCGGTCATGTAGGGCAAAATTCTCCTAGCCACTATTATTCGCCGGTGGACCAGTCTGACCTCGACTCACAAGGTGTTCCACTATAAGTAGTTATTGTCTTCTCCATGTCTTATTGTTTTTATGTTTGGTTTGTTGAGCACATAATCCCCCACTATTATAGCTGGTGGAACAGTCATGCAAGGTAAAATGCACTTAGCCACTATTATTCACCGGTAGATCGGTCATATAGGGCACCTCGGCCTTGACCACTATTATTCGTCAGTGGACCGGTCTGGGTCTGGTTCAACATCTTCCTCTTTAAGTGATAAGTGTCTTACAGTATCTTATTCTGATGATTTCACCCTTGACATGCATGGCTAACTATATCCACACTTATCCTCCTAGGAAGGCATGTCCTATATCTTGAGACTTCTGCACCTCCTAACTCGGTTTTCTCCAAAAACCCTAATATTGGCCTAGGTGGCCCATCCCTCTCCACCTTACACATCTAAAACTATTTCAACACCCTATACGTCACGACCCTTAGATCCAACCCTCACTTTCTACCCCACTCATTCTCATTTATATTTATTATTTTCTTATACTTTTTTCCTCCTCCTCACATTAGGGTTTCTCCTAAACCCTAGTTCCTCCCATGCACCCTAGTTTCTCCCACTATTTCATTTTACTTATGTCCCCTCTCTTTTTCACCACTCAAGGATCATGGATTATTTAGGTCATTCTTTCCTACGTTAGCCAACTTACTTCCCCTTGGTTATCTTATTCTCCCATTTTTCTTTTTCATTCCTTTCACCCCATATCCTATTATTAAACATCCTAGGATGCATGTCCTAGAGGGTCATATCATAAAACATCATACACACAACATATATAATCATCATTTATATGCCATAAGGAAGTTACATGAGCATTTATTCACTCAAAGTTGTGGTATAATGATGAATCATTAAGCATAAAGTACACAACATGGTATAATACGTGGTACACATGGCACGTAACCCACACATAGTTGATCTTAGCCATATCCCTGCTCGGTCTAGGTTACCGAGCCATCTCCCACACACTTATTAGGCCACTAATCACCATTCATAATTGTTACACTTAATGTATTTTCCATTTGGTTGGTTAGATTACCAATTTTCCCATTTCCTTTATTATAATTAACAAATTGTCCTTTAGTTGGTCAAACTACCAAATTACCCTTTAGTTATTTAAATTACCAAATTGCCTTCTCTATTATCATAGTTACCAAGTTACTCCTTTCTAATTTCCACTTTACCCTTTTTCCCTTGTACTTTTAAATTTAGCATTTACCCCCTTAACTTTCGAAATTAACCATAACACCCTTTATTCAAAAATTTACCATTTTGCCCCTCTAATTACGAAATTACCATTTTACCATTTTCCATTATCATAATTACCATAATACCCTTTTGTTAGTTAATTTAACAAATTACCCTTATCTATTAACATAATTATCCAATTTTCCTTTTATAATCACAATTAAATGACCAAATTATCCTTCGTTGTTATCGTAATTACCACGTTACTCCTTACTCCCAAGTTTGCCATAAATATCCTTTTATTTACAAAATTACCCTTCTACCCCTTACTCCCAAATTACCATAATATCCTTTTATTTGTAAAAATTACCATTTTACCCCCTTACATCCAAAATTACCATCTTACCCCTTTCTTACAAAATTACCATTTCGCCCTTCTTTCCCAAAATTACCATATTACCCTTTTCTCCCAAAATTACCATAATACCCTTACTTATAAAATTACCCTTTTTCGATATACTTATAAAATTACCATATTACCCTTTTACCTCCAAAATTACCACTTTACCCCCTTTATTACACCACTTTTATTAAATTAACATTACCAAATGGAATAATAATATTAACACTCCATTAACAATATCCAACTCCACCAACCATTATATTTCAATATAATACTTATGAGCACCCACACATATTAGGTCACATTCTAACACAAGGAATATTACTAAAATGCCCCTTGGACTCACAATAATATTATTCATGCATAAATGGTAACAATAACATAAAATGACATAGATAAGTACTTAACACTTTCATTAATAATCAAACTCTCCCCTTAAGCAACATTTCCACACATGGCATATAAAATAACATACTTCCTTTCTTCTTTTTTTAATCAATAAATACAAACAAATATATATATTATATTAAATCACAAATATCAAGCATAATAACATATTAAGAATCCTAATGTGCAAATATATGTTTATCCATGCGTTTAAGAGGGGTGTAACGATTACCTTAATTCTCGCAAAATTGAATCTTACTGGTATTCCGGTTAAAGATTCAAGCTTTGATTAGTAAAACTAATACCTAAAAATAATGCCAATATTTATTATATTAGAGGTAGGAAATTAAAAGGATAAAACTTTGTAAAAACTTAATTAATAACACACTTTATTAACTATTAATATACCTCAATAGTTAAACACAAAAAATCCAAAAATAATGTGGAACTCATGCTGCATGAGCAGCATGAGCCACATGTAGGTTGTAATGGGGAAAAAGGGTCGAGGGTAGGGAGTAGAAGGGAAGAAGGGTGTTTTTCAGGTTGGGGACTTTAGGCTAGGAAAGAAGGTAGATGGGGGAGGATTGAAGGTAAGGGAAGGGTGCAGGAGTCAAGAGGGGGTGTAGGTGGAGGCTGGTGATGGATTGTTGGCAACCAAGGACAGTAGAGGCAGCGGTGGTAAGGTGGCAAAGTGGACTGTAGGAGGGGATCGGGATGAGAAGGGAGGAAAATAGAGGGGAAAACAGAGGGGTTTGGAGGCTTGTTTTGGCCAAACAAGGTATGGGGTGGTAGAGGGGGTTGCAGGGTATAGATTGGTGGTTTGGGTGGCGTAGAGGTGGCTGAACGGCGGCGAATGGAGGGGTTGCAGGTGGGATGTCGATAAGGGAGAAAAATGGGAAGGAAAAGAAGAGAGGAGGAAGGTGGAGTAGCAGGGTGGCTTAGACAATGTTGTGGTGGTATTAGGTGGGAGCAGAAGGGTGTAGAAGGTGGTTTAGGTGGTTGATGAGGCGATTCCACCAAAGGAGGGCGGCGGCGGTGCAAAACAAAGGAGAAAAGATGGAGGGGAAGAAAAATGAAGGGAAGGTGATCGAGAGAGATAAAGGGCTCGAAAAATACAGGGCAGGAGGACCATTGATGAAAAGAAAAAGAAGAGGGAGGAGAGGGAAATAGGTGGCTGATCAGGTGGCAGCGTTTAGTGTGGCAGGGGAGTTGGTAGGGTTAAAGGGAAGGGAAGGAAAGATGGGGAAAGTGGAGGCCATGCGTGATGAGGGTGCATGGCCTTTTGGGTTTAAAATTGTGAAAAAAGGGACAAGTTGGGGAGCTGCTACATCGGGATGTAGAAGAAGGAAGAAGAAAGAAAGAAGGGGGTGTAGGCCAACGCAAGGGAAGAAAAAAAAATAGGGTTGGGACGGCTTAGTCCAAGGGGAGAAAGGAAGGAAGGAAGGAAATGAGGGGGCTGGGTCGGCTAATGCGTGTGGGGTGGGAGAATAGGCCTTTGGCCAGGCGGGGGAGAGGAAGAGGCTAGCCTGGTAGCCCAAAGCCAGGAAAAAGGAAAAAGGAAGAAAGAAGAAATGGGAGAAAGAAAAGGAAAAGGGGGAAAAGGGAAAAGGAAAAATAGGGAAACAAAATAATTTAATTAATAAAATAATAAAATGTAATATTTTTGATAAGTTATTTAATTTAATAATTTAATTAAATATAATTTAATATATTGACTTAAAAGAAAAATTTTTAGTAAAATATTGTTTTGAAAAATTATTTAACTAAAAATGGTATAATAGAATAACAAAATAATTATTTATTTCAAATAAAAGCTATTTATTAAATTATATACTCAAGAAACCATAAAATAATTAAACTAAATAATTTTAAAAGCTAATTTATTTCAAATAAAAGCTATTCATTAAATTATATGTTTTCTAAAATTTTGGGGGATTACACTCGACCCTCTTTAAATAATTACAATAATAA
Source organism: Tamarix chinensis (assembly GCA_030549775.1). Classification (NCBI taxonomy): domain Eukaryota; kingdom Viridiplantae; phylum Streptophyta; class Magnoliopsida; order Caryophyllales; family Tamaricaceae; genus Tamarix; species Tamarix chinensis. The sequence goes on along the minus strand of CM060172.1, from coordinate 16,331,499 downwards.
TCAATTAATTACAATAATAATCAAATAATTATACTAGTAATAATAATATTAATAATGATAATAAACTTATAATAATATAAATAATTACTTATAATTAGAATTTAACCACCTAATTAACTCAAGAATAATCTCAACCCTGCCAATAAAATTTATCAATAATACTACATCTAATAAGAATAGTAATAATAATGATAATAATAATAATAATTATAATTGAATAAATATTGGAAATTAGAATGAAAACAGAATAAATTTCAATAAATAGAAAGGACAGATTGAGAGGGTCTAGGGTTTCTCCTTGAGTCAGCGGAGATGGTTGGAACCGGTGGTGGTGCACGGCGGCGGCGGCGGTGGCCGAAAAAGGGGACTAAAAGGGAAAAAGATGAAAAAAAAGAGGGGAGGAAAAAAGGAAAAGAAAAAATAAGGTCATGGCTAGGTGGAAGAGAATTAGTTGCAACTTTTGGACGATGAAGAAGGAAATAGAAGTGGCAGATATGTTTGTGGGCAGTGGCTAGAAGGCTTCGGGGGTAAAAATTCTAGTTTGATGGGTAGGGGACTTCGCACGGTTATGGTAGCTCATGCAAGAATAATCAAGGGAGATGGTTGGCTTAGTTAGCTAGAGGGCAGTGTGGAGAAGATTTTGGTGGGTAGAGGTGGCGGCGAAGTTGGCTAACGGCGGCAGATGGCTCGTTTGAAGTCACGGTGGGACACAGGTTAGCTTTTAGGGTTTTGGGAAGAAGAAGTTTCGAAATCACACCAACCAAGGATATTTATAGAGTTTAGAGGGAATGGTAGGGTTTTGGTGGTTGACAGGAGGGTATTTTATGTAGGGTTTAAGGTGGTTGGTGGCATTAATCGGCCGGCACAAATTTTGGTCAGGGTCGACCCTTCGCAAGTGAATAGGGAGGAATCAAGCGAGAGATGAGAAAAAAGGATTATACCAAGCTGATCTGCGAGTCAAGGGCAAGATAATGAGGGGAGAAACGACCGATCAAAACCTGTGTGGCTAGCGACACTATTTTCAGACCTTCGAAGCTGCAATTCGACGACTGAGGAGGAAGGAGGAAGAAGGGGGTGAATCGGCAGCCAAAAAAAGAAAAGAAAAGGAGAAGAACTAGGCCAGTCGGTGCTGGTTATAACGTGTATAAATGAGATGCAGTATTCCAGGGAAATGAAGAAAAAAATGCAGTGTTTGGTTGTCACAGGAAAGAAAAATAGCATTGGGCCACGGGAGAAGGATGGAAAAGAAGAAGAATTGGGCTACATTGTAGGCCCAATCGGAAGAAGAGGAAAAGAAAATGAAGGAAAGAAAGAAAAAGAAACAAAAGAAAGAAAAAGAAGGGAAGAAAAAGAAAAAGGAAAATTTAAGTGGTTTGGGGCTAGAGAAATTAATTAGAATATTTTTGGTATTTAAAATAAAAATATTTAAATAAAATAATGTTAAATTTCCTTTTTAGGCTAATTTAGGGTTTTTAAAAGAATTTTTTGAAATTCCTTTTTAATTATCAAAAAGCCTAATTTTTCCTTTATAAAAATATTTATAAATTCTTTAATAATTTACCCTAAATAAATCCTTCCCATTAGAAATAAGATAATTAATTAAATTAATTTCCTAATAAATCCTTATTTAATTATATTTCTCAAAATAAATATTTTTAGGGCATTTCATTTTGTGACTAAAATTTAGATTAAAGTCATTAAATGCCATTGATTCAATAGTCCCTAAGAATGAAACGTCTACTATCATGATCATTTCAATTCCTGTTTGTATATGAATTTCCAACATTGATTTCGACCTTTCAATTATTTTCAATGTTTATATAAGTCATATTTTATCAAACCTAACTCATAACAATAATTCCTAACATATGAAACTACACATATGAACCATATATACAACATATAATTTAATTCATTATATTCATACCAAGTAGAGCCTATTTCAATCCTAGAAAAAAGAATTACTCATTCATGGTTTTAAAGAAATGTATAAAATAAATATAAGTGACATACATAATATAGATACAAAAAATGAGGAAAGAGAAAATGGATATATCAAACCATAAATTGAAGATAAAATAGGTTGACTATAGAGTTGAGATGTACAATTGACTACTCTTGATTTGGAAAATAAAATTAACATATGAATTTAAAATAAATTATATGGACTTCTCTTGCTTAGGAATAATGGAGAAAAAGTAAGTCATGAAGCTCCCCTTTCCCTGACATTAAAGCCCAATTTAATGGCCCCCTTGCTGCTGAAGAAAACCAAATGGACAACATCATGGAAAGATGGCATGCGTAATGGTAACTATTTGTTGCACAACCATGCAGCACTACATAGCATGGTCGCCTAGCTTCTCTACTCTTGAGAATTTTGTGATTACCATGGCTACACTAAGGGTGTGCTGAGGCTGTGTAAGACTATTTTTCTCGACATCTCTATGCGATGGTTGCACGGCTATGCAAATGGTTATGTTGAAGCCGTGCAAATTTTCCTTCTTCCCAATGATAAATTAAGGGTTGCATGACTATGTAGCTAGTTGTGTTCCAGCCATGCAACACCTTTTTCTTGCTCCTCTTCATTCCTTTTCTCCTTTTTTCAACTCAATGACTTTCTTAGCTTCTTTAATATCATATGTGGTTGATTAAATTCCTTCTATTCCTTTCATATTTTATTTTATTTTCCTCTCCGATTCCATACACCACTTCCTTGGATTTGAGAGTTTATGCGTAAATTTTTTTAAAAAAATTACGAAGAGAGCAATAACACAAACAAGAGGCTTGGATTATGATAAGTCTTGTAATTAATGCCAAAAAAATTACAAATATGAAGGTAAAACAGGTTAAAAACATTGAAAATATTTGTTTTATCATATAAGCATTACCATTGTTCTTTTTTATTGTTTAATATTCAATTTAAAACTTGTGAATTTAGCCTATTATGAATTTTAGCTGTGGTGCATAGTTATGGTTGCCATTCATTTCTCGGTTCAATTTTTTTCTATGACTACTATTTAGTTTTGTTGAGTATTATCTAATAATTCTTGTTTGAATTGCTATTTATTATTCTTGTGTGTGATATTTTCGTTTCCAAAAACCCTAACTATAAGTAGTCATTATGTGTATTAGATGTTATAATTATTTTAGGATAAATGGTGATAAAGATGTTGTTAATATGTGTAATAGAATTATGACTTATTAGATATACAATTGAATTAAGTTTAAATATACTAGAGGATGCATAAAAAATTATTAAACCTAGGTTAAGTCCTAAACAGTGTCCTTTTCATTGAGTAAACCAAACCTAGTAACCAAATAAATTTTCATGGGATATTTACCCTAAAATTTCATTAATTAGTGTTAGAAATTTGTCTTACCATTACCATAATCCCACTACCATGGCACCTTCATCCTATGCACCGTCACCCTGCACCATCTATACCATACCTCCCCTCTCCGCCATCTTTTCCTCTCTTTGTTTTGCTCCTATTTTTCACACACACCACCCCCTTCTTAATCACTTCTCTCCCTCCTATGTTGTGCCAAATCTTCAATCAAACTTACAACCCTCTATCTCTCCCGAGCTCCCTCATACAAAAAAAAATCTCCTCACCATTCTTCTTGGTCATTTGATCCTTCCACCACCATTTTTATTTGATGCAATGCCATCCCCTATTAGCCTCCTTATCTTGCCACTGACTACCATCACCAATCCTTAACACCTAAAACTAGCAACATCTATAGAAGCCTCTTTATCATCCACACACACCTCCCTAAAACCACCCTCTCCCTTAAGCAACTTCTTCCTTTCTTTTGTCTTTCCCCACCAAATAAACCATTACATTACTAGCTAACCTTGTTCTTCTTCTCCCTTCTCCCTTCACCTTCAATAATCCCTATCGAAACTACCCCCAACCGACACCTTAACCTACTAAAGACAAAATCTCCCACCTTTAGTTAATTTGGTTGAAGCTCCCCCCCTTTGTATTGCACCCATTTTCACCAAAGCCTTCTCACCATCTTTGACCATTTGTTCCACCTTTTGTTTTCACCAGCATTTTTAATTGCTGCACCTTGGCTACCATTCGTAGCCCCTAGCACCGGCTATTCTTATCATCTGTGCCTCCCTAGCACTAACTAACACAAAATGTAAAACCCCCGAATTTACAAATTAATTTTTTTTATTTTTAGAAGTTTAATGCGGAAGTTAGGGCAATAAATTATGGGGTGCTATCGCTACACTTGGTACCAGACTGGTTTCCTCTACCATTATGTTACTAAGTGTTAAGGCTAAAAACATTATTTCACTTAAATTAAGAACACAACTATGCATCATAGTAGCAGAAGAGCTAAAGAAATTAAATAACATTTCGAATAATATCCATTCTCAGTGGTTAGAAATAATTTCATTGATGGGAAATATATATGGACTATAAGAAATACAAAATTTTTCAAATAACCCTACACTCTCAACCTGAAGGATAACCTTAAACGGGTCTTACAAGCAAACCTATAAAGGCCACAACTTATTAAATCACCAAGGACCCAAGAAAGGAATCCTTTAGTACAATGGTATTGAGTAACCCATTATACAAGACAAATATACAAGGTTCACATGGAACATATAAAATGCATCACAACAACACATGAACATTTAATTCTACCTATATTAATTGAAATACGATAGTTATTCATATAACCACATAAAATCAAGACCATATACTATCAATGCCCATTCATATGGAAATAACTGAAACATACTAATGGAGATTCCAAGAGATGCTCTTTGTTGTATAATTAGAAAGCTACATCATTCTTAAGTTATAACCATAATGAAAATTCTTGTTATAAAACCCATAACTTCTCCATATAGAGGTAGTCCCATCAATACAACCAATAACAACACACATCATCACAGGTAGACACAAAGGCTACTACCAAACTATAGGTAGGCATAAATGCTACTACTAACCAACCCAATACTTATCATGTATGTTTATTAGAATAATTATCATAGTACACTCAAAATTATCAAAATACCCCTAGACCATATAGTATTCATAATCATGCTGAAACATGTGTTTCTAATATAAAAAATCCCCCACTGCCATTCTTAGTAATATTTAAATCACATTATACATTCTGGTTAAGGTTAAATATAATGATATACTTAAATTACCAAATTACCCCTAGGGCATATGATAGTAAAAAATTTTCTACAAGTGTATCTAAACATGCTTAACCTAATATTTTCACATGTACATATCATACCACTTCACTTCCTAACATTAGAGTAATTTGAATCACATGTTTATACACATGATATTTTACATAGGATAATATGCTGTCGTTTTTGGCTGTTCATGATAATAATAATAATTACATAATTATTTGTACCAAATCATGTTTTACAAAAATTAAATACTAAAACCCTAATGCGTTGTCATACAATATCAAATATTTTAGTGGAGCAAAAGGGTTATATGATTTCCAGCAAGAATAAAATTTATCAATAATTGCTTAAAAATTATTAGGCTTCGATAATAAAACTTTTATACCTAAAAACAATATCATAAATACAATATTAATATTTGATTGATAAAAAAAATATTTTTTATTAAATATATTTATTAAATATAAATTTACTCTATTACCCTTACACATTAAACATTAACAAATTAATTTAAAAAATCAAATCATAACTCACATTGTATGTACAACATGAGCCATGCATATAAAGATGGGGAGATGGCTCGGTTGGTAATTATTAGAGGTGGTAGCTGGGTGATTTTCTGGGTGATTTTGATAGGTTGTTAGGTGCTAAGAGTGGGGTAGAGATGGTAGTGCTTGGGTGTTGTGGTGCAAGAGGGTCAAAGGCAACAAAGGTGGTAGTGCAGGATGTAGGAAGGGGAAGGTGTAGAGAAGGTAAAAGATAATAATAGGAGGAGGAGGAGGAGGAGGAGGGGGATGGTGATAGGGTGGCTACAATGTGATTGTGTAGGAAGGTGGTGGTTATGCCTAAAGGTTGGTAGGCTGGGAGGAGCTATAGTAGTGGAGGAAATTGAGTGCAAATGACGCAACTGAGAGAAGGTGATGGGCATTGGGTGGTGTGTCAAGGGGAGGGTATGGATGCTAGGGTTGTAGGAAGGTGGCTGTGGCTGGTGGCATTGAGGTAGCTGCTTGGATCATGTAGGGAGGTTGTAGGATCGAGAACGTGGTGGATTCTAGTGGAGGGGCTGGAAATGGTAAAAATTATAGTTTTCCGTGGAGTCGTTATAGGGGTTGTAGTTGGTGATAGGGACAAGGATCGATAGGAACCATAGCGATAAAAAGAAAGGAAAATAGGTGCTAGAAGAGGGGAAAGAAGAAGGGAAGGAGGAAAGAGGGAAGTGGTCGACAATAGAGGTTGGGTTGGTGGTGGAGGTGATGGTGAGGAAAATTCGAGGCTTAAAAGAAGAAATAAATAAATAAATAAAGTCATGGGAGAGAAGAGGCAAGGCAGAAGGGAGAAGAAAGAAGAAGAGGAAGAAGAAGAAGAAGAAGAAGAAGAAGAAGAAGAAGAAGAAGAAGAAGAAGAAGAAGAAGAAGAAGAAGAAGAAGGGAAGAAGAAGAAGAAGAAGAAGAAGAAGAAGAAGAAGAAGAAGAAGAATAAGAAGAAGAAGAAGAAGAAGAGGGGGTTGCGAACGGAAATGGAGAGTTGTAGGGAGACTAGCAGGCAAGACAAGGGGTGTTGCAAGGTTGATGGTTCATAAGTAAGGGCATCTAAGGGCTGGAAAAGTGTAAATAGTGGGGAAAGAGTGTTGCAGGGGTCTGAAATGGAAGGAAAGGGGTGCAAGGAGGGAGGTGGTGGAGGCATGTAAGGTGTGGGAATGCTGCATACAAGGGGGGAGAAGGAAGGGTGTGTTTAGGCATAGTGGTGTAGATGAGGGAAGGAGGAGAAGAGAGGAGATCGGGCTAGCTATTGGGGAATGAGGAACTAAAAGGAAAAGAGAAGTGTTGGGGCCTAAAAGGAAAGAAGAAAAGAAGAAAGAAATGAAGGTTGCTGATATGGTGTAGGACGAAAAAAAAAAAGGGGCGAATGGGTTAGTGTATGGAGAAAGAAAAGAAGGGAGAAGAAAAAGAAAAAGGGAAAAGGAAGAAATGGAAGAAGAGGGAAAAAGGGGAAATAGGAAAATAAAGAAGAAAAGATGAAAAGGAAAAAAGAACATAGATTTAGGGCTAGAATTAAAAATTATATTAAATTTAGGTTTATAGGATAATATTATATTAATTTATCAAAAATTTACAACATCAAATTTAGAAAAATAATTTTTGCAAAATGATGGGTTTAGGGATTATTTAGATACAAAGAGTAAGATAAAATAATTATATTAATTTGTTAAATAATTTGTATAGACTTACAAGTCAGAGGTTGAAAAAATAATTAAATTAATATTTAAAGATTGAAATTTTCAAATAAAAGTCTAAATAGTTTAATTTAAGGCCATAAAAATTTAGGGTATTACACAAATGTTGCTCACCCCCTTCTTGATCGAAAACCTTGCCCTTGGTGCTAAGTTTCTCCTTGGCTTATTCTTAACTTGTTTGATACATTAGTGATCCTTAAATTATTTTATTAAATTTGGATTATTTTGTGTAATATTATATGCTAACATATATGCATTTGAAATATAAATTTATATGTAATTCTTGAGGACTTTGGAGAAGAATTCTTTTGTATAAGCTTAGATTAGGCAAATCCAATAACGCACTAGATGGTATAAATTATATGCAGGCATGCTAGAAATTTGTAGACTTAGAATTGTGCTAGGGTTTTATGCTTAGCATGCATGATAAAATAATAACATTTTGAAATGATAGTATGCATAATCTTGAAAGTTACGTTGTATCCATGGTAATATTCAAATGTTTTATGTATGCATGTCTAAGATTTTGTTAGGATTTCCATCCTTATCAAGTTATAATTCTAATTCCATGGTAAATGACACATGATTGCTCATGCATGGTAGTTAGGGTTACGATGAACCACATGGGAGCATAGGATCATGATTAGGGTTATCTTATTATCAATCCTATTCGCATGATCTAAGGTTAAAGATATTCCCCTACATTTACTATGATGATAATATTACTATTTAATTGATGTTTTATACTTTAAATATGTATGTACATGCTGCATGGAAGATGTGGTACATGAGTTGCATGATTAGGGTTTTGGTGGGAGCAACCCATTAAATGCATGAAACATGGACAATACAGTTCATCACCAAAATGTAATGATTACCTACATGCTAAAATGATGTGGAATATCACTTCTTTTCCTGCTAATAAAAATCTCTCATAATGATAATGTCTTGCAGGAAAATGAATAAAATGGTGAAACTAGGGTTTAAAGGGTATTTTGGCAATTTTGACCTAATATAACATTTATAAATAATTGAATATTAGGATGTCTTTAGAATTTTTTTAGGATGACCTTAGCTTTGACATGGCTTAATATAAGCCTATACCTTAGGGTTTATCAAAATAATTAGAATTAAAAGAGAAAATGGTTAAGTATGGAAAATGAAAATTCTTATGTTATATGTGACGTATGTGATCACCTCATAAAATATTAATACTTAAAGTGAAAAACCTCGAGTTGAGAATGGTTGATCTCTATGTGTAGCTACCTTAGAGGTGACGTATTAGCCCTCATTATTTTGGTTCACTAGTGTGCCCAAGTTTAAGGCCCTACACTACTTTATAGGTGACTTACAAATCCGATAGGGGGTATTGATACTTAAGGAATAGATGACCAAGGTTGGGAGGATACTATGTTGCCTTTTTTTGCCGGTATAAGAAGGCATACCACCATGTCTCTACCCTTGAGGTAAGGGCATTGTGTTAGCTCTAGGTGCCAATATGGCCAAGTGTACTACTATGTTCATAGGTTGATTTGTATCCTCCTTGAGTAAGTACATAAAATGGAAATATCTATTGTATAATAAATTGAAAGAGATGGATTTGTTGGTTTGGTAGTTTCCTTAGTGAATTACCTAAGTTTTCTTTAAATGGTTATTTTTATAATTACCTCATTTTCCTACCATTATGTTTGGAATGCATTTAACTAATCAAATATGAATCTATACCTTGAAATGATGAGAAGATGATTGGTATGTTTTATTATTGAATTTGAGATTGGATGTTTGTATATATTGTTCTATGAATATTATTTGTGGTTATGGTACATTCTTTATGCCCAAGTATTCCCTTTAGATTATTTATAACTACGTAAAATATGGGTATGTTGTCTTTTGTGAGGTATTGTGATATACTCAGTATACGTAATTCATACTGATACTACTTTTGCATATGATTACGTGAGGGCCATATAGTGATATGAAGTGTATTAGAGCGAAAAGGCTAAGTGGAGTCCTTGAGAAGAAGTTTCATTTTTAGAGTGGGCCTTGGGGTCTAAGAGTTAGGAAAATCTGTGTCGTACCTTTAGGTGCTCATTTTTGTTCATGATAGTTTTTCTTTAAACTCTTTTGTCCATCACTGTATTTTTTATACTGTTGTACTGTAAAATTTATCTATAAATTCTATTATGTATTATTCTATTTTTGTTGTTTTAAATTTTTTATGGTTTTTTTAGCCTTAGCACTTAGCATATGTAAGGGAGGGACATAGACTTATGATAATTGCAACAGTAACGCCTGTTAATTTGGTAATTAACGCTTTTACAAATAAAAAAATTCAGCTGGTAAACTAGGGGTGTTACACCATTATTATGATAAAGTTACTATATTATATGTGGTGTTATATGTAGAAAGAAAAGGTAATAAAGTTGTGAAAGTGTGAGTTGTGTATATATTGTTCTTTGATCGTATAGTTCTTATATATAATCATGGATATGAATTTTATCATGATAGAAGGTATTGGGGTTGAAAAGTCATTTTTATTGGGATTTTTAATATTTTTGTGGGAAAAGGGTATTTTAGATATCTTAGGGGCATTTTGGTTAATATGGAACAAAATTAATAGGTTGGGTATTTTAATGTGATAATTGGTTCGATGGTAAGTATATTAGGTGAAACGTTTAGAGTGACTATGAATAGTCTAAGTCCAATAAATTAAAAAAAAGTACCCTTAAGCGTGAATAATAATCCTAGGGGGAGGAATCAATATCATATGTGTGAAATGTTGGAATTTGACTTTAAAATTTTGATATGTTCTTGATGTTCAATTTTAGGTATAGATATTAAATCTGGTGTTATATAAGTTTTATGAAACAATTTATGGCCAAATTGTGAAATTAACATTTTACAAAAAATGTGAATAGTAACTCTAAAGGTAGGTTATTATTGTATATGTAATAAATTTAAATTAAACCTTGAATTTTGAGTATTTTGTCAACAATAACATTTTAAGGATTGATATTGAATTTGGTGATAAAATGGGCACCGGAGGAGAAGTTATGTTATACTTGTTAATTAGGGTTTTTTTAAAGGGAATATGGCTTATCCATAGGAAAATGTATTAAGACATGTGCCTTGAATGACTCTGTGTGCGTTTGCATGATGAAATTGAAATATATATCCACAATAAAATATTAATATTTTATAATGAAATATCATATGAGTCGGGATCGGTAATAATTGTTTATTCAACTAGACAGTAATAGCAGTCAGTTGCTTTATTCCCTAGGGTTGCATATTAAAATACCATTCCACCAATTACGAATAATATCCAAGAGCATTTTTTGCTAGGGTTTTATATTATTGAAACCATTCAACCAACTGTGAATAGTAAAATTCCCCAAAACCCTAATTTAAAAAAATATGAAAAAATAAGGATTTATTAGAAAAATTAATTAAATAAATTATTTTATTAAAATAAGAGGAATTAACTAAGAAAAAATCAAGAGGAGAATAATAATAATTTAATTAGGAAAAATTAGGGTGTTTTGCCAATTAAAATAGAATTAAGGAAAAATGTTTCAAAAATCCTAAATTAATCTAAAATGGGAATTTATTTATTATTTTACTAAAATATTATTATTTTAAATATTCAAATATACCAAAATGTTCTAAATACCCAAGCCATTTATTTTTCCTTTTCCCGTTTTCCCCTTTTTTCCTTTTTTTTCTCTCTTTTTCCCCTTCTTTTTCTTTTTCATTTTTCTGTCCTTCCTCTCCTTTCTCCTTTTCTTTTTCTTTTCTTCCTCCCTGATTTGGGCTAGCCCTCCCCTCATAGCCTAGACCTCTTCCTCCATTGTGCGGACGCAAGTCCGGCCGTCTCTTTTTCTTTTCCATCGCCAGCTGCCTAGTCCGACCCCCTTATTTTTCTTTCTTTTTTTTCCCCCTAGACCGACTACCCTAACCCTTTTCTTCTTCCTTTCTCCCCTGACCTTCCTTCTTCCCTGATCCCTCAACTTCCCTCTTCCTCGTGCAAGCATGCATCCTCTACAACGCCGCACACCAGCCTTCCACCTCCTCTGTCTTTCCCATCAATCCCTCTCCCTTCTCTACCCAATCATGCCCTCTCTTTCTCCTCATGTGTGCCCCTTTCTCCTTCCTTTCTCCTTCCTCGAGCAGGCAAGCTTGCATCGGTCGTGTGCCATCAGCTGATGACCTACCATGTGTGCCATCATCTTCCCCTCTTCCCCCTTTGACGTTTCCTCCATCAATGGCCTATAAATACCCTTCAACTGCCCCCATTCTATCTTTTTTCACTACCCACAAAATTTCTCCCTTTGTGCACTATTGCTTGTTTAGCCATTTAACTTGTCACCGCCGCCCAGAGCCGCTTCCTGAACCACCTCCCAAAATACTCCCTATAGCCCCCTTCACATAACTACACCACACACCACCCTCAATCGTCCCTGCACGAGCCACCTTGGCCATTCAAATTTTGCTATTCAACCAACTTCATCTCACCCACCGTCATCCTTCACACTACCATCCGCTGCCATTCCAGCCACAACCACCACTCCCTCTACCCCCCCCAAATCACTAGTAGAACCTCCTCTACCCCTACCTTCCTTTTCCCCTACCTCCTTCTCCTTCTCCCTTCCTCCCTCTCCACCACCTTCGACTACCACATCGCTGCCACCTGCACTACCCCTTTGGCTGCGCCACTACCACCATTCCAGCCCTCTCAACCTAGGGCATTCTTCACCACCTCAATCAACCTCTCATTTCCCCTATCCTATCCTAAAAAAACTAACTTTCCACCCCCTACTGTCTCATTTTCTACCGCTGTGCATCGCTGTTGGTGCCGCCTTGTCACCACCAACCTTAGGTGGTACCCAACCCTTAAAACCCTATTTATGCTAATATTACCTCTTTTATTTATATTAATGTTATTATTATTCTTAATATGATTACTACTACTACTACTAATACTACTACATTATGTTATCATTATTATTACTCTTATCATTATTATTAAATATGACTTTAGAATATAGATATTATTATTAAAAAGGGGTTGAAACCTATATTATTTATTATTATGATTATCATTATTTTCATTATCATTATTGTTTTTATTATCATCATCATTATTATTATTTATGCTAACTTTGGTATATTATTACTATTATTATTATTGTAAATATTCAAACCTTTATATTATCATTATTTCAATTATTATTATTATAAGTATTATCCTTAACTATATATTTTTTTTATTACTATCACTATTATTAACCTTGACCTTATTATCACTAAGATTACTATTATTATGATTATTATGGCCCATTCAAGTATTATTCTTAAGATTATAACTATTGCTATTATTATTATTATTATTATTATTATTATTATTATTATTATTATTATTAGTATTATTGATACAACTATTATTAATAGTATTAAAGCTATTATCTTTAATAATATAAATATGGCTATAAATACCTTAACATGAACCTATTTTTACTAGTAACAACTGTAACACCCCAAAATTCACTAAATTTTTTTTTCTTAAAAGCGGAAGCAATTAAATTAGAAGCACTGAAAACCTGTGAATTCTGGAAATGTTACCGCCACACTTAGTACCAGACCGGTTCTCTCCGACCGTTCCAGTACCAAGTGCTAAGGCTAAGAAAAGAAATAATCAATACAATCCAATTTCCAAATAAGCATTAAACGGTTATAAAACAAAATCAGAGTACGCATCAAGAAATGTAATTCATTTCCAAAAGAGAATTAAACTTACAACCGATAAAAGGTTCATTAAAATACTCAATCGAGTAATGAATCAGAAAATGGTAAATACTATACCAAAGAAATAACAAAAGGAATGAAATCGCGTAAAGAATGAATACGGCCACAACACTCTCGAACTTCGAGCCAAACACGCTCAACACTCAGCCCCAACTGATATCTCGCCCACCTGCACAAATTCAGAAGGCATACTACTCGTGGGAATGAGCAGCACCCATAAAAAGGGTGATCAGTACGCTACGTACTGAGTAAGGTAACCGAGCACTAAGGCCGACACATAAGCACACAACCCATGCAGATAAAAGATCATAAACATGATAACATAATTCATGTGATCATCTAAGTAAAAGTATAAAGGCCCATATGTATATAATCCGATTCAATTACTTAGTTTATCTCTTATCAGGAATCATGTCACACCATACTTTTATTCAAGTCCATACGATTACGGGAACCCCACTATTTTTGCCGGTGGATCGGTCGCGAGGGAAACGTTCCCTGCCACTATTTTAGCCGGTGGATCGGTCGCGAGGGTAACATACCCTGCCACTATTATAGCCGGTGGATCGGTCTGGCCCCTTCTCGTACGGTGTTCCACTTTAAGTGATTAGTGTCTTCCCATATCTTTCAACATATAACGTTTTGTTTTGTTGAGCTCGGGATCCCCCACTATTATAGCCGGTGGATCGGTCGCGAGGGTACATGCCCTGCCACTATTTTAGCCGGTGGATCGGTAAACGGTCGGTCGACGTTTGGTTGGCTTCGGGGTTTCGAGAGGTTGGGGAGGAGAAACGGCCGAGAGTTAACGTCAAATAATTATATGAAGTTATTTTTGGAGTTAAGAGGAAGACAATGAGACAAGAAACGGCCGGTATTATTCACCGTAGCCGGAGAAGCCATTAATGAGGTCGAAAGGTGCAGCAGCGTCGACGGAGGAGGAAGGAGGAAGAAGGAAGAAAGAAGGGAGGCGGACCGATCGGCCGGGGAAAAGAAAAGAAAAAGGGAGAACCGGGCGGTCGGGTGCGACGAGGTAAGGTTTTAAATGAAACGACGAGCTTCGGAGGAAACGGAGCCAAAATGCAGCGTTGGAAGGGCGACGAAAGGCGCCGCGCGGGCTGGGTCGTGCCGAAGAAGAAGAAGAAAAGAAAAAGGGGAACTAGGCCGCGAGCGGGCCCAGTTCGGCGAGAAGAAGGGGAAAAAGAAAAATAAGAAAAAGAAAGAAAAAGAAAAGGAAAAAGGAAGAAAGAAAAAGAAAAAGGGAAAAAGAAAAGGAGAAATAAAATAGGTTAGGTCCAATTAAATTAATCTAAATATTTAGAATATTTAAAAATATAATATTTAAATAAAATTAAATTTAAATCCCTTTTTAGGCTAAATTAGGATATTTCAAATATTTTCCATAAATTCCATTTTAATTAGCAAAACACCCTAATTTTCTTCCATTAATTTATTTATAAAATTAACATTAATTTGAAACTATTTTCTCCTCATTATTTTAAATAAAATAATTTATTTAGTTAATTTCCAAAATACAAATCCTTAATTAAAAATACCCAATTTCTCTTAATTAACATACTTATAAATTTATTCTTGATTTTCCCTAATTAATTTCCTTTTATTTTAATCAAAATAATTTATTTAATTAATCTTTATGATAAAATCTCATTTAAATATAATATTTAAGATTATAATTTTTCGGAGCATTTCAACAACATAGTTAGCTACGTTGAGAATAAAAATCCTATTTTATTTGTAAAGCTTCCATTAATAATAGTAACCCTAATATTAGGGTAAGTTAGGAAATAATAGTAATTTTGGTAGGAGGCAAGTTAACCCTTACTTTTTCCCTCTTATAGGTAAATCCAATCAAAACCCTAAGGAAGCCTGGGAGCATGCTCCAAAACCGATGTCATGTTAGGTAAATATGTAGATAAGACCCTCTATGTGTGTGTTATATGCTCTGTATGCCATGTTCTATGTTATGTTGTATATCTTATGATTATTATAGCTATTTTATATGTAGCGCAGCTTGGAGTTGAGGTATGCTTATGCGGTTTCCTTATGGCATGTGTATAATCTATATGTATGTGTTGTGCTTATGATGCTGTATGATGTGACCGTCTAAGATATGTATAATACCCCATTTTTAACTAATTCTAATTATGTGTACTTAATTACATAAATTATTGTAGAATATTTTATATGTGTACTTTTATGTTAAAATTTGTAAAATATTCTTATAAAATTTTATTCAGGTCCTAAATGTGCTTAAATGTAAATCTAGAAATTTTGGTTTAATTTTATTTGTGTTTGTTATCCCTTTTGAATTTTATATGCAAAATATATAATTACGGTATGCTAGTTAAATATCATATCATATGTGTGTTAAAAATTATGAACATTTATATTTAGGTGTTAAATTATTAAATAGGATTATTTGGAAAGTTTCATGATTTTAGGAATAATTTGGTATTTATATAATTAATTACCTTCTAAGCTCGTTAATTAACCGTAAGTTCAATATTTTATATATCAAATCTTGTTGTCAATTCATAAAATTTTACATGTGAGTTTAAAATATTATTTCAAGGGTTTTAAAAAGTTTCGTAATTTTATGAGCTTATTTTCTATTTTTTTAATTTTATCCTCTTTATTGATCTTTCCACCACTAAAAATAATTTATAAATATTAAAATTATTGTTCATGCATGAAATTAATTCCTTACACTTCCATTATTAGATTTGGTATCAATTTGACCATTTTCCTATTCATTCAACCAAATTTTGAGTTAAAGTTACTTTTATACACTTTCTACATTACTTGTTGTGTCACTTTGGCTTTTCTTGCACTCAACCTTCTTCACTTACATTTCCCATTATTAAAGCTGACTTTGGAATTTCACACCATCACCTACCCCATCCCTTGATTGATTGATTGGTTTTCATAGCTATATTTAAACCTAACTACACTCCACCACCTTACGCACTCAACCATCATGTCCTTTATCATTCAAGTGTTGAACAAGCTACCTTCCCCCCCCCCTCTTGTGGCTGCAGATTTTTGGTCCCTCCATCCTCTAATTATACCCCCTTTGTCTCTATTTATTTTCATTCATCATTTCTCTCATTTTCTCCTCTTGGTTGCTCCTACCTTTCTCTTCATTTTGGTTATTTTTGCTAAGTATTCTTAAGCTTTGTTGAGCTCATAACCAAGACCCATCCTCCTCTCTTTATCCTTATTCTCTTGTTTTCACTTCTACATTTCCTTCTATCTAGCCTTTATTTATTTTTAAATAAGTAAAGAAGGTTAGATTTTTGGTTAAATTATGAAGTTGGCATCCTTTGTCTTCTCCTCTCGTGTCTTCATCTTTCGAAGGTGTTGATATTCTTTTGGGAATTCTTTGTGTCATTTTGATATTTTTTCTTGGAAAGAGGTAACCCATATGCTTCTACTAAATATATAAAAAATCATGTGATAACATGTTTAAAGTTTCTTATGTTATGCTCAAGTGTAATTTATACTTTCTTGTAATCTCATAAAAAGTATGCATGCATCATGTATTGTTATTAATTTCTCTAAGTGTGCGACCATTTATTTTTATTCAAGGTTATGTTAAATTTATGCATTTTAAATATATGTATGATAGCATATTTAATAGGGTTGCTTGCATTAAAATAATTATGCATGATGGCAGTTTTATGTGCTAAATGAGCTTAATTGTGTTTTAGGGGCAAAATGGTATTTTTGTCACTCCTAAAAATTTATAGAATTGTTATTTTATATTAATGTACCTATTTTAATGTTATAGAGTCATACCATGAATTTCACTTGATTCTAATAAAAATTGGTATTGAAGTGGGAACCTATTGAGTAAATAACATATAACGGCATTTTGGTCGTTTATGACTTATTATGCCTCCAAATGTGAATAATTGGAATAAGATGACATTGATGAATTCTTCGGTTGACCTTAGAGTTAACTTTGATTTTTGTGTGGATTATTGACCTTATGATCAACTTGAATAATTGGCAATAAAATAAAAATGGTTAAGAATTAAATTTGAATTATTGTGCACTATGTGATATTTTATGATCACCTTATTAAGATATTAATACTTAAAGTGGAAGACCTCAAGATTTGGGAATGGTTTCTCTCTAGGGGTAGCTACCCTAGAGATGAGGTAGGAGTCCTTGATTTGTTTGGTTTTCTGGTGTGTTGGTTGTGCCCCAATAAGGCCCTAGTCTACTCTATAGGTGACCTACGAGCCCTATAGGGGTATCCATACTTACGAATTAGGTGTATGAGGATGGGAGGATATTGTGTTGCTTTATTGCACCAATATGACCAGAGTACTTTTATGTCTCTGGGTTACAAGTTGGGAGGATACTGTGTTGCGTTAATGCGCCGGTATGACCGGTGTACTTTTATGTCTCCAGGTTATTATTTGTATCCCCTCGAGTAAATAAAATATGAAAAATTGTTATATAAAGATGCAAATGGATTGTTGTGATTTGTTGATTTGGTAGTTGCCTTCATGCTCTACTTGGTTTTGGTATGTTGATTTGATAGTTGCATTCGTGCACTATTTGGATTTGGCACATTAGTTGGTAACTGTCTTGGTGATTTCCTTATCATGTTATAAGTGAAATAGATGTGGTTATTGTGAAAGGCCTTAATTATGGTTTGGTGTTTTTCTTTTGGTGGAATACCTTCGGTATAGTTGGATTAATGAAATATTTGTAATATGGTTAAGTTTGTTGTGGTGACATGTGGCATATGGCATGATATGAGTTATGGTATGAATGTGGCACTTCGCTATGGTATGTACTATTTAATATGTTATGACATGATACTTTGGGTTATTTTCTATGTGCTCCATGTGATATTTGCATGTTTAGTATTGTATATTGGTTACTTAGTACCGTTACACTAATGGGTTCCGTTTTATGGTCCCCTGCCTATTCAAAGGGCAGTCATTACCTTGCAGAAGTAATTTGAGGGTACAACTTGATGGCTTTTGATGGGGTTTGAGAGTTAGGACTATCCGGTGTCCATTCTGGCATCTTTTGGACTCTTATGTCCCTTTATCTATTCCTTTCCGTTATCGGTTGTAACTCTTTTGTTTAATCTTGTGATTATCAGAACAATTTAATATTGTAATGAAACCTTTCTCTTGTTCTTATTCATTGTTATTCTTAATTTAAATGGGTAAACATTTTAGCCTTAACACTTAGTGTAAGGAAGGTACAGGAACCAGACTTATACTAAGTGTGGTGGTAACACCCTACGTTTTTATTGGCTTAGCTTCCGCAATCAACTCTTTTTAAAGAAATTTTCAAGTGGTAAAAATGGGGGTGTTACAATATGCATGCTAGGATGTTTAATATATTGATGTGGGGTGAAAGGATGAAATAAGAAAAAGGGGGAAGTGAGTTCACAAAGGGGATATGGGATTGACCTAATTATCTCATGATCCATGGGAGAGGGGCAAATAAAAGAGGATTATGAAAAAATAAAAGAGTGGGGTGA
This sequence comes from Tamarix chinensis, assembly GCA_030549775.1. Taxonomy (NCBI): domain Eukaryota; kingdom Viridiplantae; phylum Streptophyta; class Magnoliopsida; order Caryophyllales; family Tamaricaceae; genus Tamarix; species Tamarix chinensis. The sequence goes on along the minus strand of CM060172.1, from coordinate 16,312,755 downwards.
ACTTTGCATGAGAGTTTCTAGGGTTTGCATAGGGTAAATTTAGTTTGTATAGGGATTATCTTTACATGAGAAAAGTTATCTTATAATGCAATTAAGATAAAGGAAGAGTTGTTGAGGTGATTAGAGACTTTAGGTGAAAAATAATACGTAGGTTGGTATAAGGGTGCATAGGAAACCTAGCTAAGGTTTGGGAGGAAAACCTTAAGTTAAGGTAGTTGTGAAAGTAAAAATAATTGAGGGTGAGGGGAGTATGGGATGGGAGTGGAAGAATATCATGTGTAGGATAAGTATGGGTATCATAGGAAAGCAAGGATGGCAGGTGAGAAATGGAGGGTGGCATAGGGAAAGAAAGGTGCTAGGGTTTGGTGTGACCAACTAGGGTTTCATGGTCAGATGTATATTTAGGGGAGTAAAGTGAAATGATGGGGTTGAATCTAAGTGAGGTGATGTGTGGAGTGATAAAGTAGCCTTATTTAAGTAAGGTAAAGAAGGATGGGCCAGAAAAGGCCCAAATTAGGGTTTTAGGGGAAAATCTAAGGGGGGAAAGTGAGTGGACTGGGATGGCATAAGATACTGGGCCTTGACCCACACACTTATGACGTGTAGAAGTCTCATGGTATGGGATGGTCTCTTTTAGGAGGATAAGAGTAGTTGGATTGTGACCTGTATGTATAGGGTGAAAACTTGTTGAATAAGACACAGTAAGACACTAATCATTTAAAGTGGAAGATTATTAAGCTAGGCCCAAACTGATCCACCAGCAAAATAAAATCTTGGAGTCATTTTCTCAATAGTTACATGAGATTGAGGCTATTTTTGAGTTCAGAGAATATGATGATGATCGAAAGTGAAAATTCACTACTCTAAAGTTTAAAAAGTTTGCTCGAATTTGGTATGATAACTTAAAACGAACAAGAGAAAGAGAAGAGAAGTCTAAAATAAAATCTTGAAAAAAACTTAAAAAGTACTTAAGAAAGAAATTTGTGCCTACGGATCATGAACAGGATATGAATGTTAAAATTAATACCCTAAGGCAAGGCTTATTTAGTGTAAAAGAATACACTAGAGAATTTGAAAGACTAGCCCTTATTTATGATGTTCATGAAAGAAAAGAACAAAAACGTGCTAGATACTTAGGTGGCTTGAATAATTTATTAAGAGACAAGGTTGATATATACTCTTATGACTCTCTTCATGAGTTGATAAAATTGGCTATGAAAATTGAAAGACAAACTAAATCAACTAAAGCCTATGTTAAGTCTAATGCTACAACTTCAACTAAACCCTATTCTAACACCTTTACACCTAAATCAACATTTTCATATGATAAAAAGAATAACAAAGATGATAAAGGTAAAAATAAGGTGTTTGAAATGGAAAATAAACAATGTTTTAAATGTAAGGGATTCAATGATTAACTATGACTCTCTTCATGAGTTGACATTTTGCTAGAGATTGTCCTAACCAAAGAGCCTTAACCTTACATGAAACCATGTAGTGATGATGATGACTTAGAAGTTGAATCTACTAATGAAATATTAACTATGGAAGAGGAAGAAGGAGATCAATGCTTTGTAATTCAAAGATTTTTACAAATACAACCTAGTATTACACCTACTCAAAGAGAGAAGATTTTTAAAACTAAGTGTAAAATAGGTTATATGGTTTGTAGACTCATAATTGATAGTGGTTCATGTACTAATGTGTCTAGTGAGGCAATGGTTAAGAATCTTGGTTTGGAAACTACTAATCATCCTAAACCCTATTCTTTACAATTGTTAAATAAGGATAAAGGAGCGAAAGTAAACATAAGAGCTTTAGTCACATTTTCTATTAGAGACTATCATGATGAAGTTCTATGTGATGTTTTACCTATGGATTCTTGTGGATTAATTTTGGGTAGACTATGGCAATTTGATAGAAGAGCAACTCATGATGGGGTAACTAATGAATATGTTATGAAAAGGGAAAAACAATTATATAGGCTTACACCTTCTTTATATGATCATATGCCCTTGAGTGATGATAAAAAGAGATTATTTTACATGAAAAGGCTATGGAGAAATGTATAAAAGAAGAAGGAATTTCTTATGCTTTAGTTTATAAAGATTTTGAACTTGAAAAACAGCAACTTGAAGATCCTAATTTGATTAAGTTGCTTGATGAGTATAATGATGTATTTCCTAATGACTTACCTCCTAAATTAACACCTAAAAGAGGTATAGAACATGTCATTGATCTTGTTCCTGGTATGCCTATTCCTAATAAACCGTCTTATTTATGTAACCCAGAAGAAGCCAAGGAATTACAAAAACGAATACAAGAGCTTATGGATAAAGGATTTGTGAAAGAAAATATGAGTTTTTGTATATTTATTCCAAATATTGCTTATGTGAAGTTTATGAGTTATTTTTGGAAAACTTTATGGCATACGCTTGGTACTAAAATGTTATTTAGCACTTCACATCATCCCCAAACTGACGGTCAAACTGAGGTAACTAATAGAACTCTTGGTACATTATTAAGAGGTTTATTTAATAAAAGTCCTAAAGATTGGGATGTTAAGTTAGCTCATGCAAAGTTCTCTTATAATCGTAGTCCTTCTAGTACTACTCAAACTAGACCGTTTAAGGTGGTTTATGGTGTGAATCCTCCCATGTCTATTAACATGATTCCGTTAAAAAAAGGTGAAATGCAAAATTATGAAGCTAAAGATAGAATACAATTTTTTCAACAACTTCATGAGAAAATAAAAAATAATATTGAAAAAGCCAATGCCAAGTATAAAGGTCAAGCAAATAAGCATAGAAACTCTTATGTGTTTTCTCCTTGTGACTTAGTTTAGTTACATTTGCGTAAAGAAATATTTCCTAATTTACGTAAAATAAACTAATGCCAAGATCCGATGGTCCATTTAAAATACTAAGAAAGTTTGGAGATAATGGGTATGAACTTGAACTTCCATATTCTTATGGTGGAATTTTAAGAAATTTTAATGTTGGTGATTTGTCTCCTTATTATTCTGATGAAAATTTGAGGGCAAATTCTTCTCAACTTGGGGAGAATGATGCAGGAGCATCCAATAAACCTTATGATTGTTATGTTCATATTAATCCTCAAGGTAAGGAAGATTTAGCTTTCTTAATGTTAGAGCCTATCATGTTAAATGTTCTTGATAATTCTTACGTGCTTGATATTGAAAAACATTCAAGTTGTTCTTGTTGGTATGTTACATATTTGCAAGAAGAAGATGTTCATACTCTTTAATGTGTACAAGTATTCAAAGTATGCAAGACTATGGAATACATGGGATGATAAATTGCAACAAAAAGATAAAGTGATGATATTCATTATTTGTATTAACTTGTTGTAAACATTAACCCTAAGTGTATTTTATATAAGTTAGGGTATTGGTATAATTTCATGTATGTATCTTAGTCAATTGCATAGCTTTGTAATATTAATCCTTAGTATCATTTAACCAATGATATTATGCTTTAGATTAAGGTTAATATGGGCTTAATTCAACCATGATTAATGGGCTAGATTAAGAGAGAATAATCGGCTAGTTTAGGCTAGCTAACCACCAACTACTTCCTTCCCCTATATATAACTCTTATGAGCAGCTTTATAATGCAGAATTGAATGAGAATTGAAAAAGAATAAATCCTAATATTTTGATCAAACTTTGAGCAAAGTTAGATAAAGTCTAGTCCTATCTTTCGAGTATTTTTGGAGAAAGGAAGCCTAGGGAAATATCCTTCAACATCAACACTCAACTCGACAGAATTGAACAAACCTTCAAATCTGCCGAGACCTTCATCTTTATCCTTTGATTTCTTCAATAATAATCATCCTTAACACCTCATTTCTTTTTCACTAATTCGTTGGTGATCGTTTCTCATACAATCTTCTATCCAACCTTCCATTTACTTTGATAAAACCACATCACTAGGGTTGTATATTTATGATACTATTCCATCAAATGAGAATAGTGGGGTCCATAAACTCAATGTGAATATGATTATAGATATTGATCATACCATTAATATTTTAAGTCCTGGAAATAAATAAATAAATTGGTATCATATATATGCACATTTATCTCTTATGTGATCATATGACTTTTTGTGGCACTTCTTGGTTGTATTGTTATGTTAATCATTATGTAACATACTATCCATCTTTCTTATTGGTGCTTCTCATTCCCATGAACAAATGACAGAATTGAGTTTGTGTATAATTATGAGGACCTCTTGGATAAATATACTATTTTTGATGCGCTTGTTGTGGAAGAGTGTTGAATCTATCTTTAAGCCATGGGCCATAGTTAAGATTATCTGGTTGAAAATTTGAACTTGTGTACCTCTTAGGACTCTTAGTTCCTAATGTATCCCTTTACGTAATTTACCTTTTGTACTCAAAATTAATTTCCAAATCATTTGTTTAATTTATGAAACCTATATCTATCTCTATTTTATTATGTTTGAAAGTTTAATTGTTTTGTTTTGTATTTGACATAGGGATGGTATGGTATGGTAATGGTAAGTGAGACTTAGGTTAATTATTATGGTGACGCCAAATTACTTTATTTTATGGTTATGCTTAAATGAACATTTTTAGTATTAAAATTTGTGGTGCTACATGTTTCAACCAACTAATCCATGGGTTTTGCTCTTGGATAAACCAATTCATCTTTGTTTAAACTTAATAAAAGGTTTCACTTAACCAATCAAATAGTTTGAATAAATAGATCACATGGTCTAAAGGGCCCATAAATGGTTTACTAAAACATGGTATTGTTTAAATATGTTCATAGGACTAACTCAATATAACACAAAATTAATCAACTAGTTTCAATAAACAGATTGATTGGTTTGTGTAACAGTAACTTTTTCATCGTAGGTATGAACATATTTAGTCAAATAGGTTGAACAACTGATTAGCTTGCCATACATCCCATCGAAAACTTTTTCCAAACTAATTTACTAGTGAGCATTAAATATTAATTTTTTACCCATTGGGTGATATAATGCTTTAGACCATCTGTGTCCAACAACTAACTTATGAGGTTGAGCCTTATAAAGAAGCTCCCATAGCATTTAGTATGGAAACTTTTGAACTACATGTAAGATATAGTTAATCATCTACTCTTTCAATCCTTTAATTATTCATTTAAAGTCTCGTAACTTTTAAAAACTAAGATTTGATTATGTTCATTGCTCACTTCTATTAACATGAGTTGCTCTATAATTATAATATCTCCTATTACATCTAGCTATATTACATCTTATCAAAAGTTATATACTTTCATATCTTGATTTTTTGTGAGAATAAATTTTAATGACAACCACTTTACAAAATTCACTACAAAGGGATTTGTGAGGGTTTTTTCATCATTCTTGAGATATTCTTATAACGAGTCTAGATAACATAAATATGTTAAGTTGTAAATAATCTCCTAGAGGGTCATTGAGATTTTAATACTTATAAATCGGGAGATGAGTGAAAATTAATAAAAAAAATAACTTCTTCAAAATAAAAAGAAAATAGACTTTTGGTAATAGATGTAAAGAGAAATTTGCTATTGAACCACTATAAATTGTGTGTAAATATTTTATTTCTCACTTCCATTCCCAAAAATCCAATTCACCCCCTCTAGATTACAAAAGAGGTCAACGGTGGGCAAGGTTAAAAAAATGAGGGACGAGATCATGGATTAGGAGAAGAGAAATTTCATTCTCAATGATAAAGCAATCCTAATCTCAATGTGATATTAGTGAAAGAGAGTACCACCTAACACACTATATCTATTTGCATGTAAAAATTTAGCTTGACACTCATATGACCAAACCGTCATAACCATGTGTATTGAACTCATATTTGAGATCCAAGAAATGCGTTAGACTCTTGATTCCATAAAATTTCCAATGATATGAATGCTTCTACTTCATTCTTCTCTTATTGAGAAAAAATTTGTCCACAAAATTATTCATTGAATAAAATTTTGTCTATTCTTGGTTAAAAAGTTAATTAACTCTTGAATATTTAGTCAATTAACCTCTTGGATCATTTACTTTCTTATAATATCTTCAAAACCTATATTTGATACCAAAATAACACGGTAGATGATATCAAAATCATATTTTCATAAACATGATATTTTATTCCCCCTTGATGTTGATGATGATGAATACATTAATAGAACTATGCATGAAAATATGTAACTTTGGAAGACCTCACATTGAATGCATTTCGAAATGATCTTAAGAAGTAGAAGATAGAGTAAAACTTCCTAGTATACATTCAACCTCACTTAGATGATCGAAGAACCACTCAATAAAAAGAACACTCATGAGAGAATTTGAAATTTTGTAATTTTATTCATTCTTCATATGTGCGTGTACAATGGACAACCAAGGCTTACATAGTCCTTGTTGTTATGTTATTACAACTATCAACTAACTAATTAATAAAAAATCTCACTAATAAAGTTGTTAGTAAACTAACATTGGTGTTACACAACAACCTATTTAACTAGCATAACTAATATAGTTGCTAGTAGATAATTAGTTACAACTAATTACAATTGACTAACTTATTAGTCATTCATCTAATTAGAAGTAGATACTAAAGACCTATACAACCCTAGAAACGCTCAACACAACTAACATATTTTTATCCCCAGCAATTACAAGATAACTATTTAAAAAAATGTACATAAAATAACAAAGCAAACATAGCCACACAAAATAATAACATCTTATAATACAACTTTATCTTCTATGTCCACTTATGCATGTCCTTATCTTGTCTTTTCTTGTACACTAAAATATTCATATGAATTCCTTTTCTTGGTCTTCATGCAAACATTTATCATACTCCAAGAACAATCACAGTTAGGCTATAAACTATGAGGTTTTGGTTGTTTTGGATGAAAGTTCCTATTTCACCCTTTCTTATGTGATGTAACCATGTAGGATGTGAAAATTGGGTAGGATATCATTCCTAAAATTCCACTAATTGTGAAAAACACATAAAATATACTCTAAAAAGAGGCTAAAAATATCCAATTTCAAATGTTTGTCAATATCCCATAAAGTAATAAAAAAATGGTTGGTGTCAAAAGAGGAGATATTTGGCAGTCTAAGGAAGAGAAATCCTCAAAAGAATAAGAGGATGTTACATGGGGTTATATTTAGTTAAAGGATCCCCATATTAGTAAAAATAAGTGGAAAGAAACAATCTCTGAAATGAAATCATCTTATAAAAATGGAAAATAAGAAAGAATTAGTGGATTCTTCATCTAGTGATGAGTCCAAATTGAATAAATTAGTGGAGGAAGAGCTAGAGAAGAAGGAAGAAAGTTTATTGGATATAGGGCATAAATTAGAAGAACTAAAGAAATTTGGGAATATTAAAGAAGAAAAAAATTATACTATAAAGGAGGTCAATAAGTAAAATATGTGAAGGTATAGTAGTCCACGTCTAAAAAGGAACCAAACGATATTGAAATAATTAAAAGGGTTCAAGCAAAGAACATTCTTGATCTATAATATCTTCTCTTCTAATTGGGTGTCCTCATTTTTCTATACTTAGGACAAAGTAATATTTTCTCATAATGAAAAAAGAATCATAATTAGTCTCTAAAATACTATGTTTAGGTTATTTAGGATGTGTGTTCCTATTTTTCACTTTTTAGGTGACAAAACCATATAAAGGATGTGAAAATTTGTTAGGACATCACACCCTAGAGCCCGTTTATTCTAAAAACCACGTGAAATATAATCTAAAAAGGGGTTAAAATATCCACTTTTAGCTTGTTATCATAAAAGAAGAGATTTGGTGTCAAAGAAGAAGATATTTGACACTCATGTTTATGCTAACATGAAGGATGAAAAGAAAGAAAATATGGAGGAGAAAATTGAAGAAAAGAAGAAACCAAGTCCTTCTAAGGGAATTAAGATGAGAAAAGATGAACTATTGGTAGATGAGGTTATCAAGAAGGTTCTTACGAATGTAGAGATCAAATCAACTAAAAAAATAAAATTAATAAAAATAAGGAAGAGAAGTCCTTAAAAGAAGAAGAAGATGTTACATGGGCTGATGTTAAAGGTAAAGGATCTTTAGATTGGTAAAAAGAAGTGAAAAGGAACAATATCTCAAACCAAATCATGTTCTAGCTCTAAAAACTAGAAACTAAATTTGAGAAATCAAAGGAAAAAGAGCCATAAATGAAGAAGGGTGAAATCATATTTGATATAGGGAAGGAATTCCTAGATACACTAAAGAAATTTGTGCATATTAATGAAGAAACAATTTCAATTATAAAGGAGGTCAGTCAAGTTAAATAGGTGAAGGTAGAGTAGTACTAGTCTATGGAGGGCCCAAATGATTTTGAAATAATTAAAAGGGGCCTCAATAAGATAACATTCTTCATTTACAAGACCTTCCCTTCTAAGTGGGTTTCCTCTAACAAAATGGAGGTTTATAAAATATGTAAGAACAATTAAAAATTTCTAGCTAGTTTCTTTGATGTGCACTGTAATCCCCCAAATTTTTGAACTATAAAATTTTATTTCAAAAATAATATGGAAGCAATTTAAAAGAAAAGATAGGGGATATTACGGCTACATCAACCATGAGAGATGTGCGATTATCACTGAACCCATGTTTAATACAAGGAAAAATGGAACAATGGGCAAAATGATGCATGCTCATAATATTAATACAATAGTACGCAATGATAAAAGCTTAGAACATTGATATAGATAAAATGAGTATGAGAGTTTATAAATCTAAATATATGAAATCAAAGCAAGTTGTTTACATAATTAAATGAGCAAGAAGTTCCTAACTCAGTGGGAAAAACATTTATAACAAGATAGCCTAACTCTTAACATAAACATAAATCTCTAAACCCAAACAATGGCTAGCTATTAGCCCACATCGTCACCATCAACATACTCTAACTGAAAGTCATAATGCCACAAATTGTCATCTACTCCACTGACTACAAGCTGGATCATCCCAGTGACCACACAAGTGTCGTATCAATATGGTTAAGTACTGGTAAAACATACTACCGAAGACATGGTAAGGATCATGCAACACATTAAACTCATATAGAAGCATGGTGATAAGCACACCAATACAAATTACCACATAGTCTCATGGTAGTAATACAACAAGACATGCTTGCATAGAAATCAAGGAAGGATAAGAATAATATAAATGTGTCACAATCAATACACGGTAAGCCATATTAGAATTATCACTTTAGTGAAAAAACAGTTTCTAGTTAATAAGATAGTTTGTTTGACCAAACCTAGTTTTACACCATAAAAAAAAGTCATGGTAGCAAAAATAATCACAATAGGTTATCACACCCACCATATAGGTTAAGATACATCAAATGGGATTTTCTCTAGGAATACTACACCCACCATTCATTCAGTGCACCTACTACAAGAGCTAACATAAATCAAGATACAATGCCCACCATACATGGTCGAAGTATATCAAGGGGGATTATACTGGAAGCGTCCTCCACTACACCTTGAATGCCTCCACTATGAGGGCTAAAAAGTTTGGATACACAACCTGCCTACATAATGGATAGTATGAAGTGCTAGGGAGCTTGGACATGGGGAACCTCACCCTATATTGGTGATATATGGAATTTATAGATTATTTCCATGCATAAAAATATCATTTATCCCTCATTAATTTTATAAGATTTAATATTTTCTTCAAGTTTTTCTCTTTTGAATAGATTTTATAGGAAAAGATAAAATTGAAGAATTTCAAAGGAGAAATCAATGAAAAGATGAAATCAAGCAAATAACACATCAAGAAACATTGAATCAAGGGGAAAAATTTGGAAATGAAGTAAATACACCAAGGGAAGTTATGCTGAAATTTTAAGGGAACAATAGTAAAAGAGCCAAATACACGGCACCCCCATGTTTCCTAAACATAGGCCATGTTAAAATCTCAAGCTTATATTCAGAATCCAAAATTTGGCAGAGAAGTTGGAGAAAATCACAAAGGTCCCACGCTTTACTTAAAATTTGTAACCGCTCACACGACATATTTTTTGATATATTCTCTATCAATTCTAGGATCGAAATTCAGTTTAGAATTTGAAACATTTGAATATACTCTCTTTCTCTATTAGAATATACATGTATTTTACAATTCCAACTTTCTTTATCCTCTTGTATTCTAGTGAACAATTAAAAATCTGCAATTCAAGTGATAAGTCCTTCTCTATTCCTTTATCAATTACAAGTTCTACATTTTGATTGAATGTAAGTAAAGTGTCTCCAATTGCATTTTTATTTGTCTTACTATTAGTGTGTTGTTATTATTATTGGATGTCGTTTATATTAGTTACAAGTTATTGCATATAATAGTGTGATTTCTATGTATGCAGATGTTTGAGTAAATAAAATAGGATAGAATGATTTGATGATGGAATTATGTTTCAAATATAACAACGTAATTTGAATGTTTGATTCTAGATGAAATTTAATTGAATTAATGGATGAAATTGAATGATTTCGTATCATAGATTAAGAATTTAAAATAATTAGATTGATCACCTATTTATTTTAGAACTTAATATCTACTATGACAACATAATTAACCCGTAATTGTTAATTAATGTGTCTAGAGTAGTAAGAAGATTAATTGTTATTCTTGTCCCTCAATTCGTATAATTGCATAATCTGAGCTTATGTGGTTATGATTGTTGCTAACTACTTTCCATTCATAATGCTACCATTAATTGAACCTAGTGTTTGTAACCTAGGTTATTAAATGGTTAGGTAATCAATTCAAAGCTTATTCAATTTATTAAGATTGAGAGAAAGCAAAGAAATGAATAGTTATGAGTTTCTAGAGGTCAACATTAAATCATATAGAATCATTATTCTTCTTTGAGTATTTGATACCTTGATTCCATCATCAATTCATTCCTATCCTCATTTATCAAGTAGTGAGAAAAGTTTAATATAGTTTAGATTTAGTAATAGAATTAATGAAATTTTATAACTAGGATTATAACATCACTTAAAAATTAGTGATTAAAACACCTTCCCTTGTGAGTTTGACTCGTTCCTACAATTTACTATGTAATTGGGAATTAGGATTTATGTATTAAATTTGTTGGGTATATGACAAAGCATCAAATTTTTGGCGTCATTGCCGGGGAATGGCAATTATAATCTTTTGTTTTGTTTTTTATGTTGTTTATTATTTTCGTTTCCAGTAAATTCTTCAAGTTTACTCATCTATTCTTTAATTGTGTGTAATCCTGAGGCACTCGCAATTGAGATCATTCACAATTGAGCATCAGGGACAAATTATGCCATCCATAGATTCAAATTCTTCCTCTCCAATTGCAATCCAAACAAGAAGGAGGTTAGAGTACACTCATCGTATTCCATTACCTTTTGAAGGAAGTTCCAAAGGAAGACTACATAGAGGCTTTATTTAATACACCTTGTCACATCAATCCACCTATGGTAGATCGAACACTCGAGGAGTTGGCTGCTCCTGTTTTCAACCCTAATATTTTATGCATTAATTATCCTACCGATAATGATACTTGTGAGATCAAACCTGGATTAATACACGCTTTACCTATTTTTAGAGGATTTAGAGATAACAACTCCAAGGGTTCAGGTTGATTCATTGATCCCAATAAATTTATTAAGGAATTCCAAACGTAGAACAACTTAAACACAAGGCTTTTCCTTTTACTTTGGCTAATGCTGCTAAGGAATGGTTATACAATTGACCAGCAGAGTCGGTGAATATGTGGACTGATATCCAAAAGGTTTTCCTTGAAAAATATTTTCCTTCATCTAGAGCAACTAACATAAGAAAAAATAATTGCGGTATTAGGCAAGATGGAGGAGAATTATTACATGAATATTGGGAACATTTTAAAAAATTATGTGGTAGTTTTCCTAATCATCAAATTAGTGAGAAATTATTAATACAATACTTTTATGAAGGTTTATCTCCTATGGATTGTAATATGACAGATGTTGCTAGTGGTGGTGCTTTGGTTGATAAAACACCTACCGTGGCTAAAAGATTAATTGATAATATGGAATCTAACTCTCAATATTGCAATAGGGGTAATACTTCTATGTCTCGAAAGGTGAAAGAGACTAATATTGCTGAATTGAAAACACAAGTGTCAAATTTGACAGCTCTTGTAGAAAGAGTTGTGGGTGAAAAGATTCTTACCATGGTATGTGGAATTTGTTCTTTTACTAGGCATCCTACTGATATGTGTCCTACTTTGTAGGAAGAACAAAAAGTGAATGCCATTGGAGGAAAAAAATTACAAAAAAGAAATGATCCATTTGCTCCAACATATAATCCTGGATGGAAGGATTACCCAAATCTATGGTATGGAAATACTCAACAAGGTGGTAATTCATATTTTTGACCACAGGTTTATCAAAATCAACAAGGATCAAATCCACCTACTGAATTCTTTCAAGTTCCAACAAATCACCAAAGACCACCATTTCAACCAATACCTCCACAACAAGTTCCATAACAATCAAGAGGAATGCCTTTGGAAGACTTGGCAAAATCTTTGGCTACTATAAATTACAATTTCAACAATAACTAGAAATGGTATCAAGAATTTGGAGAATCAAGTGAGTTAATTGGAAGATTCCCTTAGGAAAATACAAGCACAAGGATCCTCAAAATTCCCTATTCGGATGGAAAGATATCCTAAGGAAAATGCTAGTGCTATCACCACTCGTAGTGGGAAATAGTTGATAGATCCAAGAAAAGAGAGTGAGGAAGATGACATAAGTAATGAATCAAATGAGAAAATAGTTGAAGAAGAAAATAATGAAGATTCACAATAGGTAATTAAAGGTAAGTCGTCCTCTCCTATTAAAATTCCTGCTCGTTTTCCTAGAAAGTTGGCAAGAAACAAGATGAATTATGATAATGAAATATTTAACATATTTAAAAAGGTAGAAGTAAATCTCCCTCTCATTGATGTGATTAAAAAAGTACCAAGGTATGAAAAATTCCATAAGGATTTGTGTACTAACAAAAGGAAACTAAAGGGGGGATAAAAAGGTAAGTGTGGGAAAAAATGTATCAATAATTTTGCAAAGAAAGCTTCCACTAAAATGCAAGGATCCAGGTATTTTTACTCTACCTTGTAAGATTGGAAACACAAGGTATAAAAAATACATGCTTGACTTAGGTGCTTCAATCAACATCATGCCTTTATCAATTTTTAATACCTTAAGTCTAGATCATTTAAAGGAAACTCGTGTTGTTATTCAATTGGATGATAGATCTAACACATATCCTGAAGGGGTAATTGAAGATGTCTTAGTTCAGGTGAATGAATTTGTTTTCCCTGCTAATTTTTATGTGTTAGGTATGCAAGATAATGGTTTATCTAATCTCTCTCCTATATTGTTAGGTATACCATTCTTGAAAACTTCAAAAACAAAAATTGATGTACATGATGGAGTTTTGACCATGGAGTTTAATGGTGAAGTCATTAGGTTTAACATATATGACTCCATGGGATACCCTACAGATGGTGAAGCGATATCTATGATTGATGTCATTGAGGATTTAACTGAAATGGTGTATAAATTATCATCTTTAGATCCTTTAGAAGTAACCTTGACTCAATGTATAGAAACTGAAGGATTGGAAGAGCTGAACGAGATGTATGATATTGAAGAAGAAATCAAAGAGGTAGTAGCTGCTTTGGGGGCATGTTGTAGTAGAATTAGAAGATTTGTGGATTTACTATTGACATTGAATAGACCATTACCTTCAATAGAGCAAGCACCGGAAGTGGAGTTGAAACCTCTACCTAACCATCTCAAATATGCATTCTTAGTAGACAAAAATACCCTTCCTGTTATCATCTCTAGTGACCTAACACCCCAACAAGAAGAAAAACTTGTCAATGTTTTGAAAAAGTATAAATCTACTTTGGGATGGATAGTTGTTGATATTAAGGGTATTAGTCCTTCGGTATGTATGCATATGATTTTAATGGATAATGATGTGAATCCAAGTAGACAAGTACAATGTAGGTTGAATCCAATCATGATGGAGGTTTTGAAGAAAGAGGTGTTAAAATTGTTATCTGTGGGAGCCATATATCCAATCTCTGATAGTAGTTGAGTTAGTCATCTTCAATTTGTCCCAAAGAAAACAAGAACAACAGTAGTGGAAAATGATAAGGGAGAGATGGTTCCTACTAGAGTTCAAAATGGTTGGAGGGTATATGTCAACTATAGGAAGTTGAACTCCATGACTACGAAAGTTCATTTTCCCTTACCATTTATGGACCAAATGTTAGAATGGCAAGCGGGCCATGCTTATTATTGTTTTCTTGATGGTTATTCTTGATATGTGTAGGTTCCTATAGCTCTAGAAGATCAAAATAAGACCATATTTACATGTCCTTACGGTATGTATGCATATCGACGCATGCCATTTAGACTACGTAACACCCTGGCTATATTCCAAAGGTGTATGGTATGCATATTTTCTGAATATCTAGAGAACATTATCAAAAGGTATTTATGGATGACTTTAGTATTCATGGACATACTTTTGAAGAATTTATAGGTAATTTAACTCTTATCTTGAAAAGATATCTTGAAATAAATCTTGTGCTAAACTCTAAAAAATGCCATTTTATGGTTCAAAAAGGAATAGTGTTGGGACATGCCATTTCGGCTAAAGGAATTGAACTAGATAAGGCAAAAATCAATCTTATAGCTTCATTACCTTATCCATCAACTGGTAAACATATGAGTTAATTTTTGGGCCATGCTGGATTTTATCGCTGATTTATTACGGATTTTTCTAAAATAGCCCAACCATTGTGTAAAATTATTAAAAAAGAAACAATGTTTTAATTTGATGATGCATGCAAGAAAGCATTTGAACACCTGAAAGGAAAAATTGATCAGTGCACCCATACTTCAACCACCCGATTAGAATTTTCCCTTTGAATTAACGTAGGATGCATCTTACTTTGCTGTTGGTGTAGTGCTAGGTTAAAGGATTAGGAAAGACTCACATATGATATACTATTCCTCACAAACTTTGAATTAATCTCAGCTTAATTACACAACTACTGAAAAGGAGCCTCTCGCCATTATCTTTGCTTTGGATAAATTTCGTTCTTACCTATTAGGAATTGAGATAATTGTTTATTCTGACCATGCAGCTTTAAAATATTTTCTAGCAAAGAAGGGAGCCAAACCTAGGTTAATTAGATGGATACTTCTACTCCAAGAATTCAATATACGTATCAAAGATAAGAAAAGATCAGAAAATGGAGTAGCATATCATCTAAGTTGGTTGATCAAGGAGGTTGAAGTTTAGGTACCTATCAATGAAGCATTTTTGAATGAAAAACTTCATGTCATTAGAAATGAGATACCATGGTATGCTGACATGGTAAATTTGTTGGTGACAAAGTTATATCCTTCATACTTTACTAAAGGACAAAAAGATAAGATGAAAAGTTAGGAAAAATATTTTGTATGGGATGATCCATATCTGTGGAAACAATGTGTTGACCAAATCATTAGAAGGTGTATTCCTGATAGTAAAATTCTTTATATCTTAACATTTTGTCATAGTTATGCTTGTGGGGGTCATTATGGTCCCAAACGAACAGCTTATAAAATTTTAGAAAGTGGATTTTTCTTGCATACATTGTTTAAGGATGCTTATGAATTTTGCAAAACATGTGAAAATTGTAAAAAGACTGGAGGACTAGGTCCTAGAAATGAAATGCCACAAATTCCTATCATTGCATGTGAAATTTTTTATGTTTGGGGTATGGATTTCATGGGTCCTTTTCCATCATCTTTTGGTTTTAAATATATTCTTGTTGTTTTTGATTATGTGTCAAAATGAGTGGAGGTAAAGGCCACCCATACTGACAAAGCTAAGGCTGTTGCAAAATTTCTTCGGACTAACATTTTTATAAGGTTTGGCTTGCCAAAACCTATAATTAATGACAAAGTTTCACACTTCTGCAACAAAACAGTAGAAGCATTGTTAAAGAAATATCATGTGACACATCGAATCTCTACAGCGTATCATCAACAAACAAATGGTCAAGTCGAAATATCCAATTGAGAAATAAAATCAATTCTATAAAAGATGGTGAAACCAACAAGAAAGGATTTGAGCTTACACCTCAATGATGCTCCCTAGGCTTATCGCACAACTTTCAAAACTCCAATTGGTATGTCATCATATTGTTTGGTCTACGGTAAGCCTTGTCATATTCAAGTTGAATTGGAATACAATGCTTTTTGGGTTGTAAAGAAATGTAACATGGAGTCAAATGAAATTGGAAGGCATAGAAAACTCCAATTACAAGAATAGAAAGAAATAAGAAATGATGATTTTGGAACTGCATTGAGATTTAAAGATCGAACTAAGGCAGTTCATGGTAAGTTCATTCTTAGGAAGAGTTTTGAAATCAGCCAAAACGTTTTGTTATGCCATTCTCACCTGAAGTTTTTTCTAGGGAAATTAAGGTTGAGATGGATTGACCCATTTATAATAACTAATGTGTTTTCTCATGATGCAGTAAAGATTAAGAGTGAGAAAGTAGGAAAAATGTGGAAAGTGAATGGACATTGTCTCAAATCGTTTTATGAAGGAAACTATGTGCGAAAACTAGATGTGGTAGATCTTACCATTCCAAGTTATGAAGGCTGAAATAATGGAATTTTATCATTTGGGAAACACCCAAGTGTTGTACATAAGTTTTCCTTGTCTCATACTATGTTTCTTTAATATTATTTTCCTTCGTGTATATGTGATTATCATATAGGGTTTAGTATTGTATGTTTACCATGTTTATGTGTGTGTAAAAGTATATATTATGTATATTTGTATTCCTTTATAATAAAAAATCACAGGGGCACCGTATTACCAAAATAGGCCCCGTGTTTTTTCGACAGAAGGAAAATAGAAAAGGCAGAAACATTCCACAATAACATGGGGGCCCTTGTTTATTTAACACGGCCTATGGTTTAATATCAAGGAAATTTTTTAGAACTTCTAAGAACATTTGAAAAGAACACGGGGGGTTTGTATTTCCCAAATACAACCGTGTTATTCTGTCAGTCATTTTTTCCAAATTTCAGAGACTTTTCAAAATAACACAAGGTGTCCCTGTTTTCCAAACACGGAACCATGTTGTTCAATCAAAAAATTTTCTCGTGTACCAGAGCATTCAAAAATAAACATGGGGATACCGTATTTTCGAAATATGGTCCATTTTTCTTGAAAAACTGCCTATTTCTTCTTGTGTTTTCAGATCCACAAAACACGACCTCCCATCCTCCTTCGATGTTGTCTCTGACCTGTGATAAACTACCATTTCTCACCTCTCAAATCCTCCATTTTCTTGCAAATTAATTCAATTCCATTCATTCTCACTCTCATTCATCATTCCTACCACTCCTCCATCCATAGTTTGCTCTCTCATAACCTTTCTATTTCTCATACCCTTGAAAAGTCAAAAAACACTCACTTCAAACCCTAAATTTAATTCTTGCTACAATCGTCCAGATTTAAGTTAATTAACTTAGGGATTTTGTTTAATTCGACTATCCTGAGCATTGTCAATCTTCTTTCTACAATTTAATTCATCAATATTCACAATCCTAAGGTATGTGCCCTATTTCACATTCTTTTCCAAACTTGTTTGATTCTACACTTGTTGTTATAATTGTACAGAATACCTGTTTGTGTAGAGACAAATTGTAACATAACATTTCCAATTTTATGTTGAATTTTTTGCCAAACTTACAATGTACATCATTTTTGATTTACTACAAGTTTAAGGCATATGTTATGCAAATGTTCCAAGTAGTAATTTTGTTGCAAATTTTATTACATTCTTGGTATATTAGGGGTATATGCTGAATTCATTCTTGTAAGATGAAATTCTTTATCCCTACATATTGTGAATGTGGATATGCTTATGAATGATGCATCTCATTTCCAATCACTTCATGGCACATAATTTATTGAATTATAGGCCAAGTATCACCATATTTGTTACATTAAATTTATATTTGACAATTCAGTTCCTATGATACATTGGAAATGATAACCAAACAAAATTTTATTACCTTCTAACCCACTATGCTTACTAATGTCTGTGTGTTTTGTAGATGGCACCCAAAAAGAAACAACAGACTGAGGGGGAATCTTCAAAACCTGGATCGTCACCAAATCAACAACAAAACCAAAGAAAATAGCCAAATGAACTAGGTATCATATTTAACACTTCGGAACAACAAAAAATGTACGACTACTTATCTCAAAGGCACATTATTAGCACTAGGTATTTGGATGATGCTTGTCTAAATAGTTAAGGAATACATGTGTAAGTATTGCAATTGCTACGGTATGTAGGCTTGAACAATTTCGTTTATTGTATTAATCATACATATAGGTGTTTGACATTATAAATTCTCAATACCTTCAAATTATGTGCTAATGTTAGTGATTCCCCAAATGACCAAGGGTATATTTGTTTTTTCCTTTTTAATGAGGATAGACAACAATCCTTGCATGAACTAGCACATATTTTTATGTTGCCTCTAGGGGGCCATCGTATCATATTTCTCTAGTTTAATGTGAATAATTTCTTCGCTAAAATTGGTGATGTCTTCAATATGCCCACCCACAATAATTTCTGAATATCTTAAGCTAAGGCTTCTAGGATGTTCAATCTTGTCTTCAGATATTTACAAAGACTCTTAGCTACCACTATTTTTGGGCGGGAGGATAGTACAGGGGTGGTTCACTCCATTGAACTTTATTTCATCAATTCTATGCTAAACCATACTCGACTTGACACTGCCTATTTTTTAGATAAGAAATTTCAAAGGGTAGGAAATACTAAAAAGGGTGATATTATCATCGGTGGTTTAATCCACTATTTGTTTAAGTTTGGACATACCCCTAATGGTATGCCCGTAGAATCTATGAGCACTCGTATCGATATTGAACATTACCGTCTTATGCATCTTATCGAGCATAAGGGCAATGCATGGTATCTTTCATGCCAAGGCCATGTTCATTTCTCTCTAGCGAACCCTGCCAGAATCGACCCTTTCAACCCAATGAATTGGCAACCATTTGATGATGATGATGCTTCTACTCCTTTTGCCATTGAACATCCAATCCCTCCTCGTGGTGACCATGCACCACTGCCTCCCCCACCTCAATCACAAGCTGGTTATTCTTCCTCTTCAACTTATATTCCATAATAGGAAATATCCCGAAATTTTCTAATTTTAAAGATTATATTTAAATAAGATTTTATTTGAAAATTTAATTTAGTAAATTATTTTTACTAAAATAAAAGGAAATTTAGTAGGCTTATCTAATTAAGGATTTTAATTTGGGAAATTATTTAAAGAAATTATTTTATTCAAATTAAGAAAGAGAAAATAGTTTCAAATTAATTTTAATTTTATAAATAATTAAATTAAATTAAATTTGAGGGATTTATTAATTTATAATGGAAATTTTGAGAAATTCTTTAAAAATACTATTTAGCCTAAAAAGGGATTTAAAAATTATTTTATTTAAATATTATTATTTTTAAATATCCTAAATATTCAGATTAATTTAATTGGACCCAACCTAATTAATTCTCTTTTCCTTTTTCCCATTTTCCTTTTCTTTTCTTTTCCTTTTTCTTTCCTTTTCTTTCTTTTTCTTCTTCGCCTGAATTGGGCCTATTGCACAGCCCAATTCCTTTTCTTCTTTCCTTTTCCTTCGGCACGGCCCAGCCCGCGTGTCGCTTCCCCCCTTACCTCTCTGCGCTGTGTTTTACTCATTATTTCTCCCGAACACCGCGTTCCACTCGTCTTCTTTTTACCGTTGGGCGTCAGCCTCGGAACGCCGTTCTTCATTCCTTTCTACAGCTAAAATGCATCATTTCATTTAACGCCTTCCCCCTCGCGCCGAACCGCCTGATCTCCCTCTTTTTTTCTTTCTTTTCTCCCCCGCGAACCGCCCGGTCTAGCACCCCACCTTCTTCTTCTTCCTCCACCTGACGCCATAACCGCACCTCCACCTTCTTCTCCCTGAAAATGGCACCGCCGGCCACACGTGGCGTGACCGGCTCTTCTCCCACTCATTCTCTCCCTTTCGACACACCTGTCCATTTGAATTACCCCACTCCTCCCTTATTCTACACGTTCTTCCCCATTTCCCTCGCGAAGGTCGGGAATAATTTCAAAATATTGCCGCCCGACCTTCAGCACGAATAACCCGATTTCCCACCCAATTTCAACTCCTGGTAACTTTCCCAACTCAAACCTAAGCTCCAAGATTATAAATACCTCTCATATAGCCTGGGTTCGGGATTTTTCTTTCCTCGAAACCCTAAGTCTCGACCGTGCGCCACCGCCCCTTTAGACGACTCTTCCTCCACCTTTGGCTAACTTCAACGCCTTCTCTTCATCCCAATATCTTCCCTGAAACACCCTCTAATTAACTAAACCATCCAAGACCTTCGATTCACCTTGTACAAGTCTCCATAATCATGCAAAATTAGCTAGTGGTCTCGCCAGAAAATTTCACCCCGAGACTTCAAACACCATCCACTACCACATCCGCCGCTTCTACCACCTCCCAAGCCAACCAATAACTCCTGCTAAGGCTCCTCCACTGACCCATAAAATTATTTAATTTTTCTCCTTCCCTCTCACCTCTTTTTCTTCATTTTTACCCCTCTTAGATTCATTTTCCAGCCACCTTCGGGAACCAACGCCGGTTCCACCCATACCATCCAACTCAAGGTGAAATATTAGACCTTTTAAATACTTACTTTCGATTTATTGATAATTATTCTGTTTTTATCCTAATTTTTAATGTTAATTCGAATTCAATTATTATTATTATAATTATTATTATTATTGTTATAAACCATATTCTAATTTCTAAATTTTTTTTGACAGGTCTGGGAGTATTATTGAGTAAGATAACATATTAGTCTCAAATGTTTCTTAATAATGGGATTATTACATGTTTACTATTGTTATTAATAATATTAATAATATTATTATGTTTAGTGTAATTATTTAATTAATGTTGTAATTATTTCAGGAAGGAGAGAAACCAAAAATTTTAATTATGCCTCGCACTTTTACTTTTCATTAATATTATTAACATTTTTAACATTATTTATAATTATATTATTATTATTATCTTTATTAACTTTATATTATAAGTATATATAATTTTAATATCATTATTACAATTTCTAATGGTATTATTATTATTAAATTAGGGTGGTTCGAAATCCACCTTGCAATTTTAAGAATTTTGGTATTAATAATATTAATATTCTACTAATAAAAGTATCATTAATAATATTATACCTTATTATTATTATTATTATTATTATTATTATTATTATTATTATACTATCATTTTTTTTGGTGAAGGGTACAAACCCTTAGATCACCACCCTCTTCTAATGAAAATAATAATTCATTTGTATTCTTAAGTAATAGTTTCTATAGTTAAATTATTAAGTAGTAATATGTGAATTAAAAACCAAATCTTGGAATAAGTTAGAGGATAATAAAATTATGTAAGAGAGTCTAATTCTAATATGTTTTGATATAATAGGCGAACCCAATCAAATCCCTCAAGTGGAATAGGAGCGTGCACCAAGACCGGTGACGTTTTAGGTAAGGGTCTACTAAGGCCATTCATGTGTTTGCATGCACTATGTGTTTGATATGCCATGTATTTTATGTTCGTTATTATTAATTATTTCGCATGTGGCATGATTGTAGAGTTGAAGTGTGTTGGTGTGAATAAACTGTGGCATGAGAACTATGCGTATGTTTATGTCATTATTGTATGATATGACTTGAGACATGTTGATAAGGCTTATAAAATGGCATGGTGTTAGGGTCTTGCATGAAATGGCATAGTGCTAGGGTTTGTATGGAATGACAGGGAGTTAGGGATTGCATGACATGGTATGATGTTAGGGTTTGCATGAAATGACATGATGTTAGGGTTTGCATAAATTGACCTGAGGTTGGGACTTTCATGGAAGCATGTCTATGTGGAGTTAGGGTTTGCATATGAATTGGGACTGTATGAGGGTATGGTACGTGGAGTTAGGGTTTGTATGTGGATCAGGGTTGCATGGAAGTATGTCTACGTGGAGCTAGGGTTTGCATGTGCGTTAGGGTTTGCATGGGAGTGTTGTATACATTGAGTTAAGGTTTGGGTACGAATTAGGGTTTGCATGGAGATACGGTTTATGTGGAATTAGGGCTTACATGGAGTTAGGGTTTGTATGGGAGCTAGGGTATGCATGGGAAGATAGGTTACGTAGAGTTCGGGTTTCATGGTAATTAGGGTTATTGTAGTATTGGTATACATTATTGGATTTTCTTGTCTTGAAATGAATATTCTGAATAAGATACATAAATTATTAAACATGTAAAGTGGAAGATGTTGAGACGGGCCCAAACCGATCCACCGGCATAATAGTGGCCAGGTACTACGGTAGCCTGGAGACTGATCCACCGGCTTAATAGTGGTAGGATATTTTACCCTAGTGACCGATCCACCGGCTATAATAGTGGGGGATCCCGAGCTCAACAAACCAAACCAAACCATATATGTTGATAAGATATGAGAAGATATTAATTACTTACAATGGAACACCGTGCGAGAAGGGGCCAGACTGATCCACCGGCATATAATAGTGGTAGGGTGTGTACCCTAAGTGACCTATCCACCGGCTATAATAGTGGCTAGGAGCCAAAGTGCCCTGGAGACCGATCCACCGGCAAAAATAGTGGGGTTCCCGTACTCGTATGGACCTGATAAAGAACATGGTCTGTATCTATATTTGATAAAGGAAAGATTAAATGATTAATCCGGACCTTTTTGGGCCTTACATATAGACCTATTGATTATAAGTGATTTCACTTTATGCTTCTATGTATCATATGTGTTGGTCGTAATTGTATGTGATCATTATCCTGCATGAATTAATGTGTTGCATGCCAGCCTTAGTATTCGGTCACCTTACTCAGTACGTAGCGTATTGATCACCCATTTCATGGGTGCTGCTCATTCCCACGAGCAGAAGGCCTGTCTAATCTATTGCAGGTAGGAGATTTTTACTTTGATGCTATCGATGTCTACGGGACATCGGGAAGGGCAGAGTGATAGCTGGGCTGGATCAATTTCTAGAGAGACGTGGTCGTTTTCTTTATTTTATTTATGAATCATGTTACTTTTATCATGTTTGAATTGCCGAAACAATTTTATTAATGTTGTCTAGTTAATTATTTGGAAAAACATTAGTCGGTATTTCGAATTATGTAAGACTTGTGCGTACTCTGATTTTCCTTTTTATAAATTCGGTTTATTGATGTTGTTATTAAAAGTGTCTTCTTAGCCTTAGCACTTGGTACCGGAACGGTAGGACGAACTGGTCTAGTACTAAGTGTGGCGGTAACATCCCCAGAATTCACGGGTTTTAAATTTAATGTTTTAATTATTTCTACTTTCAAAAAATATATATATAGTGAATTTTGGGGTGTTACAAATAGCATCTCCACTTTCAAACCCAAGTCTATTCCCAATTGGATCCATACCCCAAAATCAAGACCAAATGATAGAGATGATGAAATCTCTTTACAATTTTGATCTTGGACATCGAGACCCCCCACCGCCTCCTTCATAAATATGATTCATAATCTCTTTTTCTTGGTTTAGTTCATTCGGGACAATGAACAAGATAATTAGGGGGATGGGCTTGTGTGCTTGTGATAATTTGTTAAGTTAGGATTAATTTGTTAAGTTAAGATAGTCTTTGTGGGTGTTATGTGCATATATATGTAGTTTTACTTATTCAATTTTATTTCTTTATTTCTCTTTTGTTGTACCTATTTTTTTAGGTAAGTTGTTTTCTAAGTAGATAATCTTGTGTTGGTTTTTTGGTTCGTCTTGAAACAAGAAGTGTTAGATTTGAGTTATCCATTTATGGGGTAAAACAAAGTAATGGGACTATATTATTTTCACAAAAGGATATTTTTAAATCATATTGACTGATTTGATCACCATCTTCCGAAACCTTAAAAACAAAAATTGACATTGTGATAGTAGTGAAGGAAATAAATTTATAATGGTTAGGAATCAATCCATGCATTGATTATGAATGAGATGAAATGAAACTAAAAATTGGTAGATACACCATTGTGAGCGCTTGAGCCTAATCATTATATACATTGCTTATCCATAAAATATTTTCCTTTTGCGTGTACTCTCCAATGGCATGTGAAACTAGAATTTGCCGTTAATTATCTTCAAGAATGCATAGAACTTTAGGATATTTGAAAATGATGAAGGTGTTTTTTTTCTTTATCTAGTAGCTACAAAAACAAAAAAGCTTACCTTGAAAATTATTATCCAGTTGGATAAAACCTTTTGAGTCTAAGACTTATTCTATTTATTTAACCTTCATTAACACCTTTTCAAGAAAAAAATGTGTTGATAAGTTTAAATCCAAGCATGGGGGTGCAAAATTTTGGTGGAGGAGCTGAAAAAAGAAACCTAAAAAAAATAATAATAAATCTTTTATTCTTTATATGCTTGAAGGGTAAGGGTAAGATAAAAAAAACAAAAAGATATGTATATATATATATTTTGCTTCTCTAGTTGGTAGAGTCTAGGCACAATCCCAAAATTCTATCTTACCATAAAACAAAGCCCCATTTCGACCAAATTTAAGACCATTTGATTCTTATATACTTCAGTTCTTTTTAGTGGTGGCAAATTAAGAATAATGGCAAATATATGGGCGATCATTATCATTTGGAGAAGTATTGAGAGTAAAAACATCACACCATTCACAAGAGATACTAACTATATTAACTCTCGTTCCCTACCCATTTGAGCATTTGATAAGACTATTAGTAAGGTGAGTTAGACATGTGATCCAAAATATTTTATTCATTGTGATTTTATGATTTATAAGTTCTTTAAGTCCCAATGCATTGTTATACTTTGTGAATGAATAATTCCAATCTTAAAACTCTTGTAATCCATGACTTATTTCACTTCCACTTCTTGACGTACTCATATGTGTGTTATGATGGTGCTTGAGGACAAGCAATGATTTAAGCATGGGGGTATTTGATAGATGGAATTTTATAAGATTTAATCTTTTCTTTGAGTTTTACTCTTTTGAATAGATTTTGCAAGAAAAGATAAAATTGAAGAAATTCAAAGGAGATATCAAAGAAAAGAAGAAATCAAGCAAAGAACACATCAAGAAACATTAAATCAAGGGGGAAAGTTAGAAATGAAGCAAATACACCAAGAGAAGTTGTGTTGAAATTTTAAAGGATGAATAGTGAAAGAGCCACAAACACGGCACTCCCGTGTTCCCTAAACATGAGTTGTGTTAAAATCTCAAGCTTATATTCAAAATCAAGAATTTGGCAGAGAATTTAGAGAAAAACACAGAGGTCCCGTGTTTCCTAAACACGGACTGTGTTTTCCTTAAAATTTGTAACCGCTCACGCGACATGTGTTTTGATATATTCTCTATCAATTTAGGGTTCAAAAATTAGTTTTAGAATTCGAAACATTTAAATGTACTCTCTTTCTCTATTCCCTCTAGAATATACATGTATTTCACAATTCCAACTTCCTTTATCTTCTTGTATTCTAGTAAACAATTGAAAATCTGCAATTCAAGTGATAAGTCCTTCTATATTCCTTTATCAATTACAAGTTCTACATTTTGATTGAATGCAAGTAAAGTGTCTCGAATTGCATTTTTATTTGTCCTACTATTAGTGTGTTGTTATTATTATTGGATGTTGTTTATATTAATTACAAGTTATTGCATGTAATAGTGTGATTTCTATGTATGCAGATGTTTGAGTAAATAAAACAAGATAGGATGATTTGATGATGGAGTTATGTTTCAAATATAACAACGTAATTTGAATGTTTGATTCTAAATGAAATTTAATTGAATTAATGGATGAAATTGAATGATTTCGTATCATAGATTAAGAATTTAAACTAATTAGATTGATCACCTATTTAGTTTAGAACTTAATCTCTGTTAAGACAACATAATTAACCTGTAATTGTTAATTAATGTGTCTTGAGTAGTAAGAAGATTAATTGTTAATCTTGTCCCCTAATTTATACAATTGCATAATCCGAGCTTATGTGGTTATGATTGTAGTTCACTGCTTTCCATTCATAATGCTACCATTAATTGAATCTAGTGTTTGTAACCTAGTTTATTAAATGGTTAGGTAATAAATTGAGATCTTATTCAATTTATTAAGATTGAGAGAAAGCAAAGAAATGAATTACTATGATTTTCTAGAGGTCAACATCAAATCATATAGAATCATTCTTCTTCTTTGAGTATTTATCAAGTAGTGACCAAAGTTTAATATAGTTTAGATTTAGTATTAAAATTAATGAAATTGTATAACCGGGATTATAACATCAATTACAAAAATAGTGATTAAAACACCATTCCTTGTGGGTTCGACTCCTTCTTACCATTTACTATGTAATTGGGAATTAGGATTTCTGTATTAAATTTGTTGTGCATACGACAATGCATCAGTTGGACACCAATATCATGTCGGTTTACCACAATATAATCCTATACCTCAAAGATACACACATACCCCCTATCGACCTCAACTTGGCAGAGAAGAAAATAGTTACTGAGTGAAATATATAAACCACAAGGTGACCCTCCCACTACCTTCAGATTAGCTACCTTGAGAGTTGGAGAAAATGCTCTTATTGCATTATTATACATTGTCAAATGATATCACAAATCATAGATTAAATTCATAAAAATCCAATTAAGTGTTTCCAAGTGATAACATCAAACACATCATATGGCATAAAAGCCACCAATTGGATGTTTAGAGATGACATCAAACATAACCAATTCAAGACACAAAATATTGCCATTATGATTCTTTTTAAATCTAGGGAAATCATAGTTGAAATCACAATTTAAATGTTGAAAACACATGGAGGTATTAACATAAAAGGCCTAAAATAATAAAAACAATTAACAACCAAGGGTATATTGATTAGAATAGTTGTACCATACCTAAACTAAAATAACAATAGAAGACTAGTTGACTAGTTAGCCTCACCCATTGACTATTCATAAGAACCAGTTGATGGGTTTAATCCAACAAAATAATGAGTCTAATTAAATACCAAATCACTTTGTTTTGTACAATCATTAGTCAATGATTTTGACAAACCGAGAGACCGTTTATAGAAATTAGTTGGTTGGTTTATCACACCATTCAATTAATCTCATCACCAATTGATCCAAATTTTCCAAATTGTGCTACTGCTTACACAACCAGTTGATGGGTTCAACTAACCAATCAAATGGTCTTTGTAAACATTATCTATACTTGCAACACACACTCCCAAAATTTACCTACTTTACCATATTAATCCTAGTATGTTTCTATGTTATAAAACACATAAAAAGACATGTTGCACACATAGAATCATATGGAAATATAATAATGTAGGATTTTAAATGAATCATGCTTGAACATTCAATTCATGCATAGAATTAGATAACCCAACAATGCTTAATCTTAGAATAAATTTTACCAAATGCTCAAATTCTAGGGTTCAGTTAAACCATGCTCAATAAAAAATACACCAAGCACATGGAATGTTAATAAGGAATAAAAAAAATTTCATATTAAAGATAAGAATGCCTTACTTTGAAGTATTTATTCTAGCACAAAAACTCATAATTGATGGATACCTAGTAGGACCTCAGTTCCTAAGAGAATCAAAGTTAAAGCCATTAAAATCCTTCTTCAAAACTCCATTAAAAATCAAAGAAAACTAAGAAGAAGAAGAACAAAACACAAGCCAACTTTTTCTTAGAAACAAAATGCTAAGGAAAATAAACTCAAATTTTGAACCTTTCTTAAAATTTAATCCTTCCTTGCCTAAAAGAAGTAAGGGAGAACTAAATCTAGTATTAGAAGAAGAAAAGTGAAACAATGCTTGACAAAATAAGAGAGAAAACTAGTGCAAGCCTCTATTTTTCCTTTATAGAGAGGAGGAAGAGAAGAATGAAGGAAGGAACATGGCAGTGAGTTAGTGAGTTAGGGAATGGATACCCGAAGTCAACCACACACCCCAACTGCCAAACGAGAGGGATAGATGATGGAGAAGAAAGAAGGTGAGCCATGACTCAAAAGTTCTTTTTGGGAAAAATATAACTAATTAAAATCATGGAATGCTCTAAATACTTTAAAAATAATCGAAAAACACCTAAATATACTTATTAGCATAAATTGATACTAGTTAGAAGTTTCACAAACATTAGAAATGAATTTGAGCCAAAATCATAAATAAATATAAAATTGTAGGATAACCAGTAGATTGATTTCAGCAAACCAATTAACTAATTTGTCAAGAATATAATTTACAATTTTTGAGCATGCCAACCGATCGATTAAGTAAAACAGTTAATAAGAACACATGAAATTCACACTTCTATTAGAATTTCAAGCCCTTTCCAAAATCAAAACTATATTATTTTATACTAGCATAATTTAAAACATATTTTCATGGATTTCGGGATGGGGTATTACATCACTACCCTTCTAAAGGAGACTTCACCCCTAAAGTCCACAAAAGAAACGTATTATTGTAAAATCAAAACATAAGAAAGCCCTAAGCCATGAATCAAAAAAATATAACTGTAATACCCTAAAAATTTTCAAATCTATATTTTAATAAATAACCCTTTATTTGGGATAAATTAACTTTCAAATTTATTCAATATAATCATTTTGTGGATTTTTTAGCATATAAAAATGGATATGAATATTTAATGAATTGAAATAAATATTTTGTTATTTTATCATACTCATTGTATTTAAATAATTTTCAAAACCGATATTTTATTAAAATTAAATTTTTTAAACTAATATATTAAATTATAATAAATTAAACTATTAAATTAATTTATCTATCCAAAATATTAATTTTCATTATTCCAAAAATTATTTTATTTTGTTCCACCCTTTTTTTCTTTTTTTTTTTTCCTTTTTCCTTTTTCTTTCTCTTCTTTCTCCTTTTTCTTCTTTTCCTTCTTTTCCCTTTTCTTCTTTTTCCCTTTAGGTTGCTAACTTGCTTTCCCTTTTCTCCACCCTGCACTAGGTCATTTACCTATCTCCTCTCCCACATAACTAGCCCTAGCCCAGCCTTACCCCTTCTTTTCTTTCCTCCCCCCGGACTGCGCCAGTCCACTTTTTTTTTCTTCTGCCCTCTCCCTCGTGCACAGGCTTGCCTACTCCCCTTCCTTTCTCCCCACCCAATTGGCCTACCACTTCTTTTCTTCTTCTTCTTCTTCTTCTTCTTCTTCTTCTTCTTCTTCTTCTTCTTCTTCTTCTTCTTCTTCTTCTTTCTTTCTTCTTCTTCTTCTTCTTCTTCTTCTCTTCTTCTTCCTTCTCCCTTCTTCTTCAACCACCGCTTCTCGTGCCTTCTGCACAACCTACAACTGCCACCTTTGGCACCTGCCCTTTGTATCCTGCAACCTAATCTCTCTCTCCCTTTTTCCCCAATCCTTTTCTTCTTGTTTTTGGACCAAACATGCCCTTGCAATCCTTCCCCAAATGCCCTATTTTACAGTCTTCTTCTTTCTCTTCCTACCACCCTATGTGCTACCCTCCTGCACCTCCACCCTACTAGCCATACCTTCCCTCTCCCACTCTTCCTTTTCCTCTCTTTATCCTCTCTTTCTGCCCATTTTTTAAGCCTCCCTCCTCTTAGCTGAGCACCATTGTCCCTTATTCCCCTCTTCTCCCCTTCCCTTATTTTTACTCCACTACCCTCAACTGCCACTACTACCGCCCAACCAACCACTTGTACTACCTTCTGCCACCCCTACTACCCCCTTCACCACCAAACCACCCCCGTGAGCCCCTTACAGCCACCCTTCTTCCTCTTCTTTTTCTTTTCCCCTTCTTGACCTCCATCCTGCACTATCACTGTATGCCTCCGTTCCACCACTTTTGCATCCTCCAAAGCCACCAATCTAATCCCCAACACCTCCTCTAACAACCTATATCCCAACCTGAGCCGATACCCCTCCCTTCTCCTATTCCCTCCTTCAACCCCTTCCTCCTTCATTTTGCATGCAGCTCACGTTGTATGAGTAGTGTGAGTCTTGTCTCTATTTGTAGCCTAAACTAAATTAATTTCAAGATATAAAAATAGTTTGTCTTATTATATAATAATTAAGCTTTTGATATAAAAATAAGGTAACCGTTAAACCCAACTTAAATGTATGGAGATATGTATGCTAGAACATTAGGGTTTTAATATGTCTATATGCATGATATATATTGTTAAGTATAATGTATTTAGTGGCATGTGTTGATTAATAAAAAGAAAAGCAAGTTAATTTATGTGTCATGTGTAAAAATAATGCTTAAGGAAGAAGCTTTGTTATTACTAATAATGTTAAATTCATATGTATGATATGTTATGCTAATATAGTCATTTGTTGGGTAAATATTGATATTATGGGCCCTAGGGGCGTTTTAGTAATATTGCTCATGCAAGGGTGTGGCTTAAATAAGTGTAGGTACTAATGTGTATTATGATAAATAATAATAGTTGGAGTTTGATGATCGGTAAGGAGAATCAATATTAATATTTTATGTAGTGAAGGTATTTTGGTAAAAGTGTTATAATAAGGGTAAAATGGTAAATTATAAGAGTAAAAGGGGTAAAATGGTAAATGGACAAGGAAGGAGGGTATTTAAGTAATTTTACATGGAAAAGGGATAACTTGGTAATTCTTGGGTATAAGAAAGTATTTTTGTGAATTAAATATAATGGAATGGTAATTATGGTAATTTTGTAAAGTAAAGGGGTAAAATGGTAATTTAATAAAGTAGAATGGTAAAATGGTAATTTGGTGTAAAGGAAGGGCATTTTGGTAATTATGTAAAGTAAAAGGGGTCAAATGGTAATTTAATATAAAGGAAATATTATTTTAGTAATTATATGATGTAAAATGGTTGGTATAAAGGAAGAGTATTTGGGTAATTATGTAATGTAAAAGAGTAAAATGGTAATTTGGTATAGAGGAAGGGTATTTGGCATAAAGGAAGGGTATTTGGGTAATTATGTAAGGTAAAAGGATAAAATGGTAATTTGGTATAAAGGAAGGGTATTTTGGTACTTATGTAAAGTGAAGGGGTAAAATGGGTAAAATGGTAATATGGTATAAAGGAAGGGTATTTTGGTACTTATGTAAAGTGAAGGGATAAAATGGTAGAAGGGTATTTTGGTACTTATATAAAGTAAAGGGATAAAATGGTAATTTGGTATAAAGAAAAGGGTATTTTGGTAATTTATAGAAATCGGGGTAAAATGGTAATTATAATAATATGGAAAAATGGTAATTATAGTGATGAAGATGTGAAATTTGGTAAATTAACCAACTAGAAGGGAAAAATGGTAATTATAGTGATGAAGATGGGTAATTGAGTAAATTAACCAACTAAAAGGGCAATTTGGCAATTATTATAATGAAGAAGGGCAATTTGGTTATTTAACCAACTAGAAGGGTAATTTGGTAATTATAATAATGAAGAAAGGTAATTTGATAACTTAACCAACTAGAAGGGAAATTTGGTAACTTAATAAGCCTAAGGGACAATTTGGTAATTAAGTTAAGTATAAAGGGTAATATGGTAATTTAACCCAGAGAAGGGTAAATTAATAACTTAACAAGTATGAAGGGTAATGTTGGTGATTTAATAAGTATGGAGGATAATTTAACACAAGTAAGGGGCAATTTGGTAATTATACAACATGGAGGATAATATGATAATTTTGGCATTTAAAAAGGGATGACTTGGTAATTTTATGAACAATGAGTATTTCAGTAATTATGCAGGGGGTGCCTAGTTAATAAGTGTGCATGGAAATGTGTGTTGGATATGTTTGAAGTATGTGTTAGGGTTTTGTATATGCCATGGTCATTGATATGGAATGCTTGATTATATGGCTAGTATATCTTTATGTCTTTAGATTTATACCCTTTCCCCTTCCCTCAAATAAATAAATAGACCATTGAATAAGATATGAATAAAGTAATAATTACGTAAAGCGAAAGAGTATTGAGTCGAGCCCAGACCAATCCACCAGCAAATAATAGTGGCCAGGTGCAAGATGTCCTAGAGACCAGTCCACCGGGCGAATAACAGTGGTCAGGTATGTTATGCCCTGCATGTTTTCAATCCACTCGCTATAATAGTGGGGTATCCCAAACTCAATAAACCAAAAATTGGATATTAATAAATTATGCGAAGACACTAATCACTTACAGTGGAACACCATGTGAGTCGAGGCCAGACCGATCCACCGGCGAATACCAGTAGCTATGTGCAGGGAGCCCTAGAGATCGATCAACTAGTGAATAATAGTGGTCAGGTGTGTTATGCCCAGTATGTTTTAGGTCCACCAGCTATAATAGTGGGGTTCTCGTACCCACATGGATATAATTCAGGAGATGATGATTGAATAATGATTAATTAATGGCTTGAGGCCCAAAAGTATTGATTTCACGTCATGATATATTGATATGACATGAGTTTAGCTTCAGTGCTTATTCCTACTTGGGTTCGTGATGAATTTGTTAAGTATGTGGATGTTGTGTTATGCATCTCTTATTGTCTGTGTGTGTTGTTTATGCATGATGTGTTGAATGCGGGTATGTTGTTCAGTATGGTTTAAAAAGGGTTACTTAGTACCATAGTTGTAACACCCCCAAAATTCACTACTGAAAATTTTTATTTTATTAAAAGAAAATTAGCGGAAGCAAAATAATGAATCGTGAAGTCTGGGGATATTACGGCCACACTTAGTACCAGATCGGTTCACTCATATCATTCCAGTACCAAGTGCTAAGGGTAAAGGAGAAAAATACAAATTATAAGAAACTTAACTAATAATTAAATTAGAGTAGCGCAAGTAAACATTTTATAATATTATAATCCACCGGTGGTGGTTACAAAATAACGAATACATTGAAATTGTGAATTTAAAGGAGACAGAGTAAAACCCTAACAGTTTCGGATAGTTCCTTACGTTCTTTCCTGAGGCCCACTTGAATAGCGCCTAAAACGACCTGCAAGGGACACTACCCATTGAATAGACAGGGGCCCCACGAATGGAACCATTCAGTACTACAGTACTAAGTAACCCTTTAAAAATGCACTTAAAAGTAGGCATGCAATGTAACATATGATATACTAATATATCCATACATAACAACAGGTGTAAATATAATATTCAGATCCATACATTCACATATTTAACAAGTAAATCAGATATTAACGGTGTATATGTAACATTCACTTTCATCTATTAACATACTTAACAAGTCAACCAAACATTAATAGGCTATAATGAATATTCGATACTTTTAGGATCTTAAGGCCATTAGTCCATCATTAATCCATCATCTCAGATTATAAATATCCATGCAAGTACTGGAACACCACTATTATAGCCGGTGGATCAGTCACTTATAGGGAAGAACGCACCTAACCACTATTATATGCTGGTGGATCGGTCTCTAGGGCAAAACTCTCCTGGCCACTATTATGTCGGTGGATTAGTCTGGCCCCGACTCTCATGGTGTTCCACTGTCAGTGCTTAGTGTCTTTTACTTGTATTAACAAATTAGGGTTTGGTTTATTGAGCTCGGGATCCCCCACTATTATAACCGGTGGATCGGTCACTTATAGGGAAAATGCACCTAACCACTATTATATGCCTATGGATTGATCTCCAGGGCACCCCGGCACCTGGCCACTTTTATGTCGGTGGATCGGTCTGGGTCCGGCTCAATAATCTTCCACTTTACATGATTAGTGTTTTACGGTATCTTATTCAACAAATTCCGTCCTAGACATGCATGGCTAACTCAACTATACTTATCCTCCTAAGAGGGCCCGTCCCATATCTTGAGACTCGGCACCTCCTAACTCGCCCCGACATCCTTCCCTTAATCCACTTACTCACACCGAGAACCCGGCTCCTAAGTGTGTGGGTCAAGCCCACTCACCACTTTACCCTAGAGTTTCTCCAAAACCCTATTCTGAGCCTATGTGGCCCATCCTTCTCTACCTCACATATTATAGACTATTTCAATACTCCATGCATCATGACCCTTATATTCAACTCTCACTTCATACCCCACTCATTCTCATTTATTTTTAATATTTTTTTCTTCTTCCACCTCTTCAAATTAGGGTTTCCTCTAAAACCCTAGCCTGGCCTCCGACGCACCCTTATACTGTCCCACGTACTATTTTTCGCCCAAAGCCCCGAGAAACCCAAACTACACTTCTATTACCTTCCTCATGTCCCGAGGAAACTTTCCATACGTAAAGGTTGCCCCCATGCAGACTCTAACCATCACATACAAGACCCTCGATATTTACCATGCCAAACCCTAAAATTTCCATGCAAACCCTAGTTCCTCCCATACTAACATTAGCCAACTTAATTCCCCTTGATTATCCTATTCTCCCATTTTTCTTTTTCATGCCTCCATTCCACATCTCCACATTAATTATCCTAGCATGCATGTCCTAAAGGGCCACATCACATCACATCATAACTTACAGCATATCCATATTAGCACATACCTAAAGAGGACACATGAATACACCTCGGTTCCAAGCCGCACCATATATGAAACAGTTAAAATAATAGCATATAGAACAAGACATATAATTATATAGAACATCTAAGGCATGTAGGACACATAGTATGTATTCGTTCTTAGCTACACCTTTACTCGGTTTAGTTTACCGAGCTATCTTCCACACTTATTAGGCCACTAACCACATTTCGTAATTGTTACACTTAATATATTTCCCATTTGGTTGGTTAGATTACCAATTTTCCCATTTCCTTTTATTATAATTAACAAGTTTTCCCTTTAATTGGTCAAATTACCAAATTACCCCTATTCATTATCCTAATTACCAAATTACCCTTCTCCATTATTAAATTATCAAATTACCCTTTAGTTATTTAAATTATTATTTCACCATTCTCAATTATTATATTTACTAAGTTACTCCTTTCCAATTCCCACTTTTACCCCTTTTATTTACAAAATTACCATTTTACCCTTTTACTTTCAAATTTACCATTTTACCCCTTAACTTCCAAAAATAACCATAACACCCTTTCACTTATAAAATTACCATCTTATCCTTAATTATGAAATTACCATTTTACCACTTTTAATTTCCAAATAACCATTTTTTCCTTTAATCACAAAATTGCCATTTTTCCCTTTTATTACAAAATTACTATTTTGCCCCCCCTTTAATTACGAAATTACCATTTTACCCTTTAATCTCAAAATTACTATTTTACCATTTAATTACAAAATTATCATTATATCCTTTAATCACAAATTTACCATTTTACCCTTCATTTCCAAAATTGCCATATTATCCCTTAATTACATAATTACCAATTTACCCTGTTTATTATAAAATTACTATAATACTCGTTTTAATTACAAATTACCATTTTGCCTCTTATTACACCACTCATTTTAAATTATCATCTACTTAAAATATTAATAATAGTACCTCATCCATAACTATTATATTTAATATAATACTTTTAGCACCCACACATATTAGGCCATATTTTTGTACAAGGTATATTACTAAAATACCCCTAACGCTCACAAAACATTAATCATGCATTAGATCACAATAGCATAACACAACATGGATAATATATAACATTTTCATTAATAAACAACTCTTACCTTAAACAATATCTCCATACATAGCACATAATCTATCATGCTTCCTTTTCATCAATCAACACAAGAAACCACATATATCATATTAAACAACATATATTGAGCATAATAATATATTTAAAATCCTAATGTGCTAACATACGTTAATCCATGCATTTAAGTGGGATTTAACGGTTAGCTTGATTCCCATAAAAACGAACCTTACCGATATTCCGGTTAAAGGTTCAAGCTTTGATTATCAAAACCAATACCTAAAAATAATATGAAGATTGATTATATTAGAAATAAAGGAAAACCAAATGCAAGACTTTATAACACTTAATTAATAAAATAATTAACTTAAAATATTATTATACCTTCAAATTATTAAACAACTAAATCAAGAAATGCAAAAACTCATGCTGCTCATGCAACATCAGCTGCATAAAAATAAATGAGGAGGGGGCTCGAAGGTGGTGAAAAGAGGAGGAATAGGTTATTTTCAGGTTGGTGGAGGATTTAGGGCAAGGGAAGGGTGCAGAAGTGGAGAGGGGGTGTAGGTGGTGGTCAGGTATGGGTTGAAGGTGGCTAAGAGTGGCAGAGGCGGCAACAACGAGGCTGTGAAATTAGTGGTCGAGGAGGGAGTTGAAATAGGGGCTAATGAGGAAGGAAAAGGGAGAGGGAAAATGAAGACTTTTGGGTGGTGGTTTCGGGCAAAGGAGGATTGGGGTGGTAGAGGGGGTTGCAGGGATTAATGTGGTGGCTCAGGCAGCAGTAGAAGCAGCGGGATGGCGGCAGCTTGGGGTGGTATAGGGTGGTTGCCGAGAAGTGATGGAAAGAATAGAAAAAGAAGAGAGGAGGATGAAGGAGGTTGTGGGGTGTCTCAATGGGAGTTGTCATGCTTTGGGGGTGAGGTAGAGGGCGGTAGGGGTGGTGTAGGTGGTTGTTGAGGCGGTTGTAGCGGCGGAGCTAGGCAACGAAGCAAAAATAGCGTGAGAGAGGGGAGGAGAAGAAAGGAAGAAAAAGAGGTCATGGAAGGCATGGAGAGTCTCGGGAAAATGCAGAATGAGGTAGGGAAGGAAGAAGAGGAAGAGAGAGGAGGGGACAGGGTACTCGAAGGGTGGATGTAGGATTGTAGGGAAATGGCCATGGAAGGGAGAGGAAAAAGAAGAGGGATGGTAGGGAATGGGGAAAGGAGAGATGGTTAGGCCGGTTGGGGTAGGGAAATGGCGGGAGAGAGGGAGAGAGAGAGTTAGGGAGGTCAATAGGGGAGAGGGGGTTGTAGGTTGGGCATTGGAGATGGTGGAGGATGGCCGATTATGGCCCCAGGAAAAATGGAAGAAGAAGAAAGAAAGGAGAAAGAAGAGTCGGGGCCTAGGTGTGTCGGGCGTGCAAGCCGACCGAAGGGAAAGAAGGAGCAGGCCAGCCTGGTTGAGGAGAAATGAAGAAAAGAAAGAGGGTGGCATGCTAGGCTGACGATGCAAGAGAAGGAGGAGGGAGAAGAGTGGACTTGTGGCCCAAAGCGTAGGAAGGGAAGGGCAAGTCGGCTAGCCCATAGCCTAAGGTAGGAAAGGAAAAAGAAAGAAAGGAGAAAAAGGATAAAAATGAGGAGGAAAAAAGGAAAATGGAAAAAAGAAAAAGGAAAATGTGATTAAATAACATAATTTAATTTATAAAATAATAAAATAAAATATTTTTGGGTAATAAATTGATTTAATAATTTAACTTGATATAATTAAAATATAGGGTTAAAAAGGATAATTTTAGTAAAATAATGGTTTGAAAATTTATTTAAACAAAATGGACTTGATAAAATAAAAAAATATTTATTTTAATTTATTAAATATTTATACCCAATTTTTTATATTCAAAAGTCCATAAAATAATTAAATTAAATAGATTTAAAGGCTAATATATCCCAAATAAAATTTATTTATTAAATATAAGCTTTTAAAATTTTGTTGTATTACAATAGTACTGAAGGGTTCCCGCCATAGACCCCTGCCTATTCAATGGATAGTGTCCCTTGCAGGTCCATTACAGATGATATTCAAGTAGGCAATGTAAAAGAGCTTAAAAATTATCTGAGGAAACATTGAGGATTTATCTTCCACCTTTTAATTCTTTGGTAACTAATTTTATTCTTGTAACCACCATTAGTGGGTTCTATTTTTGTACAAAACTATTTACTCTACTCTGATTTAAATAAGGTTTGAATTCAAGCAAATTGTGTTTTATTCTTTTGGCATTAACACTTGGTACTGGAAGCGTAGGAGAAAACGGGTGTAATATTAAGTGTGGCAGTAATATCCCCAAAATTTACAATTTTTTATTTTTGCTTCCACTAATTTTTTTAGCAATGAATTTTGGGAGTATTATAATAACAAATAAGGGTTAGTACACTAGATAAAGGTATTTCCCCCTTAAAGGTGGTAGCATTACCCGTGCAACACACCTAAGCAAATAACTCTGGATGCTTCATCCTAATCTCCTCTTTGGGCACGTAAGTGGCCTCCTCTAATCCATGACGTGACCATAAGACATTCTCTAGTGGAACTACCTTCAAATGCATCTCCCGATTCTTTTAATTAGGGATCCTCAGCATTCACTCGCTGTAAGTCAATGACTCATCAAGCTCATAAATTCGAATGAATGATTTATGATAAATATGCCATATACCTCCTAAACTAAGAGATGTGGAAAACATTATGTATTCATGAAAGCTCCATATGTATGGCAAGATGGTAAGAAACCTCTCCAACTGATCTAAAATATCATATGACCCAATGTACTTTGGGCTAAGCTTTCCCTTCTAACCTAAACACATCACTCCCTTGGTTGCTGAAACTTTCAAAAGGACCTAACCATCCACCTAAAACCCATATTCTCTCTTCTATAGATCTACATAACTCTTATATTATTCCTAGACCACCATCATCTACTCTCGAGTCAACTTAACCTACCTAGCAATGTCCTCTACCATCTTTAGTGCCAATACAACGATATAACTTGAGTTTCTCCAACACACGGGACTATAAGACTTCATTCCATAAATTTCCACAAAAGATGTCATCCCTATGCTTGAATAATGACTATTATTATAGGAGAACTCTACCAAGTCTAGATAATCCTCCCAATTTCCCTAAAACTCAAGTAAACATGCCCGAAGCATATCCTCCAAGGTCTAAATAGTACGCTCAATATACCCATCTATAACTGGATAGGAAGATGTGCTCATCTTAATCTGTGTCCTGGAAGTTACTTGCAAATTTTCCAGAAGTGCTATAAGTATCTAGAATCTTGGAATGACATAATATCCTTAGGCACTCTGTGGTACTGAACCACATACTTCCTATAAGAGCTGGACATCTGCTCCATACTCTTGGTTGACTTCATTA
Organism: Tamarix chinensis; assembly: GCA_030549775.1. Classification (NCBI taxonomy): domain Eukaryota; kingdom Viridiplantae; phylum Streptophyta; class Magnoliopsida; order Caryophyllales; family Tamaricaceae; genus Tamarix; species Tamarix chinensis. The sequence continues at coordinate 16,273,392 of CM060172.1, read as the reverse complement.
GTATACATACTAAAACTTAGTCAATCGGTCAAATACCACCCATATCGAATCTAGCCCACTACAAGTCTTCAGTAATCCAACCATGAAGTCCATCGACACACTATCCCATTTTCACTCAAGGACCTCCAAGCGTTGAACTAACCCTACCAGACACTTGTGTTCCACCTTCACCTTCTAACAATTAAAGCAACTAGCTAAAAATTCTGTAGCCTCTAGCTTTATATGGGGCCACCATTAGCTCCATCTCAAATCCTTGTACAACTTATCACCTCCAAGATGGATGAAATAAGGCAAATGGTAACCCTCCTAAAGAATAATCCTCTTAACGTTCTCCACAACTCTGTGTAAAGACAAGAGAAAAATAATAGGTGAGAAATGAAAATGGATTAAAATAAAGGGTAAAGTGGTGAGGCTGGTCAAAATTCATAGGAGAGAGGGAGATGAGACTATTAAGGTTGAGTGTGGGCAACAAAGAGGTTAGGGCTGACTTGATGGAGTGATAGGGGTTGAGTGTAGTTAAGAAGGGACATGGTAGTGGGTTGGTGAGTTAGGGAGTGGGTGTACAAAGTCAACCACAAACCTTAGCTTCCAAAAGAAAGAGACATAGGTGAGGAAGAAGATAGAAGGTGATTTATGCCTCAAAAGTACTTTTAAAAAAATATATAACTAATTAAAATTATGGAATGGTCTAAATAATGAAAAAATAATCCTTAAGCACCAAAATGTGCTTATTAGCACAAATAGATTCTAATTAAATGTTTTTGTAAACATTAGAAAGGAATTTGAATGAAAATCATAAATGCATCCAAAATTATAGGATAGCTAATTGATTGATTTGAGCAAACCAATTAATTAGTTTTTTTTCGAATCGAATCGTTAATTTTTTTGTGTACTTGTCAATTGGTTAGGTAAAGTTTTCAATTAGTATGCTTGAAAATCACATTTATATTAGAATTTCAAGCCCTTTCTAAAATTAAAACTAAATTATTTTATATCAACACAATTTTAAACACATTTAAAAAGATTTTAGGATAGGTTAGTACAGTACTATACAAATGAGATGGTAGAGTTCCATTTTAAGTTCATTGTTAACAAAAAGGTTTTAAAGTAATGTTCTTCAATTAATTTTTTGTTTTCTAAGTAAATTAAGGGTCATGTACCCTAATAAAGAACAAGTTTTTGGCTATAACTAGTACTTCTCTTGTAATGATCACCAAGAGTTTATCTCAAAAGTGAAATAAAAAAAAGTGATACAAATTGATGAATGCGAAATTTAGTCCTCTTAACAAAGTGTTTCATATAATCTTCTATATAAATATCCTCTCTTATAGGAAAATAAGAAGTAACGTTAACTTCATGGACTTCAGCATCATGTACTAGTTGGGAGAAGATAGAGAAATTTACGTCATGCATAATAATTGGGCATATGGGGGAACTCGTCAAGTATACAAGCCATTTCTTATAGTAAGAATGTTGTTGACCAAAATTTTCAATAATTTTAAGGATGATTTGCATATAGGTGTTATGATTATAGGGGTTGGGTATCAATTAAGTTTAACAATGATACAGAAGATAGGTTCAGAGTTATTTTATGGTTTTTTATTTGGAAATAAGTGGCATAGAAGGTTAACACTAAGAGAAAAAAAAGGTATAGGTTGAGAAAAATAAGAATAATGTCTAACACGGTAAGTCTAAGTATATTGAGATAATACATCATTTTATTAGAGATGATGTTGAAAAAGAATATATGAGTGTAGAATTTATCAACACACTAAATCAATGAGGATATATTTTCATTAAACTACTTAATAAGGAAAGATTCACAAAAATTAGGAGAGATTTTGGGATGACATTTATGTGCTTCATCTTATTTCTCTTATTTTTGTGAAATTGTAATAATTTGGTGCATAAATGATGTTTGATCAATAAAAAATGGTTAAAATCATTTTTGTATATCCTGGATATACGTTCATCTTATTCTAATATATCATTTATGATTTGTGTATAACATGATAAAAATGGGTTTTTTCAAGAAAAATTCTTCTAACACTTTAGTTACTTGGTAATCCAACTCTCACATATTCCTAAGTAATCTTTAACCCTTTTTATTCATTACCTAGCTTTAATCTTTTCCTCAAGAGTTAAAATCTTTCTGCCAAAGGTTTTTTCCCCTTAGTGTGGAAACTTTGATAAGTTTTTAAGTAAGTCATTCTTGCCTTTAAAATATGGTACAAATAAGAATGTGAACTAGTATGGTGTATATATTTTTTATCTTTGAATTCATAAATGATAGTATTAGTAATTTTGTGTTTCATGTTTGAAGATTTCAAATTTATAAGAAAATTGTGGTTTCTTGATAAATTTTCATTGATTATATGTGAATACAACATGATTAGCATTTAAGCATGTGTAATCCTCTAGTTTTCTATAACGTTAATATCATGATATGATATGCTTGGATTTTTGGAGCCTCACTTAAATTTAAATTTCCTATTATGGGTTGTATGGGAGAAAACATATTGGCTGCTTTAGCTAAATCGATCAAGTGGCTCTTAGATTAGTTGATTGGTTAGCCAAACCAATTGAGTGGGTTATCTGCAATGAATTTGGATTGCCCTCTAGTTAAAACCATCAAATGGCTTATTAGAACCAATCGACTAGTCTTTGGACGTTCAACTAATATAACCAAACTGATTAGTTGGTTTTAAGAGAAACTCTAGGGTTTAGCTAAGTTAAACTGATCGACCGATTTGGCCAAAGAGTTTTATTATTTTTTTTCTTTTCAACTTAATATGATTTGAAACTTTATAGTAATCTATAACATGATTATTTGATGATGATAACACATAAATTAACATGAATTAACTAACCTATTAGATAGATTAATTAATTTATAAATCATGAGATTCTTAATAAGTGCATTTAGATGGTTTTAATGGGAAATTTTGATTATATAAGCTATGATGCTACAAATAGATGTGATAATCTAGATTATTGGCCCAAAAATAGATTATCTTAATGTTTCAATTTAAACTTGCCTAAGAACTAATGGAAGTTCCACAACATGACTTGCAGAATAAATTTAGTTAAGATGGAGTGATTATGTGGATGTGTTGAATGGTTGTTATGTTGGCCTTATATGATAACATAGCCTTGGAGAATAATATACTAATCACTTAAAAGTGAAAGATGACTAAGTAGTGCATGGATCTAGATTAATCAATCCTTAATTAGCTATTGAGGGTTACCGTACCTTATGGTGGGATGCTAATAGATTTTAGTGCCTTACGTACTCCAGACACTAATGATGTACTAAAAATTATCGATGCTAAAGGGTCTGGTCACCTAGGTAGTTATTGGCTTCAATCGGACTATATGTCCGTTTATGGTTACTAAAGTGTCTGGCCACCTAGGTAGTTATTGGCTTGAATCGGACTTTATGTCCATTGATGGTTACATGGCTTCAACTAAATTTTATTTTCATTGGTGGTTATTTGACTTTAGTCAAACTTCAGGTCCTCTAATTTGGATAAGCTTCCATGGTATGTGAGACCATGGGGTGTTAATAAATCTATTACTCAAAAAAGGAATAAGGGCTCACACATGATTAATATAATAGAAATGTGTGACTTGTAAAATGAGTTAAATGAGTAATTACTATAAGTGGAGTGTAGAGGAGCCTAGTGAATTATTAAAAATAATCTTATGTGATTATATGTTCCTCTCCAAGATATCCATATTATGATGATCATCATGTCAAATTATGAATTGTTCAAGTGAGTATGACATGAAATCCTAATCCAATCATTGATCATAATAGTGGGCATATATCTATTTGTAGGTTATTAGAGTGATATATGTTTATCTTAATTTCTATATTACGTTGTGTTCCTTCATGCTTGTAACTCCCTTTAAGTAGGTAACTTTGCTAACTCAATACATAGCATACTAGTATGTTCAGTCGCTTACTCAATCCCAAGAGGAGATGACTCTGTGTAGATTTTTGAATATGATCAGTAGTTAGCCTACTTATGTTGGGCTTAGGGGATTAAGAGAATAGACGCCCAGAGAAATTTTGAAGATCTTTAATGGATAAATTTTTGACTCTTTTCCCCTACCATTTTGTATCTCTATTATGTTTTTAGTACCTTTGGCTTTCTTATCCTTATGAATATGGATATTTTTAGGGACTCGTTATAGTCTTATTTGTAAAAAAAATTTTCCTTGTGCGATATATGTACATATATTACATCTTTTGCATAGTGTATTATTTTTTTTTTGGTTTGGGTTAGGTTTCTTAGCTTTATATCTTATATGGGATGGGTGGTGGGGGTCTATCCTATATTAGGTGTGTTTGGTACTTCCACTTTCACAATATTTTGAAAAAAAAAATGGTAGTAAAAAACTAGGGTATTACATAACCTACATTATAAATAATTTTGAGGATATCTTTACATGGATGACCTTCACTAAGTGGATTCACACTCGCACACATAACATGGTATTATTTGAGATGTCAAAGCACCACTTCTTGAAAGGAGGCACTAGTAACTCTTATCATTTGCCACCTGCAAAGAAGGAGCTGCACTACTTTATTAGCTTGATCCTATTTCCTTGAGTTGTCTCTAGGGAAAATATAACCACCAAGACCGGTGTGGAGTCTACCATATCTTATTAATCACTCTAGTACATTATGGAGTTGATGTCTTCAGTCACATGTGTTATATGTTGAGACATACTCAAGCGACCTTAGGATATGGGTCCTTCATCACATCAATCTTACTCTATTGTATGGCCCCTTTTAGTGAATTTCCTACTACTCTCCATCTTTAGGCTGAGCTAGACTTATTTGATGAGGTGAAAATCAAGCATATCAGATATGAGATGAGTGATGATGGACAACATACTATTCTCATAGTGAAGGCTAGCCTACATTGACTCATGCTAGTAGGATATCAACTGTGTAGACACCTCATCCTCGGCCTAGAGATGGTGATGATGATAATCCTCCGCTATCGAATGATCCCTAGCCTATGTTAACATTTCACCTTCTTGTGGTACATCTACTTGTTTAGGCATGAGTTCTATATCTATTACCTGCAACTTAGGGTAAAGTGATAGTAGCCAACATCTAAAACTTACTCATCTTGATGTATACTATGTTGTATACTTAGCTAGCTATTATATAGTGGCACTAAGAGGCCATGGAGTCACATGTATGTGTTATTCAATATCACATTCAACTTGAATTTGAGCCATATCACCATGATCTATTGCAAGAACATATTATTGTTGAAGGAACTGTGTCTGATCCTACATTACGTTATGATTTTATTCTATCTGTTCTACTTGTACATGAATATATCACTTATTATACTATGAATACTCATGAAAATTTTGAGGCCATTGATTCAAAAAGCAATGATAGTAAAGATCTAGATAATCTATATCCACCTACCCATTCTCTTCCTTATATGTTCCAAGTACCATAGGTGCTAATTAGGGCTCTAAATAGTCCCTAGACAAAATTGTGAGTGGGATACATTTTTATTTTGTATTTAAACTCATATTCAATTGTACTATATTATGTATTTGATTGTATGAACTCAATACATGTATTTGGTTGTTGGTAGTAGTATTCATCTCTTATACATCATATACTCTTTTGATCTACATTATATGAAATGACTCTTTTATAATATATAGTGCTCATTTCTTCTTGTGCTTCCTTACACCTATTCATTTTAACATCACAGATTAATCCAATGTTTCATTCTTATTATGATAGTATGCATATTCTTAAGGGGAGTTTTTGTATGATTTTCTCTAATGCACCTATTGACGGGATTTTCCTCTTTGGTTTGGACTTTTATATCTTTTGTATTTATGTTATTAGCATGAGTAAACCCTTATCCTCTTTTATTCATGATAAATAGGGGAGATAAATCTAGGTACTTGGATTTAATATACCAAATGGTATAAGATAAGGTATATTTTTTACTTCTTACTTCATTTATATCCTTAATTTACTCATGCTTGCAAATTTTTCTTGTCATCATAAAAAAAGAGACATTTTTGACCTCTAAAGTTAATCAATATCTTAATCCTTGATTTTCATGATAATAAATCTTAATTAAGGTTTTAATGTGGGTGTTTAAGTGGTCATGAGCTTTACAAGTCCGGTTGATGATAAACACACTCAAGCAAACTTTCTAAGTGCAAGGAATGATAAAAGAACAATCAAGTTTCTAAAAGAACTCATGAATGGACTACATTTAGAAATATCATCATTACTAAGGAATTTAAACATTCAAATCAAGTTAAGCATTCAGTAGATGAAAAGTTTAATATGCTCTACACATTTTCATAACTCAAACAAAAGTGGAAATTTGAGTGTTGTCTAGTATTAGTAAGTTAGAGTTAAGGAGAATTTATTTATTAAATCTAAGAGAGTATAACTAATCTAAGTGTAAATCATCTATAATTAGGATATTGAGATAGTATACTTATAATCCTACTATAGGGGTCATCATCAAATACCCACTATATATAAAGAGAGGTTCAAATCCAAAAAGGAAAAACTTGTACTAGATGATGTAGAGAAACATTATAGAGTTTCTTGAACTACTATACATTGAGTGTTCATTGTTTGCCAAGTTCTCTAATTACTAGTCTAAATTTTTAATTTTGCAATATTTTTGCAAAATACTTTGTTCACCCCTTTAGAGTATGCATATATTATTTCAATTGGTATTAGATCTTGGTGATTCATCAAATTGATCTAACAATCAAAATCTCAAGATTGATCATGTACGGATATCTTTATAGGTTAATACTTGGCACCTTCACAGCCTTCATTGTTCATAAGATAAAATTTTAGGCTTTTAAAGATGGAAATTAGGAGCTTCTTCAACATAGAAAATCAAGACTTGTGGTTCATCATTCAGCATAGTCCAATCAAGATTCAAACATCCTTCCTCAATGGATTTATTGATAAACCAATTAAAAATATATACAATTTTTGATACAAAACAAACCAAATTAAATGAAAAAGCTATGTTTATGCTCCACTATGACCTTAGAGAAAAAAAATGTAAAAATCATTTCTAGATTGTGCGTCAACTAAGGATATTAGGGAAATTTTTCAATATTATTTATAGTTGCAAAGAAAAAGAAGAAACTCCATAATCCTACTTCATCACTTCATATAATACAAACTCAATTCAAGAGGATAAGGTGATAACTTCTCTTCTAAATTATCAGAATTGTTTAACTTTTATTGATGAGTGTCTTTATAAATTTCAGAAATTGGATAGCCACAATTTTGATTTTAAAAACAGTTCTCTCACTTATATTTAAGCCATGAAAAGTTGAAGGTTTAAAATGAAACTTTTGCATATATGGTTGGAAATTTGAAACTTAAGTTAGATGCAAAACTTGAACATATTTAAGATTATTCCTCATCAAATAATATTGAAAAACAAAATCCTTTTGAACTCTATAAAAACTATGCTTCAAACTTTCTTAAAATTATTACACAATAACTTGAACTTAATATTTAAATTTCACAATATTTTCTTAAAGACAATTTGGATTTGTAAGAAATGCATTTATATTGATAATACATTGAGAGATAACTCCTATGGACCCAAAAAGAGATGGGCACAAAAAATGTGTATTTAAAATTTTCTTGTAGGGGAAAGGATGAGAAGAAGAGAATCACGAATGATCAACACCAAAGTCTCTTCCATCTCTCCATAAATCAAAATGGAAATGATTACAAAATTGGTAACTCCAATTTAGTATTCTCCTTTTCAAATGCATTGTGTTTAGATTAATAAAAAATTATCATTATACACTCTATGTTTAACATTTACATATGGTATTAGTTTTGTGTTAATTTTTAAATTCATCTCAAATGTAATTTTTGTGTAAATCATCCTAGGTAAACCTGTCAGTCAATTTTGTTCACCAGTTGATAGGTGTGAGACATTATAAAAATTCAAAATATCTTTTCGAAGGCCCTAAAATTCAAAGAATAATAATAATCGGAGTGGTGGTTGACTAAAAAGTCTAAGTTGCGAAAAAACTTGAGCAATAGATCAAATAACTTCTTCTTCTTCTTCTTCATTGACTAACAACAAATTTTTCATTCTCTCTCTTTACCATACCTTATTTCTTCCATCTCCCCTTCAAATATCAACCATGTCCCTAAATTTTGTACTCATTTAATTCATTTGAAAAAGATGACGATGGATATAGCCTCCTCTCATTCTGTTTGTTAGAAAACAATAGGGTCATCGGAAGGTAAGGCTTAAATCTCAATCAAGATTTATGTGCTCAAAGTGATTATTTTTCCTTAATCAAACTTAATTAAGTGATATGATATGGTTTTATTTGGTTTCTCTCCACTTTGGACACATTTGTTAGATTAATTTTAGTTAATATTAATATATATATCTAATCTAGGTTAAGGATAGTTTGAAAACTAACTTGACCAATTTTTGTTGAATGCTTGAAAGGTTGATCAAAATGAGCTAAAAAGATGCTTTAATGTTGGTTTGTTTAACATCCTATGGCTTAAATTTGATTCTTGCAACTAAATTTAATATACTTGATTTTTTTTTGGTAAGAACCATAATAACCAAAATTTATTGCTGAATTAAGCTTATTCTTATATTTTTTTTAATTAATTATTGTGTTTGTATACTCACTCTCACTACATTAACAGTTATCACTCTAATTAGATCATAAACAAGAGAAATGGGTCATTGGATTTTATAAAATAATAATTTAGATTTAGTCAAAGGCTTCATGATCTATTCTTGATTCCCTTATTTGACATCTCTATCTCTACACACCTTGATCTAGGGAGACTATTCTATAGTAATTTCTAATTTGATGAGGGATCTATTCATAACTATTTGTGCTCTATTACTATTACTCTAGACCATTCCACTTTAGGAAAACTCATTATTCTAATTGGTCTTCATGAGGATAATACCTTTCCTTCATCGTCAAATAGTCATCCTTACTTAGATCCATTTTATGAGACTAATCTTATTGGTTATTGGAGGGGTCATACTATGTGTTCATATTTCCTTTCTACTAAGGATCCTTCATCATATGATAAACACCATAGTCTTAGATAAGAATGGATTTTTAAATAACTTTTAGGTGATTAATTGGTATTTCCATGATTATTTTCATTAAAATAGTTGTGTACACATCACTCATGATATTAGCCTCTATATGTGCTAAATGAGAAATTATAACCTTGCTCATATTCTTTATAAAACAACTCTTAACCATTTAGACATTTTCTTGTATCTATTAAGGATTTTTATCCTGCATATATTAAGATCACTAGGTAGAATTTTGATATCTACAGGCTCTATGCTATTAAGAGGATACGGCTTTCTTTGATTGATGATCGGTGGATAGTTTAGGGAGAGAGATAAGCACCTCCTCTGGCACTAGCACTAGCACCTATTGCACCTTATTTAAATACTAGACCACAATACTTTTATCTAGCTTAGTGCACCTTCTCTACATGCTCATACATTTTTATGTATGTCACCTTTTGAGCATACCATAGTTCAAATGATTAGTTGTATAGAGAGAAAAATGGTCACTTGCACCAAGACTATAGATGCACATCTATTATAGATATGTTCTAGACTTTAATACATGGAATTCATCTTTATGATAACTGTGACTCTCTTTAGCCCTCACATTACCCAATTCATCTCATGGACAGTCGCTCAATATAAGGAAATGAGTTGATTACCTTAGATGGAATAATAGAGGACATCAATAAGGGTTGGTCTCACCTTGGAGGAGAGCATGATGATATGAAACTTCACATGATGAATGAAATTCATGATGAACTAGTGGAGTTCCTTAGCTCATATCTCAACACTTCATCACATCAAATCCTTATCATTTTAATATATGATTGTGACACTTTATTTTGAACAATATTAGGATTTTAGCACTAATTTTATGATATTTTGGTATTCTAGTTTGTGTATCTTGAGCATGTATTTCCTTTTTTTTAATCTTTGACCTAGATATTATACTTATACGCACTAATCTCATTATTTGATCTACCAATCCTATTAGACAATCTATTGATCACTATGGGTGATAGTTGAGACAATCATCTTTTTCGTTATTTTTTCATTGATACATGTGATCGATAAGAATAACCAGATTTTGATGTTTCCATGAATTTTTAAAGTAGAGTATATATTTACTTATGCTAGATAGAACATGCTACCTACCTCACTTCATTTTTTTATATATATATACCCCACAACATGTGTGTCAAGATTCTCTAAATGCCGAGTTTTTGGTTTAGATGCGAACAAACCAATTAGTTTTATTTATCATTATACATAATGGTTTATTAGGTCCTAAATTGCTAGAATAAAGGAAATTAAAGATATGGGAAATGGAACTTAGTAGAGGAGTTGAAGTAGCATTTAGATCTTGAAGCTTAGAAGAATGTCTAAGTTTTAGGATTTATGAGGGATAAAGAAATACTCTTATATGTATTCTAGAAACACTAAGTCATGTAACATTTTTTTTAATGGTTTTATACTTTCATCATTAGGAAGAAACACAACATGAGTTTCATACTAAGTTCTTTATATGTATATGACAGAGACACTAAAAAAAATAGGAGAATATTTTCCAACATGTTTTTTAACCCATATTAAATTTATTATCAACAGATATTCTATTGGATAAATTCTCATATTTATTTACTATTAATCTTCAACAAACATCATTTTATTTGAAGGATAATTACTTAGTGAAATTGCTTTTAATAGAGAACTAGGAGTTATTATTGTTTACCTATATTGGCGGGTGCACTTCATAGTTATCCATACCTAAATAGTTTGAGTAAATGGTTTTAATTTGGTAATTATTAGTTTGACTTGGTTCATAGATTGTTAGCTATAAACCTCTAGGATTTATCAAATAAGAAAAGTGAAAATGGGTTTTGCATAATAAGACCTGGTTATATATTCTGATATTGTTTACTTTTACTAGTGTGGATTTGGAGAGAATCAGAGAACATTTTGAGAACTTTGATTTTAGTTGGAAAATTTATTTTCAGAGCTCAAAAAATTAAGAGATAAATCTTTATAAAATTTTGTCACACTTTTCATAGGCTTGTTGTTGATATCCTATTGAGAGTGTCTTCGTTATTAGTTTATTTTCAAGTTTTATTTTGGGTTACTCTTGATAAAGGGGAGATCACTAGAAGACTAGAGCAAATAAGTTTTTGTGCACCTTGAGTAAGGTGATATAGCTTCCAAACTTCAAAATGTGTTCAAAGTTAGAGTTAAGTTGATACATATGTGAGAAGTCTGTACACGAAAAGAGTTGTAATATGTGATTCTACGTATGATGATGAATAAGAGAAAAATTTAGGGCCATGCATGTATGTTTCTTAAGATATAATGATCTCATAAGTAGAGGAACCACATAATATCTAGTATTACTTTCTTACCATAGTTTACATTTTAAAGGGAAAAAAGTATTCAAAATTAATTATACATACATATTATTAAAAAAGAAACTATAGCTTAAGTATCTCTGTATAGAACATAAAGTTTTAATTTATATCAATTAAATTTTATTGAGTTGTGAAATTTTTTTAAAATTCAATTCACCCCACTTTTGAGTATTTTCAACACTATTTGATTGGGCTAAACCTTACATATGATAGAAGAATAAGTACTCTCAAAGAGGTAACACAATAGAGGCCCAAAGATAAATGGACGTGATGGAGTAAAAGAAGGATAACTAAGTGTGATGGCATCATGGCTAAACCACCAATATTATAGTTAGTGAAAACAATCAAATGGAGTACTTTTATAAAAACCCCAAATTTTATTACTAAAAAAATTATTTTTACAATTGAAGATTATAACCAAAATTCTAGGTATTACTATAGCAACCGATGCAAGTCTCGCTTACCATACCATCCTCACATCAATAATAAGGCTTAAACTATTAAAATTAAAATAGATAAAATCAAATGAGAGCATCTTTATAAACATAAATATAAGTTTGGATCTTTACTTTGATTATAATAAAATACAAAAAAAAGAGATACTATAGAGCTAAGAATCCAAAAGGTATCCAAATAAAATTATTGCTTGGATAACATGACTCTATGCCCATACCCTTATACAAGACATCAGTCTACACCATATAATAAATTATATAATAAAGCAAGGTGAAAATATTCTCAAGTCAAGGATATAGTTAAATACATAAATTCATAGTAGAGAATAAGTACACATATGGCACACATATGATCCAGGCCTCTTTATATGATATAACAACTTTTTTTCTTTTATTTACATTGAGTTCAGGGACCCCTAGCATTCTTAAACTAATAGAATGGTTTGAATCACCTCTTAGGAAAACCACACTTAAGCCAATATTATCAACTAGTGGAACAAACCTAATACCTATCAAGGAAAAATTATCCCTAGCCACTATTCTTAAAACGATGGAACATTATGAAGCACATCCCAGGGACAATACACCGAATCTACTATTATCATCTAGTGGAAAGGAACCATTACCTTGGTCCTAACTCACAATCATTATACCTTAATAAATCCATATTACAACCATATATCACACTAAGGGTTTTCCACATAGAATAAAGATATCACATAATCTTCACTTATTTATTTTCTATCATATAATGTCAAATCTCATATCATAGCATTAACAATCATTCATTTAACCACATGATAACAATAACATGGTATAGTACAAAAACATACATAACATTTAGCAACTAAAAATCCTAAACTACAATGAGTATCCTAATATAAATGACTCCGGTCTCTACGCACATTAATCATATCCTACCACTTTTGGATCCTCAGAAATTTCACTTAAGAAACCATAATAAAATACCATTAAAATTGGAAACCATAATTAGGAAGTGGATAAAGGAATAGGGGTGAAAATGAAGGAAAACTAAAACAAATAAAATGTGTAAGCCAAAGGGTAGAAACAACACAAGTTGATGTTGCTATAGGATGTTCAACAACTGGGGAGGCCAAAACAAGGTGTGACACAAATGGGAATGGTTGAAGGTGGAGTTCAAGCTATAATAAGTGTGGTAAAAAGTTTGGGGTAGCCTGAAGTCATTGTTACTACAGCCAAAAGAAGTAAATAAAGAAGGGTTGCTAGGGTATGGTTGGAAGATGGTGGAGTGTGAGTTGTGGTGTAAGTTACTAGAGAAGAGTGGTAAGGTGTGGTTAGTGTGGCCAAATATTGGGATTCATGTTCAGTTATCGATACTGTAGCCAAGCAAGAAAAGAAAGGAGGGAGATGAATATGATTTTGGCTAAAAGATGGGGTGGTGCACTGACTGTTTTAGCCAATGGATAGAGGGTAGGAATGAAAAATGTTACTAGAGGAGTATAATACCCCCCAAAATTTTAAAACATAGAATTTAATAAATAAACCTCATGTCATATAATTTAATTATTTTTTTGACTTTTGGGTGCATAAAAATGGACATAATTGTTTAATAAATTAAAATAAATGTCTTGTTATATTATCATACATATTTTATTTAAATAATTTTTCAAACCCATATTTTACTAAAATTACCTTCTTAAACTAATATCTTAAATTTTAAATAAATTAGATTATTAAAATTATGTATCTATCTAAATAATTAAATACCTTTATTTCAAAAGATATTTTGATTTTATTTTTCCTTTTTCTTTCTCCTTTTCCTCCCTTTTTCTTTTCCTCCTTTTTCCTTTTCTTCGTCTCTTCTCCTTTGAGCCGCTGCCTGCCTTCTTTCTAATAGGCTTCTAGTCTTGCTTCTTATTCTCCCTCATGTCTTACATAGTGCCTCTTCTCTTCTTTCTTTTCTTTCCTCTCCTTCCCTAGTTGAGATAGCCTAGCCCCTTTTTTACCCTCTCCCTTGCACGCAGGGATGGCCTAACCCTTTCTTTCTCCCCTAGCGGGCCAACCTACCCCTTTCTTTCTTTCCTTCTTCTTCTTCTTCCCTCATCCTTCCTTCTTCTTCAACCATCAAAGCCTACATAGCCTGCAACCCCTACCTATGCACCTAATATGGCATCTAAGTTGCCCTGATCTATCTATCCCACTCTCCCACATCCCTTTCCTTCCATTAATGGCCACACGTATCCCTACAACCCTCCCCATATGCTTTCCCTTTCCTTTTCCTTATTAATGCTCCCCTCTACCCTACCCCGAACTACAACCTGCCCCTATACCCTCCACCTAACTCGGCCACGCTTCTCTCCTCTCCCTCTCCTTTTCTTATTATCTTCTACTCATTCTCAACCTACCTCAAGCTCCCCTTTTCCCTATAGACCTCACCTATTTTCTCCCTTATTCCCTTCTCTTCTCCTCCCCTATTTTTGTTCCACCACCCTCAACTAATGGTGTTGCCACCCAACCAAACACCACATCCACCTCTTGGCACCCCCTTCTACCCCCTACACCAACCAATTACCCTCACTAGCCCTAAAGCCACCTTTCCCAACCTTTCTTTTTCTTTCCCCCTTCTCGACCTCCACCCTGCACCACCATTATACACTGCCATTATCACTCTTTCTCTACCTCCATAACCAATCCTCTACCCGCTAGCACCTCCCCTACCACTACCTTCCTCTCCTTGGCCAAAACTCCTTAGTAGCCTCCCTTCTTCTCTTCTCTTCCCTTCCTTATTCTTCTTCACCCTTCCTTGCACCCACTTTCCCAGCCCTACAGCCACCACCTCTGCCATCTTGAGCCCCCAACCTTGAACCCCTGACAACCACCCATACCCCTACTCTCTCCTTGCACCCAACTACCACACTCACTCTAATCCATAAGCCCTTAACCCACCATCCAAAAACCTTACCCAAATCAGCACTTCCCTCTTTCGTCCATCCTCCTTTGACCCATATTCTCCATTGGTTGCTGCAAGTAGCTCACCCTACTTACGTAGCGTGAATCTGTTGCGTCCTTTCTGGGTAAATTTTGGTTAATTTTGAGGTGTAAAAATAGTTAGTATTAGTATGTATTAATTAAAATTTTGAAAAAATAATAATTCTTTTGATTTTCTACTTCAATTTTTCTAATTTTGATATTATATTTAGGTATTAATTTTTACTAATAAAAGCTCAAACCTTTTATAGTGGTACCGATAACATTTCATTATTAATGAAAATAAGTTAACCATTATACCCGACTAAAATGTGTGGATAAACCTATGCTAGCACATTAGGGTTTTTCATATAACTATGTGCATGTTGTTATAGGTTAAGTGTATTATGACTTATAGTATGTATTATTTGTTGAGAGAAAAGTATGTTAATTTATATGTCATGTGTAGAAATAACATTCAAAGAAGGAGCCTTATTATTAATGACAATGTTAAATACATATGTATGACATGATAAGATAATGTGGTCATTTGTTGCATAGATAATGTTAATATGAGCCTGGGAGCATTTTAGTAACTTTTCTTGTGTAAAATTTTTGGCCTAAATAAGTTTGTGTGGTAAGTGCTAATGAGTATAATAAAAATAATAATAATAATAATAATAATAATAATAATAATAATAATAATTGGTGTTGTAGATGAGGTATATAGACCATGGATGTTAATGTTTTGTGTGGGAAAAGCGTTTCAGTAAATTTGGTGTAATAAGGGGAAAATGGTAATTTATAAGAATAAAGGGGGTAAATGGTAAATTGATAAGTAAGAAGGGCATTTGACTAATTTTAAGTGAAAAATGGGATAACTTGATAGCTTTTGTGAGTAAGAAGGTATTTTTGTAAATTAATTAAATGAGAAGGATATTTTCGTAAATTGGCACTAAGTAAAAGGGATAAAGTGGTAATTTCATAAAGAAGAAGGGTATTTTGATAACTTGGCACAAAGGACAGGTAACTTGGTAATTAAGTAAAAGGAGTAAAATGGTAATTTAGTAGGTAAGAGGGGTATTTTGGTAAATTGGCACAATAAGGGGTAATTTCAAAATTTTAATAAGTAAGAAGGGTAATTGGGTAATTTAACTAACCAAAAGGATAAATTGGTAGTTTTAAAAAGTAAAAAGGGTAATTTTGTAATTTGACTAACCAAAGGGGATAATTAGGTAATGTTAATAAGTATGAAGTGTAGTTTGGTAATTTAACCAACAAAAAGGATAATTTGGTAATTCTAATATGTATGATAGGTTGTTTGGTAATTAAACCAACAAAAAGGTAATTTATGATTTTAATAAGTATGAAGGGATATTTAGTAATTTAACAAAGTAAAGGATAATTAGGTAATTTAAATAAGTGTGAAGGATAGCTTGGTAATTTATCTAACAAAAGGAGAATTTATTAATTTAATAAATTTGAGGGGTAACTTGGTAATTTTAATAATTATAAGGAGTAGTTTGGTAATTTAACAGACTTAAAGGATAATTTGGTAACTTAACAAGTATGAAGGGTAAAGTTAGTGATTTAATAAGTATGGAGGGTAATTTGGTAATCTAACAAATACAAGGGGTATTTCGGTAATTATACATGCATGAAGGATAATATGGTAATTTGGCAAGTAAAAATAGGGTAACTGGGTAACTTTACAAACAAGAGGGGTACTTCAATAATTTTTTAAGTATGAAGGGGTAAATCAGTAAATTGTAAATAACATGTTAATGAATTAAATGATCCTCTATAATAATACATAAGGGATATTAAATAAAAGAATAAAGGTTTGTGGCCTTAGGAACACATGTTAATCATGTCCATATATATTATAAGGATAAAGGTATTTTGGTAAATAAGTAAATATCGTAAGGAAAATGCATGGTATAGGTTTGAATGGGTAATTACGGGTATAATATGTTGTTTATTTTATAATCATGTAAGAGGTGCTTGGTTTATAAGCTTGTGTGGTAATGTGTGTTGGATATGTTAGAAGTACATGTTAGGGTTTTATGTGTGCCATGATGATTGATATAGAATACTAAATTCTATGGCTAGTATATCTTTAATTCGTTGGATTCGTGACCTTCCCCCTCCTCAAGTTAAATAAATGGACCTGTTGAATAAGACATGAATAAAATACTAATTACGTAAAGTGAAATATTATTGAGTCGGGCCCAAACCAATCCGACGGTGAATAATAGTGGTTAGGTATTGCTCTGAAGTGTTTTTCGGTCCACCAGCTATAATAGTGGGGGATTGTGAGCTCAATAAACCAAACATTAGATGTTACTAAATTATGGGAAGACACTAATCACTTACAGTGGAATACCATGTGAGTCGAGGCCAAACCGGTCCATTGATGAGAATAGTAGCTTGGTGTTGGTACCCTAGAGACCAATCCATTGACAAATAATGGTAGTCACGTGCGTTCTGTCATAGGTGTTTCTGATCCACCACATGGATACAATTAGTCACATGGATAAAATTAGAGAGGTGATGTTAAATAATGTTTAATTAATGTTTTATGACCTAAAGTATTGATTTCACGTTTATGATCCATTAATATGGTATAAGTTTGGCTTTGGTGCTTATCCCTGCTTGGGTGTGCGATGGAATTTCTAAGTACATGGATTTTGTATTATGCATTTCCTAAGTTATGGGGTGTAGCATTGTGTATTAAGCCTTATGCCAATTTTGAGTTTCCTAAGCCCGTGTATGCTATTGTTTTTATATCATTTAAGTAAAATGTGTTGCATGCAAGCCCTACCTTTCAGTTTGATATAAGGGGTTAATTAGTACCATAGTACTAAAGGGTTCTATTTGTGGGTCTCTGCCTATTCAATGGGTAGTGTCCCTTGTAGATAAGTTGTGGGTGCTACTCAAGATGGTATCGGGTGTAAGCATAAGGATTGTCCAGAAAACTTTTAGGGTTTCTCTTTAAATATTACTATTTTCTTGTTTAAAGATTATACTCTTGTAACCACTAACAGTTGGTTTTTAACTTGTGTGATGTCTTTAACCGCACTACTCTAATTTAAGTGAAAGTTGGATTTGAGTAAGTTGATACTCTGTTCTTTTTAACCTTAGCACTTGGTACTAGAACGGTAGGAGAAAACCGATCTGGAAGTAAGTGTGGCGATAACATTCCCATAATTTATGATTTTTACTTTTGCTAATTATTAAATAAAATGAAATTTTTTTTAATAGTAAATTTTGGGGTGTTACAAGAGGTGAGGGTGTTTTAATTAGGATCACTAGTGGTGAGTTTTTTGGTTGTTTGGTGATGATAAAGAGGAGGGAAAGGTAAGGAATAAGACTACAGTTGTTGTGCTTGGGTGAGATTTTCAACCCTAACCCACAACTGTAGAAGCTAAAAGTGGCTTAGCAAGCATGGCATACATTTTCTAAGGATTATGTCTCATGTAAGAAGAAGGGGGAAAGGAAACAAGAAAAAAGAGAAGGTAAACTAAAAGAATAAAAAGGAGGAAGAATAGAAAAGGGAAAAGAGGCAAAAGAAATTAAGAAGATAATAGGTCTGGTTTTTGGATTACAATGAGGTTAATATAATTTAGGTTAGAGTATTAGGATAGTTTAATTATTGATCAAATGGATGAGGCCAAATTTTAGGGTTAGAACATTAGGGTAAGGTGGGAATATTAATTTTTTGACATTAGGATTAGGTTACAAAGTAAATCACTCGAGATTAAGTTTAGCCAAATTTTAGGGTATTACAACTTTCTCCTTCCTAGGGACTATCATGTATGGAACATATTAGAGCTAAAACCATATAAAAATGAAGGAACAAGATATTAGTAAGTTGTTGAGAAATAAAGGAAATATTATTTGGAGGAAGATTTCAAGAAGCTAGAAAATAATACACAAGGAATGAAGACCTTTCAATGTTCCTTAAGAGTAGATGTGTTCATCCTGATGGAAATCAGTTAGGGTATCACAAAACGATTGGAGAAAATAATCGAGCGCAGGGTTCGATTCGCCGGAATCAGCCTAAGGAAAACTTCCAAAGGAAGATTCAAGAATTCAGAGGCACAATTTAACACGGCAACTAAAGTTGAGAGACAGAAGTGATCTAGAATTGATCGAAGACAAAGAACAGAAGCAGAAGAAGGTGCGAGTGAGAGGTTTGCCAAGAGAGAAAGAACGCGAGAGAGAGAGAGCTCAAGAAGAATCAATAAATAAAGTCGTATATCAGCCAAAAAAATGTCCTCTACAATCATATATGCTCCTATTTATATGAGGCGTACAGACCGTATAAAAATATACAATACAATCAACCCAAATAACCTCACGATACAGCCCACACACATAACAGGAAAAATCGGTCAAAAAAATGGGTCGGTGCTGGACACTCGACCAACCCAAAATAATACACCAAATTCTTCCCCAAAATACAAGATAATATTTTTACATCAATTCCCATCATCTAATATTAATTCTAGCTAATCATGACTATTAAGGGTCGATTAACCCACAATCCAACTAATCTATTATTATGGACCGGGTGGCAGATTATACAACCAACCTAATTTCCATTAGCCAATTTCTACCGGCGAATGCATCAAATGGGATTACATAAAAATAATAAAATACATTTCGGCAACACTTCAGCAGCTGCAGCCATTCAAATCCATAATCCATGTGCTGCATCAATATTTCCTATGCATTCACAAAATAAGACAAACAATTATAAGTATAAAATGATTTACCGCAATTATCAAAATTAATTAAATACAAATTTTTTAGATTCATATCATTCCCCTCTTCTTGAAAAGGTTTCGCCTCTGAAACCTAATTAAGTCCCAAAAATGGACTAAGATAAGCCACATTAAAAGAATTACTAGCATTCCCAACTTTAGCAGGTAAATCAATCTTATAAGCATTGTCATTAATTTTATCTAACACAGTAAATGGTCCATCTCCTCTAGAATCTAATTTTGACTTCCTAAGATTTGGAAACCTCTCCTTCCTATGATGTACCCAAAATAAGTCCCCAGGTTTAAAAACCTTTTTTCTCCTCCTTTTATTAGCATTTTCAGCCATTTGCTGCACTTTTTATTGATTTGTTGACTTACAGACTCATGTAACTTCTTTATATTATTAGCTCTAGATTCAGCATAAAAATTTTGCAAATCATCATGAGGTAGAGGACTTAAGTCTAAAGGAGTCAAAGGATTAAAACCATACAAAATTTCAAATGGAGTCTTATTAGTTGTAGAATGCAAAGTCCTATTATAAGCAAACTCTATCTAAGGTAAAACATATTCCCACTGTCTAAAATTCATTCCAAGGACAGCCCTTAACATATTACCTAATATTTTATTTACTACCTCAGTTTGTCCATCAGTTTGAGGGTGACAAGTTGTGGAAAATAATAATTTAGTTCCTAATTTTCCCCACAAAACCTTCCAAAAATGACTCAGAAATTTAACATCCCTAACTGAAACTATAGTCTTAGGTATACCGTGTAATTTAACTATATTAGAAAAAAATAATTCAGCCATAGCCACAACATCATTTGTTTTATTACAAGGCATAAAATGAGTCATCTTACTAAACCTATCTACTACAACCATTATTGAATCCTTAGCCCTATTAGTTCTAGGTAAGCCTAAAATAAAATCCAAAGAAACATCAACCCAAGGTTGGTTAGGTACAGGCAAGGGAGTATATAAACCAAATGGTTTTGAAGTAGTTTTAGCCTGTCTACAAGTAACACACATCCTCCAACTACCATCCTTTTTAGGTACTAATAACACTGGAGCTGCACAAGGACTCATTGATTCCTTAATATATCCCTTACTTAGCAATTCAGAAACCTACCTTTTTAATTCCTTAACTTCCTCATGATTAGCCCTATAAGCAAGTCTGTTTGGTATAACAGCTCCTGGAACAAAATCTATTTGATGCTCTATTCCCCTTAATGGAGGTAATCCACTAGGAATGTCCTCAGGAAACAATTCACTATATTATTCCAATAGTTGTTTCACTATACTAGGTACTTCTTCACTTATTCCTAACTGACACTCATAACACTCCTTATAAACCATCAAATATACATTGGCCTGTCTCTTAAAAGCCTTTCCTACATCCTTACTCTTACAGCATAAAACCCAGATGTTCCCTTAATTTCCTTTGAACTAATCTCAGTCTCCAAACTTGGTTTAGATAATTCCTTATAATCAGACTTAATTTTAATTTGATCTTCAAAAATCTCATTTGGAGTCATAGGTGCTAAAACAATCTTTCTATCATCCTTTTGTAATGTATATCTGTTCTTATAACCATCATGTATTACCTTTCTATCATATTGCCAAGGTCTACCTAATAACAGGTGAGCAGCATGCATTGGAACTATATCACATAAAATAGAATCTTCATATTTTCCTAATTTTAAGTTTACTAAAACTTGTTGGCTAACTTTGACATCTCCTAACTCATTAAGCCATTGCAATCTATATGGTTTTGGATGTTTAGTAGTTGCTAAATCTAACTTAGACACTAACAAGGTACTAGCAGCATTAATACAACTACCACTGTCTGTAGCTATGTTAAAGCATTTATCATCAATTAAACATCTAGTATGAAATATATTTTCTCTCTGTATAGGATTAGAATCAGGTAGTTTGTTACTTTTTAAAGCCCTGCATAATACAAAAGATCTCTACTCACTGGCAATTCTATTTCTTCTTCTAAATCACTATCATCTTCTCTAACTAAACTAATCTCTACATCTTCCTCTTCAGATTTAAGATTCTATCTCTAGATTCCTATTAAATTAAATGTGTTTCTCTTGTTTAGACACTCAGAAGTTATATGTCCCAATCCTCCACATCTAAAACATTTATTATACCCTTGTTCTTGTTTAATCCATTCACAGGGTTTGTTATCACATTCTTACCTTTTTCAAACTTATTTCCTATCTTAGCTTCATTTTTCCTACCTCTAGATTCAACTTAATTTGTATTCTTCCAATTTCCAAAAGTAGTTCCCCCAAAATTTCTCCTTACTATACTCTTAAACCCAATCCCAGGGGGTTTATATTGTCTAGACTTACTTAATTGAATCTCTATCTTAGTAGCTATATTTACCATTTCACTTAAAGTTCCACAAGGATATAATTCTACTTTATCATCTATCTCAGAGTTTATTCCACTCAAAAACCTAGCCATGGTAGCATCATCATCCTCAATAATTCCTGTTTTAATGATCAAGACCTCTAATTCCTTATAGTAATCATCCACTATTCTCATTCCTTGACTGATTGTTTGTAATCTCTTATGTAACTCCCTATAATGGTAACTTGGTACAAACCTTTTACTCATTATAATTGTAAACTCTTCCCAAGTCTATATAGGTGGCTTCCCACACCTACATCTAGTTAGCACAAGATTATGATACGAAGAGGAAGCATACTCAATAAATTCTACTACAGCTACCTTAATTTTCTTCTCATCTGAATAATTATGACATTCGAACACTAGCTCTATCTTCCTTTCCCATTCAAAATAATAATCAGGGTCATTTCTGCCATTGAACCCAGGCATACTAAGCTTAAGATTATTTAGATTCCTATCAATGAACTCTAATTCCCTTTCTTATCTATTGTTCTTCTTAGGTCTCCTATCACTATTGTTGGATACTTGGTCTTCCAACTCTTCTAGGTTAGCTATAGGTGGAATTCTAATCCTAGGGTCCATAGGTGCCCTTCCTAATACCCCAGCTTGGTTAGTTTCAACTCTATTATGTTGTAGCTCATTAATTCTTATTTCTTGTTCTCCTATTCTTTGTTCTAAATTAGCAGATAATACAGCAAATTGAGCAGTCATTTGTTCTTGAAAATTCCTAAGAGTTTCTAATAGATCATTATAGGAAACAGATTGATTAACAGATTGTTTGTTGTTAGACATTATGAAATTCTTTTAATCTAATCAATTAACACAGTCACAGATAATTAAACAGGATCAATTTATTTAATAAATTCAGATAGATAGAAACACACAGACTAATTATAAAAATATTACAGTATCAATGAATATCAGATATGTCAATAATACAGCTTAATCAGAATTTTCCAGGTAAATATCAGTTCCAAAATGATAGATAAGTGAGAAAGAACAATATTACTGCAAGCACTTAAACAAATAATCCCCTTAATTAGGGACCCCTCTTCTTAGAGGCTTACTTCTTTCCCGAAACCAAAAGGATTCGCCGGTTATTTAACCTGTATACTTATCAAGCAAAACAAAATAATATTTCGAAATAAAATGGTAATTAATTATCGCAGATAGTAGTATATAGCAAAAATACGATTCAAGGTTACCAATAGAAAATACGTCTCAAAATTAGTCAAGATCCAAATTCTTGACCGAACCCTAGGTCGATTAGGGTTTTCTTTTAGAAACTTAAAAACAGCAGACAAAACACTCTAATTGTCGGTTTAAGAACGATGGAAATCGTCAAATCCTTCGCCGTTTGCAAACCCTAAAATTTTGCACTTTAGAAGTAGGGTTAGCGAAAACAACAAATAACGAAACAGAACTGAACTTAGTAGTAACAATTAAACCATGAGCACTCGAATAATCGAGGCTCTAATACCAAATGATGGAAACATGTTAGGGTTTCACAAAAGGATTGAAGAAAATAATCGAGCGCGGGGTTCGTTTCGCCGGAATCAGCCTAAGGAAAACTTCCAAAGGAAGATTCAAGAATTCAGAGGCACAATTTAACACGGCAACTGAAGTTGAGAGACAGAAGTGATCTAGAATTGATCGAAGACAGAGAACAGAAGCAGAAGAAGTTGCGAGTGAGAGGTTTGCCAAGAGAGAAAGAACGCGAGAGAGAGAGAGAGAGCTCAAGAAGAATCAAGAAATAAAGTCGTATATCAGCCAAAAAAACTGTCCTCCACAATCGTATATGCCCCTATTTATATGAGGCGTACAGACCGTATAAAAATACACAATACAATCATCCCAAATAACCTCACGATACAGCCCACACACATAACAGGAAAAATCGGTCAAAAAAATGGGTCGGTGCTTGACACTCGACCAACCCAAAATAATACACCAAATTCTTCCCCAAAATATAAGATAATATTTTTACATCAATTCCCCATCAGCTAATATTAATTCTAGCTAATCATGACTATTAAGGGTCGATTAACCCACAATCCAACTAATCTATTATTATAGACCGGGTGGCGGATTATACAACCAACCTAATATCCATTAGCCAATTTCTACCGGCGAATGCATCAGATGAGATTACATACAAATAATAAAATACATTTATGTAACACTTCAACAGTTGCAGCCATTCAAATCCATAATCCATGTGCTGCATCAATATTTCCTATTCATTCACAAAATAAGACAAACAATTATAAGTATAAAATGATTTACAGCAATTATCAAAATTAATTAAATACAAATTTTTAAGATTCATATCACATCCCCTCATGTAATTTAACTAAGAAAATCGAGGACACCTTATAGGTTTGTCCTGAGGGATTAAATGAGGTAAAGTAGTGTAAGGTCAAAATACTTGTATAGAAATATTAGTCATTTAAAATGCTTGCAAATGAATTTTTTAAAGACATTCTAACTCATTTTACTTGTGTAGTCGATGAGTTATCCTCATTAAAAACTAAATAGTTTATAAAGAAGGAAGGGAGAAAGATTTTTAGAATTTTGCCAATGGAATACATGCCAAAAGTGGCAGCAAAATAATAATCCATGTATTTATTATTGTATTCACTAAGGACACTCACAAGATCAATAATATCATAAGAAGATGGAAATAAATCATTTCATATAGGCAAGGGATTGGCATTGAAGGTGGTAAGTGATGAGGAAAAGCCACAATGTGGCGCAAAATATTTTTCTCCTCACTTGTAAGTCCGAAAAGCTCTTCAA
Organism: Tamarix chinensis; assembly: GCA_030549775.1. Lineage (NCBI taxonomy): Eukaryota > Viridiplantae > Streptophyta > Magnoliopsida > Caryophyllales > Tamaricaceae > Tamarix > Tamarix chinensis. The sequence goes on along the minus strand of CM060172.1, from coordinate 16,248,469 downwards.
AGGAAACTGAATGAGTGGAAGGAAGTAACAAAGGAACCAACGTAAGATATTTGCATTCCTAATTCTAACTATATTGGTGACTAGTGTTTGAAATTTAGCCAAGTCATAGTGTTATTCCCTCAAATGGGGAGACGAGAAAAAGAAGAGAAAATGTACCACTAAGAAAGACTAAAAGAACATCATAATTGTTCTTGCTTAGGATGACAAATAAATTGATGTTGAAACATATGATGGGAAAGAAGAGGAACAAAAAAATGTGTGCCTTTGGAAAACTAACATATTGGACAAAAACAAAGCAACTAAGAGTAAAGCACATACTACTCTGACTGATGAGAGGCACCTATTTTTGATTTCTAAGGAATAAATTCAAATGATAAAGAAACTAAAGTAAGTGCTACTGATCTAAGACTCAAATTAGAAGGTGCACCCAAAAAAATCTTGAGATTTTTGATAAAACGCAAAATAATTTTAATGAATTATGTGCTGAATAGAAGGAATAACATGCTCTAGAAGAAAGAACTAAGTACTCGAGTAGAAGAAACCAATTCTGACCTTGATACTATCAAGAACAAGTTTGAGGCTAAAAAACTAAGAAACTAGGTGAATGATTGAAATTATATATTTATAAAACTAAAATAATTGTATGATTCTACTTCATAAAAATAAATTATGATCATGGAACTAAAGAATAAACATATTAATGAAATTAAGCTAGTTAATCTAAGAAAAACTAAGAATGAACTAGCCTTCAGAAAAATGAATTAGAGAAAAGATATATCGATAACCAAGGATGGTTGAAAGATAAAAATATTGTTGACAACATGGTAAGATAATCCAAAAATTATTATATTCTAGAGTTAGGTTAGACGTGTGAAATGAAACACACCATAATATATTTTTGTGAAAGAAAGTATTTAGGGTTGTATAAGAATTGGATATGTTGTCACTATGGAAATGATAGTCACACTAGGTATACCTACTTGAGCAAAATTAAGGTCATGAGTAGGAACTTTTCTACATGAGATTTGTATGGATGTATGGATAATAAAGGACTTCGTTTCTAATTCTACTAAATCTTTAGGACCTAAACCTATTTGGATTCCTAGAAACAAAATTGATCTTATTATATAAGGTAAGGTGAGAGGAGATAACTTATGATTATTGAACAGTGGTTGCTCGAGATATATGACAAGTGCCATATTTGATTTCCTTTCACTCTCTACCTTCACTAATGGAACCATGATATTTGATGAAAACAAGAAAGGTAAAATAATTAGCTAAGGTAAAGCATGTAAGTCATTATCATATTCCATTAATAATGTTCTATTAGTAAATGAGATGATGCATAATTTACTTAATATTCACAATTGTTTGACAAGGGGAACAAAGTTGAGTTCCTCTATGATAATTGTCAACTTGCTAACTTGAGTACATGAAAGACAATGCGTAGATAGAGCTTCACTTGCATAAGTGTAATGGAAGATGATCCATTACTCTAGTACTAAATACATGCATATGTCAACTTCACACAACTAAGCTAATTTAAGTATAGAGAACTCGTAGAGGGATTTCTAATAGTAAAGTATAAACAAGAATATGTGCGCACAACTTGAACACTTGCATATGGATTTATGTGGTCCAATAAGAACTACTAGTAGAGCAGGGAATACTTATAAGTTTGTGATTATTAATGAATTTTCAAGATTCCCGTGGATTTTGTTTCTTTCTTCTAATGAAGAAAATTTTGATCAGTTTCTAGAGTTTTTTGAAAGGATAAAAAAATTAAACAAAACTATATCTTAAAATATTAGATATGAAAATGGAACTAAATTTTATAATTACAAGTTTAGTGAGTTTTTCCAGAAAAATGGCATAGAACATAACTTCTCTAGCCCTAGAACACCATAGTAGAATGGAGTGGTTAAAGGGGAAAAAGTCAAACACTAGAAGAAATTTTTTGAACCATGTTATTTTCTAGTGCACTACTAAGAAACTATTGGGCAGAAATTTTTAACTCCACCTACCACATTATGAATAGAACCTTATCAAACTAATTTTCAAGAATACTCCCATTGATTTTTTAGGGGACGAAAACCAAACATTAAACATTTCTAAAGATTTTGGTGCAAGTATATTATTCTCAACAATCATAAAGAAAACTTGGGAAAGTTCGATGTATGGAGTGAAGAAGTTGTGTTTCTAAGCTATTATAGTCACAACAAAGCCTAGGAAGTGAAAAAAAAAAGAGAAAAATGTGCATAGAGGATAATGTATATGGAGTATTTGGTGAATCTAATACTTTGAGTTTTACACAAGATGATGAATTCAACATAAGGATGATAAAAGAAGCATCAAGTCATAGGAAATAATAGGTAATTATTAAAGCAACTAATTCAAATTACTAAATAGATCCACTTTAATTATCAGAGTAACATGAAGAAATAGATACAAGTGGATGTAAAGTTAAGTCCATCAAACATTGAAGAAAGCTTACTGTAATATCCCAAAATCCTAATTTCCGAAATTATGGCCAAATAAGGAATTATTAGGAAAATTAATTATATAAATTTATTTATTAAAATTTAGAGAGTTAATTAAGGTATATTAAGAGGAAAATAATAAAGAATTTAATTGGAAGAAAATTTGGGTGTTTCTCTAATTAGCATGAAGGTTAAGGAAATTTATCTAAAATAGTCTAAAATAAGCAAAAAGGAATTTATTTAATATTTCATAAATATTAAAATTAATAAACAACCCAAAAATACCCCAATTTACCCATCAGTTATTTTATTTAATTTTCCCATCCTATTTATTACCTATTTTCCCCTCTTTTTCCCTTTTTCTCCCTCCTCTTCCTTTTTTCTTTCTTCTCCCCCGGCTGGGCCAGCCCACCGGCCCAAACCCCTCTCCTCTCCCCCGTCTCGCGCACGAGCCAGGCCCCTGGCCTCTCCTTCCTTCTTCCCGCCCGCGGCCCAGCGTCGCGCGACGCCAACTGCTGCGCGCCCCATACGCCGCGTTTTGGCCTCATAAATGTCGAAACGCCGCGCCTCAATTAATGGCCTTATAGCCGTTGCCAAACGGGCAACGCGACGCGGCGCTTTGTCGCCCATAACGTCGAAACGCCGCGTTCGACTTGCGGACTTAATAAACCACGCCGAACCGGCCGGTTCCCCTTCTCCTTTCTTTTTCCCTGGACCGCCGGTCCACCCTGCCTGTCTTCTTCCTTCCCCGACCTGCACCGCAGCCTGCACGTCGACGCCGCAGCGCGATCCTCGCCGGCAGCCACCAGCGCCGACCGTCCTTCCCTGCCTCTCTCCCGTCGTTTTCTTCCTCTTTTCGACCCCGACGAGTCCCTCTCTCCCCTTCCCGCGGTGCCCCTCTCCTTCCCTTTTTCTCCCTTCCCGACCTGGCCTGCCATGGCAGGACCTGCCGCCTGCCGGCCAGCCTGGGCCCTGCACTCCCCCTTGTCTTCTTCCCCTTGGCCTTGCACGACCACCCTGCCTATAAATATCCCCATTGATCACCTGGATTCGGGATTTGGAACCCCGAAACCCTGGGTTTCTCCCTCTCGCCGCCGCCCCATCAGACGCGTCGACCGCCGCCCTCCCCAACGCCGCCGGTCGAGTCGCGCCGCCCAGAATCCCACCTTGCACCACCCTCCATCCAACCAAGCCTTCCTCAGCCCTCGATTTACCTGCACGAGCACCCCAGCCGTGCAAAATCGCCACCCCGACCCGAAACATCACTTCACCCCGTCGCCTCCCGCCTTGCGCCGCCTTCTGCCGCCTCCTCACCGCTACCAGCCACTCTTCCACCTTCCAAAATCTCCCAGCAGACCTCCCTCTACCCTTCCCTGCCTTCGATTTCCCTTGCCTCCCTCTCCTCCTCCTCCCCCATCTCCCACCTCTCTCCACCACCCTCGGCCTTCCGCCGTCGCCGCCGCGCGCCGCCGCCCCTTGCCACGCCACCACCCTCATTCCACTCCCCTTCACCTGTTGATTTTCCCCACCTCAACTTCCTCTCTTCTCCTCCCATCTAACCACCACCTTGATCTTTTCCCTTCTCTTCCTCCTCCACCGCCGCCGCCGTTGCCGCCACGCGCCGCCGCCGGACCACCACCAACCCTAGGTGGTTCTTCCACCATCCAAACCTAACCCCCTTTGTATATAGCTGCTACTATTTTCTACTAATATTAATACTAATATACTTATTATTACTATTATTATTATTACTTTTATTATTATTATTACTTTTATTATTATATTATTATTATTAGTATTATTATTATTACCATTATTATTGTCCTCATTATTATTAATGTTCTTGTTTCTTACTAATACTAACATCTCTTTTTTAACCCTAAAGTATATTATACTTAACTTTGGTCTTATTTTTATGAGTATTAGTATTAACATTTTTATTATTATTATTTATTATCCTTACTATGGTTATTATTAGTATTGCTTAGCCTTAATTGGTTGTGCTATTGTGATTATTATTATTATTATTTTACTATTACTATTATTATTATTATTATTATTATTATTATTACACTTAACACATTTACCACTACTGTTATTATAAATACTACCTTGTTTTCCCATGTTACTTAACTCAACCTAGTAAATATCATTTGGTTGTTAACTAAGAAGAGTACTTGAACCTTATTACCATACCATTTAACATTAACCCTACCCTATTGCTATGACACTATTATTAGCTATTTTTTTATTACTACTATCACTACCTTATTGTTGTAATCAAAAGCATTTAAACCCTTTTATTTATTCAAGAATATACAACTATTGTCATTATCACCCTTAGGAATAGTTACTTGTAATATTGTGACCTTATAATAATAATATTTTGAATATGACACCATTAATAGAACTTAGCCTTAAAAATGCTAGGGTTTCTCTTACTATAAATATTAGTGTCATGAGTATTAGTTTTATTATTATTTTTATTATCATTTTTTTTCTATAGTTAACATGAACATTATTATTATAAGAATAGGGCTATCGGGCTAATAATATAAGTGTAACAATAGGTATTAAAAAATAAGCATATTTTGACTACTAATACTTAGTATACTGATTCTAGGTAAAAACCTAATTTTTGTATAAAACCCTTTTAGTAATAAAAACCCTAACCTCAAACTATAATGAGGGTTGATAGTAATTATAAGGGAAACTAATACTTAGCATTTTTCCTTTTTATAGGTAACCCCGACCAAAGCCCTAAGGAGTTAGAGGAGCGTGCTCCAAGCCGGTGCCTACCTAGTAAGGACGATGCTAATGGCCTTATGCTATGTGTGACATTGATGTGTTGAATGTTGTGTATGCCATGCTATGTCATGTATTGTATGATTTGTGGATAACTTGTTTTATATGTAGCGCAGCTTGGAGATTGAGGTATGTTGTTTGTGCTTCCATGACATGAGCATGACATTTATACGTATGATGTTTACGACGTATTATGCTATGGCCCTCTAGGACATGCATGTTAGGATAAATGGTTGTAGTAGTATGTGTTGGGAACCATCATGGGGGTCTTGAAGTTTGTATGGGGGGATTAGGGTTTGAATGGTGGCATCAATGCTCGCATGTTGGTACTAATGATTTCATAATGGTATTAATGGTTTATGGCGGTATTTGGGTTCGTATGGTGGTATTGTGACTTTATGGAGGTATTAATGTTGGATGGGGGTAATTGTGTTTTTTATGGGGTATTAATGTGGTACGATGTTATTTGTGATTTTATGGTGGTATTAATGTTGTATGGTGGTATAATGGTTGTATGGTGGCATTAGGGTTCGCATGGTGGTATTAGGGTTTATATGACGGTATTTACGATTTTGTGGTGGTATTAATGTTGTATGGTGGTATTATGGTTGTAACGGTGGTATTAGGGTTCGCATGGTGGTATTAGGGTTTATATGACGGTATTTACGATTTTGTGGTGGTATTAATGTTTGTATGGTGGTATTAATGGTTGCATGGTGGTAATCATGATTGCACGGTGGTATTAGGGTTTGTATAGTGGTATTATGGTTGGTATGGTGGTATTATGATTCGCATGGTGATGTTAGGGTTGTATGGTGGTATTAATGATTACACGGTGATATTAATGGCCTAAGGAGTAGGGGGTTGAGAGTGAGAATTCACTTATATAAAGGATGAGTATGGGTTTTCTAAAGGAGGGAGGTTACTTGTTGAAGAAGTAAAGTGCTAGGGTTTGGTGCAGCCAACCAGGGTTGGCGTGGTCGATTAGGGTTTGAGTGGCCAACTAGGGTTTTGTTGGTCACATATGAACTTGGGAGATAAAGAAATACACTTGGGGAATTTCCTAATAAAGAATGAGGTGCGAGATAGAGAATAACGTAGCGTTTGGGTAAGTAAGAAAGAGTTGGGCCACAAGGTCCGTTTAGGGTATCTGAGGAGGAACCCTAGAGGGATGAGAAACATGCAGAGGCGATATCTATGTGTTGGGATGGCCTTTATCCTTGGGGTTTGTGTCTTACTATATGCTACTTTACCTAAGTCTACGGGGGATGGATGTCGGGTGTGAGAAGAGGTGCGAGTCTCAAAATATGGGACGGTCCCTCTGGAGGGAAAAGAGATAGAGTATCAACCGCATGCATGTCAAGGGTGCGACGTGATTCAATAAGATACGGATAAGAACTAATCATGTAAAGTGAAAGATTGTTGAGCCGAGCCCAGAACGGTCCACCGGCAAAATAATAGTGGCCAGGAGCGGGGTGCCCTGGAGACCGGTCCACCGGCAAATAATAGTGGTCAGGAGCGTTCTGCCCTGAGTGTATACTTCCGGTCACACGCTATAATAGTGGGGGATTTCGTGCTCGACAAACCGAAGTAAGTAAATTAAACCATGGGGAAATACACTAAGCACTTACAGCGAAACACCATGTGATTTGGGGCCAGACGGTCCACCGGCAAATAATAGTGGCCAGGAGCAATTTGCCCTGGAGACCGGTCCACCGGCAAATAATAGTGGTCAGGAGCGTTCTGCCCTGAGTATATACCTTCCGGTCCACCGGCTATAATAGTGGGGTTCCCGCAATCATATGAACTATTAAAGAATGTGTGTGGATTGAACATGCTGTTAATGAAAATAAGGAAAATACACTAAGTACTTACAGTGAAACACCATGTGAGTCGGGGCCAGACCGGTCCACCGGCAAATAATAGTGGTCAGGAGCGTTCTGCCCTGAGTGTATACTTTCCGGTCCACCGGCAATAATAGTGGGGTTCTCGCACTCACATGGACTACTAAAGGAAATGCGTGAAATGGACATATTATTAATGAGGATAAAGAATAAATCATCGGAACATACTCAGGCCTTATCTTGTGTGTTATCGCATGTTGCCTATGTGAATGTGCTATGAATGCTATGTGGTATGATTGTATGCTTGGCCTTAGCGCACCTGCGTCCTTACTCAGTACTGGACCCGTACTGATACTACCTTGGTTGACTGGGTCCTGTGATGATCCACCAATGGTGGGGAGCAGACCAGCCTTGCAGGTTTGATCGATTACTAATTTGGGTGGAAGGCTTGACTTGAGTGAGTAGGTGATCCGGATACTAACCCTTTCTGGGAATTGCTTTGTTAGCTATATTTGTATTACGTTTCATGTTTTAAAAGGAAAAAAAATATTATGGGGTTGCAATCCTAAAGCGTATTCAAACTTCTATTGGACTTATATCTTATTAATGATTTATGATAATGACGTTTTGCGTTTTATGATACTTTGTGCTTATTGATGATCGGATTTAGCCTTAGCGCTTAGTACCGGAACGGATAACAGTAGAATGAACCGGTCTGGTACTAAGTGTGGCGGTAATACCCCCAAGTTTACAGTTTTAAATTCTTTCGCTTCCGCTAAAACTTTTAAGTTAAACGAAATTTTTCAGTAGTAAATTTGGGGGTGTTACACTTACCCTTCTGATCTTACTTTGAGAAACCTAATCCAAGGAGTTTAAATAGGATCCTCGATCCAAAACTACTATACTAATTTTAGGTTCCTCTCCACCATTGGGCCTCACAATTACGTTTAAAATTTATAAGATGCACATTATAAAAATGTGAGAGGAAAAAAATCTCTTTGAGCATAGCTAAGTGTGGCACCTATTACCAAGACTAAAGAATTAGTTTATAATTAGAACCAAATGGGTATACAAGATCAAATTAGAAGATCTTAGAAAAATTACAAGGAAAAAAGATATATTGGTGGTACAAGGATATATTCAAGAAGAAAGAATAAATTATGATAAAACATTTACATCAGTATCCAAAACCAAAACACAAGGTTGTAAAGAGTGAATTTCTTAATAAAAAACATAAAAGAGGATGTATATGTTGAACAAATCCTAGAATTCGAAGATGCTAAGCTGCCTGATTATGTACTCAAACTAGAGAGACTTTGTATGGATGGAAAGAAACACTTCATACATGGTACAAAATACTATCAAAGTTTTTGATAGAAAAAGAGTCTTTATATGGATAGGTATATAGGTGTCAATTAGGTCGGGCGAGCTTGGTTTGGGTTGAGTTATAGTGAGTCGGGTTGTTATCTAGCCTAGTTGTTTATGGGTCAGTTATGGGTCGGGTCAAGTCATTTTAGGTTTAGCTCATTTTGGGTCTCCATACTATTTAGGTCAAGTCAGGGTCAGGTTCGAGTCTGTGCAGACCGATGTTATATCAAGTTAATTTATCAAGTCAAGTCAGGTTTGGGTTAAAATAGTTCGAGTTTGAGTCTGGTCAAGTCAGATCAATGGATGTAAATGGGGAAAATTTTACCCAAAACACGATGGATTTTATTTTTTAGATACTTAAACAAATATGGCGGATGGAAAAAAAATACCCGTCAAATAAGGGTATAGGATATCCATATCCGTACCTATTTTTTCAATATATAATTTCCCTTTTACCCTTAATTTGAAAATAAATATAGTATAAATTAAGGTTAATACTATCATTTGGCTTAACTCTAAATGGATTTATCAATCGGGTAATTGATTTATCTAATGGATAATATCCATTAATGGGTAAATGAATTATTCATCGAGTAACAAATATCCAAAGAATATGGATATAGATGTATAAGTGAATACCCATTTGGGTATGGGTACGAATTCAGCTATAGATACAGATATGAGTATGGGTATACTCGCCATGAACCCACCCTTGTTACATCTTCATCTATTTGAGATTAGGCCAAGAAAGCTCGTGTTAAGGTGATTTCATGTTTGAGTTAATTAGACAAGTTAAATTTGAGTTAACTTAACGAATCAGATCTTTTTTAAGTTTTAATGGGTCGGGTTGGGTTCTGGTGGAACTAATCTTCGATTGAATCACTTTATATTTTATTCAAATCAAATATTAACCACCAAAATTAATCTAAATCATTAACCTTATAAGTAAGGATTAAATTTAACTTCATCTAAGCATGTGATAAATAATGTGCTATTAATTGCTATTTTTTTATTATTATGGCTTTATAATGTTGTGTTTTTATGTGATAAATCTATAAAATTAAAATATTATTAATGAATAAGTAATTTCACAATAAAAGTAGAAAAATTAAATAAAATTTAAATAATAATATATTTTTATAGCTTTATATAAATAATAAGACGTGTATTTTATCATAAATGATTAATATTAGATTTGGTTTTATTGAGTCGGGTTAGGTTGATGGTGGGTTAGGTTGATAACGAGTCAGATTAGTGTCGGGTTATGGTGGGTTGGGGTTGGGTTAAGTTTGGGTTGGATTAGATCACTTATATTTGGGTTAGCATCGAATAGGGTTTGGGTAGGGTCAGGTTGATGAATTTATCGGGTTATGTCAGGTTGGATTTTATACAGGTCAAGCAGGTCAGGTCAACTTTTTGAGTGGATAAGACAATGTTCCTTAAGACATAAGGAACTCATTCCTTAAAAGCATAAATATGTGTTGATGATGTTATATTTTGTTCTACTGATTATAATTTATGTCATAAGTTTGTAGACCTTATGAGGAGTAAATTTGAGATAAGCATGATGGGATAACTTAACATCTTCCTAGGATTTCATATTATATATATCTATACAATAAAGAACAATGATACATCTATAAAAGAACTTTAAGAAAATAATCAAAAAGTATGATCTAGATAGTGCTAAAGTTTATGACAAACCAACGAACCAATGTTAACATAGACAATGATAAGAAAGTAAAAGATGTAAAGAGAAGTTATATAGAGGTATGATTGGCTCACTATTATACTTAATTACTAGTAGAACTCATATTGAATTTAGTTTATATCTTTATGTAGGATTTAAGTCAAGCCAAAAGAAACTTATCTAAAAAGTGTGAAACATATCCTTAAACATCTAAAAGGAAATGACCATTTGTGTTTATAGTATCCTCAGGAATTCAACCTTGAACTATATGGGTATAGTGATGTGATTTTATAGGTTACTTAGTTGACAAAAAGATCACTTCTGGCATGGCAACGTTTCTATGACAATTTTTTCTATCTTTGCTTTCCAATAAATAAATTTTGGTTGCACTTTTAGCTACTAAGGTTGAATATGTTTTAATTGTTGCATGATGTGCTTGGTAGATTTCGATCAAGAAAAAGCTGCACACTGATAAGGCAATGGTAAATTGTGTTCTAATTATGTGTGATAATACAATGTGTTGTGAACATTGCTAAAATTCATGTGAAACATTTAATAACAAAGAAAATTGACATTAGACTTTATTTCCTAAGATGCAAACAATGTTGAAAAAAGTGTAATACCCCAAAATCTTATAAAAGCTTAACTTCTGTATATCATCATTTTAACCTAACCTAATTTCTAATATTGAAATTTTTTTTATTTTATTATAACCTAAACTCAATCTCAAAAAATTTATAGGTAAAATTTAACCCTAAATGTAAAACCAAATTCTACACTCAAAAGATTTTTCTTTCCTTTCTTTTCTTTCTTCTATTTTTCCTTTTTCTTTCATTTCATTTTTTTCTACTTTCCCTCCTTCAACCCAAGCTGCACCTATTAACCAAACCAGGTCCACCTTTTTTTTTTCCTCCTTTCCTCGAGAAATGTTTAGCCTAAAACATCCCCTTCTTTTATCCCTTTTTTCCTTCTTCTCCTCCACCTGTCATCTTCCTCGCCCTCTTCCTTTTCCTTTTTTGAATCAAACAACCCTTCCCCAACCCACCCACATGTCACCCTCCATCCCTTCTTTTACCATATAGTTGCCCCTTTCCCCTGCACCACCTACCTTTTGCATCTTAGCCCCTAGCCTCTACCCTTTTGCATTCCTTTTTTTCTTGTCCCCACCCATCGCATGCCAGCCCCTTCCTTACCATTTTTATCTTATTCCCCCATCCTTGTCAACCCCGTCTCCATACACACGTACAGGCTAGCCATGGCCTCTCCCCTCTCCTCCTCCCTTTCCTTTCTCTTCTCCCATAACCGTCACCAAAGACTCGACTCCCCTAAATTAATTTTCCTATGACTCGCCATGCTACCCCGTTGGCAAAGAAAACCATCACCTCTTCCATCGTCATTCCCTAGCTGACCTTCTTGCCACCTCCCCTCCCCTGCCTCTACATTACCAATCACCCCTATCTGGAGTGGCCTCTTCCTTTCTCCCTCTCTTACATCTCTAGTGTAACACCCCAAAATTCACTACTTTATTTTTTTTTTAAGGGGAAGAATTTAAAATTGGAAACCCGTGAATTCTGGGGATGTTATTGCCACACTTAGTATCAAACCATTTCTCTTCTACTGTTTCAGTAACAAGTGCTAAGCCTAAGAAAATTAATTTCAAACTCAAACCTAGAGTTCATAAAATTCATTAAAAAGATCATAACATAGAAATCAGAGTACGCATAAAGGTTTATCATCAATAATAAGATAGAAAGCAAAGTGCGAAATCAAAATTCCTCGAAGGGAATAATCTTACAATTGATAAAAGGTTTAATTGAATTACTTAAGGCAAGGTAATAAATCAAAAAGAATAAATGCAATACAAAAGAAATAACATAATGAAATAAATCAAATAAAGAGAAAATACGGCCACGACACTCTCGAACTTTAAGCCAACCACAAGCTCAACACACCTCCAAGTCCACTCCACATCTCACTTTAGGGTTTTACCCCAAAACCCTAATTTTAACTTTTGTGGTTTCTGCCAATCCATTTCACACGACCCAAATCATTTTAACACTCCACACATCACAAATCTTATACATCTCATGATTAAACTTTAGTCACCAAATACACATGATACCACAAAAACCCTAAGCAGCCACACCAAACCCTAATTGTCCACACAAACCCTTAGCTCGGTCTCCTACGTACCCTTATATTACTCAACATACTATTTTTTATCCAAAGTGTTAAAACACCCAAACAACACTTATATTACCTTCCTCACATCCCAAATCAACTTTCCATACGTAAATTTTATGCCCATACAGACTTTATACATCTCATGCAACCCTTCAAACTTATTCATGCAAACCCTAAAAATCCCATGTAAAATCCTAGATTCAATCATAGAAAACCCTAGATTTCACCATACAAAACCTTAGATTCAATCCATACAAAACCTTAAATTTAATCTATATAAAACCCTAGATTAGATCCTTCCATGCAACACCATAGAATCTGCCATGCAGAACTGTAAGTCTAACCATACAAAATCCTAAATTTAATCAACACAAAACCTAAGGTTTCTCCATACCAAACCCTCAATTAGATTCTCCCATATAACACCATAAATTATATCCTCCCATACGAAACCATAGATTAGATTCTCCTATATAAAATCATAAATTAGATTCTCCCATACAAAACCACAAATTAGATTCTCTCATTTAAAACCATAGATAAGATTCTCCCATACAAAGCCATAAATTATATTCTCCCATATAAGACCATAAATTAGATTCTCCCACACGAAGCCCTAAATTTCCCATTTTATTCCTCCACTCATACATCAATAAAATACTTAGGTCAACTCACATCCCTTGGTCAACTTATTTCCCCCATTCTCCTTTTTCATCCTTTCCCCACACAAACCACATCAACATCCTCACATGCATGTCTTACAGGGTTATAATACATAACATCACATTTCAGAATATTCCACCACATATGCATGATCCACATGCCATGTAAACACACGAAAACATACTTCCACTCCACATCTTACCACATTCAAAATAATTAATAATGATAAACATAGAATACATAGCATACGAAGCACATTATGCATATAAACACATGTAAGGCCTTAATAACACCCTTACCTAAAACGACACTGGTCTTGGAGAACGCTTTTACGCCTCGTTAGGGCTTTGACTGGTCTCACCTATATGAGGGAAGAACTAAAATTAGATTCCCTCCTACCAAAAATACTATTAAATACTAACTTATTCTAAGACTAGGCTTTTGATAAAATATTAAAATAATAATACCAAAAATACCAAAAATAATATCAATATTAATATTAACAACACTAATAGTAAAATAGTTGAAATAATAATAATGGAATAATAATAAAACAAATTTTAAAATAGTAATAGTAATAATAATAATTATAATAATAGTAATAACATATTAATATTAATAATAAAGATAATAACAACAATAAGAATAAAAATGATAAAATTGAAATAAAAAATATAACAAGGCTTTGGCCCTTAATAGAAATTATAATAAAAACATTAATAATAATATTATTATTAATAATACATATTAATAACAGATTTAATAATAATAATAGTAATATATTTCAAACAAATGAAATAAAATAGATTAAGGCTTGAATAAATAGTGAAAAGGGTTTAGGGGGTTTAGGGATCAACCTTAGGCTGATGGGGATGGGCGGCACCGGCGGTGGTGCACGGCGGCTGCGGCGATGGCCGGAAAAAGAGAAGAAAAAGGTAAATTTTGAAGGTTGGAAACAAAATAGGGCGAATGAAGGTAGGAGATGGGGTGATTATGGGTTCCTAGAAGGAGAGGAACAGAATGGAGATGGTGGTGCAGCCAAAGGTGGCGGTGCATGGCAGCGGTGGTGGTGGCCGAATGGGGAAGAAGGAGAGAAAGAAAGGAGGAGGGGAGAAAGAGGAAAAGAGAGGTAGGGGAAGGTAGAGTGTGGTCAGCATAATAATTTGGGAGGTGAAAGGAGTGGCAACAGCAGTGGAAGTGGTGGCTAAGGGTGGTTTGAAGGGCAGTAGAGGTAGAAGAATGGGTTGATCGAGGAGGTAACTTCGTATAGCCGGGGCGACTTGTGCAGGAAAAATCGAGGGATGAGAGTGGTTTAATTAGTTAGAGGGCAGTGTAGGGGGTACTAGGGTGGCTAGAACGGGCGGTGGTGTTGACCAGAGGCAGCAAAAATGGCGTTTGAAGGGGCGGCAACAGTAAGGTTGGGAAAAGCTGGGTTTCGGGGGAAAGCTCGATTGCAGACTGCGTAGGGGCTATTTATATAAATAAAAGGGTAGCTTAGGTCAAAGGGGAAGAATGGAAGGATCGGCTGGTCAGTTGGGCTCGCCGGTGGCAATGGTTGCCGGCAAAATTCAAGAAAGATGTGGCAGGCAGTTGTTGGCTGGGAGAAGAGATAACGTATAAGGAGAAAGGAGAGTTAGTTGGGAAAAATGGTTGACGAGTCAGTAGGGGAGAGAGAGGAGCAAAACGACTAATCAACGGCGGTGAAAAACCAAGGCACAAGGGTGGCAGAAATGGTTGACGTCGACGATAGTGCGAAGTCTAGGGGAAGAAGAAGGTATGGGGTGGACCGGCGGTCTGGGAAAAAAGAAGGAAAGAAAAGAAGAAAGACTGCCCAAGCGGCAATGGCTACAAAAAAAATCGAACGTAGCATTCCAAAGGAGAAAAGAGGGAAAACACTACGCGGAGGAGAAGGCAACAACTGCACAGGCTTAGCCGTGCCGAAGGAAAGGGAAGAGGGAGGAAGTACTTGGGCCGCTTTGCTTGCCCAAGTCACGGAAGGTGAGGAAGAAAAAGAAAAGAAAAGAAACAAAAAGAAAGGAAAAAGGAAGAAAGAAAAGGAAAAAGGGAAAATGAAAAATAGAGGATTAGGTTAATTAAATTAATTAGAATAGTTAGGATATTTAAAAATAATAATATTGAAATAAAATAATATTTAAATCCCTTTTTAGGATAAATTAGGATTTTTAAAAGAATTTCCATAAATTCTATTTTAATTAGCAAAACACCCTAAATTTCTCTAATTCAATTAGTTATAAAATTCATATTAATTTGAAACTATTTTATCCTTCTTACTTTATATAAAATAATTTATTTAATTAATTTTCAAAATAAAATCCTTATTTAGCTAAAATACCCAAATTTCTCCTAATTAAAAAACTTTTAAATTTCTTCTTGATATTTCCTAATTAATTCCTTTTTATTTTAATAAAAAAAATTATTTAAATAATTTTCCTAATAAAATCCTATTTAACTATAATTTTTAAAATTAAATTTTTCAGTGCATTTCATGTAGCCTTGACCAACGATACTCCTTGCTGCTAGCACTGCACCACTACCACCAACCTTCCCCTTTATCCACTCTACACGATCACTATCTTGGTAACTCCACTACTTACACCTTAGCCCATCATCACCACGAAACTAACCCCTCTCCTTTTTCTCCTTTTTTCCCTCTCTTAGCCACCACCCTTACTTACACCGCCACCGGTCATTCCTACATCCCTTGTCAGCACCTGTAGGCCACCACTATTGTCTTGCCATTGTCCCTCTAACTCCACACCACACCCTTACCTATAGAAATCCCTAGAAAAAAACTAACCAACCCCAAGCAACCACCACCACCATTTGCACCACCTTCGTCCTTAGCCTCCATCATCCAGCACCATCTTTAAAAAGTTTAAACTTTGTATATTCTTATTTCTAGGTGATACTCCTGTGGTAGTAGAGGAGGAAGCATAGGTATTGTGTGCTTAAAGACCAAAGTCACTTTGGTCAGGATACATATCATAATTAGGGCTTTGATGTGTTAAAATTTATATATTATCTTGTGTTAATGTGTTTGATATCATTATATGAAATGTCACCTTGACATTGGTGCTATATATATTTTCTGATATTGTATTTTGGAAGAAAAAGGTGATAAATTCATGAAATTATGAGTTGTGTTAAATAGGAAGTATCCATATATAATCGTGTCCATTAATTTCATAATGAGGACATTTGTGGGATGTTCAAAAATCATTCACATTGGGAATCATGAGAGTCGGGTAGAAATATATGTATTTTAGTTACCTAGGGAAATTTTGTTCAACATGGTTTAAATGGCATGTTGGGTACCTTGGGATGTTATATTTAGAGTAAAGATGAAAGGTTTGTGACTAATAAATAAGGAGAATGGCTTTAAGTGTGAATAATTAAACCTAGGGGTGGAGTCATGATCATTGTATGATATGTTGGAGACTAGATTTCATATTAAAATATCATGTTAATGTCAGTGTCTTAGGTATTCATACAAAATTTGAGATCCATTTGAGCTCTAGGGAAAGAGTTATGACAAAAAAAATGTGAAAATAGGGCTTTATATGAGTTATTAATAGCAACCCTGAATGTAGGCTATTATCACATGTAAAAGCATGGTATTTGGAGATTAATATTGGTATATTATGTCAACAATAACATTTTGGGAATGTATAATAATTTTTTTAGCCATATGGGGTATAGGGAGACTATGGTGACAAGATTGTGAAATTAAGGTTTATGGGAGACTTAAATAGTAATTCTAAGGGTAGATTATTATTGCATATGTAAGACATGGGATTTAGACCATGAATTTTGAGTACGTTCTTGACAATAAACTTCTAATCTTGGGTATGAAATTTTGGGACTAAATGAGTAATAGAAAAAGGATTATGCTAGATTTTGGAAATTACGATATCTAAGTGAATCAAGATATGTTCTAGGATATATGTTGGGATAATTCTTTACATGAGTATGTGTACATGATTATGTGATAACCTTGAAATAAATAAATTATGAACAATATACTAATTAATTAAATTAAAACACCATGAGAGTCGAGACCAGTTGTACCTATCTGTTCCACCAGACGAGAATAATGGCCAAGAAAATCTTGTCCTAGGGTTGTACTTATGTTATCGTTCCACTAGTTGAGAATAGTGGGGTCCCCAAAATCAAATTAAATAAGCCATTTGAATGATTGTAACTCATGATAAGAAATTAATCACATAATGTGAAACACCACATGAGTCAAGACTAGTTATACCTATCCATTCCACCGGATGAGAATAGTAGCCAATAGTATTTTGCCCTAGGTTGTATATTATTGGAAGCATTCCACTAATTAAGAAAAATGGCCCTAGGTTTCAAAGAAGTTTCATCATATCGTGAATCGAGTTATGCGTTCGACCACAAAATACAGATTAGCCTAAGGAAATTAAACCAAAGGAAGATCAAGAAACTCATGGCACAATTTTATTCAACGGCAATTCAGATTGATTCACATAAGAGAGAATCGAGCAAGAAGATCAACAGAGAAGAGATTTAAACGAGTGAGGGTTTTGCGAGAGAGAAGTCAAGAGAGAGAATTCCAAAAAGAACGATAAAAAATGATAGCTATAATAATCTACGAAAAATTTTCTTACAAACCTCCTGTATATGCCCTTATATATGCGCGTATACAATGCCCAAATACATACGGTTTGGTGGGCTTTAATTACAACAACCAAACAACCGAAATACAAATTAGCTGAAAATTTTATCTAAAAATACAAGGCCATTGGTGCTTATTATATTAATTCATCCCAATTAAAAATATAAGATTACAATTATTCCCACATAATTAAATTACAACTTATTTCCCATCAGCTAACTTATGTAGCTAATTATGGAGATTAAGGGTTGTATAATGTGTAGTCCTTCTAACCCAAAAATATGGGTCGGGTGGTTGATTATGTGGCCAACTTAATTCCACTAGCTAAGATGTGCCGGCAAATGCATCATATGGGAGTGATAATTTTCCCTCTCTCATATAATCAACAAAGAAAATCAACTTATGCAGCAATTTCTTGTCAGTAGCAACAACCAGCAACATCTACTCACAACAGCCAACATTATGGTCCATTTCCAATAATTTTATTTTCCCTAATTATTCACAAAATAAGAAAAGTAAATATATATACAATGAAATTTATAAGAACTAATAGAATTATTTAAATACAAATTATTGAGATACACATCATCCCCCTCTTCTTGGTGGGGTTTCATCTCTGAAACCTTTATAATTCCAATAAAAGGACTTAAATCAGAAACATTGAAAGAGTTACTAACATTTCCAAATTTAGCAGGCAAATCAATTTTATAGGCATTATCATTAATTCTTTATAACACAATAAAAGGGCCATCACCTCTAGGATCCAGTTTAGATTTCCTAAGTTTTGGAAAACGTTCTTTTCTAAGATGTACCCAAACTAGATCCCCTAGCTGAAAAACAATTTTCCTTCTTATTTTATTAGCAACCTCAGCCATTTATTGAACCCTTTTATTAATCTATTAACTTATAGATTCATGTAATTTCTTCATTTTTTCAACACGAGATTCAGCATCAAAATTGTGCAATTCAAAACTAGGTAAAGGACTCAAATCAAGTGGAGTCAAGGGATTAAAACCATACAAAATTTCAAAAGGTGTTTTATTAGTTGTAGAATGCAATTTCCTATTATAAGCAAATTCTACCTGTAGTAATATAGCTTCCCACTGCCTAAGATTCTTCCTAAGCATAGCCCTTAACATGTTACCTAAAGTTCTATTTACTACTTCCATTTGCCCATCAGTTTGTGGATGACAAGTAGTAGAAAATAAAATCTTAGTCCCTAGATTTCCCCATAATACCTTCCAAAAATGACTCAGAAACTTAACATCCCTATCAGATACTATTGTTCGAGGTACTCCATGTAATCTAACTATGTAAGAAAAAAATAAATCAGCTACAGTTATAGCATCATTAGTTTTATTACAAGGCATAAAATGTGCCATTTTACTAAACCTATCTACTACAACCATTATAGAATCTTTAGCCCTATTAGTTCTAGGCAATCCTAAGACAAAATCTAAATAAATATCAGTCCATGGCTGGGTAGGAACAGGTAATAGAGTATACAATCCAAATGATTTAGAAGTGGACTTAGCCTATTTACAAGCCACACAATTAACACAATACTTTAACACATCCTTATTCATACAAGGCCAAAAAAATTTTCAACTAATATATCCAAAGTCTTTTGAAAATCTAAATGTGCCATGAACCCACCATTATGTGCCTCTTGGATTAATAGCCCTCTATATGAACAATTAGGTATGCTTAGCCTATTTTCCCTAAAAAAAAATAACCATCATAGATATAATATTTCCCTTGGGCGGTAGTTTCATAATTCTTATACACTTCCTTAATATCATGATCTTCAGCATATAAAACTTTAATATGAGAAAACCCCAACAAAGTAGTGTCCACTGTATTTAACAAAACATGTCTCCTAGATAAGGCATTTGTAACTATATTATCACCTAATTTTTTATACTTAATTACATAAGGGAAACTTTCAATAAATTTTATCCATCTACCCTACCTTTTATTCAATTTTGATTGAGTTTTTAGATACTTTATAGCTTCTTGATCAGTATTAATAACAAATTCTCTAGACCATAAATAATGTTGCCACACTTCTTATGCCCTTACTAAAGCAAACAATTCATTTTCATAAATAAAGTAATTTAAAGTACTACCACTCAAATTTTCACTAAAATAAGCTATAGGTCTACCCTCTTGAGAAAGAACAGCCCCAATTCCCAAACCTAAAGCATCACAGCCCAATTCAAACATTTTGTCAAAGTCAGGAAGAACTAATACAGGAGCTTGTGTTAATTTTGCCTTAAGAATTTCAAAAGCTTTATGTTGTTGTAATTCCCATTTAAAACCAATTTCCTTTTTAGTAGTTGCAGTTAAAGGCACTACTAAAGTACTAAAGTTCCTAACAAATCTATGATTAAAAGAACACAAACCATGAAAACTTCTGTTTTAGGTATACCCCATTCCTCTATTGCTTTAACCTTTTTCTTTATCAACAGATATGCCATTCCTACTAATAAAAATCCTAGGAATACTACTGTCTCTAAAAAACATCTTGACTTAGCTAGATTAGCATATAATTGTTCTTCCTTGAACACATCCAAAATAATCCTCAAATGTCTCAAATTCTCTTCTAGAGATTTGTTGTAAATAAGTATATCATCAAAATAGACAACTACAAATTTTCCAATAACATTTCTAAGCACATGGTTCATACGTCTCATAAAGGTACTTGGAGCATTGGATAATCCAAATGGCATACTAACCACTCATATAACCCAATATTTGATTTAAAAGCTGTTTTCCACTCATCTCCTAGTTTCATCCTAATTTGATGATACCCACTCTTCAAATCTATTTTAGAAAAAACTACAGCACCATATAAAAGATCTAACATCTCATCTAACCTAGGTATAGGATACCTATACAGAATTGTTATCTTTTTTACTACTCTACTATCTATGTACATCCTCCAACTCCCATCTTTTTTTTAAACTAAGAGAATTGGTACAGCACAAGGACTCATTGACTCCCTAATATAACCCATACTCAACAATTCAGATACATGTTTCTTTAACTCCTTCACTTCCTCTGGATCAGCTCTATAAGCATGTCTGTTTGGAATTACAACTCCTAGTTCATAGGGGTTCTCCTCAGGAAATAAGTCAATATATTCCTCTAATAACTCTCTGATATTATCAGGTACAGCCTTAATTAAATCTACATGACACTCATAACATTCCTTATAAACCATTAGATATACACTTGACTACTGCCTAATAGCCCTTTCAACATCATTCTTCTTTGCATAAAATCCAGATGACTTCTTAACCCTATTTGAACAAATTCTAGTCTCTACACTCTGCTTAGTTAACTCCTTATAATCAGATTTTATTTTAATTTGATCATCAAAGATTTCTTTTGGAGTCATAGATGCTAAAATAATCTTCTTATCATCCTTATGCACTCTATACCTATTTTTATATCCATTATGGGTTACTCTCCTATCATACTACCATGGCTTCCTAATAAAAGGTGAGCAACATGAATTGGGACAATATCAGATAAAATGGAATCTTCATACTTCCCTAATTTTAGATTTACTAAGACCTGTTGACTAACCTTAGCATATCCTAATTCATTTAACCATTGAATCCTATAGGGTTTTGGATGTTTAGTGGTTGGTAATCCTAACTTAGATACTAATAAAATACTAGCAGCATTTATACAGCTCCCACTATCAATTGCCATGTTAAAACACTTATCAATAATTAAACATCTAGTATGAAAGATATTTTCTCTTTGTATTGCATTTGGGTCAGGTAATGTTTTACTGTTCAATGCCCTACGCACAACAAAAAGATATTTACTAACTGGAAGTTCTACCTCTTCTTCAGATTCATTAAGGTCACCCATAGTTGTGTTGACCTCTACCTCTTCTTCCTCAAATTTAGATTCTGTATCTCCAGATTCCCTAATCACAATATTCCTCCTATTAGGACACTCAGAGGCTATATGACCTAGTCCCCCACACTTAAAGCACTTTATGTCTCTAGTCATAGTAGGACCACTAGTAGGGTTAGCTGCAATAGTTTTTCCCTTATCAACTATGTTCCCTACTTTAACCTCGCTACCTTTACCTTTAAAGTCAAATTTTCCACTATTCTTCCAATTTCCAGAACTACTTCCACCAAAATTCCTCTTCAGATTATTTCTAAACCCAATTCCATGTGGTTTATTCTGTCTAGCTTTCCATATTTGACTTTCTATCTTAGCTACTATGTTAACCATCTCGTCCAAAGTTCCATATGGATATAATTCTACCTTATCAGCAATTTCATAATTCATTCTACTCAAGAACCTATCCATATTAGCATCCACATCCTCAACAATTCCAGTTTTAATTACTAACATCTCTAACTCCTTAAAATATCCATCTACAGACCTATTACCCTGACTTAATGTTTGTAGTTTCTTATATAACTCTCTATAATAATAATTTGAAACAAACCTCTCTCTCATTAAAGCTTTAAATTAATCCCCATTCTGTACATCTGGTTCTCCACTTCTACGCCTAGTTAAGACAAGGTTATAATACCAAGAAGAAGCATAGTCTGCAAACTCAACTACAGCTACCTTAATTTTCTTCTCATTTGAATAATTATGATACTCAAAGACTAACTCTATCTTCCGTTCCCATTCAAAGTAATAATCGGGATCATTTCTCCCATTGAATCCAGGTATATTAAACTTAACGTTACCTACATTCCTATCAATTTGATCTAATTCCCTTTCCTGCCTATTAACCTGCCTAGGTCGTCTATCACTATTATTAGATATTTGGTCCTCCAATTCTTCTAAATTAGTTAAAGGGGGAATCCTATTTCTAGCTTCCATTGGAGCCTTACCTAATATCCCAGCATGTTAATCATTTATTTTATTATTTTTTTAAATTATTAATTATAATTTCTTGTTGCTTGTTCTTCACTCTAAATTAGCAGACAACACAACCAATTGGGCAGTCATTTGTTCCTGAAATGTCCTAAGTGTTTCTAATAGGTCATTACTAGACACAGACACTGATTGGTTCACAGATTAGCCGTTATTAGACATAATGGATTCTACACTTCCTATTTGCTTTATAAACAAAGACAGACAGTCAGTCAATTTACAAAATAATATAATTAAGTCTAGCAAATCAAATGATGTCAACAACAATAATCACGCTTATAAAAGAATAATCACAGCACAACTATATGATTAAAAGAATCCACGGAGAACAGAACAATAATACTAGGACAACCGCCAACCAACACACAAACAAAATTTCTCAGGAAGGAACGAATATACCGCACAAACAAATGTCGGCAAGCCCCTCTACTTGGAGCCTCTACTCCTTTCTTTAAAAAAATCGCCACTACTAAGTTAATACCTGCACACTCGCTCAAGATTTTAGTGTAGCATTAACCCACAACAGAAGGGTTAATTCTTAATCATAAGAATTGCAGGGATTAGAGAGGAAAGGATAGAGTTTACCGGATACAAAAGTGATTATCAATTTTCGCAAGGAATCAAGAATCCGACCAAACCCTACCTGAGAGACAAGTATTGAACAGTTAATCTAGGGGTTCCAAAGTATTGTCGTCTCATTAGGGTTAAAACCTCTTCGTTGGAAGTAAGAATTCACCATCGTAATTATCGCAACAATAATCGTTCGATTATTATCAGACTAGAACCCTAAAAAAATGCCAACTTACAAAATTGAGGGTTAGCGAGATCAAGAATTGGAAAGAAATAATAAAATCCAGCAATAAGCATAATAAACCACAAGCACTCGATTACTCAAGGCTCTGATACCAAATGATGAAACCTAGATAGGTTTCCAAGAAATTTCACCAAATCGTGAGTCGAGTGATGGGTTCAACCACAAAATATAGATCAGCCTAAGGAAATTAAACCAAAGGAAGATCAAAAAACTCAAGGCACAGTTGTATTCAACGGCAATTGAGATTAATTCACCGAAGAGAGAATCGAGCAAGAAGATCAGCAGAGAAGAGATTCAAGTGAGTGAGGGTTTTGCGAGAAAGAAGTCGAGAGAGAGAATTCCAAAAAGAATAAAAATAAAATGAGAGTTCTAATAATCTACCAAAAATTATCTTACAAACCTCCCATATACGCCCTTATATATGCGCGTATACAATTCCCAAATACATACGGTTTAGTGGGCTTTAATTACAACAACCAAACAGCCCAACTACAAATCAGCCAAAACAATTATTCTAAAATACAAGGCCATTGGTGTTGATTATAATAATTCAGCCCAATTACAAATACAAGATTACAATTATTCCAACATAATTAAATTACAACTTATTTCCCATCAACTAACTTATGTAGCTAATTATGGAGATTAAGGGTTGTATAATGTGTAGTCCTTCTAACCCAAAAATATGGGTCGGGTGGTTGATTATGTGGCCAACTTAATTCCACTGGCTAAGATGTGCCAACGAATGCATCATATGGGAGTGATAATTTTCCCTCTCTAATATAATCAACAAAGAAAATCAACTTATGCACCAATTTCTTGTCAGCGGCAACCAGCAACATCTACTCATAGTAGCCAACATTATGGTCCATTTCCAATTATCTAATTTTCCCTAATTATTTACAGAATAAGAAAAATAATTATATGTACAATGAAATTTACAAGAATCAATAGAATTATTTAAATACAAATTATTGAGATACACATCAGTTATACTTTTTTACCATTCCACTAATTTAGAATAGTGGGGTCCCTAAACTCAACATGATTAAAATCATGAGTATTGATCATAACACTAATAATCTACGATTTGGGAAGAAATAAAGTAGTTGATGTTCATGAGATTATCCTATGTGAATATTACCTCTTGTTGTATTATTATTAACTTGTATGACTTATCTTGATTGTATTATTACTTTACTCGGTACATAGTGTATTGATCATCCTTTTAGTGAGTGTCACTTATTCTCATTAGTAGAGACCCCTTTTGAGCCTATGCAAGTCAATAAGGACCGACTAGATGGTTATGATGCTCTGATTGGGATGGAGTGATTACATGTCATGTATATGGTTTGGGAGTTAGAGACCTATTTTATCTATTATTATTCTAAATTGATTTCCCTTCTTTTGTCATTTTTCTCTTTGAATATTTGCATTATGCATTTTGGATTGCATTTTTGAATTTAGACTCCAATACTATTACTTATATTGTGAAGTATCCTTGGTCTATGCTTATTTTAAATTGCATTCTAACCTATTTTTGGCTTGCAATTGATGTGATAAGGGTACGTAAGCCAGACTTATGTCAATTACGGTAGTAATACTCGTTCATTTTTGAATTACACTACTTCTTAAACGAAAACCTTTATTTGTAAGTTTTTGTAGTTACAAGTTTGTATCAAAGCCTAGGTTTTGACTAACATGTTTTGTTTTTTGAAACATTGGTTTCAAATGATCCCCTATCTGATTTTGATCGGCTTTTTTCATATTTAAAAAGTAAAGTATATAAAAACCTAGATTAACTTGCAAGGAATTGAGCACGGGTAGCCTAGGTGGTCTCTAAATGTGATATGTGTTAATAAGTGTTAGTAATCTGGAAAGGTTTTATCCTAACATGTCTTTTATTTTATGCCTAAATGTCGTCATCCAAGTCGAGGTTGATTGGTAGTTGGATGTAAACATGGGTATGTTCACCATTCTTTCCCTACCTATGCATGTGTTGTTTATTTGGATGCTTCCTTATTGTTTATATCTACTACCTTACTTGGTAGAGCTACCATATCACCATTTGCTATTGTATCTATATCTATGATGTTTCCCTCACGGGATAGACTAGATTGCACTAGGCTCTACTTAAATGTAGCCTCAATAATAGGCGGGATAAACTTCCTTGTGGACTTGGTTAAGATCACTACAAGAAAACTCTTTTATAGCAACAAAACTTTTGCAACGACAACACTTTGTTGTTGCGAAAAATGTCCTTTGGCAACGATAATTTTATGACGTTACAAAAAGTTGTTGCCAAAAATAATTCATTTATATAATAATCATTCGGAAATTTTTTGTAACGACATTTGTCGTTGCAATATATGTGATAGTTTATTTGCAACGACATTTATATGTTGCAATATAAAAAATATTTTTGCAACAACTTTTTTTGTTACAAACTATTGATTGAATTTATCGCAACAACTATACTTGTTGTGAATGTTTAGATTATTTTAACATAATGATATATATATATATATATATATATATATATATTGCAACGACATTTGTCATTGCAATATAAGTGATAGTTTATTCGCAACGACATTTATATGTTGCAATATACAAAATGATTTTGCAACGACTTTTTTTGTTGCAAAATGTTGATTGAATTTATCACAACAACTATACTTGTTGCGAATGTTTAGATTATTTTAACGTAATGATATATATATATTTTGCAACGACATTTTTCGTTGTAATATATGTGATAGTTTATTCGCAACGACATTTATATGTTGCAATATACAAAATGATTTTGCAACGACTTTTTTTGTTGCAAAATGTTGATTGAATTTATCGCAACGACTATACTTGTTCAAATATTTAGATTATTTTAACGTAATGATATATATATATATATTTTTTTTTTTTTGTAACGACATTTTTCGTTGTAATATATGTGATAGTTTATTCGCAACGACATTTATATGTTGCAATATATAAAATGTTTTTGAAACGACTTTTTTTTGTTGCAAAATGTTGATTGAATTTATCACAACGACTATACTTGTCGCGAATGTTTAGATTGTTTTAACATAATGATATATATATATATATATATTTCAACGACATTCATTTGTTGCAATATATATAATATTTTTTCAACGACCTTTTTTATGTTGTAAAATATTATATATATTTTTTGCAACGACTATACTTGTTGAAAATATTTATATTATTTTAATGCAATAACAAGTTATTGCAAAAGAAATTATCGATAATTTTTTGCAATAAATTTATTATTCAAATTATATATTTTTTGCAATGATAAAGTGTAATGCCCTCAAATTGAGTGGAATGTTATAAGGATTGATATGCTTACTTATATCAATATAGTATACAATCCTTCATCCTGGGAAGTTTCAGAAAAGACTTGTGTTGATCTGTTGGGCTAGTCGATCAATCCAAAAGCATCGACTCGGGATGTCAGAAATTTGTGGATCTCGGGTGCTATCAGGTGGCGCCTATGTGCTCGTATTGACTCGTGATATTTTGTAATTTTTTGTTTCTAAATTTTATTCAATTTTTGGCAACAACATAAGCCGTTGCAATTAATGTGTTTTTGCAACAACAAATATTGTTGCTATAATATGCTATTATTTTGCTACAACTTTTGTTGTTGCAAATAACAAGCTTTCACAACGACATAATTTGTTGCCAAACTAAAACCATTTTTTGCCAACAACAAAGGTCGTTGCTAATTATAGGTTTTCGCAACGACATAAATTTTTCCAAAGTAGGATCCATATTTTGCAACGACAAAATTCGTTGCAATATATAAACACATGTAGTTAGATAAAGTGATGTATTGCAACGACATTTATTTGGCAACGACAATTTATGTTGCGGTTAATTACTTTTTAACAACGGCCATTGTCGTTGCTTTATTTTTTTGCAACGCCATGACGCGCAACGACCCTGCAACAAAAAATGTCGTTGCGATATATATTTTTTGCAACGACTTTCTATCTTTTGCAACAAAAACTGTCGTTGCTAAAAATGGACTTTTTTGTAGTACCAAGGAACACATTATGTTTTAGGGGCTATAGGGTACTAGGGTCTCCTATAGGAAATGCAAACTCAAGCCTACGACATAGGTTATATATGCCCACACATTGTACTCGTTGGAACATAAAGGATTTCCTATATACTTGTGTAGTGTTTGGGACTTAAATAAGGATGTGGCAGCCTTAAAAGACATTCTAGTTGCTTGAAACTTACCAGATGTGATCCAGGAAAAGATAATTAGTATGTTGCTAATACGTAAGATCGAATTCACCATTGAGCTAGTACCAAGGAAAATCCTATGTCAAAGGTACCTTGCTGGTGGCATTAATAGATTTGTGAGAATTAAAGTCTTAGTTGAAGGATTTGATGCCTCACGGGTAATTCATACCAAGTATGTCTCTAGAGGGAGCACCAGTCCTATTTGTGAAGAAGAAGGATGGGAACCTTCATCTATGCATTGACTATTAGGGTCCAAATAAGTTGACAGTTAAGTAATGATAGCCACTTCTAAAGACTGACGACCACTTTGATCAATGTAGTGGCACTACTGCCTTCTCAAAGATTATCTTAAGATTGGGTTATCATTGGCTGCGCATCATAGATGCGGACATCATGAAGGTGGCCTTTAGGATACGGTATGGGAATTATGAGTTTATGGAGATGCTTTTTGGGCTCACTGCAATTTTTGTCTTTATAAACTTGATGATGAGGATATTTTGCTATTCCTTGATCAATGTGTGGTTTTCTTCATCGATAACAGTATGGTATACTCCCAAGGTAAGGAGGAATAAGAGCAACACCTACACACCAACATGTCACTCATCAAATAACATAGGCTATACTCCAAACTCACAAAGTGTGGATTCTGGCTATAAGATGTTACCTTTCTAGGATATGTCATTTCATTATTAGGGGTAGTCGTGGATCTAACGAAGATTGTGGCAATTACAAAGTGGAAGGCACCTACTAATGTTTTCGAGTTTCCTAGTTTCTTAGGCTTAGTTGTGTAATACATGAACTTTATATAAAACTTCTCAAGGGTCATGCACCCCTTGATAAGCCTTTTAAAGAAGACTACCAAGTTTTGGCAGGATGATACCTTTGAGGGTGCATTTCAGGAATTGAAGAAGCACCTAACTATAGCATTGATTTTGACTCTGCTAGTGGGATTAGTTGGTTTTAAGGTCTAAAGTGATGTGTCTAAGCACAGGCTGGGATGTGTGTTGATTAATCATGGTATGGTAGTCACTTATGCTTCCTTCCAACTGAAGCAAAATGAGTAAAACTACCCAACACATGACTTGGAATTGGTTGTGATCATCTTCACAATGAAAATAAGGAGATATTACCTATATGGACATGATGCAAAATTTTCACTGACCATAAGAGCCTCAAAAAAATATTCCCTTAGAAGGAGTCGAATATAAGATAGAGGAGACCGCTAGAGTTGGTAAAAAAATTATGAAATTGAGTTGACCTACCACGAGGGTAAGGCTAAAGTTGTTGTAGATGCTTTGAGAAGGAAGCATCACACTATTTAAATTCTTGGGTAGTTTCTAATTAGTTGCTTGAGGAACTTGGTGAGATGGGGCTAGAGCTAATCCAGTAGGGTGATTTGAAGGTTTGGATGGGTGCCTTAATGATTACATCAATGGTATTTGATGAGATTCGAGCTAGGTAGCCTAGACACATTAAGGTGAAGAGCATCCGATAGAAAATATATGTGGTCAACTTAATGGTTTTTAGATCCATGAGAATGGTAGCATTCTCCTCAAGGGTTGTTGGTGTGTACCTCAAGAATGCAATGATAAGAAGATCATGATTTTAAAAGAAGATCATTGTACTCTCTATTCCATTCACCTAGGAGGAGATAATATGTATTTGGACCTTAAGTGAATCTATTGGTAACCTCGCATGAGGCGAGAAGCAGCAGAGTTTGTGGGGACCTGTCTAACCTAGTATAGGTTAAGATAGAGCATCATAAACCTACATGGCTAGTCTAGCCTTTGGAGGTGCTGGGATGGAAATAGGATTCCATCTCCATGGATTTTATGATTGGACTACTAGGGACTCATAGCAAGTGTGACACAATCTGGGTTATTGTAGACAAATTGACAAAATCAGCATTTTTTGTACCTATAAGTTCACCTAGAGCATATATTAGTTGGCTAATACTTAAATGAGACTTGGGGTGAGTAGGTATGGTACACCTGCCAACATCATCTCCACTAGGGATTTGCGATTTTTTTTCACACTTCTAAAGGAAGTGATAGGAGCCTATGGACACAAAATTGAAAATGAGTTACGCCTTTCACCAAACTATGGACGAGTAGAATAAGAAGATGATCCAGACACTCGATTACATGCTACAGGCTTGCACTATGAATTTCTGAGGTAGTTGGGAGGATTTTCTATATTTGGTGGAGTTCATACGCAATAATAGTTATCAAGATAGCATAGGGATGGCATCCTTTGAAGCACTGTATAGATGCAAGTGTCGAACACCCTTATTTTAAAGTGACATCAATGACATTGTTGTACTTAGAATAGAAATGATTGAGGATATGACTCGGTATGTACAATTGATCTAGAAAAGGATGAGAGCAGCTTAGAGTTTCTAAAAGAGTTATGCAAATTAGAGATGCCCTAATGATGGTTTTGAGTTGGGGGATAGAGTTCAATTAAGGGTTTCACACAACAAGGGAGTGCAAAGATTTGGTAGGAAGGGCAAGCTAAGCTCGAGGTATATTGGTTAGCAAGGTCATTTATTGTTTAACACTTCTACCAAAAGTAAACCAAGTTCATAACGTCTTCCACATCTCACAACTGTGGAAGTACATTATAGCTCCCTCCCACATCATCAGACCCAATGAGATAGAGCTTAGTGACTCCCTATCCTATGAAGAGAGGACCTTGTAGATCCTCGATGCCAAGATACTCCAAACAAATACAAGTTCAATCCTACTCTTGAAAATCCTTTAGATCCATCATGGAGAAAAAAAGGTGACTTAGGAGATAAGGAAGGACATGCTCATTATCACAAATGTTTTAAATTCCAAGGTCTCTTTCTTTAAGGGGGTAGTACCCGATGGCATAGTATCAACTTCATTATAATTAACCACTGAGACCACCTTTCCTTACCCCCCCCCTTCTCTCTTTCATGAGCCATGACTTTTAACCTCGGGGATGAAGTCTTCTTTTAAGGGGGTAGTGATGTAATAAACCAAAATATTATAAATTTTGAATTTTAATATATTAAAATTTAACCTAACCTAATTTCTAATATTAAAATTTTTTAAATTTTATTTAAACACAACCCCAACCTCAAAAAATTTATAGATACTATTTTATCTTTACTTATCTTAAAATTTAACCCTAAACCTAAATTCAAATTCTACACTCGCAATATTTTTCTTTCCTTTCTTTCTTTTCTTTCTTTCTTGTCTTTTTCCCTTTTCCTTCTGTTTCTGTTTTTTTTTTCTCCTTTCCCTCCTTCACCTCAGGCTCCTCCTGCCAACCAGCCTAGTCTAACCTTTTTTTCTCCTCCTTTCCCTAAATAGCATCCCATCTAGAACTCTCCCTTTTTTCCCTTTCCTCTTCTTCTTCTTTTCTTCTTCTCTCATGCCTAGCATCTTCCTTGCCCCCTGACCTTTCCTTTTCTAAACCAAACAACCCTTCCCCAGCCACCCCACATGTTTCCCTCCATCCCTTCTTCGACCATGCAGCTATAGCTTGCCACCTGCGCAATTTTCCTTTTGCACCCCAGCCCTACACCTCTGCGTATTTTTTATTCTTGTCCTCACACACCAACCCCTTCCCTTCCCTATTAGTCTTCTCCCCCTTCCCTGTTGATCCTATTTCCATGAACCCTAATAATTGTTGGCTTAATAATCATATTATGATCTTGATCATATTTTTAGATGCATACACTTAAGGGGATCTTACTTGTTTTAGTTGCTCATTTGTGTTACAACTCTTGGCATAACTTAAAGGAAGATATTCCATATATGTTTCACTCATGCCATTATTTATAATATTAAGTATGAATAATCACCTTATTCTTCAAATGAGAATATGTATATCTTGATGGAGAGAATCACTCCCTATCAACTTAATTCCTTATTCACTTATTTTTTGGTTGAATATCTAATCTACCAAATCCCTTTCCTTGTTTTTCACTCCTTACAAACTTAATTCCTTATGCACTTATCTTTCGATTGAAAGTATAATCTATTGAAGTCATTTCCTTTAATTCAAGACAAAATAGGGTGGAACGATGAAAAGATGCTATGTGATTACATGTTTAATACCATTCAAATAAAACATATGATTTTTTATTATTCAAGAATATGTATTGATTATCACTTCCACGTCTTCATACATCATCTCTCTTGATATTGTCAATTTTTTTTGCATCATAAAAACAATAGTGCTTGTTAACCTTGTAGGGCATCAACCTTTTTTTGGTGATATCAAAGTTTAATTTTTCTTCTTTAACTTGTTTGAGTCATGTTTTAATCCTCAAATTTTCATTTGGAATACACCCAACATGAATGGATAAACAATTGTGCTCAAAGAAACAAGGATTAAGCTACAAAGTGTATGATAATGCCTCAGGTTCTATGTACATAAGTTTTACATATTGAGAACTTAGGTTAAATAATTGTTATCTCTTCTTAAAAAAATTCATAAGATTTTGAATTCCCTTATTCTTATTAATAGCAAAAAAAATCGATTTAATAAAACTTTTCAAATGTACCAAATTTTGAGGAAAATGATAAATTATGTGTTTGGTTTTCAAAAACACGTTTGAAATAATTTTTACATATTCTCTATTTCTGTGATCTCAAACACAATCACTCATAAAAATGGTTTGAAAGTTTTTCCACAAGGTCAAAGTATTTAAATGTCAAATTTTAGACAATCTATCTTGGTGGATAAGGGTTAACAACTTATAAACAAATGGGTTACGTATAAAAAGTTAATAGAATGAATTATTCACCAAACAGACCAGAGGATGACATCTAGATGATTTATGGACAATGACCGATTTAATAAGTCAGCCTTTTAGAAATAATATACTTGTTCATATTCAACCATTAGAGCTTTTTTAGGCATAATAGCTAGCTTTGATTCTTTCCAACTTTCTTAGCCTATAAATGAGAGTTGTTGTGTTTAATGAAAATTTTAAAAAAAATAATCGTACACTTTTCTAACTTTTTTACCTTGAAATTATACTCTAATCAAAGATAGTTTTGACTTCATTGTTTCATATCCAAACAAAACATCAATAGTGCTCAACTTGTTCTTCAAATATAGTTGGAGTATTCATACATTTTTAATTCTTTATTCTCCAGATCAATTTTAATCTTCACTAGTCATTATTCACTTTCGTATTTCCTCAAGTGAAGATTCATATTGTATTCATTCAAAATCATCATCCCAAACATAAGTGGACAATAGAGTGTTATCTAGCACTACTAATAGAGATTCATGGAGAAGTTGCCTCGTGAATCTAAAAGAGTATAACTACGTCGACTATAAATCATCTCTAGAGTGGTCCTTGAGATAATAGGCCCATAAACCTAGTACAATGATTATCATCAAAAAACCACTATAAGTATAAAGAGAGATTCAAATCCAAAAGGTAAAACATTTTGGTAATAGACATAGAGAAACTTTATTGAGTTTCTTGAACCACTATAATCAAGTGCTTAATGTTTGTGAAATTCATCCCCTTTATAGTTTATATATATTCTTTCAAATAGAAATCAAGTTTCTCAAATCACTCAAAAATGGACCACATTCAAGCCAACCATCAAATGCTAAGGACTTCCAGCATTCATATCAAGTTACATTTAATGGATGAAAATTTCAAGCTAGTTTACGTCTACACACATTCATATCAAGACCAAAAAAATATCAAACAAAGATTCAAGACCTCAAAACTTTAACGACATGATATAATTTTTAAGTCTACAATTTTTATTTTCTAAGGTTGAATGAGCATTTACACTACTAAGTTTATCTATTGGAATATTATTTAAATCTATCCAAAAATTTATTTTTTGTGGATGTTTTGTCCATTCAAAATGCCAAGAATTTTTTGAAAATAATTTTATAAATTTTAGGTTTTATTCATAACCAATAAACAAGTTTGAGAGCTAATTAACTAGTATATTCTTGCAAAACCTAGACTTCACACCTTCTAAAAACCCTAGAAACTGATCATGTGCTTTGACAAATTGATAAACTGGTTCTATAGGGAATGCTTTCCTAGAAAAATGTCTTTTCTTCAATTCCACACATCAAGAGATTTTAGTAAACCAATGTATTAGTCTTCAGACCTATCAACTAGTTTACCAACCACGTTATGAAATACCCCGAAATTTTCAAATTTTAAAGATTATATTTAAATAAGGTTTTATTTGAAAATTTAATTTAGTAAACTATTTTTACTAAAATAAAAGAAAATTTAGTAGGGCAAATTAATAAGAGATTTTATAAATATGTTAAGTAAAGAAAATTTTTGTATAATATCTAATTAAGGATTTTAATTTGGAAAATTATTTAAATAAATTATTTTATTCAAATTAATAAAGATAAAATAGTGCAAATTAATATTAATTTTATAAATAATTAAATTAAATAAAATTTGAGGGATTTATTAATTTAAAATGGAAATTTTGAGAAATCCTTTAAAAATACTATTTAGCCAAAAAAAAAGGATTTAAAAATTATTTTATTTAAATATTATTATTTTTAAATATCCTAAATATTCAGATTTATTTAATTTGACCCAACCTAATTAATTCTCTTTTACTTTTTCCCTTTTTCCTTTTTCTTTCTTCCTTTTTCTTTCCTTTTCTTTCTTTTCCTTCTTCTTCTTTTCTTTTTCTTTTTCTTCCCACAATTGGGTCTGTTGCACCAGCCCAATCCCTTTTTCTTTCCTTTTCCTTCGGTGCGGCCCATCCCGCGTGTCACGCCCCCCTCTCCCCCTATGCGCTGCGTTTTATGTCCTTATCCCAATCAAATGCCGCGTTTCACCTCATTCATATTACCGTTGCACGTCAACCCCAGAACGCCGCCCTTCAGTCATTTTTACGTCAAAACTCGTCATTTCATTTAATCGTGTTTCCCTTCGAGCCGAACCGCCCGGTCTCCCCCCTTTTTCCTTCTTTTCTCCCCCGCGAACCGGCCGGCCAGCCCCCCCCCCATCTTCTTCTTCCTCCTCCGCCCGACGCCATAACCGCCAGCTCCCTTTCTCCCCGAAAATGGTGTCGCCAGCCACACGTGGCGTGACCGGCTCTTCTCCCGCTTTTTTTCTTCCTCTCTACCTTCCCGTTAATTTGAACTGTTCCACTCCCCCTCTATTCCCCACGTTTTTCCCTATTTCTCTCGGGAAGGTCGGTAAAAATTCAAAAACATTGCCGCCGACCTTCAGCTCGAATAAACCAATTTCCCTCCCAATTTCAACTCCTGGTAACCTCCCCAATTCAACCTTAACCTCCACAACTATAAAAACCCTCCTCATAACCTGGGTTCGGGATTTTTATTTCCCCGAAACCCTAACATCCGACCGTGCGCCACCGCCCCGTTAGACGACTATTAATACATCTCCGGGCAACTTCAACGCCTCCTCTTGATCACAATCTCTTCCATGCAATACCCTCTAATTAACTAAACTAACCAAAACCTTTGATTCATCTTGTACAAGCCTCCATAATCGCACAAAGTTGGTTAGTTGCTTCGACAGAAAATTTCACCTCGAGACGTTGAACCACCTTCCACCACCACATGCGCCGCTTCTAACACCTTCCAAACCAACCATTAACTCCTGATAAATCTCCTCCACAGCCCCATAGATTTATTTTATTTTTCTCCTTCCCCCTCACCTCTTTTTCTTCATTTTTAACCCTCTTAGATCCATTTTTCAGCCACCTCCGGGAACCACCGCCGGCTCCACCTACATCCTCAAACTCAAGGTGATTCCATATACATTTTAAATACTTAGTTTCGAATTATTTATAATTATTCAATTTTAGCCAAAATTTTAGTATTAATTCAAATTTAATTATTATTATTATAATTATTATTATTAGTAATATTGACTGTAGTCTAATTTCTAAATTTTGGTTACAGGTCTGGGAGTATTATTGAGTAAGATACAGTAATTATCTCGACCTTTACCTATTTACTTAGATTTTTACATAATTGATGTTATTCTTAATAATATTATTAGTATAATTATTTGGTTGATATTGTGATTATTACTGGAAGAATAGAGGCCTTAAATTTTAATTAGGCCTCGCATTTATAAAATTTATTAACATTATTAACATTTTTCAACATTATTTTAATTATATTACCATTATTACCTTTATTAAAATATAATCTAAGTATATATATACATTATTAATTTTATTATCAAAATTCTGAATAGTATTATGTTTATCATTGTGGGAGGGTTATAAATCCAACTTTTAATTTTAAGAATTTTGATATCATTAATATCTAATATTCTATTTATAAAAAGTATCATTAATATTATTATACTTTATTTATATTACTAATTATTTTTATTACTATTATTCTTATTATTGTTATTATTATCATCATCATAGTTATGATATTATTAAATCTATTTTGGGAGAAGGGTAGAAACCCTTAGTTTATCACCGTTTCAAAAGAAAATAAGTGAATTAATTATATTAGTTCCTATAGTTAATTATTGAATAGTAAAATGTCATCCTAAAACCAAACCTCGAAATAAGTTAGAATTATATAAGAGAATCTAATTCTAGTATGCTTTGATAGAATAGGCGAACCCAATCAAACCCCTCAAGTGGAATAGGAGCGTGCACCAAGACCGGTGTCATTTTAGGTAAGGGTCTACTAAGGCCATTTATGTGTCTGAATGTACTATGTGCTTGATATGCCATATATTTTATGTGGTTTACGTGGAGATAGGGTTTGCATGGAGTAGGGTTGCATGGGAGTAGGGTTGCATGGGAGTTAGGGTTTTCATGGATTTAGTCACGCATGTCTGGGAAAATGTTTGTGAATGTCAAATGTTTTTGAATAAAATATTTAAGACACTAATATCTTAAAGTGGAAGATATTGAGACGGGACCAGCTGATCCATCGGTTAGGAATAGTAGTTAGGGTTTTACCCTATGTGTGACCGATCCACCGGTAATAATAGTGGTTAGGACATGAGGTCCTATGTGTATCCGGCCCACCGGTTATAATAGTGGGGGATCCCGAGCTCAATAAAGACAAACCAGATCATCAATGCTATTAAAAGATACTAATTACTTACAGTGGAACACCATGCGAGCAGGAGCCAAGCCGATCCATCGGTTAGGAATAGTGGTTAGGGTTCTACCCTATGTGTGTTCGGCCCACCGGTTATAATAGTGGGGTGTTCCTGTTTTCGTATGGATCTGATGCGGACAGGAACCAAGCCAATCCACCGGTTAGGAATAGTGGTTAGGGTTTTACCCTATGTCTAACCGGCCCACCGGTTACAATAGTGGGGTGATCCTGTACTCGCATGGATTGATAAAGACATGGTGTGTATCTACATTTGATAAAAGAAAGATTAAATGATTAATCCGGATCTTTTTGGGCCTTACGTATGGACCTATTGATTATAAATTATTTCACTTTATGCTTCTATGTATCATATGTGTGGGTTGTAATTGTATGTGATCATTATCCTGCATAAATTAATGTGTTATATGCCGGCCTTAGTATTCGGTTACCTTACTCAGTACAAAACATACTGATCACCCGTTTCATGGGTGTTTCTCAATCCCACGAGCAGAAGGCCCATCTGACCTGTTGCAGGAAGGAGATATTTACTTTGATGCTATCGATATCTACGGGACATCAGGAGGGGCAGAGTGATAGCTAGGCCAGATCAATCTTTAGAGTGACATGGTCGTTGTCCATTTAAATTTATGATTCATGTTATCTTTTATTATGTTTGAATTGTCGAAACAATTTTACTAAGGTTGTTTAGTTATTATCTGGAAAAACAATAGCCGGTATTTCGAATTATGTAAGACTTACGCGTACTCTGATTTCTATTTTTATAAATTTGAATTTGTATGGTATTACTGATAATGTTTTCTTAGTCTTAGCAGTTGATACCGGAACGGTAGAAGTAAACTGGTCTGGTACTAAGTGTCGCAGTAACATCCCCAGAATTTACGGTTTTAATTTATAAGTATTGCTTTTTTTTAAAAAAATTGTGTAAATTTTGGGGTGTTACACGTTATGGGTTCAATTCTTGCAAAACCCCATTTTCCTTAAGTTAAATACATCAATTATTTTTCTAAAACCAATCCGTTAGTAACTATAACCAATTGACCATTTTAAACAACTAGTTTATGGGCTTAATTAAGTGCATAATTGTATTTTTTTCTCAATCTAAAGTGATCAAGAAGTTTTAGAAAACTCAAATGTTGGTCAAAATGACACATTGATGAGTTTACTACACCTTTCGACTATTATTATATGTTCAAAGGGTCAAAAATTTAAAGTGTTGATTTGATTAGCTAGTTCTAATAACGGATCAACTAGTTAATGCAATTGTAACAATTATATTCCATGTCTAAGCATACTCCTTTGACTATTTACACCAACCAATTAACTAGTCCAGGTAACCAATCAACTATTACCCTTAGCCGATCAACATATCATCATTAACTGCAAAATATTCTTCCCATTATACACACATGATTACTTACTTTTTGCCACCAATGACTAGAATGGTGGCTCATGGTATGAATAGTATTTATTAGGTAGAATATATTTTTAAACTCTTGCAATTAACTCTCACTACACACTTTCAAATTTAAGTTTGTTGATATTTTCTCAAAAGTGATATTGTTCATTCAAATTAGCTATATTCAATTCTTCAATTTTAATATTTGTTTCTTCTAGCTAGATTACACTCACAAATTTCTCATACACTTTTAGATATGTATTATTTGTGATATTCTTTGTAATCAACCACAAAATTCTCAAAAAACTCATTAGTTGAGGTTGTGTGTTGAATAACATTATTGTAGAGATTCTATTAATAAGAATTTAGAGGAGATAACTAGGTTAATATTTTAATTCATCTCAAGAAATTTCATTGAATTTGTGGGATTATAAACCTATAGAGATAGATTATCAATAAAAACAAATAAGAGAATCAAAATCTAAAAGATAAAACCTTTGATAGTGGATGTAAATGAAGTTAATCCTTAAACTACTATAAATTTGGTGTCTAACTTTTTCCAAATTTTAATCTAAAATACTTATTCACCCCCTCCCCTTCAATGCTTTTTTCAATACTAAAATCACAATATCTTAAGATGCAAACATGACACCTAAAATTATGCTATGTTTAAATTTTATCTAACTGATTAAATAAATTCGTGTTCACTAATTTCAAGATCTATTACTTAGCTTGACTTGTCATTTCTATTTATGGATAACTATATTCTTGTGTAACTTTTTAATAGTGACAAAAGGGGAAATAGGGGATGATGCTTACTATCTGAAGTCAAAACTTTCTCAATTTGGAGGAACTTTATAATTTTAGAAGATTCTTAAGGAGGAGTGTATTTACTATTGATCACTAAGTCAATATCATAAACAAACTACAATCATTGAGTTTGTGTACACCTAGAGGGAGGTGAATTTGTTGGATTCTAGATTTAAATGTATGCTCCATTTCTAATGATTTGATGAGTGGTCAAAAGATCATACACACAAAAGGGTTATACTATTTATTCCTACTTATTATGAGAAATAAGATAATAGTCATGACTATGGATGTATATTACCTAATATAGGAGTATCTCTTAAGTAGAAGAATCACATAATATTAGCATTAATTGTTTTATTGCTCATACATTACCTTAACAATCCTTATAATACAAGAACTAAACACTTTAGAAGCATTTCCAGGAAAATATTGTCATCATATGGACTTTATATTTAGTCTGGTCACTTTAATTAAGAAATTTTATAGTGATATTCTTTAAATTTTATTGATGAGAAAAAAATAGATGCTTAATTCACCTCGCCTTGAGTATATTTAGAATTATCTTATTATGCTAAACCATATAGTGTATAAAACTAGATTTTTTTAATCCACCAAATTAGATATCGGCTCCACATCTCTAAGACCTAATCAAATATTCAGAAAACTAGGAGTGAATACTAGATATATCCAAAATATTATAGAATATACTAATATTTATGATTAGTAGCATGTGTTAGGAAAAAAAACATAACAATATTATATAATATACCACAAAATACAATATAATACTTGAAAATGTGATATCATATGCTATAGTAGTTACTAATATAATACAATATACTTTCATATATCCAAATATAATATGATATTTTCAAAATATAGTATATTCTACTTCGAATATAATACAACATATTAAAAAATTAGATATCATACCGATTTTAGATAATAAATATTGTCAAATAACCCTAATTCCAGTAACCAGATTATTTTACTTGGATATTCATGTAACATCCCCCAATTTCAGAACTTAAAATTTTCATTTAAAGAATTAATAGCAGAAGTCAAAACATAAAACATAGGGGACCACGCCGCATCCAACATAGAAGAGGCACTTCATATGCCCAGTCTATGTCTAGAGTATGGAAAAAGTAACCTTATACCCAGAAATTAGGTGTGGGAAGCACTTGATTCCACCGAAATAGAGGATATGAAATAGAGAGAAAGAAATAAATAGTGAAAACAGAGTACTAAGAGTCGAAAGAGAGATAGAGATATCTAGATAACCATACCCTTTATCAATTCACTTAGCTCTCACCTAAGGCAAGCACATCAAGTTAATAATCATGAATCACCTACAAAATAGGAAAGATATGCTCATGAGAATGAGCAGCGTCCATGAAAAGGATGATCGGTAAGCTACGTACTAAGTAAGGTGACAATATAATTGAAATGGGGAAACACATGAGTATATACATTCATAGTGAAAAGTATTATACATGCAAGATATAAAAAATCAATACACGTTGCTTATTGGTCCAGTTTCATATTATTAGAATATATTAGGATCCACTCTTTACTTCACATTGAGTTTAGGGACCCCCACTATTCTTAAACCAATAGAACAGTCTGAAATACCTCTTAGGGAAAAATGCTCTTGACACTATTATTAAGTAGGTGGAACGGACTATACACCTCCCATGGAAAATGCTCCTAGCCACTATTCATAAACTAGAAGAACGGTTTGAAGCACCTCCCAGGGCATAACGTGCATCGACACTATTATTAAGCCAATGGGACAGACTCTTACACCTTAATCCTGACTCACGTAATCTTTCACTGTAAGTGATTAATGTCTTAATCATTGATTCCTTATCTTAGAATCATATATTAACTTTCAAATTGATATTAGGCCCCACTATTATTAAGCTGGTGGAACGGTCTATTGCATATCTTGGTACAAAATGTGCCTAGCCACTATTATCAAGCTGGTGGAATAGACTTATAAAACACCTCAGTCTGACTCACGTGATCTTTCACTTTAAATGATTAGTGTCTTATTCATGACTATTTTATGAGTATGAAACATAATTAATGAAAGTGAGACATCAATATAAATATAACAAGACTGTTCTCAAATATTAAAATGCTCATTTTCCTTAAAAAAAACCTAAATTCACAATTTAAGCATAAATTCCCTCATATTAATAATTTATCCACCAAATTTAGTCTATTTTCCTAAAATAATAGTATCATTAACATACCCAAAATTTGAGGTCAAAATCCCACATCTTACACATGCAATAGTAGCCCTATCTCAAAAGTTATTATTCATAAGGTTCTCAAAACCCTAATTTCACAAGTCATATCTTTTCCCAGAAGACTCATATAATAATTGAATTTAATATAAAACCCTAAAATACCAATATTTACAATACATCAAAAATTTGTGGCCTAATGTGATAGTAACATTATCGTTTTAAAGTTACTATTCCCAAATTAAACTATTTTCTTATTTTGAAACATTTAGCATTCATAATCACTCCCAAACACATAACATGATATTAATAGAGTATTTGAGTTCATATAACAATTTAAAATACCAAAAATTTCATATTAACCCATATTGGCTAAAATACCCTTAAAGATAGTTGATAACCCTTATTTTACGAAAATCTCATATCCTTAATGTCATTATTTACAAATCCTCCTTTTATCAACATACATATTAAATATAATTATTCCCCACTTATAATAATTAATTATTCCCATACTACTCTCCCACAATTTATACTTACCCACAAAAATACAACTTAGCTTAATATCATTGTATTAGCATATATTTCATTATTCTCACTTCCTTCCTATTATATGATTCATATTAATATATCATGTCATAAAAATCATGAATTTTAATAGTATAATAACAATAACATGGTAACACACATAATCATACAAGCATTTAACACAAAACCCTAAACATCGACTAGTATCCTTACAAATAAAGGCACGTGTCTTTAAACACGCTTATCCTAATCCACTTCTACCAAAAGTTCTAAAATATCACCTAAGAAAAACTAACAAAGAATAATTTGAATTATTGATGTTTTATTAATGTTTAAGGTAATGGAAGAGAAAAGAATAGGGAAAAAAATAGATCGGGGTTCGAAGGAGGTCTCGGATAAAAATTGTGTAACAAAGGGGATCGATTCGGGTTTGTCAAGCAAGGAGGGCTAGCAATGGCACAACCTGCCATTTCTAGGGGGTTGAAATAGCAAGGAATATCAAAATTAGTGGGGTGGGATTAATGGATTTGGCCCAAGGGAGGGGGTTAGCAATAGTGGGAATTATCGAAGAGTAGGGGTGTTTTGATGGATTTTACTAAAGCTCGGGGTGTTTTGGATGGTTTTGTTGCAACTAAGGGTAGGAACGGTGGATATTGTAGCAGCTAGGGGGTAGGTTGTAATGAAATTTGTTGTAGCAAAAAAGAGAATAAATGAAGGAAAATGGTGTGATAGTTATTGCCGTAGGTAGTGGGTGTTAGAATGGAAGTTTTAGCCGGTGGTAGGGACAGGTTATGGTGAGTTTTGCTATAGATAGGGGTTGGAATGGTGATTTTTTTTATATCCAGGGGTGAGGGATTGGTGAGTCATTCTGCAGCTAGGGGAGATGCAACAAAGTTTGGCGGTACTTGGGGTTGAGGTGAGGAAAATGCTATCAGTGGAGGTGTATATGGTTCAATTGGGCTCACCGGTGAGGGTATTGTTGGGTTGTTTCTAGTGAAGATAAGGAAGGGAAGGTGGTGCTAAATTCTAAATAAATAAAAGGGATAGAAGGAGGCATTTGAGTGCATTTATTTCTGGGTATATATGCACACACACATGCACAAAGGAGGGGAAAGGAGGAGGTGGTGATCGGGCATAGTGTCAACCTCAACCCTAGAATCGAGGAGAGGGGAGGTCATGGGTTAGATGGGTAGGCTTTGGCAGAGTGGAGACACGTACGCAAAGAGGAAGGAGAAGAGAAGAAAGGTGGGGTGATCAGTAGGGAGAAAAAAAATAAGGGAAGGAGAAGAAAAAGGGAAAGAAAAAGTGTGGGTTTAGATTTAGGTTAAATAATTATTTGGGATTAGATTTAAGTTAGGAAAAATATTAATAACCAAAAATACAAATGAATATTGGGTTAAGATTTAGAATTAGGGTCTTGGGGTGAGATAGAAAAATAAAGTCCCGAGGTTAGAATTAGGTTTCGATATTAATTACTTAAGATTAGGTCTAGCTGAAAATTCGGGGTATTACAATTCTACCTAGGTTATTTTTCTAAATAATTACCCCTACCCTATGCTAGATTTTTTTACCTCACCCTAATCCCTCTACCCTAGCATAAACATGATCACACCACCCATAAACTACATGTCTCCATCGGCCATGCATAATTCTCTCCCCTTGTTTTGATCCACACTCTCCCTTACACCATTTTCCATTTAACTCCTCCCTCCCCTCATTTTTTTTGTGTATTTAATCCCCCCCCTCCCCCAATCAGCCCACACTTCCTTTCCTCTCCCTCCCGAGCTCCTTCAAGCAATAATAAGCCTATTTTTTCCATTATCATTGTTGCGTTTTTCACTATTTCTACCCACCCTCACCAACTTCCTCCAAACACCACCTCCTTACTACAACCTCCACCACCTAAACCCTTACTATAGCTACAGCAAAAGCTGCCAAAAACCCCTCATACTATAGAAAAATCAACTAAAACCCCTACCCAAGATGCACCCAAAACTACTAAAACCTCCACCCCGCTTTTGGAAAAAAGCACTAAATCCCTTCCTCCTTTGGCAACATTCACTAGCTCCTCCTTCCTTTAGTCTATGAATTCTATTGTTGTGGTTGCTCTTTGTTTAGCTGATTAGTTGTTTTTGAGTTTTTTTATAAATTTTAGGTTGTTTTGTGATATAATAAATACTAAATGTGTTATCAAGCATTAACTTCTTAGGTAGTATTTGAGGATCCCACAGAAGGGGGTCTTTTACATTTTTATGTAAGATTGGATTTAAGAAAAACTAATCACTTATAGGATGGTAAAAATTATGTAAGAGCATGCTAGAATCTTTTAGACCTATAATAATTCTAAGGCTTCTACTTTTCAAGTATTTTAGCATGCACAATAAAATGATAATATACTGAAGGGATGATATGCATGATTATTGATAATTGAGATGCATGTATAGTAATATATTAAATGTTTTACATTTACATGTCTAATATTTTGTTAGATTTTCAATTCTTATCATGTTATGATTCAAATCCTATGATATATGCCTCATGAATGCTCATGCATGGAAGCGACATAGACGCATATGCACATAATTAGGGTAAGCTTATGATAAATCCTATTCCCATGGCCTAGGGTTAGAGATATTCTCCTAAATGTACTATGATGATAATATTTCTATTTGAATGATGTTTTATGCTTTAAATGTGTATGTATATCATGCATAAAAGATGAGATATGTGTTAGTTTCATGATTAGGGTTTTGGTGGGTGCAACTATAACAACCCCATTTTTTAGTACAAAAAATATAATTTTAAAGTAGTGAGGAAGCGTCATTACTAAATACACCTAGGAAAAATAGGGTGCTACTGCCATACCTAACATAGGATAGACATTAGCCACCTATCCCATATTAGATACAAGGCTTAAAACCAAACCAACCAAATTAAGGCAGAGTGTGCAAAATCAAGTTACATAAATATTTAATGAAAGTGTTTACAACATAGGAACTT
Source organism: Tamarix chinensis (assembly GCA_030549775.1). NCBI lineage: Eukaryota > Viridiplantae > Streptophyta > Magnoliopsida > Caryophyllales > Tamaricaceae > Tamarix > Tamarix chinensis. The sequence goes on along the minus strand of CM060172.1, from coordinate 16,203,639 downwards.
AATAATTCCCGACATAGTCAAATACATGGGAAATGATTGACTAAAAATACAATGTTATTAGAGTGGGAAAAAATTAGGATGTGAACCGAAAACCATGGTCCATCACATACCGCACAAAAAAAATCCCTTTGAATGTTCACACTCTCAAGCTTCGAACCCAAAATGAGGTAGACCCTCAAAAGGAATCTATCACCCTCCTCATAACAATCGGTTCATCTTCTCAGATCTGTATAGTTCTTCTGCCTATCCTGGGCTGTTGTTATCCTATCTTGAATCGATTAAATGTGCCTCATCATCTCCTTGATCATCTTGGGTCCCAAAACCAAAGTCTTGATAATTTCATTCCAATAAGAAGGACTGCAACATTTTATCCCATACAAGACCTCAAAAGGTGTCATATTGATACTAGCCCGGTAACTATTGTTTTAGAAGAACTTGGCCAAGTTCGGACGATTTTCCTAACTACCCCCAAAATCTAATACACATGTGTAAAGCATGTCTTCTAAATTTTGAATGGTCCTCTTGGTTTCACCATCCGTAGCTAGGTAAAAGGTTGTACTCATCTTTATTTGAGTCCCAAAAGTGACTTGCAAGTTTTTCCAAAATTGCAACAGAATCAGAAGTCTTGATATGACACGTTAACTCTAGGGATTCCATGGAGTCTAATGATGTATTTTCTATATGTGTTGGCTAATTGCTCCATATTCCATGTCATCTCCATTGGTATGAACACCTACGACTTAGTCAAATGATCCATAATAATCCTAATAGAACTAAATTCACTATAGGGCCACAAAGTCCATAGATATGTTATCCCACTTCCATTCAAGAAATTAGAGTGGTTACACTAACTCTTCCAGTATCTTATGTTTGATCTTAACCTTCTGACAGGTCAAACATTAGGTTATGATTCTTCCCCTTCTTGCGTCACACAGGGTGATGTGAATCTTACAAATTTATATTTAATTAATTTTGAAAATTGCTGTGAATTAATTACTTATAATTGTTTGTCTTATTTGATGAGTTAATAGGAGTGTAATGCAGCATATGGATTCTGTGGAACTTTGGATACAGTTGTTGGAAGTGCAGATTATGTATTTGAAGTGTACAGATTATGTAAATTTTGTTAATAACTTGTAATCCCATATGATGCATTCGCCGGTCGAAATTGGCTAATGGAAATTAGGTCGGTTGTATAATCCGCCACCCGGTCCTTAATTTTGGACTAGATGGATTGTGGATTAATCAATCCTTAATAGTCATGATTAGCTAAAGTATTATTTTAGCTGATGGGAAATTAAGACTTAAACTTAATTGTATTTGAGACATTTTCTTATGTTGGGTTGATATGGGCTGATCGACTTATTGTGGCCCAAAATATTAAACCTTCGTTCTTCAGGCCTTGTATCCGTAGTCTGTATTGTATTTGTCGATGTATACGGTCTGTTATGTACATATATATATAGCCGAATACATGTAATACGGGTAACTATTGACAGAATAATACTTGGTTAATTCTCGAGCCTTCTCGCGATTTCTTTTCTCTCTCTCTCGGCCATTCTCTCGTTCGCTCGTCTTCTCTGATTCTACTCTCGCTCTCACCTTGATTGATCTTGATCATTCACTTTCAAATTTCAGTTGTCGTTGTATAAACTGTGCCTCTGAATCTTTGGTCTTCCTTTGGAATTGTTCCTTAGGCTGTACCGGCGAATCGAACATTGCGCTCGATTAATCTTTCGATTCTTTCGTGAAACCCTAACAGGTTTCCATCACAGGGCCAGCAAGATGCCTTCTTTAAGTCCTTATATAGCTTGTCCCTCCAAGGTAGACAAAATAAGGAATACAATTTCCTTCTTCATGAGTCATTCTCTTAAACTCAAAACATCCTTGTGGTACACACCACCTACCTTAGTATCTGACACTGCCATCATCATGAATCTGAAATTCTTAAGCTCTACCTTCTGCAATACTCCTCTAGATCCTCTCTAGTTCAACATCACTACGTTGATTAGCTCATATATCCTTGAATATTGAAAGGGTAATGGTGAGTATACTCATTCTTACCTCTAGATTACCAGTGGTGACCAGCTCAACCTCTAACTTTCTGAACTCTTGGTATAGATGAGCTAACAACAAGATCCTACCAAAAGAATGTGATGCATTTCATATAAGCCCATCTACCACTACATTATCCTTACCCTCATGGTAGGTCAATTCTAGATCATAATCCTTGACCAGTTCCAACCATTAGTGTTATCTCAGATTCAACTACTATTACATCAAGATGTACTTAAGGCCCTATTTTGAAGCATACATCACTTGAATTTCCTAGGAACCATTCGATCGATTAGACCTAACCCGTTGATCAGTTTTCCCTCTAAAAGCACAAAATAGGCACTTTAATGTAGATCATGATTACAGTTCTTTATCATACCAAATTGAAACATGGTCTAACATCACATAACACATTTCTAGTCTATAATAGTTTCATTTCTAGTCTATAATACTTAGAATCATAGAATAAATTTTCCAAATCTGAACTTGAAATAAAAAGGGAAAATGGGCATACCACACTTAATGGAAAAATAGAGGATTATTATGCTAAACCACTTAGCCTTCTCCTAAATATAACTCTTTCTTGCTTAACAAGTTAAATTAAGAGGTAGCTAAAGAAAGGATCATAAGCATAAAAAATTAGCATGCAAGGCTCAAAGTGAAGAGGGAGAAGGTGAATGCTATAGAGCTAAAGTATTTTAGTGGCTTAAAGAAAGATGAATAGAAGGGATGATTAAGGCTACTTATAGCCAACAAATCGATACAAATCACAAGTGTGGTTAGGAACAGATCAAAAAATATAATTCTTATCATTTAAATTTGAGTTTAAAAAACAGATTTTGTCCAAGATTTGATAACCTATCTTCTATAGTTCAAATGGTGATTTTGGAGAAGTGCATATCGATTAGCCCATAAATTAAAAACATAAGAGAGGAAATGGAAGGTCAATATTGTAACACCCAAAAATTCACTATTTGTTTTAAAGAAGAGGTAATTAAAATACTTAATTTAAAACTCGTGAATTCTGGGGATGTTACCGCCACACTTAGTACCAAACCGGCTCTCTCCGGCTGTTTTAGTACCAAGTGCTAAGGCTAAAATATTAATATAAAACTTAAACCAAGATTTCATAAGATGAATTAAAAAGATAATAACTTAGAAATCAGAGTACGAAATCAAAATTTCTCGAAGGGAATAATCTTACAATTTATAAAAGGTTTAATCGAAACACTTAACACAAGTTAATAAATTAAAAAGAATAAATGCAAATCAGAAGAAATAACATAACGAAATGAAATCACATGAAGAAATTTACGGCCACGACACTCCCGAACTTTGAGTCAAAACATATTCAACACTCAGCCCCGACTGATGTCTCGCCCACCTGCACAGAGTCGGAAGGGCATACTACTCGTGGGAATGAGCAGCACCCATGAAAAGGGTGATCAGTACACTGCGTACTGAGTAAGGTAACCGAGCAATAAGGCCAATACATAAGCACATAATCCATGCAGAATAATAACAGGGCATAATCACCAACACAATAATATAAAGGCAAATGAACGATCAAGTGAGAATGCCAAGATCCAATATAGTTTAGATTAATTACTTCATTAACAATTGATCGAAATATTTTCACACCATACTCTTTATCAAGTCCATACGAGTACGAGAGCCCCACTATTTTTATCGGTGGATCGGTTGCGAGGGTATCATACCCTGCCACTATTTTATACCGGTGGGTCGTTCTGACCCCTTTCTCGTACGGTGTTCCACTGTAAGTAATTAGTATCTTTCCCATGTCTTAGCAACTGTAGGGTTTGATTTTGTTGAGCTCGGGATCCCCCACTATTTTAGTCGGTGGATCAGTCACTAGGGTAACATACCCTACCACTATTATGCCGGTGGATTGGTCTCCAGGCTACCGCAGTACCTGGCCAATATTATGCCGGTGGATTGGTCTGGGCCTATCTCAACATCTTCCATTTTACTTAATTAATGTTTTAAGTGTCTTATTCAAAAGCTTTCACCTAGACATGCATGAATCATTCCCTTTACACTTCATACATCACAAATCATAAATTCCACCCTCATAATTACACTTTAATCACCAAATACACCTGATACCAAAAAAACCATAAGCAGCCACACCAAACCCTAATTAACCACAACAAACCATAGTTAACCACTCCAAACCCTATTTAACCATAACAACCATAATTAGCCATTCCAAACCTTAGTTAATCACAACAAACCGCAATTATCCACTCCAACCCTAGTTAATCACAACAACTCATAGCTAATCACTCCAAACCCTAATTCAGTCTCCTCCATACCCTTATAATATCCTACGTACTATATTTCACCCACAACTTCCAAACACCCAAATAACCTTCTTACATCCCAAGTCAACGTTCCATACGTAAATTCCACTCCCATGTAGACATTAACCTCCCCATGCAAACCTTCAAACTTTTTCATGCAAACCCTAAAATCCAACTTGAAACCCTAAATTGAACCAAGCAACCCTAGATTCTTCCATATAATTAAAACCCTAGATTCCTCCATAACAAAACCTTATATTCAACCCATACGCAACTAAGATTCATCCTTACCAAACCCTAAATTAAAACCATATAAAATCAAAGGTTCATCCTTACCAAACCCTAAATTAGATTCTCCCATACAACACCATAAATTAGATTCTTCCATATAAAACCATAAATTAGTTTCTCCCAAGTAAAACCATAAATTGGATACTCCCATATAACACCATAATTTAGATTCCCCCATATAAAATAATAAATTATATTCTCCTACACAAAACCATAAATTAGATTCTCTTATATAAACCATAAATTATATTCTCTCACACAAAACCCTAAATTTCCCATTTTATTCTTCCACTCAAGAATCATAGGTCAATTCACATCCCTTAGTCAACTTCTTTTCCCATCCTCCTTTTTCATTCTTTCTCCTAAACAACCCACATCAACATCCTCACATGCATGTCTTTCAGGGTCACAACATATATCATCACATATACATAATACATATGTCATGCAAATACATGAAAACATACTTCAACTCCACATCATACCACATACGACATAATTAATAATGATAAACATAGGATACATAGCATGAGAAGCACATAATGCATATAAACACACAAGAGGCCTTAGTAACACCCTTACCTGAAACGACACCGGTCTTGGAGCACGCTTCTATGCCTCTTTAAGGATTTGACCAAATCATAACATACTAATAAAATAATATTAACAAAATTCTAACTTTACTAAAGATATAGAAATAATAGTAATATTATAAAAGTTGATAATATAGGGTTAAATACCTTACCCTAATAAAAATAATGATACTAAAAATAATATCAATGAGAATATTAATAAGAATAATAATAGTAGTAGTAGTAGTAACAATAATAATAATAAAGGCATTATTCAAAAAAAAAGTAAAGTAAAGGCTTCGGCCCCTTTACCAAAATAATACTAATAATAATATTAATAAAATAAACAACCAAATTTGGTAATAATAATAATAATAACAACAATAATAATAGTAATAATAGAAAAACTAATAGTAAAATAGTTGTAATATTAATAATGAAATAATAATAACAGTAATTCAAAACAGTAATAATAAAAATAATAATTATAATAATAATAACATATTAATATTAATAATGGTAATAATAGAAATAATAAGAAGAATAATAATAAAATCGAATTAAAAATACAATAGGGCTTCAGCCCTCAATAGAAATAATAATCAAAACATTAATACTACTAATAATAATAATACATATTAAAAATATAAATAATAATAATAATATTTATATTTAAATAAATTAAATAAATTAAATCAAGGCTTGTAAAAATAAAGAAAATGGTTGAGAGGGTCTAGGGTTCAACCTTATGTTGGTGGTGACAGGCGGCACCGGCGATGGTGTACGGCGTCGGTGGTGGTCGCCAAAAAAGAGAAGAAAAGGGTAAAAGTTGAAGGTTGTGAACAAAATAGGGAGAATGAAGGTGGGAGTTAGGGTGTTTAGAGTTGCCCAAAAGGAGACGGACAGAATAAGGGTGGCGGCGCACGGCGGCGATGGTGGTGGTCGAATGGAGAAGAAGGAGAGAACGAGAGGAGGAGAGGGAGAAAGGGAAAAAAGTAGGGGAGGGTCTGTAGAAGAAAATGGGAGGAGAAAGAAGCAGTAGAAGAGGTGGGAGAGATGGCTAATGGTGGCGTAAAGGGTGGCAAAGGTGAAAAAATAGGTTGGTCGAGAAGAGAACTTCGCACGACCGGGATGGCTCGTGCAGGAAGAATTGAGGGAGATGGGAGATGTAGTTAGTAAGATGGCGGAGCAAGGAAGAGTTTGATGGCCAGAAAGAGCGGCGGTATTTGCCGAAGGCGGAGGACAACGCATCTGAAGTGGCAGCAGTGGCAAGGTTGGGCATTTCTAGATAAGAAAAAATATCTTGATATAAGGCTATTATGAGGGGTATTTATAGGCTTTAGAAGAAAGTTTAGGGTTTTGTGGGTCGGATACAAGGTAAGGAAGGTAGGGTTATAGTCCCCGGCGACGACAAAGCAGGCGAAAATAAAATTAGGCGCAAGGATTATGGTCGGTTGGGAGAGAGAAAATGTGCAGAAATAGGGGATTTGATTGGGTTTATGAGGCTACAGAAACAAGGGAAAGAGAAAGGGAGGAAAAGGCTGGTCAAATCAGGCAAGATCGCCGACGAAAAACCAGGGCAGGCGACGGCAAGTTGCAGGTCGGTGGCGTAGAATGGGAAGGGAAGGGAAGGAGAAAGGAGGGAGAAGAGGGCTCGACCGGGAGGTTCGGGAAAAGAAAAGAAAGAAGGAAAATAAGAAGAGACCGGGCGGTCCGGGCATTGGTTAAAAAAATTTTAAACAAAACGCCGCATTTAGAGAAGAAAAGAAGCGAGACGCGAAGCGGTAAAAGGAGGAAGGGTGAGACGGCTGCATAGGCTAGGCCACGCCGAAGGAAAAAGGAAATGGAGGATTGGGCCCCCAGAAGGCAGGCCTAATCGGCGAGGAGAAAAAAAAGAAAAAAAAAGAAGAAGAAAGAAAAAGGAAGAAAGAACAAGGGAAAAAGGAAAAAGGAAAAGAGAAATAGTTAGGTTAGGTATTTAAATTAATTAAAATATTTGGGATATTCAAAAATAATAATATTTAAATGAAATAATATTTAAGGTTTTTCATTAATTCCATTTTAATTAGCAAAACACCCTAATTTTCTCCAATTAAATTATTTATAAAATTAATATTAATTTGAAACTATTTTATCCTTCTTATTTTAAATAAAATAATTTAATTAATTAATTTCCAAATAAAATCCTTAATTTGCTAAAATACTTAAATTTCTCCTAATTAAAATACTTATAAGTTTATTCTTAATTTACCCTAATTAATTTCCTTTTATTTTAATAAAAATAGTTTATTTAATTAATTTTCATAATAAAACCTCATTTAAATATAATATTTAAAAGTAGAAATTTTTGGGGCATTTCAAGTTTGGAAGGAATATCACAGCTGAGCATAATTGAGTCTGAAATTGAAGCAATGATCCCAAAAGTTTGCAGAGGAGAGAGGTGTAAGAAGATAAAGTTGAGTTCAACTCTCTCCCTCAATTGATCCAATTAACTCCTTAGATCAATTTGAGGCAGTATTTTGAGCCAAATGCTTTATAAGAAAGGTCAAGAATCTTTTATGAACAATTTTAAATTGGTTATCAAGGTTCCATTTTAGTGAAACAAATATTTCCCAAAAATAGACTCAACTTGATTGGTTTAGCCTACCATTCGACTGCTTTATAGATCAGTAGATCAACTCTTAGGCAGTCGATTAGTTTGGTTGAGAAAAAACCATTTTGCTGAAATGATGAACCAGTCAATTGGTTCACCTAAAAACTTACTTTAGTTTTCCAACCTGATTTCAAATCTAACTTTACCTCAAACCCAATAATTGTTCCAAATCAAAATCAAACATCAACAAATGTCATAATTTCTCATTCAACACACTTATAAAAGGGTGGGGTATTCCAGGGACCCTTAAATGCATGAAAAGTGAAAAATATAGTTAATCACCGAAATGAAAATATTACCCATATGCTAAAATAATGTGGAATATTACCTTATTACCTGCTTATGATAAATCTCTCATAATGATAATGGTTGGTATGAAAAATGAATAAAATGAGGAAACTAGGGTTTTTAAGCGTATTTTGTTAATTTTAACCTAATATATCTTTAAAAATAATTGAATCCTAGGATCATCTTAGATTTTTGATAGGTTAACATTGGCTTGGCACAGATCTATAACCTTAGGGTTTATCTAAATAGTTGGAAATAAAACGATAAGTGGTTAAGTATGGAAAATGGAAAATGGAAAATTATGTGTCATATGTGACTTATGTAATCACCTCATTGGACACTAATATTTAAAGTGAAAGACCTCGAGTTGGGAATAGTTGTTATTTAGGGTTCGCTCCCTTAGAGGTGCAGTGTCAGCCCTCATTTTTGGTTCACTTGTGTGCTATTGTGCCCTAATTTTAAGGCTCTACTCTACTATATAGTTAACCTACGAGCCCTATAAAATCCATCGATACTTTATGACTAGGTGACCAAGCTATTGATACTATTTTGATTTTAAGCACTAGTATGACTAGGCATACTACTGTGTCCCTAAGTTCAAGGTAAAGGTATTGTATTGCTTTTATGTGCTAATATAACCAGGTGTACCACTGTGTCCCTAGATTTATTTGTATTCTTCTCAAATAAGAAAGTAAAATGGGAATTTTTGTTGTGTAATAAAAGAAATGGATTGTTGGTTTGATATATTCTTTAGTGCCCTACCTTGGTATTGTGATGGATTTTTGGTTTAGTAGTTGCCTTAGTATCATACCTTGGTTTGTGTTGGAATTATTGGTTTGGTTGACGCCATAGCACACTACCATGGTATTATTTTAGATTGATGTTTTAGTAGTTGTCTTAGTTCCCTACCACTACGATTGGAATATATTTAACTAATCAAATATGACATTGCACCTTGAAATGATGAGAAGTGGTTTGGTATGTTTTACTATTAAGTTGAGACTTGGATATTGATATATGTTTCTTTAAGAATATTATATGTATGGTTCATACCTTATACTCAAGTACATTTTGGTTTTTGGTGTGACTATTTGAAATTTGGGTATATTACCTCTTCAGAGATATAGTGATTTACTTAATCTAAGGAAGTTGTACCGATACTACTTTTGCAGATAACCATGTGAAGGCCTATGGGTCTAAGATTTAGGATAAATAGAGTTGTACCTTTGAGTGCTAGTTTTCATTACAATCAGTTTTCCTTTAGATTATTATGTCTTGTACTATACTTTAGTTATACTATTATACTATGACATTTATTTGTAACTCTATTATATATTATTTCTATTTCCACTAATTTACTCTAGTTAAGTTTGTTTTAGCCTTAGTAGTTGGCTTAAGAAAGAAGAGGATTCGGACTTATGTTAAGTGTGGTAGTAATACTAAATAATTTAGTAAATAACACATCTGCAAATAATAAAATGTTTAAGCTGGTAAAATGGGAGTGTTATAGTTTCTATCATAACCTAATGGACTAATTTTAGGGAAAACAATGGACCGATACTTATAAAAAGCAATAACAAATCAAACTACTTGAAATTTAATTTTCCAAACTAAAACTAACTTAAATATATTAAGTGAATAATTTCTAGGAACTTTTTAAAGTAAAATTTTAAGAAAATTTTACTCTACTAAAAGATTAAAAAACCATACAATCTAACCTGTAATAGATAGAAAAATTCTACCATATGCCCAAGATTTGATTGAATGTGATGATTAAGACATCAAAGAATAGAGCACTCGTACACTTAATCAAACATGTTTACCTCTAAAAATTTTTTAATCATTAAAATAAGTATTAGTCAGGTAACAGGTAAATCATATAAAAGAAATTATACACATACACTGGGCATACCCAGGTCAAAAATTCACTACCAACAAAACAGGGTGGTAGCTACCCAATACATAGAACACAAGTTCTACCTCAAAGAAGCATGAAAATACAAGGATAGATAAACAAAGACTTTAATTTGGAGGCTTAGGCCTTGTACATCAAACTTTTTTGCTTCAAAAATTGCTGCATTATGAGCATGCCATATAAAGTAAACGGTAGCTGCTAAGGCACTTCGACAGACCTTCGTAGTGAAAAAGAGCTCCTTGCGCAATCTTCTAATGACACGAGCACAAATGAAAAGGGTAGTACAACCTCTTGTAAGACCCAGCCACTCTCGTATCGCAGACCAAAGTTGGTTTACCAACGGACAACGGAAAAATAAGTGCTCATGAGATTCATTTTCCAAACCACAAAGGGGGCACAACAGAGATCCATCAAGGAAAGCGAGCCGATCCCTGGTGTTTAGCTTGTTCTGGAGAGCCAGCCACAAAAAGAAGGAATACCTTTTAGTGCGACAACCCTTCCAAACCAACGATCGGTCCCTCCATAGTTCCCTAGAGGAGCGAAGGAACTCGTACGCTGTCTTGGTGGAGAACTTCCCTGCTGAACCCCAGGAAGAGATAAGACTCATAGCTGCGGCCGGAGACCCCGTTAAAATAAGTATTAGTGACCTATAAGGTCAACGTAACTAATTTTAAAGAACTATAAAAGTGAAAAATAAAGAGCATATGCTAAAAGGCTTTATTAAGGGACAAGGGAAGTGAGAAAACCATTACACATTTATAGTTTTTATAATGAATGGAAAAAAGTAAGGTGAATAGGGTAGTATAAATAACAAAATGAATTTATCCCTTGTTCCCCAAGGGTTGTTATCCAATGGAGGGAAAGCAGAAAAGTGTTGATCAAATCACTTGAGTGCTAAAGTAGCAAAAGATACAATAAGAGGGGATAAAAAATGTTAACAGGATATTTTGTTAAAAAAATCCCATAATGAGAGGTAAAGGGTAAAAAGGGAGTGAAGTCATATAAAGATTAGAGAGAAAATCATGTACTTGAGGAAAATATGCAAGAAAGAGAGAAATTGTCCAAAAAAAAGTGAAGTGATAAGGTAGAAAAAAGTGGAGAATTATCAAAATTCACTTTTTTGGTATAAAGAAATAATTGTTAACTAGTTGTAATGATTTAATAAATAGTTGTAAAAATGCTAGAAATGATTTATAATCAAAATATATTAAAATCTTAGTATTGCATAAACATTGGAATAATATTTGAATCAAAATAATGATGAGATTCAAGTTTCAAAAAAAAACTCAATGGACTAGTATGGTATGGAAGAACAAGTTGACTAATTTTTCTAGAAATTAAAACTTAAATATTAGGATAATTGGTGCATTGGTATGGTTAACTCATTGAGTGGTATGCTAGTTTCCAAAACATTTTCTTAATTATTCTTTTAAAATAAATTTTCATTTCAAACATATATATTAAAATAATTTAAGGGAATAATTCCATATTTAGCAATAAAATCTATAAATTTAGATTTTAAAGGATAAGATATTATGTAAGGGTAAAAAACCAGAAGATATGAAACAAAAACGTAAATGAGTATCAACTAAGAGATTAGTATGTATCCAAATAACAAGCCCTTAACACAAGTAATCAACTAAACCATTATAAATTTGTGACTCAAGAGGATCCTATATAGATTTAGGTAAATTAGTTGATATATGTGGGTGTATGTGTATTACTAGTTTAGGTAACAATGATTTTCATCACCCGAACTTAGTAAGATAAAAAAAAGTCACAATTTCATCGCCCAAATTTTTTCATCTTTAGTGCAGGCAATGATATATTATTTCATTGTAGCAAAGAAATATAGTCTTTTCCCAAGGAAACCTTGTGTGATGAAATCTAGTTGTTACTCTAGACCCTCTTTGCCATACCAAAATCAATCATTACTTCAATCCTCTTTGTACAAAGAGATTTGGTTTTTGTCTTAAACCGTTGTGCTACATAAATATTATGTAGTCTTATAGCTTCTAGAGACACAAAATTGATTCATAGCTTAAGTATCTTTTTGGAAACAATAAAGTTTTGTACTCTAAAGGCAAGTAACATGTATTAATAATCATATATTATTTAGATGACACTATAATACAATTCACATACCCTATAATATTCATTACCCAATACAACCAATAAATTATTCAAACTTATCATGACTTTCAAACATTATATAGGTGACGATGTCAAAATAAACAAAAAAACAAATGTCACTCAAACTAATCCATAATATCAAAGTATATCACTCCACAATATATATGTTGGCAAAATTCATGATTGATTGGCACCATAAAAATCAATTATGCTAGCTTGAAAGACCAACAAAATATGGATGGTGTTATTTAGATTTCTAAATGTTCCACTTTATCAATTGTAATGTATCACCCCAAAAAATACTACAAGTTAATCAGCAATTCTTGAAAAATAATATAATTAGGATTCTATTGAAGAAAAAACATTCATTAATAAGATCACTAATGAAATCATTTGTGGCATAATAAAAAATATATATAATTAGGTCATTGTGATTACTAATGCCATCTATAATTTTATCTACTCATAATTGGAAACTTCCCTTTAACTAAAATATTATAATCATAATCATAATCATAACCATAAATTAATAACCATAAAACCTACATATCAATCATCATCAGCAGGTGCCTTTAGAAAAATGTCATAGCATATACCTATACTATCATTATAGGTGAACCATATGGAACTCTCATTAAAGAAACACTTATTTTATAATATAAAAAAAAGGATTTATTCAAAGTTGCTAATGTTGAGGCATATTAATCTAATGACTTGCAATTATTATATAATTAGTATCTAAAATAATAATTATAGTTTTACTAGGTAATTTTATTTTGATTACATTCTACTGACATGTTCATAGTGTACAAGTTTCTACTTTAAAGCTTTAAAAAGAAATATATTCAAAACCATTAAATTCCATATCTCCATTCTCATCATCATCCCTTTTTATCATTAGTACAATATTTTGTGTCTTTATTCTTTTTTAGAGCAATTTGGTGTGAAATATAAAACCTACCACAACATATCCCTCATAAGAAAGCACATTCCTCATTATACCTTGAACTAAGTATAATAGTTCATCTATAATCCTATTATCCCTAGTATCTCTCTACTAGGTTATCTATTTTACATAAAAAATAAAAAATTATGTAAGAAATAGGTTATTATTTTAATACCCCAACTTTTACTACCATTTTTTTAACCGAAAGCATAATAATAAACTATTAGGTAACACCTCCACACCTAAAGATAGGTGTGATCATTCACCTAACTTATGTTATATATAAGACTAAAACCATTTCAATAACAAAATAGAAACAAATGGAAATAGATAAAAACAACGAAATACTTTATAAATAAAATAATAATAATATAGTTATAGAAATTAAACTATGGATAATGAAACAAAAAATGAGGCAGCAAAAGAAGGGAACAAAGAGTCCAAAAGATATATCTAGAATTAAGAATAAACAACATGTGACACCCCAAATAGCTATTACTCTAAGTCCTAATCCCAAATATAGACCCAAGTCACTCCCCTTATAGCAAACCCTCAAATTGCAAGATTATCATAAAGAATCTACTATATACCAACTATAAAAATGTGGTGTCGGTATACAACTCATGCTGAGTAAAACAACTGAAAATAAAAAAAAAATAGCACAAAAGGTCACATGCAATAAAAGCATTAAAAAAAATACAAATGATAATATCAATTAAACATATAATAACATGATTCATTTGAAAATAACTGAAATAATAAATCATACAATCATGGAACACACATGAAGCATACAATAAAAATGACAAGGTAAGAAACAAAGCCACAAGTATGTCCAATAATTATGTTCCAAAATAAAAACACACAAATCCATTTATTAACCACTTAATCAATATTGAGATGGACACAACATGAAACCAATCCAACAATACAAGTGTGATCATAGTCTAGCGCCATAACAAATAACTAGCACCTACTAAACTAACTTTAGTAACCTGTCCTTAAGTGTATATACCTTCTAAGAGGTTAAAAGAAACAAAATAGAATAGACTTAGATCTTCTACTAGCACTACAAAAGCAACCAAGAAACTATATTAATGAGGGATAACACCTCACTTATAGGATAGCTAATGCTAGAGAGCATCCAAGTAACAATGGCTAAAACCTCACCCCCAGATACACAAAATCAAAGAATTTTACTTTAAATAATAATATCTTATTTAGGGAAAAACTAATCATGAATCAAGATCCACATCAATACTTAACATGTTTCACACTTGAAGTACTTTCAATAGTATTCCAATTTCACCTATGTTACCATTAAAAATTGAAATGCCATTTATCACTTAATTATCGAATTCATAGTAGCATTTCTTTATTAATCATGCAATTAGTTATAAATTAAGGTTAATTAAACAAAACACAACACACATAAAATACAATTATATATAACACCCCGTATATTTGAACTCTAATTTGTTGTATTACATTCCTATGTTAATGAATTAATCCCCCTTTATGTCTGTTTTATTTTGTTTGGATATATCATCTTAATCCCAGCATTGGTTTAGTATTTTTTATATAATTTAGAGCTATCAGTCATGTGGTTTGGATATACTAGCTAACAGGTTCTCCTTATTTTATTTTAAGGTCTCTAGTAAGATAAGTCATCTAGTTCGTCTAAATATCTACTTCACAATTTTGTTCTAAATTTTTAACCTTGCTTAATCTTTTCTTAATTATCTAAAAACATTTTTTTCCATGATTATTAGGTAATGGATACTCTACATGCACTCTATGTAGGAAAACTCTCAAAACAACCTATCAAAAT
This sequence comes from Tamarix chinensis, assembly GCA_030549775.1. Classification (NCBI taxonomy): domain Eukaryota; kingdom Viridiplantae; phylum Streptophyta; class Magnoliopsida; order Caryophyllales; family Tamaricaceae; genus Tamarix; species Tamarix chinensis. The sequence continues at coordinate 16,188,631 of CM060172.1, read as the reverse complement.
TATGAACTACACATGGTTCAAGGTTAATAACTAGAAGGCCCACAATCAACACAAATCTTTCATGTTTCAACATTGATCATGTCATGATTAGTAGGTAATGCATAATCAGTTTTATGCTCCTAATTTGGTTACCATAAGTAAGTAATTAACATTCAATTTCAATTATTATAATCACATGTGAAATCACACTAGAACAGGCCTTACTAAAAGAAAGGAAAATAAATGATCAGCACGCATGATTGTGTAATCTTATTTTACTCGATCATCTTCAAGCATACTATTATATATCCACTTATATTTGGTAAATCTTTTTCATGAAAGCATTCCATAGTTATTTAAATATTGTAATGACTAACTCCTTATCTTAACATACGATTGAATTTGGGCACAACAATGCACGCAAAATTTCAATAATTACAATCAAGACTCAAGGAACTCTATCAAGAATTATCAAGAACTTTGTTATATGGACATTTGTGGTGTGTTTGATATATTCAATGTGGAAGAAGGGATCTACTTCGAAGGTTGTTGATACAAGATGAAAATATAACATGTCTTTGATACTAAAATTGTTGTGGAAGATAATAGAGAAATTATTCATTCAAAATGCAAGATCTTTTCTTCTTCCTTGAGGATGAAAATGATGGCCAAATTTGGTTGTATGCTTGAAAATGTTGGATGGTTTTGGAAGATATCTAGCCAAATGTACCACTAAGAAGAAAAAAAACATAGTTTTTTTTCTTAGAATAACTCCTAACCCACGAAGAGAGTCCTCACTCACTTGTAAGAAGTAAAGAGAATTTCAAATTTTCTTATTCTTATTTAATCTTCAATTCTTAGCATATACAAGTCTACCATCATATATAAATTAATACACTACATGCCTATATCATACATATAATCGTCAACAATTATAATTTACAAAAAATTGTCTATAAAACTTTATAACAATTGTCTTATCCTTGTCTTGTACACTAGATATATTTGGTTAATTATTCATCTTGCAAATATATATAATAACTATAAAAATTACTTAATAAAACATTAGTAGGTATAGGGTTTTCAAGAATAATTGTTACCATATTCAAGTATCCTAATTATTGACATCCTATAAAAGAAGAATGAAATTGAGATGCTCTTGCATCACAAAGTCTTAATAAAATTCTCATTATAGTTAAAGAATCTATTCAAAACTTGGTTTAGTATATTGAATGATTTAGTACTCCATTTATTACTTACTGTAATATGAAGTAAGCTAAAAAAAATTAAAATATTAAAAAGGTATTACGGTTTACATATAGCTATATCTCAACATATTTTATCAATTTATGAAAATTATCTAAGCCAACATTATTTCCCTTTAGGGATTAACATCCTAACTCTAAGCCACTACTTCCAACACTTAGAAGAAGTTGAACACTAATCATATCTTACATAAATGGACCCATAATATCATGTTTAGTATTATCATCTACATTGACTTCGATCTCTCCATCACATGCATCATGAGTACTAATATTATTACCCATAATAACATGATAATCACTTTCCCCCATGAAAAATCACAAATTATAATCATTCTTGAGGGTATATATCATCAAATAAACCTATATTTTATGTCTATTTTAGACTAAAATAAAATTATAGTTCAAGCAAGGAAATTATATCATAAATTCCCCATCATTTGCATAAAAAAAAGGCAAAAAAATACTCATTAACTCCCTTGCTTAAATATAAACTTAAAAAATTTCCTTAATTCTTAATCATGCCTTTAAATCCTTTGACCTTTTACCTTTCTTTAATTCCTCAAAATTACAATGTTAGCTGCTATGTTTCCCCACAACTCACAACCAGCTAGCAAACATTTATTGGCAAACCATGCAAGATGATATAGTTTATTTATTTCAAGAAAAAACCATCATTCATTTCTTAAAATTGCTAGATAATACAATTTTATTTTTTTAGGTCTAGAAAGAGAGAGTAACTCAAGAAAAAATAAACAAAGAAAAATGGAAACACTTGCTAATTATTTTCTTAAATCAATAAATAAATTAACATCATCATGCATATAAAATTCTTCTCTGAGTTTTCATCTCCTAAAACAAGTTTCTCAAAGACTAGAGGTTTTCTTAGAAATAAAAAAAATGTATACAAGTTGTAAAACTATATCTTAGGAAGCTAACTAGTCTACAAATCTAGTAGTTATAATGGGATTTTCATAAAGAAATTGAGTTTGAAATTACTATGTATTACTAGTTAGTAGTTATTATTAAAGTAGATTGTCATATAATTGCATCCTTTCTCACTAAATCAATTATAAATTAATTATTTGTTTACTTTATTTGGTGATAGTTGTTACTCACTTCTACTTTCATGGTGTATTGAAACTATTGAAAGGAAGAACTATAACAACCATGGATGATCTAGATAGCTTTATACAAGTGGTGTTTTAGTGCATTACATAAATTTAGCTTATCATATTGAGTATTAGGCCGTGGGTTGTGATTAATTAAAAAAAGCTTATGGTTGTACATTAATTGGTGTAGTTTATAGCAAATGACTTAAGAAACTTTCAAGAAAAACATTAACGAAATAATTGATGCTAACTTAGATATTCCAAAGTACTACATGAAAGTAGTAAAAAAGCTCTAAAATAGGTCCTGACCTTAAGGGGACATCCCTACTACCAAAATCACATAAAAATAATAAGAAAATAGCAACACACTATTGAGACATCCAAAACCCATGATATACAACATCAAAACAAAGAGCAATTGTTTACGTTGAGGTCTACACAAATCCTAGTGAACAATAATAAGAAAACCAATTAAAATAAACCAATGAGAACATCAATAAGAAACAAAGCAACCATCTTAGTATAATAGCACACACTACACACAAATCCTCCAATTATCAATCAACACCAGAGTAGTTGCTTATATAGTTAATAATTAAGGATAAATTGTGAGTGACAATGTTCTAAAACAATCAAATTTAAGAATAGATTCAAAATAATAAAATAAGTATAATTAATGGATATAAAATTTAATATACTTCAAAATTTAGATAGTAATTGATGCAAAAGCATTCAACGACTTTTAAGATTGACTTATGAATTATGATAGAAAGAAGCAAGTATCAAATTTGGATATAAATATTTACCCATCTATATATACACCATTGGAAATATTATTGAATCAGGAGTCCAATGCATTTTTCGGATCATAATTCCAAGTTTTCTACACAAAGTTATGACCATTTTACCATGTGTGTCAAACTAAACTTTTACTCACAAATGGATCAAGTGTGTCATGATTGGCATTATGGAAACTATTTTCTTTTTATATTAATTATTTAGGTTATTATATGATAATTTTGTTAAGATATTAATTAGTTAGTTAGTTATCTTAATCATTAAGAAATTAGATAGAATTTATCTTTTATCTTATGATGTATTTTATCCTATTAAGATTTTGTTAGGATTTAATTATTATTGTTATTATAGGATTAATTGGATTACTATTTCTGTGTGGACTTGTATAGAGTTATCTGGTAAAGCTTACTATGTATTTGTTCAACAGAGATTATTTGAGAGTTACCTTTGTGATGTTTTTAAAACTAATTTAAAAAATTATTTTGTGTGATCATTCATATTTTCAATTCAAAATTCATCATTCGTTTATCATGACGAAGTTAAATAAAATGGGGTATTTTTAAAGCCACAATTCTATTGCAATTGGTACCTTTTTTGTTGCACAAGGCTAAAGAAGCAAGCAATTATTGATGAATGGAAAGAATGGAGCAATGAACGAGGGCGACCCATAGTGAATTGCTTAGATTAAGTGGAGTAAAAAACCACCAGACCAAACGAGGTAAAGGCCCAAAGTGAAAAGAAAAATCTAACACAAACAAGAACAAGAAAACTTGGTAAACATGTGAAATGCAATAATAGTGATTAGTAGATGAACAAAATAGTGAACCAAACGGATTGAGAGCCAAATTAGTTGGGAAATCGGAAGTTTCGACTAACCACATTCGTCCTAAATTAGATAGATAAAGATTAAGAAAAATAAAATTATATTGTAAAAAAAATATCATTATTAATAATTATTATAAAAAAATAAAAAAAATATTTACGATATTCGCTTCTTTTTTTTTAATAATATTTTTTAGACCAACTGTGAAGATACTATAATTTCAATAGAAGGGACCCCTTTAAAGCATCTTTACTAAGCATATATACTTTGAAGCTCGTCACTGCTTATGCGAGAGGAAGTGTCTTGTCTGATTATTAATCTGAATTTATTACATAATTACAAGTGGCACCAACGATAAATCAGAATAAAGGGGAATAGGAACGAGATATTTCCCCTGCGGTCATTTCTCTCGCACGTCGAGAGAAAATAATTGATCCAAAGTGGTAGTTAGGGACCTGAAATGACTAAACAAACAGCAAACAATAGTGGGCCGCATACTAATGCGACTCAAAATGTCGCTTAGTAATAGTAAGTACTTATTTATTTATTTTTGTTTGGGGTGAATCGTTGCCTCGTACGATAAGCCAAAAGATGTCCCAAAAATAGTGTCAGCTAGCTCGTAGTTTAGTTTGAGTCATGTCGCCATAAAGTTTGATGTTAGAGCACAAAGATGGGACATGCTAATTAAGGCTGTTGTCCGTCGCCTTCCATTCTCTAACTTCTTCTATAAATAGCGGACAGATCGTAGATAAATAATTATTTTATCAGCGACTAATCAATTGGCGATAAATGAGGGGGGGGGGGTTTATAAATACATCTTACGAGCTGACGTGCAGGGCCGTTAAAGAACCGAATCGAACCGAGTTGGAGTAGATTTAGGTTTGGCTCATTTACTAAACGAGTCTAAAAATAAAATTTGAGCTTGATTTGTTTATAAACGAACCGAATTTTTAACGAACCGACTCTCGAGCTTTGGTGCTAAACGAGTCGAGCTTACGAGCTTTTGCATTCTAAACAAGCTCGAGCCTAAATTTATTAAGTTCAAGCTTGACTTATTTAATAATCAAGTCGAGCTCGAGTTAAATTTTTAAACTTGTTTAATAAGCGAATCGAGCCGAGCCGAGCTCAAAAAATTTGCGAGTCAGTTTGGTTTGTCAACACCCCTGCTGACGTGTGTGTGTGGATATCATGAAATTATCTCGGAAAAAGCTGCTAAATAATTCACCTCAAATCATTTGCGCTCTGGACAATTTTTTTTTAATTAATTTTTTCAGCTAAGACAACTAATGCATGATATTATGATGATTACATGCGTGCTCACGTTAGAGTTTTTGTCGAACGCCCAAATTTCTAATGTGCCCCTAAAAATATGCCCACCGAGACAAGCCCAAGCGTTTATTCTCTCGTGATATTTATAGCGAGTGCAAAAAATTCAACATGGTAGCTTTGTTTATGCATTTACTTTTCAAAAAGCTATTACATTTATAGGCAACGTCATGTCCATGGCTCCAATAATATGAGATATTTTATTTTTTTTATCATCATCAAATCCTTAGCATTAGCTTGATATGAGTTTGTGAAGTTCAGAGGTTGTTCTTGTCACTAGACTGTCATGTCCACGTTCTGAAAAGAAAAAAAATATCGTAAAAGTTGAAGGTTCGAATATCATTTGTTTTTTTTTAAATAAAAAAATATTTTTGCATTGAAAACGATACTTTAAACATGAAGTACATTCATATGTACACATTGTTTAGATAGGTTGCATGAATCAAAGCACCATTTCAGGGCTAAAGGTTGAGCTTGAAGATGAGAAGCGGGTCAAATTCTAGCGCGATGATTGAACAAGGCATGGAGTATTGAGAAACCAGTTTCCTAAACTCTTTACGGTGTCTGATCAAAAAGATGATAAAGTAGCGGACATGGGTAGATGGGTAGGAGCACGATGGACTTAAAACCTCAAGTGGAGAAAAATTATTTTTGTATGGGAAGAGGACCAAGCAGAGCAGCTGAGAAGCTTCATCCAGCAGTTTCATCTGAGTGAGAGTAGGCAGGACACGATCATATGGGGGGTGACGCTACCGAAATTTTTTCTATGAAATCGTTCTGTCAGGTTAATTATCGGAGGACAGCTGAAGAGGGCCAGAATTCAAGTGGATGAGAAACAATGGATAAGAATGATCTAGTCTGGTTAGGTGTCCATAGTAGAGGATGGAAGAAAGATATTTAGCAGCCAACCTTTTTTTTGCAATCATAGGCACTATTTGAGAGTCTAAAAATAAGGTGGTCTTTGACAATCATAAGTTTTGCGTCAAGTGGATGCTAATGAAAATCAAAATGAGAGTTGGTTTCTGGGTAAAGTACAGTAGTAAGAAGTTTTCCTACAGAATTAAGGAGTTAGTTCATAATGTGCAAGCATTTTTATAGCAGACGTGTATTTCCTTTCTTGTCGGTTTTGTAGGTACAGAGATCTTTGTGCCAAAGGTGTTATCTGTACCACTTGGATCTTTGTTATGAAATTTTCAAAAAAAAAAATATGTACATAATTTGGGTTCAAATTATTAGCCTATTTTTTATTTGGGGGTATATATAATTATCCTTTTAGAAATTATTTATCAAATATAAGAGTAAAAGATATTTATTTATTTAAAATTAAATAATTAATTATCTTAGATAAATATTACTTTTAATAAGCAACTCTCTTCCGATCCAAGTTTTATATGAAATATAATTAATCTAAGAAATGACGAGATTTTGTAATCACTTGGCTGTGGATCATCACTGCCACCACCACGACCACCATCTTCATCACCAATATGTACCCTCACAACCTACCACACACTACCATGACCACGACTGCCACCAATCTCGTTTTTAACACCGTTATCCTAACATCTTATATATATATATATATATATATATATATCGTTACCATGCATCGACGTCGCCAGCATGCACCATCAAAACCATAAGCCGCAGGCACCATCACCAATAAGGTAGAGATGAGTTAAAAGTTGAATGCAAGAGCATCCCATATGCTTGGGTTTCAGGGTTATTATTTCCAATTTTATTTATTGTATTCTTAGATCCGTAAGTGGTGTTTGAAGAGGAACATAATCCAATTCATACTTGCTATTTCTTTGCAACTTAATATTTCCATTATTGATGGGATTTACCCCGGTTGCCATATGTGATGGTTGGCATATAGGAGTATCTTTTTGTAATAAGAAATGAAACAAAGTAGTGTATACTATTTATTATAAACGTTGAGACCGTCCAACCAACATCCATTTTTTAAACTCTTGTTAATTAAGTCAAATTATTGAAACAATTCAATAATTTTAATTAAGTCAGCACTAATGTCTAGTGATAAACTCTCTCTCTCTCTCTCTCTCTCTCTCTCTCTCTCTCTCTCTCTATATATATATATATATATATATATATATATATATATATATATATATATATATATATATATATATGTATGTATATATATAATACCATTAAAATGATTTTAAACTATTATATATCCAACACCTCATACTTAAATTTCCTTTTTCTTCTCCTTCCCTAATTCTCCATACCAAACTATAATAATATATAGTCAATGACTGTTGTTGTTGAAATACTCAAGTGTTACAAAGACCGATACGGTATGGACATTAGTCAAGTGTTGGCAGCGGCAGCTTGATATAAAACTAGTAAAAAAAATTAAGAAATGAAGATTCGTGGTACGTAAAATCTAATGAACCCAAGGCCTAATTATAAGTCTACTCTTAATCAATTATGGTAATAGCTAGTAGCTGGTAGTAATCTCGTTAATTTAGATCTCAGTGTTAGTGTACACTTATAAGTAGCAACAAGTGCTTTATTGTTATATTAGTTTAACAATACTTTTTTGAGAGAGATAGAGAGAGAGAGTGAGTGTGCGAGTGTTTGTGAAGACGAACATAAATATTATATAGGTGATTGTAATTATTATTAATATGTTATAATATTGCGAAGAAACAAAAAAAATAATTTTAATTGAAAATTATGTGATATTTGATCACCTCACCTATATTATATTAATAATAATTTTATCTTGGCAGGTAGCTAGGGATGACAATGAGTTTCGTACTCAATCCAGACCAACTAGACCCATCTTACTTTTAGTAGGTTTATGTCCACGATTTTTAGATCCAACGGATTCGGATCGGATCTAGATCTATATATACCTTAATGGATCTAGGTCTATATCCAATAGTTTCAGACTCAGAACCAACCTAGACTAGATCCGTCAGATCCGTTTAGTATATGTGTGTGTGTATACAGATATAAATACATAATAATATTATATTTATCATCATTTTTATAACTTTATTTGAGCTCCTTATTTATTTTTTTAATTTTATTTTTGTAAATTTACTCAGAAGTTATATAAAATATAAATGTATTTGTATTTACATAGATTATTAATTATTATTTTTTTAAAAAAAATATCAGGATCTATTTGCTCATTAGACATAATGGATCTAGGTGTAGGTTAGAACTTTTAAGACCCGACAGATCTAGATCGAATCTGAATTTAAGTAAGATAAACAGATCTGAATCTAAATCCGACCGAAAACTATCAAGATCGGACTTATTATCATCCCATACTAATAGCTTTACTAGTTTTAACAATATCTAATACATTAACCGAATAAGAGTTCATCTAATAATAAATATCAACCTTCCAATATTAAAATGTTCAACATCAAATATTCTTCTTTCTCTTTATACTTTATTACGTCTTTATAATACTGTTGTCCATAAATTAATTTATAATTAACTTTACAAAACCTATAAATCTAAAAAAAAAAAATATCTAACACACCAAAGTGTACGTCCTTACCAAATTGTGCTCTCATACTTTTGACTTTTGCTCACAAATAAATAAGCCCATGGAATTCGTTTCGACCCAACACGGCAGCACTTACCATTTGCGGTCATGTTGCATAAAGAAGAGCACAACTTGCAGATAGACTTTCCCCGTCAGATACTCTCCCATTCATCAGTGGCCCGTCTGTCTTCTTACGTCTATGAAAGAAAATATCAGTAACTGTCAATTGAACCTCACTACAAATCTATATAAATGGTGGATTTGTTTTTTCATCATGCCCGAGCAAATGAGGAAAGGACAATCCTAAGCCTAAAGTGGGAAGAAACAAAAAATAAATAAATAAATAAATAAAAGACTTTCCTTTCCAAGTGGCATCAACATTCTTTTTAATAATTATTATCGACGAGTATTATATTGGTCCGTGCCGAGATATTTTTGTAAGCACTCTCGCTCTCTCCCTCTCCGGGCAAATAAAAACAAACGAAAGGTAGAAAAGGACGTTAGATATTTTCGATTCCTCAAATATAAATGTACTGAGCAGGTGATGATGTGGCAGCACTATTCATCTCCGTCGATCATCGCACCTTAAATCGACCAGCAGCCGAGTTTTTAACAAATATATATATATATATATATATATATATTATATTATTGAAAAATATATATAATTATAACAACGAATGCCTTAATATCATATCATACATTTACATCGAGGTAGGGGAAAAAACATTAAACATTTACGCAACACTCTTTTTATTTATTTATATATTTACACAAAATAAAACACCATTCCATTCATATGCGAAAGCTGACTAGTGACTAGAGTTTCACACCGAAGAAGAAAAATAAAGTTAATTAATAGTCCCACAAGAAGCGATCGAAACAAGTGGGAGCCAAACTCTCCGGCATCGGTTCCGGCGCTATCAGGTTAGAGGAGTATCCACCGCCATCGCCGCCGCCCTCGTACTGAACCCACGGCGAAGGGTAAACCCATCCGTCCACCGAGTCAACGTACACAAACTCAGGGGATTCATAACTCGTTCTCAGACTCGGAAGCTCAACTATCTGGCCCAACTCATCCGGATTCCCCAGCTCCAAGCCACTGACCATAGAAGAGAACGAGGAGGACGGCGACGAAGATGGCGACCCAGAACCCAAGCTTAAACCCGGGACCAGATTATCCATCGAGGCCGCCTTGGCAGCAGCCGCCTGCACATCGCGAGGTGAGTTCGAAGCGGGCCGAGGGAACGATCCGGCATGTTCCGGGAAATTAAGAATAGCGGAGTCGCCTTTGATACTCAACGCCGCTACGTCGTGTGCACGGGCTGCCATCTCAGGGGTAGGGAAAGTGCCGAGCCAGATTCGCGATTTTTTCCTCGGCTCACGGATTTCTGATACCCATTTGCCCCATGTACGCATTCGGACACCCCTGTACACCGGGTGTGTTCTGCTGCTGCTCGTGCCGTCGCGGTTGCCCCTCTTTATGCTCTTCTTGCAAGAGTACGGGTCGCCTGTCGACTGGTCCTGACCTGCGGGGATAGAGGAACTTTGGTTGTGGTGTCCGTGGTGCTGGTACTGCCGCTGCCGCTGCAGACTTGACCCGGCCGATAATGAGGATGGTGAGTGGTGTAGCGTTGATGATGATGTTACTACGTTTGGAGTGCACCAGGTAATGGACTCTGTTTTTGGGGAGTCCATGACTGATTCATTCATTGTACGTACGTAGTTTCTTGTAGGACTATTGATTCCGAGAGAGGACGGAGATTGAGATCGGTGGTGATCCTATATATGTATGAGCATATATATATGTCTTATCTATTAATTAATTCATGGTGGAGACCGGAGATGCTTAATTATTTCCCTGAGGAAGAAGACGAAGATGACTAGCTAGCTTACAATTGCCAATGATGAGCCACCAACTTCGGTGGAATATTACTGCACTTCAATGGCAATGCAAAATTTCTTAATTAATTGGACGCTATATAGAATAGCAAGCTCCCAAAAAGGAAAGAAAAAAGAAGAAAAAAAATTTGTCAAGAAGAAACAGAGCCGTACGTGGACGTATAAGAAATGTGGCTGGCAAGCAAGCGGCTTATATTTTCGTGGGAGAGAAAGAATACAAGGGTTATAGGCAGCTCTCCTTTGCCTGTAGTGGTGCCACAACTACAATTAAATTGAGAAGCATATGTATATATAAGGAGGACAGAATTTTATTGTAGCAGTGCTCAGTACTCTACGTACTGACTAGTGACTCCTCGTGAAACAAAGTGGGAAGAAGAGAAGGCCAGCTGCTGCCAAGTGCCAAGCAAACAAAAAGGGTTCTTGTTCTATTTTGTGTTGCCATTATCGTTTCCCCATCAGTGGCTTTTTATAAGGACATTTATTGGCAGAACCCAGCTCACTCCTCACCTTCCTGCACATGTCGACCACACAAGCACTTCCACTCGTGCGAGAAAAATATATTGTAAATCTGACGTATGGTATGCTATGCTATGCTATGGTATGTATGCCACATGTATTGTGCATGGGATCTTAACAAACCAAACTCAATCGGAATATATTTAAACTTGGCTTATTAATTAAATGACTCTAAAAATTATATTTAAACTTAATTTATTTATAAATAAGTTAAGTTTAGTTGAGTTTACAAACTTTTACGTCGTAAATGAATTCGAGTTCAAATTTATTATACTTAAATTTAGCTCGTTTAATAATAGAATTAAGTTCGAACCTAATTTTTAAGCTCGTTTAGTTAAACAAACAAATCGAGCCGAATCTTTAACAAGTCGAATCTAAAAAATTCGCGAGTCTGCTTAGTTTATCAACAACCATATTGATGCATGGGATATGTCTGTTTTAAGCTAGAAATTAAAATATTATTGTAATAATCAAACTTGAACAGTATCATAATTTTTTTATTTTCTAGTTTTATTTTTATAAATAAAAAAAAAATCACACTCACAAAACTAAACGATATGACTATACTAGCCTCCCTTCCGCTGCCAATAATATTGTTGTAAAATTTCATTATTATTTTGCTGAAATGCAAACATTCTTCTATACGTATATCAACATTGTCCTACGAAAATTTAAACATTCTTATATGTGCTAAAATTTCAACAATTACGGACTACAGCATATATAGACGTTTTGATTCGACAACCTTGCGCTAAAATTTCAATGCCGAACCGAGCGGAGATAGAGAAACAATTGAGCGCGAGACCATAAAGTTGATTCTTTTAATACTTTTATCATTAAGCTCTATAATTGTAATGTTAAAAATAAATAAAAAATCAACAAATACATATGTGGTGATTTTTCAAAAAATTCTTGTTATGTTTTTTTTTTTTTTTTTGCTATTGCTTGCGGCCACCATTCTTCGACAACCATGTGACAATTTTTGCATCATGATTTCTCAGCAATTTCATAATTATTTTATTTTAAAAATGTAGTAATTAAAATTTTTACTGTTATTGTGTCGAATTTTTAATAATTATGTAATTATTTTTTCCCTAACAACTGTTGTAGTGATTTTTGTGTTGTTGTACTGTTTTTTCAACAACTATATGTGTGGTGATCTTTTATTTTTCAATAATCATTCCAATGAATTTTCATCAATATTGTATTGAGTTTTTAATATGATGATTTTTTAACTATTATATGGTGATATTCAAGTCAACAACTATTAATAACAATCCAAATTCGTAAAAATAATATTTAAAACATAAAAAATAATATTAAGATTAAATGCAACATTAAAAATAGATAAGAAAATTTATACGATATAACCTTAAATTTACGCAAAATATATGATATAATCTTAAATTTTTAGAAACACATAACATAACCATAGTTTAAGGGGGTTCGCTCCACGTGACCCTACAATTGATATACCAATTCACTATGTAATAGAATGAAAAAAAAAAATCACCCATCAAAATGACCCTTTTACCTTTAACGAATGAACCTCATTTCCCCTCCATTTCCTTACCCTTTCCCCTCTTCTCCCCCCCAATCAATTAGCTATTGCTTTCTTTTCTATACTTTATTTTATTTTCTTTTGATTTATTTATTTATTGTGAGAAATGTAAATAAAAAATATGAAATTTTAAATAACAATATAAATAAACTTTAATATAAAAACAAAACTAACAATTCAATAAAATAAACTAAATATGATATAAAATTTTTTTAACAATCTCAGATGCTTTTCCCAAAAATATACTTATTAATGATGATCTAATATACTCATTAATTATAAAATAATTAACATACATTAATTAATTATAGCACAAAAACGCCTACATCATCTCTCTCCAACCATCCAAAGCTTCCTCATCATCTCCAATGTTTCAGGTAACTCTTCAACGAGACTACTTTATGAAGTTGTAGGTGTAGAGCTTGTTATCTCCTTTTCCACCACAAATAAAGCAACAACCTTACCACTATTGACGCTGTTCCAATAGCTTGTACTCACCATCATCTCAGCTAACCTCCCCCTACCTTCTTAAAACTTAAATTTTTTTTCATGAGATCAGACATTCCAGAGGCTCCATTTTCCCCTCTATCCATCGTCTTTCTCGATTGGTAGCTTCCTGAAACTCTAACTCCCTACTTGCACCACCGTAATGTCCTCAAAGCCATAAGAGCTACAGAACAAAAAAAAAACAAAGAGTTTGTCCAAATTCGATTTTAGGAGGCCACCTTAAGAATTCAAACCAATGGAAGGTTGTTTCTCTAGATTTTTGACTTAAACTAGCTAGTCTTCAAAAGAATAATCAATACAATTATCCAAAACTCCATTTTATTCAAGTTCTAGGGATTTAAAACATCTTTGATGTAGGATTTGATCTAGAGAAGACTCTTTCGAATATAAAAAGTTCAAACTATCCAATGTGATGTGAATCTTGACTCAACACAATCAATTTGTGCAAACTAAGGATTGCACAAATAATGCCTCGATGAAAACAAGAGAGAAATGAATGAGGAGCAAAAATAAGAAAGAGAAATGAAGGAAGAGGACAAAAAGGAAATAAAGAATGTATCAATGAATCAAAGTAGTTCACCATTTTTACACAGACACCATGGGAATGTTGAGAGGTTAAGAGAGAGAGAGAGAGAGAGAATGAGGCGCTACTATTGAGAGTTGTTTCACCAACATCTTTTAGGACTCCAAATTTTTGTTTAAAGAGTTAATTCCAAAGTCTGAAATAGTAAAAATGCAGGATGTTACTGCTACACTTGGTATAAGTCATGTTTCATCTATCATTCTCATACCAAGTGTTAATGCTACAAATATTATTCCACTTAAGCTAATAACACAATTGTAAGAACCATAATAGAGAAAATCAACGAATTGATTACAAAATTCAATGAAAGAAAAATACATAAGGGTAATAGAGTACAAGTACATCCAGATAAAAAAGATACTGGAGAATACTAGATAGCTTTAACTCTTAACCCAAAATACTAGTCTTCAAATGAACTCACAAGTTAACCTACAAACAACATTGTCCATTGAATAAATAAGGCCCCATTAAATAAAACTCATTAGTATAACGATACTAAGTAACTTATTATACAACACTAATATGAAAAGCCTGTATAGAACACATAAAAAGCATCACAATAAGACATGATATAGCATATTGAAATATTCATGCGATGATAAAAATAAAATTTTTAGATAAGATATACAAATTTCACCAAGCCATGTAATGCTCATAGCCATTCATTTAGAACATACTTAAACTTAACAATCAAACATCCAAGAGATGCTCTGTAAATTAATAATTAGAACCAATATCAACACAAAAACTATAGCCTTCACAATATATATCAGATCTCAATATCAAAACAAAAATATCCATAACACTACTAGTAGGACTCAAAGGCACAATACCAGACATAGATAGTGTAATGATTATATCCATTGCAGAACTTAAATTAAAATTTAGGAAACTACTTTTTATCATAATTAATAAGATTCATTGCGAAAGTTAGTACACTTTGAAATTTGTGAAACTATTTTCTACCACAATTATTCAGATCTGTTACTAAAGTTATACTAATATTTGGGAATTTTTTTTAGCCACAATTAATAAAATCCATCACTAAAATTATATAAAATTTGTGAAAATATTTTCTACAACAATTACTAAAATCTTTTGCCACATAAGAGAGTTGATTTATTTTTTTTATAATCTTTTCAAAGATTTTTATTTGATACTTTTATTAAATTTAATCAAATAAGAAAATAGTGCAATGTATTTTATGATTTTTCCATGTAAAAATGATTTTATTTATTTATTTACTCTTATATTAATTATGTAAAATTAAAAAATAGCATGATTTATTTTTTGAAAGTTTTTTTAGCGCAATAAAATTTTTAAGTTATAATAAATATAAAAATAAGTATAATAATATTTCAGCACAATAAAACTATCGTAGCAAAAAACTAATATTTTTTTATGATCAATGATGTATGATGATGATAAATAACATATAATAAATGTTCTCAAGCCTCATAAATATTTTAGTCATTATATGACAAGTTAGTGAAAAATGATATTTTTTACAACAAAATTGTCATTCCAAAAATTATGTATGTTTTGAAAATGACAATATATTATGACAATAAAAATATCAACGAGATATTATTGTTGTAAAAAAATGACATTTATGAGATCAAAATTTTGCCATATAGTTGTTGCAAAAAAAAAATTTGCAACAAAAATTTTCAATTGTTGCCACAACGTGTTGCGAAGTATCCATTTTCTTATAGTGTAGAATTGACAAAGTTGATCTGATCTGATTTAGGCTACCCAAAACCCAATCTAATTCCAAAATATTAAATTCAATCTCAACTAAAAATTTTGAAATAACCCAAATCGATTTGACTCTGACTAGAATTAGTTAAAGTGATAATGAACGTATTTGAAATGAACCAAACTAAAATGATACAACCTGAAAAGTACCTGACCTAAACCTGACCCATATTCAAATAGAAACCCAATAATGACCCGACCCAAATTTACCATACCTAAAATGACTCGAGTCGAACCCAAATCATACCTGAATATAATTTCAAACTTAATTCAAATTAAATTCAAAATTGATCTACAAATATATTTTTTTTATCTCATATAAATAAATACATAAACACTAATAAATTATCTTATTAATAAAGTTTTATGTAACACAATATATTATCCATATAGCAAAAAAATGAAACAAATCCAGTAAGACTCTATTTTCTACACTTTTATTTTGGCATCATATTAGTATCAATCAAACTACATCATAAATATTTCTAATATTATTATAATTAAAATTAATATTAAAATAAATAATATAATTATAAATATAATAATTATATTAGCAATAGTAACAATAACAACACCAACAACAATAATAATAACAACAATTAAGATGATAATTATAATTATTATACTTATGTAAATCATAATATTTATAATTGTATTTATAATAACAACTATAATAATACTAATTATGATAATAATTTACTACTACTACGTATTTTAGGATAATAATTTATCATATCATTACCTATATTATGATAAAAATTATTATGATCTATATAACAATAATAATAAGTCCTAATATTTGATTTATCAATTATATGACATTGATATCAATAAATGTAAATACAAATTATAACTTGAACTAATTTAGCACAAACATAATATAATTCAGAATCTGTAAATTCGATTCAAATTAATCTAAAGAAATTCATTAGGTCGGACCCACAATCCATCTAATAATTTTTTAACCTAAAATAATCTAATCTAATACTCACTCGATTCAAATTACAATTACTCAAATTAAATTCAAGCTCAAAAGTTATCTTATCTAATTCAATTACATAATCCGACTCGGATCCAAATCATATAACCCTGTTGATACCTGACAGAACTGACACATAGTGTCAACTTTTATTCACATCATTCCAGTTATCACAAATGGAGTAAGAAAATTTACTACGTTACTAATTGCCTAACAATGCTATTTCGGGCAACACGTACCCACTCCGGATATTTTTACCATAACGGGACGGGGATATTTGAGGATTGGAGGGCTTACGTGGGAGTAGGAGGGAGAACTCGAGATATGTTTGAAAGGGACCCACAATTGAAAAGGCTTAATGGTGGGGTGGTACGGATGTAGTGGGTTCCTTTTGCTTTCTACCAAGCATGAAGCTACTCCTTCGTTATTGTCAAAATAAATATCGCGAACATGGTAAGAGATGATGTTGCTATGATATAAATATTATATATAAAAACTTAAATGAATACTAATAAATGATACTGTAGCTTAGGGCTATCTTATATCATATTACTATACTGTATTTGGATTTGGATTTAGGAAAATATTAACGATAGTCCTAAAAACAATAGATAAAAAAAATTAAACTAAATTAATAGTACTCATTAATTTATGTATTTGACATATATTTTTAAATTAGTGTTTTATTAGAAATAAGAGTATATACTTGTCAATAGTTGTGAGGACATTTGTTAGCATAAATGTTTAATTTATCCTATAAAATAAGCTTGTTTATATTTATATATATATATATATATATATATATATATATATATATATATATATATTACTCTGTACCATCAATTAATTGATTATAGAAGATGAGGTGATTATAATACTTGATATAGTTGATGGGTAGAAATTTGAACAAAACTAATTTTATATATGTTTAAAATAAATATAAATATTATATAATAAAAAAAACATAGATTATATTTTTTCCTGCATTTAAAAATTTTTAATAAGTTTTTTACTATTCCTCCCTCCGTTTCATAATATATAAGGCATATTAGATTTTTAATTTTATTTCATAATATAAATTATTTCACAAAAAAAAACCTTATTTTTACATCTAACCTTATGTTATTCTTGTTCTAATTAAATAAAGAAAGAATATTAAATTTCACATGAGGATATATTAGTAAAAACAGATAATTTTTTATATAAAATTTAAATTTTTTAAATATATGTAATAATAAATTATATGTCATATATTATCAAACTAAGAAAATATTATTTAAAATATACTTGGATGATTATTTTAAGCTTAAATAGTTAATTTTCAATCATAATTTTATAAAATATATATTATTATAAATAAAGTTATTTTTTATATATAATTAAAAAAAATTAATGACAATAGCATAAAGTTAATAACTACCGATCATACATACATAGATTACATAGAAATGGAGTAGTCCATGTGGAAAGCACTCATTGACAAAATTGATTTGTCGCCCTCTAGTGGCATGAAATTCTGAGCAGTCCGGATAAATGCAATGGCATTGCATGCCACCCGAACTTATGATTTCTTCTTTTACCCTTATGCATTGTTGATAGTTGAAGATGCTGTTCATTTGTCCCATGTCTTATCAAAACTAACAGTACTATTTATTGACCATTGCTTCGGTCCCTTTCTAGCAATCTATCCATGCTTTCTTTAAGTTGTGGCTTCGATGGCCATGCATGATTAAGGTGACTATGAATGGTCTTCACTCTTGATCTCTGTAGACTGACATCAGTCAATCAGCACCAAACGACGGAAAACATTAAAGTTGCTTTATCCTTTATTTTATGTTCCCCGACCCAAAATGTGGTAGTATTTTTTATGCCTTCATTGGTTAGGAAATGGGAATTTTTAAAGTTAAAAAAAAAAAAAAAAAAGGTGTCCTCTGCCGATGCCGACCTACGTTTGCTGCTTATGTGGTGGTTCTAGAACGTGTTCAGGAAGCTAAATTTTTATCCTAATTCAGAATGTTAATAATCATTTCAACCATAATGAATTATTTTATACATATATAAATTTTTGATACTTTATAAATAATTCTAATTTTATCAATTTAATTTTATTTATAGATAAGTGTCATTTTATTTTAATGAAATAAATTTTTAATAATTTTTTTCCTAATTTACCACTTTGTCTAATTAATCATTTTATAATTTTAAAGAATCTATCATTTCTATCGATACTTTAAAAAATAAATAATATAGCCATTTGAATTACCTACTTAATTATTGTATCATAAGACAAGATGACGTTTAATTTATTTGTGAACAGAGGTGTTAATGAGAAAAATATTATCTACAAATAAAACACTACTTGTTTTTACTTATTATGATTCCCAACAATTTATTTACAATTTTCTATCAAATTCTAGTTATCCTTTTTTATTTCAATTTTTTAAATACTACTTATTCTCATTCTTCTTATCATCATTATGATTACTTTACCGTTGTTGGTGGTGTGTTTGTTTCTTGTTTTTTCTTGCTATAATTATTGTTATTACTATTTTTGTTGATATTGTTGTTGGTTGTTGTTTGTGCCGGGGTTATTATTGTTGTCATATAGTATATCACATAAGATCATGCAAATGACACGAACATACGATCATGCTATACACAAAAAAAAAAAAAACTATACATGATACAACAATCATGATATAAAGAAAAGATATAAGACAAAAGATGCATTAGAGACTTTACAAATTGATTACTTAAATTCAATTATTTATTTACTTTGAGAACAATAACTTCATTGTTTTTTTTTTGAGGAACGAACCGTTAAAATACCATGGGAGTACACAATACATAGTTCGCGCCGGGGGGGGGGGAGAATGTATATGAACCCATAAATAGATACCTAATTCTTAAAGACGCATACCCCTCCTGGCCAATGGTTTAGACTTATACAGGGCATATTTACGACCACTTTAGCTCCTATAGAACTAAGACACTAAGCACTAAAAGATAGATATTTTTTCTGACTCATGTGATCTTTTACTTAAATATTATTCAAATAATCCTAGACATACTCAACACCAAAGGTCCACACTTAACATATAGCAATTGCCACTTATTATGTATAACTTATCGTTTATTATATAAAATCATATGGCAGTTGTATCATAAACATATGACTAGATAGATTTATGCTATGGCCAATTAAACAAAACAATCCACATATAAAATAATAATTAAAAGCCATAAGAAAATATAATCCAACTATTAAAAACACTCAACCAAATCAACTAATGAAACCACTCAAATTAAGTTTTCACTTAAGAAGACCCTTAAGGTTATTCTAAAACCAAATAATTGCTAAAGAAGTTATAACACTTTTAATAACATTAGAATCCCCCTAGAAACCCTAATTCTTACTGATCTCAAAATTGCTAATTAAGCTCATTAACTAACAAAACCCAAGACTACAATTAAAAAATTAATACTAAACACAATTAACCCAAAAATATCAATAAAACTAAAAATTAAATATATGAAATAACCACTCTACCCCTATGATTTTTATGCTCATCTTATGCCATTTTTAACTTAAACCCAAACTTATACTAATCATAGCTATCCCAAATAATTAAACTATTATAATTAACTCATTTTTACCTCTAACAACACTCATATTATAAAACCCCCATTTTTAGCACTTGAAAAAATTGTTCGACAAAGAGTTATTGTGTGAGCTAAAACATTAAAATGTAGAGTGTTACTGTCACACTTAACATAAGGCTAGTCTCATCTACTTTTTTGTTTGTATATTAAGTGCTAAGTCTAAAATGTTTCTTTACTTAAGATAAGAATAAAAATTGTAGGAAGCAAATAGAGATATTAAATTATGAGTTATCAACATTCTAATGTTACACGAAATTTGAAAAAGGTTTGATATGTAACATTCACACAAATTCCACTCAACAAAGTTGATGGACGATGATGTTCGTGTGGTATGATGGTGGACGAATAAGGGTAGGATAAAATGCAACAAATATAACACTTAAATCTCACAAAGATAATGTTTAAATGGATCTCAAAGAGAACTCACAAAGATGAACCCTTTGATATGAATCAAATGAAGAAAACAAAAAGACTCTTCATAGGATTCAAAACCAAAGAAAAGGAACACACAAATAATCCTTAACAATGGCCACTTTCAACTCACATAGAATTGGAAGGTTTAAACTCTCTCAAATGAGATGATTTTTATTCAAAACTCAAACTCTGAATTTTACACATGAGAAGACACTTATTTGTAGGCCATAGCCCCCACACCAACTCAAACCAAAATCATAGGATATTTTCCAATCAAACCATATCCTAACTAACCTTATCCACTTCTAACTAACTAACTAATATGACCGTTAATTACAGCCTATAAATTCAACTTTCCAGGTGTTAATTATAGCTAATTACAACCTGTAATTACACTTAAATGATATGACAATACATCATATAAAAAAACATTGCCTTATGAGCTAGTTAGTTATATAAAATTACAACCTTAATAAAGAAAACCCTAATTTGCATTACTCCATGTGTGCACTTGTTCCAGCAGCTTCCACGTGTCATACTAACATGGCATAATGCCCAACATGTCATCAAAACATAGGTTGACTCATCCCATAGCTTCCATGTCATTAAGGTCTTGTTTGGTTGCTTGAAATTGCATAAAACGCAACTTATGCTTTGAAATTCAAGAAAGTGTCTTGTTTGACTTTGGCACTTTCAAGAACTCAAAGAAACTCCTCAAACATGTCTCAAAACCATGTTTGGAAGTAAATAAGGCCATGCTCCTGCATCAAGGTTACAACATCCAAAAGAAAAGAAGTACATAAGGGGACATAAGAGTCTAAAGGATATATGGATCAAACGAAAATAAAGCGGATATTGGATAGTGCTAACTCTCAATGTCCAACATTCGCTTGCTCAAGCGAAACCCTTAAAGAAATCATGTAATGTCATAAATGCCTATTGAATTGGAAGGGTTGTAATACCCAAAATTTTTAGTTAAACCTAATACCAAATAATTAATATCTTAACCTATTTCTAATATCAAAATTTTAATATTTTACCTAACCTTAATTTCTATTCTAGATTACTAATATTTTTTAACCTAAACCTAACTCTATTGGTTGATAATTAATTTATTCTAATACCGTAACATAAATTATTTCAACCTAAATCTAATTCTAAACTCATAACTTATTTTCCTTCCCCTTCTTTTGTTTTCTTTCCTTTTCCCCTCCCCTTTCTATTTTTTCTTTTCTCTTGCCTAGTCAATTTCCTTTACTTCTCATCTTTTCATGAGTGAAACATTATCCCGACCATGCCTACTTATATGTCAACTCCCACTCCTACCACTCCTTGTGTGATCTACTTGTTAGAGCCGTGCCTAATCGATCTTCACCTGCTTCCTATCCTATCATATCTACTCATGCATGGGTGTATATATACAATACATTTAATGCACCAAACCTCCCTCTTCCTTTCTCTATTTTTTGTCAATATTTTACACCACAATTGCAACCTTACTCTCCTCATTTCTCTTCTCCTCACCATCGCCAAAATAGCTCATTGGCAACCTTTACCATTCCCTCACCTATAACACTGACATGCTTCACCATTCCTTCACCCATACCACCAGCTAAACTCACCATAATACACCATCCACCACTGTAAATATTTACCATAAGCATCTACTTTTCTCGTTCCCCTTAGCTACAAAAAACCTAATCAAAACAAACCCTCTATCTATAACAAACTCCATTGTTCTTATCCCTTCCTTCAACAAAAATCACCACAACACCTTCCCCACCTTTTGTAATACCTAAAAAATTTAAATCCTAGAATTTAATAAATAATCCTTATTTGGGATAATTTAATTTTTTAAAATTAATTAATTTAATTATTTCGTAGATCTTTAGGTGTATAAAAATAGATGTGATTATTTAATAAATTAAAATAAATATTTTATTAGTTTATCATACTCATTTTATTTAAATGAATTTTTAAACCCATATTTTACTAAAATTACCTTCTTAAATTAATATCTTAAATTTTAAATAAATTATTTGTTAAATTAATTTTTCTATCTAAATAATTAAATGCCCCTATTCTAATTAATTATTTTAATTTTATTTTTTTCCTTTTTTCCTTTTCCCTTTTTCTTTCTCCTTATCGTTTTCTTCCTTTCTTCCTCCTTAGGCTACCAGGCCTATGTCGCCCCTCTCCTCCCTATTGGGCCACTAGCCCTTCTTTCTCTTCTCTTCTCCCTGCACATGTCCAGGCTGCTTCCCCTCTTCTTCTTTTTTCTTTCCTTTCCCCTCGATTGGACCAGCCCAACCATCCTTTTTCTTTCCCTCCAGCTCGCACGCAAGGCCGGCCCATCCCTTCCTTTCTCCCCCACCCGACCGACTTACTTCTTTTCTTTTCTTATTCTTCTTCTTCCCTCATCCCTCCTTCTTTGATGACGAAGCCATGCCCCTACACAGCCTACAACGAACCCCCTACAGCCTTGCCATGGTAGCCAACCTGCCCTGCTCCCTCCCCTCTCTCTCATTACTTTCCTTCCATTTTTCCCACGCAAGCCCCTAAACCAATCCCCCGTATGTCCCCTTTTTCCCTCTTCTTATTTTTCCTTCCTACCACCTTGCATGCCCGACCCCCTACAACATGTAGCCACCTAACCCGGCCATGCCTGCCTTCTTTTCCCCTTCCTTTTCTTCTCCTTATCTCCTCCTTCTCTACCCATTTTCGACCTCCCTCAATTCCCTGCAGACCCCCCTCTTTTCTCCCTTCTTACCTTCTCTTCTCATCCCCTATTTTGCTTCATCGCCTCCAACAACCACCTCTACTGCCCAACCTACCACCACAACCACCCTTAAAACTCCTTGCTACCTCCCTACACCACTCCATAACCTCCACTCGCCCCTACAACCACCCTTTCCCTCCTTTCTTTTTCTTTCCCCCTTCTCGGCCTCCACCCTACACCACCACCATGCGCCGCGATTCCCCTCTTCCGTTGCCTCCACAACTATCCCTTTACCCCCTAGCACCTCCTCTACTACCCCCTTCCTCCCCTTGGCAAAATTTCCTTATAGCCTTCTCCCTTCTTCTCCTCTTTTCTTTCCTTCTTCTTCTCCCTTCCTTCCACCCGTTTTCTCAACCCTACAGCAGCCATCTCCGTCACCCTGAGCCATCAATCCTCGACCCTCGACCCCTGACCACCACCTATATCCCTACTCCCTCCCTACACCTAGCCACCACCCTCACTCCCCTCTACTAGCTCTCAACCCAACACAAAACCCTCACCCGAACCAACCCCTCTCCCTTCTCCCAACTCCTCCTTTGACACTTATTTCTCCTTCATTTCATGCATGCAGCTCACATTGCTCATGCAACATGATTCCTAGTGCTTATTTTGAGCAGGTTTTGGTAAAATTTTGAGGTATAAAAATAGTTAGTGTTAGTATATATTAATTAAGCTTTCAATAAAAAATTATTATTATGATTTTCTACTTCTAATATTCTAATTTTTTATATTATTTTTAGGTATTAATTTTTACTAATTAAAGCTCAAACCTTTAATTGAGGTACTAATAAGGTTTAATTATTGCTAGAAATAAGGTAACCATTATACCCTACTAAAATGTGTGTATATACATATATTAGTACATTAGGGTTTTTCATATGTTTATGTGCATGATGTATGATGTTAAGTATAATATAATTTGTAGCATATGTTGGTTGTTAAAATGAAAAGCTTGTTAATTTATGCATCATGTGTAGAAATGATAGTTAAGGAAGGAGCCTTATGATTAAGGATAATGTTAAATGCATATATATGACATGATAAGCTAATGTGCCCATAGATAATGTTAATATAAGCCCTAAGGGAATTTTAGTAATTTTTCTTATGAAAATGGTGTGGCCTAAATAAGTATATATATGGTAGGTGCTAGTGAGTAATAATAATAAATAATAATAGTTGGTAGTGTTTGATGATGTATATAAATTATGGATGTTAATGTATTATGTGAGAAGGGTATTGTAGTAAATGTAGCATAATAAGGGCAAATTGGTAACTTATATGAATAAAAGGGGTAATATGATGATTTAATAAGTACGGAAGGCATTTAGTAAATTTACATGGAAAAGGGGATATCTTAGTAATTTTATGAGTAAAAAGATATGTTGGTAAATTAATTAAATAAGAAGGATATTTTG
The DNA here is from genome assembly GCA_030549775.1 of Tamarix chinensis. Taxonomy (NCBI): domain Eukaryota; kingdom Viridiplantae; phylum Streptophyta; class Magnoliopsida; order Caryophyllales; family Tamaricaceae; genus Tamarix; species Tamarix chinensis. The sequence goes on along the minus strand of CM060172.1, from coordinate 16,163,716 downwards.
GTACTTTGGCATAGGGGAAGGATAACTTGGTAATTTTTTAAGTAAAAAGGATAAAATGGTAAAATAATAAGTAAGAAGGGTATTTTAGTAAATTGGCACAAAGGAAGGATAACTTAGCAATTTTGTGAGTAAAATGGGTAAAATGATAAAATAATAAGTATGAAAGGTATTTTGAAAATTTAGCATAAAGGAAGGGTAACTTGGTAATTTGGTGAGTAAAAATGGTAAAATGGTAATTAAGTAAGTAAGAGGGGTATTTTGGTAATTTAGCACAATAAAGGGCAATTTGGAAATTTTAATAAGCATGAAGGGTAGTTTGGTAATTTAACTAACCAAAAGGGCAATTTGGTAATTTTACTAAGTAAGAAGGGTAATTTGGTATAATCTATCTAACCAAAAGGGGAAACTTGGTAGTTTTAATAAGTATGAAAGACAATTTGGTAATTTAACTGACCAAAAGGATAATTTGGTAGTTTTAATAAGTATGAAGGGCAATTTGGTAATTTAACTGACCAAAAGAGGCAATTTGGTAATTTTAATAAGTATGAAGGGTAATTTGGTAGTTCAACACATACAAAGGGTATTTTGGTAGTTATACAAACATGAAGGGTAATATAATAATTTGGTAAGTAAAAAGGGGTAACTTGGTAATTTTTCCAACAAAGGGTATTTCAATAATTTTGTAAGGATATGGTTAAGGTCAAATTATGTATTATGTGTGCTTGGTTATATGCTTATATCCTATGTGGTTATGGATTATATGCTTGTAGCGCAGGAGCTAAGGTAAGTTGTATATGTGTTATGACATGTGTAATATAGTGATACGACGTATATTTTGTGTTATGTCTTATGTATTGTTGCATGATGAGGTTGTGGGGGGGATAAAATAAATAAATAAAGTAGAGTGATTAGGAGGAGGTGAGAAAGACCTAAGTACCTTAAGAATTATTGGTGGACAAATAAAAGGATTATATGAATAAAATAAGAGGTTGGAATAAATTTTGCATGGGAAGTGTAAGGCTTTCATAGGGTTTTTATTCTTTGCATGGGGGTAACATTTACATGGGGAAAGGTGATTGAAGGGTTAAGAAAGGCCAGGGAAGAGAACCTTGGGTGATTAGTATCCATAAGCAAAAAATAGTACGTGGGTTGGTAGAAGTGTGTATGGGGGGACTTAACTAGGGTTTGTGAAATAAACCCTAAGTGAGAGAAGTGTGTGGAAGGGAGAGTTAATGGTAAGTGGTTGGAGTGTGGGTTTAGATTAGAAGGATGTCACATGAAGGGAGAAATGAGTCAAGTGGAAAGGAGAATGGTGTGTGTTGGTGATGAGGGGATGACATAAAATAAAGGAGAGGTACTAGGGTTTGGGGTGGCCAACTAGGGTTTTCATGATCATGTATGAAGGATGGGAAGTAAGGTTATGACGTTGGGTGTGGATTGAGTGGAGGGATGGTGTGGGAAGCAAAGGGAGCATTGGTTGTGTATGGTGGGGAGAGTTTAGGAAACATAGGCTAGATTAGGGAGTCTGAGGGAAAACCCTAGAGTGCAATGGGGAGTTAAAATGGAGATGTGGGAAAGTGGACCCTGAACCACATGCATAGGATTTTGGGTTCTTCATGGTGAGTAAAGGAAAGGTAGGGAAGAAGTCTGGGAGTCCTAGGATGCGTAGAAGTCCCAAGATATGGGATAGGACTTTTTAGGAGAGCAGGGATGAAAGAGGTGAGAATGAGAAGTCCAGTGGGGCATGCATGTCTAGTAAAAAGTATCTATTGAAGAAGACATGAATAATACATTAACCATTTAAAGTGAAAAATTTATTGAGCCGGGCTTAGACCGATCGACCAACAATAATAGTGGCCAAGTATAGGGTGTCATGGAGACCGATCCACCAGTAAATAATAGTGGCTAGATGTGTTCTATCCTAGAGCGTTTTCCAGTTCACCGGCTATAATAATGGGGGATCCCAAGCTCAATAAACTAAATCTTAGATGTTAATAAATTATGGAAAGACACTAATTACTTATAGTGGAACATTATGTGAGTCGGGGCAAAATTGGTCCACCGGCGAGGATAGGGCCAGGTATAGGGTGCCCTGGAGACCAATCAACTAGCGAATAATAGTGGCTAGATGCTTTCTGCCTTGGGTGTTTCTGATCGACTAGCTATAATTGTGGGGTTTCCATACTCACATGGATATAATTCAAGAGATGATGTTAAATAATGTTTAACTAATGGCTTATGACCAAAAGTATTGATTTCATGTTTATGATCCATTGATATAGTATAAGTTTGGTTTTGGGAACTGTCCCTTTCTTGGTATATGATGGAATTGCTAAGTAAATGAATCTTATGTCATGAATTTCCTATTGTATATGGTGTTGCATTATGTCTTAGCTTCTATGATGATTATGATTAGCTCTATGCTCGTGTATGTTACCATTTTTATATCGTTTATGCATGATGTGTTACATGTGGGCCCTACCTTTCAGTTTGATATAAAGGGTTATTCAGTACTATAGTATTGAAGGATTCCATTTGTGGGTCCCAACCTATTTAATGGACAGTGTCCCTTGCAGGTTAGTTGTAGGTGCCATTCAAGATGGTATCGGGTAAGAGTGTAAGGATTATCCAGAAATATTTCAGGGTTTCTCTTTTAACCTTCTATTTTCTTGTTTAAATGATTTTACTCTTATAACCACTAATAGTGGTCTTACCTCTCGTAACAAATTTAATGCACTGCTCTGATTTAAATGAAAGCTTGAATATGTTTAAATTGCATTATGTTCTTTTTGGTCTTAGCACTTGGTATTGAAACGGTAGGAGAAAACCGGTCTGGTACTAAGTGTGGCAGTAACATCCCTAAAATTTATGGGTTTTTGCTTCCGCTAATTTTTAAAGAAAAATTTTTTTTTAGTAGTGAATTTTGGAGGTGTTACACCTTCACCCATTTCCACCACAACCCATACCTTCCATTCAGTCACCTATACCAAATATCACATACCCATATTTGTCTTATGTTCAATAAATGATAAAATATCTTAATTTGAGAATAGTAACCCTAAAACGGGAAGGTTATTATCACATAAGTGAAATGTTAGATTTAAACTATGGATTTCATATATGTTGTTAATATTGGTGTTTTGGCAGTACATATTGAATTTGGTATTCATATGAGCCTTATAGGAAAAGTTATGTTGTACTTGTAAAACTAGGGTTTTGTAAGTCTTATAAATAGTAACTTTTGAGATAAGGCTATTATCACATGCATAAGATATTAGAGTTATGCCTTTAAATTTGGGTATGTTAAGAATAATAATATTTGAGGAAGAGATACCTAATTTGGTGGATAAAAGAAAAATAGAAAAGGAGTTACTCAAATGAGAAATTAGGGTTTTTAGGAAAGTATAAGGATCCTAACCTTTAGGAGTGACCTTATTATCTATGTAATTATACTTCACATGATTTAATTATGTTTTGTAACTATCAAATAAATTATTAATTATACATTAATCATTTAAAATGAAAGATCACATAAGCTTACCCAAGGTGTTTTATGGGTTCATTCCCGCAAACGATAATAGCGGTTTAAGAGCATTTTTCCCTGAGAGGTGCATAAGTCTATTCTACTGGATTAAAAATAATGGGACCCTAAAATCAATGTGAATAATAATATGATTTGAGATAATTAACTAATGGATAAGACATTAATTATTTAAAGTGGAAGATTACGTGAACCAGGACGGAGGTGTTGGGTCAATTCTACAAGATGATAATAGTAGCTTAGGTGCTTTTATTATTAAGAGGTATTTCAGACTATTCCACTTAGTTAATAATAGTGGATCAAGTGCATTTTCCTTGATTGATATAGGGTCCGTTCCACTGGATTATAATAGTGACTCGGATGTGTTGTCCGTGAGAAGTGCTTCAGATCATTTCACTAAGTTATGAATAATTGGGTCCTTGAACTCAACGTAAATAAATGAATGGAATTTGTTACATCTAATAATTAGCCTTGGATCATTAATTACTATGTAACATTTGATGTATCTCGCATGTGTGTTTACTTTCTACTATGAATGCATGTAATTGTTTGTATCCCTGACTTAATTCTATTATCACATTGCTCAATATGTAGCATACTAACTACCCTTTTATGGGTGTTGCTCATTCTTACAAGCAAATTACCTTGATGTTTGTGTGCATATTGATGAGGAACCGCTGGATGATTTTACAGCTTATGATGCTTTGTATGGGGTAGAGTGATTTGTTGTATTAGGGCTTTTGGGCATAGATTCATTTATCTAGATGGTAGTTTACCCAGATACCTTTTTGGACTCTTAGATCCATGGTATCTCCTTTGTCAATATTTTTTATATTACACTCAGAGTTAATATCTAACTCATATTTATGTTTATAAAAATTCTCTCTTTTTTCTATTTATCATGATTTATATTTTATTATTTTTTCTTATAATTGATGTAAGGATAGTATGGTAAGCCAAACTTACATTGATTATGGTGGTAAGACCTAGTTAATTTGATATTATGCTTATGCTAAAAATGAAATATTTCAATAGTAAAATTTAGGGTATTATAAGGGACTATAAGATGAAACCCATTAGTACAACAATACTGCATAAACTAATATAAAACACTAAACATGTGAATGTCATATGGAGCACATAGAAGGTAACATAAGGAAGTCATGTTATAAACACATCAACAGTATATGTGATAGCTAAATATCATAATCATACCATTATTCACATCATGCTTTAGGCCACCTACTCATCACATCAAATTTAAGCATATTACAACCATTTCATTAGTTAATTTCATATTAGGAGACTAATGGGTTTTCAAATGCTAAAAATGAAGAAAAAGAAGGTAATGAGATTAATTAAGTGACATTCTAATATGATATTATAAGTTAATTGTGTTATTTTTTTGTATTCATGTAAAGAGTATGTAATGTGTTAAAACATTATGCTTACTTAGTTATTATGATTTTTTACTAATTCATTTACTTATATTTTGTAGAGACATGGAAATGGATAAAAAAATATTTAAAAGGATAGTGATGAGGAAATGAAATGGTAGCCCATTGTGATGTAGATAGCCACATACATGATAAATAGGGGGTAAGGTGGAGTTATAGTGGAACGTAAGAGGTCTTCTTATTGGGAAGTATAGAAACATTTTTCTTACTTACATGGTAGTGATCACTTAAAATTGCACCTCTATAATTATCCCATGTAGGAAGCAGGTTGATGAAGGTACCAAAAAATATATTTGATAAGAAATTAGGGTAATTTTTTGTGATTTTTATTTATATTAGTATATCAAGTGTTTTTGACTTTAATCATATAATTTCAATATTAAGGTTATCAAAAAAAATTATTTGGAAGAGAGAGTATTCATTGTCCCAGATGATATGATAATGTGGCCAATATGTCATTGTGGTGAGTGCCTAAGAACTTTAAGGGTGTACTTGGAAAATAAAAAGTTGTATAAAATGAGAGATGGAGCTTTACGCTGAAATCCACCTAGGCATTATGTTTATGATGATAAAAAATATTAGGACAAGTTTGTGACACTTCGTTAGAGTAGAGAATATTAGGTATTTGTTATATTAAAAAAATTATATTTGAATAAGAATACTTTATTATTATTTTATATTTTATTATTCTGTTAGCTTGTAATATAAGAGAGAAATGTCAAAAACTCAACAAGTGCTGATAATAATATGGCACAATATGGCTCGTAAAGGCTATGTGGATCTTAAAGAAGGTAGATAAATTAGACCCTTGTACCTCATCAATCATTGTTGGTACCATATGGAAGAAGGGTAGAATAACACCCACTTACAAGTATATCAATGAAGATGTGCCAAAAGCAATGAAGAAACTTGCAAGTTCAAAACATATTTGTAATTACATAGTTAGTGTTGTTCACAAGGTTATAATATATAATATGTGTGGATTCTAAATCATTTTATATTGCACACATATTGGTAAGATCTTTATTATTAGACTTGATGTAGGACATTGATGAATATAATGTCATTTCAAAGGGTATAAAACAAATAACACCTTAGAAGGCACGATGGGTATTGGATTAGGGGTTGCAAAAATGAGTTACATCATTGACCTTATAAGATAAAAAATCAAGTGCTTATTCTAACCTATGGATTAAACCAAGCATTTGACTGCATAAAACTATGGAGAAAGAATTTTCAATTATCAAATCTCAAGGGGTAATATGATTTACACGACTCGCTTCACATACCTAACGTTGACAATGTTGGGGATAGTTGTGTAGAAGATACCCATTTATTTCCACTTTTAAAGGGAAGACTTTGTTACCATGAAATGAATTTGATCTTAAATTTATGAAATTTCATAAACAATTAATACATTTGCACATATGGAACATATTGTATTAAAGTATGCATAAATATGATTTGTTAGCAAGTGACCTCCTAACTTTCTTAGCAAAAGGCTCGGTATGCATCTATCATGGTACATGATTGGATATGGTCCATGGGACTCCCTGTAACACCCCCAAAATTCACTACTGAAAAATTTCGTTAATTAAAAGGAAATTAGCGGAAGCAAATTAATAAACCGTGAATTTTGGGAGTATTACCGCCACACTTAGTACCAGACCAGTTCACTTATACCGTTCAAGTACTAAGTGCTAAGGCTAAAGGAAAATGAAATATAATTTGCAAGAATTTCAACATACTTAAATCAGAGTAGCGTATCAAATGTTTACAAGAATGAAATCCACCCATGGTGGTTACAGTATCAACATATACATTTAAAACCAGAGATTTCAAAGAGAGAGAGAAAAACCCTAGTAGTTCCGGATGAGACCTTACTCTCTTTCCCGTTGCCCACTTGAGTAGCACCTAAAAAGACCTGCAAGGGACACTGCCCATTGAATAGGCAGAGGCCCCACGAATGGAACCCTTCAGTACTACGGTACTGAGTACCCCTTTAAAGTCCCACTTAAAAGCAGGCCCGCAATGCAACACATGAAACAAGCTACATACACATATATATAAAATTCACATGATTATCATTCACATAGCATATCAATATATCGTTACGAACAATCGGTACTTACGGTCTTAAGCCATGTCACAATGCAAACTCAAAACAATCAGGCCTTAAGCCATTGTTCCACTATAAGTGATTTGTACTTTCCCATAATTTTATTCACATACATAACTGGTTTTATTGAGCTCGGGACCCCCACTATTATTGCCGGTGGATGGGAATACATATAACTCATCATCCAGGGCACAACGCTCCTGGCCACTATTATAACTAGTGGACCAGGATATATGAAGAATCATCATCCAGGGCACAACACTCCTGGCCACTATTATAACCGGTGGACCGGGATATATGAAGAATCATCATCCAGGACACAACGCTCCTGGCCACTATTATAACCGGTGGACCGGTACTCAATATCATAATCATCTGGGCCTGGCTCATTAATATTCCACTTTCAATAATGGTATCTTTTCTTTCTTTAATCAACACATCAATCATATTTATTTTCCTCGAACGGGAGATCGATAACCCAGGACACAAAGGTACACCGGTCGTACCAGTGCATATCCGCTACTCAGTACCCTTTCAACCACGAACCCAAGGACGTAAAGGTACCCTGGTCGTACTGGTGCATAAAGCTAACTCAGTACCCTACCGACAAGGACACCTAATCCATAAGTATGCATACCCCCTAACTAGGTCCATAGAGCTAGAAAGAGTAAGATATAGGGCATGGCTGGGGCACAAAGGCACACCAGCAAATACTAGAATAATCGTGGACTAAACCACGTCCTTAGGGTAGTGACCCCTAAGGAGTCACCATTCCCGATCTCGAGGTCTTTCACTTTAATTAATAGTATCTTAATTAAGGTGATCACGAAAAGCACAATAATCTGATACTTATTCACTTTCAATCGTTCTGATATCATTAATAGTTTCTTATTCAGAAGATTATCCAGGATATCACAGAGAAACCATCAAGGCCATACTAATACTCCTACTTGGCTAATCAGCATTATTTGAATCATATTATAATGTTCCACAATCTCAAAGACATGTTAGGTGCAAATTACTCATTTGCCCTTTACTTATATAATTGTTAAGTATCAATTCCTGGCTCGCCAAATTATCATATTACCCTTTAGGTTACATAATTACCAAATTACCCTTTGTCCAATTTAGATTACCAAATTATCTCATACCCTTTTTAGATCACCATTCACCCCTCATAATTGCTACACTTATCATATTTCCCATTTGGTTGGTTATATTTACCAAATCGCCCTTCTCTTTTGTTATAATTACTAAATTGCCCTTGAGTTGGATAAATTACTAAATTACCCTCCTTCCTTATCATGATTACTATTTTGCCCCTTTAGTTGGTTAAATAATTATCACTTTATCATTTAATTGGCCAAGTCACCAAATTGCCCCTTTAGTTGGATAATTACTAAATTGCCCTTCTCCTTTATCATAATTACCATTTTACCCCTCTCAATTATTTTAATTGCCATTTTACCCTTTTTAACTATCATGAATCCCAAATCACCCGTATTCATAATTACCAATATTAATTTACCCTTCTTCATAATCATAATTATTAATTTACCCTTCTCCATATTTATAATTACTATATTACCCTTCTCCTTTATTAAAATTACCATAATACCCTTTTATTGGTTAATTTACCAAATTACCCTTCTCTAGTATCATACTTATCCAATTGCCCTTCTACAATCATAATTTAATTACTAAATTATCTTTTGTCGTTATCATAATTACCAAGTTACCCCTTACTCCCAAATTACCATATTACCCTTTTACTTATATAATTACCATTTCGCCATTCACTTGTAAAATTACTATATTGCCATTTACTTATAAAATTACCATATTGCCACTTATGTATGAAATTACAATTTTGCCCCTCTTCCTCCAAAATTACCATAATGCCCCTTTTCTTGAAAAGTTACCATCTTTTCCTTTTCTCATAAAATTACAATCATACCCCTAACTTATATAATTACCACAATACCCTTAGACAATAATAATACACATGCATTAGCAACATAATACATCATAGACAAGCATTTAATATTTCCATCAATAATCAACTCCTTCCTTAATTATCATACCTACACATGGCACAAAGGCTATCATGCTTTTCCCCTTTTTCGCATCAAACAATATAACAACCATCTACATAACATGCTAGGCATCACATATCCCGCATAAAATCATAATAACAACTCTAATGTGCTAGCATACGTTTTCCATGCATTTAAGGGAGGTTTAATGATTACCTTAATCCCGCAAAACTCAACCTTACCAATATCCCGGTTAAGGATTCAAGCTTAAATAGCAACTCAACACCTAAAATAATATCAATCATTATTATGTTAGAAATAAGAATTTAAAAAAAGGATAAGACTTTATCAAGATTTATTTAATAATAGAACACTTTAATTAATTATTAATATACCTCAAAAATTTTCCAAATAAGATACAACACAAGGGGGGAAGCTCACGCTGCATGAGCAGCGTGAGTGTCATGCATAAATAAGAGGGGAAAAGGCTCGAAGAGGGGTGAAGGAAGAAAAATAAGCCATTTTCGGGTTGTGGTCTTTGGGCTAGAAAAGAGGGTAGTTGGGGGAGGTTCTAAGGTAAAGGAACAGTGTAGGAGTGAAGAGGGGGTGCAGGTGATGGTTGGGGATGGTTTCACGGTGGTGGAAGGCAGTGGAGACAGCGGCGGCGAGGCGGCGAAGTTGGCTGCCAAGGTGGAGGGGCTGAGAAGGAAGGAAAAGATGAGGGGAAAATGAAGGGTTAAGGGGGTTGTTTCCGGCAAACTAATGCATGGCGGTGGTAGAGGGGGTTGCAGGGTGTCGAAAGGTGGGTTGGGTGGTGGCAGAGGTGGTTGGACGGCGGCGAACGGTGGCGTTACAGGTGGGTTGTCGAGAAGGGTGAAAAACAGGGAGAAAAAAGAAGAAGGGATGAAGGGGGTTGCGGGATGGATATTGGGGTGGTGCAAGGTGGTAGTAGAAGGGTGAAGGAGGCGGTTTAGGGGCTGGGTGCAGCGGTCGGAGCGGCGGAGGGCGGCGGCGCACAAAACGAAGGGGAGAAGATGGAGGGGAGAAAATGGAGGGAAGAAGATCGGGGGAGAGAGATGAGGCTCGAAATGGGGCAGGAGAGATGAAGAAAAGAAGAGGGAGAAGAGAGAGGGAGAGGCAGGGTGGTAGGGCGACAGTTCCAGGTGGTCGGGCTGCTATCGACGCATAGGGAGAAGAAGAAGGAAGAAGGGAGGCTGCGGACGGCCGGTCGGGGAAGGGAAAGAAGACAGGCCGACCGGTCCAGGGGGAAAGAAAAAAAAGGGGAAGACGACCAGGTGAAGTGCACAGGAGAGAGGGAGGAGGAGAGGGAGAGCTGGGCCGAGGCCCACTATGCGGGGAGGGCTGGCCTGGGCGGCCCGAGGGAAGAAAAAAAGGAAAAAGAAAAGAAGAGAGAGGAAAAGGCAAAAAGGGAATGGAAAATAGGAAAAATAAAATAAAATAATTTATAAAATCATAAATGTGATATTCTTGATAAATTATTTAATTTAATAATTTAATTCATTATAATCTAATATATTAATTTAAGCAGGATAAGGTTAGTAAAATGTTAGTTTGGAAAATTATTTAAATAAAATAATATGGTAAATAGAAAAATATTTATTTAAAATCTATTAAATACTCTTACCCGAATTTACGTACTCTAAAATCCATAAAATAATTAAAATAAATAATTTTAAAAGCAACTATTATTTTAAATAAAATTTATTTATTAAACTATAGGTTTTTGAAATTTTTGGGGGATTACACTCCCTTATTCCCATATCATAAGGTTGTTAGAATATTAACTCCTATAGTGTAGGAAACCCTCCTACCTTATTTTAAAGAAGGCGATGATCTATCCATGGTGGGGAGCTTTATAGGAGCTTTTTTACCATGGTCCATCAACCAAATACATTTGACTATTGAAGAGCTACAATGATATTATCTACATAATACCTTATTTTTCATTACATTAAACTAATTATCCATTAATGTGCACTTTTTTTTAATTAATAGAATGAGAAGAAGGCTCCAAATTTAAAAGGAGGGGAAATATGTTCTTGGGAAGCCACAAGGAACAACTATAAAGGAAATAAATAAAACACAATGGCTTCAATTTCCCCACCAACGAATCAATACTGATTATTGAAAGAAGGATAACGTGAGGGTGGAGTTCTCAAATTAGGCATTTTAATTACCCTACCTCAACCCTGCAAACTACCATCAAGTTTATATTTTATTGTATATGATACAAGAGAATCCATAAATAATCCTCAAGATGATAGTAATTTGGCATACTTGATTTGGGGAAATAAGGCCACTAAAGCCTCAAGATGATACATGCTACACATGTTGCTGATTTGAATTTCAAATAAATTGTGAGACTATATGGCATACCTAAAAGTATTATTTAGGATAGGGATGTTTAGTTTCTTAGTTACTTTTGGAAAACATTATGGCACATGTTAGGAACCAAGTTATTATTTAGTAATTCACATCATCCACAAACTAATGGACAAACTAAAGTTATGTACTGTACTCTTGTCACTTTGTTAAGAGGATTGGTAACTAAAAGTACTAGAGATTGGGATATTAAATTAGCTCACGTAGAGTTTTCTTATAATATAAGTCTTTCAAGTACTGCACATTCAAGTCCATTTGAAATTGTGTATGAAGTGAATCCTTACATACTAATTAATATGATACGCTTAAAGAAAGGTGAAATTAAAATCTATGAGGCTAGGGACAAGTAGAGTTCTTCCAAAATCTTCATCTACAAATCAAGGGTAAATAGAATGAGCCAATGCAAAGTATCAAAAATAAGCTAATAAACATTGCACTCAACAAGTATTTTCTCCTAATGATTTAGTGAGGTGACATTTACGTAAAGAAATATTTCCAAATTGAAGGAAACATAAACTAATGTCAAGAGTATATGGACCATTTAAATTCCTTAGAAAATTTGGAGACAATGCCTATGATCTTGAACTTTCTAAATCATTTGGCAGTGTTTCAAGGATATTTAATGCTGGTGCTTTGTCTCCTTACTCTAGTGATGTCAATTTGAGGACAAATTATTCTTAATTTGGGGATAATGATGTAGGATCATCCATAGATGATCCTCAAAATGATAGTGATTTGACATACCCAATTATGGAACTGATCACACTATATGTCTTTGATAATGATAGCATTAATAACCATTTAAGAAGTCAAGATATATAAGATTATTAGGTGTTACAATCTATTACAAAGGAAGTTGTTATGTATGAAAGTCAGCTGTACAAGTCAAGAAGGCCTAGTCAACCTTTCAAGTCAACATTATTGTTTTGATTGTCATTCTTGTTAATTTTTTCATGTACTAATTAGCTTATTTTGTTTGCAATAGTATTTTTTGAGTCATATATTATATAGGATATAAATATATTGTTAATGCTAGTTTATGTACTAATTAGGCATTTGTGTGTCATGTGACTAAATTAGTATGCTATTTAGCAATGTCCTATGCTTATATATACATGATGTCAACAACCGTTGTAACATGTTGATTGTTGAGTCTAATGAAATTTCATACAAGTAATTCACTTAGTTAATTTTCTCTTTGAGACTGAATAATAATTTTTAAGACTATTTGGAGTAATCTTAGTTAGGAGACATTTAAAGTTGAGTTCTTGTTGAATTATTTATAAATTTTTATTCAAATATCTTCATTCCTTTTTATAATTTGGACATCCACTAATCCTATTTCATTTCAATCACACGAATCTTCAACCTCTTTGAAGACTTGTGTCAGTATTTCTATGCAAAAACTACCTTGGCATTACTATAATTATGGTTCAGGTTCCTCAAGAGTATAATGGGGCAACCATGAATTATTCTATCAAGCCAAAGTTGATAGATGAAATATATAATCCAAAATGGATTTCATCCATAAGTGTTGTCGTATATGTTAAGTAAGTTTTATTTAATATATTATATCTTAGCTATGATAAGTTATTGTAGATCATATATGATATATCAATTATTTAATATATGAGCTATTATTAAATATGTGTAATTATTTTTGTCCATATGTTGGTAGCTCAAAGGGTTTAGAAGGAAGGGATGTCCAAATTATCTACATTTATGCACATACACCCTATGTAATAGCTATTTTTAAAGATATGACCAGCAACAAGTACCATATTTAGCTAATCACTTTGAAAAAGAAGGGTTAAATAACTTTTCTTTTGTACCTCATCTCATCCTAGGACATTGGTGTTTCCATGTCTGTCCTTCGAAAAATATTATCTATGTGTTCTATTCCAAAAGGCACTATAAGGTTCCTTTTGAGATAGCTTGAGCAATGAAAAAATTTAATTAAGACATTAATATACTAAGCTTGCTTCATTAGCTTATTTTTGCATATATTATTTATATTTGTTTTGATATAGTTATAATATTTTATATAATCTTTATGAGAACACTACATAAGGTGTATAAAGGTGGGAGGAGAGCTCCAAACCCAAATAATCTTTAATATGTTTGTATGGAGGTCAAAAAGTCAAGGATTCTCCATCTCTTATCAATTTTAATTAATATATCTTTGTTAGCTAGACCTAATATAAGACTCTATGAAAGTTACATGAACTCATTCATGTTATAGTGTCCACAACAAGTAGATAATAATGATTATGGATACTACGTATATAGATTCATGGATGATATATTAAGAAATAGAGCTTAAGATATAGATCCAAAAATGGTATGTTTATTAGTCCATAACAAAGATATCAAGCTAAATAGTGATATATTTGATAATTGCTTAATTATTGACTAATTAAGTTTGATTTCTAGTTTTATAGCTTCAAAAATGCAAAAGGTAGGGGATATTCATGTGATGAAGTAAAAGATTGTTGAGCAAGGCTCGTAAATTCACACGCACACATACACCACACACATAGGTCAACATTGATTAGTCACTACATGTTCAAGTGTTTGTCTATTGTTTATTACTTTCAACTTAAAATTTTTAGGTTTATTAGATTTATTCTAGGGTGTAAGGTGTAAGGTTTAAGGTCTAGGATAACCGTTTAGGTTCAAGGTTTTGGCGTTAGGTTTATCTTTATGTTTTTTATTTTAGGGTTTAAGTTTATTAACCATTATTTTATGGCTTTTGGTAGATGGTTTAGGGTTTAGGTTTTTATATTAGGGTTTTGGGTTAATGGATTAGGGTTTAGGTTGATTTTAGAGTTTTAGATGTATTGTTTAGGGTTTAAGTGTAGAGTTTAGGTATGTGGTGTAGAGTTTATGGTTAAGGTACGTAGGATAATGCTTTGGGTTTGCATGGGCTTTCAATGTAGGGTTTATGTTTAGATTTTGTATTTTTTAGGTTTATTTAACTTATTATAGGGTTTTGTGTAAACGGTTAGGATTTAGGGATGTTTAGGTTTAGATTTTGTATTTTTTTAGGTTTATTTCACTTATTTTAGGGTTTTGTGTAAACGGTTAGGATTTAGGGTTGATAGTTTAGGTTTTAGGTATATGCATGATATAGAGTTTAGGGTTAGGATATGTATAATAATGGTTTGGGTTTGGGGTTTCGGTTTAGGGTATTGAGAGTTTAAGTTGTCTATATATAACTTTATATGTTTTAAACTTTCATATATATATATTTGTTTGTGGACTATCCATATAGCAAATGGTCCTTGTTCATTGGTAGGTAAGGGATCAATTTGAAGAGCAATATGGTTGTTGGCAATACAAATATTTGATGTATTGTATTTTATTTGTTTATTTATATTTTAGGTTATAATGTATTTGATCTTGTTATATCATTTTGTGAGAGCTTGTAACATTTTTAAACATAGCCAGCGGATATTATTAGTGAAAAAGTATTAATGCGTTGTTATTTTTAGTCTTACTCCATCCATATCATGTGTGGCTGTAATAACCCATTCTTATTTAAGTTCCTACAAATATTAATTTTCAATTTAAAAAATAGGGATGTGACCCATAGGTCATGGTGGGATATAATGAATTTGTAAAAATAAATAGTTTTGGGTCCAAATGTGATCGGAGTTAATTAACCGAAATCTGAGGTATATATAATTTAGCAAAGTGGTCGGGTACGTTATTATCTAGCTACCCTACAAATTGAGGGGCTCCGAGTGAAATGCGATGGAAGATAAGGATTCTAAGAACACACATTAATTAATTTGTTTGATCCTAAGAAAGATTCACACATCGATTGTCCACATATATGGACATGCGTTTTTGTGAGAGGCAACGTTATCTAAACGCCAAATTTCAAATAAGATACTACTACGTACCATGTCTTTAGTATGAATTGAAGCGTGAGTTCCGCATGTTGTCAAGGCTTAAATTTCCACATAGACAACCTAGGTACGTTGTATTATTGAGTTGTAAAATATCGCTTTGTGCCTATCATCTAATTAATTAGGACTAACTTTTCAACTTTACATTTCGGTCTTCGGTTGGGAGTTAATCTATTAGTGAGTCGTACGTGTCAGATTAAAACCTCAATTTACAAACCCAGAGAATTGGCCAAGTCCTCTCCTTAAGATCTTTCCTCCATACGACCGTAGAACACATAGATAGGATATATAAGAAGGGCAGCTGTCAGATAAGATGGTCATGCAAGATAATTACTCCCTCTCAAAAAGTAATAGCAACAAATTAATAACCGCATCAAACAAAGTTTTAGTAATTTAAAGAATCTACGTACCCAGTGTGTCATGTAATCAAGGTAAAATATTTAGACTATTATTATTAATATCCATAAAAACTCATAGTTTTGTATTGTACTTTGTAAGAAAAATATATATATAATAATAAAAAAATACACTAACTAGACGTTCTATTTCGAAAATATTTCTTCGATTTTCGTTTCTATATATATATATATATATGTATAAATTTAGGTTTTAATAGAAACTACTATTTAAAATACAAACATATAATAAATCATTAATTACCGTTAGATTATGAAATTTAAGGATCGAGATTAAAATAAATTTAAGTTAGATATTTACTAAATGTTAATCATTGATCAAAAAATAATCTAATAGTTATAATTGATTCCTACGTATATGTATCTTAACGGAACCTTTATCCTATATATATATATATATTTAAAAAACTACCGTATTTATTTTCGTTCTCGTTTTAGGTTGCTGTTTGGTTTGTTTTTACGTTTAAGCGTGTCACCCGGTCTCAAAACCAGAGGCCGAGAGTGGTTTTAATCCAGGCTTTCATCGCCCCACAATCCCACGTATCAATTTCTTTGATTTTCGGTCCAGTCCTTCCGCATATAATTAAAGCAAAGACGTACGCAATACATAATCTTTCATCGATGGGACCGACCATATCAAGATAACGAAAACGTGAAGAAGATATTTTATTTTATTTTTATTGGTTTCGCAATAAGACAGACAGCTAGCTTTTATAATACAAGTATATAATTTGCTGCCGTCCTTTCTCCGTGGGCCGTGGCTACAGAAGCTGTTCGTCGCCTGCCATTTGTCATGCTTTATATCATTATTAAATGGTACAGCGGCGACGAGTGCAAGGTGGCGGGGGAACATATTCTTGACGGAGGAAATATTTCTCGGAATCGAAAAATTCCGTTAGGATATTTTAGTTCCTTTTTGGGCTTCTATTTAATTTTTTTTTTCTTTTTATATATATGAGATGACCCTATTTTTCTCATTCTCTTTAGGATGCATGAAGGAAGAAAAATAAATATAAATATATGTATATATATTAAGGAAAACACAAGATGAATCGAAAATGACTGGTAAAAATTAATTTACAAAATATTTTTATTGTCATCATCATTATTTTTAAAATAATGACTACAAATGTGATAATTCATTTCAATAATATTCTCAAAATTTTAAGGATCCGATATAATCTAAACGGATCTAATTAATCTGATAGTAAAACTGACAAATCATGGGAGGAGATCGTACGTTCTTAATCCAACCTAACTGGTGGTTCACCGTTCACACTTCACAGCGAGAGTCCGGTTCGACTCGCTAATGAATCAGCTAAAACACATGCATCTCGGAAACAAAGACGTGGGTGGCTCTCGTTCATCGAGAGAGAGAGAGGTGCACGGTGTCTCCTGCATTCGCAACAAACCAAATGACGAAATTACCTCAGCCGCCCGGTCCCACCCACGTCAATCCTCCCTCACAGTCACATACGCTTCAGATCAAATACCAGTATAGTATGTGCCGGTACCGCACCCTAAGGTCAATAAAGCAGCTAAACTCTGGTATAATCGTAGCGTTGTAGGTATAGCCATGTAGCCGTGTAGGTAGGTAAGGCGACGGCGACATGAAGAATCTACTCATCATTCGTTTCCGCTATTGTAATTTATTTTATGAATTTTACGGAATTTCAAACCTACTATTACTGTATACAGGTTTTATGAAGAAGAATCTATTCATTATCAGAGAATAAGATAATTTTAAGAATACAAACCATAAAGAATAATTATATTCATTATTATAATAATACTGATTATAATTATAATATTTATATTAATAACAATAATTATTAATAATATTATTTTGCATACTAATTATATATAATCATAATACCAATCATAATCTCTCCTATGAGAACTGATTCAAATCAACTCTTCTTAATTCGCCACATCTACGGCCTGAAATGGGTATTCAATCCCAAATCATGTATTATCCAATTACCAAACTTGAATGCGGGCCCGATTACTCGCTCGATATGAGCACACTAATGGCAAGATTAGACGATTTTTGGTTTTTTGGTTTTTTGGAGGGGAGCAAGATTAGACGTTTGAAGAAGGAAAGCTTACACAAAAAAAAAAAAACACAGGAGAGGCACACGTCTAACATTTCATGAGCAGGCGGGCTTCAGAAATTACTAGAAAAATTACATAAGATTCGGCCTGAAAAATAATTATAATTAAATTTTATTATAGTATAGTAGTAAACATTTATATGACCGGTCGTGGGTTCAAGTATCGTTCAACCCAAAGATGATATACACATGAGGTGGATAACGATAAACATTACCTTTACTCAAATAATAATAAAATTATATTGGAATAAGAATAAACATCGAATAAAAGGAGAATACATATTAGGATGGAAAAAAGATAAAGATCAACCCAAAGATGATATGCACACACTAAGGTATAGAGAATAAAAAATATCAAGCTCATAGAAGAGCCTAAAGAAAGATAGAATTAATAAAAAGGAGAATCCATATCGAAATAGAGAGGGAGAAAAATAAATATCAACCCACCAAAGAATTATAGTCGTGTCAATTGAGTACACACCAAAAAATAAATTAAATTATGTGTGTTAAATGATAGGGTGAAAAAAATTCAGACTGCCACACCTAATGGTCAACCGTTAAATTAATTTTTTTTTTCTATTCTTTCTTCGGCATCACCAGCAGTCGGGCCCGTACGGAAGCATACATAATAGGTCGGCCGGGCGTCTCCAAGTCGTGCGTTTTCGAAATCTTATACTATAATTTCAGTTTCGCCCACCAACGACAAAAATAACACGGGTAGGAGGGAAAAAAGAGGTGGTGGTGGTGGGGGGGGGGAGAGGGGAACACTCATGATTATTGTTGAATTTAACTTGCAGGCTGCTGTTGCTTGCATATTTGAAAATACACGTAAAAAGAGATACAACAGCGACCGCCATTGATTCCGAAATTCGTTAGTAAAAAAGATTAATGTCGATCATTGAAAATAAATATCAGTATTATTTTACGTTACACGGATTAATTATTTGGAATATAAATCCATGCAGCTGGATCCTCCGTTACCGTGCCATCATCATGGAAGAGACGGCCTCCCCCCACCCTCCCGCCAATCCCCTTCCCTTCCCAACGGATCAAAATTCATCCTCACGCGCAGTGTGGTTCATGCAGCTGCAGTTCTCTCAACCACTGGCCAACGTTCAGCCAACTACAGTGTATATCTTATCTATCTACCCAGAAATAATTCTATTAAATAATCAAACAAACTTTATATAATTAGTAGAGTTGAGTGTGTGGACAGCAGCAGCCAAGCCCCTTGCTCGCGCCATCCATCAGCCTGCAGTGAAAGTAAATATCTTTCTGATTACATGACATGAGTCGATAATTGAATTCAGAAATGGGACTATTAATCGCGTACGTACATTTCATTTATTTCACTAGTTAATTAAGGTTTATGGGAAGAAAGAAACAGAAAAAAGCAAAAGCCAATTAATACGTAGTCTACAAAAGTAAGCGGTTTGAGGACAACGGTGGGCGGGAGTCCGTCGGGCCAACCAACAAAGACACAAGTGCGGAAACAGCCTAAATTTACTGTAGCATACGCATTAAGCATTTTAACACAAGAATCTCTCTTTTTTTTTTTTTTTCGTTTTTCGTTTTTGCGTGGGGGAGGGGAATCATAATATTGTAATGAGGTGTTTGAGAGGGGGTGGAATATAAATAATTGAAAGAAGAAGAAGAAGAAGAAGAAGAAGAAGAAGAAAGGAAAGGTATTTTAACAGTAGAAGCCTGCATGGACTGTTGAGACTTGAGGGATAGAAAGCTACTATATATTAACGAAAATATCAGATGTACGCGTACGCGGCGTGTACTGGAATAACTTTCAACTTGTTATTCTCACGGGTTCGGATTGCCTTTTATTTATTCCCACATCCTTCATTGATTCTTTGTCCGATGGGTATTCCCTACCATTAATTATCTGCATCCATTGTACCCATCCTGCCATTTTTTCTTTCATCGGATATTATGGTATGACAATGGATTAGCCTGGCGGGATGTATTTGAGAACATTATAAATGCCCCGTATACAGTATTTTGTTCGTACACTATTTACTGAAATTACGCTCAAAGCCCCGAGTAAAAGACGAACAGTATGATGGCACAACCCTATCCATCTTTCTTTGTAGATGCAACCAAACATTGCAAAGCACCAACAAAACTTGCTTTCTAACTCTGTCTTTACAGCAACTTTTTTTTTTCTCTCTCTTTCTTTCGAAAAAATTAGTTATATTAATAATAATTAATAAGTACGAGTTACCGGAGGGAAGCCTTGAAGCCTTTAATGAGCCCCTCTTAACTCATTCTAAGTGGGTCACTCATCTTCTTTGATGGAATACGCGTGGTTTCATCTTTATATATAATCCGATCGACTCTTTATGGTATTACTACTCATAAAAATATATAGGGTATTGTTCTATGGAAAATAAATATTTACTCCATAGAAATTAAATATATTTTCAAATTGTCCAAATACCTACTATTACTTTTCTCTCCCAACCTCCACCTAGTGTCCAACGCCCGTTTTTCCATTTATCGTTATTGGTGGTGACTCTTGGCTGCAATTGTTAAGACAAACACTTGACAGACATAAGTTGTGAGATTAACGCGTTTGCAAAAATCATTTGAATTTTGCTCGGCATGGATAGCTAATAAATATAAAGTATAGATAACAAATAAATACATAATTTTGAATTTTGCTCAAGTATGGGTAACAAATATATACATAACATAGAGTTTTGCTTAAGTACGGGTAGCAAATAAATACATAATGCTTAGTTGGAAACAAATATATTGCTCCATTATTCATGGTTTATTTAAATGTATTTCACTCATTCTTAGTTCTCCAACAACAAATATTAACAAATAACATTGGGAACCCTGGATTTGGCCGAGCCAAACCAATTGACCGATTAGCCCAAACAGATCGATTGGTTCATCCAACCGATCGACTGGTTGGTACAATTTGATCGACTGGTTATGTCAAACCAATCTAGTGGTTCGACCAGATTCTGTGATTTTGATTTCTTGGCTTGGATATGCTTTGAGATTGTGCCTAATACTATTATATGACTATTTAATGGGTAAAATATATTTGTTGAAATATGGATTAATAACCTAATTGATGGATTAAATGAATTATGACTCATGATATGCTCAATGGTCATTGTAAAAGTCTTGATGGGTAAACACAAGCAAACATTTGATGGCTTGAAAAGGGAAATGAAACCTAGAAATTTGTGTTTAGTGGATTAAGCTTGTGAAATTGATTATTGTTGAGTAAGAATTAACATAAATTCCACACATAGTTGGGAATGGTAAGGGTTAATATGGAATGAGCATATGGTTATCTTATTTGTATTGGTGTGGGCCTTGTATGATCACCTAACCTCAAAATAATATACTGATCACATAAAGAGAAAGACAATCGAACTGGGTATGAGTCTGGGTTACCCGATCCTCGATTAACTATCGAGGGCTAGTCTACCTTTGGGCATTATTGGTGCCTTCGGGTAGGATCCTTGTAGATACTCATGATGTACTAAAGGGTATTGATACTAAAGGGTTTGGTTACTAAGGTGGTTTTTGGCTTCAAGATGGATTTATGTCCATTGATGGTTACTTGACTTTGGCCTACACTTTATGTCCCTTAGTTTGGATATATTTCCATGGTATGTGAGACCATGGGTTGAGGAACATTCCATTGCTCGATGATAATGATAAAAAAAATTGGAATGAGTAATTGGATAATAATTATAATAAGTATTTCGCATCACAATGTGGTTTAAGAGAAATTAGAGTAGAGGAAAGGTAATGGTAATGTAGAAGGTGGCACATAGAAGAACTTGAATGCCTAGATGAATGTGACATTACTATTAATTGAATCATTCTTCTTTAGCATGTATACCGGCATCCATGATGTGGTGCAAGGGTGTTGAGCATGATTAATCATATATGATACGGACCTTCTATGTCTAATGTGATAATGATAAAACATGTATCTTATGTTTATGAAGTATGCATGAAACTTTTCATATGTCTTATATGTATGAGTATCCTGTGTGTTAATAGCTTCATTGAGGGGGTAACTTGATTTACCTAGAATGAAACATACTAATGTGCCCATTTTCTCGATCATCTGCTCAATCCTACGAGGAGAGGGCCATGTGCACGTTTTCATGAAGGGCCAATTGTTGGCCAATCTTATCTGAGGCATGTGTTCTGCTAGCATAGACATCTAGAGACTTTGAGAGGTCCTTGATAGATTAGAGTTTAGGGTTTCACTATATTTTGGTTTATTGTAATTTCAACCATGTACTCCGGTTAATTTTTCTTCCTCGTATGCTTGAATATTTTAGAACGCCAAGGTCTTATACTTGGAAGTTTTCTTTTTTATATCATCTAACCAGATTTAGCACACTCTGCTATGGGTTTGTTTGGTTTTGGTATCTCAGCCTTCTGTCTAGCATGAGATGGGCAGCTGATGCCTATCCTATATTAGGTAAAGTGGTAATACCTCATTTTCTGAAGTGTTTATTAGCTTTTTTGCTTTCGTAAAGTTTTCAAAATGAATTTTTTCGGTAGTGAAAAATGGGAGTGTTATAGATATAGAATCAGTTAGAAAAAGAGATATTTAATAGTATTTTCCCTAGAGACCGGTATGATATCATAGAGGTTACCCAAGGAAATCCATTAGAAGGGAACCATATAGTTGGGAAAACATAGAATAATAATTTTCAAGTCTTTTGGGATCAATACAAGTTCTAGGTAGGTCATCTCTAAGTTAAGTACAGGGTCAGGGTCGAGGATGGTGATCAACATTTATGTCATTGGGCTAATTATAATTTCCACATGTCAGTCAAATGAATTAACTAATATTTTTGTATATTAGTAACTAGTATAATGTGTTAGAAGATGAGAATTATGGTTTCATAGTATTGACATATATTATATTACGAAATAAGGATCGATGGGTTTAGATTTGTACTCACTTATATCACGAGATACTAGTTAGATGATATTTGTACAAGAATGTCTTTGTATATGGCACAATTGATGAATTTATTAATATTATTGCTCATGAGGAAGGGCTAGCTTTGATGGCACACTAGATAGAAATATCAGATATCACTCATGTTATTGCAACCTATTATTGTGTATTATTTGCATACTACTCATCGATTGCATGCGGTTTATTCCTTCATTTAGTGTAACAACATGGGATTCAAGGTCTTCAAAATAAAGTAACTATATAGCTTTTGCAAGACATGAGTCCTTGCATATCGGTATGTAGATGCTTTATGTCTTTTTTTTTGTCATATCAATATTATATAAATGCTAGTTCTTATAATAATATTTTTGATACATATATCTCTTAGACAATTTTCCACTCCCACCATTGCATAAAAATTGGAATAGATAGTGTGATAGTAGCGTTTCAACATATAATACACTATATTATTAAATATTCCAATAATGATACTATTTGGTACATGATGTCATACTTGAACCACTTTTTCTATCTTCATACTCAACTTTTATCTAGAATTATTATAATTTTTTCTTATTTTATTTGTATTTAACTTTTGAAACATATATATGATGATTTTTTGTTGATTTTTGTTAGTTTCTCTATTACCCTTCCATGATAGCTTAGATACATGCTCTATCATGGATATGTTTTCCAGTAAATTCACCATATTTAGCATATACTAACATGATAGTGATATAAATTCCAAGGAAGATGGGCTACGTAACACCCCAAATATTTATTAGAGAAACCTTTTTTATTTGCGGAAGCTAGCTTGAATACACAGGTGTTACAAGTTAGTACAAGGGCTTTGAAGCCTAATCCATCATTTTATTTAACCCTTTAACCCTCCAAAACCTTAATCCATCATTCATTTGTGGTTATTGGTTTTTTTGTGGTGGTTTTCAAGCCTCCTTATTCAAGAGTAATATTTTATACTTCACTTCTTCCATTCCAATTCCTTTCCTTCCCATTTTATTTATTTATTGAACTTGGTTTATCTAACTCATTTGCCTTATATTCTTGAAGGTGACCAAGTGAGTTTAGATAAGGAATTGCTAAATTCCTTGTTTTAGCTTTGGTAAAGAGCTTAGGAGTTTTGGTAACAAAACTAACCTTTGGAAATAGGATTTTATGCTAGGTGTAGTATATGTTCTCTTATGTGTGGATAGCTTTATTTTAATTATAAGCATGAAATAATATATTGAAAAATATTTTATGGCATGTGTATGTTTCTATCTTATGTTCTTAAGCATGAATATCTAATGAGAAGATGGTTTATGTGATTCTTTTTATATGTTTATACTTGCTGGAAAGGTGATGAATATTTAGTGAAGAAGTGAAGAATGTTTAGTAGAGTCGTGTAGAATTTACAACATAATCATGATGAATATGCCTGGATCCGAGTAGTTTAGCGCTTGTCCTTGCTATTTTATGTGAGATTTGATTGTTTTAAATCTATCTAAGTATTTCCCTGTATGTATAATAGTGTATAGAAGCTAGGTTATGAGTTTTGGATCATTTAGAGTTGAAATGAAATTTTTATAAGGCTTGGACATATTCAACCATGGGTATATTGGGAAATAAAGATTTTTTTTGAAAGTTTTAAGTGCATAATTGTCTTCATTGGGTCTTTTACATAAAATTTGGTATATGATATGTTAGGATTTGATGTTATTTAGAGTAAGTTATGAATTTTAGAAGCTTAAAGTAATTTTTGGTGAATAAAGATATTTTGGCCATTACATGTAAAATTATGAAAATTCTAAGACCTAATTGAATATTATTCTAATATAAGAATTTATAATGTATAATTCTAATACTTGGGTGACATTGATGAGTAGACTTAGAGACCTTGATTATAATAACTCATTAAGTAAGAAAAAGAAAAAGAGAAAGAGACATTTTGGGTGTATTGAAGAATCTTGATATTTTATTTTATTGTCCTATTGATATTTGATCCTAAGAAAATAGTTGGTTAAGTGTAATAATGTTTAGCATGAAATACACCTCTCTTGACCTTAAGTTAAATTAGTTGACCTTATTGACATTTTAGTCATTTATTATGTCTTTAAACTAGTTGTTTAATTTAACATTATAAGTGAACCCTTGGTTGACTTAAATATTGGCTATTGATCTTTATCTCGAATAATTGATTTAATGTACATTGAGAACTAATTATATTGGGGCTTTCATGGCATGAAACTTAGGCTTTAACGCCTTAACGATATTCCTTAGGCTTTCATGCCTTAATGATATCCCTCGGGCTTTAATGCCTGATATATTCAATTGGAATTTAATGGCATGATTATGGGCCTTTGTTCTCTTAATGGATCGAACCTTGATTCATCTATGTATTTAGTGCGTAGGTAATATTGGAATTTGATAAACTAATTGGTTTATGTTCAAGGAAGTGATTAAGCGATGTTTTGTGGCCTTGTTCTTGTTCAACCTAAATCTTTGATAAGACATTAATCACTTAAAGTGAAAGATCTTGAGTCGGGACTTATACTACTCGAGGTAGCTATCCGAGTTAGGTTTGGTATTCACTTAGTACCATTATGGTGTTTTTATTCTATGATCCTGGGTGCCTTATGAGGTCCGGAGAGGCCCTTTTCTACTCTATAAGGTGTCTTGGTATATTTCGGCCCTATAGGAGGTATGCATACTTAAGTGACTATGTGTCCTATTATTTGGTGGTCCGGTTACGTTTCTAGGCGGGCCAGCTAGGGCTAGTACTGTTCAAGTACTAGATTAGTTGTTATGATTTCTTTGAGTCTCCATCCTCAAGTTAATATAATAAATTGGTTGTGATCACGATGATAAAATATAATAACCAATGGATCCCATCTGCCCATACATTCATATTACATTATTTATGCTTGAAGTTTGAGTTTCGTGTTCTTAATTAACATATATATGTAAGCATGCTATTATTTTGTTATTATATGCTCTATTTCTTTCTTTGCGTGGATCTTGCACTCAATTCAATCTCTTTAGGGTAGTTGTGTTACTCAGTACAAGATGCGTACTGATACTACACTTTTGTAGACGTTGTGTCACAGGTATATGATGATGATCCTATTGACTTTGAGGAGGTTCATTAGGTAGAGTGATGCGGGTTTATACCCCTCGGGTTAGGTTGTAGAGTTATTTCTATCTTAGGTCGCACATGTTATGTGCCCTAGATTTTGGATATCACTATTAGACTCTTCATCTCTTTTAACCCCCTTATCTTTGTTTATATATTGTATTATCTAGAGCATGTACTCCATACTCTGTTATTATGACTAAATTATTCAAGTCTTTTATTATTTATATCTATTTCCATAAGTTTTGATTTATTTGATGTAAAGTTTTGGCCTTTCACGTAGTACAAGAAAGGTATGAACTAGACTTGTACTATGTGTGGCGGTAACACCTGCTATATTATGTTAATACTTTCGCTTAAAAACGAAAATTTTTAGTAGTAAATTTTGGGGTGTTACACATGTAGCATCAATAGCAACATGAGTGTGTTGTTCAGTATGGGAGAAAGGAGAGGGAAAATGCATGTTTTTAGGGCAAAAAACAGTGCACGAATAAAGTAAAAATTGTAAGGAATAAACACCTACAAGACTCTACAAGAAAAGACCCTAAAAACCTAATGGTGGCTATTTGAAGTCATAGAAAAATACACTCTTGCATGTACAAAGCTAGTCATGAGCGAAAAGATGAGGGGAGAACAAGAGAGTAAACGTTACAAAATAGAAGGTAAATGGAGTATGCAATGCTAGGAGTTAAACTAAGCAAAACATATAGAAAGAGGATGAAGAACCGGGCAGCTTAAAGTGCTACATAGGTTCAAAATGAGAAGCTACAAAACATAAGGAAAATAAATAAAAAAGAGGGGTTGAACAAGTTTTTTTTTTCAAACTAAAACATGTAATACCCCGAGTCGATACGGCTATGTGGGGGATACCCTGGAGTGTTTTCGGATTAATTGGCTAGACCCACAGATCAACACGAGACTTTTTAGCATGCTTTATTTTCATTCACACACTTCTTGAGAAAGTTTTAATTTCTTTTTGAAACTTTCCAGGAGGGCTACTTATCCTAAAAATTAGTCCACGACCATCATGCTTAACTATGAAGTTATTGGGATGGAATCACCAAAATGATGATTCATCATGTTGATATAGGTTATCATATCAATTCGCATGACACTCTGCTCAATCTTGGGTAATAGAAAATAAGGCATGATTAGCATTATGGGGATATGGATTTTGATCAGTTGATGGGAGAGAGGGTGGTTAGTACCCTATTTGACTTACAACCACTTGAGTCTAAGAGTAGGAGTGTAAGAGAGTTTAATAGATATAAGGCTTTTTATGACAAAAAACATGGTTGAAGTAACTATAGTTAAGTTTTTGGTTAAATAAAAAGTTAATAATATAAAATATGATTTCATATAGTTATAATGGATAGTAGAATTTAATTAGGGTTGTTTTGTAATGAAATCTAGGGTTTTTATTACATTTAATTTTAGGTAATTAAACTAGAAAAAAGTCCAATAATGGGCATTTTTTTAGAAAAAATAGTAAATGAATCCAAAAAAGTAAAAGATTTTATGTTATGGTGAAAAATCATTTAAGAAACCCAAATATAAAAAAAAATATTGGATATTAGAGTTTTTTTAAAGCTCAATGGATGGAAGGCAAATGAAAATGACAAAATGAATAAGTTGTAGAAAGGCATTTTTCTGCAAATAAATGTAATGAATAACTAGGGGGGTTCAAAGTTCCATGGATGGATGCAGAATAATTTTTGAAAATTAAATATGTAAAAAAATAATTGGTTTCAAAATTTGTTTGATACTCAATGGATTGAAAAGAACTAAAACCGTCGAATCACGTAAACACATTTTCCCACAATTTAGTAAATTGAAATGAATGGTCAGAGGTGGCAATAGGGTAGGGTGGTTTAGGTTATTTGTGGGTCAAGTCATTATTTTGGTTTATTTTATTGTTTAGATTGCATTAAGGTTGTATTAGGTTAATTTATCTAGTAAAGTTGGGTTTTGGTTGAATTAGTTTTGGGTTAGCTCATTACGGGTTAACTTAATTAGTTGAGTTGGGATTGAGCCATCACATGTTTAGGTTATTTTAGGTTTGAGTTTATTTGATGGGTTAGCCTAGCTAGACTTTGTGTTACTTCAAGTTAACATGATGGATTGGGTCTCTTCAAGTTTTAAAGGATTGTGTTAGTTTCGAGCCGAGCTAGTCCTGGGTTACATCACTTCGAGTGTGGGTCAAATCATACATTGAGCACCAAAATTAATCTAACTCATTAACTGTATAAAAAAACATTAATTTTGACTTCATGTAAGTTAGTAATTAAAAATGTGCTATCAATTGCTACTTATCTGTTGTAATGAATTGTTAATGTTGTATTTTTGTGTAAATAAGTTGGTGAAATTAGAATATCATTGTTTATGGTAAAAGTAAAAAATGATTAAAATTAATAAAATAATATATTTTCAAAAGCTTTAAATGAATATTAAAACATGTGTATTTTTTAATTATCATAACCACTTAACATCAAATTTATTTTTATCGAATTGGGATGATGTTGGGTTGGGTTGATGTCAGGACGGGTTTATATCATGTTTTGGCTTAGCTTAAGTTACGAGTTAAGTTAGGTTAATTTTAGATTGGGTTCACGTCGAGTTAGATTGATAAATTTCATAGGTTATGTTCGGTCGGGTTTTGTACAGATTAATTTGAGTCAAATTTTTTCAACTCTAGGAATGATGAAACATGAATGAATGGAATTGACGGATGATCTTAGAAGTATATTAGGAATGATCTACATGCTTTAATGAGTTAAAATGAACTACAATAATAATATCAGAAATATTACATAAAATAAGTTTTCCCAAATAAAAAATGAACTTAATGACATGAATGAAACTGAAATTGATAGTAGAATTATTGAAAATGCGTTATGAGTTTAATTATGTATGTTAATTAAGGTCTAGAACAACAGGGTAGCATAGTATGGTGGCCCATTTGTTTAGAGGTATTTTCATTAGATAATATATATATATATATGTAGAAAAGTATAAAATATTATTAAGTATAGATATGAGTCGACAATTGTCGGGACATTAGTAAAATATCTAAGATATTATCATACTCTATTATCGTAGAGGAAGATTTGTAGCCATTGGATTGAAAGTGGGTCGGCAGAATCCTAATTATAGATTTAATAGGCATTATACTATAAATAGGGGTAAAGCATTCTCGTTTTTAAAGCCCGACCAACGTTGAGGTAAATATTCTATGCACTTTTTCATAATTCTGTCTTTTAAAATTTCCTATCAAGCGAAGTCTCTTCCCACCTATAACCTAAAGCGCTCCACCTTTTAAGGATAATATCAATACCATATTACTTACAGCAGTATATATATATATATATATATATATATATATATATAGAGAGAGAGAGAGAGAGAGAGAGAGAGAGAGAGTTTGGATATTTATTACAAGTTACTATTAACACTAATGAGCTGAAAACTGATGTATACAAAAATAATTTTATTGCATAGTATTGATGCAGTATGTATACGGTTTACGATCTATGACCAGTAATTTTTAGGCCATGATCAAACCATATTTGTAAACACTAAACTGAAGTGTTGTTTTTCAAACTGTAGATTAAACTAAACTGTAAAAATATTATATATTGAACACTACAGTCCCATTTTCTAGAACATAACTTGAAAATATAGTCGCACAACTTCAAGAAACTGACATAATTTAAAAATATAAGTTATATCATTAAGAAAATGAGAATATAGAATCCCTTGTTTGAAGCTTTGTGGAAATGAGAACTCGTTTTGCATTTGTTTCCACAGCAGATGCTTTTATAGACATGACAATTTGCATGAGACACGGGATGAGTTGGTCAGGTGTTTGGCGGGATGAAGTTCGCGGCGGAGAAGTAGGTGGTAGTGTTAGTTAATAAGGTTCTCATTCATCTGGGTTCAGATTCAACGTGCACGTAAATAACAATGCGATTAAGCTGAAGGAAATGATATGATTAGGTGGTAATTGATGCTTGTCTGTATTTAATTTTTGGTGTGTTGATTCTTTGACATGGCAATTCTTGGCTGCACTGGCAAAAATGCGT
This sequence comes from Tamarix chinensis, assembly GCA_030549775.1. NCBI lineage: Eukaryota > Viridiplantae > Streptophyta > Magnoliopsida > Caryophyllales > Tamaricaceae > Tamarix > Tamarix chinensis. Next base: position 16,133,541 of record CM060172.1, on the reverse strand, counting down.
GTGGCTGGGTGAGGAGAGGGAGACTAAAAACATTGATTAGCGTAATTTATGCATAAACTTTTATGAAAATATGGGAAGAATTAGGGTTGTCTTTTTCTTAAGGAGAAGTGTGTTACTTTAATTTGTAGGACGGGAAGGGTGTTGGTTACAAACAAAATATCATACATTAATAAATAAAGGAGAATCAGACCAATATATAATTTAAGTAGGCTGCTTTTATTATTCATTAATTTTAGGATAGAACCTCACTTGAACTTAATATATATGATCTGAAATTTTTTGTAATGGGACTTGGCTTACACCCAATTTTATTTCCAACAGTCAGCATAAAACTTAGCACAGAAGGGGATCTAAGCAATTGACAGAATTAGCGATTCAACCTATTAGTGTGAATTGGTTGGCAAACCTCTTCAGGTTGGTCATATACTGCTGCCCGGGTAATTTTTCTGTGGTCGTCCTCGACATTTGTTCAACGAGGGGTCGAATGTTTTCCCTTTTTCCCATCACAGTCGGCATGCTGAAAACTGTAACCACGTACATGCATGAATCACGGTAAGAAATTGTAGAAATGCTAGAAACACAGGCAGAAAATTTCAATCTGTATCCACCGAGCTAGACGACGAATATTTTCACAGAATATAATCCCACACAATAACTTTAACGCACTGACCTAAGATTCATCATGAGCACGCACACCCAGTACATGTATACTATCGAAATCTTATATCCAAAACAGTATCAAATTAAAGAGAGCTCCATTCACACACGCACCAAAAAAATAATAAAAAAAATCACCGAATCGTGACCTCCAATTGAAACTATTTATGAAATCCTAACAGCTTTGCACTATCCAACTCTAAATTGAATCACCCCGTTATGTCAAATTGCGTGCAGTATCATAAGAAAGGGAGCATACTTCACAGGCTTAGGATGCCAAAGAAAATGCCCTTGTACTTTCTTAACCCTTATCTGCATCCTCAGATACGTCCTCTCCTCCGGTATCGCCGTCGGTATAGTGTTTCAAGATTGGAATATCATTCTCCAACACAAACACAGCAAACGATTCCCAATTCAGAGGCACGAAATTATCGGATATCATCCCGGGCGCACACTCGCAGAATAGGGCATCCACGGCGACCTGAGGGCTATTGACTTCTGGGCAAATGCATGAAGTAATTGCTGGTCTTCATGTACTAAAATTAATTTCTTTTCCCCTTTAGGGCTCCTTTGTTGGAACGAGCGTAATAAAAATGGAAAAATTATCATTTATTTTATATGTCTCATATAATTTATTTAAAATTAAATATTTTTATTCTAATAAATATTTATTTTAAATCTTAATTTAATTTCAAATAAGTATTTTATTAAAAATATATTTATTATTATTAAATAATTAATATAAAAGAGATAACATAGGAAGAAATTTTTTCCACTTCTATTACTCTCATACCAAACAAGCCCATAGTTTGCCAAAGATTTTCATGTCGATATATACTAGTTTTCCTAGTATCTTAATAAAACCGACCGAACATAGCCATTCACTCTTCCCGTAAAAAACGATAAGTTTTTTATTTTATTTTATTTTTTATTCGGGAAGGTGGCTTGCATCATAAGCCTCTCAGAGGGTTCCCTTGGTTTATTATGCATGATTCTAGGAGCAAAACGTCCATTGCTAAATGAAAATCTTTCTTTGGCACCAATGTTGCATAGTGCTCTTATAGAATTTGTCAAATGTTTGTCCCTTTTAGAGGATAAATGAGCTTAACCGATCGCTCTTATATTAGTTTTATATCATTTAGAGTCTGTTTGGTTCATGAAAAAAAAATGAGAAAAGGAAACAAAATTGATGGAAACTGTTTTTCATATATTTAGTTACTTGGAAAATTAGATAGAAAGAAAATATGGAGAGAAAAAAAAAGATACACTACTATATTTTCTTCATGTTTACTAGAGGAAAGAAAGGAAAATTGGGACATAAACTCTCACCTCCTCCATCGACAAATGCTTGTGCACCCCCTCCATCGAGCGACTAACCTCAACTTTCTTCTCCTAAACCAACGACTACCTTCTCACTCTTCCTCCGTCGAATCTGCCTCCTCTAGTGACATCTCCACCTCTATCAACATTTTCTTCCTCTATTGAACCTGTCTTCTAGCAACCACGCATGACCATAAATTTTTCCATCAACCACTCTTCCTCCATCGACTTTGCCTGCTCCATCGAGCACTCCACCTCTATCGACATTGTCTTCCTCCATCAAACCTTATTCTGTCTCCTTGATCTATCTGAGTAGTGAGCATGAGTAGTAAAGAAACATCGGTAGTTACTATTGTTTCTTTAGTTCGTGGCTACAAACGTCGGTACTTTGATTTGATTTCTATACTTCTGTGAATGTCTTTCTAATTTGTCTTTTGATTATTGTTGATATAATTTAGTTTAATAGGTATGATTTGATTTTTGTACTTTTTTGAAGCCCTTTCCAATTTTATTTCTTAATTATTGTTGATATGATTTAGTTTAATGTGTATGATTCAATTTTTATACTTCTGTGAAGACCTTTCCAATTTATCTTTTGATTATTGTTTATATGATTTAGTTTAAATGCTTTCTATTCTTTATATTAGATGTTAATATATATTTAAAAGCTTTCTATTCTCTTGATTATTGTTGGTTGCAAAGGGTTCTTGTGTTGTTACTATGGTGGTGTTGTGGGTAATAAAGAAAGAAAAAATCTGATTAAATAGGGCAACACTTTCTCTCCCTTACTTGGTAGATACCTATATAGGGAGAAAATTTAGCATAAGATGATCATCAAATAGGCCAAATTACCTCAAACCTAATTAGATTATGCTGCCATCTATCAAGCCCAAAATTTATAAGCTGCTAAAATGTAACTTGGTATAAATTTATGCAGGAGGAAATCAAATAGTTTATTAATTTATACATACATACATACATACATACATACATACATATAGATCTCATTAATGTTCATTTATGGGTAAAATAAATACAGTTAGTTATGTGAATTATTCTTTAAAAAGATCTTTGCTACATACTGATCATCATCATTTTGTTGTAGTCTTCATCCATCAAACCCATCTTCCATCCCCATCAAGATTGTCTATTGACATCTGTCTAAACCTTTGCTTACAATGTGTTTTTGAACTTTTAATCTTGGACATATTACAAACATTGATCTAAATGGATATTCTTCTAAAAACAAACTCTAAAAATATGATGTAGAAAACTCATAGCTTCCTAGCTAACAACATAGTAAATGCTAAAAACTCAGTAATTGAGAGTGTATTGCATGATTATGAATACAAGAAAATAAACCATTTTGAGATTTAGAGATTAAAAATACAAGTGTAAAAAAAAATAGCATATGAGCCAGTGGTGTCCTTTGAATAAAAAATACAAATAAAGAAGTGCTTATGAATTCAAAATAAAAATCTTAATTTGATGTATGTTTTGCTGAATTTATTATGGTACAAACATATTTTATCCTAAATAAAATGCTATACTATCTTTTGTTGAGTTTGCTTTATTTTCAATGTATTAAGGCTACTAGTAAGGAATGAAATTCTAGGTCAGGATCAGGATTCCAACATTGGAGAAATCTACCAACAACCCATCATATTGATACAAATGATACTATGGATTCCAAAGAAAGTAATGAAGTATCCTTTTTCTTAAGATCTGCTACACCATTTGGCTACAAACATATATTATGTTAATACTAGTATATAAAAGAGGGTGATCAATGAGGAATAATAACATTTCCACCACCATCTCCACCACAAACACATATTTTTTCTCCAATTTTGTTGTTTGAATCATTTAGCTGCATAATTGTCATAATGGGCATGCATGGTTAATTTTCATATATATACGTTTTGATCATATCATATTAGACTAACTCGATTGAGGAGTGGAACAAATTAAGAAGATGGACATCAAAATGTGTGATCACACATGGGGCATATGCTGCTAATTTATTATCTTTGCTTTATCCTAATAATTATGTTGATAAAGATCTTTTTTAATTGGGATATTATAAGAGACGAGATTTTTTAGATCAACTTACATTAGAAAAAGAAGATGATTGTTATAACCAGTTGAGGATGGGAAATGAGGATTTTTCTAGGCTTATATCAATATTGAGGGATTTTGGGAGTCAAAGTGATACTCATTCTAGCTGCGTAGAGGAGAGAGTGACCATATTTCTCAATATTATAGGTCATAATAGGAGAAATTGGTTGATAAAATTAGACTTCTGGCATTCCAGTAAAACAATAAGTTGACATTTCCACCAAGTGTTGAATGATATCATTTCTTTAAAGGACGTCTCTTTGCAACAACCCGATGGATCCCATAGTCCTCCTAAAATATCAAGTAGCTCAAAATTTTGACCTTATTTTAACGCAAATGTCATAATGTTATAAAATAAATGCCTAAGTACACATTTCAACTTGAATTTTTTAATAAAAATTTTAACATTTTGACACAGGATTATGTTGGAGAAATTGATGGATCACACTTTCTTGTGAAAAGTACCAAATAATTTGGTACAAAGATATCGTGGCAGAAAGGATTTTCTAACCTAAAATGTGTTAGTTGCTTACTCTTTTGACTTGAAGTTTATATATGTGTTGTCAAGATGGGAAGGGTCGGCATTTAATTCAATGATACTAAACAATGCTTTATCTAGAGACATGGACAGATTGGTAGTACCATTAGGTAAATTTTACTTAGGCAATGCAGGTTTTTAGTTGAAGACTGGATTTATTACAACATATCATGGTACTCAATACCATATCAAGGAATATAGTACTGTTTAATGTCCTCAAAATGTAAGGGAGCTTTCCAATCTAAGGCATGCTTCCTTAAGAAATGTTATTGAGAGGGAATTTGGTGTTTTGAAGAAATGCTTTCCAATATTAGGAAGTGGAATTGAACTGTTCTATCATACTAAAGCTCAAGCAAACATGGTTTTAGCCAGATGCATTTTACATAACTATCTCATAGGATTAGATCCAAATAAAAGATTAATTTTAGAGGTTGATAGTGAGATAAGAATTGCTAACACACATGCAGATGTTGTGCCATAAAGTTTAGTAGAAGAATGTCAAGAAGTCGAGTAATTAAGAGATGGAATTACAACTTCATTGTGGAGAGATAGTTTAAATAGATAATGGTAGAGATATTATTATTTTTAAATTCATGTAAGAAAAAAATTGTATTCAACAAGTGTACTAAATGAAAATGTACTTGACATCAAAATTCTTATATTAGTTTTTATATTATTTGTGTTATTGATTATCTAATAAGTTACTTTTAACATAAATAATCTTTCAATAAAGTAATGATTCTGGGTTGGTTTACAATTTTTTGTGCAGGAACCCATTGGTGGTGACACACCATTAAATGAGAAGAAAATTTTGAATTGGGATGAAGACATGGATATATTTCTGATATATTTATTGACTAATCAGATGCACTTAGGTTAGAAAATAGGTGGTTCATTTTCAAGAACGACATATACTAATGATGCTAAAGGGGTTCATGCTAAGTTTGGGCTTGGTTGCTTGGTTAGCCATATAAAGAATTGAATCAAGACCCTAAAGAAGAATTATGCATTGGCATCTACGGTCTTAGAAGTGAGTGGGTTTGGTTTTAATCAATCTACCCAAATGGTGGAAGTTGATGCAACAATTTAGGAAAGGTATATATTGGTAAGTCTTAAACCTTCTCATTCTTATATATCATAAACGTTGTATTTGTATTGGGTTTCCTTCATCCTTGTGGAATGTTCTTTCTTTATTGTCATTGCTAACCATTACAGTTTCTAAATTTATATAAATTATTATTTTATTGTAGGCTCATTCTGATGCCAAACCACTTCGCTATAAGCTTATTTAAAATTATCATAGGTTAGATATTTTATTTGGCAATGACCAAGTAAATGGAAATTTATCCATTAGTTTGAAAGAAAGGTGTATGCGCTTAGAGAGACAAGAATATGAAGAAACAACAATGGATGATCGAAGTACTAAGCAAGAACAATATAATGAAGTAACCTTTACTTTTTCCGGTGTATTTATATTAAGAACCACAAAGAAAAGAAAGCTAAGATATTATTTATCAGAAAAGATGAATGCTCTAAAATAAGGAATGGATGCAGCTGCAAAAGCTCTTGATAGAGGAAATCTACACAATTTTACTGAATCTGAGTTGTATTTTGAGTTAAAAAAGGTGGAAGGGTTAAAGAAAGTTTCAGCCATCGAAATCTATACCGAGCTTGCAGCAAATATCAGTTCCACTCGTATATTTCTTGGTCTTCCACATGAGGATAGAGCCATATGGTTGTTTGTGGAGTTCGATTTTAACCTTTTTTATGAACCTAATGTATCACTCTGACTTGTTTAATCAGTAAGCAATAACTATGAATTGTCGATGCACTTTGTTTTTTTTTAAGATCTTGATATATTAATATTTGAAGCTTGCATGAGTTTGGTTTTTAAATTCTTATATTGGTGAGTAAAGTATGATGATTTTTTTTTACTCTATCTCTTATTAGGAAGTTTAGAAAGTTTTTGATATTTTACAAATACTTTTTTAAAAAAATTATACTTAGTTATGCATGTAATATTTTAGGATTTTTATGAAAACAATTTGAAATTAGTATTGAGTTCATACAATTTTTATGATTTAATTATAAACTTTATGAAATTTTTTGTGTATCAATATAATATTTTAATTATTTTGAAATATATAAAAGTATTAAAATAATGACATTCAACTTTTCTCAGAATTTTTTTTTCTAAACACCAAACACTAAAATTATTTTTCAAGAATTTAAAATTTCACAAACACAACCTTAATAAATAAATTAAAAATAAAATTTATAATTCGATTCATTTAACTAAATAAAATAATCGAACTGAATCAAATATTTTTAGCTTTGGGTGTGATGACTCGCTAAACTAAAGAGGTCAAAAATAATATTTAGATTAAATTTATTAAACTAAAAGAACGAAACAAACTAGATTTTATTGAGCCAGAGTTGCGTCCTATATAATGCTGAAAGAAACACCTTTATGAATTTGCTAGCTAGGTAATTATTACAGCCACAAATCGAGAAACCCCTATGTCCTAATTAAATTATGAGCCGAGAGGCCCGAGACACACTTCACTGTCTAGCACACTCAACAATGATGATACATCAAGGGTAGGGTGAGGAAGATAAAATGAGTATATAACATGCCCAATTATGACAGGCAACAAGGAAGTGATATGCTCCATCCATCGGTGCTGCTCGAGAAGGGATATTTCATGGCAATGTTGTTCAGGTAGTTCCGCAAATGTTGTATTAGGTTATCATGGCTGTGGGAATAAGGCAGATATTATTGTTCCTCTAGTTTAACAGCACTGAAGGGTGGGTAAAATAGGCGGGCTTGTTCTCGTTTTTCGGTCTTGAATGGCTTCCTTTCTTCCCCTAGCTTCATAAACCATCCTTGAGAAGCAAATGTCCCCTTAAGTGGTCCACTGTAAAATATTTGCCTTTCTCCTTCCTTATAGATATGGACCTGTTCCATCAACCGGTAAATCCTGCAAGTTCAATTGCATTTTTGTTTTAAAAAAAACAACGGTATGCATTTGTATTGTCGCTGTAAAACTCACCTCGTACTACTGTGTAATGTTCGCAGCAGGATGTCTGTAGTACATTAGTAAAATGTTAGTTTTCAGCCGTGAGGAAAATCATCGTTAAAAATAAAACTCTTTGCAAAACATATTTTTGTAACAAGATAAGTCGTTGCAGCTTCATCGGCATATAAAAATGAATGATTAAAAAAGGTAGCTGTTATTTGAAAAAAAAATTATGTTTACTATATAGAAAATAATTTTTTTTTTCATATACTATCCTTTCCGACCCTCTTCTTCTAGCTATCGTTTTATTTTTATTTTGTTTTCTTTCTTTTCGGTCTTCTTTCTCTCATTTCTCTACATTTAACCAACAACCATTAGCACCTCACTGATAACATAAGTAATTAAAATTTTTTTAGTTAACATTTTTTTCTACTATAATATATACTCACTTTAAGTTATAAATTTATAAGTTTAATTAAAATTATTTGTTAAAAATTTAAATTTTTATTGTTTCTGCTACACATGTAATTTATATCATAGATCTAGATTATATATTTTTTTAATTATAGATAAAGATTATATTGTAAATCTTATGAAATTTTGTTTTTGAATTTTCATGAAATTTTGTTTTTATAATTCTAGACCTAGTATTAAAAAAAAAGGAAGACGGAGCTTCAACAATTACTGGATGGAGCTCAAAAATTACTATAGAAGAATGGACATAAGGATGGCGGCCCCTATTATTTAGGTACGTGACTTTACATACCTAGTAGTGTAAATTAATAAATTAATTAATTCTATCTGCTTACTACTATTTAATCTATATTTGGTCGATGGCAATAGGGAGGCTTTGGCAGATTTTGCCGATGGTGCAGGGAGGCTTCGCTAGATTTTGCCGATGGCCCAGGGAGTTTTCGGCATATTTTGCCGACGGAATGGGGGAGACTTCAGTAAATATTGCCGATGACACGAGGGAAGCCGATCAACCACCAAAATAGTGGGGCACTTTAGGCATTTGATTTCCGTCAAGTAAAAATTTATTTTCCATATAACAATACTTATGTTAGTAGAACCAATCCGACAGGGTACCAAGAGGTACAACGGTGTGAAACTACTCAGTTTTAAAATTATCATATCGATCGAAAATATTAATTGGATCAATTGAATTAATTTAATCTGGTACATCTTAAACACCATAGTTTTAGTTATGAGAAAAAAATTCAAGGCCAAATGAATTGGTTTGACCAATTGAACCAGAATAAGACTGGGTCATACTAGAGTTATACTAGATAATTTTTTGAATAAAAGTAATTTCCAAACAAACCGCAATAAAATCATTTATAAAGTGTAGGGGAGGTCCATAGGATTATATTTTAGTTCAATTTTTAAAACAATGACAAAAATTATCAATGCTTATTATGGTGTTACTAGATAAATATTTTTAACAATGACTTTTTTATTGGTATGATAAATATATCGATACTAAAAATATATCTCTTAATTTTTTTAAAATAGTTTTGGCTAAAAAAAAACTATCATTGCAAAATTCCTATGGTATTAAAAAAAGTAATGCTGTGAAACTCCTTGATTACAAAAAAAAGTGTCGTTACAAAAACTTTCTAATAATAATAATGTGTCATTGGGAAATCTTTCTACTAACAAAAATATTATTGCAAAACTCTTCGGTAACGATAAAATTTTATTACAAAAATTTTTTAGTAGCGGGATAAATCATGACAATGCTTTTTTTTTTTATGATGACCATAAAAAATAATTGATAATTAAAAATATCACAATAAATATTGGATGCAAATAAATATTTATTAAAAAATATATAGAAAACCTCCTAATTTAACCAGAGATAAATAATTTTACTATTCCAAATATCAATCCCCAATAGATTGCAAATGTAGTCACCACATTACATTACATAAGAAAGTACATGTAAGAAATAGGATAACAAATAAAAGAAAGTGCATGGAATTAAAATTGCTAGGGTGGCTTCAACATCGGTCCAACATATAGAAAACTGTTGGCAGACGTAATCCGCATCTTGAGGTGCAACTAAAACTTTTCTCCTGCATGATTCCCTAAACTACCATTTTATTATCAAATGTATATGTGTTTAGATTAGAGATTCTCGGAACAAAAAAATAAAAAAGGCAAATAAATCAAACTTGGAGTGTGTAAAAGGTATGCAAAGAAAGCAATATGGCAGAATGAAAATGCTTGGTCACCAACACCTAACCAAATTAACTAAGAATCAACACCAAATAATTGCTAAGAAAAATAATAAACATCGTCCAATGTACAAGAAGAAAATCTTTCTCCGTTAAAGAGGACACTTTATATCATGCAACCTATTGTATGATCCAGTATTGTGCAACAAGTGCGACTATTTTTTTTATAAAAAAAAGTCTAATTCATTTATTTTAATTTATGTTTATTAAAAAATATATCATAATGTTTTTAAAAAATTCTTTATAAAAAGATATCCATATTAATATATTTTTGATTAAAAAATTGATGAAAAATGAGCAGACTAGGAGTAAAATATTAGCTTTAATTAGAATAATGATGAAACACCATCTTGTTAGTGAAAGACTAGTATATTAGTGGTGAAATATCAAATATAATAGAATAATAAGAAAATATTAACTCACTGATGAAAAATTAATACATTAGTCGTGAAAGATCAATATTAAGTAGAATAATGACAAAAGATTAATTTGCTGGTAAAAACTTAGCACATTACTGGTGAAATATTAGCATATTAGTGGTAAAATATCAATATCTTAGTGATGAAAGATCAATATATTGGTGATCAAATATCAATTTTGGGTAGAATAATGGTAAAAAGTTAACTTCTTGGTAAAAAAATAATACATTTATGATGAAAGATTAGTATATTGGCTCTAAAAAATAAATATATTAGTACTAAACAATTAGTTATAAGTATAATACAAATGTGATAGATCAATTTAATAGTGAAAAATTAATATATTAGTTGTAAAAAATCCGTACACTAATGATGAAAGAAAAATTTGCTGGTGAAAAATGAATAAATTAGTGGTAAAAAATAAATGCATTAGTAGTTAAATATGTGTACATTAATGATGAAATATCAATTCAATGGTAAAAATTCAATACATTAGTGATAAAAATCAATATATTAGCTGTAGAAGATTAATATATTAGTGGTGAAAGATCAATTTTAAGTAAAATTATAATAATAAAGGAGCAATTCATTGGTGAAAAATCAGTATATTAATTGTGGAAATAACTACACTAATGATGAAAGAGCAATTCACTGGTGAAAATTTAATAAATTAGTTGTGAAAATTTAATACATTAGTAGTAAAAATATATGCATTAATTATGATGAATCAATTCAATGGTAAAAAAACAATGCAATAGTGGTGAAAATCGGTTTTAAGTCAAAGAAATAGGAAAATATCAACTCATTAGTGAAAAATCAATACATAAGTGGTTAAATATTAGTTTAAGAAAAATAATGGTAGCATATCAATTTGCTGGAAAAAATAGCACATTAATGGTTAAATATTAGCACATTTGTTGTAAAATACCAATATTTTAGTGTAAGAGATAAATATATTAGCAGTTAAACATTACCATTAAGTAGAATAATGGAAAAATGCTAATTCGCTGGTAAAAAAAAATATTAGTGCTAAAAGATAATATATTAGTGGCAAAAAATTAATATATTATTGGTAAAAGATCAATATATTATTGGTGAAATATCAATTTACTTGTGAAGAATCATTACATTAGTAATGAAAAATTAATACATTAATGATTAAAGATTATTTTGCAAGTGAAAAACCAATACATTAGTAGTGAAAAATCAATACATTAATAATGAAATATCAATTTGTTAGTGACAAATCAATACATTAGTAGTGATATAATATGTTTGTATATTAGTGGTAAAATATCATTTTTAAGTAGAATAATGGTGAAAGATCAACTCAATGGTGAAAAATAATACATTATTGGTATAATATTATTGAAGAGATTATGAAAAATTAGTTTAATAATGGTGAATGATGTTATGATGTTTAAATGTATGATGAAATTTATATATCTCTCTCTATATATATAGTTGTGGTAAAATATTTAGTAATATTAGAGTAGTAAAAGATTTATATAATGATGGTAAAAGATGAAGAGAAATTATTTTTTTAAATCAAAAGCATATCAATATAGATACCAATTTAAAGAAAAAAAATCTCAAGAATATTATTATATAATTTATTTTTATTTTTATAACGATATTAATACAAGTTATTTTCTTTTATTTAAAAAAACATATGATGATCACAACCGTGGTTACACTGTAAAGTTACGTGCAACACTTAACATGTTATAAGGAGGGGGTGTTTATTTATAGGATATCTAATGTTCTATCCGATAAAAAAATTCAGATATTTGATAGCTCAGATATCTAAAAAAATAGATATTCGATACTTTAGATCGAATAATAAATTATCTATTGAATATCTATAACTTTTGAGCAATCTATAAATAAAAATATCGGACAACAAAATTATTTGAACAAAACATAAGAAATTGATCAAATTTGAACTGATATGATCTAATAATTTAATTTAAGACTTAAATTTCATTATATTAAATTATTAATTCTAAATTTTGGATAATATTTAAATATTTAATCATCATAATAATAAAAGCATATAAATTTAACTTATTATAAATTGTAACACTCCCAAAATTTATTCCAGAAAAATTTTCCTTTAAAAGAATAATACAGAAGCTAAAAAAAGAATTGAGGAATGTTACCGTTACACCTAATACAAGATAAATATTCATTATCTATCTCATGCTAGATGCAAGACTAAAACCTATCCAACAAAAATTCAAACAACATTTATGCCATGAGGATAAAATCCCATAAGGAGATATATACAGGCAAATGATGAGCGAACAATTCCACTAAACAAAATAATCGTTGAATAAATTAGCGGAAACCTATGAAATAATCCTAGATTTGATAATGGGAAATTAAAATTCAATCACAACACTTGAAATTTTTTAAAAGTAAATATAGATAAATCCCCAACCTTCGGATTGATTACTTTCTCAAGCCAAGCCTTCAACCCAACAATAACATATGATCTTAAGCCTACACAAAAGGTCTGTTCTTTACCATCAGTGGATTGTCACATGACCCATTCAACCAAAGTAGTATCGGTATGGGTCTAATACTAAGTAAATCACGACTATCTAACTCATGGAAGGAAATATGATACACATAAGATATGGTAATCTCTAGCTTAAAATACTAATGCTAAATTGTACACATGATAAATGCACCATTCCACTGATAAAATAACTCATGCTCAATTATATATGTGATACATACACCATTCTACTCATACAATAACTCATGTTCAATTATACATGTGATACATACAATAAAACATATGCTCACAGATTCATGCTTATGAATACATTACTGGACATGACAACACATAGTGTATAAGTGTACAAGAAATCACAATTGCATGTTAAGTAACACACACTACCCTAGAAGATAACATTCTGTACATAAGGGTTAGATGTAATTTAAATAATAGATCATGTGATAGTTTGGTACAAACATGCGTCATAAAGTATCACTATTGTAAGGGAGAAACCCAAGAGACATGCAAAGGAAAAAGAAATATAAAGTCCAAGAGTCAACGAGAATAATTCATTATTATATTTCATTATTGTAATCACAACCCTTTAATTATATTATCTTGAGGACGGAGAATCAAATAGATTGTAACAACTAATCTAGTACTCGAACGGTACTAGTCCTAGCTGGTCCACCTAGAAACGTAACCAGACCACCAATAAATAGGACACATAATCACTTAACTATTCATACCCCCTATACGGTCGAAATATATTAAGACATCTATAGAGTAGAAGGCCTCTCTGGACCTCTTAAGGGACCTGAGATCACATAATAGAGAAACACCGAAACGGTACCAAGTAAATACCAAACCTACCTCAGATAGTTATCACGAGTGGTATAAGTTCCAACTCAAAATCTTTCACTTTAAGTGATTAATGTTCTATTTAAAGATTCAACCAATCATAGATTAGGCCCACATAATAGTACGTAACTCACTTCTATCAACACAATGAATTTCCATTATTATATCCATTCTAAGTGGCATTAAAGCCGATTGATTCTAATGGTATTAAAGCTGAACTAATTCAAGTGACATTAATTTAAATTTAAATATAAATTTGAAATTATCAATAAATCTATAAAATGAATCGAAATTAAAATAATTAAATATTTACATCAAATTACGCTAATAAAATAATTAAGCTTAATAAAATTAAAAATTAAAAATATAGGGTATTACAAAAATACTTTTATTTCAAATTATACACACACATGATTAGATATAAGAAAATATGATGAAAAGTAAACAATGTTTAAAGTATATATATATATATATAATTTATTAGATTGAATATTACTTATATTTAACAAATTAGATAACTAATTTTTTTATTTCTTTTTATAAATTTCATACGTACCAACAATCCTACGTATCTGTTAAAGAGCTTTCAGCACCAAGGATGGTGCTCTTTGATTTCCCGATGACGCGAACGGCCGGGAGATATTTTTGATGCTCAACCAATCCAAGCAAAGTCAATATCTACACACCGTTCTTTGGAAGCTCGCATATCCAGCTCTCTCTCAACGACAAAGGTGAAGTTAGTCGATATCTTTGTTGCCGACGGCATCAACTTCTGCCAGTAAAACTGCTTCCAACCAGAGACCTGTCAAACACAGAAAACGTTAGGGCTTTTTTCTCCATTTTCAATGTTTCACTCACCTTATTCAACTGTCTTGCATGGTATTTTGGGAGGACCTTTTTTTGAGACCAAACCATTCCTCAAGGACATTCCCAAAAAGTTTTATGTAAAAATTCCTTGGATAGCAGCATGTACATCAGTACGTGAAATAAGCCTAGAACCCGTATTCTTAAATTATCAATACAAATAACCCGAACGCATTCCACATACTAATAAATTTATATGCCTTTCAAAGGCTTAGATCAAATAATCATATATCCCGACTAGCCTTCTATCTCATACAGCCCTTCGTCACTAAGCCTATGTTTGGAGTTATTTATCAAAATTAATTATCTATGATAACTACTTCATTTGGAAATTTTTTAGGCTAAAATTTTCCTAAAATAAGTAATTATCATAGATAATTACTTTTTCATAAGTAACTCCAAACTATCATAGATAATTACTTTTTCATAAGTAACTCCAAACAAGCCATAAATTATCACTTTGCCATTACAAGCACAACCTTATTACAAATCGGCTCTGGTTCCATAAATTATCCAATGTACATGATAACCCTTAATTTGGTTAGAGACCACTTGAGGTTTCGAATCAAGTTAATTAGAGCAACCTTACTACTAAGGTAGGTACAAACTGCGAGGCAGAATCTTACCGCTGCTCAACGTCAAGCCTACAATTAATCCTCTCAATAGCGCACTTGTTAACAGGATCATAATTGTTTGCAGAAATTTACTCATCTTTTAAAGTTTGTGGAGAGTTTCTTTCGACCAAAATTAAGAATCCAACGGCTCAGCTTGTTTAAGGGTAGAGAACACACCATAACCGGATCACCTTGTTCACTGTTGGCGATGGTGCAGCTCATGCATGCTAATCCGTCTTTTTTTTTTTTTTTCAGATTTTCTCTCCTACATCATACTTTGTTAGGTATAGAACTTGTTTAAATCAGATTTTTTTATTATTTTTTTGAGCCATGGTATTAATGATAGAGGTTCTAAACTTGCTTTTAAAATACCACTTTCACGACTTGTTTCAATGCTTGAAGTTATGGATGCCCCTTGTTTCATCGAGCGATGCCAGCGCTTAGGGGTTTCAGTGTCTATTTCGTTATGACGAGCTAGACAATTATTGGTGATTCTTCGGGAAAATTATTGCTCCGTAGACCTAGGCTTATCACTAAGACCAGGGAAAAAAAGCACACTAGAGAGAAATTAAGACACAAAAGCATGATCAAACGCCATGACCCACCACTGTAGCTTTTAGAGTGGCTGCATTGTGATACAACGCTTGGACAAATTGTAGGGTCATGAAACATCGATCAAGGATAATATAGAGTTGTACAGAGAGAAGCACAGAAACAGAGATTCATGTTCACAAAGTCTTTGTGCAACTGTACCTGACACCGGATGTCAATTCCATGTTTTGCTTGTATTCCAAACCGAGACTTCTTAATAAGCGGCGGAGCTAGAATTTTAATTTCATGGTATCTCCCTAAATTCGTAATGTCATATATAAACATACAAAATTAATACATAATTTTTTTAATATTTTTTTTTTAAAAAAATTCATATTAGCTATAAGTTTTTTTTGCAAATGACATCAAATACAAATATATTTGTAATTATCATAAGAATATATTTACTTACTGATTTCTCATTAAATTTTATACCTTGATCTTAAAAAATTATAGATAATCGTGATAATTTATTTCATACAATTTAGTAACTAAAATAATTAGCTTGATTTTGTGTCTTTCAATTAAAACTCAAATGACTTATCAAACAATAAAAATATTATAAAAATGATAAAGGAAATATCCATATTTAATAATAACAATATCAAATATTTAGAATCACTAATCAATTTATTTACTAGAATCACTTATCAAACAATTTAATGAATTAAATAATGAATTTACTAAAACTTAATTGATAATATAATTTAAGAACAAATTAATTCAAAAAGTAACTAATAAATTAAACACTTCAATCTATAAATCTAAAAAATTTGATTTCTACAAACTAATTTTAATTTCTACCTAATTAATAAGCCAATTTCTATTTTCTACATTAATAAGATAAATTAAAATTTCTATAAACTAAAAAATATAATCAATTAATACAATAAATATAAAAAAATTAATTGCATTCTAATTTAACATAAATAATTTATGATAACTTGATAAGTAATTTAACAAACTAAATTTTACCTTAGTTGTGTGGGATGTGGTGGCTATTGGCTCGGTTGAAGATTTGAAATTGAAGCTAGGGAACAGTAATAGACAGTCGGCGGTGGTAGAGCAGAATTGGCAGCTTCTGCACTTCGGCTCTTCCTTCTTGGCTCCGGTGGCTGCCGTCGGCAAGCAGCAGCAGGCGCAGTGGCGGAGGCGCAAAGCAACTACTTAGGCGCACGCGCATCGCGCACTGGAGCAGGCAGGCGGCACGACACAGGCATCAACGACATGCTCCGAGCCTCTGGCAAGAAATGTGTGTTGTCTGTCTCTAGGCGGCGTGCGTGGTGCGTCTTCACTCTTCTTCACCACTAGACGTTGAGAGATAGAGAGACTCGAGACGAGAGGCGGAGACTAAAGGGTCGAAGTCTCGAATAAACAGGTCAAAACTCAAGCAGGAAGCAGCTGCAGCAGCAACGGTCGAAGTCGAAGAGGAGGTAAGGGTTTGGGAGGGGGGAAATCATCAAAACGACGCCGTTTTGATGATGTGAAAAAAATTCAAAATAAAAAGACCACGGGACTTGATCCTGTGACCTTCGGGCTTCACCACGCGGGAACCCGTATACCTGTCCAATCATCCATTTCAATTGTTTGCTATGGTGTCCCATATGTATTATATATATTTAATAACTAAAAATAAAGTAAAATTTTTATATTCCAGCCAGGGCTCCGTGGTGTCCTAGGAAACCATGCGGAAGCCCTGGCTCCGCCCTAGCTCTGTCACTGTTCTTAATAACATTCTTAGGTACCTCTCTCTCTTTATATATATATATATGTACATACATACACACACACACACACATGTGCACATGTGAGAGAGAGACACACACACAAATAGAGTACCATTATATACAAAAGTCATGAGTCTTGCAACTAATATTAATAATTGAAATTAAGGGTATTGTAGACAATAAAAATACTAATATGGGATAGAGAGACTAACCCTTAAGAAAGAATATGAATATTAACTTGATATATACCTCAAGCCAAGATAGAGAGGCATACGCTTCATTACTTCTACTAGCAAGTATATATAGAAACTCTTCACAAAGAGATTCGTATGCTTGTGATTCTCTTCTTACCTAAGATGTTGGAATTTTGGTTCTTCCACTTGTTTCATTTGCGAAAGTGTTAATTACCAAATAATAGGTGTTACCACTACACTTAATATAAGTTTAGTTTTCTTACTTTTTTTTTATGTCAAGTGTTAAGTCTCAAAATAAGTTAGATCCAAAACTAAGTAGTAGATATGAGAGACAATAACATATATAAAAGCTATAGATAAATATTAATTATCTATATAACTATGATTATCACAATACAATAAAGGGCATAGGAGTCAAAAGAAAACCAATTACAACAAAAAATAGCATGCAAAGATGAGACGCCGATTTTTCCTAAATCTTAGACCCAAAAAATTCATTCTAAGAATGAAACCACTTCTTAAGGACCCCACTGACCCTTGTCCTGCTGATACACCTTGAAACACTCTATGACCCGCACATAAACATCTACAAATATAATATCAATATGACTTCCTCGTACTGAGTAAATTATAATATCTTACAAGAGGTAGAAGACTCACATTGTACATAATCACACAATAATCCGCAAACATCATCAAAGAATGACCACACGCAATAACAATATACGAATAATCATGCTAGAAAATATATGACATCAAAGCTTCATGCTTAACAACCAACATACATAATCATTTCATATTATCTCACAATAAAAATTTGTCATATTATGACCTATGACCAACAAGGTAATTCCCTAAGGCTTTACATACAAACCAACCAAGGAAATTCCAAAAACCCAGGGTAGTGCACTACAACAACTACCAAACTAACTTACCAAACTGAAGTAGTACACAAATGCAACTACCAAACCACAATCCATTTAAATTATTACATAATAATCACTTCTAATTTTAATTACTCATGGGGATACAATCCACTTGGGGACGTTATGGTACATCCAGTCATATTGTCACATGAATATAACATAATACCCTTAATATTAAACCTAGGGATACTATGACACAATTGGTCACACAGGTGCACGTAGGCAACACAGTACCCTCTAACCTATGTCACATAATCCTTAAGTATCGATACTCTTATAGGGCTCATAGGTTACCTATAAATTAGACTAGGGTCATATTAGGGCACAATGGTACACTAGTGAACCAACTCCACCCGATCTCTAGGATAGCTAACCTTATAGAGCAACCATTCCCAAATTCAAGTCTTCCACTCTAAGTATTAATATTTTATGGGGCAATCAAAAATATCACATATTGAATAACAATTCCCATTTTTATACTTAATCATTGTTTCGTTATTTATAGTTATCCAAGTTAGCCCCTAGGTCAACAATCCAATCCAATTCAAAGTTAAAACTAAGGTCAAACTATCAATATTCTAAATTCACCCTATTTAACATCACAATATTTATTACTTAAATTATATTTTATGGAAATGTTAATTAAGAAAATAAAGGGTGTGATTGCCACACTTAATATAAGTCTGGTTCTCTCACCTTTCTTATGTCAAGTGTTAAGGCTCAAAATAAGTTAAATCCAAAATAAAATAGTGAAAATACAAGACAATATATAGATAAAAAGTCATAGATAGTATTCTCCGTACAACAACAATAATGAAAATATAACAAGGGGCATAAGAGTTCAAAAGAAAATCGAGTACAACAAAAACTTGTACCCTAAGGTACAACACTAATTTTTCCTAACTCTTAGACCAATAATCCCATTATGAGAATGTGACATATTCCTAAGGGCTCCATTCATCCTTGCTCCTATTATACACTCAAACCACTCTATGAACTTCATATAGTCATAGCCAACTGTAGTATCAATACAACCTCATCGTATCGAGTAAATCACAATACCTTACAATAGGTAGCATGCTCACATTACATATACACACATAATAGTATGAAAACATGCTCCATGTACAAATGCATGCCATAAAAATATATGATAATCATGGAATACTATAAATACAACATAAAAGTCTTATGATTAGCACCCATTCATAGTTAACTAATTCACACCATCTTAAGGTACAGATTAGCCATATCAAATTCATAACCAAAACCCATTCATCAATTTAATTTCAAAGTATAGGGTAGAACACTAAGGAAACTACTAAACTAGAAATACAAATCAATTCTAATTACTAAAGGTATATCAATAAGGTAACTACCGAGCTATCAATCTAACACATACCAAAGCTATCAACAAATACTTTTATATTATTTATCTTACTCGAGGGAATATAATTAACTTAGGTACACTAAGGTACACTCGGTAATACTAGTGTACGAAGGTGACACAATACCCTTACTTTAAAACCTAGAGATACTACGATGTGCTTGGTCATATTAGAGCACATAGGTAGCATAGTATCCTCCAACCTTGTTCACCTAATCATTAAGTATTAATACTTTTTATAGGGACCGTAGGTCACTTATAGAGCCGACTATGGTCTTACTAGGGCATAGTGGTACATAAGAGAATTAAAATCAAAATAACGTTACACCTTGTATCTGGGGTAACTAATATTAAAGATAAACCATTCCCAAAATTGATTACTTATACTTTAAGTATTAATGATTTATGACGTATTCACAAATAGCACACATTGTACAATAATTTCCATTTCTATACTTATACATTTTCCTTTTTTTTTCCAATTATTAGAGTATTCCCTAAGGTCATTAGCCTATGTAAAATTCAATACTAAGTTCAACCTACCAAAAGTCTAAGGCTATCCTACGTTCAATTATTCACAATAGATGGATTAGGTCAAAAATGACCAAAATGCCCTCAAAGCCCTAATTTCACCATTATTATCCAATATTGTACATCAAATATAGTACCAAAAAAATATTATTATGAGGATTTTTCATGAAATGGTCAAAAGAGAATAATTCACAACATCTTAGCACGTAGGTAATTTTTTCGGTTTAGCAATCGGCTAAATTTTCTACTTTTCATGCATTTAGTAACTTACGCATACAAACCCTAATTATATGTTTCTAATTTCTCATATATTCCATGTAACACATATGTACATATTTATAGCATCATATGGAGTTTAATAGACCAATTAACATCATGGTACATGTACAAAATCTTTTCTAAACCTAAAATATAAGAATAAGAGTTATCGTATTCTAACCCAAATCATATGTGCATAAGTTCATGTTATTTATATCAATTCTAGCTTCACATGTAATGATAACCATATGTTCTTAACATAATATAATTATAATTTATTGACAAGGTTAAAACTCAAGAAAAAATTTCTAAACATGCATAGGTTATCATTTAACAATTTATACATGCATTTCATAATATTTACATGGTATAAACCCTAGGACTATTCTAGATCTAAATATCCTATTTTGATCACAGATAAGTTTTACCATCTTATGAAGGACTATATTTACCTAAATCTAAGCCAAAAAAATCACAAAAGATTATCTTCTCCACAACACCTCAAAGATCACCTAAGAAATTAACACCTAACAACACATATATTAGAATTCAATATAATATGATAATAACCCAAAATTAAATAAACTAACTCAAGAAAAAGGTTAGGAAATAACTGGGCAAAAGGAAATGGCATAATTCATGTAGCAAGAAGGACTGGGGGCAAAAGACTAGTATAGGATGAGTAAGGTCATGGAAGGTGGCATACAACCCTGAATGCAACACATGCATGAGTCAAGAGAATGGGCATGCACAAGCTAGTAGTGCACGAGGAGCATAGGTGTGCAAGGAGAAAACGATAAAAGAAGCACATAGTCGTGCGAGGGTCATGTGTGTGCTATGCAAGAGAGGCATGGTTGAGTTGTGTGAGGGTGCACATGTGTGCACTCCAACGAAAAAAGAAACTAAGCACTATAGTGAGAGAAAGAAGAAGTAGCTTGAGTTGGTGATGGTTGGCAACAACGAGGGGAATTGATGGGGAGGTAGTGTTTGTCGTTTAAAGGGAATTAAGTTTGTGGGAAGAAGAAGAAGAAGAAGAAGAAGAAGAAGAAGAAGAAGAAGAAGAAGAAGAAGAAGAAGAAGAAGAAGAAGAAGAAGGGAAATAGGGGGTTGGTTTTGTTGAATTAAAAACACAAAAAAGAATATAGAGATATTTTATATGGGTGATGGTGTGTGATAGGTAGAAGGTTGAGTAAGACATGCACGAGTGAAACACGGGTAGAGGCATAGGCGAGTAATGGAGAAAGTTGGGGAGAATGAGAAATTTGTGCTAGGAGAGGTGGGTATAGGGAAAACTACAAAAAATAGGGTGGATATATGGAGAAAGCGGATCAAGAAAAAGTATTTGGTTACCAAAATTAGGGGTTCTGGGTAAAACATATCTAAGTTAGGGCCCTAACTACATTTAAAACTAATAACCCAAATGATATCCAAATTTTAACCTAATTAATATTTATATATTTAATACACCACAATAATATACATAAAAATAATAAATTTAATATAGATAATACTAAAATAATTATTATAACTAATTATATATAATTATAAATTTATAATTAAGGTTTGTATAAATAGGGTATTACACTCTATGCCTAAATTATTCCCATTAGGTACCATTATCTAATTTTTTTTACCAAATATTATTGTTTTGAGAATTTGTCATAAAAAGGCTAGTAGGAAATAATTTACAATATTTTAGTTCATAGATTATTTTTAAGACTTAGCAATTGAATAGATTTTTCATTCTACACGCATTTCACAACTTGTATGTACAAACCTTATTCATATGTTTATAATGTATCATATATTCTATGCAATATATGCGAGAATGTACACAAGTTGTTGATGTTGACAAAAAATGAAGCAAAGCATAATGGGGAAGGAAAAGAAGCAGCTTGGGGTGGTTATGGTTGGGTGAAAACAAGGAGGGCTTATGGGGAGGTGGTGGTTATTGGTTGTTAGGGAAAATAGTGGTGCTTGGTGGTCGGTGGTTGTGAGTGGTGTCGGTGGTAAATGACAATGATGAATAAGGCAAATAGAAGAATAGAAAGCTCGGGAGGATGGAGAAGAAGAACATAAACCAAGGGCTTAGATTTTGGTGGATCAAAAACATAAAAATAATGGATGAATGGGAGCTTATATGGATGATGGAATGCAAATGAACAAGCCTAGATGGATGAGGAGAATAGGAGGTAAAGGCATAAATCAAAATATGGAACTCCTACAAGAGAGTTGACATGTAAATAAATACAACCATGATAAAAGGGTGATCAATTTTTTATGTGGGTTTAGTTAGGTTATTTGGTCACAAAAACGTAACTGAGAAAGAGGAGAATTGGGTTGGCAAGGCTTAGGGTTCACGATTTTGGTTCAAGATAAACGATAATTAATCGTCCAAATTCTATCTAAATTTTAACCTAATTAAATTTATATCTATTTCTCCATAATTATATATATAATAATAAAAATTTTAATATAGATAAGTCTACAATAATTATTATAATTAATTACACATAATTAGTAGTTTTATAATAGGTTTTTAAATTATGATTTCTACAAATGGGGTATTACAATTTAGGAAGATAGTTAAGAAAAAGAAACATAATATGATGATCAAAGCTTAGATTCTTAGAAATTTTCCTGTACCATCATGTAAGATCTTATAAAGTAAGTCATGTGAATAAAACATCAAAAGAATGCAAGTAAGAGAGGGGAAATACCAAGGGCTTGTATTTCCTTGTTATCATCTCCCATATGCTCCAATAGTTACAGCCACATGTATAATGTTAGAGGACGATCAACATCTTGGGAAGACTTAAGACTGCACTTCACACATGTTTCCATACCGAAATTCTTAAGAGGGCCAAGATTATGGAATTCATGGAGCTGATGCAAGGAAGATTGTCAGTTCGTGAGTGCTTCAAGCGCTTCTTGGAGTCACAGAAGTTTGGCCCCGACGTAGCAGCTAGAAAGGCTTCAATGGTTGTCTCAATCGAGCAAGGACTCCATCTCAATGTTCAAAGTGTGATGGCTAAAACCAGTTCCTATGAGTTGACTATGTTGTACAAGCCATCGTGTGTCCGCGATTCCTTGGTCCAAGAGCATGCCTCCATTCAAGGAAAGAGGAAGAGAAAAAGCTAGGGTTCAGAAAAGAGATTCAACATCCCAGTAGAAAGAACTCGGGAGTCTAGCCTCAACCTCAAGCTGGGGTTCGACACTAGAAGAACGCATCCGTGGTAAGGTTAGCAAGAGACCCTTCTGACACTACCATTGCCACCATTGCAGAGGAGATCATCTAGTCCAGGATTGCATGGAAAATCCAGCTTAGTGCTATGACTATGGACAACTTAGGCATAGGAGCTTCGAGTGCTACTATGCACACCATGAATTAGAAGCTTGGTGCAGCTCTTTCAACCTCTTCAGTTGGAGTAGACGAGCAAGCAATTGATCTCGATGTGATCTCTCCAGGCTTACCCTCAAGTCCCTTGTAATCATTTGGATTATTAAATATGTGTGTAGTTGTTTCCTTTAGTCAAATAGTTTTTCCCTTAAGGGGGTAGTTACCCCAAGTACCCTAGGGTCCCTCTTTTGTATCCCTAGTAGTAAGGCATAAACTCCGGGGACAATGTTTTTTTAAGAGGGTAGTGATTTAATACTCCAAAATTTTAAAACCTAGAATTTAATAAATAACCATTATTTGGGATAAATTAACTTTTAAATTTTTTTAATTTAATTATTTTATGAATTTTTTAGCATATAAAATCCACAAAATAATTAAATCAAATAAATTTAAAAGTTAATTTATCCCAAAGAAAGGTTATTTATGAAATTCTAGGCTTTAAAATTTTGAGATATTATAGTATGCTATATCTTATGAGGTATTGTGATTTACTCAATAGGACAAAGTCGTACTGATACTACTTTTTTAGATAAATATGTGAAGGGTATGGAGTGGCTCCAAGTATATTATAGTGAAAAGGAATAAAGTTCCTTGAGGAGAGCCCATTTTAGGAATGTGATTTTGGGTGTAAGAGTTAACACAAATATATGTTATACCTTTAAATACCTATTTTTGATGATTTTACTTCGAACTCTTATGTCCCTTAGTGTTTTTGATTTCCATTATTATACGGAATATATTATCCATAAATTTTATATTTGTAATGTCTTATCTTTCCACTATTTTACTTTATTTATGGTTTGTTTTAAACTTTAGCACTTTGCAAAAGAAATGTGAGGGGACCAGAATTATGCTACATGTGGCGGTAACAACCAGTAATTTGGTAATTAATGCTTTTGTAAAATAAATTTTTTAAATAGTAAATTTGGGGGTGTTACACCTAGTATAAGTCTAATATCCTCTACCTTTATTACACAAAGTGCTAAGGCTAAAAGTTACTTCACGTAATTAACAACAACCATAAAAATAAAGACATAGATTTTAATAGAGAATAACATTGTCTCAATAGCCCAAAATATCACACAAATAGTTACAATATAATGAAGAAAATAAATATTGAAGGGGATATGAGATACTAAGAAAATTCTGGATCAAAAGATTCCAAGTGAACCTTTGACAAACTGAACTCTCAACCCTAACCAAAAGCCATCATTCTGAACTCTCAAAGTACTCTTGTAAGGTAAAGACTACCCATTGAATAAGTTGGGGACCATAAAATAGAACCTGTCAGTAGTACAATACTATGTAACCTGTTATACAAAATTAATATAAAAATACTTAATGGAACACATTAAAAACATCATAACAACACATGGTATGAAATATTTAAATATACATGTGGTGAATAGAATACATCAATCATATCAGATAAACAATGCAAAATCCACATACTGCTCATACTGATTCACTTAGAACATAATAAAATCTACAAACCAAGCATACAAGAGAAGATTTATCACTGAATGATTAGAATCAATCTCAACACAATGAGCATAACCTTTAAAATATATCTCATACCTCAAAATCAAAACTAGAAATATCCATTACACCACAAGTAGGGCTCAGAGGCACAATACCAATAAAAATCCATAATATCATAGGTTGAAACAAAGGCTATTACTGACCAATATAACAACCACTTTGATCATCATTTTCATTTTTATTTAATCAAGGGGATAAAATAATAACCCGGAGACATGATGGGATGCCCCATTTTTTTTTAAAACCTTAATTATAAACTAATAATTATGTATAACTAGTTATAATATTTAAATTAATAGGTTTTATACTAAATGTGCCATTAATATGTGTATTATTATAACATATTAGATATAAATTACATTAGGATAAAATTTGATAGAAATTGGTTTATTAAATTTATTCCTAGTTTATACTCTAACCTAAATTATTTTAACATAAATCTAATTCTAAACCAATACTAACTACTTCCCCCTTTTCCTTTCCCCTTTTCTCCTTCTTTTTATTTTCCTTTTTCTTCCCCATTTACTTACCTCCTTCTCTTCTCCATGTCATCTTTCTTACACACGCTTTCACCATGCCCCTACTATGCTCCATTAGCTACACCTTACACCATCAAATCCCACCTTCTTCTAGCATGGGTTGGCTTGCCAACCATGCTTCATCTATCCCTCTCTCTATACATGTGTATGTGTGTGTAGCACATTAATACCTAAACCAACCTTCTTCCTCCTCCACTTTTTTTGTAGATGAAACTCACCACTACCACATGTTACTTTCTCCCCTCCCTCTCCCTCCTTCTCGTCGTCGCTAAATGCACCCTAAAACCATCGTAGCCCCTTAGCTTCAGCCTCTGTTTCTAGTTTCCACCTATCTACACACACTCCTACTTAAACCACCACCACACCATTGACTATCACCACTGATACACACTCCCTTTGACTTGGTGTTATTGACAAACCTCACCCTCCATCATAGAACAAACTCCCTAAAACTCTCCACTTTTTCTCACCCCTTGTTCATCGGCTGAACCTATTGGACCTTCGTCCTTATCCTTAGGCCATTTTGGCTATACCCCTACCTTTAATGCATCCTTCTCCACTGAAAGCCCCTCTAGTAGTGTCGATCCTCACCGCAACCTTCTCCTTGGCTTTAGCTAAGAGCACCGAAGCTCCACCCCTAACAACAACACATATTGTTGTTGTTCACCTCCATTCTTCATCCTTTTTTGCCAAAGCTCATTGTTTCTCTTCTTATTCTTCCTGTGGTATAGTATTGTTAGCTCATGTGGTATCTTTACCTGATTATTTTCTAACTTTCTTTCTCGGATTGGTTTTAAATTGTTTTTTGTTAATATTAAATTGTATTAGATTATAATATATGTTTGTGAGGTAAGGTTTTTGAAGAGTTTGAGTGGAGACTAAAATTGGATGGATACTTCCTTAATTATTTCTTGGATAACAGGTAACCACACCCTACTACTATGATGTGAAATCAAGTGGTGACACATAAAAGTCATTATGTGCTTAGGGTATTATTTATACATGGGTTTTGACAGGATATATGTATGTGTTATTGTAACACCCCAAAATTCACTACTTTTTTTTGAAAAGCGGAAGTAATTAAAAGAGAAACTCTTAAATTAAAACCCGTGAATTCTGGGGATGTTACCGCCACACTTAGTACCAGCCGGTTCTCTTCGATCGTTTCAGTACTAAGTGCTAAGGCTAAAGAAAAGAAATAATCAATTATAAATCAATACAATCCAAATTCCAAATAAGCATTAAACGGTTGTAAAATAAAAGTCAGAGTAGACATAAAGAATTATTATTCAAATTAAAAAGAGTAATAGCTTACAACCGATAAAAGATTAACAAAAATAAATAGAATTACATAAAGACTGAAATATGGTCACAACTCTCTCGAACTTAAGCCAACCACAAACTCAACACACAACCCCGACTGATGTCTTGCCCACCTGCACAAAGTCAGAAGGGCACACTACTCGTGGGAATGAGAAGCACCCATGAAAAGGGTGATCAGTACGCTACGTAGTGAGTAAGGTAACCGAGCACTAAGGCCAACACATAAGCACATAAAATCATACAGGATAATAAAAGAGAAGAATCATGTTAACATAAATGCATATGACCATCCAGGTAAAAGTAAAAAGACCCAATTATAGTCCGGATTATTGCTTAATTCATCTCTTATCAGAAGTCGATTCACACCATACTTTTTATCAAATCCATGCGAGTACGGAAGCTCCCACTATTATAGCCGATGGATCGGAGGCACATAGGGTATCATACCCTAACCACTATTATAGGTGGTGGATCGGAGACACATAGGACTATGCGTCCTAACCACTATTCCTAGCCGGTAGATTGGTTGGCTCCGGCTCGCATGGTGTTCCACTATAAGTAATTAGTATCTTTTAGGCATTTTAGTAAAGCTCGGGTTTGGGTTTGTTGAGCTCGGGAACCCCCACTATTATAACCGGTGGATCGGTCACACATAGGATATCATGTTCTAACCACTATTATAACTTGTGGATCGGTCGCACATAGGGTAAAAACCCTAACCACTATTTCGAACCGGTGGATCGGTTGGTCCCGTCTCAACGATCTTCTACTTTAGATAATTAATGTTTTAAGTATATTATTCAGACTTTCACCCTAGACATGCATAAATCATCACACATCTCAAATCATAAAATTCCACCATCATAATTACACTTTAATCACCACATACACGTGATAACACAAAAACCCTAATCAGCCACACCAAACCCTAATTAACCACAACAACCTATAGTTACTCATTCCAAACCCTAATTAAGTCTCCTCTGTGCCCTTAATTTGCTCCACCTGCTATTTTTCATCCAAAGTGCTCAAACACCCAAACAACACTTACATTACCTTCCTTACATCCCAAATTAACTTTCCACACGTAAATTTCATACCCATGCAGACATTAATCTCCCCATGCAAACCTTCAAACCTTTTTCATGCAAACCCTAAAATTCCACATGAAACCCTAAATTCAAGCATGCAAACCCTAATACCGCCATTCAACCATCAATGCCACAATGTAAACCCTAATACCACCATAGAACTATAAATACCACCATACAACCCTAATACCACCATACAAACCATGATTCCGTCATACAAAACCCTAAGTTCAATCCACACAAAACCAAAGGTTCACCCATACCAAACCTAAATTCAAACCATATAAAACCCAAAGATTTGTCCTTACCTTACAATTTATTAGATTCTCCCATTCATAACCAAAAATTAGATTTTCCCATGCAAGACCATAAGTTAGATTCTCCCACATAAAACCATAAATTAGAATCTCCCAAGCAAAACCATAAATTGGATTCCCCCAAACGAATCATAAATTAGATTCTCCCAATCAAATCATAAATTAGATTCTCCCAAATAATATCATATATTACATTCTCCCAAATAACATCATAAATTATATTCTCTCGAAACAAACCATAATTTCAATTCTCACATATAAAATCATAAATTAGATTCTCCCAATTAACATCATAAATTATATTCTCCCAAACATACCATAAATTTGATTTTTCCATATAACATCATAAATTACATTCTCCCAAATAACATCATAATTTAGATTCTCCCAAACATAATATAACATCATAAATTACATTCTCCCAAATAAAACCATATATTATATTCTCCCCATAAAACCATAAATTATATTCTCACACGAAACCCTACATTTTTCATTTTATTCTTCCACTTATAAATCATTAAAATACTTAGGTCAGCTCACATCTCTTGGTTAACTTCTTTCTCCATCCTCATTTTTCATCCTTTTCCCCACACAAACACATCAACACCCTCACATGCATGCCTTACAGGATCACAACACATATCATCATATATACGTAATACATATGACATATAAACACACAAAAACATACTTCAACTCCACATCATACCATATACGATATAATTAATAAAGATAAACACGTGATATACACCATGTAAAGCACATAATGCATATAAGCACACAAAAGGCCTTAACACCCCTTACCTAAAATGACACCGGTCTTGGAGCACGCTCCTACGCCTCCTTAGGGTTTTGAATGGTCTCACCTATTATGAGGGAAAAGGAAAAATTTGACTCCCTTCTATCAAAAATAATATTAAACACTAACTTAATATAAGACTAGGCTTTGATAAAATATTAAAATAATAATAGCAAAAATACCAAAAATAATATCGATATTAATAATAATAAGGTTAATAAAAGCAGTAACAATAATAATAAGAATGACATTACTCAAAACATAGTAAAATAAGGTCTTTATCCCTTTTACTAAAATAATTCTACTAATAATAATATTAGTAAAATAAATAACCAAATTTAGTAATAATAATAGTGATGAAATAATAATAATAATAATAATAATAATAATAATAATAATAATAATAATAATAATAATAATAATAATAATAATAACAACAACAACAACAACAACAACATTCTTAACAACACTAATGTTAAAATATTTGTATTAACAATAATGGAATAAGAATAAGGGAAATTCGAAATAGGAAATAATAATAATAATTATGCTTATAACATTTTAATATTAATAATAGTAAATATATAAATAATTGGAAGAATAATAATAAAATCTAATTAAAATACAATAGGCTTCAGCCCTCAACATAAATAATAATAAAAATATTAATACTAATAATAATAATAAAAATAAAAATAATGCATATTAAAAATATAAATATTAAGAATAATAATAATAGTATTGATATGCAAATAATTGAAATAAAATAATTAAAGGGTTATAAAAATAGGGAAAATAGCTGAGAGGGTCTAGGGTTCAACCATAGGCTGGTGGGGATAGGCGGCACTGGTGGTGGTTCATGGCGGCGGTGGCGGTGGCTGTAAAAAGAAAAGAAAGAGGGGAAAGTTGCATGTTGGGAATAAGATAGGGAGAATTAAGATGGGAGGTGGGGTGTTTTGAGTTTCCCTAATGGACAGGGACAAAATAGAGGTGGTGGTGCAGCCAAAGGTGGCAGCGCATGTCGGTGATGGTGGTGGTCGAATAGAGGGGAAGGAGAAAGAGAGAGGAGGAGAGGGAGAAAGAGGAAAATAAAGGTATGGGGAGATGGAGTAGGGTCTACACAAGATTTTGGAGGTGAAAGAAGAGGCATAATTGGCGGAAGAGGTGGCTAAGGGCGGCGCAAAGGGTGGCGAGGGCTGGAAAACAGGTTGGTCAAGAAGGGAAGTTTGCACAGTCGGGGAGGATTGTGTAGAAAGAATTGAGGGTGATGAATGGTTTGGTTAGCTAGAGGGAGGTGTAAGGAATGCACGGGTAGCTAGAAAAGATGGCGAAGTTTGCCGGATGTGGCGGTGAAAAGGGAAATATTCTGGGTTGGAGACCAAAGGCTCAACACAGAGCTCAAACTGGGTGTATTTGTAGGTTTTATAAGGAAGTATAGGGTTTTGTGGGTCGGTTGGGGTGTAAGGAAAGTAGGGTTAGGGTCACCGGTGGCGTTGTTTGGCTGGCGGAAATCAAAACGGGGGAAAAGGTTGCGCAGGAGAGAGAGAGAGAGAGAGAGTATCACGTGATAAAAGGAAGAGTTGATAGGGTTTATGAGGCTGTCGAGACGAGGGGAAGAGAAAGGGAGGAAAAGGCCGATCAAATCGGGCTAGATCGCCGGCAAAAAACCAAGCGTCGGTAGCGTTGTTGTGGGTCGGTGGTGTCGGGATGGTGCGAAGGTTGGGGAAAGAAGAAGGGGGGCTAGATCGGCAGTCCAGAAGAAAAAGAAAGAAAGAAAAAGAGAGGAGACCGGGCCGGTCGGCGCGAGGGGAAGGGTGCGTTAAATGAAATGACGCGCTTCAACAGAAGAACACACTAATATGCAGCGTGAAAGAGGATGGAAGGAAGGAGGTCGTCGTGCGGCTAGGCTGGGCTAAAGGAAAAGAAAGAAAGGAAAAGAGGAACTGGGCCGCTGGGCTGGTCCAGTTCGGCGAGAAGAAAAAAAGAAAAAGAAAAGAAGAAGAAAGAAAAAGAAAGAAAAAAGGAAAAAGGAAAAAAGGAAAAAAGGAAAAGAGAAAAATAATTAGGTTAGGGCTAATTAAATTAATTTGAATATCTAAGATATTTAAAAAAAATAATATTTAATAAAATAATATTTAAATCTCTTTTTAGGCTAAATTAGGAATTTTAAAAGATTTTCCATAAATTCCATTTTAATTAGCAAAACTCCCTAATTTTCTTCAATTAAATTATTTATAAAATTCTTATTAATTTGAAAATATTTTCTCATTACTATTTTAAATAAAATAATTTATTTAATTAATTTCTAAAATAAAACCCTTGATTAGCTAAAATACCTATAACTTTTCTAATAAAACTTATTTATTATTTTCTTCTTAAATATCCCAAATCAATTCCCTTTTATTTTAATAAAAATAATTTATTGAATTAAATTTTCCAATAAAACCTTATTTAAATATAATTTTTAAAATTAGAAAATTTTGAGGCATTTCCGTTATACACCAAAGTGTTACATTACGTATGAAAGTGTTATTAATAGGTGTAAATCATGAAAGTATGATATTAAATAATTAGCGTATATTTGAAATGTTATTAAATAGAATATCTACACATGAGTATTTTGTTAAATGGCTAATGTATATATGTATTGGGTTTTGTTAGGGCTTTGATCTTATCGAGACTATGATGTAAATGCCATGATGAATATAATATTATTATCTTTTTTTGGTATATAGGGTTAAGATAAAATGCATAAAAGCATGCACACATGATTAGGTTTAGAATTCGATAATTGTTATCCACATGATCTAGGGTTAGAAATTCTTCCTCACATGTACCTTGATGTTAATTTCCTTGATAAATGTTGTATTATGATATAAATATTTATGTATGTGTTGCACATAATATATGATGCGTTATAAATGCATGATTATGGTTTGTATTTGAACTCACTAAATGTATGAAAAGTTGTAAATATAGTCAATCACTAAATGTTAAAAATTATCTACATGTTAAAATATTATGAACTATTATCTTTTAACATTTTGATGAAAAATCCTCATAAAAATAATTTTTGGTATGATATTTGGATAATAATAGTGAAATTAAGGTTTTGAGGGTATTTTGGTCAATATCAACTTAATGCACCTATTGTGAATGATTAAACATAGAGCAGCTTTAACCTTTTTATTGGTTTACCTTAGTCCTGACATTGACTTTAACATAGACCAATGTACTTAGGTTTTACCTTAATAATTAGAAATAAAAAAAAATTATGAATTGTGAATTGTTTTGCTATGTACGAAATATGTTATCACTCGTATGGTTGTAGCCAACACGCAATTTAAACCCTCTCATAGTCAATTTTAGTATTGGTAAATAAGGGTATCGTTGTATACCGGAGAATGAGAGGTCTCAACTCTATTTAACTAGCTCACAAATAATGAAAATAAATAAATAAATAAATATAAATATAAATCACACGCTAGTAAATACTGAGATGAACATAATTATGGTGGTTTTAAAACTCAAAAATAATAAAAGTAATAAATAAAATAAAATAAAATCATAAAAATATTAGATAATGACAAATATGATAAACATACTAGGAAAATCGAATTCCACCACAAAATTAGGTCAAAGTATAATAATGATTTTTAAGTCATATTTAAATCATGATAAGGAGATTGACCAATTTGTAAGCCAAAAGTAGGTCAATAAATCTTATATTACTTCCCTAAAATAATTAATATGACAAAGTGTCAATATAAAATTCTATTAAATGCTAGCAATAAAGTAGGAACAAGTGGATTCTATATTTACTTAGATTTAAATAATTATGCAAAAGTGGAAATATGTCCATCTAAGTACCTATACTAGTACAATAATCATGTCTGGTTGTATTTCTCTCCTTTGACCCATACGTATCTAAGCGTTTCACTACTCCGGTTAGAATCATAAAACTATTAGGTGAGTTATTATCTAACCTAGATGTAATATATATATAAATTCTAACATATTTATATAACCACCTAGCATGCATATAATCCTACATACTATCACTATGGGGAAGCCATAATGGGGCATGCACCATATAAATCATACTATGATACAATCATACATATAAATGATAGCAATTAAAATAGATTCAAAGAACAATATCATGAAACAAAGAAAAATAATACCATATCTCAAATTATAATCTAGGGTTTCAATCTATTCCCAAGCAATAAATAATAAGCCAGTCATAATAATCAAATTAATTATACAAAAATATATATTAAATATATATATACCAAAAATAGAGAAAGAAATAACCGAAATTATTATGGATGAAAGTTCAACAATTTATTTAGATGAAAAATTACTAAATTTCATCTGAAATAAATCTTTTGATCATTTTTTTTCTCTTTCCTTCTTTCTCGGCCGGCGTGGCTTTCCATGCCTACTTAACCTGCCTTTTATTTTTTTGTTGCGCCATCTCTCTCTCTCTCTCTCTTCTTTTTCTTTTTCTTTCCTTTTTGTAGAATCCTTCTCTGCCTACTGCATCTTTTTTTTTATCTTCTTCTATTGTGACGACTACCACCTATATCTCCTTCACTGGCTCTCTATATTTTCTCTATTATTATACTAGTTTTCCTCTACTCTTGTCCTTCTTTCTTCACCAGCTCTCTCCTCCTCTCTCTTTTTCTGACATCTCTCTGCTACGTCCTCCTTTTCTATTCCTTCTTTTATTCTACTTTATTCTACTACAATGTAGATCTCTTTTTTTCCCCTTTTTCTTCTTTTGGTGTTTGGCCCTCTTGTTGGATCCCTCATAGATGGATTCTCCTTACCCTTTTATAAACGTTTTTTTTCCACCTATGCTAGGATCGCTCTGATTCCCTGCACTAGCTTTTGTTTTTGGCCTGTGGTCCTTTGGGTTTGGTCTAAAGGACCTAAACTCTTTTTATTTATTTAATTATATATTTTATTTACCTAAAAAATAACATTAGAAAAATTAATAATTAATCTTATAATTTAAATTCATTTATTTTATATCATTTTAGCTCAGATAATAAACTTTATAAGATTACTACCACTTAAGCATACAATTATAATTGTTCTTATATATTACTCAAAAAAAAGCACAAAAAAAGAAGATTAAAGGGGTCTAAATTATGTCAATATATAAACTCATCAATCACCTTATAATGTGCTAATACTTAAAGTTTAAGACCTTGAATTTGGGAATGGTAGCTCTCTAGGGCTAGCTACCCTAGATACAAGGTAGGAGCCATCGATTTGTTTGGTTATTTTGTGTGTCATTATGCCCTAGTAAGGCTTCAGTTTACTCTATAGGTGAACCATGGACCCTATAGAGGTATTGATACTCATGTGTTAGGTGTTATACATTTGGAGGGTATTATGTTTCCTTGTGTACTAGTATGACTAGAGTATTGTTATGCCTCTGGGTTAGTTGGTTGGGAGGGTATCGTGATGCCTTATGTGTAGGTATGACCAGTTTAATTTTATATCTTTAGGTTATTATAGTATCCTCCTCGAGTAATTAAAAATGGAATTAAATATTATGTAAGATTGTAAGTGGATTCATCTAAGTATTTTTCGGTATTTGTGGTTATGCACTACACAGTTTGGTATGTGGTTTGGTAGCCACCTTAGTGCATGCCTTGGTATTTGGAATTGTTTTGGAATTTATTGTTTAGTAGTTGCCTCAGTGACTTACCATTGGTATTTTGAATTCTTTTGATTATGTTATTAGTGGTCATTTTAGTATCACATGATATCCTTAATGTATCCCTGCCATGTTATTATCTATGTGTTTCATGCAGCCTTGCATGTTAGTTTTGTGTATTGGTTGATTCAATATCATAGTACTAGTGGGTTTCATTATCAATCCCCTACTTATTCAACGGACAATGTTTTCCTTGCAAGCATACTTTGAGGGTTTGGTTTCATGGCTTCTATTTAGGGTTGAGATTTAGGACTATTCAGTGTTTGCCTTGCCATGTTTTGATCTGGATATTCCTTGGACTATTATGTCCTTTGTTGTTTCTCTTTTGGTTGTACTATAGTGGAATTGGATTGTCCTTTTATATTTACCTAGATAATATTGATTTGGAATGAAATCACTATTTTTTTCTTATATTGTTAATTTTAATTTAAGTAAAGTCACATTTTAACTTTAGCACTTAGTATAAGGATGGTAGAGGGTGGCAGACTTATACTTAGGGTGGCAATAACATTCATTATTTTGGTAATTAATGTTTTCGCAAAAAAAAAATCATTAAGTAGTAAAAATGGGGGTGTTACTGTAATACCCCAAAATTTACTACTTTTTTTAGCGGAAGAATTAAAATAGAAATATTTAAATCAAAACCTGTGAATTCTGGGGATGTTACCGCCACACTTAATACTAGACTGGTTCACTCTGATCGTTCTACTACCAAGTGCTAAGGCTAAGAAAAGATTAATATTAAACTTAAATCAAGAGTTCATGAAAGAACTAGAAAGATCATACATAAAAAATCAGAGTACATGCAAATAATTGTAATTCATATCCCAAAGAGAATTAAGCTTACAAGCGATAAAATGTTCATTTAAAATACTCAATACAGGTAATAAATTATAAGAGGGTAAATACGATAAAATAGAAATGGTAAAAGGAAATAGAATCACATAAAAACTGGAATATGACCACAACTCTCTCGAACTTGGAGCTAGAACACAAGCTCAACACTCAACCTCGACTGATGTATAGCCCACTTGCACAAAGTCAGAAGGGCATACTACTCATGGGATGACCAACACCCATGAAAAAGGTGATTAGTATGCTACATACCGAGTAAGGTAACCGAGAACTAAGGCCAATACATAACAACACATAAATAATGCAGAATAATAAAAGAGCATAATCACCAACATGATATCATAATTGCATACAACCATCCAAGTAAAAGTACAAGGGCCCATATATAATCCGATTCAATTACTTAATTAATTTCTGATCAGAAGTTGATTCACACCATGCTTTTTATCAAATCCACACGAGTACAGGAACCCCAATATTATAGCTGGTGGACCGAAAACACATAGGAAATCATGCCCTAACTACTATTATTAGCCGGTGGACCAATCTCCTGGATACCGTAGTACCTGGCCACTATTATTCGCCGGTGGACCGGTCTGACCCCTCCTTACATGGTGTTTCATTGTAAGTAATTAGTGTCTTTCCCATGTCTTGGCACAAATATGTTCAATTTTGATGAGCACGGAATCCCCCACTATTATAGCTGGTAGACCAAAAACACATAGGACATCATGCCCTAACCACTATTATTCATCAATGGATCGGTCTAGGCCCTGCTCAACAATCTTCTATTTTAAGTGATTAATGTATTATGTCTCTTATTTGAAAATTTTTAACCCTAGACATGCATGAATCACTCCCTTTACACTTATCCTCCAAGTTCACTCCACATCTCACCTCTAGGGTTTTATCCCGAAACCCTAATTTAGGCCTTAGCGGCCCATGTTACTCCACCTCACACAACCCAAATCATTTTAACACTCCACACACCACAACTCATGAATACCATCCTCATAATTACACTTTAATCACCAAGTACACATGATACCACAAAAACCCTAAGCAGCCACACCAAACCCTAGCTCGGTCACCTAAGTACCCTTATATTGCTTCACGTATTAATTTTTCATTCAAAGTGTTCAAACACCCAAACAACACTTACATTGCCTTCTTCACACCCCAAATCAACTTTTCTTACGTAAACTTCATGCCCATACAAGCGTTACATATCCCATGCAACCATTCGAATCTTTCATGTGGATCCCTAGAAAACCCACTTGAAACCCTAGATTCAACCATGGAAAACCCAAGATTCCTCCATGTAAAACCCAAGATTCAATCCACACAAAACCCAAGGTTATATTTACCAATATAACACCATAAAATCTGCCATGCAAAACCCTAAGTCCATCCATATCAAACTCTAGTTTTGATTCTCCTATATAAAATCATAAATTAGATTCTCCCATATCAAGACATAAATTAGATTCTCCTATACAAAACCATAAATTTGATTCTCCCTTATAAAACCATAAATTTGATTCTCACATACAAAATCCTAAACTAAATTCTTCCACATGAAACCCTAAATTCCCCATTTTATTCCTCCACTCATAAATCATTAAAATACTTAGGTCAACTCATTTCCCCTTTAGTCAACATACTTCCCATTTTCTATTTTCAACCTTTTTCCCACACAATACCACTTTTATACATCCTCACAGGCATGTCTTATAGGGTCACAACACATATCATCACATACCACAATATTTCATCACATATAGTACACATGCTATACAAAACATACTTCAACTCCACTTTATACCACATACAAAATAATTACAATAATAAACATAAGATGCATATCATACAAAGCATATAATGCACATCAACGCACAATAGGCCTTACTAACCCCTTACCTAAAACGACACCGGTCTTGGTGCATGCTCCTATGCCTCCTTAGGGCTTTGACTGGTCTAATTAGATTCCCTCCTACCAAAAATACTCTTAATTACTAACTTATTCTAAGACTAGGCTTTTAATAAAATACTAAAATAATAATAGCAAAAACACTAAAAACAATATCAATGATAATATCAATAAGAATAAGAATAATGGTAATAATAATAGTAAAAAGGGCATTACTCAAAAACATAGTGAAATAAGAGCTTCAGGCCGTTTATCAAAATAATACTAATAATAACATTAATAAAATAAATAACAAAATTTAGTAATAATAATAATAATAATAATGAAATAATAATAATAATAATAATAATAATAATAATAATCATAATAATAATAATAATAATGATGATGATGATGATGATGATGATGATGATGATAAAACCATATTAATATTGCAAACATGATAATAATCATAATAGTAATAATAGTAAGGATAATATGTGAAGATAAAATGAAGTAGGGTTTTTTCCCTACATTGAATAATAATAAACTTATTAAATAATAATAATAATAATAATAATAATAATAATAATAATAATAATAATAACAGTAATAAGAATAATAAATGCTAATGATAGTATTAATAATAATAAGACTTGATATTTATAATACTACTACTATAATTCAAAATAGACACAATAGGGTTTCAGCCCTGTATAAAATAATAATACTAACACTTAAAAAAAAATAAAAAAATAACAACAACAATAATAACAGCAACACTAATGGTAAAATACTTTTAATAATAATAATGGATTAATAGTAATAAAAATTTCAAAATAGTAATAATATTAATAATAATTATTATAATAATAACATTTTAATATTTATAATTGTAATAATGGAAATAATAAGAGTAATAATGATATAAGCGAAATAAAAATTACAATAGGGCTTCGACCCTCAACATAAATAATAATAAAACATTAATAATAATAGTAACAATAATACATATTAAAAATAGAAATAGTAATAATAATATTTATATTCAAATAAAGAAATAAAATAAATTAAGGCTTATAAAAATAGGGAAAAGGGTTAAGAGGGTCTAGGGTTCAACTTTTGGCTGATGGTGACAGGCGGCATCGGCGGTGGTGCACAGCGGCGACAACGGTGGATGGAAAAAAGGAAAAAAAGAGAAAATTAAAATACTAGTAAAAGGAGAGACAAAATGGAGGTGGGAGATGGGTGCTTATGGTTGTATAGAAGGAGAGGGACAGAATGGGGGTGGTGGCACAGCCAAATGTGGCGGCGCACACCGGCGGTGGTGGCTGCCGAAGGAGGAAGAAGAAGAGAAAGAGAGGAGGAGAGGGAGGGAGAGGAAAAGAAAGGTAGGGGAAGGTAGAGGAGGGTCTGTAGTAAAATTTGGGAGGTGAAAGAAGTGGCGACAGTGACGGAAGAGGTGGCTAAGGGTGGCGTAAAGGGTGGTGGTGGCAGAAAATAGGGTTGATTGGGAAGGCTTATTCGTACAACTGGGGTGGCTTGTGCAGGAAAAATCAAATGACTTGGTTAGCTAGGAGGTGGTGCAAGGAGTACTCGGGTGGCTAGAACGGGTGGCGATGTTGGTTGACGGTGGCAGTAGAAGCATCTAAAGGGGCGGCGGTGGTAAGGTCGGGAAATTCTAGGTAGGAGTTAAAAGCTTGATATAAGGCAACTTACGAGGGTATTTATAGATTTTAAAATGGAGTTTAGGGTTTTGTGGGTCGGCTACGAGGTAAGGCGGGTAGGGTTAGGGTTACCGACGGCAAGGTTGGCCAGTGGGAGTCAAAACGGGGCAAGGATTGCACAAGAAAAAGGCAGGAGATCACGTAAGAAATGGGAGAAGTAGGTTGGGCTGATGAAGCTATTGAATCGACGAGGCAGAGAGGATAAAGATTGGCTAGATCAACAACAAAGTTGGCGGTGAAAATCTCGGCTGGGCGGCGGAAAGACAGGTCATCGGGGTGTCAGGTGCAAAGGAAGAAGAAGATGGGGGCTGGACTGGTGGTTCAGGGAAGAAAGAAAGAAAGGAAAAGAATGGCGGACCGGGCGGTCGGGCGCGAGGGTTAAGGTTAATTAATTAAAACGACACATTTTGGAGAGAAAAGGAAAGAAATGCAGCACGCTGGCTGCTGAAGGAAGATTAAAAGAAAGAAATAGGAGTGGGTTGTGAATGAAAGAATAAAGGAGAGAGGGATTGGGTAGTTGGGCTGGCCTAGGTTGGGGAGAAGAGAAAAAAAGAAAAAGAAAAGAAGAAGAAGGAAAAAGAAAGAAAAAGAAAGAAAAAGGAAGAAGAAAAGGAAAAAAGGAAAAGGGGGAAAAGGAAAAATAATGGGTTGGGTTAATTAAATTAATTAGGATATTTGGGATATTTAAAAATAATAATATTTAAATAAAATAAAATTTAAATCCCTTTTAAAGCTAAATTAGGATTTTTAAAAGGTTTTTCATAAATTCCATTTTAATTAGTAAAATACCCTAATTTTCTCCAATTAAATTATTTATAAAATAAATATTAATTTGAAACTATATTCTTCTTCTTATTTTAAATAAAATAATTTATTTAATTAATTTTCAAAATAAAATCGTTAATTGGCTAAAATATCCAATTTTCTTCTAATTAAAATACTTATAAATTTCTTCTTAAACAAAACTAATTAATTACCTTTTATTTTAATAAAAATAATTAACTTAATTAATTTTTCTAATAAAACCTTATTTAATAATAATTTTAAAATTTAGAAATTTCGGGGTATTTTAGTTACACATGAAAGTACACAAGTTATATTGATGTACAAGGCATTACGGTACCCTCACAATCATCCAATATAGAGGCATAAAGTCACTCTGTTCATACTGATGTACAAGGTGATATAATCTCCTCCCAACCTTGGATACCTAATCCTTAGGTTACCTCTAGAATAGACCAAGACATTACTAGGACATAATTAAAAATTGAAGCATGCGACAATTACATAAAAATATTATTTTATTTACAAAATTATCATTATACCCCTTACTTCCTTTTTACTTCCAAATTTACCATAATGTATTTTTATTTATAAAATTACCACAATATCCTTTTACATATAAAATTACGATAATACCCCTTTTACTTTACAAAAT
This sequence comes from Tamarix chinensis, assembly GCA_030549775.1. Classification (NCBI taxonomy): domain Eukaryota; kingdom Viridiplantae; phylum Streptophyta; class Magnoliopsida; order Caryophyllales; family Tamaricaceae; genus Tamarix; species Tamarix chinensis. The sequence continues at coordinate 16,092,093 of CM060172.1, read as the reverse complement.
ACTATTTTACCCTTTTACATCCAAAATTACCATGTTAATCTTTTCTTACAAAATTACCATTTTTCCCTTCTTTTCCAAAATTACCATATTACCTTTCACTCCCAAAATTACCATAATACCCCTCTACGTATAAAATTACCATTTTTCCATTTACTTATAAAATTACCACTTTACCCTTTACTCCTAAAATTATCGCTTTACCCTTTACTCCTAAAATTGCCACTTTACCCCTTTTATTACACCACTTTTATTAAATTAACATTAGCACATGGAATAATAATATTAATACTCCATTAACAATATCCAACTCTACCAACTATTATATTTTAATATAATACCTATTAGCACGCATACATATTAGGCTACATTCTTGTACAAGGAATTTTACTAAAATGCCCCTAGGGCTCACAATAATATTATTCATATATAATTGGTCATAATAACATAATATGACATGGATAAGTACTTAACACTTTAATTATTAGCCCAACTCTTTCCTTTAAGTAACAATTCCACATATGGCATATAAACTAGCATACTTTTCTTTTTATCAATAACATAATAAACCACAAACAGAAAAAATAATAACATATTAAAAATCCTAATGTGCTAATATACGTTTACCATGCATTTAAGTGGGCTTTAATAATTACCTTAATTCCCAAAAAAAATCAAACCTTATCAGTATCCCTGTTAAAGATTCAAGCTTTAGATAATAAAATCAACACCTAAAAGTGGTATCGAAATTTATCATATTAGAGATGAGAATCCAAAGCATAAAACCTTATAAAATTTAATTAATGAAACACTTAACTTAAAATACTATTATACCTTAAAAATTTTGTACTAAAATATTAAGGCATGTAACAACTCACATGCTGATGTAGCATTAGCTGCATGCAAAATAAAAAGGGGGAAGGCTCGAAGGGGGGTGAAGGAAAGGAATAATGGTTATATTTGGATTGGGGTCTTTAGGATAGGAAAGAAGGTAGATGGGGGAGGATTGGAGGCAATGGAAGGGTGCAGGAGTAAAAAGGGGGTGTAGGTGGAAGTTGGTGATGGGTTGTTGGCGGCCAAGGGCGGCAGAGGCGGCAGCAGCGAGGCTGCAAAGATGGATACCAAGGTTGATGGGGCTGAGAAGGAAGGAAAAGAGAGGAGGAAGATCGGAGTGCAGGGCTAGTTTTGGGAAAAGGAGGCATGGGGGTGGTAGAGGAGGTTACAGGGAGTTAACTGGTGGTTTGGGTAGTGGTAGAGGCAGCCGAATGACAACGGAAGGAGGGGTTGCAGGGGTGTTGCCGAGAAGGGAGAAAAAGAAGAGAAAAATAAGTGGGGAGGAAGAAGGGACTGTAGGGCTCGAGGGGGTATTGTGGTGGTGTAAGGTTGAGGTAGAGGGTGATAGGGAGTGGTGTAGGGGGTTGGTGTGGAGGTTGAGCCAGTGGAGGACGACGGTAGTGCAAAATAAAGGATAAAAGATGGAGGGGAAGAAAAATGAAAGGGAAGGAGATTGGAGAAAAAAAGGCTTGAAAAATATGGGGCTGGAGGGCTAGTAATGAGAAGAAAAAGAATAGGAAGGAGAGGTCAATAGGTGGATGATTGGTTGGCAGCGTTTAGGGTGGTAGGGTGGTAGGAAGAGGGAAGAAAAGAAGGGGAAAAGGGAGGCCATGCGTGATGGGGGTGCATGGCCGGTTGGGGTCTTAATTTGTGAAAAAAAGGATGGGGAGAGAGAGGGAGGGAGAGAGGGAGGGTTGTAGTGGTGGTAGGTGGTGGCAGTAGGGCATTGCCCAACATGTCCGAGGAGGCAGACCTAGTCGACAAAGACAGGTCGAGGGAGCTAGGTCAAGGTGTAGAAGAAGGAGGAAGAAAGGAAAGGGGAGCAGGCCAGTGCATAAGGGGGAGAAAAAAGAAGTTGGGTCAGCCTAGGTAGGAGGGGGGAGAGGAAAAGAAAGAAAAGGAGGAGGTTGGGCTAGTCGATGTGGGTTGGGGCGAGGGAGAATGGGCCAGTGACCCACGCGTGTAGGGGGAGGGAGAAGGCAGGCTGTGGCCCGGCGGCTCAGAGGAGGAAAAAAGAAAAAGAAAGAAATGAGGAAAAAGGAGAAAAAGGAGAAGGAAAGGAAAAAAAAGGAAAAGGTAAATGAAAAATCAGGGGAATTTAAAACAATTTAATTTATAAAATAATAGGATGTAATATTTTTATAATAAATTTATGTAATAATTTAATTTAATATAATTAAATATATGGGCTTAAAAAGGATAATTTTAGTAAAATATTGGTTTGAAAAAATTATTTAAATAAAAGAGTATGATAAAATAACAAATATTTATTTTAATTTATCAAATATTGCTATCAAAATTTATATACTAAAAAATCCATAAAATAATTAAATTAAATGATTTTAAAAGCTAATTCATCCCAAATAAAAGCTATTTATTAAATTCTAGGTTTTTAAAATTTTAGAGGATTACAATAATATTCATAATTTTTCATTATCATATCATACGGAGAGGAACTTACTGAAATAAAAATTGTGAACATTATCTTTAAAGCAATATTCAAAAAATATCAAATATATATATATAAGCAATTCCTACCAAAAAAAATATTAACTATTTTTATCACTTAAAAGCCACATTTAACCCTTTGTTTTGCTTTATATGCCATGTTGGTTGTATATGACTTACTTTTTAAATATGTGGAGAGTTTTTTCGTTACTATAAGAAACTAGAAAATTGTTACGGAAATGAAAATTACGAATGTTATGCTTAAAGAAAGTTTTGAAATATATCAAATCTCTCTCTCTCTCTCTCTCTCTCTCTCTCTTCATGTGTGTGTGTGGTAAAAAAATATGAACGTACTTTATCGTTCATAACTCACATTTAATTTTTAGCCAAAATTAAAATATTTAATATATATTTGTATATCTATATTATATTATATATTATATTTAAATATAAAAGAGAAGTTTCTATCAAAATAATGTTTACTAAAATAATCTAAAGTAAAATCCATCAAATCTCAACCGACGAAAACTCTTTGAAATATGTGTAATTTGACCATAAAATGTAGCAAAAAAAGTAGATATTTAAAAAGATGAAATATATATATAAATGAAAAGTTCCCGCAAAAAAAAATTAACTAACTTTTTTTGTCTATAACCTATGTCTAATTTTTAGTTAGAATTAAAACAATATATATAAGGGATGTTCTCACTAAAAAAATATTAACTAAATTTATAACTATATCCCATCTTTAAATTTCAGCTAAAATTTAAATTTATTAATTATAGTAATATTTACTTTTTTTACCATCCTACTAATATATATATAAATATATGAGACATTCCTTGAAAAAAAAAATATTCACTAAATTTTCATAACTCATGTCTAATTTTAACCTAAAATTAAAATAATTAACCGATATTTATCTATATCTATATATCTATGATATATTCTTATACATAAAAGAGAAGTTCTTGTCAACTAAATATTAACTTACTTTTATACCTATAACCCATGTCCAATTATCAGCAAAAATTTAAAGAAGTGAATCTCTATAATATTTAAATATTATAATCCTACTAATTAATTAAATTATAAAAAGAAAAAACAATCAAATCCATCTAATGTCAACCCACAAATACTCACATAACTTTCAATACATCAAAATCAATTTACTTTTCTTTTAAATTTAACCCCAATAAATTTAAAATATTTTAAAGAAAAAAGTTCTAACCTTTCTGGAATTACTATATTCAGAAAAACAGGTTCAATTATTCATTTACAACCTTCAATCTGAAATTCAAAGTCCATAATCTATACTATATAATCAAATCTTTTATAGATATATTTTTAAATGGTTAAAATAGAAATATTTAATTTATATAGCAAGGCTAAAAGTTGAATAAAAAAACTTTTAAAAAAGTACTTTCTTTATTTAAGTGCCCACTTTCTGCCCTAAATTTTAGTATTAAATTACTCGTCTTTCAAATTTAACCCATAAAGTTTAAAATATTCTAAAAAAAAATTAGAAGACAAAATGTTCCAATATTTCTCTAATCACCATATTGGTAATGAGAGATTAATTACTCATCCACAACCCTCTCTATTAATTTTTTTAGTTACAATTTAAATTTGAAATTTATAACTTATAGTTTATACTACACAATCAAGTCCATCAATCAAATATTTTCAAATTGTAGCTACATTATTCTCTTTGTCATTTCTCATAGTTTCACTTTAAAATTTTATACACATAGTATTTAGGCAGCTCCAAATTTAAAAGTACCGGAAACCATACATTATATTTCCCTCTCATGATCCTTATTTCTTTTTCAATTTAATGCTGACTTTCATTTTATTTCAATAAACTTTGATTTATTTAAATATTTAATTGTTAAAGAAACCTCTATTGCATATTTTAAATTTTTTAATCACATGGAGGGAAAACAAAATAAGATTTGATTAAAATTTTCATGTGCAAGGAAAATTGAACTAATAACAACTACAAAAAATAACATTAATTAAAGTGGCCATTTATAAGAAAATAAATATCTTTTTATATAATTATGTTTTAAAATTTTCCTAATCAATTAATAATGCATAAAATGATATTAAATATTTTGTTTAAGACCAAATTAATACTCCATTCGTTTATGAAAAGAAAGTTTTTATAGCTCAAAATTATTGTTTTAAAATAAAAGTTATTTTAGAAAAGTTAATGATTATTTTTCATTTTTATCCCTAGTTTTTTTCTTTTTTATTCTATGCTTTAATTGATATATTAATTTTTAATGAATGATATAATTATTATATAAAGGGTATATTTATTAATTTTTAATTAGTGTGTAAATTGAAAAAACAAAATTTAGAAATGGAGGGAATATTAATTATGTTCTAATTTTCAAACATAAATTAAATTTCATGGGTGAGTTTCTAGTTTTAAATAATTTTGTTGTATAGTTTTGTATTTACGTAAATAGATGACCAGATTAATTGTCTTTCAACTATTGCAAGGCATGGCTTTTTTCTGTTGCATTATCACTAATTTTACCATAATGCAGTGAACTATGCCTTTTTCTGCCGTATATAAATTTTGTAGTTGGAGGGGGGAAATATCCAAAAGTAAATCCATATCATGCTTGAAAAGGAATGGTTGTCAATGTATACTTCTCCCACCGCAACCCTGCCCTTGATGATCTAACAATTGTCGTTCCTTTTACTTTCTTGTTGAGTCACCAATACTATCGCATCTCCTTCAATCCTCAGCTCTTCTTCTCATCTGGGCTAGTTGACTTGAGGGAGCAATGTAAGTATATTATCACTAAATTATTGAACCGTTACATTAAGTTGTCATTGATCAGTTTTTCCTACGAGCGACTCCATCGAAATTCATTATATTTGATCATATTTGGTTTTTCTTGAACTTGTAGTCAAGAGTTGAAGATCGTATTTGTGTTTTCTTGAACTTGAAGTCCATAAGTTGGAGTTGCTTGTTTAGACGACACAATGTAAGATGATTTCTAGTAAGTTGTCCTAGATAATAAGAGATGGAGAGAGGGAAGGGTAAACAAGAACACATAAAATAATAGAAAACGCATCCCTTTTTGTGCATGATTATGATATTCTTATTGTTCGGCTTCTTGGTGTGTACTTGCTATTCTTTTCAGCTCGGTCTTGCTTTAAGAGGCCTTCGGTTTTGTTTCCAGCAGGTGCGCTAGGTAAAGGGGCGGTTGAGAATTCATGGATATTACTTTATTTTATTTTAGTTAATTTTTGTGGCAGAAACTTCTCTTTTATATTTGAATATAAAATAAAATATAATATAGATATTCAAATATATATTAACTATTTTCATTTTAGCTAAAAACTAAAGTGATTTATGAATGATAGAGTAAGTTAATAATTTTTTTTGGCCACACACACACACACACAAATAGAGAGAGAGAGAGAGAGAGAGAGAGAGAGAGAGAGAGAGAGACTTGATATATTTCAAATATAAATTTTGTAGTTGAAGGGGGGAAATGTCCAAAAGTAAATCCATATCATGCTTGAAAAGGAATCGTTTTCAATGTCTACTTCTCCCATTGCAACCCTGTCCTTGATGATCTAATAGTTATCGTCCCATTTACTTTCTTATTGAGGCACCAATACTATCGCGTCTGCTTGAGCCCTGGGCTCTTCTTCTCATCTGGGTTAACTGACTTGAGAGAGCAATGTAAGTATATTATCACTAAATTACTGAACTGTTACATTAACTCATCATTGGTCACTTTTTCCTATGAGGGACTCCATCGAAATTCCTTATGTTTGATCATATTTGGTTTTTCTTAAACCTGCATTCAGGAGTTGAAGATCGTATTTGTGTTTTCTTGAACTTGCAGTCAGGAGTTGGTGTTGCTTGATTAGATGACACAATGTAAGTTTATTTCCAGTAAGTTGTCCTAGATAATAAGAGATGGAGGGAGGGAAGGGTAAATAAGAACACAGGAAATAATAGAAAACACGCATCCCTTTTTTCCATGGTTATGATTTTCTAGTTGTTCGGCTTCTTGGTGTGTACTTGCTATTCTTTTTGGCTCGATCTTGCTCTAAGGGACCTTCTGTTTTGGTTCTAGCAGGTGCGCTAGCTAATGGGGCGGTTGAGATTTGATGGATTTTACTTTATTTTGTTTTAGTTAATATTTTTTTGACAGAAACTTCTCTTTTATAATTAAATATAAAATATAATATAATATAGATATGAAAATATATATTAACTATTTTAATTTTAGCTAAAAATTAAATGTGGGTTATGAACGATAAAGTAAGTTAATAATGTTTTTTGGCCACACACATACACACACCCAAATAGAGAGAGAGAGAGAGAGAGAGAGAGATTTGATATATTTTAAATATTTCTTTAAGCATAACATTCATAATTTTTATTTGAGTAAGATATTTTTAGTTTGACATAGTAATGAAAAAACTCACCGTGGATTTAAAAATTAATTCTTGTACAACCAACATGGCTTATAAAGCAAAAAAGGGGTAAAGGTGGGTTTTATGCGATAAAGTTAGTTAATATTATTTTTGGTAGGAATAGCTTATATATATATATTTGATATTTTCTAAATATTGCTTTAATAATATTGTTTGTAATTTTTTATTTCATATATATCCAACATGACATATATAAAAATTCCCCAAATTAGAACATCTTACCGAAATAAAAAATTACAAACTATATGAAATTTTATATATCCAACATGACATAGATGTTCTCAGTATGATCTGATAATGAAAAATTCCCCACTGTATTAAAAAGAAATTCATATATATCCAACATGACATATATAAAAAATCAAAGGGATTTAATAGGGAAAATAGATTGAAGCAACCACTATATGAAATTTTGAATAGAAACAATCAGATTAAGCAAAGATAGAAAAAAGTTATAATTTCAATGAAAGTAACCAATCAAGTTTTATGAGAGGCGTTATAATTAGAGTTTATGATACTCATAATAAATTTAGTTTAGGAAAAAAAACAAGTGAACCTACTTTTGTTACAGACTTCGTAGGACTAATTGTATATAATTTCTTCCAAAATCACTATGTTTTTGTATTTAGTTTAAATTTTTTCTAAGTATTTTGTTGTGTTTTGCTTCATCGTAGCACTTTATAATTCATAATCAATATATAACTCATATATTGTGTTCCATAATTACGAATATGTCAATACATAACATAATTAATAATGATCATCAAATGTTTTTCTTTTTACAAACATTGACATTCTACATTATGAACCTAATCTTTATATAGGACAAACCTATATGCCGTATGTCATGAATTGAATGTGTTTTATGTTGAACCTAAACATGTTTTTTCCTTTTCTTTTGGTGAACCTAATTTTATGTTATGAACAAAATAATGTCATTTGATGCTCATAGAAAATTTATTTTATATTCAAAATGAGATAAATCTATTTGTCACATGTCCTAAATCTGTGTGCTTTTAATCATGAACATGAGAGTTTTATGGTGTTAGCCTAATCATTTAATGAGATATTCTTAAGAATTTTGTTATCTTTAGCATTTTTTCTTTATGATCATAACCTCACATATTATGAACCTCAACTTTTGTTGTCATGAACTTGAGTTTTTTGTATTATAAACCTAGACACTTTTAATCATAAACCTCAGAGTTTTATGCTATGGATCTGATATGTTCATTGGATGTTATATGTTACATATGCAACCTAAATCTTTTGTGGAATAAATTGGAATACCCCTTTTGTAATTATTTTGCAAACAAAGGGTCTCTTAAACAAAATGTAATCGGTTTTTAAAGAATATTGAGGGGAAAATTGAGAAGAGAAAGGAGAGAGCGAAAGGTAGAGAGAGGAGATGTCTTTTCAATTTCCTCCTCTTTGTCTTTTTGGGAAGAATCAACCATCTACATGGCCTTGACCAATTGTTCCTAAAGATGTTTTATTTTATTATTATTTTTCATCACCTTCTCAATAACTTCCTACATAGTCATGCAGTCTTAGGCTGTTGTTCTTTCGTGCCTTTTTTTCATCTCTGCATATCTGGCTTCATATATGCTCACCTTGTTATTAAAGACACTAATTTTTTTACGAGAGATCTATTAGCATCAGTCAGCCTAGATGAGAAGAAGAGCTGAGGACTGAAGCAGATGTGATAGTATTGGCGACTCAACAAGAAACACTACCACGGAAAGGGCTTTTAATAACGGTTATTTTACAGTTTTAATAACGGTTTTCAACCATTATTGAATCGCCCGTTATTATATCTTTAATAACGGTTCATAACCGTCATGAAAAATACACAAAAACCTGTGAATATGTGCGTAAACTTCATATTTAATAACGGTTTTACTTAAAAATCGTTCTTAAAAATGGAGCTTTTAATAACGGTTTTGCAGTAAACCATTGTTAAAAATAAGGTTTTCATAATGGTTAATCAGAAAAAAACCGTTGTTGAAAACCATGTATTAATAACGGTTAATACAAAAACCGTTGTTAAAACATCATCGAATTACCGTTTTGGACATTGATTATGCGTTTATTAAACCCTCTAATACGCATTAATTGCACATAAATATCAAATTATAAGGAGTTTTAATAACAGTTCGTAAACAAAACCGTTATTAAAACCGATGCTTTAATAACGGTTCTATGGGAAACCGTTATTAAAACCTCAGTTTTTAATAACGGTTTCTCATAGAACCGTTATTAAAAGTATATGTTTTTTTAGAATTTTTCTGTTTTGTTACTGCCCACATACACAGTTGTATGTTCAAACAATTACCAAATCTGCAATGTAAAACAACATCAATTCATACCAGCAGGGTATCACACCATAATTTCAATCAATCTATAATTGGTATGCATGTCTCAATACACCAACTATACTTAGGAATAAAAATTAGTGGGCATACCACAACTTGGTAGCTCTACACCCCAAAGTAAAGAGCTCACAGATATAAGCTGGAAGATCGAAAGATGTAGACAAAATACATACCTGAAAATGCATGTAGAATATATAGATCACTACCTAATACCGAATTAATGAGTGCACGTGCTTGGCCCATTGGTCTTAACTTCATCAATTTCATCAACATTATATTGCTGGCCTCGTGCATAGTCATCGGTGAAAAACTACAACACCCATGTTTCAATTAATATACAGTTAGACATTAGGTCAAAAATATATATGTCATGATTCATTAATAGAAAAATATGGAAAAGCAAACATACATGGCTTGGATCTATGTTGACCGATCTATTTTGGACTATAAGATCCATTGCTCTACATACATAGTATCCACAATCATCGCCGTTTTGCTGTTGTGGACACTGTCAAATGAATTCAATTAGCTCTCTAACTATTATATATTAATTTGAATTAAAAAAAATACAAAATAGTTGTCTTCCTACTTACCATGATAGGCTCATATTGAAGATTCTTTGGGTCTGGGACACCATTCCACCCTCTCCTTTGATATGTCGTCCGTAGTGCCCTAATAAATAGAGTTGGATACATATTATTGTAAGTATATATACCTCAAATAATGAAAGTAGAATATATATATGTATAAATAAGCTAATGAAGTAAGAAGTGAAAATTATACTAACATGTTTATAAATTCCTTCCCACAACGACGGGCGACCTCAAAAGACACATCATAGGTTCGAAGGGAATCAAACACATAAACTTTATGAAGATCAAGTCAGATGGCGTACAAAATCCAATGTTTAGTTGCGAGGTGAGGAATGAGATAGAGCTTGTTGTATCCCTCAATCAAAATGCGATCCGCTAAATGGTTTATGTGCCTACCCTCTGTTATTGTACTACTGTCAGCTATGTAGTATGGGCACACAAAAACAATAGAGGACAACATTCCCTCCATCGCAGCGCGACTAGCTACCAACCTATATATGGACGACAATAATAATGGATATTTGTTAATAACTAATAACTATATAAGCTTAAGAGGTCGTAAAAATTCTATGTCTCCATGAGTACTAAAATCTGAAACATGAAATAATGCTTACGTGACATAAACGGCGACACTCGTGGTTGACAACCATTCCTGATTATAAATGTCGCTTATGTCAACTGTCGATACCATGTAAGTAGCATCGTCCCTTCCAACATACTCAGGACGACAATCAATGGAAATATAATTATTCCCGAGGTAGTTTTGGGCATAGAAATACAATAAAGCTAATGCTGGTGGAGGTTGGCGTATTTCCGAAGAACGAATCTTTTGTGGGGCAACTGATTTTTCAGATTTAGCTCTCTTTCCTTTGGCAGTTCCCTCTTTTATGTTGCTCGTTCTACTAGTACCTCTCTTAGTTTTACTAGTAGGAGCAGTCTTCTTCTTTGATTCCTTAAATAATAATAATAAACAAAATATGTACTTTGTGCAAAACTCAATTGCCTCTTCCACCAGGTAACTCTCAACAATACATCCTTCTAGCCGATATCGATTCTTCACATAACCTTTTATCAACTTCATAAACCGTTCAAAGGGGTACATCCAATGCCCATGAATAGGTCCTAACATCTTTATCTCATAAACTAAATGAACAGTTAGATGTACCATAATGTCAAAGAATGACGGTGGAAAATACATTTCAAGTTGGCACAAAATAATCACAATCCCTTTTTGCAAGGCGTCCAAACTATCAGGATGTATAACTTTAGAGCAGACGGCTTTAAAAAACCAACAAAGCCTCGTGATAGTAATTCGAACACGTTTTGGCAAAATTCCACGTATAGCTATCGGCAACAAGTGCTGCATCAAGATATGACAATCATGAGACTTCATGTTAATTAATTTCAACTCTTTCATCGACACGAGCCTTCTGACATTTGAAGAATACCCTTTTGGAACCTTGACACCGTCCAAGAATTCACAAAATGAAAATTTCTCTTTTCTGGAAAGAGTATGACACGCCGGCGGTAAATATGTTCTTCTTCCGGTGTCTCACGGTGTCAGTTCCCGTCTAATATCCATTTCTTCCATATCCATTCGAGCATTTATCCCATCTTTAGTCTTGCATGGAACATTAAGTAATGTGCCAACAAGACTGTCACATATATTTTTCTCAATGTGCATCACATCAAGGGCATGTCTCACGTAGAAAGATTCCCAATAAGGAAGGTTGAAGAATATTGACATCTTCTTCCACCCAACTGATGCAGGCTTATCTTTATTCTTCTTCCCAAACTTGACACTTAAATGTTTCATCTTCAGCCACACTTGTCGACCCGTCAACCGGATTGGTGTCTGCCCTTCTTCTCGGAATCCATTGAACGCTTTTCTTTGCCTACGATAATGATGATTCTTCGGTAAAAACCTATGATGCCCAAGGAACACAGTATTTCGGCCATGTGTTAGCTGAACAAATGAAGTATTCTCCTCACATATCGGAAATGCATAATGGCCTTTCACACTATAACCTGACAAGTTACCATACGGTGGAAAATCATTTATAGTACAGAATAACAATGCTCTCAAAGTGAAATTTTCTTGACCATATGCATCAAATACTTCAAAGCCCATGTCCCATAAGAACTTCAAATCATCAATCAAAGGTGCCAAATAAGCATCAATATCATTCCCAGGTTTATTTGGCCCGGTAATGAGTAAAGACAACATCACATACTTGCGTTTCATATAGAGCCACAGAGGTAAATTGTATATAACCAAAATCACTGGCCATAAACTGTAGCTGCCTTGATTGTGTGGATTCATTCCATCTGTAGAAAGCGCAAGGCGCACATTTCTTGCTTCTTTACCAAATTCAGGAAACAACCCATCAATCGTCATCCATTGTGGAGAGTCAGATGGATGTCTAAGAAGCCCGTCATCTATCTTGTCATCAGCATGTCATCTTAGGTTCTTGGCATCTTCAATATCATTAAACATCCGCCTTAATCTTGGTATTATAGGAAAATACCATAACACCTTAGCGGGCACCTTGTTCTTCTTGTATCGTGGTGCTTTGCATTCAGGATTAGGACAACTATCCAAAGATGCATTGTCATTGCGATATAAAATACAATCATTAGGGCATGCATGTATCTTCTCATAACTCATGCCTATAGAGGATAGAGTCTTCTTCGCTTCATAGGTACAATCGGGTAGAACGTTATCATCAGGAAGCATATCCTTCACAAGTGACAATAATTCTGTGAAACTCTTATCAGTCCATCCGTTACATGCCTTTAAGTTGTACAACCTTAAAGTAGCGGATAATCGCGTAAACATCTTACAATCACCGTACAAAGGTTTCTCCGAGTCATTCAATAACTTCTCAAATATTTTTGGACAATCCCGAACACTTTCCTCAACCTTTTGAGTCATCTCCTCTAACGAATGTCCCTCATAGTTATCAAATGATGATCCACTACTATCCCTCCCAACATCGTCATTTTCATATTTAGACTCTGTTTCCCCATGCCATATCCAACAAGTGTAACTTGTATCAATTCCATACACAAATAAATGATATCTCAAATCATTAGCGTTGACACGCTGAATATAAGCACACTTCAAACAAGGACAGACTATTCTACTAGAGTCCTGAGCATGTTCAACTGCAAACTTGATGAAAAACTCCACTCCTTCGTTATATTCTCTAGACAGACGATTTGCAAACAACCATTTCCGATCCATATTATTTGAATCTAGATATATCCCACATGAAAGTAATTATTAAAAATCAATTAAATTATAAGTATAATAATTTTCAAATCACTCTTTCTTAGAAAGAATTAATCTCAAATGTATCATGCTATTCCCTATATATATATATATATATATATATATATATATATATATATACGAATCATGCTAACAAGTTTCCAAAATTATATTAATGCTCATCAATGAAACTCCTCATACTTACAAAGAGTTCATTATATATATATATATATATATATATATATATATATATATATATGCATACATACAAACGTAGCAAAATATTATACAATTAATAGTTCAATTTTTAAAAGATATGCATACTATAGGATTTAAGCAATAGCATCACTATATACATCAAAATGTTGCTAGAACTCAAATACCTAAAAAACGAAAAACTCATATCTAAAACTAAATCCCCCGATAGCCTTGTCGAGCCCGACTAAAAACTATAACTCTAAAAGTCCACTCATCACAATATATCATTTGATCCCTGACATCATCAAATGAGAGTCTACTCACGGATACTCTAGGGTAACCGAGGTGGATACTTCGAGGCAAGCTATGACGATACCTCCACTCGTCATCGATGACCATCAGTTCTCTCGATATCCTATCATACTCTCTAGCAAACAACTAATCCTCAATAAATCTCGGGTGTGGTGCATCAGTGTGGTAGACAAACCACTGCAAAAAAGTAGACGTAGCCAATGCCCATGGCTCTATCTGAGGCAGGGTCAGCAGAAGGTGATACGATCTGAAATGGAAGGGGTGATAGGATGAGCCACTCGGGGTCAAATGACATAGCTCGTCATATAACCATATCACATGAGTCCGTACATCTCTATGTGGCGCCATATGAAAATACAGTAGAGGGTATGCCATCTGATCACTACCTACAAATGAGAACCACTAAATCTTATCATCAAGGTTGTTCTCGAAATTAAAAGGATCTAAATTACAGAATATGTAAACTGATCTTCAACTAGTTAGACAAATCATAAATATATTCTACCAGATCATAACCAACTATGTAAACCTAACAACATCAAACTATTTAAAATAAGGACATAATCTTTAGTTATATATTTAACAAACTGGCTAAACATCAAACTATCATCAAATCATTCAAGCTACGCATAGTAAAATCAAGTAGATATTAATAAGATAATATATATATATATATATATATATAGTACAATCTAATAAATCCTATATGATTATTATTATTATTATTATTATTATTATTATTATTATTATTATTATACACAATTATTCATCTCTATTTAATTTTTATCAATCACAACACCAATGCCCAACCAACCTCCTCAACTTTTCCCCATGTACAATACCCTTATCCTTAGGATTTTTCCTTATAGCCCTAGTTTATATTTAGTATAATAAACGATATACCCTAAACCTCCCTCTCCCCTCCCCCTAACCCTAACAATAATTAACCCTAATAAATTATAATAAAAAATAACACTAAACCTCATAAGATAATGATCCTAAACCTATAGCTAACCCTAACCCTAACCCTAACCCTACCACTAACCCTCCCCCTAACCCCAAACCTACCCCTAACCACAATTATTTAAGATTATATATACACATATTATATATAAATATATTATAAATATATATACATATAATAGGACACATATAAACACACATTTTACGGAAAAGAAAACATACACGTCTTACAAAATATATATATATAAAAGCATATAAATACACATGATCATCTGCATATATAATAATGTGAGTGCTAAAAAAATATATACACCTTAATTTTATACTTAGAACGTACATATCTTATGATAATAATATATATTTTAGGCTTGTGGGTTCTCTTAAAATAATAATACATATTTTTATAAAATAGATTATAAAAACATTTATATATATATACATATATATATATATATATATATATATATATATATATACATATATATTAAGGTCTCGGCCGGCCACAATCAAAACAGGCCATGGCAAAATTTTTCACCAACACATCAAATGAAAAATTTTCAAACAACACATCAAACACAACCTCTTCGGTGCAACATGCATGCATTTATATATATATATATATACATATCAGTAGAGACAAATTAAGCAATGAAGGAAGAATAACACATACGTAAAGGGAGCGACGGTGTACAAGTTGAGAACGACAACAACGGAGGTACAAATGTTGGCTACGTTCGCAAGAATGGAAGAGGGGTGGTGGAGAGATGGCAGTGCGACGGTTTCCCTTAATTCAGAGGAGCCGGAGCGGTGGTGCAAGGGTTCGCAAGAGAAAGAGAGTACTAGAGGGAAGCGGAAGAGTCTGAAATTTTTGGTACGAAACAGAAGAGAACGAAATAAAAGGAGATTTTAATAACGGTTCTTGTAAGAATCGTTATTAAATCATGTTTTAATAACGGTTCCTCCAAGAACCGTTATAAAAACATGATTTAATAACGGTTTTTAGAGGAACTGTTATTAAAACCTTGCCAATTTTAACAACGGTTCTTGTTTGAACCGTTATTAAATCATGTTTTAATAACGGTTTTACGTCAACCGTTATTAAAATTCCCATGCAAAATTTGACCATGCACTTGTAATAACGGTTATTACGTAAAGCCGATATTAAAACTTCCCGCGCATTAATTTTCACGGATTTGACGACGGTTTTCGAACCACCATTATTAATGTCCCGTTATTATTTCCTGTTTTCGTAGTATTGAAAGTAAATAGAATGATAACTGTAAGATCATCAAGGACAAGGCTGCGGTGGGAGAAGCGGACATTGACAATGATTCCTTTTCAAGCATGATATGGATTTACTTTTGGATATTTTCCCCCCTCTAACTACAGAATTTATATACAACAGAAAAAGGCATGGTTCATTGCATTATGGTAAAATTAATGATCATGTAGCAGAAAAAATTCATGTGTTCCAATAGTTGACAGACAATTAATCTGGTCATTTATTTACATAAATACAAAACTATACAACAAAATTATTTAAAACTAGTATTTCACCCATGAAATTTCATTTATGTTTGAAAATTAGAACATAATTAATACTCCCTCTATTTTTATTTTTTTTATCAATTTACACACTATTTAAGAAGTAATAAATATACCCTTTATATAATACTTATGTCATTCATTAAAAAATAATATATCAATTAATGCATAGAATAAAAAAGAAAAAAAGGTTGGGACAAAAATGAAAAATCATCATTAAATTTTCTAAAACAACTTTTATTTTAAAATAATAATGGACTACAAAAACTTTTTTTCATAAACGGATGGAGTATTAATTTGCTCTTAAACAAAATATTTAATATCATTTTATGCATCAGAAATTGATTAGGAAAAATTTAAAACTTTATTATATAAAAATATATTTATTTGATTATAAATGGCCACATTAATTAATGTTATTTTTATGTATTTTGCTATTAGTTCAATTTTCCTTGCACATGAAAAATTTAATGAAATCTTATTTTATTTTCCCTCCATGTGATAAAAAAATTTAAAATATACAATAGAGGTTTCCTTACCAATTAAATATTTAAATAAATCAAATATTATTGAAATAAAATGAAAGTGAGCGTTAAATTAAAAAAGAATTATGTATCATGAGAGGGAAATATAATGCACAGTTTTCGGTACTTTTAGATTTGGAGCTGCCTAACTACTATGTATATAAAATTTTAAAGTGAAACTATGAGAAATGATAAAGAGAATAATGTAGCTACAATTTAAAAATATTTGATTGATAGACTTGATTGAGTAGTATAAATTATAAGTTCTAAATTTCAAATTTAAATTGTAACTAAAAAAATTAATAGAGAGGGTTGTGGATGAGTAATTAATCTCTCATTACCAATGTGGTGATTAGAGAAATATTGGAACCTTTTTTTTTTTAAACATTTTAAATTTATGTGGGGTAAATTTGTGGGGTAAATTTGAAACATGAGTAATTTAATGATAAAATTTATTGGGGTTAAATTTGAAAGAAACTTAAATTGATTTTGAAGAAAGTTATGTGAGTAATTGTGGGTTGATATTAGATGGATTTGATTGTGTTTTTTTATATTTTAAGATATATATATATATATATATATTTCATCCATTTACCTATCTACTTTTTTTCGCTACATTTTCTGGTCAAATTACACATATTTCAAAGAGTTTTCATCGGTTGAGATTTGATGGATTTTATTTTATTTTAGTTTATATTTTTTTGACAGAAACTTCTCTGTAATATTTAAATATAAAATATAATATAATATAGATATTCAAATATATATTAACTATTTTAATGTTAGATAAAAGTTTAACGTGTGTTATAATTGATAAAGTAAGTTAATAATTTTTTTTCCACACACAGAGAGAGAGAGAGAGAGAGAGAGATAGATAGAGAGAGAGAGAGAGATTTGATATATTTCAAATATTTCTTTAAGCATAAGGTTCATAATTTTTATTTCAGTAAGATATTTCTAATTTGACATAGTAATGAAAAAACTCACCATGTGTTTAAAAATTAATTCATATACAACCAACATGGCTTATAAAGCAAAAAAAGGGTTAAATGTGGGTTTTAAGCAATAAAGTTAGTTAATATTTTTTTGGTAGGAACTGCTTATCTATATATATATATATATATATATTTGATAATTTCTAAACATTGCTTTAAAAATAATGTTCGCAAATTTTATCTTAGTAAGATGCTCTCAGTATGATATGATAATGAAAAATTCCCCACTGTATTTAAAAGCAATTCATATATATCCAGCATGACATATAAAACAAATCAAATGGATTTAATATGGAAAATTGATGGAAACAACCACCATATGAAATTTTGGATATAAACAATCAAATTAAGCAAAGATAGAAAAAAAAAATAATTTCAATGAAAGTAACCAATCAAGTTTTATGAGAGGCATTATAATTAGGGTTTATGATACTCATAAAAATTTTAGTTTAGAAAAAAAAACTAGTGAACCTAATTTTGTTACACACTTTGTAGGACTAATTGTATATAATTTCTTCCAAAATAAATATGTTTTTGTATTTAGTTTAAATTTTTTCTAAGTATTTCATTGTGTTTTGCTTCATTGTAGCACTTTATAATTCATATTCAATATTTAACTCATATATTGTGTTCCATAATGACGAATATGTTAATACATAACATGATTAATAATGGTCATCAAATGTTTTTTTACATACATTGACATTCTTTATTATGAACCTAATATTTATATAGAATAAACCTATATTCCGTATGTCATGAATTGAATGCGTTTTATGTTGAACCTAAATTTTTTTTTCTTTTCTTTTGGTGAACCTAATTTTATGTTATGAACAAAATTGGTGAACCTAATTTTATGTTATGAATAAAATAATGTCATTTGATGCTCATAGAAAATTTATTTAATCTTTAAAATGAGATAAATCTATTTGCCACATGTCATAAATCTGTGTGCTTTTAATCATGAGCATGAGAGTTTTATGGTGTTAGCCTAATCATTAGAAGTTTTTATCTTTAGTGTTTTTTCTTTGTTATCATAACCTCACATATTTTGAACCTCAACTTTTATTGTCATGGACTTGAGTTTTTTGTATTACAAACCTCAATACTTTTAATTGGAAACATAAGAGTTTTATGCTATGGATTTGATATGTTCTTTGGATGTTATATAGTACATATGCAACCTAAATCTTTTGTGGAATAAACTATAATACCCTTTTTGTTATTATTATGCAAACTAAGGGTCTCTTAAAAAAACGTAATCGGTTTTTAAAGAATACTGAGGGGAAAACTGAGAAGAGAAAGGAGAGAGCAAAGGATAGAGAGAGGAGTGGTCTTCTCGATGTGCTCGTCTTTGTCTTTTTGGGACGACTCAACCATTTGCATGACCTTGACCAATTGTTCCTAAAGATGCTTTATTTTTGTAATATTTTTCATCCCCTCCTCAATAACTTCCTGCATAGCCATGCAGTCTTAGGTTGTTGTTCTTTCATGGAATTTTTTCATCTCTGCATATCTGGCTTCATATATGCTCACCTTTTTATTAAAGACATTAATATTTTTTCTGAGAGATGTATTAGCATCAATTTACATTTGAACCTTCCAAGCATCCGTGAGCCACTTTTTCATCTGAGAAGATAATTGGTCAATCAAGTTTCTTTCCTTTCAAAGGTCGTCTTCTAGATGGATATTATTAGCATAAAAAAATTCTATTCCCCCCTAACCATTTTATTTTCTCTTTTAAAGTAATATTCTAAGATAGCAACTTTGGTTTTCAAAAATTCTGTGTTAGTTGAGGTAGACTTCAATGTGCTCTTCTCATTTACTAGCTCAACCGCTTTAGCCTCAAGAGATTCATTTCTAGCTTTCAGCGTTAAGTGGTCACATTAACGTTTCTCATATTCATCATCCATTCATCAAAATTTGATGGCACTTTAGAAAAAAAAAGATAAAAAATATTCTTTTGCATAAATAGTTGTTGTAGATGACATTTTAAAAAGTAATTGAAGTTGTCATATTAAATCTATCTTACATGTATAAGGTTATGAATTATTACTTACTTGATAGGAGATGTTTAGCTTAGCTCTCAACAAGGCTGCAATTTTGAGAACTTCAACTATCTTCATGTCCTAGCCCAACATTATAACCTCGATCAATTTGAGATGAGTGTTGTCATGTGGATAGTAGTTGAAGAAAGAGTAATCAGTTAGCATGGTTAAATGTCTTCATCAAATTTAATGGAGATTTTAGAGCCATTCTCATAGAATAACTTTCTCAAAGGGAATGCTTCTCATTAGGGAACTCCAACATCAAGTCCTTCTAGCATAACAACTACTTGTGCAGAGCCGCCACACCCTATCATTCAAAGGATGTTTATAATGGGTTGCCAGCACTTGTTCTAGCTTTTTATTTTAGGGAAGGAATAGTTTTTGTGTGAATTGTTGATCTCATTTTTTCTTCTAAATGATCACTCCTCTATTCTTTTACGAGCATAATGGTCTCTCTATCTAAGGCTAGGATTGGAGTCTCTTCAACATGTAGTCTTCAGGGAAGGGTCCAAAAAACTCTTACCTTTTCTTGGAATTGGCCTTTGAAATGAATTAGGGCTAGAGTCCTTGAAAAGGCAAATAAAATTGTGAAGAATCAGTGACCATATAAGCCAAGGGATGATCCAGTGTGATAAAAACATAGAACTCCGTATTCAAGGACATGTTTATAACATGGAACCAATGGACATAATAATGGGAACCAATGAATATGAGACATGTTTATGATGGGGGAAGATAGGACTCAAGGACATGCTTATAACATGAGTTGGTGACAGTATAATAAGTATTACTAACCTTATTTAGTTTTTCCTTTTTCTTTTATTTTTCAAGATTGGGCCTTGCAATCCCTTCAGCTTCCTAAACCCATAACAAAGCAAAAGTATTTTTAGAACATTATTATGAATGATGAAGATATGGCTGTGATATATTATTGCAATATGTACCTTCGATTTGGTCACCCTAGTTATAGATGTCCCACTTGGAGAAAAAATGATGGGATTTTTTATTCCTTTGGATATGTTAGAGGGAAAAACCAATTATCAATATTTCTAAGCATTTCGCTCTACAATGGAAAAGAAGTAACTTTTACAAGATGATGGACTTGTTAAATCAATGAATGGATAAAAGGGAACAAGTTGCTTACCAGCATCAATGGTGTGTTGAAATACCCCACGCTTTAAGTTTTATTAAGTGTAAAATTCTTGTGTTTAATGGGTTTTAAATAGTATTTGATATTGATTTTAATTATATATTGGGTTGAAAAGGAATTGGAAATTTGAGTAAACTATTTTTCTTAGAGTATTAGTCGACCAGTTCTATGAATCAATTGACCGGTCTTTTATCTTCTTCTTGTGTTTTGATTAGATGAAAAGGACTAATTGATTTGCAAAACTGATCAACTTGTTTATAGAAAAATTAACCGATCGACCAAACCAATCAACTGGTTTGTTGAGCCTAGTAACTTTTCAAGCCTTGATTTTTCTGGAAAAAAAATCTTCCAACATTTTGGAATTTGGTAATCTATCTCTAAATTGCTTCTCGACTAATCTGTAATCAATTCTAACATTTACCCTAGATTTTCCTTTCCACTAATGGATTTAGGGCCTAATATTGATAGATAAAAAATGAGGATGACCTCACCAATTGTCTTGATCTTCCTATCTCTTTTGTATGACCCTGAGACAAATGATTTGTTCTAGATCACCTTTGCATGATTAAGGGATTTTTTTCCCACACCGATATGCACATTTCATTTCTTTTGTTCAACCTAATTTATGGAAAATCTTAATCTGCATTATCTAGAAATCAACATTTTGAGCTCTAGGAAGAAATCAATGCTATTCTTGATTAATTAGCCCATTCAGTCCAAGTTTGAATGCTAAAACTAAGGTTGTGATCTGTTGCACCCCTCTCGTTCATTTCTTAAGCATTTCATTAGTTATAAAAGGTCATACTCATCTCTCTACCTTACCTTTTTTAGCTACCAAAATGTTTTGAGTTCCTCTCAACTCATGTTCTCCAATCTTCCATTAAGGTTTATATACTCCTTTACTAGTTTCTAGTTAACTGTGGGAGAGTGTAAGTATGAATTTTATATTAGGTTTACCAAGGACACAATGAGGAAAGGATTCTATTCTAGTGTTAGTAGATAAGCTTTCTAAAATGGCACATTTCATACCTTGTAATTAAACAAATGATGCATCTCATATAGCATATTTATATGTCAAGGAGATAGTAACATTACATGGAGTTCCCAAAAGGAGTGTCGTATGGAGATGTGAAAAATTTAAGCTTTTGTTGGAAGACACTTTGTCATATGTTAGGTACTAAGTTGTTGTTTAGTACATCTCATCATCCACAAATGTATGGTTAAACCAATGTGACTGTTAGAACTTTAGGAACTTTACTATGAGGAGTAGTCAATGGAAGTACTAAAGGTTGGAATATAAAACTAGCACATGCTGAATTTGCTTATAATAAGAGTCATTCTACTTCAACTCATTCAAGTCTCTTTGAAGTTGTCTATGGAGTTAATCATTATTTATATATTGATATATAGTCATTAATAAAAGGAGATATTTAAGAATTATGATGTTAAGGAAAGAATCAAATTCTTTAAAAAACCTTATAAACAAATTAAAAATAACATTGAAAAATCTAATGCCAAATACAAAACTCAAGAAAATAAAAAATAGAATTCAACTAATGTTTTCACCAGGAGAGTTGGTTTGATTACACTTAGGAAAAGAAATATTTTCAAACTTAAGAAAAAGAAAACTTATTCTAATAGCTAACGGACCATTTAAAATATTAAGAAAATTTTAAACTAATGCTTATGAATTAGAATTACTTAAATAATATGGGGTAGTTTCTAGGACTTTCAATATTAGTGATCTATCTCCTTATTATAGTGATGCTATTTTGAGGACAAGTTATTCCTTATAAAGGGAGAATGATGGAGGAGCATCTCAATGTCACTCTTCTAATATTTAAGAACAAGAGTTATCATACTTAGAGATGATACGAATCATATTTGAAGATCCTACTACTTCTAATATTTTATCAAGTAACTCTTATAGGTATTATATATGTTTGCAAGGTCAATCCATCAAATATATCTAGTTTACAAGACAATGGAATTGTAAGGATTAAAAAATTTTATTGATGACAATACTAAAAGACAAAAGGCTTGATTATATATGATTATTCAATATATTATATTCTTAGAGTTTTTTGTACCTTTGTTATTTTAATGCATACCTTTTAATATTTGTAAGTTGTCATTGCAATCATTATATATATACTATAGATGCATATGGTTGATCTTTGTTAATCAGGTTGGTTATATGGGCTTAGTTAACAAATATTAACCTAAGGCTACATGTATATGTATATATATTTAGGTAGGATGTTTGTACATTCATAAGTGACGAGAATTAATGAATCATAATTGACATTTGAGAGCTATGCTTTGAGCCACTTTTCTGTTCTTCATCATGTGAGAGTTTATTGAGAAGTCGAATATTATTATCTAGATAAAACCAAGTGATTTATCTATTGATTTGATTTGATCATGGATTAAATAAACATCAACCTATCAAAGTGCAATGACATCATCAACTACGATTTGACATTTCTATCTTATTGGAATCAATTTTACCAGCCAAGTCACCCAAATAAAGGTCATAAAATTTAAAATATTACACATTAATTATCTTCCATATCATCCATCATATATCCAATTATTCATATTAGGTGCATTAGGTCAAAAGTGACCAAAATGTCCCTGAGGGCATCATTGCTACATTATCATCCATTATAAACTCTATTTACTTTTTATTTATTTGTCATGTAAATGCTAAAACAAAATAATTACATTGCATAACGTGAAAATAAATTACCATACATGCCAAATGACCATTTTAATCTTGTATATGATTTAACTTGCAAAACCCTAACATGTATTTTTATGAAATAAAATCAAATATTCCTATGCTTATTAATAAATAACACAAATTAGGCACACACATATTATGATACCCTTAAATGACCAATTTTCTCTTATGACACAAAATAGTAATAATTATGTTGATATACCTAAGTATGCTCAATCTATCATATTAGACGTGCATGCCATATATAATTTACTCCTAGCTTTTAAATATATTATAGCATGCTTTTTCACACATATCAATTTACACAAGTTAACATACTTTATTTTACCAAATTCTGTACTAGAAATATTAGGTAAATAATTTCTACAAAATGGAAATGCTTAATAAAATTTATAAATCAAAAACCTTAATGTGATATTATGCAATATACCACATTTTATTAGTGTAGAAGAATTACCCGATTTTCAACAAATGCACAAAATATGGGTAATCTAGGAAAATTTATTACGATCCACTAATCAAATGTTTATACCTATAAATAATACCTCATTAACCATATTAATATTTATCAAATAAAATAGTAATATTTATTAAAATATATATTAAATAAGAGATTACTAAAATTCCTCTTAATTGAGAAAGGGGTAAAATTTGAAGGAAATATCAGTGTACACAGGAATCACGAGTTTAAGGAAAAAGTGGGAGCTTCGAGGGGAAAGTTGGTTCACTGGTGGAGGCGATGGTTAAGAGGGGAGGTGAGGTGTATGATGGGTGGTCTTGGAGATGTCAAGGGAGGCAACAACAGAGGCTTGTAGTGGCAAGGCTACTGGCGTATAGAGGAAATAGGGCATAACAGAAAGGCAAAGAAGGTTAGGGTAGGTTGAGGAGGAGAGGGTTAGTTCAAGGGAGTTTGGGAAGTGATGTGCTAGTGGTGTGAGGATTCTAGAAGGGTTGTGGTTGTTTTTGGTGTTGCATGGAGAGTGGTAATGGTAGAATTGCTCATGCTAGGATGAGGAAGATGAGGTGATGGAGTGTGTAGCAGAAGAGGAGGGGAAGGATACTAAGTGTCACAACTAAGGGTGGTGTGGGGAGGTGGTTTGGCAAGGTGGAAAGGGAACAGGTAGGGATGTGTGAGGCACAACTAGAATCAATGGGAGGAGAAGGGGAAGAGAAGGGGATAGTGTGATATGTTTGCATATATGTATCAATATATGTATGTACGTATACATGCATATACACATGGTTGGGGTGAGGGGAAAGGAAACCAATGGTAAGGGGTCAATTTAATCATACAAGGGTAAGTGAGGATTGGTGTTGTAAGGATAGTGGGTTATAGGATAAAAGGAGTGATTTAGGGTGTAAAGTTGCATGGAGGCATAGGTTTAGGGGGTTGGATGGGGAAGAGAAACGAGTGTGAGTAGGACATGTAAGGTGAATAAGTAAGGAGTAGGGCATGCATAAAGGGACATATTTGGACGAGTGGATGGGCAAGGTTTCATGGTCTAGAAAAGAAGGGAGGAAGGTGATAGGTCGCAAGGATGAGGCCTTGTTTGATTGGAAGAAGAAATGGGAGTGAGAGAAGGATGCAAGGGGTGTCGATTAGGGAAGAAGAAAGCGAAAAAATAGATAAGGAAATGGGTTGGGATGTAGGTGTAGGACGGGGGAAACGGTTGCCTAGGCTGGTTCGCAAGGGATGATGTGAAGAAAGAGAAATGAAAGGAGACGAGAGAAAAATAAATTAAAAGGAAAAAGGGGGAAAAAGGAAGGAGAAAATAATTTATAGGATTTGAATTAGAATTATGTTAGATATAGGATTATAGTAAAATTAATTTATCCAATTTTAGGTTAATAAATTAGGAAAAATAAACGAAATTAAAATTTATCATTTTAGGGTAGGTTTAAATAAAAAGGAAAGAGATAGAATAATTAGGATAAATAAATTTAATAATTTATCTATGTCTCCAGGTCAAATGTTAACAATATAATTAAGTTCAGATTTTTAGGGTTATGTTAAGATATTAATTAATTGGGATTTAAATTAGATAAAATTTTAGGGTGTTACAATAAATGTCATGACTTTATCTTTAAATAATGCTCTATGTCTAGGCCTTTACAAGAAACTCGTGTTGTAATTCAATTAGCTAAGAAATCTAACACATATCTTGAAGGGGTAATTGAAGATGTATTAGTCCAAGTAAACAAACTCATTTTACCTACTGATATTTATATGTTGGATATACAAGATGATGGATCCCCTTACCCTTCTCTTATTATTTTAAGATAACCATTTTTGAAAACCTCTAGAACTAAAACCAATGTGTATGATGGGGTTCTCACTATGTAATTTGATGAGGAAATAATTACTTTTAATATTAATAACTCCATGAGATATACTATTGATTGTGAATCTATTTTGATGGTTGATATAAATGAAAATATTTTGCGCAAGTTTTTAAATTAATGAGTGATGATACACTAGAAATTATTCTTACAAAGATAATAGAAATAGAATCTTATGAGAAGTTAAATAGAAAATTTGAATTGGATGATGAAGAGAGGAATTGGTCTCTACGTTAGGTGATCACCCAAATAATTTTAGGTGACATAAGGTCTTGTTGATTGTGATAGACAAACTGCTACCTTCTATAGAAAAGGTTCCTTAAGTAGAGTTGAAACCCTTACCCCAATCATATGAAATATGCCTTTATAGGTTGTAATCATACTCTACCTATCATCATTGCTAGTAACCTTATGTCATTACAATAATAAAAGCTTATTAGAGTCATAAAAGAATAAAAAAAACCTACATTAGGATGGGTTATTGCTAATATTAAGGGAATAAGTCCCTCAATTTTATGCATAGAATGTTGATGGATAATGATGCTAATCTGTCTAAATAGGCAAAATGCCATCTAATCCCCATAATGATGGATGTAGTAAAGAAAGAAGTTATGAAACTCTAATTTGTAGGAATTATCTACCCCATTTCTAATAGAAGTTGGGTGAGTCCATTACAAGTATTTTCCACAAAAACAAGAATCACGATGGTTGAAAATGATAACAGAGAAATGGTTCCTAATAGGATACAAAATGGATTGAATTTTTGTGTTGATTATAAAAATTTAAACTCAATGTCTATGAAGGACCATTTCCCTAGCTTTTATAGATTAGATATTATAACACTTAGTAGGTCATGCTTATTAATATTATATGGATCGATATTTAGGGTATGTGTAGATATCTATTACCCTAGAAGATCAAGAGAAAATAACATTTCTATATCCTTATGATAGACTTTCTTATTATTGTATACCATTTAGGCTATGTAATATCCTTAACACCTATCAAAGGTTTATGGTAAGCATATTCTATGACTATTTATAGATGATTATTGAAGTTATTATGGATAACTTTAGTGCTTATAGAACTTACTTTGATCAATGTCTAGAAAATCTTACTCTAATTTTAAAAGGATTCCTAGAAACTAACATTGTTTTAAATTGACAGAAATGGCATTTTATGGTTCAATAGGGGATAGTCCTAGGTTATTCCATGTCTATTAAGGGTATCAAAGTAGATAAGACAAAAATTGATCTAGTAGCTTCATTACCCTACCCTACCATTGTTAGAGAAATACATTCTTTCTTAGGAAATATGGGATTCTATCATAGGTTTTATCAAATAATTTTCAAATATTATCCAATTGACCTTTATACAAACTCCTCTAGAAAGAGGTGGATATCTTCAATGAATAATGCGAAAAGGAATTTGATGAATTGAAGGAAAATTTAATATTTGGACCAATTCTTGAACCACCGAATTGGAATTATCCATTCTAATTAATGTGTAATGCATTAATTTTTGTTAGGTCAAAGAACTGGGAAGATCCATAAGTCATTTTTTTCTTCTTATATGTTAAACAAAGTTCAAATAAACTACACTAAAATAGAAAAAAGAACTTCTAGCTATTGTTTTTACCTTAGACAAGTTTTGATCTTATATATTAGGTACTAACATTACTATTTATTCTGATCATGCCACATTAAAGTAAATTCTAGCTAAGAATGAAGAAAAACTTAGGTTTATCTGTTAGATTAATTTTCTTCAAGAATTAAATATACACATAAAAGATAAAAGGTGGATAGACAATAGTGTAGCAGACCACTTGAGTATATTGTCAAATGAAATTAAAAATAATGATCCTTTTAATGAAGAATTTCCCTTTGAACAACTCCATGCACTTGATATTAACATTCCATGGTATTCAGACTTAGTGAATTTTCCAGTTACTATAGAATTTCCTTCCACTTTTAGTAAAGCTCAAAAATATATGATGATAATCCTAGCTAGATATTTTTTTTAGATGACCTATCTCTCTAGAAGCATTGTTCTAAACAAGTGATTAGGAGATGTATTCCAAACAATGTAATTCCTTCCATTCTCACTTTTTTTTTCATGACTATCCATGAAAAGGCCATATTAACCTCAAAATTAATGATCATAAAATATTAGAAAATGGATTTTATTGGCCCTCCATCTTTAGAGATACTCATGAGTTTTGCAAGACTTATGGAAACTAGTAGAAAACTAGTAACTAAGGGCCTAGGAATGAGATGCCTCAAAATCCCTACTGTGTTTGGTATTAAATATATACTTTTAGTAATTGATTGTGTTTCAAAAAGGCAAAAACTAAGGCCATATGTGCTGATGATGCTAAAGTAGTGTAGTAGAATTTCTAATGACCAATATCTTTGCAAGATTTGGTGTTCCAAGATCCATAATTAATGATAAGGGTTCCCATTTTTTCTATAGAATAGTGTAATCTATATTAACAAAATATCAATTAACCCATCATATATCCATAGCTTACCCCTAAGGAAACTAATGCAAAATCAGATGTCTTGAACTAAAAGATCAAGTCAATGTCAGAAAATACTATTAAGTTAAACCGCAAGGATTGGATCCTACAAATCAATGATGTGTTATGGGCTTATCAAATTACTTTTAAGACCCTAATTATAACACCTCCTTTTAGACTAGTTTATAGAAAGACTTATCACTTACTGGTAGAGTTAGAACATAAAACTTTTTAAGTTGTCAAGCAACATAATATGGAGATGGACAAAGCTAGTATGCATAATAAATTCAAAATATAGGAATTAGAGGAAATACGTAATGAAACTTTCAATAGCACTCTAGAATATAAAGATAAGATCATGGTAAAACATGATAATTTTATCTTCAGGAAATCATTTATAGCAAGCTAAAATGTTTTATTATATCACTCTATTTTTATGTTATCTCTAAGAAAACTAAGATCAAGATGGATGGGACCATTTATTGTTCATAACATTTATCCTCATGGTGCAGTTGAAATTAAAATTGACAACCCAAGGCAAATGTGGAAAGTTAATGGACATCGTCTTAAACCATTCTATGGAGGACACAAAGTGGAGGATCTTGAAATTGTGGAGTTAACAACTCTAACATATGAAGAATGAGTTTCAAGATGGTCAAGCTAAAGACCTTTAAAAAAGTGTTATTGGGAGGGAACCAAATTTATAATAATTATTATTTTTGTTGTTATTTTCTTTTCTTTTATCATTATGGAAATTTTTATTCTTAAATTTTGTTATTATATATATATGAGAACCCTATACTTTCATTATGGACCTTAATTTTGATAAAAACAAGCCTAACCTACCTAAGCCTTGTATTTCCACCCTCCTACCCTAAAACATACTCTATAAAGACGAACACCCATTGTATGAAACTTTCATCCTCTCCTCTAAAATATTCAAACTTTTGCTTCAAATCAATGATATAATTAATTCATAACATACCCCACTCCTCTAATCCTCTATTCAACAATAGATCAAGTGTAATTGTGAGCAAACCAACCATTTTAACCTCCAAAATTTGAAACCCTAAGTACTTAATCCGAGAATTACACCTCAAGGAATCTAAAATTGGTCGAGGGATTTTATTTCTAAAATTATTGATAATTCATTGATCTATTATTTGTGTCCTGATTTTCCTAATTAGAAAAAGCTCAAGGTAAACATCCATCCATGGCTATTTGAAAATCATTCATCTTTTTATGTGTCATAATTCTTTGTGTAAAATTGTAATTAGTATGATAGTGTGGTGATTGGATGGTTATGAATTAATCATACAAAGATGGGTCTAAAAGAGTGAAAATTGAAACAATAGACAATGTTGTTAATTTTAATAATGAAGGATACCTTCTAATCATAAAATATTATTTATAAGACTTATGGCATCTGGGAAGCGAAAAACTATAAGAAATGAGACATCACAACGAGTTGTAGAAGGACCCAACACTTGGGCTTCAATAGACTCAGGTAACATTGATAATCTAGAAATAGAATTTGCTAGTGATTGACAGTGGGGCTGATATGAGGCTCTAGCTAGGGGAAGATAGGAAAGTACTTGATACCTTGATGATGAGTTCCTAGATGAGCTTGGTTAAAAAGTAAACATTTATTGCCTGCTTAGAGACATCATTTGGGAAACTTTTATATTTTTTATACCTTGGTCTCAAAGTATACATTATTTTTTCCGATAGGAAATTAAGAAGGAGAATAGAGGCAAGACATACTTTCAATTATTTAATGTAGATCATAGTAGGTCCTTGAGTGATAGTTCTATAAAATTTTGGTTGCCTTATAGCGGGGAATGTGAGTATCCCTAAGAATGGTACCCGAGTGCCTTTTTGTCCACCATATCCTAGAGGTTAAGGGTGTCTACTGATGAACCTATTAAGACCACCAAAGCTAAGATCTCTCATGTTTATAATCCAATATTTTATTATATATTATGATTGCTAGATTGTATTATCTTCAGTAAAGGAGAGATTACAAGTCTTTGTAAGGAAACATAGCTCTTTTTTGTATATTGAATGCTTGAGGGGATACATATTGACTTTATCTATTTCCTAGCCAAACAACTTGAGAGGGTGAGTAACTCTATATCTGGGGATATAACCATTGGCTGATTGATCATGACCATAACTTTGGGATTGGACTTCTTTGATGATCTACCTGTAGAGACCCATGACATACATATTGAACTAAAAAATTATCACCTAGGTGGTCTCATACCTAAGAGGGGGATGGAGTATTTTTTACTCTACAAGAGTCGATCTTACTTCTGTCACCTTAACCCCAAGTTCACTTACACCTATAATCATAACTATATACCCCCAAGCCTAAATGACATTACTATGCCTAATGTTGTTCCCTCACCTTCTTGCCCACCTCCTTAGGAGTATTTCCAACCATAGGAGGATGCCACCTCATAGGTGGGCACTTTGTAGTCAGATAGGATACTAATGACCTAAAGTTAGATACATTAAATGCCTCATGCCATGTATGACCTATAGTTTATCTTTGGTAGTCATTTCCCTCCTCCCCTTATTGAATGCAACCCCTTCCCCTACTTTATGTTTACATGGTCCAATAATTGAGGATAATGACTATTCTAAGCATGGGAGAGGTATTATCTTTAGTTTATTTTACTTTTTCCTATTTTATCATTTTATTTTCTATTGTAGGAGAAAATGGTAATGACTTAGCATTTATTGTGTTGGAACCTATTATACCCTATTTAGAGAGTATCTCCTACAAATTTGAAGACACACAAATGACTACACTTCTAGTTATGAATGAAACTTGCAAAATAAGTCACTAGCAATAGAGACATGTGCATGGCATGCATGGAGGGCATAAATATGTTGCATGGAAGGAATGAACATGGTATCTATATTAGAAGAATATAATCGACACTTTGGATGTGTAATATTATTTATTATCATATTGACATTAGCTATAGGATAAGCGAAGTTGAATTAGTCAAAAAGTAGCTTAGTTCTATCTTTTAGCTTTATCTTATTCTATCTTAGGAATTATGTTTGGAGTAAGGAGAAAGACACGATTTTATGTGTTAATTTACATAATATTTTTATGGAAATTATCTTGTAAAATTACGGAGATGCAATGGCTATATAATCCATAGAACACATAACACAAAAAAGGAGACGAAAAATGATGAAGTTGCAAGCCTTTGCTTAATTGAATTCTGTCTGAGATCTTCTCAATGTTAATCAATTATGTGTGAGTGATTATTATTGAAATCATTAATCTCTTTATCTATATCAATTATAGATTAATATCTATCCTTCAAACCCTCCATAAAACCCACACCATCCCAACCCTAATCGCCACATATAATCACCACCACCATCATCTTCAACACTTATCTTCAACCCATTTTTCTTACTTGATTTTAAGTATTTCCAAAATTAAGCACATAATCATCCTCAACATCTTAATTTTGAATTCTAATAATCAAATCATCATCTTTCCCATCATTCATAATCATAATATTCATATCTTTACTTGTAATACCCCAAAACCTTAAGTTAGGAATTAATAATAAAATAGGGACTAATAGGTGAGATTATTTGAATATACCATTTTTAATAAAATAATTTTATTATAATAAAAATAATTAAAGCCAAAAAGGAGGAAAATAATGTAGGAATCAAATTAGTGGAGGTTAGATAATTTTGTTAAACTAAAATAGATTTGTAGAAACTTTTAAACATAATGTCTAAATTAATAAAAAAATTAATTATTTATTTTCATTAATTTATTATTCCAATTTTTTTTTTAAATCCCAAACACCCCAACCACCCCCTTTTTCTTTTTATCCTTTTCCCCTTTTCTCTCTTTTTCTTTCTTCCTTTTTCTTCTTTTTCTTTCTTTCTCTCCCTTCCTCGCCAATCTGGGCTCCATCATGTGCAACCCACCCTTCTTCCCTCCCTCCACCTCCCCTTCCTTCCTACGTAACCTAACCCTTCTTTTCTTTTCTTTTCCTTCATGCAGCCCAGCTCTCCCCAACCCTGTTCTTCCATTTTTTTCTCCCTTTCTTCCTTTTTTTCCTCATCTTCTACCTTACCCCCCGATCGGCTGATATGCATGGATTCTTTATAAACATGGCTCTCCCTCTCCCCTCACCTTCCCCTCAATATTACCTAAAGGGTTGTGGCTAGCACTGCCCTACACTAGTCCTCTTCTCTCTACAGCCCCAACATCCCTACCTAACTCCCCTGCAACCCTGCTAAAATCCTACCCCTACCCCCTGTGAACCTCCACCTTTGCATGGGAAGTGTGAGGCTTGTATGGGGTTGTTAGCCTTTGCATGGGAGTAAATTTTCTATGGGAAAAGGTGGTTTACTGTTTAAGCATGGTGAGGGAAGGATACTTGGGTGATTGGAGTCCATGGGTTGGTAAAAGTGAGCATGAGGCTTAATTAGGGTTTGTGGGAAAGACTCTAAGTAGGGGAGTGTGTGAAAGGGGTTGATGGGGAGTGGTTGGAGTTAGGGTTGAGGTTAGGAGGTATCTTATGCAGGGGATGAGTCAAGTGGTAAAGAGGGTGGAGTGTGTGAGCAAAAGGACAATATAAAAGAAAGGAGGGGTAATAGGGTTTTGGGGTGGCCAAATAATGTTTTCTTATCACTTGTGAAAGATGGGGAGTAAGGTTATAATGTTGGATGTGGGTTGAGTAGAGTGATAGTGTTGAAATCAAGGGGAGCTGGGCCATGTATAATAAAGAGAGGTTAGATCCACATAAGTCGGATTGAGGTTTCTAAGGGGAACCCTAGGGTGTGATGGTGAGCTAAGGTGGAGAGATGGGAAGTGCGCTTAGACCCATATGCATGGGGGGATTCTGATTTCATGGGGAGTAGGAGAAAGGAGCACTAGAAGTTTTGGAGTCTTGGGGAGTATAGAGGTCCAAAGATATGGGACTATGTCGTTTAGGTTATTTGAAGTATGAGTCGAGAGTCTAATAATGGCATATATGTCTAGTTGGGATCACTTGTGGAATAAGACATGAGTAAAATACTAATTACTTAAAGGGAAAATTATCAAGCCGGGCCCAAGTTTCGAGCCTGGCCCAAGTTAGAGTGATTTCTGATCTACCGGCTATAATAGTGGTTGACACGTATTTCCCTAGAGTATCATTTTCAGTCTGCGAGCTATAATAGTGGTAGGTTTCGAGCTTGATAAACTAAAAATTTTATGGTAATAAATGATGGAAAAGACACTAACTGCTTATAGTGGAACACCACATGGGTTAAGGCTAGGTTGGGATGATTTTCTGTCCATCGTCTATAATAGTGGTTAGGCATATTTTAGCCTAGAATATTTTTTTTGGTCCACCGGCTATAATAGTAGGGCTCTCATACTCACGTGGATATAATTCAATTGATGTGAGAAGACAAATTTAATGGTCTATGTCTTAATAATTATGATAATTTGAATGGCACACTGCGTGCAATATGGTTACCTTATTATGTTATGCATGGTCTTAGCTATATGGTTACCTTACTCACTACGTAGCGTATTGATCACCCCTTTCATGGGTGCTATTCATTCCCACGATCACCACGCCCTCCTAAGTTTGTGCAAGTAAGGGATGATGCCTTTGATGACTTTGATGCCTACAACGCCATGGGCAGGACTGAGTGATGGTCTGTTAAATCTATTGTGGGCTTCGAGAGGATGTTATCCGGACTTATCTTTATCTCCATTCCTTGTCTTTGAGTTATCATTTTATTTTCCCTATAGTGAGTGTTGTTGTTTTTTCTTTCCAATTATGTATTAACTCTAACAATTGTGCACTCTATTTCATTTATGAAATATTAAAACTATTATGGTTTTTATTTTCTTACTTGCATTAATACTTTTAGTAATTAGCCTTATGGTTAGTATGAGAATGGCTGGGGGTCAATCTTTTGTTGATCACAGTGGTAGCACGTCAGTTTTTAGAGCATGGTTTTTTGTACAAACAATAATTTTTAATTGTAAAATTGGAGGCGTGTTACAAGTAGGTATTAGAGTGTTGGTTTTGGTAACTGCGCTTTATATTTGAAGGATTTTTTTTATTAACAAGTTTTCCACTGATTTTGAAAATTTTTTATACCCTAAAAGGTTTTTCTATATTAAAAGCCTTAAGTCCGAGTTTATCAGTGAGGAAATGAAAGGGTAGACTAGAAATTTTTCAAAAGGGAAATAATGTGTGGTAGTTGTATAGAACCACTAGGTTCCCTCCTAACATGTATTTTCTCTTGTAGCTAAGCTTTATGATGAATGGAAGAGTAGGACGATTAGAGGAGGGCTTTGAGGCCTTCATGGAGTTTGTCTAGCGCTAACCTTTAGTGAAGACCCTGCACCTACATCACTCTGAGGGCACTAGGGAGGATTGGCTATATTGGGTCAATGGGCATCACCCTCTAGTACACGCAAGTGAGGAGTACCCTATGATTTTTGAGGGGTGGATCTAAGACATGGATCACACCTTCGAGGCTAAGGACTACACTCAAGCCCGACATAGCGACATTCTTTCTAAGGGGCGTAGCAGACTCTTGGTGGGTAGAGCACCATACTCAGGATGATCCCCCGATGACCTAGGAGGCATTGAAGGCTGCCCTATGCCCCAGATTCTATCCAGAGAGCTTAAATAGAGATAATCTCAAAGAATTTATGCAGCTCACCC
This sequence comes from Tamarix chinensis, assembly GCA_030549775.1. Taxonomy (NCBI): domain Eukaryota; kingdom Viridiplantae; phylum Streptophyta; class Magnoliopsida; order Caryophyllales; family Tamaricaceae; genus Tamarix; species Tamarix chinensis. The sequence continues at coordinate 16,056,812 of CM060172.1, read as the reverse complement.
AAGGCAACATGATGGTCAGACAATACTATGTTTGCTTCATCAAGCTGCTCTGGTTTTCCCCAAGGATCATCTCTAGTGAAACCATGGTGGTATTCAAAATTAAGAAAGGGATGAACTTGAGTATTTTTCGTATGATGGGGTAGTGGCCTTCACTGACTTGGCCACCCTGTATAAGCGCGCCTGCATTGCTACAACTCTAGTCTAGGAGCAGGCTACCATATTAGGGAAGAGGAGAATAGAGGGCGAGAGCTCTAGGAGTAAGACCAGACCTAAGTAAGAGGACCCTTGGGACATTAATAGAGGGGTTAGTTCAGAGCTCAGGGATCACCTAGGGGATCTTCCCACAAATGTTGTAGGATACACCTAGGTAGAGACTATGGGGGTAGACTCGTGATCTATTCGATCAATGGCAGACTAGGCCACTGCTCTTTTGATTATTGAGACTAGCACCACTTCCAACAACACCAAGGATAATAGTACCCATTGATGGGACCCCTGATTGCCCAGCAGTAGCCTACCAATAGCACACTTATACCTCATCCCTATAGTTCCAATAGAGAGCACCAACCCCAGCCTTTGCACTCAGTTCGAGATGTCAAGGGAAGGCCTCAAGGACCATGAAATTTTCCTTATAGAGGAGGTTAGTTAGGCTGGCGCATCAATGTGATCCACCCGGCAAAGGCTAATTGTTAGGTGGACTTCATCACTAGTATGTTCACCATACTTTCCTTGCTAGTGCATTTTATTTTTGTTTTAGGTGGATTTCTATCATTTGTGTCCACATCATTTATTGATAAGGTTGAGCTATCACCATCTGCTAGTGTAGCATTATCAATGATGCTTCCTTCTGATGATAGGATGGATTGTATTGAGTTATATTTAGGTATGGCCTTAGTCATAGGTGGGGTCAACTTCTTAGTGGACCTAATTAGGATGGATTTACGAGACTTTGATGTAGTTTTAGGGATGGATATTCTTGGGAGGTATTGGACGATGATCGACTGTACTTAGGAGCACGTGCTATTATGAGGCTTAAAGGGTATTAGGGTTTCATATAGGAAGACCAAGCCTAAGCCCATTACCAAAGTGGTGTCTGTAGTTGCACTATACTTCTTAGTCCAAATGGGGTACCTGCTATACCTATGCAATGTGCTAGAGCTGAACAAGGACCTGGTACCTATATAGGGCATTCCAATTGTCAAAGAATTTTCTAATTTATTCCTAGAGGAAATACCGGGTATGCCACTAGTTTGTGAGATAGATTTCACTATCAAGCTAGTGTCAAGGTCACACTACCGGATGGCACCTATTGAGTTGAAGGAACTAAAGACATAGCTGGAGGAATTTTTGGAGCATTGGTACATACGACCAAGTGTGTCACTCTAGGGTAGGGATGGCAATGGGTCAGGTCTGGACCGGGTCCAGCCATACCCAAAGCCGGATCCGTTTATATTACCTAGATCCAGACCCGATCCAGACCTGTCGGGTCTTAAAAGTTCAGATCCAGATCCAGATCCATCGGGTCTAACGAGTAAATAGGTCCTAAACGGGTCCTAAATGGGTCTGGTTATTTTAAAAAAAAATAATTAATAATCTATGCTAATACAAATACATTTATGTTTTATATAACTTAATATGTACTTTTTTGTTAAAAAAATCATCTAAGTGAAAAAATAAATATATTAAAATAGTTATATTAACTTTTCAAATGGTGTTTTAATGCTTTTAGTAGGGATGTAAATGGGGTGGGTTTGGGGCAAGTATACCCATATCTGTATCCGTATCTGTATCAGATAAGAAATATGTACCAGAATCCGTATTCGTACCCGAATCCATATCCGCTAACATATCCATATCCGTATCCGTTGGATACCCATTACTCTACGGATTATCCGTTTACCCGTTAATGGATATTATTCGACGGATAAATCCATCACCCGACAAATAAATCCATTTAGAATTAAGCTAAATGATAATTCTAACTTTAATTTATACTATATTTATTTCAAAATTAAGGGTAAAAAGGTAATTATATATCCGGTAAGGATATGGATAAGGGTACGGGTATGGATATCCCATACCCATATCCGTACTCAAACCCGATAGGTATTTTTTTTTACCATCATCCATATCCGTATCTATATTCGTTTATCCATATCTATTGGACAAAATCCATCGAGTTTTGGGTAAAATCCGCCTAATTTATATCCCTAACTTTTAGAATACAATGTTATACATATTGTTTATAAAGTAAGTATACAAAAATAAAATTTTAAAAAATGAGTAAGGAGCTTATATAAGATTAAGAAAATAATGACAAACATAATATTAGTATGTATTTATATATGTATGTATACATACACACACACACACACATACATGTATAGTAAATGGGTCTGGCGGGTCGGGTCTGGGTCTAAAACCGAACCCAGACCCAAACCCTTTAAGGTATATGTGAACCCAGACCTGATCCAGACCCATTGGGTCCAAAAATCATGAACCCTGACCCACTAAAAATGAGGCGGGTCTGGGTCGGGTCCGAGACCCATTGCCATCCCTACTCTAGGGAGCACCAGTCTTGTTTGTGCTGAAGAAGGGTGGAAGCCTCCGTCTCTACATAGACAAACAGGGGTTAAACTAGTTGACTTTAAAGAACAGGTATCAGCTTCCAATAATTGATGATCTCTTCGATAAGTTGAGGGATGTCATAGTTTTCTCCATGGCCGATCTGAGATTGAGATACCACCATTAATGGATAATAGATGTTGACATTCTAAATACTACCTTCTAAAATCGGTATGGACACTATATGTTCATGGTGATGGCATTTAGGCTCACCAATGCTCATGTGGTGTTCATGGACTTGATGAAAAGAATCATCAAATGCTTTCTCAACCAATTTGTGGTGGTGTTCATCGACAACATCCTAGTGTACTCTCGAGGGAATGAAGAGTATGAGCGGCAGCTCTGTACCATATTGTCCTTTCTAGGGTATATAGTGTCATCTAGGGGAGTATTTATTGACCTAGCTCCACATGAACATGTCAGAGGTTTGGTGTTTTTTGGGACCGGTCGGGTACTATGACGTTTTATGTAGAACTTCTCAACGATTACCCGTTCCTTAATCAACCTCTTGAAGAAGACCACCAAGTTCCATTGGGATGAGTCTTGTGACGGGGCCTTCTAGGAGTTTAAGAGATAGTTGATCACTGCACCTATTCTAACTTCGTAAGAGAATTCAGATGGTTTCAAGGTCTACAACGATGCATCCAAGCACGAACTTGGTTATTTGTTGATTCATAGAGAAAGAATGGTTCTACATGCCTCCCGATAGTTAAAATAACATAAGCAAAACCATCCAACTCATGACCTAGAGTAAAACGTAGTGATTTTTTCCTTGAAGATCTAAAGGCACTACTTGTACGGTACTAAGTATAAATTCTTCATAGATTACTAGAGCCTCAAGTACATCTTCACCCAGAAAGAGTAGAACATAAGGAAAAGAAAATGGTTGGATCTGGTTATGGACTATGATATTGAGTTAACCTACCATAAGGGTAAGGCCAACATGGTTGTATATGCCTTGAGCAAGAAGACCACACACTCTATGAAATTCTATATGGTTACTAGCTAGACAATGGAGGAATTGTCTAGCCTGGATATTGAGCTAATTCAACAGGGTGATCTCGTGGTATGTATGAGTGCCTTGATGGTGACTCCCACAATATTTGATGATATCCAGGTTGGCTAGTTCGAGGATTCCAAGCTCAAGAGTATATATTAGAAGTTGCCAGAAGGTTGGGTAGAAGGGTTTTAGGTACATGAGGATGGTAGCATTCATTAAAAGGGATGCTGGAATGTACCATAGGGAAGTTTAAAGTTAAAGCATTGAATCTTGAAAGGGGGACACCAGGCCCCTTACTCTATCCATCTAGGAGAAGATAAGTTGTATAAGGATCTAAAGAAGGTGTACTGATGGCCCCATATGAAGTAGGAAGTGACTAAGTTCATGTCTTGATGTCTGACCTATTAGAAGATCAAGATCGAGCACCGCAGACCTGCAAAGCTACTACAACCCTTAGAAGTACTAATGTGGAAGACAGATTTGATCTCTATGGACTTTGTTAGTGGGTTACCAATGACTTGAATTGCCTATGATACTATTTAGGTCATCATGGATAGATTGACTAAGTCGGCTATGCTCATTCCAATGATGTCCACTTGGAGCATTGATTAGGTGGCTAGTTCCTACATGAAGTACATGGTTAGTTGGCATGAGGTTCCAGAGGATATTGTGTCAGATAGGGATTTGAGGTTGGTCTCTTTTTTCTAGAGAAAGCTATAGGAAGTCCTAGGGATAAAGTTGAATATAATACAGCTTCCTATCCCACTATAGATGGACAGACCGAGAGGACCATATAAACTATTGAGGACATGCCGAGGGCATTTGTATTGGATTTTTAGGGTTGTTGTGAGGAGCACCGACATTTGATAGAGTTCTTATACAACAATAGCTACCATGCCAGGATAAGGATGGCTACTTTTAAAGTATTATATGGACTAAAGTGTAGGGCCCCCTTATGATGGAATGATATCAGCGAGATAGTGGTGTTGGGACATGAGATGATCGAGGAGATGACTAGGTAGATCCACCATATTCAGGATCGGATGAGAGCTTCTCAGAGCCGATAGAAGAGCTATGCTGATTAGAAGCGTTCGAGTAGTGACTTTGAGCTTAGGGAAAAAGTTTTGTTGAGGGTTTCCCCCACTAAGGGTATGTAGAGATTTGGTAGAAAAGGAAAGCTAAGCCTAAGGTACATCGGACCCTATAAGATCTTGGAGCGGGTAGGAGAGGTTACACACTAATTGGTGCTCCCACTAGAGTTAGCTCGATTTCACAAGGTGTTCTACATCTCAAGTTGCTGAAGTATAGTACAGATCCTTCCTATGTGATCCAGCTTGATGAGGTTGGGCTTGATGATTCGTTGGCGTATGAGGAGAGACCTGTGTGGATCCTTGACACCAAACTTCGGAAGACCCACATGAGTGTGGTTTCACTTGTGAAGATTATTTGGAGCTGCCATGGGACTGAAGAAGCTACCTAAGAAGCTAAGAAGGACATACACGAAGCGTATACATAACTCTTCACCTCAGTAGTCCCCAGTAAACCCCCTTTACTTTAAGGGGTAGTAGCATTACATTTCGTATTTTTACAATTATCTGGGTCATCTTAGAACTCCTTAATAAAGAACCGATGGTGATATATTATTGATGTTGAACTTGATGATGAATTTTTCTCCCAAATGATGTCGAACCAAAACTTGGCTTTGATACCAAATTTGGTACGGAAGATAATGAATGATTAATCTTATGCAATGCAAAACCTTTTATCTTTTGATTTGGGTAGAAAATTATAGTTCCAAGATGTTGGAAATGTCGACTTAATAAGATAGTTTCAATGGCACCTTGATAGTTTGATGTTGATTTTTTTTACTCTAAGATCAACTCAATTCAATAGAGAAATCACTTAGTGTTCTCTAAAGAACAATATTTAATTTCTAAAAAAAAAGGGGATGAAGTATTTCCTTAATGAGTTAGTGATGTAATACCCCAAAACCATAATTTAGGAATTAATAATAAAATAGGGATTAATAGGTGAGATTATTCAAATATACTATTTTTAATAAAATAATGTTATCATAATAAAAATAATTAATGCTAAAAAAGTGCAAAAAAATACAGGAATTAAATTAGTGGAGGTTAGAATAATTTGCTAAACTAAAATAGATATTAAGAAAATTTTAAACATAATTTTTAAATTAATAAAAAAAATTATTTATTTATTTTTATTAATTTTATTATTCCAAAAAAATTTAAAAATCCCAAACACCCCAACCACCTCTTTTTTTTCTTATTTCCTTTTCCCTTTTTCTTCCTTTTCTTTATTTTTTCATTCTTTTTCTCCCTTCCTTGTATGTTTGGGCCTCGCCCAGCGCGGCCTAGCCTTCTCCCCCCTCCTCATTTCCTTGCTTCCTATAGGGCCCAACCCTTCTTTTTTCCTTTTCCCTCATGCAACCTAACTCTCTCCGACCCGTTCTTCCTTTTTCTCCCTTCCTTTTTTTCCCTTTCTTCCCTTTTTGCCCTCTTTTGCTGCCTAGCCCCTGCCAATCAACTGATGCATATGACTGCTTTGTAGCTACGACTCTCCTTCTCCCCTCACCTTCCCCTTGACCTATCCTGCATGGAATGTAGCTGGCATTTCCCTACATTGGTCATCACCCCTATACAACCCCAACATCCCCACCCAACCCCCTATAACCCTGCCAAAGTCCTACCTTTGTCCCCTGCAAACCTACAACTCTATAGGTCTGCACTAGCCTGCCACCGTTGGCCGGTAGTTGTCTGCCCCTCCCACTCCCTTTCCCTCATTTTCCATTAACTTCTTCTCCTCCCCTATGTCTATAAAATCCCTCCTTCGCCTTCCTTCTTCTCTCTTTTCCTATGACTAGAAATTCCCCACATTCCTCTCCCACTACCCTTTTAGACGTAGCTATAGTGCATTATCTTCATCCAAATGACCACTCGCTCTCTTCCTTGCATGACCCTCTACCAAACATGACCCCTCCTAGCCTCTAACTCTCCCTCCTCTACTGTCCCTACTTTTTCCAAGTGAGTAGCTTAAGCTGCCCTTTTTGCACCCTTCATCACCCTTTATACCGCCTCTACTGCCACAACCACCGCCCCACTACCTCTCTCTATGCTTAAAAATCCTCCCTTTACCTTCCCATATAATCTCTTTCCTTTTTCTCCCCCTCCTTCCTCCTCATTTCCTATCTTCCATTTTTGACCACCACTATCGTCATCATGGCACACCGCCACCACCACCACTACAACCCCCTTTAAAAGAAGAATCCTACCACCCCACAAAACACCATTTACCTTCCCTTTTCCAACCCCAAAATATTATCTTTATAATTACCACCACCTCCACCAACCTTGTGTTGGCACCACTGTAGCTATCATATCCCCTCTGGTTGTGCCCTAACCCTTGTTTTTATTTAAGAATAATTTACTTTAATTATTTTCTATTATTAACCTTATTATTATTATTATTATTGTTGTTGTTGTTGTTGTTTTTGTTGTTAGTCTTTTTACTAATATTTAGCTAGAGAATAATAAAATAAAAAGAGTGAGAGGAAAGTTAATATTAGTGTTCCATTCTTATAGGTGAACCAAACTCTTCCCATAAGTAGGCATAGGATTTGTGCTCCATAATCGGTGTCCTATTAGGTATGGATGTGGTTAAAGCTAAATTATATGTTTTATGTGTTTGTGGGTGTTATGATAGGTGCTTGTATTATATGTGAGTATGGGCTTAAATACGTGTAGTGCAGCTTTCTATGCATGGAGCTAGGGTAAGTTGTGTATATGTTGTAATATAGGTGATATGGGTGATATGACTCATTTTTTATGACATGCTCTATGTATAGTTGCTATAATATGACATGGATAATAGACGGCCTTTGGTGTTATGATGAGGTTGTGGGGAGCTAAAAGGAATAAAGAGGGTGGAGTGATTAGGGAGAAGTGCAGAAAAGCTTATGTACCTTATGATCCATGGGTGGAAAAATAAAGGGATAATAATAATAAAATAAAGGGTTGGAGTGAATCTTGCATGGAAAGTGTGATGCTTGCATGGGGTAGTTAACCTTTGCATGGAGGTAAAGTTTACGTGGGAAAAGGTAGTTTAAGGTTTAAGCATGGTGAAGGAAGAGTACTTGGGTGATTAGAGTCCATTGGTGAGAAATCGTAACTGGGTTGGTAGAAGTGTGCATGGGGTCTTAACTAGGATTCGTGGGAAAAACCCTAAGAAGGGGAGTGTGTGAAATGGGTTGATGGGGAGTGGTTGGAGTTAGGGTTGAGGCTAGGAGGGTGTCTTATGAAGGTGATTGGAGTGAATCTGAATGGCATACTGTATTTAATATCTGCCTTGTTATGCTATGCATGGTCTTAGCCATATAGTTACCTTACTTAGTACGTAGCATATTAATCACCCTATTCATGGGTGCTACTCATTTTCATGAGCAGATGCCCTCCTGAGTTTGTGTAGGTAGGAGATGATGCCTTTGATGACTTTGATGTTTACAATGCCATGGGTGAGATCGTGTGATGGCCTGTTACATTTATTGTGGGGTTCGAGAGGGTGTTATTCAAACTTATCTTTATCCCATTTCCTTGTCGTTTACTTATCATTCTATTTTCCCCATGGTTTGCATTACTGTGTTTGCTTTCCATTTTTGAAGTAACTCTGACAAGTGTGCATTCTATTTCATTTATGAAATATTGAAACAATTAAGGTTTTTATTTTTTTTCTCTCGCATTAATACTTTTATTTCTTATCCTTGTGGTTAGTAGTAGATTAGCCGAGGGTCAATATTGTACTTATCACAACGGTAACACCTCCCATTTTTAGTGCATGGTTTTCTATACAAATAAAAAATTTCAATTGTAAAATTTGGGGGTGTTACAATAACAAGCCCTTATCATAAACCCTAACCCTAAGCCACAAACCAAAGCATTCCCAAACCTTCATTATTGGAGCATCATGATTGTTAATTATACTTTGTCAAATCGTCATCACCATCATCATCTCTTTATCATCTTCAAACCATCATAACCCCTTTACAACCCTAACCAAATCATAATACCCCCAAACCATAAGTCCATACTCCTACACACATCAATTTTGGTATCAAAGCATATATATTGGTGTAGTGTGACATACACGATTAAGATCCAATCTTTCCTCCAAGTTTCTTTCAAAACTGAGTTCCTACTCCAAGATTATTGTAAGAACTCATCAACGAGGTGCCAAGATTTGAACTTTGGTTTACTTGAGAAGTTTTTTTTTGGAAGCACACGATTTGTGGGTGTAAAGAAGACATAGCAAGCTAAGAAGAAGAGTTAAGGAATGTTCTCAAGATATTGGTGGAGGTGATCAAGTATGTTAAGCTACATATGGGTAGGATGGAAGCCTCAAAATCCAAAGGATCATATGTCTAAAATCAAATCAAAAGAGATCAAGTAAATGAAAATCATAGAAGAGAAGTGCATCGCCGAATGGAGGAAGGAGGAGAAGAAAGTGTATCGACCTATATATAAGTTCATGAAACTTCAAGGAAATCATATAATGATGTGGATAAGGGGATTTGATTTGACCTACCTAATTTTAAGGTAGGATCAATCCAAAAAATTTCCTCAAATGGTTAAAAATTGTTGAATATAGTTTTGAATATAAGGATCTTGATGATGAGAAAAGATGTTGAATTGCCATATTCAAATTTAAGAAGTTTTCTAGATTATTGTATGACAATTTGAAGAGAATAAGGGAAATAGAAGGCAAAACAAAAATAAGATAATGGGAGAAATTGAAAAAGCACTTAAAAAGAAAATTCGTGCTTAGAGAACATGAGGAAGAGAATTATATAAAATTGAATACTTTGAGGTAAGGGTTGCTTAGAGTGAAGGAGTACATTAAAGAGTTTGAAATATGAGCTCTTGTTTGTGATGCCACAATTCAAGACAACAATAAAAAGAAGAATCGTGAAGAAAAGGGTAAGGAAAAAATGGTTGATATGGTGAACAAGCAATGCTTCAAGTGTAGACGCTATGGTCATTTTCCTTGGGATTGTATAAATCAAAGGGCATTAACTTTGAAGTCGATAGTGAGTATGGAAGCTTGTGATGTGGAATATGAAGGTCTTAATGAAGTCCTTTAAGAAGGTAGTGAAAATCTAGAAAATTCTTTGAAAGATGGTTAAGAATATTGCTATGTGTTGCAACTAGTACTTCAAGTGCAACAACAACCTCAACATACTCGAAGGGAGAAGATACTTAAAGCCAAGTGTAGAGTTGAAGACAAAGTGTGTGAATTCATCATTGATAGTGGCTCTTATACCAATGTGGCTAGTGAAAGAATGGTGAGCAAGCTCGGATTGAATACCATGAATCATCCAATTCCATATTCACTTCAATGGATCAACAAGGACAAAGGTGTAAGGGTGACCAAAAAAGCTCTTATCTCTTTGAAATTAGAAATTATTTTGATGATGTTTTATTCGATATTCTACCTATTGATGCTTATCATATATTGATAGGGATACCTTGGCAATTTAATAGGAAGGTTATACATAATGGAGTCCTTAATAAATATGTGGTGAGCAAAAGACAAAAGAAGTTTAGAATCAAGCCTAATATAGATGGGGAGAGTTTGGCTCTAAGGAGTGAAACGCAGGAAGAGGTTGAGGGTAGGAAGTAAAAGAAAAAAGGGAGAAAAAAGAGGGTTAAGGATGAATGGAAGATGGATTTCAAGACTAAGTATGGGTTGTATGAGTGGTTGGTGATGCCATTTAGGCTATGTAATGCACCAAGTTCATTCATGAGGTCGATGAAAAAAGTACATAGAATTTTCCTTAGAGTCTTTATTGTTGTCTACCTTGATGATATTTTGATATATAACAAGAGTGACTTTGAACATATGCAGCATTTGAAGAGATTATTTGATAAGATTAGGAAGGTGAAGTTCTATGGTAAAATGGAGAATGTTGTTGTGGATGCATTGTCTAGAAGGAATATGATACCTAAAATTATGGATGTAAAGGTTTTGGGGTTAGAGATATTGAAAATTCAATATATCATTGATGATTATTTTTCTTTTATTTTTGAAGAGGGCAAGAAATAAGGAAGTAATGGAGCTTATTTTCTTTAAGATGGATTCTTATTTAAGCAAAGAAAATTGTGTATGGATAATACCTCAATTTGAGATTTTCTAATCAAAGAGGTGCATAAAGGAGGTATTGTAGGACACTTTGGAGTTCACAAGACTTTAGAGCTATTGCAAGAACATTTTTATTGGCCAAGAATGCAAAGGGGAGTGAAATCCATGGTTGCTATATGTTAAAGAAGTAAGTATGGGAAGGTGTAAGTATGGATTTTATTTTAGGATTGCTTATAACACAAAGAGGCAAAGATTCTATTATGGTTGTGGTAGATCAATTTTCTATGATTGTTCATTTTAATCCATGTACCAAAACTAATGATGCTACTCATATTGCATATTTATATTTCAAGGAGATTAAGAGATTGGATGAGATTCCAAGGAGTATAGTTTTGAATAGAGATGTGAAGTTCCTAAGTTATTTCATGATGATATTATGGCATATGCTAGGAACAAATCTTTGATTTAGTAAATCACATCATCCTCAAATGGATGGTCAAAATGAGGTTACTAATAGAACTTTAGGTACTTTGCTAAAGTGATCTGTGAGTTAGAGTGTTAAGGATTGGTATGTTAAGTTAGCACATGTAGAGTTTTCTTACAATCAGATTCCTTTATCTATAACAAGCTCTTGTCCATTAGAGATAGTATATGGTATTAATCTATATATACCAATTGATACAGTGCCCTTGAAGAAGGGCGGAAGTGAAGAATTTTGATGCACAAGAGAGAGTGGAGTTCTTTCAAAAACTTCATCAACATATCTAGCACAACATTGAGAAGTCAAATGAAGCAAGACAAGAGTAATGAAGCATTGGAGTTAACATGTATTTCTACTAGGGGATTTGGTATGGTTGCACTTGAGGAAGGAGATATTTCCTAATTTAAGGAAAAACAAAATTATTCCAAAGGAATATGGTCCTTTTAAAGCACTTATAAAACTAGGTGAAAGTTCTTATGAACTAGATTTGCCAAATTCATATGATGGGGTGCTAGAACAATCAATATTGGAGATATTAGTCGTTATTATGGAGTTATAAATTTGAGAGAAAATTTAAGTCAACAAGGGGAGAATGATGCCGGAAAAAATGGTCAAGAATTAGAATTTATTGTGTTGGAACCTATTATCCACTATATAGAGAGGATCCCCTATAAATTTCAAGATAAACAAATGACTACATTGCTAGTTATGGACGAAACTTACAAACAAGTCACTAGCAATAGAGACATGTGCATGGAAGGAATGAACATGGTATCTGCATGAGAAGACTATAATTGACACTTTGGACATGTAATATTAGTTATTATCACGTTGATATTAGCTATAGGATAAGGGAAATTGAATTAGTTAATAAGTAGCTTAATTCTCTATACTAGGGTTATTTTATTCTATCTTAAGAGTTATGTTTGGAGTAGGGAGAAGTCTATGAATTTATGTGTAGATTTCCATAAGATCTTGATGAGAATTATCTTGTAAAATTAGGGAGATTCAATAGTTATAAAAGCCATAGAACACACAACACAAAACGGGGAGACAAAAATTGATGAAGTTGCAAGGTTTTGCTTAATTGAATTCTGTGTGAGTTCTTCTCAATTTAAATAAATTCTATGTGAGTAATCATTATTTAAATCCTTAATCTATTCATCTATATGAATTATAGATTAATATATATCCTTCAAACCCTTCACAAAACCCACACCATCCTAGCCTTAATCGCCATATACAATTGCCATCTTCAACCTATTTTTCTTGATTTTATCTATTTTCAAAATTAAGATAACAATACTATTATCACCACAAAATCATCCTCAACATCTTAAATTTGAATTGTAATAATCAAATCATCATATTCCCAATTGTTCATCATCTTAATATTCATATTTATACTAAACCCTAATTGTAAACCCTAACCTTAGGCCACAAACCAAACTGTTCCAAAACATTCATCATTTGATCATCATCATCATCATTAATTCTGATTTTTCAAATCATCTTCATCATATCCTCATCATCTTCAAACCATCATAACCTCTTTACAACCCTAACTGAATCATAATACCCCCATACCATAAGTTCATACTCCTACACACATCATTTTCTTTTATTACATTATTTTATTTTATTTATTTTAACTCTAATTACATTTATTTTTTCATTTTTGAGTGTAATTTATTTACTTTTTGTTAGAAAAAAATGAAGGAATCAAAATCTACGAGATAACACTTTGAGAATAGATAATGAAAAAAATATCGAATTGATAATGTGATATTTGACTGGGTATTTGATGCATAATATAACATTATGTTGGTTCATGCAGGTCTTAGAGAAGTTGAATATGGGATTGTGAGTTCTATGATAAACACGGGGGCCCCTTTATATTAGACACTAGGGTTATTGTTGAATAGTCAGCTTTATGGTTTAAAATTAGTTGAGGGTAAATCTTTGAAAGTTCGTATGGATGAGTTTGATTCTCTTGTGATGGATTTATATAACATAGAAGTTAAAATTGATGAGGAAGATATGGCTATTATTATTTTTTTTGTAGTTTTAAGCATTTTTATGAGACTACTTTGTATGGGAAGGATGAGTTAGTCCTTGAGGATATGAAATTATCCATGTTACAATATGTGTTGATTGATAGTGAGTTGACTAGTAGTAGTAATTCCAAGGACTCATATAGTGAGGGACTTATAGAATGGGGAGGAGAGTGTGACATGATATGGGTTTCACCATAAGGGGTATATTAGGAAGTTTTTCCCTAATATACAACCCTGAGATAAGTCTGGTATGTCCTAATTGGTATTGGTTTCAAACATTCTAGGTGACTATAGGTGGAGTTGTCTTGATGGAAAACAATGTTACTAGCAAAGTTGATGGGATTGGGACGATGAAGGTGAGGGTGCATGATAGTGTGATTAGAAAATTATTCAATGTGAGGCATGTCCCTAAGATAACTAAGAACATCATCTATTTGATTTCACTAGGTTATAAGGGGTACTGGTGTATTCTTAAGGATGGTACACTACGAGTTACAAAAGGGGCTCTAGTAGTGATGAAGGTAAAGTAGGTTGGGACACTATATTAGTTGGTGATATCCACTATTATAGGGATAGCTTTTGTGACATTGTTGAGGCTGATAGACTTAATTGTTAAAAGACTTTGGCACATGAGTGCTATGGGACTTATTGAACTCTTTAAGAGGGGGCTTTTGGATGGATATAGCACTAGTAAGATATGCTTCTATGAGGAATATGTGTTTGGTACGTAGAAGTGTGTTAGCTTTTTGACAGCTAAGCATAGTATGAGAGAACCTCTAGAGTATATCCATTCATATTTATGAGGTCCAATGAGAGTGGTTTCTAAATGTGCGTTGCGATAATTGTTCACATTTATAAATTAATTATTTAGAAAGATATAGGTGTATTTATTAAATCATAAGAATGAATTGTTTGGTGTTTTCAAATCCTGGAAGACCTTGCTAAAGAAGCAGACAAGGAAGCAAGGTATTTGAGGACAAATAGTAGTCTTTAGTTTGTTAGGTAGAGTTTCACTGATTTCTGTCAAAACCAAGGGATAACAAGACACCACACTTGCATTGGGAGACCACAATATAATGGGATTTTTGAACTAATAAACAAAACCTTATTGGAGAAGGCTTGCTATATGTTATTAGAGGGAAGGATAGGTAGGTATTTTTGGGCTGAAGTGATTCACATGGCAGCATATCAAGTGAACCGGTCACCAAATGAACTATTTAAGTTGAAGACACTTAATGATTTGTGTTTTGGTAAGCCAAGTGATTACTCTAATTATCATGACTTTGGTTACCCTTCTTATGCTTATGTGAATTATGGCAAACTTGAGCCTAGAGCCAAGAAGTATATCTTTCTTTCCTTTACATCTAGAGTGAAGGGATACAGGTTGTGGGACCTAGTTACATATAAGTTCTTTACGAGCAAGGATGTTACCTTCAATGAGTCTATGCTCCTCCATAAGATTGAGTCTTATGATGGTATATCTAAGGAGCTGGAGAAGGATAGTGTTGTAGGTCAACTAGGGATTGAGGTTGAGTTGGATAACAATGACCCTTTTAATAGACCCACTATTTCTAAAGTGGGTGTATCCAAGTAGCTAGTGGAGCAAAGGGGTATTGCTCAAGGCAAAGCATGGAGGATTATTAACCCTCTTATGAGGTATAGTATTGAAGAATTAGCTGGCAATGTTTTATCTAGTGTAGAAAATATTATTGATGTGCATGAGCCAGCATCATTCTCAAGTGCTTTTGAGAGTTATGATTCCATTAAATGATGTGCTACTATGGAGGAGGAGATGGAGTCCTTATTGAAGAATTATATATAGGAACTTGTGAAGGAACCTTAGAAGCAAATAATAGTCGATTGCAAGTAGGTGTACAAGTTCAAGAAGGGAGCTCTAGTGATTTAGAGGCCAAGGTATAAGGCTCGTTTAGTTGCACATGGATTTCGTCAGATTCCATGCATGGACTATAATGAGATATTGTCTCCTTTGGTTAAACATACTTATATTCATACTTTGCTTATGCTTGTAGTTATGCGTGATCTAGAGTTGGAGTAATTGGATGTGAAAATTATTATTTTTTCATGGTGAGCTCAAGGAGGAGATTTACATGCAATAACCTGATGATTTGTTGTTAAGGGAGTTCATGATCTTGTGTGCCTGTTGAAGTGGTCAATGTATGGTCTGAAGTAATCTCCTACACAATAGTATAAATAGTTTGATCAATTTATTATTAATCATGGTTTCTCCAGGAGTCAGTATGATGGAAGTGTGTACTTGAATAAGATGGATGGTGGCTCACCTATGTCTCTTTTGTGATATGTTGATGGCATGCTTATTGCAACAAAATGTATGTCTGAGTTAATAAGGTGAAGACAATGTTGAAAAGTGAGTTTGAGATACAGGATATTGGATTTGCAAAGAAGATCTTTGGCAAAGAGATCATAAGAGAAAGTAAGTGGACGCTTTTATACTTGTCACAAGAGTCCTATATGAAGAAGGTGCCAGAGAGGTTTCATATGATAAGTGCCAAGATGGTGAGCACTCCATTGGCTACTCACTTTAGATTATTAGTTTTGGATTTTTCCAATTCCAAAGAGGAAGAGGATTTCATGGATACTATTCTATATTTGAACATTATTGGTTGTGTCATGTATGCTATGGTGTGTACTCAACCTAATATCGCTCAATTTGTTAGGGTGGTGAGTCAACATATGGAAAATCCGAGGAAGTTTCATTGGAAAGTAATGAAGTGAATTCTTACTTAATTAAATGGTACTGCATCATCTTGTATAGAGTACGAAAGATCAACTAATTCATTGGTTGGGTTTGATGGAGAACTTGATAAAAGAAGATCCTCTAATGGATATGTTTTTGGTCTAGTAGTTCAACTATTCGCTAGATGTCTTCTTTATAGGAGGTGATAACTTGTCCGATACATAGGCAAATCATATGGCTATGAAATAGGTATTTTAGAAAGTCATGTGGTTTGGTGGTTTAGTACGTGAGCTGGGGTTTGGTCATAGTTCTCTAGTAGTTTGAGGTGATAGCCAGAGTTTTACTTGTTTATCAAAGAATAAAAATTCTTTTCATTGTCAAATGAAGTAAATTAATATCTGGCATCACTTTATTCAAGGTACTTTTGCTATTGGCAAAGTTGTGTTAGAGAAAGTGAGTACTTTGGACAATTCTGTTGATATGCTAACAAAGGCACTAACCTTAGGTAATTTTAAGTGTTTCTCAAACTTAAGTAGTATTTATAGGCCATGAGGTCCTATATTGAATCAAGGTTTTTTGTAGAGGTCTTTACATGTCATGTATCATAAATACAACATCAAGGTGGAGAATTGTGAGCTTTAGCTGGCTATTTAATATACAACATAATTTTATGTTGGTTAGTGAGGGTGTTGGAGAAATTAATGTCGAATTGTGAGTTTTGTGATAAACACGTGAACCTTATGTTTATTAACATGGGTTGTGTTTATTCACATAACGTGTTGATGAGAGTTTTGGGAAAAATTCGAGAGTAAGGAAATAAACATCGGGGAGGATGTTTCCCAAGTACTGTGTCTTTCCTTAATTTTCAAAACACACAGTTATTTCCTCTAGGATTTTTTTCTAGTATTAAAGAGATATGTGAAAACTCTAGTCATTAAGTCATGCGAACCAACATCTTATTCTTCTCCATAGAACTATCCATGTTTAGAAAATTGTAAATATGTGCAATTGGTTGAGTGATTTGTTTATTCATATTGTAATTACACAAGAGCACAAATAAAAATCTCTATTTTTTCCTCAATTTTTTTTGTTTTGTGTTTGAACTACTAATTTTTCATTTTCTTATTCATTTTGATTTTAGTATGGACCCATTCAATCCACATTATTCTGCAACAGATAGACTTAATGTGCATGAGTAGTTAAAACTTAATATTTTTAAACAACGTGCTTCTTGAAAATAAAAATATTATTTGTAATTTTTTTGTTGCATTTCACTATAAAATAACTTGAAAATAAATTTTTATAACTACCATAGGAAGAAAAAAAGATTTGGCCTAAAAAAAGAAAAAAGGTTGGTCACCTTTTGAGCCCTTATGATGGATATATTTTTTTTATTTGTGTTTTATTATCCAATGGTGTGTGAAAATAGAAGTTCTCTTTATTCTCTTCAAGGTTGCATGAAATATTTGCATGCATTAGGATGATATATGATTTATAATGCAAAGCATATAGGATTAAGCCAAGTGTTAGAGATGGAATTGGGTAGTTTCCAATAAAAGAATAGAAATTTTGTTCAGAAGATGAAAGGTCGACATATTCTTAAAATACCTTCAATATTAATCACTTACACCAAGCAACTAAGGCATCAACTTTTAGCTTCAATGGTGTAAGATTTTGAAAGAACACACAAGACTAACTGTTAGCCTTTAATGAGAGTGTTGTGTTGACAACAGCTAGGAAATTTTTGATCAAAAGTTAGTTGTTTCCTTTTAGCCATTTTACCTATATATAGAGTGTATTTAAGCCTTTAGTGACTTACATTACACATCAAACTCATAAAGATGAGATTTGGTTACACCTCCGACCATAATTTACACTAATATAAGCTAACTAAGGTTGATAGTCACTACATTCAACTATTGTTGAATGTCAAAACCTCATAGCCTAGATCATATTATGGATGCTATTACAACCTATGAAAAGTTCTTAGAAAACATAAATTACACATTAGGAAAGTCTAACAATACTATTTAATTATGCTTAACTAAGAAAGAAAATTAAGTTAATTGAAAGTTGATGGATGAAGATTCCTCAACAAGCTAGAGTTGGCTAAGTCATAAGGTTGATTATCCCTTAAATTAAGCTTGATTTGAGGCCTTGATATCCTTAAAATTATCCTCCAAGGTTCCTTAAATAAGAAAACACATTGGAGCTAAAGTATGTACACTTTTTCGACTGAAATGTTGGATTCTAAGGATGGAGACAATTGTGGCTTTGATGAGCCATATTGAATCCATAATGGAGCCAAACAAACTTTGATTTAGGGATCCATAATATATCCAGCCATATGTGGCAGTAGACGGCTTTCTTTGGTCCCGCATGGCTTCCTAATAATCTTGCTTATTCATTTACCCAAGTAAGAAGAGTTTTGAACTCTTCATCTTTAGGGGAATTAATAATTAGATAATCCTTATTATTATCATTTCAAAGAGATTCTCCTACATCATCCTATCCCTCTTGAAAGGAATATTCCGCATCTTCATAGGGCTTGTCATGCAAATAAGGGACTAAGTCGCCCACATTAAATGTGTTTGGCAAATTCCCCATTTCTTATGAAAGTTTAAGTCTATATCCATTGTTGTCGATTCAATCCAAAATTTTCAAAAATCTGTCACTTCTTGGCATGATTTTTTTCTTTCTCCTAGAAAGGAATCTTTCTTTTCAAAGGTGAAGCCACACTAAGTATCTTAGGTCAAAAAAATATTCTTTTGTGTACTGTTTGTCTTCTTCTTGTTCACATCATTAACCTTTTCGATCTTGGCCCTTCCTTGTTCATGTAATTTGTTGATTCGGTAGCCTTGTGTTTTTCTTCAATATTGGTTTGTGCTTCAATGGGTAGGGGAATGAGATCAATGGGAGTTATAGGGTTCACCCCATACACCACTTCAAAAGTTGAGTGATTAGTGGTGCAAGTGGGAAACCAATTATAAACAAATTATGCTGGCTTCGTTTGGTATCCCAATCTCTCAAGGATCTGTGGACCAAATTCCTAAAAATCATTAGGATGGTGTAATCATTGACTTTGGTTTATCTATCAATTTTTAGGTGATAAGCGGTACTAAAGAGAAGCTTAGTATCGAGTAACTTCCACAAGGTTTTCTAGAGATATCTAAGAAACTTGGTATCTGAATTAGAGAAAATTATCTTCATGATACCATGAAACGTAATTATCTCCTTAAAGTAAATATCGGTGATGTAAGAGGCATCGTCCATCTTATTACATGGGACAAAATGAGTCATCTTAGAAAATTGATCGACTAACACTATAATGGTATCATTTTTCCTTTGTGTTTTTAGCAATGCCACTATGAAATACATACTCACATGTTCCCAATGATGGTTTGGGATAGTTAAAGGTGTTTAGAGTCACTAGTGGAAGTGACTCTTAGACCTTTGGCAAGTAGAGCATTTTTCCACTAGGTATTGTACATCTACCACCATCCTAGGCAAATAAAAATGTCCATGGAGTATATAACATCCAAGTTGACACGACCACGTGGGGTTACCTTGGAGTGCTTTCAAATTGATCAGTTGGCCCCATAGATCAACATGAGTCCTTTTAATAAGCTTTGTCCTCACTCATGTGTTTCCCGAGAAATTTTTAGAAAATTTCTGAAACTTCCTAGGAGGGTTACCCATCCTAAAAATTGCTCCATGGCTAACACGCTTAACTATAGATTTCTTTAGGACGCAATCACCAAAAGGATAATATACAATGTAGATATAAGTAGTCATATCAATCCTTATAGAACTCCGCTCAATTTGGGGTGTTACATTCACCCTTAGTTAAGAATGCAACGTCCTTGTTGCACCTCAATCACTAGTTATCTTATTACAGTTTATCCCAAGAATCGTTTCACTAGGTGGTTGAATACCTCATCCAAGTTCAACTCACAGTCATGGTTTTGCTCAAATAACATTTGTAACACCCCGATTTGACACGACCACGCGGGGCTACCGTGGAGCAATTTCATATTAATTGGCTGGCCCCATAGATCAATGAGAGTCCTTTAAGCACAATTTTTCTTCACTTACGCGCTTCCTGAGAAATTTTTAAACAAATTTTTAAACTTCCCAAAAGGGTCACCCATCATAAAAATTTCATCGCGGCTAGCATGCTTAACTATGGAGTTCTTTAAGACAGAATCACCAAAATGATGGTATACCATGTTGATATAAGTAGCCATATCAATTGTTATAGCACTTTACTCAATTTGAGGTATTAAATTGGATCGTGATCCAAGTCCGGTGTCATATTAGATAAGGATATGGTTAAGGCTTTTGTGTGTAAGAATGTGCTATGTGTATTGATTCGATGTGTGTGCTTTATATATTATATTATCATGTTCTTGTAGCATAGGTTATTAAGCATGGAGCTAAGGTAAGTTGCATGTGTTTAGATGTGTGTCATATGATATTAATATTTGTACTTGAATTGTGCCTATGTAATACTGCCCCTTATGACATACATGATAGGAGCTCCTAAGTAGTATGATGTGGTTGTGAGAGAAATGGAAAAGAATGAGGAAAGTGAGTGGACTAGAGAATGGTAATGATGGCCTAATTATCTTATGACCTATGAGTGGATCAAAAGAGGAATAATGGGAGTAAATTAAGGGAATGGTTTAAATTTTACATGGGGAATATAGGATTTGCATGGGATGGTTAGACTTTGCATGAGGATGACTTTTACGTGGGAGAAGTTGATTTGAGGATCGAGTAAGGTAAGGGAAGAATTTTTAGGGTGATTGGAGTCCATAAGTGAAAAATAATACGTGGGTTGATGTAAGGATGCATGTGAGATTTGAATAGAGTTTTGGGAGGAAACCCTAAGTAAGAGAAATGTGTAAGGGAGGAAAAACTAGTGGAAATTTCTTAGAATGAGGAATAAAAGATGGAAGGAGAGTCACATGGAGGAAAAGTGAGTCAAGTGAGAAAAATATATTAGGGGTTGGGTGGGTGACAAGAAAGAAAAGAGAATTACTAGGGTTTTTAGGGAGCTAACTAGGGTTTTTGTGATCATGTGTGGTATTCGGGTAGTGAGGTTGTAATGTCAAGTGTGGATTGAGGGAAGTGATGATTTTGTTAATAAAGAAGAGTTTTGGGTTCATGATGAGTGGGAAAGGTGGAAGGAAATCTCTGGGTCATAGGTTGTGTTGGATATGTGTCATGTAAAAGAGGTGATAGTAAGCAAGAGTGATGAATGAATAACATTGTATGAAGAAAGAGAGGTGCCAGAGCTTTGGGATGGCCAACTAGGATTTCATGGCCACGTGTATTACATGGGAAGTAAAATGTGGTCATTGGGGAACTCAACTTAATCTTTTGTGGTAACCTAGTGGAATTTCTAGAAGATCACCTAAAGTAAATGGACTCATCTCCCATACCATTCTCCCCTTCTCGTTCTCTAGGAGTGGAATTTTTACTCTAGGAATGGTTGCATTTGGTACCAATGATTCCAAAGAGCTCAACACCCTCCTCATATCCATTTGTAGAGTTTTGATAGCCCTATCTCTTCTTAGTTTATGGGCTTCTTCAAGACTCAAACCTTTAGAAATAGGTAGGTTATCTATGCTAGCCGAGACTAAAAAAAAATTTATGTAACCTGAGAGGTAGAGAAAAAAATAAGGTAGCTAGAATCAAGTATAGGTGGGAGAAATGGTAAAAAAAATTGTTTAGAGTCAAACGGATGGAGGTTTGAATGAAGGTGGTGACGGAATTATGATGAGCCAAAGTGACCAACCTTAAGCTTTGATACTAATTTGATACATGATGCTAAACATATTGGATTAAGCTAATTGTTAGTGATGGAATTGGGTAGATTCCAACAAAAAAGAAAATATTGAAAAGAGGTTATGAAGATGAAAGGTGAATAAAATCTTGAAATATATTCAAGATTAAGTACTTACAGCAACCAAATAAGGTATCAACTATTGGCTTGAATGGTGTAAGATTTTGAAGGATTACACAAGACTAACTCTTAGCCTTGAATTAGAGTGTTGTGTTGACAATATCCAACATACTTTTGGTTGAAAGTTAGATACATCCTTTCAGCCATTTTACCTCTATATATAGTGTATTTAGGCCTTTAGTGAGTTACACTACAAATCCAACTCATAGAGATCAGATTTGGTTACACCCCCAACTATAGTTTACACTAATACAAGCTAATAAAGGTTGGTATTCATTGCATTCGACTACTATTTTTTGTAGAAACCTCTTAGCCCTCCATCACATTATGGATGCTATTACAACCTATGACAAGTTCTTGTAAAAAATAAATTACACTTTAGGAAATTCTAACAACACTCTCTAACCATGCTTAACTAAGAAAGGAAAATTTAATTAATTAAAAGTTGATGGATGAAGAGTACTTGATACGGTGAACTTGACCAAATCTTGAGGTTGATTCTCCCCTAAATTAAGAATGATTTGAGTCCTTGCTCTCCTTATAATTTTCCTCCCATGGTTCCTTAAATCCTACACATAATATAGGGGTTGGAAGGTGTAGATTTATTTAGCTGAAATGTTGGAGTGTAAGGATGGAGATAATCATGGCTTTGATGAGCCATATTGAAGCCATAATGGAGCCAACCAAACATAGCTTTAGAGATCCATAATAGAGCCAACAATACGTGGGGGTGGATGCTTTTTTTGGTCCATATTACTTTTCATGACTTTCTAATAATATTTCTTATTCATTAACCTAAGAAAGAAGAGTTTTCAATTCTTCAACTTTAAGAAAATTAATAAGTAGAATGTAACACCCCCATTTTTCACTACTAAAAGATTTAATTAAAAACATGTTGAGGAAATAGAAAACACTCAGAAAAATAGAATGTTACCATGGTACATGACATAGGTTAGACATCCGTCGCATACCCCTCATTAGATACAAGGCAAAACTAACAAAAAACTAAGACAATAGAGTGCGCAAATAAAAATTTAATTGGAAAAATTCCAAAATGTTTACAGTAAATGACCCTACTAGGTTTCGACCAATTTGTTATAGAATACTTACTAAAAGTATAGGATTACAAAATATGGGTTGGGGTATAAGGCCCAAAACAATACCATGGTCCTCTAAGGACCCCACCAAAACATTTTGAATGTCCTCGCTCACAATGCCTTGGCCTAACTAAGGTAGCCCCTTTACTGGTCATCCCTAAAAACCTACACATGGTCCTCTACTCATATAAATGAGCAAGTGACTGAGCAGACAGACATATCAGTAGGCTACGTACTAAGTAAGTCAAGTTGTTCCCTTAATGTATACAAGTATGATAATTTATCATCATATATGACATGCATCATGATAGGAATTCATTCATAGAAGTAAGAGTGTATAACACATGCTATCATATATAATATCATCACTATAAACACATCATGCTTAGAAAACCACGACACTTTCACATAATCACTTACATGAGCAATAGTAGTGAACAATCCAACAACCCCTAAGGTTATTTCTGTTTATCCAATTTCATCAGGATATGCCATCCACTTATCCATATAAGATATAGGTGAATCACCTCAAATAATATCCCATTCCATAACTAGTTAATCAAGTGCATAAACCAACTTTAACCATTTAGTTAACCATATCATTACTTCCATTTCATAGCCATATGCCAACCATTCATATGATTATCATTCATAATTATTAACTAGTATTTACCAAAAATATTTTATTATCATTGAGTAATGGACTATGCATCACCCCATGGTCTCACATACCATGGAAACCTATCCAAAAGGGGTATAGAGACATAAAGTCCAAGTCAAAGCCAATCACCAAGTGGACATAAGTCCAGACTAAAGCCAACCACCTAGGTAACTAGATCCTTTAGTATCAATACCCCTTAGTACATCATCAGTATCAAGATTAGGTAAGGCACCGTGACCTCTTAGGATCCCGCCTAAAGGTAAAATAACGCCGGTAGCTAATAGAGAATCGGGTAACCTAAACTCATACTTAACTCGGCCTTCTTTCACTTTAAGTTATTAGTATTTTATTCATAAGGATGGGTGATCATATAAGGCCCATACAAGAATTTAAGGTACATTTTCATATTAAACCATATTAATCATTTTTTTTCCTTTTCTTCCAACCATGTGGGTATCCAATTTCCCTTGCCCAAATTTAATTATTTCCACCATATGGTTTTATTCATACCCTTACTAATTCCCATTAAAATAATCTCTATATTATCACTTATCATAAGTGAACTACATCTTTAGCCCTTACACTACTCATAATGTATGCCATAATATATGATTCATTTTAATCCCTTAATTAGGTCAATATTGTAATACCTCATTGTTAGAAATGTTAATTATAAACTAATAATTGTATGAATAGTTATAATTATTATTTTAGGAGTTTTAATATTAAAAGTGTTATTATTATTCGTATTATTACGAAGGTTTAGATAAAATTTAATCAGGTTAAAATTTGATTGAAATTAAATTATTTAATTTAATCTTAGTTTATGTTCGTAAATCTTATCTTAATTATTTTATTAATAACCGTGATCCGTAACCTAATATAAATCCCTAAAATTTATTCTCGATTATTTTATCTTCTTGTATTTTATGAAACCTATCCTAGATAGGATTATTTTTCCCCGAATTATTTTTCTACCCGATACCCTAATCTACCTAAACTAAATAAAAAAAATATAAAATATATTTTCCTACCCTCTCTCTCTCTCTCTCTCTCTCTCTCTCTCTCTCTCTCTTTCTCTCTCTCTCTTGTAACCCTCTGCCACTTTCAATCCCTTTCCCCCTAAACACTCTCCCTATCTCCCTCAATCTCTTACCTTACTCAACCCAACATTTTGCATTCACACACTATATACACCACTACAAAACCCAACACCCAAACATCCCCTATTCCTTCCAGCAGTTCCCCAAGCCAAACCCACCCCTCCTATATGATATACATTCACATGCATACACTCTTAACCCAAATAACCCTCCATTTCACATCCTCCTCCCCTCTCTCTTTTGTTCGGTTTTCCTTTCCAACCCAGCAGCCCTCGACTACACGTATGCACTCCCCTCCAACTAACTTTCCCAGATCCCTCACTATCAGCCAAGCAACCCCTACTTCCCTTTCTCTGCCCCATTTGTTCCATTGCCCAACCACCATCTTCAATTCTCCCTTCCCCCTTCTCCCCTACATGCACCAATTGTACAAGCACCCTTTCCCATAGCTCCCTATTCCCCTCTGCAATTTTCCTTCAACACAATCATTCTAGCCATCGTAGCACCCAAACAACCCCTTCCCCTTTGTTTCTTTTTGGCATGCCTCACCAACCAACCCTCCACCACTCCATAGCAATATCTTACCACCATCCTACCATCTCCACCAAGCCCACAACCTCCCCTTTTCCTTCTAAACATCACCACTGAGTTATCCAGCACAGCCCACCCACACCACACCAGCCCTACAACACCACCCAATCCCCACCGCCCTTGCCTCGGTTCCCTTCTGTTCGCACCAAGACCACACTGCTAACCCATACTTTCTCCTCTCTTCCTCCCACATTTCTCTACAGCTCTAACAGCCTCCGCTTGCAACTGTAGAACCACTCCACCGGCTAGCCATAATTCTCCACTGCCCATTGGCACCCTCTCTTTCCCCTGCCTTACCTGGCCAACCCCTCACCCAGCCAACCTCCCCACAACCCCCTTTTTCCTTACGTGTATGGCTCACGCTACGCATGTAACGTGAGTTGTGTTTTGTTTATAAAAAATTTTGGTACCCATATTAAATGTAAGGGTATTTTGGTAAATTTTTTTTAAAAATATTTTATTATTATAATCATTATTTTATCTGACAGATATTAATTTAGTAATTTTGATATTATTTTTAGGTATGAAAGGTTGTTTAGCGGGATCCGATAACTTTAGTAGGATACCTTTATTTTTATGCTTTTGCTAGAATTTATGTAACCGTTATACTCTACTAAAATGATAAATCTTACGTGTAGCACATTAGAATGTTTGGTGTATGAAATATGTTAAGCATGATTTATTTCAATATAATTATGTGTTAATTATTATTATTATAACTGATAAAACGTGCATATTATCTGATGTAAAATTTTTTGGGTATGAAAGTACGATTAAAATGATTATAATGATGGAAAAATATTTTGTATGATAATTATGTATAAAATAAATAAGTATGGAAATGAGAATAAATTTATAATATGAGTTATCTATGATCACCTTATAAAAATACTAATACGTAAAGTGGAAGACCTCAAGTTTGGAAATGGTTTCTCTCTAGGGGTAGCTACCCTAGAGAAGAGCTAGAAGTCCTCGATTTGTTTGGTTTTCTAGTGTGCCAATTGTGCCCTAGTAAGGTCCTAGTATACTCTATAGGTGACCTATGGGCCCTATAGAGGGTATTGATACTTAAGGATTAAGTGTCCCAGGTGAGGAGGGTATTGTGTGCGTTGTGTACCGGTATGACTAGAGTGTTGTTATGCTTCTAGGTTGGATACTTAGAAGGGTACCGTGATTCTTGTCTGTCGGTATGACTGGTGTACTTTTATGTCTCCAGATTATTATTGTATCCCCCTCGAGTAAATAAAAATGAAAATTATATGATTTGATTGGAATGATTATTATTAGATATTAGATTTGTTTGGTAGTGCCTACCTATGGTTTCAGTAGCAATCATTGTGCCTATCTATAGTTTTGGGTAGTAGCCTTTGTGCCTACATGTGGTTTTGGGTAGTATCATCCCTTCCCACGTGTTCCATTAATTAAAACCACATACAGAGTCTTATAATAAAAATATGGGTGTCCCGTATTTACTAATATGAACAATATTTTGTCATATTTTGGATCTATTCCGTACAACATTTTGTTTATATATATAATATATATTAGGTTAAATAGAATCATGAAGTGCACCTCTGTAAGAATTTTAACTTATTATTATTATTTTTAAACCATTAGGATTTTTATATTAGATTTAGTCAGCTCATTGCTATAATTAAAGGGTCGAAGATTGTACAGAGTTTACGGTTCTACAATATCCTAAGTTTTTACTTTCTATTGTTTCATTTATTCATTTTATACTTATTATTATACTTAATTTTATTTTGGGTATTCATTTATTTAATTGAGTTTGTGATTTTCTAAAATCTAATTCAATATTTTTTGTTTTGCTCATCTATTCTTATTAAATTTATGATTTTTATGTGTTTAGGTTTTGGGTTTTCTTATTTTATCACTATGATAGACTAGATTAGTATAGGGTAGAAGGATAATTGAAGGTTATGGAAGAATTAATCGTAATATGTTAATTAGACTTAATTTTTATGTGCATTTTGGTTAGATTAATAAACCATAAATAATGATCACCGATCCAAAATTTGTGCTTTGTTATCTAGTTTGATCTCCTGATTAATTTGAGTGTCAAACTAATGCGAGGATATATAGTATAGTTAATTAGTAAATGTTAACATATACATCCACAAGTAACAAATAGGTTGGTTAATTTCTAAGGAAAGTTAATAATTGAATCTTGTTTATTAATCAATAGAATTGTATAATTTGAGTTAACCATAATCACAGTTCTAGTTAGTTGCTCCCTAACCATTAATGTTGCTATTAATTGAATTTAGAGATCTTATCTTAGGTTATTAATTAGTTACATAATAAATCATAATCGTTCCTTAGTTTATTAGCATACGGGGATGTTAGGAAGCGGGTGTGTGTGATCTTCTATTAGTTGACGTTAAAAATACTACATGACCATAGTTCTCGATGATCAGTTGATATACTTATATTGAATGTATCATTTGACCCCTATTATCTCATTATTGTTATTTGAACATTCTATTAATTATTATTTCCTTCTTTCTATTATTCCTAATTAGTTTTTCCTCATTTGATAACCGGAAGAGTTTATTTGATAATAGAAATTTATGAATTAAATTACAGTTTTAGTGGGATCAATCCCTATTAGCTTCATAATATTTATTTGTGCATTTAGGATTTAATTTGAAGTGTCTGCAATAACATCGGTGATGACGTAACATGGGGAAATAAAGGCCTTAAACCAGTGCTACCATTTTCTGCTAAAGTTGTTACAGACGATTCTTCTTTTGAAGCGCGCATGTACATAATTGTTGGGAGAATGGTCAGCCATAATGCTTCCGCCGTCACCAAGGAAGTTCTGTTATCAGGATCTGAGTGACCCACCAACTTAGGGAGGAATCTGATAGCTAGCAGCTTGATAACACCTCCATTTTGCTCAAATCTCGTAAAGTACCCATCCAAATCAATTTGGGAAACTTGATAGCCACTTGATGGAACTTTTCGCTGAGATGAGGCACCGCATTTTCCTACCCGACGACCACACAATGTATGATGTCTTTTCATTAATCTCTCAATTACATCACCACTCTGTATGTCTAAAC
Source organism: Tamarix chinensis (assembly GCA_030549775.1). Taxonomy (NCBI): domain Eukaryota; kingdom Viridiplantae; phylum Streptophyta; class Magnoliopsida; order Caryophyllales; family Tamaricaceae; genus Tamarix; species Tamarix chinensis. Next base: position 16,028,272 of record CM060172.1, on the reverse strand, counting down.
TATACTATTTCGGTCAACGTCCGCTCATAATAATAACCTTTTGGGTTTTAGACTTTTCATTGTATCCACTAACGTTATGGATGTGTGGAATAAACGGCTCTTATATAGTCTTGCTCAACTTGAAGCCCATAGGCTCCAAACAATCTCTCCATATTTAATTCTAGTCACTAATGCCTTGTTTGGTCTCATCTAGTGTAACAATGTCATATATATGTCAATCATTATTCATCATGGTATATCCTCTTGGTAGGTAAGTCCATCCGACCAAAACTACTGCAAAAGGGGATGAACTCAAAACTGATCCATGAATCATGCAATCCAATATCAATCGAAAAGAAGTGCTTGACATCTTCATGCTCGTCTTAAATCCTTCATATGCCTAACCACCTCGAATCACGCAAATATATGCATGCATTTGGCTTCTACAGACCTCCACGAAATTATACTTCTTGTTGCACTTGGCTATGCGCTTTATTTGCCAAATAATGAAAACCAATGAGATGATGTCTCTTTGCCCTCCCTGAGTAGTCCTCCATTATAAGTTTGTGAAGGTCCGCGTATGACTTGCGTTTTCCTGTCCATCTTTCCGTCATGAAACCAAATTGGTTCTCTAATATATGTGGACGGATACCTTCTGATTTTTATCTTGATCCTCCCCCCCCCCCATAATTTAATTAAATGGCTCAGCCAAGTAACTAATTAACACATGATATCTCTGTGTAGTTGTTACGACTCTAAATATCACCTTTGTACTTATAGGATCGATCAGTGTGTTGATTCTCAACTCAGTTGCATGGCGTCTCCACAAACTTGAGAGTAATTTACCCAAAAAAAATTGTAGAACTTCCTCCCGTGGGCACTTCCAAAATCATGTAGATACGCACTTTTTTCATTGGTATGAAAATGAGTTCCCCTTTTTAATGTTGGGCTGCGTTCTTATTTATCATGTATATTGTATATGAGTTAGTTTTTGAGCTAGACCTTTACATATCGTATGTATGCCCATTATAGTATATATGATGAGGTTAGCAAATACCTAGCCTTAACAATATACTGTTATATATAAATGTATATACCCAAAACAATGCCTAGCCGAAGCAGGTAGTTCAACCAACATTTGTCATTCGGGCTTGCTCTTACAGGTTCAATTACTATCTTTGTCACAAGACTTCGGCCTATACCCAAAATTAATAATAATAATAATAATAATAATAATAATAATAATAATAATAGCAATAAAAAATTAAAATTAGATATATCTAGGAAAAATATTTGTCAAACATGCATCCAAAATAATGCAAAAACTGATAGATTATGAAATATTTTCCAAATATTCTGTTGTATATCTCATAGCCTAATTTATAGCATAATCGTTAGGAACGTAAATACGAATGACTTTTTATATATATTGAACCCATGTGGTAATGAGAAAGATACGGAATTATGTTCTTTTATGGTATCAGCTACGGTTGATCTTCTCTAAGCTTCCGCAACCCTTTTTTTTTCCTCTTCTCGCCATTTTCTTTCCGTCGATTATGGCTACTACATCTTCAAAATCCTCTTCCTTTCACCCTGCTCTTGTTGTGTCTAACATCCGCACAAACGTTCCCATCACACTTGAGATGGAAAACGTTCAGTATGCGAACTGGGCGGAGTTATTCAAGGTCCATTGTCGATCGCACAAAGTTCTTCATCATATTATCCCACCAACATCTAAGGACGGGACGACCAAGGTGCCGACCGCACTTAATGATGACGAACAGGAGATGTGGGATACGTTGGATGCGGTCGTGGTTCAGTGGATTTATTCCACGATTTCGACGGACCTTTTGAACACTGTTATTGAAGCCGATGTCTCTGCCATCACACTTGAGATGGAAAACATTCAGTATGAGAACTCACGTGTTGTTTCCTTGGAACACGAGTTCAACAACACCTAATTGAAGGATTTCTCTTCAGTTTCTGCCTATTGCCAGCACCTCAAGACACTTTCCGACCAGCTCGCGAATGTTGGTGCTCCGGTTTCAAACAATCATCTTGTTATGCGCATGGTGGGTGGTCTCACACCAGCTTATAAGGGAGTTTCTTCTATTATTCGCCACAAAAAGGAATTACCACCCTTTTATGAGGTTCGTTCGATGTTGGCCTTGGAGGAAACCAGCATGAAGGAGGCAACGACTGATGATGCGATGATGGTGACGAATCATGACACTGATGAGACTTCTAATCATTCTTCTCCCAGTCCAGTACGTGGGGAAAAAAACAAGCACTGCAACAATAGCAAAAACCACAAACCTAATGGCGGTGGTGGTCAGCAGCCCTGGGGCGGTCCGGGTGGCTCTGGCTGTGGTAACAATCGGGACAGTGGTCCGACTGTGGGTAATGGTCCGTCGGGTACGATGCACCCTCCCTGGGCTCTGCCTCCTTGGTGGGCATGGATGCAACCACCTTGGGCCAAGCCGCCTTGTCCTTATCCGACTCAACCATGGGGTCGACCAGCTGGCCCGCGGCAGCCTGGCATTCTCGGCGCACGTCCCCCACAACAAGAAGCCTATGCAGCTACGTCACCATGGACTCCGACGGATCTTGAGTCCGCCATGCACACCATGTCTCTTTCTCCACCAGATCCGAACTGGTACATGAATACTGGGGCTTCTTCTCATATGACGCCTACACAAGGTAATCTCTCGTCTTATGTTAATATGAGCAACGATCATGGTGTTACTGTTGGTAGTGGTCAGTCACTTCCAATTCGTGGTTACGGTCATACTCTCCTTCCTTCCCCAAACCCGCCCTTCTCTCTCAAACATGTCTTGCATACTCCGAATATTATTAAAAACTTAGTCTCTATTTGTAAGTTTACATCTGATAATAATGTGTTAGTGGAGTTTGATCCTTATGGGTTTTCTGTAATAGTACCAGCTCTCTCTACCCACTCACCCCTCCCAAGCCGCATCCCGCCAACTCGCCTACTGCCTTGCTTGCTTCCACTCTTTGGCATGATCGCTTAGGTCACTCGGGAGACTCCATTTTATCTATTCTTCAGCAACGTCAGTTGATTACTTGTAATAGTCCATCTAAGTCTACTACTTATAAATCATGTGTGCTTGGCAAACATATTTGGTTGCCTTTTGTTCGTTCTACTTCTAATACTTTTAAGCCTTTTGATATTATTCATAGTGATCTTTGGACCTCTCCTGTTTTGAGCTCCTCGGGGCATCGTTATTATGTGCTTTTCTGGATGACTATTCGAAATACTTGTGGACCTTTCCCATTGCTCATAAATCACAAGTATTCTCAATTTTTACAAAGTTCTGCGCTCATATTCGAAACCAGTTGGAACGCGATATCAAAACAATCCAATGTGATAATGGGGGAGAGTTTGATAATACATCTTTTTGGCAATCTGTGAATCTCATGGCATTTCTTTTCATTTCTCCTGCCCTTATACCTCCTCTCAAAACGGAAAGGCCGAATGGAAAATACGATCCACTAATAATATCATGCGCACACTTCTTCTTCATGCCCATTTGCCTCATGCGTTTTGGCACCATGCGCTTAGTATGGCCACTCATCTCTTAAATATCCTTCCCAGTCCACTGATAGCCAATGCTTCTCCCCTTCAGATCTTATACCACCGGGTTCCCTCTTTTTCGCGCATTAGGGTCTTCGGGTGCTTGTGTTATCCTATTTTTCTGTCCACGACCATTCACAAGTTGCAAGCTCGATCCACTCCCTGTGTTTTCTTGGGCTATCCCATTAATCATCGTGGCTATAAGTGTTTTGATTTCTCCAACAATAAAGTCATAATCTACCGGCATGTACAATTTGATGAAACCATCTTTCCTTTTGCCAAAGGCAATCAATCTCGTACCAATGTTTATGATTTTTTTCATGATGGCGTGTCACCTTATTTCCTCCACCACATACAGTCGCCTCCTTCTTCCCTGGCAATCCATTCGCCAGCCCCTACTCTGCGTGCGGACAGCCCCTTGGCGGTTCCGCATCCTCTCGTTAGGACCCGACCCATTCGGCCACGTCCTCCTCCCATTCCTTTCGAACGTCCGGTCACCCACACCCAACACGGTATATCTAAGCCAAATACTTTTTTTGACCCCTCCGAGGCTCATACCATCACGTTTACGAGATCTCCTCTTCCCCGTAACCAGTGGTTGCCCTTCGTGACCCGAATTGGAAGTTGGCAATGGCTGGCGAATATGATGCTCTTATTACTAATAAGACGTGGGATTTGGTACCCCGTCCTCCTGATGTTAATGTCATTCGATCTATGTGGATTTTTACTCATAAAATTAAATCTGATGGTTCGTTTGAGAGGCACAAGGCCCGACTTGTAGGTGATGGTAAAACTCAGCGTGTTGGTATTGATTGTGGAGAGACTTTCAATCCGGTCGTCAAGCCAGCCACAATTCGTACAGTACTTAGTCTTGCCTTGTCGAAACATTGGTCGATTCATCAGTTAGATGTCAGCAATGCTTTTTTGCATGGTGACCTCAAGGAAACGGTTTATATGCATCAACCTATGGGTTTTCGAGATCCCAATCATCCTGATTATGTTTGTTTACTGCGCAAATCTCTTTATGGGCTCAAACAAGCCCCTCGGGCATGGTACAAACGATTTGCCGATTTTGTTTCTTCGATTGGCTTCTCTCACAGTACATCAGATACTTCCTTGTTCCTCTACAAACATGGTTCCGATATGGCATACTTATTGCTCTACGTTGATGACATTATTTTGACGGCATCCTCTGAAGATCTCCGCAAGTCGATCATGACTCATCTCAACTCCGAGTTTGCTATGAAGGATTTGGGTTTCTTGAACTCTTTTCTCATCATCAGTGTGACTCGGCACAAGGGCGGTTTGTTTTTATCTCAACAAAAATATGCCGAGGACATTATCGAACGCGCATGCATGCATTCTTGTAAGCCGTGTCAGACTCCAGTTGACACCAAACCAAAGGTGAGTGCCACCAATGGTGCTCCATTTGCTAATCCCACGCATTACCGCAGCCTTGCAGGTGCCCTGCAATATCTCACGTTTACGCGACCGGATATTTCCTATGTCATTCAGTAAATTTGTCTACATATGCATGACCCTCGGGATGAACATATGAATGCTCTCAAGCGTATCATCCGGTATCTTCAAGGTACTCTTCATCTTGGTTTGCATCTTTCTCCTTCTTCCGTTACCGATCTTGTCTCTTATAAAGATGCTGATTGGGGTGGTTGTCCCGATACTCGTCGCTCTACTTCCGGGTATTCTATCTTTTTGGGTGACAACTTAATCTCATGGTCATCCAAACGGCAGCCCACGCTTTCCCGATCGAGTGCCGAGGCAGAATACAGGGGCGTAGCCAACGTTGTCTCGGAATCTTGTTGGCTTCGTAATCTTCTTCTTGAACTACATTGTCCCATTCATAGGGCAACTATGGTTTACTGCGACAATGTGAGTGCTATCTATCTTTCTGACAATCCCATTCAACACCAGCGTACGAAACATATTGAAATGGACATCCATTTTGTTGGGGAAAAGGTTGCCCGGGGCGAGATTCGCGTTCGTCATGTGCCTTCAAGGTACCATATTGCGGATATTTTCACGAAAGGATTGCCTCTTATCTTGTTTGATGATTTCCGAACCAGTCTCAACGTTCGGGCTCCTCCCGTTTCGACTGCGGGGGAGTGATAGATTACGAAATATTCTCCAAATATTTTGTTGTATATCTCGTAGCCTAATTTATAGCATAATCGTTAGGAACGGAAATACGAATGACTTTGTATATATATTGAACCCAGGTGGTAATGAGAAAGATACGGAATTATATTCTTTCAAAAACTCCATCATGTCAATTGAAGTGGAGGGAGGGGGGCGAAAACACCTTTTTTTTTTTAATCGTATACAAATGTCCTTCACTTTTTTGAGAATAAGACTAATCGTGAGTAAATAAATATTATTTATAAAATGAAAATTTACGTACGTTCTATTTTATTTTGAATATGCATGATGGACGTACCTTGAATTTGAAAGAAAAGCAGGTGGACCGATCAATGGTAGTACGGTTGCGGCATTGAGTTGGACAGCACAGGTCAAACCCATGCGCATTTCGACTTTCAGTACCTGAACGAGGCCGGCCCAATATGAAGCCGGACGACGTCATGATCCCACGCCTCGAAGCTGGACAGTTCGACCACAACCATTTCGCGATGTCAGATTTAGTTAGAGCGTACTAGTTACAAGCCCTGTTGATTAAACATTCCGTTAGAGTTGATCGGTAAATCCCAAAGGTGGGTCCTCAAAATACGGTACACAAAAGTAATGGACGAGCCATGTCGTGCGCTACCCGATTCGTCTCCCTGTAGCTGTCTGTGGTTGTGTGTGGATATAAATCATGTTACAGGAATGTTTTTGCTCTTATATAGGGGCTATTGGCTTGCGTCTGTCTCAAGGACCTTCGAGTGGGAGCCTGGGGCTAATTAACAAGAAGGAAACACTCTTTAGGATTAACCGCTGCACCAAATTAAATCGAGTGGTCCTAGGGTGCTCCAGTCCAGTACTTCCTCCTATTCCCCCTCTACGGTCGATAAAAAATAACTCGGGGTGCTCCGTACGCTGGAATTTTTTTGTCCGAGCACCGATGTTCTAACTTCTAAGGAGCTACGGGGTAAGGCCAGCGGTGAGAGTTAGGATTAAAATTTTATAATATTCTCGTATAAAATAATATTCTTAAATAATATTAATACATTATATTTAAATATAAGATTTTACATAATTTTACAAATAATATTCGTAGAATTTTCATACTTTGAAAGTAATCTACAATAACATCATTACCAATATAATTAAATACATCTCTCTCTATAAATGTTACTAAATAATCTTAAAGTCACTAATCACATATTTTATTCTTTGATGAAATTCATTGTAGAAAATACCCATTCGACGCTTGCAATAATTACCGTCAAAAGCATAGCCAATTTCACAAGCTTATAAACGAAAGGATATGTCTTATACTTCTTGATTTGCACTAATTTTCTTGAACGATCAACAAACCCTTTCAAGACATAAAACCTAATATCCAATCAAACATTTCTAATATATTTCTCAAGCTGATTGTCTAACACCACAACATCAATATTAGAGAAATCGGTAGGATGAAAAGAGCTCAATCTAATTAAAGATTGCTTGTTAAAAGCTTCAAATGATCATGAAGGATGCAAACATGCAACACAACTCAATAATTTAGTGCTCGCTACATCAAACCTGCAATTAAGCTCATTTAGCTACAGGTCTATAACACTATAGATACAATCATATTTATAATGATGTAGATTCGTGACGATTGGAGCTTGGCATACTGATATCTTCCCCTTAACATGTTGCTCATTCATGTTGGGCATATCAATGTCTCTCTTATGGAAAAATAAAACAACTTCATTTAAAATACCTTCTCATCCATCATCTCTCATCTCTTGCAGTCAAATGTAACATGAAAACGAAGTCAAAATTTTGTAATCCATATAACAAGAATGTAGCATCCTCATTTTTATCAAATATCCTATCAGCTTTCAAGTTTTCAAGTACCTTGATTACAGGAGAAAACAAATTTTTAAGACTCAAAAATGTCCTTTAATGAGAACCCCAACGAGTATCACCGGCCCTTACAAGAGCAGATTATTGGTTCAATCCCCGACCAGATTCTATCAAGCCTTCTTCTAATGCATTTGCTATGTAAGTAACTAGTTTATCTTGAAGAGAGTCTTGGCACTTATTGGAGGATCCAATAACATTTATAACCTGTGTAACATTGCTAAGAAAATAACTAACCTCATTATGATATTTTACCACAGCAATAAGAACCGATTAAAGTTGATGAGCAAAAAAATGAACATAATAGGCACAAGGATTTTCATTCTAAATTAATATTTTCAAACCACCAAATTCACCTCGCATATTACTAGCTCCATCGTACCTTGTCCTCATACTTTTGATAAACATAATCCATATTGACTCAACAATATTGATTCAAGTGTAGCCTTAAGTGATAAAGTAGTTGTATTTTTGACATGCATAGTCCCAACAAACCTTTCCATAACAAAACCCCTATCATCAACATAATACAAAACAACGGCCATTTGTTCTTTTTTTGCTATGTCTCCTACTTCATCCACTAATATACTAAAGAAATCATCTCCAATTTCATTAACAATCTCATTAATTATTTCAGATGCAAATGCATAACTAATATCCTTCTGAATCTCAGGTGAAGTCATTTGATTAGTCTTTGGAGCATTTCTTAACACAACCCTAACTATAGCTTCATTGTTATGCCTCAAAGCCTCTAGGAAATAAAGAAAGTTACCTTGATTAAGAGAATATTCTGACTCATCATGTCCTCTAAATGTCATTCCCCCCCTCAAAAAAGAAATCTAATAGATTGAATAGATGCATCTAAATGGATAAATAATCTGATTGACTTGCTTTATGAAAGAGGCTTCAATGCTTTACTTTACTTTGATAAGATATTCACATTTTTTAGTAAAACGACCAACATGAACCTCAAACCTTTATTTTTTATTCTAGTGTATAAATCTTTTTCCACAAAATGATCACTGCCAGCTTTAGATTCACTTTTAAACAAGTAACCAAGCAGACAAAATATAGCATCTTTAGCTATACTATATTCCAACCAATCATAATCATCAAACCAAGATGAAACAAATCGACAATTTTTCCCACTGATAACCTTTGTAGGAAATCTATGAGTACGAGGTTAATAAGGACCTTTTAAAATATAAGCTCTTCTCACCTCATCTTGAATATTTAGATGAAAATCTAAAATCTTTTTTCTTATCCCAGGATCCGTTTCTAAAGTTTCTAAACAAACTTTAGCTTCATTAGTGAATCTTGATTCTTGTGGTTGGCTTGAAGATGGGAGTGCTTTATTTTCGGAAGTTGGTAACACAACTTGATTAACATAATTAGATTTGTGGTAGCTATTTTTAGACTGGCTTGAAAAGTATTGTTGCATCCTAAATTAAGACATTAAACAATTTAATGAATTAACTAAGTAATTTACTAAAACATAATTGATAATATAATTTTATAACAAACTAATTCAAAAACTAACTAATAAATTAAACAATTTAATATATAAATCTAAAATATTTTGATTTCTACATTCTAATTTCTACAAACTAATTCGGATTTCTACCAAATTAATTATGATTTCAACAATAATAAGATAAATTAGGATTTCTATAAACTAAAAAATATAATCAATTAATAAGATAAATATAAATAAATTAACTACATCATGATTTCACAAATTTATGTCTAACAAGTTAACTAACTAAAATCTTACCTTCCTCAATTTTGGAAACTTGGCTTGGAGTTAACTGGTTGTGCCGTCAGTTAGAGTCTTTCTCTTGCAGACTTGTAGAAATCAGAGCAGTAGCCAACAAATACACACAAAACTGTAGTGTAGGGTGCCGATGTCTGGGAGGGGTGGCAATTGGATGAAGTAGAAGAAGGCAAGAATTTTATTGCCAACTGGACGACTAGATTAGAAGACTAGAAGATGGACTTTGGCATGAATAGCGGTGGTTTTCGGCAGTAATGGCGAACTCAAGTAGAACGGTGGAATCTAGAAGGTCAAGGGTAGTGGTGGAGCAGATCTATGTTGGTTTGGTCGTGTTCCCTTGACCTTGAGGGAGGGAGATGAAGGGGTTGGCCGATGGGTAAGGGTTTGGGAAAAAAATTCAAAACAACATCATTTTGATTCTACAAAATAATTAAACAACGGTCGATCACGAATATCGATCACGGTATTCGATCTCGGGACCTTGGAGTCAAAATGCGAGGGACCTGAATTGCCTAACCATTCATCCACTAAAATCATTTGATATGGTGTCCTACATATATAATATATATTCAATGCCTAAAAAACAAACACATTTACTACCTTACCGCCGGGGCTCTATGGTGTCCCAAGACACCATGCGCAAGCCCTAGCTCTGCCCCTGGGTACACGAGAAGGACAACAATTTACCACTTGTGATTGGATTAGAAGTAGTAAATTACTTCCTTTGTAAATATCTATTTTTGGTAATTTTAATTATAAAGTTACTAACTTTTTTTTATTTAAGAAATAACTATAAACACTTAACATTAAGACCCATTAATAGAGACCTCAATTGTGTGAAATGTAGATATCTACCAATTTTTATAAATATTTCTACTTTCTCTCCCTCTCTCACACAAAAAGATTCACCCTCTTTCCCTCTCCTAAAAAATATCTCAAAAAATAATACCACTATTCTAAAATGTTTTTATCTACTAATAATTAGTAACACTAACACTACTTCTAAAATGCTATGAAAGTGCACTATTTACTATGTTTATTTTACTGAATGAAGGGCGGAATATATAATATACAATCTCAACAACTGTCTAAAGAGTAGGAGGACTTCCTAAAGAGTAGGAAGAATAATAGACTACCGGGAACATAGTAATTCAAAATAACAACAATTGAATAGGTATTTGATCTTATCCTAATATCCCCCGCAAACTCTACTGGGAAGGAGACACTATGAGTTTGGACTTAAGTAACTTGAGTATGTTGAGCTGAGCAGTATGGTGAAGATATCGGTATCAGTTGAACATAAATAATGAATAGTGAGATCACTACGATGAACCTTTTCGTGTACAAAGTGGTAATCAATTTGGATATGCTTTGATCGTTGATGGAAAATAGGATTGTGGGTCATATATTTGGCATGACGATTGTCAAATAATTGGACTAGAGATGAAGAGAGTGAGATACCAAGCTCAAGAAGCATTTGTTTGATCCAAATAAGTTCAACTATGGCAAATGCAAGAGCTTAATATTCTTCTTTAGTACTAGAGCGTGCACTAATAGATTGTTTTTTAGAAGACCAACTAATGTGGTTACCACTATAGAACACATTATACCCCATGAGTAGAGCGACATTCAATAAGGTTACCAGCCTAATCAACATCAGAGAAGGTCGTGAGAGTGGAAGAGGTAGCAGGCCATAGGGGTAGACTATGAATGACGGTGCCAAATTATAGTAGCATAATGTAGAACACCTATAGCACTATGAAATAGAGTGGGATCACACAATATTTCACCTTGGGAAAGTAGATGAGTGGAGGTGTTTGTGGGAGAAGGAATTGGTTTGGAGTTATGCGTATGAAAATTTTCCAAGAGATCTTGTATATACTTGCGTTGATAGAGATGCAAGCCAGTGGAAGTATGGGACACTTCAAGACTCAGGAAGTAAGATGAAAAACCAAAGTTCTTGATGGAGAAAATCCTATCAAAAGCCTATACAAATGTATCAATGAAGCATTGGTCATTACTAGTGACAATAATGTCATCAACATAGACCAAAAAATACACGGTAGAGGAACCTTGAAGCCTGATAATCAGAGATGAATCACTATAGCATGAAGAGAATCCGAGTTTCCTAAATGTGTCATCAAGTTTATCAAACCATGTCCATGATGCCTAATTAATTCTATAAAGCGCCTTATTCTAACAACACATATAATCAAGGTGAGAAGAGTCAATATAGCCTAAAGGTTGCTTCATATAACTTGATTTCTGCAAATCACCATTTAAGAAAGCATTACTAACATCCAACTAGTGTAAAGACCAACCATGAGTAACAACCAAAGACAATAGTAGTGGAAAAATAGTGGGTTTAATGAACGGACTAAAAGTCTGAAGGACATCAACACTAGGCTATTGATTGAACCTCTACATAACAAAATGAGCCTGTACCTAGAAATAGAACAATCGACATTATATTTAACACAAAATAACCACTTGTTACCTACTATGTTAGTGTGCTAGGTTGTAGGGACAAGGGTCAATGTGCTGTTATGTTGAACAACAAAGTACTTCTCATTCATAGCTGCATGCCAAGTGGGATCTTTAAGAGCTTGGGTAGCAATGCGAGGAAATGAGGGAGAGGATGTAGGAGTTGCATGAAGGACCCGAGGCTTGATTTTGCCTATACAAGCATGAGTAACCATGGGGTGAATGGAGTGAGAGAGGGATATAAGGGATAAGAAGAATTAGGTTGGTTAAGGAGGTGAGTAGACGTGGGGACCGAATATGAGACATATTAAGAAAAAAGATCATGAGAAGAGGCAGAACCATGTGTGGGTATTATGCTATGTGGAGGTGAACAAGGCAGAGTGGGGGAGTAAGTGTAACACCCCAAAATTCACTAATTTTTTTTTAAAACGGAAGCAATTAAGATAGAAACACTTAAAACCTGTGAATTCTGGGAATGTTACCGCCACACTTAGTACCAGACCGGTTCTCTCCAACCGTTCCAGTACCAAGTGCTAAGGCTAAAGAAAAGATTTACGTTAAATTCAAATTAACAATTCATAAAAGGATTCGAAAGATCATACAACAAAATTAGAGTACGAGAAATTAAGAGTTAATTACAATACCCTTGAAGTTTCAAATAACACTTGTAACTTCTAAATAGAAATAAATTTAAACAAGATAAAACCTGATGGGTCAAATTCCGGATTGCCTACTCACTCAAGTCAGGCCTGCCACCCCAAAACAGTCTCTGATCTTAAACCTGCAAAAGAGTTCTGCTCCCCACCATCAGTGGATCATCACAGGATCCATCAACCAAGGTAGTATCAGTACGGGTCCAGTACTGAGTAAGGTGACTTGATCACTAAGGCCAACACACAAACACATAAATCATGCAGAACATAAAAGGGCATAATTACCAACACAATGACATAAGGTGCTTACGACCATCCAAGTAAGAGTACAAGGCCCTATTGTAGAGTGGATTAATTTTTAAATTAATCTCTGATCAGAATTCATTTCACACCATAATTTTTATCAAGTCCATACGAGTACGGGAACCCCACTATTTTGCCAATGGATCGGTCTCCAGGGCAGTCTGGCTCCTGGCCACTATTATAGCCTGTGGATCGGTCACTTAGGGTACATGCCCTACCACTATTATATGCCGGTGGATCGGTCTGGCCCCTTCTCGCATGGTATTCCACTGTAAGTAGATAATGTCTTCCCACTTATTATCAACATTTATAGTTTGGTTCGTTGAGCTCGGGATCCCCCACTATTTTAGCCGGTGGATCGGTCACTAGGGTAACATACCCTATCACTATTAAGCCGGTGGATCGATCTCCAGGTTACCGCAGTACCTGGCCACTATTATGCCGGTGGATCGGTCTGGGCCCGGCTCAACATCTTTCACTTTACGTGATTAATGTCTTAAGTATCTTATTCAAAGGCTTTCACCCTGGACATGTAAGAATCATTAACTCATAAATTCCATATTCATCATCATACTTTATTCACCAATTACACATGTGCTACCACCAAACCCAAGACATGCACCACATACCCTAATTGACCCCCACAACCATAGTCAATCACTCCAAACCCTAATTTAGTCACCTCCATACCCTTATAATGTCTTACGTATTATTTTTCACCTAAAACATTCAAACACCCAAATAACTCTTCTATTTCCTTCCTTACATCCCAAATCGACTTTTCACACGTAAATTTCACTTCCATGCAAACACTAATCTTTCCATGCAAACCTTCGAACCTTTTTCATGTAAACCCTAAAATTCCACGTGAAGCCCTAAATTCAATCATACAAACCCTAATACCACCATACAGCCATCAATATCACCATGTAAATCCTAATACCACCATACAACTATAATTACCACCATACAAACCTTAATATCATCATACAAACCCTAATACCAACATACATCCATTAATACCACCAGGTAAACCCTAGATTTCATCATACAATACCCTAAATTCAAACCATATAAGACCCAAAGATTTGTCCATACCAACCCTAAATTCAAACCATAAAGATTCTTCCATGCCAAACCCTAAATTCAAACCATAAAGATTCATCCATACCAACCTTACATTCAATCCTCACCAAACCAAAGACTCGTCCTTAACAAACCCTAAATTCAAACCATACCAACCCAAAGATTCAAATCATATAAAACCTAAAGATTTGTCCTCATAATACAATTGATTAGAATCTCCCCTTCCATAACCACAAATTAGATTCTCCCATACAAGACCATAAGTTAGATTCTTCCACATAAAATCATCAATTAGAATCTCCCAAGCAAAACCATAAATTGGATTCCCCCAAACAAATCATAAAATTAGATTCTCCCAATCAAATCATAAATTAAATTCTCCCAAACAAACCATAAATTCGATTCTCCCATATAACATCATAAATTAGATTCTCCCAATTAACATCATAAATTAGGTTCTCCCAAACACACCATAAATTCGATTCTTCCACATAAAACCATACATTAGATTATTCCTTACAAAACCGTAAAATTAGGTTAACTCACTTCCCTTAGTCAACTTCTTTCCCCATCCTCCTTTTTCATCCTTTCTCCCACACAAACCACATCGACATCCTCTCATACATGTCTTATAGGGTCACAACACATATCGTCACATACATATAGTACACATGCCATACAAAAACATAAAAACATACTTCAACTCTATGTCATACCACATACGAAATAATTAATAATGACAAACATAGAATACATAGCATACAAAGCACATGATGCATATAAGCACACAAAAGGCCTTAGCACCCCTTACCTAAAACGACACTAGTCTTGGAGCACGCTCCTACGCCTCCTTAAGGTTTTGACCAAATAACAACTTACTAATACAAATAACATTAATAAAATTCTAACTTTGCTAAAGATATAGAAATAACAGAAATATTATAAAGGTTGATAATATAGGGTTAAATACTTTACCCTAATAATAATAATCATACTAAAATAATATCAATGAGAATATAAATAAGAATAATAATAGTAACAATAATAATAACAATAAAAAGGACATTATTCAAAAATAAGGTGAAATAAATGCTTCGGCCCCTTTTCCAAGATTATACTAATAATAAAATAAATAATCAAATATAGTAGTAATAATAATAATAATAATGACAAATTTAGTAGTAGTAGTAGTAATAATAATATATATATATATATATATATATATATATATATATACTTATAATATAAAAGGAAATAGTGCTAAAAATGATAATATATTAGTAATAATGTTAATAATGCTAATAATAGTAATAAAAGGCAAAAGCTGTGAGGCTTAATTAAAAATTTAGGTTTTTACACCTCTTGAAATAATTACACTATTAAATAATTAATTACACTAATAATAATAATATTAATTATATTATTAATATTAATAGTAAACATGTACTAATTCTATTAAATAACTAAAATTTGAGAATAATAGTTTTTCTAACTCAAGAATACTCCCAAACCTATAAAGAAGATTTAACCATTAGATTACAGTTGATAACAAGAATAATAATAATTATAATAATAATAATTAGAATCGAAATAACATTAAAAAGTAGGATAAAAGCATAATAATTATCAATAAATCGAAAGTAAGTGTTTAAAAGGTCTAGGGTTTCACCTTGAGTTGGAGGGTATGGGTGGAACCGGCGGTGGTTCCCGGAGGTGGCCGAAAAATGGATCTAAGAGAGGTAAAAATGAAGGATAAGAGGGAAAGGGAAAGGAAAAAATAAAATAAGCTTATGGTTTGGTGGAGGAGACTTAGAAGGAGGTATTGGGTGGTTTATAGGGTGGAATAAGTGGCGTATGTGGCGGAGGACGGTGGTTTAAGGTTTCGGGGTAAAAATTCTGGTGAGATGAGCAACAAACTTTGCATGGTTATGGCAGCTCATTCAAGAAGAATCGAAGGATTTGAAGGGCTTAGTTAGCTAGAGGGAATTTCAAGGAATAAATTGGGATGCGCAGGTGGTGTTGAAGTTGGCTATCGGCGGCGGAATATGCGTCTAAAGTGACGGTGGCGGGCGGTTCTTACTTAGGGTTTCGAGAGTTAAGAAGTTTCAAAATCATCCACGACTGGCTATTTATAGAGTTTAGATGGGTTATTATGGTTTTGGAGGTCGGCAGGATGGGTTTGGGTGATAGGGTTTGGGTGGCAGGCGTCAGAAATCGGTCGTCGATCATTTTGGTCGGGTTGAAGCTTCGAGAAGCAACAGAGAGGGAAAGAGTGAGATTTAAGGATAATCGATCATTCCAAGCTCATGTGCGGGTCGAGAGGGAGAAAAAGAGGGGTGACTCGGCCGGTCAGAGTCCTCGTAGCCGGCGCCGCCATTTTCGGGGGTGGGAGTTGTAGCAGTGTCGACGGAGGAGAGGGGAGGAAGAAGGAAAAGAAAAATAAAAGAAGAAGGAAAAGAAAAAGAAAAGGAAAAAGGAAAAAAAAAGAAAAATAAAAATAGTGGGTTGGCTCAATTAAATTAATTAGAATATTTGGGATATTTAAAAATGATAATATTTAAATAAAATAATATTTTAATCCCTTTTTTAGGCTAAATTAGGATTTTAAAAGATTTTCCATAAATTCCTTTTTAATTAGCAAAACATCCTAATTTTCTCTTATTAAATTATTTATAAAATTAATATTAATTTAAAACTATGTTCTCCTTATTTTAAATAATTTAATTTATTTATTTTCAAAATAAAATGCTTAATTAGCTAAAATACCCAAATTCTTTTCTAATAAAAATACTTATAAATTTCTTCTTGATTTGCTCTAATTAATTCAATTTAAAAATAATTTATTTAAATAATTCTTATAATAAATATCCTTTAAATGTATTTTATACAATTAGAAATTTTCGGGGCATTTCAGTAAGGTTGTTAATGGCATCAGTTGGAGTGCCCACCATATCCTGGTGCAGAAGAAGAAGGGAGGTGGAGGGGAGTTGAGGGCTTGGAGAGGACATATGTGATGGGGGTGAGAGTATGATAAGGAAATTGAGTTTTTATCAAAGATGACATGTTAAGAGATGTAGATAAGGGAAGGGTCAGTTGGAGTAGCCTCGATGTTTAGAACTATAGCCAATAAAGATGCATAAGGTGGAGCGAAAGGCCATTTTATTAGAGTTGTAAGGGCATGTGTATGGATAACATAAGCACCTAAAAGTTTGAAGAGAGGCATAGTTAGGGGTGTTTGGAAAAGGAGTTGGTATGGTGAGGAATAGTTGAGAAGTGGAGTAAGGGTATAGTTAATGAGGAAAGTGGTAGTATGAAAAGTGTGTTCCCATAGAATAAAGGGTAGATTGTCATGATCAAGTAGGGATAGGCCTTTATTGATAATGTTATGATTTTGTCGTTCGATGGCCCCATTTTATTCTTGCGTGTGAGGACATGATATGTGATTCCCAATTCAAAGATTATAAAGGAATGTTGAGACGTAACAATATTCCCCACCCTAGTCAGTTTGGATAAATTTAATAGTAGCCTGAAATTGTGTTTGACCATGGCATGAAATCGCTGAAAAATATCATAGACTAAAGAATTATTTGGCATAAAGTAAATCCATAGATATTTGGAATAATCATTAAGAAATGAAACATAATAATAGTTGCCATTAAGTGAAGCAATATGGGCAGAGCCCCAAACATTAGAGTAAATATGGTGGAAGGGAATAAAGGAATGCTTAAGTGACATAAATAGTGGACTACGATGGGCCTTGCTAAGTTGACATGAGCCACATACTTTAGGAAAATTATTCAATGAAGTTGGTAATGAAAACTAGAAATGATTTTGCTTGTTAGTCTTTCATTTGGATGAACAAGGTGAGCATGCCAACCGTGAACATTGGTTTTGACACTAGGGAATGCACTTGGTGAGGAAATAATTGAGGGAATTTTGTATAGGCCATTTTCAAGATGTCCTTGGAGAAGTTCAAGACCCTGAAAATTTTTCCCAGCACAAGATTTAGCAAAAAATTCAATAGATATATCATTGTATTTGGTTAGTTGGGATACACTCATAAGGTTTTTAGATATACAAGGCACACGTAACATATTAGACAGAACAAATGGAGATTTATGAGTTAAAATATTAGATGATCCAACATGGGTAATAGGCAGCATCATACCATTACCAACTGCTACTTTCTCATTGCTAGTATACTCTCCATGAATGGATAGGTTGTTAAGGTCAACAATGACATGATTAGATGTCCCAAAATCAAAATACCAATCATTATCTGCAAGGTAGGCGAGTCAAAATAGTAGTGATGAAATATTGCATGATTAAATTGATTATAGCACTTAATAGCTAAGTGGCTAAATTTGGTGCAAATCTGACATTGAATGTGCGGTCTATGATTACCTTGAGGGTGACTATTGGTAAAGGAACCTTAATTCTAGCCATTGGAATTTTGATGTTGATGATGTACAACACGTCCATGGCCTCGGCTACCTCTACCACGTCAACAATAAGAGTTGTGTTGTGTAGCTTCATGAGTCTAAGTGGGCCTAGAATTAATAGTAGCCACATTTGCTTGGGGAATTTGATTATAGGATCCGTCAGTGTGTTCTTCTTCTTGAAGGAGCATGCTCAAGAGGTCGACAACTGATATGAAAGTGCACTATTTGTTGCATTTATTTTACTAAATGAAGGGTAGTATATATCGAGTACAATCTCAACTACTACCTAAAGAATAGGACTTCCTAAAGAGTAGGAATAATAGACTACTGGGAACATAGTAATTCAAAGTAACAACAATTGACTAGGTATTTGATCTTATCCTAATAAATGCCAATCCTTCTTATCGTTGCTATCATTGTTATATATTAATAATTAATATTACTATAAAAAATTTGAAATTACTATTTATAGTATTTTATAAACCAAAATTTTTCATAAAAGATTAATAGAAATAATATATATATATATATATATATATATATATATATATATATATATATATAAGATATATGAGGTTGGTGGGATCATGATTTATTAAATTAATTATTTTAATTTGTAGAGACAAATTAGTTTGAGTATTCCATGGAGTTCTCCCTAGTATTTTAGTATTACAATTATATAAAAATATGTGAGGGTACTTCAAAGTGGGGTTCTCTACCGTGGGTGGTCTAAGGAGGCTTGTATTAATTTCATTTGGAAATCTACTTAGAACATAAGAAAATATATAGGTAGTGGTGTTAGAGATAATTTAATGCATGGAATACAATTATCAACATATGATTCATCATAATTTCATGCAAAACCCTAAATGCACGAATACTCATACTTTATGAGGAATTCAACACCAGAATACGTTAAAGGTAAAATAATGTATGTATCTCTAACCATTGATTTAATTAATAACACTAGATTCTAAAATCAACAACCAAATTCTAAAAAATTTAACAGCTCTACTCCTGAACCTTAACCTAATGATGTGTGCCATGCAATGGGAACGAGAATAAGGACCTTCTACAACCTCTTTCCTAAATTCAATTTATTTTGATAGAACCTAGCACCATATATCTCTTCAACTTCATTGTATAATTGCATATAGAAAAGAATATGGAAGGGAGGAAAATATGAAGCGTGGAATAAAACCGATGAATCTTTTTTTATTTTGAATGGCATAATGGGTCGCAAAACCTCCACATGGGCCTAACCCACTAGACACTTAAAAACCCATTCAAAATTAATCTGCATTAATTCTTCCTTCTTTCCTTTATCCTTATATATATACAAATATACACCTTACAACTATTTCTACCATAAAAAATAGTAGGAGAAATAATTGGGCTAAATTATTAACTTTAGACTATAGTAAATAAACTTTGTGGTCATACTTTATATATAATTTTATATAATTCACACTTTATATTTGATATATTTTTGAAACATCAAAACACTTTCACCAGCAGAAAAAGGCGTCTTTAGTGTCATCACTAATAACCCCTCAGAACATTTGGCGTTGTCCCTAATATTTGATAGCTAGAAAATAGAACAGGGATGATAAAATTATGGTTGCCAACTCTACTTTTACCAATGAAAATGTCATTCATGATTACACTATATGTAGCTAATGTAGTCAAAATTTTACTTGACTAAATTTAAATTTAACCTTTTTGGGATGCCAACGTTGTCACTAATAACCCTTAAAGCGACGACATTTTAAAAAAATAAATAAATCTTGGCTGAATTTTTTATAAAATACAAATTGTTAGCGGAACATGTCATCGCTAATACCCCTTTTAGATATGCTATTTTTTTACTTTCCTAGAAAAAATTGAATATTAGATAGAATGTGTTTTTAAATACGACTTTATATCACGACACGTGGTCTCCAGCACCCCTTTTAGTTATGATATTCGTTTGCTTGCTTGAAAATTGTAAATGTTGATTAAAAAATAAAAAAAATAGCTATGATTTGTCATCCCTAAAAAGAGTACGGGAGACAATTTTTAAAGTTTTATGCCTCTACAATTCATCAAAATTTAAGCTTTTAGGGACAATAAAAATAAAAATTATAATTTTTATATGTTAATAAAATATACAATATTATATAAAATAATAACATTGAAATATTTATAAATAATTAATTATCAAAATATGAATATTAGAAATATTTATAATAAAAACATAGAAATATTAATAATGCCAAAAATTATTTCAATTAAATACAAAAAAATTTGTCCAAAATCAAATTTTTTATTAATGAACCATCATCTTCGTCTTCTTAATGGGAGAGATTCTAGGAAGGCTTAATTTGGTACTACGGATAACAATATGAAGGTTAAACCTGATGTTGTGAGTAGCTATGGAGATGTTGAACTTGGAGTGATGGATGAGGAGCCGACACAAATCCTTGTGTCTATGCCACTTTCACTACAATTCATCGATTTACGTGTACTGAGATTGAACAATCTCATAACTATTTGTCATCATTCAAAAAGCGTCAGTAGTATTGGATGATAGGGTACTAGTATTGGATGATGGGTCTATATATTCAGTGGAGGGGCCCTCACTCATCCTCACCGCATCCTCCTATACTACTACCCTATCATATACTCTCACCATCTCATCTTAAAAAAATAAAAAAATTAATATAATACCAAACTTCATAAAAGAAACTATATTATTAGTAATTTTACATAATTTATTATCCTATGCTCGATAATCCACTAGCAAGCCCTTGTGTATGGATCCTTATATGTCTCAATTAGCAATAGAAATTGTTAGATCTATTAATCAACCTATCATATTTAGCTAAATTAATACATTAATAATATTAATGAAAACTAGTTATATATATATGGTTAAATTAATACATTAATAATATTATTGAGAACTAGTTATAATATATATATATATATATATGGTTAAATTAATACATTAATAATATTATTGAGAACTATATATATATAGGGTCACATACAAACCCTTCTTAAAATATAAACATAGGAACCAATTTCATCCATTAGATTAATATTTAATCAAAAATCAAGATTTAATTAATATCTAACCAAAAAACTAACCCAAACCTATACCTAAACTAGATATCCGAACCTCTAAACAATAAACTCTAAACCCTTTAAATCCTAAATCCTAAACCTAAACCTCTACACCCTAAACCCTCTAAACACTAACCCAATACCCTAGACCCTATAAACCATAAACCCTAAACCCTCCAAACCCTAAACCCTAAACCCTAAACCCTACACCTTCTAAACCCTAAACCCTAAAACTTATAACCCTAACCCCTCTAATTTCCATCCAAAGGCATGCATGCTCCAACAAAAAAAAACTAATAAAATATACATTCATTTAATTATACAATATGACAAGGGGAAAATCCTCAATGATTTGGAATTTGAAAACTCCTTGAATTACACCTTATAGAACTTCAAAAAGCAATGTCCCACTATCATGTAAAGTACAACGAAAAGCATCAAGGACCAAACCTTTATGTGGTTGAAAAAATATTTACATCCAACTCTCATCTTTTATTCCAAAATCTGTTGTTGATATATAAAAAACTAACATTAGGTATAATTTGAACTAAGGAATTAAAAAAATATTGCAAGTTCGGATCAAAAAGTAAAATGATTTGTTTTACCTTTGATTTTGTGGGATAGTTTCTACTATCATGGCTTATATACTATCCACATGCCTTGCACTTTCTTATCATCTTCTTTTGTTGCTCAATGGCCTTTTTTTTCTCCCATTTGATCCTCTTTCCACTTTCGTTATTTTTGAATTGATGTGGGACTTGAATGGTAACTTCACTCGGAGCACTTATCCCAATTAAGGATTCAATGATATCTAATTTTCTTGAAGGCTTATTGCTACTATTCTTCTCACTCCATTCCTTCTTAAAATCTTCAAGAACTCTTATAAATTCATGGATACCTTCTTGTTTCCCTTAAACTAGGCTAGCGCATTCAAACATTTTAGACCATAACTTTCTCAAATCAGTCTTCATATCAATGGGTTCCCTTCTATATCATAGATTGGCTTTTTTAGGGCATCTTTAGTCCACCGATTCACAACTAGAGTAGGAATATGGTCTACTCCTTTTCCTTTTAAAACCTAAAGTATATGTCTACATGGAATCCCACATCTTTGAAACATCTTATAAGAGCACTTAATATCTTGGTTTATCATATTATATACCACCCAAAAAGTACTCTTATAATTTGACATACCAAGTTTACCAACCACAACAATCTCTAAATCACCTTCCCTCATAAAATCATCAAGTCCACATGAAAATGAAGCAACCAAAATCTCAATTTGAAACTCAAAAAATATAGTATGGGTATATATAACACCCCCATTTTTAACATTTGAAAATTTCTTTAAAAAGAGTTAATTGCTGAAGCTAAATTTCTTTAAAAAATGTAGGGTGTTACCGCCATACTTAGTATAAGTTTAGTTCCTCTACCCTTCTTATATTAAGTATTAAGGCTAAAATGTTTATTCGCTTAAATTAAGAATAGCAATTGATAAGAAGAAGAGAAAGATTTCATTACAATATTAAATTGTTCTGATAACAAAAGATTAAACAACAGAGCTACAACTAACAAGGGAAAGAAATACATAAGGGGACGTAAGAGTCCAAAAGATATCTAGATCAAAAGATGCAGGAATGATACCAGATAGTCCTAACTCTCAACCCCTACCAAAAGGTATCAAGTTGTATCCTCATAGTACTCCTTCAAGGTAAATACTACCCATTGAATAGATAGGGGACCATAAAAAAAACCACTCAGTATAAAGTATTGAATAAATCAATATACAGTACTAAGCATGAAAATATTACACGGAGCACATAGAAGGTAACACAAAGTATCATGTCATAACACGTTAAATAGTACATACCATAGCTAAGTGACACATTCATATCATATGATATGTCACATGTCCATCACATTAAACTTAACCATATTACAACTATTTTATTAATCTAATTATACCAAGGGTGTCCCACGAAAAGAAAAACATCAAACCATAATTAAGGCCTTTTACAATAAACAGATCTATTCCACTTGTAACATGATAATTAAAGCACCGAGACATTACCAACCAATGCACCAAATCCAAATAGCACATGATGCAACTATCAAACCAACATACCAAAATCAAATAGTGTGCAGAGGCAACTACCAAATCGATAAATCACAATAATCCATTTAAATCTTTATATAAAAATTACTTAAGGGGATACAATAATGACCTAGAGACACATAAGTACATCGGTCATACCGACACACTAAAGCAATACACTATCCTCCCAACTTGTAACCCAGAGACATACAAGTACTTCGGTCATACTAGTGTAACAAAGAAATGCAATATCCTCCCATCAGAGGACACCTAATCCTTAAGTATCGATACCCCCTATAGGACCCATAGGTTACCTATAAATTAGACTAAGGCCTTAGCTAAAATGCCGAGGCATCCGATGAAACCACCAAACCAAATTGAGGGCTCTTACCTCTTCTCTATGGTAACTAACCCTAATGAGCAACCATTACCAAATCTCAAGGTCTTCAACTTTAAATATTAATATCTTAATAAGGTGATCATAAAATATCGCATAATGTAGAATGATTCAAATTTCAATCTTAACCATATTTCTTTTATTTTCAATTATTTAAGTTGATTATAAGGTCAACAATCCAAACCAAAATCAAATTTAATACTAAGGTCAACCTAGAAATCCATTATGGTCATCCTAGTCCAATTATTCACAATATTAGGCATAATAATTCATAAATGACCAAAATGCCCTTATATGTTATTTACTCAATAATTTCTCACTTTAATACCAAATGTTATTAGAATGTATGACTAAATAACATTGAAATAGGTACATTAATATAAAATTTCAATTCTATAATTTTTCAAGAGTGAAAAAAATACCATTTTGCCCCTAAAACACAATTAAGCTCATTTAGCATATAAAACCATAATCATACATAATTATTTTAACACAAAAAAAACCCTATTTTAATATGCTATCATACATATATTTAAAATACATAAATTTAACATACCCTTGCATAAAAATACATGGTCACATATTTAGAGATATTAATAACAATACAAAGTGCATACATATTTTTTATAAGATTACAAGAAAGCATAAATTACACTTAAGTATAATATAAGAAACTCCAAATATGTTATCACATGATTTTTATATATTTAGTAGGAGCATATGGGTTACCTCTTTCTAAGCACAAATAGCAAAATAACACAAAGAACTTCCAAAAAAATAGCAACGCCTTCGAAAAATGGAGACACTAGAGGAGAAGATAAAAGATGACAACTTCACAATTTAACCAAAAATCTAACCTGCTTTACTTATTTAAAAATAAATAAAGGATAGATAGAAGGAAATTTAGAAGTGAAAATGAGAGAATAAGGAGAAAGAGAGTGGATGGGTCTCGGTTATAAGCTCAACAAAGCTTAAGAACACTTAGAAAAAATAACCAAAATAAAGAGAGAGATGGGAGCGACTAAGAGGAACAAATGAGAGAAATGATGAATGAAAACAAAGAAAGAAAAATGGGGTACAAATAGGAGATGGAGGAACCAAAAACTGTAGTCACAAGAGGGGGGAGAGGTAGATTATTCAACACTTGAATGATAAATGACAAGGTGGTTGAGTGTGTAAGGTGGTGGAGTATATTTAAGTTTAATGAAGTTATGAAAACAAATCAATCAACCAAGGGATGGGGGAGGTGATGGTGTGTAGGTCCAAGGTCAGATTTTAAGTATGGGTATGCAAGTGAAGAAGGTTGACTGCAAGAAAAGCTAAAGTGATACAACTAGCATAAGTAAAAAGTGTATAAAAGTGACTTTGGCTCAAAATTTGGCTGAATGAATAAGAAAATGGTCAAATTGATACAAAATATAATCATGGAAGTGTAGGGAAGTAATTTCGTGCATGAACAATAATTTTAGGATTTTTAGATTATTTTTAGAGGTGGAAATATAAATAAAGAGGATAAAATTAATAAAAATAGAAAACAAACTTATAAAATTACAACAATTTATGAAAACCTTAAAATAATATTTTAAACACATATGTAAAATTTTATGAATTTACAATAAGGTTTGATATATAAAATATTAAAATGACTGTTAACTAACAAGCTTACAAGGTAACTGCTAATATAAATTCAAAAACTATTTCTTAAATCACAAAAATTTTCAAATCATCTTATTTACTCATTTAAAATGTAAATATATATTTTCATAATTTTTAACATGCATTTGGTATAATATTTAGCTAGCATACCTTAATTATATATTTTGCATACAAAATTCAAAAGGGATAACAAACATGAATAAAATTAAACCAAGTTTGAGATTTACATTTAAATGCATTTAGAACCAAAAGAAAATTTTATTAGAATATTTTACAAGGTCTAACTTAAAAGTTCACATATATAAATAGTACTTTATAAGTAGAGTGTGTCTAGCAGCAAAATTGCAATTACTATAATATCTCCCAAAATAATCTTGAGGCTCTAAAATATTCTACAATCATTTATGTAATTAAGTACACATAATTAGAAATATTTAAAAATGGGGTATTACCAGATAAACCACAAGTGCATGCTTTTCCAATTTAAAGGGAGTCCTAAGTTTGGGATATGACAAGTTTAATACCTTATTTAGCTCCAATTTTTTATACCTTTATCCATCCAATGTGCTCTCATAGTGCATAAAAAACTCAAATAAAGTATAATGATTATTAGTGAAAGTCCCAAAAAAGCTATTCTCACTCTCTAATCTTGAAGTTGGTCTTAGAAGCCCTCCTATAAACAAATCTCTTAAATATGTAGGTATCCATAAGTTTCTTATATCAAACATATGAGAAAGCCATTCATGTTCCTCCAAAACAAATTCAACAATTATCCCCATCCACTTAAAATCAAACTCCTCAAGACTAATTTATACACTCCACACACATGTAGATAACCTATTTATGAAATTAGAGTCTCGAATTGAAGGACCAATTTTTTTGGGTAATTTATTCATAATGTGCACATGAAAAATCTATGGTGAATCTTCTTGAAAACCCTCTCTATGGAAATTTTTATTGCTGGGTCTTGGTTAATTATTATACAATAAGGCTCAATATTTCCCATAGCCTTCAAGAATGTCTCAAATAACCACTAAAATAAACCAATATTTTGATGAGCTATTAATCCTTCTCTAAAGGTGACACACTTTTTTGTGATGATATACCCCAGTAAATGGCGCAAAAATAAAATTGTACTTATTTTTACCATAAGTATAATCAAATGAAATCATATCACCAAAGAGAGAATAATTCTTCCTAGATATAGGATCAACCCAAAAAGCACAGACAAGCACTCCACTATCATCAACCATATAATCATAATAATATCCACTCCAATTCTTCATCTTCTTACGAAAGATTTCCACAAACATATCGGAATCAGAATCTCTAATGTAACACTTCACATCCCTAGAATAGTTTTTAAAATCCTGTAATGAAGCACCTACATTCTCAAACCCTCCCACATGTTCCTTGAATAACCAAAATGATTTAGATGCCCCCAATATTCATCCTACCATTATCTGTCAACTTCTTCCCTTCTTTTAAAAATCATCTAACACTAGGGGTAGTTAGAAGGTGATTATGTCCTTCATAAAAATTTGAAATCACATAAAACCCTTTAATGTTACGCTTATGACACATTTTGGCTCTACATCCCACTCTATTAACCACTCTCCTTCTAGCTCCACATTCACCACTACCTTGGGCAAGACATATATTCCTTGATGGTTTAAGCCCTTCCCTAGTACAAATAAGATATTTTAGTGTCACAACATTACTCATAGTTCTTTTTTAATAGACAAACGGACACTAAAACCACAATTATATGCATAATTCTTGTAGAGCTTAAGCCTACCATCCAAAGATTCAAATATCATTCCTACAAAAGGGGTTATTTTTGATGAACAACAAGGTATCCATTCTTTTGTTGTTTCACTAGGAGATGTGTGGGGTATTGACTTCGGAGTCACCAACCCACTATGAACATCATTTAACTTTGAGGAAGGAGGAGAATCATGTTTGTCACTCATAACACCTATACAATAAAACAAATAAACTATCACAAACAAGAAAATTAAGATGAAGGAAAGTGTATGAAGATTAAACTGATAGCAATATAGCAAATATAGATTTTCACCCCATTGTTACTATCTAGTCCACTTATATTGTGAAACAAACAAACAAAAATTATAACATGGTGCTCAATTTTGTAGAATACAAAGGCATAATATTATGGTTAGAACTTTTGGTTAAATTTAATAAAAATCTCACATAGCTCAACATTTCAATTGATTATGTCCATCATATATACATAGACTTGTAATATAAAAAATAACCAATCTCTACTATATAATCCACTATAGAAAATCACCAATATAAAGTACACAAGATGAATCGAAGAAGCAAACTTGAAATGCCCCAAAACTATATGCACCAGAATTCCTTGTGTATGAAATCTGCAATAATAAAACATGTAAATGAACATAACAAATTAGACTCTAAATTGACTAAAATTTGATGAAAGGAAAAGTTTAATAAGATGGATCTATTTTTAAACCATTCAAACCAATCTGAACATCACAAAATAGAAACAAAATAGGCCATTTTACACACACAAATACAAGATAACTAATAATATACTAGAAGATTATGTCCAGCATATATACATACTACTTTATAATCCACTATAGAAAATTACCAATATAAATTTGACAAGATAAATAGAATAAAAAACCTAAAATTCCTTGTTTATCACTAGAATCCCTTATGTTTCAAATCTACAATAATAAAGCATGTAAATTAACATAACAAATCAGACTCTAAATTAACTACAACTTGATCAAAGGAAAATTTTATATAGATGGATCTATTTGTGAACCATTCAAAATAATCTGAACATCACAAAATAGAAACCAAAATAATCCATTTTACACACACAAATACAGGGATGCTAATAATATACTAGAAGATTATGTCTCGAATATATACATACACTTGTAACATAGAAAATAACCAATCTCTACTATATAATCCACTATAGAAAATCACCAATTTAAAGCAAAAAAGATGAATACAAGAAACAAACTTGAAATATCTTGTACCTATATGCACGAGAATTCCTCAAAAAACCTACAGCTCTCCGCATCATAATTCATTTGTATCAACTCTACAATAATATGACATGTACATGAACTTAACAAATTAGACTCTAAATTGACTAAACTTTGATCAAAGGGAAAGGTTAAGTAAATGAATCTACATATGAACCATTCAAAGCTATCTGAACATTAGAAAAATGGAACAAAAATATGTCATTTTATGCACACAAATACAGGGTAGCTAATAATATAAAATAAGATAATGTAAGAACATGAAGATACTTACTAAATCAAGACTGTAAGTTGAAGATTGACTCAAGTTCAAGCAGATTACATGAGTCGAATGCTCACTCAACCAATCTAACCTAAACCACATAAAAAAAAAATCCGCCAAATAAACACAAAAAATCAAGTTAAAGAACACTATATTAGATAATAATGTAAAAAAAATGAAGATACTTACTGGTTTAATACTAAAATTAACAAATAATTTCCACATTGATTATAGTAGAAATATGCGGGAATAAATGGCAACAAATGAAGAAGATGGAGCAGCAACGATGATTCACATAGAAAGAAAGAATGTAATGGAGAATGTGAGCTTCGGTTAGGTGTAGAGACAAGTGGGGATAAGAAGATGCCAGCGAAGATGAGAAAAAATTGAATATAAATGCAAGGTTGAGAACGGAGGATGAAGAATGGGTAGGAAATGGAAAAAAATGGAGATCGATGAAATAGTTAAATGATTTATTAGTTGGTCAAGATTGGAATGGAGGATGGGAGCTTCGATTGGTAGAAGACGATGAGCAAGATATGGATGGAGCAGCAAAGAAGAGAAATCCGAGTAGTTGACGAAGGATAGCTAGTCTAGGGAGGAAGGAAATGAAACAAAAGGAGCAACAGATGCAACGATACGAATGCAACGTATTATTTAGACAATAATCATATCCAATTGTCCTCATCATCTACATTCAACTAATCCAATGACTGAAAATGGTTCTTACATTTTTACAGTAAAAAAACATTTGTATAACATCCTAAATCTATATCTATATCTATCTATCTATATATATGTGTGTGTGTGTGTGTGTGTGTATGTATATATCTTTGTATGTCGATAAGATGAAATAGATCTAGACCTATGGAAACTAGGATATGTTAGATAAGAATAAATTTTCTTCTTTTTCCTAAACATTACCTACACATATAAAATAAAGTTAATAAATATTTTAGAATTTTCTACATTAAAAAGATAAATTTTAAATTTTTACCTTGGCCTCATTTTATGTTCAATAATCTACATACTTATTTCAGATTTTTTGGTAAAAGTTGTCTAGCTTCTGGTTGTTATCCTTCAGCTACTATGTCTTCATCTTGTTTTTCCTGTTCTTATATTATTCCAAAAACAACCTTTTAAAACCCAAAAAAATGGATCCCACACACTACTATGCCTCTTATAATAGAGAATAAAATATTGCTACAAAATTAAAGTATACCATATTAGTAATTTATAAAATAATATAATTCATTTATTTAAACCAAAAATATATAAATTCCTCAAGTTGTGGAAAAATCTTAGAACTTAAATTTTCAAGAAAATGAGTTCATGATTTATACAATGGCGGAATGAAATCCTCTATTGCATTTCTAGCACATTTAGAAATTTTTGGCTCATACACCTCCATAGGATTATATATGGCATCTTTATTAGCAAATTATGTGTGCAATGGCTTTTTTTTGTTAACTAACCATAGATTATAGAGATCCAGATCCTTCCCTATTCCTTTTCCCTTCCTTTTTTTCACATCGCTGGTGCTAAAAAATAAATTTAAAGTTTTTCAAAGTCATATATTGAAATGGTGAACCAGTTTTTTGTATATATTATCTCACCCAGCTCACATGTAGAAGGTAATCTATGAGATCTAGGAGGAGGATCACTCACTCTGTCTCCACCGTGCTATGTAGTATCAATATTGACCATAACTATATTTTTTTAGCAAAAAAGTTAGATTAGTAATATAAAAAGATCAATTATATCAAATTAGTATATCACAAGATAATATAACTATATTACATATGTCTAGTTTAACAATAATATTCAATAGAAAAATTACACCAAATACACACTAGTCAGAATAAAAACTAGAATTATCACTAATGTCCTCTTCATTGGTGTCATCCATATTTGAATAAAAACAACCTAAGCCATCGTCTTCCATGTCATCTTTTGGTATCTCATCATTGTTAATGCCATATGTGGTTTCATTGACATCCATATCTTCAATCTTGATGTTTAATGCTATAGTAGTGAAGCCAATCCCATCAACTACATCCACCATATTGTTCTCATCATCATCATAATCATCATTCATATCCTAAATGTGAGCATGATTCACTTCCCAAACCACCTTCCAATTAGATCAATTATGATGAACATCAATATACTAGACTTATTTGGCTTGAGATCTCGATAAATATTGATCATTTTTATACCACTTAGACCTCATTTACACACTTGTAATATTATTACCTTGCTTGATTATTTTCCTTATCGAATCAATGTCAAACCATTTACACTTGAACAATAGAATAGAACAATCATTAAAGTAAGATAATTTGATGACCTCTAGTAACTATCTGTAGAAAAATGTGATGCCAATTCTAGAGACGCACAGATTATTGTTTTACATTCTTTTATTCATATCTCTACTATGTGTTAAATATTTAACTTCATTAATCACACAACCATGATAAGTTGAGACAAAACTAAATGGTTGATGAGACAACATAAAAAATTCATCATTTCTTTTAACTAATCTGTGTTTTTGTAACTTGTACATCTGTTTATAAATTTATGTTGTAAAAATGTTATAACTAATATTATATTAACTTAAATGTATACAAAGCCATAAAATTTTACGGTGGATTCAAACCAAGATTCAAACTCTTTCTTTTGAATATAAGCTAAATTACCACCATGTTGGCTAATTTTCTTTATGTTCTCACTACAATAATTTAGTAAGTTCAATATTACCATCACTTATGATATAATTAATAAAATCAAATTAGTGTAACTTGGTACTTACTCTAAATATTCTTATATCTTAGGAAAATTGTTGAGAATTTACCAATGAAGCTCATTTATCCATTCAATGGGTTAGATCATCCTAGTATTCTTACAAATAAAACAAGCCCGACATTGGAAAATTGATGGCTGATGATTTACCATCACATCCTCATTTCTTTCTACTTTTTAAACATTATCTCAACACCTTTCATGTAAATAGAAAATAAATTTAATGCCTCATTAGCTGCATAACATTTAGAAATAATATCCTCTGCCCAACCATGATTTTTGATTTATTCTTTAAAGTCTTTCAACTTTTTACTGATGAGATACATCCATCTACCATGTACGGGGCACCTAATTGTGCTTCATCTGGTAAGTGTATTATGGGTTTAACCATGACGTTAAGGAATGTTGGAGAGAATATTTGCTCAAGCTTGCAAAGGAGTACATCAACATTAACTTCTATCTTCTCCAAATCAAACAATTGAAGTGTCCTCAAACAAATCTAAGTAAAGAAGTTGCATAGTTCTATGATAGTGTTCCCAACCTATTTGTTCAAGAATCCACTAACTCCACAAACTCCAATCTTATTGTCATTATTAATAACATTATTTTTGAGGTTTCCAACAAACCCATTTGGAAACTTCACTTCCTTCAAAAGCCTCGAGAGCTTTCTCTAATAATCATAATCAAGAGAAAATTGTACCTTAGGCTTCATCAACTTTTTCCCTCATAATACAACCATAACAAATTTATGATCATCTCATATTCCATTGCTAGTTTCTTTTGATTTTTCATCATAAAAACTATTACTCTAAGCTAATTGGAACAAACATTTGTCTTGAAATGCATAACAACTAGATTATGTTTCAACAATTTTTTTGACCAATAGGACAACTCAAAGAATATGTTCTTCTTCTTCCAATTTAAATAGTTGGCATATCTCTTTCTTTTTCAACGTTTAGGATGCTTACTAGGTTCATATTCCATAAACACAATCAAAATGCATCAAAATATTATCATATGGCAATCTCCTTAGAGGTTCCTTTTTTCAAGTTTTCCATTGAATTGATGATTTTTTAAATGGATGATTAGTGGGGAGGAATCGTTGGTGGCCAATAAACCTAATCTTATTCCTAAACATCATGGAAATAGAGTCTTTATTGTAATCGAGGCATGCTAAATAGCTATAACTAGACCAACCTAGCAAATATGATCAGATTGGGAAATCATTAATGGTCTAAAGAAATGTTACATGAATTCTAAAGACTCTACTATTGTCCGCGTCTTGGGTATCAACCCCTAAAATCCATAGATCATTCAATTCGTTAATCAAGGCCATATGAGCACATCAATATCCTTATCTGGAGAACCCAAATCGGGAATAACCAATGTCAACATTTAAAACTGGTCTTTAATGCAACACCAGGGGTAAGTTGAATGTGTTCAACATAACTAGCCACATATTATATCTGGAACTCATGTTATAGTGATTTAAACCGTTTGATGTCAACCCTAATCATACACTTTGCAAATCAACTGCTAAATCTAGGTGATTTTCATCAAAATGCTTCCACACTTCATCATTGAGAACATAACATAATATCCATGTCTTTATTTACCGGCCTTTCAAATGCCACCTCATGTTACGATTTGTTTGTCTGTAAATATAATCTCCTTAGCCTCAGTGTTAAAGGGAAGTATTGCATAACCTTATGAGGTGTTTTATTACCTATTGTAGCTTCATCTATCTAACAAAATGTATCACACACATGCAAAATTATCTTGATCTATATTTTCCTTCCAATATAAAGCACAATCATATTTATACACATAAATGACTTAACCTAAACCTAGCTTCCTCATCTTATTCTTTGTCTCGTAGTATGATTCAGGCAACTTATTGACTTCGGAAATACCTTCTTTTAGTAATTTAAGAAGCCCATTAAAAGACTTATTTGCCTATTTATTTAATACCTTAAGATACATCAATTTCACAAGAAAATTTAAAGATGAGAAATTCTTACACCTAAGATACAACTCATCCTTAATCTCTTGAAATAACACGTTGTAATATGAGTAATTTCTATTTCCTCTCACTCATTATTTATAGAACCATGCACTTCATTGTCAATATTAGCTTTTTCTTCATTAGCACCACTAACCAAATCACACTAGTATATCTTTCATCTTATCTCTTCTCTCCTCAACCATATGTACTAAGTCCGTCCTAGGTTCGACTTCACGATGATATACCCACACATTATAGTTTTGTATGATCACCATGCCATGTTATTACACTTTGTGCATAAATAATAAATGTGACCATCTTCCTTCTAAACACATGGTCTTGCCATTCTAATAAATGTTGAAGTCCATTCCAAAATTTGTTTGATCATCAATTCTTTAACAATATCCAACTTTTATTTATATGAAATATAATTTAAGAATAGTTAATTATACAATGTTACTTCTATTCAGATAATTTGTTTATGTCCATATGAGAATAGCATTACAAAAACACAAATACTATTAACCTTAATTCACTACTAGGAAAACGGGAAATAATAACGGGACATTAATAACGGTAGTTCGACAACCGTTGTCAAATGCGTGAAAATTAATGGGCGGGAGAGTTTTGATAACAGTTCTAGTTAAAAACCGTTATTAAAAGGGCAATGTTAAAATTTAGACGGATGTTTTAATAACGGTTTTATGTAAACCATTATTAAAAGGGATTTAATAACGGTTCATATTAGAATCGTTGTCAAAATTCAGAAGCTTTTAATGACGGTTCCTGGAAGAACCGTTATTAAAAGATGTTTTAATAACGGTTCTCTCAAGGAACCGTTATTAAAACCCCAAAATCAAACTTTTATTCCACTCAGCTCTGTTTCATGCCAAAGTTTTCAGATTCTCTGTACCTTCGTTCTCTTGCTCTCCTTCTCCTTGCAAACCCTCGCACCACCACACCGTGCACCACCAACTCGCACCACCACACCAGCTCCTCTCAAGTAAAGGAAACCCTCGCACCGCCAACTCTCCACCATGCCTCTGCCATTGTCGGATCTCCATGTGCGTGCTATCATTGTTCCGAAGCTAGCTAGCACTTGCACCTTCATCCTCCGTCGTGTTTGAAGCCCTTCCCTCTCTCAACATTCTCATCGTCGTGTTTGTAGCTAGCTCACTTTATGTATGTATTTGTTCTTCCTCTCGTAACTTTTTATCTACTTATATATGTATGTATATATATATATAAATAAATATATGCATGCATGTTGCTACAGGGTTTCATTTGTTTGTTATTGAAAGATTGTGGTTTTTCGTTCGAAAATGTGTTGTTGAATGTGTTGGCTGAAAATTTTGCTGTTTGTTGTTGAATTTGTTGCGTTATTGTTATATATTAACAAATGCATGTGTTAACCGAGACCTTTACATATATATATAATATGAATGTGAGTGTAGAATGATATACATTTTCACTCATAAAAACTATACACACACACACACACACACACACACACAAATTTTCATTAATAAGTATAGGAGACTAGCAATAAGATATAGGAAATGTCATATAATGAAATGCAAATATATTTTATATATGCATATGTTAATGATTGCTATTTGATGAGGATTAAATAGATATAGAGAATAAGGAATATATAAAAGTGAATAATTAAATAGAGAGAAATAATTGTGTATGATAATAATAATAATAATTAATAATTAATAATTAATAATATGATTTATATCTTATACTTTAATTACATTTAGCTAGGTTTAGGGATTTTTTTTTGTGGATTAGGGTTAGGTTTTATTATAATAAATTAAGATTAATTAGCTAGGGTTAGGGTTAGGGTTTATCGTTTATTATGGTTAATTATGGTTAATTAGGGTTAGGGTTAGGGTTAGTATTAATATCTTTTTGGAAACGTGTTAGCATGATTCGTATATATATATATATAGAATAGCATGATACATTTGAGATTAATTCTTTTCAAGCATGATTCGTATCAATAATATAATGGTACATTATTATGCTCAATACATAACATTCTAACATTATTTATTTATTGTAGAGATATGGCCAACAAAAACATTGATAGGGATAGTAGTGATGAAGAAGGGAAGAGAGGACCTACGATTATGAGAATTATCATAGACATGAGGAATAGAGGAGAAGTAGTCAAGTTGGGATGGAATACTTATAATCTTCCCATCGGCCCTTACGCAGATATGTTCTTGACCTACATTTCACTTGTGACCCGTAACTGTGTTCCTATCTCCTATAATAATTGGAAGCAGGTTCCACAAGGTCATAAGGAACATATTTGGCGGGAAATCACGGTAAATATGCTATTTTATGTAATCATTTTTGTATGTCAAATGTTATTAATTTTATTACATTAACATCGGTATACATCTACATGTCTTATTTTGCAGAGAGTGTTCAATGTCCCAGAGAGTAGGAAGAAATGACTTCTTAAACATTGTGGGGAGCGTCTAAGAACCTTTAGGTCATATTTAGCTCGTAGAAAAATGTATAAGAAGAAGGATGGTTCTGTATGACAGAACCCACCCAAACGATACGGTTTCATCAATCAAGAAAGTTGGAACCAATTCATTGCTTATCGTCTTACGGTGGATTTTAAGGTACTTGTTAGATAACAATTAAACTTTTTGTATCAATCCCATTATTATGCTTAATATTGAAATAACCATGTCATTATGTTTTTGCTTGTCACATAGGAAAAAAGTACCCAAAATAAAGAGATTGCCAAGCAAAATAAATACCGACATTATATGGCTCGCAAAGGCTATGCGGGCCTTGAAGAGGAGTTGGTATGCATTTTGTGATTATCTATTTACATGTAAATGTTGAATTTTATAATAATATTCTTAATTAAGAATATTTTTTGATTTGTAGCTCCTAGCCCAAGACTTGGACCCATGTACCTCGTCCATCAATATTGGTACATTATGGAAGAAGGCTAGAGCAACAAGAGATGGATATATTGATGTTGCAGCAAAAAAAATTTGTAAGTTTGTAGATATCTAGAACCCTACTTAGTTTTCTTTTAGAAAACTATTATATTATGCTTATTCCTATAAGTTAAATTTACAGGACGAACTTGAAACGTCAGAAGATGAAGAGGTGGACCAATATAGCATTGTGACCAAGGCTACAGGAATTGTAGAACACCCTGGAAGGCACAGGGGCCTTGGATTGGGTGTTACGAGAACGAGCATATGTGGTCAATCTCTTGGTTCTCGTAGCACTAATGAGCAAGTCGCCATCCTCACCTAAAAATTGAACGTGGCATTTGAACGGATGGCAAAAATAGAGCAAGAGTTGTCATTTATTAAATCTCAAGGGTATAAGCCATCCGATTCAGTAGACCATGATCAGCTTCACATACCTAATGTAAATAGTGTTAGAGATAGTTGTGAAGCTGATGCATTTCTTTCTACTCTTCCCTAGGTAAGCATTACAAACTATGAATTGTTATTAAATGTATTCGGTGTAATAAATTATTAATAATGTGTAATATTTTTGTTTAGGGTTTGCATAAATGTGACTTATTAGCGAATGACCTTTCAACAATTTTGGCGAAAGGAAGGGTCTGCATCAGTCACAGTACCGAAACGCAGACAATCCACGGGTACAATTTAGCCCTAAATACAAGGCCGGTGAGTATTGACACTCCAATCATTAGCAGTGCACACTTGCCTTGTTATAAAGAGGGCGATGAGGCAACCACAGTACTAGAAGCTCATGGAAGCTTCTTGGCTTGGCCTGCGGATCAAATACGTCTCACTACTGAAGAGGTATTGACATTTGACATCTTCATTAGACCTTGTTTAGTAGTTACACTATATATAACTTTTTCATATATATATTTATATGCTCAATATATATTTTGTTTAATATTATCAATTAAGGAATCAAAAAAGAAGACTGCTTCTGCTAGTAAAACCAAGAGAGGTACTAGCAGAACGAGCAACACAAAATAGGGCGCTGCTAAAGGAAAGAGAGCTAAATCTAAAAAATCAGTTGCCCCACAAAAGATTCCTTCTTCAGATTAGCAAAGCCAACCTCCACCAGCATTAGCTATATTATATTTTTATGCCCAAAACTACCTCAGGGACAATTATATTTTCATTGATTGTCGTCTTGAGTATGTTGGGAGGGACGATGCTACTTACATGGTATCAACGGCTAACATAAGCGACATTTATAATCAAGAATGGATGTCAACCATAACTGTCGCCGTCTATGTCACATAAGTATTATTTCATTTTGAGATTTTAGTACTCTTAACTTATACAATTGGAATTTTTATGACCTCTTATATGAGTTATTTTTTATTAACAAATATGCATTGTTTTTGTTGTCCATAGGTTGGTAGCTACTCGAGTTGCGATGGAGGGAATACTGTCCTCTATTGTGTTTGTGTGCCCATACTACATAGCTGACGGTAGTAAATAAGAAAGGGTAGACACATAAACTATTTAGCAGATCGTATTTTGATTGAGGGTCACAACAAGCTCTATCTCATTCCTCACCTCGCAGTTGAACATTGGGTTTTGTACGCCGTCCGACCTGATCTTAATAAAGTCTATGTGTTTGATTCCCTTCGAACCTATGACATGCCTTTTGAACTTGCTCATCGTGGTGGGAAGGAATTTATCAACATGTTAGTATACTTTTCACTTCTTACCTCATTAGCTAATTTATACATATATTCGCCTAGCTTTCATTATTTGAGGTATATATGCGTTTTTACAATATTGTGTATCCAACTCTATTTATTAGGGCACTATGGACATCGTATCAAAGGAGAGGTGGGAATGGTGTCCCAGACCCAAATAATGTTTAATACGAGCCTGTCATAGTAAGTAGGAAGGCAACTATTTCGTATTTTATTTTAATTAAAATTGATATCTAATAGTTAGAGAGCTAACTGAATTTATTTGACAGTGTCCACAATAGAAAAACGACAAAGATTGTGGATACTATGTATGTAGAGCAATGGATATGATAGTCCAAAATAGATCGGTCAACATAAATCCAAACCATGTATGTTTTCTTTTCGATATTTTTCCATTAATGAATCATGACATATATGTTTGATACTTGACGTAAGTGCTAACTGTATATTAATCAAAACTTGGGATTTTTAGTTTTTCACCGATAATTATGCACAAGGCCAGCAATACAATGTTGAAGAAATTGATGAAGTGAGAGAGCAATGGGCCAAGCATGTGCACTCATTCATTCGGTATTAGGTAGAGATCTATATATTCTACATGCATATATAGGTTTGTATTTTGTCTATGTCTTTAAGTCTTCTACGCTAGATTTATAAACATTTTGCTTTGGCGTGTAGAGCTACCAATTAAGTTTTGGTATGCCTACTAATTTTGATTCTTGAGTATATATGTCTGGTGTATTAACAAGGGATTGATTGAAATTATGGTGTGATTGCAGATTTGTTATCAATTGATGTTGTTTTACAATGCAGATTTGGTAATTATTTGAACATACAACTGTGTATGTGGGCAGGAACAAAACTGCAAAAACAAAAAAAAATTGGAGTTTTAATAACAGTTCTGATGAAAACAGTTATTAAAACACTCTTGTTTAACAACGGTTTTTCTGAAAAACCGTTATTAAACATGCAGTTTATGCTCATATTGGCGGATTTTTTTTATATTTTTGATAACGGTTATGAACCGTTATTAAAGATTTAATAATTGGCATTTTAATAACGGTTGAAAATCGTTATTAAAACTGTAAAATAATCGTTATTAAAACTACTTTTTGGGGTAATGATATTAACCATTAAAGAATAATAATTATAGATAAAAAAAGATAACTATAATTTAGAATAGGGTTCCTTGTCAAATCCCTTCATCACCCATTCAGTCTACTTTTCTCATAGAATCCTCTTCTCTCTCTCTCTCTCTCTCTCTTCTTCAAAAGATGGTGCATCCAACTCAGAGGATTCACTAAGATAATCGGGGTATGCAATCCCTTATATCCTATGTTAAGACCTCCACTCATCATTAATTTATATTAATTCTCTTATTATCTACTCATAGTTTCTCATAAATTTTCCACCATCAACAACCCTAGGGTATGGAATATCGGTGACAAAAAAAAATCCATATATCTTTCTATCATAGCTGGACATGGTTGAATTTATGACAATGTCAATAAAAGATAATATGACCTGAACTTAAATGGTCCCAAATATAAACCCCTCCCCACCTGTAGCACATCATGTACCAAACTCACATGCTTTATAATATCCAAATCAAGAGATATACTAAAATGGTATATAGGGTACTCTTTAAGTAAATAATGCATTCTAGCCCTACAAAAGGAAACTTTGATTACTTAATAATACTTTATCAAAGGATAAAAAATAATTTATCATCTCAAAGCATTGTTATATCATTACTCTACATATTAGTTAATAATATTTTATATATTGCTAATAATAACTTTTTATTATAATGATTATACCTTTTTAATAATAATTTATTTAATGACAGTAATATTTTTCAAGTATTATTATATTATTATTTTACTTATTTAATAATATGTTATATCTTTTTTTTTACATACATTAGTTACTTTAAAATACATACTTGTGCCACTATTACAACTATATATAATAATGGATTACCATTTATGTAAGTTATTAGGGTTTAATGCTTCTAAATAAAGGTAAGGTTTAGAAGTATTTCACATATTTAATAATAAATTATTTCAAGCCAATAATATTTGATGATTTTAATTTTAATTACCTTAATATTACTTTATCTAAGGTTAAAAATAATTCATTAGCTTAAAGTATTGTTATTTTATTACTGTTCATTATTATCATTATTATACCATTTGATTCAATAATTAATTTAACCACAATAATATTATCTTATAATTTCGTATACGTAAGGAAATTTTGGAACTTTTGTGACTAATTTTGATCTTATTACCATAGATGTGTGCTTGATTTTGCTTTGAGTACATTAAAATATAGGAGTGTATAATTAAGTTTTATCCATAATTATTTCCTACATAGTGATTAAAGAATCATATTAATTTTGAACAAAAAAAAACTTAGTTAGATCGGTTAAACTAAGTATATTTTAAATGCAGTTGTTTCAGTTTTAGGAGGACTTTAAGGGTGAATATTAGTAGACCTAGTCAAACCAGTTGAAATAAGATCAAACCTATACCAAACAAATTTTTAACAAAAGTGATTATAATTATAATAATTATACCTTTTAAATAATAATTATTTAATCACGACAAATGCATTTAATGACATTAACATGCATACACAATTCCCACCACAATCATTATACCACATACATAATAAATTATATAATTACAATTATCTACATACACAATTTCTACCAAAATTGTTATACTAAATACATAATGAATTATTTAATCATAATTACCAACATACACGCACAATTATCATCATATATACATTTAATCGCAACACATACATCAATAAAATTATAATCACATTTAACATTTTTATATACTATATTATAATTATATATATTACTTTGAAATATAAAAAAAATATAATTTTCAGCAACAGCAAACAACAATTTCTCTAGCAACCAAAAATTTCTCAAAAATCTAGAAATTATATTTTAACATTTATTAACTAATTATTCAAACAAAATAAAGTGAATCAGAGGCATCGAAGGTGCTAGTATTGGAGTGGCAGTGGTGAAAAGTTGTAAAAGCACAAAAACCATTTAAAAATTAAATCAATATCAAATAATGAGGATAATACCTATCATATACACAATAAATTAACAAAAAAACTAAATTTTGCTTACCTTTGCTCACGGGTGATAGGTGAGCGAGGAGAGAACGATGAGAGAAAAAAAATCGTAGAGGAAGAACATAAAGAGATGACCGAAAAAATTTAGGTGTACTAGGATTTTATAAGAGTTATAACACGCTAATTTTTAAAAGTATAGTTGCTAATAATTGAGAGAAAAAAATCCGTCGTGTAAAGTACGTGATCCATTAAGATGAGATGTTGTCGCTAATATTGTAGTATTGACTGAAATATATATATATATATTTGCTTTATTAATAATAATGTAGTAAAATTATTTCAGTGAATGAAAATTTTAGTAG
Organism: Tamarix chinensis; assembly: GCA_030549775.1. Classification (NCBI taxonomy): domain Eukaryota; kingdom Viridiplantae; phylum Streptophyta; class Magnoliopsida; order Caryophyllales; family Tamaricaceae; genus Tamarix; species Tamarix chinensis. The sequence continues at coordinate 15,986,377 of CM060172.1, read as the reverse complement.
ATTCCTAATTCATATGATGACGAAAATATCATCGCTAACGTTTGTTTGAGACAAAGTTTTTCTAAAAATTTTTAATTCTTCAAAAACTATTTTTGACGACAATTATATATAATTGCTAATTTATTTTTTCTTAATAAATTATACAGAAAATTAAAAATATAATAACAAGTGGGCTCTAAATTTGTTATTGCATGGTAAAATATTAATGGATTGGTTTGTACCCCATTATTGTTAGAATTAGAAAAGAGTGTTTGCCCTTGTTACTAAAATCATAATAATAGCTCCTCATAAGAGGAAGCTGCGTGTGAATTGAATTGCGATTGATTGTCTAGGGAAAAATAGAGAAAGAGTACGGGACGGCACTGAACTTTGAATAGCACCTCTGTCCGTACCATTAATCCAAATACCAGAAGCAGGTGCAAGTTCAGCTAGGCTTTGAGGTACTTGCCCTGTAGCTACAGTCGGGTTATTTAACTTGTACTGTTCCATCTCCTGGCCGAGAAGTCCCATCCAAATTAATGATTTCTGGATGATAGTTCAATAATGATTTCTGGGCTATTTAACTTTTTTTATATATTCTATTTTTATTTATTTATTTTAAATTTATTTTTTTCATTTTACATTTTACTATCTTATTATATAAATACTTTTATCATTTACATCACCGATTATTTATATTTAATATTATTTAACTTTTAATTTATATATATTAATAAATAATCTCAAATTATCTTAAATTTAAATAAATATAATTAAATTAATAACAAGTATTAAAAAAATAAAAATACATCATATATATTTTAACAATAAAGATTAGTCTAAAAAATATATTAAATAAATTTTAATTTTCAGTACCTTTAATTTTTGAATTAACTTTATATTTGAGGTAACTTTTTTACAATTACAATTCTTTACTTAAATTTAAGTACCTCAAATTAAAGATTAAAAATCTTGTTCTTTTCCATTACAAATGTACTAACTTAACTTGTGTTGGAAAAATCCAATCTTCTAAATTTTTTAAAAAGATATCTAATCTTTTAAAATAACTAATTTTTTATGGGAGTATCCATCCGATCCATTATATTGTCGCCTGAGATCTTGATAGTGCGTGCACATCTTGAGGTCGTTTGGTATCAATAAAGTAGAGGGAGGAAGTATAACTTCCTGAAAAATATAAAATGCTTTATTGTTTAGCTTAAGGGATGTAAAAAGTTAAAGGAAAAAACTATTTTTCTTAAAATTCTAAACCACCTACAAGTTGAGGAAGCTACTGCTTGAGGTGATGTTTAGTAAATAATACTTTCTAAGTTATAAATTACATAATTATCATCAACTATCCATAATTTCTTTAGTATGGATGATGATTATCGAATGGCATATGTTATCACTTTGTTGATTCAAGATGTTTAAAATATTCCTGTCATATTTTATTATTATTATTATTATTATTATTATTATTATTATTATTATTATTATTATTATTCAATAAGTATTTTTTTAGTATTGCATTAGAATTATTTCATCATTCTAGTTTATGTCATTGCATTTATTAATTTTTTTATAATAAGTTTTGATACAAGAGCTACTTTAATTACTTGATGATATTTATTAATAAAGGATATTAATGTAATTTTATGTTTACTTCCTAAGTAATAAGAAAATAAATCAAATAAAACAACTAAGGAAGTCATCATATTTCTCAAGAGGTACATATACGTAACTAATACAAATAAATATTTCTTTTAGGAAAATACTTTTTAATACCTAACTTTCCTAAAAGTTGTATTTACTGTAAAAGTATCTGTAAGTATATCAAACGACTCCCTTGTTTATTTTTGAAAGGGAAGCGAACGTGCATGTGTGTGAACTAGTATATAATAGGTGGAGTTCGTATAACAGAATTAATGCATACATTTTCTTCACACGTGTATTGATGGAGGTCATATTATTTGTTGGTTTCTGTTGGCATATGCTGATTGAGACTCGTAACTCAAATCTGGATGCTAACAATGCTTGATGGAGTTCTAATTAACAACAAGTTGGCATAGCAAAAGATCTGCCATCCGATTTGTCTGGTGATGGACTAGTTTTGTAGATCCTAGCTATCCGATTATTCTTTAGTGTCAAAAGGCAAAATCCCTCGCCCCCAGGGCCCCCAACCTGCTTGCCCGATAGCCTGGTTGGGGAGGTAAATTACGATGACTCAATAGTCAAGCACACGGGGGTCCACGGTCCATGGTCCCCACAAGGAGTCACCCCTAGATTGGAGGATTGAAATTCCCACATTGCGGCTGCCATGAAAGATCGAAGCTGTGACCACTTGCATCAAATACCCGTGCCTCTTCCATTGAGCTATCTACAATAATAAATGACTTAACTTATATTTTTTTGTAATTAAATGATTGATCCAGTTTATGAAGTCATAGAAATTGAATATTTAATTCAACAAATAGAAATTATATCCTATACAAAGTTATATATTTATTTTTAAAATTTTTTTGACATATAATTACATATAAATTTAGATGTATATATAGATATATATTAAAATAAAATAATTTAAATAATATGCATTGTAAAACCACAAAATTTAATATTGAAAACTTTTATTTCTATACAAATGCAGCAACATTATCTACAATGTGTTATTATCACATTTAGCACAAATTCGATACAAATCTTTCTCGTAATAAATACAAGGTTAAAATATTTGTTACAATTTAATCAATATTTATATAAATAATTGAAGAGTTTTAATAAATAAGACCCATAATTAGAATACATAGTACATACTATAAATTATTCAATACATAAAAAGAGGGAGAAAGAGAGATAATAAAGAGCTCAAAAGAGATCTAGAAAATAAGATACACAACATGTGTGACTCCAGATAATTATTGTAACATCCCTAATTTTTGCAACCAATATTTGTTCGTTTTAAGACAATGTGAAAGTAATAAGAAAATCAAAGAATGTTGCTGCCATATCGATCTTAAGAGATGTGTAACGATCCACGTAACCTATACTCGATGCAAGGTTAAAATTTTCAACCAAAACAATGCATAAAAGAGAGAAAGAGATAGGCGATAGATAACATGATAATTTACTAAACCAAATATAGGAAGAGAGTCAAGAGTTAGAAACTAGAAGAACAAAACATCCCAACACAATAAGAAAAACCTAACTAAACCAATTAGCTTAACCCTCTAATATAATAAATCTTCCCCAAGCAATAGTCATATAGAGGCCCACATCAAGCTGCTCAAACTTATAAAATGTTATCTACTCATTGGAATAGTCGATCAACATAGTGACCACATAATATAGTATATGTACAATGAGGCATTGGTAAAAACAAGTCTATCCTATAACATAGAGAGAGCTCTACAACACATAGAGGTCAAAATAATCATGAAATAATAAATATGCTAAACATATCATTATGAAATAATAACAATAACACATGATGTTTGAATATGTGACAACATAAATAAATTGTGTTATTAATATTTCATTATATAACTGCTTAATTCAATTGTTAAGATATTCAAACAACACACCTAAACCTCAGCCATGAACGTGGGTCATGGTAATAACACAAGGGTATTGTAACACCCCATTTCTTAAAAATTAATTTTTGTATAAATATAAATATTTATTTAAGATTTTTAACATTTAATTTTGTTTTCATTAGGTTATTTAATTTAAATAATATTTCTCAAAAATATTTGTAAAGTTTTAAATTTGTTTTATTGTTTAATTAATGATTTTAAATTTATGTTGAAGTTTATTTAATCGTTTATCATTGCAGATTATTATAGATAAATTTATTCACAATCAAAATATTTATTAAATTCATTTCATTCATTTTCTGTTTATAATATATTTTTATTTTTGTTGTGTGTTTGATTTTAATATTTTAAATTGATTTTTGAGTATAGCCTTGTCATATGATTATGATGTTATTTTAGGGTTATATTTCATTAATAAAAATAAATAATGGAATTATTGTATGGAAACCGATGAATGATGTAAATGGAATTAAATAGAGTGAGTGGTGGTATACAATCTTTTAGTGATGGCATAATTCTAGTGCAAGAGTATGTTGTTTTGTGCATTCATACTTAATTAAGATTGTATTTTTTTTCTAGGGGATATGTATGGATATTGAGTCATGTTCTCGTACTACTCTTGTTATTCATCATACGTTGTTCTAATATATATTTTCCATGAACTTATATGAAAGCATGTCTTTTTTGTTTTAGTAGTTATGGCAAGTACATGAATCTATGTATGTATGTTATTGCTATGAGTTGGGTTGTTTACTCAGTACATCAATGTACTAATACTATGCTTGTTTAGATGTATATGTACAGTTACTTTGACTTGAGTTCTAATGTGATTATTGTTTTGGGCTAAGAGTTAGAGCTACTTGGAGTTTTGTCCCTCGATGACTCTTATAATTATTTGTAAATATTTTGGAAATTTTGTTGTTGTATTGAAAATTTAATTTGGTATTATAAGCATCCATTTATATTTATATTTTTATTTGGTTAATATTTAGGAATCCTTATTTATCTCATAGGTTCTTCATTGATTTATTAGTGATGATTATACAGGGTTTTCTGCTAACTTTATCAGTGAGGATTTTAATTTAGTTTCTATTTTAGAATTTGTTAAACATTTTTTTAGCCGTGCATCTATCAAGAGATAGATGGTAGACATCTGTCTTATAATATGTGTGGATGTAGCACTCCCATTTCTTACATTTACTTTCGAATTATATCATTTTTGAACAAAATTTTTTAGGAGTGATAATGGGGGCGTTACATGTACATAAGTCCCTATCATGAGTGTATCCTCTACTGACCACAATCCTTATAGATCACCGATCCAAGTATGGGTATTTGTAGGCAATCACAACAAACAAAAACATGAGAAAGACCTCCACTAACAACAAATTGATGAAGAATGGTCATAATAAAGGCATTAGAGTGATGACACCAAATGCAAACATGGGAAAAACCTCCACCGATCGCAACCCAATGAAGAATGGTCCTAATATGGGTGTTTGGTCGATTACACCAAACATAGATGAGACAAACCAAACCTCCCAAATTATGTATTTCGGTGACAACACCAAATTAAAAATTGGGAAAACCCCCCCTCTAATTGCAACCCATTCAAGAATGGTCAATCTAGTATTATCCCTAACCCAGCCTACCAGCCATAACTTAATAAAAGTGGGTAGGGTACCAAAGGGAGAGAAAAGTAAATACCATATGGTAGTACTTCTACTAATTTACAGTCAACCATTTCAAGATATAGAGAAGAAGACTCAAATAAAATCTTATATGCCAATATTAATATTCTTTAGGAGTTTGTTTAAAACATAGCCCAAGGCCATAAGCCACACAAATAACTATTTTATCTTTCTTAAATTCATTTATTCTAGGTCAAGGTGAACATTAATGTTCATTTTAATCCAATCATTCAAGTTTGGAATCACAACAAGGTCCTTGAAATAATTTAATTAAAGAATCACAAAACCCATAAGGCATCATTACAAAGAAATAATAAAGTAATGAATCACAAGTAGGATTGGTCAATCGATCCCTAGGATTAATCAAATATTACATGATGATCCATTGATTACTTAGTCCAATCTCTTGACCAATAACAAAAGTAGAGTAGATTTCATGAAAGATCACTAGTAGTTCCATTAATTAAAGACCTACAACAACCAATTGAAACAACCATTTAGCTGACCAATATGGCCATCTAATCAATGGTCACCTAAGATAATGAACATGCGGATAAGTGCATAAGTAAGCCTAAATATCCATAAGTCGTAATATGACCCTAAACTCAAGAAGAATAACACATAATAACCATAAAAGAAAACAAAGAACATGGATTCACACTCACCAAATTAAATACCACACCCTCTTATGATCAAAACCACAAAATATCCGTAAATGACAAACAATCCAAAACATGTAGAACTACCAAAGGAAACATGATCCATTCCACATGCTCAAAAATCAAGGAGTTCATTAAGCTTATTCCAGATAATAAATCATTCTTAGAAACCAAATTCTTACTACCCATTTTATCAAAATTACAAAATACCATAACTCATGCTAAAACCAACCATACTCCATAGCTCATGCTTATAACCATACGTGTGTGTGTGTGTGTGTGTGTGTATAATTCATTCTTGCATTCAAACATTCCCATATTCAAGATAAAAAGAAATCAAACATGAAAATCAAACCTTATCATAGGGAAGAGATTTGTCTTACCTCCAAGAAAATATTCTAGGAAAAGAGAAAGCTTGTAACTTGATGGATAAGAATAAGATACTTGCTTTTATAAAGAATTAATAACCCAAAGATCAATATAACACGCTTTAAAATTTATTTCAATAAGGAAAAAAAAGAAGAAGGATAAAATTACAAATCCTCAAACTCAACCCAAAAGATACATTAGTCAAGAGTAGTAAAGAACAAAAATCTTCAACTCTATCTAATTTAATCCTCCTTTTATTATATCAAACATAAAGGAACTAAAGTAAATATTGATAAGAAGAGAGGGCAGAGAAATCAAACCTAAAACATAATCTAAAAGTTTTGAAATCATTTGAGTAAAATTTGATTTAAAAATAGAAAAAGACTTGAGAATCGTAAGTATTAATCTACTAATTACCATTTTCATTCGACCACTATATCATGAGGAAAGTTCCTATTTTCTAGATTTTTCCTCATTGATTGATATACTAACTAGTTAAGTGATGGACTCTAGTTGACTAATTTATCATATCAATTGATTGATACCCCTAAAAGCACCTAATTTAGAAAATTTTCCACATCTATTACAAAATAAAACTACTTTGCTTGTTAACAAACATATTTTGAAAGATTTTAGAATGGGGTATTATATGCATAAATTTATTCTCTAACGCTAGGTGTAAACTCAAATCACTTGTCTTATGGGACTTCCTCAAAGTTAGTAGGATTATCATCAAATATCTTTGATGCAATGTCTACAAAAGTGTAGTATCAATGCACATCTCATGCTAAGTGATACAAACACCCTAAGGAGATCATATTACACACAAGCTCCATGAAAAAAAGTGATAAAACATGTGACAATAGGATAAAAACATACTTACATATAGATGTCAATTAAGAAGGACACTCAACCATCAAAGAAATCACAATATAATAGAAACGTATCAATATATGAGATTCGTTGATTGTTATATTTCATTATTATAAACACAACCAAAATCTTATATTAACTTGATAATGGAGACTTAGAGAAACCATAACTACTAATCTAGTACATGAATAGTACTAGCCTAGATGATCCATGTAAAAAATGTAACCAAACTACCATATAATATAACACCTAATCACTTAAGTATGCTTATACCTTCTAGGGTGAATATACATCAAGACACCTATAGAGTAGAAAAATACCTCCCCAAATCTCATAGGGAACCCAAGATGTGATAACCTACATTTGAGGGTAAAAAAAGGAAATACAATAGTAAATGAAAACAATAAGATAATAATTTTGATGTTTATGTTAAGCACCCAAGTATAATATTTATATCCCGTATAGCATGCACATCATTAATTTTGATAGAAAATATGAATTACTAAAACCTAAATATATCATAATGCCAATGACCAAAAATTTTAGAATTGGGGCCACTAGGTTCCAAAAGAAGAATTGATGTCTTAATTATTATTATTATTATTTTACCTTTTTTAAGGTCCAAAAAGATTGTGGGAAAAAAGTGGATGAGAAAAATGATAGATGGAACTACCTATATTGGTAATTTATTAGGATATGAATTTAAAATTGGTACTACCTATATTAAATAATTTATTAGTTATTAAAGCTAATAGCCACAATTATATTGATAAGTTTTGGATAGTTAAACTTGTTACTTACCCAATGAAAAGTATAGAGTAAATAAGCTAAGAACCAATGAAGGTATTCTCTTGGCTTTTATAGCTTAACCCTATATTGTTCTTTCTCATCCTTAACAACCACCTACTATTGTTTCAACTTATGGCTACCATATCTTTATACTTCTTTTCCTCCACTAAAATTTAATTCATCTTGTCATCAATCATAGTATTGGTAAAATGGATATCATTTTAAGTTAGGGATTGAGAGAGCTCCTATAAGTCTAGACTGCACACAAATAATAAAATAAAAGAGCTAAATCACACAAAAAAAATAATAAAAAATAATTATAGGGGTTTAAAATAAAAAATAATAAAATGAAAATGAAATCAACAAAGAAAATGATGATGAATGTTAATATGAAAAGCATTTTAAGGAATCAATTTCCCTACCTAGATTAGGCCAAGATAAATAAAAGACATAATGTGTTTCTTATTAATTAAAAGAAAGAGATCATATAAATTCTAAGCCTCAAGTAAGTTTAGAAATATCATTTTAATTTTCTAATTTAATTAAATAGGATAAAATGATAACTTTAAATTATATTGAATTCTAGCAGTATAGAAGCAATAATGAATTCCTATATTTAACTAGATCAAATGGATTATGAGTAAGTGGATGGATTTAAATCTTAGTACTCAAAATAGCCCCTAAAATGTGCCTAGTATTATTCCCTAAATTAGTCCCACACATATTTTAACATTCCACTAATCCGATTAGAATCACAAAACTATGAGGTATGTTGTTAAATAACGAAGCTACAATTTATAAACATGAATTCTAACATATTTATACAGGCACCTAGCAAGAATATAATCCTACATATAGTCACTATGAGGAAGATAGTATGAGACATGTACCATATAAATCATAATTTACATAATCACACATGAAAATGTTACAATTGAAGTAGAGTCAAAATACAATCTTATGAAAATTAGGAACATCTAAAAAATATTATTAAATTCTCAAATCATCATATATGGTTTCAATCTCATATCTAATAATAAAAAATTTATCCACACATGATATAATTACACAAGATATATAATAAGATAGAAAAAAAAGGTTGAAAACCTAAGCACACACGAGTGAAATAAGGTAAGTGAACGATCCCTAACCGATTGGCAATTGATAAATTCATCTTCTTCCTTATGAGAATGACCTTTCTCTTCTAATTGAATGTTGGCTTGAATTGGATGTTCCTATATGTTAATTGAAGTATGAGATTAACAAATTAAGGGTTTTTAAATATGGAATTAATAATTTTATAAATTAATTAAAGGATTTAAAAAATGAATTTTGTTGATTCAGGAGGTTCCCCCACATATGATAACAATAATCTATTCATTAATTTTCTAATTTAGGAGAATTTAAAACTCTCCTTACTTGGACTAATATATGAGCTAGATTATGGGGAGCCATACAAGCCATGCAACACCAAATAAAAGCCATTAATTCACCAGCTTTTCTTAGTTTCATTATGGCTTGTAGATGGCTAAAAATATGACTTGGAATAATCCATGAACCATTTTTCACCATATACTTGCAAGCACCCATATGAATCCCTGCGTTTAAAAATCCAAGGAGAAAATAAGGCATGTAGGCCTATTTTTGTGCAGCAGATTTTGAGGCCTAAAACTTGTGATTTCCAAGAAGTTAATTAGCATAAATTAAGGAGACAGGATGGCCTATTAATAAATCATAGCATTCAGCCAAAAAGGTAGCATAAGGAAGGGTTACTTTCTTTATTTAGTTAAACACAAGTTAAAGTAGTTTACTAACATTTCCTTTCTTGTAATTTATGTTTTCTAAATCCTAATACTATCTTATAATCTAATGTACCATCTAATATGCATGGGGAAGGGACTATGGGAGGCTAAAAAATAAGCTCCCATGCTGATAGATTAGGGTTATTTTTCTTCCTACCATAGTTACCATATATTAGAGTCATGCTTAGTTAAGTTTGTACCCTTATGGTTACCTAAGGGTCACTTGTAATTTTCTAAACCTATTACACTCTTTATATGAGTGAAGAGATGATTGTGAATGACAAGAACCCCTTGTTATTTAGTTGGTTTTGATAGCCTCCCATTCACAACAAGATTAGTGCATAGTTTGTTGATATCTCAAAATTTATACCTTCTTTATCTGAAGTGTTAATACTTTAAATGGTGATTGTAAGTATTTGATCTCGAGGGTTACTTGAAGATCAAATCCAATCTTCCATCTTATTCTCTATTCTAGTTTCTCTTTTTTTTTGAACTCAACCTAAGTTCCATCATCAACTCTTAGCCTAACCTAATTTTTAAAGCAATTTATGCATCAAATTGGTATCAAAAATGAAAGTTGGTAAATTGGGTCTTTTTTTCCTCTCAATTTCTACACACTTATTCACCACTTCCAGCCCCGTATTCCACCACTGCCACACCAACATCATTCTCCCACCCTACCACCATTTAAATCACCATCAGACACCTTAAATGGTTTTTCACCAAACCATCCACAAACCAAGCCACCATCAAACCCTACAAAAATTTCACACCTTTCAGCTACCTTTTGACCACCTTACCACCATTCAAGCCACCATCCACCACCCACCCACCATTCAACCCTTACTCACCCAACCACATCCCATTCGAACCAAACACCACAAAAAAAAGATCCCCACAATGCAATAATAACCCTTATTTGACACTCTTGTTTCACTTCTTCAATTTCAAACCATCATGGAAAATCAACAACTTCTTAGAGGTTTAAGTCTTGAAAAAGCACATAATTTGAGAATATATGGGACTATTGAGGCCTTATAAGAAGAGACGAGGAGAGTTTTAGGCATTTTGGAGTCTCTTACATTAAATGCTATCATTCCTCAACTAAGAAGAGTTCCATTACCCTATAAAGAGGGGGAGGGGCCGAATCTAGAGGATGAAGCTAGTAAGTTTAGCTCTTCTTCTAGTGAGTATCCTAGGTTTCAAGGGAGGAGGAGATGTGTTATAAGGGATTACTCTCATGATATCAAAATAGAAATACCATAGTTTGATGGGTCACATAATTTGGAAGCCATTTTAGACTGGGAGTGTAGATGTAATAAAATGTTTGAGGTAAAATCCTATGATGATGAGAAGTCTTTCATGGTTGCGGTCCTTAAAAGGGAATGCTTCCTTATGGTGGGAGAAATTGGTGCATAAGAGGGGAAGGAAAGGAAATTCCAAGGTGAGAAGTTGGATAAAAATGAAAAAGCTAATAAGGGAGACGTTCTTTCCACCTTCTTACACCCAAGACCTTTAAAATAAATTATCTTCTTTAAAAAAAGGGTCAATGAGTGTATAAGATTATATTAGGGAGTTTGAAAAGCTTATTATGAGACTTAGATTGGAAGAAGTAAAGGAACACACAATGTCAATATTTTTAGGAGGTTTAAGAAGTGACATTGCTAGGAAGGTGGAGCTTTACAAATATTATACTCAAGATTAATTGTTTCATCTAGCCATTAAGGAGGAGAGGCATAAAAAGGAAAAAAGAGGTTCAAAATTTGGAGTAGTAAGGCCTAACCAAATCACAGAAAGGGAGTCACCTAAGCCACCTTCTACACCCAAAACATTTGATGTTAAGGGTAAAGGAAGACAGGAAATGGGTGAGGCTAGTAGGAGCAAAGGATTAAGATGCTTTAAGCATCAAGGAATTGGCATTATCAAAAAATCTTTCCAAACAAAAGGGTGATGACTTTGCTTAACCTAGAGGAGGTTCCATTGAAGGAGGAAGATGTAGGGGAGCATTCGGCCATGGAGGGGAAGGTGAAGGTTGATGAGGCCCCACCGAATGTTGGAGAGACCTTTATTTTTAGGAAGTTGTTACATGCAAAGGAGGTATTGAATGAGGAGTCCCAAAGGGAAAACATATTTCATACTAAGTGCAAAATACTTGGTAAAATATGTTCCCACAAACTAAGTGCACAATACTTGAATCAAGGTCTCTCCACTAGATGTTGGAGAGACCTTAATGGTGAGGAGGGTGTGACATGCAAAGTAGGTCTTGAATGAGGAGTCCCAAAGTGAAAAAAATATTTTATACTATGTGCATAATACTTGGTAAAATATGTTACCTTATTGTTGATGAGGGTAGTTTTGCACATGTAGTTTCTTGTACTCTTGTACAAAAGTTTAATTTCCCCACTACTACACATGCTAAGCCATATAAGCTTCAATGACTTTATGAGTGTCTATGGTTGAGGTCATTAAGCAAGTTGTTGTTCCAGTTTCCATAGGAAAAACTTATCAAGATAGAGTTATTTGTGATGTAGTTCCAATGGATGCATATTATTTGTTACTAGGTAGGCCTTGGCAATATGATAGGCATGCCAATCATGATGGGAGGAGAAAAAAAAATATTATACTCACAACCTTTTTCATTTGGTCCTCACTTGTTAGGGAGGATCCAAATTGTAAAAAGGCTATGTTCATAGATGGGAAGGGGTTAGAGAAGGCCATAGGTAAGGAGAAAACTATGTATTTCTTATTGATGCTTAAAACTAATGAGGATGGTATTCCACTTGACCCAAGGTTCAAAACCTTTCTAGGTGAGTTTAGGGATGTTTTCCTAAATGAACTACCTAGTGAGTTGCCTCAACATAAGGGGCATAGAGTAACAAATTGATTTTTTTCACTGGTGTTACACTCCCTAAAAAACTGACCTATATATGTAATCCTAAAGAGACCATGGAGTTGCAAATACAAGTTGAAGAATTACTACAAAAGGGTTTCATTAGGGCATCACTTAGCCTATGTGTAGTACCAACTCTTTTGGTGCCAAATAAGGATGACTCAATGAGAATGTGTGTTGATAGTAGAGTTATCAACAACATTATTATTAAGTATAGGTATCCCATACCTCAGCTTGATGACATATTAGATTGCTTACATGGGATAAGTGTTTTTTCTAAAATTGACTTGAGGAGTGGCTACTATGAAACTAGAATGAAGGAAGGAGATGAATGGAATACTTCTTTCAAGACCAAATTAGGCTTATACTAGTGGATGGTCATGTTATTTGGGTTTTCAAACTCACCAATAACCTTTATGAGACTCATGAATGAAGTCCTTAGGCCATTCATTTCTAAGTGTGTAGTTGTGTACTTTGATGATATTCGTGTATACTCCTCTAGTATTTATTGTAACACCCCAAAATTCACTAATTTTTTTTATAAAAAAAACGGAAGCAATTAAGATAGAAACACTTAAAACCTGTGAATTCTGAGAATGTTACCGCCACACTTAGTACCAGACCGGTTCTCTCCGACCGTTCCAGTACCAAGTGCTAAGGCTAAAGAAAAGATTTACGTTAAATTCAAATTAACAATTTATAAAAGAATTCGAAAGATCATACAACAAATCAGAGTACGCATAAACACACTTGTAACTTCCAAATAGAAATACATTTAAACAAGATAAAACCCGATGGGTCAAATTCTAGATTGCCTACTCACTCAAGTCAGGCCTTCCACCCCAAACAGTCTCTGATCTGAAACCTGCACAAGAGGTCTGCTCCCCACCATCAGTGGATCATCACAGGACCCATCAACCAAGGTAGTATCAGTACGGGTCCAGTACTGAGTAAGGTGACTTGATCACTAAGGCCAACACATAGTTGTACAATAATGCAGGAATAATAATAATGCATAAGACCAATATGATCACATAAATACATACAACCATCCAAGTAAGAGTACAATGCCCGATTGTAGACTGGATTAATTTTAAAATTAATCTCTGATCAGAATTCATTTCACACCATACTTTTTTTATCAAGTCCATACGAGTACGGGAACCCCACTATTTTAGCCGGTGGATCGGTCGCAAGGGTAACATACCCTGCCACTATTTTAGCCGGTGGATCGGTCACGAGGGTAACATACCCTGCCACTATTATATGCCGGTGGATCTGTCTGGCCCCTTCTCGCACGGTGTTCCACTGTAAGTAATTAGTATCTTTCCCATGTCTTAGCAACTGTAGGGTTTGATTTTGTTGAGCTCGGGATCCCCCACTATTATTGCCGGTGGATCGGTCGCGAGGGTACATGCCCTGCCACTATTATAGCCGGTGGATCGGTCGCGAGGGAAATATTCCCTGCCACTATTATGCCCGTGGATCGGTCTGGGCCCGGCTCAACATCTTTCACTTTACGTGATTAATGTCTTAAGTATATTATTCAAAGGCTTTCACCAAACATGCATAAATCATAAATCATAAATTCCATATTCATCATCATACTTTATTCACCAAGCCCACATGTGCTACCACCAAACCCTAGACATGCATGAATCGCTCCCTTTACACTTATCCTCCAATTCTACTTCACCTCTCACTCTAGGGTTTTATCCCGAAACCCTAATTTAGGCCTTAACATCTCCTCTTACTCCACCTCACATTACCCAAATTATTTTAACCCTCCACACATCACAAATTAACGATTCCATTCTCATGATTACACCTTAATTACCAAAATACATGATACAACAAAAACCTTAAGCAGCCACACCAAACCTTAATCAACCACCACAAACCATAATTAACCACTCCAACCCTTATTTAACCATAACAACTATAATTAGCCATTCCAAACCTTAATTAACCACAACAATTCACAATTAGCCACTCCAAACCCTAGCTTTGTCTCCTACGTACCCAAATAATGTCCACGTATTATTTTACATCCAAAGTGTTTAACTACCCAAACAACGCTTTCATTACCTTCCTTACATCCCAAATTAACTTTTCATACGTAAATTTTACCCCCATGCAGACTTTACACATCCCATGCAACCATTCGAACTTTTCATGCAAACCCTAAATTCCATGCAATCATTATACATCCATTAATACCACCAGGTAAACCCTAGATTCCGTCATACAAAACCATAAATTCAATCCAACCAAAACCAAAGATTCACCCATACCAAACCCTAAATTCAAAACATAAAGATTATTCCATGCCAAACCATAAATTCAAACCATAAAGATTCATCCATACCAACCTTACATTCGTATCATATAAAACCCAAAGATTTGTCCTCATAATACAATTGATTAGATTCTCCCCTTTCATAACCATAAATTAGCTTCTCCCATACAAGACCATAAGTTAGATTCTTCCACATATAATCATAAATTAGAGTCTCCCAAGCAAAACCATAAATTGGATTTCCCCAACAAATCATAAATTAGATTCTCCCAATCAAATCATAAATTAGATTCTCCCCTATAATATCATAAATTACATTCTCCCAAATAACGTCAAAAATTAGATTCTCCCAAACAACCATAAATTTGATTATTCCATATAACCTCATAAATTACCTTCTCTCAATTAACATCCTAATTTAAATGCTCCCAAACAAACCATAAATCCGAATCTCTCATATAACATCATAAATTACCGTCTCCCAAATAACATCCTAAATTAGATTCTCCCAAACAAACCTTAAATTCTGTTCCTCCACACATAAAATCATACATTAGATTATTCTTTATAAAACCATAAAATTAGGTTAACTCACTTCCCTTAATCAAATTCTTTCCCCATCCTCCTTTTTCATCCTTTCTCCCACACAACCACATTGACATCCTCTCATGCATGTCTTATAGGGACACAACACAAATTATCATACATAATTAATACACATACCATGCACAACATACTTCAACTCCAAGTCATACCACATATAAAATATTTAATTATAATAAACACTAGATACATAACATGCGAAACACATAATACACATAAGCACATAAATGGCCTTAGCACTCCTTACCTAAAACGACACCGGTCTTGGAGCACGCTCCTATTCCACTTGAGGGATTTGACTGGGCTCACCTACTATGGGGAAGAAATACTAGGATTAGCTTCCTTCCTATACTACTATTATTTTCTAATTTATCTTAAGTCTTGATTCTTAATTAATTATGCCCAAAGCCACTAAAACATTAATACATACTATTATAATTTAAAGTAAAAAGGGTGATATAAGGGTTTCTACCCTTTACCAAAATAAAGTTAGTAAAGGTAATAATAATAATAATATTTATTATAATAAAATAATTTTAATAATAACAAATTATTACTAATAGTAGTAATATTAATAGAAAACTTAATAATAATAATAATCTAAGCCTTAAATTTACAAAGTGGATTTCGAAACCTCCCCATTTAATGATAATACTATTTGAAATGTAAAAAGATATTAATATTATACATATACTTATTATATAAAGTTAATAAAGATAATAATAATAATAATATAATTAGAAAAAATGTTAAAAATGTTAATAATAGTTGTAAAAAGCCAATGTGCGAGACTTAGTTAAAATTTTAGGTTTATAATCCTCCTGAAATAATTACAATATTAACTAAATAATTACACTAATAATAATAATATTAATTATATTATTAATAATAATATTAAACATGTAATAATTACATTAAATAGGCAAAATTCGAGAATAATAATTTATCTTACTCAATAATACTCCCAGACCTGTCAACCAAATTTAGAAATTAAAATACAGTTGATAACAACAATAATAATTATTATAATAATAATAATTAAACTCGAATTAGCATTAAAAATTAGAATAAAAGCATAATAATTATCAATAAATTGAAAGTAAGTATTTAAAAGTTCTAGGGTTTCACCTTGAGTTGGAGGGTAAGGGTGGAACCGGCGGTGGTTCCCGGAGGTGGCCGGAAAATGGGTCTAAGGGGGCCAAAAATTAGGAAAATGGGTAATGGAGAGGAAGAAAAATTAAAATAATTATATGGGGTTGTAGAGGATAATTAGTAGGATTTAATGGTTGGTTTGGAAGGTGTTAGAAGCGGCGCATGTGGTGGTGGAAGGTGGTTCAACGTCTCGGGGTGAAATTTTCTATCGAAGCAACTAACCAACTTTGTGCAATTATGGAGGCTTGTACAAGATGAATCGAAGGTTTTGATGGTTTAGTTAGATAGATGGAGTTGCAGGGAAGAGATTGGTAGCAAGAGGAGGTGATGAAGTTGGCCGGGGAAGAAGATAATGGCGTCTGATGGGGCGGTGGCAGGCAGATCTCTCTTAGGGTTTTCGAGAAGAAGAAGTCCCGAAAACACCCACCATTAGGCTATTTAAAGGGTTTAGATGGGTTATTAGGGTTCTGGAGGTCGACAGGATGGGTTTGGGTTATAGGGTTATGGTGGCCGGTGGCAGGAATCGACCGTCCATCATTTGGGTCGGGGCCGAAATTTTGCGAGCCAAAAGAGAAGGAACGAGCGAGAGTTGAGGATAATTGATCGTTCCAAGTCAATGTGCGAGTCAAGAGGAAGGAAAAGAAGGGTGCATCGGTCGGTCAAGTTCTGCGTAGCCGTCGCCGCCATTATCGGGCGCAGGAGTTGCAGCAGAGGCGACGTCGGGGAAGAAGAAGATGGGGGGGGGCTTGGACCGGGTGGCCGAGGAAGAAAGAAGAGAAAAAGAAAGGGAGGAGACCGGGCCGGTCGGGCGCGCGAGGGAGGGTGTCCTTTAAATGAAGTGCGACGTTTTCGTGGAGAAACGACTGAAGCGTGGCGTTTCAAAGTCGGGCGAATCAAAAGAAAGAAAGACGGAGACGGGCCGCACGAAGGAGGCATGCCCAAACGTCAAAGAAGAAAAAGAAAGAAGGAAGGAAGAATTGGGCTGCAGACTGGCCCAATCGGAAAGAAGGAGGAAAAAGAAAAAGAAAAGAAGAAGAAAGAAAAAGAAGGAAAAAGGAAAAAAAAGGGGAAAAAGGAAAATAATTATATTGGGTATTTAAATTAATTAAAATATTTGGGATGTTTAAAAATAATAATATTTAAATAAAATAATATTTAAATCCCTTTTTAGGCTAAATTAGGATTTTTAAAAGGTTTTCCATAATTTCCATTTTAATTAGCAAAACATCCTAATTTTCTCTAATTAAATTATTTATAAAATTAATATTAATTTGAAACTATTTTCTCCTTCTTATTTTAATTAAAATAATTTATTTAATTTATTTTCAAAATAAAATGCTTAATTAGCTAAAATACCCAAATTCTCCTAATTAAAATACTAATAAATTTATTCTTGATTTGTCCTCATTAATTTCCTTTTATTTTATTTAAAAATAATTTATTTAAATAATTTTTCTAATAAAACCTCATTTAAATATAATTTATAAAATTAGAAATTTTCGGGGCATTTCATTTATGCTCATGTAAAGCATTTGAAGCTTGTATTTTTAGCCCTTAGGAACACCAAATTTTATGGAAAACTAAAAAAGTGTGACTTCTTTGAGCTAAAAGTCACATTTCTAAGATTTGATATATTTGAAGATGGTATTTCTATAGATTTGTCAAATGTTGAGACAATAAGAATGTGGCCTATACCCACATCCATCATCAATGTTAGATCCGTTCATGGGCTTGCATCCTTCTATAGGCTACTCATACAAGGATTTAGTACACTTCTAGCACCAATCATAGAATATCTCAAAAGGGTTAATTAAAATGGATCAAGCATGCACAAGAAGCCTTTGAGGTAATCAAGGGAAAGTTGAGTGAAGCTCCGGTGTTAAGGTTGCCTAACTTTGGCAAGGTGTTTGAAATTAAGTGTGAAGAAAATGGAGTTATTTTACTATAAGAAGGAAAGCCAGTATCCTTCTTTAGTGAAAAGCTCAATGGCTCAAGATCTAATTATAGCACCTATGACAAAGAATTCTATGCTATTGTTAAGGATTTAGATCATTAGTCTAATTACTTTAGACCATCACAGTTTGTATTACATATTGATCATTAGTCCTTAAAATACTTAAATGGACAACATAAGCTCCACCTTAGGCATGCTAAGTGGGTAGAGTTTTTAAAATCTTTCCCATTTGTAGCTAAACATAAAAGTGGAAAAACAAATGTTGTACCATATGCCCTCTCTACAAGGTATTGTATGTTGTCATTACTAGAATCAAGAGTCTTAGGATTTGGATGTTTGAAGAAACTCTAAAAGGATGATGAATACTTTAGAATCTTCTTTGAAAATCAAGATAAGGTTTAAGGTCCCTATCCGATTCAAGAATGCTTCCTTTTTAAGGGAAACAAGTTATGCATCCCTACGAGTTTCATGAGAGAGTAGTTGATTTGGGAAGTACATGGAGGAGGATTAGCAGGGAATTTGACCATTAAAAAAACTTGTGATGTACTCCAATAACACTTTTATTAGCTTATAGATGTACAATCAATTATGGCAAGGTGCTCTAATTACCAAAAGTCCAAGAGTCACTTCCACAAGGGATTCTATACTCCATTATGTGTCCCATATAATACTCAGGATCATATGAGTATAAACTTCATAGTAGAATTTCCTAGGAAAAAAAGGAAAAAATAATTCCATTATGATGGTGGTATATCAACTTTCAAAGATGACACACTTTTTTCCTTGTCACAAGACAAATGATGCCTATTATAGGAGATATTTATGTTACATGATATTCCTAAATCAATTGTTTCTAATTAGGATAACAAATTTCTTAACTACTTATGGAAGAAATTATGGAGGTTGGTTGGTACTAGGCTTCTTTTTAGTATACCCTATCACCCACAAAAAAATAGTTAAATAGAATTCATTAACCATACCATCACTATACTTTTGAGGAGTTTGGTTCACAAATTCTTAAGGGATTTGGACATCAAACTTAGTCACATAGAGTTTGCTTACAACTGGTCTTCTACTTATGCCACCAATCGTTCTCCTTCTAAATTGGTTTACTGAGTAAATCTCACCACTCCCATTGATCTTATTCCTTTCTCCATTGAAGCACAAGTTAGTTTTAAAGAAAAAGACAAGGCCAACGAATTTAAGAAATTACATGAGCAAGTGAGATCCAGAATTGAAAGATCCAGTTTGGATTAACCTTGGAAAGGAGAGATTTCCTTCTAAGAGGAAGAAAAAAATAATGCCAAGGAGTGATGAGCCATTCAAAGTTCTTGAATGGATTGGTAACAATGCATACTGGCTGGAGCTCCACTAGAAATAGGAGACATATCAAACATATTTAATATAGGAGATTTACTTCCCTACTTAAATGATGAGCCTTATTAAGATAATAAAGGTCCTTCTCAAGTGAGGGATTATGATTTAGGAGAATCCCCCACATATGATAATAATAATAATCTATTAATTAATTTTTCTAAGTTAGGAGAATTTAAAACTCTCATTACTTGGACTAATATATGAGCTAGATTATGGGGAGCCATACAAGCCATGCAACACCAAATATAACCCATTAATCCACCACTTTTTCTTGGCTTCATTATTTCCTGAAAATTTCTCAAAATATGGGTTGGAATAACCCATGATCCATTCGGCCACCACCAACCTACAAGCAACCATATGAAGCCCTATGTTTTAAAATATAAGGAGAAAAGAAGGCATGTAGGCCTATTTTTGTGCAGCAGATTTTGAGGCCTAAAACTTGTTATTTCCAAGACCTTATTTATCATAAATTAAGAATACATGATGGCCTATTAATCATCAATAATAGCCGCCCAAAAGAGGTAGCATGGGAAAGGGTTACTTTCTTCATTTAGGTAAACACAAGTTAAAGTAGTGTACTAGCATTTCCTTTCTTGTAATTTATGTTTCCTAAGTCCTAATGATATCTTTTAATCTAATGTACCATATAATATACATCGGGAAGGGGTTGTGGGATGCTCAAAAATCAACTCCTATGATGATAGTTTAGGGTTAGTTTTCTTACTACCATAGTTACCATATATTAGTCATGTTTAGTTAAGTTTGTACCTTTATGGTTACCTAAGGGTTAGTTGTAATTTTATCAACCTCTTACAATTTTATATAAGTGAAGAGTTGATTGTGAATGAAAAGAAACCCTTGGTATTCAACTGGTTTTGACAGCCCTCCATTCACAACAAGCTTAGTGCATAGTTTGTTGATATATCAAAAATCATACATTCTTTATCTTAAGTATTAATACATTAAGTGGTGATTGTAAGTATTTGATCTCAAAGGTTAATTATAGATCAAATCCATTCTTCCATCTTATTATCTATTCTATTTTCTCTTTTCTTAGAACCTAACCAAAGTTCCATCATCAACTCTTAGCAGGACCCAATTTGTTTAGCAATTTATGCATTATGGGTAAATTATGAAGGTGTTTGAATGTGAATTGATATAGAACCCTAAATTAAAAATCCCATGATGGATGATAAATTCATTGCATACAATCATGAATTAGGGGTATATAGTGATTAAATTTAATGAATTACGAATGAATTTAATGAACGAAAGCATGAATTTGTGGTATTAATAAAGAACAATGGAGGCACAGGTTGAAGATGAATGAAGAAATGTAATTTTTAATCTCAAGTTGGAGGTAATTAACTCATTAATTCTTGTGGGATATGAGTTAGAAAGATATATATAGATGTATAAATAATACAAGATTATGTATTATATTAGTGGGATTATAAGATAGAAGAGGAAGAAAATTTGGAAATATTTTGTATTATGGTCAAGACCATTGTGGTTATTGCAATGTCTCTAAATGAATTTCATTTGATGGGCTTTCAGCTACTAGTCATTGGGTGAAATTTTACAACTGTTACTTGAGAGATTCAACTTCAAATGCAATTTTGATCATGATGTAGTTAGATTCAATAAACAAGGCAAGTATGAATGTTGTTCCTTTTGATCTTATATTCTCAATGACATTTGAATCATCTCAATTAAGGCTCATATTAAATAGTTATTCTTGAAATACATACGCTTATTTTTATTTTCATTTTAAATTTTAGGCTAACCCTATTAGATGTAAAACTTTTCAAAATACCATGTTTTTGCTTATTTTATTCATGATTTATCCCAAATAAGTACCTATGATTTAATCTATGCATATTATCAGGATTAATATTATAGAAATAGGTTATAAAATTCCTTTATCAATATTAAGCCACCGATATATTACCTTGTGGAATTAGCTTTTAATTTATCATAGTCTTTGTATATTTATATGTATATCTAACTATATTGTCGCATAATAATATTTTTATATTTAATCAAATACATCAATCCCTAATTGATCTTAAAAATTAATTTAATTCACAATTATAAGAATAGTCCATCATGTGTTTACTTCTCTTTGGAAAACGTTTTATTGTTAATTAGTTTATGATATTAGGATTGTGAGGGATTAAGATGGTTGTTAATATGTTGAAATTCATATTATTTGATATAATGTTTATGTTAAGTGTCATTCATATGTTTGACACATTATTGATAGTACATGAATTGGTCTTCATAGGATGGTTGATTAGTGAGTCAGTTATTCATCTGTTTGCATTCTAGGTAAGTGGAATTCTTCAAGCTTCTTCTTCTCTATATTTGTAAAATTATTTTTATAAACCATGTCTATTTTAAGTCTTCAAATGTATTTGATTTCGTAGTCTATGATTTTAAATGAAATGAGATCAAGAATTTATTGATATTTGATTATTTATATATGATCATTTTCATAAATTTTTGTATTGTATTTTTGTTTGTAGGACCTTTTCAAATGTTTTGTGATTGTAATCTTTGAAAGCATGGTAACCTCTCACCACCAAAATAACATAGCAATGTGGAGTTGGTTAATCGATAATATGTCTGTTTATTGATAGTGCATTGAATAAGATGTCCAACTATGAAACCCCACTTATTTACTAGGGATTTATGCATTAGTTTCAATAGTACTAACCCTAGCTGTGAGAGAAGAATGGCCACAATTAAACTAAAATTTTTGACTTAGTTGTCTAATATTAATTTTTTTTCTTTCATTTTGATGTGAATATGCAATTGTTTGTCTATTCTTACTGAAAATGTTACATTCAATTGATTGATAAATTGCTTGATTGGTAATTGTATTTTTTTTTAATATCCAAATTGTTTCTTTTACGAGTCATTTACACTCATTAGTGAAAAAGATTTTTCAAGTTTACTAGGATATATGTTTAATAAAAATAATTATTTTAATCTGCATGATATTTCATTATGGTTTTTCTCCATATAAGTTATTTTGATAAAAAAATTTTTATATGCATAACTATTTGGTTGCTTGATCTCTATTTTTACCAATGGGATGGTTACTTATTGAGTTGTAGTCTTACTCAACTAGTACCATTTTAGTTTTAGATGAGGAGTATAATGGTGTTTGAGTTGTTAAATTATAGTACGATAGCTACAAAATCCTTTTGAATTTAAAGTGCTAGTGGAGGTCTAATATTTGCGTCTTGTAACACCCCAACACACTTGACATAGGTAGTTACCTAGAGCTCTTTTGGAATTAACGACTGGATCCATAAATTAACATGATCCCTTTTGATCTTGCTTTGTTATCAATCACAAATTCCTCATGAAATTTTCTAGGAAGCAGCCTATCCTTTGACTACTCAAAGTTAAGAATGCTTAATTTTAGAGTCTCTAAGGATAAAAGTTCTAAAAAGAAGGGATACCTTATTAAAAATTCTCTAAGAAACTTTTTCAGGAGGTCACCCATCCTTAAACTAGTCTAAGTTGAGTATGTTTAACTATGGTGTTATCTAAAGATATAATTCCCAGAAAGAATGTATAACTTATTGATATAGGTAATTTTATCAATCCTTTTGAGCTTGTTTCATCCACCACTAGTTTGAGGTATTAAAAGTACCATAGATAAGGTTAAAGAAGTGTGATAATTTTTAAGCTAGCTAGAAACATTAATGGTTTGAATATTGAATGTATTACATGAGTGTTATTGTATATTTGAGGTAAATGTATCATGATAAGTATTTTTTTTGTTTGTAGTCAGGATCTTCCTCGTATATCTAGTGGTGTGATGTGTATTTAATAATGATCTTTATTAAAAAAATAATTATTGTTAAAATCTTAACCCAGTTTTTTTTAAAAAATTTTATGGCCCACATACACAAATATATATTCAATATATACCACTATTCAAATGTACCAAGAAATACAAAATATACTTTAAGAAAATGAGTAGTTTGAGTTACAACTACACAAATAAAATGAATTTTTTTAATAAATTATATTACACTACAATAAAAACATGTTCATTGCCTTATATGTCACATATTCTCCCATTTTTCTATATTCCCAATATCCATATTACTCTTCAAATTCATCCCCTATTAATGAGCAATAATCATATACTATATGAGTCATAGTCCATAAACAAAAAGGAAAACAAGTATGAAGGCATGGAAATTTATGAAAGTTTGAAGAATATATAGTTTAAACCCTGACCCTAGACTAAAACCCCAAACCGAAACCATTATCCTACTTACCATAACCTGAACTGTCCACCGTACACTTCAACTTTATACCTTAAACTTAAACCATTAATGTAAAATCCTAAAATAAGTGAAATAAACCTAAATCCTATAATAAAAACTTGAACCTAAACCCTACACCAAACCCTCAAAACCAAACCTTTATCTTACATATATTAACCCTAAATTCTACATCAAAACCCTAAAATGTCAACAAAAAACCACTAAAATAAACCTGAATTCTAAACCATCAACCTAAGCCATTAATTATCAACACAAAACCCTAAGAAAAACCTAAACCCTAAACCATCAATCTAAAACCCTAAAATAAGTGAAATAAATCTAAATCTTAAAATAAAACCTTAAAGTTAATTCCTACATCTATACCCTTAACCCAAACCATTATCTTACATACTTTAAACCAAAATTCTACACCTCAACAACCAACCCAATCCTTAAATCAAACCTAAACCCTAAGCTATCAACCCAAAACCCTAAAGTAAGTAAAATAATAATAAACCTTGAAATAAAAACCTAAATATAAACTCTATACTAAAACCCCAAACCCAAACCATTATCCTACATACCCTAACCCTAAACGTTACACTCTCTACCTAAGCTCTACACCTAAACCCTAAACCCTAAACCATTAACCTAAGATCCTAAAGTAAACCTAATCCCTAAACTATTAACCCAAAACTATAAAATAAAAACCCAAACATTAAACCATCAACCAACATTGAAACACAAAACCTAAACCATTATCCATAACCCTAAGCCTTACACCCTCAAATTAGTGAAATTAACCATAAAAAATGTAATTTGCAAGTAATAATCCTTAGACATGAACTTACATATGTAGAGACTAATCTATGTCATCTTTTGCATATTTGTGAGAATTTATGAGTCTAACCTCGTGATCTCCTACTTCATAAACTTCATCATCGGCTTATCACCTACCTTTTACATATTTAAAGTTATAAAACTATAAATTACAATTAATTAGTCAGAAATTAAGTGAATTATCAAACATATCACTACTAAACTTGATATATTTATTATGGGATAAGAAATGGTATATATCTCGATATCTATTTCTTAATACATTATCCATGAATCTATATACTTATTTTCAATAATCATTATCATTTGGTTGTAAAATAAATGAATTCATGTAACTTTCACAAAAGCATGTATTAGGTATAACTAATTGGGATATTAAAATTGAGAAGAGATGGATATTCCTTTACCTTTTGACCTCCATACACACATATTGAAGATTCTTCTTATTTAGAGCAACCTTTCCACCTTTGTATGCCATATGTAGTGCCCTAATAGCGATTATACAAAATATTATTGTAATACTATACAATTAGTTGTAGATAATGGAGGCTTAAAAGGATTCATTAAACTACCAATATAAATAAGGTATTATTTCTTTTTGGGAAAAAATCATTAAAGAAGTCCATATTTAAGTGTGCTTGATTTAGATCAATTCAAATATGAGTGGCCTTCTAAGAAGTTTTTTAAGATGCATGTGAGTTGATAAAAAAAAGCTTAAAAATACTTGTATGAATCTATAAGGCCAACCACAAATCCTAAAATCACTCTAAAGTACTTTTTTGATATATTTCCCATTTTCACTAGTAATTTGAATTTATAGGCAAAATCTCCAATCTTATCTAGTACTTTTTATGGTCCATCATTTCTAAGCATTAACTTATTTTTTTCTTCTATTTTAGAATCTCTATTTCCTTAAGTGAATCCATATGAAGTCTCTTGCTTTGTATATGTGTTGTTTGTGGTGCTTATTTTCCCTTACTTTATTGAATGGGTTCGCCTTGTCAATACTTCCCCCTTTCATGGATCTCCTTTATTTCTTTAGCTCTTTTCCTTGATTTGAAGTGAGTATGAGACTCTATAGGGAGAGGTAGAAGGTTTATGGGAGTGGTGTTATTTATCCTATACAATACTTTATATGGGGAGTGCGTACTGGTGTATAATGGTGATTTGTTGTAGGTAAACTCACTAAAGCTTAGTTTGGTGTATCAGTCTATTAAGTATTTGTGAATTAAACTTTGAAGAAGCATAGTGAGTTTTCGATTTACTACCCTGGTTTTCCCATCAATTTATGAGTGATATAAGGTACATAAGAGAACTTTTGTATCGACTAATCTCTATAAGGTATTCTAGAAATAGCTAAGGAGTTTTATATCCTTATCCAAAATGCATTTTGGAATACCATATAGCCTTACTATTTCTTTGAAGAAAATATTTGCCACATAAGATGTATCATCCATTTTATGACAAGCAAAAAAATAAAACATCTTAGAGAATCGATCTACCACTACTATTATGGCATCATGATGCCTTTGTGTTCTCAGTAATGCTATAGTAAAATCCATGCTAACATGATCCTATATATGCACTACTCCAAAACCGAGTGTTAATGACACCAAATAAATGATGGTTTGATCATAATCATTGATAAAAATGTGAAAATTTTAGGGTGGGAATATAGTGAAAGTTTCAATAAGGGTTCTGGATATTAACCGTTATTAAAAGTAAAGAAACACTCTTTTTGATAATGATTTTAAATTAACCGTTACCAAAATGAAAATGCCATTAATAAAACATGTTATGATAATAGTTATATCCATAATCGTTATTAAAACTTGCTCATTAAATACCCCTACATTACCTCTCTGTCATTTACGTCTGTTACAAAAACTTAAAATTTGACTTGCTCTCTGTGTTCGTCTCCTTTTTTTGCTGAATTGATCACTCATATTATTAGTTCTATCTCATTTACATTTTTCATGCCTTTCTCTTGCTTGTTGATGGTTGTTTTATTTCTCATCTCATCATTGTCGTCTTTTTCTATATATCTTGCCTTAGTTCACACATCCCATCTTCCTAACCTCCCACAACCCTTCACACCCTTTATCCTCCTTACCTAGCCTCCTGCCTTTCTTTTACAACCCTTCCCCACCGTTCGTGGCTCCTACAACCACAATTGGTGTTGTCAACCCTGCATCCTAGCTACCTACCCGAGAACCTTGTTAACTATTTAGTAGGTATTACGTGTATTAATGTTTGTATGATATATGTTAGCTGTTGTTTGTTACTGTGCTGTTATGGGTTTTGGTTTGCCTCTATCTATTTTATTCATGCATTCCAATATTGATGACTTAGTTATTGATGAAAAAACAAGTTTTTCTAGTGTTAGAGACATATTTTATAATTTAAAAAGTTAGACAACAATTTTAGCAACATGAATTAGTGGTTGTTCTTTTTTATAGGTAGTTGACTAGTGAGATAGATTATTTTCCTATTATGTACTTTCCTCCAACATATTTGTGTATGATACTCAATTTAGATTATTAGAGTCATATCATATGGTTATACTAAGAGCTTCATCAGTAGTTCTTGAGTGGGTCGTACTATGATCCATTCTATTTCAGATCGTATAATTTGCTTTTGACATTGCCTTAGATTGAGCCATGGTCCAGGCCATTAGCTAGATATTTTGATATGTTGTCATCCTTATTGATTCACCACACCCACAATTTGTTAAGGGAGAGGTTTTTATGAGGGATTTTGATCAGATTGCTAGAGAGCTGATGGCCATAGATGACGAGTGAGGTTTCATCATAACTTACCCCAAGTATCCACCATGGTTATCGTATAGTAGATACCAGTGAACTCGTTGTTGATGATGTTAAGGAGTAGATGACATATTAAGATGAGTGGACGCTAAGAGTGATGGGTTCTAGTCAACATCAGCTAGGCTACCGCTGGATTTGATAGGATGGTTAGTGGTATTTTTAGTCAGCTATTTGGGTTGTAGCAACCTTTTGATGTATATATTATTGCTTTTTCCTTAGGTTTTTTCTTAGTTTTGGGTATTATTTTAAACAGGTATTATGTATTTACTCTTGAATTTACAACCCATGTATAAATATTTGATATTTATATACATATGAACTCTTTCTAAGCAAGAACAATTTGTGTATTGGTATATTTTTATTCCCTTATTTATATATGTAACTTCAAAATAGCATGATATACATAATACAAATACGAGTTATTTATAAGCATTAGCAATATGTGAATTAGTTTATAGAAATAAATTTATTTGTAATAATATATTCCATGGAATACATATAGATTGGAAAACAATGGATCAAAAATAGATGTGTGCAAATCATTTGTCCACAGAATATGAAAAATGAGTTGAATTTTTCATCAAGTTTTGTAGTAGAACATGCTCGGGATGCTAGTAGAATAGTCTATCCTTGTTTGAACTATGCTTACATTCAATGTGTCAATGCTAATGATTTGAGAGATCATTTATTTGTTTATATAACTGATACAAGTTACACTCGTTGGATATGGTATGGTGAGATAGAGTCTGAATATAATAATGAGGAAGGTAGGAGGAATAGTAGTGGATCATCTGATAACAATAAAGGTGATTGATTAGAGGAGATGACTTGGAATGTTAAGGAAAGTGTTTCTGATTGCCCAAAAATGTTTGACCAATTATTGAGTGACTCAGAAAAATCATTGTACGGTGATTGTAAGAAGTTTACTAGATTATCTGCTACTTTATGGTCCATTTAGATTGGGGTGAATCGAGGTGATGGCAAACATTAAAAATTAACCTAGGTGAAGGGGATAGAGGTGAATTGGGGTGAATATTTTAAAATGTTGTTTGGATGATATTAACCTACCTGAGTAAATTGGGGTGAATGTTTTAAATTTTTTATTTAGATTGAGGTGAATGAAGGTTAAAAAAATAAAACAAATGACATGTATACCCTTGTATAAAATATATAAGTCCTATTGAGGGGTATTTTGGTCCTACTAGGTCAAAAATTTACTTATTGTTTCACCTTCACCTTGGTTACCCCCAAAATTGGAGGTTAATAAAAATTAGGTTAATCAAGG
The DNA here is from genome assembly GCA_030549775.1 of Tamarix chinensis. NCBI lineage: Eukaryota > Viridiplantae > Streptophyta > Magnoliopsida > Caryophyllales > Tamaricaceae > Tamarix > Tamarix chinensis. Next base: position 15,957,102 of record CM060172.1, on the reverse strand, counting down.
TGAATAGAGGTGAAACATTAACCCCAATTCACTAAGGTAGAGTTATTAAAATTGGGATCCAAATGGGGTGATAAATTGATTCACCTCCGTTAACCCCCTTTCATCCCAATCCAAACACACTATTAAGGTTGTACAAATTAATGGTATGTAATAGATGGAGTGATAAGAGGTTCATATAATTATTATTATCACTTGTGAAAGAAATTCTTCTCGATGATAACATCCTAATTGTACCTATGAAGTGAAGAAGATCCTTTCATCTATAGGTATCAGTTATGAGAAGATACATGCATTCCCTAATGATTGTATATTATTTTACAAAGAATATGCAAGTTTAAATTATTTTCCTAATGAAGAATACAAAGCATCACGATATAGGAAGAATAAGGTGCCAGCAAAGGAATTATGGTATTTCCCTATAATACTGAGGTTTAGGTGATTGTTTAATGATGTCCAAGTTGTGAAGAACTTAAGATGGCATGCTGATAAGAAGATAGATGATGGACTTCTAAGACATCCATCTAACTCTCCACAATAGATGATGATTAATGGCTTGTTTCCTAAATTTGGCAAAGAACCAAGAAACTTGCATCTTGCTCTCTCTATAGATGATATGAATCATCATAATCAAGGCCCATATAGTATTTGGCTTGTGACTTTGGTTATCTACAATCTATCATCATGGATCTACATAAAATAAAAGTGTATGATGCTATCTTTTCTTATTTTGGGTCCAAACCAACTGGAGAATGATATTGATGTTTCTTTTTATCCTTTTATTGATGATTTGAAGTTATTACGGGACACAAATGTTAAAGTATTTGATGCCTATTATGAGGAAAGTTTCACTTTGAGAGCAATGTTATTCTATACTATAAGCGATTTTCTGCCATATTGTAATTTATCAGGTTATAGTGTGAATGGACATTATGCATGCCTAATATATGAGGATAATGCTTCATTTTTTCAACTAACAGATGGCCAAAAAACTATTTTTCTTAGGCATCATAGATTTTTACTGAGGGATCATCATTATTGTAGGAAAAAGTAATGCATTTAATAGGAAACCAGAAGAAGGGCATGCCCCAATCCGATTGATGGACAGATAAGTGTATATGAAGATGAAACATTTGAAGGTGTTGTTTGGGAAGAAGAATAAAGATAATCCTCTATAAGTTGGGTGTAAGAAGATGTCTATATTCTTCAACCTTCCATATTAGGAACCTCTATACATGAGGTATGTCTTCGATGTGATGCATATTTAGAAAAATATTTGTGATAAACTTGTTGGTACATTACTTAATGTTCCATGAAAGACTAAATATGGCATAAATTCTCAATTGGATATGGAAGAAATGGACATGAGGCATCAACTAGGACCACAAGACAATGGAAGAAGAACTTATTTACAATCAGCTTCCCATACTCCCTTTAGAAAGGAGAAAATTATATTTTGTGAACTTTTTATAAGTGTCAAGGTTTTGGAAGGGTATTATTAAAATTTTAGAAACCTAATGTCGGTAAAAGTGTTGAAACTAATCAAAATGAAGTCTCATGATTGTCATATTTTGATGCAATATTTGATGCTAATAGTTATACATGAAATTTTGTTGAAGTGTGTTCAAAATGGTATCACTAGGGTTTGTTGGTTCTTCAATGTATTATGATCCAAATCATATATCATGATAGTTTTTATGTCTTACAAAGAGGGATTGTAATTACTTTGTGGCAGCTTAAAAATTATTTTCCTCCCTTATTCTTTGATATTATGGTGCATCTAACCATTTACTTGGTTTATGAGGTAAAAATGTTAGGACTTATTCATGGGTACTGGATTTACTCCTTTGAATGATTTATGAAGTTGATAAAAGGTTACATGAAGAATCAATATTGGGCAGAAGGATGCATTGTTGAGTGTTACCTACTAGAAGAGGCAACTAAAATTTACACAAATTACTTGTCCAATGCGACAGATTTTTGTATTCCTAAGTCTCAACATGCACGAAAGGTTGAAGGAGAAGGTATTGGGGGCAAATAAATTGTGCACGTAGACCCTAACATACTCCGTAAAACATGTCTATATTTATTATATAATAGTGATGATGTTCAACCATATGTTGAATAACATATGCATTCTTTGATGATTAAAAATCCATCAAAGACTAAGAAATGGGTAATTGATAAACCTAATATTTCCTTCATAAATTAACTAAGAGATCACATCATTCTATTCATAAAAAATTCTCCAACATCTATTTCTGCAACCCTACATTAGTTGTCCCAAATGCCCCGATATGACGTCTTCTCATATGCTATCTATGCTATCAACAAATATAATTTTTACGTGAAACTACAAGATGAGAGGAGTACAATGCATAATAGTGGAGTGACTTTAGTCGCCAAGGTAATGCATATTCTTAGTGCGAAGGACAAGAATCCAACATATGTAAATATGAATTATTATGGTATCATCGAATAGATTTGGGAGCTAGATTACACTGTGTTCAAAGTACCTATTTTTTAGTTTGGATGGGTTGATAATATTCATTGGGTTAAATATGAAAATGGGTTCAAATTAGTAGATCTCAATAGGGTAGGGCTAAACAAGACCCATTTATCTTGGCATTACAAGCAACACAAATTTTCTTTATCATCGATCCAACCAATACAAGATGGTTTGTGATTTTAGCCACAAAAAATGAATCATGGATGATTATGACGATGAAATGATGTTAATTGGGATAAAGAGTGTGTCGTAGCAGTGCAACCAACTCAATCATTGATAGATGATAACAATGACATTAATGAGGAGGAAAATCTATGTAGGGGATGTTCATTGTGAAGTAATATATGTATTAGATCATGAAACCAATCAAAAAGGAGGGAAGCAAAAATGAAGGAAAAGAAGCTAATGAGGGTAATAGTATTGTAAAATTTGTTTTCTTATATCATTACTACATCTAATTATTGTATTTTTCATCTCATTCCTACATCTAATTATTGTGTTTTTCATATCATTACAATATATGAAATGTTTGCTTGATAGTTTATTTTGTATATATTTATTCACAACATACATTATACTAATTTATATATTCAAATTCCATAGAGATGTAGAAAAGCAAAATAATGATAGGGAATCTAGAAATGAAGAAGAGAAGAGATGGCTTACTACCACATACTTGAGAAAGAGAGGAGACCAAGTGTCATTGAGTTGGGATATGTATAATATTCCCATTGGTGAGTATGTTGGCATGTTTTTGTGATATATTTCACTCGTCACTCATAATTGTGTTCCAATATCCTACAATAATTGGAAGGAGGTTCCCAAAGGTCACAAAAAAATATTTTGTAAGAAGTGAAGGAAAATGATATGTTTTTTTTTGTTATATTTTATTCTATTACATACTATTAATTTCAACACTATGAAATTTAAATACATATGTATGTCTTACTTTGCAGAGAGTCTTAATCATTCCAAATGAGAGGAAGAAGTGACTTTTTAGACATTGTGGAGAATTTTCTTATTTAGCAAATACAATAATTACAGAAAAATGGATAGCGCTTTGCACATGAAGTCCCCCAAGCATTATGGGTTTATTGATTAAGAAATTTGGGGTTAGTTAATTGCATATCATAATTTAGAGGAGTTTAAGGTATTTTTTAACTAAGAGTTATGCTTTTTGATTAAGAATACACACTTGATATTTAAATAGCTGATCATACATATTTTCATTGTAATATAGGAGAAAAGTGCCAAGAATAAAGAAATTGCAAAGGGAAATATTTGTCACCATAATATGGCACGAAAAGGCTATGTAGGCCTAGAAGAAGAGTTAGTATGACCTTTTGATTAATGTGTTCACACAATAATGTTTAGAGTGTTATAATCTTATTGCTAATATAATTGTGTATTCTTTTGTAATTACATCTCCTAACCCAGGAAAAGGATCTATGTACCTCATCCATCAATATGGGTACGCTATGGAAGATGGCTCGAGAAACAAAAGAATGATATATTAATGAAGATGTACATAAGAATGCCAAAATAATTGTAAGTTTGAAGCTATCCCTAGTCGTAGTTATTTTTCTTAGAAAAAACATATCATGATATTATTTTTATTTATATATTTTAGGATGAACTTGAAACATTAGATGTTGTAGAGGGTTTGGATAAATATGGAATCATGTCTCAAGTGAAATGAATCAAAGAATAGTAAGGAAGACATATAGGTCTTGGTTAGGGGGTTACGAGAACAAGAGCTTGGGGTCGATCCCATGGACCCCAAAACACCCATGACAAAGTGGTTCTCCTACCACAAAAATTAAATAAAGCATTTGAATAGATGGCAACAATGGAGAAGGAGTTGGCATCCATCAATCTTAAGGGTTTATGCCATCCAATTCAGATGCATATGATCCACTTTAGATACCCAATGTAAATATCATTAGAGACAATTGTAAAGCTGATACACATTTTTCTTCTCTTCCTAGGGTATACATATGAAACTATGAATTGATATATATACAATGCATAAAGTGTCAACTCAATAATTAACAATACTGATATACTTATCTTTTAGGATTTGCGTAAATGTTACTTGGTAGATAATAACACCTCAATTCTATTAGCAAAAGGAAGGGTAGACATCTCCCATGGTACTAAAATGTTGACAATCCATGGGTCTATCTTAGCCTCAAATTAAAATCCCGTATGTATTGATTCAAATAATTGGAGATGCACCCTTTCCTTGTTACAAAGAAGGCAATGAGGCAGCAACAATGTTGGAAGCTCATGGAAGCTTCATACCTTGGCCCATAGACATAATTCATCTTATCACTAAAGAGGTAATGAAATCCTCCATCCATGTCAACATGAACACATTACATATTGTTTATACCTTATTAATATATATATATATATGAAAATTGCATTGTGCTTATTACTATGAATTGAGGGTTAGAAAATAACAAGGCTCCTAAGTTAAAAATAAAGCGAAATACTAGTGGAAGGAGCAAAACAAAAAGGGCATTAAGAAAGGAAAATGAGCTTGATTGGAAAAATTGGTAGCCCCACAGAAGATTCCATCTTCAAAGGACAAATAATGTGTATAAGAACCCTGCCAAACATCACCTACTTTGGTAATGTTGTATTTATACACCCAAAACTATCTTGGTAGCGATTAAATTATAATTTATTATCCTGCAAAGTATGTTAGGAGGGATGATGCCATATATATGGTATAGATGAAGGTTATCAGTGAAATTTATAAGTTGGAATGGATGTAAACAATGAGCATGGATGTATATTTCAAGTAAGTATTCTTTCATATCATATATTTTGATACTTTTCGTTGATTGATATAGTTTTATGAGTTATCAATTATTAATAAATATGCATTATTATTGTCATCCATAGGTTGGCGGCTAGCCGGTCTATGGTAGAGGTGATGTTGTCCTCTACTATGTTTATGTGTCCATACTACATATTTGAATGTACTATAATTAGCAAGGGCGGGCACATAAACTATATAGCAGATTGCATCTTAGGTGAGGGATACAAAAAAAACTTTTACCTCATCCCTCACCTCGCTAATGAGCATTGGTTTTAGTATGCCATTCGTCCCGATCAAAATAAAGTATATGTTTTTTATTCCATTTGAAATTATGCCATTCCTTTTGCTATTTTTCGTTCTAAAGGGAAACATTTAATTGATATGTTAGTATATTTCTTACTCACATTAATTTATTAATGCATATATCCTCTTATATAAATTTTATTTATATAAAGGTATAATAGTTTGTATGACCTTTATTTATTATATAGGGCACTACGGACAACATGAATGACAAGGGGTGGAAATGGTGTTCTAGACCCAAAGAATCTTGAGTATAAGTCTGTAATGGTAAGCAAGAAGATCAACTTTTTGTATTTTCTTTCAATCCCAATTGATATCTAATACAATAACAAGCTAAATAAATTTATTTTTACAATATCCACAATAGAAAAATGGTAATGATTGTGGAGACTATGTTTGTAGATCAATGGATCACATATGCAAAAATTAAAAATCTGTGAACACTAATCCAATCCATGTATGTTTCTTTTTCCGTATTTTTCATTATATAGTTGATCTATGATATTTATTTTTAATATATATAACCAAATGGTTGAATCACATTTATTTGTAGTTTTCCAATGACGAGTACGCACGAAGCTCGAAATACAATGATGAGGAAATTGATGAAGTTAAAGAGGACTGGTCCAAGTTCATGTGCTCACATACTCAGTATTAGATATATATGTGCATGCATTTTAAGTTTGTACCTGTTATATCTTATGTTCTTCTATATAAATATATGCAAGACTGAGATGCATCTGCATATATATATATATATATATATATAACTACAAATTTTGATTTTGTGAATTGTAGATCCAAGAACTTTGAGTTTTGTAGTGTATAGAGCTACCAAACTTGTGGTATATCTATGAATTTACAGAGTTATTGGTAGTGTTTTAGTGATTATATATTTGGTATATATTCGAGCATACATCTATGTATGAGGAATAGAACAAACTGCACAATATATATATAAATTATTGTTTCAATAATGATTTTAGTGAGAAAAGTTGTTAAAATGATATTCAACAACGGTAATAGTGAATAACCGTTGACAAAAATACATGTTTTAAGAACGATTATCATGAATAACCATTGATAAAATATAATGTTTTAATAACGGTTTTAGCTAATAACGATTATTAAAACATGCACGGTTCACCAAATTTGGGCTAAAATTTTGGTTTTTTGATGATAGTAATATAACTATTAACAAAAAACCATGTTTTAATAACAATTTTATCTTATAACAGTTATTAAAACATGTGCAGTTCACCACATTTTGATTTTTTATAATGTTTTTATAACCATTATTAAGGTTTTAATAATACATGATTTAATAACGTTTGGGAACCATTATTAAACCTATTAAAAAATTATTATTAAAAACACTTCCTTGATGAAAATTACTTTGAGATATTTGGTATGTAGAGCATGTCACCATTATACCTTGTACATCCCCCACCATCTTGGGCCATAAAAGTTTTCTTGTAGTACATGTACTTTTTTTTATTCTAAAATGCCCCATAATTCCTCTTCCATACACTTTTCTTACTAGTAGTTCCAAAATTAGACTCTTAAGATTGTAGAGTGTGTTATTATTGAAGAGGAACACTTCTTGGAGCACAAAGGACCCCCTTGATCTTGTCATGATTTACAAATTAGTCTCTAATGCCTTCATCCCCTCGATAAAGTTCCTTGATGCATTTCAATCCCAAGAATCTTGGTTCTAGAAAGGAAAGTGTACAATATCTCATAGAGAAGGCATATGTAACAACATTAATCTTACCACCTTTATGATAAGCTACAAAGGATAATTATTTGAAAAACTATGCCCATCTTTCATTTTGAAGCCCTTAAAATTTGTAAGGGGACTCATGATCACTATCCAGCATACAATGATGGGGTCTTAGATAGTGTGAAAAATTATCTAAAGCCCTAAAAATGGCTTAACATTATTTTTCATAAGTGTTATAGTTTATTTGAGAGTCATTGAGTTTTTCACTAAAATATGTAATGGGTTTTACGCCTTGTAGTAATAAAACCCTAATACCCACTCCCTTCCATCACATTCTATTTCAAAGGGTTTGTAAAAGTTAGGTAAGGAAATAATGGGTACTTCACTTAACTTGATTTTTATTGTTTCAAGCTCATCTTGGGCTTCTTTTGATCAATTAAAATCTGCCTTCTTTAGGAACTTGGTTATAGGATCTATGAGGGTGCCAAATCCTTTTATAAACCTCCTATAGAATAAGGCTATCGTATGAAAGGATATAATAGCCATGATGGATGTGGGTGGAGGGCACATCTTTACTTCTTCCACCTTTGACTCATCTATGGCCATACAATATTTAAAAATAACAAATCATAAGAAGGTGACTTATGGAACAAACAATTCACACTTCTGTAGTTTTCCATATAGCTTGTTACTCCTACGTGAAAAAAAAATACAAGATTTAAATGTTCCACATGCTCATCACTACTAGTAGAAAGCAAAAGTATGTCATCAAAATAAATTACAACAAATTTTGATATGAAAGGTTGAAGTACTTTGTTCATGATTCATATGAAGGTTATGGTCATGTTTAAAAAACCAAAGGGCATCACCATGTACTCATATACTCTCCCTTAGTCGTGAATACATTCTTCCATTTGTCTCACTCCTTCATTTGAATATAGTAGCAGCCACTTCTTACATCAATTTACACTTGAACCATGTAAACAATAAAAAATATCATAGAGCCAAGGTATAGGGTACCTAAACTTAATAGTGATGTTGTTGATGGCTTTACTATCCACACAAATCCTCATAGTTCCATCCATTTTTGGTACAAGTAAAGCTTAGACCACACAAGGCCTAAGGGAATCCCTAATCAACCCTTTAGAAAGTAACCCTTCCACTTGTCTTAGCAATTCCATGGCATTTATAGCATTACACCTATAAGTAGCCTTATTTAGGAGGGTAGAATTGGGACCAAGATTGATTTTGTTTTTTTATGCCACTGATGGGAAGTAGTACAAGGGTAAATCACTAGGAAACACATCATAGACTTAGTCTAACAAAGCCATAACCTTTGGTTCTTGTTGGGTATGACTCACATTAGGTTCTAGAAGGAACAACATGTAGACTAGTTTCCCCTTCCCAATATCACAATCTAGCTTATTTTCATCCAAGAACAAAGACTCTCTTTTTTTAACTTTCAGGATCCTTCATGTTAGGTGACCGATAACTCAAAGGATTTAGGTTGATAATGTTTTTTGCAACTTCAAACTATATATATTTTTTCTCCCATCATAGGACACACTTTGATCTAAAAACCATACATTTTTAATAGTAAGTGACAAGCATACATGGGTACTATGTTACAAATGACTTGGTCTTGGTAGGTTCTCATAATCAAAAAGGGCACAATAACTTGCTTGGTAACTTCTACCATGTTATTTTTATTTATCCATTATAGCTTGTAAGGTTTAGCATGTGTCGTTATGGGGTGATCAAGTTTCTCCACAATAGTACATGAAGCTACACTGGCAAAAAATTCCCTAATTAACAACACGTGAGCATACTTTCCTAAGGATAGTATACTTGGTTTGAAATATGTTTTCTCTTTTGTAATCTTCTCCTAAGGCTTATCTTGCATGTAATGCCCTTCAAACCATCAATTCTTCCCTCAAGTTAGGTGGAACTTATTCTTCCTCTTCATGGGTAGAGTTCTTAACTCCTTTTATTCTTTCCTCATAGTCTATAAGAGTCACAACCCTCTTATTTGGACATTCCTCTTTTTTTTTTTATAATTTCCTATTCCTTGGCATTTAAAATGTCTCATCCTATTTACTTGGTTCAAACCTTTCTTCTATTTCATTACCCTTAACACTGAATGCTTTAGGTGTTAGGGGCCATCTTAAAGGTGAGGGATTATCCTTGGACACATTGAGGTGGGATTTGTTTTAGGGTACACGAGACCTTTTCTTCTCTCTCTTGTGTTTCTCAACCTTAATGGCTAAGTGAAATATCTCTTCTAAGGTAAATAATATTTGTAGCTCCACTTGTGTTGCGATTTCATGCCTCATACACCCTAGGGATCAAGACATTGTATATTCTTCCAAATTTTCTAAACAGATTTTCATGATAAGTTCCTCAAACTCTTGAAGGTGTAATATTTAACTCTCATGAGCCCTTGTCTTAGAAAAGACATTTTATTATAGAGATATTAGGTACATGTAGAAGGTAGGAATATCTCACTTATGATTCTTCTCATTTTCAACAAATTCCTAATTTGGAACTTCCCATTATTCTTCCTTTTTTGGGTGAGGTTTTCCAACCAAAAGGATGTGTGGCCCTTGAGCTTCAATATTTATTTTTTGAAACTTTTTTCTTCATTAGATGACCTGGCCTAAAAAATCCTTGAGCACTTTAACTCCCATTATATTACATCCTCCAGATTTTGACTCCTATCAAACTCAAGTAAGTTAGTTTTGACATCATGGAAATATTCTTTCCTTTCATTTATTCTCCTTATATGAGCTCATGGGGAGTCACTAAAAGAAGAGATATATTCATTGTTGTCATCATTAGAAAATGGATTGACAATATCTTTTTGATGGAAATGATTTCTCTTCCTTGGGATGGGTAGGTTATTTCTATGGATTGGTGTAGGGTTGGCCAAGTAAGGTGGTGTTATGGTGGTGTGGAGTCACACTAGTTAGGATTTAGAGGATTGTGTTTGGTGTTTGGAATCAAATTTTCCAACATTGCAAGGATCTTTTGTAATTGTACAATGGCTTGATCTATTATTACATTTTTTATAGAAATGGAGGAACATCCATGGAACCTTGAATTTTAAAGAAAGAAACTGGGAGGAATGATCGGTTTAGAGTCAGAAAGAGGTGGATAAAAGTGGTAAGGAAGATTGTAGACAGTTAGAAATTTGTGGGGATAAAAGGATACTTTGATAAAGAATCAATCTAAATCTTTGATACCATTTTGGTGCATATACTTATACATATTTTTTTAATCTTAGGCTAGGTTGTGTGGCTTTCAACAACCGAAAAAGAATATACAAAATATAGGTGTGAAAAAGGAGAAATTAGATTCTAAGTAACTCTTTTGATATTATACTTACAATCACCATATAAGGTATACTCTCTTGGGATAAAACACACAAGATTTAATATTTAAATCATCAAATTAGGAACTAGAATAGAAGAGAATGGTTTCAATGAAGGAGAGCTTAAAACTAGTAGCATTCAAGATATCCCATTTTATAAATTTTCTAACACTTGTAGAAGGTGTTAACAACTTTGGTTACATCTTGAATAGACTTAACTAACAAGTATTGAATATTGGTTACAATAAAAACTAACAAGTTGTCTAACAAAGTCTAACTTATTTTGTTTACATGTAACTAGCACAAAAAGTTCAACCCATTCCCCCACATCACCTCGATCATGTGTTTACTGTCCCCATACCTTCTAAATCTTATTTAAGTTAAATTACAAGTATAGGGATATAACTTAAACTATAAAACACCAAGAAAATTGAATCTAGTGTTGTAGCTTTTTTTTCAAGGCTAATAATACGTACAAAAAGGTGAGGGAATTGTCATAAAAATATTACCCAAAGACTCCTCTTTTCATACTTGTCAATCACTTGTTTCTTTTTTTTGTGATGAATTAGAAGTCTTATTGGGGACCCCATTGGATACTGTAGATGGGGTAGGTGGATGTGGTTGCTACTCTTCCTCTTCATGGGTGGTAGGGTAGCTATATTTGGCATGGAATTGAGAGTTAAGCCACAAAATGAATTCAAAAAAACAGGTGGGTAGATATTGTATGGCTTGAATGGCAACTAGACATGGATGGATATGATGCCCAAATACTTGTAATTTAGTTAATAATTTCCCAAATAATAAGTGTTTAGTTTTCTTCATATTTAATAATATTATTAATGAAACTATGGTTTTGGATAAAGGATGCTCCTACTTTATAATATATATGCATAAATATGGTAATGAAGAAATCTTAGTATACTAACATCTCAATTATATTATTTGTCATTGCTCGAGCGGAACCATATAATACCTTTTGCAATAAAAAATTATAATGTATCTGGTTTGTTACCATGGTGCAAAGGTTCCTACAACACTCCCCATTATGGATAGCTCATCACCTTATTTATAAACATGTGGGAGGGTGTCCTTCTCTATAGGAGTATATATGTTAACAATCTTCTAATATGTGTATAAGGAAGTCCTATGGACCATATCCACTTTGATACCATGTTAAATCTACATCCTTTTTCCAGGAGTGTTGGGAATTTACTTTCTAAAAAAATCACATTCATGCATACTGTAATATAAAATATTCAATATGTGCATAATTATTAATTGTTTATGAGACTTGATAAATTTAATAACACTTACAATTCATGGTAACAAAGAATTACCTCCAAAAAATAAAAATGATGATTATCTTCTTCATAATTGTCCCTAATTTTGTCAATAATAGGTATGCAAAGCATATCATGTCAATCATATGGTTTAACCAATTAAGACTTGATAATTGACAACTCTTTCTCCATAGTAGTCATTCAGTTAAATGCTTAGTTTAGTTTAAGGGTTAGGAGAGCTAATTGGTCATTTGTTTTATAAGGTCCATGGCATATACCACAACTCATTTTTCTAACCCCTAATCCAATACCCATGTGCCTTCTGAGGTATTATTCTTTTCCTATGGCTTATGTAATGATGTTATATTCATCGATTTCCTCCATCAAGTAAAATTGTTCAACATTTTCTTAAAATGTGTGTAATATATAAATGTTTAAAATCTAGATATAATATATATAATAGCGTTGTGAACAACACTAAATCGATAATTACAAACATAGTTTATTTTTTCAAAGCTTCTTGTATATCTTTATTGACATAATTTCTAGCAAGTATTATTCTACCCTTCCTCTATAAGGTACCAACATTGATTGATGAGGTACATGATCAAATTTATTTGCCTCCAGCTGTATGCACATAAGGCATACATAAAGGTCACTTCAAAGAACATTATTATAATGGTTATTCATAAACATTTAAACACATAAATTATATTGTAATATCAACTCTTCCACGAGATTCGCATGGCCTTTGTAAGCTGTATTGTGCTAGTACCTATTATTTTTTAACCACTTGCAGAATTTTAAGCACTTATCTCATATATTACAAGCAATAGAGTAATGAAATATTAAAAAATAATATAATATTCTTATTCAAAACTAATAATTGTAATGTAACAAATACTTGATATTCTTTGCTCTAGAAAAGTATCACAAACTCATCCCAAGCTTTTTGATTTATGAAAAGATAATGCCTATGTGGATTTGGGAATAATGCTCTATGTCTCTTTCTATAAATCTCTCTCTCTCTCTCTCTCTCTCTCTCTCTCTTTATAATTATGCCTTAAAAGTTCTCAAGAGCTCGCGACTATGACATAGTAACTACTTCATCCTCTCATCTGAGATGATGAATTATCTCTACAAAATAAAACATATTTGCATAAAATTAATATTGAAATTAATTTATTGAGGTTGAGAACGCTTGACATACTAATACAAATAAAGGAAAAACAAAAATTACCCTGATTTTTTAACAAATATGTTCTTTGGCACCTTCATCCACCTACTTCCAACTTGGGATACCGATACAGACATAATCTTGAATGACTAGTGCCATGTAAGTAAGAAAAATATCTCTATACTTGAAAACATGAAGACCTATTATATTCCCTTATAACTCCACCTTCTCCCCTATTTCTCATTTTTGTGACTGTTTCCATCACAGTGGGGGGCCTCATCCCTTCCTCAACACTACCATCCTTTTAACCATGTCCTTATCCATTTCCATGTTTCTAAAATATATAAATAAATGAATTAGTACAATATCACAATATCTTATTTAACAAAATGCTTTAACACATCACATATTCATTGGAAAAATATAAAAAATAACCTAATTAACTCATATCAAATGAGAATGTTATGTAATTACCTGCATTAACTTCATTTACTTCTTCTTTTTTACATACTTGATTTTGGATTAGTTTCATGATATAATACACAAATTCCTTCAAAAGGATCACCCCCACATAGATTTCCTCTTTAATAAGAGTATTATCACCATCAGTGAATTATTCAGTTGCTTGAATAGCCATGACACACACATTCTCCCAATGGGCATCATTTCCATCATCATAATCATTGACATTTCTTTTCTTCATATATAATACCACAAACCATATTTTCCAAATGGATCAATGATAAAGAAAATGTGTATTTCTTATAACGCTAAGATGAATGGATTTTATTTATGCCCTACCCTATTGAGATCTACTAATGTGAACCCTTATTCATATCTAATCCCATGACCATTATCATCCTATCTATACCCAAAAATAGGGACTTTAAATATAGTATGATCTCACTCCCATATTTTTTCAATCACACCATAATAATTTATATATGCATAAGTTAGACTCTTGTCCTTCACAAAAGTGATATGCGTTGCCTCAACCATTAAAGTTACCTCCACTACTCTACATATTACTTTTCTCATCTTGTTGTTTCAAATAAAAAGCATAATCAATGATGGAAAAGCTATTATATGAGAAAAATTTGTACTAAGGAATTTGGGACTACTAATTTAAGGTGTTGGAAATTGAGTTTGGTGAATGTTTGATGAGCGGATTGATGCAATTTCCTAGCCACTCTACGAAGGAAAGATTATGTTTATCCACAATCTAGTTCTCTCTCTTTGATGGATTTTTATGTGTTCTTCAACATATGGTTGAGTATCATCATTGTTACATAACACATAAAATTGTGCTTTGTGAAACATGTCAATATCTACATGCCCAAACTATAACATCCCAAAATTATCTATTGAAAATTTTTATTTTAACAAAAGAATAAGAACAATATAATCTTGTTTTATTACCATAATCAATATAAGGCTGGCTTACTATAACACCCCAAAATTTACTACTAAAAAATTTCATTTAATAAAAAGGTTTAATGGAGGTGAAATAACAAAACTGGGAATCTTGGGGATATTACTACCACCCTTAGTACCAAGCCTATTCACTCCAACCATTCCAGTACCAAGTGCTAAGGCTAAAAAGGATTATCATCAAACTTAATTCAATACTTAAACCAATAATTCATTAAAGAACTAGAAATTTTATAACATGGCAATCAGAGTACGGGTAAAAAGTTTACAATCCAAAGGAGTACATAATTAAAGTTCCCAAAGAAACAGGAAGTACAATACAATAAAACAAGGCTAAAATAAGGTGATACAAATTTAAATGAATGAAAGAGAGAATCCGTCCAAGTCACTCTTGATCCCTAGTCCAAATCTAAGTTCAACTCTTGGCCCCGCCCGATGCCTCATATGTGTTGTAGGCATCGAAGATACCATCTCCAACCTGCACAAACTCAGATGGGTCCTCTACTCGTGGGAATGAGCAATACCCATAAAAGGGTGGTTAGTATGCTATATACTAATAAAGGTAAACATGCACTAAGACCAATACACAAAGGCACATAATCCAAGCATGATAACACAACAGCATACAATCATTTCAGATAAATAAAGGTCAAGCTATAGTTCGGATAAATTAGTTATTTAATCTCTAATCGCTACTCATTTCACATCATGCTTTTTATCAAATCCATGCGAGTATGGGAACCCCACTATTATAGCTGGTGGATCGGTCACTTGTAGGGAAAAATGCACCTGGCCACTATTATATGCCAGTGGATCGATCTCTGGGCAAAATGTTCCTAGCCACTATTATTTGCAGGTGGACCGGTCTAGCACCGATTCTTATGGTGTTCCATTGCAAGTATTTAGTGTCTTTTATATGTCTTATCATACTTAGGGTTTGGTTTATTGAGATCGGGATCCCCTACTATTATAGTCAATGGAGCGGTCACTTATAGGGCAGAATGCACCTATCCACTATTATATGCTAGTGGATCAGTCTCCAAGGCTGTAACACCCCCAAAATTCACTATTGAAAAATTTCGTTAATTAAACGAAAACTAGCGGAAGCAAACAAATGAACCGTGAATTTTGGGAGTACTACCGCCACACTTAGTACCAGACTGGTTCACTCATACCAGTCCAGTACTAAGTTCTAAGGCTAAAGGAAAAAGAAATACAATTTGCAAGAATTTCAACCTACTTAAATCAAAGTAGCGTATCAAACGTTTACAAGGATGAAATCCACCAATGGTGGTTACAGTATTAACATATACATTTAAAACAAAAAATTTCAAGAGAGAGAGAAAAAACCTAGTAGTTCCGGATGAGACCTTACTCTCTTTCCCGTTGCCCACTCGAGTAGCACCTGAAAAGACATGCAAGGGACACTGCCCATTGAATAGGTAGGGGCCCCACGAATGGAACCCTTCAGTACTACGGTACTGAGTAACCCTTTAAAGTCCCACTTAAAAGCAAGCCCGCAATGCAACACATGAAACAAGCTACATATATATATATATATATATATATATATATATATATATATATATATATAATTCACACCATTAACATTCACTTAGCATATCAATATATCGTTACAAACAATTGGTACTTACGGTCTTAAGCCATGTCATAACGCAAACTCAAAACAATCAGGCTTTAAGCCATTGTTCCACTATAAGTAATTAGTACTTGCCCATAATTTTATTCACATACACAACTGGTTTTATTAAGCTCGGGACCTCCACTATTATTGCCAGTGGACCGGAATATATATAAAAATCATCATCCAGGGCATAACGCTCCTGGACACTATTATAACTGGTGGACCAGGATATATAAAGAATCATCATCCAGGGCACAACGCTCCTGGCCACTATTATAACTGGTGGACTAGGATATATAAATATTCATCATCCAAGACACAACGCTCCTGGCCACTATTAAAACCGGTGGACCGGTACTCAATATCATAATCATCTGGGCCCAGCTCATTAATATTCCACTTTCAATAATAGTATCTTTCCTTTCTTTAATCAGCAAATAAATCATATTTATTTGCCTCGAACGGGAGATCGATAACCCGGGACACAAAGGTACACCGGTCGTACCGGTGCATATCCGCTGCTCAGTACCCTTCAACCACGAACCCAAGGATGCAAAGGTACTCTGGTCGTACTGGTGCATGAAGACACTCAGTACCCTACCGACAAGGACACCTAATCCATAAGTATGCATACCCCCTAACTAGGTCCTTAGAGCTAGAAAGAGTAAGATATAGGGTCTGGCTGGGGCACAAAGGCACACCAGCAAATACCAGAATAATCGTGGACTAAACCACATCCTTAGGATAGCGACCCCTAAGGAGTCACCATTCCCGATCTCGAGGTCTTTCACTTTAAGTAATGGCGTCTTAATTAAAGTGATCACGAAAAGCACAATAATCCGATACTTATTCACTTTCAATCGTTTTGATATCATTAATAGTTTCTTATTCAGAGGATTATCCAGGATATCACAGAGAAACCATTAAGGTCGTACTAATACTCCTACTTGGCTAATCAGCATTACTTGAATCATATTATAATATTCCACAATCTCAAGGACATGTTAGATGCAAATTACTCATTTTCCCTTTACTTATATAATTGTTAAGTATCCATTCCTTACTCGCCAAATTACCATATTACCCTTTAGGTTACATAATTACCAAATTATCCTTTTTTCAATTTAGATTACCAAATTATCTCATACCCTTTTTAGATAACCATTCACCCCTCATAATTGCTACACTTATCATATTTCCTATTTGGTTGGTTATATTACCAAATCGCCCTTTTCCTTTGTTATAATTACTAAATTGCCCTTGAGTTGGATAAATTACTAAATTACCCTCCTTTATTATCATGATTACTATTTTGCCCCTTTAGTTGGTTAAATAATTATCACTTTATATTTTATTGGCTAAGTCACCAAATTGCCCCTTTATTTGGATAATTACTAAATTTCCCTTCTCCTTTATCATAATTATCATTTTACCCCTCTCAATTATTTTAATTGCCATTTTACCCTTTTTAACTATCATTAATCCCAAATCACCCTTCTTCATAATTACCAATATTAATTTACCATTCTTCATAATCATAATTATTAATTTACACTTCTCCATATTTATTATTACTATATTACCCTTCTCCTTTATTAAAATTACCATAATACCCTTTAATTGGTTAATTTACCAAATTTACCCTTCTCTAGTATCATACTTATACAATTGCCCATCTACAATCATAATTTAATTACTAAATTATCTTTTGTCGTTATCATAATTACCAAGTTACCCCCTTACTCCCAAGTTTACCATAATATCCTTTTATTTACAAAATTACCATCCTACCCCTTACTTTCAAATGACCATAATATCCTTTTATTTATGAAAATTATCACCATATCCCTTTCACTTGTAAAATTACCATAACACCCCTTTTTCTTTTCAAATTACTATCTTACCCTTTTACATCCAAAATTATCTTTTTTATATTTCCTTACCAAATTACCATTTTTCCCTTCTTTTCCAAAATTACCATATTAACCTTTTACTCACAAAATTACCATAATACCCCTCACTTACAAAATTACAGTGTCGCCATTCACTTATAAAATTTACCATATTACCACTTACTTATGAAATTACGATTTTGCCCCTCTACTTCCAAAATTACCGCTTTACCCTTTTCTCCAAAAATTACCATAATACCCTTCTTTCTCACAACTTACAATTTTATCCTTTTACTTATGAATTATCATTTAACCCCTTTCTTTTTAAATTACCAAATTATCCTTTTACTTATAAAATTACCAAATTACCCTTTTACTTATAAAATTACCGAAATTCCCTTTTCACTTATAAAATTTCCACTCAACCCCTTTATTCACCATTTTTATGAATTTACCATCACTACATAAAATAATGATATTATTCTTATCATCTAAGTCCATTAACTTGTCATTAATCAACATAATACTCATTAGCAACTACATACATTAGATTATATACTTCATAACCATAATTACTAGAATACCCTTAGACAATAATATCATTCATGCCTTAGCAATATAATACGTCATAAACAAGCATTTAACATTTCCATCAATAATCAACCTTTTCCTTAATTATCATACCTACACATGGCACAAAGCTATCATGCATTTTTCTTTTTCTTTCAATAAATGTAAACAACCATTTATATATCATGCTTGGCTCACAAAACATACATAAAATCATAATAAAATTCCTAATGTGCTAGCATACGTTTCCAGTCATTTAAGGGAGGTTTAACGATTACCTCGATTCCCGCCAAAAATAGACCTCACCGATATTCCGGTTTAAGGTTTAAGATTCAATTATCAAAACCAACACCTAAAAATAATATCAAGGTTTATTATGTTAGAAATCATTAAAAAATCAAGACATAAGGCTTTATAACAATTAATAGAATAATTAACTTAAAATATAATTATACCATAAAATTAATAAACAAATAGATTAAGAAGTCCAGAAACTCATGTTGCTAATGCAGCATGAGTTGCATGAAAATTTATGGGGAGGAGGGCTCGAAGGAGGGTAATAGAAGGAATATAAAGACAATTTCGGGTTAGGATTTTTAGGCTAGGAAAAGAGGCATGTGGGGGTGGATTCAAGGCAAGGGAAAGATGCAGAGGTCGAGAGGGGGTGTAAGCGGTGGTCGGGGACGTGTTGATGGTGGCTAATGGTGGCGGAGGCGGCGACAGCAAGGCTGCGAAGGTGGCAGTCAAAGTGGGGTGTCGATGTGCAGGCTAGCGAGGAAGGAAAAGAAAGGGGGAAAACGAGGGCTTGGAGGTCGTGTTCTCGGCTAAAGGAGCATTGCGAGTGGTAGAGGGGGTTGGAGGGATTATTTTGGTGGTTCAGGTGGCGGCACAGGTGGTCGGAAGGTGGAGAACGGTGGTGTTACAGGTGGGCTATCGAGAATGGTGAAAACAGGGAGAACAAGAAGAAGGGAGGAAGAGGGTTGCGAGATGGATATTGGGGTGGTGCAAGGTGGTAGTAGAAGGGTGCAGGAGGCGGTTTAGGGGCTGGGTGCGGTGGTTGGAGCGGCGGAGGGCGGCGACGCACGAAACGAATGGGAGAAGATGGAGGGGAGAAATTGGAGGGAAGAGGGTCGGGGAAGAAGGGTTTCGAAAATAATGGGGCAGGGAAAGGTGAAGAAAAGAAGAGGGAGAAGAGAGAGAGGGAAAGGCAGGTGGCAAGGCGGCGGCTGCAGGTGGTCGGGTAGCAGCGGTTAGGTCGGTGGCTATCGAGGCTTGGGGAGAAGAAGAAGGAAGAAGGGAGGTCGCGGGCGCCGGTCGGGGAAAGGAAAGAAAACAAGCCGACCGGTCCAGGGGGAAAAGAAGGAAAAGAAAAGGGGAGGGACGGCCGGTTCAGGCACGCGGAGAGAGGGGGAAGAGAGGGAGAGGTGGGCTGAGGTCCACTGCGCATTAAGGGTTGGCCTGGGTGTGGCGGCCCAAGGGAAGAAAAAAAAGGAAGAAGAAAGGAAGAAAGGAAGAAAGAGGAAAAATGGAAAAAGGGTAAAAAAGGGAAATGAGAAAATAGGAAAAATAAAATAAATTTATTTATAAAATCATAAATGTAATATTCTTGATAAATTATTTAATTTAATAATTTAATTCATTATAATCTAATATATTAATTTAAAAAAAAGATAAGGTTAGTAAAATATTAGTTTGAAAAATTATTTAAATAAAAGTATCATGATAAAATAACAAAATATCTCTTTTAAATTTACTAAATATTCCCATGCAAATTTATGTACTCAAAATCCATAAATTAATTAAATTAGATAATTTTAAAAGTTAATTTATTTCAAATAAAACTATTTATTAAATTATTGGTTTTCTAAAATTTTGAGGGATTACAAAGGTACCCTAGCACCTAGCCACTATTATGCATGTGGATCGGTCTGGGCTCGGCTCAATGATCTTCCAATTTACATTATTAATATTTTACCATGTCTTATTCAAAAGTTTCACCCTAGACATGCATCAAAATCCATCTACGCTTATCCTCCCAAGAGGGCTCATCCCATATCTTGAGACTTCTACACCTCCTAACTTGCTCCAACATCCTTTCCTTATTCCACTACTTAAACTGGAGGCCCAAATCATAGGTGTGTGGGTCAAGGCCCACTACCTAACACCACTAAGCCCATTAATAGTCTTCCCTAGGATTTTCTCTAGAAAACCCCAATTTGGGCCTATATGGCCCATCTTTCTTTGCCTCATACAACCCAAACTATTTTAACACCACACGCATCATAACTCATAGATTCAACCCTCATCATATCACTTTACTTCCCCAAATACATGTGTGACCATGAAACCCTAGGTGACCACACCAAACCCTAGCTGGCCATGCCAACCCTAGCATCCTCCTTTCCACATGTCACCCCTCTGTTTCTCACCTTCCACTCTTTCTTTCCATGATACCCATGCTCGTCCCACTCATGATAATCCCCCCATTATCATCTCATACTCCACTCATCCTAATTTATTTTCCTTTCTCTACCTTCTCAAATTAGGGTTTCCTCCCAAACCCTATCTTAATCTCTTATGTACCCTTATACTATCCCATGTACTATTTTTCACCCAATCAATTCTTCCCTTACCTTAATTCCATACCAATACAACTATTCACTCATAAATTTATCCCCATGTAGACTCCATGCAAACCCTCAATGTTTTCATACAAAACTCTAGATTCTCCCATGCAAACCCTAGATTCTCCCCTTCAAGGTTCACCCACTCTTTTATTTTAATTAAAGTCCCAGTTTATTCTTCCACTCATGGATCATAAGATATTTAGGCCAATCCCATACTCCTTGGTCAACTTACTTCCCCTTGGTCAACTTACTTCCCTTTGGTCAACATATTTTCCCATCTTTCTTTTTCATCTTTCCACCCCATATTACCATATTAAATATCCTAGCATACATGAATTAAAGTGTAACACCCCAAAATTCACTACTGAAAAATTTCATTTTATATAAAACAAATAGCGGAAGAAAAATATAAAACGATGAATTTTGGGGATATTACTGCCACACCTAGTACCAGACCGGTTCACTCATACTATTCTAGTACCAAGTGCTAAGGCTGAAGGAATGAGATACACTCTGCTAGATTTCCAAAACATGTTTAAATCAGAGTAGCACAATACACTTTATAAAATTAGAATCCACCAGTGGTGGTTACAAAAACAAGGAATACATTAAAACTAGAAAGTTAAAGCAAAGGGAGAACCCTAAAATCCGGATAATTCCTTACTCTATTTCCCGTTACCCACTTGAGTAACACCTGAAAAGACCTGCAAGGGATGCTGCCCATTGAATAGGTAGGGGCCCCACGAATGGAACCCTTCAGTACTATGGTACTGAGTAACCCTTTAAATTCACACTTAAAAGCAGGCCGGTAATGTCACACATGATACAAAACTAGATGCATATATAACAAGATGTGTGTATAAAACATTCACATGATTAACAATCACATCAGATATCAATAGGTAGTTATGAGCAATTGATACTTTCGGGCCTTAAACCATGTTATAGTGCAAAATCAATACACTCGAGCCTTAAGCCATCAGTCCATCATTATTCATTCAATCTCATATTTTATATCCATGTGAGTGCGGAAACCCCACTATTATAGCCGGTGAATCGGTTACTTTTATGGCATAACGCACCTAACAACTATTATATGTCGGTGGATCAGTATCCAGGGAAAAACGCTCCTGGCCACGATTATTCACCTGTGAACCAGTCTAGCCCCGACTCACATGGTGTTCCACTATAAGTGATTAGTATTTTCCCATAACTTTATTCACATACATGACTGATTTTATTGAGATTGGGACCCCCACTATTATTGCTGGTGGATCAGAGTATATATCAACATCATCCAGGGCAACACGCTCTTGAGCCACTATCATATCCGGTGGATCGGTACTCATAATCACTTGTCAGGGCAACACGCTCCTGGGACACTATTGTAACTGGTGGATCGGTAATCAATATCATAATTCAACTAGGTCTGTCTCATAATCTTTCAATTTCATGATTAGTATTTTTCCTTTCTTTAATCAGCACAACAAATCCATTTATTTTCCTCGAACGAGAGATCAAGAACCCGGGACACAAAGGTACGCCGGTTGTACCGGTGCATACAAGTTACTCAATACCCTTCAACCACGAACCCAAGGACACAAAGGTACCTTGGTCGTACTGGTGCATAAAGCTAACTCAGTACCCTACCAACAAGGACACCTAATCCATAATTATGCATACCCCCTAAATAGGTCCGTAGAGATAGATAGAGTAAGATATAGGGTCTGGCTGGGGCACAAAGGCACACCAGCAAATACCAAAATAATCGTGGACTAAACCACGTCTTTAGGGTAGCGACCCCTAAAGAGTCACCATCCTGATCTCGAGGTCTTTCACTTTAAGTATTAGTGTCTTATTTAAAGTGATCACGAAAAGTACAATAATCAAATACTTATTCACTTTCAATCGATCTGATATCGTTAGTCGTTTCTTATTCATACGGTTATTTAAGATAACACAGATAAATCATAAAGGTCATCATAATCTCATATAATTCTAAATTAGTATTCATGCTCGTAATACTTACTAATTATCAAATACTCTAAACTTACTAATTAGCGTTATTTGAGTCATATATAAAATTCCACAATCACAACGACATGTTTGGCACAAATTACCATATTACCCTTCAGGTTGCATATTTACCAAATTACCCCTTCCTCGATTTAGGTTACAAAGTCATTTCCTACACTCTTTAGATCATCATTCACCCTTCATATTTGCTACACTTGTTATATTTCCCATTTGATTGATTAGATTACCAAATTGCCCTTTTTCTTTGTTATAATTACTAGATTGCCCTTAAGTTTGATAAATTACGAAATTACCCTCCTTCATTATCATGATTACTATTTTGCCCCTTTAGTTCGTAAACAATTACCAATTTACCCTTTAGTTGTTTAAATTACCAAATTGCCCCTTTAGTTGGATAAAATATCAAATTGCCCTTCTTCTTTATCATAATTACCATTTTACCCCTCTCAATTATTATAATTGCAATTTTACCCTTTTCAATTATTATAAATCCCAAATTACCCTTCTTCATAATTACAATTATTAGTTTACCCTTCTTCATAATTATAATTACTAATTTACCCTTCTCCATATTTATAATTATAAATTCACACTTCTCCATATTTATAATTATTAATTCACACTTCTCCATATTTATAATTATTAATTTACCCTTCTCCATATTTATAATTGATAATTTACCATTCTCCATTCTTATAATTACTATATTGCCCTTCTCCATTATTAAAATTACCATAATGGCCTTTTATTGATTAATTTACCAAATTACCCTTTTCTATTATCATAATTATCCAATTACCCTTTTATAATCATAATTTAATTACCAATTTATCCTTTGTTGTTATCATTATTACCAACTTACCCCTTACTCCCAAGTTTTCCATAAATATCCTTTTAATTTGCAAATTACCCTTCTACCCCTTACTTCCAAATTACCATAATATCCTTTTATTTATAAAATTACCACAATACCCTTTTACTTATAAAATTACCATAACACCCCTTTTACTTTACAAATTACTATTTTACCCCTTTTACATCCAAAATTACCATTTCTATCTTTCCTTACAAAATTACCATTTTGCCCTTCTTTTCCAAAATTACCATATTACCCATTTAACTCCCAAAATTACCATAATACCCCTTACTTATAAAATTACAATTTTGCCATTCACTTATAAAATTACCATAATACCATTTACTTATAAAATTACTATTTTGCCATTTAATCATAAAATTACCATATTGCCCCTTTGCCTTTAAAATTGCCACTTTAGCCCCTTTATTACCCCACTTTTATTAAATCAACATGTCCACATTGAATAATAATATTAACACTCCATTAACAATATCCAACTCCACCAACCATGATATTTTAACTTAATACATAGTAGCACCCACATATATTAGGCCATAATCTAACACAAAAAATATTACAAAAATCCCCCTAGGGCTCACAATAACATTATTCATGCATAAATGGTCACACTAACATAAAATAACATGGATAATTGATTAACACTTTCATTAATAATTAAATTCTTCCCTTAGGCAACATTTCCACACATATCATATAAAAGAACATACTTTCCTCTTTATTAAAGAATACAAGCAAACATATAATTTATATTAACAACCATATATCAACCATAATAACATATTAGAATTCCTAATGTGTAAACATACATTTATCATGAGTTTAAGTGGGGTTTAACGATTACCTTACTTCCCTCAAAATTAAATCTTACCTGTATTCTGGTTAAAGATTCAAGCTTTGATTAGAAAAACCAATACCTAAGAATAATATCAATATTTATTAGAAATAAGAAAATCAAGATATAAGACTTTATAAATTTTACTTAAGGAAATAATTGATTTAAATATTATCATACCTTAAAATTTTTAATAAAAATGGCCAATAAATGCAGGAACTCATGTTGCATATGCAGCATGAGCTGCATGCAAAAATAAAAGGAGGAAAGGCTCGAAGAGAGGGTGATGGGAGGTAAAATGGTTATTTTCGGGTTGGGGTCTTTAGGCAAGAAAAGAAGATAGATGGGGTAGGTTTCAAGGCAGGGGAATTGTGCAGGAGTGAAGAGGGGGTGTAGGTGGATATTGGGAATGGGTTGTTAGCGCTAAAGGCGGCGGCAAGGTGGCGAAGTTGGTTGCCGAGGTGGGTCGAGGTGGAGGGGCTGAGAAGGAAGGAAAAGAGGAGGGAAAAATGAAGCGGTTTGGGGACTTGTTTCAGCCAAAAAATGGATGGGGATCATAGAGGAGGTCGTAGGGAGTTGAATGGTGAGTTGGTTGGCGGTAAAGGCAGCCTGGAAATGACAATCGGCGGCGTTACAGGAGGACTGCCAAGAAGGGGGGACCGGGAGTAAAAGAAGAGAGGGGGAATTTTGAGATGCAGGCTGGCTTGGACGACGTTGGGGTGGTGCAAGGCTGAGGTGGAGGGTGGCAGGGAGTGGTGCAGGGGGTTGGTGAGGCGGTATAAGCGGCGGTGGGAGGTGGCGATGCAAAAACAGGGGTGGAAGTGGGAGAGGAAGAAAATGAGAGAGGAGAGGAGGTCAGGGGTAAGGGACTCGAAAATATGGGCAGAAAGAGGGTGGAGAGGAGAAGAAAAAGAAGAGGCAAGGTAGGGGAATAGGTGACAGTCGGTGGCAGTGTTTAGGGTGGTAGGGAGAGGGTGACGACGGGGTGCATGGCTGCATAGTTCCAATTTGGTGAAAAAATACAGAGGAGACTGAGAGAGGGAGGGAGAGTGTGTTGTAGGTGGTGGCAGCAAGGTTGCTGGTAGTGGCCAGGCGGGGTGTTCGGGGTGGCAAGCAGTTATGGCGATGGCGATGAGTCGGGGAGCTACTGGGTCGAGACGTTGGGAGAAGAAGAAATAAGGGAGCAGGTCGGTCAGGGAAAGGAAAAAAAAAAGAGATTGGTCAGGCGGTCTAGAAGAGAAAGGAGGGTTGGGTTGGTTGTGCGTGTTGGGGGGGGGAAGAATGGCCGCTGGCCCAGGCACAAGGAGGGGAGCAAGCCTAGCAGCCCAAGCCAGGGAAAGAAAAAAGAAAAAGAAAAGAAGGATGAAAAGGAGAAAAGGAGAAGGAAAAGAAAAAGAAAGAGAAGGAAATATGGAAATAGGGAGAAATAATTTAATTTAATTTAGAGTATAATAAAATATAATATTTTTGATAAATTATTTAATTTAATTCAATATAAATTAATATATTGGTTCAAAAATGATAATTTTAGTAAAATATTAGTTTGAAAAATTATTTAAATGAAAATAATATGATAAAATAATAAAATATTTATTTTTAATTTATTAAATACTCCTATCCAAATTTACATACTCAAAAATCCATAAAATAATTAAACTAAATAACTTTAAAAGCTAATTTATTTTAAATAAAAGTTATTTATTAAATTATAGATTTTGCTAAAATTTTGGGGGATTACATAAAGGGCCACATCACAATATATCACAATTCATAGCATAAACATATCAATCACATGCCATAAGAAAGCACATGAGCATACCTCAACTCCAACCTATGCTACACATAAAACAATTATAACAATAGCACAAGATACACAACAAATCATTATACATGGCATCCAAGGCATATAAGACACATAGCACACATAAGGCCTTAGCAACACCCTTACCTAGCACATCACCGATCTTGGAGCACGCTCCTACACCTCCTTAGGGTTTTGACCGGTTTCACCTATAAGAAGGAAAAACTAAGGATTATTTTCCCTTCTTCCAAAAATACTATTATTTCCTATTTTATTCTAATATTAGAGTTACTATTATTAAAGGAAACTTGATAAGTGAAAATAAGGTTTTTAAAAATATTTAGAGCCATATTTATATTATTAAATCTAATAGCTTATTTCTAATAATAGTACTAACAATAGTTATAGAAAAATAGTGATATTAATAATAGTAATAGTAATACTCCTATTAATAGAAACCCTAGTGCTTTTAAGGCTAAGGCTAATAATAGGGTTATGTATAAAATAATAATATAATAATAGTAATTCTAAAAAAATACTAATATTGCTAAGGATATTAATAATAATAGTAGTAGTAGTAGTAGTAGTAGTAGTAGTAATATTTGAAATAATGATAATATAAGGGTTTAAATATTTTTACCATAATAATAATAATAATAATAAAAATAATGGTAAAATAGGGTTTTGACCCTTCGTAGTAGTAGTAGTAGTAGTAACAATAACAACAACAACAACAACAACAATAATAATAATAATAATCAAAGGAATAATAATAATACATAACAAAAATATGAATAAAAGTAAAAATGGATAAGGATTGAGAGTTTGGGGTACCACCTAAGGTTAGTGGCGACTGGTGGCACCAATGGTAGCGACAGGGAAAGAGGGAGAAAAGAGAGATAGTTGAGTGTTGGGAATAGGATAGGGAGAATAAGGGTGGAATTTGGGGTGATTAAGGTTGCCCAAGTTGGGAAGGTTGGAATGAGGGTGGTGGTGAGGCCAAAGGCGGCAGTGTTGTGGTGGCCGAGAGTGGTGAAAAGGGAGAAAGGGAGGATGAGAGGGAGGAACGGGGAAATGAGGGTAGGGGAGGTAGAGAAAGGTCTACAGGGAATTTTAGGGGGTGTAAAAGGTGGTGGTTGTGGTGGGAGTGGTGGCAAATGGTGGTGCAAAGGGCAATAGGGGTGGAAGTGTGGCTGCTCGTGAAAAAAAATTTGTACGGCTGGGGTGGCTAGTGCAAGGAAAATCAAGGGGGGAAGGGTGGCATAGTTTGGTAGAGGGTGTTGCAGGGAGTGGTACCATGGATGGCTCGAGTGGCAGCGTTAGGCGACGGTGACGACAAGGGCGTTTGATCGAGCGGTGGCACACGGGTCTGGAAATTCTAGGATGAAAAAAAGAGTTCGAGATTGGGGCTAGTTATAGTGTATTTATAGGGCCAAAGGAGGGGGATAAGGATAGAGGGAAATAGGAGAACAAGGGAAGATAGGATAGGCATACCAGTCGCGATGGTAGGCCGAAGTAGGTTTGCCATAGCAAGTTGTGATTAGTCAAGGAAGAGGAATGGTGTGTGAGAAGAGAGGAGGGTTGGTTGGGTCAAAAATGCAGGTGGATCAGCAAGGAAGAGAGGAAAGAGGCAGTTAGTTATTAGGTGTGGTCCACGGCAAGAATCTCCGCACAGGTTGGGGGAGGTTGCAAGCCGCGACGAGGGAGGAAGAAGAAGGAAGAAAAGGAATGGGAGTGGACCGGGCAGTCCGAGAAAAGAAAAAAAAAAAGAAAAGAAGGGAGAATCGGTTAGTTGAGGAAAAAAAGAAGAGGGAGCAGCCTAGGTAAGGGAGAAAAGGGAAAAAAATAAAAATGAGAGGAAGGAAGAAAGAAAAAGGACAAAGGAGGGGAAAAAGAAAAAGGGATATTATAATATTTTAGTATTTTGGGATATTTGAAAAAAAATATTTTAATAAAATAATAATTAAATTCTCTTTTTAGGCTAATTTAGAATTTTTGAAAGATTTTCCCCAAATTCCACTTTATTTAGCAAAACAGCCTAATTTTTTCCTAAATAATTCCTCGTATTTTAACAAATTAATTTATTTAATTAATTTCCATAATAAATCATTAATTAGATATAATTCTTAATTTTTGATTTTGGAGTACTTCACTTACCATACTAGCATTTCATTAAATATAATGTAAAACTTAAAATTTAAACTCAAAAGAATGGAGAATGGTAGAATTATTTCATAAATTACAGGTGATAGTTTGGAGATTAACTTTGAGTAAATAATAGATAAAAAAATATAACAAAAAAGGGTACATTAAAACCAAGATCCCAGAAAGGTAGCTAAACATAAAATAATAACCATATAACATTAACTTTACATCCAAGCCCTAGAAAAAAAATCGCTCCTCCACAAGTAAATCATCCAAGCGGTCCTCAGTGATCTGCACAACAAAGTTTGGGTCACCTACTTGTGAGAGTGAACATTACCTATGAAAAAGATGATCAGTACACTAACTACTTAGAAATGGAAAAATAAAATCATAACAAGGTTATATAGAATAATTATGATCACATGGAAGGCTAGTTATATGCATTGATTAGACATGAATTGATGTAAGAGGTTAACTAATCTAGAATTCCATTACTAGTTATAATTACAATCCATTTTCTTAATGATATTATGTTCAAAGACCTTACTATTTTTAATCTAGTAGAACAGACTAAAGTGCCTCCTAGGGTAAAACAAGTTGGAATGCTATTATTAAGCTGGTGGAATGGACTCAACACCTTCTAGAAAACCATGCTCCCGGCCACTATTTTTAAATTAGTGAAATAATCTAAAGCATATACCAAGGAAATTTATCCCGAGCCACTATTATTGTATAGTAGAATGGACTCAACACTTTAGTCTTGACTCGCATGATATTTCACTTTAAGTAACAGTATCTTATTAAACTACTATTTATCTTGATGTCAGCATGCATACATAAATATAAATACACAGGGCACTTAAAATAGATTTTACATAAATACACAAACACATAAAACAAAACAACTTGATGATTGGAACATCCCCCTAAGGAAAAGGCCATAATTTACTTCAGAAACCCTAATTTCCCAAGATAATTATAATGTCTCCCACAAGACCCGTCTCATCACCACATGTAGTACATCATCCTAAAATAATATTGTTAACAAAATATTCAAAAATTAAGGTTTAACTCCAACATCTTCCATACGCAATAATGAACATGTCTCTAGGGTTATTATTTACTATTCAAGCCATTTTCTCATTTTATTATAATCATAATACTCATAATTATCCCAAATATTTTTTGTATCCAACTTAGCATATTTTTAACACAATTAATACTTTTGAAACACCAAATCTCATATTTAACTCATGTGAACCAAAATGCTCTTATCTTACCTTAGTGCCTCAAATTAGCATTAATATAACTTGTAACCTACTCAATAACCATTCAATTATGCTAATTGTGAAATAATTTATAAAACCCTCAAATATTATCAAGACGTAATTATATTCCACATTATCATAAAATTTCCCCATTACCCACAATACCCAAATGTCCTAAAAATGTTCACATTTAGTAACATTATTTCCAACCTTTATCTTATTACAACACTAAAGAACTTGACCATATTCATTACCAATAGTTCATACCTCATCAAAACCATAGATCATGCTAACACACTATAGGACGTAAAACATAATTTATATGATATTAACAACATGAATTATGAGATATAATAACACCAACATAAAATTACACACAAAGTTAAACAAATCAATAAAAAACCTTAGCTACGACATGTATTCTTATATAATCATCACCGATCTCTATGTAGGAAACATGTAACACCCTAAAATTTCATAACCTTTATTTTTTAGTGTTTAGTCATTTATTCAAAGCCTAAACCAAAAACCTTAGCTTGATTAATTTTATCAAATATTGATCTATAACCAAATAAATTATTAAATAATTTTTATAATAATTTACAAGTTTCCTTTCTCTTAAACCCTGCCCTTAACTAGTGAATTTTGTTTTGGTATTTTTTTTTGTAATTAGGTTCCTAACATAACCAAGCTAAATCTAAAACTAACTAAATCCTATTCTAATAATTTAAAACCCTATATATTATTGTTTCTCATGCCAAATCTCTACCATCTACCTCTCTCATATTATTATTATTATTATTATTATTATTATTATTATTATTATTATTATTATTATCATCATCATCATCATCATCATCATCATCATCATCATCATCATCATCATTATTATTATTATTATTATTATTATTATTATTATTATTATTATTATTATTATTATTATTATTATTACAATTATTTATAGGTACATGATAATGATTAATGCAACCTAATAATTTTTGGTAGGTTGCTTATATTTGTTCTTTTTCTATTAAAATTAGGTAATCCTTATGCTTTACTCAAATATTAAATAGTGCACAATAGCATTTTAAGGTTCCAATGTGAAAATTATATCATGCATATTTTGGTTATACCATATAAATTTTCCCTAATGATTTTAGCCTAAAAATATGTAAAATGGTTCATGTTAAATTTTTATAATATTTTTGTATGCTAGAATAGGTTTAAGGGCATGGAGTAATTATGCATGCTGAAAATGTCTTATATAATAGTTTGAGCATACTTGGCCTATTTTTTTAGCATGATTATTATTATTATGTGCTCTAGGGGAAATTTGGATTTTCTAAGCATACCAAGTTATTTATTCTAGAAAATATGCCTAATATATATTCTTTATTATTAAATATGAAAATATATGATTTTAGATGAATTAAATATTCATGTTATAGTTTTATGTGCTAAATAATGTGTAAAAGCAAAATGGTCATTTGCCTTGGTTAGTAATTTATTTGGATTCTAAATTAAATTAATTATTTAATTTTATCCTTTTCATGAAAAATTAGTAATGAAATAAAATTAGCATTTAAAATGGATAATAATGTTGTAATTATGATCTTAAGGGTATTTTGGTCATTTATGAGTTAAACATGGAATTTTTAGTATTTTATTGTGGTATTGGTTTTGGAAATTCAAAGTATGTTACGTAAACTATTTGGGGTAATTATGAATAGTGTAAGTAATATAAAATGAGAAAATAACTTAAATCATAACTAGTAACCTTAGAGGCAAACTCATCATCACATATATAATACATTGGAGTTAAACCTTAATTGTTGGATATGTTGTTAATAATATTACTTTATGATGGTGTATTAAATTTTTTGATGATATGAGTCTTATGGGAGAAGCTCTACTTAACTTATGAAATTAAGGTTGCTTAGGAAAATTATGGCATTTTTCCTTAGATGATGTCCCAATCATCATATAGCTATGTCTTATATGTCTTGTATAATTATTTTAAGCTATTTTTATGTACCTTGCATATTTATAATTATGTATGCATGATGATATTGAGAGAAACAATATTATAATAAGGTGTTAATTACTTATACTAAAAAACTATATGAGTTAGAACTAAGGTGTTGTGTCCATTCCACCAGACAGTAATATTATCTCAAGAGTGTTTTTCCTTGAGAGAGCCTTAAAACATTCCATTAGGTTAAGAATAGTGGTTAGGAGCATTTTTCCCATGTAGATGTTGTGTTCATTCCACCAAATGATAATGGTAGCTCAAAATAGCTTTACCCTAAGAGTTGATTTAGTTTGTTCCATCGGATTAAGAATAGTGGAGTTCCTAAAATCAAAATAAATAAGAAATTTTTTTATGATTATATCTAGTAATGGAACTCTAGTTTAGCTCTTTTCTTGATATGTATTCTATTAAACCAATATATATGCTTGTTCTTTTATAAAACCTTATGCATATGTATACCCTTTCTTTGAGTTGGTAGTTACCTCTATGCACTACTCTTGATTTTATTTATTATGGATTTTATTTATATGATGTTTAATAAGGCACTAATAATTAAAGAGAAATATCACATGAGTTAGGATCAAAGTGTTAAGTCTATTCCACTGAAGGATAATAGTGGCTTAAGATCATTCTACCCTAAGACATGCTTCAAATCATTCCACTAGTTTAAAAATAATGTCCAGGACTGTGTTGCTCTAGGAGTTGTTGATCCTATTCCATCAAAAAATAATAGTGACTCGGGAGTGTTTTGTCCTAGGAGGTGCTTTAGATAATTCTACCAATATAATAATAGTGGGGTCCCTAAACTCAACATGATCGAATAATCAAAATATTTATAATCACTAATTATTTTTGTTTGTTTTTAAGAATAATGATATAGATATTGAGTGTATGTGATATAATGTGAATGTTATATAAATTGGGTTCAGAATGTTTCTATGTATTACTTCAAAAAGCGTACTTTAGATTCTTGGTTGATACTTTCGTTTATGATTTAAATGAATTGATATCAAGAGAATGATTTAAATGTCCTCTATTTTCATTATATATTTTCTCTTCTCTTTATTTTGTATCCCATATCTTGGTGGAATCAAGTAATTTTCATGCCCGATTTCTAGGTATGAGGTTAGTTTTATCTTTTTTCCAACATATGTTAGGTATAAAGAGTACATTTTATATGTTGGATGCAGCATAATACCCCCCGCATTTTGTGGTTTGGCTTTCACAAATTTGCTTTAAAGAAAAACTTTAGTTCCTAAACTTTGATGGTGTTACATTAAACCCTAATATGCCTACTTCAAGACCACCGAAAAATCTCTTAAAAACTAGGAATAATATATGGATAGAATGTAAGAAAAAAATCGAGGAAAAGCTAAGGAAAAGGAAGATGTAAAAGGAGAAAAACTACCACAAAAGATAGGCTCTAGGTTACATAAAAATATGATGCAAGTGAGATTTGGATGTGTGAGAAGGTGATGGAGATATGGGGTGTTTGGTTGAGTCTCTTATGCATCTAGAGGGCTACAACGTAAGGATTTCATGTAGGTATGGTTATGTGGTGTGATTTTTTGTTGAAAGTGGAGGTAGGTTGCATAAGGTGATGGTGAAAATATGGGTCGACTTGTGTGAGGTTGTGGCACACAAATGAGGGTGTTGTGTGAAGGAATGACACACCCAAATGAGTTTTCACAAGAGGGAGACATAGGTAGGGTATGGATGGAATGAGTTGGGGTTTGTTGGAGAATGAATTTATTGAAGATGAAAGTTGAATGAGGGATTAATAGAGCTAAATGTGTTTTGCATGAGGGATGAGTGAACCTAAGGAGGTATTCCATGAGTTACTCATGTAGGTAACATTGAGTCGTGTGAGGCTTTAATGTAACAAAGGTGGTGTAGTGTGAGATTAACAAAACTACACAAAACTTCATGACATGAAAATAATGGAATTTGACTAAATCAACCACATAAAAGCTGAGAAAAGAAAGAGGGTGTACAGTCGAGGTTTGGTGAGACATTAAATGATGTAATTAGGGATAAAAGAAGGGTATTTATAGGAGAAATGGTGTGCATATAGTGAAGAATAATCAAAGTCAAGGCATATGGGTGTGTGGGTACAGATGGGAGATTGAGGATTTAAGATACAAATCTCCAAATGACACATCCTAATAGATGAGATAGGTGATGGTGGTGGTGATGAGTTATGTTTTGGTAGAGCATGGTTTCGGATAGGTAGAAAAAAAAAATTGGCTGGGCAAGAAGGTCACATGAAGAACGAGACGGAGGAAAGGAGAAGAATGCAAAGAAAAAGAGAAAAGCAAAGAAGACAAAGAAAAAAGGAAAATGAAAGAAAAAAAGAAGAAGTTTAGGTTTAGGATTAGAATTAGGCTTGAAATTAAGATTAAAGAATTAGGCTAACCTTAAAATATTACACATTTAGGATTAGGGATAGGTTAAAATATTAATCACTTAAAAATAGGGTTCAAATAAACTTGAGGTATTACACTTGCCTCTCCCTATCCTTTAATTTTCCCAGCATATCAACACTTAAGAATATCAATAGCTTCAATATTTGGAAGGTAGTTTGTGTAAAATTCAATTGTCTCTTCTACTATGTAAATCTTAAAAATGCATCATTCAAGACTATGTCAATCATTCATGTAACATTTAATCAAATTCATAAACCACTCAAATGGGTACATTTAATACCTATGAATATGTCCTAACATTTTTATCTCATGAACCAAGTGAATTGTTAGATGTATCATAATGTCAAAGAATGAGAGTAGGAAGTAAAGTTTAAGGTCAAACAAAGTTATCACAAACCCACTTTGCAAGAATTCCAAACTATCAAGGTGTATGGTTTTTGAGCATATTACATTGAAGAACCAACAAAGCTTAGTGATAGCAATTTAAACAAGGTCTAGAAAAATCCTATGTATGGCTATCAACAACAAATACGGTATAAAAATATGACAAGCATGAGACTTCATATTGATTAGTTTCAACTCTTATATTGATTTGATCCTTTTGATGAATACCACTCTAGAACCTTGACATTATCAAAGAATTTAGAAAACATAACTTTCTCTATTCTAAAGAGAGTATAACAAGCTGATGGTAAATAAGTTCTTCTTCTATTGTTATTTAGTTCCAATTCCTATATAATGCCCATATTGATGATGACTGCTTTTATATATCAATATTTGATGTAAAAAGATCATAGTTGTGTCATTGCTTACTCTAGATTCAACCATTTTGGCTTGAGTTCTATTTTATTGGATTTAAGTAGTTGTAAATGAATTAAATGAAAAAAGGATGAATCAAGAGAAAAGTACAAAGAAGAAAGGAAAACCGAGAATCAAAGATAAAAAGACTATTTTAAGACAAGGTTAATCAAAATATGTTTATACTAAAGATTGTGGAAGAGAATGCATATTAGAAGAAATGCACAAGAACCATGTGTTTCTTAAACATTACTTAGGTTTCTCCAACAATTAAAATTCATAAAGCTAAGACTTCTAAAAATAACACGAGTTCTATGTTATAAAACACATACCATATTTTCCTCTTTTTCTTGTAACTTCTCATGTGACCATTTCCATTTTTAATTTTCTAATTCAACATTTGAAGAAAAAAAAAGAACTTTCAACATTTTAGAGATCAAAATCATTTTATCTATGTAATTCTTAGGATCTTACATTCAAATACTCAATTTTATTTGATAATCAAGTAGAAGATTGACTCTTTATGAATCAACAACGATAAGTTGTTCTCAGATACTTCTTATAATTAAAATTTTGATTTGTAGTGAATGCTAATAATTTTCTCTCATTAAATTATTTTCTTTATTATATCTTTGATTTATTAACGTTTATCTTTGAATGATTAATATTAATCATCATCAATTGTTATATTATTATTGCATTATGAATATGTTTGAGTTGATTTATAAAGGATAGGAGGATTTTAATCGTGAACTACGGATTATATTTTGAAATGAAACTTTAACTATAAATTATAAGTGTCTTTAATTAGACTAATAAATAGAATTAAATGATCATTGACTAAAGATTCAGAATTTAAATTAATTAGATGGATCATATAATACATTTAGATTCTGAATTAATGGTAGGATGAAGAAATTAATATGTGCTTGTTAATTGATATTTATAGAGTGGTAATGGATCACATTTATTTGATCTTGTTTATTAATTCGTACAATTGCATAACCCGTGCTTATGTGACTATAATTGTAGTTGATTGTTTTTCGTTCATTAATGTTGTTGTTAATTGAATATAGAGTTCTTATTCAAGATTATTAATTAGTTAGGAAATAAATCAAGAGCTTGTTTGATTTATTTACAATGAAAGAACACTAAGAAAAAAATATGTATGAGCTTCCAAAGGTTAAAATTAAAGCACACAAAATTATCCCTTTTCACATGATCTTTTAATTTCCTAGTTTTATGGTGGAATATCTCCTATCCTTATTTACATATCAATGAACCTCATGTTATATTTTATAATTTTAGTCTCGTGATTAGTAGTAGAAATAAATATTTATTAACAAACCATATTTTGAAATTAATTATGGATTTATGAATTATATCCTATTCCTTGTAGGGTTCAACTCCTACTTGTCAGTTACTACATATTTAGATATTGGGGTTGAATTTGGTATGTATATGATAACACGTCATATGTTTTTCTCTGTTGCTAGGGAAAAGAGTTATAATCTTTTTTTTCCTATAGTTAGTGTAACTTGTTTTTAGTTTTGATAATTCTTCCAAGTGATAATCATCTTCATTGAAACGTGTGTTGATTTTAGGTACCCATGCTTGAGGTTATTTGTGGTTGAGAATAGTGAGCAAGTCATCTAGCCAATGATCCCAAATTATTCTTCTCCCATAGCAACTCAAACACGAAGGAAATGGGGATACACTCGTCATATTACATTACCTTCATAAGGAATTTCCATTTATTAAGAAGAAGATTGATTAGAGGATTTACTTGTTTTGCCTTATTACATTGAAGAAGTAATGGGAGATCGAACTTTGAAGTAGATAGCCACACCTACTTTCATCCCTGATTTACTTTGTATTAATTATCCTAAAGAGCAGGATTCTTGTGAAATCAAACCTAGATTAATTCATGCTTTGCCTATTTTTAAAAGGTTTATGGATAACACTTTTAATGGAATTAAGATGCTTCACTAACCCCAACAAATTCCTCAAAGAATTCCATATTGCATGTTCGAGTATGAAAACTCATAGAGTATGTCTAGAACAGATTAAGCTTAAAGCTTTTCCTTTTACTTTGACTAATTCAGCCAAGGAATTGTTATATATTTTACCATCAAGTTCTATGAAAACATGGGATGATATGCAAAAATTTTCCTTCGTCTATATGGGGGGAATCAATACATGAGCATTGGGAATGTTTTAAGAAATTATGTCTTAGTTTCCCTAACAATCAAATTAGTGTGCAACTTTTTATCTAATATTTATACGAGGGTTTATCTCCTATAGACTGAAACATGATAGATTCCATTAGTGGAGGTACACTAGTTGATAAGAATCATGTTGAAGATAAAAGATTGATTGTTAACATTGCATCTAATTCACAATAATATGGTAGGAGTAGTAATTCTATGTCTCAATAGCTTAAAGAGGCTGTTATTGTTGAGTTGAAAGAGCAAGTATCAAATTTGGTCTCTTCAGTAGAGAAAGTAGAAGGTGAAAAAGTCCTTGTGAAGATATTTGGGATTTGTTCTTTCTCTTGTCATCCTACTAATATGTGTCCCAATTTGTAGGATGAACAACAAGTAAATTCCATAATAAGACAACAAATACAAAGAAAAAATGATCCATATACTCCAACATACAATACGGTTTGGAAGGATTGTCCCAAGTTAAGATATGGAATAACAAATAAAGTGGGAAATCATATTTTTGACCACAAGTTTACCATAGCCAACAAATTTCACATGTAACTCTTA
This sequence comes from Tamarix chinensis, assembly GCA_030549775.1. NCBI lineage: Eukaryota > Viridiplantae > Streptophyta > Magnoliopsida > Caryophyllales > Tamaricaceae > Tamarix > Tamarix chinensis. Next base: position 15,918,755 of record CM060172.1, on the reverse strand, counting down.
GATTCTTTTCAGTTCCAAAAAGCTTACCAACCCACCATTTCAATTATTACCCCTACAACAAGTACAAAAACAATCAGGGGGAATGCTATAGAAGCCTTAGAAAAATATTTAGCTACCAAAAATTTACAATTTCAATAAGAAACTAGGAATGGTATTAAGAACTTAGAAAATCAAATGAATCAACAAGCAGATTCCCTAGGGAAATTACATACATAAGGCTCTTCAAAGTTTCCAAGCCAAAAAGAGAGAAATCCTAGAGAGAACTCTAGTGCAATCACAACTAGAAGTGGCAAGCAATTGGAAGGTTCCAAGAGAGCAAGTGTTGAGCTAGAAGCATACAATTTAGAGGATGAAAAAATATAGAGGAAGAAGTAGCAAAAAATTCATCACAGGTAGTTGAATACTATTCTCCTAATTCTATTAAAATAATTGCTTATTTTTTTAGTAGATTGGAAAATAATAAGAATAAGGACCATAACAAAGAGATGTTTGAGATGTTTATAAAAGTGGAAGTAAACATCCCTTTTATAAATGCAATAAAGAAGGTACCAAGGTATGAAAAATTCCTATAAGATTTGTGTACCAAAAAAATAAGATTAAACGGAGATGAGAAAGTAAGTATTGAAGAAAAGGATTCATAAATACAACAAAGGAAAATCCCACCAAAATGCAAGAATCTAAGTATCTTTACCATTCCTTCCAAGATTGGAAACACGAGATAAGAAGGATGGATGCTAGATTTAGGTGCTTCAATTAATGTGATGCCTTTATCTACATTTAATAACTAAATATAGATCCTTTAAGGAATATTCATGTTTCTATTCAGTTGGTTGATTGATCTAATACATATCTTGAGGGAATAATTGAGGAAGCTTTGGTCCAAGTGAATGATTTGGTATTTCTAGCTAACTTTTATATGTTAGATATGCAGGATAGTGGTTCATCTAACTCTTCTCCTATATTGTTAGGTCAAATACTTCTCAAAACTTCAAAGATAAAAACTGATGTACATTATAAATTTTCGACCATGGATTTCATGGTGAGGTGATTAGATTCAATATTTAAGACTCATTGAAGTACCCTATAGATTGTGAATTGGTTTTTATGGTAGATGTTATTGAAGATTTGACCAAGCATGTTTATGAGTTATCTTTTAAATATCCTTTGGTATTGAATCAATGCATATAAACCAAATTTCTAGAAGAGTTGAATGATAGGTTTGAAGTTGATAAAGAGATACAATAAGTGGTGTATGCGTTAGGAGACAAAATTTGGAAGAATAGGAAAGTTTGTGAATTTACCAATGAATGTAGATAAACCTACCATTAGTAAAACAAGCCCCAAAAATAGAATTGAAACCTATACCTAACCATATTAATTAATCATTTTTGGGATATAAAGATACCCTTCTATCTATCATATTAAGTGACTTAGCCTAATTCAAGAAAAGACACTTGTTAGAGTTTTAAAAGAATATAAATCAATTCTAGGTTATACAATTGTTTTACTGAGGTTATAAGTCCGTTAATGTGTATGCATCATATTTTGATGGAGGGTGATGTAAAACCTAGTAGGTAAGTACAACATAGGTTTAATCCTATTATAATGGAAGTGGTAAAGAAAGAGGTGCTAAATTTTTTTATTTGTGAGGGTCATTTACCCAATCTCTAATAGTAGTTGGGTTAATCCTCTTTAGGCAGTACATAAGAAAAAGAGATCTCTATGGTGGAAAATGACAAAGGAGAGATGGTTCATATTATGGTATAAAATGATCTAAAGGTGTGTGTTGACTATCAAAAGTTGAATTTGATGACTAGGAAGGATTATTTTCCCTTACCATTTATAGATCAAATGTTAGAGATGTTAGTTGGTTATGCTTATAAATTTGTTTTATGGCTATTCAGGATATGTCCAGCTACCCATTATCCTAGAGGATTAAGAGAAGATAATGTGTGCGTGTCCATATGGTATGTTTGCATACTGTTGTATACCATTTTGGAAATGTAATGTCCTTGCCACATTTAAAAGATCTTTTGTAAGCATATTTGTAGATTATTTAGAGAACATTATCGAGGTGTTCATGGGTGATTATAATATTTATGGTGATACATTTGATCAGGGCCTAGATAACCTAACTCTTATTTTGAGGAGGTATCTTGAGACTAATCTTGTGTTTAACTTTGATAAGTATTACTTTATGGTGTAATGGGTAATAGTGGTAGGGCATGCCATAGCTGCTAAAGGTATAAAAGCAAACAAAGCAAAGATTGATCTTGTATCCTCTTTATCGCACCCCTCTATTGTTAAGGAAATACAATCATTCCTTTTTTATAAAAGGTTTGATTGTAGATTTATTAATAATTTTTTGAAAATTACTCAACCCATATGTGAGCATCTTCATAAAGTGTTCAAGTTTAATTTTAATGATGATTGTAAAAGGGATTTGATCATTTAAAGGAAAAAGTAGTTATTGCACCTATACTTCAACCCCCTTAATGGAATTTTCCTTTTGAATTAATGTGCGATGCATCTAACTATGTTGTTGGTGAAATTTTAGGTTAAAGGATTAGGAAATATCTACATGTGATTTAATATTATTTACATACTTTAAATGGTGCTTAGCTTACCTATACCATCCTTAAGAAGGAGGTTGCAATAATTATTTTTGCATGAGATAAGTTTCTATCTTATCTATTAGGTACTGATATTATTGTGTATTAGGAGCATGTAGCTTTAAAATACCTACTAGCAAAGAAAGAAGCAAAGATAAGGTTGATACATTAGATACTTCAACTTCAGGAATTCAACATTCACATTAAGGATAAGAAATGAACGTATAATGGGGTAATGGATCACCTTTGTGTATTAATAAAGAAGCTAAAGCTAATGAACTAATCAATGAAACGTTCCTATATAAACAACTTTATGCAAGTGAGAGTGAAATACTATGATATGTTGACATGGTGAATTTTTTTGTCACAAAGCTAGGTATTTTGTGAGGGATGACCCTTATTGCTAGAAACAATGCTTTGATCAAGTTATTAGGATATGTATTCCTAATAGTACAATTCTTTTAATTTTTAAATGTTTTTGCTGATGGGGGTCATTTTGGTCCAAAAATAACAACTCATAAGGTTTTAAAAGTGGGTTTTATTGGGCTAAAATGTTTAAAGATGATTATAATTTTTGTAAAATGTGTGAGAATTATCAAAACAATAGAATTTTAGGTTGTATGAATGAAACATTAAAAAACCCCATTATTGCTTGTGAAATTTTTTATGTTTGTTGTATGGATTTTATAAGTCCATTCTTATGGTTGCAAGTATATGCTTGTTGTTGGTTATTATGTGTCTAAATGGGTGGAACTAAAAGCCACCTAAACTGATGATGCTACAGTTGTTGTACAAGTTATTTGACCAAACATCTTTTCAAGGTTTGGCTTTCTAAAAATCCATTATCAACGATAAGGATTTGCATTTTCGTAATAGAATGATTGAACCTTTTTGGAGGAAGTATCATGTGACACATCAAATTTTTATGACTTACAATCTAGAAACTAACAATAAAGGGGAAGTATCAAATTAAGAGATTTACTTGATTTTGAAAAAATTGTTGAAGCCAAAAGGAAAATATTAGAGCTTACATCTCATGGATGCTCTATGGGTATATTGTACTACATACATGACTCCAGTTGGTATGTCTCTATATCATTTGGTTTATGGTAAGCTTTTCATCTACCTATTAAATTAGAACATAGAGCTTTTTGGGTTATCAAATAGTGTAAGATGGAATTAGGTCAAGTTGGGAAACATAGGAAACTTCAATTAAATGAATTGGAAGAATTAAGAAATGAAGCTTTTGAAACTACCTTGAGATATAAGGAGAGGACTAAAGAAGTTCATGACGAATTATTTCTTTAGAAAAAATTTGAAGTTGGCAAAAAAAATTATTATACCACTCTTGTTTAAAACTCTTTCTAAGAAAGTTGAGGTTGTGATGGATCAACCGTTTTGTGGTAACTAACATATTTCCTCATGGAATAGTTGAGATTAAAAGTGCAAAGATAAACAAGGTATGGAAAGTTAATGGAATATGTCTGAAACCTTTTTATGAGGGATACATTATATGTAATGTGGAGCTAGTGGAACTCACTACTCCAAATTATAACAGATGAATTTATCAGAAGGTTGAGCTCGTGACCCAAATAGAGCTCTACTTAGGATATGCCTTAATTGTTGTAGATCAATACTTTTGTGTATTTTTTATCAATTAAATTAACAGTTGTTTTTAGTGTGGTTTTATGCTAAAATAAAGAGCAAGTTAAGAGAGAAATAACAAATACAAGGAGACCATGCTTCATTACACAAAGTGTCTAATCAAGGATGATAGTTTCTCAAATTGTTTGCTGAAAATCCTAGAGTAGAAAATTTAACACTAGGTTATACTGTTTAGAAACACGACCCATGTTTTATTTCAAAACTATTTTTGGTGAAAAGCCAAGAGAAACAAAATTAATATGGGGCTACTGTGTTTTAAGTATGGTTCATGTTTTTGTCAAATTATTTTCAATGGCTCGTGTTTTTCTATTCAGACACATGGATCTCTTTCTTCCATGTTTTTTTCTCATTCAAGCCAACTCTTTCTATAATCTTTTTCTCTCCGGTTCCTTCTTCGTACTAACTAATAACCCAATTTACCCTTGTCAATACTCAATTTCACCACCAAATCTATGTTTTGCATGATTCAAAACCTAGATATCTTACCAATTTTATGTTTTTTCCTGAGAGAAACCTTAACATTCCCCACGAGACCCTTAAACTTCTCCATAGGAAACCCTAATGCATAATTGCAAAACCCTAATTCTGTCATCAAATCCTCCTACCTTATACTATCTACATAATTGCAATAACGCACAATTAAATGCAAAAATCTATAATTAACAACAATGCTTACAAACAAATTAACAATGAAACACCAAACATAAGAAAAATAATAATGGAACAAAGAGAATTTACTTGCATTCAATCAAAAATCAAAACTTGCAATTAAAAGAGGAATGTAGAAGAACTTATCGAATTGAATTGCCGATTGTTGATTGTTCAATTGAATACAATGGAGAGAAAGAGAATTGGAATTACAAATTACATGTGGTATCTAAAGAGTATAGAGAGAAAGAGAAAATCCCATTCTCGAACTCCCCCGAACCACCTTTCCGATTGTTTAAACTTTAGAAATATATTGGGGAAAAGTTGCGTGAACGGTTACGGAATTTGAGAAAAACACGGTCCGTGTTAGAAAACACGGGACCCCCGTATTTTTCCTTGAACTCTCGGCCAAATGCTGAATTTTAAATGCTGAAATTTTGTGTGCTGATAGAAAAACACAGGTCGTGTTTCATAAACACGGGGGGCCGTGTTTCTTGTTCCTTCATTATTTCTTCATAAAATTTCAACACAATCTTCCCTTTGATATATATTATTCATTTCTAGTCTTTTCTTCCATTGATTCCATATCTATTGATGTGTTCTTTGTTGCCTTTTCTCTTTCCATCGATTTCTCCTTTGAATTTCTTCATTTTTATCTTTTCCTGCAAAATCTATCCAAAAGAGAAAAACTCGAGAAAATATTAAATGTTATAAAAATAATGAGGAATAAATGACATTTTTACTTAGCAAAATAACATATAAATTTAATATATCACTATGAGATGTCCTTTTTTATTTTGTGAAGTGTTTTGAAGGAGAAGTTAGTGTATCTGTTGATGTTTGATTTTAATTTAGAACTATAATTGAGTTTGTTGAAAATTTAGATTTGAATAAGCTTTAAAAATTGAATAACATGAGTTCTCAGGCAGACTAATCAACTAGTTCCATGAATTGATCATTTGGTTCATCATTTCAACCAAAGGGTTTTGCTCGAATAAACCGATCTACTAGTGGGTTGAATAGTCAAGTGGTAGGCGATTAAATGGTTTGTCAAGTTGAGTATATTTTTAAAATTAATTTTTCTGGGGAAACTTCTTATACCAAATTAGAATATTGATAATACCATTCCAAAATATTCTTTAAATATCCATAGCTTCTCTTATCATGAATTTGGCCTAAGCTTATACCCCAAGCTAATCCGAGGGTTTGATTGGGATAATTGAGGGGGAGGGTGACCTTATCTTTGTCTTCTTCCACCTCTATCCTCTACACACTTATGAAATCATTGATTTGATTTCCAAACCTACTTCTACTTAGATGGGAGATTCCCTCCATGCTAATTTTTCATTTCCTTTATTATGTTTGGCATTTCTAGGTTAATTCCACCTATACATCTCTATAAATTGCCATTTTGGTGTTGGAATGGAGGTCATCCTATCTTTAACGGAAATTTTCCATTCAGCTCTAATTCAAATAGTAGGAATTAGGGTTTTTTTTATCTACACCTAACAGCACTCATGATTATATTGAGTTGTTAGCTTTAAATACCTATAATAGCCCCTTCTATTCACCTTTCTTTCAGCCAGCAAAATAGTTTAACTCCCTCTATTTGTGTGTTATTTCTCTTAAATTTGAATCTTAGTTTTGGTTCCTTTCCTTTCTCCTGATCCATTCTCTAGATCTTTCCTATTTATCTTTAAGCAATAGAGGGTTAGATTTAGGAGAAAAATGAATCACTTTTTTAGTATAAAATTTCCCTATTTTCTCCTTGGTTGGTAAGTCATTTTTTCTCCTAATTCAAACTCTAATTTACAAAAGTATTTATTTGGAATACTGAAGCTTTAACTTTTAGAAGTTGAGGATTTTTTTTTTTTAGGTTGAGTTTATTATTTGAGGAAAAGTTTTGCTTTCATCAAGTAAGTCATTATTACTTCTAAAATGTCACTTAGTTGAGCATGTGTGTGGTGAAACCTTTAAAATTGTATCTTTAGTAGTTGGCCAACCTTGTTTGAGGTATGGATTCTGAAAGCATGGGCATCCAAAGGCTTTGAGAGGTTCTTGATGGACAAGAGTTTAGAGTTTTTCTGATTTTTAGTTTTCTGTAATTTTAACCTATACTTTAGTTTAATTTTTCCTTGCATATTTAAATATCGTGGGCCACTAAGGTCTTGTACTTGGAAGCTTTTATTTTGAGATTATATAACATTTTTAATAAATCTATACCTTCAATTCGGTTAGTTTTGATTTCTTATCCTTGTGTCTAACATGGGACTGGCGGTTAAAGTCTATCCTATGTTAGGCGCGGCGATAACACCCTTTTATTCCTAAGTGTTTATTAGCTTTCCGCTTTTATAAGGTTTTCAAAATAAAAATTTTGGTAGAAAAAAATTGGGTGTGTTACGTTTACTTCTTTTCTCTTCTCTTATTGTTCCTAAGGTATTTAGTTACATATTTCTTTTACTTTTCGCTAAAGGTATGTGTTATTCTATACTCTAGTTCTATCGATGGTGTGGCTACTTCTATTTTAGTTACAATGTTAGATGTATTCTCACATTATCTATGCTTATATGCTATATTTGAGTGTTGATGCCATTTGATTCCAATTTAATACCCTGCATGTGTATAATATTGCCATGCTTGATTGTTTAATGTGCCCAAGTCCTAATTTTATTCACATGCATGATAACCGACACCTACATTTTTCTAGATTTGTGTATGTAGCATTTTTTTCACATATATGATAATTTTAAGAGAATTATAGACAATTTATACTAAGAAACTTACTATTGTTCTTATCTAGGATATAGAACTAAGAAATAAACAGAGGACATAATGTGAATCATCATGAACCATCACACTACTAAGGCAAAGTTGAGCTAGACAACAAAACATCCCTGACGAATTAGGTCTATTTTTGAATAACAATAATTAGTGAAACAATTATGACTACCTTTATTGTCAAAGGATAATCGAAACTTGATATCTAGATCAACCCTATTTAAAAGCATTAAGTCTTTACAACCAAGTAATAAGATTATTAACAAAAATTGGACTTAATAATTTTGGGTTCAATGAAAAGCTTTCATATCAATGCATTATTCTTGAATTTTTAAGCACATTTGATTTAGATGTCGATGTTGATGTTTCTACACATGGTTATGATGGTATTCATTTAAGGATGTTTAATCGTGATTATATTTTCTGGTTGGAAATAGTCATTGACATTTTTATGATACCCTAGGATGGGGAATAGGAAATATATTTAAGGAATTTTTTGCTAAAATTTCTAACAAGTCAAACATGCCTACATCCGATGTTTTCTAAATTTTAAAGGCGAAGACCTCTCATATTTATAATATATTATTTAGGTATTTACAACATGTCCTCGTATGTACTTTTTTTTAGGGGAGCGTCGTAATTTTAAGCTTTCCCTCATTTATTCCATGTTAGAGAGTGACTCCAAAAACATAATTGATTTCATTTTAAAATAATTTATTAGGGTTAGAAAATCCCAAAGGGCAGAGATTGCTATAGATGGTTTACTTACCACCCATATTTTGGGAATGTACATTAAAATTTATGTTGATACCCCTAATAAAGCTCACAATCTATTTCTTGACATTGAAAATTACCACTTATCATATATCATTGAGTGTAGGGATACTATTTGGTGCCTTCCTTATCAAGGAAAAACATATTTTTATCTTCCTAACCCTAGAAAAACTAATCCCCTTAATTAGTGCAATTGGAAAATAGTTGATGGGGATGAGATACCATTACCCCTGATTGTTGATCCACATCTCTCATAATCCTCATTTTAGACTCCTCTTCCTTCCTCTCATGATGGTCCTTCTAGTTCAATACCTGACTGGCATTAGTTTTAAACCCAAATTAACACTCTCTTGGAACAAGTGTTCACAAGGTTTGATGCCATTAATTCTTCTCAAAGGTAGCTTTAGGAGATGATCTAAGACTTATGTGATTTTTCTATTGGACCCTATGGTCCACCAAATCCACCCTATAGCGACATGTTCTCCAATATTTATTTTTCCTATCCTCTTATTGTTCCTTAAGGCTAAGGCACAATCTAATCATGGGGGTATTAGGTCATTCTTGGTGTGTTTTGTATATATTGTTTTATTTGGTGCGATTTTGTGTGTTCTACATATGATGTTTGTTTTTTTTTTAATTTATAAATAATAATAATAATAATAATAATAATAATAATAATAATGATGATGATGATGATGATAATAATAATAATAATAATAATAATAATAATAATAATAAACTAGAGTAGTTTTTCAATGAATTTTGGATTGAATTAGTTCATTCATTTGAAAATATCGGTAGTTAGAACTATTTTATTTATCATATTATTTTGTATGATTTGATCATAAACCATGATTCAATATGATTGAACGTGATAATCAATGTGTTGTGAGAGAAAAAAGTGTTAGAATGATTAGTTACCGATCCATGTTTTGCAACATATTGAGGTGAAAAAGAATTAAATGGTAGACATTTTAACAAGTCAGCTTCATATGATGTGTGATACTAGAACTTTCTTTTATCCATTATTTTTTTCTTCATGTGAGAAATCTCTAGTAATGTGTGAAACTAGATCTTTCCTTTACTATATTCAAAACTACTTAGAACTTTATGATATTTGAAAATGATTGAGCCACTCTTATTTTTTTGCGATATATTAACCAAATGCCTACCAGAACATTAATTTTCTTTTGCATAACCCTTTTAGCTTCATGTAACACCCCCAAAATTCACTACTGAAAAATTTCGTTTTATTTAAGATAATCGTGGAAGCAGATAAATAAAATGTGAACTTTGGGAGTATTACCGCCACACTTAATACCAGACCGGTTCACTCATACCGTTCCAGTACCAAGTGCTAAGGCTAAGAAAAGTAAAATACATTCTGAAAGAAATTCAACACTCATAAATCAGAGTAGCGCATCAAATCGTTTACAGGAATAAAATCCACCAATGGTGGTTACTTTAATAACGTTAATATTTAAAACCAAGAATTTAAATGAGAAAGAGAAAAGCTAACGATACCGGAAAATTCCTTACTCTCCTTCCCGTAACCCACTTGAGTAGCACCTGAAAATACCTGCAAGGGCACTACCCATTGAATAGGCAGGGGCCCCATAAAGGGAATCCCTTCAGTACTACGGTACTGAGTAACCCTTTAATACCACACTTAAAGACAGGCCCGCATACGACACATAATGCAAGCTACACACAGAAATAATGAGAGATGCATACATAACAATAACAAACATAATACTTTATAAGTCACGATCGATACTTTGGGCCTTAAGCCATTATTCCATCATCATTCAATCAATATCATATTTTATATCCATGTGAGTGCGAGAACCCCACTATTATAGCCGGTGGACCGGAAGTCAACACACAGGGCAGAATGCCTCTTACCACTATTATTGCCGGTGGACCGGAAGGTAGACACACAGGGCAGAACGCACCTACTATTATTTGCCGGTGGACCGGTCTGGCCCCGACTCACATGGTGTTCCACTATAAGTGATTAGTATTTTTCATAATCTGATTCACATACATAACTGATTTTATTGAGCTCGAGAACCCCACTATTATTGCCGGTGGACCGGACAAATACATATATATAATAACTCATCAAACCAAAACGCCGGATATTATATACCATATAGAATCATCATCCAGGGCACAACGCTCCTGGCCACTATTATAACCGTGGACCGGGATATATAAAACTCATCATCCAGGGCACAACGCTCTGGCACTATTATAACCGGTGGACCGGGATACATATAATTATCATCCAGGGCACAACGCTCCTGGCCACTATTATAACGGTGGACCGGTACTCATATCATAATCATCTGGGCCCGGCTCATTAATATTCCACTTTCAATAATAGTATCTTTCCTTTCTTTAATCAGCACATCAATCATATTTATTTGCCTCGAATGGGAGATCGATAACCCAGGACGCAAAGGTACACCAGTCGTACCGGTGCATATCAGCTACTCAGTACCCTCCCACCATGAACCCAAGGACGCAAAGGTACCCTGGTCGTACCGGTGCATAAAGCTAACTCAGTACCCTACCGACAAGGACACCTAATCCATAAGTATGCATACCCCCTAACTAGGTCCGTAGAGCTAGGAAAAGTAAGATATAGGGCCTGGCTGGGGCACAAAGGCACACCAGCAAATACCAGAATAATCGTGGACTAAACCACGTCCTTAGGGTAGCGACCCCTAAGGAGTCACCATTCCCGATCTCGAGGTCTTTCACTTTAAGTAATAGTGTCTTAATTAAGGTGGTCACGAGAAGCACGATAATCAGATACTTATTCACTTTCGATCGTTCCGATATCATTAATCGTTTCTTATTCAGATGATTATCCAGGATATCACAGAGAAACCATTAAGGCCATACTAATTATCAAATACTCTTACTTGGCTAATCAGCATTATTTAATCATATTATAATGTTCCACAATCTCAAAGACATGTTAGGTACAAATTACTCATTTGCCCTTTACTTATATAATTGTTAAGTATCCATTCCTTCCTCGCCAAATTACCATATTACCCTTTGGGTTACATAATTACCAAATTACCCCTTATACTGTTTAGGTCACCAAATTATCCCCTACACTTTTTAGATCACCATTCACCCCTCATAGTTGCTACACTTATCATATTTCTCATTTGGTTAGTTATATTACCAAACCACCCTTCTCCTTTGCTATAATTACTAAATTGTCCTTGAGTTGGATAAATTACCAAATTTCCCTTCTCCTTATCATAATTACCATTTTACCTCTCTTAATTATTTTAATTGCCATTTACCCTTTTCAATTATCATAAATTCCAAATTAACCTTCCTCATAATTAATTTACCCCTCTTCATAATTATAATTACCAAATTTACCCTTCTCCATATTTAAAATTACCATAATGCCCTTTAATTGGTTAATTCACCAAATTACCCTTTTATAGCATCGTACTTATCCAATTGCTCTTCTACAATCATAATTTAATTTCTAAATTATCTTTTGTCGTTATCATAATTACCACGTTACCCCTTACTCCCAAGTATACCATAATATCCTTTTATTTACAAAATTACCATTTTACCTCCTTACATCCAATTTTACCATAATATCCTTTTATTTATGAAAACTACCACCATACATCTTTTACTTTACAAATTACTATTTTACCCTTTCACATCCAAGATTACCATCTTTATCTTTCCATACATAATTACCATTTTGCCCTTCGTTCCCAAATTACCATATTACCCCTTTACTTATAAATTACCACTTCACCATTCACTTATAAAATTTACCATATTACCCTTTACTTGTGAAATTACGATTTTGCCCCTTTACCTCCAAAACTACCATAGTGCCCTCCTTCATCCAAAATTACTATTTTACCCCTACTTCCAAAATTACCATTTTACCCTTCTTTCTCACAACTTACAATTTTATCCTTTACCTGTAAATTATCATTTAACCATTTAATCATAAAATTTCCATATTATTCTTTTATCTCAAAAATTACCGAAATACCCTTTTCACTTATAAAATTTCCACTCAACCCCTTTATTCACCATTTTTATGAATTTGCTAACACTACATAAAATAATGATATTAATACTTCATTTTTATCATCTAAGTCCACCAACTTGTCATTTTTCAACATAATACTCATTAGCAACTACACACATTGATTTATATACCTCATAAGCATAATTACTAAAATACCCTTAAACAATAACATCATTCATGCACTAGCAACATGATACATCATAAACAAGTATTTAACATTTCCATCCATAATCAAACTCCTTCCTTAATTAACGTACCTACATATGGCACAAAAGTTATCATGCTCTTTCTTTTTAACAAACAATATAAGAAACCATAAACATATCATGCTAAGCATACAAAACATGCATAAAATCATACTAAACCCTAAATGTGCTAGCATGCGTTTTTCTATATATTTAAGGGAGGATTAATGGTTACCTTAATCCCGCAAAATATCAAATCTTACCAAGCGTAATTAGCAACTCAACACCTAAAAATAATATCCATCATATTTGTTAGAAATAAGAAGTTAAAAAGGATAAAACTTTATAAAACAAATTTATTTAATAATAATACACTTTAATTAAATATGGATATACCTCAAAACTTAACCAAATGAGTTTCAAAATAAGGGGGAGCTCACGCTGCATGAGCAGCGTGAGTTTCATGCATAATCATGGGGAGAAAGGGCTCAAAGAGGGTGAAGGGAGAAAAATAAGCCATTTTCGGGTTGGGGTCTTTGGGCTAGAAAAGAAGGTAGTTAGGGGAGGTTCTAAGGCAGGGGAATGGTGCAGAAGTGAATAGGGGGTGTAGGTGGAGGCTAAGGGTGGTTTCACGGCGGCATAGGGCGGCGGAGACGGCGGCGGCAAGGCGGCGAAGTTGGTTGCCGAGAAGGGTCGAGGGGAAGGGGCTGTGAAGGAAGGAAAAGGAGAGGGAAAAATGGAGGGGTGCAAGAGTTAGTTTCGGCCAACTAAGGCATGGCGGTTGTAGAGAGGGTTGCAGGGTGTCGAACGGTGGGTTGGGTGGCGGCAGAGGTGACCGGACGGCGGCGGTGGAGGCGGTTGCAAGTGGCTTGGCGGTAAGGGGAAAAAGCTGGGAAGAAAAAGGAAAAGGAGGAGAAGGGAGGAAGTGTAGGGCTCGAGGGGCGGCGTGGTGGTGTAGGGTGGTAGTAGACGGTGGTAGAAGGTGGCGCAGGGGTTGGGCTTGGTGGTTCGAGCGGCGGCGGGCGGCGGTGATTAATAACGGGGAAGAAAAATGGGGAAGAAGGAAGGAGAGAGGAGAGCTCGGGGAAGGAGAAAAGGCTCGAAAGTGGGGCAGAAGGGAGCTGGGGTGGTGAAGAAAAGGAAGGGGGGAGAAGAGAGAGGCAGGGGTCGGCGATCGGTGCTGCAGATGGTGGCAGGGCTGGTCGGGTGGCAGGGGAAAAGAGGGAAGAAGAAGGGAAGAGCCGGGGCACGCGGGGTGTGGTCCAAGGGCCGGTTTGGCTCGAAATGGGAAGGAAAATGACGGGGGAAGACAGAGAGGGAGAGGGAGGAGGTGGTGGTGGCAGGTGCAGGGTGGCAGTCGGCGCTCGACAATGGCAAAAGAGTCGGGCGTGGGAGGAGGAAGAAAGGAGAAGAAGAAAGGGACGGGGCGGCTGGATCGGCGCAGAAAAAGAAGGGAGCCGGCCGGTCCAGGGAGAAGAAAATAAAGGGGCGTTTGGGCTGGAGGTCGGGCGTGCGCGAAGGAGAAGAGGGAGGAGGCGGGAGAGACGGGCCGAAGGCCCAATGCGCAGGGAGAAGGGAGAGCAGGCTAGGCGGGCGGACGGCCCAAGGGGAGAAAAAGGAAAAGAGAAGAAAGAAGAAAAGGAGAAAAGGAGAAGGAAAAGAAAAAAGGAAAAATGGGAAAATGGGAAAATAGGGGAAATAAGTTAAATTAATTTATAAAATCATAAAAATGTAATATTCTTGATAAATTATTTAATTTAATAATTTAATTCATTATAATCTAAAGTATTAATTTAAAAAGGATGAAGTGGGTAAAATGTTAGTTTGGAAAATTATTTAAATAAAATAATATGATAAATAGCAAAATATTTATTTTTAATTTATTAAATACTTTTATCCAAATTTACATACTCTAAAATTTATAAAATAATTAAAATAAATAATCTTAAAGCAATTTTATTCCAAATAAAAGTAATTTATTAAAATATAGGTTTTCGAAAATTTTGAGGTATTACACTTCAAGCCTAATTTTCTTAACTTAACCTACAATAGTTACCCATATCCTTTTTTCCTTCCTCCTTCCTACTCTATTCTAGGGGAGAAATAGATGTTGTGGGATTGTGATTGGGTAGTTTAATGTAATAAGAAAATAAGCATGAGGGTATTATGAAGGTATTTAAGGGAGTGGGGAAGGTAAAAAAGAAAATTAAAATGAAAAGAAATTGAATTCATATGTACATATCTCTAAAATCAATATATTTTATTATTAAATAAAAAACAAGTCTTTTTACTAAGTTTTGGTTGAATAAGGAATGTTTGAGGTAATCAATGATCTATTGGATAAAAAGATGAAAGTAGTAAAGAGGAGAAAAAGTCATAACTAATACATAAAAAGAGTCTCCATGTAGTTCATAGAATTTAGCTATATTAAAATGCTTTCATCCCTTCATAGAATCCAAGCCCGATACAATCAAAACTTAAAACCTCTTGATTCTTATACACTTTAATTCATTCAAGTAGTGGCATATTGAATGTAAAAGCAAGCATATAGTCGAACATATTCATTTGGCGAAATATTTGAGAGCAAAAACTTTCCTTAAAACACATGTATGTGTGTGTGTGTGTAAGAGAGAGAGAGAGAGAGAGAGAGAGAGAGTTAAAAAAAGGCTAAAAGTGAGGATCTACCAATTCATTTCTTACTAATTTTAATTAATTATTTCATTATGTTGTGCAAATTAAGCAATTTTTTTAATAATTCTCGAGTTTGATTGGAATGTTGATTTAAATTGTGGAAAAAGTGATCCAAAATGATTTTCAATATTTTACTTATGATTTTATTAACATTATTTCAAGTTCTAATGAAAGTTTATGTCTAGCTGAATGAACAACTCAGTCCTACATTACACCAACCAACTATTGCCTTTTACTTAAATTTCTATTTTCTTTGCATAATGATATTTTTGTTACTTGAGAACAAGTCACAATCGAAGCATGAGGTATTTGATGTAATTCTTTTATACGTCAATATTTGATGGAAAAAAAATCATAGTTGCCTCATTGTTTACCCTAGATTTAACCATTTTACCTTGAGTTCTATTTTATTAGATTTATGCAAGTGCAAATGAATAAAATAAAGAAATAAAAGGATGAATTAAGAGAAAAGAGCAAAGAATAATCAAGCTAAGAAGGCAATGAGAACCTGGAAACAAAGACAAAAAGACTAGTTTAAGATAAAGTTCATCAAAAGAAGTTTGTGCTAAACAGTGTGGAAGAGAATGCATACAAGGGGAAAATCATGGGGCCCTATGTTTCATAAACACAACCTGTATTTCTCCAGCAATTAAAATTCGAAAAATATAAGGCATATAAAAGTAACATAGGGATCCATGCTATAAAACACGAACCGCGTTTTTCTATTTTTCTTGTAACCGCTCATGTAGGCCTTTTCCTTTTTAATTTTTTTATTTAACTTTGGAAAAAAAAATAACATCATTCTTGACTTTTTAGAGATGAAACTCATTTTCTCTCTTTAATTATTAGTATCTTACATTTAAAGACTCTATTTTCATTGATAATCACAATTTTTTATTAAAATTTCATACACATGACATTTTATACAGGATAATATGCCTTCTTTTTTGATTTTCCAAGTTAACCTTAATACTCACATAATTATTTATAACAAGGCATGTCAAATAAAATTTGCATGTCAAAACCCTAATGTGCTATCACAGGACATCCAAATATTTTAATGGAGTATAAAGGTCGCCTAATTTCCAACAAAAGTAAACTTTATCGGTAACTATCTAAAAATTATTAGGCTCCATTAATAAAAAACATTTACCTAAAAAAATATCATAAATACCATATTAATATTTTGATAATAAAATAACAATTTTTATGAATTTTTTTATTATGTATAAATTTACCAAACTACCCCTATATATTAAACATTACAAAATTATTTTAAAAACCAAAACACAACTCATAGGCATGTGCAACGTGACCCATGCATGCAAGGGAAGGAGATGGTTTAGTGCAAATGGTTAGGGGTGTTGGTTTAAACATTGGGTGTAGGAGGTGGGGGTGGAGGTGGTAGTTTTTAGATGATGGGGTGCACAAAGGTCAAAGGTGGCAAGGGCTGCGGTGTAGGCTGTAGGGAGGGGCAGTGTAGAGAAGGGAAAGGAGAAGAAGGAAAAGGAGGAGAATAAGAAAGAGGGAAGGTGGTGTTGTGGTGGGCATTGGATGATGATGCGAGAGTAGGTGCCGATTGTGGCTGACGGTAAGCAAGCTGGGGGGAGTTGCGATGAAGAATGAAATAGAGGGGGATAAGATGACTGAATGGACATAGCAGAAGTAGGGTAAGGTGTAGAGGGGAAAGAGATGGCTATAAGGATTTAAGGAGGTGGTTGTTTGGGTTATGGATGGCAACAAGGTGGGTCAAGGACGAGGACCCCATCCCCAAACATGATAAGCAAAATCATCCTCGTACCCACCCGAATCCCAATTTCTTCTTATTTGGGATTCCTCAAACTGATCCCTGCAAGGATCAAATCCCCATACCCGACTCGATCCCTGAACTATTCCCCATCCTCGATCAATCCCCGATCTTAAAACCCAAACCGATACTTAAAACATGACCCCATCCCCGATACTAGATCTTATTTTTTTACAATATATTTTAATTTATATTCTATATAAAAAAACTATATAATATATATATATAATATAAAAATATATATAAAAAAATTTTGGGGCTTGCTTAGGGATGGGAACCCCAAACCCATCCTTGAAAAAAATTTCAATAAGAATCCCCTAACTCAAACTCGATGCAAAAAAAATTTTCTCAAACCTAAATGGGGAATCCTCGATGGAGCCCTGAACCCATGGGAAAAATTACCATCCCATAGTTTGGGATGTGTTGGCGGCTACAAGGTAGAGGTGGTGTCTTTGAGTGGACGGAGACATGTGAAGCAATGGTAAAAAATTTCATAGCCTAGATGTGGCTTTAGGAGTTATGGATGGTGGCAGGAGTAGAGATTGGTAAAAATCACCACGTGGGAGGAAGAAAGGGAAGTCATTGCGATAGAGGTGGAAGAAGGAAGGAAGTAAGAGAGTGGTGGCCGATGGTGGAGGTTGGGTTGGTTGTGGAGGTGATGGGTGTTGCTGTAGGTCGTGGTGTCAAGGAAAAACAAGGGTCGAGGAGGAAGAAGAAGAAAAACAGAGGACGAAGAGGAGGACGAGGAGGAAGGGAATTCCTTAATCTTAAGGCAAGAGGAATGGGGGGTGGTAGGTGGGTGGGTGGTGGTGGTCAGGTGTAGGGTCTATGGCCTACCAGGCGGCATTGTAGGGATGGCTGGTGTAGGAAGAGTAAAGGTACTATAAGGGCCATAAAGGGATGCAAGGAGGGAGATGGATCATTTGAAGTATGGCCGGAAAGGGAAGAGATGGTGATGCTGGTGTGTAGAGGTGCAAGCACACTGCGCATAAGGGGAGAAGAAAAAGGTAAGGTACATTTGGTACGGGGTGTAGACGAGGGAAAGAGGAGAAGAAAGGAGATGGGGATGGGTTGCATAAGAAAGAGAAGGTTGCCCTATAAGAGAGAGAAGAAGAAAGAATAAAGAAGAAGATGAAGAAGATGAAAGAAGAAGTAGAAGGCTTGAATAGTGTAGAAAAGAAAGAAGAGGGACGGGCTAGCCTGAGAGGAAAAAAGAAAAAAAAAATAGGGTAGAAAAAGGATAGGGGAAGGGGAAAGGAAGAACAGAAAGAAAAAGGAAAAATTGAAAACAAAAAAAAAAGGAAACAAAGAAAAAGAAAATAGATTTAGGGTTAAAACTAAAAATTAGATTAAATTTGGGTTATTAGGATATTATTATATTAAGTAATCCAAAATTTTTATATCATATTAAGAAAATAATTTTAGTAAAATTGTGGGTTTAAGGTTCATTTAAATAAAAGAGTAAGATAAAATAATTATACTAATTTATTAAATAATTTATCTTGGTTTTTAAGTCAAAGGTTGACAAAAAAATAATTAAATCATTAATTAAAGATTAAATTTTTTTGGATAAAATGTTGAAAGTTCTAGTTTAGGATTCTAAAAATTTAGGGTACTACAATGACACCCTAATCTAAGATCAATCTTCAAAAACATTGCATCCCCATATAACTAATGAAAAATATTGTCAATTCAAGGGAAAGGATAATGGTTCTTCAGTGTGACTTATTTCAAACCTCGGTAATCAATGCAAAGTATCATTCCACCATCCTTCTTCCTCAAAAAAAGGATAGGTGTTCCCTAAGGAGATACACTTGGTTAGATGTATCTCTTCTCCATTAACTTCTCTGACTATGCATTCAACTTGGCCATCTCAGTTGGTGCCATGCAATAGGGTGTCTTCAACACAAACTTTGTCCCTAATAAAAGATCATTTGTAAAGTTTATCTCTCGCGCCAGCATTATACTTAGGATCTCATCAGGAAACACGCCGAGAAAATATCATATTACTGGGATATCCTCAACTTAAATATCCTCGACACCTAAGTCATTAACACTACATAAGTAAAGCACGTACCCCTTTTGTACAAACATACCAAGAAGAACTATGGACACCATCTTAACTGAGTGCCTAGACTTGCATCTTCAAAAAGAGACACTAGAAGCCTTTGGTCCCTTAATAACCGAATGCTTTTGTGTATAATAAATCATAGGTTGACATTTCAAGAGCATATACTTCCAAAGGATTATGTCAAAGTTATGAATTTCAAGCTTTATAAGGTTTATCAGAAGTCTAACTCTGCTAATAACAAAGGTCATGTCTCTATAAAGCCTATTACATGAAATTCTATCCCCATACATAAGTACAATAGAAGTCTCTATCCAATCATAAAGAACCATAGATGTCCTAGCTATGAAAGAATTAGACACAAAAGAATGTAAAGTTTTAAGTCTAATAATACAAACATAGGAAAGGGAGAAATCGTAAATATACCAATGATAACATTTTCCTTCTTGTCAGCCTCTAACTAACTCATCACATTCAATTGAATGCCCATTGGTGGTCTTGTAGCACTACGTGAACCCTACCCTAGCAAAAAGGCATAAAGCCTCTAAACCCTCTACTATGGAGTACCCCTACTAGCTCCACTATCTATCAGTAAACATATCTAAGCTAGAAGTGTTCATTTTTATTTTTTTACCTTCTATGATTACCTATCTAAAATAAAAATTTTAAGTCCTAAAAACTAGTTGTTGAGAATTCAGTTTCATTCAGATATTTGATTCTCATGATCTTAATTTTTTTACCAAAAAATGTATTTTTTTTCCTTTCAGTGTTTTTAAACTCAGATTAGTCTTGTCAGTACTTGAGTGTGGGTAGACTAAGTGGTCTTTATTAATGCTTATGTGTTATGTATTAGTAAGACAAGACTTTTATTAATGCATTTACTATTTTTTATTTAGTTCAACATTGCCTTGAATGGACATGTTATCCATTTGGAAACAACAATTGAGGCTTTAATAGAGTTCATTCATTGTTTGCCTTAGCCTCCTTAACCTTAGTATTATCCACAAGTGGATATTGGAGAGGATTGGCTTTAGATATTTTTGGGTCTCATCCATTGACCTACATCGAATACAAAGACCGTATTATCCTAGAAGAATGGATTTTTTATTTAGATAGGACATTCAATGCATTCAATTACCTAGAAGTGAAAAAGGTGAGCATAGCCACGTACTTTATTCAAGGACCAACAAATGCCTAGTTGGTAAGTTTCATATTCAAGGAGGACCATCGATGTCCTAGGAAGATATCAAGACAACACTTTATATTCATTTCTACATTGAGAGCCTCAAAAAGGATAAGCTTAAGGAATTAATGCAGGTAACTCAAGGAATTTTATCAATGTAGGAGTATCACAATTAGTTTATAGAGTTGTTGACGTTTGCTCCATGTATAACTGATAGTGAGGTTACGATTTTCTTCTAATTCAAGCAAGGACTTCACTTTAGTATTTGAAAGATGATGGATGCAACTATTTTCTATGACTTGGCTATACTATAAGAGTAGGCTTATGTTGTCGTAGCTTTGGTTCAAGAGCAGACTTTGATTTTGATTAGGAGGAAACCCGAGATGCAAGATGATAGGGGAAAGAGTAAATACCATAGTATTAGGGCTTTGAGCATTTAACATTAGGCTAAGAATTTTTAGATTAGTTCTTGTAGAAGAGTTAGTTAAAGACCTATCTAACACAACTACTATCATCATTACAGATGAAATACCCCAAACAAGGATTACATGGGGAAGCTGATTTAGTACCACAACTATGGTTAGCTTGGAAATTGGAGTTTTGAGTGCTACAACGCACCTTATGGAAGAGTTAAGAGGTATCAAATATATATAACTTAGTAGGACCTAATGTTCAGAGCAATTTGTTTGGTGAGTCCAGCAAGAGCTGATGAGAAAGAGTTAAATCCTAATGTTTATCTTTCTGATATTCTATTGCGTCTTCCTTGGTTAATTCGAGTGTGTTTTTCTACATTTTTGTGTTCCTTGGCATTATAATGTTAGTAGGGTTTCCCCTTTTTAAGGGGATAGTTACTCCCTAGGGTACCTTAGTATCCTTGTGCATTTTTTGAGTAGTATGGTGTAGAATTCAGGGACAAAGTTTGTTTTCAAGGGGGTAGTGATATAACAACCCAAAATTTTGTAACTTTTTTTTCTAGGTATTTAGCCTTTTTATTCAAAAATAACCTATGAACCTTATCCTAATTATTTTATTGAAAATCTTTGACCCCCAACGCAAATAATTTCTTAAATATTTTTCCCAATTATTTTACCTTTTTTCTTCCTATTAAAATTATCCGTAACCAGATTATTTTATTCCGATACATTTTCTACCCGGTACCCTAACCTATTTAAACTAAATCTAAATCTAAAATAAAATATTCCTACTCTAGCCTACCATTTTACTCTTGATTTACCCCTTATGTGCTCCCATTTTGCTCCTCCAATCACTCTTCCTATCTCCCCTTACCTCACTTAGATTCCCATAACCCTCACCCATCAAATTATTCCCCTCAACCATCCCTATCACCTTACGCCTATATGAACCCACCTTCCTTACCACCAAACTCACCTTGCATGCATATATACAATCACACGCATATCTACACCTCCTCAACCAAACACTCCTATCTCCCTCTTTATTTTGGTATATCTTTTCCCACAAAGAAACACTACCCTTCCCCCACTCCTCCTCTCTACCCTTTTCGTTCCACCATTACCCAACTAGCCTCAGCCAAACAACACCTCCTTCCATTTCCATTCCTTTGTTTAACTCTGTATTACCCGTCCTTGGCCTGATTTTGTTTTCTAATCTCCCAAAATTTTAAAAACCTATAATTTAATAAATAGCCTTTATTTAGGATCAGTTAGCTGTCAAATTTAATTAATTTAATTATTTTATGGATTTTTGGATATATAAATTGAGTAGGAATATTTAATAAGTTAAAATAAATATTTTATCATTTTACCCTACTTATTTTATTTAAATAATTTTCCAAACAAATACCTTACTAAAATTATCCCTTTTAATCCATATATTTAATTATATTATATTAAAATTATTAAATAAATTTATTTCCCAAAAATATTATATTTATATTATTTTATAAATTATTTTATTTTATTTTCCTTATTTTCCTTTTCCTTTCCCCTTTTTTTCTTTTCTTTCTCCTTTTTCTCCTTTCCTTTCCTTTTTCCCTTTTTCCCCCCTCGAGTTGTAGCACCAGGAAAGCCTCTGCCTTGCGCATTAGGCCACTAGCCCATCTCCCCTCTCTTTTCCTTCATTCCTCTCTCACGTGGCCTGCTTCTTCCTTCCTCTCCTTGCCTGTGTGTCGCAACCCAGCCCAGCCTTTTTCTTTCTTCCCCTCCGACCTGGCCAGCTCAACCTTCTTCTCTTTCCCTTAGACCAACTAGCCTCTTTCTTCCTCTTTTTCCTTTTTCTTCGCCGCCCATGTCCGACACCCTAAGCACGCCCGACCACTACCTACAGAAGCCATCCCAACCACCCTTGCCTCTCACCCTCTCTTTCTCTCTCTCCCTCCCCTATCCTTATATTTCCTATTTTGAACCAAACTAACCCCTACACCCTCCATCCACACTTGACTTCTTTCCTCTTCTTCCCTTCCCTCTCCCTGTCACCTGACCATCACCTACCACCCTACAACCTTCCCTGACTGGCCACCTACCCTCCTCTACCCCCTCTTCTTTTTCTTCTTCCCTCCTTACCTCATTCTACCCCATAATGTCGAGCCTTACTTTCCCTTCCCCAATTATTTTCTCTAATTTTCTCCTCCTTCCCATTTTCCTCAATTTTTACACCACCACCACCCTCTGCCGCTTACACCACAGCAATGACCCCATGCGCCGCCTTCTGCTACCACCTGCTACTGCCCTACACCATCACACCACCCACTCGAGCCACCCTACAGTCCCCTTCTTCCTCCCCTCTTCTTTTTCCTTCTTTTCTCTCCCTTCTCAGCAGCTACCCTACATCGCCACCTTTCGCCGCCTTCCCGCCGCTTATTCCGCCACCAAGCCACTCCTTATAACCTCCTCTACCAGCCCCATACCCCCTTTAGCCGAAACAAGCCCCTCACCCCTTCATTTTCCTTCTCCCCTTTTCCTTCCTTCTCAGCCACGCCCACCTCGACATCCCCTTTTGCCGCCTCGCCGCCGCCACCTCCGTCTCCCTTGGCCTCCAACAACCCATCCCCAGCCTTCACCTATGCCCCCTCTTCACTCATGCACCCTTCCCTTACCTCCAATCTTCCCCCATCTACCTTCTTTCCTAGCCTAAAGACCCTAATCCAAACTATCTCCCCCTCCCTTCTACCTCACCAACCTCAACCCTCTTCTCCCCATGCAACTTGCATGTGACTCATGCTGCTCATGTAGCGTGAGTTCCACATTATTTTGGGATTTTCCTTGTTTAATTTTTGAGGTATATTAATGGTTAAGTAAAGTGTATTATTAATTAAGTTTTTATAAAAAATTTACCCTTTTAATTTCCTACTTCTAATATAATAATTATTGACATTATTTTTTTTTAGGTGTTGATTTTGCTATTTAAAGCTTGAATCTTTAAGCGGGATACCGGTAAGATTCGATTTTTGTGGGAATTAAGGTAATCGTTAAACCCCACTTAAATGCATGGAAAAACGTATGCTAGCACAGTAGAGATTTTAGTATGATTTTATGCATGTTATGTGTTGCCTAGTATGATATATGTGGTTGCTTATATTGATTGATAAAAAGAAAAGCATGCTAGCTTTTATGCCATGTGTAGAGATGATACTTAAGGAAGGAGTTTGATTATTGATGGAAATGTCAAATGCTTTTCAATGATGTATTATGTCATTAATGCATGAATAATATTATTGTGAACTTAAGGGTGTTTTAGTAATATGCCTATGTAAGTATGTGATCTAATATATGTAGTTTCTAATGAGTATTATGTTGAATAATGACAAGTTGGTGGAGTTAGGTGATAAGAGTGAAGTACTAATATTAGTATTTTATGTAGTGGTGGTAAAATCATAAAAGTGGTGTAATAAAGGGGTAAAATGGTAATTTTATAATTGAAAGGGTATTTTAGAAATTTTAGAATTAAAGGGTAAAACGGTAATTTGTAAGTAAAAGGGATCTTGGTAATTTCAAAAGAAAAGGGCAAATGGTAATTTTATAAGCAAAAGGGCAAAATGGTAATTTTATAAGGGATATTATGGCAATTTTGGAAGTAGGGGGTAAAATGGTAATTTTGGAAGAGAATGTTAAGAATGGTAATTTTGGATGTAAGGGGTAAAATAGTAATTTTGGATGTAAAAGGGTATTATGGTAATTTGCAAGCAAAAGGGTAATATGGTAAGTGTGGATGTAAGGGGGTAAAGTGGTAGTTTTATAAATAAGAGGATATTATGGTAATTTTGGTAGTAAAGGGGTAAAATGGTAATTCGTAAGTAAAAGGATAAATTGGTAATTATAATTATGGAGAAGTATAAATTGGTAATTATAATTATAGAGAAGGGTAAATTAATAAATATAAATATAGAGAGGAGTAAATTGGTAATTATAGTTATGGAGAAGTGTAAATTGGTAATTATAATTATGGAGAAGTATAAATTTTGGTAATTATGATTATGGAGAAGGGTAAATTAATAATTATAAATATGGAGATGGGTAAACTGGTAATTATAATTATGGAGAAGTGTAAATTGGTAATTATAATTATGGAGAAAGGTAAATTAAGAATTATAAATATAGAGAGGGGTAAATTGGTAATTATAATTATGGAGAAGTGTAATATTAATAATGGAGAAGTGTGAATTAATAATTATAAGTATGGAGAAGGGTAAATTGGTAATGATAATTATGGAGAAGGATAAATTAATAATTATAATGACGCAGAAGGGTAAACTAGTAATTATAATAATTAAGAAGGGTAAAATGGCAATGATAATAATTGAGAAGGGTAATTTGGTAATTTTGATAATGGATAAGGGTAATTTGGTAATTTATCCAACTAAAGGGTCAATTCGGTAATTATGATAATGGAGAAGGGTAATTTGGTAATTTAATCCACTAAAAGGTAAATTGGTAATTATTTAACCAACTAAAGGGGAAAATTGGTAATCATGATAATGGAGAAGGGTAATTTGTTAATTTATCCAACTTAAGGGCAATTTAGTAATCTAACCAAC
This sequence comes from Tamarix chinensis, assembly GCA_030549775.1. Lineage (NCBI taxonomy): Eukaryota > Viridiplantae > Streptophyta > Magnoliopsida > Caryophyllales > Tamaricaceae > Tamarix > Tamarix chinensis. The sequence continues at coordinate 15,893,234 of CM060172.1, read as the reverse complement.
TAAATGGAAAATATGATAAGTGTAGCAATTATGAAGGTGATCTAATCTAAAAGCGTAGGAGATACCCTGGTAACTTAAACGAGTAAGGGGTAATTTGGTAATTATGCAACCTAAAGGATAATATGGTAATTTATCAAGGAAGGGATGGCTTAGTAATTGTATAAGTAAGAGGTAAATAAGTAATTTGCATCTAACATGTCATTGTGATTGTGGAATTTCGTAATATGACTCAAATAACACTAAATAGCAAGGTAAGAATATTTGGTAATTAGTAAGTATCATGAGAAGAAATCCTAAATCAGAATTGGATGAGATTATGATGGCCTTATGGATTTTCTCTATGTTATCTTGGATAACTGTATGAATAAGAAATGCCTAATGATACCAGAATGATTGAAAGTGAATAAGTATATGATTGTTGAGCCTTTTGTGATCACCTTAATTAAGACACTGATACTCAAACTGAAAGACCTCGAGATCGAGAATGGTGGCTCTTTAGGGGTTGCTACCCTAAAGACGTGGTTTAGCCCACGATTCTTCTCGTATTTGCTGGTGTACCTTTATGCCCCAGCCAGGCCCTATATCCTACTCTATCTAGCTCTACAAACCTATTTACGGGTATGCATATCGAAGGATTAGGTGTCCTTGTCGGTAGGGTACTGAGTAGCTTTATGCACTAGTACAACCAGGGTACATTTGCGTCCCTAGGTTGATGGTTGAAGGGTACTGAGTAGCTTGTATGCACTAGTACGACCGGTGTACCTTTGTGTCCCGAGGTCTTGATCTCCAATCGGAGGCAAATAAATAGAATTGTTGTGCTAACTAAAGAAAGGAAAAACACTAATCACGAAAGTGAAAGATTAATGAGTCGGGCCCAGTTGACTTATGATATTGAGTACCGATCCACCAGTTATAATAGTGGCACATGAGTGTGTTGCCCTGGCAGATGATATTGAGTACCAGTCTACCGAATATAATAGTGGCCTAGGAGCGTTTTACCCTAGATGATGATTATTATATGTATTCCAGTCCACCGGCTAAAATAGTGGGGGTCCCAAGCTCAATAAACAAGCATTGGATGTGAATAAATTATGGAAAGATATTAATCACTTATAGTGGAACACCTTGTGAGTTGGGGCCAGATCAGTCCACCGGCGAATAATAGTGGCCAGGAGCGTTATGCCCTAGAGACCGATCCACCGGTAATAATAGTGGTCAGGAGTGTTCTTCCTTGTATGTATTCTGGTCCATCGGCTATAATAGTGGGGTTCCCGCAGTCACTTGGATAAAACTAGATAGACGATTGAATAATGATGGACTGATGGCTTAAGGCCCAAAAGTATCGATCGTACTTTGTAACTTATTGATATGTGACAGACTTATTATATATGTGACTGTTATGTATGTGACTGTTATGTATGCACCTCTCATTACATATGTATATAGCTTGCATTATGTGTCACATTGCAGGCCTGTTTTTAAGTGTGGTATTAAAGAGTTACTCAGTACCATAGTACTGAAGGGTTCCATTTGTGGGGCCCCTGCCTATTCCATGGGTAGTGTCCCTTGCAAGTTCTTTTTTAGGTATTATTCAAGTGGGAAACGGGAAAGAGTGTAAGGAATTATTCGGGTTTGTAGGGTTTCATCTCTTTCCCCTTTTAGCCCTGATTTAAATGTAACTTGTATTTGCATCCACCCTTAGTGGATTTTGTCCTCGTAAAAGGTTATTACGCTACTCTAATTTAAGTATGCTGAAGTTCTTGTAAATTGTATTTCATTTTTTTATCCTTAGCACTTAGTACTGGAACTGTATAAGTAAACTAGTATAGTACTAAGTGTGGCGATAATTGTAATACCCCAAAAAGTTCGAAAACCTATATTTTAATAAATAACTTTATTTGAAATAAAATTTACTTGTAAAATTATTTATTTTAATTATTTTATGGATTTTAGAGTATATAAATTTGGGTAAGATTATTTAATAAATTAAATATAAATATTTTGCTAATTATCATATTATTTTTATAAATTCCCAAACTAATATTTTACCAACTTTATCCTTTTTAAACTAATATATTAGATTATAATAAATTAAATTATTAAATTAAATAATTTATCAAGAATTTTACATTTTATGATTTTATAAATTAATTTAATTTATTTCCCCTCTTTTCTCATTTTTCCTTTTTCTTTTCCTTCCCCTTTTTCTCCTTTTTCTTCTTTCTTCTCTTTTCCTTTTTCTCCTCCTTGGGCCGCCCGCACCGGCCTGCTTCCTTCTCCCCGCGCATTGGGCCTTCGGCCCGCCTCCCCCTTCTCTCCCTCGCGCACCGCCAAGCACGCCAGCCCGGCCGGCTCCCTTTCTTTTTCCCCTAGACTGGCCAGCCTTTCCTTTTCCTCCTTTCCCCGACCGCCGCCCGCAGCCTCCTTTCTTTCTTCTTCTTCTCAGGCGACAACAGCCCGACCCTCTATAGCTACCGCCCGACCATCTGCGACTTCTGCCGCCTGCCGCCGCACCTGCCCCTGCTACTCCCTCCACCCTGTCCTCTTCTCCCCTCTTTCGAGCCGAGCTATCCCTGCACCCTATCCATGTCTGCAACTCCCTCCTTCCCGTCGCCACCCTCTCCCTGCCACCCTACCGCCTCCCTGCCGCCCTATGCCCTGCCATCTGCCCCCTTGCCTTTCCTCTTCTTTTCTTCTCCCATTCGCCCATTTTCTTGTCCCATTTTCGAGCCATCTTCTTTCCCCCGAGCTCTCTCCTCTCTCCTTCCTTCTTTCCATTTTTTTCCTGTTTTCCCTCTACGCCGCCGCCATCCGCCGCTTCGACCGCCGCACCCAACCCCTGCGCCGACCCTTGCCACCACCCCCTACTGCCCTGCACCCCCACGCCGCCCCCTTGAGCCCTACACTTCCTCCCTTCTCCACACCTTCCTTCTTTTCTCCCCATTTTTCCCCTTATCACCAGCCATCTTCGCCGCCTTGCCGCCGCCATATCCGCCACCTTCAGCCGCCACGAAACCATCCTTGGCCACCACCAACACCCCCTCTTCACTCCTGCATCCTTACCTTGCCTCCAAACCTCCCCCACCCACCCTCTTTTCTAGCCCAAAGACCTCAACCCGAACATGGCTCATTTTCTTCCTTCACCCCTCTTCGAGCCTTTTCCCCTCCCATTTATGCATGACACTCACGCTGCTCATGCAGCGTGAGCTTTTCCCCTTGTGTTGGAAATTGTTTGGAAAATTTTTGAGGTATAATGATAATTATTTAAAGTGTTTTATTAAATAAATTTCTTTTATAAAGCCTTATCCTTTTTATTTCTTATTTCTAACACAATAGTGATTAACGTTATTTTAGGTGTTGAATTGCTAATTATGCTTGGTAAGGTTTGACATTTTGCGGGATTAAGGTAACCGTTAAATCCCGCTTAAATGCATGGATTAACGCATGTTATCACATTAGGCATTATTAATGTGTATTATTCTTGATATATGTTTCTTAGCATATTATATGTGGTTATTGTGTTTATTGATGAAAAGGAAGTATGATAGATTGATGGTATGTATGGGGATAATATTTAAGGTAATAATTTGGTGGTTAGGGAAAATGTTAATTATTATCCATGTTGTCATATACTATGGTGATATTTAATACATGGTTAATATTTTGCTAGCATTAGGGGGATTTTATTAATGTATATTGTACAAGAGTATGGCCTAATACATATATATATGTGCTAATAAGAATTATATTAATTTTAAGAGTCATGGATGAGGCATTAAAGTTAATATTTCATGTAGTATTAATAACAATTTAATAATAAGGGTGTATAAAGAGTAAAATGGTAAATTTGTTAATAAAATGAGAAATTAATAATTTTGGAAGTAGGGGGTAAAATTGTAACTTTGTGAATAAAGGATGAAATAGTAATTTTGTAATAAAAGGGGGAAATTTGGTAATTTTGTAATAAAAGGGGCAACTTGGTAATCTTAAAAAAAAAAGGGAATGGCAATTTGGTAAATTGTAATAAAAGGATAATTTGGTAATGTTATAATAAAAGGGTAAAATTGTAATTTTATAATTAAAGGGCAAAATAGTAATTTTATGATTAAAGGGCAGAATGGTAATTTGGAAATTAAAGGAGGTAAGATAGTAATTTTATAAGGATAAATGGAAATATTATGAGTAAAAGGGCGATATGGTAATTTTTGGGAGTTAAGGGGGTAAAATGGTAAATTTGAAGGTAAAGGGGTAAAACGGTAATTGTGTAAATCAAAGGGGTAAAAGTGAACATTGGAAAGGAGTAAATTGGAAATAATAATTATTGAGAAGGGTAAAATAATAAGTTAAATAACTAAAGGGTAATTTAATAATTTAATAGTAGAGAAGGGTAAAATGGTAAATATGATAAATGTGAGGGTTAAGTTGGTAATTTAACCGACTGGAGGGTATTTTCGTAATTTTGGATAATGGTGTAGGGTAGTTGGTAATTATGACAAATAAGAAGGGAAATTCGGTAACTTAAATAACTAAAGGGTAATTTGGTAAATTTAATAACGGAGAAGGGCAAAATTGTAATTATGATCATATGCAAGGGTAATTTGGTAATTTCACCAACCAAAGGGCAATTTGGTAATTTTGACAATGAGGAAGGGTAGTTTGGTAATTGAGAATAAAGGACGGTAAATTGGTAATTAACTAAATAAAGGGTTAATTTGGTAATTAGGATAAGGAGGAAGGGTAATTTGGTAATTTGACCAACTCAAGGATAATTTATTAATTATAATAAAGGAGAAAGGGGCAAAGAGGTAATCTAACCAATTAAATGGAAAGTATATTAAGTGTAATAATTATTAAGGGGGAATTAATGTCCTAATAAGCATGATAAATAATTTAGTAACCTAAATCGAATAAGGGATAACTTGGTGATTTTGTAACAAAGAGGGTAATATGATAATTTATCAAATAAGGAAGGGGAGACGTAGTGATTTTATAAGTAAAGGGGTAAATAAGTAGTTTGTATCTAGTATATCATTATGATTGTGGAATTCGTAACATGGCTCTAATAGTGTTGATTAACAAGGTAAGAATATTTGATGATTAGTAAGTATCACGAGAATGAGTTTTAATTCGGAAGTAGAGGAGTTTAGGATGGCCTTAATGATTCTCCTATGTTACTTTGGATGACCATCTGAATAAGAAATTTCTGATGATATCTGATCGATTAAAAGAAGAAATATCTGATTGTCGTGCCCTTTGTGATCACCCTTAATTAAGACACTAATACTTCAAGTGAAAGACCTCGAGATCGGGAATGGTGACTCCTTAGGGGTCGCTACCCTAAGGACGTGGTTTAGTCCACGATTATTATGGTATTTGCTGGTGTGCCTTTGTGCCCCAGCCAGGCCCTACATCTTACTTTTTCTAGCTCTACGGACCTAGTTAGGGGGTACGCATACTTAAGGATTAGGTGTCCTTGTCGGTAGGGTACTGAGTTCGCTTTATGCACCAGTACGACCAGGGTACCTTTGCGTCCCTGGGTTACTTGTTGAAGGGTACTGAGTTGCTTTTATGCACCAGTGCGACCGGTGTACCTTTGTGTCCCGGGTTCTTGATCTCCCTATCGAGGCAAATAAAATGGAGTTGTTGTGCTGAATAAAAAGGGAAAATACTAATTGTTAAAGTGAAAGATTAACGAGCCGGGACCAGTTGATTTATATGATGAGTACCGATCCACCGGAAATAATAGTGGCCCAGGGTGTTTTGCCCTGATTGATGTTCATGAGTATTGATCCACCAGATATAATGGTGGCCTAGGATGTTTTACCCTCGATGATATATATATATACACGTATTCCGACCCACCGGCCAGAATAGTGGAGGTCCCGAGCTCAATAAAATTTATTTTGGATGTGAATGAGTTATGGAAAAATACTAGTCATTGAGACGATTGATTAATGGCCTCAGGGCTCGAAAAATATCTCGATTACTCATCATGGCCTATTGATATTAGTGGATTGGTTAAAGAATATATGAAAGTTGAATTTTACGTATACGCTATTAATGTATGATTGAATTATTGGATGTACAAATAATTGGATCCGAATACCATGTTTATACCTATGGTTATATCTGAATGTAGTAGTATCATGTGTAATATGGCGTGCCTGTATTTTAAGTGCGTTTTTAAAGGGTTACTCAGTACCGTAGTACTGAAGGGTTCCCTTCATGGGGCCCCTGCCTATTCAATGGGCAGTACCCCTTGCAGGTTGTATTCAGGTGCTATTCAAGTGGGCCCTTGGGGAGAGCGTAAGGTACTGTCCGAAAATATTTAGGGTTTTAATTTGTCTCCTTTAAATTCAACGTATTTGTATTTTGTAATCACTGTGGTTGGATGTTTCTCTTGTAAAGTATTTACTGTGCTACTCTGATCTTCAAATGCTTAAGTTCTCGTAAAATTATATTTTACTCCTTTAGCCTTAGAACTTAGTACTAGAACGGTATGAGTGAACCGGTCTGGTATTAAGTATGGCGGTAATACTCCCAAAGTTCACGGTTTATTAAATTTCTTCTGCTAACTTTCTTTTAATTAAACGAAATTTTTCAGTAGTGAATTTTGGGGGTGTTACAATAATATCCCCGAAATTCATAATTTGTTGTTTTTCTTTTGCCAATCTTTTAATAAAATAAAAATTTTCAGTAGTAAATTTTAGAGGTGTTATAGGTTTTCTCAACTATTACCACCCATCACCAACCCCCTTCTTCATCTCCTCATATTCTTTTTCTCCCTCATTCTCCACTCTTCCCCTAGTCTGGCTGATTTCCTTACGTACATAGTCGCACCTTGCTTTGCAACCTACCATGCTTCCTCCTCTACATTTCCATGCGTTGATTAGCCAAGTCCAACCACCACTCACAACCAACCCATCTTCAACTCTCTCTTCTCATCCCTATTTGATTTCACTCATAACAAAACCATCCTCCCTCTCCACTAAAACCAAACAACACTTCCTCCATATTACCATTTCTTATCCCTCATTGGTTTCTCCTTCTAGCACTAGCCACAATCTAACACATCCCTCCATCCCTACTTCCATTTGGTCATTTGAGCCTCCCCTACTCCCACTCTCTTTCAGCCTTATTTTTCCTTGCAAGCACATCTCTAGCCTTACACCAATCTTGTGCCATTGACCACTAGCAACAATCCCCCAAACTCCATTTTTGTGCATCACCAAGACCACCTAAACCTTCACCACTATCGACCTCCTCTTCTTCTTATTCTTCTTTTATTATCCTTCTCCCTTATCCCCTATTGTTCCTTGTTTCTTCTTCTTCTCCCCTATGGCCATCCTTGTTGTTCCCTACCCTTCTACCTTTGGGTAGAACTACCACACTACCTCCACCACCTTCACCATTATCCCCCGTTTCCCCTTCTTCTCCTCTATCTTCTTTCCCCATTAAGCACCCCTGGGCAATGGCAAAAAATGATATTACTTGGCCCTTCACTTCGTATCCCTCTTCCACAACTCCAAATTCCTAAACCGCCTCTCACTGCAATCCTTATAAAATCATCACCACCTCGTAGCCACAAGCTCACCACCCAGAAACCCTTCCCTTCTTCCAACACAACCCATCAAGACCTTCTTGCACCACTTCCAGCCACAACTCCTCCCTTCTTATGCTACCATATCCTGCCTAGAACCTCAAAAAAATGCACCACCACTACCAAATTAGCCTTCCAACACCAGACCCTACTAGGTATAGCCTCCCTCGACCTCACCCCCACCACCACTATAGCCCATATCCATCACTTACAACCATGTCAGCTAGCCCATCCCTTTGCCCAGCCATCTAACTCCCCTCATTCGCTTAAGCTCACACTACAAGTGCAACGAGAGTGAGTTTTCCTCTAATAATTTTTGGTACCTATTATTAACAAGGGTATTTGGTAATCTTGAAAAATAAATATTTTTTATTATAATTATTATTTTATTTGTTAAATATTAATTTGGTAATTAAGGTATTATTTTAGTTACAAAAGTTTTATTAATGGGTATTGTAATATTTAGTGGGATATTGCTAATTTGTGTTTTTACTAAAACTCAAGTAACTTTTATGCTCTAATAAAATGATAGATATTGCATGGTAGCACATTAGGGGTTCTTATGTCTAAAATATGTTAAGCATGCTTTTTTATGTTAAAATTTATGTTATTACATGTCATGAGAATAGGAAGAAAGAGCATGTTATTATATGTAAACTATTTGGGTACAAAAGTATCCAAAATAATTTTTACAATAATGTATGACATGTACATGGAAAATGATAGGATGAGCATTCATAAATAAATTTGTAAAATAATTTATGTATGCCCTAAAGGCAATATAGTCATTTTATGCGTGTTATGATATTTATCCTGACAAGCATGTCAAATGAGTATTATATGTTGTTAAACATGAGATTATGAAATCATGGATATATTAGATACGCATGATAAGGTTTTATATGCAAAATCATTATTAAGGGGAAAGTGGTCATTTAGCTTATTTGATAATTTAATTCCATAATCGATACTTTAATTATTTTGTTTTAGCCTTTTCACAAAAATTTAATAAATGAAGTGGATTTAGTAATTAAAGAGGATAGCCTTAGTATATTTTTATAATTGACCTTGGTCATAATATTATTTATGATTGTAACACCCCCAAATTTACTACTGAAAAATTTCGTTTAATTAAAAGGGTTTAGCGGAAGCAAAAGGATAAAACTGTAAACTCGGGGGCATTACCGCCACACTTAGTACCAGATCGATTCACTCCTAACGTTCCAGTACTAAGTGCTAAGGCTAAATAAAGTTAACATTAAACATGAATCATTAGTAAAACACAAGTCATATAGAAATTAGAGTGCAATTTAGGATTGCAAACCAAGGAGTATGTGACTAGAGTTTTAAAACATAAATCATAGTACAAACACAATTAAAATATGGTAATATAAGGTCTAGTGAAAGAAACAGAGTCCGACCGAGTTTCTCTCGATCCCCAAGTCAGGTATAGCTCAACACTCAGCCCCACCCGATGCCTCATAGGTGTCGTAGGCATCGAAGACATCATCCCCTACCTGCACAAGCTCATATGGGTCTTCTGCTCGTGGGAATGAGCAGCACCCATGAAACGGGTGATCAGTATGCTACGTACTGAGTAAGGTAACAGATGCGCTAAGGCCAAACATACAAACATACAGCATATCATACATGACACATTCACATAAGCTGCATGTAGTAATCTAGATAATGAAGGCCGGCTATGGTCCAATTGGACTTAATTCCTCTTGAATCTCTATTAAATGTAGTCATTTCACACCATAATTTTTATTAATCCATGAAAGTACGGGAACCCCACTATTATAGTCGGTGGATCGGTCACTTATAGGGAAAAATGCACCTAACCACTATTATATGCTGGTGGATCGGTCTCCAGGGCAGAACGCTCCTGGCCACTATTATGCCGGTGGATCGGTCTAGCCCCGACTCTCATGGTATTCCACTGTAAGTATGTAATAGCTTTCCCATGATTCATTTACAACATAATGTTTGCTTTGTTAAGCTCGGGATCCCCTACTATTATAGTCGGTGGATCGGTCACTTATAGGGTAGAATGCACCTAACCACAATTATATGCCGGTGGATTGGTCTCCAAGGCACCCAGGCACCTGGCCACTATTATGTCGGTGGATCGGTCTGGGCCCGACTCAACAGTCTTACTCTTTAAGTAATTAGTATCTTATTCGTGTCTTATTAGATAAAGCCTTCCACCCTTGACATGCATATCAACTACCTTCTAATTCTATCCTCCCAAGGGGGCCCATCCCATATTTTGAGACTCTTGTGCCCCATATCACACCCCGACATCCATTTCCCTTTACACTTACCTTTTAATGAAAAATTCAACCCCTACGGGTATGGGTTAGGCCCAACACCTTACGACATCAACTCCACCTCCTATCACCCCCTAGGGTTTTCCCTTGAAAACCCTAATTGGACCGATGTGGCCCAACCCCCTATCTCACTTACTCTACCACTACCTCGTTTATCGCCCCATACCTTAACTCATTAGATCCAATCCCAAATCACATCGCTTTACCACTTGATCCCATATATGACCGAAAAAACCCTAGTTGGCCACTTCAAACCCTAGTACCTTTCTTCTCCCACAAGTAACCTCTCTATTTCTCACTCAATATTCCTTCTCTCCCATGGCACCCATACTCACCCCTTACATAATAAATCCCCATTCTTAACCGATACTCCACTCTCCCTTAATCTTTTTTACTTCCACAGTTTCCAGGTTATTACTTCCTCCCAAAATTCTAATCGGGTCCCTTATACACCCTTACACCGACCTACATAATATTTTTCTTCCCGAGTCTCCAATCACACCACAACTCTCCTCTTAGCTTATTTACACCCTAAATCAACTTTCCTCGTGTAAAGATCACCCCCATGCAAGTTTTATCCATTCCATGCAAACTCTCGAAGTCCCTATGTAAACCCTAGAATTCTCATGCATGGTTTCCATCTCTCATTCATTTTGGTCAACCTCATATTCCTTTAGCAACTTATTCCCCATTTGTTTCTTTTTGTCCTTTCATTTCCCTTATCATAATATCATTTGTCCTAGCATGCATGTCTTAGAGGGTCATATCATGTCACACCACAATCACCACATATGCATGCCATACTCATGCCATAAGAACACATACAGAACATACCTCAACTCCAAGCTGCGCTACACATAAGACAAGTTAAGGAAAATTATACGATATATAATATAACATGAAATATAAATCATCCAAGGCATACAAGTCACATAACACACATGGGTCTTAGCTACATCCTTACCTAAAGCGACGCCGGGCTTGGAGCACGCTCCTACAACTCCTTAGGGTTCTGGTTAGATTCACCTATAAAGGGGAAACTACTAAGTATTAGTTTCCCTCAAAAGTACCATCACTCCTTATTTTAGTCTAAGATTAGAATTATTATTATTAAAGAGAGTATTATGCGAAAACTAGGATTTTTACCTTAAAATAGTCTACTAAATATTGCTAGTCAAAATATGCTTATTTTAATATTTATTGCTACACTTATATTATTAAACCTATTAGCTTCATTCTTCTAATAATATCACTTATACTAATTATAGCCAAATAGTAATAATAGTAATACTAATAGTAATGATAATGCTTATAGTGATAGAAACCCTAGCGTTTTTAAGGCTAAGTCTAATAATAGTGTTAGCGTTAAAATAATAATATAATAATTACAATACCAACAAAGTACAAATATTCCTAAAGATAATAATGATAAAAGTTGTATTTTGAATAATAAAAATATAAGGGTTCAAATTATTTTGTCACAATAATAGAAATAAAAAAATACTAATACCAATAATAATAATAATGATAGTAGTAGTAATAGTAGTAACTAATAATGCTAGTGACAAAGGCATTAGAAATGATATTAGTAATACTTGAATATTACATGGTAAAAATACTAAGGTTGAGTATTCTTCTTCTTTAAAATGATAATATGCCAACTTGGTTTAAATAACACTAACAATAATAATAGTAATAGAAATAACAACAATAATGATAATAACAATAATAATAATAATAATAATAATAATAATAATAATAATAATAAATAATAATGATAATAATAATGATAGTAATAAAGGTAACTATATTAATACTAAAGTTGTGAATAATGAAAATAATGATAGTAGTATTAGTGGTAATAATGATAACCATCTTAATGTTAAAGTTGTAGCCTTTTAATTAGTTTAACCTAGTTATAAGTATTTTGGGAAATTAGGTTAGGAAAAAAGGGTAATACATAATAATATTAATAATGTAATAATAATAATAATAATAATAATAATAATAATAGTAGTAGTAATATTAAGGATAATACCATTAATGTTAGATAAAATTATTAACACTTATAAAAAAAATAGTTTAGGGCTGGGGAAGTTGGAGAACCACCTAAGGTCAGTGGTGTAATCGGCGGCGGTGCGTGGCGTTGACGATGGTGGTGGAGGAGGAAGAGGTGTAGAAATATCAATATGTAGGCTAAAGGAGAGGGAGTAGAGGGGTGTTTGAGGTGGAGGAAGGTGCAGCAAGTGAAGAGGGGTAGAATGAAAGTAGTGGTGTGGTTGGGAGTGGCGGCGCACGATGGTTGGCACGGTGGCTGAAGGTGGTGGGAGGTGGTGGAAGGTGGGGGAGGTAAGAGGAGAAGGAGGCAGGGGGAGATGATTGTATGGGAAGGTAGGGGAAGGTTCCCTAGGTGTTTTAGAGGGTGGAGGAGGTGCTGGTGGCGGCTGGATTGGCGGCGGAAGGCGGCGCGAGGGGCGACGAAGGGTTGGTGAGGGTTGATAGAGGTGGCGACTTTGCATGACTGGGGTGGCACATGCAGGGTGAGGCAAGGGGTGGTGGTGGTCTAGTTTCATAGAGGAGGGTGCAGGGATGGTCTCGGTGGCCAATGATTGTTGCGGCGGTCACCGGCGGCGATGGAATACGCAACTGTTTGGGCAGCGGCGAGGGACAAAATTTCTGGGCTTGCAAAAGAGGGAGCTCGACTATGGCTGCCCGGGGGTGTATTTATAGGCAAATTGAGGGGAAAACGACAAAGGGAGAAGAAGAAAACCGGGGACAGGTGAGGCAGGTCACCGACCGGTGGTGGAAGCCAGCCCATACCTTGTGAATTGTAGGGTGTGTTTGGTTCGATGTGGGGAAAAGGAAAGGGAGCAGTGCGCGTGAGGGGAAGGAGTAGGCTAGGTTAAAATTGGAAAGGAAAGCGACGGGAATGGCAGGAGAGGATAGCTGGATGGAGTAGGTGGTCGTCGGCAGGCGTAGGCTGCGATCAGAGGTTGCATGGCCGTGTGAGGAAGAAGAAGACAGGCGCGGGGTGGACCGGACGGTCTAGGGAAAAAAGGAAAGGAGGGGGCGGCCGGTTTGGCAATGGTTATAATGCGTTAAAACGAGACGCGATATCTCAGCGAATTACAGGACGAAGCGTTGCGTTGAGTTGCCGCAACGCAGGGAGCTGAACGGCGCTGGGCCGTGGAGGAAGGAGGAGGAAAAAAAAAGAGGGGGTTGGGCAGCGTCTAGGCCCAATGCGGCGAGAAGAAAAAGAAAGAAAAGAAGGAAAAGAGGAAAAAGAAAAATCTAAGGGTTTTGGGTTTACATAAATTATATAGAATGTTTTTGGGTACCTAGAATAAAAATATTTAAATAAAAATATTAAACCTCCTTTTTAGGCTAATTTAGGACCCTTTTAAAAATATTTCTCCTAAACTCCTTTTTAATTAACAAAAAGCCCAATATTTTCCTCTATAAAATTATTTATACATTCTTATTAATTTTCCCTAAATAATCCCTCTTATTCCAAAATAAAATAATAAATTAAATTAATTTCCCAATAAATCCTTATTTAATAATATATCTTAAAATAAATATTTCTGGGGTATTTCAATGGTTGTATCATAATAATTGGAAATGATTAAAAAATGGTTAAATATGGAAGTTGGATCGATGTGATTTATATGCAATTTCATGGTCACCTTAATAAAATATTAATATTTAAACTGAAAGACCTTGAGATCGGAAAATGTGGCTATTTAAGGGTTTCTAACCTAAGAACATAGTTTATTCCATAGTTGATTATGTATTTTTTCTTGTGTGCCTTAGTGTCCCATTCAAGCCCTATATCTTACTCTATTTCGTTTTACAGAATAATAGGGGATATGCATACTTATGGATTAGGTGTCCATATCTGTAGGGTATTGTGTTATCTTTGTATACCAATGTGACTCGGATACCTTTGTATCCTTAGGTAGATAGTTGGTAGGATACTTTGCTGCCTTGTTATACTAGTATAACTAAATTACTTTACTGTCTTCATGTTGATTGATCTCCCCTCGAGGAAATAAAAATAGAAATGATTGATAGATTATTTAATTATTAGATTATGTGATTATTAGAATGGTCAATATTAGCCTTTATACCTAGCTATGGTTCGGTAGCAGCCTTTGTTCCTACTTGTGGTTCAATAGTAACCTTCATGGATACCTATGTTTCAGTAGTAGCCTCCATGCCTACCTATATTTTAGTAGCATCCTTTGTACCTACCTATATTTTGGTAGTAGCCTTCATGCCTACCTATGTTGCTATATATGGATTGTTACTGGTCTATACTTATGAGCCTACCTGTGTTATGATATTTATTGGGATTTAGGATCAATATGATTATTAGAGGATTGATTACAATTTATATTAAATAGTTAAATTGTAAGAAAGTCCTATAATTAACACTTATTGAGGAAATTAATAAATTTATTAAAAAAAATCATGAAAATTTATAAGATAGTTTTGAATAATTTAAGGAATGTAAACATATAAAGATATTAGGTAATAGAGTTGATTTGAATCTCAATAGATTACAAACAACCAAAAACCGATAAGTCGTGAAAATAATTTTTTTTTTGCACATGCTCAAAACAAATAATAGAGGGTTAAAATTTTCACAAATTTATATAGTATATTTTTATAAAACCAAATATTAGAATTTATTTCATGGTTTATTACACACATGTGTGAATAATGGTTGAAATCGTCTAATCACATTGGTGCATTTTTTCGGCTATTTAGTGATTCAGAAGAAATGGGAAAATAACAAATGAATGAAATAGATTGATTAACTCAAAAATACTTTTTAATTGATTATGAATTTTGAATGAGTAGAAAGGAGTGAAAATGACTAAGTCAAAAAACATTTAATAACATGCATTTTTTGTAGACAAAAGAAATGATTGACAAAAACATCAAAATTAATACGAATGGAATAGAATTTGATAATAATTTTTAAAAAAAGTTGTTAAAATCCTAATTATGTATGATAATTAAGGTTTGAAAAAAAGGAATATTACATGTATTTGGTCCAAAATTGAGCCAATTTTCTCGGCCTATGTTTTAAGTGCTGAAAGAGGAGTTATATATTTCTTTATCCCATTTCCACCCAAATTCATCAGACCTCACATCTAGGGTTATAAATGAGCCGAACCAAATGGGGGTGGGCCTGGGCTTAACTCATTTATAAACAAATTGAGTCAAACTCACAATCTTTTACACTGTAAATAAGCTTAAGTCAAAAATTTTTATGTCCAAACTTAGTTTATTTATTAAACAAGCCTAAAACTAAGACTTGAGCTTAGCTCATTTAGGTGAATGAATGAGTTGAGAAAAGCCGAACCTTTATCGATTTGGGCTGAGAAAGCTCATAAACTAACTCTATTCATTTATAGCCCTACTGACATCCTTACCTTTTCTTAATCCTAACAATCTAATTCCCTCATAGATCTATAGCTTGTAGTTTTTGTTTTATCTAACATTTGAAACTCAACTCTCAAAAATAAATGTTACATGTCATTGTTGCTCATCTCCCTCACACTTCGATATGGAAAATTTTTCATTACCTCATTATTCTATTCCAAATCTAATATTTCTCTAATCTCATTCAAACTCGCCTCATGACCTTTAATTTCACATTTTATTCTTCAATTTCAAACTTATAGGATGACAAGGAAGTTTTGATCTCACAATATCCCACTTAATTTTTGTTTAGTAAGACACTACATCCTCCTAGCTCTAGATTTTTTTTATATTTTTTCTTAATTGATTTGCTTTATATAAATTTTTTTATTTTTTGAATTTTAATCGATTCACTATTTTAGGACCTATAAGTTTCTTGAGATCAATTTTGTAATTTGTGAGTTAGTTGGACAATTGAATTTCTAAGTTACTTTCTTTCGCTATTTGAGTTGAATTTGATATACCTTTTAGTAGTCTTACTTTGTACTACATTTAAATTTTCTATTATGAAATATTGAGTTGGTTGAGTTTGCATAGAACTTTAGCAATCTATAATTTGTGATTTAGCTTGAGTCTATATTCAACTATTTTTTGGTAGTTCATTATTTATTAATATTAGGTATTAAGTTTGATTTCTATGACTCTTAATTGTAATTTGATTTATCATTGGTTGTTCTTCATATATATCAAATATTGAGCTAATTAAATTTTGGTTGTTATCTAGTCTAGCATTTGAGTCTTGATTTCTTTGACTCTTAGCTATTGAGTATTGACTTGATTGACTTTTTGAATGTGGTTGTTATCTCTCGTGGAGAAATTTTACTTTCCATCTTTCTTTCTTCTTCTTCTTCTTCTTTTTATTTTTAGCTCTAAACCTTTATGGTTGACAATAATAATAAGGATGTAGTTGCTGAAGAGGTGGAGAGTTTTAAATCTCCATTTGTGGAATATATTAGTGACGACTTACAGACCATTAATGAAGAAGACAATAAAGATACTCCTTCCCCAACTTTAGTTGTGACTGAAACATTAACATCTCAAAGTAAGAGAGAAAAATCTTGAGCATGGAAACGTTTTACAAAGAATACTACTAATTCTTCGAGAGATACAAGTAATTATTATGGAAATATATTGAGTTGCTAATCCAAAGAAAGGAAATATTGTTATGATAAATAATGTTAATGATTGAAAAGAATATCCAACTAATAAGGAGAAAAATATGAGATTATTGGCTCTTCTTTATTCAAATGAAGTAAGAAATACGGGTGATAGATCAAATAATCCCAACACTATCTCAATGAAAATATGGTCAAGGGCATCAAGTATGAATAATTCTAGTGATGGGCTATATATAATGTGTTAATCACATTTAAGTTTTGACAATATCATTAGTGATGGGTTATATATAAGGGAATATGTGGTCAAGTTCATAAAGAATGAATAATTCTAGTGAAAAGTGAAAAGAATGAATTATGATAATTCTACTATAGATTAGATCAATGGTCATAGCTCATGGTTGTATATAGTCTACCTTGAGTAGCATCAGGATGACCTCTAAGGTAGGGTTGTGCAACAAATGTATTCCCTATTATTTTGTATGGTGATATATGTCTCACTGTGGTAGTGTATTTTGTGTTTTCTATTAATTAGTCTTTGTGCCTTTAGCGAGGTCTCTCTTTCTAATTTATAGGTGACTTACAAGCCCTATAGGAGAGTGAATAATTAAAGAATTAGGGTTCCCGATGGTTTTTGTTGATTTCTTGAGTTTCTATGCTCTTGACGATTATTTTATATAGTGTTATCCATATCTATGTGGTAGTGTATTTGTGGGTATCATGTAGTCTCTATACTCAGGAATTCCATTAATAAAGCAATGTAGTATTATATATGTATATGGTTAAATGGAATTAATTGCATAAGTGAAATGTTATATCGTGTGAAATATAATGAATACATGGAAAAGTGGAATGCAAAATCATGTATAAGGAAATTAGTAATAATGTAAATCTAATTTTATAATTTAATATCTTTTGGTGGAATTGATCAATAAGTGATTATATGAATTAAAGTAGAATGATTACATGGAAATTTGTGGATGATGTAAATGGAATTAAATAGAGTGAATAGTGGTGTGCAAGTGAATATGACATTATATTTTGTATGATTGTGTGACACAAATCCAATTGTAATTCATGTCATTATCTTCCATGACATTCTTCCAAAGGGAAAATTTCTACCACAACATGTTCTTATGTTGATGGCATAATTCTACTACAACAACATATTCTTTTATGAATTTATGCTTAGTTAAGATTGTATGTTTTCTATGAGAAATGCATTAATCTTGGGTCAAATTCTCCTACTACTCTTGTTAATCTATATGGTGTTCTTCTGTTTTCCATGATCTTATATGAGAGCATGTTTCATGTTCAGATTGTATATGTATGTGAATCTATGTGCATATGCTATTGCTATGAGTTGAATGGCTTACTTAATACATCATCGTACTGATACTACAATTGTTTAGATGTTTATATGCAGGTACTCTGATTTAATTTAGATGTGATTTGGACTTGGGTTGAGAGTTAGAGCTACACAAAGTTTTTTATCTTAAGGACTCTTGTAATTATTTGTAAATATTTTGGAAGTAAATTTGTACTAAAAATATTAATTTGGTGTTATAAACAACCATTTACATTTATGTTGTTTGATTTAGATTTAGGAACACTAGTTTTTCACTAATTTATCAACAATGATTTTATGGGGTTTTCTGCTACCTTTATCAGCAAGGATTTTTTATTTGGTTTCTATTTTAGGATTTGTTAAACAAGATTTTAGTCTTACACCTATCAGAAGATAAATGTTAGTGGACACCTATCTTATGGTGGATGTTGTGGCAGAACTATCCATTTCTTGTGTTTACTTCTCTATTATATCAATTTTAAACGAATTTTTTTAGGAGTGAAAATGAGGGTTTTAAAAATAAGGATATTAATAATATTAATATTTAATATAAATAATAATAGTAATACTACTAATAATAATAAATTTATGTGTAAAAATATGGAAAAAAATATATAATTCATGTATTTAAACATGAAATTTAAATATTTTATGAAATATATTAAGAAAAAAATTAATATTATAATTAACTCAAACAAGAATATAAACTAATATGTGTAAAAATGATTATTGAAAAAATTAATATCATTATAATGTATTCACTTTATAAAAATAGAAAAAGCAATGCCATTGTTTTATGTTAATAACAAAAACCAGTTGCATTATATTTATTTATTTTATTTATATAGAAACAATTAGAATTTAATGAATAATAATATATTTTTTTATTTTAATAAATGAATAAATGATAATATAGTTATTATTTTTACATGTATCAATATATTTTCTTGTTTTAATTAATTAAAATATTATATCATTTCTTCATGAATTTCATAAAATATTAAAATTCAGTATTTAAATAAATGAACTATATTATTAAAAAAAATTATGCATTATTATTAATATTAGTAGTAATGTCATTATGAATGAAAATCTAAATAATAATAATATTAATAGTATTATTTATGCTAATAACAATAACACTTTTTGAATAATAGTAATATTCTTATTATTATCTTTCTTAATACTAATAATAATAATTCTACTATTAGTAATATTAATGAAAATAAAGTTTATTATTATTAACAAAAATAACTATTATATTAATATTATGGTTATTATCACTAATACTAATAATAGTAATAGTAATGATTTGGGGTTAGGAGTTTAAGGCTCGTGGTTAAGGGCTTATGGTTAGAGGTTATTGGTTGAGAGTTGAGGGTTTAGCGGTTTAAAGGAGAGTAACTTATTGGTGATAGGGTTCTATGGTTAGTTGGTCCTTGAGTTAGGAGAAGTTATAACTTATGGGTGAATGATTCACCGGAACGAGGAGGCCATAGGTGACTAATCTATGGGGACATATTGATGATTTGCACATCGGTAGAGTAGAGTTATAAATAGTTTACGTATTGAATCTAATTTGTTTGTAAAAATATAAAATATGATGTATTAAGTTTATGAAAAAAATTAAAGGTCCAATTTTTTTTAGAAAATATATAAAATTATTTAATCAAGATTGATCTGCACAGATAAACAATTAATTCAAGCAAAAAAATTACTAGAAAAATTTTAAGTCTATTTTTCATAGGTTTGTCAATTCAAAAATAAAAGCTTTAACCCCAAAAAGTTTAATAGATAATGATTAAATTAATTGTATATTGATCTTTGGAGAAGGAAATAATAATTGAGTATAAAAACGAAGGTTGATTTGGAGTTTAACTAATATTTTGTGTTGAAGGATGTGTTGGCGAAGAAATAAAAGAAGAGAGAGTAGAGAATAGAAAGTTGAGAGGAAATATGAAAATAAGAGGGATCAAATTAAAAGAAAAAAAAAAGTTAAGGAATAATATTGTGGAAAAAAAGGTTGAGAGCATAGGTTCCTACTTGCTAGGAGCCCTTTACTATGTTTCCTATGGCACCTTTGCTGTGTCGTCGCGTCGGTCCAAAATCCCATTTCACAGCACTTTGTTGGATTACATTTTCCGGCTACTTGCCGCATTCGTGGAATGACAGAAAATAAATGCGCTCGTACATTTTGTCTCACCAAAATGTTGAAGGGCCAGTCATCCACAAAGATTTCTATGAGGACCTTCTGGACCGTAGAGGCGTAGACCAAAGAGGAAACAAAAAAAAAATTTACGTGGATGTGCCATCAGTGCTACACGAAAACGGGGACAGGAACCGAAAAACAGGAAAGTGACGAAACGTGAAAACGTCATTTTTTAAAAATTTAACAAACGATGATGATAGAAAATATTAAAAAAATTATATATTTTTTTAAAAAAATAGGTTAAATTTATTAAAATTTAGAGAGAAGATAAAATAAATTTAAAATTAATTTTTATATTAGTTAATTTTAATTATAAATAATATTTTTTTAATAAAAAATTAATTAAATAATATATTTTTAATAAAAATATTAATTAAATAATTTTAATATAAATTTTAATTCGAAAAAGTTTCCGAGAAGTTTTCGGGACGAAAAACGGCACCTAAGTGCCGTTTCCGTGCATCACAGTATGCCATTAGGGGACGAATACGATCACCTCCGGAGTCTTGAAACTTGAAAGAGGAATGTAGAAGCAAATACCACATTAAATTTGGGGAGCAATTTCTCTAATGTCCGTTCGTTAAAAAAAATTATTTTTTAATATAATAATTATATCCTTTGTAAAAATAATATGGTAGTTAATTTAAATTAATTGGTTTAAATTATCCGAATTTATATTTTGGACTTTAAAATTCTAATTTTTAGAAATCATTTTTTTGAAATCTAGTTGTTTTTTATTCTTTCATATATTATTCAACTAGTTTTAATTTAAAATCAATTAAATCGTGCTTCTAACTTATCTTTTTGATCAATTCTCTAAAAGTGATCGATTTGACGTTTTGAAGTTATATGCACTAATTATATAAGTGGTTTTTGATAAAATATACTTAGTTTCTATTATTCTATATTTAGATTTTTTTCTTTAACTTAGTATTATGATTTTAAAAAAGTGATCTAGGAAGGTGTATTAAGAGATTCTGAATCTAGGATTTTAATTCTTCTTGTGCTAGGATATTGTAATACCCCAAATTTTTAGAAAAATAATAATTTAATAAATAGCTTTTACCTGAAATAAAATTAGCTTTTAAAATTTATTTATTTTAATTACTTTATAGATTTTAGAGTGTGTAAATTTGGATAAGAGTAATTAATAAATTAAAAATAAATATTTTTCTATTTATCATATTATTTTATTTAAATAAATTTCCAAACTAAATTTTTACTAACCTTAACCTTTTTAAACCAATGTATTAGATTATAATGAATTGAATTATTTAATTAAATAATTTATCAAGAATATTACATTTTATGATTTTATAAATTAATTTACCTTATTTTCCCTATTTTTTCATTTCCCTTTTTACCCTTTTTCCTTTTCTTCTCTTCTTTTCCCATTTTCCCCTCCATTAGGCCGCCCGGCCTGATCGGCCCCCTCCTTGCGCATTGGGCCAGGCCCGTTTCCCCCTTCTTCCCCTCACACGCAGTCCAGCAGCCCAGACGCCCCCTTTCTTTTTTTTCTTGGACTGGCCGGCTTGCTCTTCTTTCCTACGCCGGTCCAGCCGCTCGCAACTCCCCTCCCTTCTTTCTTCTTCCACGCCCGACCACCTGCAAGCTTTGACCCCATGTCTGCCACCACCGAGCCGCCCTACAACTGCCGCCACATGCCACCGCACCTGCTCCCTCTCCCTCTCTCTCTTCCCCCGTCATTTTCCTTCCTTTTTCGAGCCAAACCGGCTCCTAGACCACAGCTCACATGCCTCTCCCTTTCCTTCTTCTTCCCTCTCTTTCCCCTGCCAACCGACCACCACCTGCCACCCTTCGTCCTCTCGCCGACCGACCACTGCCCCTCTCTTCTCCCTCTTCTTTTTCTTCATCTCCCCAGCCCTTCATCCCCTATAATTTTGAGCCTCCTCTCCTTTCCCCGATCCTCTTCTCTCATTTTCTCCTCCTTCCATTCTTTTCCCCAGTTTTTTATCACTGCCGCCCACCACCGCACCAAGCCCCTGCACCGCCTCCTGCTACCACCCCCCACTACCCTGCACCACCACGTCGCCCCTTCGAGCCCCTGCACTTCCTCCTTTCTTCACCTCTCCCTTTTTCTCCCCATTTTTCCCCTTATCGCCGAGCCTCCTGCAACCACCCCTTCTGCCGCCGTCCGGCCACCTCTGCCGCCACCCGACCCACCATTCGACACCCTGCAACCCCCTCTACCACCACCATGCATTAGTTGGCCGAAAACAGCTCCCTTAACCCTTCATTTTTCCCTCATCTTTTCCTTCCTTCTCAGCCCCTCCACCTCGGCAGCCAACTTTGTCGCCTTGTCGCCGCCGTCTCTGCCACCCTTTGTCGTCGTGAAACCACCCTTAGCCTCCACCTACACCCCCTCTTCACTCCTGCACCATTCCCTTGCCTTGAAACCTCCCCTAACTGCCTTCTTTTCTAGTCTAAAGCCCCTAAAACGAGCCATCTCCTCCCTTCTATCTTACCCCCCCCCTTCGAACCCTTTTCCTCCTCTCATTTTGCATGAGGCTCACACTATTCATGCAACGTGAGCTCCCCCTTGTTTTGGAAATTAGTTGGCTAAATTTTTTGAGGTATATTAATAATTAATTAAAGTGTTTTATTATTAAATAAATATTTATAAAGTCTTATCCTTTTAAATTCTTATTTCTAACATAATAATGGTTGATATTATTTTAGGTGTTGAGTTGCTAATTAAGCTTGAATCCTTAACCGGGATACCGGTAAGGTTGATTTTTGCAGGATTAAGGTAATTGTTAATCCTCACTTAAATACATGGAAAAACGTATGCTAGCACATTAGGGGTTTTGGTATGATTTTATGCATGTTTTGTGTGTCTAGCATGATATATAAATGGTTGTTTATATTGATTGAAAGAAAAAGGAAAAGCATGATAGCCTTTGTGCCATGTGTAGGTATGATAATTAAGGAAGAGGTTGATTATTGATGGAAATGTTAAATGCTTGTTTATGATGTATTATGTTGCTAATGCATGAATAATATTATTGTCTAAGGGTATTTTAGTAATTATGCTTATGAAGTATGTGATCTAATGTATATAGTTGCTAATGAGTATTATGTTGAATAATGACAAGTTGGTGGACTTAAATAATAAGAATGAAGTGCTAATATTGTTATTTTATGTGTTGGTGGTAAATTCATAAAAGCGGTGTAATAAAATGTTAAGTGGTAATTTTATAAGTGAGAGGGGTATTTTGGTAATTTTTTTAAGTATGAGTATTTTGGTAATTTTCAAAGGAAAGGGTTGAGATAATAATTTATAAGTAAAAGGATAAAAATTGTAAGTTGTGAGAAAGAAAGGTATTAAGGTAATTTTGAAGGAAAAGGGCAATATGGAAATTTTACAAGTAAGAAGGGGTATTGTGGTAATTATGGAAGTTAGGGGTATTATTATAAATTTATGAATAAAGGAAAAGATGGTAATTTTTCAAGTAAAGGGGCATTAGGGTAATTTTTGGAAGTAGGAGGGCAAAATAGTAATTTCATAAATAAATAGGAATATGGTAATTTTATAAGTAAATGGCAAAATGGTAATTTTTATAAGGGGTATTATGGTAATTTTGGGAGTAAAGGGGTAATATGGTAATTTTGGAAAAGAAGGAAAAAATGGTAATTATGCAAGGAAAGATAAAAATGGTAATTTTGGATGTGAAAGGGTCAAATAGTAATTTGTAAAGTAAAAGGAGTATTATGGTAATTTTATAAATAAAAAGGGTATTGTGGTAATTTTGTAAATAAAAGGATATTATGGTAATTTGAAAGTAAAGGGTAAAAGGGTAATTTTGTAAGTTAAAAGGATATTTATGGTAAACTTGGGAGTAGGGGTTACTTGGTAATAATGATAACGACGAAGGACAAATTGGTAACTAAATTATGATTATAAAAGGGTAAAATAATAATTATAAATATGGAGAAGGGTAAATTGGTAATTATGATTATGAAGAAGGGTAATTTGGGATTTATGATCAATAAAAAGGGTAAAATGGCAATTAAAATAATTGAGAGGGGTAAAATGGTAAGTATGATTATGAAGAAGGGTAATTTGGGATTTATGATAAATAAAAAGCGTAAAATGGCAATTAAAATAATTGAGAGGGGTAAAATGGAAATTATGATAAAGGAGAAGAGCAATTTGGTAAATTATCCAACTAAAGGGGCAATTTAGTAATTTAGCCGATTAAAGGATAAAGTGATAATTATTTAACCAACTAAAGGGGCAAAATAGTAATCATGATAATGAAGGAGGGTAATTTAGTAATTTATCCAACTCAAGGGCTATTTAGTAATTATAACAAAGAAGAAGGGTGATTTGGTAATCTAACCAACCAAATGGGAAATATGATAAGTGTAGCAATTATGAGGGGTGAATGGTGATCTAAAAAGTGTAGGAGATAATTTGGTAATCTAAATTGGACAAGGGGTAATTTGGTAATTATGTAACCTAAGGGGTAATATAGTAAATTGTCAAGTAAGGAAGGAATACTTAGCAATTATATAAGTAAAGGGTCGATGAGTAATTTGTACCTAACATGTCATTATGATTGTGGAACATTATAATATGATTCAAATAATGCTGATTAGCCAAGTAAGAGCATTTGATGATTAGTATGGCCTTAATGATTTTTCTGTGTTATCTTGGATGACCGTCGGAATAAGAAACGGCTAATGATATCGGAACGATTGAAAGTGGATAAGTATCTGATTATTGTGATTTTCGTGATCACTTTAATTAAGACACTATTACTTAAAGTGAAAGACCTCGAGATCATGAATGGTGACTCCTTAGGGGTCGCTACACTAAGGACATGATTATTCTAGTATTTGCTGGTGTGCCTTTGTGCCTCAGCCAAGCCCTATATCTTACTCTTTCTAGCTCTACAGACCTAGTTAGGGCGTATGCATACTTATGGATTAGGTGTCCTTGTCGGTAGGGTACTGAGTTAGCTTTATGTACCAGTACGACCAGGGTACCTTTGTGTCCTTGGGTTTGTGGTTGAAGGGTACTGAGTAGCTTGTATGCACCGATAAGACATGTGTACCTTTGTGTCCGGGTTATTGATATCCCATTCGAGGCAAATAAATATGATTGTTGTGCTGATTAAGGGAAGGAAAGATACTATTATTGAAAGTGGAATATTAATGAGCCGCGCCCAGATGATTTATGATATTGAGTACCGGTACACCGGTTATAATAGTGGCCCAGGAGCGTGTTGCCTTGGCAAATGATATTAAGTACCGGTCCACTAGATATAATATTGGCCAGGAGCTTTGTGCCCTGGATGATGATATATATATATACATTCTGGTCTACTAGCAATAATAGTGGGGGTCCCGAGCTCAATAAAATCAGTATTGTATGTGAATAAAGTTATGGAAAGATACCAATCACTTATAGTGGAACACCATGTGAGTCGGGGCCAGACCGGTTTACCGGCAAATAATAGTGGCCAGGAGCGTCTTGCCCTGGAGACCGGTCCACCGGCAAATAATAGTGGTCAGGAGCGTTCTGCCCTGAGTGTATTCTTTCCGGTCCACCGGCTATAATAGTGGGGTTCTCGCACTCACATGGATATAAAATATGATACTGATTGAATGATGACGGAATAATGGCTTAAGGCCCAAATGTATTAAGTTTACACTATGACATGGCTTAAGGCCCAAAGGTATCGATCGTGAATTATAACTTGCTATATGTGTGATTGTTATTTATGCACCTCTGTTTTCATATGTACATAGCTTGCATTATGTGTTACATCACGGGCCTGACTTTAAGTGTGGTATTAAAGGGTTACTTAGTACCGTAGTACTGAAGGGATTCCCTTTTGGGGCCCCTGCCAATTGAATGGGCAGTGCCCTTGCAGGTCTTTTCAAGTGCTACTCAAGTGGGCTACGGGAAAAGAGAGTAAGGAATTATCCGGTACCGTTAGGCCTTTTCTCTTTCTCATTTAAATTCTTGGTTTTAAATGTATATGTTATTACTATAACCACCATTGGTGGATTTTATTCTGGTAAACGATTTGAAGCGCTACTCTGATTTAAGTATGTTGAATTTCTTGCAAATTGTATTTCATTTTCCTTTAGCCTGAGCACTTAGTACTGGAACGGTATGAGTGAACTGGTCTGGTACTAAGTGTGGCGGTAATATCCCCGAAATTCACCGTTTAATATTTTTGCTTCCGCAATTACCTTTTAATAAAATGAAATTTTTTAGTAGTGAATTTTGGGGGTGTTACAGATAGCTTAGAAGGTAAGTAAACCTCGTAAACTTCTAGTTAATAGAATCTTATGTGTTGATATGTATTATTCCATATTTTAGTTATACTAAGAGCATAGTAGGGTTTGTTAATATGGCACATTGTTTTTGTTCCTTGACCATATGGTTATCTTGGTATTTTATGTTGTATTGATCTTGTGGTTGGTATCTAGCAGTTCTTTATAAATATGAATTATAATTCTTTGTAGTTGTATTTTATGTGTTATTATGCTCTGTAAGTTGATTATCATGTTTTTGATGAGAATGAAAGTGATTGAATTCTTTTTTTGGGTAATTAATAATGAATTTTATTAATACCAAAAGGTTTTTTGTACATCAAAAACAACTAAGAAACAAAGTATCTCAAGGAAATCTATCAAAATGCTGTAAAAAACTCCTATACTTCTCTTTCTTTTCACATAAATGAAATCTAATAAAGAACTTCCTAATGATGTCCTTCATCATGCTTCTCGGGTTCTAGGAGTTCCCTTTGAAGATAGATGTGTTCCTACAATGCCAAAGTCCATTAACCACAGCACCAAACAAAGCCTTTAAAACTCCAGCCCTACCATTTTGACCATTTGTAAAAAGAATCATTTGCTGAATCCAAGTATCCCAAGTAGTACCATGACATTCAATCCATATCCAATCAAAATCCAACTTCCAATAAGTCATAGCAAAATCACATTGCACAAAGAGATGGTCCATAAATTCAATCTCCCAAGCATAAATCCCTTAGTCAGTGGGAACTTGCATATACCAACTACTCAGTTTGTTTCTAGTATGTAATCCTTGGTGGAAAGCTAGCCAACTAGTAAAAGAGCAACAAGGCATACCTGTATGTTTCCATACAAGGGAGTACCATCCTATCTTCATCTCTCGGTATCTCAGCACTTCATAAGCTTTATGGATCTTATATTCAAAGGTTCCGCAATTTCCATTGATGATCTGTTGCAATAAGACAGATATAATCTTCATTATACCTTTAAACAACCAGGAGTGATGAGGAAGAACAACAACTGCAGAGATGTCATTTTTTTATGTATACACCATGAACCCATATAATCCATAGACTTTCTTTATGATGCATAATCTGCTAGATCCACCTTCCCAAGGCAGCTTGGTTCCAAGCTCACAGATTAACAAAGCCAAGGCCACCTTCCTTCTTTGGTAAACACACTATCTTCCATGCACCAAAGCTTTATGTCCCTCAGAAGTGCCTATCCACAGGAACCTTCTGCAAATTTGTTCAATATGAGAGATAACAACAACACGTATAGGGAGAACTTAGGCTCATAATCTTGTAATCCCTTGTAGAACTGAAGCAGTCGATTGGACTCTCCCTACATAGCTTAGGTACCTACATGTCCAATTTCTAATTTTTTCTAGTAGGTTATCAATTAGAGCCTGATAATAACAGAATCCCATATAAGTTGTGTCCAAAGGAATCCCTAAGTATTTGAAGGGAAAGGAACCTTCACGATAAGCAAAAACTTTAAGAATATCAGCCTTCACCCTAGCTTACACTCTAGCACAAAAAAGAGAGCTCTTTTTGGGATCAACAATGAAACTAGAGCAGTTTGAGAAAGTGATCTAGTACCTCTTTAAGGTGCTTTGCAGAAGCAAATTCCCCTTTATAGAAAAGTAGAAGGTCATTTGCAAAACTAAGATCAATGAGCATCAACTTTTTATAGCTGAAAATCAGAGCATTACCATAGTCTTCTCAACATTTGATGAAGGTACTCCATACAAATAACAAACGAGTAAGGATAAATTGGATCTCCTTGCCTCAACCCCCTTCTACTAAGGAAAGGTTTGGTGAGAACTTCATTTATATTAATATAGATTCTCACGATGGAAATGCATTGAATAATCAACTCAATAAAAATCCATGGGAACTTCAGAGATTCCAATACTTGTTTTATGAAACTCCACTCTACTGAATCATAGGCTTTTTGCAGATCCACTTGCAATAAAATTCTTGGGCTGATGTTATTTCTTGCGTAATGCTTCACAAGTTCAGTTTCCATAAGAACATTATCATAAAGCATTTGACCTTTAACAAAAGTAGCCTAAGATGGATCAATAAATTCATATAAGACACCCTACATTCTATTAGCCAAGACCTTTGAAAAGTTTTTATACAAAACATTGCAACATGAAATTGGTCTAAAATCTTTCCTTTTATTTGCACTAGGGACTTTGGGGATCAAAGTAATGGCAGTATTATTAATCTACTTCAAAAGGTGCCTTGCTGCCAAAACTCTTGGACAATAAACACAATATCATGTCCAATAATTTCCTAAGCCTTCTTAAAGAAAAGGGCATTAAATGTGTCCGAGCCTGGAGCCTTAAATTCACCCATACTAAAGTCTACCTGCTTGATTTTAGAAGTTGATGGAGCATAGGTAAGGGAAGCAACAAAATTAGTTGAGATCAAAGGGCCTTCATTACATACATCCATAGGGATACCCTGAAGTGCAATGGATACTCTACCAAATAACTTCTTATAGAACTCAACTATCACCTCTTGTATTACATGATCATTTGTAAGGTCCTAATTTGAATCACTAATCAATTTATGAATTTTATTCTTGTTGTTTCTCATTTAAACATTGGTATAAAAATACTTTGTGTTTTGATCCCCCAGCTAAACATGATGGATATGAGCTTTTTGTTTAAAGTAATGCTCCTCTTCACTTACTCATCTATGGCAATCAATACCTGCCTCCCTTTCTTTGTTTATAAGCTCCTTATTAAATGGGTCCAACATAGTGTGCTTCTTACAATCTTGCTAGGAAATTCAAGCTTGTTGAGGTTTAATTGAAACATGCCCATTGTGTTTTTTTAACTATCTAAACCTTTGGTTAAGAAGCTTTAGTTTAGACACAACCTTGTAAGTACAAATTCCCTCAATGTGGGTATTCGATATCTCCCTAACAGTAAGCTTAATGTCATCCCTCTCAGCCCAAAAGTTGATAAATTTGAAGGGTTTCACCCTGACAGGATGATGGATACAAAATTTCAAGACAAGGGGGTTGTGGTTTGAAGATGGATTATGCATACTATGTACATACACCTCAGGGAAAGAATCCAACCAAAGGTCATTACCTAAAATCCTATCCAACTTACAGTAAATTCTCCGATCAGGACTTTGCTAATTACACCAAGTGAAGAGGCTACTAGTAAAGTGAATATCCTTTAAACCACACCCATGAAGGTAGTTAACAAAGTCCTAAACTTCAACCATGTCAAGCTTTCCCCCTATTTTCTCTTCAGCCTTAGACACCACATTAAAATCTCCAAGCACAATCCATGTTAAGCTGACTTGGTTACCAATATGCATCAACCATTCCCAGAGAGATTTCCTCTATCGTCCATTATTATTTGCATAGATCATAGTCATATAAAAAAATAGATTTCAAAGGATTATTTGTAATAAAACAATGAATCCCTTAATCCATGGCCTCCACTAAATAATATGATATATATGATCATCCCACATAATCCACATACGACCATTCCTATGGTATAAATACTTATGAATTCACTACCACTATAATCCAAGCTTTTTCTTGATTACCTCAGCCTTTTCTTATTTCAAATGAGTTTCAACAAGCCCTAGAATGCCAAGAGAATAATTCAACACAAGGTTCCTCACCTCCTTGTGTTTGAGGGTGTTATTCAACCCTCTAACATTCCATGAAGCAATATTTATATAGCCCTAGGTATAGAACTCGAGCCACCTCCCCTATCTACATCTCTAGCTATCAGTTATTCAATAACATCTCTATCAAATTGAACTAACCTAGTTGGAGCCATAGGGAAAGAATGAATAGGATAAATCCATGCCTTTCTTTTCCTTTACCAGCTATAGCACCAGGTCTCTAAATAAGAATAGATTGGGGGTCTTTAATAGTAGCACCACCCTCTAAAATTGGGGTGTGAACTAAAGCCTAATTTGAAATCATCACCTCCTTGTCTAGAACTGGTGGTAGCGACTGAGAAGATGAAATTCCTGCATGTTGTAGTTGTTCTTTACTCATAATCATAGCAAGATCATTTGGCTGAGATTTAGGTAGTGGTTCATAATTCTTTTGATGATCCTTCTTTACCCAAGCCTGTTAAAAATTCTTAACATTTGGTTTTGATTTGCATAAATGAGTGCCATGTCCCATAACTTCACAATGAGTATAGAAGGGAGGTTTCCATTCAAATGTAACCCTTTGCACCCATGTTTTCCCATCAGGAATAAGAAGATCTATAGTCTTAGGTATAGGTTTACTAACATTTACTTCCACAAGGAGTCTCAGGAAAGAAATCATTTCCCTATTAGCTGTAATAGAATCAATGCAAATGAGTTTCCCTATTAGACTTCCAATCCTACTAAGAGAATTCACTACCCACAAATGGAGAGTGAGTCCAAGTAATGTGATCCACAATGGCATAACATGCCAATCAGCTTTAGACATTTGCACCTTAGGGCTCCATTTTCATAACATCATAGGGCAGATACCAAAGGTTCAATAAGGTCGAGCAAGGACACTATGTAAATCCTTCATGTTCTAGAATCAAAAGAGAAAATAACCAAATCATGACTCAGAACTTCAAGAATCTTTGCCAACGATGACCACTATTTGGTGAAAAATTACATCATTTGAGAATGAGAAGGAGTTGGACTAGCCACAAAACCTATCAAAGTGTTCTGCCAACAGGTTTCCTCTTCCTTCAAATCAACTTCATTCATTTGAGCTTTTGAGACACCATCAATAATCATTGGTCGTATATATTGTAAAGTAATCCCAGATTTTGGTCTATGATTTAGCAAAACAGTGTCTCTCCAACTTCATTTTTTGTATTGATCATGAGTTAGAGGAGAAGGTTATACATAACTATTTTATCCAATTCGTTTTCCAATATAGGCATAAAATCCAAATCGATAGTGAGAGTTGGGAAAATTAGGTCCAGTGCCTGAAAACATTCCGTCCTCCCATATTCTATTGAAACCATAAAAGAATTTGGAATGGTTTCCGTGATCATCGCATCGGTTACCTTAACCAGCAAACTCCCTTCCTCTTTTGTCAAATTAAAAAGATGCGAAACTTTATCATTTAACTTTTCAATAATCGGAGTACAGATGTGGTCAGATGAATATGTCGAGAGGTTAAGTTTCGATTTTGGTCGCTTCTTCTTCCCCCATATCTGACAACTCACATAAACGACTAATCACTGGTTAACGGCGCGTGCTACACATTCTTTCCTCATCAATCGCGCGTTCTTTGTGATTGAATTCTTTATTGTTAATCATGTTTAATTTTTTCCAAGAACATTAGTGATGGGTTATATATGATGGAATATGTGGTCATATATATAAAGTATGAATAACTCTAGGAAAAAGAATGAATTATGAGAATTGTGCTCGAGGTCACAGTGGCCATAGCTGGTGGTTGTATATAGTCCATTTTGAGTAGCCTCGGGATGACCTCCGAGTTAGGGTTGTGTAGTAGATGTCTTCCTTATTATTTCGTATGTTGCAATCTGTCTCAATATGGTACTGTATCTTGTGTTTTCTATCAATCTTTTTTCCTTTAATAAGGTTCCTCTTAATATTTTATAGATGGCATATGATCCTTATTGGGGTGTGCACAATTAAGGAATTAATTAAGATATTAGGTGGTTTTCATGGATTTCTGAGTCTTTATACTCTTGACGATTATTTCGTATGGTGTTATCCATCTTTGTGCAGTAATGTATTTATGAATATCATGTATTCTCTGTAATCAGAAATTTCATGAATAAAGCAACGTGGTATTATATGTATATATGGTTCAATGGAATTGATTACACAAGTGAACTGCCATATCATGTGAAATATAATGAATACATGGAAAAGTGGATTGTGATATCATATATAAGGAAATGAGTAATAATGTAAATTGGAATGTATGATTTAATATCTTTTGGTGGAATTGAACAATAAGTGGTTATATGAATTAAAGTGGAATGATTGCATGAAAATTTAAGTATGATGTAAATAGAATTAAATAGAGTGAATAGTGGTGTGCAAATTAATATAACATGATACTTTGTGCAAGGGTGTGATGAAAATCTAATTGTAATTCATGAATTTCATTTTTCTTCCATGACATTCTTCCGAAATGGAAAAATTCTACTACAACTTGTTCTTTTGTAAATTTATGCTTAGTTAAGATTGTATGTTCTCTATGAAATATGCATTGATCTTGGGTCAGGTTCCCCTACTACTCTTGTTAATCTGTATATGGTGTTCTTCTATTCTCCATGATCATATATGAGAGAATGTTTCATGTTAAGATTATATATGTATGTGAATCTATATGTGTATGTTATTGATATGAGTTGGGTTATTTACTAAGTACGTCATCGTATTTATACTACGCTTGTTTATATGTTTATATGCATGTACTCTAATCTAACTCATATGTGATTTGAACTTCAGTTGAGAGTTAGAGCTACCTAAAGCTTTGTCCTTTGAGCACTCTTATAAATATTTATAAATATTTTAGAAGTTAATTTGTATTAAACATTTTAATTTTGTGTGGTAACCATCCATTTATATTTCTATTTTTTTATTTAGATTTTGGAACATAGGTTTTTTATTGATTCATCAATGATGATTTTACAGCGTTTTCCACTAACTTTATCGGTGGAAATTTCTTATTTGGTTTCTATTTCATGATTTTCTAAACAGGATTTTAACCTTGCACCTATTAGGAGATAAATGATGGGTATTTGTCTTATGGTAGAGGTAGCGGTAGCACTACCTATTTATTGTGTTTACTTCTATATTATATCAATATTCAATGATTTTTTTAGAGTGAAAATGGGGGTATTACAAATGACAATATTAATATTATTAACATAAATAAAAATATATGATAATAATAATAATAATAATAATAATAATAATAAATTTGTGTGTAAAAATATTGAACATATAATTCTTTCATTTAAATATGAAAATTTAAGATTTTATGAAATTTATTAAAATAATAATAATAATAATTATTATTATTATTTAACTCAAATAAGGAGATAAATTCATATGCATCAAAATAATAATTAAAAAAAATTAAATATCATTATAATTTATTCACTTTATGAAAATAGGAAAAAATTATTAGTATACTATTTTTTTTATAATAAAATTTAATAGCAAATCAATAGCATTATAATTCATTTATTTTATTTATATATAAAATTTATCATTTTATGAATAATAATATTTTTTTATTTTAATAAATGAATAAATTATAATACAATTTTTATTTTTTGTTATTGTTTTTACACATATCAAAATATTTTCTTATTTTAATTAAGTAAAATCTTAATAAATTTCATAAAATATTACATTTCGTATTCAAATTAATTAATTATATTATTAAAATTTTTATACATAAATTATTATTATTATTATTATTATTATTATTGCTAATATTTTTTTAATTATATTATTAATATTATTAATAATATCATTATCAATGAAAATCTAAATAATAATGTTATTAATATTATTAATGTTAATAATAATAATATTATTATTATTATGAATTTTATTAATTTTATTACTAATAATAATAATAATTAATATTTTGATTATATATATATATATATATATATATATATATATATAATATTAATAATATCATTAATATCACTTTTATTAATATTTATCATACTAGTAATAATATTGCTATTATTAGTAATATGAATAAAATAATAATAAAAATAAAAATAATAATAATTAATGAAAATTATTATTATATTAATATTATGGTTATTATCACTAATAATAATAATAATAAATTTATGTGCAAAAATATTAAAAATATAATTCTTGTATTTAAATATGAAATTTAAATATTTTATGAAATATATTAATAAAATAATGAATATTATAATTAACACAAACAAAAATATAAATTAATACATGTAAAAAAATTATTGAAAATTTTATATCATTATAATGTATTTACTTTATGAAAATAGAAAAAGCAACACCATTTTTTTATTTTAATAAAAAAATAAAATTTCATTCTAATTCATTTATTTATTTATATAGAAAAAAATAGCATTTAATGAATAATTATGCATTTTTTATTTTAATAAATGATTAAATTATAATACACTTACTATTTTAATATATATCAATATTTTTTCTTGTTTTAATTAATTAAAATATTAAAAAATTTCTTAATGAATTTCATAAAATATTAAAATTTAGTATTTAAACAAAGGAATCATATTATTAACATTTTTATACATAATTATTAATATTAGTAGTAATGTCATTATCAATGAAAATCTAAATAATAATGATATTAATAGTATTATTTATGTTAATAACAATAACACTTTTTTAATAATAGCAATATTCTTATTATTATTTTTCTTAATAATAATAATTAATATTATGATTATATATATATATATATATAATATTCATAATATCAGTAATATCACTTTTATTAATATTTATAATACTACTAATAATATTGCTATTACTAGTAATATTAATGAAAATAATAATAATAATAATAATAATAATAATAATAATAATAATAATTAATGAAAATAATTATTATATTAATATCATGGTTATTATCACTAATAATAATGATAGTAATAGTAATGATTTGGGGTTAGAAGTTTAAGGCTAGTGGTTAAGGGCTTAGGGTTAAAGGTTTGTGGTTGAGAGTTGAGAGTTTAGCGTTGGGGGTTTACATGAGAATGATTCATTTGAATGGGGTTCTATGGTTAGTTGGCCTTTGACTTAGGAGTAGTTATGGATGAATGATCTACCAAAACTAGGAGGCTACATGTGACTAATCCATGGGGACATATTGATGATTTACTCAGTGTTAGAATTAAGTTACAAATAGTTTACACATTGAATCTAAATGTTTCCTAAAAAATAAAATGTAATGTATTAAGTTTATAAAAATATTAAAGGTCTAATTTCTTTTTTTCAAAATAAAATTATTTAATCAAAAATTATTCTGCTCGTATAAACAATTAATTCAAGCAAAAAACTTACTAGAAAAATTTTAAGTCTATTTTTCATAGGTTTGTCAATTAAAAAAAACAGTTTTTGCCCCAAAAATTTTAATAGATAATGATTAAATTAAATGTACATTGATCTTTGGAGAAGGAAATAATAATTGAGTATACAAACCAAAGGTTGATTTGGAGTTTAACTAATATTTTTGTGTTGAAGGATGTGTTGACGAAGAAATAAAAGAAGAGAGAGTTGAGAATAGAAAGTTGAGAGGGGATATGAAAATAAGAGGGATAAAATTAAAAGATAAAAAAAAGGTTAAGGAATAATATTGTGTGGAAAAATAGTTGAGAGCACCGGTTCCTACTTGCTGGGACCTCTTACTATATTCCCCATGGCGCCTTTGCTGTGTCGTCCGTCAAAAATCCCATTTTACAGCAATTTGTTGGATTATATTTTCCGGCTACTTTGACGCATTCGTGGTAGGGCTGTGCAGAAAAATCGGAATCCGAAAAATCGATTCGGTATCCGAAAAAATCGATCCGAAATTTTGGATATGCGATCCGATTTTTTAGTGGATAATCCGATCCGTAAAAAATATTCGATTTTAAGAATAAGTGAGTTATATTTAGACATAATTTAATTTATAATCTGATTTTTTTTCTTTCAATCTTCAAGTTTGTATCATTTTTTCCTTATAGTACATGAGTCCAAATATAATTTACTAAACTAAAGTATAAAATAAACATCCATACTCTACAAATAGTCAAATAGGTCACGTCCTACACACACAAGCACCCAAACCAGAAAAAAAAACTCCTAAATTTTTTGAACCTCTTAACTTAGGTCGTTCCACAGTTCTAGAGTGTCATTATTGTTCACAAATCTTGATCGTTATTTTTTTTGGATATGATTAATCATGTATTTTATCTTTTTGTATGCAAGCTAAATATTTAAACATGTGTTTATGCTGAAAATTTTTTTTAGTTATAGATTATATATGTAAATTTAATAATCGAATATTTTTTTTAATAATTCGATATATCCGATATCCGACCGGATATCCAATTTGATAATTCGGATATCCGGTGTATTCGGATATGGATTCGGATATGAGATATCAAATATCCAGTCGGATCGAATATTCGAAAAAAATATCTAATCGAATACGGATATCCGACAATGCACAACCCTAATTCGTGGAATGACAGAAAATAAATGGGCTCGTACATTTTGTCCCACCAAAATCTTGAAGGGTCGGTCATCCAGAAAGATCTCTTTGAGGACCTTCTGGACCGTAGGGGCGTGGACATCTTTGGTCTTTCTTACTGCACCCCTCCCCAGAGAAATAAAAATTAGGTTGATCTACGAAAGCACGTGCCATCGGCGGACGATCACCTCCGGAGTCTTAAAACTTGAAGGAGGATAG
Source organism: Tamarix chinensis (assembly GCA_030549775.1). Classification (NCBI taxonomy): domain Eukaryota; kingdom Viridiplantae; phylum Streptophyta; class Magnoliopsida; order Caryophyllales; family Tamaricaceae; genus Tamarix; species Tamarix chinensis. Next base: position 15,856,375 of record CM060172.1, on the reverse strand, counting down.
CAGCAGCAAATACCACGTTAATTTTTGGGAGCAATTTCTGTAATGTCCCTTTCCTAAAAAAATTATAATTTATATATTATTTTACAAAATAATAAATATATTTTAATACATAATTATATCCTTTGCAAAAAATAATAATATGGCGGTTAATGTATAAAAGGTAAGTATTATTTTTTAAATTAATTTTTATTTTAAAATAAAATTTGGAATTAAAAAAATTATCTTTAGAAAAACGTAGGGAGTATACGTCTGGGTCATGACTCATGACATGATCTGTTTCTTCTTGTCAGATGAGAAATTGAAGAAGATAGGCGGGAATTGGAGTAAGTCAGAGCAAAGACGGTAATGCCTTAATTGGCTGGTTTATTATTTAGTGTATCAGATTGGTGTCCACGTTTGTCAATTTAGGGGCGGTGCCATGCAATTGAATTGAGAGGTCAGGAAAGTCTCAACCTACTAAGCTTGGTAGTAGAGTAAATGGCACGTCTGGGGCGCTGAAATGCTGCACGGAAATGGCACTTATCCGTTTTCCGTCCCGCAAACGTCCCTCGTTCCAAAAACTTTTCAGAAACTTACTCGAATTAAAATTTATATTAAAATTATTTAATTAATATTTTTATTAAAATATATTATTTAATTAATTTTTTATTAAAAAATAATTATTAATAATTAAAATTATCTAATATAAAAATTAATTTTAATTTTTTTATTTTTCTTCCTAAATTTTAATAAATTTAATCTATTTTTTAAATATATATATACATACAATTTTTTAATTTTTTCTGCTATCCTCATTTCCTAAGTTTTTAAAAAATGACGTTTCCTTATTTCGTTCCGTCCTCGGTTTCCCATTTACGTCTCTGTTCTCGTACATCACTGCTGAAATGTTCCAAAAGCCAGTTATATTATGGAGAATGTTAGAAAAAGTATCTCATTCCTTAAATTTTTATTCAGAAAATAATTAATATTATAATTAATATTATGTTAATGATAATTAATACTACAATAATTAATTAATTATAATATATATAAATTATTATTTTTCATAATAATTAAAAAAAATTAAAATTATATAATTATAATTAAATTTTAAAAAATTAATAATAAAATTATAAATTTTTTAATTTATTATCTATATATATAATACTATTTTTTTAGAGGACGGGAAGCTCTAACATTCTCTGTTATATTATATATGCCATAAGTTGAAATGTCGCTGCTACACAGAATACCATAAGCATGGACGAAACGGGAGGGGACTTATAGGTTCAGTGTCTGCTGTGGTATATAGGACATGGTTATAGCATAGGGGTAGGGTATATGTCAGATATAGAGCATAGCCATTGTTTATTACTTTCTGACACACGGTACTTAATTTAATTACCGGATAAAATGGAGTAGTAAATTGTGATCGGCTCGGGGTGACAGAAACACGTAACCTAGGGCAAAAGAAAGTGGGAGGGAACAGTAGCTGTTTGACTTTTCGTTACATATGACTCTTGAAACACGTCCCTATGTATTTATAGTGGGGACAAAAATGTAAGCTCGGTACAGCAGCCGACTCAACGAGTTACAGTTCAAATATTTAGGGGGATGAAACTAGAGATAAAAGCTAACTTTATATTTTTGTTTATGTAGTCCATCACACCCTCTCTCAATCGGGAGCCAGATGAGGACAAACAATCATGCCGAACCGAAAGTCGTTGAAAGGGCGCGATGGCAAGCCATTAGTGAAGATATCAACATATCGTTGAGCCTATGGAACCCAAAGAACAAGCATTTAGGGTGTGCCTACAATTGAAATCAGATCAGTATCGGACCAAAATTTTTGATCCACAATCCGTTGACACTTAAGACTAGAATCAATAAATTATATATTATTTATATTAAAATATATATTTTTAGGTAAATTATTAATGAAATATCAAATCAAATCGATTGGGATCGGACCGAATAAGAACGAAACATATTAAAAACTTAATTTTTTTTAAAAAAAATTTAGGACTGAAACCTGTACCAAAGACTGAAATTTTGATCCGATCTTGGACTGGAACCCGAAATAACCGGTCAATTGAGACTAATTCTTGAACCTAAAGAGATCCACCACACCAATTTATCCACCAACTTGATTACCTCAAACATAGCCCACTATGCTACACCCACTTCACCAACCCTACAAAATCAACTAACTCATACTTCTTCACCCAATCCGCAACAATACAGTGCCTCCAAATCCTACCATGGCACTCGTAATGGTCATCCAGGGTGGCATGGTGGGCACAATGGATAGGGTGGTGGTCGTAATATTTTTTTTTTTATCTCAGGCACACTAAGACCCAATTATATTAGGCCTAATATGGTATTTATATATCTCGAACTTTGTGGGTGTCTAGTAGGTATCATCATGCAACAGGCCTTCTCAACCCTTGTCTTCTAGCATCTCCATTGCCACAACCTACCACCTATCTTGGATACGCTGGCAGTCTTGGGTTGTGCCTTCTTACTTCAAGTTGGCCAGCCTCCATTTCAAACCTGTGGTCCTCTCCTCCTTCTTGGGATTAGTTTTCTCTACTACATGCCCTGGATGTTATAACCCTTTAAACCTCATAATGATAACGATTGGGATATGGACCCTAGAGCATCAAAATACACAATTTCCACTACAAGTAACCTTTGGTTTCTACCCTAGCATTAGTTCATCCAAGCATGTAGTTGTTGGTAATGGATCTCATCTCCCTATTACACACATAGGTCATACACCCTTCCCTATCTCCTTATTACGCACATCAGTCATACATCCTTCCCTATCTCCTCACATTATTACATCTTAGCAATGTCCTCGTCACCCCTCACCTAATTAAAAATATTATCTTTGCTCATAAATTTATCACCGATAATCACTACTCTATTGAATTTGACCCCTTTGATTTTTCTGTGAAGGATCTCCACAATCACAATATAATTATTAGGTGTAATATCTTTAGTGACTTATATTTGTTTCAACTTTCCAAAAAAAAACATAAAAGATTGCTCTCAATATCACATTTATCCTATTACTAATGTTATGGCATCATTGTCTTAGTCATTCTATCACCCATGTTTTTTTCCAACTTATTATACTCCTCTATTATGAATTATAATGAGAACTATGTTGGTCCACTATGACATGCTTGTCAACTAAGCAAATATGTTTAATTATTTTTTTCATTCTTCTAATTCAAAAAACACATAACCTTTCGTTATTTGTGGCCTCTGGACATCACCTATTGCTAATGTTTCTAGTTTCAAATATTATCTTGTCCTCTTGAATAAATTTTCTCATTATGTGTGGACTTGTCCTATTCATTTAAAATCTAAGACCTTTATAACCTTGCAACACTTTCACTCGTATATATCTAATCACTTTTATAAATATATAAAAAAATTTCAATGTGATCATGGACATGAATTTGATAACCACTTGTCCCATATCTTTATTGCTCAAAAGGGAATTGTGTTGTATTTTTCATGTCCTTATACATCCCAAAATGGAAAGTTAAATACATGATTCATACTATAAATAATGTCATTTGTACGCATCTCTTTAGAGCTCATATATGCCTTATAGTATTAGGGTTAAGCAATACACACTACTATTTCCCACCATAGCCCTCAATCTTACCGATTTGCTAGAAGCTTTTTACACCTAACCACCATCCTATTCTCATCTTTTGTATTTGACTGCTTAAGCTATCAAAATATTTCTACCACAACTCCATATAAATTAGCCCCCAAATCCACACATTGCGCTCTTCTTAGGTACTTAACCAACTAGCATGGTTATCACTACCTTAACCTATAAACACATAAAATAATCATCTCTCGACATACTATCTTTGATGTGTCCACTTTTTCTCTCTCTTATCATCAAAAACATACAAGCATCTTAGTATGACTTTCTCTTAGATGTCATGCAAATAATAACCATCTATCTCCTTATTCCTTTTAATTCACATGATACTCCTACACCTAATCCTCCTATGCTAGCCATACACCCTAGGCTTTCCTCACCACCATTGTTTCTTCTAAGCCTCAATTGTAATTCTCCAAATTTTTATAACCCTAAATTAGAACGTTTAACCTATTATTCAAAAATTGTAATGTTTAAATATTTATCTAATTATTTTTGTCAACCATTGACCTACAAATCTAGATAAAGTATCTAATAAATTAATATAATTATTTTATCTTACTCTTTTTATTTAAATAAAACTCTAAACCCATAATTTTACTAAAATTATTTTCTTAATTTGATACTATAATTATTGGACAAATTAGTATAATATTATCTTAATAACCTAAATTAAATATACTTTTTAATTCTAAGATTAATCTATTTTTCTTTTCTTTTTCTTATTTCCCCTTTCCCTTTTCTTTTTCTTCCATTTTTTCCTTTTTCTCCCATTTCTTCCTTTTCCTTTTCCTTTTTCTTCTTCCTTATTTTCTCTCTTCTCGAGCCAACTTGTTTCCCCCTCTTTTTTCCCTTCTTGCGCCTACCTAACACCTTACTTCCTTTCTTCCTTCCTTTCTTCTTCTTCTTATTCTTCCCGTGTAGCCCATTCCAATCTTCTTTCTTCTCCTCTTTCCACCATTCGTGCCCCTACCTAAACGCGCCCTTACCTCCTTCCCCTTGCACACAACATGCCTACACACCTGTGTCGCCCTCTTTCTATTCCTGGCCAAACCATGCCAACACCACAACCCTCATCGCACATCTTTTCCTTCCCTTTCTGCCCCCTACAAAACCCTCTCCCCTAGCTTGCACTAGCCAACATTACAACACCCTTGTCTACCAGTCATTGGCCCTTCTACTCCCTCTATCCTGCCTAACTCTCCCTTAGCAACTCTCCTATGTTGTCTGCACGTCTAAGGCCCTCTCCTTCTCTCTTCTTCTTCTCCCTTCTCTTATTCTTCCCTTCTTCTCTTCTCCTTTATGCCCTACCTCTTGTCTTCCCCCGATCTTTCTTTCTTTCTTTCTTTCTTCTTCCCTACCTCTATTTTTCCTCACCATCAACTACAATAACACCCATCACCTCAACCACCAACACATTGTAACAACCCAAAATTCAATAACTTTTTTTATAAAGCGGAAGCAATTAAAATAGAAATACTTAAAACTAGTGAATTCTAGGCATGTTACCGCCATACTTAGTACCAGACCGGTTCTCTCCGACCGTTCCAGTACCAAGTGCTAAGGCTAAGAAAAGATTTACTTTAAACTCAAACCAGCAGTTCATAAAAGAACTCAAAGATCATACATTAAAATCAGAGTACTCATAAGCGTTTATAACCCATAATAAATTAGAGGTCAGAGTGCGAAATCAAAGGGGATAAATACTCAATACAAGGTAATAAATCAAGGAGGATAACTCCAATACAAAATAAATAATAGGAGGAAACAAAATCGCATAAAGACTAAAATACGGCCACAAATCTCTCGAACTTTGAACTAAAAATGTTCAACACTCAACCTCGACTGATGTCTTGCCCACCTGCACAAAGTCAAAAGGGCATACTACTTGTGGAAATGAGTAGCACCCACGAAAGGGGTGATCAGTACGCTACGTACTAAGTAAGGCAACCAAGCACTAAGGCCAACACATAAGCATATAATCCATGCAGAATAATAACAGGGCATAATCACCAACACAGTAACATAAAGGCAATGAACGATCAGATGAAAAACCCAAGATCCAATAGAGTTTAGATTAATTGCTTTATTAATCCTTTATCGAAATATTTTCACACCATACTCTTTATCAAGTCCATACAATTATGGGAACCCCACTATTTTAGCCGGTGGATCGGTCGCAAGGGTAACATACCCTACCACTATTTTAGTCGGTAGATCGGTCGCGAGGGTAACATACCCTGCCACTATTATATGCCGATGGATCGGTCTAGCCCCTTATCGTACGGTGTTCCACTGTAAGTAATTAGTGTCTTTCCACATCTTAACAACATATACAGTTTGGTTTGTTGAGCTTGGGATCCCCCACTATTATAGCCGGTGGATCGGTCGTGAGGGTACATGCCCTGCCACTATTTTAGCCGGTGGATCGGTCGCAAGGGAAAACATTCCCTGCCACTATTATACTGGTGGATCAGTCTGGGCCCGTCTCAACATCTTCCACTTTACGTGTTTAATGTATTAAGTATCTTATTCAAAGGCTTTCACCTTGGACATGCATAAGTCATCACACATCACAAATCATAAAATTCCACCATCATAATTACACTTAAATCACCACATACACATGATAACACAAAAACCCTAATAAGCCACCACATACCTCAATTAACCACAACAAACCATAGTTAACCACTCCAAACTCTATTTAACCATACCAACCATAGTTAGCCACTCCACGCCTTAGTTAATCATAACAAACCACAATTATCCACTCCAACCTTAGTTAATCACAACAACCTAGAGTTCATTACTCCAAACCCTAATTCAGTCTCTTCCGTACCCTCATAATGCTCCACGTACTATTTTCCATCCAAAATAGTTCAACACCCAAATAACACTTACATTACCTTCCTTACATCCCAAATTAACTTTCCACATGTAAATTTCATACCCATGTAGACATTAGTCTCCCCATGCAAACCTTCAAACCTTTTTCATGCAACCCCTAAAATTCCACGTGAAACCCTAAATTCAATCATGCAAATCCTAATACCGCCATTCAACCATCAATACCACCATGGAAACCCTAATACCGCCACACAACCATAAATACCACCATACAAACTATAAATACCACCATATAACCTTAATAACATCATACAAACCCTAATACCACCACACAACCATAATTACCACCATACAAACCATAATTCTGTCATACAAATCCCTAAATTCAATCCACTCAAAACCAAGGATTCACCCATACCAAACCTAAATTCAAACTATATAAAACCCAAAGATTTGTCCTTACCTTACAATTGATTAGATTCTCCCATTCATAACCACAAATTAGATTTTCCCATACAAGACCATAAGTTAGATTCTCCCACATAAAATCATAATTTAGAATCTCCCAAGCAAAAACATAAATTGGATTCCCCCAAACAAATCATAAATTAGATTATCCCAATTAAATCATAAATTAGATTCTCCCATATAATATCATAAATTACATTCTCCCAAATAACATCATACATTAGATTCTCTCAAACAAATCATAAATTAGATTCTCTCCCACGAAACCATACATTTCCTATTTTATTTTTCCACCCATAAATCATTAAGATACTTAGGTCAACTCACATATCTTGGTCAACTTCTTTCTCCATCCTTAGTTTTCATCCTTTTCCCCCGCACAAATCATATCAACATCCTCACATGCATGTCTTACAGGGTCACAACACATATTATCATACATAAATAATACACATGCCATACAAAATATACTTCAACTCCACGTCATATCATATACGACATAGTTAATAATCATAAACATAGAATGCATAGCATATGAAGCACATAATGCATATAAGCACACAATGACCTTAGTAAACCCTTACCTGAATCGACACCGGTCTTGGAGCACGTTCCTACGCCTCATTAGGGCTTTGACCAAATAATAACATACTAATAAAATAACCTTAACAAAATTCTAACTTTGCTAAAGACATAAAAATAATAGAGAAATTATAAACCTTGATAATATAGGGTTAAAGACTTTACCCTAATAATAATAATGATACTAATATAATAATATCAAAGATAATAAAACTAATATCAATGAGAATATAAATAATAATAGCGATAACAATAACAATAATAATATTAATAATAATCATAATCATAATAATAACAATAGTAATAACAATAATAACATTATTAACAATACTAATGGTAAAATATTTGCATTAATAATAATGGAATAAGAATAACATAAATTCAAAATATAAAATAATAATTATTATTATACTTATAACATATTAATATTAATAATAGTAATAAAAGAAATAATAAGGGGAATAAAAATAAAATTTAATTAAAATACAATAAGGCTTCAACCCTCAACATAAATAATTATAAAACAATAATACTACTACTACTAATAATAAAACATATTGAGAATATAAATATTAAGAATAATAACACTACCCCAAAAAGTAGTTTTAATAACGGTTTTCAACCGTTATTAAAACACCCGTTATTAAATCTTTAATAATGGTTCATAACCGTTATCAAAAATAGCATAAAATGCATGTTTAATAAAGGTTTTTCAGAAAATCGTTGTTAAACAAGAGGGTTTTAATAACGATTCTGATGAAAACCGTTATTAAATGTAGGTTTTAATAACAGTTCTTATGAAAACCGTTATTAAAAACTAGAGTTTTAATAACAGTTTTAGAAGAACCGTTATTAAAACTCTAGTTTTTTTTTAGTTTTTAAAGTTTTGTTCCTGCCCACATACACAGTTGTATGTTCAAATAATTACCAAATATGCATTGTAAAACAACATCAATTGATAACAAATTTGCAATCACACCATAATTTCAATCAATCCCTTGTTAATACACCAGACATATATACTCAAGAATCAAAATTAGTAGGCATACCACAACTTGGTAGCTCTACATGCCAAAGCAAAATGTTTATAAATCTAGCTTAGAATACTTAAAGACATAGACAAAATACAAACCTGAACATGCATGTAGAATATATAGATCTCTACCTAATACTGAATGAATGAGTGCACATGCTTGGCCCATTGCTCTCTCACTTCATCAATTTCTTCAACATTGTATTGCTGGCCTTGTGCATAATCATCGGTGAAAAACTACAAATCCCAAGTTTTGATTAATATACAGTTAGCACCTACGTCAAGTATCAAACATATATGTCATGATTCATTAATTGAAAAATATCGAAAAGAAAACATACATGGCTTGGACCTATGTTGACCGATCTATTTTGGACTATCAGATCCAGTTCTCTACATACATAGTATCCACAATCTTTGTCGTTTTGCTGTTGTGGACACTGTCAAATAAATTCAGTTAGCTCTCTAACTATTAGATATTAATTTTAATTAAAATAAAATATGAAATAGTTACTTTCCTACTTACTATGACAGGCTCGTATTGAACATTCTTTGGGTTTGGGACACCATTCCCACCTCTCCTTTGATACGCTGTCCGTAGTGCCCTAATAAATAGAGTTGGATACACAATATTGTAAGTATGCATATATACCTCAAATAATGAAAGCTAGGCGAATATATGTATAAATAAGCTAATGAAGTAAGAAGTGAAAAGTATACTAACATGTCAATAAATTCCTTCCCACCATGACCAGCGACTTCAAAAGGCACGTCATAGGTTCGAAGGGAATCAAATACATAGACTTTATTAAGATCAGGTCAGACGGCGTACAAAACCCAATGTTCAGTTGCGAGGTGAGGAATGAGATAGAGTTTGTTGTGTCCCTCAATAAAAATGCGATCCGCTAAATAGTTTATGTGCCTACCCTCTTTTATTGTACTACCGTGAGCTATGTAGTATGGGCACACAAACACAATAGAGGAAAACATTCCCTCTATCGCAGCTTGAGTAGCTATCAACCTATGGACAACAAAAACAATGCATATTTGTTAATAAATAATAACTCATATAAGAGGTCATAAAAATTCCAATTGTATAAGTTAAGAGTACTAAAATCTCAAAATGAAATAATACTTATTTGACATAGACGGGGACACTTATGGTTGACATCCATTCTTGATTATAAATTTCGCTTATGTCAGCCGTTGATACCATGTAAGTAGCATCGTCCCTCCCAACATACTCAGGATGACAATCAATGAAAATATAATTATCCTTGAGGTAGTTTTGGGTATAAAAATATAATATAGCTAATGCTGGTGGAGGTTGGCTTTGCTGATCTGAAGAAGGAATCTTTTGTGGGGCAACTGATTTTTTAGATTTAGCTCTCTTTCCTTTAGCAGCGCCCTGTTTTGTGTAGCTCGTTCTGCTAGTACCTCTCTTGGTTTTACTAGCAGAAGTAGTATTCTTTTTTGATTCCTTTTTTGATTCCTTAATTGATAATATTAAGCAAAATATATATTGAGCATATAAATATATATATGAAAAAGGTATATATAGTGTAACTACTAAACAAGGTCTAATGAAGATGTCAAATGTCAATACCTCTTTAGTAGTGAGACGTATTTGATCCGCAGGCCAAGCAACGAAGCTTCCATGACCTTCTAGTACTGTGGTTGCCTCATCGCCCTCTTTATAACAAGGCAAGTGTGCACTGCCAATGATTGGAGTGTCAATACTCACCGGCCTTGTATTTAGGGCTAAATTGTACCCGTGGATTGTCTGCGTTTCGGTGCTATGACTGATGCGGACCCTTCCTTTCGCCAAAATTGTTGCTAATAAGTCAAATTTATGCAAACCCTAAATAAAAATATTACACATTATTAATAACTTATTACACCGAATACATTTAATAACAATTCATAGTTTTTAATGCTTACCTCGGGAAGAGTATAAAGAAATGCATCAGCTTCACAACTATCTCTGACGCTATTTACATTAGGTATGTGAAGCTGATCATGGTCTACTGAATCAGATGGCTTATACCCTTGAGATTTAATAAATGACAACTCTTGTTCCATTGTTGCCATCCGTTCAAATGCCACGTTCAATTTTCGGGTGAGGATGGTGACTTGCTCATTAGTGCTATGAGAACCATGAGATTGACCACATATGCTCGTTCTCGTAACACCCAATCCAATGCCCCTTTGTCTTCCAGGGTGTTCTACAATTCCCGTAGCCTGGGCCACAATGCTATATTGGTCCACCTCCTCATCTTCTGACGTTTCAAGTTCGTCCTGTAAATTTAACTTATAGGAATAAGCATAATATAATAGTTTTCTAAAAGAAAACTAAGTAGGGTTCTAGATATCTACAAGCTTAAAATTTTTTTGGCTGTAACATCAATATATTCATTAATATATCCATCTCTTATTGCTCTAGCCTTCTTCCATAATGTACCAATATTGATGGACGAGGTACATAGGTCCAAGTCTTGGGCTAGGAGCTACAAATCAAAAAATATTCTTAATTAAGAATATTATTATAAAATTCAACATTTAAATGTAAATAGATAATCACAAAATGCATACCAACTCCTCTTCAAGGCCCGCATAGCCTTTGCGAGCCATATTATGCCGGTATTTATTTTGCTTGGCAATATCTTTATTTTGGGTACTTTTTTCCTATGTGACAAGCCAAAACATAATGACATGGTTATTTCAATATTAAGCATAATACTGGGATTGATACAAAAAGTTTAATTTTTATCTAACAAGTACCTTAAAATCCACCGTAAGACGATAAGCAATGAATTGGTTCCAACTTTCTTGATCGATGAAATCGTATCGTTTGGGTGGGTTCTATCGTACAGAACCATCCTTCTTTCTATACATTTTTCTACTAGCTAAATATGACCTAGAGGTTCTTAGACGCTCCCCACAATGTCTAAAAAGCCATTTCTTCCTACTCTCTGGGACATTGAACACTCTCTGCAAAATAAGACATGTAGATGTATACCGATGTTAATGTAATAAAATTAATAACATTTGACATACAAAAATTATTACATAAAATAGCATATTTACCGTGATTTCCTGTCAAATATGCTCCTTATGACCTTGTGGAACCTGCTTCCAATTATTATAGGAGATAGGAACACGGTTACGGGTCACAAGTGAAATGTAGGTCAAGAACATATCTGCGTAAGGGCCGATGGGAAGATTGTAAGTATTCCATCCCAACTCGACTACTTCTCCTCTATTCCTCATGTCTATGATAATTCTCATAATCGTAGGTCCTCTCTTCCCTTCTTCATCACTGCTATCCTTATCAATGTTTTTGTTGGCCATATCTCTAAAAAAAATAAATAAATAAATTATGTTAGAATGTTATGTATTGAGCATAATAATGTACCATTATATTATCGATACGAATCATGCTTAGAAAGAATTAATCTCAAATGTATCATACTATTATATATATATATATATATATATATATATATATATATATATATATATATATATATATATATATATATATATATATATATATATATATATATATATATATATATATACAAATCATGCTAACACTTTTCCAAAAAGATATTAATACTAACCCTAACCCTAATTAACCATAATTAACCATAATAAACGATAAACCCTAACCCTAGCTAATTAACCATAATTTATTATAATAAAACCTAACCCTAAAACAAAAAAAAAACCTAATCCCTAAACCTAGCTAAATGTAATTAAAGCATAATATATAAATCATATTATTAATTATTATTATTAATAATATTATTATTATTATTATTATCATACACAATTATTTCTCTCTATTTAATTATTTACTTTTATATATTCCTTATTCTCTATATCTATTTAATCCTCATCAAATAGCAATCATTAACATATGCATATGTAAAATATATTTACATTTCATTATATGACATTTCCTATATCTTATTGCTAGTCTCCTATACTTATTAATGAAAATGTGTGTGTGTGTGTGTGTGTGTGTGTGTGTGTATAGTTTTTATGAGTGAAAATGTAAATAATTCTACACTCACATTCATATTATATATATATATGTGTGTAAAGGTCTCGGCCAACACATGCATTTGTTAATATATAACAATAACGCAACAAACAATAAAATTTTCATCCAACATATTCAACAACACATTTTCGAACAACAAACCACAATCTTTCAATAACAAACAAATGAAACCTTGTAGAAACATGCATGCATTTATATATATATATACATATATAAGTAGATAAAAAGTTGTGAGAGGAAGAACAAACACATACATAAAGTGAGCTAGCTACAAACACGACGGTGAGAATGTTGAGAGAGGCAAGGGCTTCAAACACGACGGAGGATGAAGGTGAAATTGCTAGCTAGCTTCGGAACAATGACAACACACACATACAGAGCCGACAATGGTAGAGGCGTGGTGGAGAGTTGGCGGTGCGAGGGTTTCCTTTACTTGAGAGGAGCCGATGTACGTTTTGGGGTGGTTCGAATTTTGCATGCCAGGAGAGAGAAAACAGGCGATATTTAGCGTTCAATAATTATGCCAATTTATTCCTGGAGTTAAGAGGAAGACAATGAGGTAAAAAATGGCCGGTCAAAGCCGCAGAAGCCATTGATGGCGGCCAGCGTTGCAGCGTTGTCGACGACGGGGAAAGGAGGAAGAAGGAAGAAGAAAGAAGGCGAATCGGTCGGCCGGAGAAAAAGAAAAGAAAAAAAGGAGAACCGAGCTGGTTAGCGTTGGTTTCTACCTTCATTAAACTGAGTGCGCCGTTTCATCATTAAAGAAACAAAAAAGCTTGGGCGTACACAAAAGATGCCAACGACGCTGGGCCGCGGGAAGAGAAAGAAGATGGTGGGTTAGGGCGCGTCCAGACCGAACTGCGTAAGAAAGAAGAAAAAGAAAGAAAGAAACAGAAAAAGGAGAAAATAAAAAGAAAAGGAAAAAAAAAGATAACTTTCAAAATTTAAGGTTTTGGGTTTAAATAAATTAATTAGAATATTTTGGGTATTTAATATAAAATATTTATTAAAAAAAATATTAAATTCCTTATTTAGGCTAATTTAGGGTTTTTAAAATAATTTCCATAAATTCTATTTTAATTAGTAAAACACCCTAATTTTCTTCAATTAAATTATTTATAAAGTTATTATTAATTTCAAACTATTTTCTCCTTCTTGTTTTAAATCAAAAAATTTATTTAATTATATATTACTATTATTTTATTTTATTTTATTTTTTTATAATAAAACATTATTTAAATATAATTTTTATAATTAGAAATTTTTCGGGGCATTTCACACATCCTCCTTTGTCAGCCATCTCCCTTTTCCTTCTTTCCCTCCTTCTTTCTTCTCCTCTACAACCTTTTTTTTCCTTTTCTTTCCTTCCCTATGGCACTTCCTGCCAATCCCTACCCCTGTCACTAGCCCCAATCCCTATAACCACACCTAGGGTAACGATAGTTTTTTTTCATTGCCACACCCCTCCACTCAAAGCCACCACCTCCACCTTATAACCTCTTTACACAACCCAAACTGCCATCGGGTACCTTCTTACAACCTTGCATCCATTTTCTCCCGTCAAGACACCACCCTGCCTCCACTACCTTCTCTTGGCCGCCTCATTCTCCCCCTCCATTTCCTCAACCACCCCAAGTCCTCCTAGCCTACCTATCTCCAGCCACAACCATCACTCACTCCTATACCATCACCCCACAGCCACCGTAACACCACCTCCCCTCCTCTTTCTCCACCTTTCTTCTTATCATTTCACTTCTCTACACTACCCCTTTCTACAGCTTACACCACCACCATCATTACCTTCGACCCTTCTACACCACACCATCTATTCACTACCACATCCACTCCCACCTCTTGCACCCAATGACCAAATCAACACCACTACCAACCACTTGCCTTGAGCCATTCCCCCTTCCATCCATGGCTCACGCTACACATGCAACATGAGTTATATTTGATTTTTTAAATTAATTTGGTAATGTTAATATTTAAGGTTAGTTTAGTAAATTTATATTTAATAAAAAATATTATTTCATTGATCAAATATTAATATGGTATTTGTGATATTAGTTTTAGGCACAAAATTTTATTAGCGGAGCCTAATCATTTTTAGACAATTATTAGTAAAGTTTGCTTTTGCTGGAAATTAGGTAACATTTATATTCTACGACATTGTTTAGATATTTTATGATAGCACATTAGAGGTTTGGCATGTAATTTGTGTTATACATGACTTGTTACAAATAATTATGTGATTATCATTGTTATCATGAAAAATAAAAAAAGTAAGGCATGTTATCCAATGTAAAATATCATGTGTACAAAAGTATGATTAAAATGGGTTTAATGTGGGGAAGTGATGTCTTATGATACATACATGTGAAATTTTTTGGTTAAATATGTTTAGAAACACCTGTAGTAAAATTATTACTATCATGTGCCATAAAGGAAATTTGGTATAAATTTTAGCATATCATGATATTTAACCTTAACCAAGATGCCTCATGTGTTATAAATATTGCTAAGAATGGAGGATAGGGGCTTATTGTCTTAGAAACACATGTTTTAGCATGATTATCACTATTATATAATCTAAGGGTATTTTGATAATTTTGAGTATACCATGATAGTTATTTTAATGAACATAAATGATAAGTATATTTGATGTTAAGTATAAGAATAGCAGTTTGATGTCTTAGAAATACATGTCTCAGCATGAATATCAATATTATATGGCCTAGAGGTATTTTAGTAATTTTAAGTGTACCATGATGAGTATTCTAATAAATATGGATGATATGGGTTATTCATTGTTAATCATGAGAATAGGAATTTTACAATATTCGATATACCTGTTTTAATATGATTATTATTATTGTATAGTATAAGGGTATTCTAGTAATTTGGGGTATGCCATGATGATTATTCTTATAAACATACAGGATGTGCGTTATTTGTTATTGAGCATGAAAATATGTGTTTTGATGTTCTAGACACTCATGTTAGGACTTTGCATGCAGAATTATGTATAAGGCTAAATGGTCATTTGACATGTCTGGTAATTTGATTACACGATAAATAATTTAATTATGGTATGTTATCATTTTTATGGCATGTTGATGAATAAAATGGAATTTGTAATGGAAATGGATGGTAAGGTGGTAACTTTATCCTCAAGGGTATTTTGATCATTTTCGACCTAAAGTGTAGAAGTATGAGTAATTGAACCTAGGATGGCCTTAATAGAATGTTGATGTTGACACTGATAATGATATTAATTTTAGTTATCTCATAATGTTGGAAATGAATAAAAATAATTAAGTATGAAGAAATGGACATATGTGATTAATGTATGTTTTCGTGGGGATCCTTGTAAAATACTACTACTTAAAGCAAAAGATCTCGAGATTGAAAATGGTGTCTCTTTAGGAGTCACTACCCTAAAGACATGGTTTAGCCCATGATTATTTATGGAATTTGTTGGTGTGCCTTAGTGCCATAGTCAGGGTATATATAATACTTTATTTAGCTCTACAGACCTTAGTAGGGAGTATGCATACTTATGGATTAGGTTTCCTTGTTGGTTGGGTAATGTGTACCTTCTTCTAATAGTGCAACTAGGGTACCTTCACATCTTTGGGCTGATAGTCGGTAAGATACTCTTCTAGCCTTCTAGGTTGGGATGACTAGGGTACTTTAGTGTCTTTGAGTTCATCTAATCTCCCCTCAAGTAGAAAAAAATGAAAATGTTTGATATTTGAATGGAGATAATTATTTGGTTAGTCTGGTAGCGGCCTTTGTGCTTACCTATGATTTGGTAGCAACCTTTGTGTCTACATGTGGTTTGGTAGTAGCTTTGTACCTACTTGTGTTTGGTAGCAGTCTTTGTGCCTACTTGTGGTCCTATAGTAACCTTTGTACCTACCTATAGTGGTAGTAGCTTTGTACCTACTTGTGTTTGGTAGCAACCTTGAAGTTTTTATATTTGTTAAGCCTATTAATTTATATTTCCTTTCATTGACATTTTTGTAACTAATAAAAGTGGATTTTACTTGAAATGTTATTTGATTCTCTTAACTCTTTTGTTACTCTAATTTATAATTGAGATTTTAATTCAAGTGAAATAATATTTTTAGCCTTAGCACTTGGTAACAAAATGGTAAAAGAAACCAATCTGGTACCAAGTGTGTCTATATCACCCTGCAATTTATTATTTTAGCTTTTGTATTTATTTTTTTTAATAAAATTTTTCAGTAGTAAATTTTAGGAATATTACATCAACATTCTACATTTCCATCCAATACATGTCTCATGACTACTCACAACAAAAGTAGCACTCTAAAACAAAAACTCCCTTTCAACTTTAATGCCACCACACCTCTCCTTTTCTTAATACCTATAAACAAGCACTTAAAGATCCCTAATGGTATGTTTCTATTATGGATGAGTTTACTTCTCTAATTAAAAATGGTACTTGGGATATTGTACCACGTCCTCTAAATGCTAACATTGTGACTATAAAATGGCTTTTCTAGCATAAATTCAACTTTGATGGCAGTCTAGCTTGCCATAAAGCTAGATGGGTAGTTTGCGGCTTCTCTCAAGAGCTTAGAGCTTACTTTGATAAAACATTTAGCCTAGTAGTAAAACTTTCCACTTTCTGTATTGTATTTTAGTTTAGCATTATGTTATTACTAGCTCATCCATCAACTTGATGTTAACAATTCCTTTCTACATGGCACCATTGATAAAGCACTTTACCTTCTTGCAACTATCTAGGTTTATCGACCACTTACAACCCATGCATGTATGTTATCTTAATAAAGCTCTTTACAGTCTCAAGCAAGATCCACATGCATCTTATGATTGATTTGCTTATTTTACCTCCACCTTAAGTTTTTGTGGTTACAAGTCATATAGCTCTCTATTTGTCTACCATCATGGTCTTCACCAGGCCTACCTTATTCTTTATGGTGATGAAATAGTTCTCACTATTTCACCTATAGATATGCTTAATTGCATATGATTGCTTCCCTTAGTAAGGAGCCTTCCATGATAGACATAGGCAAACTATATCACTTTCTCGATGTCTCCATCACCAAGTCCTACACTGTCCTCTTCCTTTAACAATCACAATATGCTAAGTCCACCCTTAAATGTGCTAATGTGTTGAGCTATAACTCATGCTCCACCCTAGTTGATACTCGCCCAAAACTTCTCTTAGTGGGATCTTTAGTGCAAGATCCTTATGATTATTGCAGATTAGCTTTTGCATTGCAATATTTGACCTTTAATCACTTCAACATAAGTTATAGTGTGCAAAACAATTATCTTCATATGCATGACCCTAGGGAAATCCACTTCAATGGTCTGAAATATATTTTAAGATATGTCAAAGGTACCTTGTACCATAGCCTCCACTGGTATGCATCTTGCACCAATTAGTTCATTCCATATTTTGATATCGATTGGTCAAGGTCTAGATCTACTTATGAGTAATGTTTTTTTTCTTGGTAGCAATCTCATGTCTCGGTCTTCCAAATGCTAGAGCACCATTTCTCACTCTAACACTCTGAGTACTAAGCTATTGCTAATGCTGTAGATAAATCTTCTTGGGTTAGGTAACTCATCGATGAGCTCCATCCCCATCTCCATATTACAACTATAGTTTACTGTGATAGTGTAATACCCCATTTCATTAGTGATTAGGTCACCTTAGGTGAAGTACAAGTTTGTTGGTTTTGTGGGGCTGATGAAGTGGTGCAACATAGGGGGTTATGTTTGAGGTATTCAAGTTGGTGGATAAATTGATGTGGTGGGATTCCTCCAGAAGGAGTAAAGATTGAGTGGCAATGGAGGGGAAAGTTGTTTGCATGATAATAATTGAGGCTAAGGCAAAATAGTTTTTATTGTTGGCACAAAGTGTTCGATGAGAAATGGTTTTATCATACATAGGTTGATTAATATTAGCAAGATTATCAACCAAAGATTTGAGTTTTTGACAATATCTATGACTAGCATACTGCCTTGGAAAGGTTGCAAAATTTGGCTTAAAACAGAAGGGATTGACTTTTCTTGTTATCCTAAAATAAGTTTTTTATGGATGCTATGGTGTTGCGCTTCATAACTATATCAAATATATCCATGGTGATGGAGTAGTATATCCATGAGAGGATAATATAATCTTAGTGCTACCATTCACCATCATAGGAGGATCTAGTACCATCAGTATGGCATTTGAGAGCAAATTTCACACCATTTGTTGTAATTAGAGTCCATAGGTTAAGAGTAATTAGGACAAGAGTTTTCATGTTAACAGCACTAATAGCATGGGGATTGATCAATGTTATTATAGAGGAGTGTGTTCTTTCTAATGTGGGCATGATGATGATAGAGGAAGGAAGAGTAAAGTAAATAAGGGGAGAGATTAGAGAGATAAGGATAATATTAATTAGGAGAATTATGTTAAGAGCTTTAATACCGTGTAAGCTCGATATAATCAATTAACTTAATGATTATCATTGTATTGCAAGTTAAAAACAATACACAAGAAGTTGTTATAGTTGAGATATGTAGGGAGATAAAACATGAGATAATAGCTACCTTAATATTTTTGTTGTTGACCATATTAGTGTAGTGTATAAAAGAATTATGCCATGTGAAAAAAAAACTAAATATTTAGCTACTTAGATCATATTAGGAAACATTGGTTTGATCACCAAACTTTAGTAAGTTATTAGATTAAATGTTGGCATGTGCATTGGAAAATTATCAATTAATGCAGTGCCATAAAAGCTATGTAAATATTATAATTATTATCAAAACTTTGCCCATCAAATTTGAACTTATTTGATGAATTATGAAAATAAACCAAGAAGAAGAGTCCCTCACTATTATAATGTTTTTTTTTGTAGGTATTGGTTCAGGATAAATTCTACTTAGGTATCTTGATATTTGACCAAATATTTTTTAGGTTCCCAATATTTTTAATAATTTAACATAGATACCTCATATTTTTATCTAGATTCACTTGGATATCTAAAAAAGAACCTAAATAAAACTAAAAATATAATTTATTTTTATCATTTAGGTACATAAGTGAAATTAAATTAAAATACAAAGACCCCTAAATAAATTAAAAACTATAGAATATTTGAATTTTTTTTATATCAAATATCAACATAAGAAATTTATCCATTAGTTTGTCCCTTGATTGCAAACTGCGGAAGGTGCACGCAGATCCTATACGTGTACCGTTTTTCATTAGATCGACACAAGTATATTTTATAACTAAAGCGTATGACAATATTGTATCTTCTTGTTTATTTCTGTTAGCATTTGTTTTGGTTTTGGATGAATGGAGACAACTAAATGGGCACGCTTAATTTTGAGACTATTTTTTGGGTATTTGGGGTGCACAATTCACAACCATTTCGCCCACACACAATTTTTATACCATTGTAGTTACGTGCACGCGCGATATTGACGTTCACCTACTTTCCATTGCTACATTCACTCGTACGTGCGCAAACTTGTCCTGCGGAAAAGATAATTCCCTGTCTCTGGAAATGAGCCAGACTACTGGTTAGGGAAATAATATACGGACAGAAAGTAAAATGATTGCGCTACTTACCATGCATGGGGACAGGTAATTGATTGTGCATAGTGATGAAGATCAATTAAGAGTCGCTGCCAATCATTAAATACTCGATCGGACCACATACATATATTGCGTGGCCAAATATTTGGCTCGACGGGGCAGAGAATATTTATATTTGCGCATACGTGTCTCCATTTTTTAGCCAGCCCTCCTCCAATCTCCTCTTCATGGAGAAACAAGATGAAGAAAAGCCTGTCGTCGAACCAACGCTAACCCATAATATCCTCGACAATGTTCTTCCATCTAGCCCTGAGATCTCACCAAGAACTAGCAACTGCAAAGATCCAAGTAATGTCAGCGCTACATTATCACCACCTCTAAGTCCAAGGTCGACATGGTCTTTCACACCAATCCAGAGTACTCCGTCGCCTTCCCTCCTCTACCAATGCGTTACCTCCCTTCGTCGTGACGGAAACATCTTCTCTGTCGCCGTCTCGAAGGACCTAGTTTTCACCGGCTCGAGTAGTGCTCGAGTACGTGCGTGGACGCAGACGGACTGTATCGAGAGAGGATGTATCAAGGCTGGTTGCGGTGAAGTCCGTGCCATTATATCGCATGGTGATCTGCTCTTCACATCACATAAAGACCAAAGAGTTCGGATTTGGAGCATGAACACGTCATGTTCTGATCAGAAATTTGGAGCAAAAAGGATTGCAACCCTACCAAGAAGACGGAGAGGAATTCTTCTAAATAACCCTTTTGCGTTAATGTTCTCTTCCCGATCGACGAGTACAAGATATAATCCACAGCACAAAGACATCATCTCTTGCATGGCCTATTACCATACTGAAGGGATATTGTATACTGGGTCGTGGGATAAAACGGTCCAAGCATGGAAGGTACATGAGAGGAGATGTATAGATTCATTTGTGGCACATGGGGATTATGTGAATGCCATAGTGGTTAACCAAGAGGATGGATGTGTCTTCACTTGCTCATCCGATGGCACAATCAAGGTATGGAGGAGAATATACAATGATCATTCGCATACTCTCACCATGACCCTCAAATTCCAACCGTCACCCATCAATGCAATAGCACTCAGTGTCTCACCGAACAAAACTTATTACCTCTACTCGGGGTCGTCCGACGGGTGCATTAATTTCTGGAAGAAGGAGAAGGTCTCATGCAGGTACAACCATGGTGGATTCCTGCAGGGACACAGCTTTGCGGTGCTCTGTCTTCTGACGTTGGATAAGCTTATCTTAAGTGGATCGGAAGATTGTACGATCCGGATATGGAAAAGAGAAGTTGAGGGAGGGTATTACCATGAGTGCCTTGTTGTTTTGGAAGGGCATAAAGGACCCGTTAAAAGCTTGGCTACTTGTATGGAGATGGATAAAATATTTATGGGCTTCTTACTCTATAGTGCAAGCTTGGATCAAACATTTAAAGTTTGGAAGGTCAAGGTATTGCCCGAGAGGAGTAAGAATGACAATCTTGTTGGTTTCAACGAAAGTGGTCATGATAATGCTAATGTTGATCATGGGAAGGATAAAACTAGTGAGAAATTTAGGTCCTTGGAAGGGGAGATGATCAGTCCTGTGTTGTCTCCTTCTTGGGTTAAAAAGAAGCTTCAACATGGTGGTTCTATGTAGCTAGATGATAGCGTTCGATTGAATAGGATTCTTTTTTTCCAAATTTATTATTGTAACAATTTTAATACTTCGTGATGTTCGAAATAAAATCTAACTATGTTCATCGCGCGAACAGAATACCTTAAGATGATGTTTACTGTAGTTATTACACAAACGATGATGAGTGGTAAATATGTTACCCATATTTTATGGCATGAATTATTATACAAATTAATATGTATATAATTCATGCACGATCTAGATAAAAATGTGCATTTAATATGTGGAATTTAACTATATAATACTTATTACGAAACTTTTAAAACATACTTCTAGCTATTGTACCAAATTCGCAATTTGTGATCACCGTAGTTGAATTTTACGATTCCACTCTTTTTTTTCTCCAAATCTAATAGCGTGTGCTTATTATGAGGAACGGAAATAATGCCATTCATTAGATTTCTTTTCCTTTGTTGATTTCACCGGAAATCACCTAACAAATTAGAGAAGCGAAAAGAAAAGTGCATAGCCCACTTTTGTGCACCAAGAACATACGTGCAAATGGATGTGTGAAGTTGGTTATTGTAACCAAATTTGGCCATTTAACCTCCTTATTTCAAATTTCAGAATTTGAGATAAATTATTTAATTAATTAATTTATTATCTCCTTTTATTTCTTTATCATATGACATACATATGCTTGCATCCAAACTTAATTCTAATTCTACCATCAATAATTAGATAGATAGATATAAGGTTAGGTTTAACTATTAACAAATTACCATATAATATAAATTTTATGATCAAACTTTATATCTAATTTAATATGGACCACACCAAAGATTAATATATACATAAAATATAAAATTATTTATTTATAAAATAATAAAAATAATTTTATAAAACTAAAATTTACGTTATCAAAATATCTTTTTACATGGTTCTTCAATAGCATCGCACGAGATATAAGCGCCATATCACTTTGATGGTGTGGCGTGTAATGAAGTAGAGTAACTTTGATCAATAAAGTGAGCAAATTTTTATTTCTTTGGTAACACGCGTAAATCTTATTACTAAAATGAACATGATGATTACAACTAAATAATTCAAAAGGCTCACAAATAAACAATAGCAACTCTTAGACTAGCTCATCAACAAGACCTATTATTTTAAAATATAGTTCACAGTGTTGGAATCTTATAAACCTTAAGATCAAATATGTTGTAATAGACTTCTATACAAGTGTGGCATCCTTTACTATAGTGTTAAAAGATTCTTGCATTCATTTCTCTCCAGATATGATAAATGGTGGCAACGAGCAATGTTCAAATGAATTGTTTCTCAATCTTTAGACCACATCCACCACTCTCTACCTGGCACAATACATTAGTCTATTTGATAATCTTTTTTATTACAACCTATATGACAAAGTAAAGGGAGCCAAATAGATTTGGAGTATTCACAATCAAATAATAGGTGAGATAGAGTCTCGGATGTTGAATGACATAGGATACATGTTGTGTTAATAGGCAACCCATTTACACGAAGTTTTTCTTTGTTTTGGAGTCTATCCAGCACAAATAGCCAAAGTACGAATGAATGCTTTCTAATTATATAATTATACCATATGAATGAATGTTAAGAAACTCTTAGTGTTTGGGATCTCAATAAGTTATAAGTAGTGGATATTGAAAACTTGCCATGCGAAAAATATCTCTCAACATTTGTAATTTCTCAATGATCCAAGATGTTGAGGGTTTAACGTGAAATTTTCATATGTTCTTTGATGTAGAAGCATCTCCATCTCATTCTTCTCATATTGAAGAGAAAGAGTTAGCATATTTGAAGGTAGTAGCAATTATTTTCAAAAATCTTGAACACCTTCTTAATAATACTAATAATGGTTCATTAAGTGGTTCATGTAGGCGTTACATATGTTTTCAAGAAGAGGACTTCACTAATGATATCTAATGTGCAAGAAAATAAAAATGTAAGGGTTATAAAGTTGTATGCGAGACAAAGCTACAAGACATGAAGCTTGATTATTGATTATTTCATGTATTATCATGATTAGGTTTTATGTAACTTTGATATTTTATATAAACTCTGTAATATCTTATCATTGTAATTATAACTCATTATGTATACCATATGGGTATGAGTTGGTTTAACTCTTATATAATTAGGCAGGTTGATTTGGACTTAACGAAGGAGAGTTAAGATCGGCCTCTTGTCTTATGTGTATAATATATAACCCTTGTACATTCAATTGAAGAGGAATAGATGAATGAAATCGCTCACTCAATGCACAAAGGAGCAAGAGTCGAATCTTAGCTTTCTTTCTTCCTATTTTTCTCTCAAATAAAGAATAAATTTTAGAAAAGTTAGAGATTTCTATTTAAAATTTATTTTGATCTTAGAGTAGATCAAAGTACAACATTCAAATCTAGATATCAATCATCTAACATCAAGTCCTTCTTACTTCTTAGAATGCTTTGTTGATAATCACGCTGAACTCAAAGGACCTATAATTGTGAAGATATTCGTCTAATATCTTACACATCATTCTGTCTTGAGATCATATGGATGGATTCATCCAACCAAAAGGGATTCTTTGGTGGATACCAAATGTTAAACGAGCTTACACATTGCAGCTTGATTCCACCATAACATATTAATAAGATCCAAGACTCCCCCAACTTTATGGAGGCAAGCTTTGTCCCATGCAACAACTATAAGCTAAGTAACATTAGAAAACCTTGAAAAGAGAAAATTCTTACATATGGAATTGGTGTACAAGATAACATGAACCAGAATAGATCAGAACCCCATACTCCATTATGTATGTGTCAGGTGTAAGAAATAATATCACAATTAAGTTCACAACACTTAGTATTTAAAGAAAGATCAAACAAAGAATGAATGGAGAAAATGACAAAAAATGGAGAATAGAGTTCTTTTTGCTAACTGAGAGTTATCTTTTCATTTTTATCATAGAAAATAATACATTATAGGAGAAGTAAGTTTAAAAAGCTCCAAGATTACATAACTCTCTTATCTTCTAACCCTTATATCGAGTGTGCCTATTATAAACAAACACCCTACTAAGCCAGCTAAGAAGGGAGGGATTAATCAATGAGAAATAAGCTAACCAAAAGCTATATTCTCAACTAATTTCTTACTAACTTATTCTGTTAACAAACTATTAACATGAAACAAGCAATGCATGTGAGTCATTGTTTATTTCTCACATTCTCCACCTTTGTCCCTCCACCGTATACACTATACTAGGGCTAAATAGTGTAGGAATTTAGCTGAGTTTAAAGGCTTGGTTAACATGTCAACAACATTGTCCTATGTTTACATCTTCTCCAACTTTAACTTATCTCCTCCAAGAGCACTTCTCGAATAAAATGAAGTTTGACATCTATATACACGATTCTCTCATGATACACTGAATTCTTTCTTAAGCATAAGGCACTCTAGTTATCACACTAGATTATTACTCTTCTTGCACTAAGCCTAAACTCCTTGATCAGTCCCTTAAGCCATAAAGCTTCCTTCACTACTTTAGTACATGAGATATATTCAACTCTAGTGGCTCAAAGAGCAACCACTCTTTGTAATGAGGCCTTACAACTTACAACACATCCTCCTAACATGAATATATATCCAGATTGAGAATTTATGGAATCCTTATCACTAGCAAAATCTACTTTAGTGAAGCCCACTAATTCTATCTTATCCAAACCTTTAGCATCAAATACCAACCCTACATCCAGAGACCCTACAAGATACTTTAACACCCATTTCACAACCCTCCAATGTTCAATGCTTGGTTCTAGCATGAAACGACTGACTATAATTACAACATAGTCTAAATTTAGCCTGGTACAAATCATTAGATACATAAGGCTCCCCACTACTAAATTTTACAAAACTCTCTTCATTTATTGAATGGCTTCAACTATCTCTGGCTTTTGAGTCTTTGATAGCTACAACTATGAAGATAAAAGGGTAAGAACTGGCCTGACTAAGGTGAATCCAAACTTCTCTAACACTCTTCTAACATAGGAGCTTTGAGATAATATCATCAACCTCTTCGTTATTTCTCTATGAATTTTAATTCCCAATATTTTCTTAGCCTTTCCTAATTCCTTCAATTCAAACTCTAATTTCAACAAACCCTTCACCTTAGCTATTTGCAACTTATCTTTACTAGCTATTAGCATATCATCTACATGTAGTAGAAGATATACATCCTCTTGTCCCCCCTTGTGTAACACATAAACACAGGAGTCAAATAAACTCTTTTTGAAACCAATACTCCTCACATGTTGATCAAACCTATGGTTCCATTATCTAGGTGTCTATTTTAACCCATATAATGACCTCTTGAGCTAGCACACCCAATCCTCATTACCTTTAACAACAAATTCAAGAGGTTGTTCATGTATATTTTTTATTTAATTTCTCCATGGAGGAATGCAGTGGTATCATCCAACTGCTCAAGTTCCAAGTCTTCCAAAGTAACTAATGTCAGCAAACACCTAATTGATATATGCTTAACAATATGAGCATATATCTCTTTATAATCAATCCCTCCTTCTGAATAAAACCCTGAGCAACTAACCTTGCTTTGTATCTTGGTCTTTCCCCAGCTATAGAGCCTTCTTTGAGTCAATAAATCCATTTACATCCTACTGGTTTATTTCCCTTAGGTTTAGGAGCTAATTCCCAGGTTTGATTCTTCCTAAGTGAATCTAATTCAGTTTTCATTGTGCTTATCTAGATAATTTTATCTGCAACTTCAGTGGATCACATTCAACTTGATTTTTAATATTCAGCGCATAGGCTATAAGTTCATCATATCCATACCTATCTAGAGGTCTAATCATCCTCATAGGTTAATCCCTAGCAAGCTGGTGTCTTGCCCATTTTGAATCAGATCCAAACAATTAAGAGTCATCAATTTCTTCTTGCTCATGCACCAGATCAATTAAGAGTAGGTTCCAATGTGTCTCCATGCTCCACCTTAATGCTAAATTTACTACCATTAGTACTGCTCCAAGTTGAATCATTAAAAAATATATCATCATAAAAGTCTGATTCCTTGAAAACTACATCCCTACTTATGAAGGTTTTAAGTGATCCTCCCTCAACACTTAACAACTTATACCCTTTAACTCCATTAGGGTATCCAAGGAAAATGCATTTAACTACCCTTGAATCAAGCTTCCTTTCTTTTAATTGTGCATAACACACATCCAAAGACCTTGAGCTGAGTATGGTCAGGTGTAGACCCTCTCCATCTTTCAATAAGAGTATCAAATTCTAATGCAATTGAAGGAAATCTATTTATAATAAAACAAGTACTCTTAGCTACATTTGCCTAGTACATGTGTGGCATACTAGAGGTTATCAGCATGCACTTGACCCTTTCTAATATGGTTCAATTCATTCTCTCAGCCACACCATTTTTTTAGGGTGTTCCTTTCACTGTCAAATGCCTTGTTATGCCTTGTTCCTTGGAAAAATTGTTGACTTCTTCATTGTAGAACTCCAGACCATTGTATGTTCTTAGCTTCTTAACCTTATTCTCAATCTAAGTTTCGACCATCAACTTTCACTCCTTAAAACTCATCAAAGTATTATCTCTACTCTTCAGAAAATGAATCCACACTATTATTGAGTAATCATCAATGATTGATAGGAAGTATTTGGCACCACCTTTAGAAGGAACCCTAGTAGGTCCCCAAAGATCTGAATGTACATAGTCTAATACATGTTTGGACTTTTGTGAACTAGGTACAAACTTAACTCGACAAGTTATCCCTTTAATACATTCTTCACAAAATTCGAGGTTAGACACCTTACCAACACCAATTACACCTTTCTTGGACAAAATCTTCAGATCTTTTTCACTAATATGACCTAATCTGTAGTGCCATAGTAGTGTATTGCTTATTATTTCTTTATGTGATTTCAGCATCACATTTTCTGATCTATGTTCAAAAATATTAAGAGTAGAGAGTCCAAAAGCTAAGTCTTCTTTTATACATACCATAGAACCTTTTATTACTTTCATAAATCATAACCCCTTTTTCAGCCTTAATATAGTACCCTTCCTTATCTAATGAACCCAAAGACATTAAATTCCTTTTTAGATCAGGTACATGTCTTGGTTCTTGAAGTAGAAAATCATTACCACTACATAGGTGAATTAGGACAGTATATTTATCAACAACTGAGCATGCTTGTTATTCCCCAATAGGATATGACCGTCAACTACCTTTTCATACTCCTAAAACATTGATTTATTAGGGCACATATGAAAAGTACACCTTGTATCAAGAATCCACCCATGATTTACTTGATTACTAGACACCATTAATGCTTCAGCACTATCATAACCATTAGAGGTTGTCTTAACTTCCCCAAAATCACCAGCATTCAACTTAGCTTTCTTGGAAGAGGAATTCTTGTTGTTTCTTTCAGGACATTCCCTTTTTTAATGCCCTTTCTTATGATGGTGGAAACATTTCTGAGAGGCTTTGGAAATATTTTGAGATGAACCACATTTGGTACTCTTCTCTCTCTTTTATGTCCTCCCTCTAACCGTGAGACTCTCAGCATTATCATCCTCCTTCTCTTCGTTCCTCTTAAGTTCCTTTTATTTGAGGGATGTCACAACATTTTTAAGCTTTATTGCATCATGTGTATACATTATGGTGTCAACAAAGTGCTCAAACCTCTCAAGTAAAGAGTTGAGTAGGATGATAGCTTGATCTTCCTCTTCCGCCTTTACTTCATTGTTTTCCAAGTTAAGAATCATTCTGTTGAAGTCATCCAAATGATCTTTAATGGACTTCTTTGGACTCATCTTTAAAGAATACAGTCTTTGTTTCAAGATTGACCTTTTTCTTGAGTGATTTGGTCATATAAAATCCCTCTAACTTCTTCCACAAGCCTATTGTTGTCTTTTCTTTGGATACTTCTTTCAAAACCTGATCACCCAAACATAGGATGATAGAGTTATGAGCCTTCTATTAGGTTTCCACACTGGACTTTTCATCTTCCTTCTCTTCCGGATTCTTTTCTTCAACTATGGCTGAATGGATTCCTTGTTGAACTAGTAGGGCCTTCATTTTAACATGCCACAAGCTAAAGTTGTTCTTGCTTGTAAATTTCTCCCATCATATTTCGCTGATGCCATGGATCCTCCTCCACCTCAGCTCTGATACTAATTATGAGGTGTAAGAACTAATATCACAATTAATTTCACAACACTTAGTATTTATGGCAAGATCACACAAAGAATAAACAAATAGAATGACAGAAAATGGAGAGCAGATCTCTTCTTACCAACTAAAAGTTATCTTTTTATTCTATTATAGAAAATAATACATCATAGGAGAACTACGTTTAACAAGCTCTAAGATTACATAACTCTCTTATCTTCTTACCCTTACGTCGAGTGTGCCTTTTATAAACAAACACCCTACTAAGCCAACTAATATGGGAGGGATTAACCAATAAGAACTAAGCTAACTAATGGCTATATTCTCAACTAATTACTAACTAACTTATTCTATTAACAAAACATTAACATGAAATAAGAAGTGCATGTGAGGAATTGTTTATTTCTCATAGTATGTAAGCTAAATAGGACCAATTTGATCAATTGTAAGTGTCCAACATAGCTAAGAAGCTTATCAAGCCACGATCTCAACCAAGAAGTAAACTTATCAATGAGGTGTTGGTAATGCTGTTTAGTTAGGTATTTACCAACTAATGACACAACTAAATATTTAAAAGGGAGATATACCTATATAATTTGAAAATGAGAAAAAAAGTTCATCGTTAAGCTGTTGAGTGCAATTACCACCATAGAAAATGTTACTTTTAGAAACATTCATCACTATCCCTTAGGTGGTCAATAATTGAAAGAAAAGATCTATTACTACTAGCACTAATTCGTTATGTCTCTTACAAAAGAATATAATATCATCCTTAAAAATGAAATTGACAATCTTCAAATTCTTGCAATAAGGATGAGGGAAAAAATAGGATTAAAATATAATTTCATCATACACTGATTGAGGAACTCCATAACAAGACAAAAAGGTATGGTGAAAAATGATCATCTTTCCCTAAACATTTTTTAGAGAAAAAGGGGTGTAGGACTCCATTGAATTTGATAAAGTAAGTAATAGTAGTTACAGAAGCTATTAATAGTTTTACAAAGTGAATAAGAAAATGCAATGCATAGAGAATATTTTCAAGGTAACCCTACCTAACAAAGTCGCATATATCTAGCTATAACATGATTCTTGAAGATAGTTATTTTTTTTATTGTACCCCTGGATTAACTCAATAGCTAGTATAATATTATCAGTGATGTTTCTACCCTTGATAAAATCTTATTGCAATTCCTCTATTAGTTCTCGTAGTGTTTGTTAGATTCCATGTGTAATAATAGTGGCTATGATTTTCTATAAAGCAATTTAGCAAGTGATAAGTCTATTCTCCCCTAGAGTAGATGAATTAGAAACCTTTGGAATAAGGTTTAAGGTGGTGACATTGAGATTTTTCGCAATACATAAATAACAAAGAAATTAGATATTTCCAAGAAAAGGTCATGTCCAATAATATCCCAACAAAATTTATAAAAGTATGCACTATAACCATTGGGTCATGGGGGCTTACCACTAGTCAATGAGAACACAACATACTTCACTTTAATACTTGTAAGTGGTTCTAATAAGGAATTTTGGTGTTGGCTAGACAGTTTAGGGCCATTATGCATGATAGATGTTGTGGAATAGTGTTGATTGAAAGGATCCAAAACAAAAATGATACTTAATAAGATTATGAACAATTGAGGATTAAATCACAAAACATAACTATTAAGGGAGAAGTAGATATCTTTTCTCATGCTTTTGTGTAATTACAAGATAATTAAACTAATCAATCAATCAATTACATAGATTTACAATTATTTAATCAATGGATAATTCTATCGAGAAGAAGAAGAAGAAGTTGGGTCACACATTTTGACATCTAGGGTTCTCTAATATCTCTTTTATACTAAAAAAATATTAAAAGGTAAAACAATATCTTTCATAAATAAAGGAAAAACATAGTTCCTGTGTCCGCGTTTAGGAAATACGGAAACGCCTTGTTAATTTTCTTACTCTCAACTTTTTCCCAAAAACACATCAAAATAATTTATGAGAAAATATATTTTGTGTTAATAAAAATGAGACCCTAGTGTTTCTCATAGATCCCAAATATTAACACCCAAACTTCTCCACTACTTGCACGAATTAACCCAATGTTATGTTGTGCATCAAATACCCAATAAAAGCTCATAGTTATCCACCTTGACATAGTATTTGTGATGCATGATAGGTAAAGACCTCTACAAAATCCCTTGGGCCAAGAAAAAGTCCTCATGGCCTATAAACACCAATAAAGTCTAAGAAACACTCAAAATTTCCCATGGTTAGTGGCTTTGTTAGCATATCAGCTGAATTATTCAAACTATTTGCTTTCTCCAACACAACTTTTCTTATAGCAAAAACACCTTGAATAAAGTGATACTAGATATCAATGTTCTTAGTTTGATGATGGAAAGAATTATGATTCTTTGCAAAATAGATAGCAATTTAGCTATCACCACAAATAACTAGAGCACCAAGACCAAATCCTAACTATCATACTAAACCACCAAGCCACATGACTTCCTAAGAAGCCTTTGTCATAGCCATATACTTTTTCTTAGTAGTGGACAAGGTCGTCACCTTGTGCAAAGAATACCTCAAGCTAATAGTTGCACCAATATGAAAAAAAACATATCCACTGCTGGGTCTTCTTTTATCAAAGCCTCTGCCATAATTAGAGCCCACGAATCCAACTAACAAATCAGTTGATCTTTCATACTGAATACAAGTTGATGCCATTACCTTCAAGTACCTGAGGATCTACTTCACTTCTTGCTAGTGAGCCTTACCTGAATTCGCCATATATCGACTCACAACATTAATAGATTAAGAAATATCAGGCCAAGTACACGTAATAGCATAAATGATAAAACCAACAACATTCAAATATGGAATAGTCACCATGAACTCCTCTTTCTCTTTTGATTTGGGATAATCCAAAGTAGATAATCTAAAGTGAGTAAATAATGGAGTTCTCACCGTCTTATCATCCATAATATGAAACCTCTCCATAACCTTGTTCACATAGGACTCTTGTGACAAGCAAAAAACTTCTGCTCATAGCTTCTAATGATCTCCATGCTAAGGATCTTCTTCACTGTTCCAAGATCCGTCATCTCAAACTCACTCTTCCACATTTCCTTCACCTTATCAACATCCAAAATTTCTTTTGGTTCCATAAGCATGTCATCAGCATATAGAAAAAGATACACAAAAGAGCCATCCTCCATCTCCTTCAAGTACACATGTTCATTATGCTCACTCTTGGAGAAACCATTATCAAGCATAAATTGATCAAATCCTTGATACCACTATCTAGGAGACTACTTCAAACCATTCTATGAACTTTTCAATAGACACACTTGATCACACATCACCTCAACTACAAACCCATCAAGTTATCACATGTAAATCTCCTCCTCAAACTCACTATGCAAAAATGAAATTTAAACATCCAATTGCTCCTACTCAAGATCATTCATAGCCACAAGGACAAGAAAAGTATGAATAGAAATATGTCTAACCTTAGGAGAAAATACCTCGTTATAGTCCATGCCTAGAATCTAACTGAGTCCATGTACAACTAAATGAGCCTTGTATCTTAGCATCTCCACCCTTGGAGCTCCTTATTTGAACTTGTGTGCCCACTTAAAATCAACTACCTTCTTCTTCATGGTTGTCTTCACAAGTTCCCATTTCTTATTCTTTAAAAGGACTCCATCTCCTCTTCTATAGTAGCACACCACTCTGAAGAATTAGTACTCTCAATATTCTTTGAGAATGATGTTGGATCATGCACATCAACAACAGTCTTTACACATGATAAAGCATAGCCAACCATCTCTTCATTACCGTAGGCTTGGCAATCCTCCATGCTTTACATAGAGCAATACACTTTTGCTCCACCTGCTACTTGGATCAACCCATTTAGGAATGGTGGGTCTATCAAAAGGGTCTCTGCCATTTAACTTAACCTCAACCTCCACCTGGATCAAAGCACTATTCTACTCCACCCCTATAGAGACACCCTAAAAAGATTCATTGTTTTAGAGGAATAATATATCATTAAAGGTAACATCCTTACCAGTCAAGAACTTGGATGTAGATAAGTCCCATAGCATGTATCCCTTCACTATGACTGTAAAGCTAAGAAAGATAAACTTCTTAGAAGGGAAACTAAAGACATGTAAATAAAAGTAATTAGTTGGCTTACCAAACCATAAATTCTTAGGTTTCTTTAATTTTATGGATCAGTTTGGTGACTGGAGGTGTGCAATTATGTGAACCGCCTCAGCCTAAAACTCTCTACCTGACCCTCTATATGATACATAAAGTTAGCCTTATCTAATAGGGATCTATTCATTCTCTTAGAAAACCCATTCTATTGTGCTCCCCCAATATAGGTGCAGTATCTTGCTATCCTATGGGCTTGGTATAAATCAGTGACACTCTACTCGATAAACTCAAGATCATTATCTATCCTGATACACTTAACTTACATCTTAGTATTATTCTCGAGAAAGGTATTCTAATGTTTGAAAACACAACACATCATTCTTAAGATTTAATAAATAAACTCATACATTTCCAGAGAAGTCATTAATAAATATGAGCAAATACCGCAAACCACCATTAGAGATCACTCTTGATTAGATCCCAAAACTTTGAATGGATATAATTAAGAGTCTTTCATACTATTCTTAGCTTTTGAAAAGCTAACCCTCTTCTACCTTCAAAATTTATAATGCTCATAGAAGTCTAAAGTACCTATACTTTTTCCATCCAACATCTCTTCTTAGAGATCAGTCAGACCCTTGACACTCATATGCCTAATCTTGTAGCATCTAAGTCTGAAAACCTTGGTGATGTCACAACAATTGTCCCTATGATAATGGAACCCATAGTGTCCTAAATTGCTTCCCCTTCATCGCCACCTGAGCCATTTTTTTCACTCTTAGGGTACTATCCACAATAACACACCAATACATGTTAAAATCTGAGGAACTCAAAGAGATGAGGTTCTTGATCATCTTAGGGACATGTATCACATTGAAATATTTCTTAACCACATCTTCATGCATCCCAATCCTAGAAAATTTGTATGCAACATCATTGCCCATCAAGATAACTCCACCCTGAGTAGCCTCAAATGTCTAAAACCAACTTTAGTTGGGACATATATGGTAAGAACACCCATAATCCAAGATTCATCTATCACTAATCTTGTTCTATATGTTACTGGTCTTCAACACATCTCCATCACTATTATCATGGGAAACTGTACCGTCATCCTTTATATTGGATGACTTATCACACGTAGCATTGAGAATTTCTATTAGGACAAAACTTCCCATGAACCTATCAAGTTTACACCATAGTCTTGTATTTCCATTTTCTATTTCACTAGGTGTAGAATGCTCTAGTGTATCTCAACTTAGAGACTTACAATTTATTTGGACACTAACATAATTTATCAACATCATTCATAGATATCTCTCCCTCACTTTTTTCATTTCTTTGTAATACCACATTATAGTCCCCCATGAGTAGCCATGGTTAGTTAGTGTGAATGATAAGAACCTAAGCCCACATCTCTCTCATGGATTCTCTGCCATTTGCAGCATGAACAATAGTAAACTAGAATTAGATCTTATCATTAAGAGAAGAAGCCTTAGAATGAATACCTTGTTTAAGAGAGGCATTAGGTTCTACGTTCTAGACTTGGGGGTTCCAACCTAGAAAAACTCGGTTATTGTAGTGATCCTCATAGTTATGAGTCCAAATCCACTAGGACATAATAGCAACTCCACTACCCATAATCTTCTTTAAACTTATTTTCAACTAAACTTACCATAGTAATGGTATGTTCTTTACACTAATTCTTAAATACCCTTTGTTTTGGGGGATCATTTAGTCCTTTAATGTTCCAACACCCAAATTTCATGATATCTGGATGTGGAGATCTAGAATAGGATACATAAAGCTACTACCTAGTTATCCGTGACTATCCTCCATCCAATTAAATCCTCTTTTTCTATGCGTGGTGATGGTTATTGGTTAGTACTTGAGTTTCTCAATGTAGTTCCTCATGATCTAGTAGTAATATATGTACCCATAGATTTTTTAAAAAGTATTAGGTTGTGATTTGGTATCCTCTAGAGTTAGAGTAGAAGTTGGAGTACAAGTATTATGATGGCTATGATTGAAATGTGGCTTATTTGGTATGGGAGGTTAATGCCCTAAAATTTGAATTCGATTAATGCTCTTCTGTTTGGGGCATTCTGGTAATGGTTATGACATAGCATATTGGGATATTTTTTTAACTAATTGGGCATGTTTTTTTTCATTCATTACAACCCATTTTATTTTAGAGGGCCACCTTTCAAGAGAAACACAGGACATTGAGCATTCAGGTGGCATAGAAGGTGACTTATAGAGAAAAATGTAGGCCTTCATTCATAAGCAATCCTCCTATGAAATAATGATCCATTAAGTTTATTAATATGGAAAAAATAAGGGAGTGCACTATGAATATCAACATGAATCAAAATTTTGGCAAAATAAGCTCCTTTCTAAGAGGCTCTAACATAATCCATTCCAGTAGGCTTTGCCACACAACTAGTCATACAGCTTAAACTTTGTGCAGATCAAATAGAAATAGGTAATCCAAGGAGCTTTATTCATAAACTGGAATTCCTCCTTAAAGAAACACCAGGCTAGATACCATCTTCTAAGCAAAAAAGGAAGAGTTGAAAAAGTCTAACATCCAACCTCAAAAATAGCATTGAAATTCTCATCCAAGGCAAATGTGAGCAAAAATTAACCTTCCTTATATAGGTGAATACGAGGCATGTAGACATGGTTCCATTGTTTTTAAACAAAAGGTTCTATATGAAAGAATGCAAGGCGTTATCCACAAGTAATGCACACAAGTGTTTTTCCCAATATAAAGATTATGTATCGATATCATCTTGTTTGATTTCAGCAACAATCATGCCCTCATGTATAATCAATGGTTCATAAGTGAGGGCATGAATTTGACTCGGGTTTTAATTAGATCGCACTATATCACTCCATAAAATTCCTTACATCTAGTAACTCGAAGGTTCATGAGGTTTTGATTCATAGTTTGTTTATTCTTTAAGTTCTAGTATGATTGGTATATCCATGTGATCATTTCCATATAGAATTTTTGTGTGATGAATTTTGAGAGAATTATGTGGCTATGAAAATGGTATAGGGGAAGGGTTAGGGTGTTCATTTTATATTTCCCCTATTTCAGCAAGAATAACCTTGGACATCTCTTGCAAAGAAGATGATGGTGATACTAGGATAGGTTGTCATTAAGGGATTCATTTTTTTTCTTGGCCACAATGGACATGTGTAGGAAAATTATTTTTTTTCTACAATGAGTTAATCTATTGTACTTTAATAGTTTTAGGGTTAACAATTTAAGGAGTAATTTTTTATAAATTTAAGAGTAGGTTTGGAAGATGAAACAAGTTGTTTTATGTAATTGAATGAGAAATTTATATAATAAAGTACCAATTTTTATACAAATAGAGTTGTTTTATCATATAAAACTACTGTTAAGTTTATATAAAACTATAAACGACACGTATATAAAAATTGCCAAATTAAAAATTCTAACATTTAGAGCAAACCATTTAGTTTATTATAAAAATAACTATTCACTTTGCATGAAACCAAATGAACCATATCAATAAGTGACATTTGATGTAGGGTATAATTGGATAAATTATGTTCGCGGTGTATCCGAGTAGCAATTTAGTAAATAAAGCAACTATTTTATTTTAGATTTTAAAAATTAAATTATCTTTCATTTAGATTCTCCAAAAAAAATTGATACCACCAATTCTTTAATATATTTGTGTATAAATATAGATCCACATTATTATACTTCTAATTTGAAAATTCATTATGCAAAATATTATTATATATTTC
The DNA here is from genome assembly GCA_030549775.1 of Tamarix chinensis. Taxonomy (NCBI): domain Eukaryota; kingdom Viridiplantae; phylum Streptophyta; class Magnoliopsida; order Caryophyllales; family Tamaricaceae; genus Tamarix; species Tamarix chinensis. The sequence continues at coordinate 15,819,275 of CM060172.1, read as the reverse complement.
ATTAGCTAAAGTGATGTTTTACGATCAATATTAGCGATATTTCACAATTACAACTACTCATGTTCCACAATTATTTACATGATATTTCAATATTAGTTTTCTCGTCTTTCACCATTTTTATTTATATATATTTTATTACTATTAAACCCTGATTGTGGTTATATTTCATCATTCACTATAGGAAATGAGAGCTTTATCGAAAAACATTTTTAGCCAACTTTTGGTTGCTAATGCCAATAGGGACCAAAAATATTAGTTTTCGCCGGTGGCCGTTATTTCTCCATCGCTAAAGGCTTTAGCAAAAAAATAATATTTTTTGTCGGTAATTCAATAGCAACGACATATAATATTAGTCATTAAATCAATAACAATGATATATAATATTGGTCTTTAAAAGTAATAGTAGCAAACAAAATAAAATGTTATAAATAATATTAGAGATAAATTTTTTTATTATTAAATGTTACCACACAATCCATCCACTATTTACAACCATATTTTTCAATGCCTGACCATTAAGACAAATGTTATTGGTCGCAAATGCCATGATTATATATTAAAAATATTTATCATGTATATTACTCTCAAACCCGGTATTTAAATGCATATGTATGTATAGATGTATGTATATGTATGTATGTATGTATGTAGACACATATACTCTCACATACACAAATATTCACAAATAATGTATACACCATCACCCAAGACTTTATGAACTATCTCTCCCAAAGTATGTTTAGGGAGGTAAATCCACAAATGTGTCAATACACTACAAAATACCTCACCAAACTTAAGTATGTTACAAAAAATTTCAAAACAGCACCATCCAAGTAATATTTTCCCTCTTCTAGTAGTGCCCATAAGCAACAAAAAAAATACTTCAAACATTGTTTAACAAATCTTGAAAAAACACTCATACATATCAACTTGTAAGTAAGCATAACAATTAGCACATACTTACATTATCTCTATGGTGATCTTGCTAAGCTTTAATAGCTACTTTCACTTTATCCTTATCAACAATTATTTGAGAAAGAATCCACAAGGCAAAAATTAAAACCATCAATGTCAAGTAGATGACCCAATGTTCCTAGGCCTATCCCAAGAATTTTTCCATCATTAACACCACATAACATTTACACAACTACACCCTATATTCAATAATAATTGATAAAAAAACCCTTTAAATTATGGCATAATTCAACCAAACCTTTTCACTTTTCACATGACAAAAGGAGTACAAGTAGAAAATTATAAGATAAAATAGAGCATGAATACTAGTTAAAAATAACAATTAGACCTACACATATGGCCAAGGTAGGATGACACTCAAACACAAAATAATTGTAGATGGTTTGATTCACTAGTAGACCCTTTATTTTATATCCTTATCTAAATAATTGCTAATTTTCCTAGGTTAGTTTTTATTTTTCAATCAACTCATAAATATTCTACTCAAGATAATAATTTGCACTTCTCTATAATTCGTGTCATTTTCAAGAGAAAAAAATATATGAAAATGGATAAAAAATAATAATTAAGTAATCAAAAAATAAGAATATAGTAACATTATATAAAGAATATGATAATTGCAATATAGTTTTCAATTTGAATACCATTCCCCCCCATAGATTTGCTAGTGCTACCTACTTTTAAAGAAATTAAGATTATCCCTTTAATAAATTATAGGCGTAACATATGGAATTTTTCTAGTAATTATGGTTACATATACATAGAATCATATGAAATTTTATACTCTTAGTTGCATCTTTTTTTGTTTTCATGACCATCAAACCATATTTCATATGCAAAATAGAGTAAATGGAGAGGAAAATGAGCTTGTCTTCTTTTTCTCTATCTTTAGACTTTACAAGTACACTCATATCACTCTAATATGATTGTATAGGAATGGGTATTATAATTTTTTTTATAAATTTTTTTACAAGTTTATGAAGTACGACAACCTTAGTGTTTATTAGTTTTCACCCTCTTAATTCATACACGATCTAAAGTTTTCAACCATATATTTCTACTCTCATTGCATATGTCATCATCCAATCATGTTCTAGCCTATATAGTTCCCCCCTTTGTGTTTCACTTTTTTATGTATGAAATTGATATTCATATTTAGTTATGTTTCAAATTCATAAGTTTATATACATAATTTATGCACCGAATTTGAGAAAAACACATGATCTAGAGTGAAATTTTAATATTAAAAAATTCAGAGCATAAATTACATTTCCCATTTGTATTAGCATAACATCATTTAAATCACTGGAACTAGTGAACTTATTTGGATCACAAAGGGTCAATATCATTTAAAGATGTTGCAGGGTGGAATGCCAGAATTTTTTGTAGTTTTTTTTTCCTACTATTTGTTTTATCAATTTAAAATATTGCACTTTCTCTAGATGGTTACTAATAATGTGTGTGATGCTAGAAATTTTGGGAATTGAAAAAATTTAGAATTTTTAAGGGGTTTGCATCAAGATATATGGTGATGCTTTGACTAGTCTAACATGTTTTTTGTCTAAATCTTAGCTTCCTTATTATCAATCCTTTTTCACCACCAACCACACACTACCTACTCGGTTAATGGTTCTAGAGATGTTTTTCTTGATGGTATCCTATTACTCGAGTGTAATAGCATACAAAAAAAAATTAGCCTCTATTGTGTTTTCTTTCAATATGGGGTATGATGAGATGCCTTTTGTGGGTCTACTTGTGTTTTCTTCTAATTGAACTAATTTTCTTTTATGCTATGGGGTAGTTTTATTTTTTCCTCTTATGTCATGATTATATGTAGGACTCTATTATATTTCAGAATGTCAATTAGTTATTACAAAATTTTGTTGGAGCTAGAGCTATCATAATTCTAATTGCCCCCTCTAATATTAAGGATGATAACATATGAAAAGTAGCTCTACATATTGAGAAGTAATTTCATTCAACAAAAGGGCAAAACAAAAATATTCCATTACAATGGAAACAAAAAGCATGTAAAAAGATAAATTTTTAAGAAATAGTACATGAATAATTAACAGCTTGAGAAATCATGCTTAACCATCAAAGATAAAGAGCAAAGGAAAGGTACATAAGCATGGTTTATGACACCAATCATATTTAATTGAAGATATTAAGCCATCATAAGCATAAGAATTAAGCTATTAGTTATTTACATACATTACCAAGATAAAAAAAGGAAAAAGACAAAAAAAAATACAAAATATATTACTATCCTGAAAGAGATAAGTGCTTCCCTAAATTATTTACCTCCTATTCATCCTAATAAGATTTATTTCTATCTATCTATATAATTCAATCACAAGTTTACAACTCAAAGTAAGATTGAGTTATTGAGAATAATTTGAAGTAAAAAATTAGGATGGGATATTGATGTCAATCATGAAAGAAGAAGGAAAGACATAACACATACCTAGCAAGATTAAGTAGCTTTAAGCTAAGATAGAGATTTAGAAGGATCATCATATATCAGATCCGCCAAATCACTAACCTATTCCTTCCATAACCCAAGACAAAAAATGAAAACATCAATCTTGAATAAGACATAAACAACCACAATTAGGAGAGACTAGAAGGTAGAATAACTACTCAATTATAAATTTCATTAATTGCAAATATGTAACTATCTGAATCATTCTTACCTTTATATCAGCACTTGTCCAACTTCAAAATTTATTTTTTACCTCCATTTCTATAACCCCACTATCACCCTTTACAAGATTCTTGAGTGTTTAGACTTTGAATTCACAAAAGAAGCTTTTTTTGTTGGAATGAAGGAAGAAATCACTTAGGAAATAAACCGGCTTGAGTCCTACATGAACAGGAGAATTTTTATTTTTCTTTTCTCATGGAAAAAAAATAAAAATAGATGTGTATTGTTATGAATCTATGTCAAACTATAGTAGTTGGTATGTTACTCAAGTTGATAGCATTATGTTAGACGATAAGATTAGAGGAGTTGTTGGTAATTGCATGTATATAATACATACATTAAACTAATCATAGTCAATAATTAAACATTTCTATATATATATATATATATATGAACTATTTTGTTCTTATTCTCCATTATCATTGGTGACATGGTTTTTCTTTTGATAATTATGAGATAATAATGAGAGCACAAAGCATGAACTTCCTAAGGGAACTAGACGCTTGATATAAACTTATAGTCATTGCCCAAAACTTGATGCAAGAAACAAATCCATAAAAAAAAAGGAAAAAAAAAGAGAGAAAATAATAATATGCCCTTTATGAGATCATGCCTTGCATTTGTGTGTGTGGTCTAATATAGATTGATGCATACATGTGTTTGGATCCAAACGGAGATCAAGGGAGAAAACACTAGGGGTTTGTGTTTGTTAATATGGATCATATTTACTTGGTATACTTTTTTCTTTATTATTTTGTCAAAAGCAAAAAGTTCTAGAAAAAAACACGGGGTCTTATATTTATGAACATGGACCGTGTTTTTTCTAATTCTCTATCGTTTGTTTGTGTCGATTATGTACTTATATAAATAGATGTGCATGAAACCATAGAATAAGCGGTACACTATCAAACTCTATCCAAACCCTATCCTCTTATATTCTCTTGTGGTTGTTCAGAGAATTGTGTGCTAAGAGATTTTTTGATTTCCCCTACAATCACTACAGTTGTATGCAGAAAAGATCATCATTATTTCTCCAATTGTGATTGTGTTTTAATTGTTCTCTCTATTAGATCTTGAAATTTTCTAATTACTTGTTAGATCAGGTCCTAGGCATTCATGTTTGGTGATTTTTTCCTTACAATTGGTATCAAAGCTTGAGTGTGTGATTGATCTGTATCATGATGGCATTTACAAGTTTTAAAATTAAGAGATTTGATCTTCCTTGAGTTATGGAAATTGAAGATGAAGGACATCCTTGTTCACAGTAGATTGAAGAAGGCATTATCTAAGAAAGTACAGAAGACATAAAATATGTCTAATGAGGAGTTTAGGGTTATTGATTTGAAGGCCCTATCCATCATATAATTATGTTTTTCAAACGAGGTTTTTCAAGAAGTGGCCAAAGATAGAATTTTAACCACAATATATATGGCAAATCACCTATTGTTGAAGAGTTTGCTTCATGATTTAACATTAAATGAGGCTCAGTCTTTGAAATCTCATCTTGATGAATTTGACTATGTAGTTATAGATTTTCATAATATAGATGTTAAATTGGATGATGAGGATCTAAATATTATGTTTTTGTGTTCTTTTCTTGTTTCTTATAAATGTTTTTGTGAGACTTTTTTTTTATGGAAAGGATGATTTGGTTCTTGCAGATATCAAGAATGTATTGCTACAATGTGAATTGATGGAGAATTAATTGATTGGAGGATGTTCAAGTGACTTACATGGTAGGGGGCTTATATCAAAGGGGTCTAGTGATAAGAAAATGTCCAAATCTACAGAATATAGGTTCAAGGATGTGGTTTACCATGGTTTTCACATGAAATGCCATATTAGGAAATACTACTCTAATAGGAAACTTGTTGATACTGGTGATGGTGTATCTGATGAGGGTGATGCTACCATAGCTACTGGTGGTAGTGATGATGATGTAATGACTGCCATAGATGTATGAGCCAGAATAACCAATAGGTGTATTTTTGATTCTATGCTTTCCTACTATGTATGTCCAAATAAAAGCTGGTTCTAGACTTTCTACATTGTTCAAGGTGGATTTGTTGTCTTAAGAAATGGTATTTCATGTAGAGTTCTTGGAATTGGGACTGTGAGGGTAAGGATGCATGATGGTGTGGTCAGAACACTATGTAATGTTCATCATGTTCTTAAAATGACTAAGATCTTGATTTTTTTGTGCTCTTTGGATAACAAAGGTTATTGGTGTATCATTCAGAATGACACATTAAAGGTGGTTAAAGGACTTATGGTGGTTATTGTTGGAAAGGGGGTTGGAACATTATATAAGCTTGTTGGAAAAACTATTAAAGTTGCATTTGGGGTGATATTTAGAGTTTGTGACCCAATGTTACTAGCCTTGAGTTGGTGTAACTAGGACATAGGAGTGCTATTAGCATGACTGGGGGTCCTTATTTTATGACCTAGTTACCTCTAGATCTGTTACCTTCATATTTATCTCTTAGCAAGCATAGTTAGAAGGTCCATAAATTTGCAACAAGAAAATAACAACATCTAAATATACCAAATAGTAGATCACACCAAATTGTAGAACTCCGTCGGATAGTTATTGATATCAATGCTCAAAACAAGGGGAGACCAAAAAATAGAAATGAGGATAGATAAAGATAAACTATCTACATCTCCTCTAAAAAATTATGATCATGTACTGATGTGGAAGACTATCTTCAACAATCTTTTATAAAATATAGGATCTTTTTTAAAGGATTACAAACTACAAACCACATCAACCAAAATCAATTTTCCACTTGATTTTTTATGATGTCTCGAATGATTGGATATAGTGGATTAGATATATACCAATATCTTACCCCTTCTAAAGAGAAATCTTCTACTTCTCAATAGAACACTCTTACTACTCAATGCTCTCAATTAAAGAAGGATAAGAGACAAAAAGAAATCACATTGCTCTCATGTAGCTCTCAATTCATGAATGAAAATTTTCTCATTATGTTCTAATGTGTCAAAATCAATGAGTATAAGATATATAGATGTATATATGCATGCACCTATTCAGGCCCTTTCATTAATAAGCCCACTAATCAGACCTTATTAGTGAAATAAACTTCTAATGAAAGGCACACTACATACATTAAAGGTTACAATGACAATTTATAAGTATGAAAAAGTATACAACAAAAATAACAAAGACACACAACTTAATAATACAATACATAAATATAATATATATAACCTTGTTCTTCCGTACATATTTCAATCCTTGTAATCCATTAACATTGCCTTGTACATCAAATATCTTCAACCAAAATGAACTTCATTAAATTCTTGCAAACATGTACAATACCTGCAAGAATTACGTGACAAAACATTAGAAGCATAATAATTTTCAAGAACAATTAGTTCCATGTCTAAGTATGTTAATTCTTCTTGTTCTTCATCATTTGAAGAAGAAGATTGAGAGTTTTCTAGATATTCCTCTGCGTAATTCTCCCCTTGTAATGAAGAATTTCCCCTCAAATTAGCATCATTATAATAAGGAGATAAGTCACTAATGTTGAAAGTCCTAGATACTCCTCCATAGTGTTCAAGCAATCCAAGTTCATATGCGTTATTTCCAAATTTTCTTAAGATTTTAAATGGACCATCAACTATTGGAATTAGTTTGTTTTTTTAAGTTTGAAAATCTCTCTTTTCTCAAATGCATCCATACCAAATCTCTCGGTTTAAACACTTGTTGAATTATGTTTTTATTGGCTTTAGCTTGGTATTTAGCATTCAATTTTTCAATGTTGTCTTTAATTTGTTGATGAAGCTTTTTAAAAGAATTGATTATCTCCTTGACATCATGATGTATCCTCTTTTAAATGATAAAATAATATGGATTAACCCTATAGATAATCTTAAAAGGGCTCGTTTGAGTTATACTAGAAGGACGCCCATTATATGCAAACTTAACATGCATAAACTTTATATACCAATCTATGGTAATATTATTCACGAACCCTCGTAGAAAAGTATGTAGAGTTCTATTACTCACTTCAGTTTGACCATCTGTCTATGGATGATGATAAGTACTAAATAGCAACTTAGTACCTAACATGTGCCAAAGTGTCTTCCAAATGTAACTCAATAATCTTACATCCTTATCCAAAACTATAATTTTTGAAAATCCATGTAAACTCACTATTTATTGAAAATATAAGTCTGCTACATGTGTTGCATTATCAGTCTTGTTACAAGGTAAAAAATGTACCATTTTCAAAAATTTATCCACTACCACAATAATTAATTATTTACTACTTTGTGTCCTTGGTAATCCTAATATGAAATCCATGATAACACTTTCCCAAGGTTGATCAAGTCTTGGTAAAAGAGTATATAAACCCTAATAGAAGAAACTTTTACTTTTCAGACAAGTTATACACCTTCCTATAATTGTTTGTACTAGTTTTATCATCTATAGCAAGTAGAAGTTTTCTTGTAGCATTTCCATAGTTTTATGAACTCTAAAATGACCAGCTATACATCCCTCATGTACGTATTTAACAAGTAAATCACATAAACTAGAACAAGGTATGCACAACTTATTATGTTTGAAGAGATAGTTATATTGTAGTAAATAATTATCAAAACTATCATTCTTCTTGTACATATTATAGATGTCAACATAATCCTCATTTTTATCACACAATTCCTTTAACATCTCAAATCCCAATAACTTAACATCCAACATGACTAATATCATAGATCTACTAAACAAAGCATATTATTTAGGAAAAAGTAATGTAAGTACATAACATAGCTTGTGCTTTCCCTCATATACCCTTTTCCTCTAAGCTCTTGTATTTTTTTTCTAACTACTTAGCATCCTTTGGATTACATTGATATATGGCCCTATTAGGTGAGGACACACTAGGAAGTAAATCTATGGCATGTTTTATTCCTCTCTTAGGTGGTAATCCAAGTGGTAGTTCATTAGGAAAATCATTATGATATTCATCAAGGATTTTATCTAATTGAGAATTATCATATTCTCTCTCCCCTTGTATAAATTCTTTCATGGCCATAACATAACAACTCCCTTCTTCTTGAATACACTTGACCATAGCCTTTTCATGAATGAATAAACTCTTGTTATTCTTGACTATGCTCTCCTTATCATTTTTAGAAGGTTTAAGCTTATTCTTCTTTTCATCCTTCTCAAATAGATACTCATTATTACTACCATTATGAATATAATTTTTTTCACTCTATTATACCTAATAATATTTCACATGAACCCATAGTTAAAACATCACATTACACCTCATCATGGTAGTTACCAATTTTGAATGATACTAGGGTTTGTTTTATTACCTTGACTCCCTTATCCTTATTCAACCATAGAAGAGAATAAGGCTTCGGATGAGGTGTAATTTTCAACCCCAAATCCTTATCCATCCTCTCACTGACTATGTTGGTAGAAGATATACTATCAATGATAATACAACAAACCATATCTCCTACTCTCCCTTTTGTTTTAAATGTCTTCTCCCTTTGAGTAGTTTTCTCAGTAGCTTATGCTTGAAGTAATCTCTCTAAGACATAACAATCACTCTCTTCTTCCTCATGTTCACTAGAATATTTATCAAAAGGCTCAAATTCAGTATTTTCCTCACTTGTCTCCATGGCTTCAATCTCTTATATAGATAATTCATTTTGATTAGGAAATTTGTGAGTGAAGTGTCAAAACCCTAAGCATTTGAAACATTACCTTGTAGAGACTTCATTCACTTTATTTTTACCTTTCTCCTATCTATTAATTCCTTGTTTTTTTATCAAGATTGGTAGAAGTTGAAGTAGTTGCTATAAATTTTGTTGTTTGGTTACTTGAGTAGTACTTTGTGAATGGAGTACTTTGTTTAGGATGAGGCTTAGTGGATTTAATTTATTTTTCAAATATTAGGGAAATTTTAATCATGCCATCTAAAGAATCATAAATATAATTTTCTATCTTTTCTCGAATCATCATGTTAAGGCCTCCTAAAAATCTAGCACAAGTTTGTTCTTTTCTTTCATGGATATCACATACTAGTGCCAACCTTTCAAATTTTCTAACATACTCTTCAACACTTAGTAGTCTCTGCCTAAGAGTAGTTAATTTTATATATTTATCTTGTTCATAACCTTTAGGGATAAATTTCTTTCTTATATGTTTCTTAAGTTTCTCCCAAGACTTAATCTTTGATTTACCCTCTCGTTTCCTCGTCCTCTTTAGATTATTATACCATATTCTAGCAAACTTCTTAAACTTCAGAGTTGCTAGCTTACACTTTTTTTTTTGTCTTGATAATCCTTATACTCAAATATAGCCTCTAAATAATGTAACCACTCAAGAAATGAGTCTACATCAAGTTTACCATCAAAGTCAGGGAGATCAAGCTTAATATCCTTATCCTCCTTTTGATGATACTTAGGTTGATGGTCATGGAGTTTTCTATTACTTCCAATTCCTATAGAATATTATTAATGGTAGTTTTTTTAATTCAATTACCTTCTCTTCATTGGATTATTTGATTTCATATCACTCCCAAATCTATCCCCATATAATTCTCTATGTGCTTGGGTATTTTGGATCAAATCTTGTTTAGCTAACCTAGACTCTAACCTTTGTATTTGTATTTATATAGCTAGTAGTGTCTAATTTGTGTATTAGTGGCATCCAAATTATTAGAAATTTTTTTAATAGCTTCAAATATGTCTTTAAAATTTTTTCCCCATCCTTTATTGATTACCCCAACACTATACCACTCGAGTTTCACTTTAGGTTTTAGTTGATTAAAACCAAATCACCTCACCCCCACATTATAGTTCTTATTCGATTCATGTGTAATAAATTGAGTTCAATGAATTAAAAACACAATAATCAAATAAACTACAAATCACAACACAAAAATACACACACTAAAACCAATCTTGCTAAATTCTTGTTATAGAATTATGCAAGTTTTCTTCAAAAACCCTACTTGAAACACTTAAAACATTTATACATGCATTCAAATGAGTCAAGTTAAAATTTCATGTTTGTAAAATTAATACTTCAAATTGCACTAATTCTACTTGATAATGAAATGAACTAGTCAAATACAATTTCACCAAAACATATGATTTACATAAATAAAAACACACACACACTGCTCAACTACTAACTCCAAATCAAACAAAGCTTTATGCTGTGTACACTTAGATATCTCTACTCCCATATAATACCACCACTCATGACCAAACAGAAGAAAAAAATTCTTAAGCATTTACATTTTCATGTAAAAAATTTCTAAACTTACCCATTAAAATTCATGTATATCACACACATAATATTCTACATACAAGTTCAACAGAAAATTTCATATTCAATGTCAAATCTAACATGTAAAAATAATCAAGATTCATGTAAGAACCAAGAAATATCCTTCTATTGAATGCAAAATTCACGTGTAACATACAAGTTTCACAAAGATTCAACAAGAACTCATTAATATTTAGAGAATTTTATCAAGATGAATCAAGAACCTTACTTGAACTTAGGAGATGGTGGGTTTTGGTTGTCGAACTTTGAAAATTGTTGTACCCTTTGCAATGTTGCCTCCAAATGTGCCTTGATACCACTTTTGATGTGGAAAGTTATATTCAAAAATTTTCCATAAAATTTAGGATCTTTTTCGAAGGATTAAAAAGCTACAAACTGCATCAACCAAATTGATTTTCCACTTGATTTTTTATGATGTCTCAAATGCTTTGATAGAGTGGATTAGATATATAACAAGATCTAACTCCTATTAATGATAAATTTAATAATGTAATACATAGATATAATCATATGTAATTAAACTTTGTAATCTTATAGCCTTGTTCTTCCTTGCACTTTGTAATCATTGTAATCCATTGTCATTTCCATGTACATCAAATATCTTCAACCAACATCAACTTCATGAAATTCTTGCAAACATATACAATATGTGCAAAAATTACTTGATAAAACATTAGAAGCATAAGATTTTTTAAGCACAATTGTTTCTATCTCCAAGTTTGCTAATTCTTCTTGTTCTTCATCATTTGAAGAAGAAGATTGAGAGTTTTCTAGAGATTCTCCTGCATCAATTACAGTCTTAGACACAAAAACCATTGGATTAATATAGAATAACACCAAGAATGATTAATTTATCAAATTTAATTAACTAATATGTAGAACATTCGAAAACATTAAGATTATAGCATGAAACAAATCAAACACCCCAAGAGAGTAGGATAGATCATAAGACAATAAAAAGAACCCATTTAATGAAACCAATGCAAATGAACTCAATATGGAATAAAGATAAAAAAATATCAAGCAACTACCATATTTCAAACTAATTGCTCAAAACACATTAAGCATTCAAATTAATTAAAATAATCTATGAAGATCCATGTTATCAACTAATAAAACTCCCTTAGGGATACATATCAACTAACAATCAAAATAGCATCGAGCACAAACAAAGATAGGCACTTCAAATCTTTATCTTACTAAACATCGTATCTTACTCAACATAAGACATTGACTAACTCATTATCTACAGTAGTTGACCATTAAATATCAAACTCAATCAATCACATCTAAGATTCTAAGCTTTAAAGGAATGTGGTCAAATAACCTGATCTGGTCTTTGAAGTAGTCTAAATCGTCTCCCAATCCAGATCTGAGAACCGAATTGAGGTGGAAGTGGGATATCCCAAATTCAATCATCCCTATTTTCTTAACAGCTGAAAGTCTCAGATTCATCTAGGTTTGACTGCCATAGATCTCAATAGACTAGCAAAAGGCCAAAGTCCTCTAACCTCTGCCACCTAGTTGTATCATGCCCAACGCATTGTATTGCATCATCTTCTAGAGTTAGAGATGTTGTCATCTCCTGGATTAAGAGTTGACATCACCAAATTGAAGGTTGCCAGGATAGAGACTAATTAGGGATAATTGGGAGGGGAATAAATAAGTAAGATAGGGCTTAAATAGGTTTATCTAAAGAAATAAATGAATAATAAATAATTATATACATTATTGAATAGATGTTGTCCCTTTTATTTCAATTATATATATATATATATATATATATGGATGTATGTATGTATGAACTTATAATTCATTAGCGACTGGATAATTTTATGAAATAGCCAAAAAAATATATTAAATTCAATAGATATACTAATAACAACTTTTATGGTGATAATTAATAATATATTGAAAGGGGCCAAAAATTTATTTGGTCGCTAAATTAGTCATTAATGTACCGATTTCTTGTAGTGATTTTTTTATGAAGTTTTGTTGTTGTGAAATTAAATTTGCACCATTGAATTAATCTTTTAGAAATTTTTTAATGATGTTTCATCATTATGGCACTAAAAATTTACCATTTGTTTTTCATATTTCACTATTATTAAACTTATAGCCATCATTATACAACTACCATTGTAATTGTGTTTTACCATTATTTTCTCTATGTTATACCATACTTATCTTTATATTTCAACACCATTACCTTCATATTTCACCATTATTATTATTGATATTTTACCATTATTGTACTGAATTTTCACTGTTATTTTTCTTGTCTTTCATTTTTATTTAATTGATATTCACCATTATACAGTTGTTGTTATGATTATGTTTGACCATTTTTGCTTCTATATGTATCATCATAGTTATCTCCATATTTCACAACATTAAATCCATGTTCCATCATTTTTGTTTTCATGTTTCACAATTATTATTTTACATGTTTCATTATTATTGCAATGAAACTTTCACCATTGGTTTTCTCATATTTTACTATTGTTAAATAGATACTCACCACTATATAACCATTATTATGATTGTATTTTAACATTATTATCTCCATTTTTGCTGTTTTGTTTTTCATATTGCACCGTAATTATTTTTATATTTCAAGATAGTAGTTAATTTTATTTTACCAATTTTGGTTATGAATAATCGGAAAAAATTAATTTGTCAATTTTACTATAATTATCGTCATATTTTATCACTATAAAATTATATTTTATCATTTTTTATTATCTTTTTTTGCTAAAAATATATCAATATTAATATTCATTTGTTGAGAAGAATATTAAAACTATTATAATATAATTTTTTATTACATTTATAGTAAATAAATAGTATTTATTTTTTTTTAAAATAATGATATTATGGTGATGTCAAAAAATACATTATATTGATGATGTATAAGTAGGAATTCAGATTGCCTAATAGTGATGTGGTGGTTCCTCATTTTTCTCATTTTTTATACATACTTATTATTTGGGGGGAAAATTACTATATAGAATTTTTTTTCCTATATTAACCCTCATTTTCCTTCTCCCTCTCTCTCTCTCTCTCTCTCTCTCTCTCTCTCTCTCTTACTATCTTACTAATTCTCTCTAATCTCTCTCGCTATTCTCTTCTATGCAAAGGTATGTAGTAGTTTTAGGGTTTGGGGGAGGGAATAGGATAATGAATTGGGTAAAAATGCCAATGGTTGGGAAAGATGTGGGTTGTGGAGAGGTAATGGGACAAGGGTCCTATGGTTGGGGAAAATAAATCACCTTGGTGGATGAGGGAGAGTAATGGAAAAACCTACTGTAATAAGCTGATGGTTGGGAAGGAGTTAGATTAGGTTTTGGTTTGGAATAACAAGGGAGGTAATGGTAGTTTTAATTGTTAGGAGGTAAGAAAATCAACCAAATTTGTTAGTGAGTGACGAAGAGTAAGCAAAACACAATGGCAAGGGAGAGGAATGACAAATTATATAATGGGGGGCAAGGGATCGGTGGAAAGTGTGGAGATTTTTAGATCTAGGTGGTAACGACATTTTTTTACTATTGGGAGGCATGTAAATCGGTAAAAAAAAAATTCAGTGGGCAACTGAGAGCAACGAAAAAATGTGCCATTAGGGGCAAAAAAAAATTCAAAAAATTAGATGTGTAACGTGCTAGAATGGGGGAGGAAGAAAGGGTAAATATTTTCATTGGGTGAGGAAAGGGAATGACAATATTTGCCGATGGGGCCCAAGGGCTTCGGTGGAACATGCAGATGGTTGGGGTAGGGTTCTTGTCATGAGTTTTGTGTTAATTATAATTAATATTTTTATTAAATCTAATGGTTAAATTTTTTAATTATGTTGTTAGATTTGTTTATATTTTGTTAATTATAATCATTTGTTAGATCTATTTACATTTGTTTATATCATTGGAAAGAACGAGCTAAAATTGTGTTATTGTATTGATTATATATGATTTCATATATATTAGATTTGTTTATATTTTTATTAAATATGTTAAATATTATTATGTGTTTATTAGATTTATAAATTTGGGAATCAACGCTGAAAATAAAGATCTTGGTTAGGGAAAGAATCAACAAATAATGATGTTGAGTGGGGGTTATTAGTGAATGTTTTTAATTACATTAATTAGATAAATGATTAGATTTGTTTATTTATTTATTTTATTAAACTTGTTCATAATATAATAAATTTTTTTATAGTTTTATTATATTTATTTAGTTTGCTAATTTTTATGAAATATCTTTGGATAAATTTTGGTGGGATTATAATTGGGAGTTTATCTTGGGTCAAAGATTTCAAAAATAAAATGTATCAGAGATGGGTATAAAATTACTAGTGATATTGGTTTTCTAATATACCATAATTAAGTAAATTTAGTTATTATATTATACTAAATTAATACTAGTAATTAATAAAATTAATATTGATCTATTTAATTAATAAAATAGATTATTAGTTTAAGAGATTGAATTTTAGTTATAAGGTTGGGCATATATAATTCTTTGACTATCATAATATGAGTTGATATGATAATATCTAATAATTACATTACTCAGACCTATGTGCTTACTTTTTAATTCTGTGATGACTTATTACCTACAATTCATATACTTAATTTAATAGACTTGGTTTTATTATTGAAATTCAAATGAGTCGTAGACAAGACATAGTAATAGATAGAATATTGTGGAAAAAATTGACTAAGTCGGTTGTTTTTGTACCGATGAAGTTGACCCAGAGTATGGACCAGTTGGCCAACACTTAAATAAATTTTATAGTTAGCAGGCATGGTATACCCAATATATTGTCTCTAACAATGACTCAAATTTTCTCTCCCACATTTGGGGGAACTTGTAGGAGGTTCTAGGAGAAAATTTAAAAATGAGTATTGCCTTTCATCAGACCAAGAACAGGTAGACCAAGAGGACCATTCAGACACTTAAGAACATGTTATAGGCTTTTGTTATGGATTTTTGAGACTGTTGGGAGGACCGTTTGCATTTGGTGGAATATTATTACAACAAAAACTGCCATGATAGTATAGGGATGTCACCCTTTGATGTATTATATGGATAGAAATGTTGGACACCCTTATTCAGAAGCGATATCAGTGAGACTATGGTGTTGGGGCCTGAGATGATTAGGGAGATGATCCAATGGGTTAGTGTGATCCAACATAGGATGAGATCTGCTCAAAGTCGTCAAAAGATTTATGCTGATTAGAGACGTCATGGTGGCAACTTTGAGCCTAGAGATAAGGTACTGCTAAAGGTCTCCTCGACTAAGGGAGTGCATACGCTTAGTAGAAGAGGAAAATTGAACCCGATGTATATTGGTTCCTAAAAGATCATAGACAGAATTGGCAAGTTTGCTTACCAATTAGCAATCCTACTAGAGTTAGCACGTGTCTACAACATCTTCCACGTCTCATAATTACATAATTACATTGTAGATCCTTCCCACGTGATCTGGCTTGATGAGGTTGAGATCGGTGACTCTCTGACTTATGAGGAGAGGCCCATATAGATCCTCGATATCAAGATTTAACAGATCCAAAAAAGTTTGTTCTTGATTATAAAGGTTCTTTGGAGCTGCTATAGAATAGAAGAAGCCACTTGAGAATAAAAAAGGGACATGCAAAAGTCATACCCTGAACTCTTTACTTCAAGCAACTTAAGTTCCTTAAAATAGTTTTTCCTTTAAGGGAGTAGAATCTAGTAGCGTATATCCTCACAATTAAGAAGGACCACCGGCACCACCTTGCTCCCCACTCCCTTATTCTTGTTACCGAACCTTGGCCTATGACTTTGAGGGTGAAGTCTTCCTTTAAAGGTGTAGTGATGTAATACCATAAATTTCTTTAAAAAAATATAGATAATAAAATAATAAAATAAAACAAAATGTATATAATAATAATAACAATATAAAATACAAATTTTATTATTTAGCCTAATTTTGAGACATTGCTTTAATTATATAGTCGAAAATAAACTATAGGCAAATTATAAATTTTTTAATTATATATATAATTACCATTAATCTATCCCAAAATCCAACCTAAATTTCTACGACTTTCCTTTTTTTTTCCCTTAACTTTTTCTTTCTTCTTCTTTTCTCTTTTTCTCCCTTTCTCCTTTTTCCTTTTCTTACTTCTCCTTTTCTTCTTCCTTCCCCTTCTGGGTTGCGCTGATTCTATCCCAACCCCCTCCTTCTTCCACTTTTCCTTTTCTCCCTGGCCAACCCAACCTTCCTTCCTTCACCCTTTACTTTCTCCTTAGTCAATTGACCTAACCCCTTCATTTTCTTTCTTTCCCTTACTAACCCAACCCCTTTTTTTCTCCTTTCCCTTTTTCTCCCCATCTCCTAACTCACTCCTATCTCCCTCGCATGCTAGCCACCCCTTCATTTTTCTTCCCCTACACCCAACCAACCTTCCCATCCCTTTTCCTTCTCAGCCATGCAAGACATGCATGCTGGCATGCCTGCATGAACCCCTACACTCTCCATTGCACCTACCCCTGCCCTTCTACTGCCTATGCCATCCTTCCCTTATAGCTGATCATCCCTATCATCTTCCCTACATCCTCACCTCTTTCCTTACTTATAAATATCCCCTTTCGACGCCCCCTCTCCTCTTCTTCTCCCTCGATGAGCTCCCCTATTCTGCATAACTCCCTTCTAACCACTCCAACCCCTAGTCGCCTTCGCCACCATGCCATGCCCCCAGCACCTCTCCCTCTTCCCTCTCTGCACCCACCTGCACCTACTTATCCCCATCTTCCCCTTCCTTCTCCCCTTTCCTTTTTCTTCTCGAGCAAGAAGCCATGTAGGCTGCACTTCCTTGCACTACCTTTCACCACCACCATCGACCAACTCCTCCCCTCCACTCCACCGCCACACCTTAGACACCTTACATAGGTTCCTAGCTTGTGCAGCCAACCGAGCCACCCATTTCTCCTATCCTTTCTCCTCCACCCTCTTGGTGGAACCACCACCGACTCCCAATCCAACCACCACAACCCTTTCTCCCCCACCAGCGTATCTAGTGCCAATGCCACCCTTGACCCCCCCAAGCTGCTAACCCCCACCTTTTTTATAAATAAAATAAATTTTATCGCCATCCTTGTGCCACTACCACCACTCCACTTTTCTTCCCCAATTTTGTCACCACCACTCCCCTTCCTCTCTTTGAGTTTCATTTGACTATATTCCCTTATTATTATTATTATTATTATTATTATTATTATTAGTAGTAGTAGTAGTAGTAGTAGTAGTAGTAGTAGTAGTAGTATGCTTAAAATAAAATAAAGAAAAAGGAAAAGATAGCCTAAGTTTGGATATTTTCATTTTTTAGGTACTGTTCAGGTGACAATAGGAGTGGAGGCATAGGTTATTTGTGCTTAGAGGCTGCAGCTATTTTGGTAAGGATAGAGTCATAGCTAGGGCCTTGTTTTGTTAAAATTTGACTTTACTATGTGCTAAGTGAATACATGAATGAAATATTAGACAGCCTAGGGTTATATGTGTAGCTTGACATAGCGTGGACTAAAGGTATGAAGATGTGTGTACATGATTGTGTTGGTTTATATGTTGATGTGTATTTCTATTATATGATACTACATGTTTTAAAATGTTGTGGAGTCCTCAAAAGCCATGAGACTTAGGTAGGGTTCTAAGACCTTGGGGTGTTTTGGTCAACATTGTCAAATCGGGCATATGAGGAAACCTTAGGGTGAAAGTTAGTGGTGCTAAATAAACTAACTATGGTAAATATAAAGGGAATTAGGGTAGACATGTAAACCTTCAAAATTTTCAAACCTATAATTTAACAAATAGCTTTTAATTAGGATTAAATTAGCTTTGAAATTATTTAATTTAATTATTTTATGGATTTTTGAGTATATAAAAATTAGATAGGAATATTTAATAAATTTAAATAGATATTTTGTTATTTTATCATACTCTTTTTATATAAATAATTTTTCAAACCAATATTTTACTAAAATTATCCTTTTTAAACCCATATATTTAAGTATATTAAATTAAATTATTAAATAAATTTATTACCCAAAAATATTACAACCTATTTTTCCATAAATTATTTTTATCAATTTTCCCCTATTTTTCCTTTTTTCCTTTTTTTTCTTCACCTCGCCCCTTGTGCATCTGGGCTATCGGCCCACTCCCTTCCCTCTTCTCCTTCTCCCGCACCCAGGCGGCCTCCTTTACTTTTCCTTCCTCCCCGTGCACGTCAACCAGCCCAGCCCAGCCTTTTTTTTTCCTTTCCCCCCTACCGGGCCGGCCCAACTTCCCTTTCTTTCCCTTTGCCCGATTAACCCTCTTTTCTTCCTTTTCCTCTTTCTTTCTTTATTGCCCATTCCCAACACCCTGAGCATACCCGACCACCACCCTCCAATCTCTCCCTACAACCACCTACCACCACTGCAATGCTCCCTCTCTCCCTCATCCTTTTCTTCCCATTTTTGGACCAAACCAGCCCCTGCAAACGCTCTCCGCATGCCCTATTTTCTCCTCTTCTTCTCCTCTTCCTACCACCCCGAAACCTCCCTACCAACCTACGTCCTGCCACTGATTGGCCACCTACTTCCCTCTTCTTCCTCTCCTTTTTCTTCTCCTCACCAACCCTTCCTGCCCTATATTTTTGAGCCTTCCTTCCCCTCCCTGACTTCTTTCTCTCATTTTCTTCTCCTTCCATTTTGGTGCGACCATAGCCGGCACGCAATTTAAACCCTCTTGTTGTCAAATGTAGCACTGGTAAATAAGGGTATCGTTCTAAACCGGGGATTGAGAGGGCTCACCTCTATCTAACTAGCTTAAACTATAAATAAAATAAAAACACTAAATAACCTAAAATAAATAAATAAGAAAAATACTAATGGGGGTTTATCAAAATAATGATAAAAGGAGTAAATAAAATAAAATAAAATAATAATGAAAATAATGGAAAATAATGGGAAACTAGCAGATAGGAGAAATATGTTAGGGAAATAAAAATCCACCACTAGATTAGGTCGAAAATATAATATTTATTTCTAAGTCATCTTTTAATCGTGAGAAAGAGATCGACCAAGTTGCACACCAAAAGCAGGTCTATACACCTTATATTACTTCCCTTAATTAATTAATACGACAAAGCGCCAATATTAACCCTATTAAATACTAGCAGTATAGCAGCAACAAGCGGCTCCTATATTTAACTAGATTTAATGCATTAAGTGTAAGTGGAAGGCTGTCAATCTAAGTACCCAAACTAGTACAAAAATCATGTCTAGCTGTATTTCCTTTTCTTGACCCACACGTATCGAAACGTTTTACCACTTCGGTTAGAATCACAAAACGATTAGGTGAATTGTTATCTAACCTAGATGCAATTTATTCATATAAATTCTAGTATATTTAGATGGCCACCTAGTAGGCAATTAATCCTACATATTGTCACTTATGAGGTACCAGAATAAGGCATGCACCAAATAAACTATACTGGACAGAATCATACATATAAACGATAGCAATTAACATAGAGTCAAGAAATAATCTCACGAAACAAAGAAAATAAAAATATAATTCAAACCATAATCTAGGGTTTCAAATTATTCCCTAACAATAAACAATCAGCCAACCATAATTAAAGAATTAATTACACAGAAATATATATCTAAAATATAAATTAAAAATAAGAGAAATAAATAACCGGAATTAATTTTGAATTAAAGATCAAGAATTTATTCAGATAAAAATTAATTTTATCTGAAATAAATTCTACCGGTATTAATTTCTTCCTTATTTTCTTCCTTATTTCGGCGCTTGAATTTCCATGCAATTCTTTCTTTTTCTTTTTTCCTTTTTTTTTCGTCGCTGGCGGCTGACGGCTCCTGACTGGTTGCTGTCTCGGGCCTCGAAATCCGTGCGTCGCTGTTCCGTGCGTCGTCCTGCGCTGAGGCTTCGACCTGTGCCTCGATTTCTGTCCTGCGCGGTTAGCCCGAGCCGTGAAGGCTCTAGCCTCTCGCTCAGACGCGCCCTGCCTCTGCTGCACACCCTGTCCTCTCTTCGACCTGCCGCACGCTTTTTATAAAATTTTTGTGCCTTTGCCACGTCAGCCCTATGCTGAATTTTCTTCCTCGTCCGAGCGGCGGGCTTTTGTTTTTTTCTTTTGCCGCGTTCTTATTTCGTTCTTGTTTCGAGCCTTTGGTTTCTTGTTGCGGGCCTTTGGGCCTTCGGCCTTTGGCCGTTGGTCCAAAGGTCCAATCTCTTTTTTTTTAATTTTCTTTTATTTAAAAACAATACCTGCAAAATAAAATTTAATAAATATTAATAAATAATATTTTATTCTAAATTTACTTAATTTATATCATTTTTGCTCAAATAATAAAATTTATGTAATTTTTACCACTTAAGCATAAGACAATAATTATTCCCTTATATTAGTTAAATAAACTACCAAAAACTAAGATTATAAGGGTATAAAATGTGTCAAAATATGAACTCATCACATTTCCATCCCTATTTTTGCACCACCACCTCCACTGCCGCTTCCTCCACCTCAACAACCGCCCCCACCACCTTCTGCCACCACCTACTACACCTCTGAACCACCACACCACCCCTCGAGCCACCCTACAGCCCCCTTCTTCCTCCCCTCTCTTTTTTATCTTCTTTTTCTTCCTTCTTGGCAACCTCCCTACACCTCCTCCTTCTGTCACCGTCTAGCTGCCTCTGCCGCCACCTAAGTCACCAAACCACTCCCTACAACCTCCCCTACCACCCCCACACCTCCCTTGGCTGAAACTAGCCATTGTAGCCCCTTATTTTCCCCCTCCCTTTTCCTTCCTTCTCTGCCCCCTCCACCTCGGCATCCACCTTTGCAGCCTCGTTGCCACTGCCGCCACCACCCTTGGCTGCTAGCAACCCATCCCTAGCCACCACCTACACCACCTCTCCACCACTACACCCTTCCCTTACCCTAAATCCTCCCCAACTACCCTCTTTCTTAGCCCCAAAACCCTAACCCAAAAATAGCCATTCCTTTCCTTTCTTCCACCCACCTTCGACCCCCTCCTCCCATGTTTTGATTGCAGCTCATGTTGCATGAGTAATGTGAGTTGCTGCCCTTCCTTTGGTTATCTTGGTTAATAATTTTAAGGTATAATAATAGTTAAGTTATGTATTTCATTAATTAATTTTTTTTTGTTTATAAAGTCTTATGCTTTTGGTTTTCTTATTTCCAATGTAATAAATATTGATATTATTTTAGGTTTTGGTTTTGCTAATCAAAGCTTGAATCTTTAACTAGAATACCGGTAAGACTCAATTTCTATGGGAATTAAGGTAATTGTTAAACCCCACTTAAATGCATGGATAAATGTGTGCTAGCACATTAGGGTTCTAATATGTTGTTTAAAATAATATAAATATATTTTCTTGTATTGATTGATTAAAAGAAAAACATGCTAGATTATATGCTATGTGTGGAAATATTATTTAATGAAAGAATTTGGTTATCAATGAAAATGTTGAGTACTTATCTATGTTATATTATGTTATTGTGACCATTGATGCATGAATAATATTATTGTAAGTCCTAGGGGCATTTTAGTATATGTCTTGTGCAAGAGTGTTGCCTAATATGTATGGGTGCTAATGAGTATTATGTTGAAATATAATAGTTGGAGTTGGATAATGATAATGGATTATTAATATTACTATTTCATGTAGTGATGGTAATTTAATGAAAGTGGTGTAATAAAGGGCAAAATGGTAATTTTGGAAGTAAAGGGTAAAATGGTAATTTTGGAGGTAAAGGGTAAATAAGAAAAATGGTATTATGGTAATTTTAGAAGTGAAGGGTAAAATGGTAATTTTAGAAATAAAAGGGTATTATGATAATTTTGGAATTAAGGGGCAAAGTGGTAGTTTTGTATGTAAAGGGGTAGAATGGTAATTTGGTGTAAATGAAGGGTAAAATGATAATTTAATAATAGAGAAGGGTAATTTGGTAATTATGATAATGAAGAAAGGTTATTTAGTAAATTAACTAACTAAATGACAATTTGATAATTATGATAATGGCGAAGGATAATTTAGTAATTTAACCAAATGAAGGGTAATTTGGTAATTATGATAATAGAAAAGGGTAATTTGGTAATTATGATAATGGAGAAGGGTAATTTGGTAATTATGATAATAACGAAAGATAATTTTGTAATTATGATAGTTGAGAAGGGCAATTTGGTAATTATGATAACAAAGAATGACAATTTAGTAATTATGATAATAGCGAAGGATAATTTGGTAATTATGATAATAGAGAAGGGCAATTTAGTAATTTAACAAACTAAAGGGTATTTTAGTAGTTATGATAATGAAAAAGGGTAATTTGGTAATTATAACAAAGGAGAATGGAAATTGGTAATCTAACCAACCAAATGGAAATATGATAAGTGTAACAGTTATGAAGGGTGATTGGTGACGAAATATGTATGGGAGATAACTTGGTAACCTAAACCAAGTAAGGGGTAATTTGGTAATTATGCAACATAAAGGGTAATATGGTAATTTGTCAAGTAAAGAAGGAATAACTTAGCAATTATACAAATAAGGGGTAATTGAGTATTTCGTATATAATATGTCGTTGGGATAACAGAGTTGTAGTAATAAGACTCAAGTAACAGTGATAGTAAGATAATGGTATTTGACAATTAGTAAATATCACTAGAAAGAATCCTAAAGCTAAATAGGATGAGATTATGATGGCCTTAATGATTCCTCTATTTTATCTTGGATAAGAGTATGAATAAGAAATACCTAATGATATTAGAATGATTAAAAGTGAATAAGTATCTGATTATTGTGCTTTTCGTGATCACCTTAATTAAGACACTAATACTTAAATTAGAAGACCTCGAGATCGGGAATGCTGACTCTTTATGGGTTGCTACCCTAAAGACGTGGTTTTTCCCATGATTATTCTGGTATTTGCTGGTGTGCCTTTGTGCCCCACCAGGCCCTATATCTTACTCTATCTAGCTCTACAGACCTATTTAGGAGGTATGCATACTTATGGATTAGGTGTCCTTGTCGGTACGGTGCTGAGTTAGCTGTATGCACCAGTACGACCAGTGTACCTTTGCGTCCCTAGGTTAATAGGTGAAGGATATTGAGTAGCTTATATGCACTAGTATGATCGATGTACCTTTGTGTTCCGGGATCTTGATCTCCCTATCGAGGCAAATATATGAAATTGTTGTGATGATTAAAAGGGAAAACACTAATCGTGAAAGTGAAAGACTAATGAGTTGGGCCCAATTGATTATGATTATGAGTATCGGTCCACCGAATTTAATAGTGGCCCAGAAGCGTGTTGTCCTGGAAGATGATTATGAGTATCAGTCCACTAGATATAATAGTGGCCATTGAGCGTGTTGCCCTAGAAGATGATTATATGTATTCCGGTCCACTGACTATAATAGTGGGGGATCCCAAGCTCAGTAAATCCAATTTGGTTGTGAATAAATCATGGAAAATACTAATCACTTATAGTGAAACACCATGTGAGTCAGGGCCAGACCGGTGTACCGGTGAATAATAGTGGCCAAGAGCATTCTGCCATAGAGACCGGTCCACCTACAATAATAGTGGTCAGGAGTGTTCTACCCTGTATGTATTTCGATCCAGTGGCTATAATAATGGGATTCCCACACTCACATGGATATATTTATAATTTAATATGATTGATTAATGATGGGCTAATGGCTTAAGGCCTAGAAGTATTGATTGTACGTTTTGACCCATTTATATATGATAGACTTGTTGTGTATGTGAATGTTATGCATGCACCTCTCACTATATATGTATATAGTTCTGTATCATGTGTTGCATTGCGGGCATACTTTTAAGTGTATTTTTAAAGGGTTACTCAGTACCATAGTACTAAAGGATTCCATTCGTGGGGCTCCTTCCTATTCAATGGGTAGTGTCCCTTACACGTCTATTTTCAAGTGCTATTCAAGTGGATAACGGGAAAGAGCGTAAGGAAAGTATCCGGACTTTTAGGGTTTCATTCTTTCTCCCTTAACCCTTGATTTAAATGTATTATGTATTCTTGTAACCATCATTGGTGGATTCTAGTCTTGTAAATGGTTTACTACGCTACTATGATTTAATGGTTTGAGTTCTCGTAATTTATATTTTACTCTTTTAGCCTTAGCACTTGGTACTAGAA
Source organism: Tamarix chinensis (assembly GCA_030549775.1). Lineage (NCBI taxonomy): Eukaryota > Viridiplantae > Streptophyta > Magnoliopsida > Caryophyllales > Tamaricaceae > Tamarix > Tamarix chinensis. The sequence goes on along the minus strand of CM060172.1, from coordinate 15,793,993 downwards.
TGATAGGAGTGAACCGGTTTAGTACTAAGTGTGGTGGTAATATCCCCAGAATTCATAGCTTGATATTTTGCTTCCTCTATTCCTTTTAATAAGACAAAATTTTTTTAGTAGTGAATTTTGGAGGTGTTACAAGACATTACATGGAGAGGGTTGACCATGAATGGGGTGAGTCAAACCTAAAGTGAGCTATGTCTAGGGGTGCACTACAAAATTTATGACTTGTGCCAACAGAAATTTAGTCACAGATTTTTTTTCTGTTGGTAAAAGTTACTAATACCAACAAATATTTTTTTGTGGGCAATGAAGAAATTTTTCCCTACAGAAAATTTTTATCTGTTGGTAATAGTATGTTATGCCAACAAATCTTTTGTCTAATTTTATATATGTGGTTATTAGTAATATTGTACCAACAAAACTAATACTCACTCATATATCTGTTGGTATTCATATATCTGTTGGTATTAGTATATAAGGAAGACAAATGTTTCAACTATTATTATATATCGTGGCACAATAGATTCAATCCTCTTATACGTGAGATACTTCTCTTATTATGATAATTGCTAATTTTTATATGAAATACTAATAATATAATATATAACCATATTTATAATTATTTTTAATATTATTATAACATAACTATGATAATTAAAATAATAATTATTCTTAAAATAATAAAAGTTATAATTATAATAATGATTAATAATTATAGTAACTCTCATTATTATATGAATTATATATATATATATATATATATATATATATATATATATATATATATATGTGTGTGTGTGTGTGTGTGTGTGTGTTTTATAATAATTTTTTTTTCAAATATCTAAAATCCAAAAAAATAAAATATAATAAAAAAACACTTAAACCCCTCAATTTCTTAAAATAAACAAAAAATAAATAAAAACCAAATTTAGCTCTCGAGCACCTACTACCCCACCCTTATACCATTCTAATTTTTGCCATGCCCTGACCCCTGATTCTGGACCCCGGCCTCCTCATTCTCTGCACCTTCAACCCAGGTCGCACCACCACACCAGCCACCCCCGCTCGAGCACACCACCACACCTGCTTTAGCTCCTCGTCGTCGTCTTTCATTGCAGCAGCAACGAGCAGTAGCCGTTAGCAACGGACGAGGACATCCATGGGGTGCCACCCCCCGTCCGCCTCTAGCACCGCTCGTCACCGGCGAGTGTTCCTTGACCACAGGTGATTCTCCAACACCCCTCACTGCCTTCAATTTCATAGCAATTCACTTGGTATAAATACTTAAACCCTAACTTCTGTTTTGATTAATTTTAAATGATTTAGCTTCTGATAAGATAATTTACTTGTGTAATTATATATATCTGTTTGTGAAAATTGGATTTGTGACCCGGCTATATCCGGATTTGTCGGTTTTATCCGATTAAGCTATTTTAGATACATTAAATTTACATTATGCTTTAAAAATGTATATAATATCATGTTAGAAGTATCAGTTTAAAATTTTATGTGAAATTAATCGGAATTGGATTCTTATATCAAAATTCTTGCGAGTTTTATCCGAATTTGTGAATTAGCTTATGATAAGCTAAATTGGTTGTTAGATTATGTATATATGAGTTAGATGATTGATTTGGATGGGTTGATTGTGCTATATATAGTTGATTTATGAAATTTGGATTTATAACCAGGATTTATCGGTATAGCTCTGCTTCATTCGATTTTAAGCAATTTTTACCAATTGATTCTATAAGATGCTTTGAAATGTATTTAATTGCAAGTTGAAAGTGTCAATTTGAGAAATTTGTCCAGAATCGATGGAAATCTAAATTCTTGGTCAAAACTCTTGTGGTTATGATATTTGATTGATCATTAGCTTATTTTCTTAAATTTATTATACAATATGTTATATAATATGCCTAATTGCATTTCTAAACTTTGAATTTGAAGAAATTAATAAGATTTTCCAAATTATGTTTTGGACCTAAAACCTTAGTTTCGAAAGTAATTTTCTAGAGTTGGTCAACATTGTGATTCTTTTTGCTAAAATTGATTGTTCAAATTTCTTTAGAAGAGGTTATGGCCTTGATCTTTAAAACCCATTTCCAAGCAACCTTGATGGAGCCACTATGAAGAGGTTATGGCCTTTCATGAATTTCCATTCATAAGAGGGACTCACATATGAGTGGGAGTGTTAAGAAATTGAAACTTACATGTAATTTATCCTATATGAAAAAAAAAATGAAAAAAATAATAGGATGAATTTGTCATAAGTGTGTGGTTTTAGGATGAAAGTCTAGTGGAGCTTATAAGTTGTTAGACTCTCTTTTCACTTGGACCTACATAAAAGCCATTAATTGTCAATATGCTCATGCATTATCAGAAAATTAGAGACCTAAGTGGAAACTAGTTAATACTCGTAATCAAAGAAGCTACTTCATAGGCAATACTTTTGCATGCTTTGTCTACGCATCAATGCTTCCTATGGTTATGTTCTCTTCGTCTCATATTGGTTGAATTGATTTGATTTGAAAAAAATTCAATGCGCTATTATTATTCTTTTACTAATGTTAGTGTCATAATCGATAGTTTTTTTTATTACTAACATTACTATTGTTATCATTACTATCATTATTATAATTATTATTAATTAACTTTGAGTGTCTTGATCACATGGATGATCATTTTCATTTAATTGATTAAATGGCCATAGAGGTTCCATTCTTAAAGTAATTCCAACATTTTTGTCATAATGATCTGTATACTATGATTAATTATTACCGTGATATCATTTAGCCTACTTTTATATTTTTGTTCATTGAATGACATAAAGTCTAATAGGTGGCTATGTTAAGACATTAAAAATAGAAAGAACATTGACATTTAATAATGCCAACTAGTGCATGTATGTACAATTAGTTATCTAATTACATCATTTACGAAAAGAAATTAAAGTTTTGACAAGTGCCTAAGGGTAATTGTTAGACAAACTATTATATAAATTATATTTAAGTTTAACTAGAGTACACCTAAAGGGAGGATTCATTCAGGATGTTTCTCTTTTTAGGTGATAAGTAGTCACATGCTGCCTTTCTTAGACTGTGTATTTGAACTAATGAACCAAAAAGTATAAGTTGTTGGGTTTGGCTTAATTGATGATTTTATACTTTCAATATTCTTTTGTACATGAATACTTTGTTTGGTCATAAGACATGGATTTTCTTATACCAGTTCTAGAAACCACACATCTTGGAATTGTATAAATGGGAGCTTTGAAGATTTGAACTTATTGAATAGATCAACTTGTTGAATAGATCAACTCTACCATGTCAAAAGCCAAAAATCTTAAATTATAAGGCTCAAACCTATTCATTGCTACTCACCCTAGAAGATATTATTTTGTAATTAATATTTCCAAGACTAAAGTAACACTCAAATATGAATCTTGTAGATGTACACACCATCACAACCCTCATACACAATTGCAGCAGATTACTTCCAAAAGACCTATAGAATATTGGGGTTTCGAACTTCTAATTTATGTTTCCAAGATTATAATTTGCAAACATTGAAATCGGTTGATGATTGAAATATGCATGCCATATGAACTCTGATGACCTAATCAAGGTTACAAGCTACACGAGCTTCTACATTATTATATGTAAATAAAAACTCAAATTCCATTTAATTTTTAGTTTTCCTTTTTATTTTACCATTTTGTGATAAAGTTATAAAACTATTGATAACGCTTTTCCAGAAAAACACTAATTATAGAGCCATTTTAATTTTTCTTCCAAATACTTAATTTTGCTCACACCTTCTCTCCCTCTTAATTATGGACTCTTATTATTTTTGAGAAAATTTGAAAACTTCCTTTATTTAGATTTTGGGTATGAATTTATATTAATCTAATTAAGTTACTTGCATATTTTCTTAGGGAATACATATTGATGATTATCAAAGAGAATGTTGAAGGCGTTGAAGTCGTTGGAGATGCTGAACAGGATGAGAATGAAGATGATGGTGTTTGATGTGTTAATAAAGATGTCTTGTATGTTAGCGTATGTTACAAGTTGTATTTATAGTATTGTATCTATAAGACTATATTATCACTTTGAAAAATAAACTAAACACCGATTATTATGTATGGTGTACTTAATTATATATAAGGATAAGTTATAATTACAGGTAAATATTACAACAATAGGTATTATGAACATTATTATCATTTTATGAATGGATAATATATATATATATATATATATTTTATATATATATATATATATATATATTTATATATATATATATTTATATATTGGTAATAGTTTTAGTAGTATATATTTTTTTGTAGATAATAATTTTAGTCATAGATATCATTTTGTAGATAATAGTTTTAGTCACAGATATCGTTTTGTTGTTAATACTTTTACTTACAGATATAATTGTGGGTATAAGTTTTACCAACAGATAAATATCTATGGGCATTATTAATTATTCCTAACAGATCATATTTATCTGTGGGCAAAACTTTTAAGCACAAAGTTTTTACCCACAGTTTTGTCACAGAAAAATAGCTATTAGTAAAACTTTTGTCAACTGAAAAATGGCTTTCGCCAACAGATAATGCCCTGTTGGTATAAGTGAATTATTTTGTAGTTGTGGTTAAGGAGAGGGATGGTTGCTAAGAATGTATATGAGGGTTAATGATGACATTTTTGGGTAGCTTGGCACAATTGGGGGAGTCCTTGGATGCTAAGAGATGGGAGAGTACTTCATAAGTAGAACTAAGATTTTGGTAGGTCAAAGAACAAAACCTTAGGGGTATGTTAATATCATATGTGGGGAACATAGGGGAATTGGCCTGTATCTCTAGAATATGTTTTTAATTATGCTATTTGGGGATTAAGTACTAAATCTGATGGCCAGGAGCAGATATAACTAGCATGAGGAAATTAGGGTTTCAAGAGGGGTCCATTCTAGGAGATTATCATCATATATGAAAAATTGATGAGTTAGGCTACAAAAATTTAGGGGATGAATAAACATAGTAAAATATACCTAGTTATGGAAAATTAGGGCTAAATAATTAGTAGAGGAGGGACTAGATCAACTAGGGAGAACTAAGGTTTTGAAGAGAACCCTAGAGGCCAATGGTCATCATATATGAAAATTGGGGGTAATAGGCCATGACCCATGATAAAAGAGGATTCTAATGATAGTTTGTTTGGGTATGTTAGGTAAATTTGTGGAATCAAAGGAACATTAGGGGGTATGGATGGACTAGGAACTATGAAACTAGGATTTCCAAGGGGACAAGGTAGATTTGGGGTATAGTAGGAAGAATCCATACTTGAGTTGTGCATGTTTGTGTGTGGTATCTGGAATATATAAGACATGAATAAGACACTAATTACTTAAAGTGGAAGATCCACTTGATTCAGGGTTAGCTTTACCTTATTTACCAATCCATCAGTGAGAATAGTGGCTAGGAGCATTCTTTCATAGGGTTGTATTGTATTTTTTTAAAAGCAATTCAATTCATTTAATTAAGAAGAAATATAGCCTAGGGACCAGAATTCATCTACCAAATAGATAAAATTCCAAAACTCAGATAATCTATGACCATACAAGCATCTACAAGATATACTATTAGTTATAGACTTGAGTATATCATTCCAATTGTATGGAATTTCATTAAATACCTTATTGTTTTGAGCCTTCCATGTTATGTAGATTTAAGTGATAAACAAACCCCAAAAGAGCCTCATTTTTTATTTTGAGCGACCTTGCATGAAAGTAAACTCTTGTAGCACACTATTCCATGAGAGATTAGCTTCTTTACCCCTCATAACAGACTTTAAGGTACATAGAGCTCCCCCCATGATTGGGCAAAGCACAAAGAGATGAACAATGGACTCATTTTCACTGTAGAGTTTCCATTGTTGATTGGGAATGGAAGTGTACTTACTAAGTCTATCTTTTGTGGCCAAACACCCAACAACAGCAAGCGAAGCAATGAATTGATGACTTGGAGGTGTTGGGTTTTGCCAAATACTGCTCCATCAATGAGTTCTTGAGCCTCAATATCTTAGGATGTTATACATACTCTTAATTCTATAGGAGACATACTGAGGTTGGGTGGTGATGAAAGGCATGATGGAAGATCTTAACTTCAAAATGCTTCATAAAGGCCGTGATGCTGCTACCGGCACCTCAATATCATAAATGGAGTCTTGTTTTATGAACCTGCTATGGATCCATTTGATCCAAAGAGTGTCTTTTTTGTGAGCAAATTTACACATATGTTTTCCAAGAGCTGCTTCATTCCAGATGCCTATATCGATAATGCCAAGCCCCCTTCATTTTTTGGCAGACAGCAAGCAGACAACGTTGTAGGAGCCTTATAACTGAAACTAGTACTACCAGTCCAAAGAAAATTATGGCAGGTTGCAATGAGATGGGAGAGAACTTTCCTTGGTAGTAAAAGGACTTGGCTCCAATATATTTAGATGTCAAATATGACTGACTTCAATAGTTGTAGTCTTCCTGCATATGCCAACATTTTGGTGGCCTAATGGTTCATATGTTGCAAAACCTTAGTAGTAAGAATGGATATATGGTAGGTATTCAGGTGTGTATCAACAACTAAAATTCCCAAGTACTTAAAAGGGAGTGTACCTTGAGAGAAATGAAGATATTGTAGAATAATTTCTCTAGTCTGTTGTGAGACTCCCCCAAAGAAAACCGAGCTCTTATTAAAATTGATAGTTAGCCATGACATGTGAAAGAAAGTCTGAAATTTGGTCATTAGGCATTGTACTAAATCAAAATCACCATGAAAAAAGAGGAGTATGTCATCTGCAAAGGAGAGGTTCAAAATTTTCAACTTTTTGCATTGGGGATGACCTTTAAAACTTGGATCATGCCAAAGGGTCTTCATTAATCTTGTGAAATATTCCACTATAAGGATAAAAAAAGGTACGGGAGAGTGGGTCACCTTGTCTCAAACCCCTTTTTCCTTCAATAGGATCCAATACGGTACCATTTAGGTTGATGGAGTACTTAACAATGGAAACACATACCATGATCACCTTGACTAAATGAGGAGGAAAGTGAAGGGAAAGCATCACCATTTCAAGGAAGTCCCAATGAACTGATTCATAAGCCTTATGCAAATTAATTTTCATCATGCATCTAGGAGAGGTGTTTTTCCTCCCATAAGATCTCACTATCTCATGAGCCAACAGGTTAGTTTTACCAATCAATCTTCCTTTAATAAATGTAGATTGTGAAAGATCAATCAACTCAGGCAGAATCTGTTGAAGTCTAGAGGTAATGATCTTAGTGAAAGGTTTATACAAGACTATGCAGTAGGCTATAGGTCTAAAATCTCAAACATTTTCAACATTGGTCACTTTAGGGATGAGAACGAGCAATATAGAGGTAATGAAGTTTGGTGGTCTAACATTGAGAAAATATTCATTTAGGGTTTTCCATAGATCATCCCCCACTATGTCCCATGATGTTTTGAAAAAACAAGAAGTGAAGCCATCAAGGTCTGGTGCCTTGGAGTCTCCTATGGAAAATATAGCATTTTTAACCTCAGATTTGGTTAGGGGTTCCACAAGCATGTGTTGTTATGTAGACGAGAAGATAGGGGCTTGATCTAGTACCTGTTATGACAGTTGAATAGTATGGATGTCTTGCTGACCTAGAATGTGGATATATTAATCCCTAAAAGCCTTGGAGATAAGATTAAGGTTTGTGATCCATTTTCCATTATGCCCTTTGATTCTGGTAAGTATGCTCCTATTTTGGTGGTTTTTCATAGTTGCAAAGAAGAAATGAGTGTTGGCATCACCCTCATTAACCCAATGAACAATAGCTTTTTGCTTTAGGAAACTTTCCTCATGCTAAGATAGGTGTTCATGCAGGTGTAAGGCATCTTTCTCTTACTACTGTAATCCAAGGTCAGAAGGATTGGATCTTAGGGCTACTGTAATCCAAGGTCAGAAGGATTGGATCTTAGGGCGTGTTGAATTCTACTAAGGTTTTTTTTTCGTGCTAGAACTCTCTCAGTGATACCACTATAGTGTGATGCATTCAACTATATAAATCTAGCTTTGAGGGCAAGAAGATTTTTTTTAGCTTTGCATGTGATGTGCTTGTATGAGGTTGGTTCCTGACATCAGACACCATCTGCATAAAAATTGGATCTTTACCCCACATATTAAAGAATTTGAAAGTCTTTTTCTTTGGGATGGTCATTTGCTAAAAATTGAGGATAGTTGTGTAGTGATTAGAGAAGGGTTCTTCCTTGAAAACCACAAATGTAGAAGGAAATCTACCAAGCCAATTCAAGTTTACCAAAGTTTTGACAAGTTTGCACATGATTTGATCTTCTCCTAGTATCATATTACATCAAGTAAAAATAAGACTTGAGAATGGCATATCATGGAGAACAAGTTAATGCACACAGATCCTGAAGTCAGTGATGTCCTACATATTAGGAGTATATCCTTGGACTTTCTTAGTAGGATTAAGAACAACCTTAAAATCACTTATGATAAGCCATGGATCAGAAGGAATATTGTGATTTAAGAGCTAATCCCATAGATCTACCTGACTACTACCAGTGTTGTATGCGTAAATAAAGGTTGCATAGAAAGATGTTCCATATGAAGATAAGGCATTGACAAGTAAGGCTTGAGGAAAAGCTAAGATCAATCTAAATTGCCATCTAGTAGTATCCCCTAGGCACCATATACCACCATTATCATGATAAGTATAGTATTAAGAAAACCCCAACCAGGGAAGATTATCTCCTTGATGACATTGGCCTTAGTAAGCTTTATTCTTGTTTCTAAGAGGCTAAGAAAGGAAAAATTATTATTATTATACCACTTTACTATTTATTTATGTTTATGAGGCTTATTTAAGCCTCTGACATTGATATAGGAGATCATTGAGGCAAAAGGTTTGGAGAGTAACCTCCTCTATCTATCTCCTTGCCTTGTAAGGGTCTACTTTCTTCCAAACATAACAAATTTTTGTTTGGTTTTCATGTTGTATGCCAATAACTTTACTACCATCATGTAGGCTACTCAGTTTAGAATTTTCACTCTTTGTGTTTTTCCCTTCTATCTTCCTCTAAGAAGCGTTTGGATTTCTGATAGGATTATTAGTGCCAGGCATGTAGGTCTTTTTGGCATGTGCTATGCTATTCTGGGGAGGATGAATCTCTTAAACTGTGGGTTGTGGTCTCTTCTTTGGGAAAGATGAGGGTTTATGTCCTAAGCGATCACAATCAGAGAAATATGCAAGCTTCCACTCATATTCTATTAATTGTGTCAGAGTATCTCCATCAGGATCAAGGATTTCAATCTTGTCCAAGCACTTCTTGGTGACATCAACTTCAATAAGCAGCCTCGCATAGGAGATTCTCTCTCTCGACTTAAAGTATTTGCATCCACATGAATTGGTCGTCCTACTACACTTGCAATTTGATGGAGGGAATTAGTGTCCCAATAATTTAAAGGGAGACTGGAAAGTTTAGTCCACGAAGGAAGGAAGTGAAATTTCTCCTTAATGAATTGAAAATTCCTATGCCATGGTTTGAGTATAAAAGGCTTGTTTTCATAGGTCTAGAACAGGCACGATAATATCCGATCACGATTAGCCGCTGAAATACATTTGAAAATTATAAAGCCATCATCGTGTAGCATGATATTGGGAGGTATGATATTAGACCATTGAGATGGAACCAATCTATACATTTTTCCCAAGGAAGGTTTGAACCCAATTATATAACCCACAATGGCAAATTGCCAATCAGCAGACGCACATTCAATCTCTTCTTTCTGAATCTCAATTCACCAGGAATTTCCATTGAGGATGGTGGTATATACGACAGAGGGGTTCCTAATTGGAGGGAATGATTGCTTGTAACAACAGCCCTCCAATTCATAGGTTACCCAAGGTATCAGTCTTTTATGTTGGATTCACAAATTTAGAAGACTCAGTTCTGTCACGGATGGTATCTCAGCAGGTTGTGAATTACTATTCATCACATACTGATTTAGATTGAACATAGGGACAAAATCCTTGCTAGGGTTCGATGCAACTAGGGAAACCAATTCAACAATTTCCTTTGATGCCACACTATTGTTGCTGTTTGACACTTCTGGTGATTCAATTTCAAGGGTCTAGGCTTTATGAGGCCATCTACCTTGCTTTACCCTCTCTTCTTTGTAGATTTGGCACTCTTCCTTTTGCAAGCCATGGGAAGGAGAGACTAGAGAGAAATCTTATATTAAACCTTTTTATTTCTTACATCAGTGGCATTATATGTGAGTTATATTGTATTTATCATTCCATTGGCAAGAATAGTGGGGTCTCAAACTCTAGTAATAAAACCCTTAGATGATAATAATCTAGGAAAAGACACTAATTAATTATAGTGGAATATCATGTGGGTACCTTATTACCGGTCCACTGGTGAGAATAGTGGAGTCCCTAAACCCACATAGATACAAATCATGAGTTGACTATTTATCACACTAATATCTTAAGTCCAGATAATTATGAATGAGCCGATATGAACTCCTTCTGCACATTTTATCTCATATTATGGGGTTATTAATTTCTCTAACCTGATTGATTACATTGTTACCTTACTCGATACGTAATGTACTGATTACCTCTAGTATAGGTGCTACTCATTTCCATGAGTAGTAACCCCTTCTAAGCCTATGTAGGTGAATGAAGACTCTCCGAATAACTTTTCCACATATGATGATATGATTGGGTTAGAGTGATGTTGTTGTGTCTAGAGTCAAGGACCGGAGAGCATGACATCTGGTTGTTATCTTTTTTTAGCTTTCTCACATTAATGCTTTACTTTCATTGAACGATGTTTGTGTATTTCAATATTCTTTAGAAACAAACACTTAACTCTTATTATGTTATGAAATGTGCTTTTCTATGTTTATTATGGGTTGCACCTTGTTTTTGTTTTTTATTGTAGTTGGTATAAGGATATCTTAGGGCCATACTTATAAAAATTACTACGGTAACACCCCCTTTTGTGGTTGGATGAATTTATATTAAAAACAAAAATTTCAATTGTAATTTTTTAGGGTGTTATAATGATGATGATGATGATGATAGAGATTATGTTGATAGGGATGCTAGTGATGCTAGTGAAGATGAATGACCTATATAATTGAAGGATGAATGATACATATTTGAGTCATGTTCTGAAGTTCCAATGATCCCTGATTTGATCCCAAGCTTTGGTAATGACGTAGATTTAGATTTATGGTTAGGAAAGGTACGTTTAGCATATTTATTATTTTTTATTTAATTTTTAACCATTCATATATTCATTGTGTTTGTTTCTTTTATTTTTTTTAGGATCTTGGTTGTCCTAAGATCCACACTAGATAGGAGGCGTTGAAAATTTTCTTGGAATCGTTAATGAAAATATAGTTTCTCTCATATGCTAAAATGGATTATTACACTTTCCATCTTACAAATTTGAGCATGCCAACATGCCACTTATATCAATATTTATAGAGAGATGTTATCTAGATACCAGCAGTTTTCATATGCCATTGGGTGAGATGAAAATCATCATTTTATACATACATTTTATACTAGGGCTACGAAATAATGGCCATCCATTATGTTTAGAGATTACAGCTAACACGTATGACCAAATGATTGGTGTATTGGGTGCCTTCTTTGGGATGGAAGAAATACAAGTGAATGAAGCCACTTAAATGAGAGGGCTTCCATTTAAATGGCTATGATAAGTATGGGAATTATATTGGTTAAGGGATGATAGAAAATTGATTAAGTGACAATTATAGTTGATCAGCCTATCATTTTTTATCGATAAGTTGGTTGATTTAGTCAATCTATACTATATTCTCTTTCTTCAAGATCTTAGATGTGTTGAAAGTTATGCATGGAGTACAACCATACTTGCTTTTCTATATCAATATTTTGGTATCGCTTCTAGAGCTAATGCTGCTCAAATTTTAGCATGTGTCACTCTATTATACATAATTTTATAATTATCATATACATACATGGATACATTAGTTATAATTCTAACATCTAGATATTATAACAAACATGGATTTATGAATACTTTTGAAGGTTTGGAGTAGAATGATCCAAGTATAATCCAAACCATCCCAGTTGTATGAGGTGGTTTTTTGTACATAAATTCGACAAAAAAATTAGAGACACTTGAGTAATTTTGAACTAAGATTGATCTTATACTTACGTCAAATGTATGCTCAAATTATCATATTCTAACTATATTATGCTAGTGATATCCTTATTTAGCTTCTTTTTTTTGTAAAAGGCCATTTGGGATCTATACTTAGTAACTGATCTGTATAGGGTTTATCATATAGCATTATATTACGGTTGTTTATACTATTTGGAGAAAGTGGAATCATATATGCCAAGTAGAATAACACACTAGTTTGGATATACATACGTAATCCCTGAGGAACCTATGAAGCCTATTAGGAACATGTACAAAGATCATTCCCTCAAGAAGTAAAAATTGTATTATGTACACATGCTTAGCTAATGGTTTTTGAGGCATGAACACATATTGGGCCTAGAGAATTTTGGACCATTGGCTCAATACTCATTGGGCCACTGGAGATTGGTATGTTCCTAGAACTCATAAGTATGTACTGGAAATGATGGATGAATACTTGGCCGAACATCTTAATGATGAGCATGAATTTCTAGCCAAAAGATATGTTAGCGAAGTATGTAAAACTATACGCCGATTTTATCGGAGGGGCGAGCCAACTCCAAATTATCAATAGCTAGCTACATGCATTGATAATCTAGTATATGATTTAAGAGTTACTCTACTTGGGCATGGATATGAGCATTTGCAATGACCTTGATTTATTATTATATAGTTATGTACTTTGATTAAAATATATTGGTTACAATTATATAATGTATTTTTTATTTTATTTCACAAATTAAGAAAGTATAATCCAACTCACATTGAATACGTCGAACACATAGATTATTAGGCTAAATAATATATAAATATATCTACTTACAATAGGTCAGATACGTAGGCTATAATGGAAAGGTAATAAGGAAATAAACAAAAATTGGAAAAAATTCATCATGTAAAAGATTCAAATTTCAGATACAAATAAACTAATTACAATAATTTTAGATAAAAATTGATTCCGAAGATAGAGGATGTGGCTCTTGTATGCTATCATGTACCAATGAGCGTCATTATTGAAATCTTGAAGAATATAGTGTATTTCATGTTGAAACGATGTTATTACGATATCTGTTCTAATTTGCATGCAGTTGTGGGAGTAGAAAATTTTCCAAAAGATGTGCTTATTAAACATAAAAATATAAGAATTGGCATTAATATAATATTTATATAGAAAAAAGATATAAAAGACCCACATACTGATATGTAGTGACTCATGTCTTGCAAAAAACATATAATCACTCCTTTTTTAGGACCATGAATTTCAAGTTGCGCCACAAAAGGTAGAAATGAACTATACACACTCAACAAGTAATATACAAACAACACACAATAATGGGTTGCAATAATATGACTAATATCTAGCATTTCCATCTAGTGTGTCATATATAAATACATTCTCATATAACTATTATCTATACTATATCTTGTGATATAAGTTAGTACGAATCTGAATCCACCGTTCCTTATCCCCTAGCATAAGATATGCCAATGTTCTTAAACTAAAGTTTTCATCTCCTAACACATTATATCAGTCTATGGAACTATATATCAATTCATTTAACTCACATATGAAAATTGTAATCGGCCCTATGACATAAATATCAATTGTTGTCCTTGACCCCAACCACAAACCCAACTTTGACTTGGTGATGACCTACCTCGAGCTTGTGTTGATCTCAAACGACTTGAATATTGTTGTTTTTTGTACTCCCAACTAGATTTTTCCCTTCTAGTGGGGTTCCTTGGATAACCCTTGTGTTGTTGTACTGGTGGCTCTTGGAGAGGTATTATCTAGGGAACTAAAATATTAAATATCTCTCTCGCCAACTGCTTTTATTTTGCTAGTGGATAACTCATAACAACTTTCATAAAAATATGGATTAAATGAGGTGCAACCTCTACTGATTCTTGCAGTACTGGTAGATTAATAGGCTCATCTATGTTGAGTTTCTTCCAAAATAGATGAATAGTTGACTGAGGGATTGATATATAGTTATGAATATAGGTATTAATCTTGTGCATACATGGTATCCCATGTGTATGCCGCATATAAAATCCACATAAAATCATTATTGATACCTACATAATTACTTCTTTGACACTCTTTATTGACCAAATCTGCTGCTTATAAAGTGATATGACCTCTCAAATTGGTATAAAGGGCACTTATAAAAAAATGAGGGGTATTGAGCCAAGACTTTGCTAGTGATGCTTTTATCTCATCATGTTGCAATTCTAGGAACATGTGATTTTGTTTTAATATTGTGTTGAAGATGCCTTATGATGTCTCTAGAAATCTCTTCAAAGATCCATGAACACCTTTAACCCCGTTGGTAAAAAAACTATAAGTAAATTACTTTATCAACAGAATAATGTATAAGATATTATACTAGGAGATAAAATATAAAGCATACATGTTTGTTATAATTTAATGGATATGAAACACATCCCCAAAGAAAGCAGAAACAACTTTTCCTTTATATGGCTATAGCTAATTTGTCTTAGATACGAAAAAGTAGGCTAGGTACGTTTGTGTAATCTTTCTTTAATGACAAGATTCGTTTCCCGTATATTTTTTCATCCATGACATCTATCAAATTTTTCCATCAAGATATAAAACCTTGTGCAAATGATGAACAACCAAATACTTTCTTGCACCTTTCTTCCACATTCTTATTAATATGAAACTTACATAATAATCTTTTTGAAGTGGAAATAATATGTACCACAATTGAATTGAGAGCAAGTTCCTAGTCAGTAATAATTGTGGTTGGAAGCATAGATGGATCCATTAAGGTCTTCCACCTTTCAAGTACCCACAAATAATTTTTCTCCTTTTCAGATGGCATGTATCCACATGCAATATTGAAATTCGGTTGTGTTGGTATTAGTCCAATAATTTCAAGTAAGGACATTTCGTATCTAATTAGTCTTATACATGCAATCTATTTGTAAAACAAAAGAAAATGCACGAAAAATATTAACAAATATGGGATGTGCAAATAGATGTTCGCTTATTACATTTGATTCCGGCTCACTTAAATACCACTAAAAATAATGATTCTCAACCAACATACTCATAACATGATGTAATATTGTTTGACCATCCATTTCTTTGGACCTAAACTTTTATCGGGTATTATAAATAAGCCTTCCCATAATTATATATCCTTCAACTTGTTTTTGAAGAAGTGATATAATTTGTCCTGGTTTTACGTTAGTTGTGATAATTTTATCAATAAATTGAACTTTATTTTCTATTAACTTACCTAAAACACTATGTCCTTGTTCTTAATTTGTAAATTCATTATTGTATGTTTCGTTCATCACTACCACTTATCATCCTCTATTATTATTTATAACACCAATAATAAAAACAGGGTAATCATTCTTTTTAGAACTTGTATTACGTGAACCTTCGGTATCTATAGGTATAATATGTGTGTATATTCCACTTCGGTGACATCTTATCGATATTCTACCTATCTTTGTACCATTTCTTTTTATAGAACATTTGATGATCAAAATCATTTCATGAGTTCTACATATTTATTTAACCTATGATACAATTTCTTTATGATCAGAAAATATTTGATATGTTATTAAAAAATCTCTAATAATTTTGGGTTGTAAATCATGTATTCATATATTCTATATCCTGAAAAAAGAATTCACCATAATAATATAATAAGAAAAATTATTATTTTATCAAACCAAATGTATCCACACATTTTCTGTCTAAATTACAAAAATAAAAAAAATTATTGTACCTCTTCTTCTAAGTTGTACTTAATATTTGAAGAATCTATTTGTATTTCTTCCGTCTATCCATAACACTACAAGAAAACTCTTTTATAGCAACACAACTTTTGCAACGACAACACTTTGTGGTTGCAAAAAATGTCATTTGGCAACGACAATTTTATGACGTTATAAAAAGTTGTTGCCAAAAATAATTCATTTATATAATAATTATTAGGAAATTTTTTGCAACGACATTTGTCGTTGTAATATATGTGATAGTTTATTTGCAACAGCTTTTTTTGTTACAAAATGTTGATTGAGTTTATCGCAACGACTATACTTGTTGCGAATGTTTAGATTATTTTAATATAATGATATATATATATATTTTGCAACGACATTTGTTGTTGCAATATAAGTGATAGTTTATTCACAACGACATTTATATGTTGCAATATACAAAATGATTTTGCAACGACTTTTTTTGTTGCAAAATGTTGATTGAATTTATTGCAACGAGTATACTTGTTGCGAATGTTTAGATTATTTTAATGTAATGATATATATATATATATATATATATATATTGCAACGACATTTTTCGTTGTAATATATGTGATAGTTTATTCGCGACGACATTTATATGTTGCAATATATAATATGTTTTTGCAACGACCTCTTTTTGTTGCAAAATATTGATTGAATTTATCACAACGACTATACTTGTCGCGAATGT
The DNA here is from genome assembly GCA_030549775.1 of Tamarix chinensis. Taxonomy (NCBI): domain Eukaryota; kingdom Viridiplantae; phylum Streptophyta; class Magnoliopsida; order Caryophyllales; family Tamaricaceae; genus Tamarix; species Tamarix chinensis. The sequence goes on along the minus strand of CM060172.1, from coordinate 15,777,236 downwards.
TTAAATTATTTTAACATAATGATATATATTTTTAACGTGATGAAAAAATCGGCCACGCTACTCTAAGGACTTGATTCGGCCTAAATCATCACTCGGCCCCACCTGATGTTTCATATACATCAATGGCATCAAAGAAGGCATCACTTACCTACAACACGTCAAATGAGCCTTCTGCTCATAGGAATGAGCAGCACCCATAAAAGGGGTGATCAGTACACTACGTACTAAGTAAGGTAACCAAGCACTAAGGACAACACACAAGTACATAAAATCATACGGTATAATCTACAACTTATAACCATTCAAACCCACACATATAATATACAAAATCATGCAGGATAAATAAGGGATCATAAAGTCCAGCATAATAACATAAAGGCATAAGATCAATCAAGTGAAAATACATAGGTCCATTTTGGAATCTGGAGTAATACTTAATTAGTCTCTTATGGATACTCATTACACACCATACGCTTTATCCAGTCCATGCGAGTACAAAAGTTGCCACTATTTTAACTAGTTGATCAGAGACAAGCAGAGCACAATGGTCCTGCCCACTATCAATAGCCGGTGGATCGGTCACACATAAGGTATCATACCCTAACCACTATTTCTTACTCGTGGATCAATTGGCCCCGGCTCACATGGTGTTCCACTATATGTACTTAGTGTCTTTTAAGTGTCTTAGCAACTTGGGTGTTTGGTTTATTGAGCTCGGAATCTGCCACTATTATAGCCGGTGGATCAGAGACATATAGGGTAACATACCCTAAACACTATTTCTAACCAGTAGATCGGTAGGACCCGACTCAATACTCTTCCACTTTACATGATTAATATTTTAAGTATCTTATTCAAAAGCTTTCACCCAGACATACATGACTAACTTCACTATTCTTATCCTCCAACTCTAGTTAACCACACCAACCCTAGTTAACCCCCAAAACCATGGTACCCATAAACAACCCTAACCTAGTCTCCTCCATACCCTTATAATACTCCCTATACTATTTTCCACCTAATGTTTTCAAAATCCCATATGACACTTCTACTACCTTCCTTACACCCCCATATCCACTTTCCACACGTAACACTTTCCCTCATGCACACTTTATGTCCCCCATGCAATCGTGCGAACATTTTCATGCACATCTCATGCTCACACATGAAACCCTAATTTTTCATACAAACCTTAACTCCCATGCAAACCCTAACTTCTATGCAAACCCTACTCCCATGCAAACCCCAGCTCCCATGCATGGTCATATAACACACAAACTGACCCCACATTATTACACTCTCTATCATCATATTACAACACCCATCATGCATGTCTTATGGGCCACACCATACCACAATAACAACACCACCCATACACATAATACACATGCCATAATTTATTGCGCGAACTTACCTCAACTCCATATCATGCTGCTTATATAACAATTATACAAATACACATGAAATACATTATAGTTCATATCATATGGCATGCATGGCATATAAAATACATAATACACAAACAGACTTAGCACCCCTTACCTAAAACGTCACCACTCTTGGAGCATGCTCCTATGCCTCTCTAGGGCCTTGACTGGTCTCACCTTTATGAGGGAAAAACTATAATTAAATTCTCTCCTACTATAAATTACTATTATTTACTAACTTATTCTAAGTCTAGGTTTTTGATAAAACAATACTATACTAATAATAACTATATGAAAAGCTACTAAAAATACTAGTAATAAAATTAATATGGTTCAAAACAGATGGTGCTATAAGGGATTCTATCCTCCACCAAAATAATGCTAATAATTATATTAATAATAAAATAGTAATAATTATAATAATAATATTACTATTATTATTACTAAAAATAAAATAACTTAAATCTAAATAATATAAGGTAGGGTTTCTGACCCTACCTCAAAATAGTAAAAGTGCCATTTAATAATAAAAATATTAATATTAATAACACATATTAATTATAATGATAATAATAATAATAATAAAGATAAAATAATAATAACAACAATAGTAGTAGTAGTAGAAATAATAATATTAATAATAAATATAGGAGTATACACACCATTTAATAAAATAGGGCTTCGGCTCTCTTTAGATAGATAATATTAATAATAAAAATACTAATACTAATAATAATAATAATCTTAGTAATAATAATAATTAATGTCAATAAAACTTATAATAATACTAATAGTAATAATAATTCAAAACTAATAACTTAAATAATTAATACTTACTCTAGCTCCAGTTAAGAAGATATAACATTAATATTAAACCCAATAATAATAATAATAATAATAATAATAATAATAATCGAATAAATGTTAAATAATTGAAATAAAATAGAATAATCTTAAATAAATAGGGGAGAAGGGTTGAGAGGGTCTAGGGTTTCACCTTGGGTCAGCGGAGATAGGTGGCACCGGCGATGGTGCAAAGCGGCCGCGGCGGTGGCCGAAAAAGAGGATAGAAAAGGAAAAAGTTGAGGTTTGAGAAGAAGAGGTGGAGAATGAGGGTGGTGGTTGAGGTGTTGGTGGTAGCCTAGATTGAGAGGAGTAAAGTGAGGGTGGTGGTGCAGCAAGGGGTTGCGGTGCACGGCGACAGAGGTGGCGGCTGAAATGAAGAGAAGAAGAAAGAGAAGGGAGGAGAAGGAGAAAAGAGAAAATAAGGGTAGGGCGAGATGGAGAAAGATTGGTGGCAGCTTTTGGGTGGTGCAGAAAGTAGTGATAGCGACGGATGTGGTGGTGGATGGTGGCGCGAGGGGTTGCAGGTGTAGAAATTTGGCTTGTTGGGTAGGAAACTTTGCACGACTTTGGTGGCTTGTGCAAGAAGAATCGAGGGAGATGGGTAGTTCAGTTAGTTGGAGGGCGGTGCAAGGAAGACTTAGGTAGGCAGAGATAGTGGTGTAGTTGGCTAATAGCGGAGGAAAGGTCGTCTGAAGTGGTGGTGGTGCACAAGGTAGGTTCTTAGGGTTGCAGGGAAAACTTTTCAAAATCAATCAAACAAGTGGTATTTATAGATTTTATAGGGGAAGGTAGGGTTCTGAAGGTCAGCAGGAGGATAATTCGGGTAGGGTTTGGGGTAGTTGGCGGCATAAATTGGCCGGCACAAGTTCAAGTCGTGGTCGACCTTTCGTGCTGGAAAAGGAACGTTTTGCATGAAGAATAAGGGAAGTGAGTAAGGTTAGGTTGAAATGCGATTCAAGGGGAAGAGAAAGAGAGGAGAAATGGTCGGTCAAGTCAAGTGTAACCTGTGGCGCCAATTTCGAAGGCGACGGAGCTGCAGGTTAATGGTGGAGGAGGAAAGAGGAAGAAAAATGTGAACCGGGCGACTAGGGGAAAAAGAAAGAAAAAGAAAAAGAAGGGAGAATTGGGCTGGTCGGCACCCATTATAAATATTTTAAATGGAACATGGCGTTCTAGGGGGAAAAGAAGTGATACACAGCATTCTAGCTGCAGAAGGAAGAAAAGAAAAGAACGGGAGCTTGGGCCACGGGAGAGAAAAAGAAGAAAGGAGAGATTGGGCTGCAATAAGCCCAATCAGAAAGAAAAAGGAGAGAAAAAGGAAGAAAAGAAAGAAAAAGAAAGAGAAAAAGTGAAAAAGAAAAATAGATAGGTTGGGGTTAATTAAATTAATTAGAATATTTTTAGTGTTTAAATAAATAATATTTTAAATAAAATAATATTAAATTTTCTTTTTAGGCTAAATTAGGAAAATATTCTTCCTAAATTCCCTTTTAATTAGTAAAATGCCCAATTTTCCCTTAGATATATATATATTTATAAATTCCTTCTTAATTTGCCCTAAATAATTTCTTCCTATTTCAATAAAAAAATTACTTCCCTAATAAATCCTTATTTAACTTCACTTCTCAAAATAAATATATTTGGGGCATTTTAGCTGGTAAAAACAATTAAATTACCTATAATATCATCACTAATAAAGTTAGTAGAAAACCTATGGAGTAAATCTGAAATTTCAAACTTTCAACCAAGTGACAGACATATAAATGGTAATTTACAACACAACTTCTTGAAATTATAAAATATATAAATATAAGTACAGAAGTTCTCAAGGGACAAACCTCTGAATAACTTATCTCTAAACCCATACTAGTAATCACAATTGAATCAAATTAGAGTACTTGCACATAAACACCTAAACAAGCCTAGCATCAATATGATGGAGTACTTAGTAAACAACCCAACACATAACAATAGCATACACACAATTCATATTTGATCATGAAAGAAGAAAAATCATACCTTGATTAACATGCATTAATGTATACAATGTCAATGACAAAATTACATATTATCATATACATAGTATATCATATTATCGTGGGTAGTATGTTATCATGAGTCATAGAAGGGTTTTCAAAACACAGGTGAATATTATAAACAATATCATGGTATCATACAAAAAATAGGAGAACCTGCAATAATATAATTACATGGCATATTCACTTCCATATGACTATTCACTTTATTTATTAGCATTCAGTTATTTCCATGTAGTTATTCCACTTTTATTCACCAAATCACTTATTAATCAATTCCACTGAAAGGTATTATATCACATATTCCAAATCACATCTTTAATCCTTTCCCTATATATAATATCATAATCCACTTTTTTAGGTATTTGTTACATTTCACATGATATTGCAGTTCACTTATATAGTTAATCACACTAAAACATATATATATATATATATATATATATATATATATATAATTATAATTAAATTATTTTATTCATGTCATTCCCAATCATACACGCTTTGGGTCACCCGCAAAATAATCATCTAGAGCATAGAGGTTACAAGATAGAATACCACTTAATACCCTAATTTCTTAAGTGTGCACACCATTTATAGGGCTAGTTAGTTACCTATAAAGTAGAAAGAGGGACTTCACTAAAGATACAAATACTAATAGTAGATAAAAAAAATATATTATTGCACTAAGAAGTATTACACCATACAAAATCACAAGGAAGGAATCTACTATATGACCCTACCTTGGAAGCTATCTCAAGACTATTTTTCTAAATTCCTATTTTAGTATTACACTTGAATCAATAATCATTTATGCTCATGATCACATATTTTATCAAACACAACACATCACCAATATTCTTAACAACATCATATATGATTATTAATAAATAAATCGCCCACTTTATATTACTCATATGAACAATCACAACACTGTATATATGGTTGGTAACTTAGCATACAATCTAATGCTTACATATAATACCAGCTTTAAGGAAACATACTATATTCAGACCAACCATCCATGCAATACAACCTATATAATATAATCCATGCAATATCACTCATAAAATACAATTACAAAAAATCACGATTCATAACTATGAAGAACCACATGATATCACACAACAAACAAAAGAACAAGGCTACCTAATGTTCAAAAACCTATATTAAATTTTATAATCTCTAAAACATGCTCAAGATAAGTTAATAGAGCTATCTCACATCAAAAGACAGGAGGTGGAAGGCATGCTTAAGATAAACTTGTCCATTCTTGATCATACATGAAAAACATTGAAATATACAACATCCGTATTTCCATACATTCATACTCAAGATAAAGGTCTCACACAACCCTAGTATACTCACCTAACACCACTATATACGCTTCCTTAACCCTAATATACTTGACTATTTAAAATGAATTTTTTACAAAATATTAGTGTTGATTTATGAGTTTTAACCTATAATTTTATTTTAATTAGAATATTTTATCCAAATTGTTAATATTGATAATTTTTCTCAAGGTTTTAATTTGTTATATGGTTTTATTGATGGTTTTGTAATTATGTTAATATTTATTTTAATTGTTTAGTATTGTAAATACTATGATTTTATTATTTTCACATGATTATATTTTTTTAAATATATTTTCATTTCTATTGCTTATTTTTATTTTAATATTATATTTTTTTTTCAAGTAGAACCTCATTGTGTGATTATGACTTAATTTTAGAGTTACATTTTGTAACAAAAATAAATTATTTTAAAATTTGAAATTCATTTAAAGTAGCAATAATTTGCATTCGTAGAAAATATATTTTTTTTCTTTAAATTTATTTATTTGTACAAGGTTGATAATATTTTATAAAATTTTAAATTAAATTTTTTCGCAACTTATTTATGATTTTATATCCAAAATTAATTTTCTTCTATTTTTTCTATTTTAGTTTACAAGTGATCCTTTCACAAATGTTTTTAATTAATTAAAGCCAATCAAATATTTATAAAAATATTTTTTGAATGTATTTTAAAGATTATTTTGAAACTATATTTCCATTTTAATAAGTGTTGTGATTTCTTTTGAATAATAGTATTTAATAAGATAAATCTTGGGTTTGTCTTAATATCTATTAAAAAATATTTTGGGTTTATTTCAATTAAAGTTTGTCCTAATTAAAATGTTTTTTAACTATTATTTGTAGATATTTATTTTATCTTGTTTTTTCTCTCTCTTCTTTTCTTTCTCCCATGCTTGACCTTTTTTACTCCTTCTCTACCTATGATCTCCAACACCACTTGCCATCACCACTCACTCCACTCACCATCATCGATGAGCCACATCCATTGGCAACATAGCAACAACAAGTAACAAAAAAGTATTAGTGGAGTATCAACAACATAGTAGTGGTGCAAGAAGACAACGCTAGTATCGACGACGTCCAACAACTATGAGTCCAGCTAACCTCAAAAACACTGCTTGGCCTACGCAAATCCATAGCAGCCCTTATCTTCTCCAATTTTATAGTAGTTCATTTGGTTTAATTACCCCAAACTCTAACTCTTAATTTGATGAAATTTCTAGTAATTAGCTTTGATTTAGCTAAATTGATTACTAAATTGAGTGTATATCAATTATATGATTAATTTTGATTGATTAACTATAATGTATATGATTGATTTGTGAAAAATAGAATTTTGATATGGTTATGTCCAGATTTCTCAAATTTGTCTAATTGAGCCATTTTTTTATAAATTGACTATGGAATTTAAGTTTAAATGTAAATAGTATCATGTTCAATTGGTTAATTTGAGAAATTTAGATGAAATCAATCGAAATTAGATTTTTCGATCAAAACTTTTGTGAATTTAAATTAGATTGATATATGAGTAATTTCATTAAATTGATTATATTTTATATTTTAGCATTTGTATCATTTAAATTCTAAACCCTCAATTTAATTTTTTGAATAGGATTTTACCATATTTAAATTTTAGGCTAAAAACTTTTAATTATGTTAAATTGGCTATTTTCTTTATTGCTTTTAGTAAATTGATTGTACAGTGTGTTATAAAATAGGTCTAATTGCATTTCTAAATATTCAATTTAAAAAAGTTAATAAAGTTTGACCCATTTGCATTTTTGGGTCTACAACCCTACCTTTCGAATGAAACTATGAAATTGGTCAATTGTATAATAATTTCTTCTACAATTGATTTTATAGAATTATTTGAAATAATGTTTAATTTGGATTAATTAAACTGAATGTTCTTAATACGTATTTAGGGCTTTAAAAACCTAATTTTTTTAGGAATAGATTTATGAAATTTAATTATGTTTGATTCTTCCATATAATAATTAATTAACTTTGATATAAAATCAATTAAATTGAGTGCTAACTTATTAATTCTCCAAAATTGATCTATTTGACATTTTGGGTTGTAAACGCTAATTGTTTAAGTATGTTTTGATAAAAAAAATTACTTTTTTTTCTATTATTCTATTTTTAGATTAGTATTTCTAACGTGGTCCCATGATTTTCAATGGTGATCTAAGAAGGTGTTTTAGTGGATAATGATTCTAGGGTTTTCCTTCTTCTTATTCTAGAATAGCTTGGAAGTTAAGTAAACCTCTTAAACTTCTAGTTAATAAAATATCATGTGTTGATGTGCATTATCCTATATTTTGGTTATGCTAAGAGTATGATAGGGTTTGTTAATAAGGTGTGAGGTTTTTGTGTATATGCCATATGGCTATCTTGTGGTATGGTATTGTGTAGTTCTTCACATATATAAATCATGATTCTTTGTTGTTGTATTTTATAAGTTGTTATACTATGTAAGCTATATACATGTACCATGATCTATTCTTTTGATATCATGTTTGTTCATACGAATGCAAGTGGTTGAATTCTTTATCGTATATCATATGTGATTATTTTAAAGAACATTTATGATGTATTATGTATGATGGAATATGTTGTCATGTACATAAAGTATTAATAATCCTAGTAATCAGTGAAAGGAATGAATTTTGGGATTCGTGAAATATATCACATTAGTAGTTATAGTTGGTGGTTGTATATAGTCCACCTTAAGTAGCCTTAAGATAGCCATCAAGGTATGGGCATGCAGTGGATGACTTCCTTATGATTTTGTATGTGTTGTATCGGTAATGAGATAGGGAGAACCCTCTCTATACTCTATAGGCGATTTACTAGAACTATAGAGGGTATCGATATTTGAATATTAGGGTGTCCTAAGTAGTTGTGATGGCCACATCCATGGAGCTATAGGCCACAGTTTTTACAGGTGACATGTTTGTCATGGGTTTCTTGATTGTCACGCCCTCAATGTGAATATTGTTATATTCTAGAGGTAAATTATACTATATTTTGGTTGTGAGAAATATATTTGATGGAAATGGGTAATAATATGAATTAGAATGTGTGATGTAATAATATATGATGGTGGAATTGATCAATAAATGGTTCTATGAACTAAAGTGGAATGATTAGATAGAAATCAATGGATCATGCAAATGAACCATACTAGAGTAAATACTGGTGTGCAAGTGAATATGTCATAATACTTCGCACGAATTTGTAATGCAAATCCAATTATAATTTATAAATTTAATTATCTTCCATGGCATTCTCCTATGATGGAATAATTCTACTACAACAACATGTTCTTCTATGAATTCATACTCAATAAAGATTATATGTATTTCTATGGGATATGTATTGATCTTGGATCATGTTCTTCTATTGCTCTTATCAATCTCCATATATTGTTCTATTTTTCATGATCTTCTATAAGAGCATGTATTTTATATTTAATCAGTTATAGCAATTATTTAAATATACATTTGTATACTATTGCTATGAATTGGGTGACTTACTCATTATGTCATCATAATGATTCTACACTTCTGTAGGTGTTTGTATGCAGGTGCTTTAGCTTGAGTTCCGATGTGATTATTGGTTTGCACTAAGAGTTAGAGATATCCATAGTTTTGTCCCTCAAGGGCTTTTATAATTATTTGTAAATATTTTATAAATTAAGCTAATGTAATAAAATTTTAATTTGGTGTTGTAAACAGTCATTTATATATTTGTTGTTTGGTTAAAATTTTGTAATCTAGGTATAATATCCCAAATTTTATCTAATATTAATCCCGAGTAATTAATATGTTAACCTAATTCTAATATCAAAAAATTGATACTTCTACCTTACCCTAATTTCTTAATCCTAAATGTAAATCTAATCCTAATATTTAATCCAAGTAATTTATATCTTAACCTAACCCTAATCCTAGATGATTAATATTTTGATCCTACTTTAACTCTCTAATCAATTTTTAACCCAATCCTAATCTTAATCCCACACTTATCTCCTTTTTTTTCATTTTCCCTTTTTTCTCTATCCTTTTCTTTTTTTTTTCCTTTCCTACTCTTTCTACATGATTTTTCTTCCCCATTAATAGCCTTGTGTGTGCTTCTTCCTCTACCCTACCAAACTCTCCCTATCTAGCTTCCCCAACTTCTAACCATCCCAGCCATCATCTCCCACAATCCTTGAGATATGTCCGTTGAAAATTTTTCAATTTCTTCCCTTCAATAGTTATCCACATCTCATGCATGTCCCTGCCTTCCTTCTCTACCATGCACCTCATAAATGGGCAAAATGTGTGTGTGTGTGTGTACCCCTCCCATACCTCATTAATGCCCAACTAACTCCTCATTCCCTCCATTTATGTCAATTAAAACTAACTCAAACACCTTGTTTCTCCTCCTTCCTTTCTTGCTCTGTTCAATACCATCATCCAACATCAACTCAATTCGCTGCCACCATCCACCAAGCATCACCATTCCCCTATAAAACCAACCACCACTACCACCCCATCATCCCTTATACTACCCCATCCTAAAAATCTTCAAAAATATGTTAATATTATAAAAAAAAAAAGTTGTTTCGGTTTTGGAAAAGACTTGGATCTGAGTGAAAATTTAGAATTTTAGTGATGCCAAATGATTGGCTTCCCAAACCAATCGACTGATATGTTCAGCAACCCTCATTATAATTTCCCGTAGAACCAGTCGACTAGCTTCCCTAAACCCATCAACTGGTTAGGCTATGATTCCATAATCCTTTTCTATTTTTCTTTGATTCTCTTTTCAATGTTTATAAAAACTTCTAGTTAGAGTCTCTTTGAGCTAATTATCATATTTTGATGCTTAAGGATTATTTTTACATTATCTCGATTATTCTATGATTTTATTTAGCTAAAAATCTCCTAAAATCATTTTGTTAGGTACTTTTCCTCTCTTCTTGTACTTTCTCCTTCTCTCTTCTTGCTCATATAGAAGCCCTTATCCTATTGCTGCTCTATCTTGATCTGATTTTTCTTGACTTCACCCTTCCTACCCCATGACTCATCAATTAATCCTCATACACCAATTTACCCAACACAACACTCCACCTTTGCAATTCAACTTCCTATTTTCTCTCTTCCTTTTTTGTCAACCAACATACCCGTCCTATCCTTCTTCATCTGATATCCATCTCCTTTTAATGCACTCATTGAAATCTCTTTACTTGTTCTCCCTTCCACTTCTTCCCTTGGCATATTTTGCTAAGTGTGGAGAACCTTTTTTCTCTCTTTTCCTTTTCTTGTTCCAATAGATAACTAAGGCCCTTGTCCCATATTCTTCTATTTGGATTCAATTTTTCTTCTTAATCCTTACTTTAGTTCCTATTTTTTTCTATAAATAATGGAGGATTAAAGTTTTCAGAGAGTTGAATATTTCTTGCTCTTTGCTACTCTTGTTTATCTACCTCTATCCTTCTTCTTTGTTTTCCTTCTTTAAATTAAATTTTGAATTATGTTTTATTGATTTTTGGATTCTTGATTCCCTTATATAATCAAGGATATTGTAGTGGCCATCAAGTTAGGAACATTTTCTCTTTACTAGAAGATTTTCTTTGAGGTAAGAAAAATCTCTATTTTATGATAAGGTTTGTTGTTCTTGTTTGCATTAGTTAATAACTATGATTTTTCAGCATATACCTATAGAAAAAACATGAGTTATTAGATATATAATAAATCAAGATGTGGGTTGTGAGTATGAATGGTTACAAGCATGAGATGTGCCATCATAAGGATCTTTGGTCATAAGTGTGCATCATGTGATTTCATCGAAAGTGTGGTGTAGTAGCTAAATTATGGGCATTCTATGTGCCAAGCATGCTTATATACATAGCTAATTCCATGACTCTAGTTTTCTAACTATGTATCATATGATTGTTCGAGTTTAGTAGTATATGGTCTTCAAGACCTTTTGATAAATCTTAGATATGTGTTTATGGTTGATGTTGGGATGTGATATCATGAGTTTGATTTTAATGTTGATGTGGTTCTTATTGATTTCCTCCATGATGTTGATTATGTGGGCACGTTTTGGTTATTTTTAATATGAAGTAGGAATTTGATGAGTTAAGCATGAAAGTTTGGTGCAATTAATTAAAGAGTATGTTTAGGATGTATTTATGTTATTAACAATAGTAGCATGAGTAGGATTCCATTTATGGGGTGTTAAGTATAATTTATCCGTTTTGGCCTTAACATGAAGGTCATGAATATAATATGATGTTGCGCCTATAATTCATCCTTATAGGATGATCCAGATATTCCATATCTTCAATGTGTTTTCATTTGATCTTGGTAGTGTATAACCTACTTAAACTACTTCCTTGACCTTGGGATTGATGATAACATGACTTATATATCATTTTATCCATATTGGTGAATTGAGGCATGAATTGTGATTTTTATAGAATTCAAGCATGATCTTGTTGAGTATTTATTCCTACCATGATTGTGATAATTTGTTTGTGGAGTATGCCTTTTTATATGCTCTACAACATAGATGTATGCTAAGATTAAATTAGAAAAGATTAGCAAGGTTTTTATGTGTGATTTATTAGTTTGGGTGTTATTTTACCCTAAATAGTCAATGGGTTTGTTGGACAGATTGATTAGTTGTGTGAATAGTCTCTTGGTTTGAAATATTTGATTGATTGGTTGTGAGAATAGTATTGGTTTGATGAACTAGTTGACCAGTTCTGATAAACAGCCAATTGGTTTGTCAAACCCATCGATCGGTTGCCTTATGACTCGAGTAGTTTGGTCTCTGTTTAGACCCATCGATCCATTTGGGTGAATCCATTGATTGGTTCCCGTGAACAACCGATCAGTTTGCCAAACCCATTAACTGGTTTCCTTGTGGGTAGAGTGGTATGTTGTCTACTTAGACCCATCGATTGGTTTGGCCAAACCAATCGATTAGTTCCTATGAATAGTTTATTAGTTGGACCAACTAGTCGACTGGCTACCCAAGGTGTTGTTTTCTCAGGTATAGTGCAACCAGACGAGTCAATAGGTCCTAGGGACTGATTGACTGGTCCATATTTATTTTTCCATGTGTGCTTGATACTTAATTTTCTTTGTTTGGGAATTCCATATATGTTATCACATCAACTATTCTTCACTTAGATTTAATATGGATCAAAACGATAATATTATGGTGCCTTGAGTGGTAAGGTTTCATGTCACCTCTAAACACCTAAGTGGTGGCTTTTATGTCTTATGTCTTGTTTGGCATTACTGCCTAGTAATACACATTTAATTATTAATGAAATTATATTAGTGATTTGTGATATCATTTGGTAATTAATAATAATAATAAAATTATATGTCTTGTGTTGTCTTTGGTACTACTGCTTGGTTATACCCATTTGGTTATTAATGAAATTTTAATTGGGATATGTGATATCATTGGGTAATTAATAATAATAAAATTAAGAAAGATGAAATAGTTATTGTGTGGCTTGTAGCCTTAAGTTGGGTTCGCTGTTAATATTTAGAAACACCCAATTGGGTTGTTATGAAATTATGTTGCAAATTGTGGGATCACTAAGTAATTATATATATATAATGGGAATAAGAATTCATTTGAGCCTTCTTCTCCAGCTCTTAGGTTGGTTAGCGAGAGTTAGTAGTATTGTTACCTTGTGATATTTACTTCTCTTTCACTCAATACATCTTCTGTCTTACTTGGTCGTGGTCTATATGTGGGAGTGGGAATAATACTATGGCAGACCATCATAGTGTTGGTGGTCATATAGAGGGTATGTTATAATTCCATTTTCTCAGTACCTTTCCCATCCTACTGGGTTGTGATATGTATGCAGGAGTAGAAATAATATTGTGAAGGTTGTGATGGTGTCAGTGCTTGTATAGTGGGTATTCCATGATTGTTGAAGCTTCATATCCTTTCACTCAATACATTTCTTATCCTACTTGGTTGTGGCCTATATATAAGAGTAGGAATAATACTATAGCCAAACAACTTGGCATCAATACTCGTGTAGAGGGTACCCCATGATGAGTGGGTTTATCCCTTGAATTTTGTGTGATCGCCTAAACACCCAATTTGGAAGGCGTGGATGCCTAGAATATGCATACTCCATTATGTTGGGTGTCATCACTTAAACACTCAACTGGAAGATTTGGATTACCTTATTTACATTTGGTATGATAGCCTATAAACACCCATATTAGGATTGGTGCTCTAATGTTAGAGGGTAGGCCCATGTTTGCATTTTTTGTGATCCCCTACAAACACTCATATTGGGTTTGGTGCTCCAGTATTGAAGGGTATGCCCATGTTTGTGTTTGGTGTGATTTCCTTTAAACACCCATATTGGGATTGATACTGTGATTTAGAAGGTATGCTCATGTTAAGAACCTATGTAGCCTTGTGTTGCTATCATAACCCACATTCATGGTGGAGGTTGAGGTGTGTCGTATGAATATCTTAATAATTAGATTGTGTGGTCAAGTAACATACTAATAATAATAATAATAATATGGTTTATTGTGCTTATGGAACATGCAATCATAATGTTCTTATTTTTTTCTTATCATTCCATGATAATGTGTTCTAGCATATCTACTACACTATGATTAATGTGCCTACTAGAAGCAGTTGGAGTTATTTTCATGTTATAAGATATAACTTGTTTGACCAATACCTCATTGTATTGATACTACCTTGTGTGATCAATGTGATGATCTAGCTTTTGCTCTAAGGAGCAGGTGATGCTTTGTAAGTTTGATCAACTTTTTATGGGCTTTGTATGGCCTTTGCTTGGGGAAAGATTTATCATATCAAATAGTTAGGCCACATGGTTTGATTTGGTTCCCACTGTGTTAGGATGTTTTTATTTCAATTACATAAACTTTTAGCTATGCTTCTAGATTTGGTTCATAAAAATATCATATCATACTTCGTTTAGCTCTCTGTTACCACGGTCTCACTTTTCCTCTCCTTCACACTCTCTGATTCTTGTACATAGTTTTGACTAAACATTTTAGCCTTGCATCAAGTATGGATTAGGTGGATCACCACACCTCTCTTATGTTCTGTGCACCAGTATTCTCTAGTTTTGTTTTATTGATTTTCATTGTCTTAAAATAATAAAAAAAATTAGTTTTGAAAATTAGGTGTGTTATATCCCTCCTCATCTTCATCCAACCATCAAAACCCCAATTCTTCTCTTGTAATACCCTATATTTGTAAGATTAAAAAATAAGAAATTCTTGAGTTTGATGGAATTTAGAAAATGTTTGATCTGGATTTGAAACTATAGTTTGGGTTTGATGTAATAAGGAATTTGGAAAATTTTGAAAAAATTGAATAAAATAAGTTTTTTTTTCTGGCGAACCGATTAACTGGTTCATCGTTTCAGCTATAATTTTGGTTTGACAAAACCGATTGAAGATTTTGAGATAGCTGACTGACTGGTCTATAAAATAGTTGATTAATCTAACCAAATCAATCAATTAGTTTTTCAGGCTAAGTGGTTTTAAAAGTTCCATTTTTTGAAACATTTCTTACATCAAAATAGAACCCTTGATAATCCAACTTTAGATTATTCTTGAGTGATCCTTAAACCTTTTGATCAATTATCCAACTTTAATTTTGCCTCAAATAGATTTGAGAATTTGATTTCATCTGATGAGGGGAAGGATAACCTCACTCTTATTTTCTTCTTCCCCTCTCCTCTACACACCTATGGGATGACTGCTTTGATTTTAAGCTATCACTACACGGTAGGGAGGTTTACTTCCCACACCAATCTTCCATTTCCATTCTTGTATATGATATTTTTTGGATGAACTCAATCTACATTCTTGATAAAATCACTATTTGATATCTAAAATTGAAGTCAACCTATTCTTGATAAATTTTCCGATTTAGCTCATATTTAAATAGTAAAATTAGGGTTTTTGATCTATTGCATATATTCACTCATTCTCTTACTAACTCTTTGGCTAGAAATAACCCTAATCATCACTTTTTCTTAGCCTTCTTTCAACCTCTAAAACACCTAAGTTTTCAAACACTTGTGCTAATTCTTTTCCACTTTGAGCTTTCATCCTAATTTGATTCACTCTTTTGATCTTTTCTCTATCTCCCTCTTGTTTTATTCTTAAGTAATAAAGAGTTAGATTTATAAAGAAGTTGAGTTTACTTTTAGTTGCATCTTCTCCTATTTTTCCCTTGGAAATAGTAAGTTAGTTTACTTCCCTAATTTGAGTTCTTGATTTTTAAAAGTTATTTGATGATTTTTGAGTTCTAAACTTTTATTTTTAAGGTTTCTGGACATTAAAATATTTCAACTTGAGTTTTCATCTTTGGTGGAAAATTTTGCTAAGCTTCAAGTAAGTCATGATTACCTTTAAAATGTGGCATGAAAAAGCATGTGAGTTAATATACTCTATAAAATGCTAATCTTTATGTGCTTGTGTGAGAATTTGGCATTTTTTTTATTCATGTTGACTTAATAAAGATTTATAAGAAAAAGGGATTAAAGTATAAGGAAAAAGGTCAATTGCTAGAAAATGAAGCATAATTCAGTTTAGGAGCATGTTAAATATTGGTATTATGCTATGAC
This sequence comes from Tamarix chinensis, assembly GCA_030549775.1. NCBI lineage: Eukaryota > Viridiplantae > Streptophyta > Magnoliopsida > Caryophyllales > Tamaricaceae > Tamarix > Tamarix chinensis. The sequence goes on along the minus strand of CM060172.1, from coordinate 15,760,903 downwards.
ATTTTATGGTTTGGATGTGGTAATCTTTTAGAGTGTAAATCTTGTTAAAAATGTTTGTTATGTGCTATTTGGAGGCAAATCGGTTGACTGGTTAGGCTAAACCAATGGGTCGATCCTTAGAACAGTCAACTGGTTAGCCTAAACTAATTAACCAGTCCTTAGAACAGTTGATTAGTTTTCCCAAACCAATCGACCAGATGGTTTATGGTGACCTTTGTTGCTCTCTACTTAAACCCTTCAAACAGTTTATCATGACCGAGTGACTAGTCATAGAACAATAGGCTACTCTAACCATACTGGTTAACTAGTTTGAGGGTACTCTAGGGTTCGGCTAAGCCAAATTGATCTCTTGGTTTGGCTAGAGTGTGCTATTTTTTTGTTATTTTGTACTTGATATGCTTAAAGACTACACAATGCTAGAATATGATTCTTTAATGATGATAACATCTTGGCATGAACTAACTAACCTATTGGATGGATTAAATGGTTTATAATTCATGATATTCTCACTAAGTGCTTTGTAAGGTCTTAATGGAAAAATGAAAATGAGTATGCTATAACTTCCAAATGATAATGTAGTATGAATTCTAGACTAAATGGAGTATCTTGATAGATTGACTTAATCTTGGTTAAGCAATAATGGAAATCCCACCACATGGTTGGAGGATAATAATGGTTAAGATGGAATGAATATGTGGATGTACTACTTGGATGTTACATGGCCTTGTGTGATAAAATAACCTTGGAAAATAACACACTAATCGTTTAAAGTAAAAGATTATCAAGTGGTGCATGGGTCTAGGTTACCTTATCATCGATTAGCTACTAGGGATTAGTTTGCCTTTAGGGATTTATTGGTACCTTCAGGCTTTGCCTTCGATCGGGATCCTAGTAGATCCCAGTGCCATACCTACTTTAAAAATTAATGATGTACTAGGGGTATCGATACTAAAGAGTCTAGTCACCTAGATGGTTCTTTTCTTCAGCCATACTTTATGTCCATTGTTGGTTACTTGGCTTTAGCCGTACAATTTATCCATTGGTGGTTACTTGACTTCATTTAGATTTTGTCTCTAGTTTGGAGATACTTCCATAGTATGTATGACCATAGGGTAGTAAATAATCCATCACTCAATAAAGATAAGAATAAGAATAAGGATAAAGATAAGAATAAAGATATGGATAATGGAAAAGGAAAAAAGAAAAAAATAATTGCTTGTAAATAATTAATATGATGGCTCATGTAAACTTGGAATATGTACATGATGGTAACTGTGTTGTCTGGTGAGTATGATTAGTTATGAGTCGTCTAAATCTTTGCATGACATGAACCCTGGTACATTACATGATCATGGTTGAGTACATAAATATAATTATATGGTGATCATGGTAGGTGTTTGGCATATTTTTGCTTTTATCTTGACCTTGTATGATTGTGAATCATGTTGAGGGTGTAACTTTACTTAGTATATAGTGTACTCATGTGCCTTCTTTTTTGGTCACCTACTCAATCCTACGAGTAGGTGATCATGTGTAGGTATTTGAGGATGTCCTATAGTGGGCCTGCCTTGTTTTGGGCTTGGGGGATTCAAAACATGGATATTCGGAGACCATTGTTTTGTCCCTAATGGATCAAGTTTGGGATTTTCCTTATTGTCGTTTTATGCCTATCGTATCTTTTCACTTTTGGTTTACTTTGTCTCTCGTGTATTTGGATAATTTGGGACCTATCGAGGTCTTATTTCTATAAACTTTTTCTTTTCGTACTAATATAATATATTTCTAGCACATTATACTCTTGTTTTAGTTAGTCTGGTTTCGTAGCTTTGTATCTATTATGGGATGGACAATAAACGTCTATTTTATAATAGATGCGGTGGTAGTACCCCATTTTTTATTAGTATATAAGGAATTTTTCTACTTCCGTAATATTTTAAAATAAATTTTTTTGAAGTTTAAAATAGGAGTGTTGAATTTATTTTTCCCTCTCCCTGTCATGCTTTGCTTTGTTTTCATTGAGGTTCATGGCTATGTGCCTCACACGCCTTAGTCATTCTCCCTTATTCCCTCACCCATGTTCTTCACACACAACCATATGCACCTCATACACCCACCCACGATCATCCCATGCTCTCGACTCGTGTATGTGCTGCATGCTACACCCATGCCCTTCAATGTTTCTTTGGCACAACTTGTAAGATCCCATTTTTCACTACCAAAAAATTTTATTTAAAACATTGTGGAAGGGGACATACAATACAATCCCAAGGAAAAATGGAATGCTACCATAGTGTCTAACACAAGGTGTGCATGTCACTGCCTACCTCACAATAGGCACAAGGCTAAGAATGTAACTAATCAAACACAAGAACAAATTAGAGTGCGCAAGAAGACACTTGAAGATATGAAAATAAAGGTTTACAAGGACTATGTAAGCTTAAAATATTTACAAAAGATATATCAGGAGAAAATGCTAACTAGAAGAAATCCATTTCAAATGGGGAATGCCTTGGTCACTCGAGGATCACAGAACGGAATCTTTGGGAATGCCTATGCTCAACAACCCAACTATGCGGAGAAAATGATAGACTACTCATTGGTCGTCCTCAGGAAACCTACACCAAACCTCCTACTCATGGGATTGAGTAAAGGATCTCAACAACAACCCCATCAGTATGCACTGAGATCACTAATCTACCACTCTCATGTAGCTCATAGTACAAGCCAAACCCGCACAACTTGCTCACAATACAACATTCCAAAATGTACATGTAATAATCCTACTATATCATGCATACACTATCACTCCAAGTCATACAAGACATATTGGGATCCATGGAAACATGCTTAATCATAATCATGCCAACAAATAAGGTTATACATATTATATCATGCATATCGCCTTCTTAGGGAAACATGGATTACTTGTATTATCCACAAAATAGGGTTTAAAGGATATCTTGAAGGGTAATATAAAATTAGGGATACGTATATGACTTTTCAACTATGGATTTTTACAGTAGGTGGATCATGATTATAATAAAAATAGATCATGTGATAATTCATGAAAACATTTCGGAAATACAAAATCATACCACACTGGAGCATTCTAGAGGAACATAGGGTGGTGTATATTTTCATACACCGTAATAGGTATGCCACATCATACTTTCATAAGTTCACATGATTGGTAGAATAATGAAGGAAATGTTGGGTCACATAATATACTTATCAACCATTAGTTACTATCGTTAGTTAGAGTGATAATATCATTCTTATTATGTCAACTTAGTAAGCAATGAACATGATTGTACACTAACTTATACCATAAGTAGTGTGAGTTTTTAAATTCCTAATATCCAAAACCAAGTATCTTTTTAGTGAAATAATCATATCAAGATTGAGCATAGAGTATGAAAAGATCAATTTCATACATATTTTGGTTTCATCCTAGTTATTATTTTGCATTAGGTGAACATAAAACTCATTTACCAATTTGTTGAGAAATGGGTGGGATTATTCCCCATGGTCTCTCAATACCATGCAAGTCAAACCAAATAAATGGAAATAAATTTCTGGCTACTGCTGGACATAAGTCTTGACTTATGCTAAAGTAACTTGGTGGACATAAATTCTGGCTCATGCCAAAGTAACCCTCTTGTGGTAACCAGACCCTTTAGTATTGATAATTTCTAGTACATCATTAGTGTCTAGAGTAGGAAAAGAACCAGAAACAATTAGGATCATAGGATCAACTAGGATCCTACTAGAAGGCACCCGAAGGTAAAACACTTGAAGGCAGACTAATCCTCAATAGCTAATCAAAAATCAAATAATCCAAACCTATCATGGTGCTAATTCCACTTTAACTAACTAATATCTTATTAGATCAAGATTTGATAACACATCAAGGTCCACGAGCAATGTTACAGAAATTAACAAGTCATTTCAGTCCAAAGCACCCATACAAGGTTCTCATAGTTTCCAATGTTCTCGATAAAGGTATCTTAAAGTGATCATTCCATTTCTTAATAAAGTATTCCAAAGTTAAAATTATACAATATTGATGTCAACCATAAATATACAAACCAAAATTCATTTTCTCATTTATCTTCTTTCGTGTATAATTCAAATCTAGGTTAACCTAAGGCTAAGGTCAAAGCCATAGCTTCATTACTTAACCACCTTATTACAATCCATTAAAGAATATTTCAAGATAATTCCTCAAGCCAAAGATGGAGGTCCAATTGGAGGTTAAATAGATCCCAAATGCTAAATCATGTTATTTATCCATCTGTCTTAGTAGCTAAGTGAAGGTCAACTTAAGGCCATCACATAGGTTCATGTTATCTCCTTCCATTCATGCTAAGTTATTTAAACATACAATATTCCACAATCTAAGGCCATAATGTAAGTTTTTATAAGTCTATTATCCATCATTATGATTCATTACATAGTTACCAACCATAGGAATAATCCATTTTTAGTCATCTAATCCTTTAATCATTCCATGGTCAAAAGGAAAGCTAAATTTTGATGCCGATGTCAACTTAGTCAAACTAGGATCAATTTTTTCGTTACTAACTTTAATCTATCAATTAAACTCCATTACTCTAGGTAAAATTATAGCTACTAGCATCTTAGGTCATTATCCAAGCATGATAGACATAAAATATCATATTTAGGAAGAAATAAGTAAGAAAAACAAAACTAGCTAAGACCAGTAGATGGGTTTTCAAAAAACAAATCAATGGGTCTTGCTGACTAGTCGATCGACCTCACAAACTAGTTGATTGGTCAAGGAACTACCAACCTTCCTAGTGGTAGTGAACTAGTCGCTTAGTCAACACCATCGGTCAATCCTTATTGAACAAAATAAAACACTAATTACCGATGAAGAATCATCAATATTGAACAAATGTCGTCGGTAATAAGCAATTCATTATTACCTCATTTCCTTGCCGGCATATTTTCCTCCTATTTATTTCAGCAAAATATCAATCACAAATACCGACGATCTATTGTTGGCAATTAGAACAATATCTTCGGTATTAATATTTTTATTTATGCTTCCTTTTTTTTGCTGTAATTTTTCTTCTATAATATTTTGATGAAATATATTCCTTATTATCAACAAACTTATTGATGGTATTAAGAAATTACTTATTGGTATTTAATTTTTTGAGATTTCAATAAAAAAAAATTGAAGCAAAATTTTAGCATCGAATAATATTGACAATAGATATCGTTGATATTAAGTCTTTTCTTCTTCTTCTTCTTCTTCTTCTTCTTCTTCTTCTTCTTCTTCTTCTTTTCAGATAAAAATATATTCGTCCTTTAACCCAATACTGACGAATAATTGTCGGTAATACGAATAACACCGACAATTATTTATTATCGGTATTAAGATCATCAATATCAATACTTTTTCGGAGTTCATCATACAAGTATTATTATTAGCTAGCTTCGTAAATCAAGAGAACAATGACTAACTTTAGTACCCTTCCATCCGTAGGAGAAGAGGTAATTAAATCTACGAGGATAGATCTCCAAGTAGCAGTACTCTCTCAATTCGCAAGTTTTAACCAAGTTCAGTTGAGTAAAAATAAATCTATTTCAATGATCAAAATTAAAGAAAAATATCATAACAAAAATGTGTAATAATCTCATATATTGACATAGCTAAATTTCATAAAATTTTTAAGAATCGTTGACCAAGAAAATAAAATAAATTAGCGGCTGAGATGAACCGGCGGCAACAACAGATGTGCCTTGACAAAGATAAATGATGAACTTATGAATAATTTCTACTTGGATCTTATATTTTTAATAATTATTAAAACCAACACCGAGAAGATTTTAGAAGGTGTTTCATGCGTAGGATATAGATTTTGTAGAAAATGAATTGTATAATGAAAGCTACGAATTAGAGGTGTCATGGTACGTGTTGTTCCAACTTCCAACTTATGTGTGGAGGGAAATCTCCGTACACACGCGTACACATTTATATTGAAGAGAATTTTATTTTTTGTGTCAAAAGTATGTTATATTATTACCTTATTATAAAAGTTGAAGGATAGTATTGTTGTCATTTACTCTCATATAATTGGCCAATGATTTGAGTTCCAACGGGCATACAAAAGGTCCCCCTTTGCCTCTTCGAGTTGTGCACTAAATCACAGCAAACGTAAAGAATGATGTGGTATGAGTAGAGCTATAAATAAATCGAGGTGGATTGAGTAAAATTATTTATATTTATATTTAATTTATTTATCAAATAATTTTAAATATTATTATTTAAATTTAATTTATTTAATAATTTAAAATATATCAAGATGAATTGATTAACGAGAATAATTAGTTATAATAATTCAAATATTTATTAAGTTATATAAATTTATTTTATTATGAATTCGATTTATATGTACAATATATTCTTATTAAATCTAATATCATAATAGAAAGTCTTATATTTTTTATTTTAATTATGGTCGATTAACTATTATATAATATTATACATAATTAAAATTAATTATTATATATGATTACATAAACTATACCTTTATATAATATTGTCCTCATATATAAGCTTCTAAACGTGTCTTATACATGTCTAAAAAATAAATGGTGGATTTATTTAACTAAATAGGCGAATTGAAGAGAGTTTTTATTGAGATTTACTGACCTAGACATAACTTATGTAATTGGGAATGGGAAAAAAGAAAAAAGAAAAAAGAAAAAAAGGAGTTAATTCTTGAATGGATGGGATGTAGCAGCCTGTGTTGTTGTAGTCAATATTTAATGCGGCGTGTGACTCTACCGTCGACCAAAGAGTGTAGGAACTAGAAAGAAAGGGTTGGGCTACATGAATTTAGGCACGTATCTGATGGCCGAAACTGAAGCTAAGGGGTACCCACACAAATACTTCAAGAGCTGAAGTGAGTGAGATATACTTACTGAAACAAAGAGAGACCCTCTCGAGTCTTGATGGCCACAACAACAACATTAACGACAGTTGTCTCCCTCCGGCCAGTGCTTTTTTCTTCTACTTATCGAATGGCCCTGGCCCTACCAGGTGGTGGTGGTGGTGGCTACTCCCTCCAGACAGTATGACAGATAGTCCTGACACCTGACAGCCACAAAAATATTTATTGCATATACTTAAAGACACTGCAAGGGCTGTTGCCTGACAGCTAACTGTATTCAACCTACTCACTCGGGCTGCCGTTGCATAGTTATTAATCATTTGTCATCTGTCATTGTTATGGCCACACAAGCACGGTGTTGTGTACAGAAGCTCACGTTTTCCTTATCTCTTGGGGACGAATTTTTTTTTTTTTTAAAAATGGTAGGAAAAGTACAGAAAAAATGTGTTTTAAATCTAATACATTTTGGGGAATACATTTAATATTTTTGTATTAATATTATAAGATTACATTTATTTTTTTAAATAACGTGCATATATATATATATATATATATATATATATTATTTATTAAAAAATACATATATATATTAAAATAAAATAAATAATTAGAATAAAAGTTTAGGTATATGTATTATTTCCTTGCATCTCTATTTTCTCTCCATCTTTGCTTTCACATCCTTATCCTCATCCTTTTGGTTACAACTTGAATGTAAACATTGTTCATTATACAGTTAACATATTTTATTTTTAGAAAATTATATTTTTTCAAATATATATATATATATATATATATATATATATATATATATATATATATATATATATATATATACAAACTATAATTAATATACAAACATAGGAATTAATCTCATCCATTGGATCAAAATTTAATCACATTCAAGATTTTACTAATACCAAACCAAAAAAATAATCCAAACCTATATCCAAACCAAATATCCAAACCTCAAAACCCTAAACCCTCTAAACCCTAAACCCTAACCCCTCTAAACCGTAAACCCTAAACCCTAAACCCTCTAAACCATAAACCCTAAACCCTAAACCCTCTAAACCATAAACCCTAAACCATAAACCCTAAACCCTAAACCCTCTAAACGCTAAACCCTAAACCCTCTAACCCCTAAACCCTAAACCCTAAACCCTCTAAACCATAAACCCTCCAAACCCTAAACCCTAAACCCTAAACCCTAAACCCTAAACCCTAAACCCCCTAAACCCTAAACCATAAACCCTAAACCCTAAACCCTAAACTATATACCCTAAACCCTCTAAATCCTAAACCCTCTAAACTCTAAACCCTAAACCCTAAACCATAAACCCTATAAACCCTAAACCCTAAACCCTAAACCCTAAACCTAAACCCTAAACCCTAAACCCTAAACCCCCTAAACCCTAAACCGTAAACCCTAAACCCTAAACCCTAAACCCTCTAAACCCTAAACACTAAACCCTAAACCTCGTAAACCCTATACCCTAAACCCTAAACCCTAAACCCTAAACCCTAAACCCTAAACCCTCTAAACCATAAACCCTAAACCCTCTAAACCCTAAACCCTAAACCATAAACCCTAAACCCTAAACCCTCTAAACTCTAAACCCTAAACCCTCTAACCACTAAACCCTAAACCCTAAACCCTCTAACCCTAAACCCTAAACCCTAAACCCTCTAAACCTCTAAACCCTAAACCCTAAACCCTAAACCCTAAACCCTAAACCCATCTAAACCCTAAACCCTAAACCCTAAACCCTAAACCCCCTAAACCCTAAACCCTAAACCCTAAACAATATACCCTAAACCCTCTAAACCCTAAACCCTAAACCCTAAACCCTCTAAACCCTAAACCCTAAACCATAAACCCTATAAACCCTAAACCCTAAACCCTATAAACCCTAAACCCTAAACCATAAACCCTAAACCCTAAACCCCCTAAACCCTAAACCGTAAACCGTAAACCCTAAACCCTAAACCCTCTAAACCCTAAACCCTAAACCCTAAACCCTAAACCCTAAACCCTAAACCTCGTAAACCCTATACCCTAAACCCTAAACCCTCTAAACCCTAAACCCTAAACCCTAAACCCTAAACCCTCTAAACCCTCTAAACCCTAAACCCTAAACCCTAAACCCTAAACCCTCTAAACCCTAAACCCTAAACCCTAACCCCTCTAAACCCTCTAAACCCTAAACCCTAAACCCTCTAAACCCTAAACCCTAAACCCTAAACCCTCTAAACCCCCTAAACCCTAAACCCTAAACCCTAAACCATAAACCCTACACCCTAAACCCTCTAAACCCCAAACCCCAAACCCTAAACTCTATACCCTAAACCTTAAACCCTCTAAAACCTAAACCGTAAACCCTCTAAACCCTAAACCCTAAACCATCTAAACCCTACACCCCAAACCCCAAACCCCAAACCCTCTAAACACTACACCATGTAAACCATAAACATACTAATCAAATATACATTCATTTAGTTTTACAATATGTGAACGAAAACAATCTTCCATGATTCAAAATTTGACAATTTCTAAAATTAAACCTTATACAAGTTTGGAAAGAAACCTTACACTATCATCTAAGCTACAATGAAAAGCATAAATGACCAATACATACATGAAGTTGAATTTAAATTTACATCCAGACAAACGGACACTAAAACCACAAATGTACGCATAGTTCTTATAGAACTTAATCCCAACATCTAATGATTCAAATTTCATTCCTACAAAAGGGGATATTTCTGGTGAGCAACAAGGTATCCATTCTTTTGTTGTTCCACCAGGAGATGTGTGCGGTATTGACTTCGGAGTTATCAACCCGCCATCAACATCTTTTAAGTTTGAGGGAGGAGAACAACCATGTTTGTCACTCATAATGCCTATACAAGTAAAAAAAAATCTATCACAAACAAGAAAATCAAAATTAAAAAAAGTGCATGCATATTAAACAAATGACAAAATAGCAAATATACATTTTCAAACTCATGGCCACTATCTAATCCATTTAAATTATCAAACTAAAAAACAACAATTATAATACAATAATCAATTTCGTAGAATACAAACGCATAATATCATGGCTGGAAATTTCGGTTAAATTCAATAAAAATATCACATAACTCAATATTTCGGTTAATTTTGATTAAGATCCTACCAGTAAAAATAAATTAAGAAACCCGAGGTAAGAGCTTCACAAAAGTTAAAAAGGAAAGGCTGTCGGAAGGAAGGAGTATCAAATATTCACTTGACATTCAACACCACAGCTGACGAGGGAGACAACCGAGAGCACGAAACAGGCTACTTCTTCTAATATCCACCAAAATCAACGCGTACATATGGGTCCATACAAATACAGTCCATCTACATAATCTAACGATCTACATATGGACGAATTATCCAAATCTTGGACTATACTTCTTATAATTTACTGTATTTTTCCAACTCTCTAATCTGCTAGTGTTAACTTCATATCCTATATAGTTATTATCATTTAATTGAAAGCAGATGAGAGAGAGAGAGAGAAGGAGCTTACCTTCCCGTGGAGCAGTGGAAGCTTTAATGGTAGCAGAGGAATTTTGAGCTTCTGCTAATCCAACAATGCCAAAAACCAATAGTGAGTAACCAATTCCATAGACAGCAGTAGCCGCCGCCGGTTTTGAATCAAATAATAAATCAAATTACTTACCGTGGATTGAAATCGATGCTGAGTAAAGGAAACCAAAATGAAATGGAACAGAGTACAGACGAGCAGTGGAGATAGATCAATTACATCTCTGGTGTTTATTAACAAAACTAAGGTCGGCAACGATGGCGGCAAAGCTAGTGAGAGAGTGAAGGGGATGAATATGTCGAAGAGAGCGTTCAGAATTTGCCTCTTTAATTCGTCCAAAGTCTGGACCAAGATGGCCGGACACTATTAAATTACACTATGAAAGATGGCCGGACACTATGGAGAGAGAGGGAGACGGGAGGTGCAGAGAGAGGGAGACGGGAGGTGCAGAGGGAGGGAGACGGGAGAGAGGGAACGCGACGGGGGGCTGGGTCGGGAGAGAAAAGCCGACAGGGAGAGAGGCGGGGCGGGATAGAGGGACGGGGAATAGGAAAAAAATATAGGGAATAGTTTTCAACCGTCAGATATTTCAGATCCAACGGTTGAAAACTATTCCTACGTTTGTACCAAAAGAATGGTTCGCATATGAACCAATTTCTATATATATATAACCTTAGCATGATCTATATTAAATTAAATATAAAGACTGGACATAAAATTTATATTATAAGGTAATATATTAGTAATTAAGTATAACCTTAAATATCTCTATCTAATTCTTGATAGTAGAATTAAAATAAATTAAATATGCATGGATGCAATCATGTGTGTGTTATGTGATGAGGAAATAAATGAGATAATTAAATCAATTTTTTAATTGATTATTTAAATTTTTAATTTTTTAAATTAAGAGGGAAAGTAAAGGGTTAGTTAAAATAACCAACTTTCCACATTCTACTAATAACAAGGGAGCACAATAAAGTGTTGTACTATTTGAGAAAATATTAAAGCTCCATACATGCACACATATACTTGATAGAAAAAGAGAAATAGGTGAGGTTTCATCTTCATTATTTCATGAGATTTCGGTGTGTAATCAAAGACAAGGAAGTGAAACAAAACATTTCCCTATTCCCATTCCCTCTGAAAAGCACTCATCATCAAGTTTAAGAAAAAAGGGAATGAAACCAACATATTGTGTTCTGTTTCATTACCAATTATGTGTTTTGTGTAATTAATTTTGTCGATGGCTAGAGGTAAATCTATAACAATCCTTAACAAACATTATATAGTTGAATTAGACATATTGAATGTTTTTATTATGTGTTAGGATTTTGGGTATTTGTCATTGGTTTGTACATGAATTGTATATATTAATGTCTAACACAATTCATGCCATTAAATTACATCTAACATTTGGTATTAGAACCTTAAAGACCTTTGTGTTTGATAGAATTGATTTAAAGTAATCATCATTTTTAATATATGTATATTTAGTCTGGTTGTGTTTCACAAAATAGCATAACTATTCTTTGCTAATAATAAACCTGATCTGATTATGTTTTATTTTCTAGTTTCGACTTTGTTGTTTGATGAAAAAACACAATCCGTGTTTATTAACACCAGGGGAGGAAGTCATATTTTTTTCTAAGACTCTCAGCAATCCTTGAAATTTTGAAAATACAAATGTTTTTTTATTAACATGGGTGCCCCATGTTTGATGTGTTTTCCATTTGATTGTTTTTCTTTCACTTTATGATTATGCTAGGCTACATTTAGAGAATTTTTGATCAAATAAAGTATGTATCATGTGTGATTAGCATTATTAAATTGATTAGGATTTAGCCACAACAATCCTAACCATGGACACTCGTGCATTTATTTGTTTTCTTAATCATATCTAGATTACATGATACTAGTTGCAACGTATTACACATATATAATGGGTGTACTCCCACATGATCATTCATTAGCATATGCGAAGTAAATTAGATTATAATATTAAGTTATTATTCTCAATTTACCCATAGAGATTGAGGGTTGTGTTATGCCTTAATATTTTTAATATTGAGACACATGATTATATTTGAAATAAATAATTATCTCATAGGTAATTTTAATGTCTTTTGATTTATGCTAGTTGCATTTTGACATGTTATACATCAATAAAGCATGTATATAGCTATTTGGGCTTCAACATTATCATGACCATGTATGTATGTTTAAATTTTGAAGCAAACTGTCATGGTTTACATTTGATATCTAATCTTAATGTTGAGGTCCCTAAGTTGAAAAGAGGCATGTATAAGGTTTGGAAGGAGAGAATTCTCCTAAAGCTTAACTAATGTGACATGAATAAGGCTATTAAGTCTCCAAAGCCAATGTTAATTGAAGAAAGCACTAATGAGGGAAAGGTTGCACATGAATGATGGGTGAAAGCCAATCACATAAGTTGCATGCACATAATGACTGACATATCTTTTTCCATCAGACGTTCAATTGATTATCATCAAGATGTCAATAACTCGCTAAGGGTCATGGATGGATAATTAATTCATAAGGACAAGGCCTTAGCTAGTACCTTAATAATGAAGTTTTTATCCATGAAGATCACTACTATTAATGGTATATGGGAACACATCATGAAGATAAAGGAATTGGCAACACTAATCAAGTTTCTGGAGGTTGACATAACTGATGCATTATTGTTTTAGTTCATCTTGAATACTCTCCCAAAGTAATACACAACATTTAAAGTAACCTACCATACAGAAAGGGAGAAATGGTCAACCAATGAATTAATGACCATTTGTGTGCAAGAGGATAAATCAATTTTGATGGATTATGGAGACAATGTTATGATGATAACCAAGGACAAAGAAAAGAAGAAGAAAATAGGCCAAAAGTATAATACCCTAAATTTTAGTTAACCCTAATATCAAGTAATTAATATCTTAACATAATTATAATCTTAAGAAAGTAATATTTCTACCTTGCCCAAATTTATTTCTTAATCCTAGATCTAAACCTAATCCTAATATTTATTTTAGATCTAAACCTTCATCATCACCACCATCACCTCCTACATCTCATGGGATATGTTCTGTTGAAAACTTTACCCAATATTTTCATGCTTCCGTAGCTTGTGCATGTGCCCTCTACCTTAACTTCTCTATTGTTTCTCACCATGCATATATATAGCTTCTCTTATTCTCCTTTTTCCTACCTTATGCATTTTCACCATTAATCATCAACATCGCTCACCACCACCAACCATTGAACACCACCATTTTTCCCTAGGAACCAATGACCATTTTCCCCCCATCATTACCTAATCATCACTCCAATCCATTCCTTTTTTCCTCTCCCCGTCGTGCGCTATTTCGTTTTTGTTGAGGAACATAACTATGCACCCTTCCATGCCCCAACCACAAATCTCTTGCATGACCGACACATGGCTTCACACAAAGCCCATGTGCACCCTTTACCCCTCTCCCGGGCGCATTTCGTCCTCTCAACCTATGCACCTTCAACATCCCATTGGCACAACCATGCTTCCCTCCTAGCACACCCCATGGTCTACTCTAGCACCACTCTAGCTAACTTTTCACTAGGTTGTATTCTTAAGTTCTAATATTATATTATTCTTATCTTTTAGGTGAATTTCTCGTGATCTCAGAGGAGGTGGGTTAGGGTTACATATTTAGAGAACGATTTCCTTTTTAGTAAAGATATATGTTATAGTTAGGGTCTATATGTGAAATGTGTATGTGATATTCTATTTGGTAATATTATATCGATAATGTTGATTATGATAATGCTATTATATTATATCTTGAAAGTGAGAAAAATTTGAAAGTATACATTAATGTTTATTTTTGAGTGACATGAATCTAGATACATGGTAATTATATATAATTAGGGTTATAAAATTCATATATATATTGGAGGTTAAAATTCATTAAAATTGGGACCCATAAGATCTTTGCAAAAATATGAGCATTCTAGCCAACTTAAGGGCATCGTGGTCATTTGATGATAATATGGGAAATAATCATGGCATGATATGTTTTTGAGATTATTATCAATTAGTTCATAAGTGATGTGATTAAATGATGGTTGAGTAAGACAGATGTTACCTAATATGAGATTTTGAGTTTTTTTGTTAAGGGAAAGATTTTTTGGTTAATAAGGATTAAAATGGAATTTTGGTGATTTTAAAAGGAGAATAGACTTTAAACATGAGCCATTTTAGAAAATCGATGTACTATCACAAGAATACAATCTTTACCACGCTGCATTTTTGGTAATCCTAGGATAAAGTCCATACTAACTCCTTCCCATGATTTATCAGGAACGGGTAAAGGCGTGTATAAGCCTTTATGAAAGTAAATTTTACTTTTTTGACACGTAGAACATCTACTTATCATGGCTTGCACATGTTTAAGTATTCTTGGCCAATAGAAATTTTCTTGTAATAATTCCAAAGTTTTATGTATACCAAAATGTCCCGCAATGCTACCTTCATGTATTTCCCTGATTAGCAAGTCTAATACTAGATCTAGGAATACAAAGTTTATTTAGTCTAAACAAAAATCCATCTTGTATGACATAATTTCCATGGTATACAATTTCTTTTCATGCACTAAACATGTCCTTAAAATCTTCATCATTAATATATAAGTCTTTTATCATTTCAAAACCTAAGATTTTTGCATCCATCATAATAAGTAACGTAGATCTATGAGAAATAGCATATGCAACTACATTTTCTTTACCATCTAAATGTTTGAAAGAGAACACAAATGATTGTAACAAATTTACCCACTTTTCATGTCTCAAATTAAATTTCTTTTAACTATGTAAGTATTTTAAACTTTCATGATCCGAATGTAACATAAAGGGTTTTGGTCTTAGATAATGACTCTATGTTTCCAGACTCCGTATGATGGCAACGAATTCCTTGTCATAAGTCAATTATTTAAGTTTGGCTCCATTCAACTTTTCAGAGAAAAATGCTATAGGTTTCTTTTCTTGGGAAAGTACTCCTCCTATTCCAACTCCACTAGCATCACAATTCACTTCAAAAAGAAGGTTAAATTTGGGTAAGGATAAAACAGGAGCATGACATAGTTTATCTTTGAGAGTATAAAAAGATTGAGTAGCTTCTTTTCCCCAATAAAATTCACCCTTTTTCATGAATTGAGTAATAGGTGTGGCCATAGTAGAAAAATCCTTAATGAATCTTCCATAAAACTAGCTAATCCATGAAAACTTCTCACATCATGAACATTCTTAGGGATAGACCATTCTTTTATATCCCTAATATTATTAGGATATTCTTTAATACCTTATCCACTAATAATATAGCCTAGGAAAACTACACTTGAAACCATAAAATCACATTTCTCAAGTTTTCCATATAGTTTAGCTTTCCTCAGCTCATCAAATAATTTCTTCAAATGTACTAGATGATCATAACTATTTTTGCTATACACAAGAATATCATCCAAATATACAACAATGAAATCACTAAGGAAAGGTCGGAGAACTTCATTCATAAGTCTCATAAATGAGCTAGATGCATTACATAACCCAAAAGGAATAACCATCCACTCATAGAAACCATATTTTGTTTTAAAAGCTGTTTTCCATTCATCTCCATCTCTAATCCTTAATTGATGATATCCACTTATTACATCAATTTTGTAAAATACTTGTGCTCCACAAAGTTCATCAAGAATATAATCTAATCTAGGCATAGGAAATTGGTATTTGATAGTAATATTATTCACAACCCTAGAATCTATACACATACGCCAAGTACCATCCTTTTTAGGCACTAGTAAACCAGAAAAAATACAAGGACTCATAATTTCTCTCACAAATCCTTTATCCATAAGCTCTTGTATTTGTTTTTTAATTCCTTAGCTTCTTTTAGGTTACAGCTATAAGCCCTTTTATTAGGAATAGGCATACCAGACACAAGATCAATGGCATGTTCTACACCTCTTTTAGGTGGTAATACAGGAGGTAAATCATCAGGAAATACATCATTATACTCATCAAGCAACTTAATTAGATTAAGATTTTCAAGTTGTTGTTTTTCAGGTTTAGAATCTTTAGAAACTAAAGCATAACAAATTCCTTCTTCTTTTATACATTTCTCTATAGCCTTTTCATGTAAAAATAATCTCTTTTTGTCATCACTCAAAGGCCATATGATCACATGAAGAAGGTGTGAGCCTATACAATTGTTTTTCTTTTTTGACCACATATTCATTAGTTAATCAATCATGAGTTGATTTTCTATCATATTGACATGGTCTACCCAAAAGTAATCCACAAGAATCCATAGGTAAAACATCACATAGAACTTCATCATGATAGTCTCTAATAGGAAATGTGATTAAAGCTCTTTTGTTTACTTTAGCTCCTTTATCCTTATTTAGCCATTGTAAAGAGTAGGGTTTAGGATAATTATTAGTTTCCAAACCAATTTTCTTAACCATTTCCTCACTAGAAACATTGGTATGTGAACCACTATCAATTATGAGTCTACAAACTATGTCACCTATTTTACACTTAGTTTTAAAAAATTTCTCTCTTTGAGTAGGTGTAATACTAGGTTATTTTTGTAAAACTCTTTGAATTACAAAGCAAGGGTCTCATTCTTCCTATTCCATACTTAATATTTCATTAGGAGATTCAACTTATAATTCATCATCATCACTACATGGTTCCATGTTTTCTATTTCATGTAAGGTTAAGGCTCTTTGGTTAGGACAATCTGTAGCAAAATGTCCATATCCTTTACATTTAAAACATTGTTTATTTTCCATTTCAACTATCTTATTTTTACCTTTATTATCTTTATTATTCTTTTTATCATATTAAAATGTTGATTTAGGAGTAAAGGTGTTCGAATAGGGTTTAGTTGAAGTTGAAGCATTAGACTTAACATATGATTTAGTTGATTTGGTTTGTATTTCAAATTTCATAGACAAATTAATCAAGTCATCAAGAGAGTCATATGATTACATATCAACCTTATCTCTTATTAAATTATTCAAGCCACCTAAGTACCTAGCACACTTTTGTTCTTTTCTTTCATGAACATCACAAATAAGGGCTAGTATTTCAAATTCTCTAGTGTATTATTCTACACTAAATAAACCTTACCTTAGAGTTTTCATTTTAACACTACCACGGAAAGGGGTTTTAATAACGGTTATTTTATAGTTTTAATAATGGTTTTCAACCGTTATTGAATTGCCCGTTATTAAATCTTTAATAATGGTTCATAACCATCATGAAAAATAAACAAAAACCCATGAATATGTGCGTAAACTTCAGATTTAATAACGGTTTTTACTTAAGAACCGTTATTAAAACTTAGGTCTCGGCCCCCATTAAATAATTATAATATTAAATAAATAATTGTACTAATAATAATAATATTAATAATAATAGTAAACATGTAATAATTACCAAATCTGCAATCACACCATAATTTCAATCAATCTATAATTGGTATATATGCATGTCTCAATACACCAACTATACTTAGGAATAAAAATTAGTGGGCATACCACAACTTGGTAGCTCTACACCCCAAAGTAAAGAGTTCACAGATCTAGGCTGGAAGACCGAAAGATGTAGATGAAATACGAACCTAAAAATTCATGTAGAATATATAGATCGCTACCTAATACCGAATGAATGAGTGCACGTGCTTGGCCAATTGGTCTCTAACTTCATCAATTTCATCAACATTATATTGCTCGTCTTCTTCACTTGAACCCTTAAAAACTTCAATTTCATCATCATCATCATCTAAGTTCCTTTTGTCTCAAAGATCTTCAATTTTGGAGGTACCTAAAGCTCTTATCTCATCCATAATTACAATAGAGGATAAAGAGATAAACAATAACTGAAAACATGTATTACCCTACATACAAAATAATACAAAGGTAGGCAACATGTATTACCACTTTAATCAAGAGGTTATATAACACCATCATACCCTAAAATGTGAAAAAGGTTTTCAGGATAGTCTAAATTAAAGGTTCAATTTGTATGTAACAAAAAAACCTCAATTTAGAGGCCAAAATGGCTTTTTTTGGGCTCCTAGATTGCCCAAACCGGCTCTGCCGATACCATGTTGTATATCTCGAAAAAATACCCAAAATAGCCTCCTAGATCACCTAAATCTGAGGTCCCATGAAAAAGTTATGACCCTCCAAAGTTTACAGTTGAATCTAGCTCTAAATAACCTCAATAATGTCTTCTCTTTTGTTTATTATGGTTGTATCTCTAAATAATGTTGAATCTATATTCTCCATACAAACAAATACAATAACAATATGTAAAGGTCTCGGCCAACACATGAATTTGTTAATATATAACAATAACGCAACAAATTCAACAACAAACAGCAAAATTTTTCAGCCAACACATTCAACAACACATTTTCGAACGAAACCCTGGCGACATGCATTTATATAAGTAGATAAAAAGTTACGAGAGGAAGAAAAAACACATACATAAAGTGAGCTAGCTACAAACACGACATTGAGAATGTTGAGAGAGGCATGGGCTTCAAACACGACAGAGGATGAAGGTGCAAGTGCCAGCTAGCTTCGGAACAATGGCAGAGGCGTGGTGGAGAGTTGGCGGTGCGAGGGTTTCCTTTACTTGAGAGGAGCCTGGTGGTGCAAGTTGGTGGTGCACGGTGTGGCGGTGCGAGGGTTTGCAAGGAGAAAGAAGGAGAGCAAGAGAACAAAAGTGCAGAGAATCTGAAAACTTTGGCACGAAACAGAACCGAGCGAAATAAAAGTTTGATTTTGGGGTTTTAATAACGGTTCCTGAGAGAACCGTTATTAAAACATCTTTTAATAACGGTTCTTCCAGGAACCGTCATTAAAATCTTTTCACTTTTGACAACGGTTCTAATATGAACCGTTATTAAATCCTCTTTTAATAACGTTTTATATAAAACCGTTATGAAAACATCCGTCCAAATTTTACTGTTGCCCTTTTAATAACGATTTTTAACTAGAACCATTATCAAAACTTCCCGCCGATTAATTTTCACGCGTTTGATAATGGTTTTCGAACTACCGTTATTAATGTCCTGTTATTATTTCCCGTGTTTGTAGTAGTGTAACATACATATCTTGTTCATACTCTCTAGACACAAATTTATTTCTTAAGTGCTTTTTAAGTTTTTCACAAGATATTATTTTAGACTTCTCTTGTCTTTCTCTTGTTTGCTTTAAATTATCATACCAAATTCGAGCAAACTTTTTAAACTTTAGAGTAGCTAATTTACATTCTCTCTCATCATCATATCCTATAAGCTCAAAAATATCCTCAATCCCATGCAGCCATTCAAAAAATGACTCCACATTCAAATCATCATAAAATTTAGGAAGGTCAAGTTTAATACCTTGATCTTCATGGTATGCATATCTTACTTGGAATGTAGGCGGTCTTCTTTAGTTGATTGAGCCAAAATAACTCATCTCTTCTTCTCCATCTTCATGATGAGGCATATTGAAATGTCCACGTCCACTCTTGGCATGGTAGATAGGCTTCATTCTTCCCTCCACACTATCATGTGTGGTTTCCATGCAAACTTGCCATGGCTTATGCTTCTCTTGTTCAGCCAATTAACTTAGCTTCCACACTTTGTAGTTGATGTTGCAGTATTTTTTGAGTTTGTAATTGAGCATCCATGCATGTGTTGAGGCTCTTGATGGACTCTAATAGGGAACACACTGCTTCAGTATCCATGGTGAAGGTTGACACACAACCCTTCTTGATGCACACAATATGTTCCGCAAAGTGTAGGTGCTGGATTTCTTTTTACTACAACCAAATAAGGCACAAAATAATTGCTAATTCAAAATCAAATTATAATCACTACTTGTAGTCCTTGATTAGGCACAAAGGAGATCTTGTAACTCCAAGAACATTCACTGCACGAAGGTACACACAAAATGGGAGAGGTCTTCTATAAATGGTGTAAAATTCCACCACATAAAATCATAGAATGTTGATTCTTATCTTCAACAAATGCACATCTTCAAGTGGGAGAATCGTGTTAGTTGTTGCATATAAGATGTATAGAAGATCTACACTACCACGGAAATGGATTTTAATAACGGTTTTCAACCGTTATTGAATCACCCATTATTATATCTTTAATAACGGTTCATAACCGTCATGAAAAATATACAAAAACCCGCGAATATGTGCGTAAACTTCATATTTAATAACGGTTTTTACTTAAAAACCGTTTTTAAAAAGGAGCTTTTAATAAAAGTTTTGTAGTAAACCGTTGTTAAAAATAAGGTTTTAATAACGGTTTATAAGAAAAAAACCATTGTTGAAAACCATGTATTAATAACGGTTAATAGAAAAACCGTTGTTAAAACATGATCGAATTACCGTTTCGGTCATTGATTATGAGTTTATGAAACCCTCTAATACATATTAAATGCGCATAAATATCAGATTATCAGGAGTTTTAATAACGGTTCTTAAACAAAACCGTTATTAAAACCTCAGTTTTTAATAACGGTTTTATTTAAAACCGTTATTAAAGCATAGGTTTTAATAACAGTTTTCATAGAAATGTTATTAAAAGTACATGTTTTTTTTAGCATTTT
This sequence comes from Tamarix chinensis, assembly GCA_030549775.1. NCBI lineage: Eukaryota > Viridiplantae > Streptophyta > Magnoliopsida > Caryophyllales > Tamaricaceae > Tamarix > Tamarix chinensis. The sequence continues at coordinate 15,739,729 of CM060172.1, read as the reverse complement.
TCTGTTTTGTTCCTGGTAGATGAGGTAAATATATATCATATGAACATTCTGTACAAGTACATAGAGCATACCCTGGTCAAAAGTTTTGATCATTTTTACCAAAAATGATCACAATACAAAAGCATGGCCCATGGCTCATCTAGGCACACCTTAGTGTACTAAGCATAAAAATTTTCCTTTAGTCCATCCCTAAGGTTTCTTTCAAAAAATAGGGCACTATACACATATTTATGGACTTGTACAATAATACTAGTAGGGACAAAAGGTTTTGATTCAAACAAGATGTCATTTTTGTTCCTCCAAATGTAGTACACAACTGCAGCCACAGTGAGAGCTCAAGCCTTCCAGATTATGTGGTGCCTATGGGAATTCCTCTGAATGATTCTCATGGCACTGAATAAGGTGGTTGACCCTCTTGAGATGCCCAACCATGATCTTAGGGGTTGCCAGACTCTGTTGGAAACTTCACATCCAAAAAATAGGTGTTCATGTGTCTCAGTCTTCTGCTGGCATAGTAAGCAGTCCTTAGGCCCATCCAAGAACTTGAGCCTATCTCTGGTATACAATCTTTTAAGGAGGGATAACCAGAGAAGGAAGTCATATCTTTTGGTCTTGTTCTGCAACCAAACCACCCTGTGAGGTTTCCACTTAGGGGCCCTATCTCGAAAATAGTTGTAAGCCAGTGTAGTGGAAAAACCATTCAGAGTAACCCATGATTTCAGTGGAGTTGTTGCTTGTTCATGTGATCCCTAATTCAGAACCAGCAGGGTAAACAGACTACTAAGTTTCCTCATAAAATGGGAGGTTCCTTGATTTGGGTGGAAGGAGGCCACATTCCCATTTTACAGGTAATGTGTGTGTATCCACTTGGTCCACAGTGATACCTTTTCATCTTGTAAGAACCAGATATATTTGTAGAGGAAGGCAGAGTTCCATGCAGAGAGATCTCTTATACCCAGCCCTCCTTCATATTTTGGGTAGCATAGCTTAGACCATGAAACTGGGGGTGGTTTACCCTGCCACAGAAAGTTTCTGCAGAGGGTAATGATTCTCTGTAGAACTATCTTTGGTATGGAAAAAATGGAGAGCCAGAAACCAAGAAGGCCTTGAACCATTGAATTCAAGATTTCAAGTCTTCCTGCAAAAGAAAGTGAGCTTGCTTTCCACAATTTCAACTGCTCACACAGGGAATTGGTGAGGTTCTCATAATTAATAGGTTTTAGTGTGCAGGGGTTTAATGGAACCCCTAAGTATCTGAAGGGGAAGCTTCCTCTTTGCATATTGGTAAGAGCCAGGATCTCCTGAGGTCATCCAGCCCCTGCATTAAAGTTTTGATAGAGGGAATGTCACCTCTACAGAACAAAATTAGGTCATCTGCAAAAGCTAGATGCAGCAGTTTCAGCTTTTTGCATTTAGAATGGTAAGAAAACTCCTGCTTCAGAGCAAGGTGCTTTAATTGCCTACTGAAGTTCTCCATGCATAGAACAAATAAATATGGGGACAAAGCTAGATGCATTTATGTTTTGTTCCTGCCCACATACATAGTTGTATGTTCAAACAATTACCAAATCTGCAATGTAAAACAACATCAATTCATACCAGCAGGGTATCACACCATAATTTCAATCAATCTATAATTGGTATGCATGTCTCAATACACCAACTATACTTAGGAATAAAAATTAGTGGGCATACCACAACTTGGTAGCTCTACACCCCAAAGTAAAGAGTTCATAGATCTAGGCTAGAAGATGTAGACGAAATACAAACTTGAAAATGCATGTAGAATATATAGATCGCTACCTAATACCGAATGAATGAGTGCACGTGCTTGGCCCATTGGTCTCTAACTTCATCAATTTCATCAACATTATATTGATGGCCTCGTGCATAGTCATCGGTGAAAAACTACAACATCCATGTTTCAATTAATATACAGTTAGCCATTAGGTCAAAAATATATATATATCATGATTCATTAGTAGAAAAATATGGAAAAGAAAACATATATGGCTTGGATCTATGTTGACCGATCTATTCTGGACTATAAGATCCATTGCTCTACATACATAGTATCCACAATCATCGCCGTTTTTCTGTTGTGGGCATTGTCAAATGAATTATTTAGCTCTCTAACTATTATATATTAATTTGAATTAAAACAAAATACAAAATAGTTGTCTTCCTACTTACCATGATAAGCTCTTATTGAAGATTCTTTGGGTCTGGGACACCATTCCCACCTCTCCTTTGATATGTCGTCCGTAGTTCCCTAATAAATAGAGTTGGATACATAATATTGTAAGTATATATACCTCAAATAATGAAAGTAGAATATATATATGTATAAATAAGCTAATGAAGTAAGAAGTGAAAATTATACTAACATGTCTATAAATTCCTTCCCACCACGATGAGCGACCTCAAAAGGCATGTCATAGGTTCGAAGGGAATCAAACACATAAACTTTATTAAGATCAGGTCGGACGGCATACAAAACCCAATGTTCATTTGCGAGCTGAGGAATGAGATAGAGCTTGCTGTGTCCCTCAATCAAAATGCGATCCGCTAAATAGTTTATGTGTCTACCCTCTGTTATTGTACTACTGTCAGCTATGTAGTATGGGCACACTAAAATAATAGAGGAAAACATTTCCTCCAACGCAACGCGACTAGCTACCAACCTATATATGAACGACAATAATAATGGATATTTGTTAATAACTAATAACTCATATAAGCTTAAGAGGTCGTAAAAATTCTATTTCTCCAAGAGTACTAAAATCTGAAATATGAAATAATGCTTACGTGACATAAACGACGACACTCGTGGTTGACATCCATTCCTGATTATAAATGTCGCTTATGTCAATTGTCGATACCATGTAAGTAGCATCGTCCCTTCCAACATACCTAGGATGACAATCAATGGAAATATAATTATTCCCGAGGTAGTTTTGGGCATAGAAATACAATAAAGCTAATGATGGTGGAGGTTGGCGTATTTCCGAAGAAGGAATCTTTTGTGGGGCAACTGATTTTTCAGATTTAGTTCTCTTTCCTTTGGCAGCGCCCTCTTTTGTGTTGCTCGTTCTACTAGTACCTCTCTTAGTTTTACTAGCAGGAGCAATCTTCTTCTTTGATTCCTTAAATAATAATAATAAACAAAATATGTATTAAGCATATATATATGAAAAAGGTATAAACAATGTAACTACTAAACTAGGTCTAATGAAGATATTGAATGTCAATACCTCTTCAGTAGTGAGACGTATCTGATCTACAGGCCAAGGCACAAAGCTTCCATGAGCTTCTAGCACTGTGGCTGCCTCATCGCCCTATTTATAACAAGGCAAGGGCGCAACACCAATGATTGGAGTGTCAATACTCACCGGCCTTCTAAGTAGGGCTAAGTTGTACCAGTGGACAGTTTGCGTTTGGGTACTGTGACTGATACGGACCCTTCCTTTTGCCAAAAGAGTTGAAAGATCATTCGCTAACAAGTCACATTTATGCAAACCCTAAATGAAAATATTACACATTATTAATTATTTATGACACCAAATACATTTAATAACAATTCAAAGTTATGTAATGCTTAACTCGGAAAGAGAAGAAAGATGTGCATCAGCTTCACAACTGTCTCTAACACTATTTACATTAGGTATGTGAAGCTGATCATGGTCGACTGAATCAGATGGCTTATACCCTTGAGATTTAATAAATGAAAACTCTTGCTCCATTGTTGCCATCCGTTCAAATGCCACGTTCAATTCCTTTGTAAGGATGGCGACTTGCTCATCAGTGTTACGAGAACCACGAGATCGACCACGTACGCTCATTTTCGTAACACCTAATCCAAGACCCCTGTGTCTTCCAGGGTGTTCTACAATTCTTATAGCCTACGATACAATGTTATCCTGGTCTACCCCCTCCTCACCATTTGACGCTTGAAGTTTTTCCTCTAATGTATATAATATATGTAAAATTAGCTTACAAGAATAAGCATAATATAATATTTTTCTAAAAGAAAAGTAAGCAGGGTTCCAAATATATATAAACTTACAATTTTTGTCGCTGCAACATCTACATCTTCATTAATATATCCATCTTTTGTTGCTCTAGCCTTCTTCCATAATGTACCAATATTAATGGACGAGGTACGTGGGTCTAAGTCTTGGGCTATGAGCTATAAATCAAAAAATATTCTTATAATGTACCATATTATAAAATTTTTCAGTACACTATAAATAGATAAATTACAAAATATATACCAACTCCTCTTCAAGGCCTGCATACCCTTTGCGAGCCATATTATGCTAGTATTTATTCTGCTTCGTAATTTCTTTATTTTTGGCACTTTTTTTCCTATGTGACAAGCCAAAACATAGTAACATAGTTATTTCAATATTATGCACAATACTAGGATCGATAAAAAAATTAATTGTTAGTTATCTAACAAATACCTTAAAATCACCCGTAAGATGATATGCAATAAATTGGCTCCAACTTTCTTGATTGATGAAACCGTATCGTTTGGGTGGATTCTACCGTAGAGAACCATCACTCTTTCTTTACATTTTCCTACAAGCTAAAAATGACCTAAATGTTCTTAGACACTCCCCATAATGTCTAAGAAGCCATTTCTTCCTACTCTCTGGCACATTAAATACTCTCTGCATTGTAAGACATATAAATGTATACCGAGATTAATGTATTAAAATTAGTAACATTTTACATACATAAATGATTACATAAAATAGTATATTTACCATGATTTCCTACCAAATATGCTCCTTATGACTCGTTGGAACCTGCTTCCAATTATTATAGGAGATAGGAACACGGTTACGTGTCACAAGTGAAATGTAAGTCAAGAACATATCTGCATAAGGGCCAATGAGAAGATTGTAAGTATTCCATCCCAACTCGACCAGCTCTCCTTTATTCCTCATATCTGTGATGATTCTCATAATTGTCGGCCCTCTTTTCCTTTCTTCATCACTGCTGTCTCTATCAATATTCTTATTGGCCATATCTCTAAAAGAAATCAATAAATAAATTATTTTAGAATGTTATGTATTGGGCATAATTGAGTTGAAAAATGCATTTAAAAAAACCAACATAGATATTATATGTTATAATATTATTACCCTCATTGCCTTATTTTCCTTCGTTTTCCCCCCTTGTTTTTGGATTAGATTCAGGATCTGATACATATATTACTTCACGAATATCATCCCTGACATATATTTCCTCCTCATTAATTGTATTGTTATAATCGTTCAATAATTGAGTTGCTTGCACAGATAAGACACACTCGTTATTCCAATTGGCATCATTTTCATCATCACATTCATTGGCATTTCTTTTTTTCATAGATAGTACTACAGACCATCTGTTATCAACAGGGTCTATCACATAGAATACTTGTGTCGCTTGTGATGCTAAGATGAATGTGTCTTGTTTATGCCCTACCCTATTAACATCTTCTAATGTGAATCCATCTTCATATCTAACCCCACTACCGTTATCAACCCATCTGCAGCCGAATACAGGGATTTTAAATACAGTGTAATCTAACTCCCATATATGTTCAATCACACCATAATAATTCATATTTGCATAAGTTGGATTCTTGTCTTTCGCACTAGCAACATGCATTGCCTCAACCACTAAAGTTACCCCACTATTCTGCATTGTACTCTTCCCATCTTGTTCTTTTGTATAAAAAGTGCAACCGTTAATCACATAACTGGTATATTGAAAAACTCCATAACGAGGTTTTTGATACAACCAATGTAGGGTTTCAGAAATTAAAGTTGGGGAATGTCCGATGAGTGGAATGATGCGATCTCTTATCCAATCAATAAGGAAAGATTATATTTATCGATAATCCATTTCTTAGTATTTGATGGATTTTCAATCCGTAAAGAAGTCATATGCTCTTCAATGTACGACTGAACATCATCATTGTTGTGTAATACATATAGATGTGCTGCACGAAACATGTTAGGGTCTACACGCCCAAACTTTTTGCCTCTAATACCCTGTCCTTCAAATTTGCCCGCATGTCGAGACTTAGGAATACCAAGAGCTTCAGCATTTGACAAGTACTTTGTGCAAAACTCAATTGCCTCTTCCACCAGGTAACTCTCAACAACACATCCTTCTAGCCGATATCGATTCTTCACATAACCTTTTATCAACTTCATAAACCGTTCAAAGGGGTACATCCAATGCCCATGAATTGGTCCTAACATCTTTATCTCATAAACTAAATGAACAGTTAGATGTACCATAATGTCAAAGAATGATGGTGGAAAATACATTTCAAGTTGGAACAAAATAATCATAATCCCTTTTTGGAAGGCGTCCAAACTATCAGGATGTATAACTTTAGAGCAGACGGCTTTAAAAAACCATCAAAGCCTCGTGATAGTAATTCAAACACATTTTGGCAAAATTCCACGTATAGCTATCGGCAACAAGTGCTGCATCAAGATATGACAACCATGAGACTTCATGTTAATAAATTTCAACTCTTTCATCGACACGAGCCTTCTGACATTTGAAGAATATCCTTCCGGAACCTTGATACTGTGAAAGAATTCACAAAATGAAATTTTCTCTTTTCTAGAAAGAGTATGACACGCTGGCGGTAAATATGTTCTTCTTCTGTTGTCTCGTGGTGTCAGTTCTCGTCTAATACCCATTTCTTCCATATCCATTCGAGCATTTATCCCATCTTTAGTCTTGCGTGGAACATTAAGTAATGTGCCAACAAGACTGTCACATATATTTTTCTCAATATGCATCACATCAAGGGCATGTCTCACGTAGAAAGATTCCCAATAAGGAAGGTTGAAGAATATTAACATCTTCTTCCACCCAAATGATGGAGGCTTATCTTTATTATTCTTCCCAAACTTGACACTCAAATGTTTCATCTTCAGCCACACTTGTCGACCCGTCAACTGGATTGGTGCTTGCCCTTCTTCTCGAAATCCATTGAACGCTTTTCTTTTCCTACGATAATGATGATTCTTCAGTAAAAACCTACGATGCTCAAGGAACACAGTCTTTTGGCCATGTGTTAGCTGAAAAAATGAAGTATTCTCCTCACATATCGGACATGCATAATGGTCTTTCACACTATAACCTAACAAGTTGCCATACGCCGGAAAATCATTTATAGTACAGAATAAAAATGCTCTCAAAGTGAAATTTTCTAGACCATATGCAACAAATAATTCAACTTCCATGTCCCATAAGAACTTCAAATCATCAATCAAAGGTTCCAAATAAACATCAATATCATTCCCAGGTTGGTTTGGCCCAAAAATGAGTAAAGACAACATCATATACTTGCGTTTCATATAGAGCCACAGAGGTAAATTATATATAACCAAAATAACTGGCCATAAACTGTAGCTGCCTTGATTGTGCGAATTCATTCCATCTGTAGAAAGCGCAAGGCGCACATTTCTTGCTTCTTTACCAAATTCAGGAAACAACCCATCAATTGTCATCCATTGTGGAGAGTCAGATGGATGTCTAAGAAGCCCGTCATCTATCTTGTCATCAGCATGCCATCTTAGGTTCTTGGCATCTTCAATATCATCAAACATCCGCCTTAATCTTGGTATTATAGGAAAAATACCATAACACCTTAGCGGGCACCTTGTTCTTCTTATATCGTGGTGCTTTGCATTTAGGATTAGGACAACTATCCAAAGATGCATTGTCATTGCGATATAAAATACAATCATTAGGGCATGCATGTATCTTCTCATAACTCATGCCCATAGAGGATAGAATCTTCTTTGCTTCATACGTACGATCGGGTAGAACGTTATCATCAGGAAGCATATCCTTCACAAGTGACAATAATTCTGTGAAACTCTTATCACTCCATCTGTTACATGCCTTTAAGTTGTACAACCTTAAAGTAGCGGATAATCGCGTAAATGTCTTACAATCACCGTACAAAGGTTTCTCCGAGTCATTCAATAACTACTCAAACATTTTTGGATAATCCCAAACACTTTCCTCAACCTTTTGAGTCATCTCCTTTAATGAATGTCCCTCATAGTTATCAAATGATGATCCACTACTATCTCTCCCAACATTGTCATTTTCATATTTAGACTCTGTTTCCCCATGCCATATCCAACAAGTGTAACTTGTATCAATTCCATACAAAAATAAATGATCTCTCAAATCATTAGCGTTGACATGCTGAATATAAGCACACTTCAAACAAGGATAGACAATTCTACTAGAGTCCCGAGCATGTTCAACTACAAACTTGATGAAAAAATCCACTCCTTCGTTATATTCTCTAGATAGACGATTTGCAGACAACCATTTCCAATTCATATTATTTGAATCTGGATATATCCCACATGAAAGTAATTATTAAAAATCAATTGAATTATAAGTATAATAATTTTCAAATCACTCTTGCTTAGAAAGAGTTAATCTCAAATGTATCATGCTATTCTCTCTCTATATATATATACAAATCATGCTAACAAGTTTCCAAAATTATATTAATGTTGATCAATGAAACTCCTCATACTTACAAAGAGTTCATATATATATATATATGCATACATACACACGTAGCAAAATATTATACAATTAATAGTTCAAATTACAAAAGATATACATACTACAGGATTTAAGCAATAGGAGCACTATATACATCAAAATGTTGCTACAACTCAAATACCTAAAAAACGAAAACTCATATCTAAAACTAAATCCCCCGATACCCTCGTTGAGCCCGACTAAACACTATAACTCTAAAAGTCCACTCATCACGATATATCATTTGATCCTTGACATCATCGCAAGAGAGTCTACTCACGGATACTCTAGGGTAACCGAGGTGGATACTCCGAGGCAAGCTATGACGATACCTCCACTCATCATCGATGACCATTAGTTCTCTCGATATCCTATCATACTCTCTAGCAAACAGCTCACCCTCAATAAATCTCGGGTGTGGTGCATCAGTGTGGTAGACAAACCACTGCAAAAAAGTAGACGTAGCCGATGCTCATGGCTCTATCTGAGGCAGGGTCAATAGAAGGTGATAAGATCTAAAATTGAAGGGGTGATAGGATGAGCCACTCGCGTACAAATGACATAGCTCATCATATAGCCATACCACATGAGTCTGTACATCTCTATGTGGCGCCATATGAAAATACAGTGGAGGGTATGTCATCTCACTACCAACAAATGAGAACCACTAAATCTTATCATCAAGGTTGTTCTCGAAATTAAAAGGATCTAAATTACAAAAAATGTAAACTGATCTTCAACTAGCTAGACAAATCATAAATATATTCTACCAGATCATAACCAACCATGTAAACCTAACAACATCAAACTATGTAAAATAAGGACATAATCTTTAGTTATATATTTAACAAACTGGCTAAACATCAAACTATCATCAAATCATTCAAGCTACGCATTGTAAAATCAAGTGGATAATATATATATATATATATATATATATATATATATATATATATATATATATATATATATATATATATAGTACAACCTAATAAATCCTATATGATTATTATTATTATTATACACAATTATTCATCTCTATTTAATTTTTATCGATCACAACACTAATGCCCAACCAACCTCCTCAACTTTTCCCCATGCACAAAACCCTTATCCTTAGGATTTTTCCTTATAGCCCTAGTTTATATTTAGTATAATAAACGATAAACCCTAACCCTAACCCTAACCCTCCCCCTAACCCTAACCCTAACACTAACCCTCCCCCTAACCCTAACCCTCCCCTCCCCTCCCCCTCCCCCTAACCCTCCCCCTAACCCTAACCTTAACACATAATAATAATTAACCCTAATAAATTATAATAAAAAATAACACTAAACCTCATAAGATAATGATCATAAACCTATAGCTAACCCTAACCCTAACCCTAACCACAATTATTTAAGATTATATATACACATCTTATATATAAATATATTATAAATATATATACATATAATAGAACATATATAAATACACATTTTACGGAATACAAATACACGTCTTACAAAATATATATTAAAAAAACATATAAATACGCATGATCATCTGCATAATAATGTGAGTGCTAAAAATATATATACACCTTAATTTTATACATAGACCGTACATATGTTATGATAATAATATACACTTTAGGCTTGTGGATTCTCTTAAAATAATAATACATATTTTTATAAAATAGATTATAAACACATTTATATATATATATACACATATATATTAAGGTCTCGGCCGGCCACAATAAAAAAAGGCCACAGCAAAACGTTTCACCAACACATCAAACAACACATCAAACACAACCTCTTCAGTGCAACATGCATGCATTTATATATATATATATATATATATATATATATATATATATACATATCAGTAGAGACAAATTAAGCAATGAAGGAAGAACAACACATACGTAAAGGGAGCGACGACGTACAAGTTGAGAACGACAACGACGAAGGTACAAATTCTAGCTACGTTCGCAAGAATAGTAGAGGGGTGGTGGAGAGATGGCGGTGCGATGGTTTCCCTTAATTTAGAGGAGCCGGAGCGGTGGTGCAAGGGTTCGCAAGAGAAAGAGAGTACGAGAGGGAAGCGGCAGAGTCTGAAATTTTTGGCACGAAACAGAAGAGAACGAAATAAAAGGAGATTTTAATAACGGTTCTTGTAAGAACCGTTATCAAAACATGATTTAATAATAGGTTTTAGAGGAACCGTTATTAAAACCTTGCCGATTTTGACAACGGTTCTTTTTTGAACCGTTATTAAATCATGTTTTAATAACGGTTTTACATCAACCATTATTAAAATTCCCGTGCAAAATTTTACCTTGCACTTGTAATAACGGTTATTACATAAAACCGTTATTAAAACTTCCCGCACATTAATTTTCACGGATTTGACGACGATTTTCAAACCACTGTTATTAATGTCTCATATTATTTCCTGTTTCCGTAGTAGTGCTAGAGGGAGAGGATTAAGTGATTCTTTGAGAGAAAATGAGGAGAAATGGTTCAAATAGAGGGTCTGCAACTCCTGGACTATTCGGTCAATTCTGAGATGGTGTATATGTCTTGGCTCTTTTGTGGTATTCTCTGTTTGATACACGTAGGGAACTTGAAATGGGTTGATTCATACTAAATCAAGCACCGATAGAGAGTAGAATGAAGGAGGAATGAGGTGCTAGGGAGGCAAAAAATTGTGGTACACAGGGCGACACACATAACTGCTACAGCTTGGACTACAACTTGTCGGTATTTTATGTAGAAATGATAGGGAAAATACAACAAGATCATTGCAATATTGCAAGAAATTCAAGCAAAAACTTCAAGAAAAATTCAAGAAGATCATAATGAAACAATAATTCAAGGAAAAGGTTTAGTAATCATGGAGTTCTTGATGCAATAACACACATGTGATTTCCTGGTCTGTAAGGCTGGTTCATGCGATAGCTTCAAACAGTCGAAGGTTTGATCCCAAAAATGATGTGTTTATCAAATTGGCTGGAAGGTTGGATCTAAGATTGATGGTAGAATATGTCCCCCTTAAAATTATTCAAAAGAAATGAAGGATTAAAGGTGAATAAATCAAGTGACAAAGGGTAGTTATTCTCGGCAAACTTGAATTGGTCTTCAAATGTGTCGAGTTTGAATGTTGATGGAGGAAGGCAATGTCCCAGACTTTCCTTGCTCAATTTATACTCAAATGAGAGAGATAGATTTTAGCTAACTATTCTCAAAGTTTTATTAAAGTTCTTATTCATTCTGCTATGCAAATTATACGTACAAGTGAGGTATATATAGGTAAGTTCCAGCTTGAACTTTCGAAGCCCTCCAACCGGTTCTTAACATTAATTTAGCCCATTAATCATGGTTTAATTAAGCCTATATAAACTTAATCCTAAGCGTATTATCATTGGTTAAATGATACTAAGGATTAACTTTACAAAGCTATACAATTAACTATGATACATACATGTAATTATATCAAACTTTAACTTACATAAAATACACTTAGGGTTAGGTTCTACAACAAGTGAATAAAACTAATGAATATAATAATCATATATTATTGTTGTAAATTATCATCCCATGTATGCCAAATTCTTGCATGCTTTAAATACTTTTACACATTAAAGTGTATTAACATCTTCTTCTTATAAATATGTGACATACCTACAAGAACAACTTGAATGTTTTTCAATATCAAGCATAAAGAATTATCAAGAATATTTAACATGATAGGCTCCAACATTAAGAAATCTAAATCTTTCTTACCTTGAGAATTAATATCAACATGAAAATCATTAGGTTCATCAGATGCTCCTGCATCATGATTGGTTCATGATTTTCTAGGTATTAGCTACATTGTATGAGTGGGAATAAGTTATCACTACTATGGTTTAGGAGCAGGATTCCATTCTAGGAAAGAAAAAGATAGAGACATAGGGTTTATACTGTTAGATTTAGTTTTAGGGAGGTGATTCTTTGAGTTATCAGCATAAGGATCAAACAAGTGGACAAAGCAAACATATGGGACCGCTAAGACACTTTATGTATCATTTCTATGTTTATAATCATCCAATATGAGATTGTTAAGACACTCCTATTTAGTGTAGACTTGTGGTTAGTTGGGTCACTAATAATTTGAGTGCCAACGTCAGTAGAGGGGTCAACTCTAGCCACAAGGTGATCAGTTATAGTAGAGGGTACCACTTGTGCCTCAACAGTAGGGCTATCAATAGTGGACCTACCAACCACAATAATAAAAGAGGGCACCTACCTTAGTAGATGTATAACCTTGGGAGGTTAAGGGGAGGCCATAGGTGCTTGGTCCTTTTCTCTAGTAAGGAGGACAAAACCAAGATTCTGGAAGGTATCGTGGAGGATATCAGTGAGGACAATCAAGCGGGAACTTGAATGTTATCATCTAGGTAGAGGGTGATTGACAATTAGATTTGGTCACTGGTACATTTTCCATCCTCTCATTACTAGTGTATGTGTTATTTGATTCTGGTGCATCTTTCTCATTTGTATATACTGTTTTTATTACTATAGCTACTTTATCTCTGTTTTCTAGTATCTCTATATCTGTGGATTTACCTTATGGAAATTTATTAGATTGCACTATACTTTACTCGAATGTGGCCTTAGAGATAGGTGGCTTAGAAATTTTTGTGGACTTGATTGAGATAAACATATAGGACCTTGATGTAATCCTCAAGATTGATATGTTAGGGAGGTATCAGGCCATGATAAAGTGTGCTCAAGAGCAGGTTGTGTTGTAGGGACGTCAAGGTGCTAGGGTCTCCTATAGAAGATGCAAGCCTATGCCTACAATGAAGTTCATATCTTCCCATACGTTATATTTGTTGGTGTAGAGAGATTACCCTATGTATTTCTACAGATTTTAGGAAGTGAACAAGGGTGTGTCAATGTTAAAGGATATTATGATTTATCAAAAGTTTCTTGTTGTGTTTCTGGAAGAGATACTAGGTATGCCACCAGTACCTAAGGCATACTTCATCATTGAGTTAGTACTAGAAGCTTTGCTATATTAGAAGGTACCGTACCAGATGATGCTAGTGGTGTTACAAGAGTTGAAGTTATAGATGGAGGAGCTAGTGGCTCATAGGTACATCTGCTCAAGTGTTTCTTCATGGGAAGCACCAATTCAATTTGTGAAGAAGAAGGATGAGAGTCGTATGCATAGACTATCGAGGTTAGAATCAATTGATGATGAAGAACCAACATTCACTTTTGAGTATTGATTACTTATTTGATCAAATTTAGGGTGGTTCAATCTTCTTGAAAATCAAATTGAAGACAAGTTGTTATAAGCTATGCATCATTAAGGCAGATATCTTGAAGATGATCTTTAGGACATGGTATAGGTACTATGAGTTCATGGTGATGCCTTTGAGGCTCATTGATGCACCATCCTTATTTATAGACTTGATGACAAGGATATTCTAGACATTATTAGATCATTTCATGGTAGTTTTCATAAGCAACATGTTGGTATAATATCAAAGTAAAGAGGAACTTGAGCAGCATTTTCACACTATATTATCACTCCTTAGAGAAAATAGGTTGTATACCAAACTTTCTAAGTGTAATTTTTGGCTTTAGGGGGGTGTAGTTTTGGGTCACGTGGTTTTAGGAAGAGGAGTCGTCATGGATCTAGTAAAGATATTGGGATTCATTGAGTGGAAGGTACCCACTTGCATTCTTGAGGTTCATAAGTTCTTGAGTTTGGCTCGATACTACACGCATTTTGTTCAGGACTTCTCATTTGTAGTGTAACACCTCCAAAATTTACTATTGAAATTTTTTATTTTATTATAAGAATTAGCAGAAGCAAAATAAAAAAACTGTAAATTATAGGGATATTACCACCACACATAGTATCAGACCGGTTCACTCCTTCCATTCCAGTACCAAGTGTTAAGACTGAAGAGGATTATCGTCAAATATGAGTCAATACTTAAAACAAGAATTTATAAAAGAACTATAAATTTCATAATATTAAAATTAGAGTACATGTATATAATTAAAGTTCCCAAAGGAACAGAAAGTACAGTAATAAAACAAGACTAAGATAAAATGATATAGGGTAAATGAAATGAAAAAAGAGATTCTAGCCAAAATACTCTTGGTCCCCAGGCCAAGTCCAAGCTCAACTCTCTGCCCCACCCAATGCCTTATAAGTATCGTAGGCATCGAAGATAACATCTCCTACCTGCACAAACTCAAGTAGGCCCTCTACTTGTGGGAATGATCAGCACCCATGAAACAAGTGGTTAATACGCTACATATTGATTAAGGTAACCATATGGGTAATACTAGCAAGAAGCACGCAAGTAAGACCATGCAAGAAGATAAACACGCAAGGTGTATAAGGTAATAATTCATATTTTACAAGATTAGGCCGGTCTTATACTAATAATTTATCTTACACCTATTTTATATTAATTCCATGAGAGTACGAGAACTCCACTATTATAACCAGTGGACTGGAAGCACTCCATAGGGAAGAACGCACCTAACCACTATTATAGTTGATGGACTAGAATCACTTAGTAGGGCAACACACACCTGACCATTATTATTGCCAGTGGACCAAAAAATACATATATAACCTCATTGGCCCCGACTCATATGGTGTTCCACTATAAATAATTAGTATCTTTCCATTCCTTATACTTCTAGTTCACACATTTCTCATATTAATTCCTCTTGAGTACCGGAACCCCACTATTATAGCCGGTGGACTAAAAACACTCCATAGGGCAGAACACTCCTAACCACTATTATTGTCGGTGGACTAAAAAAACATATATCCTAACTGGCCCTAACTCACGAGGTGTTCCACTGTAAATAAATAGTATCTTCCCATGACTTATTACCATACAAGGTTTGGTTTATTGAGCCTAGAATCCTCCACTATTATAATTGATGGACCGGAAACACTCAATAGGGAAAAACACTCCTAACCACTATTATAGTCGGTGGACCGAAAAATCACTTAGCAAGGCAAAAAACACCTGACCACTATTTTTACCGGTGAACTGAAAAATATATAACCTCACTAGGTCCTAGCTCAATAGTCTTTCACTTTAAGTGCTTAGTGTTTTATTGTATTTTATTCCACATACAACCCCGACTAGACATGCAAGACCCGCTCGACTTTTCGAACTCTTGTCCCATATCTTGGGACTTCTACTTCCTCTAGTACATCCAAATATTCTTTCCCACTATTTCTTCATTACCATAAATACTCAACTCCAAGGCCCGCTTTCCATATCTCTAAATCAACTTAATATCACCCTCTAAGATTTTCTTTTGGGAAAACCCTAATTTGGCCTATATGGCCCAACCTGCCTCTATCCCATATAACTCATACTCCTCCAATTTATCACCTCACTCGATTCATCCCCAAGCACCACATTTTACTTCCCATATAATACATGTGGCCACAAAAACCTAGTTGGCCATCCCAAAGCTCTAGCACATCTCTTTCCCTATAAGATGTTATTCATTCATCACTCTTACTTACCATCACCTCTTCCACATGACACATGTCCAACACAACCAATGATCCCGAGACTTCCTTCTATCTTTTTCCACTCACCATGAATCCAAACTCTTCTTTATTACCAAAACCATCACTTCCCTTGATCCATAATTGACATTACAACCTCACTATCTAACTCCCACACATGATCATCAAAAATCCTAGTTAGCTCCCCAAAAACCATCGTACTTCTCCTTTTTTTTTATGCCACTCACTCAACACCCAAATATATTCTTCTCACTTGACTCATTTTTCCTCCATGTGACACCCCTTCAATATTTTATCCTCATTCTAACCATTTCCATTAATTTTCCTCCCTTACACATTTCTCTCACTTAGCATTTCCTCTCAAAACCCTAGTCAAATCTCCCATGCATCCTTACATCAACCCACGTACTATTTTTCACATATGGACTCCAATCACCATAACAATTCTTCCCTTACCTTACTCGATCCACAAATCAACTTTTTCCACGTAAAAGTCATCCCCATGCAAAGGATAACCACCTCATGCAAAACCTATACTTCCCATACATTTTGTTGATCCATTCCCTTAATCACATCCCCATAATTCCTCTTTTTATCCACCCATAGGTCATAAGATATTTAGGAAATCATTACCATTTTCTATTCAACTCATTTTCCTCATTCTTTTCCATTTCTCTCACAACCACCTTATACTACTTAGGACCTCCTATCTTGCATGTCATAAGGGGCAGTATTACATAAGCACAATTCAAGTACAAGTAATAACTTCATATTACCCATATCATAAACACATGCAACTTACTTTAGCTTCATACTTAGCAAGATGTGCTACAAGAACATGATAATATCAAATGTAAAGCACACACATCAAACCAACACACATAGTATACTCTTACACATAAAAGCCTTAACCATATCCTTACTTAATACGACATCGGGCTTGGAGCACGCTCCTACGCCTCCTTAGGGTTTTGACTTGATTCACCTATGAGAGGAAAATACTAAGGGTTAACCTCCCTCTTACCAAAATTACCATAATTTCCTACCTTACCCTTATCATAGTCTACAATTAGGGTTAATAATAGTAATAGTTGTTTCATAAATAAAAGTAGGGTTATTATTCTCAAAGTAGCTAACCATGTCATTACTAGTCAAAATAGGTCCTAGGAGGTACATTGGTTCCTGTTAAAGTATTAATAGCAATATTTATGTTATTAAAGATAATATCTTTAATGATAATAATAATAATAATAATAATAATAATAATAATAGTAATAATAGTAATAGTAATAGTTGTAGTGATATACTCATAATAACCCAAATCTTAGTAATAATAATAGTGATATTAGTAATACTAAAGTAGTGATAATAATGATACTACTACTACTACTACTACTACTACTACTACTAATAATAATAATAATAGTTCTAGTAATGATAATACTGCTAGTAGTGATAGTAATGTTAGTACCATAGGTAATATTAACAATTAATGAAAATAAAAAAATATAAAGGATAGAAGGAGAATGGTTATGTGAGCTTGGGTCGCGCCGAAGGAGAATAAGAAGGAAGGGAAATTGGGCCGCAAGGGGCTAGCTCAATCGGGGAAGAAGGGGAAAAGAGAAAGGAGAGAAGGAGAGAAAAGAAGGAAAAAGGAAACAAAAGGAAAAAGAAAAAAAAAGGGAAAAGGAGAAATGATGGGTTGATTGGGTGTTTAGGATATTTTGGAATTTTTTATTATTTAAAATAATAATATTTGGAAAATAATAATTAAATTCCTTTTTAAATTAATTTGGGTATTTTGAATAATTTTTCCAAGTTCCATTTTAATTAGCAAAATACCCTAATTTTTCTCAATTAAATTATTTATTATTTTCCTTTTGATTTACCTTAATTAATCCCCTTTATTTTAATAAAATAGTTTATTTAATTAATTTTCCTAATAAATCCTTATTTGGCCATAATTTCCTAAAATTAGGATTTTGGGATATTTCATGTAGCTATTCCCTAAATGAACCTTCTGAAGAAGACTATTAGATTTCAGTGGAATGATGCATGTGAGGGTACATTGTAAAAGTTGAAGCAATGTGTGGCTATAACATTAGTTTTGAATCTACCATCGAGATCATACAGATTAAAGGTCTATAGTGATGCATTGAAGCATAGACTAGGTTGTGTATTAATGCATTATGGTAAGGTAATAAATTACTCTTCTCATCAGTTGAAGAAACATGACCAGAAATACCTAACACCTGATTTGTAGTTGGTTGCAGTCATCTTTGAGCTGAAGATTTGAAGGCACTATTTGTATGGGACTTAGTGTATATTCTTCACCAACCATAAGAGCCTTAAGTATATATTTACTCAAAAGAAGTTGAATATAAAGAAAAGGACATTTATAGAGTTGGTGAAGGATTATGATACTGATTTTACCTACCATGAAGGTAAGGCCAATGTTGTTACATATGCCATTAGTAGGAAGACATCACACTCCTTGAATTCTTATGCGGTTGCTAATCGGTTACTTAAGAAGCTCAGTGAGATGAGGATAGAGTTAATCTAGTAGGTTGATTTAGAGATCTGGAAGAGTACTTTGATGATTAGACTAATCATTTTTCAATAGCTCAGAGAGGGACAACCTGGGGATGTTAAGATTGAGTTTATTCGGTAGAAGATACAAGACGGTTGAGCTAAGGGACTAAAGGTTTTTAGATCTATGAGGATGGCAGTATTTACTCTAGAGTTCTCTAGTGTGTACCTCAAAGTTGCATTGATCTAAAACACTAGATTTTAGAGGAGGTTCATTATACTCTGTATTCCATCCACCAAGTAGGGAATAAGTTTTACAAGGAATTTAAGAGGATATACAAGTGGACTCATATGAAATGAGAGATAGTAGAGTTCATGTTTAGGTGTCTAACCTTTCATAAGGTCAAGATTAGGCACCATTGACAGACAAGGTTGGTCAAACTGTTAGATGTTCTAGGATGGAATTAAGATTGGGGCTCAATGTATTTTTTGAGTGGAATACCAAGGACTCGCAACAGGTGTGATAAGATCAGGGTCGTTGTCAACCAATTGACTAAGTTTGTAAATTTTTTTGTTGATGAAGTTAACTTGGATTATGGATCGCTTGGTCAATGCTTCAATGATTTTTGTTGACTAAGTTTGTAAATTTATTTGCTGATGAAGTTAACTTGGATTATGGATCAGTTGGTCAATGCTTCAATGATTTGTGTGGTGAGTAGGCATGGTACACCTATTGATATAGTCTCTAATAGTGATTCAAGATTACTTTTGTACTTCTAGGGAAAGTTGGAGGAGGGCATGGACATAAAGTTGAGGGTGAGTACTGCCTTTCACCTGGCTACAAACGAGTAGACCAAGAGGACAATTTAGACACTAGAGGATATGCTAAGGGTATGTGGTTTGGAATATAAAGGAAGCTAGGAGGATCATCTAAATTTGGTGGAGTTCTCATGCAGCACCAGTCATCATGCTAGTATAGGGATGACACCCTTTGAGGTGTTGTATAGATGTAAGTATTGGAAAACCTTATATTGCAACAATATTAGCAAGATTATTGTGGTTGGACAGAGATGATTGAGGAGACAAATTAGCATATTTATTTGACTTAGGATAGGATGAGGGTAACTTAAAGCTGATAGAAGAGCTATGCTAACTAGCTTCATTGTAGTGATGGATTTGAGCTAAAGGATATAGTTTTGTTGAGGGTCTCACCTCCTCGATGATTCACTAACCTATGAGGAGGTACCCTTGCAGATTCTCAACACCAAGTTATACCGCACTTGGACTAGCTCAGTTCCCCTCATGAAGATTTTCTGGAGCAGCCATGGAGTAGAGTATTCAACTTAGGATATAGAGAAGGATATTTGTAAGTCGCGTCCTAAATGTTTTACCCTTGAAGTATATCATTCTGTTCTACTAGATTAATAATAGTGGGGATCTGAACTCAACATGAATGAGTATATGATTCTAAGATAAATAATATTAGATAAGACATTAATCATTGAAAGAAAAATATTATGTGAGTCAAGACTCAAGTTTTTTGTTAGTTCTAGCAAAAGATAATAGTGGCTCAAGTGTGTTTTGCTTTGAGAGATGCTTTAGACTATACCAATGGTACAAAATTAGTAATCAATAGTGTGTTACCCTAGTATATGGTGGATCTATTCTACTAGATACTAATAGCAGCTTGGGTGTGTTCTGCCATGAGAGATGTTTCAATCCATTCTACCAAGGTCCCTAACCTAATGTAAATAAAAGTATGGTTCTTGGTTATATTGAATAATGAGTTATGGAATTAGCTTTTACCTTGTATCACTTTATTGTTAACTTGCATGTATGATTTTTCTCCTTTTTACCCTTAATTTGGTCGTATGGTTACCTTACTCAATACTTAGCATACTAATCATCTATTTCATGGGTGTTTCTCTTTCCTATGAGCAAAAGATCTGGATATTTTTTGTACAATTCAATAAATAAATTGTGGATCATTTTGCTACATATGATGCAATATCTATGGAGGAGTGATTCTTAAGTATTGGGGTTGGGCGTAGGTTCATGTTATCTAGTTGTTAGCTTTTACCTAGATGCCTTTTTAAACTCTTGGTTCCATGGATTGATGTAATTTGATATTATACTCGGAGTTAATCTTTAATCTTTTATCTATGTTTATAAAATTTCTCTTATTCTTTATTTATCATATTTTATGTCTAGATTATTTGCCTCATACTTGATTTCAGGATGGTATAGTAAGTCATACTTATTTCAAGTACGGTGATAACATCCAACTATTTTGATAATATGCTTCTAATAAAAAAAATATTTTAGTAGTAAAATTAGGGGTATTGCAAAAAAGATAAAGGTAAAGTACCCTAGGGTGAGATAAAGAAATAATCTAAGTGTTTCTTTTGTTAAAAAAAAGGACATATGAAGAAGGATTATCCTAAGTACAAATATTAGCTTATAAAAAAATTTGATCTAACCTCTTTGGTATGTGTTGTAGAATTAGCGTGGATTTAGATATCCAAACCAAATCAAAATTAACAAGATTATTCACAATAAGGAATTCAATCACAAAACAAAATAATTGAGAAAAAATAGAGATATTTATTCATGATCTTGTGTAATTACATAATGATTAAATTAATTAATCAATCAATTACATAAATCTACAATTCTCTTTGAATCGAGAATTCTATAGAGAAGAAGAATAAGAAGTTAGGATGCATGACTCTTGAGGGCTAGCATTTCAACATGTCTCTTTTATAGAATACGGGGCAAAACAAAGTCTTATAGAAATATAGCAAAAATATTGTCCATGTTTAGGAAATATGGGATCTACATGTTTATTTCCTTATTCTCAAATTTTCACAAAACATCTCAAAGATTCACTAAAGAATCATGATCCATGTTTATCAGCACAATACCCCCGTGTTTTTCACACTAACCTCCATACGACACTAAACTTCTCCAAAAATTGTATAAACCAATACAATGTTATGTTGTGCTCAAATATCTAGTAAAAACTCACAATTCTTCACTTGATGTAGTATTTGTGACACAAAAATGTAAATACCTCTACAAAAATCCCTATCTCAACATAGGGCCTTATGGCTTATGAGAACCTATTAAGTCCAAGAAACAGTCAAACTTACTCACAATTAGTGGATTCATTAGCACATCATTTGGATTATCTAAAGTATTAACTTTCTCCAACATAACTTTGTCTACAATGACAGTACCCTAGATAAAGTGATAAATGATGTCAACGTGTTTTGTTTGATGATGAAAAGAATTACAATTCTTTATTAAACAAATAGCACTCTAACTATCACCATGAACAACTGGAGCAATATGACCAAACCCCAAGTATCGTACTAAACCACCAAACCATAAGGCTTCTTGAAAATCCTCTGTCATATCCAAATACACAACCTTAAAACCTTTAAGGTCAAACACTAGTAAACTAGTATACCTCTAATCACTAGGACCACAACCAAGATTAGAATAATCCTTCAATAGAATAGTTGATTACACATACTCGATACAAACTAACAATATACGCGCCAAGTACCTTAAAATTTGCACCACACCTAACCAAGGTGTCTTCAAGAGACTAACCACACACATGCTCACCACACAATCAATACAATATTTGGTACTAATCACATTGTACATCAAGCATCTCATAGTTGTAGAGTATGAACCAGTGACTAAGCAAGCCACCACAACTACTTTGGATTTTGACACATCCAAATCCTTCAGCTTATTCTCCTCAGACATTTATTTTGTTATAGAAATGAAAACATAAACATAAAACTAAAGAATAACTCAATGTATGAGTTTGCAAAAGAGACTACATCTCCTCATCAATACCAATAGAATATTACAAGGCATAATTAACACCCAAAAAAGCCTCTTAGTCTAACACTAGCCCCTGTATATCAATACTACTCATAGTATACAGTGCATAACAAGATTGCCCTAAAATAATGCCCACTTGCTCCACCAGCTACTCAAATTTATCCTCCCTAAAATAATCCATACCATCTAGATTAATAGCAAACTCCACCTTATTTGAAGCACCCGATAGAATCTTATACTCCACCTTCTTGTCAAGAAGGAATTCAGACTCATAAAAGGTAACAGATCTAGATGTAGCCAGGTCATAACACAAGGATCCCTAGTCATGCCAATGAAACTTTTGTGTCTTAGCCAAATCAAATCAAGGCCAACATCATTTTACTTAGACACTCTCAATGTCACCCCAACTACACCTTCAATAGTTGTGCCAGCAAGCTTATATAATGTCCCGACCTACTAGCCAGCAAGCGCCACCACAACCCCTTTTGTAACCTTTAATGTATCATTCTCAATGACACCCCTATAACCTTTACTATTCAAGGAACATAGCACCATCAAGCTCTTGGTCATGTTAGGAGCATGATGAACACTAGACAGTGTCTTGACCACACCATCATTCATACTCACCCTCATAGTACCAATCCAATGACTATTCATAAAGCACCATTTCCTAAGACATAAACTCCACCTAAAATAGTGTCATATATTTGGAACTAACTTTTATTAGGAAATACATGGTAGGAGTACCTAGAATCTAGAATCCACCTATCAATGAATATGTTCTATTCATTTGTGGCAATCAGTACATCACCTTCAAAATCGCCCCCATATATGGTAGCATCACATTCATTAGATACACCATTAGTGGTGTTTGTTAATTTCCTATTTGGACAATATATCCATATGTGTCCTTTCATGTGACAACTATGGCACATCACATTATTCTTCCAAATCTTCGAATTAGATGTGGACATCTTCTTTTCATAAGACCCCCACTTATGTGTCCTCCCCTTGGCTACTAATCCCTCACTATGTGACTCCTTGGATGTACAATTGCTAGTCAACTGACTATTAATCAACTCTCGTTGTAGTAGGGAAGATTTCACATCCTCAAGTACTAACTCATCCTTCCCATACAAAATAGACTCACAAAAATTCTTAAAGCTAGCACACTAAGAACATAACAACATAATAGACAAATCTTCATTATCTAATTTAACATCTATATTATGCAAATTTATAACAATAGAGTCGAATTTTTCCAAATGACTTTTCAAAGATTGACCCTCAACTAATTTTAGGTCATAAAAGTCGTCTCTTCAATAGTAGCCAATTTGCTACTGAATTTGTTATAGACAATGACTCAAGCTTAAACCACTAGGCAACTATTATTGGTTCATTTGCTACTTCCCACAATACCTCATCAGACAAGCATAGTTGTATGGTATAGAGGGCCTTACGATGTACTTCTTCAAATCTCTCATCGGTCATTAACTTTGGCTTGTTTGAATGGATAAAGCTTTTTCCAATCCACTTTGAATTAGAATTTCCTACATCTTTAATTTCCATAATCTAAAGTTGATGGTTCGATTAAACTTCTCAATATTTAATCTTGTACCCATGTCGATAACTAGATCACTTCAACAATGCATCTTTGATACCAAATTGTTGCATAATTAGCATGGATTGAGAGATCCAAACCAAATCAAAATTAACAAGATTATTCACAATTGAGAATTCAATCACAAAATAGAATAATTGAGGAAAAAATAGAAATGTTTAATCATGCTATTGTGTAAATAAAGGATAATTAAACTAATCAATCAACAAATTATACACATATAAAATTCTCTTTGAATGGGAAATTCTATGGAGAAGAAGAAAAATTAGGGACACATGACCCTTGATGGCTATAGTTTCAACATGTCTCCTTTTATAAAAGAAAAATTCCTATGGGGCAAAAGAATGTGTTTTGAAAATATAGTAAAAACATGAGACCTCAGTGTTTATTTCTTTACTCTCGACTTTTGCCCAAAATACATCAAAGATTCACTAAAGAAACATGATCCGTGTTGATTAACACGGGACCCCCATATTTCTCACATAAACCTCCATAATACACTAAACTTCTCCAACACTTATATTAATCAACACAATGTTATGTTGTGCTCAAATACCCAATCAAAACTCACGATATGTTTTAAATTTCATATAGTAGATATAAGTCATAACACTTGGTAGATTGATTCTAATTCTACAATCCATGTTTACAATTCTTTACTAGTTATGAGAAGGATGAGGGAAAAACGAGATAATGAATAACATATCTTTATTGGCAGTAAGATATGTTGAATTATTCATGGAATAGGATTATGTAGGCTAGTTCTCTCTAGTGATCATTAATGCTACAAAACACCTTCTATGTTCCAAGTTTTAGTAGAACTTGATTTCTATTTCAAGACTTTTATCATTTGGATCTTCATTTATTTTCAAAGATAATTTAGTTACTTTGTTATATGAAACAAATTGTGTTGGGTATGATACATTGATTGAAGGTCTTTATTCTATTGATTCAATGCATGGTATTTCATATGTGCAATGACTTTAGATATTGGTTCAAAAAGATGTGTTAGGAATGAGGACTCATCAATGCTTTAGCATAAAAGATTAAGTCATATCTCCATTGAGAGAATAATGAGATTAGTAAATGATGGAGTACTTGGTATCCTAGATTTTATAGACTTTAGCACTTATATACATTGTCAAAAGGGAAAACAAACAAAAATTCTAATAAAGGTGCCAATAAGAGTTATCAACTACTTGAGATTATATATACACTAACATATGTAGTCATGATATGGACTCACACAGTCAGGAGTATTTCATCTCATTCATTAGTGACTACTCATTATACATATATCTCTATTTTCTCAACAATAAGCATGAAGCATTAGATGGTTTTAAAGAGTTCAAAGTTTAAGCAGAGAAACAATGTGATAAACAAATTAAAACCATAAGGTATAATAGAGTTGCTTAGTACTATGGGTGATATAATGATGATGGAAAAGTGTAACACCCAAAAAATTTTGACTCAAATTGTTTTTAAAGAATTAATTGTGGAAGCTAAACCAATAAAAATATAGGTATTACCACCACACTTGGTACAAGTTTGATTTCCTCTACCATTCTCATATCAAGTGCTAAAGTTAAAAGCATCACTTCGATTAAATTAATAACACAATTAAAAGAATCAGAATAGATAGAACAAATACATTAATATCATTCTGAATAGAAACAACATTAGCAGTTACAAAACTCAAGTGAAAGAAAGTACAATAAGAGATAAGAGTTCAAGGAAAGATGGAATCAAAGCTAACAAAAGGGAACCTGATAGTCTTACTCTCAAACCAAAATACTAGCCTTTAGGTGACCTCACAAGCTAACCTCAAAGACCATTACCTATTTAATAGGCAGGTGACCACAAAAAAGAAACCCTTTAGTACAAAGGTACTGACTAACCCATTATACAAAATTAATTTAAAAAACCCACATGGAACATATAAAAGGCATCACAATAATACATGGTATAAAGCATCAAAATATATATGCGATGATCAATGTGAGATAATCATATTAGATAATTAAATACCACCAAGACCATATACTACTCGTACTCGTTCATAAATAACATATTGATACTTAACAAGCAAACATCCAAGAGATGCTTTTTAAAGTAATGATTATAACTAATTGCAACCCAATAACCATAACAATCTCAATGTATCACATATCTTATTATCAATATTAATAAATCCCATAACATCGCAGGTAGGGTTCATAGGCACAATACCAATAAATATCCATAACATTATAGGTAGGAATGCAATATGTTGTCAAACCACATGTAGGCACCAAGGTCACTATCGAACCATAGGTAGACACAAAGGGTGATACTGAGCCATAGTTAGGCACAAATGCTACTACAAAATAATCTAATAATACTCATTTCCATTTTCATTTTACTTTGTGGGAGATCATATGTAATACCCCAAATTGAGTGGAGTGCTATAAAGATTGATATGGCTACTTATATCAACATGGTATACCATCCTTTTGATGATTCCGTCCTAAGAACTCCACAGTTAAGCGTGCTGGCCGTGGAGCAATTTTAGGATGGGTGACCTCCTGGGAAGTTTCAGAAATTTTCTGAAAGTTTCTCGGGAAGCACGTGAGTGAGGACAAAGCGTGCTAAAAGGACTCGTGTTGATTTGTGGGGTCAGCCGATCAATCCGAAAGCACTCCAAGGTAGCCCCCGCGTGGTCGTGTCGACTCGGGGTGTTACATCATATCAACCTAGAGACACTAAGGTAATCTAGTCATACTGACACCTAAGGCAACACAGTATCATATAGATTATCAACTTAATAACACTAAGGTACCTAGTCGCACTAGCACACAAAGGTAACATAGTATCCTACAAATAAGGACACCTATTTTATAAGTATGCATACTCACTAAAAGCCTAGAAAATTTAAATAGAGTAAGATATAAGGACTAGCCCGGGACATTTAGGCACACCAAAAATCATATATAATCAACCATGGGCTAAACCATGCCTTTAGGGTAGCTACTCCTAAAGAGCCACCATTTTTAATCTAGATATCTTTTATTTTAGGTATTAACATTTTATTAATGTGCCCACAAAATCACAATCAACCACAAAAATCCAGTTTTCATACAAAACAATTTTACTCATTTACCATATTCATTCAAGATAACCATAAAAAAGGTTACTAAAGTAAACTCACCATCTACTAAGGCCATTCTATGCCTAATTATTTACATTAGGACTCATTAGGCAAAAATGACCAAAATACCCCTTAGGCTATAATTACCACATTATCATCCATTTCAAATACTAATTTCATTTTATTTATTAGTTTGTCATGAAAAGGCTAAAACACAATAGTTAAATAATTTATCATGAAATTAAAGTATTAGCTATGCTAAATGACCATTTTTCCCTTATGCATGATTTTGCATGTAAAATCCTAAAAAGCATATTTATTTCATCTAGAATCACATAATATCATGTTCTAAAATATATAATACACAATAGGCATGCTTAGTAGCACAAATAACATGCTATACTTAAAAAGATCAAATTACCCCTAGGGCACACATACACTAATAATAATCATGCTAGGATATGTTTAAGCTTACTCAACCTATCATTTTACATGTATATATCATAAATAATATTTTCCCAACATAACTTTAATATATTTTATATCCAAAATATCTTACATAAGATGTCATGCTCCCTTTTTTGATTTTCATGATAACAACGATAAGTAAATAATCACAATATAATGAATTATGCTTGACATATATTATGCACCAAATCCTAATGTGTTATCATACAATAACTATCATTTTGTGAATTATAAGGATTACCTCATTTCCATCAAAAGCATTAATTATAAGTAACCTATTGGAATTTAGGCTCCTCTAGTCAAACTTTTGTACCTAAAATAATACCACACTAACTATATTAATATTTGAACAATAAAATAATAATTTATATGAAAATATTTATTAAATTGAATTTTACCAAAATAACCAAGTTACAAAAATGGGTAAATTTTGTATAAAATCCTCACCCTGCTCAAGTAGCATGAGTATGGATTTATGTGAGGTTGTAGTAAAGAAAAATGGGTTTTTAATGGTGATTGGAGCTTGAATGAGGGAAGGATACAACGGGGATGGAAAGTTTGTGATGGAGGTGATGGTGCAATAAGGAAGACAGAGGTGGATGGTAGTAGTGGTGGATACTGGCTTGATTGTGCAATGAATATGAGGGGGGTTGGAGAGGGTGGTAGTGTTGGAATGTTATGTTTGTGGGGAGGCAGAGGCAGAGTGTGGTGGTGGCAAGATTGAGGGAGGCATATGTTGGATGGTGTGGTGATGACGTGCTTTGGTGATGGTGTTGAGCAGACTTGAGGAAGATGTGTGAGGATGGTGAAGGTGGTAGATTGGGATATGGTGTAGGGAATTGGTGCAAGCTGAAGACTATAGGTGTGAGAGCAGAGGAAAATGGGGGAGTAACAGTAGCTAGTGTCATTGCCTAAGGGTAAATTGGGGGAGTCGATGTAGGGAAGGTGAGGGTAAGGTGGCATGCATTGGTGGTAGGCAAGGGGATGTAGTGAGGAGTGACAATGCCATATGGAGAAGGGGCAATGCTGTTTGCTGATGGTGGCTACAAGCTTGAGGGATAAGAATGGATAGTGGTTGAGGGAGGTGAAGAATAGGATGAATAGTAAGGGACATGCATGAGTTGTGTAGGTAAAATGATGCATAACTGGATTATGCATTGGTGCATGGCCATGAAATGCATACAACTAGAAACAAAGCCAATATGAAGAAAAGGAGACAGAAGAGAGATGGGCGGTTGGGTGATGATAGAGGAGAAGGAAGAAGATAATAATAAAAAGAAGAAGGTGGGGAGTAAGAAGAAGAAGAAGAAGATGATGATGATGATGATGATGATGATGATGATGATGATGATGATGATGATGAAGAAGAAGAAGAGAAGAAGAAGAAGAAGAAGGTGATGGTGATGGTGTGGGTTGATTTTTGTTAAGGAAGTTGGGGGTAAAGAAGAAGAAGGAAGGAGATGATAAAGGGTTAGCTATGGAACCCAAATGAAATGAATGAGATGGAAGAGTAGAGTGTATAATGAAAAATCAAACTAACAAGGTAGGGGGAGCTGGGTTCGAACAAAAAATGGATGGGGAAGGAGTTTGGTATATAATCGGTTGAGGGTGGCATGCAGCATGAAGGTAGGTGGGAGACAAGGGCACATTTGATGGAGGAAAGATTAGCATTATAGGTTTAATGTGAGAAAGTGGGTTGGCAAAGGTAAGATAAGATAGGAGTTGGATAACATTTTTTTTAGGTTTACTTTTGTTAGATTAAGGTACTAGTTAAGAAAAATAAAATGGTTTAGGATAGGTTTAAGAAAAAGAAATGTGATAAAAATAATTAGGAAAATTATTTAAGAATCTATTTGGGTAATGGGATGAAGGTTGATAATAAAATAATTAGGGCAAGGTTTAAGGATTAGTTATTGAATAAATAGTTAAACATCTAAAAGAAAATGTTACAAAATTTTGGGGTGTTACAACAAGCACTTGGTCCATTTGCAAAGTTTTTTCAAGTGAATGAGATAGTTTCCCCATATACTATGCTTGGTTCACCACACCAGAATGGCATAGCTGAAAGAAGAAACTAGAATTTGTTAGATATGGAGAAAAGTATGCTTAGCAACTCTAATATTCCTATATCTTTGTGGATTAAAGCACTTAAGATGATGGTATATATTTTAAACTGAGTTCCAACCATAGCAGTGCCTAACACACCATTTGAGTGTTTTAATGGTTGGAAGCTAAGTTTAAAACATATTTGAGTTTGGGGCTATTCTTCTAAATTAAGAAGTTATAATCCATAAGAAAAGAAGCTAGAACTATGTACCATAAGTAGGTATTTCATTGGATATGCTGAAAGGTTTGAGGTTTATAGGCTCTATTTTCCATCACATATCATTAAATTTATGAGGTCAAGGAATGTAAAATTTTTTGAACATGACTTAGTCAATGGGAGTGATTATATTAGGGACCTAGTTCCTAAACATGCTCATCTAGCAGAGGAAGCTTCCACTTCATGTGATAGAGTGACTTTTTGTTTGCTATGCACTTCCAGTTCCAGTTATGCTTGAACAACAAGTTGACTCCACAGGATGCGGAATTAAATTCGGTAGATCATGTTGTTCAATAAATTTTTGAAGTTGGTGAACAACTAGCTATTGAATAAGATCCTACAGGGGATGTTGGGTTAGCTTTAAGAAGATCTACTAGGAAAAATGTTAGTTATACCTAGTGCCTATTATGTGTACTTATAAGAGTTTACTTATAACATTTATGCCATTTATGATCTTGAAACCATTGCACATGCCATGAGTAATTTGAAATTTGAGTTATGGTATGATTCTATGAAGGAAGAGATGAATTCTATGAAAATCAATGAATTTAGGGACCTTGTACCATTACCTAATGAGGCTAAGTCTATTGGTTGTAATTGGGTATTTAAGAACAAAATAGACTCATCAAGGAACATTAATATATATAAGGTTAGACTAGTTGCTATGGGTTTCACTCGGAGAGAGGGAGATGAATACAAGGAAACTTTATCTTATGTGTGTTCTAAGGATTCCCTATGTATAGTTATAGCATTAGTAGCTCATTTTAATTTTAAAGCTATAATAGATGGATGTGTAAATGACCTTTTTTAAATGGTGATCTTAAGGAGAAGGTATATATGAAACAACTTGAAGGTTTCTCCTCTCATGAAGACAACAATCTTGTGTACAGTCTTAAAAACCATATATAGATTGAAACAAGCCTCCTAGCAATGGTATCTAAAGTTCCATAGTGTCATTTATTCATTTAGATTTAAATAGAAAGCGATGGATTAGTTTATATACATCAAGGCCAAAGGGAGTAAGGTTATTTCTTGGTTTTATATATAGATAAAATTTTACTCACGTGCAGTGATAAATGGATATATAAGGTGAAACAATTTCTGTCTAACAAATTTGATATGAAGGATATAAGTGATTTATCTTATGTCATTGACATTAAGATTCATTGAGATAGATCCCAAGGGATATTAAGACTATCTCAGGATGCATATATCAATAAGGTTTTAGAAAAATACAAGATGACAGATTGTACAACAAGTGTGGCTCCTATTGTTAAGGATGAAAAGTTGTAA
This sequence comes from Tamarix chinensis, assembly GCA_030549775.1. Taxonomy (NCBI): domain Eukaryota; kingdom Viridiplantae; phylum Streptophyta; class Magnoliopsida; order Caryophyllales; family Tamaricaceae; genus Tamarix; species Tamarix chinensis. Next base: position 15,708,352 of record CM060172.1, on the reverse strand, counting down.
TTAAGTCAGTGTCCTAAGAATGACTTTGAGAGAGATTGAATGAAGATGCTTAGGTTTGCATAAGACCAAACATTGCATGTGTTGTTGGGGGTATTGGGACGTTACCAAATTAATCTAGGATTTGATCACAAGAAAGCTACAAAGAAAGTTATTAGGTATCTACAAGGAACTAAGGACTATATGTACATATATCTTCATGTTAAGGATTTGGATATAGTAGCCTATTCGAATGTAGACTTTGATGGTTGTGTAAATTCATGAAAATCTACTTTTGTATTCATATACTACTAGCTGGTGGAACATTATCCTAAAAATAAAAATAAAAATAAAAATTAGGATTGCATAGCCACTTCTATAATAAAAGCAAAACTAATCTCATCGTTTGAATCCACAAAGCATGGCGTGTGGTTAAGAAATTTCATAGTATGTCTTAGAATAGTGGATTCCATGTTTAGACCCTTGATGCTTAAGTGTGACAATTCAGCCATTGTTTTTATCTCAAGAAACAGCAAAAGTAGTAGTGATGCTAAGGGTATAAACATCAAGTACTTGATATTTAAAGGAATGTGGTTCAAATAGAGAAGTGGTTTTGAAACATATAGGTACTGATTGTATGTTAGTTGATACTTTAACTAAGGGCATTCCTCCAAGCAAGTTTAAGGATCATGTATTGAATATGGGTGTTGAACCTTCTATGTGATTGTATTGTTATGATAAATAATGACATTTTAAAATAAAGTTGTGTTTGTTTCTCATTTAGTCATATGATTTATTGAGAAATGACATATTAAGTGAAGAACCTTGAATGAACATTAAGTTTATTCATAATGTTAAAGTTATGGGTGAATTTAGTACATTATAATACATAAAAGATAACTTTCAAAATGTTGAAAGCTTGTTGCCATGATTCATGTATTAGTTTCATCATTTAGTTTGTACTAATATAAGGAGACTATATTGAGAATCTAATTTATGTGGACCAAGTGGGATAATGTTAATATATTTTAGTTTTACAAAATTATTGTTAGTATTTTTTTACAGATAAAGAATTTCATTTATATATATATATATATAAAGTGTAGTCTATATTAAATTAGATATAAAAACTTTGGCCATAAATTTTATATTACATGATAATATGTTAAGCCAAATCTTAATCTCTCTATCTAATTCTTGATGGTATAATTATAATTATGTATGGATACAAGCATGTGTATGTTATGTAATAAGAATATAAAGGAGATAGTTAAATTAATTATCTTAAATTTAGATTTTTTAATTAGAAGGGAAAGTAAATAGTTGGTTAGAATAACTAACTCTCCACATTTGAGAAGAGAGCACAATTGAGTGATGTGTTATTTGAGAAGGTATTGCAGTTCTATGCATGCACATATATACTTGACAAAGAGAGAAATAAGAAAGGTTTCTTCTTCAAAATTTTATGACATTCTTGTGTAAAATCAAAGACGAAGAAGAGAAACAAAATAGGTTCCTCTTCTCGTTTCTTATAAGAAGGATACAACATCAAGTTTAAGGAAAGAGAGAGGAGAACCAATAAATTATGTTCCGTTTTATTAACAATTGTATTTTTAGTGTAATCAATTTTGTGAAAGGAGGTAAGTCTCTAACAATTCTTAACAAGCATTATGTAATTGAATTCTATATATTGAATGCTTGTATTGTGTGGTAGGATTTTACATGTTGTGAATGAATTATATATCTACTATGCTTCTTGCCATTAAATTCGATCTAACGTACACCCCATCCTGTCTGCTTGTTTTTCACGTGACATCCGTCGCCTGGTTGCCTCATTGCCACACCACACTACGTGTATGGGTATTATTATTGTTTCCCATGGATCCTTTGTATGATGAAGTTGTTAGCTTTGCAATCAATGAAACGTAGCCCACACCTATGATTTTTTATGAATTTACACTTATGAAATTTATTATAAGTAAAAAAAATTGTATATATTATAAAATTTTTATGGAAGGGAATTTATGGTAACTTAGGCTTATCTAAATTTTTTTTCCTTCTTAATGAGATGGATTGAATTTTTTTAGACTTGCATTCAACTTGTTTAATAAATAAATCTAAAATAAAATGTAAATGTGACTTATTTAGATAAATAAATTAATCTAACCGAACTCACAAATCTATACTGAGTAGAACCAATTTTTTTTAAACTCTAATTCGGTTTGCTCGATAACGATGTCAAAAAATAAATTGTTGATAATTTATTTAACAAAACTAACTGACCGAACTGAAATTTTTAATAAATCAGGCTAGCTGGTAAGTTTGTTCAGCTCATTTAAGTCTCGCCCAACACTATCATCTCTCGTTGTTGGCCTTGGATCACACCATACAGTTGGGGCATATAGAAATAATTGCTAAGAAACTATCCTCTGTCTGCATTGCTGGCCGTGTGTTCTACAGTTAGTATGCTGGATGGACTGTATGCAGATATTGAGAGAAAATTATTGGTAGGGGCGATATCGTAGGAATCGACTCTAATAACATTAACATGTTACTAGTACGCAACATATGTGATGCACGAAAGGTAAAGTAATATATAGGTGTAAGTCATGGAATCATTATCATTCCGGCGTACAGGAAATATATACCAATTCTAACTGACGATGCGAGTCTAATAGAAGGCGTAGATGTTTTAAGAGTGAATTGTAACCCAGTTATACAACTCGAGATTATTCTATTCGTGATCGAATTATTAGTATTCTTTCGTTGTCATGTACATAATTTTCAACTATTTACCACATGTCATTTTTTAAATCATTTCTTACAAAGCATTTTCAAAGCGTGTGGGTATATATAACCAGCATTTATGCTGAGAACGGAAAGTCGTTTCTTAAACTATTTCCGATAGTTTTCAATATTTATTATAGATAGTTGTACTACTTATAGGAATAATTTTTTTAACTTAAAATATAAATATTTAATATTTATAATAATAACACTGAATTTTTTAGGTATTTAAATATTATAGTTTCTTAAGAGACTTACCGTAGTATTTTCTATCAATTAGAGGTAGTTTCTAATGCCTAATATGGTAGTTTCCTAACCAAAAATATAAACACCTAATATTTACTATAATATCATTATTTTTCTTTTTAACACTCAAATACTATAGTTTTTTGAGAGGCTTATGATAGTTTCTTCTACTTACTAAAAGTAGTTCTTGCCGCCTACTGTATATAATTTCTAAACCTGAAACATAAATACATAATATTTATGAAAATGTCACAACCTTTCTTTCTTAATACAATATTTTTGAGCAAATTACAGCTATTTTATCTACATACTAAAAGTAGTTTCTACCGGATACACTGGATAATTTCTTTAACTGAGAATATTAGTTCTCAATTCCCACTAAGTAAGCTAGTTCTTATTGATATTCTCCATATATACACATATACATATACATACATACATACATACATACATATATATATATATATATATATCTTATTTACATTTTGTAGATGTCCATGTTATGAATTTGTATTGTATTAAATCAATAGTTTAATACTCCTATCATTTTTATCAGTTGTAATAACTTCGTCCATTATGACTATAACCTCTCAACTCTATATATTTTCCACCTCCTTTTATATTCTCTAACTCTTTATTATAATGGATGTAATAAGTATGGATATTACATATATAGGATATGATGAATTGTATAAAGATGGAACTCATAAGTATCAATAAGAATAAGAAGTTTCATTCTCTCTACTTTCTATATTGTTATATATCTCTCTCTTTCACCTACAAAGAGTAGTTTACATTACCTATTATAGGTGGCTTTTAAACGTGAAACATATATACACTATATTTATAAGAATATCACCACCTTTTTTTCCTAACACTAAAAAGTTGTAGTTTCTTGAACTACTTATAATAGTTTTTACTACCTAATAAAAGTAGTTTCCATCACCTATTATGACTAGTTTCTTCAACTGAGAAAACTAATTTTTAGTTTTCACTAAGAGAGTTAGTTCTTACTGGATATTTCACCTCTATATATGTTATTTATAGGAATGTTTAAAACTTAATATTTGTACCTGCTCGGATATTTTTTTTTGTTGAATATTTGTTACATGCCATTTAGATCAGATATTAGAACCCTAGATATCCAAAAATTATAGACTTGATATGAATTGGATTTGAATATATCTGATATTTGTATAAAAATATTATTTTATCAATTTAATTGAAAATGAAGGCCATATATTGGTTAATATTCGAATATTTATTCATATAAATATCTTTTTGTATCTAAAAATAATAATAAAATATTATATAAAATTAGAAAAATAAATAAAATTTAAAAAGAGTTAAACTACAAGAACATATATAATATTATAATATTCTATTGATATAATCAATACAATATTCTAATTTTTTCTAGGATCAAATAATCTTGTTGAAAATTAGATATCATCAACATTAGATATCCTTTTAACTAAAATTGGATATGATACTCTAAATGTCGGATAAATTTTTTAAATACTGGATCAAAATTTTGTCTCTCAAAATTTTTACATAACCCTAATTATAGAATCTAAGTTAATTACTTGAAATGAATTATAAACCACCATTATATATTTCTTAACAATTACATATATTATTCTTTCAAACACCATACATAGTAGACAATTACATCATTTTAGTATATCAACTATAAATTATGATAGATGTCATCACATATGAAATTTCCGACATAAGAATATATAAGTTCTTAAAGGGATTTAAAAAAAATCTACCTACACACTACAAGATTTTTTTTTTTGCAATGACATAGTTACGAACGACAATATGTCATCTGGGGAAAACAAATTCAACCAACATGTCTCAAAAAAATAAAATTTTGATGACAAAAAAATTTGAGACAAATATGTCATCTGAAAAGAGTTTTTTTTATGGCAAAGTCATGGTAAAAAGCCTAGCGGTAAATTTTCTCTCTAAAAATTTTATTTATGGGAATAACTTTTAATGATATTGTTGTTTGAAATGGTCTAAAAGTCATACAAAATTGAGCATTGAAAATTGAGCACCAAAATTTATGTCTAGACAAATTTAGTTAATAAATGAATTTTGTAGACTATATGACATCTTAAATACTCACATACAAGACATTTTTATTTTTCCTTGGAGTGTACCATCTGAAAATTTGATATTTCTAATGTCAAATTTCATTTGAAAAAAAAAACATATTATAATGAACACTAAATTTATCCCATTTCCCTCAACACAACTTCATCTCCTTCCTTCATCTTTTCTTTCCATTTTGGTCATTGAATGTTCCTACTAGAGCTAGAAAAAGTTGACCCAAATAGTCCGATTTGACCCAACCTGCACAAAATGCAACCTAATATAATGTGAAAAATTCATCAACCCGATGTGTAATGTATTGATGATTATCTTCACAATTTCAGATCTTTGTAAATTGATTGAAATTCAACAAAGTTAACTTGAGTAAAAAAAAATTATTTAAGGCTGTACATTGCAATGTTTGTTTTGAATGGTTGTGTTTGATATTTTCAAAGATCAAATCCACTTTTAAAGAGAAATCTCTAATTTCTCTAGATAATTATTCCTAAAGTTCACTCCCTAGTTGAGAGAAAGATAGGAAGAAAAAAAGAAAAGTTTCAACTCTTGCTTCTTGGATAAGCTAATGCTTGATTTCATTCTTCATTCTATATCCTCAGCCAAATGTACAAGGATTACACACACACACACACACACATGGTAATGAGGCCGAGCTCAACTCTCATTAATTAAGCCCAAATCAACTGACCTAATTATATAATAGTTAAAATAACACATGTCCATATGGTATACATAATGAGTTACAATTACAATGACAAGATATTACAAAATTTTATATAAAATATCAAAGCTACATAAAATATAATTATGATAATATATGAAATAATCAATAATCAAGTTTCATATCTTGTAGCTTTGTCACGAATGTAAGTTCATAACTCTTGCATTGTCATTGTTATTGTCTTGCACATTAGATATCATTGGAAAATTCCTCTTCTTACATACACATGTAATACTTGCAAGAATCACTTAATGAAATATTATTAGCATAATTATGAAGTTGTTCAAGATTTTTCAAAAATATTGGTACTACCTCCAAATATGCTAATTCTTGACCTTTAACTTGAGAAAAATGAGATGGAGATGCTCCTGCATCATTCTCCCTTTATAAAGAAGAATTTTTCCTCAAATTAGAATCACTATAACAAAGAGATAAAGCACTAACGTTGGAAGTCCTAGAAACGCCTCCATAGGGTTCTGGCAATTGTAATTCATAAGAACTATTTTAAAATTTTCTTAAGATTTTGAAAATTCCATATGCTCTTGGAATTAGTTTATTTTTTCTTAAATTTGAAAATCTTTCTTTTCTTAATTGAAAATATACCAAGTCTTTTCGTGAAAATATTTGTATAGTTCTATTTTTGTTAGGTTGGTTTTGGTATTTAGCATTAAATTTATCAATATTATTCTTTATTTATTCATGAAGTTTTTAAAGAGTTTATTTCTTTCTTTAGCATCATAATTTTTTATATTACCCCTTTTCAATGACAACATATCAATAAGTATATAAGGATCAACTCCGTAGATAACCTCAAATAGACTTGAGTGAGTTGTACTATAAGGTCTCCTATTGTATGCAAATTCATCACATGAGAGTTTTATTTCCAAATCCTCAGTACTTATATTAACTAATGCTCTTAGTAAAGGTACTAAGGTTCTATTAGTCACTTTTATTTGACCATCCATTTGTGGATGATAAAATGTACTAAATAACAACTTAATACCTAACATATATCAAAGTGTCTTCTAAAAGTAACTTAAAAATTTCATATCTCTATCTGATACTATACCTTTGAGAATACCATGTAACCTTACTATCTCTTTAAAATATAAATATACCACATGAATTGCATCATCTGTTTTATTACAATGTAGGAAATGTGGCATTTTAAAAAATATGTCTACCACCACCACAATAGAATCATTTCCCTTTTACATCCTTGGTAAACCTAAGATAAATTTCATACTAATACTCTCTCATAGTTTATTAGGTACTGGTCAAGGAGTATACAAACATTAATGGAATAAATTCTTACTCTTTTGACAAGTCATACATCTCCCAACAATAGCTTATATTAATTTTATCATTCGTGGCTTGTAGTAATTTTCTTATAATATTCCCATGGTTTTATGAACACCAAAATAACCAACTATACTCCCTCATGTACTTCCTTGACAATTAAATTAAGTACACTAGAACGAGGTATACACATCTTATTAAGTTTGAAAAGAAAGTGATCCTATAGCATATAATTACTGCAACCCTGATTTTTCTTACATTCATTATAAACATCAAAGAAATCTTCATATTTTATATATAATTCCTTCAACATTTCAAATCCTAATAGTTTAGCATCCAACATTACAAGTATCATAGATCTCTTAGATAATGCATTTGCTAAGACATTTTATTTACTATTGAAATGTTTGATAGAAAACAAGAAGGATGGTAAGAAACTAACCCATTTTATATACACTTATTTTATTTTTTTGCCCATGAAAATATTTTATACTTTCATGATCCGAATGCAAAACAAATGGCTTAGGTCTCAAATAATAACTCCATGTTTCCAAACTTTTTATGATGGCATAAATTCCTTGTCATATATTAAATAATTTATTTTAACACTATTTAATACACCTCCTATCTGTACTCCACTAGCATCACATATAAATTCAAACAATTTATCAAAGTTAGGTAAAGATACTACTAGTACATTATATAGCTTGTGCTTTAAAATCTCAAAGGATTTAGTGACATCTTCTCCCCACTTAAATTCACCTTTTTTCATAAATTTTGTAATAGGCACGATAATAGTCGAAAAGTCTTTAACAAATATTCTATAGAAACTTGCTAATCCATTAAAATTCCTCACCTCATGAATATCCTTAGGTATTGGCCAATCATGAATAGCTTGAATCTTTTAGGATCCACTATTTTACCCTCACCACTCATAATCTATCTAAGGAAAACAATAATCGGAAGCATAAAAGCACACCTTTTCATTTTTCCATAGATTTTAGCTCTCCTTGGTTTATCAAATAATATCCTCAAATGACTAATATGGTTATTCTCATTTGTAATATACATAAGTATATCATATAACTATACCATAATGAATTTTCTAAGAAAAGGTCTAAGAACTTCATTCATTAAACACATAAACAAACTAGATCCATTACACAATCCAAATGGCATAATTGACCACTCGCAAAGACCTTATTTTCTTTTAAAAATAGTCTTCCATTTATCTCCTTCTCTTATTCTCATTTGATGATATCCACTCCTTAGATCAATTACACATAATTATTTTTTTTAAATATTTTAAATATATATTATTTTAGAAGTTTTACTTATTTTTTTTACTTTTATCGTGTACATACTTATTCATCAATGATATTCTAATTTTACTAAATTTTTTTGTGTAAACATAAAACATTAAAAATTCATAATAATAAACAAATAGTAATTAATAACACATTATTAATCATACGCTTACATGAAGTCAAACTTAATGCTTACTTACGAGGTCAATGAGTTAGATTAATATTGGTGGTCAATATTTGATTTGACCCAAATTCAAAGTGATTCGATCTAGGATTAGCTTGGCCCAAACCCAACCCGACCCATTAAAATCTAAAAAGACCTCATTTGTCAAGTTAACCTAAATATAACCTATTAAATTAACTCGAACACAAATTCAAAGAAATATGAGCCTGCTCGGACCAAATTTGACTCAACCCGATAAGCTAACCTGAAATAACTCTGACTCGAACTAGCTCAACTCAAAAACAATCCAACTTGATATAACTTGAATCTGTATCAACCTGAATCTAACCTAACTTGACACGAATAATCACTACCACGGAAAGGGGTTTTAATAACGGTTATTTTATAGTTTTAATAACGGTTTTCAACCGTTATTGAATCGCCCGTTATTAAATCTTTAATAACAGTTCATAACCGTCATGAAAAATACATAAAAACCCGCGAATATGTGCGTAAACTTCATATTTAATAACGGTTTTTACTTAAAACCCGTTATTAAAACTCCAGTTTTTAATAACGGTTCTTATGAAAACCGTTATTAAAAACTGGAGTTTTAATAACGATTTTAGAAGAACCGTTATTAAAACCTAAATTTTAATAACGGTTTTCATCAGAACCGTTATTAAAATAAGGTTTTAATAACGGTTTTTATAAGAACGGTTTTTATGAAAAAAAATCATATTATTAAGCTAATATTGGTAAGAGAATAAAACATTATGATTTTTTTACCATATAAATAAGTTATATTAAATAAGGTTACCTCAGTGAATATATTATATTAGATTAAGTGTGGAAATAAGATAACAAAATTTTATTTAAATATAAGAGAAAAGTAGATATATGTAAGATAATATATTATATTAGATTTAGTGTAAAAATAAGATAATGATATTTTAAACAAATAAAAATATAAGAATTTAAGTATAAGAAATGAACATATATGATAATATATTTTATGAGATAAAGTATAGCAATAGGATAATAAAGTTTTACGTAAAAAAATATAATATTTTATTCAAGTAGAAGAAAAGAAAGTAGATATATCTAAGGTAATATATTATATTATATTAAGTGTACCAATAAGATAATAAAATTTTAAATAAAAATATGTGATATTTTATTTAAGTATAAGAAAAGCACACGAGCACACACATATATATAATATTGAGTGTAGACATAAGATAATAAAAATTTAAGTAACGAAAATATGATATTTTATTTAATTATAAAAAATTTAGTTAAATATATAATATATTATAACAAGTATAATCACTACTACAAAAATCAAAATAGATGACATCTCATGTACAACTATTATACTAAATATAACCATATATAACATTCCTCAGTAAAAATAAAAGTAGGTGAGATTTGAGACATTTTATTTTTAAAAATATAGAGGGTAGTTAAAATATTACAATCACTATCTATAGCTCAATAATCTTTTTTTATTTACTCTAGATGGAAATTATAATCTAAAATTGTCATCAAATATAAAGGAAGATGATTTTTTATTCAATTTTATAAGAACTGATGATGATTTTGACTTATAAATACTATTTGTACATGTATGGATATTTTTTTCTTCAATTGTTGACTTATAAATTAGTAGGATTCGCTTTAGCCTTATCACTTCCATATTTGCTGCCGCAAATATTCCTCTTTCTTCTTGTCTTGTCGTTATTCTTCCCTTAGAAGTTTGAATTTTTTTCCTTTGCTCTCTTTCTTTGTTGACATAATATATATTACTTATTTTTAACATGCTTTGTTTGATTAGGATGTCCTAATGTTTCTTTATAATTGCTATGCCATGTATTTTATATATTTCTAGAAGTTTAGCTTTGATATTATTGTTGTTGTTGCTAGTGTATTGTATGAGAAACTCTCGAGAGATTCAGCTACACACACACATATTTGATTTGAAAATCATTATTGTAGTTATTCCTAAACTATTCTACTAATTTTAATATAGAATATAATGGATAGATCATGAGTATATTTTAGTAGGTTATATGAAGAGTATATATATATGGTGTATATAACTTCCTAAAATTTGTGGTTGAACATTTTTTGGATCCTTTGGGGATATGTTACAATATAAAAATTGTAGCACTAATAAGAATAAAAAGGTTATAAAAATACGAGATAATCTTATTATGAAAATATTTAACAAGCATTACACTAATTGGATGTGGCAGGGAGAGTCCATTAGTGTCCAAGATAGTTATGTTAAAAATAATAGTTTTTAGTATGATAACTTTGCTAATATGGAATAATTGAGAAATAATATAGAAGAACATTTTAAAGACGCTCTTGAAAGGTTTGAAAAGTTAGTTGGTGATTTAAAAAATGACCTTATATGAATCTTGCACTAAATTTATAAAATTATTAGTTGTGTTATGACTATTCAACCTCAAGGTAGTTAATGGATGGAGTGATAAAACTTCACTCCTTTTTTCAAGGTGTCAGAAGAGATGATTTTGAAGTGCAATGTACTTCCTCTAAAGACATATAAATCAAAGAGTATTATTTCTCTATTAGATTTAAATATAAAAAAATTATAACTATTCTTATCTTAACAATTGCATTTTTTACTGCAATGAATATACATCATTAGAAATGTTTTGAATATCAAATATTATAGTTCAAAAATGTTATGGTTTCTAATAAAGTGTTGTGGTACTTTCAAATCATACAAAGATTATGACATATGTTTAGTAATGGAAAAAATGCTAAGAATCTTATGTGCCATAAAAAAATAAGGAATTACAAGCTTACACATTTGACTGATTCTCCTTAATAAAAGATGAGTGATACCACATTTTCTGAATTTGGTCATGAAGATAGAAGTTTGAGTCTCAATTACATATTCACCTAGAAGGAGGTGGTTAGAAGATTATGATATTAAATTGACCTACCATAATGTTAAGATCAATGAAGTTGTAGATGTCTTGAGTAGGAAAACATCACACTCCATGAGTTCATGTGTGGTGGCTATTTAGTTTTTGGAGGAGCTAGATGAGATAGGGATTGATATGATTGAGTAGGGAAATTTAGAGTTCTGGATGAGTGCATTGACTATCACACCAACTATATTCAATGATATAATAGCGAGCAACTTAGGGATGATAATCTCAAATGGATTTAAAGGAAGATATTGAATAGTAGATTAGAGGGATTTTAAATTCATAAGGATGGCTATGTCCACTATCGAGGTCATTGGTGTGTGCCACAAAGCCATTAATTAAACATCATTCAACATCATATCTTGAATTATATCCATGTGAGTGCGGAAACCCACTAATATAGCTGGTGGACTGGAATACACTTTAGGAAAGAATGCACTTGGCCACTATTATTGGATCGGTCATTGGGGAAGAAGGCTCATGGCCACTATTATTACTGGTGGATCTGTATGGCCCCGACTTACATGGTGTTCCACTATAAGTGATTAGTATTTTTTATGATTTATTAATATATAAGATTTGGTTTATTGATCTCTGAATCTTCCACTATTATACCTGGTGGATTGGAATACACTCTAGGGCATCATTCCCCTAGCCACTATTATAACCGATGGACTGGTACACATAAACATATTTCAAGGCAAAATGCTCATGGCCACTATAATAATCGGTTGATCGGTGCACATAATATAATTCATCTAGGATTGACTCAATAATCTTTCATTTTGCATGATTAGTGCTTTCCATTTAATTAACACAACAAGTCCATTTATTTAACTCAAGGGAGAGATCAAAAACTTGAAGATGCAAAGGTAAATCGATCATACTAGCGCGTACAAGCAATACAGTACTCTTCAACCATCAACCCAGGAATGCAAAGGTACCCACATCACACTAGTGCACAATGACACACAGTATCCTACCGATAATGATATGTAATCCATAAGTATGAATACCCCCTAAATAGGTCTGTAGAGCTAGATAAAGTAAGATATAGGACTTGACTAGGGCACTAAGGCACATTAGCAAATACCAGAATAATCATAGGCTAAACTAGGTTTTTAGGGTAGCGACACCTAAAGAACCACTATTTCCAATCTCAAGGTCTTCCACTTTAATTATTAGTGTCTTAATTAAGGTAACCATGAGAAACACAACAACCACATATTAATCATTTCCATTTGTTTATGTTATTATTAAGTAATAATTTTTCATAGGGTTATTGATGGTTAACTTAAATAGACCACTAATGACATCCTTTCACCATCCATTCCATTTCAGAATTCACTTCCAATTATTCATATGTCATAAGGGCTATCACATCATAATCATAATACAATCTTAGGGTCTAGTAGTTTATATCGAAGGATTATGGAGTATTTAAACCCTAACATATACTTCTATCACGTCCAACACACATTTCCACGCATAATAAATGATTAAGGCATCTCTTGCATGAATATGCGGTAAATACAATATCACACCCTTAATTATTCATTCAACCCTTTGTTATGCCATGTTCTTGTGATACTCATCGATTTACCAAAATATCATTATTCTATTATTTAATATACTTATGTCTTATTATGGAGGCTTATTTAATCCATTGACATGTTATTTGTAATTTATTGATTTACCCATTCATACTTACGAAATTATTGAAATACCTCTCTTGTTTGTAAAGTTATCAAGTTACCCATTTTTACTTGTCAATTCACCATATTACCCTTCATGCTTGCATAATTACCAAAATACCCCTTATATTTGTTAGATTACCAAATTACCCTCCATACTTATTAAATCACCAACTTTAGCCCTCATACTTGTTAAGTTACCAAATTACCATTCCAAATGGTTAAATTACCGAACTGCCCTTTATACTTGTTAAAATTACCAAATTTCCCCTTAGGTTTATTAAATTACCAAATTCCCCTTTTGTCAAATAATTTATCAAATTAGCCTTCACACTTATTAATATTAACAAATTACCCTTTCTTTAATTAAATTACCAAAGTGGCCTTCATACTTATTAAAATTACCAATTTACCCATTTTGTTAGTCAAATTACCAAATTACCCTTATCGTGTTAAATTACCAAAATATCCTTTCTTATTACTTTAAAATTTTACCCCATTTATTCACCAAATTACCAAGTTGACCTTTCTTTATGCCAAATTACCAAAATACCCTTCTCATTTAATTAATTTACCAAAATACCTTCTTACTCACAAAATTACCAAGGTATCCCCCCTTTTTCATTTAAACTTACTAAAATGCCCTTCTTACTTATTATTTTACCATTTTACACCCTTACTCTTATAAATTACCATTTTTCCCTTATTATACCAAATTTACTAAAATACCCTTTCCACACCAAACATTAACATCCTTGGTCCATATACCTCATTTAATACCATTGACTAGTATTATTTATTATTAATACCTATTAGCACCTACCACACATACTTATTTAGGACACATCTTTTACATAAGAAAAATTAGAAAAATGATCCTAGGGCTCATATTAACATTATCTATGCAACAAATGGCCATATTAACTATTCATGTTATACATATATATTTAACATTGTCATTAATAATAAGGCTCCTACCTTAAACATTATTCCTACACATGGCACATAAATTAACATGTTTTTCTTTTCAACAACCAACACATGCTACAAGTCATAATACACTTAAACTCATGCAAATAATTATATTAAAAACCCTAATGTGCTAGAATATGTATATTCACACATTTTAGTAGGGTATAATGGTTGCCTTATTTCCAGCAATAAGTAAACCTTACCGGTACCCCGATCAAAGGTTTGAGCTTTGATTACGTACCACCTAAATCAGTTAGCTATAGATTAGTAAAATATAATAATAAATTAATTATCAAAAATAGATAATAGAGTAAAGAAATATAATTAAATAAATATTTATCTAATATCAAATAATAAACATACTAACTACTATTTTTATATCTCAAAATTAACCAAAACTTGCTAATCATAAGTAGCAAGACACACGCTACATGAGTAGCGTGAGCTGCATGCATAAAATGAAGTCACATAAGTCAAAGAGGGGAATGGGAGAAAGGAGGGGGCTAGTTTGGGTGAGAGTTTCGGGACTTGGTTAAGGGCTTATGGAGGGGAGTGAGGGTGGTGGTTGGATGAAGGGAGGGAGTTATGGTGGTAAGGTGTAATACCCCAATTTGAGCGGAGTGTTATAAAGATTGATTTGGCTACTTATATCAACATGGTATACCATCTTTTTGGTGATTCCATCCTAAGAACTCCACAGTTAAGCGTGCTGGCCGTGGTGTAATTTTAGGATGGGTGACCTCCTGGAAAGTTTCGGAAATTTTTTGAAAATTTCTTGGGAAGTGCGTGAGTGAGGACAAAGCGTGCTAAAAGGACTCGTGTTGATCTGTGGGGCCAGCCAATCAATCTGAAAGCGCTCCAAGGTAGCCCCCGTGTGGTCGTGTCGACTCGGGGTGTTACATAGGAGGTTAGAGCGAAACCGCGATCGTGAACTGAACTTGGATGAGCCAGTCAGTCACCTAGCGGGACGATTCTTAGGATGAACTATATTGATACAGTCATTGGTTGAGGCGTTACGAGGACATTGCATTCTTTGAGTGGGGGTGAATGTAATACCCCAATTTGAGCGGAGTGTTATAAAGATTGATTTGGCTACTTATATCAACATGGTATACCATCCTTTTGGTGATTCCATCCTAAGAACTCCACAATTAAGCGTGCTGGCCGTGGAGTAATTTTAAGATGGGTGACCTCCTGGGAAGTTTCGGAAATTTTCTGAAAATTTCTCGGGAAGTGCGTGAGTGAGGATAAAGCGTGCTAAAAGGACTCGTGTTGGTCTGTGTGGCCAGCCAATCAATCCGAAAGCGCTCCAAGGTAGCCCCCGTGTGGTCGTGTCGACTCGGGGTGTTACATAGGCGGTCAAAGGTTGGTGGCTCATAGCAGCGGAGATGGTGGCTATGAAGTTGGGAAAGCGGGTGCAAGAATGGGTGAAGGAAAAAAAGTAAGGGAAAAGAAGAGAAGAAAGGAGAGGATGTAGGGAGTTTCAGCCAAGGGGAGGCAAGGTAGTGGTAGGGGAGGCATTATGGGGTAGAGGGGTGGCAAAGTAAAGTAGGGGAGGAGAAGAGAAGGAAAGAAGGGAAAAAAGATGACAGATCTACAGGGAAAATGGGAGCTCAAGGTAGGTAGAAAATGATCAAAAGAGAAGGAGATAATGAGAAGAAAAGGGAGAGGGAAAGAGGGAAGGTATAGCCGATTAGGTAGCTGTAGGGTGTTGGTATATGGGGTAGCAAGAAGGAGAAGAAGAAGAAGAAGGAAAAAGGAGGGTATGCAATGAGGACTACATGGTTATGTGTGTGGCTAAAAATAGAAGGAAAAGGACGGGGGAGAGAGAGGGAGAGAGATAAGCTGCAATGGCAGGTTGTAGGGGAGTTGGTGGTAAGGCGGTTGCAGGCTACCATGGGGGTGTTTGGTTGAGGAAGGAAGGAGAAGGAGAAGAAGAAGAAGAAGAAGAAAAGAAAGAAAGGGCAGGCTGGTCTTGTGGGGGAGAAATAAAGGAGGTGGGTTGACTCTATGTAAAGGAGAGGGAAAAAAAAAGACTAGGCTAGCCCAACTGGGGAAGGAAAGGAAAGAAAAGAAAGAAGAGGGGGAACATGCCAACAATGTAGGGAGAAGAAGGGAAGGGAAGAAGAAGAAATAGGGCTAGCAACCCAACGCAGAAGGAGAGAAGAAGGAAGGTCGATGACCCAAGGGAGAATAAAAAAAAGAAAAGGAAAAAGGAAGAAAAGCAAAGAAAGGAAGGAAAAGGAGAAAGAAAAAGGACAAAGGACAAAGGGAAAAAATAAAATTAAAATAATTTTTAAAATAAAGGTATTTAATTATTTAGATAGATAAATTAATTTAATAATTTAATTTATTTAAAATTTAAGATATTAGTTTAAGAGATTAATTTTAGTAAAATATGGGTTAAAAAATTATTTAAATAAAATATGTATGATAAAATAATAAAATATTTATTTCAATTTATTAAATAATAATATCCATTTTTATACACCTAAAAGTCCACAAATTAATTACATGAATTGATGTAAAAATTAAATTATCCCAAATGGGGATTATTTATTAAATTCTAGGTTTTAATTTTTTGGGTATTATAATAAGCCTTAAGTACATTAGGCCTTATAAGATTCTTAGTAGAGTTAGCAATGTTGCTTACCACTTGGCACTTCCATTGGAGCTAGCCCAAGTTCACAATATCTTTCATAGCTCACCATTGAGTAAGTACGTTGTATATCCTCCTTATGTGATTAGGCCCAAAGAGATCAAGCTTGATAATTTATTAACTTATGAGGAGGAGCCCTTACATATTCTCGACACTAAGGTGTAACACACCTACACGAGCTCAATTGCACTTGTAAGGATCCTATAGGGTTGACCTAAGGTAAATTTAGAGATGGAGAAGGATACGCATGAGATGCATGTTCAATTGCTCAAGACAAGTGTGTTAAGGTTTTGGGGTCTCCCTCTTTTAAGGGGGTAGTACCCAGTAGTTTTTTTACTGACCTTTGTAGATTTAACCATCAATATCACCTCTTATTTGCATCATTATTTCCCCAACCTTAACTTGTTGGCTTCAAGGATGAAGTCTCTTCTTAGGGGATAATGATGTAATACCCTGAATAAAACCTAACCATAACTTTGATTGATTGGTAGCTTAATGTTTTTTAAATCTTTTATCCCTAACTCTAACTATAAAAACTCTTCCCTTCTCTCTCTCTCTCTCTCTCTCTCTCTCTCTCTCTCTCTCTCTCTCTCTCTCTCTCTCTCTCTCTATCTATCTATCTATCTTTCTCTCTCTCTTATTATTCTTTTCTTTAATTTTTTTGTAGTCGCTTCTCTCCCTATATGGTCTTCCCCTTACCTAACATACCTTATTTCGTTCGGTTTCTATAACCAAACCACTCAACCTTTCCCCTAACCCACACTCAATCTCCTTTCTTTCATGTGTTCAAGCCACAATCCTATCCTCAATATTTTCTTCCCTTATGTTTTACTTCCCAGGCCTAGCACCTGAACTATTCCCCAACTCCCTCAAGCCATTCCTATCACATGTAGTCACTAATTATATAAGCCCTCTCCTTATCACCTCCTATTTAATTCTTAAAACCTAACTAAATGCCTTATTCTCCCATGTGCTCTAAATTTTCATTGCTATAGATGTTCCCATTATTCCTCCATTGCATCTCCTCCCTTTTATTTTTTTCTTTACAAACCCATATTGTAGCCATCAATTAAGAATCCTCACCACCACCACTTTTGACATAACTTATGTAACCAAACACCACCTCAAGTGTGACCACCATTCATGCATCTAAACTCCCACAATATCAACCCTCTAAAATCACTCTAAGCTTCTATGTGAACTCTTCATGTAACTAATCCTCCATTATACCCCTCGACCTTACCAAATTTGTGTTACCTTGACTAAGCTTGTGTTATCATTGTCAAGCTTGTGGTAGCTTAAACTGAGCTTGTGTTATCCTTCACAAAAGTATGGTTGTCTTATCAAGCTTGTGTTATCTTTACCGCATTAAAATTTGTGTTGCCTTTGTCGAATTTACATTACCATAGTTGATCTTATGCCCCTTATATATTGAGTCTCGTTACGTGTTGGTCGAACTTATGCACCTAGAGATGTTAAGAATACATTGTGTGTTTCCAAGCCTCGGTTCTTCTCTTTTCACCATGAGATCCCCTCATTATTCTTCCCTTTTTTCCACATGAATCCCTCATGTAAGTAACTGTGCCACCATCTTCCCTTTATTATTCCTCTTTCCCTTCCTCATTTACATTTCCACGCTACACATTGTAACCTTTAATTATTTTATTTTCTTTTAGGTGATCAAAAGGTCGATTCGGAGGCGAAGGATTGAGAGTATTTTTGCTTATAGATTGACGTCATGTTATTATAAGGATAAATGTCATAAATTAAAGAGTTTTGAATATATGTTTATTACATGCAATACCTATGTTAATATGCTTCCTTTCTTGAAATCATGATGGCATAGTTCATTTGTGGAAATCATGTTTTTAATGTTATACTATGTTCATCTTATATCATATTATGCAAAATGATCGCTATGCAAAAGTATGAGCTTATTTAGTATTGCTTCATTATGCCCTCTTTTAAAACCCTATTTCATAATCATGATCTATTATTTTAATTGAGTTATGAAGAGTGGGTCCTAAATATGTTTAAGTACTACCATGATGAATTGCATTGAAGGTTGGAATTTGATAATATCAGGACTCATTGGGTTTTGGGTGACATGATTGGGTCGTTCTCAATATTAAAGGTACTTGGGGATTTTTACATGTTTTGTGAAAACATAAATATGACATAGAAATCATTTATGGTTTTATAATTAATTTCACGTGCAACATGATATAGAGTATGTTTTGTATGACATAAGTCATGTAAAAAAAAGGTTTTAAGGCATTTAAGAATTATAGAGGTATTATGGTGATTAGATTAAAAATGGAATTTGACATTTCTAAAGTATTATTAGATTAAAACAAGTTAATTATGTTATATGAAATAATTGAGTTAATCATGTATAGCTTAGGTCTAATAAAATGTGACAATGACTTATTTTGGAAATAGTAACTATAGAGGTATGATCATTATTATATGTGTGAAATGGTAGATGTAACTTTAATTTTTGGATATATTGATAATAGTTATATCTTGAGATGATATGCTAAATTTGGTAGGTTATTGAGTCTTGTGGAAGGAGTTGTCTTACGAATTTGGGCCTTATAAGGGAGTTGTGGCCTTTTCATTTGGGAAATAGGCTAACATCCTTCTGTTGTGATTTATGTGCCTTATTTATAATAGGTATGCACAACATTGATGAGATAACCAACCTGTAATACCCCGTTTTTCAAAACTTTAATTATAAATTTATAATTGTATAATTAATTATAATTATTATTTTATAGGGCTTAATCTTAAAAGTGTTATTATTTTTCATATTATTTCAGCGGTTTAAGTATAAATTTAATTTGGTTAAAATTTTGATAGAGATTAGATTATTTAAATTAATAATAATTTTTACCCATAAATCTTATTTTAAATTATTTTATTAATAATCTTTTGATCTGTAATCTAAAAATAATTTTTTAAGAATTGTTTTCGATTATTTTACTCTTTCCGATTATTTTTAAAATCTATCCTAATTCGGATAATTTCTCCCAAACTATTTTTATATTCAATATTTTAATCTACCTAAATTAAATATAAAACTAAATAAATAAACTCTACTCTACCCTCTGCCTTATCCGAACATTTCTCCCAAAGATTTTTCTATCTCCTCCGTACATTTTATACACACATATACACTCCACCGTCACTTGTCTGTCATTTATACACACTTACCTACTCTCTATACATTATACACATATACACAGGCACACGGCACAACACCTCACAACAGCCCCTACCCCAGATCTATTTTCCTTTGCTCCACCGTCGCCCAGCCTTCCCCCGCAGTACCAACCACCTTTGAACCATCTACCCCTTCCCTCATCTCTGTTTTGTTCGAAAATTTTCTAGCCCAGCCACAACCTCTGGCAGCAGCCTCCCAGTAGCTCGTCACCCTCGACCCAGCCCTACGAGCCTCCAGCCGCCCTGCACCGCTGGCCAACCAACAACTCTACCCCCTTTCTCCTTACCTGCCCAGCCAGCCAACAACTGCTGCCCTCCATTTTTTTTCATCCGTGCATGGCTCACACTGCATGCGCAGCGTGAGTTGTGTGTATTTAAAAAAAAAGGTATAAATATAAATTGGTAACCATTTTAAGTGTAAGGGTATCTTAGTAATTTTTGAAAAATAAATATTTTTATATTATAATTATTATTTTACTTGATAGATATTAATTCAATAATTTTGGTATTATTTTTAGGTACGAAAGGTTGATTAGCGGGATCCGATAAATTTAGTAGGATACTGCGATTTTTGTATTTTTGCTGGAATTCAAGTAACCGTTATACCTTACTAAAATTATAAATATTGCGTGATAGCACATTAGAATTTTTGGTTGATGAAATATGTTAAGTATGATTTATTTCAATATAATTATGTGTAATATAAAAACCGACAAAACGAGCATATTATCTAATGTAAATTATGTCGGGTATAAAAGTATGATTAAAATGATGCTATTGATGCAAAAATAATTTATATGATAGTTATGAATAAAATAATATGTTGAGCAAGCTTAGAAATAATTACAGAATAATTATTATAGATGTGTGGCCTAGGGGCAATTTAGTCATTTTTGTGTATCATGGTATTTGTCTTGAAAATCATGTATAATATGTACTAGCTATTATTGAGTATGTGAGTATGTGTTTTGGATGGATTAAAGGTGTGGAAAAGGATTTTATGTGTACAATTATGTATAAGGAATATTTGATAATTTAAAATATGTAATGAGTAATTTAATTATGGTGTTTTTTGGCCTTCTCATGGCAAATGAATAAATAAAATGGAATTAGTATTTAAATAGATGATGATCATGAAATTTTTAGTCTCAGGAGTATTTTGGTCTTTTTTGACCTAAAGTATCCAGATGTGAATAATTTAGCCTAGGATGGCCTTAGTATATTTTAATGTTGGCTTCGAACTTGACCTTGATTATTGTTGTCTCGAATGATTGGAAATAATTAAGAATGGTTAAGTATGAGAATTTAATTTATCTGTATTATATGTGATTTCGTGGTCACCTTAATAAAATACTAATACTTAAAGTGAAAGACCTTGAGATCGGGAATGGTGGCTCCTAGGGTTCGCTACCCTAAGGACGAGGTTTAGCCCGTGGTTGATATGGATTGTTGCTGGTGTGCCTTAGTACCCCAGTCAAGCCCTACATCTTACTCTATTTTGTTCTGCTGACTAATAGGGGGTATCGATACTTATGGATTAGGTGTCCTTATCGGTAGGGTACTGTGTTGCCTTCGTGTACCAGTGCGACCAAAGTACCTTTGCGTCCTTGGGTTCATAGTCGGTAGGATATTGTGTTTCCTGGTTGCGCTGGTATAACTAGAGTACCTTTGTGTCTTCAGGTTGATTGATCTCCACTCGAGAAAGTAAATAAAAATGGAAATGATATGATGGAAATAATGATTATCGGATTATTGGATTGTTCGGTAGCAACCTTCGTTCCTACATGAGGTTTCGGTAGTAGCCTTTGTGCCTACCTATGGTTTTGGTAGCTGCCTTCATCCCTACCTGAGGTTTTCTATGTTTTCGGTAGTAGCCTTTGTGCCTACCTGAGGTTTTCTATGGTTTCAGTAGCAGCCTTTGTGCCTACCTGTGGATTTGGTGGCGGCCTTTGTGCCTACCTGTGTTGGTTTTATGTCTGTGAGCATACCTGTGATATTATGGATCTTATTATGCTGTATCTGTAAGCTTACCTGTGATATTATGGATTTATTATGCTGTACCTGTAAGTATGCCTAGGATGATATGAATCTTAGTAAATTATACCTGTGAACATGCCTGTGACGTATGTGTTTTTTTGGGATGTATGCCGAGACATAAATTATGCTGAAGTTGGGTTTCAATTATTACTCAGAGAGTATTTCTAGGATGTTTTATAATTAGTATGGCTAATTCAGATAAATGAAAATGAGTAGTACGTGACCTTGATAGAAATTGTTCATCGGAGTGATTATTGTATCTCAATCATCGTATTTATATATATATATATATATATATATATATATATATATATATATATATATATATATATATTATATATCTTATACTATGTTAAATGTATGCCTCGCATCTGTTCCATGCTGATTTATCGTATTATTTTGGTATAAAGGGTTGCTCAGTACAGTAGTACTGAAGGGTTTATTTTTGTGGGCCCCTGCCTATTTAATGGGCAGTGGACTTTGCAGGTTAGCCTCTGAGCTCAGTCAAATGCTGATAGTTCGGATTTGGGAGCGTAGGACTATCCGGTGTTTCTTTCATTATCTTATTTCCTGTTATATTTGGACCCTCGTGTCCTCCTATCATTTCTCTCTTGAGTTTCGTAAACTGTTAATGTCATTTTTTAATTAACAATATTTATCTAATATTCTCTCTATCTTGATTTCTATAATCATAATATTAATTTAAGCGGATTAATGAATTTAGCCTTAGCACTTGGTATGAGAATGGTAGAGGAAACCAGACTTGTACCAAGTGTGGCGGTAACACCCTTTGTTTTTATTGTTTTAGCTTCCGTATTTAACTCTGTAATAGAAATTTTTGGGGTGTTACACAATCAGTCTAATAAGTCATTTATATTTAAAGTGAAAGATCACTAAGTCAGGCTAAATATGTATTAGTCAATTTCCCCAGACAATAATTGTTGTTAATAATGCATACCTAGAAAAGAGAATTATAATTTGTTTTGGTCCAATTGATATAATAGTGGTTCCAAGGTATGTATTACGCTATAAGGATCGTGTTACGGGTCCATTGGATATAATGGTAGTTATCATGTGAGTATTTTCCTATACGAATATATAATCAATTGAATTGGAACTCATTTGATTCCTCTTGTATACCATCTCGTGTTTTGAACAAAATGCATGTTTAATTCTTCCATGTGACTGTATGTGTTATTTTTTCATTTTCTTATTACTTGTATTATTACCTTATTCAATATGCAAGTGTTGATCTTTCTTTTCATAGGTGTTGCTCATTCCCATAAACAAATGACGTAGGTATTATTGTGTAGGTTATTGGATACTACCTTGATGATTTGTTTATGATGCACTTTTTAGAAAGAATTGATTTAATTGTTGTGGGCTTGGGTGTAGAGTTGATGTAATCCTAGAGTTATCATGTTTGGTATGGATAACTTATGGACTCTTAGTTCCATTTGATCCTTGTGTTTTTTTTTTTTGTATATTATACTAGGAGATCTATCTTCAAACTCTTATTTAATATTTATGAAAATTTCTTTTGGTATCTTGTTATATTATTTAAAGTTATAATTTTTTTACCTTGAATTTGATATGATAATGATATGGTGAATCAAACTCATGTTGAGTACTATTATAACATCTAATTATCTTAATATTATGCTTCCATAAAAAAAATTAAAGTAAATTTTGGAGTGTTACAATTGGCGTATATCCTTTATGGCTTTTCTTAAACCTGACATTCTTCTCTTCCCCTACCCATGCTTTGACCTTCCAAGCCATACCCCCCTGCTTGTAGTCTTGCAATCATCATTCCTCCCATCCCTTGATTGATTTTACTAAATTTCATCACTTCATTAAACCCATTTGTAGTCCACCACCTTACACACTCAACCACCATGTACTTCTTCATTCAAGTAATGAACAAGTAAGCTCCTCTCTCCTCTTGGCTTGTTGATTTTTTAGCCTTCCTCTACTATTTATGCGTCTTTTTCTTTCCCTTATTTTCATTTAGCCTTTCTCTATTTTTCTTCTTTTGGTTGTTCCCACCTTTCTCTTCACTTTGGTTACTTTTGGCTAACTTTTCTGGAGTCTTGCTTTATCCCAGCCAAACTAAGAGCCTCTCTTTTTTTGCCTCCTTATTCTTTATTCTTTCTCTTTTATTACACTTTGCTAGGTGCTTTTAACTAAGTTAAAGATGTTAGTGCTAGAACATTTGTGAACTTTGTTATATTATTCCTCTTATACTTCCTCTTTCAATTTTTGAATGCATATTTCCTTCCTTTGGAAATTCCCATTTTTTTATTATCTTATATTATTGTTGATTTGTGTTTTTTTATTTTGGAATTTTCATTTTGTTGAGCAAAGTCCAAAGTGGTACTTGAGGTTTCCTTGGAAAGATATTTTTATTATATTGTACTTAAGCTTGAATCAAGGTGAATCTAACTACTCTCTTGATTGTAAAATTTGTGGGTGTGACCATGTTAAGCTTTTATTAGGGCTAGAATCAGCTTAGGTTTTGTTTAAAGTAAGCTTTGTGATTTATATGTGGAAAAAATTTAATAACACAAGATACAATATTTTATATGTGATTTATGAACTCTAAAATATTATATATTGGTATGTTGATATTTATTCATCATTTATGTTTTATTATATTTAAAATATAAAAGTATATGCATGTTATAATAGGTGAAATTGTGTTGGATTATGATGTTATTTGAGGGTTAGGTTTGGATAGGGCATGTTTGTCTTGTTAAATATTATAGTATTTGATCATGTTTTAGGGTTACATGCTAAATATTCTATCATTATCCTTGCATGTTTTAGTTCAATTTTGAGATATATGTAGCATGATAGTATTTGAGCATGGAGTTAGTTTTTTATGATTCTATATTTGTATGCCCTAGAAATAGAGATGGCATTTTACTTATACCATGATTATTTGATACCATGAATGTTGATTTTATGCTTTAATATAATTTATATGTTAAACATGAAATAAATGAGATGTTAGATATGGATGCTTAGGATTCTATATGCTTAATGCATTTGTAGGGTTAAAATAGTTATTTACCATATATTAGAATTGATTTCCATAATAGAGTGTTATAATTTATTTTCTTTTAGTCTTCTCATGAGAAATTACTAAGTTTGGTAAATATTAGATTTAAATTACTTAATATTAAGGTTATCAGGGTTTAAGGACATTTTAGTCATTTTGACTAAAATGTGACTGAGTGTGTATAATTGGATTAGGTTGTCTGTATTTAACCTTGGACTTTCACCTTGGTAGTTAACATTAAGGTTGACATTTGAAATAATTTGGAATATTTTGTTATAAAGGATTGAATTTGACTAAGATGAATAAGTATTCGGGCTATGGTATGATGCCTAACCTTAGGCTATGATGATATTAACTTTGAGATCCTTAGTTTTTTTTTTGGATTGTTATATTGGACCTTAGTTTTCTTTACAGAATAATAATATTAAATTGAATAACATACTAATCTTTTAAAGTGAAAGGCTTGAGTTTGGAAAGGGATGTCGTGCCTCTGTAGGCCACTAAATGTATAGTGGATCTTTAGGTCAAATGACTTATTTATACTCATAGAGAGTCACAAATCCTATAGGAGGTTTGTGTGCTTAAGTACTCAAGTGTTGAGGTTTTGCATACATGACTTAGGTCATGTGACTTTTTTGATGTGATGATAAAAAGATAGTGGTTTGATTGGTATACATGACTTAATGTCAAATGACATCCTAAGTTGATGTTAAGAAGTTAATGGGCTTATTGTTGGATTTTTGTTATCCCTAACAATCATTTATCTAGATTGTGATATCATATTCCACTCAAGATTTTATTTTGGTTGATTTGAATTTGTTTAGGAAATAATTGTTCTACCTCTAGAATAATTGGATTATGGTTATATTGATTACTGTTGGTTAGTTTGGTGTAATAAATAAGACCACATTAAATGTGGAACATCTATTTGTTGATAATTTATCTTATTGTACTCTTGTGACCACATTGATCATAAGCCTTAATAGATTTTAGATGGATTAATATCAATTATCAATTTGGGGAAATTGTGTCTTAGACATGATTTCTCAGTATTGGATGATAATGTGTAATGTAAGCATGTTACTTATAAGGAGACATTTTAATTTAGTTACTACAAGGAAGTGGTAACAATACTATCATCTTCAAGCTTGTGTAAGTTTTGGTGGTAGCTTGGACTGGTTAGAGTGTTGTAAGGTTATTTGGTATCTCTTATTTTGGTTTTGTGTTTTGTTCACGATGTTCTTTTTGGGACTTTGAGTATTGTATAACTCTTTGAGTATTGTATTTAAATTGTTTCCCTCTTTTTCTTTCTTTGATTTGTTGTTGGTTTTACCTTAATCTTAGGTTAAGTGCTAACCACACTTAACCTTTCTGTTTGAGTTGTTTATGGCATTACATATGACATGGGTTAGGTATTGGCCATACCCCTCATCATGTTAGTTATGGCATAACACCTAATTTTTTGTATACTTCATTACACTAAATTAAAACATTTAAGAAGATGTTTAGGGGTGCTACATCCTTCCCCCTATTACTTTGATTTCTGATAGTGATACTAATGAATACATGGTTATTGTTTTGAAAGGGTGAAGATAACTTACTCTGAATCAAAAATGAGAAAAATGTAGACTCAATTGGAACATTTGAAGGGAAAAAATAATATCTACATGGGCAAGTGGAAAGGGAAGGGTAAGAGGAGGAATGGGAGGATATGGTGGTAGAGGCAGAGGAGAAGCAAGTAGAAGATAACCTCCCCCCCAAAGAGGTTGAGGGTGCACCATCCTCAAGATTTCAATGATATTTAATTGACTCAACACTTTTGATGACGTTCTATCCTCTTCATGAGAACCTAAGGAAATCTCCCTAATCAAGGGATATAATGTTTCCTCCCCATGTTTATAACAATTATGATTTTTATTCATGTTAAATTTTTTTATAAAATATTTACATGTAATTTTTTATAATTATAATAATAAACGAGCTTTTTGTTAATGATTTTAGGAATATGTTATTTGATATTTCATAATGATACATTACAATTGTGACATAATTAAACAAATTTGGTATTTTTTTGAAACCCCAAATCAAGTCATTAAGTACTAAGAAAATTAGGATGTTAATCATCATAAGAAGAATAAATCATGATTATTTTTTACCGTATATCCTTTAAAAAACATATTAAACTTTATAATGGAAAATGTTTTCCATTATATGGTATTTCAAATATTTTTGGAAAATATTCACAAATTCTTTCTTACTTTTAAATGAAATGTGATATAATAAAGATTGTTTATTTATACTCTATGTCATAAATATAATACGATGATGTTTATTTGTAATCATTTTTGTAAGTTGAAAAAAATTAATATTTAAAACAATAGAAAATTTTAAAGTGATTGTAGATAGAACATTGGTTTCTTTATTTCTTTCTTTATTTATGTGTGTGACATCATAACTTAACCATAGTCATTGTACATGGAAGTTTTCACTAGTAATCTCATAGCTAATACAATCTCATAGCACTAGAATTCTTTCCATCCTTCTTCCTAGTTCATCATTGTCATTTAGAGCATATTGTCACACGCCTCAGAGGTTTTGGCCTAAGTGTCCCTAGTGAGGCCATCATTCAACACACAATCCTACTAAGCATCAAGTTGAATATGTGCAACGTCCCACAATACTAGCACATAGAGATTTAGAGAAGGAACATTGAGTCATATTTGAGATATAATATCAACATTAGCAACCATTAGAAAACAAGGGAGCTTTCATATTCACATGGCTCATTTGCTATATGATTCCCCAACCCAAAATCACAAACGTCCTCATTTGTACCTTAGAGGTTCCCCAACATCACTTCCCTTTGTCTTAGACATTATCCCCTTTAAATTCCTTCAATGCTTGCCCAATGTTAATAAAGCACCAAATAAACACCAAATATTGTCCCACAAGGCTCAAATTCCAACCAACATCTCACATCCACCACAACTTTTTACAACATATCAGACCCTCATCGCAATGGCTTATGCAAACACGCTTGGGATCATCTCATCAAGCGGCCCACAAATACTCATTCCAATGGCCTAGATCCCACACCAAACCATTTATACCAACACTCCCTATCAACGGACCCATGCAACATATGCCACCCCTTGACTTCACTCCTTTAAAGCTGGTCATCCCTAGTGTGCCTCAAACAACACGGCATAATGCTTGCTAAGTGGCACGGGCAACGAGTTGCTTTGATATCACTTTTTCATGTGCTCAAAGGTTTCAACTTCAATGCCCTTGGCAAGGTTAGCATCCAACACACAATCCTATATGGCACCATTCGAATATGCATAGTATTCCATAATAATAGGATATAGAGATGTATAGAAGGAACATCGAGTCATACCTGAGACATAATATTAACATTAGCAACCATCAAGGAACAAGGGAGCACCCATATTCTCATGGCTTATTCACTAGATGCTTGGGGTAAGTTACAAACCATGACAAAATCCACCACCCAATATCAGAAACACCCTCATTTGCACCTTAGAATTATCCCAACATCACTTCCCTGAATCTTAGGAATTTTCTCCTTGATAATTCTTCAAGTCTTACCCAATGTTAAGAAATCACCAAATAAATACCACGTGTTGCCCCATAAGGCTCAAATTCCACTCAACGTCTCGCATCCAACACACAACTTGTTGTGACATATCCACCCCCACACAACAAATTATCTAAGCATGCCTAAGATCATCTCATCATGCAGCCCCCCAAAAATCATTTCAATGGCTTGGATCCCACAGTAAACAATATCCACCAACACTCCTTATTAATGGAACCATGTGGCATGCATGACCCCTTAGCTACACTCATTTGATGCTATTTGTCCTTAGTGTGCCTCAAATAACATACTTGCTGAGTAGCACAAGTAATGAGATGCCATGATACCACTTATCATGTGCTCAAAGTTTTTAGCATGAATGTCGCTGGCGAAGCCAACGTCCAGCAACAATCCTGTTGAGAACCATGCTACATATGCGCAACATCTCATAATAATAGCAAATAGAGATGTATAGAAGGAACATTGAGTCAAATCTATAACTAATATCAACATTAGCATCCATCAGACAATAAGGGAGCACTCATATTCTAATGGTTCATTACTTAGATTCTTGGGGCAAGTCACAAATCGTGATAATATGCCCTATAATTTTTCTGATCAAACTACCCTAACTACTCTTATCTGGTGATTATTTCTCTTTGTTATAGCTACTAATTTCTTCCTTATATATCCTACTTAGTTCATCCTCCATCTTCCCCCTATACTCTATTTTGTTTTTTCAAACTCCTAAGTTTTAGCATATCACTACAAACACGATCTTCCTTTTTCAAGCCTAAGTTTTATCGTTAATTTTCATTGTACCTGTATTCTTCTAGTCATCTTTTCAAATATATAATATGATAGATCCTAGTCTCCTCTATTTGACATTTTATTTCTCAAGATTTCCTTGTATTTTTTTGTTTTATTTTTACAAAAAAAAATTGTAATTTTGTTTTTTTGGTTCTTGTTATTCATCGTGGTTTCCATTTTGAGTTGGTTGTTCACTGTGATTTTTTCCTTTTAGATAGAGCTATCATTTTTATGTTATATATATATAAGTTATTACTTGCTTATTATTGTAATTATGTTTATATGTTGATGTGTATGCGATGTGTCCATGATTTTTTTAAGTTACATTAAATCTCATATATATTGGTTTCCTATGAACTTTCACATATAGTGAAACTATTGGACGTATCCTTCATTCACCTTGATTTTAAAGGTACTATTAAATGTTGGTCTTAACATGAAAATGTTGCTCACTATTGAAATTATACTTTAAGCCTTGTACTCACGGTTCCCTCATAAGAAAAATTTTATCCCTAGGATTCATCTCACCTAGGAAATGATCACACCTAGGGTCATGCTCCCAAAAAAGTATTCTTACTGAATTAAAAGTGGACCCAAAAAAATGATTTTGCTAAAGTGGGTGTGATTCATAAGAGAAGAACAAAAATAACACTAATCCATGCTTTGCAATATAAAGTAATAGTAGTAAAAGTTCAATTTAATAAATTTAGAGTTCCAATAAGGCTCAACTATCCCAGCTTGAGTAACTATGTAGAGGGCATATAAACAAAACTCATGTACCCATTCATTACAAGTACAGATGTGATGTCCTTAAAAAACAGTACTAAATTTGATGTGTATCTCAACAATCTGTATTTAAATAATTCTAATGATTATTGTAAATTGCATTGTACCTATAATTACTTTTCTTATTCTGTGAATAATTAGGGAAAATCAAATGATTGGAAATGGACCATATTGTGGTTGCTATGAGTAGATGTTGTTGGTTTCTATTGCTGATCCAGAAATTGCTGCATAAGTTAATCTTTCTCGTTGATTATATCATTAGGAAATTTATCAATCCCATATGATGCATTCGTCGGCATATCTTGGCTAGTGGAAATTAAGTTGGCCGCATAATCTACCACCCGACCCATATTTTCTGGGTTAGAAGGATTGCAGATTATGCAACCCTTAATAACCATAATTAGCTACATAAATTAGCTAATGGGAATTAAGTTGTAAATCATTGATATGGGAATGTTGTAATCTTGTATTTTGTAGCTGGGCTGAATTATTATTATCAGCACCAATAGCCTTGTATTTTGTTTGTATTGCTCAGTTGATCTATTGGGCTGATATATTAGATCTTATATTTGAGCCCATCGACTGTATAATGGCTTGTATTGTTTGTATTTTATACACACATATATAAGGCATATACAGGATGTTTGTACGACACTTCTTTTGGTAGATTACACAGCTCAATCGTATTTTTTCTCTCTGGAATTCTCTCTCTCTCTCAACTCTTCTCTCTCTCGTGAAATTCTCGCTCACTCGATCTTCTTCTCAGCTGATCTTCATCTCGAATCTCTTCCTGTAAATCTAACCTCAGTTGCCTTTGATTATAACTATGCTCAGAGTTTTCTTGATCTTCCTTTGGTTTGATCCCTTAGGCTGATCGATCTTTTGTAGTCGAACCTTCACTCAACTAATGGTCCGACAAAAATTTCTTGAAATCTATCTAGGCTTCATCAAAATTTCTATGGACTGAAATTACGATATATATAATGCAAACCTGTGTTAACAATTTATTGTTTGTAAATCATGCATATATGTAGTCGGAATTTGAAATTCTAGAGGATATAAGGATTTTTTTTACTAAAGATAATGTTTAACGCTTTGTTTGATTTTAAGTTCGGCATAGCCTTGAAACATATGTCTAATGAATATAGAAGTTTGAATTACAAAGTGTCTAAAGACTAGACCATAAACATTAATGAAAACCATTAGAAAGTTTTATAGAATAAAAGGATATGTCGGAGGGTAAATATAACTCTTGTTCAACTATATATAGTAACTATATTTCATTATTTACCTTTTTCTCTCACTAGTGATTTTTATATTAATGATATATAATAGGTTTATAGTGCAAGGAATTGTGAGAATTCCCTATACACCCATTATAACCTCTTCACTTAATATAAAGGCTTTGTAGTTTTTTGAGATATAAGGAGAGCATCACTCATTCCATGTCTTTTTATACTCTAAAGTATCCTTTAGAGTTAGTTTAATTTTTGTATAAGCCTAATTCACCAAAATTTATTGAAAAATTGAAAAAAAAAGCCTAAGAGGGTGAAGAAGTGGATGATGATGTACAATGATTTGAAATATGGAATTAGTTAAGGCTAAGTAAAGAAGTAATTTGATGAAACCCCAACCACCATTTCTATTCTCACCAAGGAAAGTCCTACTAAGTTAATTAATTTTTTCTTTTTATAATTTTTATAACTAATTAAGAGGGAGTTGAGCCTGTAATTATGGATTTCAATATCAACACAAACGTTTGCTAAATAAATATTTCAAGTAAAGAATAAAAAGACCAATGAAAGATGTCCTTAAGCAGTATGTTAATTAGTTGTGGAATTAATATTATCTTGTATTATTTTTAATTAATAATAATTCCAAAACTATTTGGATAGATAAATGTAATAATGGGATACTTGTGTAAGAAACTAAATAAGTCAACCTTAGACGTGAGCAAGCCAACCATCACCAAATCCCACTTGATTGGGCTACTACACACTTGGACCATTTTTTTAGTATTATCTAATGATACCAAATCCCTACCCCCTCACTTATTTTTCCCAAATGTTGCAAAACCTTACATCACTTTATGCCATTTCTATCATTCTTCATCCCCAAATTATCTTTCTATCTCTCCCATGTGTCCTGCCATCATCCTTGGCCATCGACTAAACCCCCCTAGAAAAGTCATTTTTTTCATCCTCATATTATAGAAATATATGCAAAAAAAATACCTATGAAAACTAAATAATTAACAAAAAAATAAAGAAAAGCTAAAGCTAACAAAAGATAATTAAGATTAGTCAAATTAGCATAAGTAAACATCCTCCCCTATGCTTAAACTTGATAATGTCCACATTATATTACCAAAATCCAAGGAAAGAAGGTAGTGAAACTTACATTTTCCATGCTAGTTAAATGGTCGAAAAGGGTTGAGATGGTCATGTTGTCAGTCACAAAGCTATTGTACCATGGTCTGTATCAATTGTAAGATATCTCCTTGATTGATTTGTTTATTCTCCATTCACTACATTTTACCACCGAAGAGGGTGATCAAACGATGAATGGATGGAATGCCATCAACAACATCAGCAAAATAAGGGGTTATGAGAGGAGCCTCTATGCATAATGTGTTAGAAAGGTGATTATTCTTCTTCTTCACTAAAACTACACTCAAAGTCATTAGTGCTATAATTACCAACCCTCTTTGTAATACACCCCCAAAATTCAGTTCTGAAAATTTTTATTTTATTCAAAAAATTAGTAGAAGTGAAATAAAAAAAACTATGAATTTCGGTAATATTACTACTATACTTAGTACCAGACCGGTTTACTCCTACCGTTCTAGTATGAGAAACTCACCATATTGAAAACAAAGTAGTGTAATAAACAATTTACAAGAATAGGATCCACCAATGGTGATTATAGGAATACGGATTACATTTAAACCAGGGTTAAAAGAGAGAGGGGCGAAACCCTAAAATTTTAGATAATTCCTTATACTCTTTCCCATTGCCTACTTGAATAGCACCTACAATGGACCTACAAGGGACACTGCCAATTAAATAAGCACGGGCCTGATGAATGGAACCCTTCAGTACTGTGTTTAGTAACCCTTTAAAATACACTGAAAAGCAGGTCCGCAATGCAACACATGATACGAAGCTATATACATATATAATAAGATGTGCATACATAACATTCACATACTTAACAATTCCATCAAATATTAATAGGTCATAATGTGCAATCAACACTTTTGGGCCTTAAGCCATGAGTCCATCATTATTCAGTCATTTCTCAGATTTTATATCTATGTGAGTCCGGAAACCCCACTATTATAGCTGATGGACCAGAATACATATAGGACACAACACTCTTGACCACTATTATTGCTTGTACATCGGTCTCTAGGACAGAATGCTCTTGGCCACTATTATTCACCGATTGACTGGTCTAGCCCCGGCTCACATGGTGTTCCACTATAAGTTATTAGTATTTTTTATTATTTAATTATATCCAAATGAGTGTGGGAACCCCACTATTATAGCTAATGGATTGGAATACATATAGGGCAGAACACTCCTAACCACAATTATTGTCGATGGATCGGTCTTTAGGGAAGAAGGCTCCTGGCCACTATTATCGCAAGTGGATCGGTCGGGCCCTGACTCACAAGTCTTTCACTTTCACGATTAGTATTTTTACTTTTAATCATCACAACAATTCCATTTATTAGCCTTAATGGGGAGATCAAGATCCTAAGACACAAAGGTACATCGGTCGTACTAGTGTATACAAGCTACTCAATACCCTTCAACCATCAACCCAGGGACGCAAATGTATCCCGGTCATACTGGTGCACATCGCTACTCAGTACCCTACCAAAAAGGACACATAATTCATAGGTATGCAAAACCCTTAAATAGGTCTGTAGAGCTAAGTAAAGTAAGATATAGGGCCTCATTGGAGCACAAAGGCATACCAGCCAATACAAGAATAACCGTGTGAAATATCCCAAAACCCTAATTTAGGAAATCATGGCCAAATAGGAAAATTAATTAAATAAACTACTTTTATTAAAGTAAGAGGGAATTAATTAAGGTAAATCTAGGATAAATTTATAAATAAATTTAAATAGGAAATTTGAGTATTTTCTAATTAAAATGGAATTTAAGAAAATTCTTTCAAAAAAATTCCTAAATTAACCTAAAAAGAGAATTTAATTATTATTTTAATATTTATATATTATTAAGCACCCCAAATTACCCAATTTATACTAATTAAGCCAACCACCCTTTTTCCTGTGTTTCCTTTTTCTTTTTCTCCCTTTTCCCCCTCTTTTTCCTTTACTTTCCTTTCCTTCTCTTCCTTTTTTTTTCTCTCCTTCCTTCCCCGACTTGGGTCGGTCGCTGGCCCAATTCCTTCCTTCCCCTGCGCGGCCAAATGCCCCTACACCCCTCCTTTCCTCTCCCGACCGGTTCGGCCTGTCTCTTTTCTTTTTTCCTTCTTTCCCCCTCTGCGTCGTCTTCTTCCCCCAACACACCTGCAACTCCCAAATTAGTGTCGGATTTTCTGCCTCCGATCCCGTCGTTTGACCATCGTTCTCCTCCTCTCTTTCCCATTGTCTTCCCTATCAATTTGTCTCATTCAGCCATTCCTTCCCCTACCCACACCATTCCCCTTTCCTACCAAACATGGCCTACCCCATAGACCTGCGTCATCCCATCCTTGCCGGCTGGAGCACCATACCCCTTGCCCCCTACTCTCCTACCTTCCTTTTTCGTTTTACCCCCCGATTGGCCTATAAATAACCCCAAGAGCTGCCATAATCGGGTTCAAAATTTGGAACCCAGAAAACTCCATCGTGTGCCACCTCTATTTTAGTCAGCCCTTCCTCCACCGTCGGCCGCCCTTACCGCTCGACCCAGCCACCAAAATTCTCCCTGCACCGCCCTCTACGCAACCCAACCACCAGCTTTCCCTACCTTGCTCTGCATGAGCCACCTCGGCTGTGCGAAACTACCTCCTCGAACAGCTTATTCGACCCCCTCACGCCACCTTCGCGCCGCCCATACCGCCGCCTGCAACACCCCCTCTACCCCCCAAAACAACCAGGGGATCTACCCTACCACCCTACACCTCCATTTTCCCCTACTTCTCTCTCCCCTAGCCTCCACATCCACCTCTCCCATTTCTTCCTTCCTCCACCGCCACCGCTGTCGCTGCCGCCGCTGGCACCAGGTTGCCTTCCACCTCCTTGGACCCTAAACCCTGAATAATAAAATTTTAATAATTTTAATATTGTTAATTATTACTATTAGTATTATTATGATTATTATTATCATTATTATGATTATTTCTATTATTATTATTGTTATTATTATTATTATTATTATTATTATTATTATTATTATTATTATTATTATGTTTATGTTTATTATTCTAACCGTTATTATCATTGTCTTTAACTCTACTATTATTATTAATTTTAGTATCCTTATTACTAAGGGTGTTATTACTATCATTATTATCATTATCATTATAATTAGTATTACTATCATGGGCATGGTTGTGATTATTATTATTATTATGGTCTTACTCTTAGTATTATTATTAATATTATTAATATTATTATTATTATTATTATTGTTGTTGTTGTTGTTGTTGTTGTTGTTGTTGTTGTTGTTGTTGTTATTGTTATTATTATCCTTATCAATATTATTATTACATTATTATTATTTCCACTACTATTATCATCATCATTATTATCCTTGTTATTATTATTATTATTATTAATATTACTATTATCATTATTATTATTATTATTATTATTTCTATTATTATTGTTATTGTCATTGTTACTATCATTACTATTATTACTACTACGAATATTGTCTCTATTATTATTATTATTATTATTATTATTATTATTATTATTATTATTATTATTATTATCATTATCATTTTTATTATCCTTAACATTATTATTATTACTATTGTTATTATTATAATTTTTAGTATTATCATTACTATGTTTACAACTCTAACTATTATTATCATTGTTATTATCTCTATTATTATTATTTTTTTAATAGTCTTATAATTACTAGTACTATTACCATTATTATTATTATTATTATTATTTATTATTATTATTATTATTATTATTATTATTATTATTATTGCTATTAGTAAAACTGACACCCTTACTCTAATACTATGAGCATTATTAAAACTTACTTTGATTAGTGGGGAGTCAATTAACTATCATGAGAATAATAATAACCCTACCCTTTTTATTTATAAACTACTAATTATTAATATTAGCCTTAGTATTAGACCATGATAGGGGTAAGATAGGAATTTTGGTAATTCCAATAGAGGGAGATTAACCTATAGTATTTCCCTCTTATAGGTGAATCGAGTGAAAACTTCCGAGAGGCGTAGGAGCTTGCTCCAAGCCCGACACCAATTTAGGAAAGGGTATAACTAAGGCCGCTTGTGTGATATGTGATCTAATTGGCTTAGATGCCCGTATGATTATATGTCGTGTTTTACATGTTATTATCTTATATGTTTTACGTGTAGCCCAGCTTGGATTCGAGGTACGTTTATGTGATCGCTTTTTTTATGTATTAATGTGGATGTGCTACATGTTGTGATATGATGTGGCCTTAGGACATGCATGCTAGGGTATTTGATGAGGTGATGCGGTTTGGGGGCATGAAAAAGAAACTTTGGAAAGAAAGATAACCAAAGGGAAGTAAGTTGGCTAGTGAGGGGAATAGGAGGAACTAGGGTTTGCATGGGGTGATTAAGGTCTGCATGGGGGCGAACCTTACGTACGGAAAGATGCCTCGGAGCGTGTGGAAGGTAAGAGAAGTGTCGTTTGGGTGTTTCGGGGCTTTGGGAGAAAAATATTACGTAGACCAAAATAAGGGTGCGCAAGAAACAAGCTAGATTTTAGAGGGAACCCTAATTTGGGCAGGGGACAGAAGAAAAAAGAGAATAATAAAAATAAGTGAAAATGAGCGAGACATGAAGTGAGGGTTGAATCGAAGGGTCGTGATGTGTAGGGGTACTAGAATGAGTCTGGGTTGTATGATAGGCCCAAGTTAGGGTTTCTGGAGAAAACCCTAAGGGAAGGTGGTGAGTGGACTTTGGGGTATAAGGTGGTGGGCCTAGACCCACACACTTAGGAGACGGGTTCCCAGAGTGAGTAAGCTGATTAAGGGAAGGATGTCGGGCGAGTTAGGAGGCGCAGAGGTCTCAGGATATGAGATGGGCCCTCTTGGGAGGATAAGTATAGCTAAAGTTAGCCATGCATGTCTAGGGTGGAATTCATTGAAAAGATACAATAAAATACTAATCACATAAAGAGAAAGATTGTTGAGTCGGGCCCAGACTGGTCCACCGGCGAATAATAGGGTCAGGAGCCGGGGTGCCCAAGAGACTGATCCACCGGCGAATAATTGTGGCTAGGAGCATATTGCCCTATATGATTCCGATCCACCGGCTATAATAGTGGGGGATTCCGTTCTCAACAAACCAAACGTAATAAGACTAAGACATGGGAAATGCATTAATACTTACAGTGGAATATTATGTGAGTCGGGGCTAGACAGGTCCATCGACAAATAATAGTGGCCAGGAGCGTTTTGCCCTGGAGACCAATCCATTGGTAAATAATAGTGGTCAGGAGTGTTCTGCCCTATATGTATCTCCAGTCCACCGGCTATAATAATGGGGCTCCCGCACTCACATGGATTAATAAAGAGTATGTGTGAAACTGAGTACGTTATTAAGAGATTAAAAGGATAAGTCTAACTGGAGCATAATCGGCCTCACTATCTGTATTATTTTATGTGCCTAAAAATAATATTAATATTTATCATGTTAGAAATAAAAAACAAACACATAAGACTTTATCAAAACTTAATTAATGATACACTTAACTTAACTATTATTATACCTTAAAATTTATTAACCAAATTAACCCAAAGGAATGCAGCAATTCATACTGCTCACGCAACATGAGGTGTATGCAAAATAAGGGGTGGAAGGGGTCAAAGGTGGTGGAAGAAAGGAAGGGAAAGGCTATTTTCGGGTTGAGGATTTGGGGCTAGGAAAGAGGGTAAGTGGGAGAGAGTTAGGGTAAGGGATGGGTGCAGGGGTAGACAGGGGGTGTAGGTGGTGGTTGGGGATGGGCCATCGATGGCCAAGGGCGGTAGAGGCGACAACAATGGGGCTACGAAAGAGGCTACAGAAGTGGTTGTGGCTGAGAAAGAAGGAAAATGAGAGGCTGAAGGTGTTTGTTTTGGCCAAAGGAGGTGAGGGGTGGTAGAAGTGGTTGTAGGGAGTGGTTTGGTGGCTCAGATGATGGAAAAAGTAGTGAGATGGCAGTGGAAGGAGGGGCACAAGGTGGTTGCCAAGAAGGGAGAAAAGAAGGGGAGAGGAAGGAGGGGGCTACAGGGGGCTCGAGGGGTGGTGTGGTGGTGCAGGGCGGGAGTAAAAGGTGGCAGGAGCTAGTGCAGGCAGTTGGTGTGGTAGTGACTGTCGTAGAATGGGGCATAAGTGAAAAAATAGGGGGAAGGATAAAGGAGAAGAAAGGGAGAGAAATTAAGGTCAGGAGAGGGAAGAAGGCTCGAAAATGGGGCAGGAAACAACCATTGAGGAGAAGAAAAAGGAGAGGGAGAAGATGGGATTAGGTGTCTACAAGGGTGGCAAGGAATGGGAAAGGGAAGAAGGGAAAGAAAGGGAATGCATGCTACGGGGTGTAGGGTCGGTTGGGTTCGAAATAGGGAAGAAAAGGATAGGGAAGAGAGAGGGAGAGAGAGTGAGTGGTAGGGAGGCAAGTGGTTGTAGGGAGGTGGTAGATGTGCATGGTCAGGGTGGTCGGGCATGGCGGAGGAAGAAAGGAAGAAGAAGGAAGAAGGGGTAAGCTAGCGAGGGAGAAAAAAACGAAGAAGTGGGTCGGCCCGATCGAGGGGGGAGGAAGGAAAAGAAAATAAGGAGGTTGGGCTGCATCACATGGGAGGAGGAGGAGGGAAATCTGAGAAATGAGCCAGCGGCCCAACAAGTAGGGGGAAGAGTATGTCATGGCCTAGTAGCTCAAAGGTAAGAAAAAGGAAGAAAGAAAGAAAGAAAGAAAGGAAAAAAAGGAGAAAGGAAAAAGGGAAATAGGAGAAAATAAGATAAAATAAATTATAGAATAATAGAATGTAATATTTTTGGTAGATAAATAAATTTAATAATTTAATTTAATATATTAGTTAAAAAGGTTAATTTTAGAAAAATATTGATTTAAAAAATTATTTAAATAAAATGAGTATGATAAAATAATAATAATAATAATAATAATAATAAATAATAATATATTTATTTTAATTTATTAAATATCCCTATCCAATTCTATATACTCAAAAGTCCATAAAATAATTAAATTAAATAAGTTTAAAAGCTAATTTATTCCGAATAAAAGTTATTTATTAAATTATAGGCTTTTAAAATTTTTGGGGGATTACATACTCCAAATTTAACCTAACCCTAATTCTAGGTAATTTGTATTTTTAATATTTTCCTAACTCTTTAATATTAAATTTGAACCTACATTTAATCCTAAACATAATATTCTTTTTCCTTTTTTCCTTCCCCGCTTTTCCTTTTTCTTTCTTTTTCACTATCCGTTGGTCATCATAATTTGTGTGAATTCCCTCCCTATACACTGAATTATGCCCAGTTTGGTTAATCAAACCACAATTCCCTAAATATTACTAGACATTCACTCCAACATCAACCTACCTTAGTCAAGTAATCTTCACATCAAATCCATTATCATGGCCTATTGATTTTCACAGACCACTCCACACCTTACCTCTAGGCTTTCTCAAACCATTCATTTGTACACCATATACCACCATAAATAACCTTCTCATTATATCCTTACCTAATTTATTACCTATCCAAAATTCTCACCTAACTCCCTATCTCTTTTCTTAATGTCTCTATGTTTCATACTTTCATGTTGTTGATCTCCTTTATTTTTGTGCAATGAAGTTGTGTGTAGCTCATCCAACCTCACAATGCACCACCTTTGATGCATCAAAACCCTAAGGTACTCAGCCTTACTTACATAAGAAGCTCATGCAACCCACCCTTAGTTGCATCCATACCTCATGTTTCCGAGCTCCACTTGCGCCATAACCTCACATAACCTACCACCACTTGCAACCCACAACTCATGCCACCATACCCCTTCCTAAGTGATTCCTCCATGCAACCTAACGCCATTTGCATAAGGAGCTCTCATAATACCTACTTGGTTTTTCCATCTTCTCATGTTATACCCCCTTATTATGCCACCTACTAAAGTAGTAAGCTTCCACTTTCACTACATTTTCTAGTATCTTTGAGCCTCTTTGCTTTCTTTAGTATTACTCCTTTTCCATCCACCTTCACCTTATATTTTCCTTATTTTTTTAATTAAATTCTAACCATGTATTACTCTTGGTTTTTAGTTGATTTTTTTGTGGTCTCAGAGGATGTGTTGTAGGGTTCTTTTGTGCTTAAAGGTCGATGTCTATTAGGTAAGTATATATATCATAGTTAGGTTTTTGAATGCTATGTGTATAATTATATGTAACATCATGTCTAGTATTATTATAATTCATAATGCATGTTGATAATGTCATCATATGATAAGGTTGTATTGTATTATGGAAAAGTGAGTATTAAATTAAAGCAAGATCTTATATGATTTTTCTACAATAAATCTTTTCTTGCAACCCAACCTATGGTATTATGATCTATGTTTTTGATAAATTATGGAAATTGGGTAATGAATATGATATCTGATGATGTAATAAAATGAGGGTAGGAAAGTAATAATGTTGGGGCCTGTATGGTTTTTGTGAAAATGGATATGTTTCTATCTTAAAGGTATTTAGAAAATTTCATAATAACATAGTATATAAATATGACATGATAATGATTTAGACTTTTTAATTTATTTCATATGTAATAGAATCAAATTATGGTTCAGTAAGATATAAGTTATCTAAAATAAGTATTTGAAGCATTTAGGTAAGATAAGGGTATTTTGTTCAATATAGGTTAAATATGGAGATTGTGGTATTTTTAATGTGATATTGTTTAAAATTTGCTAATTATTTTACATAAAAAACATGGGGTAATCATGAACAATATAATTCTAATCGAATAAGAAAAATGGGTAAATTTAGGAATAATAATCTTAAAGGTAGGCTCGTTATCAAATATGTAAGATGTTAGAGATATACCTTAATTTTAATATATTTTGTCAATAATATTATTTTAGGATGGTGTACTAAATTTGGTGATGATATGAGTCTTGTGGAACTTGTAACATTAGGATTTTTTTCGGGGAATTATTTTTCCTTGGGGGATATCCCGATCATCAAATAGTCATGTTTTATGTGCTTTGCATATTTATGCTAAGTATATTTTATGTAACTTGCATATTTATATGTACTTATACATGATTAAATTGAGATAAAAAAATAATTTAATAATACACTACCACTTAAAGTGAAAGATCCATGTAAGTCATTATCGAGTTATTGAGTCCATTCTGCCAAATGAGAATAATGGCCAAGAGCATTTTTCTATGAAAGGTGATTCAAACCATTCTACCATTTTAATAATATTATTGGGAAATGTGTTGCTTTAAGCGAGGTTAAATTTGTTCCACCTACTTAATAATAGTGGTAAGGTGCATTTTTCCTTGGGAGGTGTTTCAATCCATTCCACTAGATTAAGAATAGTGGGGCCCCTGAAATCAACATAATTAAGTAGATAGATTGTGATTATACCTAATACAAAAATTATGGATGTAAATCATCTCTTTCATCGTATATTATTTAATCAAAAATAATGATTAGTCTTTTATATGATCTTATTTATTCTGTACAACCTCGTTATGATTTTATTACTCCTTTGCTTAGTATGTAAATACTTATCATCTTTCTTATAGGTGTTGCTCATTACTACAAGCACATGACCTAGATTGCTTTATGCAGGTCACTAGGGATTATTTGGATGAATTCATTGCTTATGATTTTTTTCCTCTAGAGGATTGATTATATTATCTTTGGTGTTGGACATAGAGATGATGCTATCTAGTTAATAGTTTTATCTAGATACCTTTTTGGACTCTTAGTTCCAATAGATCCATTTTGGCTATATTTTTATTATTGTGTACTCAAAGTTAATCTCTATACTCTTATTTAAGTTTACAAAAATTTCTATCATTCTCTATATATCATGTTTTAAGTTCTAAATGTTTTTTCTTATATTTGATGTGTGGATGGTATGGTAAG
Organism: Tamarix chinensis; assembly: GCA_030549775.1. Lineage (NCBI taxonomy): Eukaryota > Viridiplantae > Streptophyta > Magnoliopsida > Caryophyllales > Tamaricaceae > Tamarix > Tamarix chinensis. Next base: position 15,665,562 of record CM060172.1, on the reverse strand, counting down.
TTAGACTTACTTTGAATATGGCGGTAATACATAATTATCTTTCTATTATGTTTCCCCTAAAATAAAATTTTTTATTAGAAAATTTTGAGGTCTACACTCTCAACGTTAAACTCCTAAATAAATAATTATGCTTAGGATAAGGGAAAATAAATCATAACCCTTATAGTGAAGCCAATAGATGGAGTCTTTAAGGACAATTGGGTTAAAGTTTAAATAAGATTCCAAATTAATGTTAGAGTTACCATATAAAGCCCTAAAATTAAATATATTGGATTTAAATTTCATATTTTCTACAAGAATAGTCATTAAACATCTACAACAATCTTACCGTTAGAAGATTTTCTCACTTTTACCATGTGATTTCCCATAATGAGCTTGTATTAGCCACAACATCACCACAAAACATAGTCCTCAACATAAAAAAAAATCATACTAGCACTTCTAATATATTCAATAAGATCCAAAATGGTATAAACACATGAGATTCTGCAAATAGTGGAGGCTCAGGTTATCAATGTAAGATGACTTATCTATATAGGCATGATAGAGTTTATCTGCAATTTTAAACCAAAATTCACTAAAAAGAGTATGTATAAAATTATGGGCATGATGATGTCCATCAGTGGTAGGAAATTTCAAAAGACTATTAAATTAGGCTATCAACATTGTGAAGTCTTTATTGAAAATCTGAATGGTGATTTATCCCCCTTTAATTCTATCACCCTGAAAGAAATCATAGTGAAAAGAACTTAAGAACTCAAGGGTAAGGTGGAGGTAAGTGGGATGATTCAACTTGAAAAATTCCTTCCATTCATCACACTCAAAAAGAGAATATATATCCTCTAACAACCCTAATGTGGCAACACATGATTCATCATAAAAATGGGTACTTAATATTACCCATTTAACCAACACGTCATATCTATCAGTTTGGTTAGGATTAAAGAATTCAATGAAATATTCATTTTTTCAATAGGGTAGAGGAGCAATATTACCTCATTCACATACTAGATCAAGAACACTCTTACTTTCTATCTTTGTTCCTAATTTTCCTTTAAAAAAACAACCCAACAAATGAATTAGTATTTCAATATAGAAAATTTTATGAATAAGACTGCATATTAACAACATGAAAACATAATTAATGAGTAGACCTAATAATCTTTAGATTATAATAGAATTAAAAAGATAGGGTTGCGAAAAGATGAGATAAATATGAGATGGGGAGAAAATATTTAGATTAATTGGCTATTAAATATACTATATGATGTAGGAGATTTCAATTAGTGAACTAAATGTGGGTTGGGAAGGTGGTATTGTAGTAGATCTAGAATGGATGGAACTATGCAGTGGTGGTGCTCATCTCTCCATAGTGGTGAACCAAGTTTTTTCATTCGTCATTAAGCTAGGTTGCATTTGTTAATCGACATAGGAGGGGTGATAGATGTGTAGGTAGCCGGGGATGGCTAATGTTGGTGGGTTAGAGTAGAGACGTGTATTAAGGTTTTTTGGGTTGTAGTGGGTTGATGATATTGGGATGGTGGGATATCAAGGGAGATGAGAAATGATTATAGATGGTGGTGGGGATGGCAATGATGGCTAGTGGTTATGGAGTTGTGGAACAGAGGTTTGATGTGCATATAGGGTGAGAAAAGGGGTAGGCCGTAGGGGGTTTAATATGATAAAGTGTTTTTTTTTTGCAAACCGAGCATGGGGTTTGGTGTCTTGGAACATAAGATATGACCTTGTACTCACTTAGGGTATGGTAGGGGAAATTTTGGAAGAGAACATTTGCTTTTTTGCACATTGTGTGGAATCTAGCATGTAGCACCAAGCACATGTAGGATGTAGTTCGAGAAAATTTGCTCAAAAGTTATCGTTCATTGTGATACATTCTGAATATTGGTTGTGGTAAGAGACACAACTAGTTTTCTCCAATCTTCTTTTCCTCATTCCAAATTTTTTTCTTTGTTTTTTTCATCTAACACCTATAAAACCACAAAGGCATGATCTCATTAAAATGATGTTTATGTTGATATGCTATTTTTTTAATAAAATAAGAAATTAATAAGAAAATCCCACAATTACGATATGGGTTCATCCCAATAAGATCTTATTTTAGGTCATGAGCTTGACCCCTAACAACTCAAACTAAATGAGGATTAGAAAGGGTGAAAGACCTCATTTTCTCTATTCAGTTTACCATGACATAATGTTTTAATATTTATAAATTCAACTTGGTCATTCTCATAATCTCACACTAAATATCCACTACATTGAAATGGTAGACTTTACAAACATGAAATGGTCCTAACCATCTTGACCAAAGTTTAATTGGGAAGATCTTAAGTTGAGAATTAAGTAAAACCACCATATCTCCTTCTTGGAACTCCCTTCGAGTGATATGCTTGTCATGCTAGTGCTTAGTCCTTTCTTGAGATATATGTATAGTATTGTAGGAATCCAACCTTAAATTCTCAACCTTATTAAGTTATAGTTTTATTTTTCTCTCCGATAGCTCTTAAATCAGGATTGATGGTCAAGATAACTCAAAATGATTTGTGTTTGATCTCAACTAGTAAATGAAGGATTTTCCATACACCAAATGAAATGGTACCATAACAATAGGAGACTTATATGCAGTTCAATGAGCCCATAGAATGGCATCCAACTTCAAAGACCATTCCTTTATTGATTGAGACACCATCTTTCCAAATATTCCTTGTATTTCAAAAGCAACTTTATACTATTTATATTATTCAAAAGAAAACCTAAATTTTTTTTTACTAAAGTGAGATCCATATTCACTTATGATATCCCTTTGAAAACTAAATTAAGGGAAAATGATATTCTAAAAAAGCTTTACCATCAACTTTGAGTCATTTTTTGGAGATGTTATTGCTTTAACACACTTTGAAACATAATCCATAGCCACCAAAATATACCTATTTTTACATGAATATGGGAAAGGGAAAATAGCATCAATTCCCCAGACATCAAAAAGTTTAACATCAAAATTACTATTCAAAGGCATATCATTTCTCTTAGAGATGTTACCCCATCATTTAACAACAATCACTCCCAAGAATAAAGTTCTTGACATCCTTAAACAATATGGGTCAATAGAACCTTGCTTGTAAGATCTAAGCTATAGTCTTTGATGTACTTACATGGCCTCTATAAGATAAAAAATGATAATGAGATATGACACGTATAATTTTCTCTTCAAAAAGGATTCTTATAAACACCTCACCTACATAAAACTTGTGAAGATAGTGTAACACCCCCAAATTTCACTCTTGAAAAAAAAAATTGAAAGAATAAAGCGGAAGCTAGGAGCGAATTTGGGAAATTTTACTGCCACATCTAACACAAGATAAATGTCAACCATCTATCTCATGTTAGATGCAAGGCTAAAAACCTGTTAAACAATTAAATCCGAACTTTAAAAGCATGACAACGTTACAAGAATTTAAAAGTCAATTACAAAACCCTTGGAAATTTAAATACAACACTTGTAACTTCCAAAGATGAATACAATTAAACAAAACAAATCCCGAAGGATAAATATCCGGACTGCCTACTCACTCAAGTCAAGCCTTCCACCCCAATTTAGTAACCGATCAAAACCTACATCAAAGGTCTGCTCCCCACCATCGGTGGATCATCACAGGACCCATTCAACCAGTGTCGTATCAGTACGGGTCCAATACTGAGTAAGTCTCACTACCCTATCTTATGAGAGAGACGTAAACGATAACATCAAATACATATTAAATTATGATACAATACGTTGATACAATATCATACATACTCACAAACCATAGCAGGAATCTTGCCATACACCTATAGTAACATATGAAACATATATAACATCCCATTTAAACATATAAGCGTAGTATAACCGAAATATAAAGTGAATCATGCGCCTCAAGTAGGAATAATCCATATTATTGGAAACTCAACGCGTGACATATTCACGAAATCAGCATGTAGTAATACAAATAATAAAAGCTGACCATAGTCCAATTAGACTTATTTGCTTTGAGTCTTTATTAAAAGTAGTCATTTCACACCACAGTCTTTATTAATCCACGTGAGTGAGGGTACCCCACTATTATAGCCGGTGGACCGGAATATATAAACTCAGGGCAGAACGCTCCTGACCACTATTATTTGCCGGTGGACCGGTCTCCAAGGCAGAACGCTTCTGGCCACTATTATTTGCCGGTGGACCGGTTTGGCCCTGACTCGCATGGTGTTTCACTGTAAGTGCTTGTGACTCATTCTTTATTCTCATCAATAATATATTCATTCCACATATATTCTTTAATAGTCCATGTGAGTGCAGGAACCCCACTATTATAGCCGGTGGACCGAAAAGTATAAACTCAGGGCAGAATGCTCCTGACCACTATTATTTGCCGGTGGACCGGTCTGGCCCCGACTCACACGGTGTTCCACTGTAAGTATTTAGTATCTTTCCCATGTCTTATAAATTTTACATTTGGTTTGCTGAGCACGGTAACCCCCACTATTATAGCCGGTGGACCGGAAATCGTACAGGACAAAACGCTCCTGACCACTATTGTTCGCCGGTGGCACGGTCTCCAGGGCACCCCGGCTCCTAGCCATTATTATTCGCCGGTGGACCGGTCTGGGCCCGGCTCAGCATCTTCCTCTTTAAGTGATTAGTATCTTAACGTATCTTATTGAAAGTGTTTTACCCTTGACATGCAGGGCTAACTATATCCACACTTATCCTCCTAGGAGGGCCCGTCCCATATCTTGGAACTCATGCACCCCTTATCACACCTCAATATCAATTTCCCTCTATACTCACACATAATAAAAACTAACCCTTAAGGGTGTGGGTGAAGGCCCAACACCTCGTGACATCAGACTCCACCCGTCATTAGCCTCGAGGGCTTCCCTTGAAACCCTAATAGGACCTATGTGGCCCAACTTCCTCTTATTTCACTACCATTAATTCATTTATCATCAACACCTCATCTCATTTAGTTCCAATCCCAAATCATATCGCTCTACCCATCGATTCCACCTGTGACTCTAAAATCCTAGTTGGCCACTTCAACCCTAGTACCTTTCTTTTCCCACAAGTAACCTCTCCTTTTCACCTAATATTTCTTCTCTCCCAAAACACCCATAATCATTCCTCATAACATAAACTCTCACTCTCAACCCGCACCTCACTCACCGTTAATCATTTTTACTTCCGCCTTTTCCATATTACTAATTCTTCCCAAAACCCTAATCGGGTCCCTTATACTCCCTTTTAGCAACTCACTTCCCAATTATTTCTTTTTGCCCTTTTATCTCCATGTCAAAATAATAATAATAATAATCGCCCTAGCATGCATGTCCTAGAGGGTTACATCATATCATAACACATCATAATTACCACATATGGACATCACATTCATGTCGTAAGAAAACGCATACCACATACCTTAACTCGAAGCTGCGCTACGCATAAAACACATTAAGGACAACCATACGATACACAACCGGACATGGTATATATACAAAACATCTAAGGCATTCAAGTCACACAACACATAGGAACCTTAGCCACATTCTTACGAAATACCCATAAGTAGAGGTAAGTAGAGAACTTACCTGGATCTGAAGCTAGCTACGCGAGATAAGAGGGAGAGAGAGATCACTAACTCGTGGATCCACGATAAGGCTTTCCTAGATCAGATAGAAATCGAAAACTAAATTAGAAACTATCCTATCAATCAATAATTCCAATTATTATAATTTAGTCGATACAAAGAGACACAAACTATTTTTCTTGGAAAACTTGTCCAAAACTTAGGACTTAAAAGCATAGCTCTATTAAGATTTAAGATTGAATATAAATCAAAATAGATTAATACAAATACACTTAGGGCATTTCAAATTAATTTGGAAAACCCGAGAAAGAATAATCGATCATAAGTTAATTTATCGAAAATAACTTATTTATTAGGTTTTACAACTAAATAAGTAACCCAACCAATTTACATAGAATCAAATCCAAACCGATTATATTTAAAACATAATTTAAATGGTTTAAAACCCAAAGCTAGAATTTGATTAGATAAAATACACATAACAAAATCAATTTTATAAAATCATCTCCGAAATTAGGTTTTTAATACGTAAACCACAAATCGGCCAAATCACTTTGATTACCTCAAATTGATAGTTTTAAAACACAATTAAACTAATTTTAGATAAAGCTAGACAATCAATTTCAACAAAACCATCTTCCGATAAATCAATTCCAGATGATCAATTTTCAAAATTAGGGTTTTAAAGCCCATGACATAAACTCAAGTAATTCAAATCAATTAATTCTAATTAAAGGTATTAGAATACAATTAGGATCATTTCAACTACTTTTATAAATTTAATTTTAGCAAAACAACTATACAAATAACCAATCTCATAACCTCACTTAAAATATAGGTTTTTAGGCCCGAAAATGCAATTCGGTAAAATTCCATAAATTTAACCAAATTGAATGTTTAGAAATGCAATTAAACACATTTTATAACATATCAAATAATCAATTGCTCAAAACCAATAAAAGAAATACGCAATTTAGCACAATTAGGGTTTTTGAGCCCGGAACGCAAACCCGATCAATTATTGCCAAAACATACCAATTGACAATTCGGAAATGTAATTAAACATATTCTAATGTAATTTATATAGTCAATTGAATAAAATAACCCGATTACAAAATCTAATTTAAACCCACGGGAGTTTTGACCTAAAAATTCAATTCCGATAAATTACGCACAATTTTCCCAAATCAACACTTCCAATATAAAATTAAATATATTTTAAATGATATTATAAAAACAATTGAGTAAAACGACTCAATTACGCAACCCAATTTCATTACACTCGAATTTCGACCTAGGAATCAAATTCCGATAAAACCTGCATAAATTTCTCAAATTGACGGTTCCAAAATGAAATTGGATACATTTTAAAACATTTTGTATAATCAATTTATCAAAAATAGCTAAATCGGACGAATCCGAAAAATTCGGGCATAACCCGGCCAAAAATTCAATTTTTCTAAAATTCTAATACAACCATACAATTAACCCATCCAAATCATTCTTACAGCATATATATACATAATCAAACAACTAATTTAGCTTATCACAAGCTAAATCATACTCAATTAATCAAAACAAGGGTTAGGGTTTTTCGAAAATTTATACCGAATGAAATCAACACAATCAGGACAAGAAAATGCCGGAGAAACTTTGTCGGGGAATAGGGATGGCTCGCCGGTGGTCGGCGACGCTTGCCGTGGCCGGACGATGGCAGAACTGGCGTGGCTTGTTGCTGTCTCTGCCGCAGTTCGATGCTGCTACTGCTGTCGCCCACTACTGCTGCTGTCGCCCACTGCTGCTGCTGGCTGCTGCTCTTGCGCACTGCTGCTGGTGGTGGCTGCTGCGGCAGTGTGCGGTTATCGACGGTGGCTGACGAGGCAGAGCAAGGATTTGGGGAGGTGGAGAGGGGCGAGGGTTAGGGTTGCAGGATCGGGGAAATAGGGAGTAGGGAGCCACGGGAAAGAGAAGAGAGAAAGAAAAAGAAGAGAGGGGGGTCGGGTACCGACGGGTTGGTTCTTTTTTTTTAAATGCACCTAAAACAAATACTTAAGTCTAAAAATTATTATTAGAATATTTTATCTAAAATTTATTAAACGAAAATTATTTCAAAACGATCCAAGCGCTTAAAATTAATAAAAGCTATATAAAGAATTTCGGAAATATTTTCGGAAGAATTTAATAATGAACGTAAAAATTTATATTATTTATATAAATAAATTATAAGACCCCGAAATAATATATTTAAAAACATATAATAAAATATTTAAGTAAAATTCTAACAAACTGAGACTAATGTAAATAATTTCCGAAATCGGTTTTCCGTAAATCAAAAAGCATAAACAAAAGAAAATTAATTCCATGAAGAAATTCATAAATAAACTCCGAAAATCTTTTTAATTTAAAACTTCCCAAATATTATTAACGATTCCCGAACACGAATAAATTTAGAGTCAGAAATATTTTCTACGGATAAAATCATTAAAATAAATTTAACTATTTAAACAGAAATTCTATAACTTAAATAATATATTTCGTTAACGAAATATAACTTTAAACCAAAGCCGTAATCACATGATGAAGTTATAATCGAAAATAAATTTAAAATATTAAAAATCAAAATACGAGAAAGAATGGGAATGTATATTTTTAACCGAGACTCGAACTCATAAGAATATAATAAAATCATTGTCATTAACGAATTTATCTAGAATGGTTCGCAACGACAATAATTAATTAAATTCAAATATGAATTCAAAATCGTCGATAAATCCATAAAACGAATCAAATTTAAAATAATTAAATTTTTATATATCAAATTATGCTAATAAAATCATTTAGCTTAATAAACTTGGATTTTAAAAATACGGGGTATTACAGATAGGGTTCATCCCAAAAATATTGCTTAACATCCAAGAGGGATTTGTTTATTATTGATACATTAATTAAGGTGGTAATACTCCATAGGATAAATAATTCACAAATTATGCAAACCAAGGAGCTTTTGAACTTTATATAGAAAACAAATTGTCATCCATAGAGGAATCATCAAATGAACTCTCATCATCTTCATCTTAATTCATTTACTATCTAAGTCTAGAAAGATGATTAACCATAAAATAATTCGTTCCATGCTTCTCCTTTATCTCAAGATCAAACTCTCTTATAGAACTAGAACCCATCTTATCAAAATTAGCTTTGAATCCATCTCAACTAAGAGATATTTGAGAGTTACATGATCCACAAATACAAATGACTTTAGAACCAAGTATGATGAAAACTTGTCCAAGGATAATATAATTTCTAAGAGTTCCTTCTCATTTGTAGCATAATTCATTTAAACATCATCTAGTGTCCTACTGGCATAATATATGGCATAGACCTTCCCATCCTTTCTTTTCCCAAGAACAACCCCAATAGCATAATTACTTGCATTACACATCACTCAAATGGAATGTTCCAATCAGAGGGATCTCATAGTAGTTATCAAAGTTTCATTTAACCTATTAAAGGAATCTAAAAAAGGCTAATCAAACTCGAAATGAATGCCTTTCATAAGAGAATAAGTCAAGGGCTTAAATTTTTTATAAAATTCCTATAGAAATTGACATGACCGAAAAAACTCCTAACCCCTTTAACATTTTTCAAGGGCAGTGTTTTTGCAATAAATTCATATCTATCTCTATCAACCTCAATGCGAGAACTCAAAAATAAATGACCTAAGATAATCCCTTCTTGTACCATAAAAATGCTCTTCTACCAATTAATTACTAGATTCACTTATTTACATTGCTTCAAGAATTTAGAAAGAGTATTCATCAATATTTAAAAGAAGTACCATAAACTAAGAAATTATCCATAAAAAATCTATGAAAATTTCAATAAAACCATAAAATATAGCCATTATGCATTGCTAAAAGATGGTTGGGCATTACACAAGCTAAGTGACATCCTCCTATAGGCATAGATCTCATAAGGACAACTAAATGTGGTTTTCTCTTAGTCCCTCAAGTGAATGGGGAATTGAAAAAATCCGTACTATCCATCTATGTAGTAGAGATAGGAATGCTTAGAAAACTTCTCTAGTATTTGGTTAATGAATGGGAGGGAAGATGTTATTTTTGGGTAACTTTGTTAAGTTTTCTATAATCCATGCACATGCGCCACCTAATGACCATTCTAATTGGAATAAGTTCATTTCTTTCATTTTCAATGATAGTCATGAATCCCTTCATATGTATGACTTTTATTAGGCCCATCCATTCACTATTTCAGATATGATAGATAATCTCTGCATCAAGTAATTTCAATACTTCTTTTTTCACTTTCTCTTTCATAGTTGGGTTCAATCTTATTTGATCTTCAATAAATGATTTGTACCCTTCTTCTAACAAAATACAATGCATGAAAATGGAGATATTTATAAATTTTATATCATCAATGGAATAATCTATTGCATCCTTTGAAACCTAGGACCTATACACAATTTTTCAGCTTCCTCTTGAGTCAACTTGGCATTTATTATAATGGGGTATTCATCATTTGAATCTAAGAATCCATACTTGAGCAAGAAAGAAAATGGTTTTACCTTTGCCTTATTTCTACTTCTTTGATGTTTTCCCATTATTTTAGTTCCCTTAGCAAATAAAGATCATTCATCAAGTAAGATAGCATAAGCATATGCCTCCTGACCATCATCATTGGAACAACCATCACTCACTCAACTCAAGTGTATCAGTTGAGATATATCTAGAACAATCCTCTATAACCACCTAATTAATAGTATTGATCTTGAAACAAGTATCATCAATTAATGGAAATTTCATTAGATAATATAATTCAACATCTACGTTCTCTTCCCTAATATTAAGAGAGAGATTTCCACTCTTCGCATCAATTACCAATCCATCTATAGCTAGAAAAGGTATTTGAATATAATAGGAATTTAAACATCCTCCTAAATCTTAAGAATAATAAAATAATAATTTAAACATCGTCCTAAATCTTAAAAATAATAAAATCAACCTAAAAATAGAACTAAAAAACCTGGATAAGTATAACCAAGAATAATAAAATCAACCTAAACATACAACTAACCAACCTAGATAAGTACATCCACTAATATACTAATTAGACATTTTACTCATTTATCTACTATTTGGAAAAAAGTGGTAGTTAGTTCCATGTCTCCTATTTGCTATTTCTTACACATAGATAAATAAATTAAACTAACACTAGCATCAAAATCACAAAGATCATGGTTAATGGACACACCATTAATTGTAAAAGGAATAGAAGAAGTGTTGAAGTCCTAAGCATAGGTGGTAGCTTATTTTGGATGATATTGCTACAATCTTGGGTCAATGTTATAGTCTTATACTCCTATAATAATATCTTATTACAAATAATCTCCTTCAAGAATGTGGCATAGGAAGGCATTTAAGAAATGGGTTTAATGAATATGCAAAGGTTTTAAGATTTACTCATCAACATGTTCTTTCTCATTTATCATAACCTTTTTATCCACATAATTAATTTTCATCATTAGTCCCTCTTGTTGTTTCCCACTCCTTAATGTGATGAAATTCTTTTGGGCTAGACTTAGGTTGATCACAAAACATCCTCAGAGGTCTATAAGAAAAGATAGATTATTAGGCTACCTGAGTGATTTGATTTTCAAGCATATTGTTGTGAGTGGCTATTTAATAAACCTTAGAATCTAGGTTTTTGATATCCTCACTCATGATCCTATTTTGATTTATAAACTCCTCATTTTTCTTTTTTTGTGAAGCTACAAAATTTTCCATCATGGTCTCCAAATTAACTTTTGGGAAGTAAGGAAGGAAGATTTAGAGGCTTGAAATTCATTAGGTTTATAATTTGATTAGGACTTATAATTCTAGTGTGGATTTTTATAGGAGAAATTAGGATGATTTCTTCACCTCTAGGTTTTATGTGTTGCAAAATGGATTCCTTTTTTGGTTGAAATTATTCATATAATTCACATATTCAGATAATAGGACATCATGGAATGGGGGATTTCCAACTTGGCATTCCATAGAAAAATGTACAGCCATACCACATATCTCACAATTAGAATAACTAGATGCAATAGATTTCATGCTCACTTTGTCAAAATTTTGAAATAATGCATCTAATTTAAAAGATATGCAATCTAGTATATCAACATCATGCCTCCAACTCTTTTTTTGGAAATGAATGTTCACTAAACCATAACAAGTGATTTTAGGACATATTCTCTATGGACTATCTCGCATACTAAACACCTTTTTTCAATATTTCTCCTCTTGTTATAGCATCTACGCTCATCTTTGTGTTGTAAAGATGACCATTTTTGAAAGTATGGACTATTATTCAAGGTTTAATAGTCATATCTAATACAATGTAATAACTTATTATCTTGGTATTAAACTAAATTAAATCTATTGCATTATATTTTGAATTGATAAAGTATTCAATAATCTTTAGCCTACTATTTTGGTTCAATTATCTCATTTAATTATTATATTTTTGGTTAGTAGGATTCATATTTCAATTCCTCAATAAGATGCCTATATCAAGTCAAGTCAATGATAAATCAACTCAATCATAAATAAAGAACTAACAATTGAATTCAAGAATTCAAGCAATTGAAATGGAAATTCAAACTAATTTATCATTAATTAAAATTTTATACTAGATCCAATAGTAGGAAAAAAACTAATCAATCATAATCATGCTAATGACAAGCATGAAGAAGTAAATAACATGAATAATATAAATTAAAAGTGGAGAATGTTGGATTTTTTATCCAACAATTGAGCTTAAATGTGAATGATATGAATTGCAGGTCATAAATTATGCCCATATATAAGTGATCATATTTATGTATAAATTATTTAGGCTTAATGTATCTAATGAGATGTGGACTCGTATGTGTAGAAACTTTGGGTATTCTTGATTTTTTATGGACCAAACTAGAATAACCTGATAGATAATAGATTAGTTATGTACATATAGAGTCATTGTTCTTGGATCACACATACATTATCCTATTTTAGTTTCCATCAATCAATAGAAATTGATGAGTGTGTACCTAATCTAGAAGACCACAGTACTGCCAGCACAATTATTATCCCAAATCCTTTGGTCATTCCTGTGTTATTGATTTAGGTATACTTCTACATTATACTTATATATGATTATTGATGAATTAGAATTTGATCCTATTATATCTAAAGATTATATATATATATATATATATATATATATATATATATATATATATATATATATATATATATATATATATATGAAGATAAGATAAAAATGATTTCTTCAAAAATGTTCAATAATTGGAACATCCAAAGCAAGTAATTTCAAGAGAAAGTGATGGTTTATACTAGGAATTATATTCAAATTAAATATAGTGTATTTCACAATAATAAGGTTTGGAAAAAAATAGAGAAATAACCTCACCAAAATTGTCTAAAAGTGTGTAGAAAACTAATACATGATGGGAAAGTTACATAAGTAAAGACTTTTGAAAAAGAGAAAGCACACGATGCACAACCATTTCACTAAATATAGACTAGGTGTGTTTCGAGTGTAATAAGGAATTAAACCATGCGTCAAGAATAATTACTGGCATGAACCACACCTCGCCTATGTTTGAGGAAAAAATCAAGATTTGCTTATCTCTTTGCTCTAAATTTACCTTGGTTGTGTCTCAAGGTATGGTCTAGCCCTATTACATTCTAGCCATCATTCCATATATAATTTGGACTCACATTTTGCATCATTTTTGACACATTTTTTCCCAAATCATATACCTAAAAAAATAAATTATTATTCAAGACCGAAGAAATAATTCTAACCTAATTAATGATAGAGATACATGCAAATCAAGGATATAGATGATAGAATATATGCATATTTTCTAATTTATCACTTTATATCGTTGGTAACAACTCTTATATTTAGGTTCACCAATTTCCATCATCATTTGCGTTATTTAAGGAGCTTAAATTTAAGGTCCAAAATAATCTCTCGGCCTATAAAGTTAACTGACCTTGAGTCTTTAATTTATTTTCATTGATTTTTCAATGACCTTGAAATAGAGGTTTTCGTTCACCTCTAAATCTCATTCTCATTGAATTTTTTACTCTAATAATTTATGTTCATATTTTATGTAAATTCTTTATTTTAGAATGATATTTTTGGCCTCCTTTATTCCCTCGAGATTTTCTCGAATCCCCAATCGAGTTCTCATCTATAAGGTCTTCTATGAATATACAAGGAAAGTTCTTGAAAAACTAATAAGCTTGTGAAAACAATATTCTTTTTTACATTTGCTTACATACGCTTCATGGAAGCTAGTGTTAATTATAATAGAATTACCTATAGCTATATAGGATGCTAACATCCTTACATTGTATGTTTGATATATAATACACTATAGAAAAGGGTGTATTTGACTACACTTTGGTTTCAAACAGTGATGATCGACATAATCCCTTAATAAAGGTGTTAGTGATAGATGAGCATCCAAGATGTGTATGTGGCATGGGAGTGGGTGATAGTACAAGAAAACATTTTGGACCACCCAAAATGGGTGAATTTTGACATCAATCATCCAAGCAAGACTTATAGGTAAATTTTGATCGATTGAAGTCAAGGGTAGATTTGGAAGAAGATAAATGTAAATACTTAAAGGACACCAAGGAGTAATGTATAATGTCACATGAATGTGATGGTGAGAGAATTTATACTTAGGTTCCTGTTATATCATTACCATCTAATTTAGATGAGTATGATGATTGACATCCACTCATTATTATAATATTTCACACCTTTTATTATATTGCTACTTGTATTAATAAAACCTCAGCATATTTAACTCTATGTTTCAAATGTCATTGGGAGATTATAGCTTCTAGTTAACGAACAAATCTAGTGATGTTCTGCCACATGTTACTATTTTCCTCAACTAGAAAAACTATATAATCCATAACAAACCCTTGCCACTTAAAAATATTAATCTACAATTTCTTACTCCCTAATCAACAATTGCCCTTTTGTAACTCAAATTTCTATGATTTAGAGGATTAAAATGGGTTATTCAATGGAAGAGACATCATGTTAGAATTTTTCCAAATTTAATGGGTAAAATTATAATTAAATTAGCTTCATATTTCTTGTTCACACATATAAGATATTCACCAATTTTTAATTAGCTATGTATTCTCTCTCTCTCTCTCTCTCTCTCTCTATATATATATATATATATATATATATATATATATATATATATATATATATCACATAACAATTAAATTCAAGGTTTGGAATGAGGCCCAAGGGACTAAGGAGTTGTTGATCATTCTAATCATACCATTTGGTTCATTATGAATACGTGCATATGAAAAGTGCACAAACAGCGTGGCACATTTTTTACAAAACACCTCTCATCAGATGGGATGCTCACCAATTCGATGCATTTGCCTTTGTATATAAGGGATGAGGATATGACATAAAATATTAGAAATGTCTAAATCTAACCACCATTACCAACTTCATGTATGTGGTACATAAAAAAACACACACACACATTCATTTTAATCTTACACCCACATTATATATATATACAATTTTAGTATCCACTTTATTTTATTGAAGTGTTGCTACTGGATACGATATGATTTTTATTGCATCTTTCTTTATGAGTGGGCACAAATTTTTGGTTGATTGTATTTCCATAGGTTTCTAATACTAGATCAAATATTAATGTTAGAAGCCGATAGACACAAATAAACATCTAAAGCATTAACAACTGATAGTGATGCTATGAAGAAAATATATTTATCCCTGTTAATATAAAGTAATTTTACTAATATCATTGATATTTTGATTAATGTGATATATACTATTTAGTATATGTATAATTTATAACTGAATTTGCATTTAGCATTGGGTTCTAATTACTCTGGGGACAAAAAATAAAATCTTCTACCAATCTATTTCTGTAAATAGTGTGTTATGTAGTGACATACATATATAAGTAAGTATACTGTTAGATCATTTTATTTTATTTTTCCATATATTTGGTAAACTAATAATTTGTTTGTATTATATTTTTGCCAATGGATTGAAGATATATTACTAAAATAGTGGTCACTCAAAGGTTGCATTATTTTAGCTCAAATGGATGCCAATGATATATATATATATATATAGAGAGAGAGAGAGAGAGAGAGAGAGAGAGAGAGTATCTTTATTAATTTTCTTCGAACCATCATAATCTTAATCATTTGTTTGTATGGTATATTTTTCCTAGAAATGTTGGTTTCAGAACAATGAAATTGATTATAGAAATTATGTCTATCAATTTATTAGGGACATTATGGATAGAAGAGGGGATATAAAAAGTTAGGTATGTTTATTACCCACCATCATTATTTTTATTGCACCTTTGATAATCTTACTATTATATAATAAATAAGTAATCACACTACCTTTTTATTATGTTGTAGTATTATTTGGGTGGTGAGCATCTTGTTGCTTAGATTGAGGTTAAAAGAAAATGGTTAAATTATGTCATTCCCAAGCTTATATAGTCACAATCATGATTATTATACCCAGATAGATCTTAGTTTTTGCTATATATATATTGTAATATTTTAAAATATTATTTTAAATTAATCCTAATTAATTTTTATATTAACTTAACCTTAAATATTAGCTTAATTTTTTTTGTTAACATTTGACCCAGAAACCTAGATCAATTCTTAAATTAATTAATCCTGATTATTGTTTATTTTTATTTAAATCCACCCTACATCTATAAATTTACCTGAGTTCATTCTTCCTAATAAAGTGTTGTAAACCCAGATAAATTAATTTTATCTTAATCCTAAATTTAATCTCATTCTAATTCTAAACATAAAATTATTTTCTTTTCCTTCTTTCATTTTTTCTCCTATTTCCTTTTTATTTGTTTCCCTTTTTTTCCTTTTCTTCCTTCTCCTTCTATTCCTTTCTTTCCCTAGCTTTTATTGTGGCCTATCACATCCCTATCTCTCTATCTTTTTTCCTTTTCCTATCTAAACGCAAACCCACCTTCATTCTTTTTCCTTTCTTTTTGTCCTCCTTCTCCCTCGCCCAACCCCTACATCACCCATGCATGCTCCCTACACCCCTACCTATTTCCCTTTCCTCTTCAAGCCCAAATATCACATGCTTTCCTCCCTATCATGCGCATTCCCTTGCCATTCATGACCCCTACATAACTCCCTCATTTGTGCCACTGCCTCCCTGAATCAACCTCCAACTCTACCTGCACCCTTGCATTTTTTCTTCTCCTTACCTACCCCCATCATATGACCAAAAAGACCCATTTCCCCATCCATTTTTCCCACCCCTTTACTCCACCCACACACATGCATGTATGTATACACACACACATGCGCACGCACACACTCGTGAGCATGCACACAAACACACAAACCCTTTTTTCCTTCTCCTCCCCTCTCCTCCTTCCTTTCCCTTCTCCCTTCTCCACCCTTCCACCGTGCTCCCTACCCAACACCATCACCTTCTCCCCATTCATCACCCTTCTTTGCGTAGAGCCAACCATCACCACCTCCACCCAACCACCTCAACCTGTACCCCTACACCCTGCCTCCTTGCCCTACACCATCACTAGCCCCAACCCCACCCACCTTAACCTCACCCTCTTTTCATCTTTCCTTTCCTCCTTGCGTCAAGCCTCACCACCACAACATACCACCCTCCCCATCGCCCAGTACCCCCAACCACCTCTGTCTCATCTTCCATGCCTCCTTACTATAATTCCCCGAAATTTGAAAAGCCTATAATTTAATAAATACCTTTTATTTGGGATAAATTAGTCTTTAAATCTATTTAATTTAATTAATTTATGGACTTTTTTAGTATATAAAACTACATATAAATATTTAATAAATTTAAATAAATATTTTATTATTTTATCATACTCTTTTTATTTAAATAATTTTTCAAACCAATATTTTACTAAAATTATCATTTTTAAACCCTAAAATATTAAATTTTATTATTTTATAAATTAAATTAAATTATTTTCCCCCATTTTCCCTTTCCTTTTTCCCTTTTTCCTTTTCCTTCTCCTTCTTCTCCATTTTCTCCTTTTTTTCTTTTTCTTTTTTCTTCCTTCGGGCCGCCAGCACCTTGACTTGCTCTGTCTTCCTCGCCCCTAGGCCATTGGCCCATTTCCCTCCTTCCTTCCTTGCCTCCCTGTCCACGTCGTCCAGCCCAGACTCCCCCCTTTTCTTTTCTTCCTTCCTCCCCACACGAGCCTGGCCTGCCTCCTTCCATTCTTTTCTTTCCTTTCTTCTCCGATAAGGCCGACCCACTCCCCTCTCCCCCTTCACCGGCTTGCATGTAGCAGCACCCCCCTTCTTTCATTTTTCTTCTTCCTGTTCCCTGACTCCATAACCCGACCACCTTCACCATCTCCGGCCGCCCTACCTGCAACCCTCCCCCTACTGAACTCTCTATCTATCTCTCTCTCTCTCCATTTTTCTTGCCCTATCTCGGCCCCACCACCTCTCCATCTCCTTGCCCATGCCCCTTTTTTCCCATCCCTCTCCCTACCATTCCCATGCCCATACCACCCTGTCGCCGCCCTACCGAGCCCCCTATCCCCTCATTTCTCTTCCTCTTCTTTTGCTTCTTCCCTCCCTGCCTCATCCTACCATTTTCGAACCTCCCATGCCCATCCCCGACCTTCTTTCTGTCCTTTCATCTCCTCACATATCCCTCCCTATTTTTGCTCTGTGCCCCATTCTTCCGCTGCCACCGCCACACCAGCCAACTACACCACCCTCTACCTCACCCCTGCACCATCACATCACCACTCGAGCCACCCTATAGCCCCCTTCTTCCTCCCCTCTTCTTTTTCTCCCTTCTTGGCAACCACCCTACGCCCCTCTTTCTGACACCGTTTTGCCCCCTCTGCCGCCACCTAAGCCACCAAATCGATCCCTACAACCTACTCTACCACCCCCACACCTCCTTTGACCAAAACAATCACCTGCAAGCCTTCATTTTTCTCCTCCATTTTCCTTCCTTCTCAGCCTCTTTCTCCTAGGCAACCACCTTCACAGCCTCACTATTATCGCTGCCGCCCTTGGCCACTGTCAACCCATCCCCGAGCACCACCTACACCCCATCTTCACTCCTACATCCTTCCCTTGCCTTAAATCCTCCCCACCTACCTTATTTCCTAGCCCTAAAACCCTAACATGAAAACACCACTCCGTCCTCCTTTTTTTCCATTTTAAGCCCCTCCCCCTCATTTCTTTTCATGCAGCTCGTGTTGCATGAGGATTATGAGTTGCAGCATTTCTTGGTTTATTTGGTTAATGACTTTGAGGTATAATAATATTTTAAATTAAGTATTTCATTAATTAAGTATTATAAAGTCGTATGCCTTTGGTTTTCGTATTTCTAATATGATAAATATTTATATTATTTTTAGGTATTGGTTTTCTAATCAAAGCTTGAACCTTCAACTAGAATACCGATAAGGTTCATTTTTTAGCGAAGTAAGGTAACTATTAAACCCTACTTAAACGTATGCATAAATGTATGTTAGCACATTAAGCTTTTTAATATATTATTATGCTTGATATATATTTTTTAATATAATATATATAGTTTCTTGTGTTGATTGATAAAAAGGAAGCATGTTAGATTATATGCTATGTATGGAAATCCTAATTTGAGAAGGTGGAAAAAGAAGAGGAAAATAATAAAATAAATGAGGATGAGTAAAGTATGATGTGAGGGTTGAATCTAAGGGTCGTGACGTGTAGGGTGTTAAAATAGTTTTAGGTTGTGTGAGGCAGAGAAGGATGGACCACATAGGCCCAAATTAGGGTGTCTGAAGAAAACCCTAGGGTAAGGTGGTGAGTGGACTTTGGGATATAAGGTAGTGGGCCTTGACCCACATACTAAGTGTAACACCCCAAAATTCACTACTTTAAAAAAACAGAAGCACTTAAATTAAAACCCGTGAACTCTAGGGATGTTACCGCCGCACTTAGTACCAAACTAATTCACTTCGATTGTTCTAGTACCAAGTGCTAAGGCTAAAAAGATTATTTTCAAACTTAAGCCGAGAGTTCATAAAATGACTTAGAAGGATCATAACATAGAAATCAGAGTACGCATAAAATGTTATAATCAATAATAAGATAGAAATTAGAGTGCGAAATCAAAATTCCTCAGAGGGAATAATCTTACAATAGATAAAAGGTTTATTTGAAATACTCAACACAGGGTAATAAATCATAAAAGGGTAAATGTGATACAAAATAAATACAGAAGGAAATAAATCGCATAAAGAGTAAATATGGCAACGACACTCTTGAACTTTGAGCCAATCACAAGCTCAACACTCAGCCTTGCCTGATGCTTCGCCCACCTACACAAATTCAGAAGGGCCTACTACTCGTGGGAATGAGAATCACCCATGAAATGGGTGGTCAGTACACTACGAACTAAGTAAGGTAATCGTGCACTAAGGCCGACACACAAAATCACATAAATCATGCAGAATAGTAAAAAGAGAATAAAGTCCAATATGATAACGTACTATCATAAAAACATTCTGGTAGATACATAAAGGCCCATTTATAGTCCAGATTAATTATTGAATTCGTCTCTGATTAGAACTCATTTCACACCATGGTTTTATCAAATCCATGCAAGTACAAAAACCTCCCACTATTTTAACTAGTGGCTCAGTCACATATAGGGCATCATGCCCTAACCACTATTATAACTAGTGGATTGGTCATGTATAGGGTAAAACCCTAACCACTATTATAACTGGTGGATTGGTCATGCATAGGGTAAAAATCCTAACCACTATTCCTTACCGGTGGATCGATTTAGTTCTTGCTCGCATAGTGTTCTACTGTAAGTAATTAGTACATTTTAGGTACCTTAGCAAAACTTTAGTTTGTGTTTATTGAGCTCGGGATCCCCAACTATTATAACTGGTGAGCCGGTCACGCATAGGGAATGTTGCCCTAACCACTATTATAACCGGTAGATCGGTCACGCATAGGGTAAAAACCCTAACCACTATTATAACCAGTGGATTGGTCATGCATAGAGTAAAAATACTAACCACTATTCCTAACTGGTGGATAGGCTGGACCCGTCTCAATAATCTTTCACTGTAAATGATTAATGTTTTAAGTATCTTACTCAGAAGCTTTTACCCTAGACATGCATAAATCACTCCCTTTACACTTATCCCCCAATTGACCCGTATCATGTCATGAGAACCCTGCGCCTCCTAACTTTTCTAACAACCTTTCCTTTATGCTCAAACTCACACTAGAACTCCAACACTAAAATATGTAGGTCAAGCCCACTACTACACACCTCCAAGTCCACTCCACATCTCACTTTAGGGTTTTATCCTGAAACCCTAATTTTAACTTTTGTGGTCCATCCCACTCCATTTCACACGGCCCAAATCATTTTTAACACTCCACCCATCATAACCTTAAGATTCAACTCTCATCATTACGCCTTACACATCAAGCATATGTGTGGTCACAAAACCCTAGGTAACCATACCAAACCCTAACTGCCCACAACAAACCCTAGCTTCCTTATATCCACATGTCACCCTTCCATTTCTCACATTCCACTTATTATTTTTCCCTTTCAATCATGATCATCATTACTTAATCATTTTCACCATTCCCTCATACTCCACTTACCATCATTTATTTCTCCTTTTTACCACCTCCTCAAATGAGGGTTTTCCCCCAAACCCTATCTCAATCTCCTATGTACCCTTATATTGCTCTACGTACTATTTTTCATCCAAAGTGTTCAAACACCCAAACAACACTTACATTACCTTCCTCACATCCCGAATCAACTTTCATACGTAAATTTCATGCCCATGCAGACTTTACACATCCCATGCAACCATTCGAATCTTTCATGCGAAACCCTAAAAATCCTACATGAAACCCTAAATTCAACCCTCCAAACCCTAGATTCTTCCATATAAAACCCTATATTCCTCCATACAAAACCTTAGATTAGATCATCCCATGTAACACCATAAAATTTTCCATGCAAAACCTTAAGTCCATCCATACAAAACCCTAGTTTAGATTTTCCCATTCAACACCATAAAATCTGTCATGTAAAACCCTAAGCCCATCCATACAAAACCCTAGTTTAGATTTTCCCATGTAACACCATAAATTAAATTCTCCCATACAAAATCATAGATTAGATTCTCCCATATAAACCATAAAATAAATTCTCCCATACAAAACTGTAGATTAGATTCTCCCATATACAACCATAAATTAGATTCTCCCATATAAAACTATATATTAAATTCTCCCATACAAAACACATTAACATCCCCTAAATTTCCCATTTTATTCTTCCACTCATGGATCATTAAAATACTTAGGTCAATTCACATCCCCTGGTCAACTTATTCCCCTTGGTCAACCTCTTTCCTTTTCATCAACTTACTTCCCTTGGTCAACTTCTTCCCTAATTCTCCTTTTTCATCCTTTCCCCCACACAAACCACATTAACATCCTCACATGCATGTCTAAAGGGTCACAACACAATCATCACATACCACAATATTTCATCACATATACATAATACACATGCTATATAACAACACATAAATGCACTTCAACTCCATGCCATACCACACATGAAATCAATATAAACATAGGATGTATAACATACAAAACATATGATGCACATCAACACACATAAGGCCTTCGTAACACCCTTACCTAAAACGACACCAGTCTTACTACTCCTTAAGGCTTTGATTATTCTCACCTAAATGAGGGGAAAACTAAAGATTAGATTCCCTCCTACCAAAAATACTATCACATACTAATTTATTCTAATACTAGGTTTTTGATAAAATAATAACATATTAATAAAAATGTCATTAACCAATTACTAACTTTGTTAAAGATATAGGAAATAATAGTAGTATTATAAAAATTGATAATATAAGGTTTGAAAACTTTATCCTAATAATAATAATAGTGATACTAAAATAATAATAATGATAATAACAATAACATGAAAAATAATAATAATTAAAATAAAATAATATAAATGATAAAAAAAAACATAATAATATCCAATATTAATAATAATAATAATAATAATAATAATACTCAAAATAAAATAATAATAATAATAATATGATTTGAAATAAAAAGTGAAATAAGGGTTTCGACCCTTCACCAAAATAATACTAATAATAACATTAGTAAAGTTAATAAGGAAATAGTAATAATAATGATGATAAAAACAATAATAATATTGCAAAAATAATAATAATAAGCACAATGGTAATAATAAAAATGATAATAATCGAAGATAAAATGAAATAGGGCTTCGACCCTACATTGAATAATAATAACCTTATTAAATAATAATAATAATAATAATAATAATAATAATAATAAAATAATAATAACACTAATAATAATAATAAATGTTGATGATAAAAATATTAATAATATTAATAATAATAAGACTTGATATTTATAATACTACTGCTACAATTCTAAATAGGCAACATAAGGTTTCAGCCCTATATAGAATAATAATACTAACATTGAAAATAATAATAATAATAATAATAATAATAATAATAATAATAATAATAATAATAATAATAATAATAATAATAATAGCAACACTAATAGTAAAATAGTTGTAATAATAATCATGAAATAATAATAATAATTATAATAATTTTGAAATAATAATAATAATAATAATAATAATAATAATAATAATAGCAACACTAATAGTAAAATAGTTGTAATAATAATCATGAAATAATAATAATAATAATAATTTTGAAATAATAATAATAATAATAACATTAATAAATAAAATAAAAAAATCATAATAATACTAATAATATTAATAATACTAATACTAATAATCTACTTAGCCAAACAAGGTCATCCCTAATAAGAAATAATAATACTAATAATATTGAACTTAATAATAATAATAATAATAATAATAATAATAATAATAATTGAATAATAGGTTAAAATTTGAAACAAAATAAAATAAGATTAATTAAATATGGAAAAAGAGTTGAGACGGTTTAGGGTTCAACCTTAAACTGGTGGTGACAGGCGGCACCGGCGGTGGTGCACGGCGGCGGCGACAGCAGCTACCAGAAAAGGAGAAGAAAAGGGGCAATTTTGGATGTTGGGAAAAGGATAGGGAGAATGAGGGTGGGAGTTGGGGTGTTTAGGGTTGCCTAGGTGGAGAGGAGTAGAATGAAGGTGGCAGCGCAGCTAAAGGCGGAAGCACACGGTAGTGGTGGTGGTGACCAAATAGAGAAGAAGAAGAGAAAGAGAGGAGGAGAGGGAGAAAGAAGAAAAGGAAGGTAGGGGAAGATAGAGGGTGATTTGCAAAACAAATTGGGAGGTAAAAGGAGCGTCGACAACGACGGAAGTGGTGGCTAAGGATGGTGCAAAGGGTGGCGAAGGTGGAGGAATGGGTTAATTGGAGAGCAAACTTTACACAGCAAGGGTGGCTTGTGTAGGGAAAATTGAGGGATAAAGGAGGTCTGGTTGGGTAAGGCTTAGGTGGGCGGAGCTGGTGGCATGGTTGGACGACGGCAAAAAGGGATGATTTATAGGTTTCAGGGAGAAAAGGCTTGAGTTCAAGCTTGTTTGGGGATATTTATAGGCCAAGGCAGGGGATAAGGTCAGAGGGGAGTGTCGGGAAAATAGGGCAAGGGGAGATGGCATCGGTTGGCGATAGTTGGCTGGTGAAAATTCAAACAACAAGGATGGTTGTGTAGGAAAGGGAGAGGGGAAAATCATGTGAGAATAGGGGAGGGTTGTTTAGGTTAACGTGGTTACTGAATAGGTGAGTGAGAGAGAGCAAAGTGGTTGGTCAAATCGGGTGTGGCTGGCAACAGGATTTTTGACTAATCGGAGGAGGAGTTGCAGGTGAACACGACAAAGGAAGAAGAAAGGATGAAAGGTGGGGGGAGGATCGGTGGTCCGAGAAAAAGAAAAGAAAGAAAAAGGAAGGAATCAGGCCGGTCGACGAAGCTAATTTTTTTTTTTACAAAATGCAGCATTTCGGTGGAGAAAGGAATAAAGAGCGGTGTTCCACTCCTAGGTCGTGCCGAAAGAGGAAGAAAGGAAAAGAAGGATTGGGTCGTGGGTTGGTAGGCCTTATCGGGGGAGAAAAAGTAGAAAAAAAAAGAGAAAAAAAGAAAGAAAAGAAAAGAAAAAGGAAGGAAAAGAAAGAAAGAAAGAAAGAAAATGAACAAGGAAAAGAGAAAAAGAAAATTAGTGGATTGGGTTAATTAAATTAATTATAATATTTGAGGATATTAAAAATAATAATATTTGAATAAAATAATATTTAATTCTCCTTTTTAGGCTAATTTAGGATTTTTGAAAGGTTTTTCATAAATTCCATTTTAATTAGCAAAACACCTTAATTTTCTGCAATTAAATTATTTATAAAATTCCTATTAATTTGGAACTATTTTCTCCTTTTTGTTTTAAATAAAATAATTTATTTAATAAATTTCCAAAATTAAATCCTTAATTAGCTAAAATACCCGAATTTCTCCTAATTAAAATACTTATAAATTTCTTATTGAACAACCCTGATTAATTCCCTTTTATTTTAATAAAAATAATTTATGTAATTTATTTTTCCTAATAAAACCTTATTTAACTATAATTTTTTAAATTAGAATTTTCGGGGCATTTCACTAAGGAGTTGGGCTCTCGGCACGAGTAGGTGGAATAAGGGAAGGATGTTAGGATGAGTTAGGAGGTGCAGAAGTCTCAAAATATGGGAAGGACCCTCTTGGGAGGATAAGTATAGATGTATTTATCCATACATGTCTACGGTGAAATATGATGAATAAGATACGGTAAAACACTGATCATGTAAAGTGGAAGATTATTAAGCCGGGCCCACACTGATCCATCGGCATAATAGTGGCCAGGTGCCAGGGTGCCCTAGAGGACGATCCATCGGCATATAATAGTGGTTAGGTGCATTCTGCCCTATAAGTGACCAATCCATCGGCTATAATAATGGGGGAACCCGAGCTCAATAAATCAAACCCTAAGTTTGATAAGACACATAAAAGACACTAAGTACTTACAGTGGAACACCATGAGAGTCGGGGCCAGACCGATCCACCGGCATATAATAGTGGTTAGGAGCATTCTGCCCTACTCGTACTCCTATAGATATATATAAAACCTGAGAGATGATTGAATAATGATGGACTAATGGCTTAAGGCTCAGAAGTATTGATTGTTCATCATGACCGATTAATATCTGATTGACTTGTTAAGTATGTGAATGTACGAAAGTAAAAATTATGTATGCACCATTAATATCTAATTGACTTGTTAAATATGTGAATGTAGGGATGTGAATATTATGTTTACACCTATCATTATGTATAAATATAGTGGTGTATCATATGTTACATCGCGGACCTACTATTAAGTGTGTTTTAAAGGGTTACTCGGTACTATAGTACTGAAGGGTTCCATTCGTGGGGCCCTTGCCTATTCAATGGGCAGTGTCCCTTGCAGGTCCTTTTTAGGTGTTATTCAAGTGGGATCTTGGGAAAGAGTGTAAGGAATTATCCGAAAAATCCTAGGGTTGTACTCTTTCTCTTTTAAACTCCTAGTTTCAATGTAATTGTCGTTTGTAGCCACCATTGGTAGATTCTATTCTTGTAAATTGTTTAACACGCTACTCTGATTTAATTATGGTTTGAGTTTCTTTTAAATTGTATTTTTCTCTTTTAGCCTTAGCACTTGGTACTAGAACGGTAGGAGTGAACCGGTCTGGTACTAAGTGTGGCGGTAATATCCTCAGAATTCCCAGTTTTGTTATTTCACTTTCGCTAATTATTTTAATCAAACAAAATTTTTCAGTAGTGAATTTTGAGGGTGTTACACTTACCCACCCAAACCACCTCCCCATGCCATCTTTAGTTGTAGCAATCTCTAAAGTGACCCACCTCCCCATCTATACCCCTCCATCACCAGCAACCCATCAACACCACTAAAGCTCCACCATCTCACCACCTGCCTCCCTCGCTACCATCAACACCACCACCAAGAACCCCCTCAACTACCACTTCCATCGACTAACTCCTTCGCCCTCGAAGCTCCCAGCGATTCTCTACTCACGTTGCATAAGCATCGTGAGCAACATGTGTATACGTATATTTGTATCCCATTTTAACATTAGGGGTATTTTAGTTTTATTTAATATTCTTTTAAATAAAAATTATTATTTTATTGATTGCATATTAATATGGTTAATGTGCTATTATTTTTAGCAATATTGAATGATAGCATATTAGGGTTTTTGATGTATAAAATATATTAATTATTTTCTCTATGCTTTAAGTATTTTGCTAAAAGTGTTATGTAGCACCCCAAATTTTACTATTGAAAATTTTTATTTTACAATAGAAGCTTATAACCAAAATATCGGTTGTTATCATCGTAATTTATATAAGTCTAGATTACCATACCAACCTTACATAAATGAGAAGGCAATAGCCATTAAAATGTGAACTAACATAAATAGAAAATGAGAGCAGCTTTATAAATATAAATATGAGTTTGGAGATGAATTTGAATATTAACTCTAGGTACAATAACAAAATATAGTAAAAAAGGATACCATGGATCTAAAAGTTCAAAAAGGCATCCAAATAAAACCGTCATCCAACTAATATGACTCTTCCCAACCCCTAGTATGAGAAATCACTCTACCCTATATACAGTATCATAGGCAACAAAATCATCCAGTGAATCCTCAACTACCTACATAAAAG
This sequence comes from Tamarix chinensis, assembly GCA_030549775.1. NCBI lineage: Eukaryota > Viridiplantae > Streptophyta > Magnoliopsida > Caryophyllales > Tamaricaceae > Tamarix > Tamarix chinensis. The sequence continues at coordinate 15,637,965 of CM060172.1, read as the reverse complement.
CATGATAGTTGTCTACTCATGGAAATGAGTAGTACTCATAGAAAGAATGGTTAGTATACTACGTACTGAGCTAGGTGACAACACCATCGAGTTAGAGGTATAATTAAATACATACATTCATATTAGAGAATAATTACACATGTGAAACACATAAATTATAACTAGGTAGGTAACAATCCAGGCCTCTTTTGTAGGCATAATAACTATCATTATTTTATTTTTGATGAGTTTATGGATCCCACTATTTTTAAACTAGTTAAAAGATATGAAGCAACTCTTAGGGACAATACACCTAAGCAACTATTATTGTCTAGTGGAATGGACCCAACACCTCTCAAGACAAGACGCTCCTGAGCCACTATTCTTAAACTAGAAAAAATCAAAGACACCTCTTAGAGGCAACACACTTGAGTACTTATTATTGTCTGGTGGAACGAACCTAATACCTTGGTCTTAATTTGCATACTCTTCCACTTTAATTCATTAATATCTTATCCATTATCTCAAAACATATTATCTTCCATGTTGAGTTTAGGACCCTACTATTCTTAATCTAGTGTAACAGACTAATGCACCTCTCAAGGCAAAATGCTCTTGAACCATTATTATCGTTTGGTGGAACAAACCCAAAAAATATCTCAGCATGACCTACTCGATATTTCACTTTACATGATTAATTCCTTATTCATGATTTATTTGAAATGTACATAATACATTTAAAGTAAGTAAAGTACATCACAAAGATCCTAAGGTCATTCTCTAGGGTTAAAACTCTTATATTTCCCCATAACCCTAATTTCTAAAATATTACTCTTTACTCCAAAAATTATTAGTATCTCTTCCTAAAATATTGTTATTATTAATATTCAAATTTCACAGCCTAACTCTAAGGTCTTGCACATACGATAATAACCCTATCTTAAAAGTTACTATTTTTGAGGCTTATAAAACTATAATTTTACAAGTACATCAGAACTTTTCTTATAGGACTCTTATAATTGCAAGATTCAATATACATTCCCAAAACACTAATATCAACAACATATCCATATTGTGTGGTCTAACTCTATAATTTCACATATGTGATAATAGCCTTCTCATTTTAGGATTACTATTCCCAAATTAGATCTTTTTCATACTTTATTAACCTTAGGATATTCATGATTTCTCTAATAATTTCTTATAAATCATTATAATATCTTATATAATATAACACATTAAAATGCCAAGATTACCATATTAAACCCTTATTAACCAAATACCCTTAACGATAACAAAAACCATTATTTTAGGCAGATCTTATATGTTTTGGCAAAATTATTTCTAAATCCTCCATTATCACCATATATCTTATTATACCCCTTTCCCAATCACCATACTTTAATAACCCTTATTACCACCATAATCACATTGAGGGTTTCCACATAGAATATTATTGTAACGATATCACAATATTCTTAACTTACTTATTTTTCCATCATACAGTATCAAATATCATATCATAGCATTAACACATTTAGTCACATGATAATAATAACATAGTATAACAAAAAATTATACATAGTACATAGCACATAGCAACTAACAATCATATACTACGACAAGTATTCTTACAGTGTAAGGCTCTAATCTCTACGCACGTAAATCCTATTCTACCTCTTTCAGAACCTCTGAAAAATCACCTAAGAACCCAAAATAAAACAAATTAGGATTAAACAAAATAATTAAGGAAATTTTAAGTTAATCTAAGGGTAAAAGAATGAAGAAAAACCAAACCAACTAAGGTGAGTGTTTCATAAAAATATGTATAGAAAAAAGGTAAGAAATGGTTGGTTGTGTCATGAAGAAAGGTAGAGCAATGACTAGTTTTTCCATTTGTAGGAGGTTTGCACCGGTAGGGGTGGCCAAAGAAATGGAGGTGAGTTTTGGTGGGTGTGCCTAAAGGTGGAGGGTGTGGTTCGATTGGCTTGGCTAAATGGTAGGGATGGTACTTAGTTATTTTGTCCATAACTTGGGGATAATTTGTGGTGAGTTTGGTGGTGGATGAGGGGTAGGAATGACTAGTTTTGCTAGTTATTGTGGGAGAGTTTCGGTGAAATTCACCGCTATTGAGGGTGGTGTTTCAAAACAAGCCATCGTAGGTGGTGGAGGTCCTTTGGTGAGGGTTTTTGATGGTGGTTTTAGGGGTAGTTTTGGTGACTACAAGGAGAATAAGAAGGAAGAAGGTGCTACATTGGTGGTGGTGCTTCGATAGGAAAATGGAAGAAGGAAAAAGGGTGGCTCGGTGCATTTAATATGCCAAATATATACATAGATATGTTGCATGCACGAAGAGAGGGAGAAGTGAAAGTAATGTGATTAGACATGTTTGTCAATGCAACCCATCATGTAGAAAAAAGGAGTTGATGGGTTATGGTGAGGGTAGTGTATAGGTCACGCAATAGAAGTATGGTAGGTGGATTTGGTAGGGAAAAATTGAACAGATTCATGCAAGCCTAGGAAAAAGAAGTTGGGCCGGTGGAGAAGAAAAAAATGCAAAGAAAAATAAGGAGAAAGATAAAAAGGAAATGGAAAAGAAATTAGGTTTGAGGTTAAAATTAAAATTAGGTTAAAATAATTTAGGTTAGGGTATTATGATAATTTTATTATCAATTATCTAGGGTTGAATTAGGTTAAAGTACTAAAAATTTGGAATCGAGCTTAGGATAAGGTTAAAATATAAATTTTTTGATATTAGAATTGGGTTATGATATTAATTACTCAGAATTATGGTTAGCTAAATTTGGGATATTTCATATTAGCATGGAATTTGGTAAATATGGAACATGCTAATTTGTATAAATTATTATGTATACAGATATTGGTTTATATAACTTAAATAAATAAAATAAATTATGTATGTCATTTATGCCTGATATGATAGATTAAGCAAGCTTCGAGGCATTTTTAGCATGACTATTACTATTATATGCCCTAAGGATATTTTGATCATTTTAAGCGTATCATGATAATTATTCTGATAAGGGTGCCTAATGTGTGTTAATTATTGTTGAGAATGAGAATATGTGAATTGATGTTTTAGAAACTTATGTTTTAGCATGATTATTAGTGGTATATGCACTAAGGATATTTTGGTTATTTTAAGCATATCATGATAATTATTTTGATAAGTGCGCCTAATGTGTGTTAATTATTGTTGAGCATGAGAACATATGAATTAATATTTTAGAAACAAATATTTTAGCATGATTATTATTATATGCCCTAAGGATATTTTGATCATGTTAAGTTTATCATGATAATTATCAGCTAGCAGGTGCCTATATGAAGTTTGTGGTCAGTCGTCACGGGGTACTAGCGGACATCATGTCTGATAGGGATTCGAGGTTTATCTCTCATTTTTGGGCAAAGCTACAGGAGGTCCTAGGGACGAGGTTAAAGATGAGCACAACTTTTCACCCTACCACGGATGGGCAGACCGAGCGGAGAATACAAACTAGAGGATATGTTAAGGGCTTTTGTGTTGGATTTTTAGGGTTGTTGGGAGGATCGCCTGCATTTGATAGATTTTTCATACAACAACAGCTACCACACCAGTATTAGGATGGCTCCCTTTGAAGCTTTGTACAAGCGGAAATGCCGGACTCCCTTGTGCTGGAGTGATATCAGCGAAACAGTCATGTTGGGGCCCGAGATGATCAAGGAGATGGCTAGGCCGGTCTGTCAAATTCAAGATCGGATGAGAGAAGCCCAGAGTAGATGGAAGAGTTACACGGATTGAAAACGTTAGAATAGTGACCTTGATCCTAGAGAAAAGGTATTGTTGAGGGTCTCCCCCACAAAGGGCGTTCAAAGGTTTGGTAGAAAGGGTAAGCTGAGCCCGAGGTACATCGGCCCCTTTGAGATCCTAGAGTGTGTAGGCAAAGTTGCCTATCGTTTAGCTCTCCCTCCAGAGTTGGCACGAGTTCAAAATGTGTTCCACATCTCACAGTTGCGAAATTACGTTATTGATCCTTCCCACTTGATCCGCTCAGATGAGATAGAGTTGGATGATTCCTTAACCTACAAAGAACGGCCAGTGCGGATCCTCGATACCAAGCTGCGAAAGACCCACACGAGTGCAGTCCCTCTTGTCAAGGTCCTATGTAGTCTGCATGGAGCCGAAGAAGCCACCTGGGAAGCTGAGAAGGACATGCGCGAGGCATATCCGGAACTCTTCGCTATAGGTACGGCCTTCCCTAGTGAGTTCTTCTTTAAGGGGGTAGTTGCATAGTCGCTCATAGTAGTTGTGTTGTCCTTAGCCGCCCAGAACGTCATGGGCCTTAACCCAGGGAAAGGCTAGCAACTTCGGGGACGAAGTCATTCTTTAAGGGGGTAATGATGTAATCCCCCAAAGTTTTAAAAGCTTATAATTTAATAAATCACTTTTATATGGGATAACTTAGCTTTTAAACTTATTTATTTTAATTATTTTGAGGATTTTACCTTTTTAATTTATTTAATTTAATTATTTTGTGGATTTTTGAGTATATAAAATTAGATGTGAATATTTAATAAATTAAAATAAATAAATTGCAATTTTATCATACTCATTTTATTTAAATAAGGTTTCCAACCAATATTTTCTAAAAGTTACCTTTTAAACTAATATAATAAAATATATTAAGTTAAGTTATTAAAATTTGTTTATCTACCAAAAATACTACAACCTATTTCCCATAAGTTATTTTATCTATTTTCCTCCCTTATTTTCCCTTTTCTTTTTTTTTTCTCTCCCTCCTTCTCCTTTCTTCTTTCTTTCCCCCATTTCCCCCGACTGGGCCAGCCCACTGACCCAGATCACTTTCTCCTCCCCGTCTCGCACATGCCAAGCCTGCCCCAGCCTCCTCCTTCGCCTAAACCACCCAGCCGAACCACCTCCCTCTCTTTTTCTTTTCTCCCCTGGACCGCCTGGTCCTCCCTCTTTCCCTTTCCCTTCTTCCCCGCGCCCCACTGCAACCCGCAACCCCCTTCTGCACCGACCAGCCACGTGCGCCGCCTTCCCACCTTCTCCCTCTCTCCCTAGTTGTTCTCCTATCCCTCCTCGACTGACCGACCTCCCACTCACCTCACGCGTGTCTACCCCCACCCCCCTTTCTTCTCCCTAACTAAACACCGACCTGCCATAGCAAACCTGCGTCGGCCTGCCACTGTCGGCCAACGTGCCTTCTGTGTCTTCCCTACCTTCCTCGGTCCCATATCTTGGTTCTCCCCCATTTTTGGCCTATAAATACCACCAAGGAGGCCATCGTCGGACCTTTTGGAATCACAACCCAGAAAAACCCGCCTTGCACCACCCCTAGTTTGGACAACCGCCTCGTCGCTGCCACCCATCGCCACCGCCCGATCCACCCACAGAACCCTTCCCTACATCACCCTGTACCAACCTAATCCTCCCTCCTCCCTTGTTTTACTCTGCACGAGCCACCCTGGCCATGCAAAGTCCCTCCCCCGATCAGCCCTTCATTGAGCCCTGTCGCCCTTTGCACTACTGCCCTCGGCTAGTCCCGCCGCTTCGAACACCCCCTTTGCCCTCCAAAACGACCAAGGGAGCTCCCTATACCTCCCCTACCTTCATTTTCCCCTACCACCCTCTCCTCTTCCTTTATCCTCCCTCCACCACCATTTATCCACCTCTCTTCTCCCCCATCGCTGTCATCTATGCCACCACCATCCTTAGGTGGTCCTCTAAATTCCCCAACCCCTAAACCCTTTTTATATAAATGTTAGTTATTCTTAGTAGTATTGTTAGTATTATTCTTAATGTTTTTGTTGTTGTTGTTGTTGTTGTTGTTGTTTTTATTATTACCTTTATCAATATTATTATTTAACTTAACTTCAAAATATTTATAACTATTATCATTATTATTAATGGCCTATAACTTGAGTATTATTATTTTAACATCATCATCATCATCATCATCATCATCATCATTATTATTATTATTATTATAACCATTGTTATCATTATTATTATTATTATTATTATTATTATTATTATTATTATTATTATTATTATTATTATTATTATTATTATCACCTTGTCACTATGGTTAATATTTCATATATCACTAACCTTACTATCACTACTACTATTATCATTATTAGTAACATTGAAACTATTACTGTTAATAATATAAATATTATTATAATTACTTTAAATTATTGTAGCTGTTAAGACCTATTTTTGATTAGTAGTAGCATAATTAACTACCTTAGGAATAGTAACCCTACTTTTACTTATAAAGGTAATATTATTATTTTTAGCCCTAATAGTAAGTTTTGATAAGGGTAAGGTAGGAAGAATAGTAATTTTTGTTAGAGGGAAGTTAATCCATAGTTTTTCCTCTTATAGGCGAATCAAGTCAAAACCCTGAGGAGGCGTAGGAACGTGCTCCAAGAACAGTGTCGTATTAGGTAAGGATGTGGCTAAGAACAATTATGTGTGTGTTATGTGCCTTGTGTGCCATGTGTTATTCCATGTTGTATTATTTATGTTTTAATAACTAATTACTTGTAGCACATCTTGGAGTTGATGTATGCTTATATGAATTCCCTATGACATGTGTATAATGATTGTTATGTTGTGTTTATGATATTTTATGGCGTGACCCTCTAGGACATGCATGCTAGGATGTTAATAATATGATGTGGGGGGACATGAATGTGAAAGGATAAAAAGGGGAGAAAATGTAAAGTGAGTTGACTAAGGGGGGACATGAGATTGACCTAATTATCTCATGATCCATGAGGGAAAATTAAAAGGAGTTTATGATTAAAATAAATGAGGGATGTGAACTTTGCATGGGAAATTTCTAGGGTTTGCATGGGGTGGATGGAGTTTGCATGGGAATGATCTTTACGTGAGAAAAGTTGTTTTAAGGTGTAAGTAAGGTAAGGGGAGAGTTATGGAGTGATTGGAAACTTTGGATGAAAAATAGTACGTACGTTGGTGTAAGGGTGTATAGGGGACTCGATTAGGGTTTGGGAGGAAACCCTAATATGGGGGAAATGTATAAGTAAGAACAATTAAGAAAGAGTGGAGTAATGGGTTAAGAGTGGAAATTAAATACATGAGGAATGAGTATGGGTGCCATGGGAAGTAAGTGATGTTAGGTGAAAAGTAGAGAGATTACTTGTGGGGGAAAAATATGCTAGGGTTTGGAGTGACCAGCTAGGGTTTTTCGATCACCTGTGAAATCAATGAGTAAAGTGATATGATTTAGGGTTGAATCTAAATGAGATGAGGTGTTGGACGATAAATGAATTAATGGTAGTAAAGTAAGAGGAAGTTGGGCCACATAGGTCCAATTAGGGTTTCAAGGGAAACCCTAGAGGGTGATAGTGGGTGGAGTTTGATGTCACGAGGTGTTGGGCCTTAACCCACACCCTTAGGAGTTGGTTTTCATTATGTGTAAGTGTAAAGGGGAATGGATATCGGGGTGTGATAAGGGGCGCAAGAGTTCCAAGATATCGGACGGGCCCTCTCGAGAGGATAGAAGTAGAGGGTTGGTGACATGCATGTCAAGGGTCAATTGCTTACCGAATAAGGCACGAATAAAATACTAATCATTTAAAGAGAAATATTGTTGAGCCGGACCCAGACCGGTCCACCGGCAAATAATAGTGGCCAGGAGCCAAGGTGCCCTACATGACCGGTCCACCGGTGAATAATAGTGGCCAGGCTCATTTTTCCTTGTATGACCATTCCACTGGCTATAATAGTGGGAGTTTTTTGCTCAACAAACCAAAAATAATGATGATAAGACATGAAAAAGTTATGAAGTAATTACAGTGAAACATCATGTTAGTTGGGGCCAGACCAGTCTATTGGCGAATAATAGTAGCCAGGAGCATTTTGCCCTACATGACCGGTCCACCAGCGAATAATAGTGGCCAGGCGCGTTTTACCCTACATGACCGGTCCACAGACTATAATAGTGGGGTTTCCGCACTCACATGAATTGATAAGGACTATAATGTGAATCAACTATATTTACCAGAGATCTAAAGAATGAGTCTACCCGGACCATAGCCAGCCTTCATTATCTGTATTACTACATGTTGCTTATGTGATTATGCCATGTATGCTATGTTGTATGTTTTATATGTTTGTCCTTAGCTGCATAGTTTCCTTACTCAGTATGTAGCGTATTGACCACCCGTTTCATGGGTGTTGCTCATTCCCACGAGCAGAGTACCCACTTGAGTTTGTGTAGGTAGGAGATGATATATTCAATGCCTACAACTCTTACGAGGCATCGGGTAGGGATAAGAGTTGAGCCTAGACTTGGCTTAGGGACCGAGAGCGACATGACCCAACTCTCCTTTTCATTTTTTTTACCCTATATCATTTTATTCTAGTTATGTTCTATCATACGATACTTTATGTTCCTTGAGAACTTTGTCCATGTACCCCTTTGGCTTGTAAACCTTTTTACGCGTACTCTGAATTTTATATTGTGAACTATTTAACTTCATTATGAATTCTTGTTTTAAGCATTAGCTCTTGTTTGATGATAATCCGTTTTGGCCTTAGCACTTGGTACTGGAACGGTAGGAGTGAACCGGTCTGGTACTGAGTGTGGCAGTAATATCCCCATAATTCATAGTTTTGTTATTTCACTTTCGTTAATTCTTTCATTTAAAACGAAATTTTTCAGTAGTGAATTTTGGAGGTGTTACACTTTGACTATCTCTCTACTCTAAATTTTTTTATGTAACTGTGTTATTAATTAAGTGGAGTAAGGTTTAGCCCTAGCACTTAGCATAAGAATGACAGAAGATGTCATACTTATGCTAGGTGTGGCAGTAACACCCACTATTTTTATAACTAGTGCTTCCACAAAATTAAAAGTTTCAATTCTAAATTTTTGGGGAGTTACATATATATGCTTATAGGTGTAAATCTTATGTAATAGAATATTCATTATACATATGTATGACATTTTTGGTGTATATATGCATGTTTTCAACTATGCATATGTACATATTGTTTTAAGTGTGATGATAACTACTTTGATGTTTTTTTATGACTATCCTGTGTAAGATGTATACCACCAAGCCTTAATAAAGTTTTTGTATGGTGGGAATCAAATTAGAACGAATATTTGGTACCTTTGAACAAAAAATATGAGTTTAATTATAATTATTTGTATGGGGGAAATAACAAAATATATCTATATATTTAAATAGAGGTATACTATGACAATTATTTTTTTTAAATCTGCTACTATACAGTAATAATTTCATGTAACCACTATGAAATATCTTATTATTGTGGTAGGTTAAATAAAAGTTCATTGTTGTATGTTACTCGATTCAAAGTCAATTTAATTATCTGTTGTAGAAGTTCTAGTTATGATGACAATTTTATTGTCATTGTATATTAAACTGTAAAGATGGCTATTTTCCTTTTGTTGCATTTTTTTAATTTCTATGGAGATTTTTTTTATACTTTTATGAAAATGGTAATAAGGGCATATAAAAATAGTTGTTGACCATCTTTTTTAACCACCTCAAAAAGGCTCTTTTATATTGGTGGATTTTAAGGGATTTAGGATGTCCTCAATGGCAGTAGTGGATCCTTAATATTTATAGAAAGGATCACCATCTATCACCCTTATAGTATAGGATGTGAAGTTGTTATATCAACAATGTGGATTATTTTAGTGATTATGATGTGTTTTAGTATTGCAATACTATTAGTGAAGATGAATAAATGAGTTAAATGGATTATGTGATCACATCATCAAAAGAATGGAATAAGTATTATGCCTTCTGTTTCTCTAAGTGTTGTTATGGTGTTTTTATGTTAGCTTGGTTGTGATTCATAAGTATCATGTTTAGTACTATATGATCACTTTGTTTCATTATCACACATACACACACATATCAATGTTGTGATCTCATGTACCATCTTGTTATTAGTTAGATGCATTTACTTAGTACTTTTGTCTAGAATATGATATTTTTCAGGTGTTTTGGTGTGGATACTTTGTACTATGTTGGGGTGTTTAGTCTTGGTTGAGTGCTAGAGTTATCAAGAGCTTCTTGTGAGCTTTGTGACCTAGTTTTTGTCTTATTTAGGGGGTCATGTCCTAATTCTTACAACATCTTATTTTTTATTTATTTTATAATCTTATATTGGGATCAAGTGCTACCACACTTGATCACTATGTATGAGTGACTTTTAGCTTGCATTCAGCAAGTTTTAGGTGTTGGTAGTGCCTTATTTGTGTTGAATGTGGTGGTAATATAATGCATTTATTATGTGGATTTCATAAAGCCTTTTCAAAATAAAAAAGTTTCAGGAGTGAAAAATGGAGGCATTATAAACTTGGGTGAGAACATTGATGTTTGGAGAAAATCATGGGCACCTTTGATCCCAAACTTTAGAGTAACACTTCTACCTTATAGAATAAACTTAATATACTTTGTTTCTGACATTATTGACGTGCAGTCAAGACAATTGGAGGAGGATTTTCACATTAAGTATATTCCTTTAAACAATCACAATAGGAAACGCCAAGATGTACTCATTTAGGGACCTCATCCTAAGAGAATATTTACTAATAAATCTATTATGCATATTTACTTCACTAATATCCTTCTTTGAGCCCTTTTATGACTAATAGGAGTGACTTTTCATTATAGGGAGATTATTGGCAGAAAAAAGTGTTGGTGTCAAGGATTCATATGTTCCTATAGGGGGGGACCAAAATTGTTCTCTCATAACTAGGTCTTACTTTGGTAGAGTTGATCAATATAAGAGCATTATTCATTTTGTGAAGAAACAATATAAGACATTCACCATCTCTTTCTTTAGTGCAAATTTGCAAAACTAACTTGGTCTATATCACCTTTGGAAATTCATGTTGATGAAGGTAATTTTGATTTAGTTACTTTACTATTCAATCAATTCTTTCCTAACAAAAATAAGTTAGACCTAGTTAAATGAGGATGCATAATTTTATGAAGAATTTGGAAATTTGGTAACACAGGAATGAAGTGATATTCTAAAAAAATTCGTTCAATGTGGGTATGATTATTAAAAAGGCCAAACATTATTTTAACTATGGCACATATGTCCTAAATGTTAATTTCTGCAAATATTTAAAAAAAAGTTTATGTGAGTGATTTAAGAAGTAGGGATTGCTTATAGATATTGTAAATGATTCAAGCCAGGCTGAATTTGGATGGACTCAAGCTCAACTTGTATAATAAATGAGCCTAAAAATATAGTTTGATCTTAACTCATTTATAAAGAAGTCAAGCTTTGAACTAGCCAAGTCGAGCTAGCTCTCACGCTTTTGTGGTAAACAAGCCAAACTCGTGAGCATTTGCATTATAAATGAGCTCAAGCCCACATTTTTAATTTTTAAGCTTGGCTCGTGTAACTAAATAAACGAGTCGAGCCCAAAAACTCTTGAACCAACTTTATTTGTTTACAATCCTATTTATGGATGGGGCATCCAATGGACCAATTGGAGATGAATGTTGATGCCTTATGCACTCCATGTTTAATTGAGTAGGAACCATTTGGGTGAAGTTGTAACACCCTAATTTTTACTACTGAAAAAAAATCGTTTTGCAGTGGAAGTAACTAAGTAAAATAGTGGGGGTTACCGTCGTGATCGATATAATTCTGGCTTATGCAACCATCCTTACATCAATTACAAGGCTAAAGTATTTAAGGTAATACAAGAAAATTAGAAAACAAAAACACATTTATAGTACAATACTGAGTTTGGAATCTAACTCCAAGTTTAACAATATAAAAGAAAAAAGGGGGATACCATAGATCAAGAGTCTAAAAAGGGGTATCCAATTAAATACATAATCCGGATAACATATAGTCTTCACCCAACCCCAACATAGATGGAGTTATTCATCCCCATATAACGCATCATAGGCCGAAAAATTATCTAACTGGCCTTCTGAGACTTGCACATAAGATCTAGAGCCTTCTACTCGTGGGAATGAGGAACACCCATAAAATGGGTGGTCAATACACTACGTACTAAGGAAGGGGACAATACTATTGAAATAGGAATATAAATAGCACATGCTTCCACATTAGATAATAAGGGAAAATAACCAAGTAAATGAAACAGCTCATAAGGCATATTATGATCTAGATCATTTTATTAAGTATAGTCCATTTTCATTCTTTTATATACGTTGAGTGCAGGAACCCCACCATTCTTAAACTCGTGGAACGGTTTGAAACTCTCAGGATTAATGCACCCGAGCCACTATTCATTTCGGTGGAACAGAGATTAAAACATTTTCTCGGGGTAAAATGCTCCCAAGCCACTATTCTACCCAGTGGAACGTGAATACATATACATATAGAAAATATATCCCATTGTCCTGACTCACGTATTCTTTCACTGTAAATTGTTAGTATATTTTCCATAGGTTATGATGATATGTTTTTATTTCACGATGAGAAGCAACCCCACTATTCTTAAACCGGTGGAATGATTTGAAACTCCTAGGAATAATACACCCGAACCACTACTATTTCCGATGGAACAGAGATTTAAAACATCTTTTCGGGACAGAACGCTCCCAAGCCACTATTCTCTCCGGTGGAATGGGATACATGTATATAGATATAGAAAAATAGATCATGTAACACCCCCAAAATTCACTACTGAAAATTTTCATTTTATTTAAAAGAAAAAACATAAGCAAAGAAAAAAAACTATGAATTTCGGGGATATTACTACCACACTTAGTACCATACCGGTTCACTCCTACTATTCTAGTACCAAGTGCTAAGGCTAAAAGAAAAAAATAAAATTTGCTAGAAACTCAAACCGTATTTAAATCAGAGTAGCGCAATAAATATTTTACAAGATTAGAACCCACTTTAAACCAGGAGTTAAAAAGGAGAAAGAGTGAAACCCTAGAAATTTCTAGATAATCCTTACGTTCTTCCACGTTGATCACTTGAATAGCCCTAAAACAGACCTGTAAGGGACACTACCCATTGGTTAAGTAGGGGCTCACGAATGGAACCCTTTAGTACTATGGTATTAAGTAACCCTTTAAACCACACTGAAAGGTAGACCCGTATGTAACACATCATGCATAATAATATACACGTATAATAGGAAATTCATACACAACATCCACATACTTAGCAAGTCCATCACATATTAATAGATCATAACGTGAAATCAAATCCTTTGAGCCTTAAGCCATTAATCAATCATTATTTAATCATCTCTCGGATTATATCCATATTAGTACTGGAACCCCACTATTATAGTCGGTGGACAGGAAACATATAGGGCAAAATGCTCTTAACCACTATTATTTGCCGGTAGGTCAGTCTCCAGGGCAGAAGGCTCCTGGCCACTATTATCGCCGGTGGATCGGTCTGGCCCCAACTCACATGGTGTTCCACTATACGTGATTAGTATTTTCATAATTTATTCACATCTAATATTTGGTTTATTAAACTCAGGACCCCCACTGTTATAGCCGGTGGACCGAAATATAAATATATATCTTCTAGAGCAAAATGCTCCTGGGCCACAATTATATTTAGTGGACCAGTACTCGTAAACATCTTCTAGGATAGAACGCTCCTAGGCCGCTATTATATCCGGTGGACCGGTACTTATAATATAATTCATCTGGGTCCAACTCATTTGTCTTTCACTTTCACAATTAGTATTTTTCCTTTTTAATTATCACAACAAATCCATTTATTTACCTTAAAGGGGAGATCAAGATCCCAGAGAAACAAAGGTACACCAGTCATATTGGTGCATACAAGCTACTCAATACCCTTCAACCATCAATCCGAGGACGCCAAGGTACCGTAGTCGTACTGGTACATACAAGCTACACAGTACCCTATCGACAAGGACACCTAATCCATAAGTATGCATACCCCCTAAATAGGTCTGTAGAGCTAGATAGAGTAAGATATAAGGCTTAGCTGGGATACTAAGGTACACCAACAAATACCAAAATGATCGTGGGCTAAACCACGTCTTTAGGGTAGCGACCCCTAAAGAGCCACCATTCCTGATCTCGAGATCTTTCACTTTAATTATTAGCGTCTTAATTAAGGTGATCACAAAAAACACAACAACCACATACTTATTCACTTTCAATTATTTCTGATATCATTAGGTACTCCTTATTTATACAATTATCAAAGATAGCCCAGAGGAATCATTAAGGTCATCATTATCTCATCCAATTTTGATTAAGGATTTGTTCTCGTGATACTTACTGATTGTCAAATACCCTTATCTTGCTATCCAATGTTACTTGAGTCTTATTATGAAACTTCGTTAACCCATGGGCATATTAGATACGAGTTACTGATTTACCCCTTTCATCTCTACAAAATTACCAAACTACCCTTTACTTGTATAATCATTAAGTCATCCCCCTTTACTTGCCAAATTACCATACTACCCTCCATGTTGCATAATTACCAAGTTGCCCTTTACTCATGTTAGGTTACCAAGTTATCTTCCATACTTATTAAATCACCAATCACCCTTCATACTTGTCACACTTGTCGGATTTCCCCTTTGGTTGGTTAGATTACCAAATTGCCCTTCTTCATTATCATAGTTACCAAATTGCCCTTCTCCATTATTATATTTACCAAATTGTCCTACTCCATTATTATAATTATCAAATTATCCTTCTCCATTATTATAATTACCAAATTACCCTTTTAGTTAGTTATATTACCAAATTGCCCTTCTTTATTATTATAATTACAAATTATCTTTCTCCATTATTATAATTACCAAATTGTCCATCCTTTACACCAAATTACCATTTTTCCCTTCTACTTTATTAAATTACCATTTCACCCTTCCTTTATACCAAATTACCATTTTACCCTTCCTTTATACCAAATTACCATTTTACCCTTCCTTTATACCATATTACCATTTACCCTTCTACTTTATTAAATTGCCATTTTACCCTCTTTTATACCAAATTACCATTTTACCCTTCAACTTTATTAAATTACCATTTTACCATTCCTTTATACCAAATTACCATTTTACCCTTCTACTTTATTAAATTGCCATTTTACCCTTCTTTTATACCAAATTACCATTCTACCCTTCTACTTCATTAAATTATTGTTTTACCCCTTTACTTCCAAAAATTACCATTTTACCCCTTTTACTTCCAAAATTACCATGTTTCCCCTTTACTTCCAACATTACCATTTTACCCCTTTACTTTCAAAATTACCATTTTGCCCCTTTTACTTACAAAATTACCATAATACCCCTTTCAATTATATTTAATCCACCAAAATACTTTCTCACATCCAAAAATTATCAAGTTATCCCATTTGCATGTAAAATTATTAAAATGTCATCCTTCTTTGTCAATTTACCATTTTACCCCCTTTACTCTTATAATTTATCATTTTACCCTTATTATGCCACTTTTGCTAAAATACCTTCACTACATAAAATATTAATATTAATGCTCCACACCCATCATCCAGCTCTACCAGCTATTATTATTTATCATAATACTCATTAGCACCCACACTTATTTAGGCCACACTCTTATATAAGAAATATTACTAAAATGCCTCTATGGCTCATAATAACAATATTTATGCATCAATGGCCACATTAACATAACATATCATAGATAATCACTTAACATTTTTATTAACAACAAAGCTCCTTCCTTAAGCATTAATTCTACACATAACTCATAAATTAACATGCTTTCATTCTCTTTTTTTTCAATCAATACAAGCAGCTAATTACATTATACTTAACAATATATAGCATGCATATAAACATATTAAAACCCTAATGTGCTAGCATACGTTTATCCATACGTTTAAGTAAGGTTTCAAGATTACATTATTTTTCTCGAAAATTGAACCTTACTAGTATTCTGGTTAAAGATTCAAGCTTTGATTAGCAAAATCAATACCTAAAAATAATATTCATAATTATCATATTAGAAGTAGAAAATCCAAGGAATAAATTTTATAAAAACTTAATTTATGACATACTTAACTTAACCATTAATATACCTCAAGCTATTAGCCAAACAAACAAAGGGAAGGTAGTGAACTCACGCTGAGCAACAAGGAATGAAGGGGTCGAAGAGGATGGAAGAAAGGGAGAGGTGGTTGTTTTCATGTAAGGGTTTTGGGGGCTAGGAAGGGGGAAGGTGGAGGAGAGTTAGGGCAATGGCTAGGTGTAGGGGTGGAGTGGGGGTATAGGTGGTGGTCGGGGATGGGTGATCAGCGGTAGAGGCAGCGGCAACAAGGCTATGAACTAGGCTACAGGAGGGACGGAGGAGAAGAAGGAAGGAAAAGGAGAGGATGTAAGGCTTGGTTTCAAACAAATGAGGTAAGGGAGGTTGTAGGGAGTGGGTTGCTGGCTTAGGAGTGGGTTGGTTTCAGCCAAAGGGATTAGGAGATGCAGAAAGAAAGGTCGAACAAGGCAGAAATGAAGAAGGTGAGGAGAAGAAAAAGGAGAGGGAGAAGAGGGAAGGTAGGTGCGACCAGTCGGAGTAGGTTGCAGGTGGCAGGCGGGTGTCAAGGTGTAGGTAGAAGGAAGGGAAATAAGAGGAAAGGAAGGCATGCAGTGCTGGGGTACAGGGCATGTTAGTCCAAAAATGGGAAGAAAAGGACGAGGGAGAGAGAGAGGGAGAGATAGCAGAGTTGTAGGGAGGTAGGTGGTGGAAAACGACAGTGTAGGAGGGCGGGCATGGTGGAGTGGTGGGCGTAGAAGATAAGAGAAAAAGAACAAGGAATGAAAAGAGTAGGCCGACCGAGCAAGGGAGAAGGAAGAGGAGTGGGCCAACCCAGATGGGGGAGAAGGAAAGAAAGAAAAGAAAGGAGGCCTGGGATGGGCTGGGAAACATCGTGTGGGAGAAGGAGGAGGAAATGGAAGAAACGGGCCAGCGACCCAGAGCATGAGGGGGTGAACAGGTCAGACACCTAGGAGAAGAGAAAAAGATGAAAAGCAAAAAGAAAGGAAAAGAAGAAAAAGAAGAAAAGGGGGAAAGAAAAGAAAAATAAAAAAAGGAAAATGGGGAGAAAATAAAATAAGATAATTTTTTAAATAATATAATTTAATATTTTTTTAGAAAAATTAATTTAATAATCTAATTTACTACAAGTTAATATATTGGTTTAAAAAGGTTCTTTTTATATAAATATTGGTTTGGAAAATTATTTAAATAAAATGAGTATGATAAACTAATAAAATATTTCTTTTAATTTATTGAATATTCATATCTAATTTTATATACTAAAAAATCCACAACATAATTAAATTAAATAAATTTAAAAGCTAATTTATCCCAAATAAAAGCTATTTATTAAATTATTGGTTTTTAAAATTTTGGGGTATTACAAATCACCATGGCCCTACTCACGTGCTCTTTCACTTTAAGTGATTAGTATCTTATTTGAGATTGATTATCAGACATAGGACATAGTCAAAATAGATATATACATAGCATAAGTCCAAGTCCTTAAGTCCTTTCAAACCCTAATTACACTCCCTTTAGTACTCATTCTCCCATATTAAGTATTCCACACAACTTATATTATCTCATCTCCAAATCCCCTCATTTTATCATACCCAATATGCGCAACCTAATTCCCATAAGTATGCTTTAATAATCCCATTCTGATATGTTAATCACAAAATTATCCAAGACCCAAATTCCATAGAATCGTCATAACACTTCCCATAAGTGTGGAGGGTTAATTCCCTTTCTTTTGCAGGCAGATTGGAGGTGATCAACTCCATCATCCAGGGTATTCTTGGATTTTGGCTCTCTATCTTTGCTATCCCTGCCATAGTGTTGAATAAAATTGTCACTCTCTGCAGAAAGTTCCTTTGGCAAGGCAAACCTCCTCCTGTAGCCTGGGATAAGATCTGCCTCCCTAAGGGTGAAGGTGGCCTTGGAGTTAAGAACTTAGCTGCCTGGAACTCAGCTTTTCTCTGTAAATATATATGGTTCCTGCAGGATGAGAAAGAAACCCTGTGGACCAAATGGATCCACACCCAGTATCTGCAAGGCAGATACATAGACTATTTCAGACCCACTCTTAACACTTCACATTTTGTGAGGCAGCTCAGAAAGTTGTTTGATGCATTGGTTCTAGCTCAAGGCACTGGGGATCAAGCTCTGGCCCTAGTGAAATCTTGGGTGGTGAATGGCAGATTCTCTACACAGTTGGCTTACAATTTTTTCAGAGACAAAGGCCCCAAATGGAAACCTCATAAAGTAGTGTGGGCACTGAATAAAACTAAAAGGTACTCATTCCTGCTGTGGTTAACCCTTAGTAAAAGGCTCTATACCAGAGACAGGCTGAGGTTCATGGATGGGCCCAAGGAATGCCTGCTGTGTCAGAAGGAATTGGAATCACATGACCACCTGTTTTTTGGCTGTGAAATATCCCAGAGCATATGGCAGCCCCTCAGGAAATGGCTTGGCATCACTAGAGGATCCTCAACCCTATCCAGTGCTATGAGAATCCTGCAGAGAAACTCTTCCAGACACCATCCCATATGGAAGGCAAGGGCCTTGGCAGTAGCAGCAGCATTTTACCTTATTTGGAGAGGCAGGAACTCTGTTCTGTTTGATTCTAAAAGGCTAGATGTTAGGAGTATTATTGTACAAGTACAGAAATTTGTATATAGTGCCCTATTTTTTGACAAGAACCTTAGGGAAGGACTGAAAGCATATGGACATGTTGTATCCTAGGATGCTATGCCTCCTAAGGAGTCTTGTAACTTGATTTATGTATATTGGGGGCCTGCTAACCAGGGTATGCTCTGTGTACTTGTACAATAACCATTTTTGATATATATTTACCTCACTTAACCAGTCATAACACTTCCCATAAAATTTTCATGATTTCCAATTCTAATAGATAACCTCTAAATCTTAAACATGGAATATTGATATTATCATTACAAGATAGCTTACCCCAAATTTGATATAAAAACATTTAAGGACCCCAAATAACAATAATCCTCCCATGAATTACTCATGCTATTATTATCCTATGTTAAACCTCCTAATAAATAAATTACTAAAATTTTCTTACTATCCCATAATGACCAAATTAACCTTTAAACATAAATAAAACCTTTATTTTTATAAAATCTTATACCTTTCACATATATTATTTTTCTGAGTCCCCCATTTATCATCATACCTCATGAGAATCCTTAAGTCCATTTATCAAAATTCATTCAACCCACATTTCATACCATAAGATATATTTCCACAAATATGATATTATCATCATTCTCACAAATATGACATTATCATCATTCAACCTATATTTCATACCATAAGATATATTTTCACAAATATGACATTATAATCATTCAAATCATATTTCATACCATAAGATATATTTTCACAAACACGACATTATCATCTCGAATCATAACATAATGATACCTCTCACCAATTTTTACTTTCTTTCAACATAACATTCATACCATCACAAAATGTCAAGATCAACATATGTTACATAACATACCAAAAATATCATGAAAAACACATAAAGTCATACAAGCAAATAACATCAAAAATCCTAAACATCGAATAATATCATTACCAATTAGGACACAAAACTCTAAGTATGCAAATCCTAGACTTCCTCCTCCAAAGCTATTGGAATACCACCTATGAAAATAATAAAATTCATAGTTAGGCTCAAGGAGTTAAATAAAAAGAGAAATCAAGGTAAATAAGGTAAAAATAGGTATAACCATAGTTGAATGGGAGCCTAAGATATGTGGATGTATAGAGGAATGTGTGGTGGAGCTATGGTTATTTTGGTAGTGTTTGATTGAGGTTTGGGGATAAAAATAGGATTCATGACCAAAGGAATAATTTTACATGGCTGTGCAGCAAGCGATGCAGCTCTTGGTTGAGAGAAAACAAAGTGCATGGCAAGGCAGTGCAAAATTTGTAAGACCATGCAAAAACAGGCCAAGAGGAAAAATTATGCATGGTCAGACGGTGTAGGAGTTGCATGGATATGTAGCAAGGGATTTAAGTGTTGCACAACCATGCAGTAAGGGGTGCACCGACCGTGCACTCTACAATGCTGCAATGCACGAGAAGAAGAAAAAGAAGGAAAAAGAGGTGGTGGTTGGTGGCGATAGCTGGCGACGACGAGGGGGAAGGTTGGGGCGACCTTGGTGGTTGGTCCATCGGCCAAAGGGCTACGAGTGGTGGCCCAAGTGGTGCACGGTGGGGGAAATGATGGTGAAGAAAACAAAAATTAGGAAAGGAAGGAGAAGAAAAAGAAAAAAAAGGGAGAAGGAGAAAGGAGAAGGAAGAAGGACCTTAGTAATGGCTCTTTGACACAAATATGAGCAGAGTGAGGCAAAACCAAAGAGAAATAAGGATAGTGTGAGGCATATATATATATATATATATATATATACACGTACATGTGTGCATGTGTGGTGTGAGTCAGGAATGAAGATAAGGGCAAGGGTTGGAGTGCGATGGTGAAAATGGTGATGTGTAGTTGCAAGGTGATGGTGATGGCTACAGAGGATAGTTAGGGTAGAGTAGTAGCTGCAAGTTGAGGGTAGTGATGGTTGATGTAAAAATTGCGTAAGAAGGGAAAATAGTAGGGGAAGATGAGTGTGTGTGGAGTGTGCGATGGTTGTGTAGTCGGGCAGGGATAAGGGTGTAGAAGGAGAAGGAGAAAAAGAATAAGGGAGGTAAGGTGATGGGTGATAGATGTAGAAAGGTGATGGTGCAAGTGTATGGTGCAAGGTGCAAGTGCAAGTTACATAAATTTAGAAGTTTCAGCTCAAGGTTGGCGGGAGGAAGAGAAGAAAGAAAAGAAAAGGATAAAGAAAAAGAAAAGAAAAGGGTTAGGGGATTAGTTTAGGATGATTTTAGATTAGTTATAGGTAATTAGGATTAGTGGAAATTTTAGTGGGTTTTGAATTTGTTTTACGAATTACAGTTTATCAAAGTTAAGGTTTCGGAATCAGTTAAAGTTTTGGGATTAATGAATTAGGTTAAGGCTAACATATGATTTATTAAGATTAGAATTAACTTAGGGTACTAATGATGCTTGATTAGACTAAGCAACATTTTGGGGTATTACAGAAGGTATGTACTATGTCTCTAATTATGAATTGCCATTGATGATGCTAGAGACTCTAATTGATTCTCAAGCTCAAATATGCATAATGAGCTTGAAATTAGCATTAGAAAGTTAATAATCAAGAGCAAATTTAAGATTGTTGTTAACCAACTCACTAATGCAAATGTAGTGCTGGTATGGAGAATTTGAAATCCTATTGAAGAATGATGAAGCATTTTAAAGGCTAATGTAGGATTCACAACCAGCTATTCTTTTAAAGAAGCTAATATAGCTACCCATTTATTTAGTTTTCCCTTAGCAATTGTATATCCTTGCATTGGGGTTTTGCTTACCCCGATTGTGGGGTAGAAATTGTTGTAGTCGAATCCAAATATTATGCTCCATTTGGTTCTTGGAAAGTTTAAAAGAAAAGAAAGAAAATGAAGAGAAAAATAATTATTTGTGTTTAATTTACATAAGATGGTGAGATAGAAAAAAGAGAAAGGAATAAAATTATTAAATATTAGTTATTTGATTTTCTTTGAGGAAATTTTTTAAAAAAAAATTCTTTGATTTTAATTTTCTTTCGTCAAAACTTGATTGTAATCAAATAGAGCCTTAATGAAAGTATTTGAGTATGTTTGATTTTATAAAAATTATTATTTTTCATCTCATGAAATAAGGAAACATCTTGAAAATTTTAATTAATATATTTTGGATGGTTTAGACATAGGAGGTCACAAATTCCTCTCTGGCCATTTCATGCACCTCAATCCAAAATACAAATCGAGTTAAAGTAAGGGCCAATCTTTGAATAAACTCCTAGCTTGCATTCTTCTAGCCCATATTAATATCAATATTTTAAACAACTAAACCAAAAATTAATCTAGTGTAGTGGTCAGCATGCAATTCAATTGATCCAATCGTAGTTTGATAATAAATTTTTTTATTTAAAAAATTGATCGATATAAATCTGGTATGATCTGGTGCAATATCACTTCAATCGGTCTTATCGGTTCAATATATTTCCCTAACCTTGATTTTTTTCATGACCAAAATGACATTATTTTAATATATATTGGGTAAAACTAATTCAATCGATCCAGTTGATTTTTTCAATTTTTTGAGGTTAATATATACATTTTAAAACCACATAATTTTGTATCGGTTGACATTTTAGTATCCAATTCAATTTTATTTTTATTCACCAACCAATACCATGTTCCTTTGTTCGGCGTCTACAAGAGAGCATGTTTGTTGATTCCAACTCAATTATTAGTTTAACCAATTTTTTTAATTAAAAAAAGAGGAAAAATTATACATATACTAATTCTACAAAAACTACCCAATGAAATAAATTTCTACATATTTTATTTATCCAGTCACCAACCCTTCTACTAGTAGAAAAAATTACTATTACTCCTACTTTATCCTTGCTTCAATATTCAAATAATTAATCTATATTTACATTATTATTATTATATATTTTAAAGAATAACTTTAATTATTAATTACACTTAAATTATAATATATTATAATATAAAATAGAGTTATTGCATTCTTATTAAAAAATACTTTTAATATTTTTATTAATACATACTAAAAATTATTAATAATTAAATTTTACTTTTAAAATATGCAAATATAATTTTGTAAATATAGACGAATTTATATTATTTTAAACGTTTTTTTAACTCCCTCGATAATCTCACATTGTTATTTCTCCAAAAAAAAAAATCACATTGGATCCGTTCTCAAAAGAAATCATGATTACCCTCAGTGTGATTGATTTCTAGTTGACAAAAATTTATATGAATGATATAGGGGATTTTTATCATTTGAGTATTTTATGAAATCGATTACGTCATGATATAGCTTGTAATTTGGAGATGCCATTCACCGGCACTGCGTCTATCAAAGGAACGCTCGAGACTCGAGAGTGAGATAGCGCCAAATTAAGTCGATTTTGGTTACAGAGACGATAAACATGGCTTACTCTTCCACTAATCTTCAGCTATCTATCTCATTACCATTCTCAGCCACCACCTCCGTTGCTTCGTTATCTTCTTCTTCGGACTCTCATCTATCCATATCTCTCCCGTCGGCTTCCCTCTCTCGCCGGCTTTCCCTCTTTCACCTCGGCACTGGTAAGTAATCAAGCATTGCAACTGTCGAATGTTTCCAAAAAAAAAAAAAAAACTCAATTCCCTACCCTAAATATTGCAAAGAGAAATTAAGTGATCTCTTTTCGTGTCGAATTGTTTGTCTTGTTGTTCAATTCAACCCTTGTTGCCTTCTGGTATATTTTCAATTGTTTTCCATAGCACCTATTTAATTTTTGTGTGCGGGAGGGATGTTAAAAGGACCGGGATCCTACACAGGCTTCTCAGGATCGGGCGGTAGGATGGTAACGTTCTATAAATTTACTTAACTATGATAATGTTTATTCAATAATAGATGGATATATTCATTAAAATTTTATTATTTTGCTCTGAGGTAGTCGATATTAAAATAGATACAAGCATAACACATACATACACCACAAATTTGAAAGCCAAGTATTTTAAGGAACTAAATCGAACTCAACAATTCTATAATACTCATATTCGAAGTATTCAATAACCACTGGTTATTCTGCTCTGAACTTGTCAATAATTAAGTAGACAGAAGCGCAAAACATACATGCGCGACAAATTTGAAATTGCCTTACAAAAGAAAGGCAAGACCTCCACAAAGGAAAATGATAAAGATTATAATGAACTAAATAGGACTCAACGAACCAACAACACCATAAACTTCAATATCCTAATATTAGCCATGCTACTTTTGGGACAAATTTTGGCTCTTCAATTGATATTTTGCTTTAATACTTTATTTTTATTATAACAACTATATTTAGGGTTTGTTCTCTTTACCTTTGTTTCTTAAGTGATTAGGCTAGCAAAATTTTGATAATAATAAAAATAATATGAAATTAATGATTATAATTATAATAATGATTGTAATGATAACAATCAAAATAATAATAATTAAAAATTACTAATTATGTTGTTGTTGATGATGATAATAATAGTAATAATAATGTTAAGTAGAAAATGAGAATAGAGTAGAAATGAGAGGAGAAGATCGAATGAGAGGAAGAGAGGAAGAGTTAATAACTCTTGTATTTTTATTATATCTGTAATATAGGGTTAATATGTCTTATATATATTATACTACATTACAATACTAAGCTACGTCTAATACCCCTCTCCCCCAGAATGGAGGAGGGGAGACCATGCCCAGGCCCAGCTTGGTAATAACAACTGTATGATCTTTGCCACTAAGATTCTTGGTGAAGACATCAGCTAACTGAGATGTAGTTGGAACATAAGATAAGGAAATTAGTCCTGCATTAAGTTGTGCACGAACATAGTGACAATCAAGTTCTATATGTTTGGTGCGCTCATGAAATATAGGATTTTTAGCAATGTAAGTTGCAGCTTGATTATCACATTTAACTGGAATGGGAGTGATGTTAGGAACGATGAGCTCGGTGAGGAGTTGACTAAGCCAAGATAATTCAGCTGTATGGCATCTAAGAGATCTATATTCTGCTTCAGCTAAGGAAAGAGAAACAGTATGTTATTTCTTGGATTTCCATGAAATTGGACTGCCTCCAAGAAGAATGAGATAACCACTAATAGATCTTCGACTAATGGGATAAGAAGCCCAATCAGAATCACAATAAGTCAGTAATTGAAAGCTAGAAGAGGCATTGAGGAGAATGCCTTGGGAAAATCTGCTCTCGAGATATCTGATAACATGTAGAGCAGCAGACCAATGAGCTTGATGGGGAGATTGCATGAATTGGCTTAAATATTGCACTGAGAAAGCCATATCAGGTCTTGTATGAAGGAGGAAATTAAGTTTCCCAATGAGTTGTCTGTAAAGAGTTGGATCTTCCAAAGGTTTGCCCATGTCAGTCTTGAGTTTAAGATGAAGTTCGAGAGGATTTAAGACAGAAGAGGAATCAGGTGGCAAAAATTGGTCCAGTAGTTCATGAGTGAACTTTTGTTGAGTGAGAACCATGCCTTTAGGAACTGTAACAAACTCCATACCAAGGAAGAGATGTAAAGATCCAAGATCTTTAATTCTGAAAGTCTGATCGAGATAAGTCTTTAAAGATGTAATTGTTGCAGCATCATTTCCAGTGACTAAAATGTCATTAACATATACAACAATTATGATCAAACTATTGGAGTCAGATTTGATGAATAAAGAATAATCATTGAGTGACTGAACAAAACCCTTAGAGATCAATGATGTAGAGAGCTTGGAATACCACTGCTGTGAGGCTTGTTTGAGGCCATAGAGTGATTTCTTTAGTCTGCAAACAAGTGAGGGTGAAGCAAGACACAGATCGAATGTTGGTTTCATATATATATCTTCGTTAAGATCACCATGAAGGAAAGCATTGTTAACATTAAACTGATTTAATGGCCAACCAAATTTTAGGGCAGTAGAAGCAATGCACCGAATGGTAGTCATTTTTACTACTGGGGAGAATGTCTTAGTGTACTCTTCACCAGCTTTTTGAGTAAACCCACAAACAACTAATCTGGCCTTGTATCTTTCAAGGCTTCCATCAGCATTATACTTCACCTTATAGACCCATTTGCAGCTAACAGGTTTCTTCCCTTTGGGAAGCTTCATGATTTCCCGGGTATTATTAGTTTCCAAAGTAGTAAATTCCTTAGCCATAGCATCTTGCTAGTTGGGATCACTAGCAGCTTCGGCATAGGAAGAGGGCTCTGAAATATGTGTGTGATGACGGGTAGAGACAGAATGACATTGACTTATAATGGATGAATGAACAAAAGAATGGAGAATGCATGAATTGGTGATAGTATGGGGACAAAAAGGAGAATTAGTGGAGAGCAAGGTAGCATTACATATGTACTCATGAAGATGTGCAAGTGGTTTGATTTGACGAGTGGATCTTCTAAGAGATGGATTACATGCCATGGGTAAATTATTTTGTGAAGGAAGAATATGCTGAGGATTGGTTATGCCAAGTATAGAAGGAGGTAAATTGGGTGGAATTGAGTATGATGGTGAGGATTCATGGGAAGGTGTTGTAACAGGTAGAATAGATGGTATAGAATCATAATGAAAGTTATCAGTGATAGGAAAAGGGTAATAATGATTAGTTGTGTTGTGGTAAGCATTGTCTTCATAAAGAAAATGATGATCATAGAAAAATAACATCTCTGGATATTTATGGATTTTGAGTGCTGAGATTAAAAATTTTATAAGCCTTCTTGCCAATGGGGTATCCCAGAAAAATACTAGGGTGAGCTCTTGGAGAAAACTTATCAGAGGGTTTAGGAGAAGTAGAGACATAACAGAGGCAACCAAATGTATGAAGACAGGAAAAATCAGGAGGTGTACCAAAGAGTTTTTCATGAGGTGTTTTGTGTTGGAGGACTCTTGTGGGTAGACGATTTATGATATAAGTGGCATGCAGAATACATTCATCCCAAAATTTAGGTGGAACTTTAGATTGAACGAAAAATGCTTGAGCCACTTCTAAGATATGTCTATGTTTTCTTTCAACTACTGCATTCTGTTGTGGAGTACAAGTACAAGATGTTTGGTGTAAAATGCCCAGAGATCATACAATGAAATATCGGTACCGTAATTGCGTATCGGCCGCAATTTCGCAGTTTTTGGGTCAGCCGTGATGTGAAATTCTGAAAATGCGGCCATTTCAGAAAATCACATATTTATCGCTGCAATATCGCTGAAATTTTGGATATCGGCCGATATTTTACCGATATTGGCTGATATTAGCCAATATTTGCCGATATTTACCGATATTTGTTATATAAAAGAATTAAAAAATTACGCTGTGACATATAAAATATCATTCGTGACACCCCGATACTGCGATACCCTGACCGCAACCGCAATCGCGACCATGACCATAGTTTTATTGTATGCCAGAGATGTGAGATATGAAGAGGTTTCTCACATTCTCTGCTAGATCCTAATTCAAAGGCATTGTTGGTTCTGATAATCTTCACAGTTGTATGAAACTGTGTTTGATTCATGGCAATGAAAGCTTTAATGACAGTGATAGCATTCCCTTTTGTACTTAGTAACTAAGTCCATGTATGTCTGGTGAAATCATCTACACTGGTAAGGGAATATTTGTAGCCATTATGAGTAGAAATGTGGTATGGCCCCCAAACATCTATGTGAATTAAATCAAAGGGAGACTTGGTATGTATGGTGCTGTGAGGAAAAGATAGGCGACGTTGTTTTGCCTTATTAAAAACAGTACATGGAACAATGGAATTCTTATTGCACTTATAGAACATTGAGAGTTTGTAATTTTTCAAAGGGTAAATGACCAAGTTTAATATGCCAGCTATTACAATGATCTATATTGGATACAAAGGAATGAAGAACAGATGAAGAAATTGAATTTGGGGCTTGCTGTTTCTCTTGGATATTGTGATGCGGCAGGTACAGACCATTGTGGATTTCACCAAGAACCACTGGTTTGTTCAGAGAAGATCCCTGCAAGTAGCAGGTATTAGCGGTGAATGAAATGGAATTGGATGATTGATGCAGTAATTTGCTGACAGAGATCAGATTGAATTTGAAGGAAGGAACATATAAAACATTGGTAAGGGTGATATCATTCCATTGAACAGACCCTTTTGAAATGACATGAATAGAATGACCATTTGGTAGAGTTATCATTTATGGTTTATGGAGAGGAATAAAGGAATTGAACAAAGATTTATGGGCACACATATGATCAGAAGCCCCTAAATCCAATATTCAACACCTATCGGTAAAAGAAACGAATGGCAAAGAAGACATGGATAGAGAATTACCTGCTGGTTTAGATGATAGAACAAGTTGATTCAGGAGAGACAAAAGCTTCATGCATTGGTCATTGTTCAACTGAATACTGGATTGAGTTTAAACATCAGTTTCTGATTTGTCTTGATCATCATCTTGAACCGCAGCAGAGAGTTTCTTATTCCTTGTAAACTTGAAATCAGCCGGGAATCCAACAAGCCGATAACATTTATCCCTTAGATGTCCTGTCTTTTTGCAATAGGTGCATATGAGGGATGTTTTCTTGATGTTAGACTTGTAAGGCCTTTGAAGATGACTTTGCATAGAAAAAGAAGATTGGTCTTGAATTAACATCGACTGAGAGCTGACTTCTCTCGGCTTTTCTTCATGTAAAAGTGTAGAATATGCTTCTCCAATGCTAGGTAATGGTTTGGTCATAATGATCGAACCACGAACAGTTGAGTAGCTATCATTTAATCCCACAATGAATTGTAAGAGCTATTCTTCCTCGAAATATTGTTGATTTTCCTTAGTGGAAACTGGAAAAGGATGCACTGCTTGGAGTTCATCCCACAACTTCTTTATTCTGGTGTAATAACTTGTAATACTATTTGATCCTTGCACTACACTAGATATTTCTTTCTTTAATTGAAGTCGAGACATTCCATTGGACTGACTGAATCTTGCATTGAGATCAGACCAATTTCCACTAGTAGTGGTGATGAATATAACACTGTCTAGTATTTCTTTGGTAAGAGTGTTGAGAATCCATGAGATAAGCTTGTTTTTACACGCATGCCAGCCTTCATATGTTGGGTCAGTCTTTGCTGGTTTCTGGAATCTTGCCATTGATGAAGCCTTGCTTTTTCTTGGCTGAAATGGTGATCAGCATGGCTCTTCTCTAGGATGGGTCTTAAGTGCCATCGAACTTCTTTGATATCAATATGGCTCCAGGATGATCTGAAGTGCTAAGATAAAGAGGATTGGAATGGCCAATTAAGGTATTTGAGTGACCTTCATTTACAGAATGTGCGTCCTCTGTGATTGGAGGTGCCATTATGATTCAAGAACGTCAAGAATTTCAAGTTCAAGAAAATGAAGTCGGCTGAAGGGAAGAATCGAAATTGAGAAGAAATGAATTGAAAAGAAAAGAAAGGAGAATCAAGTTGAATAATGAGATGAATATGAGCTTTAAGATTTAAGGCTTTGATACCATGTTAAGTAGAAAATGAGAAGAGAGTAGAAATGAGAGGAGAAGATTGAATGAGAGGGAGAGTTAATAACTCTTGTATTTTTATTATATCTGCAATACAGGGTTAATATGTCTTATATATACTATACTACGTTACAATACTAAGCTACGTCTAATAAATAATAACAATAACTTATTACATTTTTTAAATTTAGATTAGATCAGGTCCAAAAATCACATGAAGAGAACAAACCCTTTATTCTTTTGGTGACTCATGGGTTGAGATAGCTGGATAAGGTTATATTATGAGGACAAGAGAAAGATTATAAGGAACAATAAATAGAATTGTAGCGTTGCTATATGGGGTCCTGATGATCTATGACTTGTATTGGGATGTTCACAACCATGATTGGGAAGGTTTTGTTAGATTATAAGCATTTAAGTGTTTTGAGTATCAAATGCAACAACATTGATAAATCTCTCAAAATGAAATCAGCAAAGGAAAGAATCTGAAAAAACAACTAAAGAAATTCAATCCTTAAGATTAGGAACTCAAATGCTGATTGAAAGAAGAGAGAAAAGAAAACGAGAGAATGAGTCTTTATTTCTGTGTGAATCTCTTAGATTAATACACCACACAATACTCCTTAGAATACTCTTAACTTTCGTTTCTCAAGCTTCCTGACTCAATCTGTCTCTCTGTTACTTGCCACAGGTTGTACTTGTGGTATTCCTGGCATACATAGACTGCTAGGAGGTAGTCGTTACCACTCCTAAATATTATGAACCATAATACCCATAATATCCAAACCAACAGCCCCTTGTGCACTGTGGATAACACAACTAAAAATACCTGCCCAGCTAACAGTAACTGACAGCTAACAAGGTGATTACAGTTGTGGTTGTGATTCAGTGCTGCAGTATCGGAGTGTTATGGATGAGAAGTAATATGCCTCGCTATGATTTTTTTCTAAGAATAGGCTATATTAATATCGATGCATTTTAGCCTTGTTGTGTATGGACAACATTGTGTATTCGCATTCACAGGCTAATAATCTGAGATGTATCAACCAATATTTTATTCCATGGGGTGAGCTGCTTAGATCTGAAGTTCGACTTACATTTACAATTTTAGACATGAGAGCCATTTTTTTTATTTCTGACTATTGAAGTCCCCATGATACTTAATACATCCAAAGTACTGACGGATACAAACTGGCCATATCGACATTTTCAATTTCTATCCTTTTTTTCTTTTTAATTTGGTGACATTAGGATGAAACTGTCCTTGGTAAGTAAACTCAATGTATTGGGAAATCTAGTACCAAGCCCATACTTGAAACTGGTAACCCTCAAGAATGAAGGCATGGACCATTCAGTCCTTTTAAGGTTGAATTCTGGTTTATGTTAACCATGCTTCAACTATCTTCTTTCTTTACACAACCCATTCAACATAAACCCTAAGCTTAGCTCTCACTGACTGACAGGGCCTTGAATGCCTGTTAAGGGTACTATTGTGTGTGTACCAGGGTGATCATCACAACTTGCATCTTGTAACTTTCTAACCTCAAATTTTTTATGCCCCTCATATCTATAATGCTGCTTAAAAGTAATGAGCAAGTCTGTTGGAATCTTTGATTCTATTCACCAAGGAAGTTGAGTGCTCTTTGAATATGGCTCCATATAAGCCATAAAAATTACCATTCCCTGCTGCAAAATAGCTAGCGAGGATTAACTATTGATGAAATGATGTTTATGCCAATAGAATTGTGATGGTTGTTTATCCTCATACCATGCTTGATTGTGGATCTTATCTTAATATGTTAAGGTTCATATGTCAACCTAGACTTCTCACTTGATACAGTGAGGGAAAATTGCCTTTATTTAGCTAACTATTATGTAGGAGATTTCTCTCCATATGTGCAAGGCACATTGGACAAACATCTAAAGTTAAAAATACACTTGGCATCCATATGGGCAAGGCTAAGGCATTGAGATTGATGCCCTTTTGGTGTTGCATTAGGAAGAAGGTATTGTCCATGTGGGCAATGCATAAAATGTTTCAATTTGAGGAATCAACTGTTTTTTTTTTCTTTAATTTTTTTTTTTTGCATACTTATTTTTATTGCATGTACTAGCTGTCTCTCAGCCACAATTGTTTGGGTCAAAAGCTTCTAATATATCAAGGGTGGAAAGGAACATCATGGATGCTGGCATATACAGAAATATGGCCCAAGCCAGTCCTTTTGTCAAGGAGGGCAATGCATTAGAGTTTGTGAAAAATGACAGCAGAAGAATGCTTCATGTCGTTTATCGTGTTGGGGACTTGGACAAGACCATAAAGTATGTGTTAGCTGGTGCCATCTCGTACAACTATTTTTCATTTTGCAGGTTAACATATATTGCTAATTTGTTTGTTAGGAGTGCAGGTTTTATACAGAATGCTTAGGCATGAAGCTTCTGAGAAAACGGGACATACCAGAAGATCGCTACACTAATGCCTTTCTTGGTTATGGACCCGAAGATTCACATTTTGCAGTTGAACTTACTTACAGTAAGCTCTAGATTTGTCACTATCAATATCGAGTATTGCCTGGGTATATGATCAAAAGTTGCTTCATAATTTTCTCATATCTTTTCGAGAGCCTATGTAGTTGTAGTATTAATATGGATCAAGGCAGTTGCTTGGTTCACAACGAAATGATGTTTGCAGATTATGGCGTTGATAAGTATGACATCGGAACTGGATTTGGCCATTTTGGTATAGCTGTTGATGATGTGAGTTTATTGAGAAAATTTTCTTCTCCTTCTACTATTAAGTTAGATCATGCTACTTACAGCTGCTGTAGGAATTTAGTTGTGCTATCTGCTCGCTGGATCTCTCTGTGACATGTGCTTTAAACTTCACTCTCAAGTGCGCTACTTGCATAAGCTAGAAGCTTGCATTTTTTATTGGTGATTTGATGTGGATAAAAAAGATTTCTATAGGAATAAGTATAAACGTAGGAATAAAAATTAGATTCCTATCTTATTTTTATTATTCTTACTATCTTACCTTATTCTTACTATCTTACCTTGGTAATTATCTTATTTACCTTAGTAATTATATTATGTCGATCTCATCTTAGCTAGTAATTAGTAATTTTACTATCGTTATTTTATGGCCCTTACTCTATATTAAGGGGTCTTAGGGTTGTTATTTGGATACGAATGAATGAATATTAATTAATCCCGAGTGATTTTCTGGCTTCCCTCTCAAATTCTCCTTCTTCCCTCTCAACCTTACATCAGTTTGGTATCAAAGCCCAAATTCAGATCCCTATAGTTTACTGTGACGCACTGTTCACGGAAAAAAAAAGTTTCTTTTATTGCAGCATCAGTCGACTTCCGGATTTGGCAGCCACCGAGATTCGGCGACAACTGCCGAAGTTCGCCGCGTCGCCACCACCTTCCCCGAGCAGCTTGGTTCCTTGCCTGGTAAGCCTGGAGGTGTTCGATCGACCAGCGCCGCACTGTGGGCTGTGTATTGTTCGGTTGACTAAGAACCGAACCGGGCATGTTTGGGGTTAAACCCAACCGGGCGTGCTTAAATTATTACAAAAAAAAAACAAAAAACAAAAAAAAAGGTTGCAGCGTGTTCCATTAATATAAAAAAAAACAGTTGCAGCGTGTTCCATTAAAAAAAAAAAAAGATTGCAGCCTATTCCAATCTTCCAGCATTTAGCAAAGTCTACTTTAGCCTTACAGTTAAACTCGGGTTTTGACAGCAACTTTTCCGTTCCTGCCAGGTTAAATTTCTCACTTGAAACTCGACTTTTATTTAAATTATTTGGTTTATTTAGTATATTTGCTTTGGTCCTTATTTAAAAAAAAAATTCAGGATACTTTTTTACCTAGTTTAGTCTCTTTAATTAACATTCTTATCCTTGTGACGTTCATAGGGCAGGTTTATCATCATTATTACTTAGCATAATTTAGCATTTATCTTATTATCTGCTAGTATCCATTTTATTTTTATTATTTCTTTTATCATATCGTCTTAAAAAAAAATTAATTCACTTAGTAATTCTACTAGACCCGAAGTAGTCGCAATCCTACGAAAGTCTTTGTCACCAAGGCCTAAACTACCGAAAGGTTTGAGGGTACTTAAGTGAACCTCGTTCCACCTTCTTACCTGGAAGACTAACGTAGTAGAAGAGGAATCGTGGGTCACCACACAAGTGCTGCCGTACATGTGCAGTGATTCCTTGTAGCCTCTACCAAAGTTTGCGGACATTAGTTATTCAAAAAAAAAAATGCCTTCATCTTCTAAGAGTCAAGGGTCCGATGATCGATCCGACCCTTCCGTATGGACCAACTAGAACAATCGGTTTTTAAGCTAGCTAAAAATATAGAAAGGATGATGGAAAAGCGCCCCATTGATGAGCTTGACCCTCAATCCGTTAGACAACCCATCTTACCTCCTTCCAATTTAGTTGACTCAAACCGTAGTATTCTCGGATCCTACAAACAAACCCCTGGTTACATCCCTCCACACCATAGAAACCTTAGGATTCAAGGCCCCGTAGACCTGCCTAATCTCAACTATTCAGAGGATGAAACATCGGAAGATGACGTGGCACATCTTCGCCATAGGAATCGTAGAAATTCCAACCATCATGATAGACAACCTTATCATAGATATGAGGACGACATTACTCGAAAAGTCAAAGTTGATGTGAACTCCTATGACGGAACTCTTGACCCAAACCTTTTTACTGATTGGTTAGAAGAAATGGAGGATTACTTCGAATTTTATAATATGAGTGATATAGAGCGAGTTCGTTTTACTAAGATGAAACTCTCGGGGGCCGCAAAGCGGTACTGGAAAATGGTCCAAACCCAAATGGACCGTTTAGGAGAACCACCTATTCATCAATGGGCCGATATGAAAGAGAAGCTGAAAGAAAAATATCTTCCTACTTTTCATAGAAATCAGCTCCTAGAGCAAATGTACAACCTTAAACAATCTTCCTCCAGTGTCTCTGAATATACCCAGAAGTTTGAGGATTATTCAGTAAGGTGTGACTACCCTGAACCCCGATATTACCCTCTTTAGATACATTAATGGCTTTAGGGAGTCCATTAGGGAAGATGTTAAGCTCCATGGCCCTACATGTGTCGAAGATGCTTTTAAGTTGGCTCTTGAGTTTGAAAGACGCTTCAAACGCTCGTCCACTCGATATTCATCTCCTTATTCCAATGATTCACGTCAGACCAGGTCCTTCACGCCTACATCCTCC
The DNA here is from genome assembly GCA_030549775.1 of Tamarix chinensis. NCBI lineage: Eukaryota > Viridiplantae > Streptophyta > Magnoliopsida > Caryophyllales > Tamaricaceae > Tamarix > Tamarix chinensis. The sequence continues at coordinate 15,603,470 of CM060172.1, read as the reverse complement.
AAGTCAAACCCCAAGGGTGCTTCCCAATCCAACACCTATAACTCTACTCCTAGTAATCGATCTAACGCCGTTCAGTCGACTGCTAACTCTATCCAATGTCATAACTGCCATGACCGCGGGCATATTGCATGTCGTTGTCCCCACCGTACTATGATCCTAGAGCATGGGGGTGATGAGCCACCTATTGAGGATCTTATAGTTGACCCCTATGAATATTCAGGTGATGATGAGGAACTGGAAGAGGAGGACACCCCACATTGTAGCCTTGTTCGGACTATCAACCCTCAACAAGACAAACATTCTAATGTGGTTAGATGTGTTCTCTCGCAAGGCACCCATCTCGATGAGTGGAAACGAACTTCCATTTTCTGCACTTTCTTTAGGTGCCAAGTTGGTCATAGATGGCGGTAGTACCCTTAATGTCGTATCTCGAGCCGCCATAAAAAGACTAAACTTTAAGCCTGAGCCTCATCCTAATCCTTTTACGGTAGCTTGGGTCAACAAGACCACTCTCCCCATTGACCAAAGATGCCTAGTTCTCCTCCACTTAGGCCCACATTATAAAGAAGATCTTTATTTTGACTTACTTCCCATGGATGTAGCCCACGTTCTCTTAGGTAGACCTTAGCTTTATGATCATTCAGTTAATATTGATTGCCGACCAAATACTCACTATTTCTTCTTTAAAGGAAAGCATATCATTCTTAATCCTGCAAAGCCATCTGATTCCTCTCCCCCTAAACCCACCTCTACACCTAAGGAAGCTCCTATGAATAGGGTTCAAATCATCACACCTCGCGTCTTTCATCAGGAGAGCAGGAACACCAATTTCATGTTAGCAATAGTTGCTCAAGAGGTCTCCCCAAACTCCACTTCACCTATTCCCACTGAGGTTCAAAAGTTATTGGGTGACTTCTCTGATGTAATTTCCGAAGAGTTACCTAAGGAACTACCACCCATGAGAGACATTCAACATGCCATCGATCTTATTCCTGGGTCTCAGTTACCTAATCTTCCCCATTATAGGATGAACCCTAATGAGCGAGCTGAATTAAATAGGCAAGTTGAGGAGCTCCTTCGTAAAGGATTTGTGAAGCATAGTATGAGTCCTTGTGCAGTACCCGCCTTACTCACTCCCAAGAAGGACGGATCTTGGAGAATGTGTGTGGATAGTAGAGCCATTAATAAAATCACGGTTAAGTATAGATTTCCTATCCCTATACTAGAGGACATGTTAGACACTCTAGCTGGCTCTAGTTACTACTCTAAGATCGACTTACGTAGCGGGTACCACCAAATTCGTATTTGGCCGGGGGATGAATGGAAAACAGCCTTTAAGACGCAGGATGGACTCTTTGAGTGGTTAGTTATGCCTTTTGGGTTATCAAATGCCCCTAGCACATTCATGAGGTTTATGACCCATATCCTACAACCATTTATGGGAAAATTCCTCGTTGTCTATTTCGATGACATCCTGATCTATAGCAAGTCTAAAGGGGATCACTTGGACCACCTTAGACAAGTCTTCACTACTTTACAAGAAGCCAAGCTTTATGCTAATCTCAAGAAATGTTCCTTCCTTTAGTCTCAGGTTCTCTTTCTAGGCTTTATTGTTTCTTCTCAGGGAATTTCTACTGACCCTGAGAAAGTCAAAGTTATTAAGGAATGGCCTGAACCGAAATCTGTTACAGAAGTGCGTAGCTTCCATGGCCTAGTTTCCTTCTATCGTCGGTTCGTCCGCAATTTTAGCTCTATTATGGTCCCCATCACTGATTGTTTAAAGAAGGGATCATTTCAGTGGACTCCTAAAGCTTCTAGAGCCTTTTAGGAAGTTAAGGAGTGTATGACTAAGGCCCTTGTCCTTAGGCATCCGATTTTAGTAAAGTCTTCGAGGTTCATTGTGATGCTTGCGAAACAGGCATAGGAGGAGTGTTAGGTCAGGAAGGACATCCCATAGCATTTTTCAGTGAGAAACTCAACGCGTCTAAACAAAAGTACACAATCCATCTTAAGGAGTTATATGCTGTGGTTAGGTCCCTCCATCATTGGCGGTATTACCTTTTACCCCAGGACTTTGTAGTCTATTCTGACCATCTAGCACTAGAGTATTTGCATTCAAAGCAAGAATTGCCAAAGAAGTATGCTAAATGGCTTGAATTCTTAGGCGAATATACTTTCGTTCTAAAACATCGTTCAGGAACCGAGAATTGAGTAGCTGATGCTCTTAGTAGGATAGGTGCTATCCTTCAACAATGGAGTATTAGGGCTACTAACTTGGATAAAATGAAGGATGATTACTCTTATTGTCCCGAATTCGGTCATATCTACCAAGAAGTCTCTCATGGAAACCGTAAGGACTTCGTTGATTATGTCATCCATAATGGATATCTTTTTAGAGTTTCTAGGTTGTGCATTCCCCAATCCTCGTATAGAGACTTTCTTGTTTGGGAATTGCAGGCCGGTGGCCTTGCGGGTCACTTCGGTATGAATCGTACCATCACCTTGGTACGTGATCGTTTCTATTGGCCTTCTTGGAAACAAGACATTAAGAGAATCATATCCTAGTGTCGTACTTGTCAGTTAGCTAAAACTAAGAAGCAAAACACGGGCTTATATACTCCTTTACCTGTTCCTCATGAACCATGGTAGGACCTTAGCATGGACTTTATTCTGGGTATCCCCAAAACATCAAGAGGCCATGACTCGATTCTTGTCGTCGTAGATAGATTCTCCAAGATGGCCCATTTCATACCCTGTAGCAAGACTTCCGATGCTGTTCATGTTGCTAGATTGATTTTTCGTGAGGTAGTCAGACTTCATGGTCTTCCTTCTTCTATAGTCTCTGATAGAGATTCTAGGTTTGTCTGTTGGTTCTGGAGGACACTCTGGACTCTTAGCAAAACCCAATTGAAGTTTTCTACTTCCCATCATCCCCATACCGATGGTCAGACTGAGGTGGTTAATCGAGGCTTAGGTGACCTTCTTCGTTGTTTTGTCGGAGATCGACCTCGTACTTGGGATTTAGTGTTACCCACAGCTGAGTTCGCTTATAACCATGTGTCTAATAGGTCCACGGGAAAGAGTCCTTTTGAAATTGTTTATGGTTATGCTCCTCATGCTCCTGTTGATTTTGGCCCCCTGTCCCCACATGCACGTGTGTCTGCGTCTGCTGAGTCCTTTGCTGATCATATACATTCCTTGCATACCGAGATTAGGCGTAAGATTATGTTGAGTAATGTGGATTATAAACTTGCTGTTGATGTGCATCGTAGAGATAAGGGTTTTAATGAAGGTGACTGTCATGGTACGCTTGTGTCCTGAACGTTTTCCAAAACGATGTTTTAAAAAGTTACATACGCGTGCCATGGGCCCGTATGAGATTTTGAAAAAACAAGGACCGGATGCTTATGTACTAGATCTACCCGATGATTTAGGTATTAGTCCTGTTTTCAACGTGAGTGATTTGTCACCTTAAAAAGGCAACTTTGAGCCTCTTGCCTTGCCTTCTAGTGTGCCTGCAGGTCTGCAGGAGCCGACAATGCCACGTGTTCAGCTGCCCAAGGATGAGATTGCCCAAGTATGTTACCTCTTCTCAAGGAGGGTTTTGCCGATTTTGGATCACGTGGAAGAACCGCCCAGATTGTGATGCGACTTGGATTCCTGAGGATGATCTTCGAGATATGGCTCTAGAATTGCTTGATGACTTTCTTCGATCTCACTCGCCGGAGTCGAATTCTTTTCTGGTGGGAGAGAATGATGTGGATAAAAAAGATTTCTATAGGAATAAGTATAAACGTAGGAATAAAAATTAGATTCCTATCTTATTTTTATTATTCTTACTATCTTACCTTATTCTTACTATCTTACCTTGGTAATTATCTTATTTACCTTAGTAATTATATTATGTCGATCTCATCTTAGCTAGTAATTAGTAATTTTACTATCGTTATTTTATGGCCCTTACTCTATATAAAGGGGTCTTAGGGTTGTTATTTGGATACGAATGAATGAATATTAATTAATCCCGAGTGATTTTCTGGCTTCCCTCTTAAATTCTCCTTCTTCCCTCTCAACCTTACATCATGATTTCTTCAGTGATTCTATTGGTTTGCTGCCATGGGAACACACCATACTTGAAAACACTTTGAAATGCATTGCATCAGGCAATGTCCCCAGGGCCTAACTGTTGATTCTTTTTTAAGTGTGCTTTTTTACTGTAAACTCAGCTTTTCAGAGTTATGCTTGCCTAAAACTGTGGACAAGGTGCATTGTTTATGTTTATTTCATATATTTCTTATTTTGTAATATCCCTGCTTGTACTTGATCATCCTTCTGTATAGGTTGCTAGAACAGTGGATCTCATAAATGCAAAGGGAGGAAAGGTTACAATGGAACCTGGTCCAGTCAAAGGTGGAAGTTCCATTATAGCATTTATTGAGGACCCAGATGGTTACAAGTTTGAGCTTTTAGAAAGGGGCCCCACACCTGAGCCCCTTTGCCAAGTGATGCTTAGGGTGGGTGATATAGATCGGTCCATCAATTTTTATAAAAAGGTCAGTGGAGTACAACACAGCATGTAATAGCTTCTATATGTTGGAAATTTTACCGTAATATAATGACATTTCAACAATGCTAACTTTTCTCTTTTTCATATGGACGGACCTTTAGGCTTATGGCATGGAGCTTCTTCACAAGAGAGATAACCCTGATTACAAGGTCATACGAGTTCCTCAAGCGATGAATCTGAATCCCAGAAATAATGATTTATTCTAGTCTGTATTTGAGGAGCAAGATTTTCTTCGATAAATGTTAGATAATTATGGTGTTTGTATCATTGGTTGGTTGTCTCGTGTGTGCATGTCTCTTTGTTCTGTGTGTGAAAATTCAGGATGTTGAAACAATCCTTAGACAAGTGCATGGACCTTACTTATATCTGTATTTACACAAAGAGTATTACCTACTTAACCGGTGATTTTAGGCAGTTTCTAGTAAAAATCATGTCTCTCTGGATGTGTCAGGAATGCATAGACCTTACTTATTTCTGTATTTATACAAAGAGTATTACCTACTTAACCGGTGATTTTAGGCAGTTTTTAGTAAAAATCATTTCTCTCTGGATGTGTCAGGGAAGTGTGCTTGAAGCTGGATGTCAGTCTGATCCTTCCTTTGTGAAGATGCATGAATCACTTTTCATTTTGGAGAGAAGAAATGGGAAGAATTGTTTCACATTTTAAGTTCTTGATATATAGCATACAGTCTCTGCCTGTTACCCTTACTGTGCAAAATTAATACATGCTTTCATTATCCTGATCTATGGATGTGGGTGTAGTTCAAGGATATAGATTAGCGGTGGTGTTCTGATAATAGAACTTTATCCTCTCTCTCTCTCTCTCTCGCTCCCTCCATATACACTATTTCCATCTCTGTTTTGATTTTCTATGATTTGTTTTCCAGAATATTGTAGCGAAGATGGGATATGGCCCTGAAGATAAAAATGCTGTTCTGGAGCTGACTTACAATTATGGAATCACGGAATACGATAAAGGAAATGGTTATGCACAGGTAACTATATGTCTTTTCTGTCTTTTTTTCCCTCCTATTTGCTTTATCTTATCTGATTCTTCGAATTTTTGTCATACATGAGAATATGCACCTCATTATTCTGTATTGTAACAGATAGCCATTGGGACCAATGATGTTTACAAGACTGCTGAAGCAGTTAAACTTAATGGAGGGAGAATCATTCTTGAACCTGGGCCATTGCCAGGGATCAATACCAAGATTACTGCTTGCTTGGATCCTGATGGTTGGAAAACGGTATAGCTTCTACCTACCTCTTATAATGGTTTCTCATATGGTGGCGATAACAATTTTGATGTTGAGAAAGCATCATATGTGCTGCTTATTGCTCTGTTTAATGAGTAGTGATGTCATTTTGGTGATCAGATTCCTGCCTCTTGGCCTTGCTTCTTCAAGCACTAGGCCTCTGAAGCAAGCATTAAAGCCACAGTTGCAATTGCCATTGCAATCGTGGTAGTGGCGTATTGCAAATGATATTTGATAAGTTGCAGTTGTCATGGGGTATTTTTTTTTTTAATTTTTTCACAAAAAAATATTGACAAATGGCAGCAAATACCGATATTTAATCGATATATTACCGATAAATACGTGAAATTATGAAACAGTTGTGTACCACTAATTTCACATATTGGCCGACCTAAAATCTAATAAATATCAGTCAATATTGCATGTCGAAACCGATATTTAATTAGATGTTTTGAAGTGACTTATGTGTACATAAGAAATTGCAGTCATGGCTATAAACTTTATAACTTTGCAATTAACCACATCCACTAGCAATAGAGGCTAATCTTGCCTTCAAAACTTGTAGGCACTTGAGTTATTTTTGGAAATATTGGCCATGCACATTTATGGTTTCATGCTACTCAGTTCTTAAATTTTCTAGTAATTTGATAAGTTTGGCTGAACTTAAAGTATTTCTGCAGCTTTTGCCTTGGATATAGTGATTGAGCTGTTTGTGATCCCTGTGTGCGGTAGAAGACTAGAACTATTGTGCGTATATAACTGTTGTGTTTCATCCTACAACCTTCATTTGGGTAGATGAAAATAGTTGTGAAGTCAAGTCAGTGACAGTCTCCTCTTCAGTACAGATCCTGCTGCCTATTTTTAAGCAGCATTGCTTTTGGTAAAGTGAGCTTTTGGTCTCTTCTGTTGTTTTGGACCGACTTTATAGCTTGGTGTATAACTTGAATTCTCATAAACTGAAAGATCAAAGAAGTAGTAGGAAATTGATTCCTCGACATTTTTCAGTTTCCTACTTAGTTTTCCATGGTTGGCTGCCTTACTGATTCTATCAAATTTCACGTAGTGCTTGTAAGCTAAAGCTATTTGAAATGATTGATTGCATCCCTTTGAACTTTATCTTCCTGCAGGTATTTGTTGACAATGTTGATTTTCTGAAGGAATTCGAATGATGGAATATTGACTTTGGCATTTAACCACCTTAAGCTGCTCATTGGATGAAGCCAATTCAGTTTTTGTCTCTTAGACTCTTTATGACGGATCAGAGCTTGACAAGAGCATCAAGTGAGAGAATATGCACCTTTGATGTATGTATAGTTCCTCTGTAAAATGGGTGATTCCTTACAGTTGTAACATAAAACTTTGATACTAATAGTTCCCATTGCATTTCTTAAGACAAGACAAGACATCACTTTTGGACAGATTAATGAAGAGTCTTGACCTACAGGGTTATGTCATATTAATGTGGCAATTCAACATATGCTGTATTCCATCTATCCACATCTGTTTTTCACCTTTATTTTTGCATTCAAATTCTATAATCCTGTCTGTTATTTGTATTCCAAAGTAAGCCTTCTGCCCAGTATGATCTTCCTTGTCTCTCCCTGGCCATGCTGGGACATCAGAATAAACACCAGAGACTACGACTGCATGCATACAGAAATCACTTCAGATGACACAACCAAAGGTTATATATATATATATATATATATACATATAGTGTATGTGTATCCAAAATTTGTGCTAGCTTAGGAGGAAGTGACTTACACATCTTCTTCTTTGTGAATGTGCCTGCCATATGCTTGCTTTTGAGCTTGACAATGACCTGTTTAGCTTATAATATGAGCTATAAAATATACTCTAATCATAAAACTCTCTGCTCCTATGTTTCTGATCAATTTTTTTCTCAATTAATTTTAAAATCCAGTTGGAAACACTATCAGATTATACATAAGGAAATGAATGAAAACTTCCTCTTGAGGCTGCTCTTTAGGTGAAGACTGTAATTGATCTGTTTGTTGACTAGCAAAAACTAGTAAGCTATTGATAAAAGAAGTGGTATTCTATCTTGTATGTACCTGAAAAGTTGAATTTATGGTGAATGAAACTTGTTTCCAGTGAAGAGCACCTGAAATCGACATTTATTAGCAGGTGATTGACTCCTCAGATAATAGTTTTATGTGGTAGACTATTATAAGTTCCACACCTTTCTCTTGTACGCTTAAGAAGTTCTCCACCACTGGAAACAAATTGAAGTGCTGTTAAGTTTGGGTTTTGGCCATTCTGAATATCATCCTTGGCTAAATCAACTGCAGCAGCAGCCCTGTAGCTATTATGTAGCCTTGCCTTGAGGGTGGCTGCTCCTCTTAAAGCTGCATCAACAATATCAGTAATACATTAACAGATTTCAAACGATGGAAGGGAGGTCATTCTTTGTCAAAATACAGTAGAATATGCTTTAATCTGCAGCCACTTTTTAGTACAATTACATAACAAGAAAATACCAGTTGCTGCTCCTGCTGTTAGGGTCATGATATCACCATTAGTCCTCGCGCTTATAGCAGAATCCACGATCGATGATATTTGCTGATGATCTGCTCCCATGTCCTCAGCAATCTCAATGCAGTGGGAAGCTACAAGTGCGGCTGCAGATGCTATTGCTGCAGGTATTCTAGAAGGTGGGTTTGCTTGTTCAGTAGAAATTTGTGCTGGTATCACATTTGAGGCTGTTATGGCTGCAACAGCAGCAGCTACTCCAGCTACAGACACTGCAGCATGCAGCTGAGCATTGTGAGTTCTGATTTCATGTTTCTTCCTCTCTTTTTGCTCCTTTGGCCATTTTCCCATATTCTTGCCTCTCAGTATGCTCGTATACAGCTGCACCATGAAATGATAAAAATTATAATGTGAACAAGATAAATATATTAGACGGTTGAATGAACAAGGGGCAAGGATATGAAATACCCCATTTTTAAGTAATTGTTGATTGGCGAGGAATTCAGGACGCATTGCTTGATGTAGCAAAAACAATTCCTATGTAGTAAAAAGAGGGAAAGATGTGGTCATGGAGGATTTGCTTCAGGATCCAGTTGCAGTCCATGAGAGAAATAAACCAAATTATGGCTCGAAAACAGTCAACGCATGGTGAGATCAGCTGAAGTAAAAAATCATAATAGAAAACAATAGACTGTCTCCTTTTATATTTGATTTATATGCTTGCTATTTTTGAGTTCCCAGAAAATATTTGTGCCTTGTATATTGAATTCAATGCTAACCATGTGTTACAAGAACGTAGTGGTGTTTTCTAATTAATGCGACCACAAGGTCCGCTTTGTCTTGAATTCTAATTTCTATGTATGTTGTAAATGCTCGCATGGTACAAAAGATGGAGATTGTGCATATCTATAACAGGTTTATAACGTAATTTCTACCATTTTGTCTATAAAACTCTGGCCTCCTGAATTCCACCAAGGATGACTACGGTTAGAAGCAAGCTCGGCTTTGTTTCAAGTTTGTACTTCACAATTCAAGTTTAAGCATGACATGCAATCTTTATATTTTTCCTTAGCAACCACCTGAATTACCATCACGTTCTTGTCGATATGAGTTCTATGCTTCTTTACTGAATCCTAACAAATCTATCAGAATCCTATTCCTAGCTATGAACTCATGGTAACAAGTCGAGCTTATGCTATCAACTACCTGACTCTACTAAAAAGGGAGTTCATCTATCATCTCATTGTGTAATTAATGTCGAGCTTATGGCTGCAGAAAATAACATGCTGCCCGCTTGCCCTCATCAACATTGATCTGATAATGATTTCCAAGCATAATAAATACACGATTGTTATTTCACATTTTTGTTCATGACGTGTGCCTAGATGAGAGCTTTGCATGTATTTACCTTTGTCTCTTCACTCCCTCGAGGAGATCTTGGAGGGCTGTCCTCATTAGGCAATGGCTTGTGTTCCTGCGGAATGAATGATAAAAAGCGTACATGTCACATGATAAAGTTTACTGAAATAACAACTCTCGAAAGGTGTCAGACTTACCGCTTCCTTCAGGGTCATTGAGTTTTCCGTGATTGCAGCTACATCAATTACTGTCGTCTTCTGAAGATTTATAGACGTGGTACTATTAGAACTTGACAGAGCTTTAGAAAGTTCCTTAGCGGAGAGGCTCCATGATCTTGCCAAAAACTCCATGGACTCGGTTGGAGTGTCTGGCGGAGCAACAGAAACAGCTGATAACAGATCAACCGCATGATTTTCATCTATTTTATCTTGCTTCTGGGACTGGTAAGCTACGGAAGAACCTGAGCTCATCTGTACTGGCTGATGAAACTAGTGTGGCAGTGCGTCCTTATATATATGTGTATATGTATGTATATATTTCTGATTGATGTAAGCTCCAACACAGTGCTTGCTTGTCAACTCATGGGGTTGATGTTGTTCTATGGCAGCATATGCATCATCCTGCCGAGCATTAAGCTGCCAAGCGAAGGTGAGGAAGGACAGAGTAGTACTACGTTGTGAAGTCACAAGGGAAATAAATGGAAAGTGAAGCAAAATGGAGGTATATATACATATAAAAATATATGTTCTATTTCATACATGAAAAGCACAAGATTAATGATTTCATAAAATCTTTTACCAAGCTCCCATTAATGCTTATATATTTTTTTCGTTTGTTTTAAAACTTTCACCGTTTATTGCATTGATAATGAAAAGGAGGTCATTGGTTCTTTTTATTTTTTATTATTATTGTTTTTTACTTATCAGCGAAGTGGTATTATGGCTATGGGGCTAACACCTTGCGTCACCATTCACTAATTTATGACTCGGGAAAAGGTGAAACTTTGGGTCCCCTTGAGCACTTAGCTAGGTTTTGGTGGATCTGCTATCAATACTTCGATGGATTTTGTAGCCTTTTTGCAGATTTGACTTCGTTTTATACTTAGGAGAAGTCTGGAGGCTGGACCAAACCGTTCAGAAGTAAGATTACTTGCTTAAAATAAAGCGCCACTACTACACCGGGAGCTAGTGCCCTGTTGTCCATGACAATAATTTCCGTTCCATTTTTATTCCTTTTAAAAGGAGGAGGATTACAAAAATTAAGTAGTTCCGATTGAGCTTTTATTGAGAGCAACGGGCGACAATTGGCGTCCCAAAGCCTCGAGGGGGACACAACATTGGACGTCGCCCCAGTCGACTATAAATAAGTATTTTGTCTTTTTTTTATATCTTTTAACATAAGAGGTAAATTAAAAAAAAATCAAATAATTAAATTATTCCTATCAAAACACTCTTAGCAATAATAATCATTGTTGAGAAAAGAGAGATGCATATGACAAATTATAAAATACTCCTATTTTATAATATACAATCTATAGCCTTTTTGAATTTATTTCACAATAGAAGTCATTTTACAAAAAATATAGAGCATTAAGTGCTTTATTATCACAATTAATTGAATGAGCATAATTAATATTAGGGTATATAAGTGAATTTAGATGTCAAAGTTTTTTAATTTTTTTATATGCTTAATGTTAAAATACTATAGAATTTATATAACGAAACTGATTAAGTAATTAGGACTAAATGATAATATAGAAAAATTAATTTAAGATTTTGTAAATTTAAACTGGCACTTATATCTAGCCAAAATTATGTTGGTGTGAGAGAACTTATTTGTTACGAACAACAATATTGTTAATATAACAACGGCAATAATATAACAATAATATTGTTAATATTATTAAATAGTGATGATGTTGATGATCACTATGAGTCTTAATCATGACAATGCTTATGGGGCCTTTTGGCTAATTGGACTTTGTTTGAGAAACATAATATGCTTAATTTGAAATAATGTGGGCATTGAGTGATTTGTTTGAACACACTAAACTCCTGTTTGCTGAGCAAATTATTTTAAACTTGAACATACTAATTTTTGTGAAAGGTCAAGATTATTTTTAGTTTTAATTACAAATTTCAATAAATTATTTCAGTTAATAAATAATTATCTAACGTCCATATCAAAAAATGGCAATAAACTTCAACTCAATCCATCTTCATTTTATTATTTATTTCAGCATTTAATATATCAAACAGATTCTTAATGGGTGATTGTGATGAAATAGAAGAATTAGTTTTCTTCTTCTCATAAAAGCAGTTCATCATATCGGACATAAAATAACATATACTGCGTTTGGTAAGATCAAAAGTAATGTTTTACAATCAACTTAAAATTTATTGAATTAGTTTTTTTTTTTCATAAAAAAATCATATCTGATGTATTGCTTTTTTATCGACTTATAACCTAATTTTTGATAATTTACTTATAGTACTATTTAATCTTTTGAGTTTTCATCTGTTTTTACTATATATATATATATATATATATATATATATATGAGATATTTAGCAATCAAATCCATGGAGTGGTTGCAAAGGCTTGTTTTTAATGATCAGCTCGTCCCCCTAAAATCAGTTGGTCCTCAATTTCTTAAATAGTCCTGAATACATTGTGTTTGATGCCACTCTCGTCTTTAATCATTGCATTTTAAGCTTAATAATGCCTTGATAAGTTAAAAATATTTAATACATGCACGTAAAACTTAGAAAACTAGGTGAAATTCACCCCACCTAGACATGCCTATGAACAACAATGATTTCTTTCAAGATGAACTATAATAATAAACTTAAAAAAATTAAAAAAATTATGGAAGATGCTCATGCTATGATGTCTTTCAAGGTCCCCGCACGCGCACGTATTTAAAACAAGGGGAGAGGAGCTAAACATACGTAAATAGTAGTGGCAGCAGCATGATTACTGCTTAAGATGCTCGTCTCTTATGCTAGTCGTTCTGCGAGTCGTACTACTGCTGCTGAGTGCCCTGCCTTAATATATGCTGTCGCCTAACCTAACATCGTGCTTAGCGATTAGTCTTTTGCCCACTATCCCGCCTATCTTGGGCAGTCTTTTCATCAAATTGTCGCTTTCCACTATTTCTGCACCACTGCAGCCGTCTGAATCGCTTTTATCTGGCCCTCGGCGCCGCTCCCTCTCGTTGTTCTTACCTTTTTCATTTCCTGTTTCCTCCTCACCCCTCTTGTATTTATTAGGAATCTTCAATAAGTTGAATTAATGAAGACTTATATAATTTAATCAATAAAAATAAATTTATGAATTAGATTGATTGGATTAATATTTTATATAAGTTTAAATTAATTAATTAATATGGTTATAAATTAATATGAATTAGTATAAGCCTAAGAGTTATCATGAGTTGGTTAAATATTCATTTTATTATACTAAAATTATCACCATAATCCTATTTTATGTACATCCTAAATATTTCATTTTTATTCTGACATTTCTAGATTTATTCAACTCTGCCTAACCCATTCATCCCTTAAAGTGACTGTGCTTGACCAATAAAATAACTTAAAATTAACCAAACTTGAAACTAACTTGACTAATAAAATAACTCAAAATGATCCGAACTTGATGACTTGATTTGATCAACAACCCAAACATAAAAAATAATGAAACGTAATTAACTCAGGTAGAGAATGACTCGGCCTGCTACAATCCGACCCAAACATAAATCGGCCAGCCTGATTGTCATCTCTAGGTAGAAGTAATGATAGGTTTGTTTGTTTATTAACTCACAGTGACCTATAGTTAACCCATCTAAATCGTGGGTTAAGATGAGTTGGGTTAAAAATTATTAACCATTTACTCAAATCTGCCATGAATTAGACCATAAATTGCATGAGTTATATGAATTCTGATATTATAGTTTAAACTAGATTATAACAATCTATTTGAACATGTCTAGTATTTAGGACGGCACTAACAGAGTACTTTAACATAAGACTAAGCTCTCCATGGATAAACACAAGCATATCTATATCATTTTACTTCCTTTTATTCTCTTTATATTTGAAATCATCTTCTAGGTCTATACAAAATAGTTCGTCATCCGTATAAGTTAGTCGACGTAAGATTATATATCTGGATATTTTTAATAATTTTTATACTGAATTGTACTTATTATTTACTCTAAGTAGTATCCCTAAAATGTTTGTTAGTTTGTTAAAAAAAATTACTATTTTTTTTAGCTTTCGATTAATTTTATCTATGGGCGAGATTATTGGCTAGTTACGCCTAGTCTAAAATTACTAACATAAAGGTAGTTCTCATCAGTTTATTTTTATTGACTAGGATCTTGTTTGAATCTAATTATTAAGTTTATTTATCTTAAATAGCTACATATTTTATAAAAAAAATTAGACTATTTTTTTTTTCAAAATATATAGTTATTTTAGATATTTACTTTTAAATTATACCTCCAAACAATGACTGGATCTCTCTTATACAATAAATTATCATCATCATCATCATCATCATCATCATTATTATTATTATTATTATTATTATTATTATTATTATTATTATTATTATTATTATTATTATTATTTTCATAAATAATATTTGTCTAATTAATATAATAACTATTATTATTATTACTATTACTACTATTATTAAAAAAAATTAAAAATAAGTTGAGGGTAATAAGCCTATAGTGCTACTGCTAATTGCTCCGAGTACATTGACTGTTGAATCAAGTTCAAGCAAACTATTGTTCTACCGCTAACTACAAAACCCAAGTTCAAACCATTACAAATTACTATAAAAAAAAAAGTAATGCAGGAGCATCCCCATTCCACATTAGCTACTTATCACCATAAATTTGAAGGTCTAAAAAACCTTCTAATTTGGGAAGGATTACACTAAGCTGCACTTCAATCCTATCCATGTCAATGGGAGCCATGCAAGTCATGAAACTTACCAACCAGCCACTCCTATATTGTGACTTATTTTTGGAGCCAACAACGCAGCTAACAACCTGCCTCTAGCCACTCCCATTTTGTGGCTTGTTTTTGGAGCCAACAATGCAACCAACAACCTACCACTATAACCACCTGCATGCAACACTAGTGGGAGCCATTGTCCAGCATCAACCTGCAGGAGAAGATAGAAAAAAGGTTGGTAAGAGGCCAACAACGTAGCTAGCAACCTGTCACTAATCACTCCCATTTTATGGCTTATTTTTGGAGCCAAAAACCTAGCATCACAAACACCTACATGCAACACTAGTGGGGGCCATTTTCCGATGTCAAAATGTAGGAGAAGAAATAAAAAGGGGTAGTAAGAGGCCAACTTTGCTTAATGTACCTTTTGAAAGCCCATGTTGTAAGATGTGCTTACTAGCTCAACTTTTATTAACTTTAATGATGTAATAGCTACTTACTTGCACTCCATTTCCAAGTTCGCAACAAGGAAAGCCTAAGCAGGGACGCATGACTTAGGTAGGGTAAGGTGGTGTTTGGGATGGGTAGAATTAAACTAGACTAGTTTGCATCATTAGGTAACTAGATAGTTTAAATCCTAACCGATCTTACCTACTTAGTTAAATCATAGTTGTTTTAATATTCCAAAATTTTGTTAAACCTAATCCCGTATCATTAATACCTTAATTCGATTCTAATCTCAAAAAAATTATTCTATCCTTATCCAAATTCCTTAATCCCAAAATCTTAACCTAATCAAAATCCTTAACTCGAATATAGTATATTTCTTAATCCGATCTTAATTCCGGTAGATTTATATCATTAATCCTACCTATTTTAACTAATCAAAAATTAATCTAATACTAACCTCAAACATTTTCTCCCTTGCCTTTTGTTTCTCCTTTTTCCTTTCTCATGCCTCCTTCCTACGCCGTAATATGTGACTTTAATTTTCTTCTTACCACCTACAACACACAACCACCACCCTCATCCCCTACTGCAACCATGATCATCACAATCATCACCATCCTTTGCTACTATTTCCTTCATCATGCTCTGTTGTTGCCATTTTCACCCAATGCACCACCATCACTCTCAACCGTCACTCTCAACCATCCTCTCCTATCTCTCCCATTGAATTTTTTTCCGCTCTCCTGCTACTAGCGACCATCACCATCCACATCATCACCCCCTTTTCTCCCCCTCCTCCTCGTCCTTGTGTGATTGATACTCTATTTTATGTCACACGCGACCACCACCATCATCATAGTCACCAAGCACTACCCAAAGCTTGGTGAATCAACCACCAAGACCACCCCATGCACCCCCTTTCTAACACCCAAACACCATAAAAATTTCACCATAGCACCACCATACCTTCCACCACACTTCCACACAACTCAAGCTTCCCTTTGACTCTGATTATTTCCATTTTTACCCTCCTTTACCTTAAATTCTTCCTCGATTATAATATTTAATCCTAATCATGTATTATATTATTTAATGTACGTAATTTTTCGATTATCTTAGAGGAGGAGGTATAGGATTTACGTGCATAGAACCCAATGTCTTTGTTGGTAAGGATACATGTCGTAGTTAGGACTTTATAGGTATGTGTTGTTATATTGGACATGTTATATGATTGATGTTATTCTATAATATGATATTTTGAGTAATGAGATTGTGGAAGTATGCTTTTAGTATAATTTTGGATAGGATATCTATACAAATAATTAAGGATTTATGTTCTGAATGGATATTAGAGATTTATATGTATTGGTATTGAAATTTATGAAGCCTTAGAGATTATGAACATTTTAACTAGCTACCTGAGTGTATGATGTGTAATCCCCCGAAATTTTAAAAGCCTATAGTTTAATAAATAAATTTTATTTGGGATAAAGTAGCCTTTAAATCTATTTAATTTAATTATTTTATGGATTTTTGAGTATATAAAATTGGGTATAAATATTTAATAAAATAAAATAAATACTTTGTTATTTTATCATACCCTTTTTATTTAAATAATTTTCCAAACTATTATTTTACTAAAATTATCTTTTTTTTAAACTCTTATATTTTAATTATATTAGAGTAAATTATTAAATAAATTTATTACCCAAAAATGTTATATTATATTATTTTATAAATTAGATTATTTTATTTAATACCATTTTCCTTTTCTTTTTCCTTTTTTCCTTCCCCCTTTTCTTCTTTTTTCTCTGTTCTTTCTTTTTCTTTTTCTTTCCTTGGGCTGCTGGCTGGCCCGGCTTGCCCTTCCCCCCTTACACATTAGGTCGTTGGCCCGCCTCCCTCCTTTATTTCTTTCATTTCTCCCCAACCGGGCCAACCCATACACACTTCCCTTCGATCGCCCGCTCCCACCCTGCCCTCGACTCTTCTTTCTCCTTTCTTTCTTCTTCTCCCATTTTCCTCAGCGCCATAATCGTCCATCCTCCACCATCTCCACCATCGAACCCCCTTTCCCCTATTGACCTCCCTAACTCTCTCTCTCTCTCTCTCTCTCTCCCACCATATCTTTGCCTCATCCCGGTCCCACCATCTCTCCCTTCCCTATGCCCTACTATCCCTATTCTTCTCCCTCTCCCTACCATGGCCATTTCCCTACCACCCTACCGCCACCCCTCGAGCACCCTATCCCCTCCTCTCTCTTCCTCTTCTTTTTCTTCTTCCTTCCCTGCCTCATTCTGCATTTTCTCGAGCCTCTCCACGCCTTCCCTGACCTCTTTTTATTCCTTTCTTCTCCTCCCCTCTCTCACCGTATTTTTGCTTCGCCGCCCAACTCCGCCACTACCGCCGCCTCAACAGCCACCTGCACCACCCCTGCCACCCTCTACCTCACCCCTCGAGCCACCCCGCATCCTCCTTCTTCCTCCCTCTTCTTTTTCCTTCTTTCCCTCCCTTCTCGGCAACCACCTATGCAACATCGATCCACCGCCGTTCCGCCACCCGAGCCACCATGATAACCCCTACAACCCCCTCTACCACCCCCAAGCCTCCTTTGGCCAAAACCAGCACCCACAGGCCCTCGTTTTCCCCTTCCTCTTTCCTTCCTTCTCAGACTTCATCTCGACTCCCTCCTCGGTGGCACCACTTCGCAGCCTCGCCACCGCAGCCTCTGCCGCCCTTAGCCACCGTCAACCCATCCCCGAACACCACCTACACCCCCTCTCCACCTTTGCATCCTTCTCTTTCCTTAAATTCTCCCCCACATGCCTTTTTTCTTAGCCTAAAAACCCTAACCCAAAAATTTCCATTTATCCTCCTATTACCCACCTTTGAGCCCCTCCTCCCTATTTCTTTGCATACAGCTCATGTTGCATGAGCAGCATGAGTTGTTGTATTTCTTGATTTAGTTGTTTAATAATTTTAAGGAATAATAATATTTTAAGTTAATTATTTTATTAATTAAGTGTTAGAAAGTCTTGCACTTAGTTTTCCCTTATTTCTAATATAATCAATCTTGATATTATTTTTAGGTATTGGTTTTGATAATCAAAGTTTGAACCTTAAACTAGAATAGCGATAAGGTTTGTTTTTGCGGGAATTAAGGTAACCATTAAATCCCACTTAAAAACATGGATTAACGTATGTTAGCACATTAGGATTTTTTAATAAGTTATTATGCTTAATATATGTTGTTTAATATCATATGTGTGGTTTCTTGTGATATTTGATAAATAGAAGCATGTTAGGTTGTATGTTATGTATGGAAATATTGTTTAAGGTAAGAGTTTGGTTGTTAATGAAATTGATAAGTATTATCTATGTTGTATTATGCTATTATGATCTTTAATGCATGGTTAATATTTTGTGAGCCTTAGGGGTATTTTAGTAATGTATCTTCTACAAGAATATGACCTAATATATATATATGGGTGCTAATAAGTATTATATTAAATATAAGAGTTGTGGATGAGGTATTAATATTAATATTAATATTATATGTAGTAATGATAATTTAATATAAGTGGTGTACCAAGGGGCAAAATGGTAATTTTTAATAAAAAAGGGGGTATTATGGTAATTTTGGAGGTAAGGGCAAAGTGGTAATTTTATAATTAAAGGGTAAAAGGGTAATTTTGGAATTAAAGGATAAAATGGTAATTTTGTAATTAAAGGGGTAAAATTGTAATTTTGTGATTAAAGGGTAAATTGGTAATTTTTGTAATTAAAGGGTAAAAGGAATTTTGGAATTAAAGGATAAAATGGTAATTTTATAATTCAAGGGTAAAATGGTAATTTCATAATTAAAGGTCAAAATGATAATTTTGTAATTAAATGGTAAAATGGTAATTTTATAATAAAAGGAGAAAATGGTGATTTTATAAGTGAAAGAGTGTTATAGTAATTTCTGGAAGTAAAGGGGTGAATGGTAATTTTGTAAATAAAAGGGGTAAAGTGGAAATTGGAAAGGAGTAACTTGACAATTATAATAATTGAGAAGGGTAAAATGATAATTTAATAAAAGAGAAGGGTAAAATAATAATTTAATAATGGATAAGGGTAAAATGGTAAATATGATAAATGTGAAGGGCAATTTGGTAATTTAACCAACTAAAGGGGTAATTTGATAATTAGGATAATGAACAGGGGTAACTTGGTAATTTGCCCAACTAAAGGGCAATTTGTTAATTATAATAAAGGAAATGGGCAAATGGGTAATCTAACCAACCAAATAGAAAATATATTAAGTGTAACAATTACGAAGACTGATTAGTGGCCTAATAAGTGTGGGAGATAGCTCGGTAACCTAAATCGAGAAAGGGTATAGCTAAGGCCGAATGCATGCTATATGTCTTACATGCCTTGAATGTCCTATATAATTATATGTTGTGTTCTATATGCTATTATCTTAAATGTTTCATGTATGGCGTGGCTTGGAAAAGAGGTATGTTCATGTGCCCTCTTTTGGTATGTGCTAATATGGATATGCTATAAATTGTGATGTGATGTGACCCTTTAGGACATACATGCTAGGATAATTGACACGGTGATGTGGGATGGTGGCATGAAAAAGAAAAATGGGAAAATAGGATAACCAAGGAGAAGTAAGTTGGCTAATGTAGGTATAGGAGGAACTAGAGTTTGCATGGGATGGTTAGAGTCTGCATGGGGGCAAACTTTACGTATGGAAAGTTGCCTTGGGGCGTGAGGAAGGTAATAGAAGTGTCGTTTGGGTGTCTGGGGGCTTCGAGCGAAAAATAGTACGTAGGATAGTATAAGGGTGCATAGGAGACCAAGCTAGGGTTGGGAGGAAAACCTAACGTGAGAAGGTGGAAAAAGAAAAAGAATATAATAAAAATAAACGAGAATGAGTGGGGTAGAAAGTGAGGGTTGGATCTAAGGGTCGTGACGTGTAGGGTGTTGAAATAGTTTGGGATGTGTAAGGTGGAGAAGTATGGGTCACCTAAGCCCAGATTAGGGTTTTTGGAGAAAATCGAGTTAGGAGGTGCAAAAGTCTCAAGATATAGGACAGACCCTCCTAGGAGGATAAGTGGGAATATATTTAGCCATGCATGTCAAGGATGAAATACTTTCGATTAAGATACGATTAAGACACTAATCACTTAAAGAGGAAGATGTTGAGCCGAACCCAAACCGGTCCACTGGCGAATAATAGTGGCTAGGGCCGAGGTGCCCTGCATGACCTATCCACCAGTGAATAATAGTGGCCAGGAGCATTTTGCCCTGCATGACCGTTCCATTGGCTATAATAGTGGGGATTCCGTGCTCAACAAACCAAAGGTAAAAACGATAAGACATGGGGAAGATACTAATTACTTATAGTGGAACACCTTATGAATCGGGGCTAGACCGGTCCAACGGCGAATAATAGTGGCCAGGAGCATTTTTCCCTGCATAACCGATCCACCGGCTATAATAGTAGGGTTTCCGCACTCACATGGACATTTATAATCCGAGATGATTGATTAATGATGGACTAATGTCCTTAAGGCCCTACAAGTATCAATTGTTCATTATGGCCTATTAATATTTGGTTGACTTGTTAAGTATGCGAATGAACGAAAGTGAATTTTATGTATACACCATTGATATCAGATTGACTTGTTGAATATGTGAATGTATGGATCTGAATATCATGTTTACACCTGTCATGATGTATGAATATAGTAGTGTATTATGTGTTACATTGCGGACCTGTTTTTAAGTGTGTTTTTAAAGGGTTACTCAGTACCGTAGTACTGAAGGGTTCCATTCGTGGGGCCCTTGCCTATTCAATGGGCAGTGTCCTTTACAGGTCGTTTTAGGGCACTATTTAAGTGGGCCTCAGGAAAGAGCATAAGGAACTATCCGGAACGGTTAGGGTTTTACTCTATCTCCTTTAAATTCACAATTTCAATGTATTCCTTGTTTTGTAACCACCACTTGATGGATTATATTTACCTGCGCTACTCTGATTTAATTATTAGTTGAGTTCCTCATAATTTATATTTTTCTCCTTTAGCCTTAGCACTTGGTACTAGAATATTATGAATGAATCGATTTGGTACTAAGTGTGGCGGTAATATCCCCAGAATTCATTGTTTGTTATTTGCTTTCGCTAATTTTCTTTTAGTTAAACAAAATTTTTCAGTAGTGAATTTTGGGGTATTTATGATGGTAATTTGAGGATAAGTATGTGGTCATAATTATGTTATTAAATTTTATATCTTGTATACTTATATGTGTTCTATATGATAATCTTGAATATATAATAAACTCTAATAAGATATTAATCATCTAAATTGAAAGATCATGTGAGCCGAGCCAGGATGTTTATATGAGTTCGTTCCACCAGATAATAATAGTGGCTCAGGTGTGTTGTCTCTGAGAGGTGCATTAGTCCATTCCACTGGATTAAAAATTATGGGGCCCTATACTAAACATGAATAATAATAATTAAGAGATAAAGTATTAATGGAAAATGCACTAATCATTTAAAGTGAAATACTACATGAGTTGGGACCAATGCATTGAATCCATTATACCGGATAATAATAGTGGCTCGAGTGTGTTGTCCCCAAAAGGTGCTTTAGACTATTCAACCGATTGAATAATAGCGGCTCATGAGTTTTTTTTTCTCTGAGAGGTGTTGAGTTTGTTCCATTAGATAATAATAGTGGCTTAGGTGTTTTTTTCTTGAGAGGTATTTCAGATCATTCCAACAATTTAAGAATAGTGAAGTCTTTGAATTCAACGTAAATAAAATATTGGAATATGATATATTGATATAGTAAGACTTGAAATTATTATCTACCTGTCGTTGTTTATATTATCTTACATATGCTTATTTTCTGATGTGCATTCATGTATTATGTGTAATCCTACTTCGATTGTACTATTACCTTAATTAGTACGTAGCGTACTGATCATCTGTTTCATAGGTGTGACCCATTTCCATGAGTAGACAACTCATATGCGTTTGTGCAAGTTAAGGTTGACCTAGTGGACGAGTTTGCAGCCTTTGATGATTTATCTATGGATGAGTAATTTTGGTATCAGGGTTGTGGGTGTAGAGTCAAGTTATTCAGATGTTTGTTCTGATCGGATACCTTTTTGGATTCTTAGATCCATGATATTCATTTTGTATTTTAGATAGATTAAATATCCAAAACTTTTATCTAATGTTTATGAAAGCTCCTTTAATTTCTATTTATCATGTTTTACTTTCTTTTTGTTTTACCTTGTGATTGATGTAAGAAGGATATGGTAAGTTAGATTTATGTTAATTATAGCGGTAACACCCACCTATTTGATGATATACTTTCCCTTAAAATAAAATTTTTTTGGTTTGTGAAAATCGGAGTGCTACAATTGTGTTGCAATTAAAGGCATCTAAAACTATAAAAGTGTAAGAAATAGCCGAATGAAGGAGCTTTTAGTCTGCCTTCATTTCCTCCATCTTTGAGTGAGATCCTCACCTCCATATCTAGTGCAAGCCTTAGTTGATTTACATTCCAAATTCTTACCTCTTTTACCTTAAGTGAAGAAAAACTTAAGTGGTAGATTCAAGTGTATGAGTTAAGGGTCACTTAGTTCATATAATCTTGTATTAATTATCTTCTTTTCATTAGTTAAGTCCCTGCCACCATTTTTGAATCTAAGCCTAACCCAATTTGTATCAACCATACATAAAAAGGAAGCAACCATTGACATTATAAATGTAACACTCCCAAAATTCACTACTGAAAAATTTTATTTTAATTAAAAAATAGTGGAAGCAAAAAGGGTAAATTTTGGGAATGCTACCGCCAAACTTAGTACTAGACCGATTTTCTCCTACCTCTCTAGTACCGAGTGCTAAGGCTAAAAAGGAATATAACACAATTTATACGAATTCAAACTTTCATTTAAATTAGAGTAGCACGTTAAATATGTTACAAAAAGATACAAATACACTATTAGTGGTTATAATAGTAAAATCATTAAATAAAGAAATATTAAGGTTAAAAGATAATCCATAAAAGCTTCCTGGACAATCCTTACGCTCTTACCCAACAACAACTTGAATAACATCTACGGCTAACCTGTAAGGACTTTGCCCATTGAATAGATCGGCGCCAACAAACGAAACATGTAACACCCCAAAATTCACTAAATTTTTTTTTAAAACGGAAGCAATTAAGATAGAAACACTTAAAACCTGTGAATTATGGGAATGTTACCGCCACACTTAGTACCAGACCGGTTCTATCCAACCGTTCCAGTACCAAGTGCTAAGGCTAAAGAAAAGATTTACATTAAATTCAAATTAACAATTCATAAAAGGATTCGAAAGACCATACAACAAAATCAGAGTACGAGATATTAAGAGTTAATTACAATACCCTTGAAGTTTCAAATAACACTTGTAACTTGTAAATAGAAATAAATTTAAACAAGATAAAACCCGATGGGTCAAATTCTGGATTGCCTACTCACTCAAGTCAGGCCTACCACCCCAAAACAGTCTCTGATCTTAAACCTACAAAAGAGGTCTGCTCCCCACCATCAGTGGATCATCACAGGACCCATCAACCAAGGTAGTATCAGTACGGGTCTAGTACTGAGTAAGGTGACTTGATCACTAAGGCCAACACACACACATAAATCATGCAGAACATAGAAGGGAATAATTACCAACACAATGACATAAGGTGCTTACGACCATCCAAGTAAGAGTACAAGGCCCGATTGTAGTCCAGATTAATCATTTCATTAATCTCTTATCAGAGTTCGTTTCACACCATGCCTTTTATCAATCCATGCGAGCATAGGAACACCCCACTATTATAACCGGTGGGCCGTCACAATAGAGAATCATGCCCTAACCACTATTATTACCGGTGGATCGGTCACAATAGAGCATCATGCCCTAACCACTATCATTACCGGTGGATCGATCACAATAGGGTAGAAACCCTAACCACTATTCCTAACCAGTGGATCGGTTCGGTTCCTCCTCGCATGGTGTTCCACTGTAAGTAATTAGTGTCTTTTATTTGCCTTAGCAAAACTCTGGTTTATTTTCATTGAGATCAGGATCCCCCACTATTATAACCGTGGCCTCACAATAGGACATCATGTCCTAACCACTATTATTACCGGTGGATCGGTCACAATAGGTAAAACCCTAACCACTATTTTAACCGTGATTGGTCGATCATTAGGCGCACATAGGGTAAAACCCTAACCACTATTACTGACCGGTGGATCGGTTGGTCCCGTCTCAATATCTTCCACTTTAAGTAATTAATGTCTTAAATATTTTACTTCAAAGGCTTTCACCATGGACATACACGAATCATAAATCATAAATCACATATTCATCATCATACTTTATTCACCAATTACACATGTGCTACCATCAAACCCTAGACATGCATGAATCGCTCCCTTTATACTTATCCTCCAATTCTACTCCACATCTCACTCTAAGGTTTTATCCCGAAACCCTAATTTAGACCTCAGTGGCCCATCTTACTCCACTTCTCACAACCCAAATCATTTTAACACCCCAAATTACAAATCATCGATCCTATTCCCATAATTACACCTTAATCATCAAAAAAACATGATACAACAAAAACCCTAAGCAGCCACACCAAACCCTAATCAACCACCACAAACCATAATTAACCACTCCAAACCCTAGCTCAGTCTCCTACATACCCGGATAATGTTCTACGTACTATCTTTCACCCAAAGTGTTTAAACGCCCAAACAACACTTACATTACGTTCGTTACATCCCAAATCAACTTTCCACACATAAATTTCATACCCATGCAGACATTAACCTCCCCATGCAAACCTTAGAACTTCTTCATGCAAACCCTAAAATTCCACGTGAAACCCTAAATTCAACCATGCCAACCCTAATACCACCATACAACCATCAATGCCACCATGTAAACCCTAATACCACCATACAATTATAAATACCACCATACAACCCTAATACCACCATATAAACCATAATTACCACCATGTAAAACCCTAAATTCAATCCACACAAAACCAAAGATTCACCCATACTAAACCCTAAATTCAAACCATATAAGACCCAAAGATTTGTCCATACCAACTCTAAATTCAAACCATAAAGATTCTTCCATGCCAAACCCTAAGTTCAAAACATACCAACCCAAAGATTCAAATCATTTAAAACCCAAGGATTTGTCCACATAATACAATTGATTAGATTCTCCCCTTTCATAACCACAAATTAGATTCTCTATACAAGACCATAAGTTATATTCTCCCACATAAAATCATAAATTAGAATCTCTCAGGCAAAACCATAAATTGAATTCCCCCAAATAAATCATAAATTAGATTTTCCCAATCAAATCATAAATTAGATTCTCCCCTATAATATCATAAATTACATTCTCCCAAATAACATCATGAATTAGATTCTCCCAAACAAATTATAAATTAATTCTCCCAATCAAATTGTAACTTGAATTCTCCCATATAATATCATAAATTACATTCTTCCAAATAACATCATAAACTAGATTCTCCCAAACAAACCATAATTTAATTCTCCTAATCAATCATAAATTAAATTCTCCCATATAATATCATAAAATGAATTCTCCCAAATAGCATCATAAACTAGATTATTCCTTATAAAACCATAAAATTTAGGTCAACTCACTTCCCTTAGTCAACTTCTTTCCCCATTCTCCTTTTTCATCTTTTCCCCCACACAACCACATCAACATCCTCACATGCATGTCTTACAGGGTCACAACACATATCGTCACATACATATAGCACACATGCCATACAAAAACATACTTCAACTCCAAGTCATACCACATATAAAATAATTAATAATAATAAACACAAGTTAAATAACACGCGAAGCACATAATGCACATAAAAGGCCTTAGCACCCCTTACCTAAAACGACACCAGTCTTGGAGCACACTCCTACGCCTCCTTAGGGTTTTGACTGGTTTTACCAAATGTTGGTGGGGATAGGCGGCACCGGCGGTGGCGGCGGTGGCCGGAAAGAGGAAAGAAAGAGGGAAAAGTTGCATGCTGGGAATAAGATAGGAAGAATTAAAATGGGAGATGGGGTGTTTTGAGTTCCCCAAAAGGAGATCGACAGAATGAGGGTGGTGGCGGAGCCAAAGGTGGCGGCGCACAGTGGCGGTGGTGGTGGCCGAATGGAGGAGAAGAAGAAAGAGAGAGGAGGAGAGGGAGAAAAAGGAAACTAAAGGTATGGGAAGGTAGGGCAGGGTCTGAAGCATAGTTTGGGAGGTGAAAGAAGCGGCCTTAGCGGAGGAGGAGGTGGCTAAGGGCGGCGCGAAGGGTGGCTGGGCAGAAAACAGGGTGATCGGGAAGGGAACTTCGCACAGCTGGGACGGATTGTTCAGGAAGAATCGAAGGGTGAGGTAGATTTGGTTAGCTAGAGGGCAATGTAAGGATGACACGGTTGGCCAGAATGGGCGGCGAAGTTGGCCGTAGGCGGAGGACGAGGCGTCTAAAGGAGTGGCGGCGACAAGGAAGGATTTCTGGGTTAGGAGATCCAAACTCGAACCAGGGTATATTCTGAGGGTATTTATAGAGTTAGAGGAGAGGTTAGGGTTATTTAGGTCGGTGAGGGGATAAGGAAGTAGGGTTCGGGCTTACCGGAGGCGAGGGTTGGCCGTGATAGCAATACGGGCATGGGTGTGCGCAGAGAGAGAGAGGATGGCGCGAGAAGAGGGAGATTTGGTTGGGTCAAGAGGTTCGGTGATTTAGGGGGAAAAGATAGGAATAAAAATCGCCGGTCAAAACGACCGTAACTGGCGACGAAAAACCAGGGGGTGAGCGGTGGTGCAGGTGCTGGTCGACGGGCTGGCAGGCGCGAAGGAGGAAGAAGAAGAAAGGGCCGGACCGGGCGTTCGCGGAGGAAAGAAGAGAAAAGAAAAGAGGGAAGACAGGGCCGGTCTGGGCGAGATGGAGGAGGAGGTTTAATGAAACGACGGGTTTCAGTGTTAAAAGAGTCAAAACGCGACGTAGAGGGGGATGGCAGAAGAAAGGTGTGCAGCGTGGGCTGGGCCGAAGAAAGAAGAAGGGAAATGGGTCGCGACTGGCCCAGTTTGGAGAAGAAGAAAAAGAAAAAAAAAGAGAAGAACAAGAAAAAGAAAAGGAAAAAAAATAGTGGGTTGACTTAATTAAATTAATTAGAATATTTGGGATATTTAAAAATGATAATATTTAAATAAAATAATATTTAAATCCTTTTTTAGGCTAAATTAGGATTTTTAAAAGATTTTTCATCAATTCCTTTTTAATTAGCAAAACATCCTAATTTTCTCTAATTAAATTATTTATAAAATTAATATTAATTTAAAACTATTTTCTCCTTATTTTAAATAATTTATTTAATTTATTTTCAAAAATAAAATGCTTAATTAGCTAAAATACCAAATTCTTTTCTAATAAAAATACTTATAAATTTCTTCTTGATTTGCCCTAATTAATTCAATTTAAAAATAATTTATTTAAATAATTCTTATAATAAATATCCTTTAAATGTAGTTTATACAATTAGAAATTTTCGGGGCATTTCAGAACCCTTTAGTATTATGGTACTAAGTAACCCTTTATACCAAATTGAAAGGCGAGGTCCTCATGCAACACATCAAACATAACTAATGTATAAACAATAACATGTGCGAGTATAGAGATAATCATGTCAACATAAGAGCCAAACCATAAAGCAACACAACATACAATAGGAAATGCATATCACAAGGTCCATTTACTTAGCATTTCCATCACTTACCAAGAGAGAGACGGGTACCAAGGCCAAAGTTATATTATATCAATAGATCATATAGATGAAATCAACACTTTTGGTCTTAAGCCATTAATCAAACATTATTCAACGTCATCTCTCAAATTATATCCATGTAAGCACGCGAACCCCACTATTATAACTGGTAGATTGGAAATACACTCCATGGCAAAACACACCTATCCACTATTATCCGCCGGTGGATCAATGTCCAAGGCAAAAGGGCTCCTAGCCACTATTATCATCGGTAGATTAGTCTAGCCCCGACTCACATGGTGTTCCACTATAAATGATTAGTGTCTTTCTCATAATTCATTATCATCCAAGGTTTGGTTTATTGAGGTCGGGATCTCCCACTATTATAGCCAGTGGACCGGGTATAAACTCTAGGACAACACGCTCCTGGCTACTATCATAATCGGTGGACCGGTATAAATGATATAATCCATCTAGGCCCTAACTCAATAATCTTTCACTTTACAAGATTAATATTTTTCATTTAATTATCAAAACAAGTCTATTTATTTAACTTGAGGGGAGAGATCACGAACTTAGGGACGCAAAGGTACACAAGTGATATTGGCGTATACAAGTAGCATAATACCCTCCAACCATCAACCCAGAGACACAAAAGTACCCGGGTAGCACTAGTGCATGAGAACACACAGTACTCTACCAATAAGGACATTTAATTCATAAGTATACATAGCCTGTAAATAGGTTCATAGAGCTAGATAGAGTAAGATGTAGGGCCTCATTAGGGCTCTAAGGCAAACCAGAAAAATCCAGAACAATCGTAGGCTAAACCACATCTTTATAGGATAGAGACCCCTAAAGAGCCACTATTTCTGATCTTATAGTCTTTCACTTTAATTATTAATGTCTTAATTAAGGTGACCACAAGAAACACATCAATCACATTTTAATCATTTTCATATGTATATTTTGTTATTATTAAGTAACCCTTATTCATATTATTATCCATGTTAACTTAAATAGTCCACTAAGGCCAACCTAAGTTCCAATTCTTATACTAAGGCAGCTTGAGTCAAAATGACCAAAATGCCCCTAAGGCTAAGGATTCCTTTTTTCATCTATATCCATTACAGAATTTATTTCCCTTTATTATCATGTTATAATAGGTTATCATATCATAATTATAATACTAGTCATGGAATCAAGTACTCTATACCAAGAGATCATGAAACACTTAAACCCTAACATGTATTTCTAACACATCCAACACACATTTCCATACATAATTAATAATTAAGGTACCTCTTGTATGATTACGAAATAAACATCATATCATACCCTTAATTACCCATTCAACCCCTCTACCATTCATTACCCTTATGATATTCACCAATTTACCAAAATACCCTTATCCTTATAATATATGGGGTTATACTTAAACAAGTGATACTAAAGCCATAAACCATTAACCTATTATTTAATATTACTTATGTCTTATTATGGAGGCTTATTAAATCTATTGCCATGTGATATGCAAATTAACGATTTACCCATTCATACTTAAAAAATTACTAAAATACTCCTTGTTTGTAAAGTTACCAAGTTACCACCTTTTTACTTTTCAAATTACCAAATTACCCTTCATACTTGTATAATTACCAAAATATCCTTTGTATTTATTAAACTACCAATTTACCCTCCATACTTATTAAATTACCAAATTTCCCTTTATACTTGTTAAAATTACCAAATTGTCCTTCAGGTTTGTTAAATTACCAAATTGCCCTTTATACTTGTTAAAATTACCAAATTGTCCTTCAGGTTTGTTAAATTACCAAATTACCCTTCATACTTGTTAGAATTACCAAATTACCCCTCATGTGTTAAATTTCTGAATTTCCCTCCATACTTATTAAATTACTAATTTACCCTTTTTTCGTGCCAAATTATCAAAATACCCTTCTTATTTAATAATTTACCAAATTACCTTTTTACTCATGAAATTATCAAGTTACCCTTCTTTTATGTCAAATTACCAAAATACCCTTCTTACTTATTAATTTACCACTTTACCCCTTATGTTTATAAAATTTCCAAGTTACCCCTTTTATGCCAAAATTACCAAACTACCCTTCTCATTTATTAATTTACCAAATTACCCTTTTTACTCATAAAATTACCAAGTTATCCCCTTTTCCGTGCAAATTTCTAAAATGCCTTTCTTACTTATTAAATTACCATGTTACCCTTTTTATTCATATAAATTATCAATTTTCCCTTTCTATGCCAAATTTACCAAAATACCCTTACCACATAAAACATAAACACTCATGGTCCATATACATCCTCTAACACCGCCAACTATTATTATTTATTATTAATACCTATTATCACCTACCATACATACCTATTTAGGCCACACCCTTTGTATAAGAAAATTTACTAAAATGCCCCTATAGCTCATATTAACATTATCTATGCTACAAATGGCCACATTAGCTCATTATGTCATATACATTCATTTAACATTATTATTAACGATAAGTCTCATTCCTTAACAATCATATCTACACATGGTACATAATATAACATGCTTTTCATTTCAACTACCAACCTATGCTACAAATCATAATATATTTAACATCATAAAACATGCACATAAGCATATTTAAAAACTCTAATATGCTAGCATACGTATTGTAACACCCCCAAAATTCACTACTGAAAAATTTTGTTTTATTAAAAGATTAGCTGAAGAAAAATGACAAACTGTGAATTTCGGGGATATTACCGTCACACTTAGTACTAGACCAATTCACTCCTACCGTTTCAGTACTAAGTGCTAAGGCTAAAAGTGTAAAGACAATTTACAAACCGTGTTTAAATTAGAGTAGCATGACGAACCTTTTACAAGAATACAGTCCACCAGTGTTGGTTACAGGAATAAGGAATACATTAAAACCAGAAAGTAACAACAAAGGGAGAACCCTAAAAATCTGGATAATCCTTACGCTCTTTCCCGTTACCCACTTAAGTAGCACCTAAAAAAGACCTGCAAGGTACACTTCCTATTGAATAGGTAGGGGCCCCACGAAGGGAACCCTTCAGTACTATGGTACTGAGTAACCCTTTAAAATACACTTAAAAGTAGGCCCGCAATGTCACACATGATACAAAGCTATATACATATATAACAAGATGTGTACATATAACATTTACATAATTAACATTCACATCAGATATCAATAGGTCGTAATATATGATCAATACTTTCGGCCTTAAGCCATGCCATAGTGAAAAATCAATACTTACAGCCTTAAGCCATTAATTAATCATTATTTAATCATCTTTCATATTTTATATCCATGTGAGTGCGGGAACCCCACTATTATTTGCCGGTGGACTGGTCATGCAGGACAAAACGCTCCCAGCCACTATTATTCGCCAGTGGACCGGTCATGTAGGGCAAAACGCTTCTGGCCACTATTATTCGTCGGTGGACCGGTCTGGCCCCGACTCACATAGTGTTCCACTATAAGTGTTTATTATTTTTCCACAACTTTATTCACATACATGACGGATTTTATTGAGCTCAGGATCCCCCACTATTATTGCCGGTGGATCAGAATATATATCAACATCATCTAGGGAAACACACTCTTGGGTCGCTATTATATCCGGTGGATTAGTACTCATAATCGCTTGCCAGGGCAACACGCTCCCGGGCCCACTATTATATCTGGTAGATCTGTACTCATAATTACTTGCTAGGACATCACGCTCCTGGACCACTATTATAACCGGTGGATCAATACTCAATATCATAATTCAATTGGGCCCGACTCATTAATCTTCCACTTTCATGATTAGTATTTTTCCTTTCTTTAATTAGTACAACAGTTCCATTTATTTGCCTCGAACAAGAGATTAAGAACCCAGGACACAAAGGTACACCGGTCGTACCGGTGCATACAAGCTACTCAGTACCCTTCAACCATGAACCCAGGGACGCAAAGATACCCTGGTCATACTGGTGCATAAAGCTACTCAGTACCCTACCAATAAGGACACCTAATCCATAAGTATGCATACCCCCTAACTAGGTCCGTAGAGCTAGATAGAGTAAGATATAGGGCTTGGTTGGGGCACAAAGGCACACCAGCAAATACCAGAATAACTGTGGCCTAAACCACGTCTTTAGGGTAGTGACCCCTAAAGAGCCACCATTCCCGATCTCAAGATATTTCACTTTAAGTATTAGTGTCTTAATTAAATTGATCATGAAAAGCATAATAATTAGATGCTTATTCACTTTCAATCGTTCTGATATCATTAGTCATTTCTTATTTAGGCGGTTATCAAAGATAACATAGAGAAATCATTAAGGCCATCATAATCTCATCTAATTCCAAATTAGGATTCGTTCTCGTGATACTTACTAATTATAAAATACTCTTACCTTGCTAATCAACATTATCTGAGTTATATTATGAAATTCAGCAATCACAATGACATGTCAGGTACAAATTACTCATTTACCCCTTACTTATATAATTGCTAAGTCATCCCTTCCTTACATGACAAATTACCTTATTACCCTCCTTGTTGCATAATTACCAAATTACCCCTTACTCGATTTAGGTTACCAAGTTATCTCCTACGCTTTTTAGATCACCATTCACCCTTCATAATTGTTACCCTTAACATATTTCCTATTTTGGTTGGTTAGATTACTGAATTGTCCTTCTCCTTTGTTATAATTACTAAATTACCCTTAAGATGGATAAATTACCAAATTATCCTTCTTCATTATGATGATTACCAACTTGCCCCTTTAGTTGGTTAAATAATTACCAATTTACCCTTTAGTTGGTTAAATTACCAAATTACCCTTATCCATTATCATAATTACCAAATTACCCTTCTCAATTATTATAAATACCAATTTTCCCTTCTCCATAATTATAATTATTAATTTACCCTTCTCCATATTTATAATTACCAATTTACCCTTCTCCATATTTATAATTATTAATTTACCCTTTCTCCATAATTATAATTACCAATTTACACTTCTCTATTATTATAATTACTATATTGCCCTTCTTTATTATTAAAATTACCATAATACCCTTTTGTCTCCAAAATTACCACTTTACCCCCTTTATTACACCACTTTTAACAAATTAATATTACCACATGGAATAATAATATTAATACTCCATCAACCATATTCAACTCCACCAACTATTATATTTAATATAATACTTATTAGCACCCACATATATTAGGCCATAATCTAGCGCAAGGAATATTACTAAAATGCCCCTAGGGCTCACAATAATAATATTCATGCATAAATGGTCACAATAACATAAAATAACATGGATAAGTACTTAACACTTTCATTAATAATTAAACTCTTCCCTTAAACAACATTTCCACATATGGCATATAAACTAGCCTACTTTTCTTTTCATCAATCAATACAAGAAAATATATCTATTATATTAAACCACAATATCAAGCATAATAGCATATTAAAAATCCTAATGTGCTAACATAAGTTTATCAATGCGTTTAAGTAGGGTTTAACGATTACCTTATATTCCGCAAAAATCGAACCTTACCGGTGTCCTGGTTAAAGGTTCAAGCTTTAATTTGCAAAACCAATACCTAAAAATAATATCAATATTTATTATATTAGAAATAAGAAAATCAAAAAATAAGACTTTGTAAATTTTACTTAAGGAAATAATTAATTTAAATATTATCATACCTTAAAACTATTAATAAAAATGGGCCAATAAATGCAGCAACTCATGCTGCTTATGCAGCAAGAGCTGCATGCAAAAATAAAAGATAGAGGCTTGAAGAGGGATGGAAGGAAGAAATAATGGTTATTTTCGTGTTGGGGTCTTTAGGCTAGGAAAGAGGGTAGATGGGGGAGGATTGGAAGCAAGGGAAGGGTGAAGGAGTGAAAGAGGGTGTAGGTGGAGGCTAGGGATGGGTTGTTGGTGGCCAAGAGTGGCGGCAACGGGGTGGCGAAGATGGCTGTCGGGCTAGGCATGGCTGAGAAGGAAGGAAAAAAGATGGGAAAAATGGAGGGGTGCGGGGGCTGGTTTCAGGAAAAGAAGGTGTGAGGTGGTAGAGGAGGTTTTAAGGAGTTGAATGGTGGGTTGGGTGGCGGTAGAGGCGGCCGGACGGCGTCGAACGGTGGGATTGTAGGTGTGCTGCCAAGAAGGGGGAAATGGGGAGAAAAATAGGTGGGGATGAAGAAGGGTTGCAGGATGGCTTGAGAGGGTGTATTGTGGTGGTGTAGGGCGGTAGTAGAAGGTGGTAGGAGGCACTGAAGGTGGTGGGTGTGGCGGAGGGGTGGTGGTGCACAAAATAGGGGGAAGATGGAGAGGTAGAAAACGAGAGAGGAGGAGATCGGGGGGATAAGGGCTCGAAAATATGGGGCAGAAAAATGCTGAAGGGGAGAAGAAAAAGAAGAGGGAGGGTAGAGGGATAGGTGGCTGATTAGGTGGCAGCGTTTAGGGTGGTAGGGAGAGGGTGACGAAGAGGAGGAAAGGGGAGCCATGTGGGATGGGGTGCATGGCTGCCCGGTTCCAAAATGGTAAAAAAAAAATAGGAGAGAGAGAGAGAGAGGTGGTGGCAGTGGCTAAAGGCTGCGGTGGCTGGATGTGGCGTTCGGGGCGGTAGACACGGCAACGGGGACAGGTCGAGGGCATCGGTAGGGGCGTAGGAGAAGAAGAGAAAGAAAAAAAAAGAAAGGGAAGGGGGCATCAGGCCGGTCGGGGAAGGTGAAAGGGGAACTGGGCTGGCCCGAGGTGAAGGAAGGAAAGAAAAAAAATGGGGTTGGGTGGGTCGCGAGCGGGAGTGCGGGAGGAGGGGTGCGGAGAGGAGGGGAGAGAGGAGAGGGAGATGGGCCAGCGGCCTAAGCATAGGGGAGAGGCTGGCCTGGTGCGGCAGCCCAAGGGGAGAAAAATGAAAAAGGAAGGAAAGAAGAAAAAAGAGAAAGAAAAGAAAAGGGGGGGAAAGGAAAAGGAAAATAGGGAAAATAAAATAAAATAATTTATAAAATATTAGAATATAATATTTTTGGGAAATAAATTTATTTGATAGTTTTAATATAATATAATTAAATATATGGGTTAAAAGGGATAATTTTAGTAAAGTATTTGTTTGGAAAGTTATTTAAATAAAATAAGTAGGGTAAAATGAAAAAAATATTTATTTTAAATTATTAAATATTCTTACTCAATTTATATGCCCAAAAATCCATAAAATAATTAAATTAATTAAATTTGAAAGATAATTTATTCCAAATAAAGGTTATTTATTAAATTATTGGTTTTCTAAAATTTTGGGGGATTACACATATATCCACAAATTTAAGTAGGATATAATGATTACCTTATTTCCAACAATACTTAAATCTTACCGGTACCTTAATTAAAAGTGTAGGCTTTGATTTGTAAAAATTAATACCTAGACATAATACAAAAATAAGCATATTAGAACAAGAAAATTAAAAGAATAAATTTTTATTAAAAGATAATTAAATACATGCTAATACTAACTATCTTTATACCTCCAAAAACTTTGATTAATCTAGTTCAAAATACGTAGCAACACTCACGCTGCATGCATGAAATGGAGAGGGAAAATGGGCGGAGAGGAGAGTTGGAAGAAGGGAGGAATAATTGGTTCGGGTAAGGGTTTGGGGGTTTGGTTGAGGGCTGCATGTTATGCCAACAGATCTTTTACCATCACTTATATCTGTGGTTATTAGTAGCATTATACCAACAGAACAAATACCCACTTTTACATCTGTTGGTATTAGTGTTTATGAAATTCAACAATAATATTTGTTTTTATATAATTTTAATAATGATTAATTCTATTCTTTTTAATATTATAATAATAATAATAATATTATTATTATTATTATTATCATAATAATAATAATAATAATAATTAAGTCATTAGTCATTTTTAGAAATAATAGTTTACATATATTATTATTAATTATTATTTTATTTCTAATTTTTTATATTAATATTGTTCATAATGGTGTTTTTTAACAATTATAATGAAATAATATATATTATATCTACTACCACTTAATATTAAATTAATTTATTATTAAATAATACCAATTATCATTTAAATCTGTATTATCTTAACAATAATCAATATTATCAATAATCGTTCACATTATTAATAATATATTAGTAATTATTAGATACTATTATTAATTTATTTAAAATAATGATTCATATTATTCTTATTAATATAATTCTTTATTAATTATTTCTAAGAATAATTATTTTAGGACATTATTATTATTATTATAAAAAAATATTATTACTAATTGTTGGAAATTACGATTAATATTTATATTATTCATATTTTTATTTATTTTGCATTATTAATTATTTTTAATAATAAGTATTATTTTATTATAAATTATGATTAATATTATCTTAATAATACATTATAAAATATTAATTTTATATTAAATATTTTAAAATAATACTAATTATTATTTAAATTTATTATTTAATAATATTATTAGATAATTAATAATATTATTATTATAAGTAGTAAAATTAATTACATTATTTGTAAGAAAAAAATTATTTTATTAATTCTTTTGAAATTGTTTCCGAAATTCTTTATATAGCTATTTTATTAATTTTAAATTTTCGGATCCTTTTGAAATAAATTTTAGATAAAATTCTTCCAATAATAATTTTTGATATTTAGTATTTTATTTAATACTTCTATTTGAAAAAAAACCCATCGACTGTGTCGTGAGGCCCCTGACTGCCCCCTCTTCTTTCCTTTTCTCTCTTCTCTCCTTTCTCTCCTTTCTCTACTCTGTCCCTTCCCGACCCCCTACTCCCGTCCTGAGCCAACCGCAGGCCAAACCCCAGCCTGCCTCCTTCTCCCCAGCTTCTCCCTACTCCAACCGCCCCACTAGTCGACCGCCACGGGAGATGCCGCGGCAGCAGCTGAAGCAGCCGCAGCAGTAGCAGCAACCAGCAGCAGCAGCGCCGCCGCCGCAACAGGAGTAGCAAGCAGTATCGCAGGTCACACCGCCACCGCCCGGTCACCGCCGACGTCTTTCGACCACCGGTGAGAAACCCCCGACCTCCGGCAAAGCTTCTCCAGCCTTCCCTTGCTCCGATTTGTTGATTTTCGTTTGGTATAAATTTCTGAAAAAACCCTAATATTTATTTAATTAATTGAGTATGATTTAGCTTGTGATAAGCTAAATTAATTGTTTGGTTATGTATATATGTGTTGTGAGATCGATTTGGATAAGTTAATTGTATGGTTTATGTTGAAATTCTGGAAAATTGAATTCTTGGCCGAGTTATGCCAGAATTTTTCGGATTCACCCGATTTGGCGATTTTGGATAAATTGATTATATAATATGTTTTTAAATGTATTTAATTTCATATCGGAAGTGTTGATTTGGGAAAATTGTGCGTAATTGATCGGAATTGGATTTTTAGGTCAAAACTCTTACGGGACTAAATTGGATTGTGTAATCGGGTCGTTTTATTCAATTGACTATATAATTTATATAAGAATATATTTAATTACATTTTCGAACCATCCATTTATATATTTTAGCAAGAATTGATCGGATTTGTGTTCCGGATTCAAAAACCCTAATTATGTTAAATTGGGTATTTCTTTTATTGGTTTTGGGCAATTGATTATACGATATGTTATAAAATATGTCTCATTGCATTTCTAAAAATTTAATTTAAATAAATTAATAGAATTCAACCGAATTGTATTTTCGGGCCTAAAACCCTAGATTTTAAGTGAAACTATAAAATTGATCATTTGTATAATTGTTTTTCTAAAATTAAATTTATAGAAATAGTTGAAATGATCCTAATTGCATTCTAATACCTTTAATTGATAGTTTTAAAACTATCAATTTGAGGTAATAGAAATAGTTGAAATGATCAAAGTATTGGTGTTGTTTACGGAGACTTGAGTAATTCGCCACTCTATGTCTATAAGAGCACATTTCGTGGAAAGTTGGATAACCATCACGATGAGGCAGCCATATTTGGCGTATTTTCTTTGATATTTTGGACCCTAACATTAATCCCTCTGATCAAGTATGTCTTCATCGTTTTAAGTGTTGATGATAACGGTGAAGGTTAATATTAAGTTGCCCTTTGTTGTGTTTGTGCCATGTTGTAGCTTTGTCCTTAAGGTTTGATCAATGTTTCTCCCTTTTTAGGTGGACCATTTGCGCTCTATTATCTGCTTTGTTGTCATGCAAGGTTTAGTATGCTACCAAATCAACAAGCAGCAGACGAAGAACTCTCTACCTATAGATACGGTTATTCAACACCAGCTCCGGCCAATTCTTCATTGAAGAGATTTCTGGATAAGCACAAGAATCTGCGAACTGCTCTACTACTTTTGGTTTTGTTTGGTACTAGCATGGTCATTGGAGATGGTGTCCTAACCCCTGCAATTTAGGTGTCTTTTTATGTTTGTCATTTTCAACATGCACATATTGCCTTTCATGCTCTAGTTCCATTATATCTTACTTGTTTGGCTTTCTTGATCATTTTTATGCAAAATCATATAACTCTATCTTGTATTTCATGCTTTTTTGGTTTGAAGTGGGACAAATCCATTTTCTTTATTTTTTTAATTATTAATTTTTGTTTGTGGATATATTATATATATATATATATAGTTTGTGATAAATCTATTTGTGGCAAGAGTTTTGTTCTTTGTTCAGTCTGGAGGATGATGACCATCGATTTTCTGTGCCTTACCTTCTGAACTTGGGTTCTGACAGGCAGCACAAAACGTCTATTTTGCTCCCTAGAAGATTAAATTTCCTAGTACTATCACATGAAACTTAATAAATCAATCTTTTGAGGGGGTTATTTCCAGCCTTCACTGAATTATAACTTCCCTTTCTCTCCAAGCAGGTGCTCAACTGGCTACAAACAGAAAGTCTTCTACATAGTCACCCATGAACTTGGTTATGTATCTACCACCACCAACTACCAATACTTCCTTAGGTGCTAGACTATGGAGAAACCTCAACAAAATTTCTATTTGACCAATCCTTCACGATAATTTTGAGATAGATGGGTAGGATGTCTTATTAACTAGGAAACTAGTAGGTAATATCTTGGTTGGAAGGTGGAGGGAAGTAAAGAATGGAAGTACTAGGGGTGCGTGGAGCTAGTATGTTTTCTGAGCATATTTTTTGGAGGTGTCATTTTGACTATTTCCCTTACAGTAGTGAACTACAGAAACTATCATTTTCATGTGAGGAAATTTAGGGAAGAAAAAACAGTTTGTTCCATAACAAAGTACAGCCCTGCTCTCTCATGAATGCACGTTATTCTAGAGTAGTTGATCTTCTTTATATGTACTCATTAATGGCTATCGAATTTTGAGCTGCCTTGAGTGAATTTTTTAGCACCATCTGAATGTTCACTTTTATGGGTCAAAAAAATAATTTCGATAAAAGTTTTGATTTGTATTTCTTGCCTTATAATGCTTCTCATGCTTTGTGCGTTTTCATGTGTTTGAAGTATTAGTGAATTTATCTCTGAAAAGTTTTCTTGAATTAGCTAACCTTTTATTTCTAGCAAAGTTGTATGTGGGGCTAGTCTTGCCACTAGTTTGGGCCATTACTCATTGTTTGTGTTATTAGTATTATTGTTTTTGTGTGTTTAGTTACTCTGGTTACTATTATTTATTCTTTCATTCTTATCCTAGGCTAATTTATATTAATCTAATTAAGTTACATGCATAATTTTTTTAGGGAATACATCCTGATAATTATCAAAGAAAATATTAAAGACGTAGAAGTCATTGGAGATGCTAAATAGGATGGGAATGACGAGGATGGTGTTTGATATGTTAATGAAGATGTCTTGTATGTTAGTATAGGTTACAAGTTGTATATATATTCTACCTATAAGATTATTATCGTTTTGATAGTTAAACTAACGAACGATGATTATGTGTGGTGTACTATATTTTATATAAGGATAAGTTATTGTTATAAGTAAATATTGCTACAACAGGTATTATGGACATTATTGTCATTTTACTAATAGATAATATATATATATTGTGGATACTACTTTTAGTCACAGATTTTCTTTTGTGGGTAATAGTTTTAGTCACAGATATTGTTTTGTGGACAATACTTGTAGTCACAGATATCATTTTGTGGTTAATACTTTTACTCACAGATATAATTGTGGGTATAAATTTTACCAACAGATAAATATCTGTGGGCATAAGCAACTAATACCAACAGATCTGTAACACCCCCAAATTTACTACTGAAAAATTTCGTTTAAAATCAAAAGGCTTAGCGGAAGCAAAGGATAAAACCGTAAACTAGGGGGTATTATCGCCACACTTAGTACCAGACCGGGTTCACTCCTACCGTTCCAGTACTAAGTGCTAAGGCTAAATCCAATCAACATTTAATACGAAGTATCAAAAAAAACGCAAGACGACATTTAACATAAATCCTTAATAAGAGGTAAGTCAAACAGAAGTTAGAATACGATTTGGGATTACAACCTCAGAATATGTTTCTCGAAACAAGAACGTAATACAAAATATAGCTAAACAAAAATAAATACCGAAGGATCAATATCCGGATTGCCTACTCACTCAAGTCAAGGCTTCCACCCCAACACAGTATCCGATCTTAAACCTGCACAAGAGGTCTGCTCCCCACCATCGGTGGATCATCACAGGACCCATTCAACCAGTGTAGTATCAGTACGGGTCCAATACTGAGTAAGTCTCACTACCCTATCTTAGGAGAGATATCATCAAGTGCATATTAAATCCGGGTACAACACGTTAATACAATATCATGCATATTCACAACCCACAGCATAAATCTTACCATACACCTAGAGTAACATATAAAACATACGTAACATCCTATTTAACATATAAGCGTGGTATAACCAAGATGTAAAGTGGCTCATACGCCTCAGGTAGGAATAATCCATATTATTAAAACTCAATACGTGGCATACTCACGTAAGCAACATGTAGTAACAGATAATAAAAGCCGGTCATGGTCCAATTAGACTTATTCTTTATTCTCATTAATAATATGTTCATTCCACACATATTCTTCAATAAACCATGTGAGCGCGGGAGCCCCACTATTATAGCCGGTGGACCGGAAGATATACGCACAGGGAAGAACGCCTCTGATCCACTATTATAGCCGGTGGACCGAAAAATAAACGCACAGGGCAAAACGCCTCTAATCCACTATTATAGCCGGTGGACCGGATCATGGCCCCGACTCACATGGTGTTTCACTGTAAGTACTTAGTATTTTCCCATGGATTACTTAATTCATTTTCATTCAAAGCATTCTTCATTAATCCATGTGAGCGCGGGAGCCCCACTATTATAGCCGGTGGACCGGAAGATATACGCACAGGGCAGAACGCCTCTGATCCACTATTATAGCCGGTGGACCGGAAAATAAACGCACAGGACAGAACGCCTCTGATCTACTATTATAGCCGGTGGACCGGATCATGGCCCCGACTCACATGGTGTTTCGCTGTAAGTACTTAGTATCTTTCCTGAGGATTAACTTATTCGTTTGGGTCTATCGAGCCCAAATCTCCCACTATTATAGCTGGTGGACCGGAATAAACACTCAGGGCAGAACGCCTCTGACCACTATTATAGCCGGTGGACTGGAAATAAACACCCAGGGCAAAACGCCTCTGGCCACTATTCTAACCGGTGGACCAGAATGGGTCGGGCTCATCAGTCTTTCGCTTTACGTAATTAATGTCTTATTCGTATCTTATTGAATCACATCACACCCTTGACATGCATAAATCATTCTCTTTATACTATACTCATCACAACTAATAAAAACTCACATTCATAACCACACTTTAATCAATAAAAACACATGATAACGCCAAGCAACTCTAAGCAGCCATACCAACCCTAATTGTCCACACCAAACCGTGGTTAGCCACTCTTATCCCTATTTCACCATAACCCCCATACTTAGCCATCCCAAACCTTAATTATCCTCAACAATCACGATTAGTTACTCCAACCCTACTTAATCACAACGTCCCAGAGTTAATTACTCCAAACCCTAATACCGTACAATCATTAACTCCCATGCAAAACCCTAACTCCACCATGCAAACCCTAATGCCACCATACCAACATTAATACCACCATGCAAACCCTAATACCACTATAAGTCATTAATACCACTATGCAATCACTAATACCACCATACAAACCCTAATACCACCATACAATATTAATACCTCCATAAAATCACAAATACCACCATACAAACCCTAATACCACCATACAATATTAATACCTCCATAAAATCACTAATACCACCATACAAACCCTAATACCACCATACAACATTAATACCTCCATAAAATCACTAATACCACCATACAAACTCTAATACCTCCATACAATTTTAATACCTCCATAAAATCACTAATACCACCATACAAACCCTAATACCACCATA
Organism: Tamarix chinensis; assembly: GCA_030549775.1. Taxonomy (NCBI): domain Eukaryota; kingdom Viridiplantae; phylum Streptophyta; class Magnoliopsida; order Caryophyllales; family Tamaricaceae; genus Tamarix; species Tamarix chinensis. Next base: position 15,560,914 of record CM060172.1, on the reverse strand, counting down.
CAATATTAATACCTCCATAAAATCACTAATACCACCATACAATATTAATACCTCCATAAAATCGCTAATACCACCATACAACATTAGGACCGCCATAGAACATTAATACCATCATACAAACTTCAAGACTCCCATGATGGTTCCCAACTCATATTACCGTTTATCCTAATATGCAGGTCCTAGAGGGCCATAACATAATACATCATAAACATCATACATATACATGTCATGCTCATATCATGGGAGCACATACAATATACCTCAATCTCCAAGCTGCGCTACACATATGACAAGTTATGCACAAATCATATAATACATGGCATAGCATGGCATACACAACATTCAACACATCCACATCACACATAACACAAGGCCATTAGCTTCGTCCTTACTAAACACCCATAAGTAGAGGTAAGTAGAGACTTACCTGGATCCGAAGCTAGCTAAGTGAGATAAGAGGGAGAGAGATCCCTAGCTCATGGATCCACTAGAAAGCTTTCCTAGATCCGATAGAAATCGAAAACTAAATTAGAAACTATTCTATCAATCAATAATTCAAATATTCTAATTAAACAAACACAAACAACCCAAATGATCTCTCTTAGAAAATGTGACCAAAAATTAGAAATTAAAAGCATAGCTTTATTAAGATTTAAGGTTAAAACTAAATCAAAACGGATTAATACAAATATCACTTGGGACATTTCAACTTAATTTGGAAAGCCCGAGAAAGAATAATTGATCATAAGCTAATTTATCGAAAATAACTTATTTATTAAATTTTACAACAAAATAGGTAACCTAACCATTTACATAGAACCAAATCCAAACCGATTAGGTTAAAGCAGAATTTAAATGATTTAAAACCCAAAGATAGAATTCGATTAGATAAAATACACATAGCAAAATCAATTTTATAAAATCATCCCCAAAAATTAGGATTTTTAATACCCACGACAGAAACTCAAGTAATTCAATTTAATCAATTCAAATTAAAGGTATTTAGAAGCAATTAATACCATTTCAACTATTTCTATAAATTCAATTTTAGAAAAACAACAATACGAGTAATCGGTTTCATAATTTCACTTCAAATTTAGGGTTTTAGGCCCGAAAATACAATTCATTAAAATTCTATAAATTTAATCAAATTGAATGTTTAGAAATGCAATTAAACGCATTTTATAACATATCAAATAATCAATTGCTCCAAACCAATAAAAGAAATACGTAATTTAGCACAATTAGGGTTTTTGAGCCCGTAACGCAAACCCGATCAATCCTTGCCAAAACATATCAATTGACGGTTCAAAAATGTAATTAAACATATTCTAATGTAATTTATATAGTCAATTGAATAAAATAACCCGATTACTCAATCCAATTTAAACCCGCGGGAGTTTTGACCAAAAAATCCAATTCCGATCAATTACGTGCAATTTTTCCAAATCAACACTTCCAATATAAAATTTAATACATTTTAAACAATATTATAAAATCAATTGAGCGGGATGGCTCAATTATACGACTCAATTTCATTATACCCCGAATTTGACCTTGGAATCAAATTTCGATAAAACCTGCATAAATTTCTCAAATTGACGGTTCCAAAATAAGGGTTAGGGTTTTTCGGAAATTATACCAACAAAATCAACACAAATCGGGACAAGAAAATGCCGGAAAAGCTTCGTCGGGGAACGACAGTGGCTCGTCAGTGGTCAGCAAGGCTCGCCGGTGGCAGGGCGATGGCGTGACCAGCGCGGCCTGCGGCTGCTGCTGCTGTCCTCTGTTGCCGCGCGGCTTCAGCTGCTGCTGCTGTGGTGGTCAGCTGCGGCTGTTGCTGCTGCTGGTAGCTACTGCGGCGGTGGTCGACGGCAGCAACCGATCATGGCCAGCGAGGAGGTTGGAGTGGAGGAGCAAGGGAGGAGGTGAGGGAGGTCGGCTAGGGCTTCGGGCCATAGAACAGGGGCGCACGGGAGAGGGTCGGGGTAGGGAAGAGAAGAGAGAAAGGAAAAGAAGGGGGCGGGGCACGCCAGGGTAAGGCTCGTTTTTTTTTTTACAAAAACAAGTATCAAATAAAATATTAAAAACTTAAAAATTAATATTGGAAGATTTTATCTAAAATTTATTAAATAAAAATTATTTCGAAACGATCCATAGGCTTAAAATTAATAAAAAGCTATATAAAGAATTTCGGAAACATTTTCGGAAGTATTTACCATCGAACATAAAAATTTATATTATTTACGGAAATACATTATAAGACCCTGAAATAATATTTAAAAACCTATAATAAAATATTTAAGTCAAATTCTAATAGATCAAGACTAATTTTAATAATTTCCGAAATCGATTTTCCGCAAACTAAAAAGCGTAGAACGGAAGAAAATTAATTCCAAAAAGAAATTCTTAAATAAGTTCCGAGAATATTTTTAATTTAAACTTCCCGAAAATATTACATTCAATTAATTAAAACGTCGATAAAATATTACTTCTCAAAAATGATTAATTACGTTCAATTATGAATTCGAAATCGTTGATAAATCCATAAAACGAATCGAAATTAGAATAATTATTTGTTTACATCAAATTACTCTAATAAAATCATTAAACTTAATAAATCTGGATTTTAAAAATACGGGGTATTACAAGATCATACATATCTGTGGGTAAAACTTTTAAGCACATAGTTTTTACCCACAGATTTGTCATAGAAAAATTTCTGTTGGTAAAAACTTTTGCCAACAGAAACATGGCTTTTACCAACAGATAAGACCTGTTAGCAAAAGTCAATTATTTTTTAGTGGTAGGTGGTGGTCGGGGGTTGAAGATTGGTGGCTTAGGGCGGTAGGGACAGCGTTGGTAGGGCTGGAAAGACGGGGAGAAGGAAGGGAGGAAAAGGAGAAGGAATGAAAAAGAAGAGAAGAAAGGAGGAGGTTGTAAGGGATATCTTGGTCGGCTGAGGTAAAGGGGTGGTAGAGGAGGTGTCAGGGGGTTGAGGGGTGGTTGTAGCGGTGGCGGAAGAGGGGAGACAACAGAGCACGGTGGTGGTGTGGGGTGGAGGTTGAGAAAGGGAGGAAAAGAGAAAGGAAGGGAAGGGTGGCTGCATGGGGCGAGTGGTGCAAGGAGGAAGTAGGTGTAACACCCCGAATTTTACTACTAAAAATTTTTCGTTTTTAAGCGGAAGCAATAACATAATATAGCAGGTGTTACCGCCATACATAGTACGAGTCTAGTCCATACCTTTCTCGTACTACGTGCAAGGCTAAAAATTTACGTCAAATAAATCAAAACTGATGCAAATAGATATATATATATATAACAAAAGACTTGAATAATTTAGTTATAATAATAGAGTACGGAGTACATGCTCCAGATAATACAATATATAAAAAAACGATAAGTGGGTTAAAAGAGATGAAGAGTCCAAAAGCGATATCCAAAATTTAGGCACATAACATGTGCGACATTAGATAGAAATGACTCTTCGCCCTAACCCCAAGGGTATAAACCCCCGCATCACTCCGCATGAGGAACCTCCTTAAAGTCCACAGGATCATCATCATATATCTGCGACACAACGTCTACAAATGTGTAGTATCAGTACACATCATGTACTGAGCAACATAACTATCCTAAAGAGATAGCATTGAGTGCGAGGTCCATGCGAAGAAACTAATAGAGCATATAATAACAAGGTAATATCATGCTTACATATATATGTTAATTGAGAACACGAAACTCAACCTTCAAGCATAAAATAATGTAATATAGATATATGGGTAGATGGGCTCCATTGGTTATTATATTTTATCATCGTGATCATAATCAATTTATTATATTAACTTGAGGATGGAGACTCGAAGAGATCGTAACAACTAATTTAGTACTCGAACGGTACTAGCCCTAGCATGCCCGCCCAGAAACGTAACCAGACCACCAATAAATAGGACAGCTAATCACTTAAGTATGCATACCCCATATAGGGCCGAAATATATCGAAACACCTATAGAGTAGAAGAGGGCCTCTCCGGACCTCGTAAGGCACCCAAGATCATAGAATGGAAAAACACCGGAATGGTACCAAGTGAATACCAAACCTAACTCGGATAGTTACCCCGAGTGATACATGAAATGCCCTGAAATTTTCTAATTTTATAAAGTATATTTAAATGAGATTTTATTAGAAAGATTTATTTTAATAAATTATTTTTATTAAAATAAAAAGAGAATTAATTAGGGAAAATCTAGAATAAATTTATAAGTGTTTTAATTAGGTGGAATTTTGGTATTTTAACTAGATAAGGATTTTACTTTAGAAATTAATTAAATAAATTATTTGTTTAAAATAAGAATGAGAAAATAGTTTAAATTAATAATAATTTTATAAATAATTTGATTGGAAAAAAATTAGGGTGTTTTGTTAATTAAAATAAATTTATGGAAAACATTTTAAAAATTTTAATTTAGCCTAAAAAGGGATTTAAATATTATTTTATTAAATATTATAATTTTTAACTATCCCAAATATTTTAATGTATTTTTTTAACCCAACCCTCCTATTTTTATTTTTTTCCTTTTTCCCTTCTTCCTTTTTCTTTCTTTTTCTTTCTTTCCTTCTTTTTCTTTTCCTCTCCTTTTTCCGTTTGGGCTGCCATCTCCCGCGGCCCAAACTCCTCCCTTCTTCCTTCCTTCGGCGCGGCCCAGTCCAGCCCACACGTCGTCTCCTGGCTTCTCCCACGCCGCGCCGCATTTTTCTTCTATTTCTCCTATGGACGCTGCATTTTGTTGCCCCGTCTTTAATAACAACGCCCGAACCGCCAGTCTTCCTCCCTTTTTCTTTCTTTCTTCCCCGCAAACCGGACCAGCCCCCTCCTCCTTCCTTCTTCCTCCCCTCTCCTCCGTCGACGCTGCTGCAACTCCCACCCTCGAAAATGGCGGCGCCGGCTACGAGAACTTTGACCGGCCGAGTCACATCTCTTTTTCTTCCTCTCGGCTCACAAACTAGCTTGAGTAATCAATTATCCTTAACTCTCGCTCATCTCTCTCTCTGGCTTCACGAACCTTCGACCCAACCCAAGCAATCGCCGCCGATTTCCGACGCCGGCCACCCAAACCCTATCACCCAAACCCATCCTGCCGACCTCCAAAACCCTAATAACCCATCTAAAGTCTATAAATAGTCCAGTTGTGATGATTTTGAAGCTTCTTCTTTCTCGAAACCCTAAGTGAAACCGCCCGCCCACCGCCCCTTTAGACACCTCGTTTTCCGCTTTAGCTAACCTCGACGCTCTCTCCCTCTTAATATCTTCCATGCAACACCCTCTAATTAAACTAAACCATCTACGACCTTCAATTCACCGTGTACAAGCCTCCATAATCGTGCAAAGTTGGCTAGTCCTCTCGCCAGAAAATTCCACCCCGAAACATTAAACACCACCATCCACCACCAAATCCACCACTTTTACCACCTTTAAACCACCCAATATCTCCTGCATCTCCTCCACCGAACCATAAGCTTATTTTTATTTTTATCCTTTCCTCTTCCCTCTTTTTCTTCATCTTTACCTCTCTTAGATCCATTTTCCAGCCACCTCCGGAACCACCGCCGGTTCCACCCATACCCTCCAACTCAAGGGAAACCCTAGACCTTTTAAACACTTACTTTCTATTTATTGATAATTATTATGCTTTCATCCTAATTTTTAATGTTAATTCGATTCTAATTATTATTATAATTATCATTATTATTTTTATCAACTGTAATCTAATGGTTAAATCTTCTTTACAGGTTTGGGAGTATTCTTGAGTTAGAAAAACTATTATTCTCAAATTTTAGTTATTTAATAGAATTAGTACATGTTTACTATTATTATTAATAATATAATTAATAATATTATTATTAGTGTAATTAATTATTTAATAATGTAATTATTTCAGAAGGCGTAGAAACCTAAATTTTTAATTAAGCCTCGCAGATTTTGCCTTTTATTACTATTATTAGCATTTCAACATTATTACTAATATATTATCATTTTTAGCACTATTTCCTTTTATATTATAAGTATATATATATATATTATTACTACTACTACTACTACTAAATTTGTTATTATTATTATTATTACTACTACTAAATTGATTATTTATTTATTATTAGTATTATCTTGGAAAAGGGGCGAAGCATTTATTTCACCTTATTTTTGAATAATGTCCTTTTTATTGTTATTATTATTGTTACTATTATTATTCTTATTTATATTCTCATTGATATTATTTTAGTATCAGTATTATTATTAGGGTAAAGTATTTAACCCTATATTATCAACCTTTATAATATTTCTGTTATTTCTATATCTTTAGCAAAGTTAGAATTTTATTAATGTTATTTGTATTAGTAAGTTGTTATTTGGTCAAAACCTTAAGGAGGCGTAGGAGCGTGCTCCAAGTCCGGTGTCGTTTTAGGTAAGGAGTGCTAAGGCCTTTTATGTGCTTATGTGTATTATGTGTTTCGCATGTTATGTATCTAGTGTTTATTATAATTAAATATTTTATATGTGGTATGACTTAGAGTTGAAGTATATTGTGCATGGTATGTGTATTAATTATGTATGATGATATGTGTAGTGTATGTGAGAAAGTCGATGTGGTTTGTGTGAGGGGAAGGATGAAAAAGGAGGATGGGGAAAGAATTTGATTAAGGGAAGTGAGTTGACCTAATTTTATGGTTTTATAAGGAATAATCTAATGTATGGTTTTATGTGGAAGAGTATAATTTATGGTTTTATGCGGAGAATATAATATATGGTTTTGTTTGGGAGAATCTAATTTATAATATTATATGGGAGAATCGAATTTATGGTTTGTTTGGGAGAATCTAGTTTATGATGTTATTTGGGAGAATGTAATTTATGATATTATATGGGAGAATCTAATTTATGATTTGATTGGGAGAATCTAATTTATGATTTGTTTGGGGGAATCAAATTTATGGTTTTGCTTGGGAGATTCTAATTTATGATTTTATGTGGGAGAATCTAATCAATTGTAAGGTAAGGATGAATCTTTGGTTTTATGTGATTTGAATCTAGGGTTGGTAAGGATGAATATTTGGTTGGTATGGATTAAATTTAGGGTTTGGTATGGACAAATCTTTGGGTTTTTATTTGTGTGAATTTAGGTTTTGTATGGGTGAATCTTTGGTTTTGTGTGGATTGAATTTAGGGTTTTGTATGACGAATCATGGTTTGTATGGTGTATTTATAGTTGTATGGTGGTATTAGGGTTTACATGGTGGCATTGATGGTTGTATGGTGGTATTAGGGGTTGCATGGTTGAATTTAGGGTTTCACGTGGAATTTTAGGGTTTGCATGAAAAAGGTTCGAAGGTTTGCATGGGAGATTAATGTCTGCATGGGTATGAAATTTACGTGTGGAAAGTTAATTTGGGATGTAAGGAAGGTAATGTAATTGTTATTTAGGTGTTGAACTATTTTGGACAAAAATAGTATGTGGAGCATTATGAGGGTATGGAAGAGACTGAATTAGGGTTTGGAGTAATGAACTCTGGGTTTGTGATTAACTAGGGTTGGAGTGGATAATTGTGGTTTGTATGATTAACTAAGCGTGGAGTGGCTAATTATGGTTGTTATGGTTAAATAGAGTTTGGAGTGGTTAACTATGGTTTGTTGTGGTTAATTGAGGTCTGTGTGGCTGATTAGGGTTTTTGTGTTATCATGTGTATGTGATGAAAGTGTTATTATTGTGGACTTTTATGATTTTGATGTGTGAAGATTTATGCATGTTCAGGTGAAAGCTTTTTAATAAGATACTTAAGACACTAATCATTTAAAGTGGAAGATTATTGAGCCGGGTCCAGCCGATCCACCGGTTAGGAATAGTGGTTAGGGTTATGTGTGACCGATCCACCGGTAATAATAGTGGTGAGGACTTTGTCCCGCAAGTATCCGGCCCACCGGCAATAATAGTGGGGTGACTCGAGCTCAATAAACACAAACCAATTTGCTAAAGATACTTAAAAGGTACTAATTACTTACAGTGGAACACCATGTGAGCAGGAACCAGCCGATTCACCGGTAAGGAATAGTGGAGTGGACTTTGTCCCGCAAGTAACCGATCCACCGGCGAATAATAGTGGTGTGGACTTTGTCCCGCAAGTGACCGGCCCACCGACAATAATAGTGGGGTGTTCCTGTACTTACATGGATTGATAAAAGGCATGGTGTGAAACGAATTCTGATAAGAGATCAATTAAATGATTAATCTGGACTATGATTGGGCCTTTATGTATCTATCCGAATGATTGTTCGTTATTATGTGATCATGTTGATCTTTATGTTCTTTTATTCCCATACATGATTTATGTATTTATGTGTTGGCCTTAGTGATCAAGTCACCTTACTCAGTACTGGACCCGTACTGATACTACCTTGGTTGATGGGTCCTGTGATGATCCACTGATGGTGGGAGTAGACCTCTTGTGCAGGTTTAAGATCAGAGACTATTTTGGGGTGGAAGACCTGACTTGAGTGAGTAGGCAATCCGGAATTTGACCCATCGGATTTTATCTTGTTTAAATGTATTTCTATTTGGAAGTTACAAGTGTTATTTGAAACTTCAAGGATATTGTAATTAACTCTTAATTTCTCGTACTCTGATTTTGTTGTATGATCTTTCGAATCCTTTTATGAATTGTTAATTTGAATTTAACGTAAATCTTTTCTTTAGCCTTAGCACTTGGTAATGGAACGGTTGGAGAGAACCAGTCTGGTACTAAGTGTGGCGGTAACATTCCCAGAATTCACAAGTTTTAAGTGTTTCTATCTTAATTGCTTCCGTTTTAAAAAAAAATTAGTGAATTTTGGGGTGTTACAATACAAGTCCCAACTCAAGATCTTTCACTTTAAGTGATTATTATTTTATTCAAGGATTTAGCCAATCATAAATTAGTCCCACATAACAGCACTTAGCTCACATCCATCAACAAAATGACTTTCCATTATTACATCAATTTCAAATGGCATTAAAGCCAAGCGACATTAAAGCCGATCAATTTTAAGTGGCATTAAAGCCGAACCAATCCAAATGGCATTAAAGCCGATCGATTTCAAGGGCATTAAAGCTGAACCAATGTAAGTGGCATTAAAGCCGATCAATTCCATAGTCATTAAAGCCGATCCAAATTATGAGGCATTAAAGCCGAATAAGTCCATGGCATAAAACACAACATAAGGCATCATACAATTTCAATTCATACTCAACCCTTCACACACTTACACACATACAATATTCAAGTGCCATATTAACACGCGTTGCATTGAGGCTATGAATTCATACATTCATGCAATTACCATATAGAACACAGCATGTTCTTGACATAATTAAATAACCGATAAGCATCATCATGACCTTCCACTCCAAGCAGACATACATCGAGATTCCGTCATAAGTAAGGTAAGTAATGACTTACCTAAATCTGAAGCTAGCTAAGCAAATTGAGAAAGAGAGGTGTATTTTATGCTAAAATATATTACACTTAGCCAATTATTTTCTTAGGATGAAATATCAATAGGAAAATAGGATAAAATATTAAGATTCCTCAATACACCCACAATGTCTCTTTCTCTTTTTCTTTTTCTTACTTAATGAATCATTTTAATTAAGGTCTCTAAGTCTACTCATCAATGTTACCCAAGTATTAGAATTATAAATTATAAATTCTGGTATTAGCACAATATTCAATTAGGTCTCCAAATTTTTAGAAATTTACATGAAATGACCAAAATGTCTTTATTAACTAAAAATTACCTTAAGCTTCTAAAATTCATCACTTACTCTAGACAACATCAAATCCTAACATATCATATACAAAATTTTAGGTAAAAGACCCAATGAAGACAATGGTGCACTTAAAACTTTCAAAAACAATCTTTATTGCCCACTGTACCCATGGTTGAATATGTGAAAGCCTTATAAAAATTTCATTTCAACTCTAAATGATACAAAACTCATAACCTAGCTTTTATATACTATTATACATATAGGGGAATACTTAGATAAATTTAAAACAACCAAAGCACACATAAATCAGCAAGGGCGAGAGCTAAACTACTCGAATCCAGGCATATTCATCAAGACTATGCTGTAAATTCATCACGACTCTACTGAAAATTCATCACCTCTTCACTAAATATTCATCACTTTTCCGGCAGGTATAAACATATAAAAAGAATCACACAAACCATCTTCTCATTAGATATTCATGCTTAAGCACATAAGATAGAAACATACACATGACATACAATATTTTTCAAGATATTATTTCATGCGTATAATTAAAATAAAGCTATCCGCACATAAGAGAACATATAATACACCTAGCACAAAATCCTATTTCTAAAGGTTAGTTTTGTTACCAAAACTCCTAAGCTCCTTAGCAAAGCTAAAATAAGGAATCTAGCAATTCCTTCTCTAAACCACTTTGTCACCTTCAAGAATATAAGGTAAATGAGTTAGATAAACCAAGTTCAATAAATAACAAAAATGGGAAAGAAAGGAATTGGAATGGAAGAAGTGAAATATAAAATATTACTCTTGAATAGAGAGTCTTCAAAACCACCACAAAACAACCAATAACCACAAAGGAATGATGGATTAAGGTTTTGGAGGTTTAAAGGGGAGGAAAACAAGGAGAAAAGAAGGCATCAAAGGTAAGAAATCTTTGCTACAAGCCACTTAACCACTACAGCAAAAAACTTCAATGTTGCTCGGCAAGGCAGATAGGAGAGGAAAAAGGAGAGGGTAAGGGAACGATTTCCTTGGTGAGAAGGGTCTTTAGATGAGGCATAACATGCAAGGAAAAATAAAAAACAAGAAAATAGGGTAGAGGAATCAAGTTCAATGCATAAAAGATGCTCGAAGTCACCAAAAAAATCGGCTTTGCTGATTTTGTAAAGCTGGTCGGGAAGCAAAAGTTTGGCTATGAATAAGCATGAGGGATTTCGACTTCAGGGATTTAAATTATATGGATTCATAGTATGCAATGCAGAATTTCAAAATAAACAAAAACAAAAGGAAAAGCATAACCAGAGAGAGAATGAGTTGCTCAAAGTTGGAAAGTAATCAACTTTGGACTCTGCTACAATCTATGATTTTATGTGCGTTTTGAGATAGGAACGCACAATTTGGAAAAGATAGAGTAGAATCTGATATGGTGGAGTGTGCATTGAGTTTTTGGTTTAACCTTGGCCTCACTTGAGTGCTAGGATTAGGGGTGTAAGAGAGATGATAGGCTATGGTTAAGTGTGTAAGAGAAATGTCATAAAATCATGATTATGGTACTAGTTGCACTTTTTGGTTGGGAACATGTTACCAAGTTACAAATCTGGTTTGGTTTGGTTGAGAAGACTATTTAGGATTGGAATATTAGTTAGAGGATTGGTTACAATTTATTTTGATTAATTAAATTGCAAGAAAGTCTAAAAATGGGCATTCATTGGAAAAAATATCACTTGAATTCCAAAAATTATAAAAATTTACGAAAATGTTCGGAATAATCTTAGAAACTCAAATATATAAAAATATTAAGTATCGAAGTAGGTTTAATCCTTGACGGATGGAAAATGATCAAAAACTGTAAAAACAGATAAGTTGCGGAAACGTGGTTTTCCGCAAATTCACAAAATGAATAATAGGGGTTTAAATTGTCACGTATTGATACGGAATATTTTTATAAAATCAAATATATGAAAATATTTGGTCTCGGAACTTATTTGATGACCAACGGATTAAAAATAGCAAAAACGGCTAAAATTATCTAATCGCGTAAACGATTGTTTCCGCAATTTAGTGATTCGGAAGGAAAGGGTGAAACATGAATGAATAGGATGAATGGATGAACTCAAAAATATTTTTAGATTGAATCACAAATTTTTAAGAGATCAAAAAGAGTAAAAACAGAGAAATCGGAAGAATAGCAATAAATGTATTTTATGCACACGAGAGAAATAATCGACGAAATGTCTAAAACTTTACACAAAGGGAAATACATATTTTTAACCGAAAATCAAAATTGTATAATAAAATCATAATTGTGAACGAATTTATCTAAAATGATCCGCAACAACAATAATTAATTAAATTCAAAATATAAACTCAAAAACGTCGATAAATCCATAAAACGAATCAAAATTAAAATAATTAAATGTTTACAACAAATTACGCTAATAAAATAACTAAACTTAATAAAACTGAATTTACAAAAACAGGGTATTACAGTAGGGGAGGCCAGGGGTTGCTGTGGTGGGTGACAGAGGCAGCGGTTGAGAGTGGTGAAACAAAAATAGGGGAGGAGAAGAAGAAGGGAGAAAAGAGGGGGAGGGGTTCTGTAGGGGAATTGAGGGAGCTCGAGGGAGATAGAAAATGAGCAGAGAAGGAGGAGATAATGAGAAGAAAAGGAAGAGGGAAGGGAGGGCTAGCATGGCTCGAGTTGGGTGGTTGCAAACTGCAAGGGGATTGGGGAAGATGACAGGGAGAAGAAGAGTAGGAGAAGGAAAGAAAATAAGCACACAAAAGGGGCTGTGTTTGGCTCAAAAATGGAAGGGGGAGAAAGGGAGAGGGAAGGCTGCAATGGCAGGTGTAGGTGCAAGGCTGGTTCAGGTGATTGCAGGGGATGGCATGACTTCGTCGACGTAGGGGGAGAAAGAAGAAAGAAGAAAGGAGAAGGGGGGCTGGCTGGCCGATCAGGTGGGGAAAGGGAAAGAAGGGAGATGGGCCGACCTGCACACAAGGGAAAGGGAAGAAAGGGGCTATTGGGCTGGCCTAACCGAAGGGAAAAGAAATCAAAAAAGAAGAAGGGGATATTTCGGATATTTGATTGTCGAATATACGAAATTTTGGATATTTAAAAATGATATTTTATATTTGATTTGAAACTTCAAACATCTGAATTTTCGGATCGGATATCAAATATAAACGATATTATGCGAATAAAATTTCAAATATAAAAGAACCACCAAATCACAAATATTTATGATATTATTTGATTTGCTGAGTAAATATCTAACTTACTCAACAAATATGTAATGTTAAAACTAAAATAAGGAAGGAGTAAGTGGAATCTATTAGCAAGCAGAGTATTTTTATTTTTTATTTTTGTAAATATCTAAAAAGAATTATATTAAAAATATAATTTCAACTAAATCAAACTTTGCCTCAAATAATGAATAAAGTAAAAATTATATACACAGTCACACATCTAAATTTATTTATATACAATTATATATAAAATAAAAAATTATAAAAAATGTATAAATTCTTCGGATAGGATATTTATATTTGTCGGATCAAATATTTAATTTGTTTGATTTTTTATTGACCGGATCGAATATTTGATTTGAAAAAAAAATCGAATCAGTTATTTATTTTTTTAGATCATATCACTTCGGATATTAGATCAAAAAAATAAATATCGGATAACATAAATAGCCCTAGCTGGATGAGTGCAGGGAAAGGAGAAGAGTAGGGAAGGGGGCCAGCCACCCAATGAGGGAGGAAAGGGTGACGTAAGCCGGGTGGCCCGAGGAAGAAAAGAAGAAAAGGGAAAAGGAAGGAAAAAGAAAAAGGAAAAAATAACATAATTTTTAAAATAAGGATATTTAATTATTTAAATAGATAAATTAATTTAATAAATTTATTTATTTAAAATTTAAAATATTAATTTAAAAGAAAATTTTAGTAAAATATGGATTTAGAAAATTGCTTAAATAAAATAACTAAATATTTATTTTAATTTATTAAATAGCCATACCCATTTTTATAACCTAAAAGTCAACAAAATAATTAAATTAATAATTAAAAATTAAATTATGCTAAATGAGGATAATTATTAAATTCTAAGTTTTAAAATTTTGGAGTATTACAATAAAGAGAAAAATTATAGAATACTGCATGAGCATGGCAGTATTCATGTAATCTTATTACCATTTGAAAATACATCCTAGTAGTATTACAAGTCTTGACCTTCGCCAATCGCCATGAATAATTCTACGTTGAATAATAACTGAGGACTTTCTTCATCCAATGTCAAGACACTCACACTGAAAACATGGGAATAGAGATTTTTTTTTTTTTTTTAACCTAGAGTAACAGATAGGACGAGATCCTTCATATATGTAGTATTATTTTTGAACAAATTGCTTCTATCTATCCTTGCCATCACAGACTAAAACATCATGTTATAGACACGCATACATCTTTGTGCATGAATATGACGCCCAGCCACTTCTCGTGAAATTTACTTGGGTGCCGGACACCAAAACTAACAATCTGAGGATGAAGAATCTGCATAGGCATCTTCATCTAAAGGCCTGGAGGTTTGAAGAATGGAATGACATCGAAAATCGATTCCATGTCGATGGGAACACTGAGAGCGTGCTTGACAAGTTCTGGCGTAGTGGTCGTCCCCTTCCAGGTTTCAAGCCATGGTCCTCCTCCAATCTCTACTGCTGCCATGTCACTAGTGACGTCTAGAATTATCTGTAATTAACACGCACACAGGAAATAAATAAAAAATAGGAAAAAAAAACAGCACGTATTAACGAGAGTAAAAAGTTGCTCCTGCCTAGAGAGACATGCACATTGTAGAAAACGAATTTAGCAGGTTATTTCATAAGCTTATACATAGATCACATGGTGTGAAGGTACTGATTCAAAACGATTATACGAGGAAATTATATTCCCATGGATATCGAGTTCTAGGCTCCCTTTGATTCTTCTTAGGTTTTAAAGAAAAAAAATAAAGAGGAAAATATTTTATATATTTGGTTTAGTTAAGAGAATAAGATAAAAATAAAAAAGGTAAATATTAACTGTTTAATTTTCTTTAAATAAAATTTGAAAGAAAATATTTTGATTTTAATTTTCTTGCATACAATTTTCTTATAACCAAATAGAGCATTAGTAAAATACTTATGCTAACCGCCACAGGCTCTTAAAGTATGATTTCACGAACAGTTTAGTAGCACTTCATTTCTTGGATCCCAAAATCACAACAAAAGCACAAATTAATTCTGCAAAATATTGCATATCAGACAGGACCAACCTTCCCCCTGGCGCCATCTGACCTTCGTTCCCAAATTTGTAATTTCAAATTACCATAACAAGAATCTTTACAAGCAGGAGCTAGCCCAGCTTCTAATGTGGGTGCTCGTAGGGTGGTACCTTGGTGCTCCGTAATTGCTTCCAGTTCTACCTGCAGTGTCAGCAAAAGGTGAAACGGGGGCTAGAGAAAAGTTTCTTCGATTAACAAGTTTGGATATTGCACGATTCTTTTTCCCCAGTCTAAACCTTCAACCAAGAGTCACTGCCTGGGAGAGAAGAATGATAACATGTATTTACCTTATACTTCCCATTGTCAGCTGATATTTTCCAGAAACCCCAAGGAGCTATCTCCCATTCGATCGTTCCATTCCATGGGACAAATTCATAGAAAATTCCATCATAGTGAACTCCAACCTAGAGAAAGATCCAAGAGATGAGAGAGATAAAATAAAGGAATCAAATTTCTCAATCATTTCAACAAAATCCCCTCTATGATGTGGAATAATTACAGAATGCTAGTCTTAGAAGATGCTTAGGGTTACCAAAGCTGCATCCTCAACCATCCCTCCAGCTAGTTGTCTCAACCCCCCAGCTGCAGTCAAAGCAACTTCCTTGTTCGCACCCTCAAAAACATTGCATTGAACCTGGTAAAACAACAAGATGATTGCTTCATCTACTATCAAAGCAGCAATGACTACAGTGTTTTTTTTTTTAACCGTCACCAATTGCAGTCACGTGGCTTTTGAGAAAACTCAAACCATAAAAAACCTAAGCAAAAAACTGAATCAAGTCCATAGTATTTTTTAACTTGGCTAGCGAAATCAGGAACTTATGGCTACGACTTTTTCCAGCCTGAGCAGCACTTTACCCAAGACTGTATGCCAGATCGCAAATCAATATCCCAAACAAGCAAAGGATTCACTGGCATAACTGACGATCTCTAGTGATGAGTATCAAATGCATTCTGACCAAAGCCCAAGCTTTTATCAAATGCATCATGTTATCATTTATGCTAAGCAGCATGCGAACCAACACCCTACTTTCTCTGGATATAAAAGCATCTGCAATGAATGACCTATCCAGATATATAATTCATGATTCTTGTACAACAACAGTTTCCCGTTTTGTCTAATAAAGATTGAAGAGCATGACCAGATAATTCAGTGACGGGGTCACTGTCGGAACGATATAACATTTACCCAAAACCATTTGCTGGGAAAAGCTCCACCCCAATTTTTCTCAGAATAAGATGGAGCATTTTCAAACTCAAACCTTTCACCGTCCCATTCTATCCAACCTGAAACGCAAAGTTACATTCTTGATGAATTCACACAATAACAGACGCATAACTTAAGAAATGAGTTTCAGATTCACTCATTTCCATATTCGATCAAACACAGAATACATATCTCAAGAACTAGAACCACGTACATAATAAAGAAATCCATGTAGATTTTGTTATCTGCTGAAGCTAAAAATGAAATCTGCATGCATAATAAAATCCTGTGGTCTGAGCTGCAGGTCTTCAAGCTAAAATTGGGATAAGAATGATTACAATGATCACAGTTGGACTAATTAGCAACACCTGCTCCCAAACAAAGCAGCAAATTGCCAGCAATTGAAAATCAAACAAAGACATTCCACAAGTCTATGTTACATGTTAGACTCACCACAAACTTCTCAAGACTTGATTGAAGCTGAGCCGAGCACATCAAACAGTTACCTTCTGTTATTCAGTTATACGAGTTTGTTTTAGAGTTTGTTTCAGGTTTGGTTGTGATTAGTGGATCTCCACTGCTTATATAAGTCATGATATGAAGGTTGTACATATATATATATATAGTAATAATACACAGATAGTTATCTCTCTCTTCTCTCTATCCTTAATTTCTTGGTTTCAGTTTGTCCGTCATCTCTGTCACCATTAATATGGTATCAGAGCTCCTCTCAATCTTAGCTTTGACTCTCATAATCTGATTTCACCAAATTTAAATTCATTGGCCCTGATTTACAATTCAATCATCCTTCAATTAAAACACTCTAATTTTCCATCCCAATCATGACACCCACAATTCACGAAGATGGAAATGGAATGTATTCATCAGTTAATGTCAATCAATCAATTCATTCAAGCACTCAATCTCTCAGTCCATCAAATCCATTATATCTTGCTCCCTCAGATCATCCGGGCACTGCATTAGTAGCCAAGAAATTTGATGAGACTGGTTTTCCATCTTGGAAAAGGACTATGCTAATAGCCATCTCAGCTAAAAAGAAATAATGTTTTGTCTCGGGCAGGATTCCAGAACTGGCTGCAGATAGGATTGACACCAATGCAATTCCATGTTAATTGCTTGGCTTCTCAATTCACTCGTCAAAGAGATATTAGATAATGTAATCTTCACAGAGAAAGCTAGTCTAATTTGGTCTGATCTCAATGAGAGATTTGGACAAATGGAACCTCTAGGTTGCAGCTGAAGAAGGAGATTGCCCATACCAATCAAGGGGACAGACAACATCAACAATTATTTCACTCATCTCACAAAGCTTTGGGGATGAGCTTCGAACTCTACATTCTACTCGAGTCTCTGGGTGCAAAGATATGGAACAATTCTTTGAGGAAGAAATCTTCTATGCACTTACTGCAAGAAATCAGGTCACATCAAATAAATGCTACAGCCTTGTGAGTTTCCCTGCTGATTTCAAGTTCGCCAAAAATAAGAGGCTTTCTGTTGTTGTCGAGGGGGAAGATCAAGATAAACCAAAAATGGAAGCTCAGACACATGCAAGCATTCAGTTGAGCAATGACCACTATATGAAGTTGCTTTCATTGCTAAATCGGCAGATTACTTCTCTTGTTAATGATTCACTATCTGACTCCAAACAATCAGGTAATTCTCTATCCTTGTTTTCTCTGTCACAAGGTTCTTTTGCTAGTTGCTATTGGATAATGGACATAAGGGCCTCGGACTCATCTGTCTTTTTTTCTTCAAATTATTTTAAACCCTTTCTCCCATTGCCAAACCATATACTATCATCTTGCTAATGTCAGGATTTGTCATACTTCCTTACATTACACTCGCGAATGTCCTATATATACCATCTTTCAAATAACATTTGATTTCAATAAGTAAACTTTTGCATCAATTCTCCAATGCCATCATATTCACCAGTGACTAGTACTTTGTGCAATGCCCGTCTCTAAAGTAGCCTATGGTTCTTGGTAGGCTTCATCATGGCTTTTACTTACTGTATCCAAACTGTCAAGACAATGCACAAGTCCCTGCTCCTTGGCTTTATCTAGTTCATAGTTCTACTGTACAGCCAGTTCCTAGTTTTATTGTGCAGCCTGAAGATGCTTGTAATATCTGCCATATGAGATTCGGACATGAACCTTCTGAAAAATTATACTCTCAATGTACTCTCTTCCAAATGTATTAAAAGCTCTATTGTTCCATGCACTGTGTGCAGTCAGTCAAAACAACATCAAATGCCCTTTCCCAATAGCTCAATACATACTACATCTCCCTTTGAATTAGTTCACATTGATATATGGGGTCCTTGTCACACTACAACTTACAATGACTGTAAATATTTTCTTACCACCGTCGATGACCACACTAGACACACATGGATTCACTCAGCTCACAAAGTAATGCATTTATCATACTTAAAGCTTTTATCACCACGATTCAAACCCAATTTCACACCACCATAAAGGTTGTCAGGAGTGACAATGCCTTTGAGTTAAGATGCAGTAGAGAGGCATCTTCCCATTTCACTTCTCTTGGAAATCTACACCATACTTCTTGTGCTTACACTCCACAACAAAATTGAGAGGTTGAGAGAAAGCACAGACACCTCCTGCCTTATTTTTTCAATCTAGGGTTCCACCAAAATTCTGAGGTGATTGCATCCTCCATGCCACATACATCATCAATCATATTCCCTCAACATTTCTCCATTCTCATTCCACACGTGAAAAACCATTTTGTTCTCTGCTTGATTTTTCTTCACTCAATTTTTTGGTTGTTTGTGCTATGCACTTGTCCAGAACCATAGATAAATTTTCACCTAGAGCTCATCCTTGTTCTTTTCTTGGTTTTCCTATTGGTAAAAAGGCATTTAAAGTTTATAACCTTACCACACAAGTCCTACAGATATCCAGGGATGTTGTTTTCCATGTTCACTTCCCTTTTGCTGATATGTTACATCATACAGCACAAGAACTACTGTCCTTTTCCTATCACAAATCACTTTTCTCATGTCCTCATCACTAATTACTCTCCTGTAACTCCTACTGTCTCATCTCTGCCTATTCTACCTTTAGACTCACCACAAGCTATAACCTCTCCCACACACCAATTGTCACTCCCTCAAGCCTTAACTCCTCAAAATAATCCACCTCCTCTCAAAAGGTCCACAAGGCCAGTTAAAACTCCTCCACACTTCCATGATTATGTGCACAACATTGTTCTACCAACAGTCAAACCCCATTTATGTCCTCACACCCTCACCAACTCCTGTATTCTTCTAGACTCACCGCAACCAGATCACCGATGTTTCTGTCACTTGTCTTTAAGCCAAATCAACACACATATCTCGGAACCCTCCTCCTATACCCAAGTTGCTACTGATCCCAATTGGCAGGAAGCCATGGATAAGGAATTTTCTACTTTGGATAGTTATTCTACATGGAAACTTGTCAAACTTACCAAGAGAAAGAAACCCATCACCTCGGAATGGGTTTATAAGGCTAAATATAACACAGATGGTAGTCTCGAGTGTTATAAAGCTCAGTTAGTAGTCACAGGTTTCACCTAAAAGGCTGGTGAAGATTACACTGAAACACTCTCACCTGTGGTTAAGATGACTACCATTCAATGCTTAGTTGCTACTGCTGTCAAGTTTGGTTAGCATCTTTTTCAACTCAATGTAAACAATGTATTTCTTTATGGTGATCTCCATGAAGAAATATATATGAAACCACCTCCAAGGCTTCAGCTTGCCTCACCTTCTATGGTTTGCAAGCTTAAAAAATCATTATATGGCCTCGAACAAGCCTCAAGACAATAGTATTCTACGCTCTATGAATAATTGATTTCCAAGGGTTTCACTCAATCGCTCAATAATTGTTCCTTATCTACTGAGACTTGCATCAATAGTTTGATCATTGAGGCAATTTATGTTGATGATATTTTTGTAACTGGGACTAATATGTCAAAAATTGATTCTCTTGAGGCACATCTTGATGCAACTTTTCAGAACAAGGACCTCGGTCAACTTCATTACTTTTTTGGGATGGAATTTCTACCGGTTCCTGATGGTATGGTACCATATAATTAAATATCAGTCCTGATACATAATATCAGACGATATTTATTGGATTTTGGGTTGGCTGATATGCGAAATTAGCAATACACAACGATTTTAGACTTTCACATATATATTGACGATTTATACATTATTAACCGATATTTAATAATATTTATCGATATTTGCTGATATTTGCTAATATTTGTTGTGAAAAAAAAAACTCACATCGCGACAATCGCGATATATAAAATATAGTTCACAACACCCTAATACCGTGACACCACGATTGCAATTGCGACTGCATTTTTATTGCTTTTAAGGTCCTCACTCAACGAAAATTTATTCATGAGTTCCCAGACAATTTTCAACCATTTGATCTATCACCTCTCATTAGTTCACTAGAGCTCAATATCAAGATCCACCCTAATATGGGCAATCCCATGGATTACCCATCTAAGGTTATTGGGAAGCTCAATTTTTTACTTCACACCACACCTAATCTTGCTTTCTTTCTTTAGTACCTTAGTTAATTCATGCAGTGTCCTGATCAAGCAAATTGGTTAGCTGTTATCCATGTCCTTTGGTATCTCAAAGGCTGACCTTAGTGAATTCTCTCAAATAGTTCTTCCTCTTTTGCTTTTCTAGCATTATGTGATTCAGATTGGACTCCTGCCCCTTCAACAGACGCTCCATAAGTGGTTTTCTCATTTTACTAGGGTGAGCCCTGTATCCTAGAATTCCAAGAAGCATCATAGAGTCCCCTTATCATCAACAAAAGTTGAGTACAAATCCCTTTGATGGGTAACTGAGGAGTTAGAATTGCTCAACCAGCTTCTAAATGAGTCTTTTGTTCCTAATATCACACCCCTCCCACTTTAATGCAAAAATCAAGCAGCAGAAAAGCCCCACCCCCATCGCCTTATGCCTTAGGCGCGCTTTTTCAAACATTGGTCCTATGTGCCTACTGCTTCTCAACTAGCTGATGTCTTTACCAAAATCCTCACTAGCAAGTCTCATACTTCTGTTCTTCTCAAGCTTGCAGGGGTAGACTCACCACAAACTTATCAAGACTCAGTTGAAGCAAGGCCAAGCACATCAAACAGTTAACTTCTGTTGTTTTGTTATAGGAGTTTGTTTCATGTTTGGTTGTGTTGGGGTCCCTCCTTAATTAAAGAGGTTTCCTAACAACAATAATAGTGGGGATGATGTATGAGTTACAAAGATGGTTAATACTTTGTAACTCTTGGGAATTTGAGAAGGCAAGTGCATTTTATCATGTGTAAGTTACTAAAGTTTCATTGGCTCAAAATTAATGGGAGAGCATTCAAGAGTCATCTTATGGCTTTTGGATTACCCCCTTCTACTCCTATAAATAGGGGTCTTTGGGAAGGCTTAGAGCATCAAGCAAAGTAAGCAATTCTCTACAAAAAGAGAGAAAGTGAGAGCCACTACAAAAGTGAGGTGCTTGAGAAAAGTTCTCATATTTTCTCAAGCGAAGTTTGAGTGTTCCACCACTTAGTTGGTGAGAGAGTCCATCCTTTGTAATCCATCCTCTTTTGGGCAAAGAAGTTGAGCGAGCCTCTAGTTCATACTAGAGAAAAATTACTTGTAATCCTATTATCATCATAGTGGAAGGTTCGTGGTTTTTCCCTTCAACTTTAAGGGTTTTCCACGTAAAATTTAGTGTCTTTTATTCTTCAATTTCTGCTATTTTTGTTTTGCCCATTTTAATCATACAAGGAAGGAAAATGTCTTCTGCTATCAACTGATCCTTTTTCCGCAACAGTGGTATCAAAGCTTGGTTCATAGGGCTATCATATTCTCTTGTGTGATTAAAAATGGAGGGTACCATCACTCGTGATGGTGACATGTTCAAGGTTACCGCCGAAAATTATTCATATTGGAAGCCTATGATGGAGGATCACCTATATTGCAAAGATCTATATGAACCCATTATAAAGGAGACGATGCTAGAAGAAAAAGATGCCGCAGAATGGGAACTCTTGAATCGAAAGGCAGTTGCTATGATCCGTAAGTACATCGATCGAAGCCTATTCGAGCATGTGTCAACTTACACAAATGCTTATGAGTTATGAAAGAAGCTTGAATCAATGATTCAAAAGAAAACACCCCGAAACAAGGCTCATCTTGTTAGAAGATTGGTCAAGCTGTAGTACAACGATGGCCAAAGTATGATCGAGCATTTGAACAATTTCAAGAGGCTCGTAAATCAACTCACAAAGATTGAGATGAAGATCGATGATGAATTACAGACTTTGTTACTCCTTAGTTCGCTACCCGAGAGTTAGGATACTCTTGTCGTCACCCTGAGTAACTCGGCTCCCGAAGGAAAGCTCTTCATGAATAACGTCAACGACAGCCTATTGAATGAAGAATCAAGGAGAAAGGAACGTGGAATCTCTGTCCAATCCGAGGCCAATGTCATCGAGAATCGAAGAAGAAGTGAGACTCGAGGAAGGAGTAAGACTAGGGGTCATGAAAATTCAAGAGGTCGGTCTAAATCTCGTTCTAGGATCATATACTACTATTGTAATAAGCTAGGACACAAGAAATCCGAATGTCAAAGTTACAAGAGAGATCAAAAGAATAGGACCGTTAAGACCGATGCAATCGATCCGAAGAAGAAAGAAGACAAGAGCACAACAGCTGTAGCGACAACTGAACTAGATGATATCTTTCTCATTGGTGAAGACAATTATCTTAACGTCGCCGACGATGATAGCTCATGGATTATTGACTCGGGTGCCTCCTTCCACGTCACCCCACATCAAGAATTCTTCTCATCATACCAAAGTGGTGATTTTGGTAATGTGAAGATGGGAAATCAAGTTTCAAGCAAGATCGTGGGAATGGGTAATGTCGTTTTGGTAACCAACACAGGATGTGAACTTGTGTTGAAGGACGTGAGACATGTTCCGGACATGCGTCTCAACCTCATCTCAGCCGAAAAGCTCGATGATGCCGGGTACATGAATAGCTTCGGTGCTGGAAAATGGAAACTCACAAGAAGTAGCATAATTGTTGCTCGAGGAAGAAAAGAAGGCTCGTTGTATGTTACACAAGCCAAGATATGCAAGGGGGAGACAAATGTTGCCCATGATAATTCGTGTTTAGAGCTATAGCACAAGAGGTTGGGGCATATGAGCGAGAAGGGATTGCAAATCCTCACTCGAAAAGAGCTCCTCCCACATGTGAAAGGTAAAATCCTCGACCGTTGCACTCATTGTTTGGTTGGAAAACAACATAGAGTTTCATTTTCTAGAAGCAATGTTCCTCGTAGAAGAAAGCATGTTCTTGAATTGGTGCACACAGATGTATGCTCGATGACGGAGAGATCACTGGGTGGTGCATTATACTTCGTGACATTCATCGATGACCACTCGAGAAAGGTATTTGTGTCTTTGTTGAAGACTAAAGACCAAGTACTTGAGGCATTTAAGGAGTTCCATGCTCGAGTGGAGCGTGAGACAAAAAGAAAGCTCAAGTGTGTTCGAGCTGACAATGGTGGAGAATATCGTGGTCCATTCGAGGCATATTGTAAGCAACATGGTATCAGGCTCGAGAAGACACCTCCCAAGACACCACAATTAAATGGTGTGGCTGAAAGAATGAACCGCACAATAGAAGAAAGAGTTCTATGCATGCTCTCAAATGCCAAGCTACCTAAGTCTTTTTGGAGAGAAGCTGTGAAGACTGTTGTCCATATCATAAATCACTCACCCTCAGGTCCTTTGGATGGTGAAATACCGAGGGAGCATGGACAAGAAAAAGTATCATATGACCAATTCAAGGTGTTTGGGTGTCGAGCATTCGTCCACATTCCTAAGACGAACGGTCCAACTTGACTCAAAGTCAAAAGAATGCATCTATGTTGGATCACCTCAAGATGATTCGGCTACAGGCTGTGGGATCCTTTGAAGAAGAAGATTGTAAGAAGTCGAGATGTTGTGTTCTTTGAGGACCAGACAATAGAAGACTTCAAGCAGCCAGAAAAACCCAAGCTTAGGGTTTACACCCATCCTCAAGAAGAGCCATCTCCAATGGTACATAATGAATCAAGAGAACAACAAGCATCAATGATGAAACTAGTTCTCAACCAGATCAAAATGGAAGTACAACAGAGGAGTCATCATCTGAGTCAAATGATGCAGAAGCAGCTGAATCAATTGAGCCTTCAGTAACAGAAGAGCTTGTGGTACAGCCTCAGTTGCGACAGTCAACTCAGGTAAGAAAACCTTCCTCTAAGTATGATCCAAGAGAATATATACTCTCTGTAGAGAGGGAGCCTCAAAGCTATATCGAGGCCATGGAAGATGTCCAGAAGGAAGAGTGGATGAAAGCCATGCAAGAGGAGATGAACTCATTGCATGAGAACCATACTTATGATCTAGTCAAGATACCCAAGAAAGGAAAGCCTGAAGAACAGATGAGTGTACAAGATCAAAGTGAAGAAAAACATCAAAGCTCGAAGTCGATATAAGGCTCGATCGTGGTCAAAGGGTGCAATCAGAAAAGGGTATTGATTTCGAAGAAATTTTCGCTCTAGTGGTTAAGATGTCCTCAATTCGAGCAGTTCTTGGTCTTGCCGCTAGTCTCGATCTTGAGATCGAACAGCTCGATGTCAAAACAGCATTCCTACATGGAGATTTGGAAGAGGAGATATATATGGAACAACCTGAAGGGTTTGTAGTTCCAAGTAAAGAGCACTTGGTATATCATCTCAAAAAGAGTCTTTATGGACTCAAACAAGCACCAAGGCAGTGGTATAAGAAGTTCGAAACCTTCATGACACAACACAAATTCAAAAGGACTCACACCGACCATTGTGTTTTCATGAAGAGGTACGCAAGTGATGATTTTATTATCCTTCTTCTCTATGTTGATGATATGTTGATCGTTGGGCATGATATGAAGAAGATTGTGGCACTCAAGAAAGCATTGAGTGGTGCCTTTACAATGAAGGACTTGGGTCCTGCAAAGCAAATCCTTGGGATGAGGGTTATTCGAAACCGACCCAAGAAGTTATTATGGTTGTCTCAAGAGCACTACATAGAGAAGGTGCTTGAGAAGTTCAACATGCATAAGGCAAAGCCAGTAAATGTTCCACTAGCTGGTCAGTTCAAGTTGAGCAAGAGCCAAAGTCCAACAAGCAAGAAAGAGAAGGAAGAAATGACGAATGTTCCCTATTCATCTGCTGTTGGGAGTCTTATGTATGCCATGATCTGCACCAGGCCTGATATCGCCCATGCAGTTGGAGTTGTGAGTCGATTCTTGTCTAAACCAGAAAAAGAGCATTGGGAAGTTGTCAAGTGGATACTTCGATACCTCAGGGGTACATCTAAGAGGTGTCTGTGCTTTGGCAATGGGAAACCTGTGTTGAAGGGATACACAGATGCTGACATGGCTGGAAATACTGATTCGAGAAAGTCCACTTCGGGGTATATGACCACATTTGCAGGGAGAGCTATCTCTTGGCAATCAAAGCTCTAGAAATGTGTGGCCTTATCTACTACAGAGGCTGAATATATTGCAGCTACAGAGGCATGCAAGGAGATGTTATGGTTGAAAAATTTCCTTCGAGAGTTGAGTCATGAGCAAGAAAAATATGCTCTATACTGTGATAATCAGAGTGCCATTCACTTGACCAAAAATTCAGCCTATCACTCTCGCACAAAACATATCGATGTTCGATACCATTGGATAAGGAATGTGCTAGAGGAGAAGCAGCTACAACTCGAGAAGGTTCATACCGACAAGAATTGGTCGGACATGATGACCAAGACAATAACAACCAAGAAATTTAAAGATTGTTGTGAAGGCGTTGGCATGCTGATTCCCCTAAATTAAGTCGAGTAGGGGGAGATTGTTGGGGTCCCTCCTTAATTAAAGGGGTTTCCTAACAACAATAATAGTGGGGATGATGCATGAGTTACAAAAATGGTTAATACTTTGTAACTCTTGGGAATTTGATAAGACAAGTGCATTTTATCATGTGTAAGTTACCAAAGTTTCATTGACTCAAAATTAATGGGAGAGCATTCAAGAGTCATCTTATGGCTTTTGGATTACCCCCTTCTACTCCTATAAATAGGGGTCTTTGGGAAGGCTTAGAGCATCAAGCAAAGTAAGCAATTCTTTACAAAAAGAGAGAAAGTGAGCCACTACAAAAGTGAGGTGCTTGAGAAAAGTTCTCATATTTTCTCAAGCGAAGTTTGAGTGTTCCACCACTTAGTTGGTGAGAGAGTCCATCCTTTGTAATCCATCCTCTTTTGGGCAAAGAAGTTGAGCGAGCCTCTAGTTCATACTAGAGAAGAATTACTTGTAATCCTATTATCATCATAGTGGAAGGTTTGTGGTTTTTCCCTTCAACTTTAAGGGTTTTCCACGTAAAATTTAGTGTCTTTTATTCTTCAATTTCTGCTATTTTTGTTTTGCCCATTTTAATCATACAAGGAAGGAAAAGATCTTCTACTATCAACCGATCCTTTTCCGCAACAGGTTGATCTCCACTGCTTATATAAGTCATGATATGAAGATTGTACATAAAAAGATATATCTTTAATTAGACATCATAATAATGCAATTAAGTCCAGAATGTTTCACCAAAACAGATTAAATTGGATGAATCAAGTCATGAGTCGATGACAACCACAAAAGGGTAATATATTACCTGTTGACAATCCTGCGGACATGCATATTTGCCAATGAGGCTCAAAAACTGGAAATACTGCCAGCCAGCCTGCTGTTGACTTTTGTTTAGACCCAACATTACCCCAGCCATATACAGGCTGGGTGCTATACTGCCATCGAGCTGTCTTCACTGTCTCAACATAGTCTGACCTGTCAGCAAAAGCCGTGTCAAACCAGAATTGATCAACTCCATACTACTCTTTCTTTTTTCTTTTTACTTGCTGCCTCTTGAGAATAAGCCCAGAAACCAAAAGCGTTAGTTTAACTGTAAATTTTGTCAAAGACTAAAGCCAAAACCAAAAAAGAAGGATGATCTGCAGGCAAATTAGATAAAGTCCTACATTGTCCTGAGTGCACTGGATCATAGATCACCAGTAGGTCATAAAGCCATATTAATGGTAAGATTATGAGCAGACACAAACACCTAAAAGAGAATTCAATCTATGTAAAACAATTATGGGAACGAAAGAACTTATTTCGGATCAACAGTGGCCCACTTCAAAAGTAATGTCCAAACATATACAACACTGCTTGCTGTTTTTTTTATTAGTTTACTCGGTAATTCTATTAAACTTCTTTTTCTTTTTGTTTTCCCTTTTTCTGCCTTTTATAAGGACTTGTATATTATATAGATGATCCAATACCCAAGGACCATGATTGGGAAATGTTTAATCCGTTTGAAGTCCAAAAGATATGCTCTAGGAATGCAAAATTGATGAGTTCAAAAATCATGAAAACCCCGATGTTCCATTTTGTGTGCATATGTGGGAGTTCAAAAGGGCATTCATTTGAAAAGCTCCATAATATGCTTGTAGGCAAATAGTCAGGAAAAAACCCACCACACACACACATACACATATATACTATGGCAGACATCCCAGTTTACTTCTTTGGCTCAGGTTGCGCTCATCTAGTGTGCCATCTTGAAACTGAACAACATTGGGTTGACCACAACTGTTCACTGGCTATAAGAGAATCTTTTTTAAAATTAAAAAGATGCATATATTTGTAACGAACAACTAATTTAGAGCACATACAACATATAAAGCAACTTTCTGCACTTGCAATTCGAATATAGGAAATCAGACCAATTCTATTATAAAGGTTGAAGATCATAAACAGTTAAACACACATCCCCTCTTTGAATAATCAACCATCACACTTTTACAAGCATGAAGTTTCTTCTTGGAAAAGAAAATAAAGAATACAGCACCTTCCATCATCTTGAATACATCCTTGATTCCACAGTGGGCTGACTTGAAAACCCTCCAGTACTCGTCTGTCAAATTCCTGAGCAATACAAATCAAAAACAGCAATCAAATATTATTAGTCCTCATGGCATGTATGCATTTTCATGATCTTTGTGAAGTATTTATCATGGCATGTATTCATTTTCATAATCTGTGAAATATTGGCAAGGCTTCAACAGTACAAACAAATTCAAATGCATAAACAAAGAAAACCCCCTCCCCCTCAAAAAATAAAAAGAATAATCATGAAATACACCATCAAGAAGAGTAAATAGGAATGGCAATTCTCCCTGTGAGTTAGGGTCCTGTCAAGGGTTCCTGTCTGAGTTTGGGTTTAGGGTGCCCATCCCCCAACCCACCCCAAATAATTTTTTTTATATAATTACATTCAATTTTTTATATAGAACATAAATTAAATAAATAAATGGGATTGTGTACCAGGGTTGACATTGGTTTTGGGTATTAAGTAAAGTTTCAAGGTCGGAGAATGAATTGAAGATGAAGAATAAATCAAGGATCGGGTCAGGTATGTGGATTTCATCACCGTAGAGATCGGGACGGGTTCAGAAATTATTTTACTTATCAAGTTCGAGAAGAGAGATGAGGTACCCATCCCCACCCCATCCCATTACCATCCCTAAGAGTTAAACAACAATAAAGCTCAAGCCCTATTACCCATAGGTGAACGCATTCCATCATAAGTGGCTGATCATAAGACAAGATTCACAAAGGAATGCCCAAGTTCTAGTTTCTACCAATACGGTTCCTTTTCTCAATGTTAGGAGATTACAATAAACAATTATGAAGAGGCTACAGGGTGCTTAGGATAGAAATCACAAATCACGGAGAATATAAGTCCTTACTTGTAGATGAGAAGGTTTATTTACTATACGAGCCTAAATATTGGTGTTTAAGCTAGTTTACCAAACAAGCCTAATACGCCCATGACTCAATTATATATGTGGAGTTGAGCCAATTCACTAGTCGACTATAGTATTAGAAATAAGTTGAACTCAATGTATGTACACAAAAGGTTTTTATTATACCTATGATTAAAACAAAAAGTCTTCTATAACACAATACTTAGTTTGAAACTAATTAATATATATGAATGTATAAACACTACTTGTATATAATATAATACTTATAAATAAACTTCTAATAAACATCTAAAAGAACCTCAATCAAGCTTCTAAACTAATACACTCACGAATAATCAAGCCAGACCTACCACAACTCAAGCACCCTTGTTTAATAACTAAGCTAAAAATATAGTTCGAGCTCGACTTGTTAAACTAAATGAATGCAACCCTACGTACTTGTGTAAAAATGTTTAGTTTGGCCATTCTTAGTAGTTGATTAAGTCAAAACTTTGATTAAGTATCTCTACTTTATAATAACAGGTTAATATTGATTTTTCTAAAAAAATTCTCTTACTTTAATTTGTTTTTCTTATCCTGCCAAGTGTGTCTAAGTTTTCCCTATTTCACTCATCCAATTCATAATCTTGATATAATATAAATACATTAAAATGTAATAATATTGATATAATATAAATACATTGAAACGTAACTGTAATCACCTCTATCTTCTATATTATATTCTTTGTATGTGAGTTATAACAAGCTCAACAAAAGGTTATAGATGAGACTCGGAGATGGATTTTAGAATATGTTTCTCTTATGGATTAATGACGATTTGAGGTTCTAATGCTAATTTCTGTATCAGTAGTTGTGCTAACATATGTTGCTACTGCATAATAGATATATGCTTTGACTGGGAAAGGGCACATTGATTTTTTAATTTCAAGTCTCATTTCCATACTTAGAGTTGTTTGCTTACGTTTCATTAATTTTATTTTATTTTGTTGGGTTAGTGCATAGTTTTAACATTCTTGCAGCTGGTTAGGTTTAGTAATTTACATTCTATTCATGATCTTTCCTAACTGTAATTCATTCAACTCTTTTGTCTTGGTGTATAGCTGAATAAAGCTGATTAAATACTATTATCCATTCCTAGTACTAAAAAATCATTCTTAAAATGAAATTTTGAAAATAAGGCTTTGTTTCAATACTTCATCTATAGGATTTCATGTAATGATTAACACTAGAATTTTTATACAGCGATGTTTTCAAGGTTGAAGTACAATTTGGATAGTGTACTACAATTTTCGCTAAGCATCACAAATGGTTTTACTTAAATTAGGGTTTTCCAACTCCCTTCTCACAATTATGTTATTGCAAAGCCTTATAAGCTACCTTAAGCCCTTAAACTCTTATTTAACACTTTTCTGGGATCGTAAACATGATATTTATTTTCATTTGAGTTATCTAAGTGTAATAAATTAAATTCGAGATCAAGCTTTCCAACTAAGGTTTTAATGAACCCTTCTTACGATATTGCTTTTGTAAAGCCTCGTAAATTATTTTAATCCCTTGAACACTTATTTAGTATTTTTCTACTAATTAAAACATAAATTAGGAACATAAAAGAATAGTGAATCCCAATTTCTAAAAAATTAATGATATCATGTGACCATTTTCATTTGAATACCAGAGCAACTTTGTGATAATTTAATCATTTTTTGGTTTCTTGATTATAATTTATCATGATGCAATTATTTGTGCTCAATTATAGATAAGAGCAGCTAAACAAATGACAACAAGAATAGCTTCATAGACAACCAAAGGTGCAAATATTATGACGAAATTTTTTAATTATATTGTTAATACACATACAATCATTTAAACTACATATATGTACTAAACATTTAAAATGTTGATAGAGAATCTATCCTTATAGTTTTCTGAAAAAAAGAAAAAAAAAAAAAAAACTCTTATCCTGCCTTGTGTGTGGACATTTCTTTTTCCCATTCCACTCATCCAATTTAAAATCTTGATTTAATAACAATTAAAATATGTCAAAAGACCTACAACCTATAAACTATATTTATGAAGAAAATATTTAAAATTTGATAAAATCAAAGTATGTACAATAAACTAATTTTAATAGCAAAAAAAAGTAAAAATTAAAAAATCTAATAAAAAATTTATATAAACTAACAAAAAAATTCTTAAACAAGATTTAATAACACTTGTGGATTGCCTGAGATTCAAAATGAAAGCATAAATCTTACACTCAATCAAACCAAATTATAAACACATGAACAATTATCATGAATATTGAAGACTATGTTTGATTGAGTTCTTCATGCTCCAACAACTGCTTTTCAATAACACTATTGTAAAATTTATACTATTTTTAGTAAATTTACTTTAAAAATATAGTAAAACAAGTAACAAAAACACCCAACAACTAATACTCACGCAAACATAAGAATATTGAATTACTCGTACCATAAGAAACCACAAGGTAGGCGTGCTCACATCAAATCCACCTTTTGCATCCAGTCTCAGCACATATAATGGTGGAAAATTAATACAAAATTCAAGGTAACACAATGGACACATATAAAATAGTTTTCCTAACATGTACCTGAGATTATAATTTATTTCCAAAAATAGTATAATTAGGGAATTAATAATAAATACACACTGTAGTTGGCATTATTAAATATTCACTTTGTTTCTATTTTTAATAATTCTAACAAGTGCTATAAAAGCACATGGTAGAATAATTGAATATGAAAAGGTGCTAACAGTATATTAAATGTTGCAAGTCTTGAGCAATTGAGTATTCTAATCTATTACTCCCTTTGTATCAATAAGTAAGTCATTCCAACACTAAATTTTTGTATAAAAAAGTCACTTTAGAAAATTTACCACTTACTTTCCAATTTTAGCCTTACTTTTTTCTTTTATTATCTACGCATTAAATGCTTTGTTGTTTTAAATTGAGGATTTTAATACCGCTTTTATTAGTTCTTAAAAAAGTATATAAACTGTTAAAATGACTTCTTTTTTGATACGGATAAAGTAGTATTGTTCTAGCATGCTTCAGCAAGTAGAGAGATCCAATAAAAGTACACTGACCTTGGGAGGAAGCTCTCCTTTTGGAGGCTGCCAGTTGGGCCCAGCAATGAAAGTACTGCCCAATCTCAACTTGTGCCTACCTATTCATTAAAAAGTATCAATGAGATGTTAAGGAAACATTATAACATATAACTCATAATCAGAAGAGCAGTAGAGGGTTATAAATTAAAAAGAAATGAGGCAACAAATTTTTAAAAAGAGCATCAAACAAATATGTTCCAATGTAATATTTTGAGAGAACTTTATCAAAGATGGTACAGCTTCTATCATAAGAACGATTTTATAAGCATCTCATCTGTGACTAAAACTGTAAGCACCAAGTCTGGGCATCACTGGGCAGTTCAATTCAATGTATCAATGAGGAGCCATACAGTAGATACTTACTTCCCCAAAAATTCTGATTTTCTTCAGTATACTGACAAATGTACTTATCATCAGCACCAAGAATCTGTGCCCCAACCCCAGTAAACCTACGTCCATACTTTGCTTCTTCAATAGGAGTCAATTTTTTAAGAAATGCAGGGTTCTCTACCGTATACATAAAGCAGAAATTCTGCTTCTTTTCTGGGATTGACACTTTAAAATACCAACCCTCAAAAAACTGTCGTGCAGTCCCATCAAAATGGTATCTGTTACAAGTGAAAAGAAACAAATTGAGCATAACAATACAAAATTAAGCATAAAGAACTTATTGCTTTGGTGCAAAGAAGCAAAAAATAAAACTCTCAAAGAAATTCAGAAAGGAAAAATAGACAAAGGAAAAATAAGAACATGTTGAGAATCCCACATGTGTTATAAGTCCAGTAAGCTACTCCACCTATTGTCAACTAGTTTTAAGACAGAACCTCATTATATATGATAAGAAAAACATATGCAATTA
This sequence comes from Tamarix chinensis, assembly GCA_030549775.1. NCBI lineage: Eukaryota > Viridiplantae > Streptophyta > Magnoliopsida > Caryophyllales > Tamaricaceae > Tamarix > Tamarix chinensis. The sequence continues at coordinate 15,527,644 of CM060172.1, read as the reverse complement.
ATCATTTTGTAGCCTTAAGTAACAGCAGATTGGTCAGTGTTGAATGAGCAGATGCTTGGATTGATATTTGTTTGGGAAAATTGTTGCTAATTACGGTTGGTGTTGGGTGTTATGCTTAGTTTTCTGTAATAAAAAAATTTGAAAAAATGCATCATATAATCCTATATATATTAACATAATACACCATATATCTCTAGTCAAACATATGTTATAGTGGATGCCTCCATGTTTTATTTTTAGAGCACAAACTGACCTACGATTTATTTTTTGACCAACAACATTATTTTTTTTAAAACAAAAATATCCTACCTTAATTTCACAGCTTAACTAGATTTCATTGTCAAAAACTTAAGCCTTTTGCATCTTCTCCCCTTCTTATCTTCATCTTCTTTCTACTCTATCTCTGTTCATGCTACTCATGAAATACTAAATCAAAAAATTGACTTTCTTCAAAAATTCCGATAAAAGGCAAGCCACAAATAGAAAACTACAAATTCTCCTCAGTTTTTGCTTTTACCTTTTTTTAATATTTATTTCCAATTCATATCTCTGTAGATAGAAAACTAGTTTTTCACCCGTACAATGCACTGAATTCTTTAAATACAAATTCTGAATCAAAGGTTATAAAATATAGGAAGGATTGTACTCATCATCACAAAAAAAGTCTTTGCGTATTATAAAAAGACAACAAAAAATATTTAGCCCAATAATATTTATGTTTTCAAATATTAAGTTTACAAATATCATTTCTACGTTTATCCCTACACAGAGATATAGTGTTATATAAGGTGGTATGTTATTTAAACACCAAAAAATTTCCAACCCCATAAAAGGTCCTTTTTTTTGTCTCACTTCAATTTTACCCTCCTTACTTTTTCATCTCTTTTTTTTTCCTCTCTTTTTCAACAAAAAACTTCAATTCTTTGAATCTAACATAAACCATGCAAATTATTTATCAAATGATGATGTTATAATAATGGTAGAAATTAGGCAACAAAAATTCTCAAAAATCAATCATGAACAACAAAAATGCATGGGCCAAACACTTTGCTTTTGGCCCAAATGCACTCCTTTTAATCCAAAAGCGCAGGTTGTGTGCTTTTCATTTGTCCCAAACAGACGATCCATGCACCTTCCTTAGCACCCAAATGTGTGGGTCATGTGGTTTCCTCCTAGCCCGAACTCATTTGCATTGCAACTCCATCTTTCATTTGTTTTTTGGGATGTTTTTTTTTTCGATTTCCACCATTGATTCAACCAAATAACATAAAAAATAACTGAAACACATGTTTACGATATTGATCTATTGATTTGAAAGAATTTTATAAGAAAGATGCTCATATATAGCATAGTTTCAAATTTCATTATATTTAAAGAAAATACTACAAAGAACAACTAAAGTGGAACCATAAATACTTGATTGTACCATAATTCTTGTTTGAGTTGAATTGATGAAGAAACATTAAATATTTTATAGAAAATTGTGAGGGTTTGAAGGAAGAAAAAACGAGCAGGGAAAATGTGGAAGAAAAGTAGTATGGGGTGTCAACATAGAGTTTGGTGTTTAACCAAATGTCACCTATTTAAGTAGTTTGGTATATAGCATGACTTCATTAATTGTGTTATATTTCATTGTTTGTTTCAAATATACTTTCACGATTCCATTCTTATAGTATGTTATATTTACTGGCATATTATATTTAGGAGAACAGAAATAAGAAAATATTTTATGATTTCATTAATAGTGTTATTTTTACTCATATATTATTACTTGAAAAAATGTTTATCTTTACGATTCCTAAATTTCTCAAAATCTTTGGGTATGAATAAGAAAATAAAGTTTAACAGAAATATTGAAAGAAGTGTATGATATTAGGGTTATTATAATACTTCATGTTTTTTCAACCCTAATTCTTTAAATATAATGATTTTAAAAGGAGAGAATAAGATTTAATAAATCATATTAAAGGTTTGAAAATGTTTTATTTTAAGGATTGAAGACTCTAGTACGCTATATACCTAGTATGGATATTTTGAATAGATATTTTGTATAAATACCTTAAGAGTATTATTGAAAATTCACAATTACAATTCAAATAAGATCAATTGATTGTTTGAGTTGATTTAAATGTTTTATTCAGGATTTAAATCCTTTTTTTAAAATTAAAAAAGTGTTTGAGACTAAGTACGGTTTAAAAATTATTTTAATCCAATGATTTGACCCATGCTTAGGTAAGTTGATTATCATCTTAATCATGATTATTTGAGTTAATTTGCGGCGAGAAAATCCCGTTTTGCATCTTTATCTTCTTCAACTTGCTCCAGCTTGAATAATCCAGCACCTCTCCTGTTTCTACTAAAAAAATTGTCTTAAGATATCTTAGAAGACATCCAACAATTTTTAAAAAATTTTCTGGGCAGATAAAGTGGTTTTGAATATCAAACTTTTCAGGTCTCAAAAGAATAGTGAAGACTATGACTTTTCTAGTGGGTAGATCAAAGTGTTTTACATTAAGGAGCTGAAGGGGTGGTTCTTTTTCTCTTATAAACTTATTATTATGGTCTTCAAGAGGTAAACTATGCCTCCAACTTAATTAATTTTGAAGATCTTAGCATGTGTCAAAACCAATTTAAAGCTAAGTATGTTAAAAAGCATAATTTTCCAGATTTTAAAGCATGTCTATGATTTGTCAGAAATACATAAGAGAGATAATTTTCTGGATTTTTAATATGTTGTAGCCTTATGTGTAAGGAAAATCAGAATAATATATTTGAAGCGTGATCTATGTGATAAGCATGTGTTTAAGTGCAACACAGCACAAAAGATCCACAAATGACTAGTTTTGGAAGATTGGTATAACTGATACATGTAATATATTTTTAATTTGATTCCAAGGCCTGAATTGCATATGAAATGTGTCAATGAATGATTCTGGAAAGTTTGGAAGCAAGATAACTTGTATTAATACTTTAACATTGAATAGGAAAGCAAGCTATGCCTTGGTAATATGCTGAAAGTACAAAATGTGCATGTTGATGAATAAGCCATCAATGGATCAACCTAACCCATCAACTAATATGCCAAATTAGTCAATTGATTATCCTGAAATAAAAATAGTTGCCCTCAGGTTATGAATACAATCAAATGATGACCATTTCCATCGATTGATGTGAGTTTCAATATATTAGTTGATGTGAGTTTTGATTGACTAATTATTATTGAGCTATATGAATATCCCATCAATGGTTTAACTAAATGACCAAATTGATCAACTAGTTTGATCAATCATTCGACCGATTGTCCTGTTGATAAAAATGTGGTGATTAATGCTAAAAGCATTCCACTAGTACATCATACCATTTATATGGTTGGGTACATTATCCCACCTATATTATATGATTGAATTAAGCTTAAAATCTTGGTATGAAAGGTTTAGACTTTTACCAATGAATAAAATATAACTAAAAGACTTGTAACACATGGTGGTTGGACTGAGACCTATGTAATGAATGATGTTGTAACCCTGACAGATACAAAATCAATAAAAAGTTGTATAAAGATGACCATATAATACAATTAGCCATGTGAGGCTATGAATAATTGAGATACGAGTTGATGAGTTGAACCCATACAATTAAATAGTGGCGCCATTATAGCATAACAGCCACTATTTAGTATTTTTGGGTCAGGCACAACACGAAATTTCCTATACACTACAGTTTTAAATTTTCACATTCATTGAAAGTTGCCAATAAATAGCCAAAAATCAAAAAATATCATCGATAAATCAGGATAAATCCGCGATTTATTGAAAATTCATTAATCTAATAAAAAAAACATGCATGATAATTTCTTCTTATTCATTTACTAAGTTACTATTGAATTATAAAAAAAATATTGCTATTTATTACCTTTACATGTACTACTAAATAACATATAATCCATCTGTACCAAAAAGGAAGTCATTCTATCAATTTACATATTTTTTAAGAAAGTAATAAAAGTAGTCTTAAAATTACATGTACAACCTTCATTGAAAAAATAACAAAGCATTTAATGCATATATAATTAAAAAAAATAAAGATAAAAATAAAAAGTAGGCTTAATAAGATTTTATTTTTTATATAAAAATTTCATGATAGAATTACTTATTTTTTTCATCCTAAGGTCAATTTAAGGCTATTAGGATAATTTAGCATATAATGACTCAGTTTAATACATTTAATATAATATTAAATGTTATTTTATTGAATATTTATATTCAAATAATCAATAAATAATAGTTATAATAATTAGAATATATGGGTGAAATAAAAAATAAAAATTCACACCGCGACGCCTGCAACACATAATTTATCATTCGTGACTCTTCGATATCTCAACACTACAACTGCAATTTTATTGCCTTATTGAACCTCGGGAGTTTAACCGCCATTAATGATAATGATCATATATATATGATATATTCTCTGACCACTAAACTTTAAGTAAAAGATAATAAGGGTTTAGGATGATGTTAATTTCACCCAGGGGATGTATTACAGAAAGTTGATCGATGGGATCAAAAAGAGAAGATGGTAGTATTCTGCGATTAAGAATGAAAAGAGAAAGTATAGAGTGCAAGCTCTGTCTTGTATGTACATTCCTGGCAAATACTTCTCTTATTTATAGAAGTATCTGCGCAAGTCTCTAGCTAATTACAGACTGTAGCTAATACAGAAAAAAGAATATTTACAAGCTATTTACAGCTAAGCAAGAAAACAAGAATTATGATATTTAGCACGTGGAGAATGTTTTTGGTGTGGCAGCATTGTATGTGCTAATAGGATGGCCTACTATGGAATAGTACTTAGATTGCAGGTTATGATACTTAGGAGATGAGGTTTATAAGACATTAATGGGTTGTGATCACAGGTTGTAGAGATGGTACGTCATACGCTGCGATGTATTTTGACTAATATAAATCTTCCCTTAGTCTAGGGCCAAGTTTTACTCTTGCATGTCATAGAGAGGGTTTTATGCTGATAAGACTGGTCACCTCTAGGATATGCCACAATTTTCAAGGCTAGGGTCCATAAATGTATGATTGATTCGCTAGGCTACGAGATGTGCTTTATGACACCAACCAATATAGGTTGTGGTCCAAGACATTGATGGACTCTACAGAGTAGATACCCACAAATAAATGAAATTTGATGTGTGATCACATTATCTATAAGTGATAAAATAGAAGTTGTAATAGTTGATGTACTTAAGGGTACCTACATGAGTATTGTTTGTGCTAATAAACATATTGATATATGATATTTGAAAAGAATGTCCATTATATGTGATTATTATATGAGTAAAGCTTGATTTGTATACATGTGTAATACACATGCCTAATATATATAATATTATTGCTATCTCCATGTTTTACTTAGTATTTAACCCATATTGACACTTGCTTTTTAATTGGTTGCTGTGATGATTCTATTGTTATCAAGTGAGCATGGATCCTGGTGTAGGACAACCGCAAGTAGATATGCTCTCTCTCAGCACCTTATTTTGCTATTGCATATATATATATATATATATTACACTTTAATATTAATTGTAATTTCTTTTAGCCTTGTATTTAATATAAGGTAGGTGTCAAGACATCTATTTTATGCTAGATTCAACAATAACATCTCACCCTTTGTTTTAGCTTCCACAATAAATTGTTTTAAAATATATATATATATTTAGTGAAAGATGGGATGTTGCATGTATATTCTAGAAAAATGATTCCTATATATATTCTCATTACTATTAATTAATTGCTGCATTTTAAAAAACTGTTAATAATAATTTAAGTTAGGTACATCAAAATGAACCTAGATAAGCTAGAGTAAAATGTTTCTATATATATTAGATAATAGACGGCCATTTGAGGTTTTTCTTCAAGCCATTGATCATCTTCTTACTTCACACTATAGTACTAAAAAAATTTGGGGCGGGGGGGTGGGGGGTTTAATTTCATTACTTTTCAAACTACAAAATCTCCAAGGTTGTTAGGATTCGAATTCCACCTAAGATCAATTAGGATGTGAAGATTCAGATCATAGGATTGTAAAATCCTACAAAGTTATAAATTTATGAGTCCTATATAATTGTATGTTATAAAGTACCATACTTGAAGCTAAAATAACACTACAATCACACTTTTAAGCCTTCCTATAATCATTAAGTCATAGCACCGTAACAATCAATACAAAATGTCAAATTAATTATACATATAAGGAACTACATTAAGTCAACAAAATTGAGAAGTGAAAAATTATAATGAGATAATGTAAATCAACACCAATAATTCTTTATGGAGTAAGAGTCATAATTATGGGTAAAGAAAACATGTAACTTATTGTTTTCAATTTATAAGTTGCTAGCCAAAAAAAAACATACAAAGAATGAAGAATGCATATGATTATAAAGGCAACATCAAGACAAGTGGGAAGTACTTTTTATGATTTAAGAAAATGAAGACCTAAAATAGTATTACATTGGCTTCAATAGTTAGGTGAATAAAAAAAATCTAGATTATATGCACAAACATCAAATTGGTATATGAAAGATGCGACCACGAAAAACATAAAGGTTGTTTAGATTAAAGATCTAACAGCACTATTGAAGAAAAAAAGAAAAATATTAACAGTTATGAATTAAATAGAAGTTAATAATTAATAACATCACCTAGATTCTCTCATCAACATTTTACTTTAACAACTGACTTCATTATTTCAGTAATACGTTAATCATACTTCTTTCTCGTTAACTCATGTTCAAGATATGTCACAAAAAGATAGAGAGTCGAGGATAGGGAACAAATATAGTAGGAATATGGGGGGAAAGAGATCTGAAGACAAAATACAAAAAATTACTCCCTCTATTTCATAATATCAAGAATACTAGATTTCTGATTTTATTTCGTAACATAAGTCATTTTATAAAAAGTATCAACAATTAAATGTTTTATTTTTAATTCTAATCTTCTGTTATTCTCTTTTCAATTCAATGCATAAGGGTGTTAATAGGAGAGTATTTTAGTAAAAGTAGATAATTTTTTATCTAAAATTTTGCATAACTCAAGGCCATTGTATGTTCTTAGTGCCTTGACCTTTCTTCCAAACTGATTCTCCACATACATTTTCAATCCTTAAAATCCTTAAAGGCTTCATCTTTAGATATTAAAATAAATCCATACATGTCATGCATGATCATCAGAAAGAAAATACCTTGCACCAGTCAGTGACTGAGCTTTGGCAGGCCCCCACAAATTAGCATGTGCATAATCAAGCACATTGCTAGCTCTGTAAGTGTTAGATGCAAAGTTCAACCTACTTGCTTTGCCTTTAATACACTCTTCCCAGAAATGAAGATCCTTCACATTCATGTTTCCCAACAACCCTTTCTTCCTGATAACCTTTAAACCCTTGCAGCTCACATGTACCAACCTATAATGCCACAACATCAACTCATTCAAACCAGACTTTACACTATTCTGAGTTATATTCAAGGAGTGCATGGGAGTCCTTAGGATATACAGGACATTATTCAACTCTCCTTTCAATATTACCATCAAGCCTATTATCACTTTCAAGCATCTTTTCTTAGCTTTAATGGAGTAACCCTCTTGATCCAAGGATCCAATAGATATCAGATTTCTCTTGATCTCACGAACATGCTTGACCTTTTTGAAAATAAACTCAACCCCTGAATTTGTCCTTAACACAATATCGACCATTCCAACTACAACACATACCATATTGTTTCCCATTAAGACATGACCAGCATGAGATCTTTCATAACTGAATTTATCGGGTGAAACATGCACCCAATGTCCATCACCCAACCTTCATCTCCTCCAATCTTTGCCACCATCAACACTTCTAAACATTCATATCCGTCTAACATTACTTCACCATCTCTAGTTTCTTGAAGCTTCACCAATTGTTTCTTGAACTATTGATGTTTATCACTCCTCTTAGGGAAATCCCGCTTGAAGTGCCCCCTTTTATCACAGTTAAAGCACTTTCAGATTTTCTTTGACTATGACTTAGACTTGTTTCTTTTTCCTTTCTTGTCTTGTTTTTCAAATGTTCCCCTTAAATTCAAGCTCTCTGCTACTGATTCATCCTTTTGCACACTTTGCCTCTTCAACTCCTTTTAAGACAATGTAGTGATGACTTTCTCCAGCTTCGGTGCTTCGTGGCTATACATCATAGTATCCACAAAATTTTTGTATTTCCTCAGGACAGTGAATTATGTAGAGTGACAGCTTGATCTTCATCTTAATATATATGTTCTCAAGATCCAATACTATCTTATTAAAATCACCAAGATGGTCCTCGATTAACTTACCACCTTGAAGTTTGAATGAGTACAGCCTTTGCTTGAGAATGATCCTCTTCGTAAGAGAATTGGTCATGTATGAGCCCTCAAGCTTCTTCCAAACTGCATCAGCTGATGTTTCTTTTGAGACTTCATGAAGTTCTTTGTATCCCGGCAAAGGATGATTGTGCTATGTGCCTTTTCATCAATCTTATTGCCTTAGAATTATCTTCCTCCACACCCTTGCCTTTCTTATCATCAAGAATCACATACTGTAAGCCCTGTTACACAAACAAGGCCCTCAACTTTACTCTTCAAATATTAAAGTCATTCCGCCCCCAAGAACTTCTTCACATCGAACTTGGTAGCAGCCATGGATCTTTCTCCTTGTGGCTCTGATACCAAATGTGATTACTGACCGCTACTTGATTCAACAGATTATCAAGAACTGGGTTTTAATGATCAAGAAGACTAACTATACTTCTGTAAAAGTATATCATACAAAGAAGATGAGAAAATGAAAGACAACAAAACTCTTTGACTAGTTTTATCAATAAGGGACTAAATTTCCCTACCTAATCTCTCCAATGAACTTTGTTTCACTTCTCCCATTTTGCTCTCTCTTTGTTTCAAATGAACCTCGATAATCCTCTTAGAACAAAGGACCAACGACCATCATATCCTAGCTACATGCTGATCAAGTTACAAGTAATAACAACTAATAAGTAATCAAGCTAGCCTATCTTAACGTAATTTATATGTGAATAATAAAAGGCTACTAAAACTGACATGTATAAATTAAGATAGAATAAGAGTAATAATGAAGATGAATAGAATAGTAAGAGTATATGATTTGTTTGGTATTTTTTTTTTTTTTGTAGTATATTACACCAAATCACTCTGTGTTTAGAAAAAATTATACGATATAACCTGACCTCAGCTTCTTGCTTCCATATAATCTCATCTTTAAATGAAATTACACCAAAAAACCCCACCCTATATTTATATCTAAAACATAGACTAACAGTGTTAGAATAAATGTGATATTCCTAAACTACCCTCACCTAACATACTACACAAACTTTCCAACTAAAATTCATTTGTTAACAATCTCTCCAGTTTCCCACCATTTTTGCTTCCTCTTTAACCTCTCAACCATTGTTCTTCTTCAACTTGCTCCATTTCCCACAATTTTCTTATTTTGTTACTTCAAAATCATTGGTCGAATAAGTGAAAGTATGACATGACATTAGCAATGTACCAGACAAGACATGATGTACTAAATTTTGAATATTCATAGATGTGGCTTCAAGACCAAAAATCTTTTACTAATATTTTGAAAAGGATTTCTAAAATACAAAATAACATCGGACAAAGTTATGTCATTTCAAAAATGCCCGCAACCAAGTGACTTGCTAAAGAGGAAGCTATCCCTCTTGCTTTTGCGTTTTCTGTTGATTTGTATGTTGAAACTACATGAGCTAATTTTGTTTGTTTAGTTGCAGTTTGGTGGAATCGAACCGGTTGGAAATGGTGTTGCTATATCTCTGCCCTTTATGCTTCATTTGGTTATTCTCAAAGTTTTCAGAAAAAACTTCAAAAAAAAAATAAAAAATAGAGGATATAAGTTTTTTCCCCTAGTTCAGTCTTTTCCTTCCATTTTAAAAATATAGGTCAATTCTTCTTCCAAAATTTGCTACAAAATACAAGTCATATTGCGGAAACTTTTATAAATTAAATGTTACACTCCTTACTATACCCTATACTCTCTCTTTTATTAATTAATGATCAAGTTGTTAAAAGTATATTTATGCAAGGGTATATTAGCCATCTTGGGCATTTTATTTCCACAAAGTTATTATTTCTTAACTAGTGTGTCCAAACTAAAAATGACTTATATTGTAAAACAGAGGGAGTAATAAAGAACAAAAATTTTGGCTATTAGCTATCTGCTCTTTCACATAAAAGCACGAGAAAAGTCTCAAACTTTTATGTTGAACAACACGTTTTGTATTAAGAAAAAAAAAAAGAAGGAACCAATATACTATGCTATGCGGTATATTAATGGTCAACATTACTGAACTAAGGAGTACTTTTGGCATTTCACATGGTATATCATATTTATGTGTTTTAATAATATTTCTAAAAAACACTTATCCAGAGCACCATGTGCTGAAAGAAGGATGGGGGCGGGCGAGAGAATATAGCTATCGAATAGCTCTTGAGGTGTTTTTTAATAAAAATAAAAAAATTTAATTAACCAGTGTATTTTATCATTTCACATGGTATCCATTGGGGTAAGGAGACAATACTTGGCTTGTTGGGGCGGGAACTAACTGTAAGGATCTTTTGGTATTTCAGTTGAAAAATTGGAGGGAAATGAGATGGTAGATTAGATAAGGGCAATTTAGTCACTTCAGGACAAAATATTACTTAACTTACCAGTCAAATTTGAAATTTAGATGTAACAATATTGAGAAATTGTGATCAAGCTGTATCGTATAATTTCTCCAAAACACGGGATTATCCGAGCAATATCTCTTTTCCTCTTGTAAATAAGGGCTTTTTTGTCTCCTCATATAATAAAAAAAAAAATATTCAAATCCCTTTGCTAATTACGGCATCATGCCCAGTCGGCTCACAAACTGGTTTGATAAAGGCTTGATTTGACTTCCGAGAAATAACAAGCTTAAGATTTGTTCTCCATTAAATTAGATTACTATAAACATTTCATTTTAATCAATCAAAAAATTTATTCGCGAGGTCGTACTCCTCTGTTAAACTTTAAGGTTGTTTAATGGAGCGTTTCGAGCTTAACAGCTACTCTTTTTTATCATTATTTTTTTTCAAAAAAAAAATACAGTAAGTTTAATTTCTAAATAAAATAAAGAAAAAAAAAAAAGAAAGGCAACAGCAACCACCAAAAACCAACTACAACTCTCTCAGACAAAATTTTACGCTTGCTATATAATAAAAAGAATGAACTCACCCGCTGTGAGGAGTCCGAAGCTGCCGATTCGGAGGCGTCGAGACATAGACCGGACTAGCAGCATCATTCACAGTTACACGGTCCTCTGCTTTTTGCTCCGCGGTGACGGAGCTCCTAGGCACACCAGTCGCCACGGAATTGTATCGCCGAGCGTTCGGTAGCGCTAAATTGTGAAGTGGCCGCCGACAGAGGACCGGAAAGTTGAGAAATGAAATCGGAGACCGTGGCCGAAATTCTGAGATGGTAGGAGGAGCACTGCAGCAGTGTACAGAGACGTTCATTTGGGTCGCAATTTAGTTTGCCTGTCTTCGGTTGAAATTCGAAAGAGGAGGGATCCGCGGAGTTTTGTTCGCCTTTAAACAGAAACGAGGGCTTTGGAATGAAAATTGGATCACGAAGTTTAGAAGGAATATTACTTTTGGTTCAGCGGGAATGATTTTTGTTTGTGGGTTGGCGACATATTCGTTTCTGGGAGTGATAAATACCTCTAATTTATTATGAGGACATGGAGGGTGACAATTAAAAATTAAAAATTGTACTCTTTTGGGTATTAAAAATAAATTATTAAATTACTAAATTTTTATATTAAAAAATAAAATTATTTTAAAGTTTTTAAAATATACAATTTTTTTATTTATTTTATTATATAAGTCTTATTTTAAGTCCCGATAAATATTTATCTTATTTTCTAATATATCATCTTCCACCTTATTAATTTATCCCATGGCAATTAAATTACTCAAATTCTAATATAAATATTTTAACCGTTTTGCTTGTCATTTGCTACATGTTTTAATAATTTTTATTATGTGTGCTAAAAATTTATAAGTTATCTATTATAAAACATACAGAATAATTAAAAACTTATAAATGCATATCGGATAATCACAAGAATGTTCATAATCTTATCTTACCTTTCAAGGACGGCCCTGGTCAATTTTTTTATTATTACTTAGCCGATGGTTAACATTTCTTCTGCACTTTAAACAAGTAGCCATGATTTGGTCACCCGCCATAGTTGCTTTGCTTGTACAGGCAAAAAATTGACAAATTTGCAGCCTTAGAGAAGCGTCCGATATTCAGGGTTAATCTCTTGGGTCCGTTGAAGTAAAACACACGCAACCCTTGACGTGATCGCAATTGTAATCCACACACTCCCTCGTCAATCTCGCTGGATAGACATTTATCTTGCCCAGTAAATTAAGGGCATGCATATATCATCCGGTTCAAAATGACTAATCAAGCCACTTACTTATGTATCAAAGTAAGGACAGGTTCGATTAGAAGAAGAAGAAGAAGGAGCGGGGAGGGACTATTGCTGCCTTTGACTGCTAGCATTTATTGGAAAATTAAACGACAATCGTACGTATTAGAATTTTTCTTTTTTAGAAAAAAAAAATTATAATTAAAAAGCTATGTGGGGACACCAAAATATTCATCGGAACCGTACCTAAGGTTGATCTATGGAGCGGAACGTACATAAGATTTGCAAGTCATTGGAGGCACGTACGACTAAAATATTGAATTTCGTCGACATTAAATAAACAAACTTAATAATGCTGATATAAAGCTGCCTTGCCTAGCTGTAAAAATGATGGGTTTAGTCTTGGTATCGTGCATGAGATTTGCAAGTCATTAGATAGAGACATGCCCCACTATAATATTTGAATTTGAACAACATAAACAATAAGAATAATTTTCGTAGCCTACGTTTGAAGCAATGGCAAAATCCCTAATGCTGCAACTACAACCGTTGATGCATGGAAACAACCCCCCAACAACGTACTAGGGACGAGGACATGGGTCGAAACGTCAACATTATTTCCGAAACTCAAAAAATTTTCTACAATCTTAAAAAAGGATGACTAGGAGGTAAACGAGGATAACGAAAATTCGATTAGATTCTCAAATAATATTGTTATAAATAGCAATACGAACAATACAATCATGAATCTAAAGATTCAAAATATTTACCGTCACAGACAATCAAACCAGACAATCCATCGCTCGTCGCTACTAATCACTATAAAAAACTAGGACTTTAACGACCAACAATTTTCTTTGTTAATGGCCAAATTTTGGTCGCTAATGGCAATAACGACCAAATAAATTATTGGTCGTCAGTGGTAGTTATTGCTCCCTCGCTAAGGCCCTGTTTGATTTGAAGAAAATTAAGTGGAAAGGAAAATATAGAGGAAAGAAAATTAAAGGAAAAAAAATAAAAGAAATTAATTTTCTTTCCTTTGTTTGGTTGTTGTAGAAAATTTTGTGGAAATTGAATTCTTGAAAAATATTTTTAGTGTTTGGTCTATAAAAAGAAAATTCTAAGAAAAGTTAAATATTTTTATTTAAATATTTTTATATATTTAATAAACTTAAAATATTATACTAAATATAAAAATTACATAAAAATCAGAAAGGCATCGAACTACTTATGGAATAACCTATTGAAGACTTTTGGCCGCACTAGCTCGAACACTCTGCTCCACCTGATTTGTGTTAACTGGCTTTCCTCCGTGGAAGAAGATCCTTGATACTTGCAGCATGCTCTTTATCGTTGCATGGCAGAGATGGGATTTTTTTTCCGAAAGCCATTACTCGCTAAACATTTACACAAAACGGAAGCATCGCCGCTGCTACATCAATTACTATTTCGCGGTGCGTCACTACGTACTTGCTATATAGTTGAGGACCCAAGATCAAACTTGCTTCCACGGAATGATCGATAGGAGACGTCGTAGCTGTTTGTCGTGTTCGACGTGCTCCATTTTTTTTAATTTTTTTTTTGAGTTTGAAATATAGGAGAACGAAAGTAGCGAGTAAAATTCGGAGTTCAATGTTACCGATTTAGGCACTTTCAAAGACGATACACTGTCATGGAGAAGGTGAGAAAAGTTTTTTTTTTCACCAGATCTATGGCTCGACAATTGAAGTGATTGACAGCCGTCTTATCTTTCATTTAATGCTACACTGTTTTGTGTCGAGGGGCAAGAGGATTGTTTCTCTGAACTTAATCATTACCTGATTTAGGGTTGGTATTTTTTGCTCGAGATCGACGGTCCTCGGTTCATCCATGGCTTCAGTAGCTATGACCTGAGGTCCAAAACATTTTCAGTATTTCGTACCAGATTTAGGCTGTGTTTGCGAGTTTCATTGAATGGGGTGTCGTGCAAAACATTCTAAGAAAAGCACACGCACCTCTGTAGTCAGGCATAAGTCGTGTTTTATTTTCGAACTGGCTATATGCCTTTGGAAGCTCTCAATGATACGCACCGCCTGCCTAGTCTCTGCCATGGCTTTTCGTCTGTCGAAAAAAGAGATTGATTAACATAGAAGAGAGGAGGACGAGCACGACGATATCGAAGGAGGAGTGTCAGGAACGAAGGAGGGTCGAAGAAGGAGAGTCTGAAAATTTTCCTTCGTTTCCTTCTTTTTTTCCTCACGTTCAGCTTAGGAAAATAGTCTAGGCTAATTTTCTTTAGCGTTTTCTTCTTCTTTTTCTTTCCTTCAATTTTTTTTGCAACCAAACACGGGAAAATGGATTTCCGTCTGATTTTTTTTCCTTTCCTTCTAGTTTTCCGTAAACCAAACGGAGCCTAAAGGTTTTAACGGCCAACCGAAATTTTTTGGTCGCTAAAGCATTAGCGACAACATAAAATGTTGGTCATTAAAACAATAGCGACGATATATAATATTGGTCGCTATAAGCAATAGCAACAACGTATAATGTTGGTCGTTATAAACAATAACGACAAACAAAATACACCATTGTAAATAATATTAGTGATTAATTTTTTTATAATTAAATAAATATAAAATTATTACACCAATAATGACCAATTTTTTCTTCGCTACTAAAATATATTTATTATTAGCGACATAATTTATTGGTCGCAAATGCCATAATTATACATTCAAGAATATAATTGGCATTTCAACATTCTTCTCAAGACTGCACCTGTCTATATATATCCATTTCAATCTTCTCAATTCCTGTACCTGTATACATATATATCCCTTTTAACATATGGATATAACTTTCTAAATACTTGCCTACGGATAATCAACTAAATATTCATATAGATAGTTTGTATCAAATGTCTGGTACAACAAAATATTTGATCAAATATAAATATATTACAAGGATGCCATTGCATTACAAAAATATCATGATAAGCAATCACCTAAAAATTAATCGTTCCATTCACCGAACCTAATAGACTTAGTCAGCTTGTCAAAATGAGTTGAATCTACAACAACAGAAATATGAAAACAATAATTAATACAAGTATCAAATAAAAAAAGTTGTGATCCTAATATACAAAGTGGCAGTGAAAGTAATATACTATCAAGGTTCTTATTATAGTAGTTTTTTTTTTTGTTTCATTAGTTAATGTTTTTTGATATATGATGATTAGTTAAGTTATCTTTATATTTTATATTTTAATTAGTTGACTATGTGCTATATAGTGATAGTTTTAACGTGTTTTACCTCTGGTAAAAAAAATGCTTTGATTACATTTTTTCAAGAGAAGAAAGTATCACTATGTTATTTTTATCATTGCTTTGTTGTCATTAAAATTGTTATTGTAGTTTAAT
Organism: Tamarix chinensis; assembly: GCA_030549775.1. Taxonomy (NCBI): domain Eukaryota; kingdom Viridiplantae; phylum Streptophyta; class Magnoliopsida; order Caryophyllales; family Tamaricaceae; genus Tamarix; species Tamarix chinensis. Next base: position 15,511,703 of record CM060172.1, on the reverse strand, counting down.
TTCTTTTAGTTAGTTTTTTCGTTGTAAATAATTTTTTGGTATATATATATATCGTATCGTAGATGTTAGTTAATTTTGCTTATGTGATCCTTAGGATTATATTATACAATAATATTGTTGTTATATGCTTAAGGCTTATAAGCTCATTAGCTTGAAATAGAAGATATGATCATAATCTCAGCTAAATAAGTGTGTGTATGATGATGATTGTTACTAGGAAGATTATGTCATCTTTGTTAAGGGCAATTTTGGGTGTGAGTGGTTTTCAAATTTCTTTTAAATTACTTTTAAATTAAAACACGGAGCGATATGATGGAAACTGAATGAACTCAAGAGAACATCAAAAGATGACACCAGGTTTGAAGTTCATTCGTTGATTAATCTTAAAGAAGATGAAAAACTTATAAAACAAGCCATTCGGCAGGGTGTTGTCAAATTAATGTTATGAATGAACTCAAGAGAACATCAAAACATTAATGTTATTGTTTGTCGGACCTTATTTTCACTTTCTTCTTTCTCATCTCCCTCTGTTTCTTATATCTTTCTATTCTAAGTGCTTGTTTGGTTTGAAGGTAATAGGGGTGGAAAAATTGCGTCTATATTTTATATATCTTATATAATTTAATTAAAATTAAATATTTTTGTTCTAATAAATATCTATTTAAATTTTAATTTGATCTAAAATAAATATTTTATTAAAAACATATTTATTATTATTAAATAATTAATATAATAGATATAAAATAGAAAAAAATTCCACCCATATTCCTCCTATACCAAACAAGCCCTTAGGTTAATTTTGCCGAGGATAATAAAAAGCTGACTAAGTTTTATTTTTGTTCTTTTTTTAAGTTTATTAAAAAGATAAATGAGTGTAGCCCATGGCCACGTCACAAATACTTCTACTACAGCATTGTGACTCCTCATTAGGCTTGCACGGGGACAAGGACGGGGACGGAAAAACGGGGACAGAACGAAACGCAAAAACGCCATATATTAAAAATTTAGGAAACGGAAACGATAGGAAATGTAATATATATATATATATATATTAAAAAAAATAGATTAAACTTATTAAAATTAAGAGAGAAAATAAAAAATTTCTAAAATTAATTCTTATATTAATTAATTTTAATTATTTTTAATGAAAAATTAATTAAATAATAATTTTTAATAAAAATATAAAATAAATATATTTTAATATAAATTTTAATCTGAAAAGAAGCTCGATCCTTGCCAAATATTTCTCTACTAGCAAGTAGCAGCTGGTCCCCCGTTTCAGTCCCCCATTTCCGTCCCCGAACGTTTTCGAGACTCGAAACGTGGACACAGTAACGTTTCCGTGCGTCACAACTCCTCATACCATTATGACCATTGGATAGGACAACTGAAGCACGGAAACGTGTCCGGAAATATATGTCCAGAAAATCTTTTAGTATCAAAATTGGATTAATTTTTTTATGTAAATAGAAAGGATGTTAATAGTTTATATCAACTAAAGTATATAATAATTTTAGAAATTGTTTAATTTTAATAGATTTAGTCTTTTTTTTTAAAATATATATAACGTAGATGTATATATGATTTTATTGTTTACGGCCATCCTCATTTTTTTTAATTTTAAGAGCTTGACAGTCATCCTGCAACACTAACTACAATAACAACAGAAATGCATGCCAACACGCGAAGAAGACAAAGTAACCAACTGCTCCAAAAAGGAAGCGCGATTGGTCGAAGTAATCCATTCCCACTGTTCTACTTACGGCTTGCTATGCAGTAATCCCAAATGCTTGAACTATAATATACAAACCGCACCACTGCTGCATTTCCTGACAGAGTGAGATGAACATAGGAATACGCGAAAAGGACAAAAAAAAATAGAAAATGCTAATTAAATATTATCCTATCAATGCATCCTTCAATGATCGATTCCATAAATGATTGAATGAATTAATAATGTGGTATCTTTGCTTTGAGCAAAACAATCATACGTTGAATCGCTGGCTTAGATGCCAGAAACACTTTTACCGCATGGGTTAAAACTTTACAAAGAATCCAACAAGACCTAATTTGATATCATCCCTAACTACCTCCAAGTAAGAAGGAATAAGCAACGAACCATCATAAAGAACAAATACGGAAAGGGAGACAAGTGTGATGGAAAATGCAACCAAGAGGCCGGCTACCATCAAGAAGATTACCACGAGGACAATGCAGCATATGAAGGCACCATGAAGGAACGCAAGCAGTAAGAGGTCGAGGTTCGGCGGCATCTGGGAGGATGAGACGGGTGAGAGAGTAGGGAGCCGCTGTCGTTGGAGGCTGAAGCTTGGTTTTTCATACTGTGGTGAGGGAGGAAGGTTGAAGCAATGGACATATTGCAGAATGCAGATCAGTAGAGAGGAATGGAGTAAGGTGCACTCATTCCAAGAATTTATGGAAGTCCTCACCAGCCAAAGCCCGAATATTTTCTTCTTTTTCCCAGAATCAGCACAAATAAAGTGTAAAGACGCCGCGGACACGTACTCAGTTAGAACTTGGAATAGCTTGCTTTTGATGAGCCGTGAACCATTATTTTAAAAAATAAAAATCACGGTTAGGATCCGTGGTGAATAATTTTAATTACAAACAAAGACGACGACAACAAGGCAGTTGCTTCCGTGAATCGATAAAAGAATACTGAGGTAGGGGAAAGAAAAAAATATGATTCTGATTATCTGATGACAAGCCAAACAAATACCCTTCCGACGACTCCCTACACCTGAACTTGTGAAGGAGAAATTAATGGAACATATTGAGACATCTCATTCGGTAGGTTTAGCAGTAATTAACTGCTGCCTGAGAGTCATCGACTAAACCAAGAATGCGTAAGATACACACACACACAAAAAAAAGAGCAAATAGAGAAAGAGAAGTTTTGGAGAACTCAACAGCACATTTAATTAACGGAAACCACGTATAAGTAGAATTGCACAACCGAAAAATATAAAAATAATCGGCCCATGTTTAACAACTCTAATCGTGGTAAAACAACTTGAAAAAGTCAGGCTAACAACTACTTCCTAAAAATTAGGAATTATTAACACATCAGCAAATCAAATACCAATACTCAATACCCTCCTTTAAACTGGATGCTTCTAGCATTCAATTTACTTCTGGAATAGAACCCAACAGGTTCCGTAGCTTTACAAATGTATCAAGCTTGAGGGGCTCGGTCATCGCATCTGCTACTTGCTCCAAAGTACTACAGTAATGCATCTCTATAGTTCCAGACTCGGTGAATCACGAAGAAAGTGAAAGCGAACATCTATATGTTTAAATTGTTGCGTCCATGAATGACTGGGTTCTTGGAAAGTTTAATTGCTGAGCTATTATCACAATCGATGGTAGTCGACGTGCTCTGAGTGTGACTTAGTTTCTCCAGAACCTTCCTCAACCATATAACTTGACATGCACATGAGGCTGCAGCAATGAACTCTGCTTCAGTAGTTGATAATGGAACTATAGGCTGCTTCTTTGAGGACCATGACACTGCCCCTAAGCTTAATATGAACACATATCCAGAAGTACTCAACTAACTCCTCACTGCCTCCCTTCTTATAGAATACACCAAAATCAACTATCCCTTTCAGATATCTTAAGACTCTCTCTGCAGCCTGTGAATGGAGCTCAGTATGATTTGTCATGTATCTGCTGATGAGACTTGCCGCATACATCATATCTGGTCGAGTAGCAGTCAAGTACATGAGACTTCCCACCAAGTCTCATCCACTTTTATTCCAATTGTGGGAATGTAATCTCTTGATTAATCATTAATTATGTTAAGAGTATATATAAGTACATAATTAGGGTTTGCTAAGCTATATATGGTAACTACTAATATTATTCTAAATATAGAAATATATTCTAGCACTCCCCCGTAGTCGGAGCGGGAGATGGTCGGACACTGAGACTGTCGCGAAACTCATCAAATAAAACACTCGAAAGACCTTTAGTGAAAATATCGGCAATCTGGTAAAGAGATGGGATATGAAGAATGCGGACTTCGACTCGTTTAACCTGTTCGCAAACAAAGTGAATATCCAACTCGATATGTTTAGTGCGTTGATGTTGAATGGGGTTGCCACAGAGATACATTGCACTAACATTATCACAGTAAACCAAAGTGGCTATGGAAATCGGACAATGGAGCTCAAGGAGCAAGTTGCGAAGCCCACAAGATTCAGAAACCACATCAGCGACCCCTCTGTATTCTGCTTCTGCACTGGATTTTGATAGAGTCGGTTGCCGCTTGGAAGACCAGGAGACAAGGTTTTCCCCAAGGAAAACACAGTACTCGGAGGTTGATCGATGAGTATCTGGACACCCACCCCAATTAGCATCTGTATAAGAGATCAAAGAAGTAGTGGAGGACTTGTACAAATGTATACCAAAAGTCAAAGTGCCCTAAATATATCACAATATGCGTTTGAGAGCATCCATATAAGCAACCCGAGGATCATGCATGTATAAACACACCTATTGAACACCATAAGAAATATCAGGGCGGGTAAATATTAAGTATTGTAAGGCACCTGCAAGCTGCCGGTATTTGGTAGGATCATCATATTTAGCACCTGAAAAAACACTGAGTTTGCATTTTGTGTCCACTGGAGTGGCAGATGGCTTACATCTTGTCATGCCTGCCCTGTCAAGAATATCCTCAGCATACTTTTGTTGTGATAAAAACATACCACCCTTATGACAAACAACATCAATGCCCAAAAAATAACTCAAGGGACCCAAGTCCTTCATGGCAAATTTTGTGAGGAGAAGAGTGATAATAGATTTGCACAAAGCATCAAAGGAAGCAGTGAGGACTATGCCATCAACATAAAGCAGAATATAAGCCAGATCAGTACCTTCATGGTAAATAAATAAAGAGTGATCAGATTGGCTATGAGTGAAACCAATGGAAGCAACATAATCTGCAAACCATTGATACCATGCACAGGGAGCCTGTTTCAATCCATAAAGTGATTTTCTGAGCAAACACACATGCATGATTCGGTCGAGCAGGGTCCTTGAAACCTCATTGGTTGATGCATGTAAACCGTTTCATTCAAGGTCCCATGAAGAAAAGCATTTTTCCCGTCCAATTGATGAATGGGCCAAGATTTGGACAAGGCAAGACTGAGAATAATGTGAATGGTCGTTGGTTTGACAACAAGACTGAAGGTTTCATCACAATCCACTCCTGCTCTTTGGGACCTGCCATCACCTACAAGACAAGCTTTATGCCGCTCAAAAGAATCGTTAGAATTTCTTTTATGTCAAAAAATCCACATGGAACGAATGATACTAACATTTGAAGGACGAGGTACTAAGTCCCGCGTCTTATTTTTAATAAGAGCATTAAATTCATCAATCATAGCAAGTTTCTAATTCGGGTCATAGAGGGCACTAGTGGGATTTTTGGGGATTGGAGAAATGGAGATGGATTTTTGGGCTGAGAGCATGGGTAAGGCATGTTGATATTTTGGATTAGGCTTAATTATGCCTCGCTTCCCCTAGTGACATGCCTAGTTTGGGGAGGATGTGGAGAGAATGTGGGTGGAGTGGAAGCTGGGCTTGGGTGTGGTGGAGAATAGGCTGGTGGTCGGTGGAGAGGGTGTAAAGAAGGTGCACTCTATTGTGGCGGTGGAGGGGACTAGCATGGAGAGGAAGGTGGCAAAGGATATATGGGAGTGGTAGTATGCTCTTGCAAATGAGAAAGTAAAGAAGGAGATAAACCGTCACCTAAAAATTCATAGGCAGGAGGATTTGGTGAATGCAAAGTGACAAAGGGAAAAGTAATCTCATCAAAAGTCACATGTTTACATATTATTATTTTTCATCTAGAGAAATCATAGCACTTGTAACCACGATGGTTCGACGGATAACCCAAAATGACACACGGGGCGGAGCAACGTTGAAGTTTGTGAATGGTTGTGGATGGAAAAAGAGGAAAGCATAGACAACCAAAAATGCGAAGATGATCGTAGGTGGCGAGTTTGTGATAGAGAATTTCAGTCAGAGTTTTATAGCCTAAGAGTTTGGAAGGGAGAATATTGAGAAGGTATGTGGCCATTGCTAAGGCATGGTGCCAAAAGGAAGGAGGAAGGGAAGCATGAGCAAGTAACGTGCGAACAATATTATTGGTGGTTTTTATTTTTCTTTCGGCTTTGCCATTTTGTGGTGAGGTGTGAGGATAAGGAAAATGAAAAGTCATGCCATGATATTTGCAAAATTGGTGAAAGAGACTATTGTCAAATTCACAACCATTATCACATTGAAAAGCTTTCATATCTCGTTCAAATTGTGTGTGTATGTAGGTACGAAAATGGAGAAATGTAGAATAGACATCAGATTTTTGTGAGAGTGGAAAAGTCCATAAAAAATTAGAGAAATTATCAAGAAATAGTATGTAATAACGGTGGCCATGGGAACTGAGGATGGGAGAGGTCCATAAGTCACTATGCACAATATCAAACATCATGTATGTAAAAGACAAAGAGTCATAAAAGGGGAGTCTAACATGCTTCCCAAGGGGAAAATAATTGTAAAATTATTTATGGGCAGTAGTACATTGAATGAAATTAAAATGACGGAGTTTATTTAAAATAACATCACTCGGATGGTCTAATCTAGAGTGCAATAAATCCGGAGACAAAGCAACAAATGATGAGGGATAAGTAGAAGGGGATGAAGCCCAATTTGAAATAATAGGATAAAGGTTGCCAAGACTGTTACACCTCATTAGTTGTTCCCCCGTCCGTAAATCCTTCACAGAAAAGCCAAATGGGTCAAATTCAACAGTAACAAAATTGTCACAAGTGAATTTACGAACCGAAACAAGGTTTTTGATAAGATTAGGGGCATATAAGACATTATTTAATTTTAGAGGTGGATTAGGGGAAAGCAAAGTAGTACTACCATGACCACGAATTGGAATTAAATTACCATTACCGATGATAATTCCATGATTGGTGCTCAAATTAAAATAAGGCGAGAGAGTACCTTGTTGGGCGGTCATGTGAGAGGTAGCCCCCGTGTCCATGTACCAATTTTCATCCGGTGGAGAAAGTGTGAGAGTATGCATAGTGGTGTTGATATCCGTAGGAGCATAGCCCGGTGAAGGAGGAATGGAATCCGTGTGTGCTTGAGGATGAGGCCCAAGGAGCCCAGAATGTTGTTGAGAAGGTTGGGCCGGCGGTTGAGGAATCTGCCAAGGTCTGGGGAAGGATGGATATGGGCAAGGAGGCAAGGCCCAGGGAGGATAAGCCCAAGAGGGGAAGAAATACAGGGCGGGAGGAAGAGTGGAAGTATGTGGCTGCTGAGAACCACGCCCGCCATGTTTGCCTCCTTGACTACTTCGGTTCTGGCCAGCACCCTTGTGTCTGCGGGTGGGATGTTTTCAGCCACGGTTGCCGCTGCCACCACCGCGAGAGGAGGTGGAACTTGAAGCAATAGAATGTGGGGACGAAGAAGAGTCGTCCGTGGTGACAACCATTAAAACAGATTCGGGGAGAATTCAAGCGCACCACGTGAGGTTTCGTTAGCTTCATGGGTACGGAGCATCGAACGAGCACGATAAAAGGTGGGGAAAGGATGGAGGTGGACGTAAGGCTAAGATAAACCAGCGACAAGCTTGGTAACAAGGCGTTGATTGGAGACGGGTGCACCCACATTGTTTAACTGATCAGCCACCATCTTCAGCTTCTAGTAGTAGGCATCGACGGAGGAAAAATTGCTCATGTGAATTCCAGCAAATTAGTTCTCAAGGTGGATGCCATGAGTGGACTAGTTGTCCATAAATAACTCAAACAAATGCTCCCAGGCACGTATGGATGTGTCATCCTTAACAAAGATGGTGTGGAACAGGTTGAGGGAGATCGTGCCATATATCCACTGCTTGACAATAGCTACAACTTTGTTCCAGAGGGAAGGGTCAAGGTCTACGCCGAGCGAGGAGGAATTCGGTGGCTCCTTATCTGTAGCGGCAGGGATGACGTGATCAAGCACGTCATGGGTCGTGTAATGAATGATGAAGAGAGCCAACCAAGAATCATAAAGGCCACTTTCGGAGTAGAGAAGGATAGGAATATGGTTGCGGATATTAGCGATGGCCATTGTAGGATGGAACTTAGAGGTGGCGGCCATTGAAGAGAGAGTTGGAGAAGGAAGAAAGTGGCAAGGAAGGAGAGTAGTAACGACACAGGAAGGGGGAGAGGAAAAAACCCTAGCTTGATACCATGTGAGAATATAATCTCTTGATTAATCATTAATTATGTTAAGAGTATATATAAGTAAATAATTAGGGTTTGTTGTGCTATATATGGTAACTACTAATATTATTCTAAATATAGAAATATATTCTATCACCACTAGCATCTTTCATAAGCTTGAAACCCGGAATAATCGAATTATAAACTGGATTGCATTTCTCTATTCCAAACCTCTCCAATACCTCCAATGCATATCTATTCTGACTAATGTATATGCCATCAAACCTTTGATTTATCTCAATGAAAAGAAAATATCTCAATCTTCCTAGATCAATCATGTTAAACTCAATCATCATAGATTTCTTAAACTCAGCAAACATTAACTCATCACTACCAATGAATATGAGATCATCGACATAAAGACTCACAATCAAAATCTTGCCTCCTTTTGCTATTTTGACAAATAGAGTGTGTTCACAATGGCATTTGTCAATTCCTTTCTGTACAAAGTAAGACTCTATGCAACTATACCAAGCTCATGGAGCTTCCTTCAATCCATATAGTGCTTTCTTCAACTTATACATCTTCTATTCACTACCCTTTTGATCATACCCATGTGGTTTCTCTACAAAAACTTCCTCACTCAATTCACTATGTAAGAAGGCATACTTTACATCTAACCGGTAGATGATCCATTCCTTTTGAGATGCAAGTGCAATCACCAAACAAATTGTATTTAGTCATGCTACAGGTGCAAACACTTTAGTATAGTCAATTCCATGTTGTTAAGCATACCCATTTGCCACAAGTCACACCTTATACTTATCGACCTCTCTATTCTCATTAAGTTTTGTTTTATAAACCCATTTCACTCCAATTTTCTTAACACAAGTAGGTAAATCTGGCAATTCCCATGTATCATTTTTCTCTATTGCTTCTATCTCCAAATCCATGGCTTTCCTCCATTTTTCATTTTTTACAACATCTTCATAATGAACAAGATCAACAGTTGCATACATGCTCATTTCTTCTTCAGATAATCCCTCTCCAATTTCGTAATCACACATCTAAATTGGGGCTCTTTTGGTTCTTTTTCCTGAGGAACTATGTGGATTACCTTTTTTTAGGCCATCTGAAGAAGCATCATCTTCTCCTCCTTCACCGTCTCCAATGGAATCATCTTCGTCTTCTATTTCATTTCCACAAACCCCTTCAGCTGATACTTCACTATCACCCCACTCAAGATTAATCAACAACTCTTCTCTATGGGTCTTATCCCAATCCTAACACTTATCTTCTTCAAACAAAACATCTTTGCTTACTATGACCTTATGAGAATTGGATTGTATAACCTGTAAGCTTTTGATTCTTTATTAACTCCAAGTAGTACACAGCTAAAACTCTTATCATCTAGCTTTATTCTTTTATTGTCAAGCACATGAACATTTGAAATACATCTAAAAACACGAAAATGATCAATAGAAGGATTAACTCCACTCCAAGCTTCCTTCAGAGTCATATTTCTCACTACCATTGTTGGACTTCTATTCAAAACATGGATAGTCTAATTGACTGCTTACGGGCAACATATTTGTGGAATCTTCTTTTTTGAAAGTATACTGTGAACCAAATTCATAATGGTTTGGTTTTATTATTTTGTTCCACCACTCCATATTTTTGTGTAGTTTATGTTGTTTTCAATTTTCTGCTTATACCACTTTCCTTATAAAAATCAGTGAACTCTTGTGATGTAAATTCACCCCCACGATTGGTACGTAAACATTTTACATACAATCTTATTTCCTTTTCAACATGACTTTTATGCTGTTTAAAAGTACTAAAAGCTTCAGACTTCTCCATCAAAAAATAAAGCTAAGCTTTACAACTAAAATCATCAATGAAGCTAATAAAGTACCTTTTCTTACTATTGGATACAGGACTAATAGGGCCACAAATATCATCATGCACCATTTCAAGTTTCTATGAAGCTCTTGACATGCTTCTCTTTGGGAATGCATCTCTTGATTATTTCCCAACCATGAAAGCTTCACATCGCCTTGAAGGAGTCATGAGTTACAAAAAACCACACACCATCTTCTTTTGCTGAAGTGTTTTCAACCCCCTTGAAACTCAAGTGCCCATATCTACAATTCCACAAATGAGTTAAATCATCTGTGCTTGTGTTGAAGCATGCATAAACTCTAGGTATTGATTTTGCCAGTAAGATGAACATCCTATTTGTTGTCATCTTAGTTTATGTTATCAAACCTCTAATGGGATGATAAATCTTACATTTTCCCTGTTGAATGAATATTGTAAGACCCTTCTTCTATAGTTGCCCTACACTCAACAAGTTGTTTTTTAACTTAGGTATATAAATAAACTTTGGTAATGACCTGAGTAACCCCATCCACTTGAAGCCTCACATTCCCTCTACCCATTACAGTTATGCTTGAGTTATTTCCCAATTTTACGGACTGTCTGAAGTTACTGTCAAAATCATAAAAGAATTTTTTATTACCACACATGTGGTTGCTGTAACTAGAATCCAAAAACCACACATTATCTTTTCTAGCATTATTTAACTCCGCAGTTGACATAAGTAATATCTCCTTTGTAGATTCTACATAGTTAGCCTCTTCCCTACTTGGAAATTCATATTGAAAGTGATTAAGTTTATGAAATTTATAACACTCCACCATGGACTTATCAAAGGTTTATCTGCCACTACCTCTACCTCTTCCTCTAGATTGATCTTCATGAGTGACATTTAGAGATTCCTCTTCCAAGGCATGACCATTCATGCATTGCTCATGTACAAGAAGGCCACTTTACAGTTCATCAATGGTTATCTTATCCAAATCATTAGAATCTTCAATAGAACACACAGCATAATAAAATTTTGGAGTCATAGATCTCAAAATATTTTCAATGAAACCAATATTCTCCATTTTCTCACCATGAATCTCATTTTGTTGGCTATGGTGAGAGTTCAAGAAAAATACTCATCTACAGATTTCCCTACCCTTATGTGAAGCACTTCAAATTCCTTTTGAAGAGCTTATAATTATGCATGCTTGACTCGTGTCATGCCTTTCTACTTCTGCTTCATCGAATCCCATATGTTTTTTATTGTGTCCTTATTCAAGATGGTCTCTAGGATTGACCAATCTATTGCTTGGAAGAGATAATTATTTACCTTTAAATATTTCAACTTTTGGTCTTCAACCACCTTCTTTTGTGAGTCAAAGAGTACCACTTCGTTTGATACTGTAGGGATTCCATCTTCCACAAGTGCCTAATACTTCTTTGAGCTCAAGAAATTTTCCATTAGCATGGACCCATGATCATAATGTCTATCGAACTTTGGAATGGTTGGTTGTACAAAACTATTCTATGATGGTATATTCTCTCTTTCATTCCAAAGAAGGATGCTCCTTCATAGATTTCAATTAACCTCCTAGAGAGCTCTGATACTAGATGTTAGATACACAAAAAAAAGAGAGTGCAAATAGAGAAAGAGAAGGTTTGCAGAACTGAACCACACGTTGAATTAATGGAAACCTCATATAAGTAGCCTTACACAACTAAAAAATATAAAAATAATCAACCCATGTTTAACAACTCTAATCATGGTAAAACAACTTGAAAAATTCAGGCTAATACCTACTTCCTAAAAATTAGGAATTATTAACACATCAGCAAATCAAATACCAATACTCAATAAAATGAAAGTTGCTTCACTTACTCCACATCATTAAATCATTGGTGGTAAGTACACTAAACAATTAACACCATAAGATGAAATTATTATATCCTAAAATAATCATTGTCCTAAAAGTTAATTAGGCTAAACTATAGTGCAGCTTTCACTTTATAAAGATTTACACAACTTCTCTCACATTTAAAGTTGAAAGAGTAGAGAATTGAAATACTTAATTACAAATGAAACCTATATGAAAGAGATGAATGTAGCTTGTAAGAATGAAGTTTAATATATCTCAAATCTAAGCAAAAAATAATCACACGTATACCAGTCACCTCACTCTCCTATCAACAAGTAGTAAAAAGTTGAAAAATATAGTCATTTAGTTGCTATAATGAGAGAGTAGGTGGTTATTAAGAAAATGAAAAATATAGATGGTTACCAATAAATAATAAAATATGCTCCAAATAAGATATTATATTAGATCACAATACCGGAACCCAAACCTAAATAGTTTTGTTATAAGGGAATTAAAAGTTTTATAGGTTCTCACCAGGTGTTATTTGTACTGATGACAACAATGACAATACCAATACACACAAATTTGATGAAATATTTCATCACCATACATGGCATATGGCTCATTTATAACAATGGTAAATATAAGCTATTGAATCTTAAACATTTCTCTAACGTAGTGGTACACGTTTCAACCCATTTCTCCCCAAATTCAGATGCAATTTTACTTATTTCCTAATTCACCAACATATAAGCTAACCAAATCTCGGGGAGGGGGAGGAGAAAGGCTAACCAAAAGCTATATAGAAGAAAAATCATCTTACAAAATTGTACACAATATCAAATGTCAGGCAGGGTTAGGGAGAGAAGTGATGAGCTTTTATTTTCCCATTTTCCCTTCTTTCGGTAACTATAGCATTGCTATAAAATAATATGCAATCCTTCCCCCTTTCCGCTTCCTATGACATGTGTGTCTTGTAGTCTTATTGATACAGTCACAACATTATATAATATCAACTGTAACTTTCATCTTCAGCTTGCTATCAGGAGACACCTAGCAGAAGATAATGATTTAAGGCATGTAAAATAGACTTTATGTATTAATGCTAAAATGGAAGATAATCCATGCTCCTAGGTAACATTTCTGCAAAGACATATTTTGGGAAAGGATGGATTAGAGGAGAACATCAAATAATGAAAATGGTCAGGCATGCCTATGTATAAGAGATGTTGAGGGACTCATAATACAAAATCTTTCAAAGAGGAAGAGAAAAGAAAAATCAAAGGCCCTTTTAGATTGGTTGGTACTCCTAATAAGAACCCCACTATGGGTTCAATGAAAACCAAATGGTGACTAAAGAAAATAAAATTAAAATTAACATAATGAGATGGAAATCAGAAAACGAAGTAAAGGGATAGTTTAAGCAACTATGTTACATGATTACAACTCCAAACTCATGGAAAAGGGTTTTATTAACACACCTTGATTAGTGACAATGAATCAAGGTTGATGGGAGGTAGCCTAAGCTTAATCTCAATATAGAAAATTTCCAAAATCTCTTATACTACTTGTACATAGACCTACATACTCCTTGAATAGAAGATTAGTTACATAGACATCCATCAAACTTATCTTTAATAACCTCATCTGATTACTTAAAATATCTAACTTGATGCTGAAGGTAGATGGTTGCCCATAAGCTATAAATTTTTTTTGGTTTAATTATGGTTGTGTTTGGGGTTATATGTGTAGTGATATTCAATCACCAAGCAAAGAAGAACAATAAAAAAATCAAACAAAGGAAAAATGACACAATTTTTACATGGTTAGCAATTACTTAATCCATGGTTTGAGGCTAGGAATTATATTCATGAATTAATGAATACAAGAATCACTCAAATTTAGATCTTCTCATTCTTAGATTAGGTATCGTACAATCAACATTGAAAACAACATTCTCATAATCATATATATAAGCATAGAAATTAACGAATTTGAGGGTGCAAAACAATCATCATCAACACTTGTGTATTGATGAACATAGCCTTTATTATTAAGCAAGACACTATTGTGTTAACTCTTTGCAAAAAATCTTATAGGGGCATTAACACAAGTATGTCCATTAAGATGAAAGACATGTCCATCAACACTAGGTAGGTAGTAGTGTTGATGCATAACTCCTCCATTCTTTTCCCATTCCTCTAAAACTTCACACAACTATGTATACCAACACTATTGTAACACCATAGCTTTTAGGACTTATAAATTTTATTTACAAAGTTAAGCGAGGAAGCTAAAACCATAAAAATGAAGGGTGTTATTGAAATACCCCAAAATTCTAATTCTGGAAATTATGGCCAAATAAGGATTTATTAGAAAAATTGATTAAATAAATTATTTTATTAAAATTAAGAGAGTTAACTAAGGTAAATTAAGAGGAAAATAATAAAGAATTTAATTAGGGAAAAATTAGGGTATTTTACTAATTAACATGGAAGTTAAGGAAATTTATCCAAAATAGCCAAATTAATATAAAAAAGGAATTTAATTATTATAACTATAATAAATATTATTAATTTTAAATATAAAAAATATAGTAATACCAAATACCCAAAATACCCCAACCCATCTAAATTTTTTCCCCTTTTCTCCTTTCTTTTCCTTTTTCTTCCTTTTCTCTCCTTTCTCCATTTCTTTCCTCCTCCTCCCTTGGAAATGGGCTCGTCCGCCGGCCCAATTCCTTTCTCCCTTCCCCCGTCTCGCGCGGCCTAAGCCGCATCATTTTTTTTTCTACGCCCCATGCCCAGCCGGTTGAACCACTCCTTTTTTTTTTCTTTTCTTTCTTTCCCCTGGACCATTCGCTCCACCCCTTTCCCTCTTCTTCTTCTTCCCACGCCACCTGTACTCGACCCTGCAACCCTACACCTACTGGCAACTACCTATACCGTCTGATCGCTCTTTCCTCCATTTCCAGTCGCTTTCTTTCACAAATTCGGCCCTAACCGACCCTTTCACCCTCTCCCGAGCAGCCTGCCCCTTTCCCTTTCCCTCTTTACCCGACCTTGCCGCCCCTACCATGGTAGTGCCTCCTTGACTGTCACCAATGGCGGCATGCCTGCATCTGCACCCTCTCTTCTTCTTCCCCTTGTCATTGCCCACCTCAATTGGCCTATAAATACCCCATGGGCATCCTTAATTTGGGTTTTGATTTTCAAACTTAGAAATCCACCCCTTCTTGGCACTGCCCCATCAGACAAGAACTTCGTCGCCGCCTATTGCCGCCGGCCAAAACACCCCAAGAACCAATCCTTGCACCACCCTCTACCTAACTAGACCTTCCTCAACCCTCGATTTGCCTTGCACGAGCTTCTTCGCCCGTGTAAAACCACCAACCCAATCAACCCACTTTGACCCCTCGCCGCCCCTCACATTGCCGTTCGCCATTGATTTTGCCGCAACCAACACCACCCTTACCCTCCAAAACAACCTGGGGAGCCTTCTCTACCTCCCCATACCCCCATATTTCCCTGCCTCTCTCTCCTTCTCCCTTCTCCACCTTCCATCACCATTCGGCCACCACTCCGGCCACCGTGTGCCACCACTTCCGATTGCACCGCCACCTCCATTCCACCCCTCTCTACCTGATGCACCTTCCACTACCTCAAAAATCCCCTCCTTCCCTCTCCTCTAGCCTATAAACCCATCTATCCACCTCTCTTCCTTCTTCATTTGTCATCGCCACACGCCACCGCTAGTCCTGCCACCAACCCTAGGTGGTGTTCTAATTTCCCCAACCCTTAAACCTTTTATATATAAGTGTTAATAATTTTTAGTAATATTAATAGTATTACCCTTATTATTATTAATTTTGTGTTATTATTATTATTATTATTATTATTACTATTATTATTAATGCCATCATTATTATTATTATTATTACTACTTAACCTAACTTTGGAAATATTTCTAACTAGTGCTACTATTAATGGAGATTTACAATTTTAGTATTATTATGATTATCCTTGTGGTTGTTGTTGTTGTTATTATTATTATTGTTATTATCATCATTATCATTACTACTACTACTACTACTACTACTACTACTACTACTACCATAATTACCGTTACTACTACTACTACTACTACTACTACTACTACTACTACTACTACTACTACTACTATTATTATTATTATTACCATTATTTTCTTGCTAATATTGTTAATATTAACTTTATCCATTATCACCTTTTATTATTAATATAAATATTTGGACCCTTATATTATTATTATTATTTTGATTACTATATTATTGTTGTTATTATTATTATTATTAACATTATTATTATTATCATTATTATTTATTATTATTGTTGTTGTTTTTTATTATTATTATTACTATTATTTTTATTATTATTAATGTTATTGAAACCGAAATTGGCATGTTACCATTTTGTTACTATAGAAGAAGAATACCCAACCATAGTATTATTATTATTTTTATTCAATTATTGCTAATATTATTCCTAATGCCTTTTTTACTAACATTATTACTATGGTATCATTATTAGTTATTACTATTATTATTGTTATTATTTTGTTAATATTATTGTGATAAAAACATTTGAACCCTTATATTATTATTATTATTCCAAATATAACTATTATCACTCTTACCTTTAGTAATATTAGCACTTTATTAGTATTACTAATATTATATTATTATTTTATCCCTAAAGCTGTTATTAGCCTTGGCCTTAAAAATAATAGGACTTCTATTTCTAGGAGCATTATTATTATTATTATTATTATTATTATTATTATTATTTTATTATTACAAGTATTAGTACTATTATTAGAAGAAATAAAACTATTAGATTTAATGATATAAATAGAGTTATGAATAGGAACATAAGTACATTTTGACTAGTAATATCTAGTAGGCTAACTTGATGGTAAAAATCCTAGTTTTCACTTATAAAGCTCCCTTTAATAATAAAAACCCTAATCTTAGACTAAAATAAGAAATAATATTATTTTTGGTATGAGGAAAATTAATCCTTAGTTTTTCCCTCTTATAGGTGAATCAAGCCAAAACCCTAAGGAGGTGTAGGAGCGTGCTCCAAGTTCGGCGTCGTTTTAGGTAAGGATGTAGCTCAGGCCATGTGTGTGGTGTGACTTGTATGCCTTGGATGTTGTATATCATGCTATGTCTTGTATCGTATAATTGTCACTAACTTATCTTATGTGTAGCGTAGCTTGGAGTTGAGGTATGTTTATGTGTTCCTTATGGTATGAGTATGATATGTATATATGCTGATTATGATGTGATGTGATATGACCCTTAGGACATGTATGCTAGGATGATTGATAATATGATATAGGAATGAAAGGATAAAAAGAAAGAAGGTGGGAAGTGAGTTTACTAAAGGGGATATGAGGTTGACCAAAATACCTCATGATCCATGGGAGGAAAATAAAGAGGAAGAGATGGCCAAAATGAAAAAGAGATGGGAACCATGCATGGGAGTTCTAGGGTTCGCATGGGGACTTCAAGAGTTTGCATGGGGTGAATAAGACTTGCATGGGGATGATCTTTACGTGAGAAAAGTTGTTTTGGGGTGTAAATAAGCTAAGCGAGAGTTGTGGAGTTATTGGAGACTTGGGACGAAAAATAGTACGTAGGTTGGTGTAAGGGTGTATAAGGGATCTGATTAGGGTTTTGAGAGGAAGCACCAATCTAGAAAATAAAATGCGGAAGTAAAAACAAATAAGGAAGAGTGGAGTACGGATTAAGAGTAGAAATTTATTTTATAAGGGTGTGAGTATGGGTTCCATGGGAGAGAAGAGACTTTGGGTGAAAAGAGAGAGGTTACTTATGGGAGAAGAAAGGTACTAGGGTTGAAGTGGCCAACTAGGGTTTTTTCGGTCATATGTGAAATCAAGGGGTAAAGTGATATGATTTGAGATTGGATCTAAATAAGATAAGGTGTGGGGCGATAAATGAAGTAATGGTAGTATAAGTGAGAGAAAGTTGGGTCACATAGGTCCAATTAGGGTTTTCAAGGGAAAACCTTAGAGGGTGATAGTGGGTGGAGTTTGATGTCATAAGGTGTCGAGCCTTAACCCACACCCTTAGGAGTTGGTTTTTCATTATGTGTAAGCATAAGGAGAAATGGATGTCGGGGCATGATAAGGGGTGCAGAAGTTTCAAGATATGGGACGAGCCCCCTTGGGAGGATAGAGGTAGAATTTTGGTAACATACATGTCAAGGGTGAAATATTTATGGAATAAGACATGAATAAGATACTATCCATTTAAAGAGAAAGATTGTTGAGTCGGGCCCAGACCGGTCCACCGACGAATAATAGTGGCTAGGCGCATTTTTCCCTGCATGACCGTTCCACTGGCTATAATAGTGAGGGTTTCCATGCTCGACAAACCAAACATAATGATGATAAGATAGGGGAAAGATACGAAGTAATTACAGTGGAACATCATGTGAGTTGGGGCTAGACCGGTCCACCGGCTATAATAGTGGGGTTCCCGCACTCACATTAATTGATAAAGACTATGATGGGAATCGACTATATTTACCAAAGATATAAAGAATGAGTCTATTTGGACCATAGCCAGCCTTCATCATTTGTGTTACTGTATGTTGCCTATGTGATTATACCATGTGAGCTATGTTGCATGTTGTTGTATGTTGGCCTAGTGCATCCATTACCTTACTCGGTACTTAGCGTACTAATCACCCATTTCATGGGTGCTGCTCATTCCCACGAGTAGAAGACCCATCTGAGTTTGTGCAGGTAGGGGATGACGTCTTCGATGCCTACGACACCTACAAGGCATCGGGCTGAGCTGAGAGTTGAGCCAAAAATTAGCTTGGAGATCGAGTGTCTGGTCGAACTCTATCTTACTTTTACTATGTATCATTTTACTCTAATCATGTCCTATCATACTGTGTTTCATGCATTAAAAAAACTGTTTAATTACTCCTTGGGTTGTAACTCTCTTTAACCACACTATGATTTTTGTATGGTGAACACTATCATTTGTTTTATGAAAGCTTGTTTCAATTATCAACTTGTGTTTGAAGTTAATCATTTTTAGCCTTAGCACTTAGCACTGGAATGGTAAGAGTGAACCGGTCTAGTACTGAGTGTCGCGGTAATGCCCCCTGAATTTACTGGTGAACACTATCATTTCTTTTTATGAAAGCTTGTTTCAATTATTGACTTATGTTTGAAGTTAATCCTTTTAGCCTTAGCACTTAGTACTGAAATGATAGGAATGAACCGATCTAGTACTGAGTGTGGCAGTAATGCCTCCTGAATTTACGGTTTTATTATTTCATTTTCGTTAAACCTTTTAATTAAATGAAAATTTTAAGTAGTAAATTTTGGGGGTGTTAAAATTACCGCCATATTTAGTACAAGTCTGGTTTCCTCTACCATTCTCATACCAAGTGCTCAGACTAAAATTATTACTCCAATTAAATTAATAATTATAAGAAATAAAATGGAGGATATCAATTAAATATCATTCTAATTAAAAGCAACATCAGTGGTTACAAAACTCAAGAGAAGAAAGATAGGAGGATGCAAGTATAACACCTCCAAAAAATTCCATTTAATTTTTTATTACTAAAACCATACACCATAAGAGGGGGTGTTACTATTATAATTAGTATAAGTCTAGCCCCGTTCCATCCTCATACCAACTACAAGGCTGAAAAAAATAGATGCAACTAAAATAAACTCAACGAGAAGGAGTTTCATAACATAAAGAGAGTTGAGTGCTCTTATTAAGAAATACTAAAATATAAAACATTGTTCAACTAAAAGTAAACATTAAAATAGAAATTGAAAAGAGAAAATATCTAGATAACACTGTCTCTGGCCCCGACCTTGGGATACTACAGCATCACTCCTCCCTGACCAGTTCATCATACCTAGCAAAGTCATCTAGGGCATCATCATTCACTTACACAAACTCAAGAGGGGACCTTGCTCGTGAGAATAAGCAGCATCCATGAAAGGAGTGATTAGTACGCTACGTACTGAGTAAGGTAAAAATACAATCAAGAAAGAGTATAACACCCAAATTAAGCTACTTTACCCTTTTCCTCCTTTTCCTTAATAATAATAATAATAATAATAATAATTATAATAAAAATAATAATAATAATAATAATTAAATCAAAAGGAGTTCAAAATGGATAAAGAGGATAATGTGACCAAATAAACAAAGCACGAGTGGAGGGTGGTCTTACAGCCAAGCTGCGACAAAAGGAGAGTATATTTTGGGTTGGGAAAGGAGTAAGGCATAGGGAATGCATAAAGATCCAACTTTGGTCATGAAGAAGTGGTGTTACTAATAATAATAATCAAGATTAGGTCAACCAAAAATTAAGAGTAGAATGGGGAGAGATTTGAGAAGATAAAATTGATTCTTAGTAACTCCTTGAATCAATACTTACAAGAACCACCTAAGGTTTAAACTCTTAGGATAAATCTTGGAAGATTTTTTCTAAACTTCTCTTACACTAGAGTTGAAGGTTTCAGTTTTGAGAGAAGAAATGTGTAGCCAAAACAAGTTGATATCTCTTTAATTCTTTCCTTTGCACTTATAGATCGAGTGTAGGATTAAAGGTTACAATTTTATCCAACGAATACAAGTGATTTGAGCTAAAAAAAAAAAACTACCTAATATATCACCTTATGTCACTTGGCCATGAGTTGTTTGTCCATGCTGATTTTGAAATGATTAAGCTCTTCTTCATGTGTCCAACTCATGAAGCTAGCACTTGATTCATAAGGAAAGAGATAAGGGTCCTTTTAATCTTTTAAGGGACAAAAAGAAGTAAATAATGTCTTCTAACCTTCCTTGTTCTTTCCAAAAATCTGCATTATTCTTCCCAAGTACTGAAAAGGACTTGTCATGTGGCTTGAGAGGGACTTGTGGTTTGTTTTGTGTGGCTATTGTACGTGTAGATTGGGATGCATTTTGGGGGTATTTTTGGAGCTAAATAATAAAATAAAATGAGCTAAAAAAGGTGATAAAAATGTGGAAAAAATGTGGCTAAAAATGTGGGAATTTTATTATATGGAGGTGATAAAAGTTGACAAGGTTTGTATGGCTTGCATGGCTATTTTCCTTAGGAGTGATTAATTTACTCCCAAACTTGAGAAAATTAAGGGTAAGAATATGATCATTAGATGAGGATGCTCCCATATCACTAGGTTATTTGGGGTTGTGGGTGGTTCTAGAACTACATAGACCAGTGGGAGTGGTGGTGGTTTGCCGTAGTGGAAGCGATGACACCCATGGTGGTGCAACTGAGAGGGAGGGAGGAGAAGAAAGGGGGAAAATGAAGGGAAAAGGTAGAGGAGAGGGCTGGCCACACAAGGAGAGCACTATTTCAAGAAGGGAGGTGTAGGGACAAAGAAATGGGTCAGTGGTAATAGTGGAAAGAGGTAGTCTGGGGTGGCATAGGGTGGATCGACTTGCCCACTTTGCACACTTAGGGAGAGGATGTGAAGGGAAGAAAGGGGTGAGGGGCTTAGCATGTGTAGAGGGATGTAGGGAAGGGATGGGAGTGGAGCTAGGGTGGCGACGTGGCTTGGCTACGGTGGTGGCGGTGGCTGAAGGCAGGGGCAAAGGAGAATATAGCAAGGGTGGGTTGAGGGAGAAGGAGAGAAGAGGAAGATTTAGGGCTATTTATAAGTGGTAGGGGAGGATCAGGACAAAAAGGGAAGAGGGCAAGGGTGGTTGGTCATTAGGCGGGTGCAAAGAGGAGGATAACTAGCCTGCGTGCAGGGGGAGAGTGGTCAGGTGCAAGGGTCATGTAGGGACATGCTAGTGTGCATGCCCTACATGGCCAGAAAAGGAAAGAGGAAAAGGAGGTTACTGGGTGCAGGGATGAAAAATGGAAACGGGAGAAGGGATGTATTATAAGGGTCGCAGGAGGGAGGTAGGGGACGGGGAGAGAAAGGGAAAAGGAGAAAAGGGGGAAGGGATAGAAAAGGAAAAGAAGAAGAGAAGGTGGGAGGTTGGGTCGTCACTTGCAGGGAAAAAGAAAAGGACTTTGGGCAGGTTGGGGGAGAAAAGAAAGGAGAGGAGGGGAGGGGTATTGGGCTGCTGTAGTAGAGCCTAGACAGGGAAAAGAAAAAAAGAAAGAAGAAGAAGGAAATAAAATAAAAAAGAAAAGAAAGGAGAAAAAGAAGAAGAGAGGGTGAGATTTTTAGGCAGTTTGGAGAATTAATAATATAATCAAAAATTATAATTTTATCTATTATTTATTTTAGGCTAGGTAATTAAAATAAGGCTTTCAAATAATAATAAAATTTTAAATCTCATTTTATTGTTATTATTAGTATTATTATTATTATAATATGCACCTATATTTTAATTTTTTTAATATTTTATTATTCTATTATTTATTCTTAGGAAAAAAATTTGAGATATTACAACAAGAGTCCCAAATACAACTAAAATCAAATATTCCAAAATACATTGGATATCCATAGGCTCTCACACTGAACTACTAGCTTTCGACTAAACTCGGAAGGTAAAGACCACTACCCATGGAATAGGTAGGGGCCAATGAAATAAATCCTTCAGTACAATGGTATTGAGAAACCCTTTATACGAAACCATAATGAAAAAAATAGCATAAATACATATGCAAGGTATCACCATAATACAAGGTATAAGATATCAAATTGTACATGTGGTAATTGAAATAAGATAACCATTAATATAACTACATACCACCAAAGCCATATATTATTCGTACTCATTCATTTGGAATTAACTAAAACATACCAATGAAACATCTAAGAGATACTATTTGTAGCATAATAAGAAACAACATCAACCTCAAATTATAACTATGGTCATAAATCTCTTTATCAATATCAAAAGATTTCATAACATAGGTAGACTTACCAACAAAGACCAGTAATAACTTATAGCATCACAAGTAGGCATTAAGGCTACTACCGAACCACAAGTAGGCACAAAGGATACCACCAAACCATAGGTAGGCACGAAGGCTACTACAAAACCACAGGTAAACACAAAGGTTGCAACCAACCAACCCAATAATCCATTAATAATTTCCTTTTTTTTTTTATCACTGAAGAGGAGATCAATCAACTTAGAGACACTAAGGTACTCTAGTCACACCAGCACACCAAGGCAACATAATATCCTACCGACTATTAACCCAATGATGCAAAGGCACCTTAATCGCACTAGTACACAAAGACAACACAATGCCCTACCAATAAATACATCTAATCCATAAGTATGCATACCCCTATCAGTTTGTAGAACATAATAGAATAAGATGTAGGTCCTAGTTGGGGCACTAAGGCACACTAACACAAATCCATAATTAACTGTGGGCTAAATTACGTCATTAGGGTATCAACCATTGAAGAGTCACCTGTCCTGATCTCGAGTTCTTTTACTTTAAGTATTACTATCTTATTATGGTGACCACGAAATCATATACAAATCACATAAGTTCAATTTTCATACTTTAACCATATTTACTCATTTCTAATTATTCTAAGACCACCATAAAAAAGATTGTAAAACCCTATATTTTTGTAAATGGTTAAATGAGAATGTTACCAAATTGTGTCCCTTTGATTTTGATTTAATATTATGATTTGGTTTGGTGCAAAGTTTGATTTGGATTCTTGTTGAAAAATGGAGTTTATTGAGTTTTCCAAGCAAATTGATCTGCTGGTTCCATGAATTGATCTACTTGTTTTTCATTTTTGCAAAATTATTTTTCTTGAATAAACTAATCCATTGGTTGCGAGAAACTAATCGACTTGTTCTAGAACAGTAAACTTGTAGACCTAAACCCATCTACTGGTTTGCCGAGCTAGTCATATTTTTTAAGCTTGATTTTCTTAAAAATCCCTTACATTTTAAAGGAACCTTACTAAACTGTGTCAAAATTTCCCTAAGATATTCCTAACTATTTTCATGATGCACTTAAACCAAATATTGCCTCAAATTGATCTAGAGGTCAGTTGGATAATTGAGGGGGAGAGATGACCTCAACATTATCTTCTTTCTTCTCTCTCCTCTACACAATTTTGAGATGAATGCTTCAACCTCATGTATGATTCTGAGCAGCTGGAAGATTCCTTCCACACTGACCTTCCATTACTCCACTAATTTATGATAATTTTGGATTAATTGACTTGCATTCTTGAGAGACACCATTTGAGCTCTAGTGAATAGATTAACAGATTTTGGACAAAATTCATCTATTTTACTTGAATTTAAATGGTCAATTATAGGGTTTTGATTTGGTTCTCGAGCCCTTAGTATTTACCTTTAATTGATTGGCTATAAATATCCTCAATCATCCTTTACATGCACCTTTCTTTTAGCCACCAAATTTCTAAGTCTTGTATTCACCTTCCTTCCTTCCTTCCACACTTAGAGCCTTACCAATCTATTTTCTTACACTCTTTTGCTCATATCTCTAGCTCTCTCTTTTTTTAATTGTTAAGCAAAGAGGAGTTAGATTTTAGATAAAAGGTTGAGTAGTCCAGTTGAACGTCTCCCTATTTTTTTTACCTCAAGTTGATATGTTCTTATTTCTTTCTATTTTTAAGTTAAAAAATTTAATAAGGTTTTGGTGTAATGTCTGATTTTAAGATTTTCAAAGTTTAGAATTTCCATAGTTGGAATTTCTTGTTTTAAGAGGATTTTACCTACATCAACTAAATGATTCTTGCTTCTAAAATATTTAGTAAGTGTTCCTGCATATTAGGTGTTACCTTTAGTTGATTTATACATGTTGGCATGAATGAATATAGTTTATATAAGTGATTTGGATGATTATATGGCATGATTTGAGTAAAAATCATGAAATTTGGTAAAAATAAGATATGATAATTCCATGTTGAGAAATGTATGTTAATCTGGTTAAAAATATATTGGATTATGTTGATACATGCTTTAATATGGTTAAGGATTATGTTAGGGAATTCAAGTGATTTGTAGTAGTATGTGATATCCGTGAAAGGAAGGAACAAACTTGTGCTAAATTATTGGGAGGCCTTAACATGATGATTCAATATAGGTGGAAACTTATCTTTATGATTCCTTATATGATATGGTTAAACTTTACCTAAGATTTGAAAAACAAATTAGGTCCACTAAGCCTCATATAAAACAAAGTAATCCATCCACCAAGTACTACTCAAGTAACCAAACAACTAAAATTGAAGCCGGTACTTCAACTTCTACTAATCTTGAAACAAAATGAGTAATTACTAGAGAGGAGAAAGGAAAAAAGTAAAATTAATTAAGTCTCTACTAGGCAATGTTTCTACTAGGAAATGTATCAAATGTCGAGTGTGACACTCCCTTTTTTACTACTAAAACATTTCATTTTACAGAAGCGTTAATTACAAAATTAATGGGTGTTACTACCACACTCAGTATAAGTCTGGCATCCTCTACCATTCTTATACTAAGTTCTAAGGCTAAAACATTACTTAAATAACATGATTTTAAATGTTAGAATATAGAGAATAATAGATAAGTAGGGTACTAGTTAAAAGCAATGTCAGCAGTCTACCAAAACTCAAGAGGGAAATTTTAGGAGGACATGAAAGTCCAAAAACAAACGAAGACCAGATAACATAAGAGACATCGGATATTCCTACACTCTCAAACTGACTAACAACTTTCAACTGGACTCGGAAGTTGACCTGTGAAGTCCATTACCCATTGAATAGGCAAGGGCCCATGAAAGTGAACCCTTTAGTACTACGGTACTGCTCAACCCTTTATACTAGACTAATATAATAAAATAACATAGAACATATGCAAGGCAAACAACTAACATGGTATGAGACATATACATACACATACGAGGATTGAGATACAATAATCATTTAGATAATCAAACTCCATCGAGGTCACGTACCACTCATATTCATTTATCTAAAACAAATGAACTTACCAAAAGGACAACCCAGAGATACTCTTTAAAGTATGATTAGAAGAAAACCCTATCACAATAACAATAAGGTATCATGATAATAAATGTTATAAACATTAAGATATACATGAGATGATCCAACATAATAATCATAATAGGTAAGAAATAATTACTAAGCTACATACTATTCATGCATGCTCATTTAGAATATTATAACACCTATCAACTAAGTATCCCAAGATGCTCTCTAAAGCAATAATTAAAACCCAAATCTACACCACAATTATAATCTTTACAACATATTTCATGTCTTAGCATCAATCCCAACTAATTACATACATCACATGTATGTTAATAGATATAATATACTCAGATCCCTAATATTACAGGTATACTTATAGGTACAGTATAATAAAATACATAACCTCACATGTATACTTACAGGTACAATATAACAACATACATAACATCACAATTATACTTATAGGTACATTATAATAAAATCCATAACCTCACAGGTATACTTATAGGTATAGTATGATAAAATTCACAATACCACAGGTATGCTCATAGACATAATACTAACACATGTAGGCACAAAGGTTGCTACTGAAACTACAGGCAGGAACAAATGCTACTACCAAAACGACAGGTAGGCACAAAGGCTACTATCGAAACCACAGGTAGGCACAAAGGCTGCTACCCAAAACCATAGGTAGGTACAAAAGCTACTACTAAAGCCACAGGTAGGCACAATGCCTGCTACTGAAGCCACAAGTAGGTATAAAAGCTACTACCTAAAACCACAGGTAGGTACAACAACTACTACCAAACCAATCCAATATCTAAGAGTAATTATTCTAACAAAATCATATCATTTCCATTTTTATTTACTTGATGGGGATACAATAATAACCCAGAGACATAAAAGTATACCGGTCATACTGGCGCATAAGGCATCACGGTACCCTCCAACCATCCAACCTAGAGGCATAACAACACTCTGGTCATACTGATGCACAAGGCCCATATTACCCTCCTCACCTTGGACACATAATATTTAAGTATCGATACCCCCTATAGGGATCGTAGGTCACCTATAGGGTAGACTAGGACCTTACTAGGGCATAATTGGCATACCAGAAAATAAAACAAATCAAGGACTCCTACCTCATATCTAGGGTAGCTACCCCTAGAGAGTAACTATTCCCAAACTCGAGGTCTTCCACTTTATGTATTAGTATTTTATAAGGTAATTACAGATAACACATATTACACAATTATTTCTATTTCCATACATATCCTTTTTTTTCTTTTTTTACAATTATCTAAGTCAACTCTAAGCTCAATAGTCTAAAACGAGGTCAAAGTCATCACTAAGGTCAACCTACCAAAAGTCTAAGGTCATCCTATGTCCAATTATTCATATTTGGGAACATTAGGCCGAAAATGACCAAAATGCCCCTAAGGCCAATAATTGTCTAATTATCATCCATTTAAATAATAAATCCATTTTATTTATTAATTTATCGTGTAAAGGCTAAAATGAAATAATTTAATTATTTATTATACAACTTAAATTACCAGCTATGTCAAAATACCATTTTGCCCTTCCACCTATTTCTACATACAAAACCCTATCATATACTTTTGAAACGTAAAAAACATATGATCACATAATCAAAAACAGATAATACATATTAGACATGATTTTCAGGATAAATATCATAACACACAAGAAATAACTAAATTTCCCCTAGGGTACACATCCATAATAATTATTCCACAATTATATCTAAGCATTTTGAACCTATTATTTAATACATAATTATCATACAAAATATTTTCCCATTATTAGAATCATTTTAATCATACTTTCGTACCCAAAATATTTTACATCAGATAACATGCTCGTTTTATTATTTTTCATGATAATAATAATTAACACATAATTATACCAAAATAAATCATGCTTAACATATTTCATACACCAAAGATCCTAATATGCTATCACGTATTTTTTATCATTTTAGTATGGTATAACGGTTACCTGAATTCTAGCAAAAACATAAAGTTAGCGGTATCCACTAAAAATTATTAAGTTCTACTAATCAACTTTCGTACCTAAAAATAATACCACAAATACTGAATTAATATCTATAAGATAAAATAGTAATTATAATATAAAAATATTTATTTTGCTAAAATTACCAAAATACCCTTATAATTAATATGGTACCAAAATTTTCCTAAAATCCAAAACTTCCTCACTCTGCATGCGCAGCATGAGTAGTGCACAAAGGAGGGGCTAGGGTTGGCTGGGTGAGGGGGTTGGTCGGGTGAGGTAGGGGGAAGGAGAGGGTGGTAGTGGGTGGTGGTTGGCGGAGCTGGTGGTGACAGGGTGGAGACTGCTGGGTGTTGCGATGAGGGAAGGGTGCAAGGACTGGTTGGGTGGTGTTGGTCGACTGTAGGAAAATGGAGGAGGTGGTAGGGAGGTGGAGCAAGGCTAGGTGATGGATCGTGGCTATTGGGTAGTGGTGATTGGTTGGCTCTGCACGAAATGGTCAGGGGAGCTGGGAAGGCAAACAAAATAGAGGGAGGGAGTCGGGTAGTGGGGGTTGCTAGGCGACGAGCTACGTAGGACATGGCAAGACATAGGGAGGTGTAGGGGCGGGAATAAGGGAGTTTGGGGTGTCGAGGTTGGTCAGTGGTGAATGTGAAGCTGTAACACCCCAAAATTCACTACTTTTTTTTAAAGTGGAAGCAATTAAAATAGAAATACTTAAAACCCGTGAATTATGGAAAAGTTACCGCCACACTTAGTACTAGACCGGTTCTCTCCGACCGTTCCAGTACCAAGTGCTAAGGCTAAAGAAGAGATTAAAAATCAATTACAAAATTAATACAAACTAAACTCCAAGTAATCATTAAACGGTTGTAAAACAAAATCAGAGTACGCATCAAGAAATGTAATTCATTTCCAAAAGAGAATTAAACTTACAACCGATAAAAGGTTCATTAAAATACTCAATCGAGTACTGAATCATAAAATGGTAAATACTACACCAAAGAAATAACAAAAGGAATGAAATCGCGTAAAGAATGAATACGGCCATGACACTCTCGAACTTCGAGCCAAACATGCTCAGCACTCAGTCCCAACTGATATCTCGCCCACCTGCACAAATTCAGAAGGGCATACTACTCGTGGGAATGAGCAGCACCCATAAAAGGGGTGATCAGTACGCTACGTACTGAGTAAGGTAATCGAGCACTAAGGCCGACACATAAGCACATAATCCATGCAGATTAATAACAGGGCATAATCCAACATAACAACATAAAGGTATATGAACAATTCAGGTAAAAGTACAAAGGCCCAATCATAGTCCACATTAATTATTTAATTAATCTTTTATTAGAATCTGATTCACATCATGCCTTTTTATCAAATCCATACGATTACGGGAACCCCACTATTTTTACCGGTGGATCGGTCGCGAGGGTACATGCCCTGCCACTATTTTAGCCGGTGGATCGGTCGCGAGGGTAACATACCCTGCCACTATTATATGCTGGTGGATCGGTCTGGCCCCTTCTCGTATGGTGTTCCACTATAAGTAATTAGTGTCTTCCCATATCTTATCAACATATATAGTTTGGTTTGTTGAGCTCGGGATTCCCCACTATTATAGCCGGTGGATCGGTCGCGAGGGAAAACATTCCCTGCCACTATTATGCCGGTGAATCGGTCTGGGCCCGTCTCAACATCTTTCACTTTACGTGATTAATGTATTAAGTATCTTATTCAAAGGCTTTCACCCCTGGACATGCATGAATCACTCCCTTACACTTCACACATCACAAATCATAAATTCCACTCTCATAATTACACTTTAATCACCAAATACACATGATGCTTCCAAAAACTCTAAGCACCCACAACAAACCCTAATTATCCACACAAACCCTAGCTTGGTTTCCTACGTACCCATATAATCCTCTACGTACTATTTTTCATCCCAAGTGCTCAAACACCCAAACAACACTTACATTACCTTCCTTACATCCCAAGTTAACTTCCCACACGTAAATTTCATATCCATGCAGACATTAATCTCCCCATGCAACCTTCAAACCTTTTTCATGCAAACCCTAAACATTCCACGTGAAACCCTAAATTCAACCATGCAAACCCTATTACCGTCATTCAACCATCAATGCCACCATGTAAACCCTAATACCACCATACAACTATAAATACCACCATACAAATCATAAATACCACCATACAAACCCTAATACCACCATACAAACCTTAGTAACATCATACAAACCCTAATACGACCATATAAACCTTGATACCACC
This sequence comes from Tamarix chinensis, assembly GCA_030549775.1. Taxonomy (NCBI): domain Eukaryota; kingdom Viridiplantae; phylum Streptophyta; class Magnoliopsida; order Caryophyllales; family Tamaricaceae; genus Tamarix; species Tamarix chinensis. The sequence continues at coordinate 15,481,372 of CM060172.1, read as the reverse complement.
ATATAGCCATTAGTACCACCATCCAACCCAAGATTCTGCCATATAAAACCCTAAATTCAATCCATAGCAAAACCTAAGATTTGTCCACATAATACAATTGATTAGATTCTCCCCTTTCATAACCACAATTTAGATTCCACCATACAAGACTATAAGTTAGATTCTCCCACATAAAATCATAATTTAGAATTTCCCGAGCAAAACCATATTTCGGATTAATTGGATTTCCCCAAACAAATCATAAATTAGATTCTCCCAATCAAATCATAAATTAGGTTCTCCGATATAATATCATAAATTACATTCTCCCTAAATAACATCATAAATTAGATTCTCCCTAACAAACCATAAATTCAATTCTCCCATATAACATCATAAATTATATTGTCTCCCACGAAACCCTACATTTCCCATATAACATCCTCACATTCATGTCTTTTAGGGTCACATGCAAACACATATTATTCCATACACATAGTACAAATGCCATATAGCAACACAAAAGCATGCTTGGACTCCATGCCATACCAAATATGCAATAATTACAATAATAACATAGGATGCATAACATATAAGGAACACAATGCACATTAGCACACAAAAGGCCTTAGCACCCCTTACCTAAAATGACACCGGTCTTGGAGCACGCTCCTATGCCTCCTTAGGGCTTTGACCAAAATAATAACATATTAATAAAATAACCTTAACAAAATTCTAACTTTACTAACGACATAAAAATAATAGAGATATTATAAACCTTGATAATATAGGGTTAAAGACTTTACCCTAATAATAATAATGATACTAATATAATAATATCAAAGATAATAAAACTAATATCAATGAGAATATAAATAATAATAGCAATAATAATAATAATAGTAATAATAATAATAATAATGATGATAATAACAATAATAAAATTATTAACAATACTAATGGTAAAATATTTGCATTAATAATAATGGAATAATAATAATAGAAATTCGAAATATAAAATAATAATAATAATTATACTTATAAAATATTAATATTAATAATAGTAATAAAAAAAATAATAAGGGGAATAATAATAAAATCGAATTAAGATATAATAAAGCTTCAGCCCTCGACATAAATAATAATAAAACAATAATACGACTAATAAATAATAATAAAACATATTAAGAACACAAATATTAAGAAGAAGAATAATGGTATTTATATGCAAATAATTGAAATAAATTAAAATCAAGGCTTATAATAATATGGAAAATGGTTAAGAGGGTCTAGGGTTCAACCTTAGGCTGGTGGGGGTAGGCGGCACCGGCGGTGGTTCATGGAGGCGGCGACGGTGGCCGGAAAAATAGAAGAAAGGAGGGAAAGATGGATGTTGGGAAAAAGATAGGGAGAATTGAGGTGATATAAGAGGTGTTTATGGTTTACCAGGAGGAGAGGGACAAAATGATGGTGGTGGTGCAGCTAAAGGTGGCGGCGCACGGCGACGGACGGTGGTTTAAGGCTTCGGGGTCAAAATTCTGGCGAAACGAGCAGCCAACTTTGCACGTTTATGGAGGCTCGTGCAAGAAGAATCGAGAGGTAAAAATGGTTTAGTTAATTAGATGAACTTTCAGGGAAGAAAATGGAATGTTTCGGTGGCACTGAGGTTGGCTATCAGCGGTGAAATCTGCGTCTAAAGTCTCGATGATGAATAGCTCTCACCGAGGGTTTTCGGGGGAAGAAAATCTCCAAAACTCCTACAACTAGGCTATTTCTAGGTTTTATATGGTATAATAGGGTTTTGGGTGTCGGTAGGAAAGCATTAGATGTGAGAATTTGGGTGGCCGGTGGCAGAAAACGGTCGGGCATCGTTTGGTTTGCCTCAAATTTTTGCGAGGCTGGGGAGAAGGAACGGGCGAGAGATAACGGATGAGAGTTATGCCAATTTATTCCTGGAGTTAAGAGGGAGACAATGAGGCAAGAAACAGCCGATATTAATCACCGTAGCTGGAGATGCCATTTTCGGGGGAGGGAGTTGCATCGGCGTCGACGGAGGAGAAAGGAGGAAGAAGGAAGAAGAAGAGGAGGGGGACCGATTAGCCGGGAAAGGAAAAAGAAAGAAAGAAAAGGAGGAAGAACCTGGCGGTTCGGGCGACACATGAGGAGGCGTTAAATGAAACGACGAGCTTCAGGTGGAAATGGATGCAAAACGCGGCGCTTGGAAGGAGTGAGAGGAAGGAGGCCGCGCGGGCTGGGCCGAAGAGGAAGAAGAAAAAGAAGACTAGGCCACAACTAGCCCAGTTCGGGGAAAAAGAAGAGGAAAAAGAAAAAGAAGAAAAAGAAAAGAAAAAGGAAGAAAGAAAAAGAAAAAGGGAAAAAGGAAAGGAGAAAAATAATTAGATTAGGCCAATTAAATTAATCTAAATATTTAGGATGTTTAAGAATAATAATATTTTAATAAAATAATATTTAAATCCCTTTTTAGGCTAATATTAGGATTTAAAATATTTTCCATAAATTCTATTTTAATTAGTAAAACACCCTAATTTTCTTCCATTAAATTATTTATAAAATTAATATTAATTTGGGACTATTTTCTCATTCTTATTTTAAATAAAATAATTTATTTAATTAATTTCTAAAATAAAATCCTTAATTTAGATAAAATACCTAAATTTCTCCTAATAAAAATAGTTATAAATTTATTCTTGATTTTTCCTAATTAATTTCCTTTTATTTTAAATAAATTAATATACTTAATTAACTTTTATAATACAACCTCATTTAAATATATAATTTAAAATTAGAAATTTTCGGGGAATTTCAGAAGCGATGGGGGGGGTGGATGGACAAAGGCAGGGAGGTGGATGGTTAGGCTTGGTTGCTACTGAAAAAGAATAGAGGGGAAAGGGCTGGCTAGACGGGGAAGGCAGGGGAAATGGTGGTGGAGTTGGTGTGTGGGGCAATGGTTGGTGGTGAGGTGCTATTGGGTGCTGCGGGGTAAACGGGGAGTGTTTGGTTGGAAGGAAAACTAAACAAAAAGAGAGAGGGAGGAGGATGGGAAGTGGAGGGCTGCGAAGGTTAGGAGGTGTGTTGGAGTGTGTGTGCATGTAGTGTGGCTGCGATGGGGAGGGGTTGGATGATGGAACCAAATAGGACAGAGAAAGGGGAGTGTAAAGGAGGGAGGTGGAGGTGCATACGACTGAAGTAGGGGGTTGGGGTCTATTTGGGTTAAGAGTGTATGCATGTGTATGTATATCATGTAGGAGGGCCATGTTTGGCTCGGGGAACTGCTGGAAGGAATAGTGGGTCTTGGGTTCTTCAATGGTGTATGTAGTGTGTATATATATGTATAAATGCAGAATAGTGGGTTGAGTAAAGTAAGAAAATGAGGGAGACAGGGAGAGTGTTTAGGGGGAAAGGGCTACAAATGGCAGAGGGAGAGAGAGGGTAGGAAATTATATTTTATATTTTATTTTAGATTTAGTTCGGGTAACTTAGGGTATCGGGTAGAAAAATAATCCGATCTAGGATAGATTTAAATAAAATGAAAAAGATAAAATAATTGAAAATATATTTTATAGATTTATTTTGGTTATGGGTCGAGGTTATTAATAAAATAATTAGGATAAGATTTAAGGGTATAAAATAGGATTAAAATTAACAGTTCAATTTCTATCAAATTTTTAACCTGATTATTTTTATATCTCAACCGTCGTAATAATACAAATAATAATAACACTTTTAATACTAAACCTCCTAAAATAATAATTATGACTAATTATATGATTATTAATTTATAATTAACATTTCGAAAAATGGGGTATTACACCGAGGGTTTGGACATTTTGCTTACAAATGTCCTAATTAAAGGGTTTTATCAATCCAAAAGATTGAATCTATGAACACATGTGAGGAAAATAGTGAAATTGAACCTTTTTATGAAGCTTCTAGTGAATCTAAAGAAGAATGAAGTGCTTGTTACGTCCTAGAGAGAGTATATCAAGCACAAGCTTTTAAGCAACCTACTCATAGGGAGAATATATTTAAAACAAAAAGGGTAGTAGGAGATACTATTTGTCATATTATCATTGATAGTGGATCTTGTACAAACGTAGCCAATGAAAGTATGGTTAAGGATTTAGGGTTGAAAAGTACACCACATTTAAAACCTTATTCTCTTCAATGGTTGAACAAAGACAAGGGAGTCAAGGTGATAAAACAAACCCTAGTATCATTTAAAATTGGTAAATACTATGATGAGGTGTTATGCGATATTTTATCTATGGATGCCTATGGAATATTATTAGGTAGACCATGGCATTATGATAGAAATTATATTCATAATGATATTACTAGTTAGTATCCAATTGAGAAGGATAAAAAGAAGCATAAGCTTAAACATTCCAAGAATGATAATGAGAGCATAGTCGAGAATAACATGAGTTTGTTCTAACATAAAAGGGCTATGGCCAAATGCATTTAAGAAGAAAGGAGTTGTTATGTTGTGGTCATGAAAGAATCTCTACAAGGGGAGAGAGATAATGACAATCCTCAATTAGATAAACTACTTAAAGAATATCATGATTTTTTCTTAATGAATTACTACCTGGATTTCCACCTAAGAGAGGGATAGAACATGCCATAGATTTACTTCTAGGTGTGTCCTTACCTAATAAGCTTGTATATCATTGTAATCCAAAGGATCCTAAGGAGTTAGAAAACAAATGCGAGAGCTTGTAAGAAAAGGGTAGATGAGTGAAAATATGAGTCATTTTCGTGTACTTACATTAATTTTTCCTAAAGGAGATGCTTTGTCTCATAGATACAAGATATTAGTCATGTTTGGATGTTAACTTATTGGGAATTGAGATGTTGAAGGATTTGTATGACAAGGAAGAATATTTTGTTGACATATATAATATTTACAAAAGGAGTGGTAGTTTTGGTAATTATTTACTGCAAGATGACTATCTCTTTAAACATAATAAGTTGTGTACACTCGTTCAAGTGCACATGATTTACTTGTTAAAGACGTATACGAGGGAGGTATATCTGGTCATTTTGGACTTCATATGATCATGAAAATACTACATGAAAATTTCTACTAGCCACTGATGATAAAACTAGTAAAAATAATTATAGAAAGATGTGTAACTTGTCTGAAAAGTAAAAGTTTCTTCCATAAGGGTTTGTATACTCCTTTACTAGTACGTGATCAACCTTGGGAAAAATGTTAGCATGGATTTCATATTAGGATTAACAAGGATGTAGAGGTGTAAATATTCAATTCTTGTGGTAGTGGATAGGTTTTAAAAAATGGCACATTTTACACCTTGTAACAAAATTGATAATATAACGCATGTAGCATACTTATATTTCCAAGTAATAGTGACATTACATGGGGTTTCCAAAATTATACTGTCGTATAGGGTTGTAAAATTCTTAAGCTACTTTTGGAAGACACTTGGGCACATGTTAGGTACTAAATTGTTGTTTAGTACTTCTCATCATCTAAAAATAGATGGTCAAACTGAAGTAACTAATAGAAATTTAGGTACTTTGCTACGAGGGTTGGTAAATAAAAATACCAAGGATTGGGATATAAAGCTTGCTCATGATGAGTTTGTATACAATATAAGTCCTTCTAGTACAAGTAAAACAATTCCTTTTGAGATTATATATGAGGTTAATCCATATCTACCCACTGATATGTTGTCATTTAAGATAGATGATATAAAGAATTATGATGTTAATAAAAGGATTTAATTCTTTAGAAACATTCATCAAAAAATTAAAGACAACATTAAAAAATCGAATGCTAAATACCGAGCTCAAGCCAATAAAAACATAATTCAGCAAGTTTAAATTGGGAGATTTTGTATGGTTTCATTTAAGAAAAGAGAGATTTCCAAAATTAAAAAAGAATAAACTAATGCCAAGAGTTGATGGTCCATTCAAAATCTTAAGAAAATTTAGAAATAACACGTGTGAACTTGAATTGCCTAAATATTATGGAGGAGTATCTAGGACTTTTAACATTGTTGACTTATTTACATATTATAGTGATGCTAATTTGAGGTCAAATTATTCTCTACAAAGGAAGAATGATATCAGAGCATCTCCTGAGAACTCTCAAGCTTCTTCTTCTAATGATGGAGATGAAGAGGAATTAGCATACATGGAGATAGAATCAATTATGCTTGATAAATCATATACTTCTAATGTTTTGTCAAATCATTCTTATCACAGGTATTGTGATGTTTGAAATAAATTCATGAAGTGCATGATGGATGTAGATCTTTGAGATATAAGGGAATGTTAATAGATTACAATATTACAAAGTGCAAGGAAGAACAAGGCTACAAGACTATAAAGTTTTAACATATATGATTACATATATGTATAGCATTATTAAGTTGTGTAGCTTTGTTGTTTTTGTTGTCTTATTTGTAATTCTTATAAAAATTTCATTGTAACTTTATTTGTAAGCCATTAACCCAGCATTAGGACGGTTAAATCATTAATGAGCCTTATAATAGGCTTCTTAATGAAAATTTTAAGGGTGAAGACAATCTTAAAGAGTGATTTTGAGATAAAGGATAGTGGAGGTGTGAAAGGGATCCTTGGCACGGAGATTATACGATAACGTGAGTGGAAGATTTTGTACTTATCACAAGAGAACTAGAAAAATAAGGTGCATGAGAGGCTTCATATGATGGGTGACAATTCGGTGAGCACTCCATTAGGTACTCATATTAGATTATCAGCTTTAGATTGCCCCAAATCCAAAGCGAAAAAGGAATTTATGGAAATTGTTTGTTATTTTATTATTCTTTGTTGTATCATGTATGATATAGTATACACCTGGCCTAATATCGCTCAAACTATTAGTATTGTGAATCGATACATAAAAAATTTAGGAAAAGCTCACTAGGAAGCAGTAAAGTGGGTCTTGAGCTACTTGAAGGGTAAGTCATCATCGTTTTTGGAGTATAGGAGATCAACTAATCCATTGGTTGGGTTTTTGGACTTTAACTATGGTGGAGATCTTGATAATAGGAGGTCCATCAGTGGATATGTTTCTTATCTTGGTGGTTCAACTTTTGGGTAGAGCTCTTCCTTATAGGAAGTGATAGCCTTGTCCACTACATAGGTAGAGTATATGGCTATAGCTAAGGGTTTTCAAGAATTTGTGTGGATTGGTGATTTAGTATATAATCAGGGTTTAGTTATAATGTTCTAGTTTCTCATGGTGATAGCTAGAGTGCTAGTAATCATAATTATTTCCATCGCCTAATGAAGCACATCAACATCATATTTAACTTTATCCAAGGTATTGTTGATGCAAGTAAATTTATGTTGGATAAAGTGGCTACTTCATATAATTTGACTAATATGCTAATGAATCCAGTGAGTGTGGGAAAGTTTGATTGTGTCTCGGACTTAATCGGTGGTCATAGGTCATTAGGCCCTTTGTAAGGAAAGTTTTTTTTATGGAGGTATTTCCATATCATGCATCACAAATACTGAATCAAGTTGGAAATTTGTGACCTTTGACCTAGTATTTGGTGCCAACATAACAAGGTTTTAGTTTGTGCAGGTTGCTTGAGAAGTTTATGCTTGGGATAATCATTCTATGACAAACATGGGCCCCGTGCTTATGGGAAAATACCATGTTTGTCCACCTAATGTTTTTCTTTTGGAAAAGTTGAGAGTAAAGAAAATAACATGGGGGACCTAAGATTGTGAAAAACGGACCATGTTTTTTGGGTGTTCTATGATACACGTTGTTTTACCTTGTAAGGTTTGATATGATATAAAGAAGTAGTGATAAAACCCTAGCATTCAAGTTTAACGTGCGAATATTCTTGTTCTTTGTTGTGTTATCTTTGATTATGAGATCTACTATTGTGTAATCCTGTTGAGTGATTTGTTGAATCATCTTGTAATTACATAATTGCATGAATACAGATATTTTTTCCCTTATTATTTTGTCATATGATTGATTTCTCAAGTGGTTAAATTATCTTGTTAGAAATGTTTGGATTCAGTCTTATTAGACTGTAATCATTATTACTCAAAAACAATATGCCATCTCAATTTCTTAGATCAGGAACATCATTAAGCATCTGCTAGAATATTGGCATTATAGGAAAATACCATATCACCTTAGGTGGCACCTTTTTCTTCCTATATCACGGTGCTTTACATTTAGAATTAGGATAGCTATCCAAAGATGCATAGTCATTGAAAAATAATATACACTCATTAAGATATGCATGTATTTTCTCATAACTCATGTCTATAGATGAAAGGATCTTTTTCACTTCATAGGTATGATCGTGTATAATGTTATCATTAGGAGGTATATATTTCACAAGTGTTAATAATTTTATGAAACTATTATCACTCCATTTATTACATGCTTTTAAGTTATACAGCCTTAAAGTAGTAGATAATGTAGTACACATCATACAATCACTATATATAGGTTTGTCCAAGTCACTCTACAATTTCTCAAACATTTTTGGATAATCCTGAATACTTTTCTCAACCTTTCGAGTTATAATGAATCTCCCTCATAGTTCTCAATGATCCACTATTTCCTTCTTAACTTCCTCTTTATCATATCCAGACTCTTTTTATCATTCCATGTCTAGCAAGTGTAACTTGTATCAATTTTGTGCACAAATAAATGATCTCTCAAATGATTAGCACTGACACATTGAATATAAGCATATACTATTCTACTAGATTTCCGAGCATGTTCTACTACAAAAATTATGAAGAATTCTACTCCTTTATTATATTCTCTAGAAAAATAATTTGCATATATCCATTTTTAATCTATAGTTTTCTAATTTATACATATCCCATAAAAAGTAATTATTTTAAATCAATTCATCTTAAAAAAAATTCATAATCCTCTCATGCTTAGAAATAATTTATTTTCTTTCTATAATGTATTATGTTATTCTATTGTTATACATACAAACCATTCTAAAACGTTTCCAAAAATATACTTATACACAAACCACTCATGCTTAGAAACAGTTCGTATACACACACACACACACACACATACACATACACACACACAAGGGTTCAAAATACAAAATATAAGCATACTAGACCTTTAAAACATAACCCAAAAACTTAGAAGAATCCTAAGGTACTAATAGCACTATATAGAACAAAAGGTTATTATAGCCTAAAGGCCTAACTAAGACCAACCTCTATACATACTATGAAATCAATATGTAGCTTTACGTAGGCCAACTAGAAACTATCAATCTCAGATTCCACTAATCTCGATAAGTAATCTAATCCCTCACATTATCAATGGAGAGACTAGATACGGATACCCTAGGGTAACCATGGTGGATACTTGGTGGTAAGTTGTGAGGAAATCTCTATTAGTTATCTATCACTATTAACTCTCTAGCTATCCAATCATAATCTCTCATAAACACCTCACCGTAAAAAAATCTTGGGTGTAGTACAACAATATGGTAGAAAAAGGCCTAAAACCAACTAGCTATAACCCTTGACCATGGCTCTATCTAATATAGTGTTCACATAAATTCATAAAGTCTGTAATGGAATGGATTGAAGTATGACCTGCTAACAAATAAGCAACCCATCTTATGGTATAATCATCTCACATAACTCCATAGATTTTTGTAAGGGTCGGGCGAAAATATGGTGGAGGTATATATGTAATAAGGAAGTGCAACATATCACTACCTATAAAAGAAAACAACCACTAAATCTTATCATCAAGGTTATTTTCTAACTCTTTTAAATTATAAAATATGTAAATTCTATATTTGAATTAATCATAAATATATTATATCATATCTTAATCAATTATGTAACAAAATACCCACAAAAGATACAAGTTAGAAGCATGCAAAAATTATTTAGTTGCTCAATGTTCTACATAGATCCCTTTGATAAGATTGCTCAATCCTAATGATGTATTACCAACCTTCTTCTTACTAGTAAATTGCTAGAACATTTCTAAGTTCTTATATCTATACTTTGTTATTAATCTAACTATTCTTAATAATTTCCATACTATTAGAAAAGAAATTAGTTAAAATAAAAAAGTTATATCATCATCATCATCATCATTATCATCATCATCATCATCATTATCACCACGATAATCGCTTTTATAAATAAATAATGTTTGCATCTTTAGTAATTTTTTTTTATCTCCATTAATTTTAGGTTTTAATTTATTTCTATGTTATGTGAATATCAGTGATGAAAAAAGGCGAATCCACACCATATAAGCAACATTTTATCAACAACAAATTCACTTTTACACAACATTTTTTCAGAAAAAAAAAACTATACCAAAATGCATGCATATATTTATAGTTTTTTTATATAATTTAAAGACATACATCCATAGAGAGAGAGAGAGAGAGATCCAACCTGTAGTAAAAATAAATCATATGACATACCAACATAGGCAAACCCATGCCATTCAAGTAATAACAAACCTAAAACCAAGCTATATATCATGCATGCATATATTTGTAATGAAAGAAGAAGAGAAAATTGAGTATCTTGCTAAATATAACAACATCAATGGAGGAAAAGTCAAGGAATAATGAAAAAACAAGAAAGAAGAACAATGATGGTGTAAGATATGAGAGTGTTGTAGTGGAGCAAGACACAAATGATGATGAAATCGCAACAAAGAGCAATAGGAGGAGGTTGAGTGGTCTCATGCAATGAAGTAGTGTTGTTTTGCTTTAAGTTTAGAGGCATCGAAAGGAGGAGAAGGATTTTCATTGAACATAGTTGTTGCGTTGAGTTGACCATCATCAACCTAAAGTGAGAAGAAGAGAAAGTATGACAATTTGAAACAATATGAATCGAGCAGAGATGAGGGGAAAACGTGACACTTTATGTTTTTTGTTGTTGTGATTTTTAAAACTAGTTTACATCATAAAAGTTATTAGAATATGTTTTAATAACACTTATTATGTAAAACGTTATCAGAATCCCTAAATATCTTTTTCAGCATCATGTTTAATTAATGATTTCCATATAATTGTGAATTAAACTTGTATATTAAATGTGATATAATTTTTCACATTTTAATAATGATTTTGGTATAGAACCATTATTAAAACCTGATCCTCAGTCCAAAATAAAATTGTCATGATTTTATTAAGGGTTTCTAAAAAATGGTAATTTATGTGTTGTTATTAAATGACTATTCTATAATAGTGTACCTAGACCTTGACTTCTCTGTAAGATAGGAGAATGAATAAAATCAAGTGATGGTTTAAATGCATATAATTTTTATTAATATGGATTTTGCTCTCCCAACTTAAAATGGTTAAATAATGGACCATTGGTTTGACCCTTGGCTTAGGCTTTAACCTAAACTTGAATTATGAGTACAAAAGGGGGAGATAATTAGAAACTAAGTGGTATCTTAGGTATATGTTATTGGTATTAATATGTTAGTTTCCTTTTTTTGGGATAAATGATTAAATAATGAAGTTATCATCCTAAGGTATGCTTAATGGAAATAATGGATAACATGGTTATATTTTGGATTGCTATGTTATAATAATTTAGATTAGTATGGTATTTCATTTGGACTGGTATGTTAAGTAGAAGTTGGCATGACATGACATCATGATTTAATAAGATTAATTACTTAAAGTGAAACAAGAATCACAATGAGTCTTGGTTATCTTAACATCGAGTAACTATCGAGTATATTTTGCCTTCAGACATTTCATATCATTAGTTACCATTAAGATGGATCCAAGAGATTCTAGGTGCCGTTTCTACTATATACACTGATGATGTACTAGAGAATATTGATACTAAAATATTTGGTTATTGAATGTCTTTATTTAGTTTTTCTTCCATAGGTATAGAGACCCCATGGGGGATAATCCTTCCCATTACTCAAGAAATTTGTATAAGGGAAATCTATGACCACCTTAATGGAAGATAATAGCTCGCAAATTTTAAATTTGGTATGTAACCTTTACCTCACTTTCCCTAAATATACCATCATCAAAATATTTATTTTAAATTATTTATGTGGTACATCCATCATATTATATGCAATATGCACTACTGTCTGTTTGGCCTTAAGTAATCCATGGACATATGGTTGTCATGCTCTCATATATTCCCATGAACTATCACATGACTCATATTATGCATAATCACTGATCTTCACATAGTATGATTCATATGGTTGAAGTGTCAAAGGTGTGATGATAACCTTTTGTTCTACGTGTTATTTCCTATGTGCTATTATAGGGATAGTCTAGGTGATTCATTATTCCTTATACCTATGAAATATATGTCAAAGTATGTTATCATATTTACATTTTCTCTAGATCTTTATTGTTATAACCAATCATGTTGCCAATAATGGATCTAAGTATGTAAAATCATGACCTTATGTGAATAACATACAAATGAAGTAGTTTAAGCACTGTATGCATGTTTTGGAATGTTTAAATATGACCATGATGTGTGAGTCTTATGTGCACCATAACTTATGTGATAGAAGTAAAATGGTTTTCTCACTATACATGCACACTAATGGGGTTTTTGTTGCAATCCCCTTCTTAATCACATGAGTAAGAGGCCTTGTGTAGGTTTTTAAAAGCGCTTGATGAGTGGTTCTTCATCTTCTTTAAGGATGGTTAGATTTATCTAGATGTAAGCATTTTGGAGCTGTTAACTTTTGACGATCCTTGAGTCACTAAGTCATTTGCCCATATATTTGTTTTCATTTGGTTATCATTTTCTTCTTATATATTTTTGTTGTTTTTTCAAAATTGTTATAAACCTAGGTTGTAAATCTTAAAATTTTCCTAGCTTTTATGTTTTTTGATTACATGCTTTAGTTTTACTTTGTGTTATTAGTTTTGGAAACTTATCCTTGTGTCTAGCATGAAATGGATGGTGAGTTGTTTATGTTATTTTAGATATAGCAATAAAAACCCATTATTCAAATGGCATTTTATGTTTTTGCTTTTACAAATGTTTCAAATGAATGTAATTTTTAAATAATGAAAATGGGGATTTTTTTAAATGATAGTTACTAACATTTGTATGAATAAAATTGGGTGAATAAATATTTTTAGAAATTAAAGTAATATGTTACAAATCTATAAGTGGTGTACACCAACTACACCTTGTGTCCTTTTCAATTGATCCATTTTAATTTTTTGATTAGAGTATCTAATTTATTTTTTCCTAAAATTTATTTTATACCATTACCTATTTTACGCATGGGTGTGATCAATGGAGAGATGTTCTCGTACAAAATTATTGTTTAAACTATATTTTTATTATTTTCTTCATTGTGTAAATGTATATAACAACATATATTGTTGACTAATTGTCTTATGGTTTTGTGTATTTTATGTACTATGTGAGCACCTTTAATTAAAATGTTAAATTCTTGGAAGACAAAGGAATTAATGGTAGGATAATCTTTGAAATGATACCCCTAAATATGGAAAATATATAACTAGTAGGTCGCTCAAAGATACTGCCAAGCCTACTTGCTATTCTTTTTCTACATTTCTATCATCAAATTTTTTTCATTCCCATTTTTAGCTATAATTAAATGTTTAAAAATTACAAAATACCAAATTATATGATTTGAGAGTTATATTCAAGAAAACTGAACCAAATTATAGTGAATTTGGATGATAAAATGTGAATAGGAATTAGTGTTTGTGGTTTTATCTAGGATTAAATTGATTGATGATGAATGGTGATTTGATGAGATTAAATTTTGTTTTGAACTACATGATTAGGGTTTGATTTAATAGAAGATATTGGATTTAAAAAGGATAATCAATGATGAAGAGCATGGTTAAGGTTAGTGTTAAGGTTAGAAAGGTTGAAGATGAAGATGATTGTTGTTATTTTATGTGGATGACTAGCATGGGTTTGATGAAGTTGTGGGATATGTTTGTAATACCCTCATTTCTAATATTAAATTTATTTATAATTTTTTTTATAAGTAAAAGATGCATTTTATAGATTCAAACAATTCACTTTTATTATATAAGAAAAGATAAACTTAAGTTGTAGTTGCATTTTAAATTTTGAGGGGTTATTGTGCCCTTTTTTAGCTTTCATAGCTTTGAAAATTTTCGCTAAAACTAAAATTTCACATTTATCTAATTTTTTAAATATATTTTATGTTATTTAAGGTATCTAAAGACACTTTTCATTTCCAGCTTACAGACACATTTTTCTAGAGCTTCCATAGAAAGTGATGTTGATGTGTAGAAGCTATGTGTTAAAGTTTTCATTTTTTATAAAATTGATATGTAAGTTATATTTTTAGTCCCAAATTAATTAAAAAATGTATAAGGTAAATTTTTTTTTTGAATTTTATTTCTATTTATTTTTAATTTTCTTTTTATATTTGATCTTATATTTAAGGACTAAGCAAATGGACATTTTCTTATAAAAAATTAACAAAAAATTATATGTGACCTTAGAAGAAAAATTATAAGCTCTTAAAAATTTATGATTTTTAGATCTCATTTGATCATTATTTTATTTTTCCTACCATTCTCAAATTTTGGACTTTAAAGTTACTTTTTGCATTATTTGAAGTTTATGAAACCTTGAAGACCATCATATTATTACATTTTTTAGCCAAGAATATATTCTAAATGAGTTATTTATATTTATATGAATTTATTTATATTTTTTCTTTATTTTTGTTACTAAAAAAATTATTTTCTTATTGTAAGTTCTCTCTAATCTATATAAGATCTTACCTAAGCCTTCTAATCCTATCACTAGATGGACAACCAAGGCCTTGGCCTGATTATGTTACTTGATGGGCCTCCTTATTTTCATCCTTATCCTTTTGACATAAAGAATTAGATATGTAATGACTGTTAAGATACGTTTAACCTTAACTAAATCCTCACACATTCACTTCCCATCACCCTACCACCCAACTTCCCTATCCTCTATTTCTTTTCCCCATTGTCACTTTCATCCATTTCCACTCACCACTACCACAATTTATTTCCACCACCTCAAAGACATCATGTGTCCATGTGCTCTAAATCTTGAAAATTCCCAACTCAACTCCTTTATCATCATAGTAAACAATGGAGAGTAAAAAGTGGGTGTAGGAAAGTTTAGTTTTTCATCTTGAAGGTGATTTTTATGCCATCCTTCTTATCTACATATGTTCTTTATATTCTTAGCTTATATATAAGCATATTGTTACATATTAAATATTATAAGATAAGGATTTAAGTGGTGGAGATTTTTAGTGTGAGATGTGAGCTTCTAAGCTATTTTTATGCATATTTTGATTAACTTTATCTTAAGTTAATATTTAATTTATTCACAATAATCATGGGTATGGTGTTGAGTGGTATCTCTTGAGGGTGATTAGATACTTGACACTATTTAATTACATTTATGACATGATATAGCAAAAGATGAGTAAATGGTTTGATATTTGATGTTATGATAACATTTAGATCATGATTTTTTTTAAATGGAAATATGAGATGATGATGATCTATGCACTTTTTGAGAATATGAATCAAAAGAGTAGAATATATATATGAGTTACGATTAGGGCTTAGTGCAACCAGCCTAGTTGGGGAAGCTTAGATTGATTTTTTCTATTTCTAAACTTATCATCATGTTTATTTGTATAATTGGGATCAACTTGAAACATACTATGTTACTATTTGAGTAAATATGGTAAATGTCTTGCTAAGCACAAGTTTACTCACCATACTTGAGCATGATGATTTGATGTTGTATGTATAATCTTAAAATTGTATCATATTCTTGAGAGATACATGGCTTGTTATATACTAGAATAAATATTTATGTGCCCATTTTTTAACATATCTTTTGGATCTAAAAAATGATAAGTATTAAAGAAGTAATGATAAATTTCCCACGTTTGCACAAATTTATGAAAAGCTATCACTAGGTTCTTGGCCTTGGGGTGTGGCTTAATTTTGATGTCAGACTTATGTTTGAGTCATTTGTTAATTTCTTGATGGTTATTAGCAAGTTTAGGTACAATTTGATATATAACATGACATCATTTGGATTAATATAACTTATGATACAAGTGATTAAAGTTTTAGGAAAAATCTTAAAATTATTATATGAATTCAACTATTCATTAAAAGTGTACATAATGTTCTTCATTGTTCTTGACATTCCTCATGATTGACTTTAATCATATGTTAATCACTGCTTAATTGTCTCACTAATTATATATGTTAGATAAATATAGGCTCGTCGTGATTGGATGTAAATGACCATATTAGAATTTTAAAAAGGCAAAACATTGAATCTACAAATAGTGCTAATTAAACCTTGACCATTTACCATGACTTAGTCTTTAACTTCAACTTTGAACATGAATATTAAAATTTCTAGAAGTTTTATATGGTTTTATTGTATTTTCCTTGGCTTTAATTTATCTTTTAGAACCTGTTCATTAACTTTGATGAAATATTTTGTACCAATATGTGTGTAAAGCAACGAGGGTGACCTATGGATCAACCCTTAGGTCTAGTGTAAATCTAAAACACTTACATGCTATGCATACTTTAGGCATTTAACCAAGAGTGATGGATGAGACAATCCTATTGCAACAAACTTGGCTCTTATGATTATTGTCTGAATAAACATAAATGTGTTTGGTGCTACCATAAAGAACATGGTATACAGTCCCATTTTAGCGAAAGTGTTTTGTTTTATCACACAAAACATAGATTAAATATCCATGATGGTAAATGCATTTGGTGTAATCACATAAAAGAGAAGGGTCAACGGGGTTTTTGAATGTTTCCTGTAATTGATAAACACAAGAGATTTATAATAGATATCTTTAGTATGGTACCTACTCTCCCTTAATTAGGATCTACAAAACCTATAACATCTCAAATTTTCCTAACCTTAATATTTAGGTGTTTAGATTCTTAAATATTCATTAACCTTGATGCAAGAGAAAATTATCAAGAATTAGCATTTATTGTTATGCATCCTATTTTTCTTCACCTAGAGAGGATACTGTATGAATTTGAAGACAAAAAGATGACTACATTGCTAGTTATGGATGAAACTTGGAAAATGAGTAACTAATGAGAGAGGCATGTGCATGGCATGCATGAGAATATTTTTTTGACTTAATGGAATGTGTTTAGATTTATTTAGTGTGTTATTTTTTTTAATTATTTGCATTATGATTTTTTAGAGCATAAGGTAGCTTTTTAAGGGAATTCTATCTTATTGGGTTTATCTTATAAGATGTGCTTGGAGTGGGGAAAAAGACAATGAATGGGGACTGATTAGATCATACTTTAATTTATAATTAATTAGGATTTTATTTTAATATGGAGGAGGTGAAAATAGGTTATAAAATTCTTAAGGCTACATGTTCATATGCATAACCAATTTGAATGAAAATACAAGTTATTCCTTATTTGAACACTTCGTGTGAGTTCTTTTCAGTTATAATCAATTCTCTATGTATGATTATTATTGAAACCCTTCATCTCTTTATCTGTGTGAATTAGAGTTTATGTAATATCCCTAAACCTATCCATAACCCACACCAATCATCAACCCTATCCACCACTTTCAACATAACACTCATCCTCTTCAACTTCATCTTCAACCTATTTTTCTTACTTAATTCTACCTATTATATATCCAAACCGTAGATAATAACTCTACTATTATCATATGTTTATCAGCTCCATATCATAATCTAAATCTCTTCATTAAATCATTATCATCATCATCTTCATCCCATATTCAAAACCCTAATCTTAAACCCTAACCCTAACCCTAACCCTAACCTACAAACCATATCACCCCCAAATCCTAAGTATTTGACCATTATCTTTCTTTATCTATCATCACCGAATCTTTATCATCACATTCAAACCCTAATCAAACTATATTACCACCTAATTTATAATTCCATAACCCTTAACCTGAGCTTACTTATCTCATCTTAATCCCTAAACCCTTTATTTTTCCATTTTACTCTTCAAAACTCAAGTTTTGACTTCAGTCGATTGCCTAGTAGCTTTCTATATTGTTTGCCTAGGGGGTCTTGTGGTTGACTGGGTTAGCCTTTAAGGTTTATGAGAGCTAGGTGATTAACATTATTCTCATTTTTTTATTTTCATTTAAATCTATATCAATTATTATGTGTTTTGTTTTATATATTTGGGTTCCTAAATTAATTTCACACATTTATCTTAATTTTTATAATTTTTTAGAATTATTTGATTATTTTTCCAATTCTTACCCATTTATAGGACTTTCTACTTTGTCTAAATCTTTTTAATTGCTCCTCATGGTCATTATAGACCACAAAATCTAGACTCTTACCCCAATCATAGCATTGTATGCAAAAAAAAGTTATCTAGCGAGTCCTTATTCATCTACATAGGCTCAAAAGAGGTCTCTACTCATGAGAATAAGCAATACCCATAATAGGGGTAATCAGTATGCTACGTACTGATTAAGGTAACAATAAAATCAATAAGGTCACAGAGATCAATAACACCACAATAAGGGATCACATGTGTATAAGAAGATCATACCTACTCATTCATTATTATCCAAACATAAAGTATTAATACAACAATAATAACCTTATGATTTTATCCATGTTGGGTTTAGGGACCTTACTATTCTCAACATGTGGAATGATAAAGAAGTAAAACTTATAGGATAGGATGCTTCTAGCCACTACTCTCACTGGTAGATCGGTAATCAAGGTACAGCCCCACGGCATAATGCTCCTGACCACTATTATCACTAGTGGATCGATAATCAAGGTATAACCCATCTTGAACCACGTGGTATTATAATGTAAGTAATTAATATCTTACCATGGTTTATTTTCATCTAATGGTTTGTATTACTTGGGTTTGGAACCCCACTATTCGCATTGGTGGAATGGTAATAGGGTATAACTTCTAGGGCAAGACGCTCCTGGCCACTATTTTCACCAGTGGATCGACAAGCACAGCTGAGCCTAACCCTTCCACTTTAAGTAATTAGTGTATTATTCATACTTTATTTCTTCTCGGTTCATCACATAAACATGTACATATACTCTATGCATGGCACCTTGCTTGCTACTACCCTGAGAGAACCATGTTCCCCTTTGAAACCTTAATTTCACAACTCTGGTACATCCTCACCACTAATGTCCCTTTTGAGTTTCCAATCTATATAAAAAATCCTAACATGTCATTGGAAACCCTTGGTCAAGGGTCGTGTCCTGTTACCCCTATTTTCCACATATGATAACAACTAGCCTCTAGGGTTACTCCTTAAAACCCTAATTTCTTCTAGTTGGCCTAGCCCCTCCTCTATTGCTTATCTAGCCCTTAATTTACATAACCATGAATATAATGATATTTTTAACCATCAACTCAAATATCGTAGCCTAACTTCCCCATTTCGCACATGTAATAATATCCTTCCTATTCGAGTCCCCCTCCAAAATCCTAATTCCTCATTTTGGTCGTACCTACTTCCTTCTATCCCTCGTGGCTAATAAATTTCGTACACATTCCTAAAATGTCATGGTTAATATCATAATACAAGGTTAAAATCCAAATCCCCCATTTTTTATATGTGATAATAGCTTAACCCTAGGGTTTTGTGCCTTAGCCTCCAAAAACCCTAATTCCACCTTTTGGTTACATCTCTTCTCCTAGTGCTCAAAGGAATTCCCAACTCCACAAGATTATATAAAAATGCCATCTTTAACCCATACTGACTTCCTAGTATCAATCCCCCTCTTTACTCACATATGATCATAGTTCCCATTAGGTTATACTCACTCCATTCATGTTCTTTCACCCCATACTGTATTTACAATAAACCTCCTTATTTTTACCACAATGATTTCATATACTATCTACAAACTATTTTAGGCTAATTTACATCCTAAAGTTCCCTACATGTCACTTTTCACCATATTAACCAAAATGCCGCTAGGTCTCAAAAACCATACCTAAGTCACAAGGCATCCAACACAATGAATCTCCAAACATTCCACACATAAAATATCATTTAATATAGATATACATCAAAACTTGAAATCAATACAATCATAACCACACAACTTCTTATCTTTAGCTATTGTCAAGCCAAACTACACATACAACACTAGAATCATTTATCATTTTATGTATGTCATCACATAACACACAACAAGGGCACATATTAACAAAAATAAAACCCTAGCTATGACTGTATCCTTACCCAAGCGACTCCGGTCTCTAAGTGCACACAAGCTACGCCTCCTCTTCTACTATCACTGGAATAATACCTAGAAATGGGAATATGCAAAATTTATATTTAAAAAAAAAGAATAAAAGAGAACCTAGCTTAAGGAAATATTAAGGAGGAGACTAAAATGGGGGAGAAAAATGGTGCAGGCTCTAGTCTCTAAGCATGCATAGCCTATACCTCCTCTTCTAATATCGCCAGAATAATACCTAGAAATGGAAATATACATAATTTAGACTTTTTTTTCTTTTTTTTATGGAGATGACAAAAAATGGGGGATAAAATACTGTAGGTGGTAGTGGATGCACAACGGCGCCAGTTGATTTTAGTGGAAAAGGGTGAGGGTTGGAAGCTTAAGGTCGAGGGGGGTGGTAGCACTAGGACTAGCTTGGTTGGTGGTGATTAATGGTGGTGGGCTGGTAGCCAACAGTGGTGCAAAGTGGAAAATGTTCGAGAGAGAGAAAGAATAAGGGAGGAGAGAAAGGGGGAAAAGGAGGTAGCTAAGGTGGTTGCACAAGCTAGTGCACCTGTGTAGGGTAGCTTTGGCATAGTGGTGGCAAAGAGGGAAGCGGATGATCGGTGGTGGTAGCTGAAAAAATACATATTATAATGGATGTAAGCGTAGGAGAAGAGAAAAAAGGAAGATGGAGGAAAAGGAATGGTTCTGCAGGCGAGGGTAGTGTGTAGGTAGGGAAGAGATGTATCAATGGGGTGGTTGGGCATCAACGGTAGTGATGTAGTGCTGGAGCTAGTAGGGGCTGGGAAGGGGAGAAAAAATGTGGGAGGTTTGGTAGGCGGAAGAGGAGAGGAAGGAGAGCTCGAGATGGTATTTATAGGTGAGGGTAAGGATGAAGGAGAGAGGAAGACGATAGGAAGGCCTACAGTCTCAACATGCATTGATGCAAGGGGAGAGGGTAGTTGCAAGAAATAGGGGGTAGGGGCAGGGTAGAAGTGTAGTGTAGGGGAGTAGGGACTAGGGTGCAGGGCATAAGCAAGCATGCATGCCCCTACATGGCCGAGAGAGGAAAGATGGGAAGGACAAGAGACGCACAGGGTTACAATTGCAGGCATAGAAATGGAAGGGAGAAGGCGACTTGAGGAAGGATATGCGTGCGAGGAAGAAGAAAGGGAGAAAAAGGGAAAGAAGAAAAGAAGAAAAGAAAACAAACAAGGGAAAAAAGAAGAAGATGGGAGATGGGTCTGGCCTCTCGAGGGAGAAGAAAGAAAAGGAAGAAAAGGAGGATTGGGCCAATGATGATGCATCCTAAGAAGAAGGAGGGGGAAAATAAAGGAAGAAAAAGGAAAAGAAGGAAAAAGAAAAAGGAAACTTTTGGGTGTGGGATTTAGGTTAGATTTTTAGAGTTAAATTTTGATTTAGTACTAATAAATAAATAAATAAATATAAATTGCCTATAATTAAATTTAGGATCATTAAATAAAATTAAGTTTAGAAATTAAGTTAAATTAATTTGTTGATAAATAAATTTTTGGATTTCTAAATTTTGGGGTATTACATTAATACCGAAAATTTTCATTTTAGCAGAAGTGTATTATCAAAATAGTTGGGTGTCACCACCTTACTTGACATAATTCCGGCTTACCATACCATCGTTTTATTAAATATAAGGCAAAATAGGTAAGACTTCAAACATAATAAATAGAGAATAAGAGAACCTCCACAAACATAGATAAAAGTTTGAAGTTTAACTTCGAGTATAATATTAGAATACATCAAAAGGGATCCTATGAAACCAATAATCCAAAAAGGTATCCTAGTAAAAGCTAACCAAAAGATTACATTATTGTACACCCAATCCCGATACATAAGGATTACTCCTTCACACATAAGGCATCATATGCAATAAAATCTTCTAAAGGATCTTCAACGACCTACACAAAAACATCTAAGTCATCTACTTGCGAGAATAAGCAGCACTTATAAAAATGATAATTAGTATGCTATGTACCGAGTAAGGTAACCATAGAGTTGAAATAAGGGTAAAAATGATAATAATCATATAAGAGAGTTAACAATAAGTGATGCAAGGCAAAAACTGATTCCATAACTTATTATTAGATGTAAAGAAGATCCATACTTTTATTTACATTGATTTAGGTACCCCAATATTCTTAATCTAATGGAATGAACGAAAGTTCTTAGGGTATAACACACTTGAACCACTATTATTATTCGGCTGAACGAACATAACACCTTGATCTTGACTTATGTAATCTTTCTCTTTTAGTGATTAATATCTTATTCATTAGTCACTCATTTAAAAATCATATTATCAATTACGTTGAGTTTAGGGGTCCACTATTCTTAATAACAAACCATTTCACATTTTATGGCACCACGCTCCTAAGCCATTATTATTGTTTGGTGGAACAAACCCACAATATCTCGGCCTGACTCACATAATATTTCACTTTAAGTGATTAAGGTCTTATTCATAGTTTATTATATCAAGATCAGCATGCAAGATGTATATAGATTGCATAATGCATAATTAAAATACATAAAGCACAATCATGTAGCTGTCGTGGCATTCCCCCAAAGAAAAGGTCCATAGTTCCCCTATGAAAGCAAAACTTCCATTTTCAATATTTATTGACCAAAATGACCTTCCAAAAGCCTTAGAATCTCCTATTAGGTAACTTATGCCTTATTCAACCATCATTTAATCATATTACTTATGAAATAATTGATAGCACCCTCAAAACTTATCATGTCATGATTATTTTCCATATTATCATTAAATGACCATAATTCCCTTACTATATCTAAAATATTAATATTTTCCCAAATACCTTAAGATTCACAATATTAATGAATTCCAACTTCCAACATTTATTTTAATACCCCCAAATTCATTAGAATGTTATAAGGATTGATATGGATACTTATATGAACATGGTATACTATCCTTTTGGTGATTCTGACCTAAGAATTCTATAATTAAGCGTATTTGTACTACCCCATTTTTTAAAACCATAATTATAAATTAATAATTGTAGGATTAATTATTATTATTATTTTAGGAGGTTTAATTGTAAAAGTATTATTATTTTTCGTATTATTTCGACGGTTTAAGTATAAATTTAATTAGGTTAAAATTTTAATAGAGATTAGGTTATTTAAATTAATTCTAGTTTTTACTCACAAATATTATCTTAAATTATTTTTATTAATAATCTTTTGATCTGTAACCTAAAAATAATTTTCTAAGAATTATTTTCGATTATTTTACTCTTTCCGATTATTTTTAAAATCTATCCTGATTCGGATAATTTTTCCCGAACTATTTTTATATTCGATATTTTAAACTACCTAAATTAAATATAAAACTAAATAAATAATCTTTTACCCCGTCGTATTATTTTACCCCGTACTCTACCCTCTACCGTACCTTAAATATCTCCCCCGAATATTTATCTGTCTCCCTTATTTTCTGACAAATCCATCCTCTGCGCCTTATATACGCCTTATATACATATGCTCATGTTAATATGTGGGGTTAGCTAATCAATCTAAAAGCACTCCATGGTAGCCCCCGTGCGGTCTTATTGACTTGGATTGTTACAAGTTAGTATCAAGTTTAAGTTTTGGATTTGAAAACCATGTTTTATTTATTTATTTTTTAAATATGGTTTTTCAATGGTCCTATATTTTATTTAACATTCTCCTTCTATTTTAAAATCTGAATCCTTGAGAATTTCAGGTTAGTTATGTGAGAAAATATTGAATGGGTAATATAAGGTAGCCTTCTTATGATTTATGTGACTAACCCTTTTGTGTGTGTTAGTATTTTTTTCCATAAGATAATTTCTTTTTTGTAGCTTACTATGGTTTCAAACACAAGCATTGATCGTATCAAGGAGGTAATTTTGACTCTTTCAGAGCTTATGCAACACCATATTAGGTCTCAAAAGGTCACTTTCGACAAGGATTGGTTGTGTAGGGTTCTAGTTTATTATCTACCTAAATATGCTGGTCAAGGGGACCCTGCATTGCTCGAGGGATGGATTTGACCTTTCAATATGTTGTTTGAGGTAGTAGGTTTCTTGGACGCTAGGAGAGTTAGAATTGCTACTTTTTATTTGAGAGTGGTGGTCGAGTTGTTGTCTAGTTAAGGGAGCATCTACTATGACCTCGGAGGAATTCAAGAATGTCATCCATCTTTGTTTCTTTCCTAGTAGCCTTTAGCAAGAGAATTTTGAGGAGCTCATTATGATTTGTCAAGGGAGCATGATATTTAGATAATATTACCATCATTTCATGGGGTTAGTGCCTTTTGTTCTAATGGTGGCATTTAACCAGATAATTATAGTCTCCTTATTCTAAAGAGAATTGTCTTCTAGTATTAGGAGTATTTTAGGCACAGAGGTGTTTACTATCTTGGGTTCCCTTTTTGAGCATGAACGTTGTGCTATCAAGTTACATAGAGATCATGCCTTCTATCTAGGTAAGATGAAGTTAAGGAGTCAGGGTATTGATCGTAGGGTATAGCCGCATGCTGGTGGTCAGAATCTCTGAATCCTCTAACGTATCATTTCTCCTTATCTTATTTTTAGCTATCTAGTTGCTCAATATTATAACATTCTTTAATATCGTTCCGCTAGTCCCCCATTTTGTCCAATTCTCCTTTCTCTAATCCTTTTGCCATCAATGACTTCCTTTCTCCAATCTTCATTTTTGTGGACTATATTCCTCGACTGATTTTGGTATTTGTATCTATAAACTTCACTTGGTAGCATTTTATTTATCACCTTACCTTTGTTCCCTATTAACTTCGGGAAAAAAGTCTCTTTTAAAAGGGTAGTAATGTAATATCCCGTCATCTCAAATCCTAATTACTGTATGTGATTGGTTTAGAATGGCGTGGGTTTGTAGAGGGTTTGAAGGATAGATATTAATCTCTAATTCACATAGATAAATATATTAAGGATTTCAATACTAATCAATCAAATATAATTGATTAATACTGAGAGGAACTTACACAAATTTAATTAAGCATAGCTTGCAATTTCATCAATTTTTCATCTCTTTTGTGCCGTGTACTTTCTATGGTTATTATAACCAATGGACCTCCTTAATATTAAAAAATAATCCTCCTAAAAATCTGATAAGAATCGACACAAAAAGCATTAGCTTGCTCCCTACTCTAAATACACTCAAAAAATAGAATAAGACAACCCTAAGAGATAGAATCAAGCTACTTTTTTTACTAATTCAACTTTCTTATATTTTTAACAATTATCAATGTGATAATACTCCATATTGCACGTACAAATTTTTGATTAAATTATCCTCATGCATACACCACATCCAGCCCTTCCACGCCACAAATTTTTTGCCCTCTATGCATGCCCTGCACACACCTATATTGCTAGTGACTTATTTTGCAAGTTTTGTCCATAACTAGCAGTGTAGTCATCCATTTCCTTCATATTTGAAGGGGAACTTGTAATCTCCCAAAAATTTAAAGACCTAAAATTTAATAAATGACTTTTATTTAGGATAAATTAGTTTTTAAAATTATTTAATTTAATTATTTTTATGGATTTTTGAGTATATAAATTTGGATAGAAATATTTGATAAATTAAAATAAATATTTTGTTATTTTATCATACTCTTTTTATTTAAATAATTTTTATCAAACCTATATTTTAATAAAATTATCCTTTTTTAAGCCAACATATTTAATTATATTAAATTAAATTATTAAATAAATTTATTAAAAAAATATTACATCCTATTATTTTATAAATTAAATTATTTCAAAATCTCCCATTTTCCTTTTCCTTTTTTTCTTTTCCTTCTCCTTTTTATCCTTTTTCCTCCTTTCCTCCGTTTACTTTTTTCTTTTCCAAGCTTCAAGCTGCCATGCCTGTCTTCCCCTTTACCCTACGCTTGGGGCTCTGGCCCATTCCCTTCCTTCCTTTCCTACTCCCGTGCACAACACAGCTTTCCCCCTTTTTTTCTTTCTTTCCTTTCCCCCTGCACTGGACTGGCCCATCCCTTTCTCCCCCACCCCCTACGTCGGCTTGCTCCCCTTTCCTTTCTTTCTCCTTCTTCTACACCCGGACTGATGCCTGTTAACCTGTCTTCATCACCCAGGTCTGCCACCTAGAACACCACGCTCGGCCACTGCCTGCAACCTCTCGCTGCCACCCCCTGCCACCACCCGCCTCTCCCTCTCTCCCGTCATTTTCTTCCCATTCTTGGACCTGGCTAGCCAGGAAAACCACCCCTCATGCCCTATTTTTCCCCCTCTTCCTCTTCCCTCCTTGCCACCCTACATGTTGCCACCGGCCAGCCAGCTGCCCTCCTATTCTCGCTCTCCTTTTTCTTCACCTCTCCAGCCTTTCCCTGCCCCACTTCTTTAAGCCTTTCCCCTTCCCCAACCTTCCTCTTCTCCCTTTCTTCTCCTTCATTTTCCTCCCTACTTTGGCTACGCCGCTACCCTCCGCTGCTCCAACCAACGCACCAAGCCCCTGCACCACCCACTCCACCCTATACCTCAGCCTTGCACCACCATAAGACCACCCAAGCCACCCTCAAGCCCCTGTAGTCCCTTCTTCCTCCCCTATTCTTTTTTCCCTTCTTTAACCCCATATGAGTAACCACCCTACAACCCCTCCATTTGCTATCGTTTGGCCACCTCTTCTGCCACCCAAACCACTAGTCAACTCCTTGCAACCTCCTCTACCACCCCCACATCTCGTTTGGCCGAAACAAGTCCCCTCACCCCACCATTTTTGCCCTCTATTTTCCTTCCTTCTCAGCCTGGTCCACTCCTACAACCCACTTCACAGCCTCGCCGCCCTTAGCCACCAACAACCTACCCCCGACCACCACCTACACCCCCTCTTCACTCTTGCGCCCTTCCTTTGCCTCCAATCCTCCCCCATCTACCATCTTTCCTAGCCTAAAGACCCTAACCCGAAAATATCCATTGTTCCTTTCTTTCACCCCTCCTTCGAGCCTTCCTCTTTTTTTCTTTTTTCTTTTTTGCATGCAGCTCATACTACATGAGTTGTATGTGTTGCTACGTTCTTGGTTTATTTTTATTAATAATTTTAAGGTAAATAATATTTAAGTTAAGTATTTCATTAATTAAGTTTTATAAAGTCTTATACTTTTGGTTTCCTTATTTCTAATGGGGTAAATATTGGTATTATTTTTAGGTGCTGATTTTACTAATTAAAGCCTGAATATGTAACCGGGATACCGGTAAGGTTTGATTTTTACAGGATCTAAGGTAATTGTTAAACCTCACTTAATTGCATGGATAAACGTATGTTAGCACGTTAGGGTTTTTAATATGTTATTATGCTTGTTATATGTTTGTTAATAATATATATATATATATATATATATATATATATATATATATATATATACATATATTTGCTTATATTGATTAATAAAAAGGAAAGTATGCTAGTTTATGTGCCATGTATGGAAATATTGCTTAAGGAAAGAGTTTGGCTATTAGTGAAAGTGTTAAGTACTTATCCATGTTATTTTTTGTTATTGCAACCATTTATGCATGAATAATATTATTGTGAACCGTAGGGGCATTTTAGTAATATTTCTTATTCAAGAATGTGGCATAATATGTGTGGGTGCTAATAAGTATCAAATTAAAATACAATAGTTGGTGGAGTTAGATATTGTGAACTAAATATTAATATTAATATTCATGTAGTGATGATGACTTAATAAAAGGGCAAGAAGGTAATTTTGTAAGAAAAGAGCAAAGGGGTAATTTTGGATGTAGAAGGGAAAAACAGTAACTTGCAAGTAAATGGGGTATTATGGAAATTTTATAAGTAAAATTTTATTGTGGTAATTTTATAAATAAAAGGATATTATGGTAACTTTAAGTAAAGAGAAAAATGATAATTTTATATGTAAAGGGGTATTCTGGTAATTTTGGGAGTAAAGGGTAAAGTGGTAATTTTTTAAGTTAAAGGGGTAAAATGGTAATTATGGAAAGGAAGGGCAAATGGTATATTTTTAAGAAAAGAGTAAAATGGTAATTTTTATAAATAAGAGGATATTATGGTAATTTTGGTAGTAAAGGGGTAAAACGGTAATTTGCAAGTAAAAGGGTAATTTGGTGATTTAACCAACTAAAAGACAAATTGGTAACTATGATAATGAAGAAGGACAATTTGGTAATTCATCCAACTAAAGGGGCAATTTGGTAATTATGATAATGGAGAAGGGCAATTTGATATTTTAACCAACTAAAGGGTAAATTGGTAATTATTTAACCAACTAAAGGGCAAATTAGTAATTATGATAATGAAGAAGGGTAATTTGATAATTTATCCAACTTAAGGGCGATTTAGTGATTATAACAAAGGAGAAGGGTAATTTGGTAATGTGACAAACCAAATGGGAATGTAACAATTATGAAGGGTGAATGGTGATCTAAAAAGCATAGGAGATAACTTGGTAACTTAAACTGAGGAAGGGGTAATTTGGTAATGATGCAACCTAAAGGGTGATATGGTAAATTGGCAAGTAAGAAAAAGATGGCTTAATAACTATACAAGTAAAGGGTAAATAATTTATATCTAAGAGGTTGATGGGACACTAGAGGTTTGTAATAGACCTAAGTAACATTGAATAGTAAGGTAAGAGTATTTGACGATTGGTAAGTATCGCGAGAAAAAATCCTGAATAAAAATTGGAAGAGATTATGATGGCCTTAATGATTCCTCTATGCTAACTTGGATAACTGTTTGAATAAGAAATACCTAATGATACCTCTAAAGTGAATAAGTATCTGATTGTTGTGCTTTTCGTGATCAACTTAATTAAGACACTACTATCTAAATTGAAAGGCCTCGAGATTGGGAATGGTGGCTCTTTAAGGGTCACTACCCTAAGGATGTGGTTTAGCCCATGATTATTCTGGTATTTGTCGGTGTGCCTTTATGCTCTAGCCAGTCCCTATATCTTACTCTATCTAGCTCTACAGACCTATTTAGGAGGTATGCATACTTATGGATTAGGTGTCCTTGTCAGTTGGGTACTGAGTAGCTTTATGCACCAGTACGACCAGGGTACCTTTGCGTCCCTGGGTTGATGGTTGAAGGGTATTGAATAGCTTTTATGCACCAGTACGACCGATTTACCTTTGTGTCTCAGGTTCTTGATCTCCCGTCCGAGGGAAGTAAATAGAATTGTTGTGTTGATTAAAAAAGGAAAAACACTAATCATGAAAGTAAAACCTTAATTAGCTGGGCCTAGTTGAATTATGATATTGAGTATCGATCCACCAGTTATAATAGTAGCCCAGCAACGTGTTTCCCTGGTAGACGATTATGAGTACCGATCAACCGAATATAATAGTGGCCCAGGAGCGTGTTGCCCTAGAAGATGATTATGAGTACCGGCCCATCGGATATAATAGTTGCCCAAGAGCGTGTTGCCTTGGATGATGTTGATATATATTCCGATCCACCGGCAATAATAGTGGGGGTCCCGTGCTCAATAAAACCATTTATGGATGTGATTAAAGTATTGGAAAATACTAATCACTTATAGTGGAACACCATGTGAGTCGGAGCCAGACCAGTCCATCGGTGAATAATAGTGGTTAGGAGTGTTTTTCCTTGCATGACTGGTCTACTGGCGAATAATAGTGGACAGGAGCATTTTTCCCTACATGACTAGTCCACCGGCTATAATAGTGAAGTTCCGACACTCATATAGATATAAAATCTGAGGGATGATTGAATAATGATGGACTAATGGCTTAAGGCCCGAATGTATTGATTTTACACTATGACATAACTTCAGTCCTAGAAGCATTGATTGTACATTATTACTTATTAATAATTGATGGACTTGCTAAGTATGTTATTGTGGTGCACGTATTTCTTGTTATATGTATATATAGCTTTGTATCATGTGTTGCATTGTAGACCTTCTTTTAAGTGTGTGTTTTAAAGGGTTATTAAGTACCATAGTATTGAAGGGTTCCATTCTTGGGGCCCCTGCCTATTCAATGGGCAATGTCCCTTGCAGATCCTTTTCAGGTGCTATTCAAGTGGGCAACGGGAAAGAAAATAAGGAATCATCTAGAACCGTTAGGGTTTTTTTCCTTTCTCTTTAAAATTCCTGGTTTTAATATTATGTTGTTTTTGTAACCACCACTGGTGGACTTTTTTCTTATAAATGGTTTGTTAGGCTACTCTAATTTAAATATGGTTTGTAAATTGTGTTTTACACTTGTGGCCCTAGCACTTGATACTGGAACGATAGGAGTGAACCGGTCTGGTACTAAGTGTGGCGGTAATATACCCGAAATTCAGAGTTTGTTATCTTGCTTTGGCTAATCTTTTAATGAAACGAAATTTTTCAGTAGTGAATTTTGGGGGTCTTAAAGAACCTCTATAAATAGAGGATAGTAGGTTCTATAATTATAAATGCTAAGTGTTGACCATTTTCTCCCGGATCATTCTCCCCTTATTAACTTGAATTTACCCTCAAATTTGCATCTCCATAGTATGGACTGATATCTCCAACATTGAATGTTCTAGACACCCCCACCATATGAATTGGGTAAATCTAGCTCATAAGCACTCTCTCAAAATTTTCTAATTATTTTGAAAGGTCCATCTATCATTGGCATAACCTTATATTTTCTTAGATTAGGAAAATTTTCATTCCTTGAGTGCAACCATACCAAATCCCCTGGTTGAAATAAATTTTGACTCCTATGCTTGTTTGCTCTTGTTTTATATTTTTTATTTAACTTCTTAATGTTGTGCTTGATCTGTTGATGAAGTTTCTAAAAGAACTCCACACTCTCTTTTGCATCATAATTCTTCACTTCCCCCTTCTTCAATGGTACCATATCAATCAATATATATGGATTAACACCATATACTATCTTGAATGGACTAGAGATTTTTTTAGTTGAAGGACTCCTATTGTAACCAAACTCCACACGTGCTAACTTAACATCCCAATAATTATCACTCTTACTCACCAATTCCCTTAGCAAAGTACCCAAAGTTATATTAGTAACCTCGGTTTGACCATCCGTTTGAGGATGATGTGATGTACTAAATAGAAGCTTTATTCCTAGCATATGCTATGATGTATTACAAAAATAACTTAGAAAATTCACATCTCTATCCGAAATTATACTCCTTAGAATACCATACAATCTCATGTCCTTGAAATACCAATCCGTAATATGAGTAGCATCATCAGTCTTGTTATATAGAATAAAATGAGCCATCTTAGAAAATTGATACACCACCACAATGATAGAATATTTGCCTCTTTGTGTCCTAGGTAATCCCAAGATAAAATCCATACTAACTCCTTCCCATAGTTGAGTAGGAACAAGTAAAGGCACATATAATCCTTTGTGCAAGAAATTCTTGCTTCTTTGACATGTAACACACCTAACAACTATAGCTTGCACTCCTTTCTACATTCTTGGCCAATAAAATATTATTGAAACAACTCTAAAGTTTTTTGAACTCCAAAGTATCTATAATACCTCCTTCATGCACTTCTTTGATTAGTAAATCTCGAATCGATGTATTTGGAACACACAATTTGCTTTGCTTGAATAAGAATCCATCTTGAAGAATATAAGCTCCATGACTTCCTTGTTTCTTGCATTCTTCAAAAATCAAAGAAAAATCATTATCAATGGCATATTAACTTTTCAAAATTCCAAAACCTAAAAGCTTTGCATCCATCATTGTAAGTATCATAATTGTTCTAGATAATGCATCTGCAACCACATTCTCTTTTTCATCCATGTGTCTTGTAGAGAACACAAATGTTTGCAAAAAACTAATCCACTTGGCATGTCTTGGTCTCACTTTCCTTTGACCATGTATATACTCCAAACTCTCATGATCCGAGTGAAATATAAAAGGCTTGGGCCTCAAATAATGACTCCATTTTTCCAAACAACAAACAATAGAATAGAACTCCTTATCATAAGTTAAATAATGCAATAGGCCTCTTCTCTTGTAAGAGTACCCCTCCAATACCTTACATCACTAGAATCACACATTACTTTAAATAATTTATTGAAGCAAGGTAGAGATAATACTGATGCATTTGAAAGCTTTGTCTTTTAAGTCTTCAAAAGCTTTTGTTGAATGTTCATTCCACTGGAACTCTCCCTTCTTCATCAATTGTGTAATAGGTGATGCAATTGTGGAGAAATCTTTAATAAAATGCTTATAGAACGAAGCCAGTCCATGCAAACTCCGAATCTCATGAACACTAGTAGGAATATCCCATGTTTGAATAGTTTCCACCTTTGAAGGATCAACTCTAATACCATCTCCACTCATAATGTATCCAAGAAAAACCACACTCTTCATCATAAAATCACACTTCTCCATTTTACCATAAGGTTCACCTCCCTAAGTTTATCAAATAATCTCTTCAAATGGTGCATGTGTTTGAACTCACTCTTGCTATATATCAACATATCATCAAGGTAGGAAATAACAAAGACTCTAAGGAAAGGTCTAAGTACTTCGGTCATCAACCTCATGAATGAAATGTGAATTACATAACCCAAATGGCATCACCAACCACTCATACAACCCATACTTAGTCTTGAAAGCCACCTTCCATTCGTCCCCTTCCCTTATCCTCATTTGATGGTATCCACTTCTAAGGTCAAACTTCGAAAACACCTTTGCTCCATGTAGCTAATCTAACATATCATCGGATCATGGCATTAGAAATATATATTTAATTGTGATATTGTTGATTACTCTACAATCAATTCACATCCTCCATGTACCATCTTTTTTAGGTACCAATAAAGCTGGTACACTACACATATTCATGCTCTCTCGAATATAGCCTTGATCTAACAATTCTTGCACTTATCTTTGCAACTCCTTGGACTCTTTCGGATTGCATCTATAAGCTGTCTTATTTGGTAATAGAACTCTTGGCATAAAATAAATAGCATGCTTGATACCTCTCATAGGAGGTAATCTAGGTGGCAACTCGTCTGGGAAAACATCTACATACTCTCTCAACACTTGTTACAATTTTGTATCTATGTTAGCACGCTCCCCTTGTTTAAATTCTTTCATTACCAAGGTATAACATACTTTCTCACTCTTGATAGCTTAAATCATCTCTAACTCCTCAAAGACCAACAACTCCATGCTACTCTTCTTTCTTCCTCCCTTACCTTCAACATCTTCCTTCTTTTTTTCTTCCTCCCATTCACTTTCAACTCTCTTTTTGCCTCCTCATTTTTTTGCTTCTTACCCTCAGTCTCTTCTTTCCTTTCACTACTTAGAAGCAAAATATCTCCATCTATACTATGGTTGATCTAAATTTATTTTTGCCTTTGCTCACCACATATCCATTAAGGACCCCATCATGTGTAACCTGCCTATCAAATTGCCAAGGTCTCCCCAAAAAAATATGACAAGCATCCATAGGTAGAATATAGCATAACACATCATCAAAATAATTTCTAATTTGCAAAGTGATTAAAGTTTGTTTGGTTACCCTTACACCTTTGTCCTAGTTGAGCCATTGAAGTGAATATAGCCTTGGATGATCCATGTTCTTCAATCCGAGCTTGTTCACCATTCTTTCATTATCAACATTAGTGCAAGAGCCACTATTGATGATGACTTCACACACTTTATCTTCAACCTTATATTTGGATTTAAAGATATTTTCCCTTTGAGTAGGTTGAGGTTATTGTTGCACTTGAAGCACTCGTTGCAACACATAGCATTCTACTTGACCATCTTCCGAAGCATCTTCTAGATCTTCACTACCTTTATCAATGTCTTCATATTCATCATCAAAAGCTTCAATACTCACTATCTCTTTCAAATTCATTGCCCTTTGATTTGGATAATCCCGAGAAAAATAACCATAGCCTCTACACTTGAAATATTACTTTTTCACCTTATCAACCATCTTGTCCTTTTCCTTTTCTTCACGATTGAACCTTTTAGTGTTGTCTTGAATTGTGGTTTGAGAGGATGATGGCTTCGACACCCCTTGAAGTTTGAACCATATGGTGTATTGGTTGATTTGTTTAGTGGCTTGGTTTTCTTCAATTGCTTCTCAAATTTGATTTGTAATTTTTCCAAGTCTTCGAACAACTCATAAATGTACACCTCCACCTTCTCTCTAATATTCATATTTAGACCTTCAATAAATCTATCACATCTTTTCTATTACCTTTCTTGAACATCACAAATAAGAGATAATCTTTCAAACTCTCTAATGTACTCCTCCACTACAAGCAACCCTTGCCTCAAAATAGTCATTTTAATGAAATTCTCTTGCTGATATTCACTAGGCACGAATTTTCTTTTTAAATGCTTTTTCAATTTATCCCATGATCTGATTTTTGTTTTTCACTCTCTTTCTCCTATACTCTTCAAATCGTCATACCATACTCTAGAAAAATTCTTAAATATGGCAATTGGACATCTTTTTTCATCATCAAGCTGTCTATATTTAAATATATTCAACAACTTGCAACCATTCAAGGAAAGATTATGGATTGAGATTACCTTCAAAATTAGGTAGGTAAAATCAAATCCCCTTCTCTATAATCATATGATTTCCTTGAAGTGCCATGATCTCATGCATAGTTTCCCACACTTTCTTCTCCTCCTTCCTCTATTTGATCATGTGCTTCCCTTCTATGATATTCTCCTACTTGATCTCTTTAGATTTGATGTTGGACATGTGATCCTTGGTCTTATGAGGCTTCCATCCTATACATATGCAGATTAAACTCCTTGATCTCCTCCTCCAATTCCTTGATAATGTCCCTCAAATCTTCTCCTTGGCTCACAATGCTTTCTTTACACTCACAAATGGTGTGCTTCCAAAAACGTTCTCTTAAGTCACCCAAAATTCGGATCTTGACACCTCTTTGATGAGTTATAACAATAATATAGAAGTAGGAACTAATTTTTTAAATAAAATTGGAGGAAATATTGGATATTAATCGTGTATGTCACACTACACCACAACCTAGGCTCTGATACAAAAATAGATGTGCGTAGGAATATATACTTATGGTTTTGTTGGTTTTATGAGATGGTTAGGGTTGTAAAAGGAACATGGTGATTTGAAAGTGATGAAAATATGATGATGATGTTTTGTCAAATAATATAATGATAATAATGCTGGAATGATGAAGGGTTTATAATGGCTTGGTTTGTGGGTTAGGGAAAGGGTTTACAATTAGGGTTTAGTCTTGATATGAATATTAATATGATGAACAGTTGGAAATGTGATGATTTGATGATTATATTATGAATTTAATATTTTGAGGATGATATATTTATAATAATAGTATTATTATCTTAAGTTTGGAAATAGATAAAATCAGATAAGAAAAATAGGTTTAAGATGAATGTTGAAGATGATGATGATTGCCATTGTATATGTCCTTTAGGGTTTAGAATGGGATGGTTTTGTGAAGGGTTTGAAGGATATATCTTAATATCTAATTCACATAGATAAAGAGATTAAGGATTTTAACAATAATCATTCACACAGAACCGATTAATATTGAGAGGAAATCATAGAATTCAAGTAAGCATAGCTTACAATTTCATCAATTTTTTGTCTCTTTTGAGTCGTGTACTTCCTATGATTTTTATAACCATTGGACCTCCTTAATATTAAAAAATAATCCTCCTAAATATGATAATAATTGAAAAAAAAAGCATTATCTTGCTCCCTACTCTAAACACACTCAAAAGATAGAATATGATAACCCTAAAAGATAGAATTAAGCTACTTTTTTACTAATTCAACCTTCTTATCTTTTCAACAAATATCAACTTGATAATACTCCATATTGTACATCCAAATTTTTGATTAAATTATCCTCATACAGACACCACGTTCATCCCTTCCATGCAACACATTGTTTGCTCTCCATTCATGCCATGCACACACCTCTATCGCTAGTGACATGTTTTGTAAGTTTCGTCCATAACTAGCAGTGTAGTCATTCATCTTCATTCAAATTTGTAGGGGATCCTCTATAAATAGAGGATAATAGGTTCCATAATAATAAATGCTAAGTCTTAACCATTTTCTCATGTATCAAATGTATTTTTGCAACTCATCCATTTTTCTTATTTTCACTTATTTTTCATCCGTCGAGCTTCAAACCAACTCCAATACTTAGTATTTTTATATATTTGAGTTTCTAAAATTATTCCAAACCTTCACATTATTTTTTTTTATGATTTTTGAAATTCAATTGATATTTTTCCCTACATGTGTCCATTATTATATTTTCTTATAATTTAACTAATCAAAATAAATTGTATCCAATCCTCTAACCATTATTTTAGTCCTAACTAGTCACCTAAAAAACCACATCATAATTAAATTAGATAATTTTCACCTAACTAAAAAGTGCAGCAAGTTCGTTCATCATGAATTTATAACATTTCTCTTACACACTCAACCATAGTCTAACCTCTCTCTTACACTCCTAATCCTAGCACTCAAGTGAGGCTAAAGTAAAACCAAACTTACTCCACACTCCTATATATAAAATTTCATTTAATATTTACCAAATCATGCGTTCCATTACAAAACACACATAAAATCATTATTTTCTAGCAGTGTTCAAAGTTGATTTTTTTCCAACTTGCAACAACTTGTTTTCTCTCTCCTAGTTCTCTTATTTTTTTTCAATTTTTTTTAAAACATTGCATTG
Organism: Tamarix chinensis; assembly: GCA_030549775.1. Lineage (NCBI taxonomy): Eukaryota > Viridiplantae > Streptophyta > Magnoliopsida > Caryophyllales > Tamaricaceae > Tamarix > Tamarix chinensis. The sequence continues at coordinate 15,444,295 of CM060172.1, read as the reverse complement.
TATAATACAACTACATAACATTTTCACCCCTAAAATTGAGCCCCTTCAAGCTTCTTCTAAACCAAACTTTTGCTTCCTGACCAATTGCACAATAGTAGAAAAGTTGATTTTTTTATGACTTACCGTTGCTACCACACCTCTAGATTAATTTCCTTACCTTATATTCTTGTTTTATGTTGTTCCTTTCATGTTATATTTCATCTAGGAACCCTTACCGTGTCCCTACCCTCTTCTTTTTCCTCTCCTATGTGCCCTGCCAAGCAATATTGGAATTTTTGCTACAGTTGTTGTGTGCGTTGTAGTAGAGATATTGTGACTTTCCTCCCATATTTTCTCCTTTTTTTCATTCCTATTAACCCTCCAAAACCTTGATCTATTCTTCCTTGGTGGTTATTGGTTGTTTTTATGGTGGTTTTCAAGCCTTCATATTCAAGAGTAATCTTTTCCATTTCAATTCCTTTCTTTCCCATGTTTCCAATTTAATAATCTTAGTTTATCTAACTATTTTATCTCATATTCTTGAAGGTGATCAATTTGGTATAGATAAGGCATTACTATATTCCTTATGTTATCTTTGCTAAGGAGCTTAGGAATTTTGGTAACTAAACTAACCTTTATAAATAGAATTTTGTGTTAGGTGCTTTCATGTTATTTTATGCATGATTAGCTTTATTTTAGTTATAAGCATGAAATATTATCTTGAAAATATTTTATAACATGTTCATATTTCTATCTTATGTGCTTAAGCATGAAAATTTAATGAGAGGATGAATTGTGTGATTTTTACATGTTTTTCTATCTACAGGAAAGGTGAAAAATATTTAGTAGAGTATTGCTGAATGTACTCATATTCAATTTTCCTTGTTATTTTATGTAATTTTTAGTTTTTTATATTTATCAAATTTTTCATTGTGTTTATAATAGTGTGTAGGGGCTAGGTTATGAGTTTTGGATCATTTAGAGTTGAAATGAATTTATTTAAAGTTTGTAAAAATTCAACCATGGGTATATTGGGCATTACATATTATTTTTGAAAGTTTCAATTATACCATTGTATTAATTGGATCTCTTACATGAAATTTGTTATATGATATGTTAGGGTTTGATATTATTTAGAGTAAGTTATGAATTTTAGAAGTTTATGATCATTTTCAAGTGAATAAGGATAATTATGGCCATTACATGTAAATTCTAAAAATTTTGAGAGCTAAAATGAATATTTTGTTAGTAAAATAAGTTAAATGGATACGTTTGACACTTAGGTGATATTTGATGAGTAGAATTAGAGACCTTAATTAAAATAATTAATTAAGTAAGAATAGGAAAAGGAGAAATATACACGTTGGGTATATTGAGTAATCTTAGAAATTTATTTTGGAGTCCTATTTATATTTCATCCTAAGAAAGTAATTGGTTAAGTATAATACTTTTAGTATGAAATACACATCTCTTAATATTATGGTAAGTTATTTGGCGTTAAAGATATTCTAGTTAATTTATGTGCCTTTAGACTAATTATTTGATTTGGCCTTATATGTGAACCCTTGGTTGACTTAGATGTTGGCTATTGAAACCTTGTCTAGAATAATCAAAGTTAATGTATATTAATATCAAATTTTATTAGGCCTTTCATGGCATGAAACTTGAATTTTAATGCCTCAATAATCTTGTTTAGGCTTTAATACCTTGATAATCTTCCTTGGGCTTTCATGCTTCATATATTCACTTGGACCTTAATGGCATGTTAATGGGTCTCTATTCTCTAAATGGTTTGGGGCATTGATTCCTCTTAGATAAAGTGCATGGGTAATATTGGAATTCACTAAAATAATTGACTTATGTTCATATAAGTGATCAAGTGATATTATGTGGGTCTTTATTCTTGTTTGACCAAAATCTTTGATAAGTCATTAATCACTTAAAGTGAAAGATCTTGAGTCGGGACTTGCACCAATAGGGGTAGCTATCCGAGTAAAATTTGGTATTCACTTGGTACCATTCTTTTTTTTTATTCTATGATTTCGAGTTCCTTACAAGGTCCGGGAGGCCTTATTTTACTCTATAGGTATCTCAATATATTTCAACCCTATAGGGGTATGTACAATTAAGTGATTAGATATCCAGTTATTTGGTAGCCTGGTTATGTTTTTGGGCGGGTCAGCTATGGCTAATACTAAATTAATTATTTTTATTTTTTTAGTCTTTTTCCTCAAGTTAATATAATATATTGGTTGTGATCATGATAATAAAATATATTAATCAATGAATCTCATTTATCTGTATATTTGAATTATCTTATTTTATACTTTATGGTTGAGTTTTCTTATGCTCAATTGACATCTATATGAAAGCATATTATTATCTTATCATTATATATTCTAATGTTTTTTTCGCATGGGCCTAGTACATAATGTTATCTCTTTAGAATATTTGCGTTACTCAGTACAAGATGTGTACTAATACTACACATTTGTAGACATTGTGTCAAAGGTGTATGATGATGATCTTGTTGACTTTGAGGAAGATTTTCAGGTGGAGTGATGTGGGTTTATACCTTATAGTTAGGGCATAGAGTTATATCTATATGAGGTTGCACATGATATGTTCCCTAGATTCTGGATATTTCTTTTGGAATTTTCATCCCTTTTACCCCTTATCTCTTTTTATGTATTGTATTATCTAGAGCCATGTACTATATACTTTGTTATTATGCTAAATTATTAAATTCTTTTACTATCTATATATATTTCCGTAAAGGCATTAATAAACACCTAAAGGCAGACTAACCCCCGGTAACTAATCAAGGATCAGGTAATCCAAACCTATAAACAACTCAATTTTATTTTGCTTTACGTGATTAGTATATTATTCATGAGGATAAGTGATCACATAAGGCCCAACCAAATAACAAGCAAGCATTTCCATGATTATTCCATATCAATCCTTTCCTTTTTATCAACCATACAGGGTTTTCATTTATCCTTATCCAATATTATTTACACCCATCGTAATATTTTATTTCAGCACATGTTGTCCTTCATTGCTCTTTTCTCAAAGACCATCATATTTCATAAGTGAAATACCCATTTAGCCTTTACAATACTCATAAAGTAGGACATACATTACGATCCATATAATCCTTTCATTAGACCATAATCTATGCTAAAATATGTATTTTATGTCATTAATAATCATAAAACCTTCCCAAACATAACCTCAAAGCATAACCAAACTAAAAGGAAACAAATTACACTAACTAGTCGAACTAGTCGAATTGTCTAGCCCAACTAGTCAATTGGTTTGGGTCGACCAATCAATCAGTTTGACTCAATCAGACCTTGCTTTTTCTCAAACTAGTTGATTAGTTTGGGAAAACTAGTTGACTATTCATAGACCAGTCGATAGGTTCTGCCAAATAAGTCGATGAGTTTAAGTAGAAAGCAAGATTATGGTCTTTGTAGGCTTACTATTAGATGGGTTGGGTCAACCATTCGACTGTTCTAGGAACCAGTCGATCAATTTGACCTAACTAGTCAATCAGTTTGCCCTATAACAACATCAAACCATTATTTTCATACAGATTCATACTTATAAATCATCATTAACCACATTGGAACATGTAATAACATAGTATAACACATTTTCAACCGAATTAACTTGCATAACTTAACATCTAATCATCACATTCCATTTTTCTCAAGTTTCATACATTTTACTCAAAATATCCAATCTACCCGTCCAAAGAGATTCTACAAGGTACATACATTCTGTAACACCCCCAAATTCACTACTGAAAAATTTCGTTAATTAAAGGAAATTAGCGGAAGCAAATTAAGTAAAACGTGAACTTTGGGAGTATTACCGCCACACTTAATACCAGACCGGTTCACTCATACCGTTCCAGTACCAAGTGCTAAGGCTATGAAAAATGAAATACAATTTGATAGACATTCAACATGCATAAATCAGAGTAAATTGCAAGAAATTCAACATACTTAAATCAGAGTAGCTCATCAAATCGTTTACAGGAATAAAACCCACCAAGGGTGGTTAAAGTAACAACATAACATCGAAAACCAAGAAATTAAATGAAGAAGGAGGAAAACCTAACGATACCGGATCACTCCTTACTCTCTTTCCTGTAGCCTACTTGAGTAGCACCTGAAAAGGCCTGCAAGGGACACTGCCCATTGAATAGGCAGGGGGCCCCACGAATGGAACCCTTCAGTACTACGCTACTGAGTAACCCTTTAAAGTCCCACTTAAAAGTAGGCCCGCGATGTACACATGAAACAAGCTACATACATATATATAAAATTCACGCCATCAACATTCATATAGCATATCAATGTATCGTTACTAACAATCGGTACTTACGGTCTTAAGCCAAGTCATAACGCAAACTCAAACAATCAGGCCTTAAGCCATTGCTCCACTATAAGTGATTAGTACTTGCCCATAATTTTATTCACATACATAACTGGTTTTATTGAGCTCGAGACCCCCACTATTATTGTCGGTGGACCGGAATACACATAAACTTATCATCCAGGGCACAACGCTCCTGGCCACTATTATAACCGGTGGACCGGGATATATAAGGAATCATCATCCAGGGCACAACGCTCCTGGCCACTATTATAACCGGTGGACCGGGACATATAAAGAATCATCATCCAGGGCACAACGCTCCTGGCCACTATTATAACCGGTGGACTGGTACTCAATATCATAAATCACTGGGCCCGGCTCATTAATATTCCACTTTCAATTATAGTATCTTTCCTTTCTTTAATCATCCCATCAATCATATTTATTTGCCTCGAATGGGAGATCAATAACCCGGGACACAAAGGTACACCGGTCGTACCGGTGCACATCAGCTACCTAGTACCCTTCAACCGCGAACCCAAGGACACAAAGGTACCCTGGTCGTACTGGTGCATAAAGCTAACTCAGTACCCTACCGACAAGGACACCTAATCCATAAGTATGCATACCCCCTAACTAGGTCCGTAGAGCTAGAAAGAGTAAGATATAGGGTCTGGCAGGGGCACAAAGGCACACCAGCAAATACCAGAATAATCGTGGACTAAACCACGTCCTTAGGGTGGCGACCCCTAAGGAGTCACCATTCCCGATATTGAGGTCTTTCACTTTAAGTAATAGTGTCTTAATTAAGGTGATCACGAAAAGCACGATAGTCCGATACTTATTCACTTTCGATCGTTTCGATATCATTAATCGTTTCTTATTTAGAGGATTATCAGGATGTCACAGAGAAATCATCAAGGCCATGCCAATTATCAAATACTCTTACTTAGCTAATCAGCCTTATTTAAATCACATTAACAGGTTCCACAATCACAAAAAATTAGGTACAAATCACTTATTTACCCCCTTAATTATGTAATCGCCAAGTCATCCATTCCTCATTAACAAATTACCCTGTTACCCTTAGGTTACATAATTCCCGAATTACCCCTTATCCGGTTTAGGTTATCAAATTACCTCCTACGCTTTTTAGATCATCATTCATTCCTCATAATTGCTACACTTATCATATTTCTCATTTGGTTGGTTAAATTATCAAAACGCCCTTCTCATTTGTTATAATTATTATATTGCCCTTGAGTTGGATAAATTACTCACTTACCCCTCTTCCTTATCATGATTACTAATTTGCCCCTTTAGTTGGTTAAGTAATTATCACTTTATCCTTTAATTGGCTAAGTCACCAAGTTTTCCCTTTAGTTGGATAATTTACCGAATTGCACTTCTCCTTTATTAAAATTACCATAATAACCTTTAATTGGTTAATTTACCAAATTACCCTTCGCTAGCATCATACTTATCCCATTACCCTTCTACAATCATAATTTAATTACTAAATTATCTTTTGTCGTTATCATAAATACCAAGTTACCCCCTTACTCCCACGTTTACCATAATATCCTTTTATTTACAAAATTACCCTTCTACCCCTTACTTTCAAATTACCATAATATCATTTTATTTATGAAAATTACCACCATACCCCTTTTACTTGTAAAATTACCATAACACCCCATTTTCTTTTCAAATTACTATCTTACCCTTTTACATCCAAAATTATCATTTTTATCTTTCCTTACCAAATTACCATTTTGCCCTTCTTTTCCAAAATTACCATATTAACCTTTTACTCACAAAATTACCATAATACCCCTCACTTACAAAATTACTGTGGCGTCATTCACTTATAAAACTTAGCATATTACCACTTACTTATGAATTTACTATTTTGCCCCCTTTACTTTCAAAATTACCATATTGCCCTTTCACTTGAAAAATTACCATTCTTACCCTTTTCTCCAAAAATTACCATATTAACCCCTTTTACTTACAAAATTACCATAATGCCCTCCTTCATCCAAAATTACTATTTTACCCCTACTTCCACAATTACTATTTTCACCACTTACTTATAAAATTACTATTTCTCCCTTCTACCTCCAAATATTACCATATTGCCCTCTTCCCTCGAAATTACCACTTTACCCCCATTATTATACCACTTCTATTAATTTAACATTTTCACATGAAATAACAATATTAGTGCTCCTTTAACAATGTTAAACTCCACCAACCATTACATTTGACATGATACATATTAGCACCTACACATATTAGGTCGTAACCTAACCCAAGGAAAATTACAAAAATGCCCCTCGGGTTCAGAACAATATTATTCATGCATAAAGGGGTCACAATCACATAAAATGACATGGATAATTGATTAACACTCTCATTAATAGTCAAATTCTTCCCTTAGGAATTATCTCCACACATATTACATAAAAGAGCATACTTTCCTTTTTATTAAAGAATACAAGCAACCATATAATTTATATTAACAACCATGTATCAACCATAATAACATATTAAAATTCCTAATGTGTAAACATACGTTTATCATGCGTTTAAGTAGGGTTTAACGATTACCTTAATCCCGCAAAATATCAAACCTTACCAAGAAAAATTAGCAATTCAACACCTAAAATAACATTCATCACTATTGTGTTAGAAATAAGAAATAAAAAGGATAAGGCTTTATAAAATAAATTTATTTAATAAAACACTTTAAATAATTATCATTATACCTCCAAAAATTTTCCAAATTAAACCCAAAACAAGGGGAAGCTCACGCTGCATGAGCAGCGTGAGTGTCATGCAGAGAAGAGAGGGGGGGAAGGGCTTGAAGAGGGGTGAGATGGAAGAGAGGAAGGGTGGCTCGGTTTAGGGACTTTAGGCTAGAAAATGAGGTAGTTAGGGGAGGTTCTAAGGCAAGTGGATGGTGCAGAAGTGAAGAGGGGGTGTAGGAGGTGGTCGGGGACGTGTTGATGGTGGCTAATGGTGGCGGAGGCGGTGGCAGCAAGGTTGCGAAGGTGGCGGTCGAAGTGGGGTGCGGGGTGCAGGCTAGCGAGGAAGGAAAAGAAAGGGGGAAAACGAAGGGGTGAAGGGGCTGGTTTCGGGAAAGTAAAGTATGGGGGTGGTAGAGGAGGTTGTAGGGAGGAGATTGGTGGTCTGGGCGGCGGCAGAGACGGCCAGATGGCGGAGAATGGTGGCGTTATAGGCGGCTGTCGAGAAGGGTGAAAACAGGGAGGAAAAAAAATGGAAGAAGGGAGAAAGAGGGTTGCGGGATGGGTCGGATGGTGTTGGGGCAGTGCAGGGCGGTAGTAGAAGGGTGAAGGAGGTGGTGCAGGGGCTGGGTAAGGCAGTCGTAGCGGCGGAGAATGGTGGCGGCGTGCAGAATGAAGGGGAGAAAGTGGAGGGGAGAAAATGGAGGGAAGAGGGTCGGGGAAGAAGGGTTTCGAAATAATGGGGCAGGGAAAGGTGAAGAAAAAGAAAAGGAGAAGAGAGAGAGGGAGAGGCAAGGTTGCAGGGCAGCAGCTGCAGGCGGTCGGGCAGCAGCTGCAGGTGGTCGGGCGGCTGTCGACACTTGGGAAGAAGAAGAAGGACGAAAGGAGGGCTGTGGGGGAAGAAGGGGAAAAGGCTGGCCGGTCGGGGAAAGAAGGAAAAGAAAAGGCTGGCCGGTCCAGGGAAAAAGGAAAGGGAGCCGGCCGGGTCGGGCATGCGGGAGAGAGGGCTGAGGGGGAGAGGGAGAGGTGGGCCGAGGCCCACTACGCGGGGAAGGCTGGCCTGGCGAGGCAGCCCGAGGGAAAAGGAAGAAGAAAAAGAAAAAGGAAAGGAAGAAAGGGGGAAAAGAAAAAGGGGAATGGAAAAAAAAATAGGAAAATTAGTTTAATTAAATTTATAAAATCATAAAATATAATATTCCTAGTAAATTATTTAATTTAACAATTTAATTTATTATAACCTAATATTTTAGTTTAAAAAGGATAAAGTTGGTAAAATATTAGTTTGGAAAATTATTTAAATAAAACATTATGATAAATAGAAAATTTTTTATTTTTAATTTATTAAATACTCTTATCCAAATTTACATACTCTAAAATCCATAAAATAATTAAAATAATAATTTTACAAGCTAATTTTATTTCAAATAAAGTTATTTATTAAAATATAGGTTTTCAAAATTTTTGGGGTATTACACATTCATGCCAACATGTAAGATTAACTTAAAGAACCTTATATCATGCAGGAATACTCATAAACCATTTTAGAAGCAAGAATCACTTAATTGATGTAGGTAAAATTCCTCTTAAACTAGAATTTTAGTTTATGAAATTCTCAACTTTTAAAACCTTAAAAATAATAAATCTTAAACTCAGAAATTCCTACAAAACCTTAATAATTTTTGAACTTGAAACAGAAAAGAAAGAAGGACATCCCACACTAAGGATAAATAGTTAATGCTCAGTTGAACCACTCAATCATTTTTCCCAAATCTAACTCTTCCATGCTTGATAATTAAAACAAGAGAGAGCTAGAGAAAGGATCATTAGAGTGCAAGGAACCTATTACAAGGTTCAAACTGTAGAAGGATGAAGGTGAATACAGAGAGTTAAGGATTTTGGTGGCTGAAAGAAAGGTGCACAAAAGGGGTGATTGAGGCTATTTATATCCAACCAATCAAAAAGAATCATAGGGGGTTTGGGAACCATTCAAAACACTAGTACTTACCATTTGAATTCGAGCTAAATAGATAGATTTTGTCTAAGATATGTTAACTTATTCTCCAGAGCTCAAATGGTATTTCTAAAGAATATAGGTGAATTAAGCCAGAATTGGAATTCATAAGATATGTTAAAGCATTTTAATGATGCATGTTGGATTATTTAATATTTCTGACAAAAAAAGGGATTGATTTATGAGTAATAGGTCGATTGCTAGTAAATGAAGCATGATTCAGTTTATGAGCTTGTTAAATCTTGATCTTATGCTATGAAAAATTTATGGTTTGGATGTGGTAAGATTTTTTAGCATGAATTGTGTTAAAATGTATCCTATGCGGTGTTTGGAAGCAAACCAATTGGCTGGTTTGCCAAAACCGATCGACTAGATGGTTAGTGGTAACTTTGGTTTTTATCTACTTAAATCCCTCGACTGGTATCTCAAAACTGATCTATTGGCCGTAAAATAGTCGAATGGTCTGACCATAATGATCAATTGGTTTGAGGAAACTCCAAGGTTTGGTTGAGCCAAACCGATCAATCGGTTAGCCCATATCGATTGACTAGTTTTGTTAAAGCGTGTTTTTTTTAACTTCATATATTTTTAGACTATACACAATGTTATAATATGATTATTTAATAATGAGAATACACATATTGGCATAACTTAAATAACCTATTGGATGGATTAAATGGTTCATAATTCATGCTATTCTCACTAAGTGCTTTAGAAGGTATTAATGGAAAAACAGGAATGAGTATGTTATGACTCTAGAATAAAAAACTAGAACGGACCGGCTGGTTTGACTGTGAACTGACGAACCAGTTGGGTCACCTACCAGATTTCATGTATCGGTTCTTAGGATCTCAGAACAATAAAAATTGGTCAAAAACCGGTCGGACCAGTGAAAACTTGTGAATCGGTTAAAAAATCGGTTGTAGAACAAGTCAAAAAACCGGTTGTGAGTCGGTCAAATTTATATGTAGTTTAATTTTTTATATATTTAATATTTTTTGACTTAAAATATACCACTGGTCCGACCAGTCCAGATCACTGGTTCGATCACTAAACTAGTGAACCAGTTATGATACCAATTCGATTATCGACCCGATTTTTAAAACTATGGTTATGACTTCAAAAGGACACTGTAATCTGAATTTTGGGCCTAAATGGATTATCTTAATGGGATGATCTAAACTTGTTTAAACACTAATGGAAGTCCCACCATATGGTTGGAGGGTAATAGTGATTAATATGTAATGATTATGTGTGTGTGTTATTTGGGTGTTACATGGGCCTTATGTGATAACATAACCTTGGAAAATAACACACTAATTAATTAAAGTAAAATTTGATCGAGTTGTGTATGTGTAACACCCCGAGTTGACACGACCACACGGGGGGCTACCTTGAAGTGCTTTCGGATTGATCAGCTGGCCCCACAGATCAACACGAGTCTTTTTAGTACGCTTTGTCCTCACTCACGCACTTTCCGAGAAATTTTCAAAAATTTTCTAAAACTTCCCAGAAGGTCACCCATCCTAAAATTGCTCCAAGACCAGCACGCTTAACTGTGGAGTTCTTAGGACGGAATCACCAAAAGAATGGTATACCATGTTGATATAAGTAGCCATATCAATCCTTATAGCACTCCGCTCAATTTGGGGTATTACATTCACCCCCACTCAAAGAACGCAACGTCCTCGTTGCGCCTCAACCAATGACTGTCTCAATACAGTTCATCCCAAGAATCGTCCCGCTAGGTGACTGACTGACTCATCCAAGTTCAGCTCACGGTCGCGGTTTCGCTCTGATACCATTTGTAACACCCCGAGTTGACACGACCACACGGGGGCTACCTTGAAGTGCTTTCGGATTGATCGGATGTCCCCACAGATCAACACGAGTCCTTTTAGTACGCTTTGTCCTCACTCACACACTTTTCGAGAAATTTTCAGAAATTTTCTAAAACTTCCCAGAAGGTCACCTATCCTAAAATTGCTCCACGACCAGCACGCTTAACTGTGGAGTTCTTAGGACGGAATCACCAAAAGGATGGTATACCATGTTGATATAAGTAGCCATATCAATCCTTATAGCACTCCGCTCAATTTGGGGTATTATAGTATGAGTCTAGGTTACCTAATCCTCGATTAGCTACTAGGGGTTAGTCTACTTTCAGGTAGAATCTTATTAGATTTCGGTACCTTACCTTCAAGATATACTGATGATATACTATGGGATATCGATACTAAAAGGTCTGGTCTCCTAGGTAGTTTTTGGTGTTGATCAAACTTTATTTCATCTAGTTTGGATAGACTTCCATGGTATGTGAGACCATGGAGTGGTAATTAGTCCATCATTCGATAAGAATAAGGATAAGGATATGGATAAAGAAAAAGGGCAAAGGAATAATAGCTTACAAATAGTCAATCTAATAGATCATGTAAACTTAGAAATGAACATAATGGAATACTCCTGTAGGTGGATAGTAGAAAATCCTACTAAGATGTGGAATAAACTATTATTATTTATACATTTCTATCCATAATATTTATGTTATATTGCTATGCATTATGACCCACAAATTGTCTAAATCCTTATATGATATGAAATCCTGATGCATTATATGACTATGATACTACATGTACATCTAAATGTGATGTGTAAGTATGTTATTGTGTTTAGAAAGGCCTCTATTGTTGGCTGTGGCCTTCAATGCTTGTGAATCCTATTAATGAGACAACTTGGCTTACTTAGTATGTAACATGTTGATGTGCCCATTTGTTTAGTCACCCGCTCAATCCTACAAGTAGAATATCATGTGCAGGTTTTTTTGGATGCCTAGAAGTGGGTCTACCTTGTATTGGGCTTGGGGGATAGAAAGCGTGGATATCTAGAGACTATTGTTTAGCTCTTTATGGAACAGGATTTAGGGCTATGCCCTATCATCGTTTTATCCCTGTTGTATCTCTATACTTTCGATTTACTCTCTTTCATGTATTTGAAGACTTCAGGGACTCTCCAAAGTCTTTTATTGTAAACATTTTCGTTTAGTACTTATGTATCATATTTCTCGCTCACTCTACTCTTATTTCGGCTGGTTTGGTGTTTTAGCCTTGTATCTAACATAGAACAGATGGTAGACATCGATCATATGTTAGTTGTAATGGTAGTACTCCATTTTTCTAGGTATGTTTGGTATTTTTTTTCTTCTGCAATGTTATAAAATTTCAATAGTAAAAAGTTGTGGTGTTACACATTTGATTCACTTAAGGTAAATAAAACCAAATTGACTCGCTTAAATTTGAGTTCAATTCAGCTTGTTTTAACTATTTGGTTTATTTAAGACAAAATGCTATATAAATAAGTCTATAAATGAGATGGCTCTTGAGCCCATATAAATGAGACAACTTGTGAACAAATAAGCCAAGCCAATCTTGAATCAAGCTCAACTCTAAACGAATTTAAGAATGAAGCTTAAATATGACTCATTTAACTAAATACTTGAGGCAAATAGAGCCTTTACCATGAGTAAAGCCTAATCGGATCGTAGTCCACTTTTTTTCACTTACAACCCTATTTATGCTTGTTTGAATATAGTATATCCCTTTCTTCTAAAAATGCACTAACACAATCCTATAAAAGAGGGAGGGAGGGATAAGGAGGAGGAGGAGGATGTAAATCAGGTAAAGTTAAATTTTATTTTAAGATTTTTATTTTAACTTTAGCTATTATTCTAAGTGTTCATATCCAACTTTTATGTATTTTTTTCTAAGTTAGTCATTGATATTTCAATTGGTCTTATTTATGATGTACTATTAAATGTTTCCGAATAATAGTTAGAATGACTAAAATAAGATAAGTGTAAAAAATATGGTAGCTTAAATAAAAATAAAATAAAATTCAATCACTAACATATCAAACACAAAAGGATAAAGATCAACTTAATAACATTTCTAAGTAGAATGACAAACAATAATTATCTCCCCAGAAAACTATCTTCATAGGATAAAAAAAAAAAAAAACTAAAGACTTTGCTTTGCAATATAATTAACTTCTATGATGGACAACTAAAGAAACAAAAAAAAATTGTTATGCATAAAAAATACAACTGTTATATTCCTTCATTTTTAATTACCCAACACACTACTTATTCGATTCAAATAATTCAAGTTTATACCTAATTTTGATCTAAAAACTCAAATTCAACCTTAATCCAAAACTCCAAACAACTCGAACTGATCCAAACTTTGACATAAAATTAATTAATCCAACAATGACTAATATCTGAATTGATTTAAACTAAATAATACTTAACTTATATAATAATAAGTAAAATCAAAAGAATAAGGTCTCATTTTCCTTTATTTATTTTCATATTAGACTAGCACCAACTAGATCAAGATTAGATCATAGTAATTATTGTTCTTATTATTATAATCATTATACACTTTATTATTATAAAATAAGCATAATGATGAGGATGATAATAATAATAATAATAATAATAATAATAATAATAATAATAATAATAATAATAATAATAATAATAATAGCAATTACCGTATATCAGTCACATGGCCTTCTAAAATCCAATCCGCCTTGAAACCTATAAACTCACTTTGAAGCTAACTCATGACTCAAATCAAATCATTAGAATAGAATTGACCCCAAATAAAAAAAAAACTATTTCAATCCAAATCCAAACTAATTATATATCAAATCTGATTTTCATCCAATTCAAACCCAATTTATATGACCCATTACATTCCAGTGGTAAGATGGTCTTCAACAAATACTGTGGGGCCCAGAGTGACAGACATGAAGTTGCCAATAAGCTCCCAAAAAAAATGCATAATAATGAGATAATAACGAAAATATACACTAAAAGCTTTAAGCGCAAGCGATGTCATGACCTTTGCCGGTTTAAGAATTATTATTACTATTCTCTACAAGGCAATTTACACAATATCCCGCGCCAAACATGCAGGTTCAAACCCAGGCAAGAAACAAAGAATATATATATATACCGGGATACTGCATACTTATCACCAAAGAGGCAGGGACCAGAAACGAAAAAAGAATAATTGAGTAGCTGTGAATCAAGGTCGCTAGCAAAGATATAAAATGCGAAAAAACCAGTACTGTCAAACACTTCCAGTACCACCGGGAGTGGATTTGACTGGCTTCGTTTTGGCCATATCCACAAGGTCGCCAAACAGCTTATCATCTCCCTTATTAGCTTGCTTCATCGGAGGCAAGTAAGATGCTAGTGAACTTTGCGATGAACTATTCTTAAAAGCACTGTTATCGCTCATAGAGAGTCCATACATTCTATGTTCAAGAAATTGAGTATCTTGCTGTTGACCTTGACCGTAACCGTAACCGTATCCTGCCATTTGGTTGCCATAGATTTGTTGAGGGTACATTGAAGCTGTCTGGCCACCTTGCATTGCCTGTGGAAGCATACCCATCATCTGTGCGCCCTGCATATGCTGGGGATACATTCCTGGCATCTGGTAACCCTGGAAAGACTGGTTGATTGCTGTGAGCTGACCGCCTGTGATTGGCTGCACAAACATACCAACTACTTGGTCGCCACCGGGATTTGGAAGTCCTAGAGGAGGTGTGCTCCCTTGTAGTCTTGGTGATTGTGGCCCACTTATTGTTGCTAGTTGCATTTGGGGATATGCGGAACCGAATGGCTGGGTGTTGTCAGTTGGCTGAGATTCCCAAGGTGGTGGTGGAAATGCCCCACCATTTTGTGCCCCTGCAACGCAACCCACCATTGATAAGATTGCCTTTTGTAGCAATGGAGAGAATATTATAAATCTTTAATAGAAAAACAAAGGAAAAAAGGAAAGAAAACATGACTAAACAAATCATATAAAAAGGTAATGCACACTGCAAGTTAAAGCCCAGTCAATGTAGCATACGTGAACAAACAGATATACAGTAAAATTGTCTCTCGCGGTCAATGGCACACAAGTCCATGCCATAGGTCTTAAGAAAAATGTTAATCTGTGGCGTTTCACAATACTATCGTGGTACAACAAAAGGAACAGAAAATCACCATATACAGGAGACGTTGGCTGCTGCTGCATGCTCTGACCATTCCAAAAAGCATTAGCAGTCTGCGGATATGCTGCCTGTTCGTAAGGTGATCCCATACCTGCATTGGATCCGTTCATATTTACCATACCTGGAATGGATCCGTTCATATTTACCGCAGCTTGCGGCACTTGCAGATGCTGTTGATGTTGGAATTCTGGACTCATTGGGTATGCTTGTCCAGAAGAAAATGCAGGTTGAGCACTTGCAGAATTCTGATTGCTGTTACTGACAGGAAACATGTCAACAAGAGCTAAAGCATTTTGATCTGAAGCAACAGGACTTGGTGGTTGTGGCGTAGACACAGGGACAAGAGCTAATGAGTTAAAATCATCTCCACCTAAAAGATCACCACTGAGCAGGTCAATTTTAGAAACTGTCTGTGGAGTTGTGGTTGGACCATTAGCCGCATGAGGTGGTGTGAGAGGAACCAAAGCATTTACACCCGTGGAGCTGCAGAAGCAGAAAAAGAGCAAACATTACTCTGACGCTCGATACCTCCACAGGTAAGAACCTTAGAGAAGATTGAATTATTTCCAAGTTCAATCTCTAATTCCATTTTATCACCAATCTTTACCGCAAAAACGTGTGTAGAGGAAGGCTGGAAATGAGAGAATGACAGGAACATTAATCTTTCAAAATGTATACACGCCATATGCAAGGAAAAACTACAATACCTCCCATCAACTTGTTTTCCATTGTCTCCTGTGTCAACAAGAGGACTGTCCACATCAACAAGGGATTTAGAGGACTCTGGCTTAGGTTTCTCCGGCTTAACAAAAGTACCCGAAGCGATAGCTTCATGCTTTGCAAGCAACCGCTGCAAATCATCATTCAAGGTCAGTCCTTGGCAGAGCAGTGACTCGTCCCTGCACATGACTTATCAACATCAGTCAAGTACTCAAAAGATCATCAATCTGTGGTCTGTGGATGATTATTTCAATAAGAAGCAACCAAGCAGTAGAATATCCTAGGCAGGTTAACTAAAAGTCAATTTTATTATATTACGGGGAAAATCATCCAATGTAAAATTTTGCTACCAAGCTTGTTACAGCTTACAAACATTCATGTTTATTTTCCGGTCAATTAACAGTGGATGCAGTACATAGTCAATCCATTTGCAGACAAGATAAGCCAACAAATCAGCTAAACGCATGTCCAAGATTAACAAAGTGAGCAATTGTCTTTGCCTTCTTTCATGCATATTGATACATGCATCTTGCAAAAAATAAAACTAAGAATTGAGTTTACAACCTTCCCACCATCCATATACAGATTAATGCTGAAAGCATGTTATAAGATTTGGAAAATAAAAACAGCAATAAACTTCGATGGCCACTGCCCACAAGCATCACACAAGGGAATGAAGAAACCAATCATGTGAACAAAGACTTACGAAGTTGAGTTAACTAAATGGACAACTCTTTGCTTGTATGTACGACACTGGTCCACCAAGTCAACAACAACTTCCTGTCTAAGGGCCTACAAAGATACAATAGCAACAAATATAAAGCAGAAAGTTTTAGTTAGACAATTCTGTTCATAGGACTGCAAGAAAGCAACTGAAAATTATAACATCAACCAAAAATCAACATCACTGAATAATCACTAAAATGACCATGGTCACAAGCAGGCAATAAAACTGCGTTCACAACATTGCAGTATAAATGCGTCAAAGATATTTTACATGTTGCGGTTTCTGTGGCATAATTTTAAATTTTTTTCCCCACAACATATAAACGCTAATATTGTAAAATATCACTATCGGCAAATATCACTAAATATATGCCCTAACATATCATATTGGCTGATATGCATGTCATTTCATATCTACGTCACATATCGAACATTTCAAGTAGCGGCAAACAAAAAGTCCGATATATATGGGGGATATAAGGGTGTATTGGCTCATATTTTAGTCCATAGTTATAAGACCAAAAAAAGAAAAGAAAAAGGAAGACATGGTAGATACCTGTTTGTTCCCTGGTTCTATTGCACTTAACATTTCAGAAAGGATGTCCATGGCACCTCGTGCATTCTGAATTTCTGACAAGCTTCCAAACAGGAACAAGAAAAGATCAATTGATGGACATAAGGATGTACAAATGACACAAAACTAAGCATCACATAACAAAGAACAAGCAATAGCCATGCGAAAGCAACTTACAACAACGGAACATCTGATGTGGAAAAATATATATTCAAATGATGGAAAATCATATAGACAACAAAAAAAAATGCTGGAAATCTATCTGCCGAAGGGCGGGGTTTGGTATGCTCAAAGAAGAGAAAATGAGATATATTTTAGATGCCTCATAGTGCAAATTAATTCATTAGCAGGAGGGAAAAAAGTAATATAAACAATATTAATCAACATAAATAATCATGGTAAAGTAAGATAATTTTTTTTCAGTTAATGGTCCAAAAAAAGAAGACACAAAAAGAGGAGCCCTAGAGAAGGACATGGTAGTAGAAGACACAACTGCTTAAATAAATGAAACACAAGTTGATATGGCTATTCGTTGATGAACCAATCTAATCAATGAAAAGTCAAACAAACTGGAAATCTAAGCCCAACAAATGCATATAATATCTACTCCGAAAAATTATATACATATATATATGCGTATAATTTACAATTACTTACTTTTTCATAGTATCTTTTGTTTATTGTTGAAATTTTTTATGTTTTGCAATTTCTATTTTCGTTAAATATTTTACTATTGTTGGAGATTTATAATAATTATCTAGATGTAATATAATTGATTACTCAATAGGTACCATTATCACATGATATTATAATTTTTAAGTTGCTACATGAATTATATCCATAAAATTGAATAGTTTTATTATCAATCTATCATAGAATAAAATACTATTCAATAAAACGAAAATATTCTCAATACGTATCAGATTTTTGGCTTATTGATACATGAAATGTCAGAAATGCAACCAATGTGATATGTTTTGGCTGATATTTACCATATTTTATTCATATTTGCTGCTATGATGATAACTGTTAATGTAAAAATAATTAATCACGGTGACAACCATGACACACAAAATATCGTTCGCAAAACCCCGAAACTTTTGCATTTTGTTTTAGTTAAATAAACATGTGAGCAAGAAAGGGAAGGCAGAATTTCATATGCATCTTTATCCCATCATTTTTTCAAACCACCAAAAAATAGGTTAATTAATAATACTCTTGCATTTTGTTTTCATGAAATATGGATGAAATTGAGCTAATTTGTCGTGTCATTTTCAATTTGCAGGATCTTTTTTAAGGGCAACAGTGAAAACTAATGATATGCATGTCAGGTGTTTGCCAAATTGTCATAGGCGAATACAACAACATATTCTCTGTTTGACTGATTTGTATTTGAGTTCTAATATCATAATTGAAGCCCACATATAAATGTTATTTTTGTAAATGTAGCAAACAATATCATCTCAATTTGTTACCGCTTTTTACTTTTTCTCTGCTGACCTGTGAGGTAAGTTGGATGACAATGTGTAAATCCGAGCATGAATAGGTGTTTAATTATTGAGAATAAAACATATGATATCTTTATTCTCCTCTCCTTTCCACAAGATCTCAGAGTGTCATCTCTAACCCAAACATTACATCTCGCCATTCGTTCCTCAATAATGTCTAGTGACCACTTTTTTCTTTCCTCTCCTATCTCTAAAACCTCACTAGCTTTAACCCTTGAAAACCCTTCCCTTCAATTCACCATTCACAAATTGAATGAACTCAATTTTCTATGGTGGTCAAGGTCTGTAAACCTGTACCTACATGGCAAATGATGCTTGGTTATTTCATAGGTGATATTGAAATCCCTCATCTAGTGATGCAACTTAATCCAAATGAAATTCTGAAAATTCAATGATCATTGCTTGGTTGATTAATTCCATGAAAGCCCAAATTGGACGTACTTGTCTCTTTCATCAGCTAAAGAAGTGTGGGAGGCTGTTCGGGAAACCTTCTCTGATCTCGAAAACTTTGCTCCAACACCAAAAATAGGGCACCCTTTCTGTAACCCAATACTATAGCATCTTGCATAATTTATGGTGAAATTGATCTGTTCTATGATGTAGAATGGATGGCAAAATTGATTCTTCTATGATGGAGGGTGGAAGTACTCTGATGAAACTATTCCTTATGAGAAAAATACTAGACAAAGAGAGTTCATTTAACTTTCTCTATGGTCTCAATCAAGATTTGGATGAGGTACATGGACGAATCTTAGGAAAGAAACCATTATCCCCCATCCTAGAAGCATTTGCAGAGGTGCAAAGCAAAGGGAGTTGCAGAAAGGTGATGGGCCCAACTCCTGCCCTTGCACCTGATGTCCTTGGTGTTGACATTGCAACAAAAAGGGCCACACCAAAGCCACATGTTGGAAATTGCATGGAACCTTGCTGAATGGAATCCCAGAAATCAGCAGGAAGCTTGGGGCTTACTGTAGGAATGGTGGGTTCAGTCTTGGTATTCTGCCCACCCCGTCCACAGACAAGCCTATCCTTAGTGCAGCCAAATCAGGTACTCCCACTGCTTTTGCTACTAATACTATTCTCTAGATTATTGACTCTGGCACATTTGACCACATGACCAGCTAATCCAACCAATTTTCAACATATAAACCATGACAAGGTAATTTAAATATAAAAATTGCTGACGATTCCTTTGCTAGTGTAGCTGGTAGGGGATCTATATGTTTATCACTCTCTCATTTTACATAATGTCCTTCCTGTCCCTAAACTCTCCTGCAGTCTTCTTTCCATTAGCAAATTAATTTCTGACCAGAAATGTATTGCCAAATTTTTACCCTCACAATTGTTTTTGAGGAGCTATCATCAGGGAAGATGATTGGGAGTACAAGGGAATGTAACGGGATGCACTTTCTAGATATGGACCCCATCCTTCAAGCACAAAACAGTAAAAGTTCCTCGCTTGGTTTTGGTTGTAATGTGTCCAATCTAATGTTTAAAAAGGCACGCCTACGGTGCAAGGCAATGGGGATGGGGGGCTTTTCTAGTGCTAGGCGAGGAGAGGACAGTGAGGCACAGGTAAGGTGGCTAAGGTGCAAAGACGTGTGCCTTTCAGCTTTGATCAAGAGATATCAATTGAGGGAAAAGATTGATCCCATTTCTTTGAAGGACATTAATGAAAGTAATGAATGGTTAACTGGGAGAAGAGGGTGCTGAAAATGATATTGCTTTTGAGGATGATGATTTGAACTGGAATCGTCGCTGCTGCTGCTAGAGTTGATGAAGAGAGGTTTAACCTAAGATCTACAGGTCATAGGCCTGGTGGAATTGGTGGCAGCAGCAGTAGGTCACAAAGATATATGCCTAGACAAGAAATAGAGGAAGAAGAAGTAGAGGATGATGATAAAGGCTATGGGTTAGAATCAGATGCATTGGAAGATGAAGATGCACTTATAGAAGACGATGATTTTTGAGTAGCTTGCTAGTATTGGTCGTACTAAACACAAAGGTTGCTATTTTTCTAAGTATTTTCTTGTTATGGTATACTTTTCTCTTGAAAAATTTAGTTATTTAATTATTTTTTAGCCATTTTGAGTAATTTTGGCGCCTCACGAGGGCAATAAAATCAAGGTCGCGGTATTGGAGTTTCACAAACGATAAATTAAGTGTCGTAATTGTCGCGGTGTGAATTTTTATTTTATTTCAATATATACTCTAATTATTATTTATTGATCATTTGAATATAAATATTTAATAAACTAGTACTTTATATTATATTAGAAGCATTTAAGTGAGTAATCATATGCTAATTTGTCCTAACCCTAAATTCACCTTGGAATTAAAAAATACATGTTATTTAGTAGGACATATAAAGGTAACAAATAACAATACTTTACTATTGTTCAATAGTAACTTGGTTTAATATATATATAGTAAATGAATAAGAAAAAATTATTATGCATACATTTTTCAATAAATTTAAAATTCTCAATAAATTGCTGATTTATTGGCGATTTATCCCGATTTATAGCCAATATTTTCAGATTTATCCGTGATACCAATTTATTGGTGATTTAACAGCAATTTAACGTCCGATAACTGTGAAAATTTAAAACCGTAGTATATCGGTAAATTTGCGTCACAGATGATCCAAAAAACGCTAAATAGTAGATGCAATGCTATAGTAGAACTACTATCTAATTGTATGGCCTTACGTCACCAAGGCTCGTGCCTTCACCTTATGCCTAGGCTCTAGGACCCCTATCGCTTAGGTGTGCCTTTCAACCACTAGTCCAGTCATGATGAAATTATGACATGTCACTATCGTTAGGTCACCCTAGTTTCTCCTATTTCTTATTTAGAAATAAGAATTTAAAATCCTTTCATTGTGACATCTACCAGCTTGCTAAGCATACAAGATCTTTTTTTTGCCCATTTCCATATAAGGAATATGAACTCTTCTCCATTATATAGAGTGACATATGGGGACCTTCTCGTGTTCAAAACCTGACTAATAACTGATGATTCATCCCTTTCATTGATGACCATACACGTTTAAGTTGGGTATATCTCCTAAAAGATAAACTGATGCTATAGTATCATTCACAAATTTTCATTTAATGATAAGAAACCAATTCAATGCAATTTGCACATTCTCCACACCGATAATGTAACCAAATATTTCAATTCCATCTTGGGAGAGTATTTAACTTCTAATGGAGTTGTTCACAAAAGTTCATACGCTGACACACCTCAACAAAATGGGATTACTGAGAGAAAAAACCCACACCTCCTTGAAGTTGCTCAACCCTAATGTTCACCACCCATGTCCCAAAACAAATTTGAGGGGAAGCCATCTTAATTCTTAACATATGCATATATAATTAATTAGACTCCATCTTACGTTCTACATTATAAAACCCCTCTCTCTCTTCTTATTCCTTAGTACCCTCTTGCTCATCTTCTCTCACGTTTAACACTCAAAACTTTTGGTTGCACTTCCTATATTCATAATTTAGATCCCAGCTGAGGGAAATTTGTTCCCACAGCTCACAAATAAATCTTCCTTGGCTACCCCTCAACCCAAAAAGGTTAAGTGTTACAACCCTCAAACTAGGCGCATGTATGTCTCTCATGATGTTACCTTTAATGAATCTCAACCTTTTCACCCAAATGTGTCACTCCAAGGGGACACACCAACTGATGCTCATCTTTGGGAAGTATGCCTACTTTCTACTCCAGAAAATACATCCATACAGCTGCCTAGTATTAGCCACTCCAATGAAAATCTCCAGGAGAGATTCACTGCATAAGCAACCACTAACAACAGGGAAAAGGAACTTTTAATGTATTCTAAGAGACCGAGGAAATACCAAAATTACAGCCTTCCATTGAACCTTTACCTCAAGAAGCAGAACCGGTAATAGCTCCACGAGAGTAAGTTTTCTAACACTATCCATACTGAGTGTCATTCTGACCATGATAACTCTATTTCATCATAAACTGACCTGCCCATTGCACAAAGAAAGGGGAAGAGAAGCTATATTGTCCATCCAATCTCCAGACACATGTGCCTTAGCAGATTGCCACCCAAGTTTTGAGCACTAGCATCTAGTCTTGAAGAGGTCACTATACCAAGAAGCATTAAAGAAGCATGTTTGAAACTTGGGTGGAGAAAGGCTGTGAGGATGAGATGGGCGCATTAGAAAATAATCAAACCTAGGAAACCCAAAAATAAACATGTAAATGGGTATTTACAGCAAAATACTGGTCAAATGGAGGAATTGAACGAGACAAGGTTAGGTTAGTAGCAAAGGGATTCACTCAAATCTATGGAGCTGACTACATGGAGACATTTGAACCCTTGGCAAACCTCAACACAATCAAAGTTTTATTATCCCTTGCTGCCAGCTTGGAATGACCATTATAGTAGTTGGACATCAAAAACACCTTCTTAAATGGCAACTTGGAGGAGGAGGTATACATGAAATTACCACCTCATTTTAAAGGAAAATGTAGGAAGAGAAAGCTGTGCTACTTGAAAAAATCCCTCTATGGACTAAAGCAATCTCCATGGGCATGGTTTGAGCAACTAAGTCAAGTAGTCAAGAAGTAAGGATACAAACGAAGCCAGGCAGATTACACTCTACTCTTTAAACACTCAAATGGTAGGGTTGCTATCCTTACAGTCTATGCGGATGATATGATCTTGACCGTGATGATACAAAAGAATTAGAGAATCTCAAGAAAATTCTGGCTTGAGAGTTCGAATTTAAGGATCTTGGACAATTGCTGTATTTTTTTGGGAATGGAAATTGCTAGAACAAAGCATGGAATCTCTGTTTCATAACAGAAGTATGCCATTGATTTATTCAAAGAAAGAGGGATGCTCAGCTGTAAACGAGTAACAACACCTGCGGAACCTAAGGCCAAGTATAGACACAGAGGTGAGGGTAAGTTAGTAGATAAAGGGAGATATAAGCAGCTGGTTGGGAGTGTGATTTACCTCTCCCACACAAGACCATATATCGAATTTGCTGCAAGTTGGGTGAGTCAATATATGCACATAGAAGCAACATATAGTATTCTCAGGTATCTGAAAAAAAACCCGGGAATGGACAGCTTTTTAAAAAGAGTGAAGATCAAAATATAGAAGCGTTGACTGATGCAGATTGGGCAAGCTCTCAAAGATAAAAGGTCAACTAGCAGGTATTTTCCATAAATTTGGAATAATCTAGTAACTTGGAGAAGTAAAAAAAAAAAAAAAAAAAAAAAACTGTGGTAGCTAGAAGTAGAGTAGAGGCAGAGCTTAGAGATCTAGCTAAAGGGGCATGTGAACTGATTTGGATCAAAAGGTTACTAAAAGAGCTACAACTTCGAAAAGCATATCCAATGAAGTTATATTGTGATAATAAGCCAGCTATAAGCATGGCTCATAACCCACTTCATCATGATAAAACTAAGCATGCGGAAATTGATCATCATTTCATCATGGAAAAAGTTGACTCAGGGGAGTTGTGTGTGGCCTATGTGCCAAGTGGTCAGCAGACATACTCACCAAAGGAATGTCTAATGATTGTTTTGAAGGTTTAATTAGGAAGCTGGGTATGTGGAATTTGTATGCACCAGCTTAAGAAGGGGGGGGGGGCGGTGTTGTAATATGTATAAAATAGTGAGCAGTACTATCCTAGAAAATGATAGAACAGATTAGTTTGATTTTTAAATTAGAATATTTGTATTCCATATTTTAGAGAGATACTATAGAGAGCTGATAGTTCCTAGAATTTAGGAGCTGATACTGCTTTTTACTTTTTCTTTGCTGACTTGTGGGGTAAGTTGATTGACAGCGTGTAAATCTCCCTATTAACAGGCGTTTCATTACTGAGAATAAAACATAAGAGATCTTTATTGTCCTCTCCTTTCCACAATTAATTAGTATCAGTTTTCATTAAATAATTTGATTATTAAATTTTTAAGTATAACAATATTCATTAAATAATTTGATTATCAAATCTAGTCACTAGTATAATAACCCCTTTCTTCATGTAACTACATTTGGCTCTTTCCCACCAATGTTAATATGTCACGCTCAATGCTTATAACCCATACAATTAAATAGCGGTCCTGCTAAAGCGTAGCGGCCGCTATTTAGCGGTTTTTGGGTCACTCGCGACGCGAAATTACCGATACGTTATGGTTTTAAAATTTCACATGTATCGACCGATAAATCGGCTGATAAATTTGAAAATATCACCGATAAATCAGGATAAATCGCCGATAAATCAGCCATTTATTGAGAATTCTTAAATCTACTGAAAAAAGCATGCATGATAAAATTTATTTATTTATTTACTATATATATCCTAGATCAAGTTACTATTAAATTATAATAAAGTATTACTATTTATTATCTTCACATTTACTATTAAATAACATGTCTTTTTTCATTCTAAGGTAAATTTAGAGTTATTAGAAATATTTCGCATATAATGACTCACTTGAATACTTCTTATATGATATAAAATAATAGTTTATTGAATATTTATATTCAAATGATCAATAAATAATAATTAGAGTATCTGATGAAATAAAAATAAAAATTCACGCCGCAATAACCGCAGCACATAATTTATCGTTTGCGACGCTCCGATACCGTGACATCGCGACCGCGAATGCAAACATCAAACATGACCGCGGCCGCGATTTAATTGCCCGTTATAACCACTTCTCCCAAACAACCACAAGCCCCCACAAAGAGGGAGGAATATATCTGTCTATATATTTATATTTACACCTGAACATTAAAAAGATGTCAGTACCATGACCAATTGATTTTCTTTGACACAATTTGTACTAAGTCATCACTTTCTAAAACCTATCCCAATGATTTTATGGTCTCTCTCCTCTCAGATCTAGTCTTGCCATTTATTGCAGAGGAAGATTTCTCATTGATGCAGATATAAAGTATAAACCAAAAATATTAGTCTTCGGTAGACTACCCTAAGGCAACAGCTCTGTATATCATAAGGATGTCAGTCCCATCATCGAATGATTATATCTGCCACAACAAATGAGAACTCATCACTTTCTAACACCTGTCCCAACCAAATTATGGTTCTCTCCCCATAGCTTTAGTCACTCCGTTCATAAGCAGGAAACAAAATATTTACTGATGGATGGATATAAACTGAACGCATTAGTCTTCAGTTAGCTAAATCTACATGATGGCAACAACACTACATAAGGTATAGGTCAAAAGAGCCATTGATCATTTGGATCTACAGTAATGCTGAAAAAGATAATGCATGAAAAAGAGTGAACAAAAGAGCCATTTGAACATTTGCATTGTAACATTGAACGATAACACCCATATCAAAATGTCCATCTTCAATCACAAAACACTCTAATTCATTCCATGCAAGTGACAACAGGCCATGTCAACAGAAATTGTAAACACTCGCATGAATCCACATCTTCAACCACATAATAAGATAGCATTGCCGCTATAGCATAGTGCCCAATAGTTCACAGAATTACAGTCTACTGCTACACAAAATTGTAAAGGTGCTATGGTTTTTAGTTTCACATACGTATTGATGCTATAACAGAAATCGGTATATGTCGCCACTAAATTGGTCATTTAGCAAGTACCCTAAATCCCTAAATTTATATGGGAAGAGAGAAGAGCATGAAGATAAAAAAGAAAGAAAACAATTACTAACCTAGCATTGCAGAATACAAAAACACCAATCATCTTATTCCTAATGAACAATGTGAGAAAATTATACCTCAAGGTTGGATAGTCGGCCTCTGAGGAAGTCTCAGCTCTGTCCACATTATAATCTGAACTACGCATATTTTGAGGATAAGATGCCAGGGGCTGTGTTTGTGGAGGTGTGAATACAGGAGCTGACCTTTCAGATCTCTGAGGAAATACAGCCCCAGCACGCTGATACAGTTTTGAGTAAAGTAATTTTAGAAACTGATATCAAAGGCCAAATAGTATTGGAAAAAAATACTGCCTAAAACAAATCATGTAGAAGACCCAAAAAAGGACAATAAATGGTACATTAGAGAATGCTAACCCACAAACACTTGTCTGCCTAAAATATTTCAGGGAAACAACATACCAACAACTCCTGATATGCAGCATAGTACTGGGGATATCTTGCCCTTGGTCCCCCAAAAGCCTCTTGCCAAGTGTCTATAAGGATCAATATCTTCTCTTTGACATGATAATCAGGCTGTACACATCCAATTACATTGCATCATGAACCATAAACTCAGAATAAATATTCAAAGAGAATAGGAATCAGAATGCCTTCGTGCTTAAGGGTGGGAAACAAAGACAACAGTCAACAAATTCGAACAGAACTTCTCACCTTCTTTTTCACTAATCTCACCATCTCGTGAAGAACGTCTTTCTCAGCAACATGCATATGCACAACATCTCCACAATTCTTTATAATTGTCTCCAAAAGCTAGGATAGTGCAGGTGTACAAAAGATATGAATTTAGTTTACTGTAAATACCAAAGGGTCCAGATATACAAACCATAACTAAAGTTTGCCAAGAAGTGATTCAAAACTCTTCTATTTATCACATATCTAGAATATTACACACTGATTAACAAAAGGGCTCTGAATGGTTAGCCATTGATTTAAAACCACCGGGAAATGCCTGTTTTCATGCATAAATAGAACTTTCAACTAGGTGGATGAGCTTGATTTCTGCATTCAGTTTTTCTTTCTACGAATGAGTAATGTCTTGAACCAAAACTTTGTGGCCTGAAATATGCATACATAAAGGATACTTAATATCATGAAGAGGTAACAAAAAGTCATCAGAGATATAAGGGAGCCTCATCTCATCCAAAAGATCCAGAACAAGTCATTGTTCACATGCCCCCCTTCAAAAAGGAAGGGCAACTTAAATTGCCTAATTCATAAGCCCTACATTCCACTGAGTGCATTATCATCTATTTCAAAGGAGCCTACAACCCCACGCCCACTCTCACCTGAAATATAGAAAAAATTAGGAACAAAACCCTTACACAGGGGCTACCTGTGAACTATACTCATTTTGGCTTCCCTGCTATAGTATAATGTTCTTTTGCCACATTTGATATGACATTTACCGATTGCATCTGCATTTATGATCAAGGCTAAAGGGAAATTCTGACAGCAGTATAGTTCTCTATTTTGAAAACCAGTAGGTGACATGGACGACACTCCCGTACAGGCATAGGCATACACTAATCACTACATTCTTCTAAGCAATTCTTTGTACTAACATAATATTCATTGTTTGTTAATAAATTTTAGGGACCAATGTAAGAAATTCAAATTAGAATTTCATCCCTCTGCTTGTTAATGTAATATAAGAGTCTACAATCTCACTACAAAACAGCCATCTGGCCCACTATACCATACTAAAAACAACAGATATAAAATAAAGGCAAGCATGCAAAATTGATCAGACAAACCAAATCAATATAATCTTCTGCTGTATGAAGGATATGTACATGCAATAAAACAGAATAACTGTACATTTTATTGCTACTAGGGGCTCACCGTCAGTGCCAGTAGCTGAACCTTCGAATTCTTGCTTGTAATGCGCTTTTTAATACTTTTCGCAACATCTTTGGCTTGCCTAAGCAATTAACAATAATTAGAAGACTCAACATCAAATTGTTTCATCTCGGGGAAAAAAAAACTGCCAAATATAATATAACAAGAAGATGCAGCCCAAAGAACCAGAGATTCACATCAGTAAACGATTTAAAATGAAAAGATGAGGAGACAAGATGAGAAGCAAATGTGTGAACAGGTGGAGATGGACAAGGTCCTAAAAAATTTGCCAATGGCTTGCAACAATGTAGGGCTCAACTATACCTCTAATATTCATAAGATAATCAAATAGATCAATAGAAGATGGAACTGGCATCGCGTCTAAAAATGGACTAGTTACACTTATAGAGTTTCTCCTTCTTGTGCAGAAAAAATGTGTTCACTGAAATTTAAAATAGTCAGGCTAACTCAAGGTCATAGTTGCTTCTAAGATCAAGAAAGTATTTCAAAAGCTGTATGCCACTCTAGTTAAATCAGATTTGATACTTTGTACTTCAGAGGAGATAAACAAAAAGCCATGTTAGACACAGCCCCATGCGTCAATTCACTAAGACACACCATGGAACTGTTTTCACAAACTATTTCGTAAAAACTTAGTGGTAGGTAACACAAATTTTGACACTTGCCATAGATGATTAAGCAGCAAGGAGGACAAGCTAACGGCTTCTCTGGTTCCAGTCCCAAGATCCAAATGGTCAGCAAAACAAGGCTCATCCCAACCATACAATGAAATATCGGAACCGCAATTGCGTATCGGCCGCAATTTTGCGGTTTTTGGGTCAGCCGCGACGCGAAATTCCGAAATTGTGGCCGTTTCAGAAAATCACATATTTATCGCCGCAATATCGGCGAAATTTCGGATATCGGCCGATATTTACCGATATTGGCCGATGTTTACCGATATTTGCCGGTATTTGTTGTGAAAAGAATTAAAAAAATCACGCCGCGACAACCGCAACATATAAAATATCATTCGCAACACCCCGATACCGCGACGCCGCGACTGCAACCGCAATCGCGACCGTAACCGCGGTTTTATTGCTTGATCCCAACTTGGAATCTATTTGTTATTAAAAACTGCC
This sequence comes from Tamarix chinensis, assembly GCA_030549775.1. Lineage (NCBI taxonomy): Eukaryota > Viridiplantae > Streptophyta > Magnoliopsida > Caryophyllales > Tamaricaceae > Tamarix > Tamarix chinensis. Next base: position 15,414,858 of record CM060172.1, on the reverse strand, counting down.
AATTTAAGAAGCATGCTGAATGAATGAGAACTTCAATTCTGCAATAGCCAGGAAGGTTGCTAGGATGAACCAAACCAAAAGTCCAAATCCTAAGACCAGTCACAAGGTGTACCAACAGCTATCCACATTCAAGTTCCTCAAAAATAATCCAAACTAAATAGGGTAAAAAATTCAGCATCAAAGCAGTTCATTCATTGCCCAAAAGTCGTCAATGAAAAACTTGAGAGCATCCAGAACATAAATGGAACATATTTTTTCTTCTACACCAATATAACTCTGATACATAACAAAATTTTGGCAAAATGTCTGATACGCGATGCATGAATAAAATCAAAAGTATAGCGGCCGATACAATACGTTTCTTACCAAAAAAAATTATTCACATTTTTGGATATTTAGCAGTACATGCCAATATCTGTTGTGGAAAAAAAAAATCATACCACGAAAACAGTTTTATTGCCTAACATAATCTCCCCACATGACGCCCACAGATTCAATTCTACGACAATCCATAAACAATCAAAGCTCAGAAATAATAACCAAATTCAACGCACGGCAAGGCAGCCTCAATTCTGATGCTGACAAAATCATCGATGATAATCAACTGGAAATGTACTATATACACCAGCCGAACGAAATAATACTCCAGAATCCATTCATGTCCGAAATTAGTGATTTAAAACAATAGAGAAGTTCAATTTCCACCTATACCTAGGAACCAGAAACTGAAACAAAACACAGAAACACGAAATACATATGACTAAAATGAATAATGGAACAGTAATTGGAACAAAAAGGAGAAACATAGAGTGAGGAAGCATAGTTACCCAGGGTTTTGATTGAGCATATCACAGATCTCGATGTTCATAGCCCAATCAGGACCAATCAACATATCGCTCGTAGCTCTTTCAACCGTTGCATTCACCATCTTCGCTTCCTCCCAAAACAAACAAACAACTACCTCGAGTTATCCGAATTCCAATTACTCGCAACCAGAACGTGCAATTTCAGATCACCGGTCGGTAATATCACAGATTTTGTCCCGACGAACCTCCGATCAACTCTCGATCGATCAATTAACAAAGTATCCGAAGTACGAGATTCTGCCAAAATGACTTTCGAGGAAACATGAAACTGATCTCGCTCTCACTTTCTCCCGCTCTATTGCCCTTTCGGAGGCAGGGAATGCGAATCTCTGCTTCTATTATTCTGTTACGCAGTTACACAGCATTGTCCTCTTGATGTGTTATTTTGGTTTTATTTATTTCTTTCTGAATTTATAATGTTTTTACTTGTATTCATTAATCGGTAAAAATAGATTTAGGAGATGTCGGATTATGACAGTTTATTGTTATGCGCCTCTAGCACCGTTGGATTAAGCCGACTTTTATTTATTTATTAGTGTAAAATAATAGCAATTTTATTTTGAGAAATATATAGTCGTTGATTATTAATGTTAAGTTGTTAACAGTTTTATTACATTTAATAAATAAATTTATAAATAAATAATAAAAGTTTTAAAAGTAATTGTTAAATCAAAAATATATATGCGAAAAATAATTTAAGAGATATAATTTAGTATCAATAAAGAGATAAATATATACATTTTTTTTCCAATTTTATAATCCATATATTTTTTAAAATTTAATGAAATTGATATTCAAATTATACTTAGTTTATTAAAAAATAATAAAATATTTAATATATACTAAATATAATTTAAAAGGTGAATAAAAAATTGAGGATATTTTATTTTTTAAAATAATTTATTTTTTATATAAATATTTACATTCAATTTTTATATGGAAAATAATTATATTAAACAACATATAAAATAATAATATATTAAAAAATAATACATTAAATTTACTATTTATTTAAAATAGTATTATTCTTTTTGGTAAATAAAAGTTGAACGATGAATTTTTTTTTTTCGGATGAATAAAGTAGTATTTATTATGATTTTTAAAGATTAATTTTAAATTTTTTTATATTATGCTATAAAAACATAATAGAAAAATATTTTTACATCAGAAAAAAAGTTATTATGTAAATTAAAAATATATTTTGATTAATAATATATTTAATATATTTTTATAAAAATATAAATAAATATTATTATAAAAATATTTGTTAATAATAATATAATAATTATATTTTTTATATTAATATTTAAGTTTGTCTTTAAAATAAACAAATTTTTATTTTAAAATAAAAATATTATTTTTTATAAAAAAATATTAATAATTATAACGACGTCCTATAAGGGGTGTGAGTGTGACGCTCCAGATTATTAGAGACGACAGTCGACACCCACCCAGTAGTAGCGAAATTCAGAGAGAGGTACTGCGGGATCGCAAGTCGCGAGCACTGAGTTCCTCTTTCACAACAATCACATGGCCGCTGTGGGTATCTGAACTTTCAGCGAATACATGGCCTACTTCTTTTTCTCTCTAACAGTTGTAGGCTAGGTTTAGATACCATCTTCTACACTGACTTCACTTATTCAATTCAAAAACCACAAATTCCAATCTTCACATCACCATAAAACCCTAAGCGTTCGTACTATAACAAGTTCTCTGGTACCATATTTTTCAGCTGTGACATGGACTTGTTCGGCGACGCGCTTCGCCAAGCTTTCATGCCGAAATACGAGTACGAGAGCTTAAGAGAAGAAGATAAAGCATGGACTAAGCTCCAAAGACCAGTCTGTATGACAATTATCTGTATAATTTCTGTCGCGATCGTAATCTCAACTATTATCAGCTTACATATACTATTCCCAACGGATCGTAGTAAAAGACCTTTTTGCAATGGTTTGAGGCTTCAACCATTGTCAGTTAATGATACATCTGATGGTGATTTTGATATGTTTCATTCAGCATTTTATCTCACGAATAAGGAGACGGTTGATTATTACTTTATGGTCTTGTTTCTTCCATCTCTACTGTTGTTCCTGACTTCGGTTGTTTATCTCGTGTCAGGTTGGTTGAATTATATAGCATTCCTATTGTTTATATGTTGGAAAATTCTGTGTTGAGTAATTGATTGCAGAATTTTGCCTTTATTTATCGTGAAGCCTCACTTTTCTGATTCATGCCTGATAATGATTGAGTGAGCAAGCATTATTTTTATTTCAGAGTTTTGGATTGTTTTCCAATGGATTAGTGTGATTGAATGGTGCAACCTTTACAGCTGTTAATCTACTAATAAAGATCAGCATCATCTGATCTCCTCCCCCCCCCCCCCCCCTGAAAAAAGAAAGGAAAAGGGAAAGGGAAAGAAAAATAATAAGAACAAGAAGAAACGATAGATGTAGCCTGATTCTTGTATTCGAGAGTTATGTAGGCTGGTTGAAATAACTTTGAAGTGGTTATCTTCATTGATGCACAAAACCTTTGTTTGACTTAATGTTGTCGTCCTAGAAATGTTTCCCCATTTCTGTTTTCGTATTCCAGTTCTTCAAAATATTCATAAATATACTTTATATTTTAAAAGGTTACCATTTTTCCGTTTCTTTCCATCCCGGTCTGTGCAACAATAGTTATCTTTCCATCTGCAGCAACTTTCGTGAGCTAAGTTCTAATTATTAGTTAAATTATTTGGTGAAGTTTGTTTAAATAATGTTCATTTACTTTCTTTACACATAATTTTGCAAAATTCTGTAAGTTGATATTAGAGGTTTGAGAAAGATTTGGTTCTGTTCATTTGGGAAGGTTTTCAGTATTCAGCATTTCAGCTTTCCTTGGATGCTCTTTAGGTTTGACATTCTACCAACAGCTAGAACTTTGGTAGGTTCCAATATGGTTTCTGAATTTAAGTAATGTGGACCCTCATGAGTCAGTTTTGCTGAGATTGTACTTATCACATTTTTTGTTCTGTCCAGGAGTGGGATTAGGCAGGTGGCAGCTTATCCATCCTACTATGATTTTTGGTCTAATCTTGATGGGCTTCCGGTAGGCTTTCTAGTTTCATCTTAAGAATCTTGTTAGCTATAATTCTTTTGAGTGAGGGAAAGTTCTTTATTGGACAGTGTATGAGGGTAGTGCTGCTCAACGAGGGAAGGTTTTTCCCTTTTGATATTTGTAGGAGACTTTTTGCTCAGGAACTCATTCTATTTTGATTGTTTACTTAATGACATAGTGGGGCTCTTTTTTGTGAAAATTATAAGGAAAGTTCTTGGACAATCCATGGATTAAGAAGATGCTAATATTATAGCTAGACATGATTGTTTATGTTTCATATGTTAAAAGTAATTCATTGTCTTATAGTCGCTTCTTTTAATGCATGATTGTTAGACAAATTGGGATTATAGCTGCACTATGCGATATTTTCTTAGGTATGGGTGTGTGAAGAAAACTTTTGAGCAACTACTTGTGCCTTGATACCTACTTCTTAATGCTTGATCAAGAATTTAGTTACTTTAATAAGAAACAAACAAGTTTCTCTCCTTTATCAAGCCCTAAGCCCTTGGATTAAAAGCCTTAATGAAGGCTCTATCACTTTCAGAAGATTGTGGATTTTGTATATGTACTCTATCCTGATGTAATCCCAAGATTCTATTGCATATGGATAGCTAGGCACCAAATCCATCTGTAGCCCTTTAGCTATTTAGAAGATGTGATGTGAGAGTGACGAAGATAATGACATGGCAGCCTTAGTGCATTTGAATCTATGTTTTATTTGCTCCCTTGACCTCTTTGATAAGCAAGTTTATATCAGCCTAAGGTGGCAAAATTTTAGGGTGTCCTTAAGTTGTGGCTCAAACTTTCATAGCTCCTTTCTTCTTTTTATATGCCCCCCTTTTTTTATTTTGTTATTGTTGTGGTTTTGTGGAGTCTTTCATTGTGTCATGCATTAAAATGATGTTTGTATCCTTTTTTCCTTTAACTTTTCAACACATACTAATATGTTTCGGGGATAAATTGAAGAGAAGCTTGGATTGTAGTTTGTTGGCAGCTTATATGATGGACAATTGATTGTGTTGCTATTACTGAACAGTTGTTGAAATGTTTTTCTCTCAAGTACTTGAGGGAAAATTGAGATATGGCGGGGGAGTGAAGATACATTTTCTGAGCAGTCTCTCATTCAAGATATGATGATAATAATATGTATGTGAGGGGTATGAGCATTATTTAAGCTAGGGTTGTGTCGGTGAGATGACTCATACCTTTTCATTTATATGCTAATGTCTTTTGTTGTGGTTAAAAAATTCTGTAGAAGACTTCATATAGCTCATGCTATATAGTGTGTACAATAGTAAATAGTTGTATTATGTACTATAAGTGAGTCCAAATGCTTTGTTGTTTCTTGTTTTTTTTGTTATGTGTTCATATAGCTAATAGTTCCTTGAAGCGGAAAGGTGAGTGCCTGTCATAATAGTAACAGTTTTGAGAAGTTTTAATTGTCTTCTTGTTTGTATTCAGATTTTCAAATTCTTCTTTGTTGACAATTGTGCAGGAATTACTGTTGCCAGTTCGGCTTCACGAAGACACGGATGCTTGAAATTGGTTGAAAATAACTATTGCACTTCTAGACGGGGTATGTACTGTCTGCAGACTACTGCACACTCATTCTTTAACAGCTAGTAAATTCTATTGTGCTTTATAATAAATGTATCAGAGATAGTGCATAGCTAATTTCCACGTCAAGAGCCGGTACAGACAGTAAATGCATACTTGAGCATATCTTTGTTCCTCGAAGAATTTTATAAAACAAATATCCAAGTAAAAGCAGCTTATTAGTCCTTGAGAAGATTTCTGCTATTTGGAATAGTTACTGTCTTGTCCTCTGTTATATGGACATGGCATCTTAACCTGCACACAGAGATTGGTTATCTTTGCCTCTTTAGGTTCTGTGTCTCTTGAGAATCCGAGCTATATTTAGATGTCATTTCTTCTTTCTTCAAGTGAATGGGAGTATCCCATTTCTTCTTTTTCTTGAGGACGAGTATCATAGAATCTTATTTCTTCTTTTTCCAGGAGGATAAGTGTATCTGTTACATTGAGTGGTCCAATGTTATCTTTCATATGGAAAAAATGTATTTCAGTATGATGGGTCATGCTATTTTTCCTTTGTCCGCTTGCTTTATGCTTGAAGTTATCTCCACGCATATGTTTCTGGATTGGCCTGGCCTACTTATTAGTCAGCTTGATTCTGATTCTCCTTTCTGAATTTCAGGTGGAGCGCACTGTCTAGCCATCCTTAATTTGTTATTTGCTATCATATTTGGTCTTCTGGCTGTCTTTCTTGGATCGACTCTACTCAGTATCGGGAGTAGCTGCTCGATGCCTTTGTTTTGGTGTTATGAAATTACCACATGGGGGCTGGTCATTTTATATGGGGGAACTGCAATTTCTCTCAGAAGAAAGGCAGCTGGAATCCTCAACGAGCGTGAACTTTCTGGCCAGAGCTTGGGGTTGGAGATGTTAGAAACAAACCCTGTGGAAATCATGCCAGATGTGGAGAGGCGCGTTAATGAAGGCTTTAGAACATGGATGGGATCTTCTCTCTTGTCCTCGGATGAAGAAGATGATGACAATGATAATTAAGGGAATTTACTGGCCTTCTAATTCATTACTTCTACACTACTAAATTATGGAGCTCAACCTGAAAACGTGAAGTATGCTGGTAGTTGTTCCGATGGTACATAGTGCATACATGAATTATTAGCATTATGATTAGATTTAAGTCAAAATCACAGACGATGATGCTGAATTGCTGATAACAGCCAGCATTTGGAAGAGCCTGAGACGTATTATGCAGAGAATCATTTCTTTTTTAGTTCAACTACATTAACCACTAAACTGTCTCGGTAAATCCCTCTCAAGAAAATAAACAATAGGTGTCACGGTAAATAGAAGAAATGCGTTGTATTTGTTGGTCAACAACTTAACTTTCTTGAGTCCTGAGTTTTATTCGAACAGTCAATCTGAAAGGTTGTTACACTTATTCTTTTTAATTCGTTCTTAGTTCTTTATTATGTCTACATATATATATATATGTCATATATGTCCATTTAGGATGGAGATGCAATGAAAATAAAAATTTCAGGATGCATTCATTTTATGTCATAGGCACACACTACTAGTTTGTGAATTAGTAGCATTAGCATATGACTTTAGGGATAGTACGAATTGGGTATATGAAGTAGTACTAGCCACTGACTTTTCTGTCCAAAACGAGGAAATACTCAAAAGGAAGCGTGCTAGTAGTTGGATACTGTAGCTTCGGTAAGAGACAAGGATAGTTGGTTTTGTTGGAAGATGGGACACCCGCCAGATATCAATGTAGCACGCGCAGATCAATTCTGAGTAGTAGATGGAAATGCAAGGTTCGACATGGTGCGAGTATCAGAAGTGAAGTAGATGGGAAACACAGATAATAGGGCTCACCGAGGGAGGTGGCATGGATAGTATTAGTGAGGTTGGTTTGTTGGAGAGCCTATCGGAAGCAAAGCAATTAGGTCCTTTTGCTTTTGTTTATATGCTCTTATAACAGCATGTTCCTGGTAGTTCCAGCCTGTTTGTAGTACGGCAGTTGGGTTTCTCTTTGCCTCCCTTTGTCTGAGTTTTAGTGGTGAATAGGAGATTAGACTGTGTGAAATCGAGTGACTAATGAATTCGTTAACGATGTTACGGTTACCAGATGAGAACCAGTCAGCCTGGCTTTATTCTAAACATCGGTTTTCATCGAGATCAAACCGCTGCCCAACAATGACGGGATTAGGGAGAGATTCAGACTAAGTTTGTGTCCCTCCACGATAGGGTATCAGTCCCGATTGGCGTCGTCTAGTAAGTTGACCTCAGGCAGGGAAATTGATAATTCTAGCTTCTTTGTTTTTTTTTTTTTTGGTCAGAACCTAAAGGTCGCTGAAACGATAAGGAGGGCTTGAAAATGAGCAGACCAACGTAGCGATCAGGGATTGGATCAAGTTGCTGGTTGTCGCCCACATAGACCATAGGTAACTGTATCGGGAATATTGGGCAATGCTGTGGTGGAATGCATGGGTAGCAACATCGTGTATAAATATAATGAATTGAGATCTTATTGTATAGAGACGTTGTAGTTGACTGACGGACAATATGTCATACATCAGTTACGTTTTTTCTGTTTTTTAAGTGGTTGGCGGCCGGGAGGAGAAAAGATGGGGGGCGGGGCTGGTAGTTGATACATGCTAAGCCTCACTGTCATCTCGGCAATCACTTTCTATGACTGTTTCTTTGGCGTATGTCCGATGTATCAGTAATAATAAACTAATAGTATATGTGATAGCTAAACATGGGCAATGTGCTTCGCGATGGTGCTGGACCGCTGGTACCGCCCTCCCCCACCTTTTATGACTGTTTTAACCCCACAGATTTGCATCCTTAAAGCTGCCAGCCAGACGAGCGTACGATATGGTGCCAGCTGCACAAATCTGGTTGGCTGACAGGTCATCCCAAGCAGGAGTCCCCCGCCCTGTGGTGTCTCATTGGCCGAATAGATTCAAGACTACGTGGTGTATTTACTTGTTTGTCCTTCGGTTAGGTTCATAGCGAAGAATGTAGGTACAAGAACGTGCCATGTATCATTCTGAGTAATAAACACGAACATTAATTTGTAACATACAAGGAGTAGCAAGACCTTAGTAGCTTACTGTCTCGTCTCGTCTCACCTGTTTAGGATTGAGTGGCAGACTATAGAGTAGAATTAGAGTTATGGCAGACTAAAGAGTAGAATTAGAGTTATTGGATACAGCAGAGAGAGGGAGATGATGTGATCGATTGGATGAGAAAAGTAGGGAGGAATGATTGGAAGGAACGCGTGTACAAGAAGCTGTCTGTACAAATCGTTGCGGGTAATGAATGTCGTCGTAAATCTATGTGGTGTAGGGATGATTATTTACTCCTTATGGCTTCTCAGTATGTGGAAAGACGGTGTTGCTGATCTACCTCTTCCTAGTCGGTTAGCCCTCCCTAGACCCTGGTAATGAAGCCATTATTCATTCCCCCTGGGGATCTAATTTCCTCTTCCCCCGTCTACGATCCATCGTTTCTATATTCAGCACGGCTAGTTAGTACTACTAGTCTGCTGCGTACATATCTGTAAATTACATCTCCTGTCTGAAGATCCTTTGTTTTTTTAATAGATATATACAAGAATTGGAAAAAAAAAAATCAGAAAATGGGTCGAATTATATAATGTTGATTGTTGTGCATATCCGTGTCTGCAGGTTTATACTGGCGTGTTTGGGTGTGGGAATAATCATCTGTTTGAGCACACTTGCTGGTCATATGATTGGAAACTGCATCAACCATTCACTTCTCTGTATTTATATCATCTCTATTTCTTCTCTTGTTTTACTCCAAACAGGCGTCATCATTGCCATCTTCTTCAAAATGAACCTGGCACAGGTGCCTACCTGCCTATCTACATTCTACTTAGGCCACTGGCGCAATACTTCTTCGGTTTCTCTCCTCGGTTTACAATCAATTTAAATATTAATGAAGCGGCTGGCTATATAAATTTTGACCTCTCTTCTTACTGTGTATGTATTTGCGTTTTGTGTTGCAGCAACTTAGCGAGCTGACTGAAGACAACGAATCATTCAAGAGCTTCATAATTTTCCATCTCTACTTGTGTCGATTGATCGCTATCATGGTCCTTGTGGCTCAGGTACGCGCGCAGCCTAATTTTATTTCTAAATCAAAACATCTCGGTTGCCGAGAAATTTTTACCGGTAATGAAATACTGAAACCCACGCACTCGTACATGTGTGGGACTTTCCAGCAAGGTATCTTAGAGAGTACTAGAAGGTCTTCTAGGCATCGGAGATTTTAGGTTCAATTTTTTTTTTCTTTTCTCTTAATATTGCAACACCTTTAGGGTAATTGTAACTACCTATACAATAATTTGTACATATCTTCAAAGATTCTATATGAATTGAGGGGAAAAAACCTCACACATATTAGAGGGGAGAATAGGTGCTTCTTACTTGGATCACGTTGTAGATTTATAATTTGATTTGATTTGAGATATAATACCTGACCAGATTAAATTGTGTATATTGTTACTCTTCTCAACTAGGCAATCATCGTCATTCTACAAACTTGAGCATATCCTCGGTCTAATTATGGTTGTCCAAATAGGTAGTCATAGTTTCATTCAACGCATCATATCAAAGCCCATATAGCCTATGTAACCTATCACCCAATCCACGGTAAGTTGGAATAAATAATTAGCAGTTTTCAATTCAACCTATCATAACTTGTGGGTTACCGTGAGTTAAAATATATACAAACTAACCTATCACTACCTCTTGATCCACCACCACATCCATCACTACCAACACCTTTTTTTTGCCTTTCTTTTTTCTCACTTTGATTCACCACATACCATCTTTGCCACCACTGTCACCTTTTTATTTATTTTATATTTTATTAATTCACCGCTACATCCACCTTCAATGCTTTTTACTTTACATATACCACTTTTACATCACCACCACCATAAGAACAAAACTCAACAAGGCTAGCCAAACTCTAACCAATCTAGTAGGAGTCGAGACCCGACAGATCAAACATAGGTGTGCCAAGAGGATTCTAGTTATGACAAGCAGGCTTGGTAGATTCAAGAATGAGTGGGCCTAAGAGGTTAGGTTGAATTAAGGAGGGCTTGGATTGAGTCGAGTCAAGATAGGCTAGTGTGGAGTAGGATTGAGCGATGTTGGGAGGGGTTGGTGAAGTTGAGTTCAAATGGCACTTGGGCTAAATATTTTATATGGCCTAAATAGGCGGGCCTAGTGGATTCGGATTATGTGGGGTTGGCTAGGTTGGAAAGAGTTGAGGTTGGTAGGATCGAGCAAAGCTGGTTTAGGGGTGGGCCTAAAAAAAGTTGGATAAAGATGTGTAGAGTTAGGTAGTAGTGGTCAGGTGAAGGCGGCTGAGTGGGGTCAAGTCAAGGTTGGTGAGGTCGAGTGAGGTTAGGGAGGGGTGGGTGGGGTGGGTCTTGAGGGTTCTAGATAGGTACTATAATATCCCTTCTTATTCACTTTTCCAATTCAATGAAAGTTGTATGAAGGTCCTATTATCTCTCCCTATAGTATTTTATTAGGCATTTGAGGAGATGAATGATTTATGCGGTAGCTATGAACAACATGATGAAGAATTGGTTCTTAAGTACTACGATATCCTTTCTCATTCGCTTCCCTGTCACCCATGACCGAGTAACTTAATACTCCTATGGTCGTTACAAGCTTGGACACCATCCTTGTTTTGGTAAATGTTGGTTTTCCATTCATCTAGCGTATTTAACTCAAGTATAGCATCGAACAACCATATAGTATAAGACATAATTTAATGCATGAAACACAATCAACAACCGATCATCACACTAAAACATATACAATCCATCATAATTTAATAGGAAACCCTAGAACTATAAATACTCGTGCTTTATTTGAAATTTAAATGATAAAATAAATTATAGGGATCATAATATGTGTACCTTCGGCCATTGATGCTATTAACAATAATAGAAAGCAAAGTTAACAATTAAAATGCAATATTCAACGGTTCTTCTCCCTTTTCTTATCATACTTGATGGAATGTGTTCTCGATGAAAATATAGGATTAGGGACCTTTATTTTACTTTCCTCACTTGAATTCTTGTGTTCTACATGGATGAAAATTAACATGTGTATGAGTATGGGTGCTTCTAGAGATAAAGGGGATGAATAACCAAAATGAGTAATATGATGGGATTAGGAGGATTGTGTTTTTCATTTTGAAAAACTAATACATGGGCCTAGCCTATTTTACTTCCCTCCTTTATTAATTTTTGAGTTTAAAACTGAAAATCTGCCAATTCCTCCTTATCTAATACATGTGTCATGCATAGGTCACCCTACCACTATTTCTACCATAAAAACATTAGTAAAAGAGACAATTAGGTTGATTTGCTAACTTGGCACCATGTTAAATAAACTTTATGGTCATACTTTATTTCTAATTTCATATGGACCACGTCTTATGTTTAAATATATTAAAACACTTTTATTTAAAATAAAGTATCGTAATTTTACAAAATCAAAATATATTATTATTCTCCCACTTGGTCTATATAAATTAGATTCTTATCATGGTCATGTTATGTCAGTATAAACTTAAAGACAAAACTAATGTAATGACCATGGTGATAAGCTCTCAATAATTGTAAGTTATCTTCCATGTAGCATAATACACTAATTTGACCCATAACTTTAACTTTATTAATGAACCCAATGTTTATTCAGGATCTTACACTTAATGTGTTATTTCTCAATGAACCATATGCATACAAGCCGTATGAGAAACAAACACAACTTTATTATTTCAAATTTAATAATATATTACAACAATATCATCACATAGAGGATCCAAGACCCATATTACAAACATGATTGTTAAACTTGCTTAGTGGAATGCCCTTAGTGATCAATTAACATACAAGCTATGCCTATGTATTACAAGACCACTTTTGTAACACTTTGGACTCACTAGGGTTGCAGATAGTCACTCTAGAATGCTTCTAGGATCATGCATCCATAGATCAATATGAGTTTTTTTAAGTGTGTTTTTTCATCAACTCACATGCATTGGTGAAACTTTCTAGTAGGTTATTCATCCTTAAATTACTCCAAGTCAAATAAGCTTAACTTTCTCGTAGATTTTTAATAAAGAATATATACTTTGTTGATATAGGTAGCCTTATCAATACTATTAAACCTCCATTATCTACCACTAATTTGGGGCATTACAACTTTACCCTTGGAAACACATCTATTTATCTTCTAGTACTTAATATTTGTTCCCTTAGCATAACTACCACTTTTGTTGTTCCCTGAGATAAGATCAACTAAATTGTCATACTTTCGCATCAATGGTCTAGATATAGAATCAATTATTCTAAGCCTTGAAATGAAATTTTTTAACCACACACCATGTTTTATATCTTTAAATGATGAGATGAGTTCTGTGTCCATAGTAAAAGTGGTTGTGCAATCTTGACTTTTACTTTTCTGGTATATAACTCCACTAACCAACATGAAAATGAATCCAAAAGTATATTTATGTGAGTCTATATAGCCAACGAAGTCTGCCTCTAAATAATCAACTACCTCCAAATCCTCGACTCGATGATACATGAGCATGTAGTCTTTAGTTCTCTTTCAGTACCTCATATCTTTATTTGTAACTTTCCGTGGTCAAATACTTGATGACTCTTGAAACACCCTAATACTCCAACAATATATGCAGTGTTAGGTTTTATGCAAACCTAAGCATACATAAGGCTTCCAACTATAGAGCATATGGGATGTTCCTCATTTAGTTTCTCTCTAGGTCATTCGTAGTACACTAACTTAAGTGTAATTTGTCACTCTTAGCAATGGGAGCTACACTTGGTGTACAATTATACATTCTGTATCTTTCCAACACCTTATTTATATATGATTCTGAAGATAGTCCTAATATCTCTCGAGATATATCTTGATGAATCTTAATGCTAATAATATAAGATGCATTACCAATATCATTCATATCAAATTTTTTTGAAAAGAATCATTTCAGCTCACGCAGTGTCCTTTTATCATTTGAGGCTAAGGCACTAAAGGTACTGATACCAAATTTAAGACATAATTTAACACATGAAATGCAATCAGCAAAAAATTATCATATGAAATTATGCACAATTCATGATAATTTCATGTAAGACCCTTGATCTATAAATATTCATTCTTTCTTAATAATGTAAAGGATAAAATACATTTTTGAGATCATGAATCACCTACCTCCATCATTGACATGATTAAAAACACAAGAAAGCAAAATCACCATTCGAAATCCTAATTCAATAGTTTCTCTCCTTTCCTCCTCACATGTGATGGTGTGTGTTCTTGATGAAAAGACGGCATTGGGGACCTTTACTTTGCTTTCCTTACTTGAATTCTTCTGTTGTATATGGATGAAAATAAACCTTAATAATTTTATTTCTTCTTTATGTGTTATATTATGGGGTTCGGAGGATCGTGTTTTTTTTTTTAATTTTGAAAATATGTTACATAGTCCTAACCTATTTTACTCCACTCCTTTATTGATTTTTGAGTTTAAAGCTCAACACCTGTCAATTCCTCCTTATCCCACACATGGGTCATGCACATGTCACCTTTATCCCTTTGTACTCATACACACCATACTACTATTTCTATTTCTATCATCAAGAAATAGTAAAAGAGACCATTAGGTTAATTTACTAACCTAACACCATGTTAAATAAATCTTATGGCCATACTTTATATATAATTTCATATTAACTACACCCTATGATTAAATATATTAAAATGCTTTATATTTAAATAAGTAATAGTATTTTTCAAAAAACCAAAATATATTAACATTTCAGTTATGCAAGGACTTTCGATCCCATACACTTCTATACGTCCACTAGTGACATTTCAAGCCTTCATACTTTCCTCGATTTCATCTTGCATAAAGATTCACTTACCTCTTCTTTAGTAAACCATTAACATATGTGTTAATCCTTGATATGTTGACTAGACTCGTACAAATCTCACCACCCTCACTTTTATAACATTATAAAGCTTGTAGATGTATTTCTTCAACCTTCTATTGATATTAACCTCATCCCTAGAACACATACATCTATGTCCTTAATGTACATCACTTGATCCAATTCTCTTACTCTCTTCTCCTTATAATTAGCCAATTTATGTAAGTATTTTCCCTTTTTCGTGTCTATTCACCACTACAAATTCTCATAGGCTTATTAGATGGACCAACGCTCTTTTACCTTCTTTCGTAGTCAACTTATATATCTTATTGATTTTGCATTTTTTTCCCTTAATGTTTCTATTAAATAAGGCTTCGTATGTTTTCTCTTTCCTATAATCTTTGCTTGACCCTAGTCATTCCAATACCAAACTTCATCATGGGTTTTTAAATAACCTTTGATTATTTGCAATTGCATTCCACGTATGGTTTGCCATATTGCATTCACCCCTCCTTTTCCAACACATTGTTCATAATATAGTTTCCATGCTCTCTCTCAACTTCCACCATTTCACTCGTGTTGCATTTTACTTCTCCTCATAATAGCCACCACTTCCATTTCAACTTGTGTTGAGTTGTTAATCTTTTCTAACCATGTTTGGCCATTTATATTTTTTAGTTTTATACTAGCCTTGTCTAACCATGTTTGGCCTTTTTTTTTGTTAAATAAAATTATTAAAATATATTAGAAGTTGTCAATTATATATTACCTCAATTGCTCTTTATTTAAGTAGTGTATGTAGTAAATGATCTTATTTTTTTCTTCACAACTTGTTTGTGGTTTTTTTCCCTTTTCAATTATCTAACATTGAAGCTCACATTGAATCATGATGTATGCACTTTAATATATTTGATCATTTACATATTGATTGTAGGTGAATGTGATTGTATTAGCTATGATACTTTGGTTAGTTGGAATAGAGCCATTGAATCAAGCTAATTTATTTGATCATGTACCCGATTTCAAGTATTCTTTCTTAATTTCACCGGACTCACCTGGCAATGACGACAACAACAATCAAGTTAGAAATTGAGGTATAATACATTTGGAAGCTTTGCTAGCAACAATAACTATTGTTCAAAGTTATATTTGAAGTTCACCCCTTCCACCTCTCTACATATACATATGTACAAAGTTGTATGATTAAAATATAATTGTACATTAATTTGTATTATATATGGTTCTAAATCACCCGTGAATAGGATTCATAGATCAAGACATGCTTGATTGTATAGTAGCCCAGATATATAATTAATGCAAGTAACCTTAGCATGGATGCCGACCACATATATACATAGAGATATGTCATATAGAAATGTATGTAATATATAATCTTAGGGTATTATACTTTTATAAAAAAAGATATATATTATATAATCCATATATCCCTATATTGATGGTTTTGCACACCATTGGTATTTTATCATTTTGTGGTTAATTTTTCCTTGACATTTGATTTTGTATGACAAAGATTTCCTTAACATATTTCTTCATCAAATAACTTCATGGATTCCATACAAAAAATTATGTTGCAATACTAGAAGATAAGAATAAGAAAGAGAAAGATGATAAAAGAGAAGAGAATGAGAGGAAGATAGAATCATAGAGAATTGAACTTGTACATTATATTCATGACTAATAAACATATGTATAGGCCCCTTAAAATCCTTTATGGGTCAATTATGTCTATATTTGTAATACTCCTTCTTAGATGTACACTACTTATCATGCCACTTCAAAAACCATACCAAGATTGTTTGCCCCTTAATCTATGCAACTTCTTTTAATATCTCATTCCAATACCATGTATAAGTTGGTTAAATTCCCTTATTGGAAAAATAAGGTTGAAATGCCCCAAAATTTTATAATTTTAAAGATTATATTTAAATAAAGTTTTATCAAAAAATTTGATTTAATAAATTATTTTTACTAAAATAAAAAGAAAATTTATTAGGGCAAATTAATATGAAATTTTATTAATATATTAATTAGAAGAAATTTGAGTATATTATCTAATTAAGGAGTTTAATTTGGGAAAATAAATTATTTTATTCAAATTAAGAAAGAGAAAATAGTTTCAAATTAATTTTAATTTTATAAATAATTAAATAAAATAAAATTTGAGTGAGTTATTAATTTAAAATGGAAATTTTGGAAAAATCCTTTAAAAAGCCTATTTTAGCCTAAAAAGGGATTTAAAAATTATTTTATTTAAAAATTATTAATTTCAAATATCCTAAATATTTAGATTTATTTAATTTGACCCAACCTAATTATTTCTCTTTTCCTTTTTCCCTTTTTCCTTTCCTTTTCTTTTCTTCTCCTTTTTCTTTCTTTTTCTTCTTCTTCACCGAATTAGGCCTGTTGCGCGGCCCAATTCCTTTTCTTCTTTCCTTTTCCTTCGGTGCGGCCCAGCCCGCGCATCGTCGCTGCCCCCCTCTCTCTCCACGTCGGGTTTCACTTCTTCTTCCCCTCAAACGCCGTGTTTTACTTCATTTTTTTTACCGTTGCGCGGCAGCCCGGAACGCCGTTCTTTATTCCTTTCTACACACAAAACGCGTCGTTTCATTTAATATCCTTCACCCTTGCGTCGAACCGCCCAGTCTCCCTCCCTTTTTCTTCCTTTTCTCCCCTGCGAACCGCCCGGTCCAACCCCCATCTCCTTCTTCTTCCTCCAGCCCGACGCCATAACCGCTAGCACCTTCTTCTTCCTCGAAAATGGCGTCGTCGAACACACATGGCGTGACCGACCCTTCTCCCCCTCATTCTCTCCCTCTCAACACACCCTTCCATTTGAATTGCCCCAATCTTCCTCTCTTCCCCACGTTCTCCCCCATTTTCCTCGCGAAGATCGGGAAATTTTCAAAATGTTGCCGCCTGACCTTCAGCACGAATAACCCATTTTCCCACCCAAATTGAACTCCTGGTAACTTCCCCAACTCAAACCTAACCTCCAAAATTATAAATACCTCTCTAATGGGCTGGATTTGGGATTTTTCTTTCCCCGAAACCCTGAGTGTTGACAGCGCGCCACCGCCTCTTTAGACGACTGTTCCTCCACCGTTGGCTAACCTCGACGCCTCTTATTCTCCCAATATCTTCCCTACAACACCCTATAATTAACTAAACCATCTAAGACCTTCGATTCACCTTGTACAAGCCTCCATAATCCTGCAAAGTTGACTAGTTATCTCGCTAGAAAATTCCACCTCGAGACCTTGAACCACCATCCACCACCACATCCGTCGCTTTTACCACCTTCCAAGCCAACCAATAACTCCTGATAACCCCCCTCCACCAACCTATAATCTTATTTTATTTTTCTCCTTCCCTCTCACCTCTTTTTCTTCATTTTTACCCCTCTTAGATCCATTTTCCGGCCACCTCCGGGAACCACCGCTGGTTCCACCCATACCCTCCGACTCAAGGTGAAACCCTAGACCTTTTAAACACTTACTTTCGATTTATTGATAATTATTCTATTTTATTCTAATTTTTAATGTTAATTCGACTTTAATTATTATTATTATAATTATTATAATTATTGCTAGCAACTATATTCTAATTTCTTTTTTTTTGACAGCTTTGGGAGTATTATTGAGTAAGATAAATTATTAATCTCAAATTTTGCTTATTTAATGGAATTATTACTTGTTTACTATTATTACTAATAATATTAATAATAATATTATTATTAGTGTAATTATTTATTTAATGTTGTAATTATTTTAGGAGGGACAGAAACCAAATTTTTAATTATTCCTTGCACTTTTACTTTTTATTAATATTATTAACATTTTTAACATTATTTCTAATTATATTATTATTATTATTATTATTATTATTATTATTATTATCTTTATTAACTTTATATTATAATTATATATAATATTAATATCATTATTACATTTTTGAATAGTATTATTATTAAATAGAGTGATTTTGAAAGCCGCCTTGTAATTTTAAGAATTATGGTATTATTAATATTAATATTCTACTAATAAGAGTGTTATTAATAATGTTTTACTTTTATTATTATTATTATTATTATTATTATTACTACTACTACTACTACTACTACTACTACTACTACTACTACTACTACTATTTTGATGAAGGGTAGAAACCCTTGTATCACCACCCTTTCGAATGAAAATAATAATTTATTTGTATTTTTAAGTAATATTTTGTATAGTTAATTATTGTGTTGTATTGTTTTAATTAAAAACCAAATCTTAGAATAAGTTAGAGAATAATAAAATTTTATAAGGGAGCCTAATTATAGTATGCTTTGATATAATAGGCGAACACAATCAAATCCCTCAAGTAAAATAGGAGTGTGCACTAAGACCGATGCCGTTTTAGGTAAGGGTCTACTAAGGCCATTTATGTGTTTGTATGCACTATGTGTTTGATATGCCATGTATTTTATGTTCGTTATTAATAATTATTTCGCATGTGGCATGATTGTAGAGTTGAAGTATGTTGGTGTGAATAAACTATGGCATGAGAACTATGAGTATGTTTATGTCATTATTGTATGATATGACTTGAGACATGATTTTAGGGTTCATGAAATGGCATGGTGTTAGGGTCTTGCATGAAATGGCATGGTGCTAGGGTTTGCATGGAATGGCAGGGAGTTAGGGTTTGCATGAAATGGCATGATGTTAGGGTTTGTATAAAATGACATGATGTTAGGGTTTGCATGGAATGGTATGATGTTAGGGTTTGTATAAAATGACCAGAGGTTAGGGCTTGCATGGAAGCATGTCTACGTAGAGTTAAGGTTTGCATATGAATTGGGATTGCATGAGAGTGTAGTACGTGGAGTTAAGGTTTGTATGTGGATTAGAGTTGTATGGAAGTATGTCTACGTGGAGCTAGGGTTTGCATGTGGATTAGAGTTGCATGGAAGTATGTCCACGTGGAGCTAGGGTTTGCATGTGCATTAGAGTTTGCATGAAAGTATGGTTTACGTGGTGTTGGGGTTTGCCTAAGATGGTATGAACTAGGGTTTGCATGGGAGTGTGGTATACATCGAGTTAAAGTTGTGTATGAATTAGGGTTTGCATGGAGATATGGTTTACGTGGAGTTAGAGCTTACATGGAGCTAG
Organism: Tamarix chinensis; assembly: GCA_030549775.1. NCBI lineage: Eukaryota > Viridiplantae > Streptophyta > Magnoliopsida > Caryophyllales > Tamaricaceae > Tamarix > Tamarix chinensis. The sequence continues at coordinate 15,395,152 of CM060172.1, read as the reverse complement.
GGTTTGTATGGGAGCTAGGGCATGCATGGGAAGATGACTTACGTAGAGTTCGGGTTTCATGGTAATTAGGGTTATTGTAGTATTGGGATACGTTACTGGATGTGCATGTCTTGAAACGAATATCTGAATAAGATACATAAATTATTAATTACGTAAAGTGGAAGATGTTGAGTCGAGCCCAGACTGATCCACCGACATAATAGTGGCCAGGTACTGCGGTAGCCTGGAGACCGATCCACCGACTTAATAGTGGTAGGGTATTTTACCCTAGTGACCGATCCACCGGCTATAATAGTGGGGGATTCCGAGCTCAACAAACCAAACCATATATGTTGATAAGATATGAGAATATATTAATTACTTACAGTGGAACACCGTGCGAGAAGGGGCCAGACCGATACACTGGCATATAATAGTGGTAGGGTGTGTACCCTAAGTGACCGATCCATCGGCTATAATAGTGGCCAGGAGCCAAAGTGCCCTGGAGACCGATCCACGGGCAAAAATAGTGGGGTTCCCGTACTCGTATGGACGTGATAAAGAACATGGTGTGTATCTACATTTGATAAAAGAAAGATTAAATGATTAATTCGGACCTTTTTGGGCGTTATGTATGGACCTAGTGATTATAAGTGATTTCACTTTATGATTCTATGTATCATTTGTGTGGGTTGTAATTGTATGTGATCATTATCCTGCATGAATTAATGTGTTATATGCCGGCCTTAGTATTCGGTTACCTTACTTGGTACGTAGCATACTGATCACCCATTTCATGGGTGCTGCTCATTCCCACGAGTAGAAGGCTCGTAGATATTTACTTTGATTCTATTGATGTCTACGGGACATCAGGAGGGGTAGAGTGATAGTTGGACTGGATCGATTTCTAGAGAGACGTGGCTGTTCTCTTTTAATTTATGACTCATGTTATTTTTATTATGTTTAAGTTGCCGAAACAACTTTATTAAGGTTGTTTAGTTATTATTTGAAAAACAACAGTTGGTATTTCGGATTATGTAAGACTTGCGCGTACTCTGATTTTCGTTTTTATAAATTTAAATTTGTTTGTTATTACTGATAATGTTTTCTTAACTTTAGCACTTGGTACCGGAACAGTAGAAGTGAACTAGTCTGGTACTAAGTGTGGCAGTAACATCCCCAGAATTTACAGTTTTAATTTATGATTGTTGCTTTCAAAAAAAAAATGTGTAAATTTTGGGGTGTTACAATAAGTATACTAGATTTAGATTGTATCAAATTTAGCAAACACTGATTTCTCCTTTCCTTTGTAGCTCTTGAGTTAAAAAAAAATCATATGATATGTGTTTGATTCTATCACTTTTATTGTATCACTCTTTGAAATGTGCAATAAAAGAAGCATTGTCTTTATATATCATTGTCAAATATCTTTAAACTATTTCTAAATCGCATGGTTCATGTATATGTCTTGTCAATGGCTTGAGATATACACATTCTTATCTTGTCTCATATAATGCAACCAACTTTTTAAGTGTTGGAATGATAGATCTAAACATTTATCTCTTATTTAGCAAATTGAGCTTTTCATGTATAGCTTCTTTCCAACTTTCCTTATCCTTTCTATGTTGACATTTTTCAATAGATTGAGGGTCGTTATCATTTCATCTATAATGTCAACAACAACATTATATGCAAAGATATTATTGGTGACAATCTTTTTTGTATACTGACCAATCTTATTGTTAACTTATAATCTAGTGGCATTTCATAATTGCCATCAACCTTTGAACAAAATATCTTTAGGGATATTATCTTTATCATTATTTATGGAGAAATGAACAACCTTTTGAGTTATTACGGGTTATTTCCTCTTCTAAGGATTAGAATATTTAAAAACAAAGAGATTTATCATGATTTCATCGTACTTGTGACAAAACTTGTTATTGGTTCAGATGAAGTCACTTCAGAGACTTCCACTTTGATGCACAATAATTTATTTTTAATGTGCACATTCTAAACTACTTTGTCCAATCCTTTTTAGAAAAAAAAAATCCCGTGGGACAAATACTATAGCGAAGGAAAATATTGTAGTTTTATATATCATTCAATTTTAGAATGTTGGAATTCCTATCCATATAAATTACATTCGTCAACCAATTGAATTTTATACATCTATTTCAACTCATCCAACCATACATGTAATGAAATTAAATAATGGGAAGAAAAAAAAAAGAATCATACTTATCCATAATCACTTTCACTTGTTTAGGTAAAGATTTCATCCATATCCGCCATCGTTTGATTTCATTATCACTCGGAATGATCTCTTCATATATATATATATATCATTATGGATACATCAATACATAAATAATCTTTACAGTCATCATGGAAACTTTATCATATTTCAATGATATAAACTCTTATTTCAAAGGATTCTTCTATTTGGACCCAAATCATACACTTATGGCATATTAGTATTCTACTTGTCATTAGTGTGATGAAAGTTATTACAGGAAATTCTATAAGAGTTGTAAAATTATTTACTACATATGACTTTTAGACTTTCTTAACATCAACAAATGCATTTGGTAGCTAACAAATACATCTAGCAAGCAAATTTTCCCATAAATAACAAATGCGCTTTATTTGCCATCAAGTTCATATTCTCATGGAAGATGTCTTCTACTCGATTTATTATTTTATACAAGATATCCTTTTCCATCCCTATAAGGAAGGAAATTCTATTATTGTTGATAACTTGTGAACTAAGGGCTTCCTAGGAAATAAAGGATGGGTGTCAAGTAACTAAGGAAAGTCGAGGAAGAAATTCCAAGGAGCGAGAAAAAAGATTAAGTGTTGTATTATGATTTCTAGATCCCCTAAATAAGTGCAAGATCCCACTTATATAAGGGTATAATGAGGGACTAAGGACAAGGGAAAATATTATACACTTGAGGATAGGGCAATTGCCTTTGTTCTACGTAAGGGACCAACCCAGTAAGGAATTAGTAATGGATCACCGGTCTGAGACTAGCCTGAGCTCAAGGTAAGTGTTCCTAAAAGTTTTTTGGGTCGACTATGGTCCTTTGGGTTGAAAATCAAGGCCTAATATTGATAGTTTGGAAAATATCCATATTATCACTGCCTTCAAAACTTCGCCTATCGCGTCAGTGAATCTCTTGGGGTAAACTAGCTAGACATCAGTAATTTGTTGGTGGCCAAGCACATCAGCTATTTCTCTTGTGTAAATAGACCATGATTTACTTCCATTGCTGACAGGCCAAGCCATATGTTACAAGAAAATATAAAAGGTTGTTGGAAATTTACAAATAAAGCTAGATAAAGAAAACCATCGGTTGCTTACAAGTAAAATTATAAAATGGTTGTGAGTTACCTACAAATGATAGACTAACTTACAAGTATTGCAGAGTAGTTTTCTACTACTTGCAAACGAGAAGAATTACATGTAAAATTACAAAATTTGCATCGGTCATTTAAAAATAAAGCTACACAACATTATTATCGGACATACATATGCATTAGCAATTACTAGAAAATAAATTTCTGCCCAAAAAGTCCATTGGCGAGTCCTATTGAGAAAAAAAACAAAACTACACCAATATCAACAATTATTGTAAAATTTAAATTTTGAATTTCAATAAAAATGTACAATGGTACCAAAGTCAAGCTTATTAAATAAGCTTTATGATATTAATGCAAATGTATATAGTAGTTATTATTACACTTTCAATAAAAAGAGTAGTATTGTATAAAATGCAAACCTTAAATACTTAGACAATATAAAATATACAACTTTATAAAAGCTAAAAAAACATTCTCATAAGTTTTAGAAAATAATTCCCTATAATATTATTGTATAAATTTTTTATAATTTATGTGCGTTAAACCATTTTATATATTTGCTTGCAAGAAATATTGGTCGCATAGCTTATATAAAAAAGTAATTTCATTGCACCTCATCTAACTCCAAATTATCATTTGTAAAAATTAAAATCCATAAACGATGAGGAAAATGATTATAACTCTACTACAATATGATATCATAAATTTTTTCATCATTTTAGTTTTATAAAATATTATATAAGTCTAATTCTCATGCATAGCACGGGTGAAACACTATTTGATTAGAAAAAAAAAAAACAAAGATTTGGATAAGGAGAAAGAGGTAGAATCATAATTTGAAGATTAACTTGGTTAAATAAGGCTATTTTTTAACCTAACAAACCTAGGTTAAATTCCAAAATACGTTGTCAAATTGGATGAACAAAAGATTAACTTCCATTAACCTAGGTTAAGCATCATCCAAATAAACCATAATTATCATGTGTATTGTGTTACCTCCTCCTTCTTCTAGAATGAGAAAATATTGACTAGAAGATATTTAAATGCATATCTTTTGTGCTTGAATAGAAATCCATATTGGGTCACATAATCTCCACTACGTTCATGATCCCTACAAGCTCAAAAAATCTCCACAAAGTCTTAATCTTTAACATAGAGATCCTTCAACATCTTAAACCCTAAAAACAAAGCATCCATAAGCATGAGTACCATGTACCTTCTTGAAAGAGCTTCCACAATTGCATTCTCCTTTCCATACAAGTGTTAAGTAGAAAACATGAAGAATTGCAAAAATCTCACCTATTTGACATGTCTGAACCTCACTTTCTTTTTCACTTTCTTTTTCCATGTAAGATCCTTAATCTCTCATGATCTGAGTGAAGATAAAATGGTTTTGGCCTCAATTAGTGACTCCAATTCTTTAAACACCTTATTATAACTTATAACTCCTTATCATAATTTGAGTAATTGAATCTCACATCATTAAATTTCTCACCAAAAATTGTTATTAGTCTTTTCTTCTGTGAAAAAAAAAAACTCCCCTGATTCTTATTCTACTAGCACCACAAGTTACTTCAAATAATTTATTAAAACTAGGTAAAGCAAGTACCAATGCATTAGAAAGCTTAGTATTCAATTCTTTAAAAGCCTTTGTAGTATCTTCATTCCAGTTGAACTCCCATTTTATTCATAAGTTGTGTGAAAGGAGTTGCAATGGTTAAAAATTACTTGATGAACCTTTTATAATGATGTGGAATATTATCTTTGAACAATCTTCTATAACCAGGAACTTTTTCTTTTAGATTACAAGTTGCAAATCTTCACAAAACTCTTGCACTTTTGACTTGAACTTGGTTACACTCGATAGCTTCAGTGGATTGGTGTTGATCTAATACAAAATCAATTACCTTCTTATGAAATATCTTATATTTCTCAATAAAACACTCTACAACTCTCCAAAGATCTCAATTGAAGAAAGAGAAGAGAAGAAGAAGAATATATGATCTCTAGTGTTAATTCTCTCTTTCGAATATTTTCATTTGCATATTGGCTACCAAGATCAAGTGTATAAGGAGATATATATATATACACACATGTACACATACAAGCCTTTCACTAATAAGCCCATACATTTTGGCCTTATTAATAAAAGTGAACCATAAGCATGACACATGCATATACATACTAATTACAATGATATTTTACAAGCACTACAAACTATAAAACAAAATAACAAAGCTGCACAAACTCTAAATTTGTAATACATAGATTTAACATATGTAATCCAACTTTGTGTCTTGTAGCCTTGTTATTCCATGCATTACTATAGTAAGGAGATAAGTCACCGGTGTTGAAAGTTCTAGATACTCCTCTATAATGTTCATACAATTCAAGTTCATACGCATTATTTTCAAATTTTCTTAAGATGTTGAATGGTCCATTAGCTTTTGGCATTGGTTTATTATTTCCTATGTTTGGAAATATTTCTTTTTTTCAAATGTAACCATGCCCAATCTCTTAGTTTTATTTGCTTGATCTTGGTATTTAGCATTCGATTTTTTAATGTTATCTTAATTTGGAGACGAAGTGTTTTAAAGAAATCAATTCTTTCATTGCCATCATAATTATTCATATCTCCTCTTTTAAATGAAAACATATCAATGGGTAGATAAGGATTAACCCTATAGATAACCTCAAAAGGACTCAAAACTCAGCATGTGCAAACTTTATATCCTAATATCTGGTACTCTTATTCACCAATCCTTATAGCAAATTACCAATAGTTCTATTAGCCACTTCAATCTAACTTTCCATTTGTGGATGATGAGAAGTACTAAACAACAACTTAGTACCTAATATGTGCCAAAGTGTTTTCCAAAAGTAGTTTAAGAATTTAACATCTCTATCTGATACTATACTTTTGGGAACTCAATGTAACCTTACTATTTCTTGAAAAAATAAGTCTGATGCATGTGTTACATTATTAGTCTTATTGCAAGGTATGAAAAGTGTCATTTGTTAAAATCGATCTACTACCACAAGAATAGAATCTTTACCCCTTTGTGTCCTTGGTAAAACCAAAATAAAATCTATTCTAACACTTTCCCAAGGTAGATTAAGCACTGGTAAAGGAGTATACAAAATGTTAGGAAAGAAAATTATACTTTTTTGACAAGTTACACATCTTTCTATAATAGTTTATACTAATTTTATTTTCTGTGGCCAGTAAAAATTTTCTTATAGTATTTCTATGGTTATATGAACTCCAAAACGACCAGTTATACCCCCTCATATACTTCTTTAACAAGTGAATCATGTACACTCGAACGAGGTATACACAACTTTTAAGTTTGAAGAAATAGTCATCTTGTAGTAAATAACTACCATAACTACCATTCATTTTACACATACTATAGATGTCAAAAAAATTCTTTATCTTGATCATATAGTTCCTTTAATATCTGAAATCCCAATAACGTAGCATCCAACATGAATAACAGCATGGATCTTCTAGACAAAGCATTTGCCACAACATTTTTTTAATATCAAAATGTTTGACAAAATACATGAAGGATTGTAAGAAACTAAACTAATCTTCATTTACTCACCCAAATATTTCAAACTCTCATGATCCGAATGCAAAACAAATGGTTTAGGCATTAGGTAATGAATCTATGTTTCCAAACTTCGTATGATGGCATAGAACTCTTTGTTATACGTAGAATAGTTTAATCTTAATCCATTTAATTTCTCACTAAAAAATGCAATAGCTCATTTTTTCTATGAGAGTATTGAGTCGATACACATGCTCTAGATACCATCCTTTTTAGGGATAAGTAATGACAGCACACAACATGGATCATGCTTTCCATCACGTACCCTTTTCTTATGAGCTATTGTATTTGTTTTTCTAACTCCTTAGCCTCCTTTAGATTACATAGATATGTGGGCCTATTAGGTAAGGACACACTCGGAATTAACTCTATGACATGTTATATTCCCTTCTTAGGTAGCAATCTAGGTGGCAATTCATTAGAGAAAACATAATGATACTCATCAAGGAGCTTATCTAATTGAGGATTATCATTACTTCTCTCCCCTTGTAGATATTCTTTTATAACCAGAGCATAACAACTTCCCTCTTTTTGAATACATTTGACCATAGCCTTTTCATGCAAGAATAAAATCTTTTTGCTCTTAACTATGCTCTCATTATCGCATTTAGAAGGTTTAAGTTTATTCTTCTTCTTATCCTTTTTAAATAGATATTCATTAGTATTACCATTATGAATATGATTTTTGTCATACTGCCATAGTCTACCTAATAAGATTCCACATGCATCCATAGGTAAATCATCGTATAACACCTCATCATCGTAGTTACCAATTTTGAATGATACTAGGATTTGTTTTATTACCTTAACTCCCTTATCTTTATTCAACCCTTGAAGAGAATAAGACTTTGGATGTGGTTTAGTTTTGAACCCCAAATCCTTAACCATCCTTTCATTGGCTATATTGGTATAACAATGATAATACAACAAACCGTATCTCCTACTCTCCCTTTTGTCTTAAATATCTTCTCCCTTTGAGTAGGTTTCTCAATAGCTTATATGTGAAGTAATCTCTACAAGACATAACAAGCACTATTTTCTTCCTTGGATCCACTAGATAATTCCTCAAAAGGCTCTAATTTAGGACCTTCCTCATATGTATCCATGGCTTCAATCTCTTGTATGGATAATACCCTTTGATTAGGAAATTCACGAGTAAAGTGTCCAAACCCTCAGCATTTTAAACATTACCTAGTGGAGACTTCATTCACTTTATTTTTTCCTTTCTCCACTCTAGTAATTCCTCCTTTTTTTTATCAATATTGGTAGAAGTTGAAATACTTGCTCCAATTTTTGTAGTTTGATTACTTAAGTAGTATTTTATAGATGGAGTAATTTGTTTAGCATAAGGCTTAGTGGATTTAATTTGTTGTTTTAAATATTAGGAAAAGTATATTCATTTCATCTAAAGAATCATAAAGACAAGTTTCCACCTTGTCTCAAATCATCATGTTAAGGCCTCATAAAAATCTAGCACAAGTTTTTTCCTTCCTTTCATTGATATCACATACAAGTGCCAACCTTTCAAACTTTCTAACATACTCTTCAACACTTAATAGTCCCTTCCTAAGAGTAGTCAATTTTATATAGTTATCTTATCCATACTCTTTAGGGATAATTTTATTCCTTTGATTTTTTTTAAGTTTCTCCCAAGATTTTATTTTTGATTTACCCTCTCATTCCCTAGTCCTCTTTAGATTATCATACCATATTCTAGCAAACTTTTTAAAATTAAAAATAGCTAGTTTATATTTTTACTCATATTGATCATATTTATACTCAAATATAGCCTCCACTTTATATACACACTCAAGAAATGAGTCTACAACAAGCTTACCATCAAAATTGGGAAGATCAAGCTTAATATCTTTATCCTCCTTTTGATGATACTTTGGTTGATAGTCATGAAACATTCTATTACTTCCACTCCCTATAGACTCTTCATCATGGTATATTCTTGAATTCAAGTACCTTCCCTTAGCTAGATTATTTGACCTTATCGCACTTCCTAATCAATCTCCGTAGAATTCTATACATTCTTGGACATTCTAAACCAAATCTTGTTCGACAAACCTAGACTCTAACTTTTGTAGTTGGTTTGTATTACAGGTATTTGTCTAAGTTGGGCATTAGTGGCATCTAAATTATTTGAAAGTTTTTGAAAAGGTTCAAACATGGCTTGAAAATTTTTTTTCCCCTTCGATGATTTGATCACCACTACACTTACCCACACTCAAGTTCCACTATCTTTTTTGTTGATTAAAATAAATACAACTCAATATCACTATATTGTCCTTATTAGATTATTGTACAATATTTTGAGTTCAATGAATAAAATACACAATAATCAAACAAATCTACTAATTACACCACAAAAAATAAGTACACTAAACACTTATCTTACTAAATTCTTGATATAAAATTCAGTAAGTTTTGAAAATTCACTTTGAAAAAAAAAACCTTCCAATTTCATGCATGCATTTGAATAAATCAAGCACAATATCATGCAAAGAAATCCACCTTCCAATCTCAATAACTGTAGTTGATAAGAAAAAAAATTCAAACACACTATTCTCAAAGCAAACAAAAAAAAGCAAAATAAAATACAACCACACCATTTGGTTTATTCGCTTCAACCAAGTAAAACTTTGCAATAGCCGTGTACACATTGTTGATTTCAACACCAATTTATGATCACCACACGTGATCAACCAGAATCAAATAAACCCTAAGCTTTCACGTTCTCAAGAAAAAAATTAAACTCAACACATTCAAAAATCATACACACTACATGCACAAAATTCCGCACACACCGTCAACATAAAAAATTTCTATCATTATGTCGAAACTTTCATGCATTATAATTCAAGATACCTTCAAGATTCATGCAAAATCATATCATCATATGCAAGATTCACACGTAACATGTAGGTTTTATAAAGATTCAAAACGAATTGATCAAGATTCAAAGAATTCAATCAATAAGAATCAATAGTCTTACTAGAACTTCAATGGTGATAGGTTTTTGTTATAAAAAATTTGTGTTTTCTTGCACATGTAATGTTGACTCCCAAAAGCCTACTTTGATACCAATTTTGATATGGAATATTATCTCCAAAAAATCTTCTACAACCAAGAACTTTTTCTTTTATATTACAAGTTCCTGATCTTCACAAAACTCTTGCACTTTTGACTTGAACTTGGTTACACTCGATGGCCTCAGTAGATTGGTGTTGATCTAATCTAAGATCAATTACCTTCTAATGTGAAATCTTCTATTTTTTAATAGAACCCTCTAAAACTCTCCAAATATCTCAATTGAAGAAGGATAAGAGAAGAAGAAGAAGAAGAAGAATACACTCTCTCTAGTGTTAATTCTCTCTTTCAGATATTTTTATTTGCATATTGGCTAGTGAGATCAAGTGTATAAAGAGGTGTGTGTGTGTGTATACACACACACAAACACATGTGCACATTCATGTCTTTTACACACACACACAAACACATGTGCACATTCATGTCTTTCATTAAAAAGCCCATACATCTTGGCCTTATTAAAAATATTAAATATAATCACGGCACTAGCATATACATACTAATTATAATGACCTTTCACAAGCATTATAAAGTATACAATAAAATCATAAAGCTGCACAAACTCTAAATTTCAGCCCATGAAATCTTCTTATGCCATGCACATTGGTTGTTTGTGGCCAAGTTTTAATAGCTCCTACCTTTTATGGATCCACTTGTATTACATCCCCACTCATATTATAGCTAAGGAATGGTACACTCTTCATCATAAATATACAATTCTCCAACTTCCCAAATAATTTGCTCAAGAGCATTAAATGATCACTTTTAGTATTGCTATAAATGAGTGTGTAATCTAAATACACCACCACAAATCACCTAAGAATTTTTTGAGAACTTGATTCATCAATCTCATAAAAGAAATATGTGCATTTCATAACCTAAATGGCATCACCACCACTCATAAAGACATTACTTAGCCTTGAAATCCGTCTTCCATTCATATCCTTCTCAAATTTTCATTTTGTGGTAACTACTCCTCAAATCATTTATAGAGAAGATCTTTTCTCTATAAAGCTCATCTAATATGGGCAAAGGAAGTATATATTCGATTGTGATGTTGTTTAATGCCTTTAAATCAATACACATCTTCAACATTAAACCCTTCTTAGGCCCCAACAAAATTGGAATGCAACTTGGTATCATGTTCTCCTTCACATATTCTATGCCCAACACTCTTAAATTTAACTTTGAAGTGCATTTGCCTATTTGGGATTGCATCAATAAGCTGCCTTATTTAGAAGAGAAATTTCTAGCATCAAGTAAACACCATGATCTATCCTTCTCCAAGGTGGTAATCTAGTAACAACTCTTCAAGAAAAAATGTCACTAAACTCCTCTAACAACACAATAAGGCTCAAAATGGCATTGGTAAACTCTCATTGCTATGACTCGTCTTTCACCCCCAAAGCATAGCAAATACATTCTTCTTTGATGACCTCCACCATAACTTGTTCTTGGAGAAACAAATTTTCAAGCTTGAGCTTCTCCTGCACCTCCTTGGATTTGGTTGTTAGCTTAAAAATAGGCATCAACTTGAACTTCTTTTAACCTTTTGAAATCATGTAATCATTGAGCACTCCATTATGGAAACATTATCTATCATGTTTCAATGACCTCCTAAGTAAGATATGACATTCATCCATTGGTAAGATGTCCTATAACACATCATCAACATAATTAACAATTTAAAAATTAATAAGCACTTGCTTAGAGACTATTATTGTAACACCCTCCATTTTTTCAAGCAAAAAAAAAATATTTTGAAGACAATGAAAAAGTATTTGAAAAGAAAAATTGAGGAATGTTACCGCCGCATCAACTATGAGAGATATGTGATCATCACTTAACCCATGCTTGATATAAGGCAAAGCACAAAAAAAAACTTAAAAGATCCTACTCATAATATTATTACAATAGTACTAATGATAACACAGATGAGAACAATAGTATAGATAAGAAGGGTATGTGAGTTGACAAAATCCAAATATAGAAAATCAAAGCCAAGAGTTTAAATAGCTAGAAAGATAAAAACATACCAATACAGTGGACATAACACTTCTAGTCGGTTACCCTAAATCTTAAGCACAAGATATAAATCTTCAACCCCAAGAAATGGCTAGCTACTAGCCTATGTCATCATCCTCAACATACTCTAACTAAGAATTATACCCCTACAAATCATCCTCTACTCCCTAAACTAGAAGCCAGATTATCACAATAATGGCACATTGAGGTCATATCGTAGCATGGTGATAATAATACCAATATAAATGAACACTCATGCTCATGGTAGTAATACATCAAAGCATGATTACATGGAGAAAATGGAAGAATAATAATATAATAAGCGCATTGTAACCACATAATAAACCATATTATAAATCTTCCTTTAGTGATTATATAATTTTTAGTTAGTAAGATAATTCATTCGACCACACCTAGTTCTCGAACATGAAAAAAATTCATGGCAGCAAAATATCACAATGAGATACGACACCCACCACATGGGGTTAGGATACATGGAAGGGGCTTTTCTCTAGGTATAACACACCCACCACACATCGAATATACTTGTCATGAGGGCTAAAACAAATTGGGATACCAAACCCACCATACAAAGTCGAATTATATCAAGGGGGCTTGTAATGAGATACCTCACCCACCACACCTTGAATGCCTCTACTGCGAGGGCTAAGAAATCGGGCTACCACACCCACCTAAGAAATAGATAATATAAAGTGCCAAGGGCTTGTATTGGGATACCTCATCCACCTGAGTTGGACATCGATGCCATACTGACCTACCATAGTATGATCCTATACCTCAAAGATACCACAACTCGATGTAGAAGGAAATAGATACTGAGTGAAAATATAAACCACAAGGTGACCCATCCGATTTAGAGAAAAAGGATTAAAAAAATCTTATTCCATTATTATTAATTACCAAGTGATATCACAAATCATAGATTAATTCTATAAATAACCAATTGTGTGTTTCCAAGTGATAACGCCAAGCATATCACAAGGCTTAAAAGACACCAATTGGGTTTTTATAGATAACACCAAACTTAACCAATTCAAGTCCTAAATATCATATTTATGTTTCTTATTTATTTTAGGGTAAACATGGTTGTAATCATAATTTAAATATTGTAATTACTTAGAGGGATTAACATAAAAGGATCAAACGAAGGATAATAATTAATTACATAGGAATAATAATATAGCCTTACCAAAACCAAAAATAACACCAACAGACCAGTTGATTGGTTGGTTTCATCAATCGACTAAATATAGGAAACCACTAGATTGTTTGGTATATCTGGTTGATGGGTTAAAGCAAAAATCAGACCACTTTGGTCATAGGGTCACAAGTCGATAGGTTTGACAAACCGATTGACTGCTCTTAGGGACTATTCGACTGGTTCATCAAATAATCAATAGATCTCACAACTACTCGATCAAAATTTCCAAACTGTGTGACTGTTAACACAACAAGTCGATGGGCTCAGTGAACCAATTGACTATTCTAGGTAAAGTAACACCCATATTTTTAATGCACACACCAAATTTACCATATTAATCCTATCATGCTACTATATCATAAGACACATAAAGTGACACGCTGCATACATATAATCACATGAATAAATGGTTATGTAGGAATTCAAATAAAATCATACGTAAAATGCTAAATCAGGCATAAAATTAGATAAATCAACAATAATTAAATTTCAAACGGAAACTCTACCTTATGCTCAAGTTCTAGAATATAACCGTCCAATGCTCAACCCAAAACACACCAAGAACATGGAACCACAATAAGTTGAAAATACCTCATTTATATTAAAGATAAGAATGCTTTACCTTGAAGTAATTCTTTTAGCACAATACTCCTAACTTAACATCTTTCTGCCAAAAGTTCGATTCCTAAGAGAATTAACAGTTAAAACTATTAAAACTCCATTAAAATCAACTTAACCTTTTTTTATCAAAAATATAATTCCAAGGAAACTAAAACTAGAACCTTTCTCAAACCTTCATCCATCCTTGCTTTAAAAAACAAGGGATAATTAAAGCTAAGATGAGAAGAAGAAAAGAGATATAATAAATTGACCAAGAAGGGGAGAAAATAAGAGAAAAACTTTATTTTTTTCTTAATAAAGAGGAAAAAGGAAGAAAATAAAGAATAATCAATCACTTAGAAAATTTCACCATGGAAAATAAAGAAGAGAACAAGAACAATAGGCAAGAAGTGAAAATAAATCAGGGATGGAGTGTATAGGAGATAGAGGTGGTCTAAATCCATAGGAAGGAGAGAGACAAGACTGGTATGGTTGAGTGTGGACAACCAAGGTGTAAGATAATACGTGATTGTGTGAGGGAGTTTGAGTGCAATCATGAAGGGAATAATTCCATAAGGTTGGTAGGTTAGAAAAGACATGAAAGAAGTTAAACACATAGCTAAGTTTCTAGAAGAGAGGTGAAAGATGTATGCCTCAAAAAGTATTTTTTAGGAAAATTTAACTCAATAAAATCATAAAATGATATAAATAATGTAAAAATAATCCCAAAGCACCAAAATATGCTCATTAGCACTAATAAATTCTAATTAAAAGTTTTTATAAACATTAAAAAGATATTCAAATCAAAATCAGAAAAGGATATGAAATCGTAGCATAACTAATTGATCAGTTGGAGAAAATTAGTTGATTGGTTTGTATAGAATAAAATTATAAATCTCAGAGAATACCAGTAAATCGGTTAGGCAAACTTATGGATCAGTACGCTTAAAATTTATATTGTTATTAGAATTTCATGCCCTTTTCAACACTAAAACTAATTTATTTTATTTCAACATATATTCAATTAAATTTTGAAGTATTTTAAGAAATGGTATTACAATTACCCCTTTATATTTATTAATCCATTGTAGAGAATAAGGTCTCGGGTGTATTGTGGTATTCAAGCCAAGCTTTTTCATCATCTCTTAGTTTATTAAATTTGTTAATGAGCTGCTATCAATAATGAACTTGTATGAATTATCTCCAACCTTGCACTTAGTCTTGAAAATTTTATCTCTTTGACTCAAAAATGACCATAAATGCACTTTTAGAACTCTTTGAACAACGTAAAATTATTATCCTTCTTTGCCATAATCATTATCTACACTATCATTCTCTTCATTTTCTAACTCAATCTCATCATCACTGCATGGATTCATACTTGAAATATCTATCAAAGTTATGGCTCTCTAGTTGGAATTTATCTTACAAAGAGCTCATAGTCTATACACTTGAAACACTAATTTCTAGAAATTTCTCCCATATTTTCTTTACCTTTCTCTATTTGATCTCCACCATCGTTTTTTTCTAAATTCAAACCACCATCACCATAGTGTGTAGAACGTGTTGAAGGTGAGGGTTTCAATTTCATATTTTCTCTCTTTAATTGTTTTTCAAATTTTAAAGCCAAATTCACCAAATCCTCTAAAGTATCATTGATGCATACCTTAACCTTTTCTCTAACATTAAAAGTAAGACCCCGAGGGAGACTTGCACAAGTTTGTACCTTCTTCTCTTGAATGTCATAAAATAATTCTTACTTCTAAATTTCTCTAGTATATTATTTTACATTCTTAAACCCTTACTTCAGTGTGGTCAATATAACAAAGTTGTCTTACTCAAAATCATGTGACACAAACTTCCTTCTAAGGTGTTTCTTCGATTTCTCCTATAACTTGACCTTGACTTTTCCTTTTCTCTCCCTATCCTTCTTCAAAATTTCAAAGCACTAACTACCCAATATTTTAAGCTTCAAAATCTTTAACTTGCATCTTCTTTCATCATCAATCTCCTTAAAACCAAAAATATCCTCCAAGGTTTGTTGCCAATATAGATGGAGTTTGGGATCCATGTTACCTTAAAATTTAGGGAGATCAAATCTAATACCTTTCTCTACTTCATCATAGGTCCTTCTTGATGTTGAATAACTCTTCCAATTGTGGCCAACACTTTCTTCTTCTCATCATCAATTTGGTTTGTTATGTGGTGTGGCATTTGGTGTTCTCTCCAACTTATCCTTCTTCCCATGTCTCCTCCTCCTTGTTTACATGTCTCCATATGATTAGAGAGTCCTTATTTAGTTCTATACAATCTCTCTTGTTTTTGTTCATCTTGTCTAATAATTTGAGTAGTAAGTTGATAAATTAAAGCCACTAATGCTTCATCAATGTCATCATTTTCCTTATTTGGGTATGTTTTAGACATGGCTAGGCTTCACAAACAAAAAGGTGTCCTCCCCTTTGAATTAGAATTAAAACCTCAAGCTTAAAGGGATCTTGATGGATTCTTGATTAAGTCTTAGAAGAAGCTTAGCATAATAGGTTGAATATGTTGATATATTACATTTAATGTGTGATTATGACAATATAGCTTGAGCTTTGATACCACTGTTGATGCATAATGGAATATCACAACACCAAAATAAGGTATTTTTGATCATGAATGCATAGATCAAATCAAGAAAAAGGAGGAAAGGATGATGATTTTTAGTTATTAAGGTTAAGGTTGTGGTTGATGGATAAGGTGTAGGTTTGATGGTGGTGTTATTTGTAACATCTCTATTTTTAGCAATTGAAAATTTATTTTGAAAGAGTTAATTGCTAAAAGTAAAACATTAAAGACACATACTTAATATAATTCATATTTCCTCTATTATTCTTACAATAGGTGCAAAGGCTAAAATGTTACTCTACTTAAATTAAAAATACCGATCATAAAAAAAAAAGATAAGATATTACATGACATGATTACATTGATTTGATATAACAAAAGATCAAAAAAAGTTAAAATTATTAGGAAAAAGAAATACATAAACATATATAAGAGTCTAAGGAGCATACAAATCAAAGGATGTGGGATCGGATACTGGATAATCCTACTCCTAACCCCAAACATGTTCATCAATCAGAACCTTCAAAGTAATCCTAAAAAGTCATGACTTCACCTTGAATAGGTAGATGACCATAAAATGGAACTCATTAGTACAATGGTAATAAGTAACCCACTATACAACTCTAAATGTACAAGGTCATAGGAAGTACATAAAATTTTTCACAAAGAAAATATGACATAAAAATATTAAAACATACTGACGATAAAAAAATATGATTAATCATAACAAAACATAAACTTCACCAAGGGTACATGCAGATAATATCATTACGCTTATTCATATTCTAAACTCAATAAATCAAGACATGCTAAGGGTGTTTGTAATACCCCAAAATCCTAAGCTAGGAAATTATGATAAAATATGGATTTATTAGTGAAATTAATTAAATATATTCTTTTAATAAAATAAAGGGATTAATAAAGACAAACAAAAGGATGAAAATAATAAAGAATTTAATTAGGGAATATTAGGGTAATTTGCTACTTAAAAATAGAATTTATGAAAATTACATAAAATATCATAAATTAATATAAAAAGGAATTTAATTAATTTTATTATTTTTAAATATTCAAAAATACCAATATATCCTAAATACCACAACCAACCTATTTTTCCTTTTTTCTTTTTTTCCCTTTTTCCTTTTTCCTTTTTCCCTTTTCTTCCTTCTTTCCTCCTTTCTCCTTTTTCTTTTTCTCCTCTACCTCCTTGGATTGGGCTAGGCCCACCATCCTAACTCCTCCTCCTCCTTCTATTCTCTCCCCCGCACGGCCCAGCCTGTGTCACTTTTTTTCTCCTACTTCGCCCGCCCGGTTCTCCCCCTTTCTTTTCTTTCTTTTTCTTTTCCCCGACTGGCCAGCCCCTAGCCCCTTCTTCTTCCTCCTCCCTTCTCCCCATCCTCGTATTGCAAATCAGGCCTACAAATCTGCCACCACTGGCCGGCGAGCCCTGCCACACCTACGCCCCTGGTCCTCTTCCTTATTTGTCTTCTTCTCCCTTCCTTGACCTATAAATACCTCTCTACCAATCCCAATTACCTTCCTTTACCCTACTTAGAAATTTCAGTGCATTTTTACTGCTGCCACTTCAGACATCGCCTTAGCCACCGTTGCGTACCAACGCCACCCGAAACACCACCCAATCCCTTCCCTACATTACCCTCCACCAAATCGAGCCACTCACCGCCCCTGAATCCTCCTACATAAGCTACCCCAACCATGAAAAGTTAGCTACTCGGCCTGCCCCTTTGCACCCCATCGTTGCCCCTCTCGTCACTGTGTGTCGCCTCCTCTACTGCAATCACTACCTCCCCTACCACCCAATCAACCCAGCTGAACCTCCCCTACCTTTCGCCCTCTCCTTCATCCTCCCTCCTTCTCCACCACCCTTGGCCACCACAATCACCACCGCCTACACCGCCACCCTTGCTTTGCCACCAGCACCTCCTATGCCGCTACCCTTGCTACGCCACCACCACCACTGCAACCCTCTCAGCCCAGACTGTCCACCACCACTACAACCACCATCTCACTCTCTTTTCTATCATTAAAAGACCCACCTTCTCTAAACCACCACTAGTCGCCGCTGTCGTTGCAACTGTACTATCGAGCCGCCACCACCTAGACGCCACCCTTACTAGGTTGTACCCTAACCCTTCTTAGCCCTTAAATATAATTTATTTAATGTAATTATTATTCTAACCTTATTATTATCATCATTATTATTATTATTATGAGTATTATTATTGCTAATATTATTAATAATATCTTGTTATTGACTAATATAATTACCTAAACCTATTTTGGCTAATAATTAGCATGGTTAACCTTTTGAAGGATAATACCCTTAGTTTTTACTACTAAAGCTATTATTATTATTAGTATCCCTAATACTAGTTTATAATAGAGATAAGTAAGAAGTATTGGAAATGTTAATAAGAAGGAAGTTAGCCCTAGTATTTCCCCTCTTATAGGTGAACCAAGTCCAACCCCTAAGGAGGCGTAGGAGCGTACGCTGAGCCTGGTGTCGTTTTAGGTAAGGATGTGGTTAAGGCCTAATATGTGTATTATGTGCATTGTATGTTATGTGTGATGATATATTTGTGTACCTTATGTGATTATAACTATGTACTTGAGTACAACGTGGAGCTAAGGTAAGTGTATGTGTTCTCTTTATGGTATGTGTAATATGATAATGTGTCTTGTGCTATATGGTGCTTATGTGATATGGCCCTTTAGGGCATGCATGCTAGTAGTCTTTAAAAGATATGGTGTGGTGATGAAAATATGAAGGTGATGAAAATATGAAAGTGTTAAAGGAAGTGAGTAGACTAGAGAGAAGTAAGAATGACATAAGTATCCCATGACTTATGGGTGGATAAATAAAAGGATAATATGAATAAAATAAGAGAGTACACCGAATATTGCATGGGGAGTCTAGGGTTTTCATAGGATGGATAGTATTTGTATGGGGTGATCCTTACGTGAGAAAAGTTGATTTGAGGGTTAAGTAAAGTGAGGGAAGAGTTTTTTGATTGATTAGAGTCCATAGGTGAAAAAGAGTACGTAGCTTGGTATAAGGGTGCATAGGAGACTTGACTAGAGTTTAGGAGGAAAACCCTAAGTGGAGGAGATTCTAGAAGGGAGAAATAATGGAGAGGATTGGATTATGGGATAAGAGTGGAAGGATTTCACATGGAGGGTGAACGTATGTCATGTGGAATGGGGAATGGTAAGTGAGAGTAATGAAGGGACAATATAAGAGAAAAGAGAGGTGATATGGTTTAGGGTGGCCAACTATGGTTTTGTGGTCACATGCGCAAAATGGAAAGTAAAGTGGGATGTTTGGGGACAAATTGAGTGAGGTGATGAGTCAGGGCAAGGAAAGCTTGGGCTATGTGAGGTAGAGTAAGGTTGGGCCATATAGGCTAGATTAGGGTTTTCTGGGGAAACCCCTAGAGGGCAATAGTGAGTTGACTCAAAGATATGGGAAAGTGGGCCTCAACCCATGTACATAGGAGTTGGGTATTCATGGCAAGTAAGGAAAAGAATGAAAGAATGTCTGGATGTACTAAGAGGCGTAGAGGTCCCAAGATATGGAATGGGCCTTTTAAGGAGGCTAGGAGTAGATGGGTTGTGTGAGTGGGTAATCTAAAGGACATGCATGTCTAAGGTGAAAGTATCTATTGAATAAGACACGGATAAGACACTAACCATTTAAAGTGGAAGATTGAGTCGGGCACAGACCAATCCACCGGCATAATAGTGGCTAGGTACAAGGTGCCGTAGAGATTGAGCCACCGATGAATAATAGTGGTTAAGAGCGTTCTACCCTGTATGTTTCCGATACACTGGCTATAATAGTGGGGGATCCCGAGCTCAATAAACCAAACCTGAAGTTATGATAAGACATGAGAAAGATACTAATTACTTACAGAGGAACACTATGAGAGTCGGGGCCAGACCAATCCACCGACATAATAGTGGCCAGGAGCACTTTACTCTGGAGACCAATCCACCAATGAATAATAGTGGTCAGGAGTGTTTTTCCCTATATGTTTCTAATCCACCGGCTATAATAGTGGGATTCTCATACTTGTATATACTTATAAAGAGCATGATGTGAAATGGGAATATTGACCACAGATTTAATAATTAATTTTAACCGGACTGAATCATAGCTTGTATTATCTATCTTTCATGTATGGCACATATGCATAGTGACCTACTTATGTTATCTATATCTTATGTATGGCCTTAACTTTATGGTTACCTTACTCAGTATGTATTGTACTGATCACCCGTTTCATGGGTGCTGCTCATTCCCACAAGTAAAGGTCCCTTTTGAGTTTGTGTAGGTAGGAGATACCGTGATCGATGCCTATGACACATTTGAGGTGCCGGGTGCAGTTGCGTGTTGATCTTTTGGGACTTGGCATAGGACCTAAGAGTGATGTAGTCTGAACTCTCCTTATTTTGGTTTTGTCTTATTGTGTTGTATTATTCTATCCCCTTGAGGGCTTTGACTATGTAACCTTTTTTTGTTGTAATGACTTTTAATCACGCACTCTGATTCTTACTTTATGAATATTTTGGTTTTCCTATGGATCTCCATCTTAAGTGTGTTTAATGTTTTGTGAAATTATTCTTAGCCTTATGGTTGGTGTGAGACTGGCTAAGGGTCAGGCTTGTGCTGATCGCGGCAGTAGCGCCCCCCTGTGCTTGTGTTTGTTTTAATTAAACAAAAAAATTTAATTGTGACTTTTGGGGGTGTTACAGTGATCCACAAAAGGTAGAAACCAAACCATACCTAACTAATTTTAAAAACAATCATAACATAACTCATAATCACAAGCATAGTGCACTAAGGAAACTATCAACCAATCATTATAACCAACTCCAAAACCATAGGTAAGCCACAAAGGAAAATATCGAAAACAAGATCTGAGTCTAATACTAAAATCAAAGTTCAATAACCAAAGTTACTTATTATTTACTTCACTCAAGGGGAGATCATATTAACTTAAATACATTAAGGTACTACAGTCATATTAACACACAAACGTAGGATAATATCTTATTGGTTATTAACCTAAGGACACTAAAGCACCCTAGTCGTATTAGCACATGAATTAATAATGATACCATATCAACAAGGAAATTTAATCCACAAATGCACATTATATACGAAGTTTAAAGAACTAAGTAGAGAAGATATGGTACCTAACTAGGGCACTAAGACACCTTGTGAAATTCGAACTAAATTGAGGGATAAACCTTATCTTTAGGGTAACTACCCCTAAAGAGACACCATTCCTTATTTTGAGGTCTTCTAAATTAAATATTAATATCTTAATAAGGTGATCATAAAGTATCACATAGTGTAAAATAATTTCAATTCCATACTTGACTAATTTTCCTTTAATTCTGATTATTCAAGTTAACCTTAAGATTCATGATCCAAACCAAAGTAAAAGTCAACACTAAGATAAAATAAGTAACACTAAGGCAATCCTAAGTCTAATTATTTACACTTAGGCATATTTTACTTAATAATGATAAAAATACCCGTAAACCCTAGTTATCATAAATTTATCCATTTTATTACTAAACTCGATTATGCCTCCACTATTTTCATTAAAAAGGTTAAATGAGTCAATAATATCACATTAGCATGGAATATAACATTCTAGAACTCCTAACAATGGGAAAAAATAACCATTTTCTCTTATATACCCAGTAAGTATAAAAAGCACATAAAATATCCAATGTGTATTCTAACACACCTTGAATCACATAATTTTCATACTTAAAGCCGCACATGCTAGGCATAAATGTTGAAAGATTAAAGATTTCATTAAAAAAGACTAAATTTCCCTTACAGTATGCAAATTTTAATCACTTAAAACTATTTATAAATATGCTTAAATCTCAACACATCATATGTGAAAGTTTAAGTAAATCATGCAAGGAGACCAATAGAAAACATAAAATTAAAGTAAATGATTTCACCAATGAATGTCATGCCCTTAGTGAATGCCTCATACAACACATGAATAAGTATCCTGCCACATTCAACCCTATTACAACATGTTATTATACATATATTAAAGAACATAAATCTAGCATGCTCTTATGCATTATCATATGGCTAGCATACTTGAAGAAAAATGCAATCTAGAATGGTAAATGTATTCATTCCATTAAATCACAAGCAAGCATAAAATCATAATCAAACATAATTGAAACCCTAGATATGTTAACACATGATTTCCACACATTTAGTAGGAGCATATGTGATACCTTTTTTCTAAGCAAAATAACAAAAATAAAAGAGAAAGAGCCACTAAAAGCCTTAGCTCCCAACTATTCTTCATTTTCCTTAAAAAAGTATAAAAATCCTATATATTAATTTGAATATAACACAATATAAATAATAAGACACCTAAAATAATAATCAAACATCAAAAGAAAAGATATCCATACCAAAACTATGGGTGGAACACCACAAGGTGTAAGAAGGGAGACAACTCTTTAATTTTCTCCCAAATCTAACACCTTTATATTTGAGAAAAATATAATAGGGCTAGATGATGGATCAAGAGTAGAAAAAACAACAAAGAAAATGGAAAAAAGATACAGGCAATGCTTGGTTTCTACAACTAGAAGAATCAGAAGTGTTCTTCAACACTTGAGAAAAACTCGAAGAATATGGGATAAAAGAGGAGAAATATCAAGAATCAAAGGTCAAATAATGAATGAAAAAAGGAATAGAAGGCCTAAAGATGGGAGGTGGTGGTTGAAAATTAGCATGGAAGAGAGAGAGAGAGAGAGAGAGAGAGAGAGAATTTAGCTCAAGCTTGCTTCGTCAACACTCAAATGAAAGATTGAGTGTAAGCACAATGTGTAAGGGAGTGGATAAGAGATGAGATGATGTAATTATGACCAAGATCCTAGGCAAAGGAAATCGTATAAGTCATGACGTATTTTCAAGGTGAGGGAAGGTAGGGGAAGGTATACAAGGACAAAGAAAGGGATCAAAAGACCAAAATATAACAAAAAATGAGTGAAAATAGCTCTAGTCAATGCCAACCCATTGTTGATCATCCACTCAATCCCTTAATGATACCCATTCTACCTCAATGCCTGATTGTTTGATCGACAAGCTTTAGTTGATTTCCAACCTTGAAAACCAACTTTCTACCATTTTAAAACTAGTTTACCTATTCCATCCTTTACCCTAACCCAAACACACATAATTTATATATCCAACACATATATTAACCTCCCATAAGACTTATAATTTGATTTTTATACTCTTTTAATTTTAAAGTTTAAATTATGTTCATAATTAAGGTTTATAAAAAAATTGTTACTACATTAGTAATGGGGATAATCAATGGTGATTGTGGATGATATAAATGGAACATGAAACATGATTAATAAGGGTGTTAATTTTGATAATAATTATGGATTATAGAAGAAGGTTAGGGTTTTAAAAAGAAAAACATGAACTTAATGGTTGAATGTTGTGGGTGTAGGTGTGTCAATTATGAGATGATTTCAATGGGCTATGAATGTGTTTATCTAAACGCAAAATCTCTCTAATCAAATCACCCAGATTTTGAGTAGATAAGACTTGAATATGAATCACATAGAATTCATAAATAAGGGATAATTCACAAGATATTTGATTGAGATTGAAACTTAATTCAATATGTATTAAATGATCATCAACGTTTACAAGACATAATTTGATATGTGAACTACACCTCCTTAAGTGTAAATCTTCTATGTAAGTCAAGATAAAACTTAGGAGATAAACACACTAAAATTCATGCTAACAATACACACCTAAAAAGATAAAAAAGATAAAACTTTAAACTAACAATATTAAATTTCTAATATTATCTAACCATCTAACCAATATCCACCAAAATAAAGTAGATATATGGTGTGACCATAGCCAACACATAATTTAAACCCTATTTTTATATAACTGTAGCATCAGTGAATAAGGGTATTATTCTAAATTGAGGGTTAAGAGGGCTCACATAAGTCTATATAGTACATAAATATTAAAATAAATGACTCTAAATTAAAGGAAATAAACAAAAATAAAACATAATTATGGGGGTTTAAAAAAATAATATAAAGAAAATAAAATTCAATAAGAAAATTTGGATGAATGTAAACATGAAAAATGTGCTAGGGAATCAATTTCTACTACTAGATTAGGTCAAGATAAAGAAAATAATTCCTATATCCCTTATTAGTCATAAGAAAGATATCGATCAAGTTGTAAGCTACCAACACATTAATACACTTTATGTTACTTTCCTAAAGTGATTAATACTAACCACTGCCAATATGAAATCATATTGAGTTCTAATAGAGTAATTTTACCTATGAATCCTATATTTAACTAGTATTAATGCATTAAGAATAGGTGAATAGATTCAATCCAAGTACCCTAACTAGTACAACCATTGTGTCTAGTTGTACTCCTTACCTTATACATATATGTGTCTAAATGTTCTGCTACTATGATTATAATCACAAGACTATTAGGTGAATTATTATTTAACATAGCTCCAATTTATACACATGAATTCTAGAATGTTCATATAGCCTTCTAGAAAACATATAATCTTATACATTATCACTATAAGGAATCCAAAATAAGGCATGCACCATATAACATAAAAAACAATAATAATTAAAGTAAAGTTAAAAGATAATCTTATGAAAATTAGGAAAACATATAAAATATTATTAAAGTCACAAACCATAGTCATAGGGTTTCAATCACATCCCTAACAATAAAATGTTTAGCTACTCATCATGTATAACTTACTTACACAAGGCATATAATAAGGTAGAAAAAAATACCAAAATCAAAGCAAAAATGAAAAGAATAAGATGGTGAACTACCCCAGTTGATGCCATCATCTTTTTCCTCACACAAAAACTCATTCACCTCCACTTGAATTGGATGCTCCATTGTGTAACTCAAGGTACATGATTGACAAATTAAGAGTTTATGGATATGAAATTGATGACTCTTTAGATCAATTGGAAGAATTGAACCATGAATTTGAAGAATGATGGAGGTGGATGAATTATGATATATGAGAATACTAAATGACAAATCCTTTGACATAGGCTAGATTGGTGGAAGATGATGACTACTCATAGGTAAATGATGATTGATTTGAATGAATGGAATTAATGAAAAAAATGGAGCAAAGGTTGAAAATGAAGATTAAGTGATAATTTATCATTTCAAGGTTGATATTTCCATAGTAATTACAAGGGCACTAGACGATGTCCAATTGATGGGTTATCAATCACCCCTCCCTAGGTAACTATTAGCATTTTTCAATTGATAGCTTCAACTTCTTGTGTAACTTTTCCCATTCTCCAATCTGATTTAGAATAGTGGAAATTATATAAAACATAGATCTTAATCTTAAATTTCCCATACAACTTGAATCAGCTCAATCAAAGCTTGGATACAAAAGTTATACATAAAATATTGAAGGTTGTTTTGTTATTTTATGTGAATATTTCAATTGACCTTAGTACTTGTAAAACACTTCAAAACACCTCATTTTTTCTTCTTTTAATCATAATAGATCTAAATGAGTACTTATAGTTAATGAGAGATTAAATTGACATATTAAAAGGAAAAATAAAGTATAAGAATTAACACCATAAAAATATAGTATAAAATGAACTTATGAATATGGTTGGTTCTACCTTCTTCAGATGCCATCCCTATCAGATTAAATATGATTAGGGTCTTTTCTTTTTCCTCACCTCTCTCCTCTACCCTTAGATTACATGTGCAGACCTCTTTGGGAATGTGGTAGTTGGCCATACTACCTTGGTAATATCTCCACTATGGCTACCATGCTTCATCATTCTCATCCCTTACATCTTTCTTCGCACACTTCATCATCCCTTTCACCAAGTCAACCCTCCCCTTTATCCTCTTAATTTTTCCATTAGGGATGCTAGGAACCTCCATCTTGATTCATTATCCATGATCCCAAACATTTTCTTCCTTTTTCTCTCTTTTCCTTATGATAATGTAATGTCCCATTTGTTTATAAAGTGTTGAATGAGAAATTAAGCTAATTTTTGGTGTTCGATTATGATTTGCAATTATGATTGGGTTTAAGAAAAATTTAGATTTAAAATGAGGTTGGAAAAATAAATTAAACAAGTTTTCCAAGCGAACTAATATACTAGGTTGTCGTTTCAGCAAAATAGTTTTTCTCGACCAAACCATCGACTTATTGAGGAACTAATCGATTGGTTTGTAGAATAGTTAACTGATAGGTCAAACCAATCAATTGGTTTATCAAGATGATTATATTTTTGAAGCTTAATTTTTTAGGAAAATTTCTTATACTAAAATGGAGCCCTTATAACCCATTCCAAATTATTCCTAAAAGATTCATAACTTTTTTCATGATGCATTTGGACTAAAAATACTTCCTTAGATTTACTTGAGGAATCAATTGGGATAATTTATGGGGGGAGATAACCTCAGCTTTATCTTCTTCCACATGTCTCCTCTGCACATTTCTAGGGTTATTACTTTGATATCAGACTCGATTACGCTTAATTAGGAGATTCCTTCCATACTAAACTTCTATTTCACCTTTAGTGCATTGCGTTTCTAGACCAACTGACCTACACTCTTCTAGAATCACCAGTTGAGATCTAGATGATAGGTTAGCATATCTTGGATGAAATTTCTCTATTTAACTCAAATTCAAATGGTAAGAATTAGGGTTTTTGATATGTTCCTCACAAATCTTATGATTTTTATAGATTTGCTAGCTATAAATGACCCTAATCACCTCTTCTATTCACCTTTCTTTCAGCCAAAAAAATACTCTAACCCTCTAGCATTCACCTTCTCCTTCTTCACTTCAAGCTTTGCATTTGAATTCTTTTTCTCTTATGATCTTTTCTCTAGCTCCCTCTTGTTTTACTTGTTAAGCAAGAAAGAGTTAGATTTAGGAAAAATGTTGAGTGGTTTAGCTAAATTAACCTCTTTTTCTTTTGGGTATGGTATATTCATTTTTTTCCTTCTATTTCAAGTTTGAATTTGTAAAACTTATTCACGAATTTCTAAGTTAAACTTTTTGTTTTTAATGTTTTGAAAGTTGAGTATTTTTCAGGTTGAGTTTTCTTGCTTGAGAAAATTTTTTTCTATATCAAGTAAGTTATTCTTATTTTTTAAATGAGTTATGAGTAAACTTGTAATACCCCGTATTTTTGAAACCTAATTTGATTAAGCCTAATGATTTTATTAGCGTAATTTGATACAAATAATTAATTATTTTAATTTCGATTTCTTTTATGGATTTATCGACGATTTCGAATTCATATTTGAATTTAATTAATCGATGTCGTTGTGAACCATTTTAGATAAATTTTTTCACGGCCATGATTTTATTATATTCTTATGATTTCGATTTTATGTTAAAAATATGTATTCACATTCTTTCTCGTGTATTGATTTTAATATTTTAGATTCGTTTCCAATTATAACTTCGTCATGTGATTACGACTTTATTTTGGAGTTATATTTCATTAATGAAATATTATTTAAATTATAGAATTTCTATTGAAATAGTCAAATTTATTTTAATAATTTTATCAGTAGAAAATATTTTCAACTTTAAATTTATTAGTTTTCGATAATCGTTAGTATTTTTGGAAAATTTTAAATTAAAGAGGTTTTCGGAGCTTATTTAAAAATTTATTTCCGAAATTTATTTTCTTCCGTGTTACGCTTTTTGATTTACGAAAAAATGATTTCGAAAATTATTTAAATTAGTCTTGGTTTATTAGAATTTGAATTAAATATTTTATTATATGCTTTTAAATGATTTTTTGAGGTCTTATAATATATTTTCGTAAATAATATAAATTTGTACATTTGTTGGTAATTTTTTTTCGAAATTCTTTATATAGCTTTTTATTAATTTAAGCTTTCGGAACCTTACGAAATAATTTTTCGTTTAGTGAATTTTAGATAAAATCTTCCAATAATATTTTTTAAACTTTTAGTATTTTATTATATATATGTATTTGTAAAAAAAAACCCGCAACCTCGACCGGTCGAAATCCCCCCTCTTCTTTTCCTTTTCTCTCCTCTCCCTTCTCTTCTCTTTCCTTTTCCTGTCTCCCCTACTCCCCACCTTGTTCTCTACGCCCAAAAACCCTAGCCTCCCTCATCGCCTCTTCTCCCCAGCTCCTCCCCTCTCTGGCCAACCTCGCCAACCACCACGGGCGACGCAACCCCCGACGACTCAACAGCAGGCACAGCAGCCAGCTCGACCACAGTAGTAGCAGCAACCACCGGCAGCAGCGCGGGAGCAGCACCAGCAGCGACGACCCGTCGTCCCGCACCGATGAGCCTAGCTAACTGTCGGCGAGCTGTCTTCGGCCCCCGACGAAGCTCCTCCGGTCTTCCCTTATCTCAATTCATTAATTTTTCGTTTGGTATAATTTTGTGAAAAAATCCTAATATTAATTTAATTAATTGGGTATGATTTAGCTTGTGATAAGCTAAATTAATTATTTGATAATGTATATATGTGCGGTAAGATTGATTTGGATATGTTAATTGTATGGTATATGTTGGAAATTTGGGAAATTGAATTTTAGGCCGGGTTATGCCCAAATTTTTTGGATCCGTTCGATTTGGCGATTTTGGATAAATTGATTATACAATATGTTTTTAAATGTTTCTAATTTCATGTTGGAACCGTCAATTTGAGAAATTTATGCAGAATTAATCGGAATTTAATTCCTAGGTCAAAATTCGTAAGTAATAAAATTGGGCCGCTTAATTGAGTCGTTTCGCTCAATTGATTTTACAATATCATTTGCAATGTATTTAATTTCATATCAGAAGTGTTGATTTGGGAAATTTGTGCGTAATAAATCGGAATTGGATTTTTTAGGTCAAAACTCTTGCGGGTCTAAATTGGTTTATGTAATCGGGTTGTTTTATTTAATTGACTATACAATTTATATTAGAATATATTTAATTACATTTCTGAACCGTCAATTTATATATTTTAGCAAGAATTGATCGGATTTGCGTTTCGGGCTTAAAAACCATAATTATGCTAAATTGGGTATTTCTTTTTTTGGTTTTGATCAATTGATTATTTGATGTGTTATAAAATGTGTTTAATTGCATTTCTAAACATTCAATTTGATTAAATTAATAGAATTCAACCAAATTGTAATTTCGGGCCTAAAGCCCTAGATTTCAAGTGAGATTATCAAATTGATCATGTGTATAGTTCTTTTTCTAAAATTAAATTTATAGAAGTAGTTGAAATGATCCTAATTGTATTCTAATACCTTTAATTGAAATTAATTGATTTGAATTACCTGAGCTTGTGTCGTGGTCTTTAAAAACCCTAATTTTCGGGGATGGTTTTATAAAATTGATTTTTGCTATGCGTCTTTCATCTAATCGATTTTTGTCTTTGGGTTTTTAAATCGTTTGAATTATGTTTTAATCTAATCGGTTTGGATTTGATTCTATGCAAATAGTTGTTTACTTATTTGGTTGTAAAACCTAATGAATAAGTCATTTTTGATAAATTAACTTATAATCGATTATTCTTTCTCGAGCTTTCCAAATTAAATTGAAATGTCCCAAGTGATGTGTGTGTTAATCCGTTTTGATTTATTTGTAATATTAAACCTTAATAGAGCTATGCTCTTGAGTCCTAAGTTTTGGACACGTTTTTCAAGAAAAGATTGTTTGTGTCCTATTATATGGATTTTGTTATAATATGTGAATTATTAATTGATAAGATAGTTTCTAACCTAGTTCTGATTTCTATCGGTGATCTAGGAAAACTTTCTCGTGGATTGTTGAGCCTTCGATAGCTCTCCCTCTTTCTCAATTTGCTTAGCTAGCTTCGAATTGAGGTAAGTCATTACTTACCTTTATTTATGATGGAATCTGGATGTATGTCAGTTCGGAGTAGAAGGTGATTAGTATGCCTATCTATTATTTAATCATGTCAAGAGTATGTTGTGTTCTGTGTGGTAATTTTATGTATGTAATAATTCATAGCCTCAATGCCAATACTTGTTAGTATGACCTTGAATATGATATGTATTTGAGTGTGTGAAGGGTGGAGTATGGATTTGAAACTATTTGAAACCTTATGTTGTGTCCTTATGCCATGGAATTATTTATGTGGGCTTGATTTACGGTCGGCTAAAATCATTGAATAAGATACTAATTATTTAAAGTGGAAGATAACGTGAGTTGGGCCGAGGTGTAGGGTCCGTTCCACCGGACGATAATAGTGGCTCGGGTGTGTTGTCCCCGAGAGGTGATTCAAGTCGTTCCACCGGTTCAAAATAGTGGCTCAGGAGTGTTTTGCCCTGAGAGGTTTAGGATCCGTTCCACCGGATGATAATAGTGGCTCAGGTGACTTGTCCCTGAGAGGTGCTTCAGTCCGTTCCATCGGATTAAGAATAGTGGGGCCCTATACTCAACGTGAATAAGAATATGATATGAGTTAAGTAATGGATAAGACACTAATTATTTAAAGTGAAAGATTACATGAGTCAGGACCAGGTGTAGGGTCTGTTCCACCGGACGATAATAGTTGCTCAGGTGTTATGTCCCTGAGAGGTGATTCAAGTCGTTCCACCGGTTCAGAATAGTGGCTCGGGAGCGTTTTGCCCTGAGAGGTGTAGGATCCGTTCCACCGGATGATAATAGTGGCTCGGGTGAGTTATCCCCGAGAGGTGCTTCAGATCATTCCACCGGTTTAAGAATAGTGGGGTCCCTGAACTCATCGTTAATAAATAAAATCAGATGTAATAATGATTATTATCATATTGTTGGATTGGTGTTACTTAGCATACGATCGTGATTTCTTATACGCTTGTATCTTATGTGCCGTCATGTCTAGTAATGTACTCATGAGTATGAATCTGTGATCCTATGTTTTGTTGTATGTAATACTTGTATAATTGAGCATGAGAATTGTAAGCTAGAGTCTTTCATATCTTATGTGTTTTATACTTCCTTCCATGAGTTTGGTAGTATTGATTTACTCAGTACCGGACCCGTACTAATGCCACCTTGGTTGAATGGGTCCTATGATGATCCATTGATGGTGGGGAGCACACCTCTTGTGCAGGTTTGAGATCGAATATTGTATTTGGGTGGAAGGCTTGGTTTGAGAGAGTAGGCAATCCGAAATTTGATCCATCGGGTTTTATCTTGTTTAACTATATTTGTCTTTAGAAGTTACAAGTGTTGTATTTAAAACTTCAAGGGTATTGTAATTACCTTTCAGTTTCTCGTACTCTGATAAGCTTTTAAAATTCGGATTTATTTCACAGGTTTCGCTGATTGATTCAGCAATGATTTTATTTAGTGAATTGATTCACTTGCCATATGCTTGTGGATATCTCCTTGTGAGAGTTTATCCTTTCGGCATAGATGTTTGAAATTTTGTTTGACAGGTTTTAGCCTTGCATCTAGCAGGAGATAGATGGTGGACATCTATCTTGTGTTAGATGTGGTGGTAACATTCCCTAAATTCTCTTCTAGCTTCCGCTTTATTCTTTCAAAAAAAATTTCAAGAGTGAATTTTGGGGGTGTTACAAAACTTGTATGGTATGGAACTCTTTGAGTATGATATTACATAATAACATGAATATATAGCTTGACATAACTGTATTGACTAGTTGGACAGTGCATTTTAGGTGAAAAGCATGAATATTGAGGAAAGATTAGGTTGTGATGATTAATGGTGAAATATGTAATGAAAGTAAGATAAAAATTTGGTATATGATGTTTGAACATGTTTTGATGTGGTATGTTGAAAACTTATAAGCATGATCTGTATGAAAATGACTGTTGGCGTTGTTGGAGGGAAAACCAATCGATTGGTTAGGTCAATCCAATCAACTGGTTGACCCAACACATCACCTAGTAGAGTTGTAAAGACCTTGGTCTTGCTCTCTACTTAAACCCATCAATTGGTTGGACAGAATAGATTGACTAGCCTATGAATAGTTGACTAATTTGCTCAAACCAATTGACTAATTTAAAAAGAAGCATGGTTTGGTCAAGCCAACCAGTTGACTAGTTAGCCTAAACTAATCGACTGGTTAAGCCAGACCGATCCACTAGTTTGGCTAGTTTGTGTAATTTTTTCTTCTCATTTTAGATATGCATTAAGAATATGCATGAGATTGTTGTGTGACTATTTAATGGATATATTATGTACATTATCATGGATCACTGACCTAATGAATGAATTAAATGGACCATTATTCATGACATAATCAATGGTTGATGAAAGGGCTTACTATGTGTACTATATTATGTAAACTTCTCAACTTCCTTACTTAGTGAACTTGGAAAGTTTCCTTGTCTAAAAAACTTGGAGATGAGTATTTGTGTGTGACTTCCTTACCTTGAAAGCTTAAAAGTACCTTTGTATTAAAGGGTCCACTTCTACTTTTTCAAATTAAATCACAAATCTTATGGGGGGAGTACATGTACTTAAGAATTTGGTCCCTAATTATTGTTCATATGACTGGTGATCAAGAAGCTTCTTTAAGGTGATTTTGTAAATAGTGGAGTCAGTGCATTCCTTGACAGGTAATCATAGAAGTGAGTGAGTTTGTTTTCTTCTCTCAAAGGTGGGATTTATTTACAATTTGTCACCCAATGTTGATGGTCGACATATTGAAGATATAATATATGAATACTTTGGATTACCTTATACTATGTATGATATGACATTATTTGATGATATCATATATGATCATATTTTTTTATCCATGATTGTACATTTTTGTGTGTTATGTGTCGATGTGAGCATATTACCTATTTAGAGATGGTGTGGTTTACTCAGTACTAGGAAATACTACACTTTTTAGATGATGTTGTGTGAGACGTAAGCTAGATAAAGGATTTTGAGGCTAGATGGATTAAATTATCTTAGTCATGCATGGGCTTTTTGGATCGAGATTTAAGGTTATCTAGTTTTATACTACTATTGCTTGATATCAATATATTTCACATTCTTAAGTACTTAGGCTTTCCATTCATACTTAAACCCCTTCCCTAAGTTTTAATAATTTGTAAGATTTGTAAAGTCATTGTACCTTCTACTTATATATATTATGGCACGTGTTAAAACCTTATCATTTTTCATTTTAGCCTAGTATCTTGCATAGGTTAGATAATGTAAACACCATTTATTATATTAGATATGGTAATTTTAACCTTGTTTCTTATATTGTTTCCGCAAATCATATTTTTAGATGTAAAATTTTTTTTGCTAAAATTGGAGGTATTGTAATACCCTAAATTTTAGCTAACCCTAATCCTTAGTAATTTACCTTGTAACCTAATTTTAATCTCATAGAAATTAATATTTTCACCTTACCCTAATTCTCTAACCCTAGAATTTAACTTAATCCAAATTTATTAATGATTAAAATATCCTAATATCTAAACATAAATTATATCAACCTTATTCTAATAAAAAAAACTAAATATATTAATCTCTCTATTTCTTTTCCCTCTTTTCCTTTTTCTCTTCTTTTCCCTTTCAGTTGACTCCCTCTCCTTTTTCTTTTTTCCCTTCTTCCTACATGAAACATTGTCCATAGACAATGCCTGCATGCCCCATCACCTCCCTTACCACTTGCTAAACCATCCCCTACCCCTATGAACTCCCTCCCCCTACGAATATGGGTTGAGGTTGAAATTTTCCTTTGACCACTAAACCTCACTCCCTCCTCTCTCATCTCTATATCTAGATGTGCATGTCCATATATATATGACCAGCATTAAATTACCGACCACCCTCTCTTCTTTCCCTTTTGTTTCTATAACAATAGCACACTGTCTTCCTCCTTCACCACCTCCTTTTCTTCACAAAAAACAATCCTAAAATCCCACCACTAGTAGCCTTTATCATTTCTCCCTCACCATTTTCGTCCATCCTTGCAAAACATCACCCCCCAACTACCAACTAAATCAATTGTTCCCCCCCCCCTTCTTTGGCAACCTCCACAGCAACCACCTTCCTCCATTTTCCCTTTATATGCTACAATAGATTTTTCCACATCCCAATACCCTCCTTTAATAGCTTCAACTTAATCTCAACTCCCTCCTCTTTGGAAACCTTCAGTGCACCATACCCTCCATTCTTTGGTGACCATGACCAATGCCCACCTTCCACCCTTCGGAATCACTAGCCACATCACACCACCACCCTTCAACTGCCACCACCGAGAACTATCTCTCCTTATTTTATCCTTCACCACTATTACACCCCCTTAGCAATGTCAGCTTGTGTCATTGCTCCACACTTCCACGACACAACAAACTATTCCCCTTTATTTCATTGCGCAAAGTTTTCCCAAACACCACCTTATATGGTTCACTTTCTCCCTTCTTTCACCAGCCTATTTTCTTAAAAATTTCCTTATGTGGTTTAATTCTAATGAAATTTTATTATGGTTTTTGTAGGTGATTTTCCTATGGTTCTGGAAAAGGAAAAATAGGATTTGTGTGCTTAGAGACCGGATTCATTTTTGTAAGGATACTTATCGTAGTCTAGGGTTTTTGATTGCTAAGTTTTATACATGATTTTTTGTTGTGCCATTTTACTGTGATTATATGAATTAATATATAATTTTTAATACTATGATATGTATTTGATATTACATATTAGGAAATGAGTAAGTAAAGATATGCAATATAGTTATTTATTATGGAAAAACCCTTGATATGAAATATGGATGTCTCATGGGTTTATTAATGGTATGATGAATGTGAAATGAGTATGATAAGGTATATGGAGAAAAATGTGGATTTGGAAATAATGTTACTAAACACATAAGATTCATATGAAATAAGGGTTTTTGTAGTACCCTGTATTAATAAATCCTTGATTTAGATATACAAGACATAAAGTTTGATTAGTAGGCGAAGTAAACCATAAGATTATTTTTAAGTGATCGCCTTGTTGTCTCGAGTAAGTCCATAAATGATAAGTTATAAAAATAACCCCGAACATAGGTGCCCAACCTAGGCAACCAACCCTTTCTCCCACCTTCTCCCCTCCAAATTCCCTTTTTTCTCCTCCCTTTCTCTCGGTTGTACCACTTCCATTTACTTTGACCACAATCGTAACCCACCTCCCTCCTATTAGTATACTTAGTGCCAACACCACCCTCAACCCACAAAAGGCTAACCCCAATTTTTTCCAACCAAAAACCACTCTCTACCTTACGTTGCCGCCATGATTGCCGCTATGCTTCCCTCCACTTCTCTTACTTATTATGGTCACCACCACTTCCCATTCCTCCATTTTAAGTTCCATTTAATTAAATTCATCATCATCATCATTATGATTATGATTATTATTATTATTATTTTTTATTTTTTTTTTAAGTAAAAAAAGGGGGAATGAAGAATAAGGATAATATAGCATAATTTGGGTATTCCCATTTTTAGGTACTGTTCAAGTGACCACAAGAGAGGAGGCATAGATTATTCTTGCTTCAAGGTTGAAGACATTTTGGTAAGGATATAGTCATAGCTAGGGCTTTATGTTTATGTGATTTTATTATGTTTTAAGTGAATATGTGCATGAAATGTTACATGATCTAGGGTTACTTGTGCAACTTGGCTTGTAAAGACCCAAGGTAAGAATATGTGTGGACATGACTGTGTTGGTTCATATGTTGATGTGTAATTCTATTTTGGGGTAATACATATTTTAGGGATTGTTGAGAAGTTCTTATATTTATACAATGAGACTTAGGTAGGGTTTTAGAGATCTAGAGGCATTTTGGTCAATATTATGGAAAGTGGCGTATGGGGAAACCCTAGGGAAAAAGTTAGTCAAGTATCCTTTAGAAGATATTGAATAATAAATATGGTAATTATAAAGATGGATTAGGGAAGATATTTCATGGAGAGGGTTGACCATACGTAGGGTAAGTCAAACCTAATATGGTCTATTTATTGGGGTGACTAAGTGAAAGATGGTTGTTAAGAGTGGTTATAGGGGAGATGATGGTATTTTTGGGTAGTTGGGCAACAAATGGTGGAGTCCTTGGATGATAAGGGACGAGAGAGTACTAATTAGGTGGAGCTAGGGTTTTTGCGATACAAAATGTTAGGGGTAGGTCATTATCGCATATAGGAAATGGGATATTTAGGTTGTGCCTCTAAATTATGATGATGAGTATGCTTTGTGGGTATTGTGTTTTAAGTCTGATGGTTAGGTGGGATAAGTATGAGTAGATATAACTAATAAGGGGAATTAGGGTTTTGAGAGGAGTCTATTGGGGATGTTGTTATCACATGTGAAAAATGAAGTAGCTAGGCTACAAAATTTAGGGAATGGATAACCATAGTAATATATGCTTGGTTATAGAATTTTAGGGCTAAATGAGTAGTAGAGAAGGGGTTAGGCCTATTTGAGCCAAATTAGGATTTGAAAGGTAACCCTAAGGACCAATTGTTATCATATAAGAGGAACAAAGGAAATGCCCTATGACTCATGCATGAAAAGGGTTTCTAATGCCATTTTTGGATTATTAGATACATTGGGGACTCAAGCAATCATTAGGGTGTGAGGATATACCAGGCTTAGGAAACTAGGGTTTCTAAGGAGTCAGGGTTGGCCTAGGGTGGTAGTAGGGAAATATTCATACTTGATTAGCGCATGGATATGTGTGTGGTATATAAACAAATAATACATGAATAAGACACTAATTATTTAAAGTGGAAGATCACTTGAGTTGGGGTTGCTTGTACCTTGTGGACAGATCCACTGGTAAGAATAGTGGATAAGTGTGTATTTTCTTGGGGTTGTACCTTTTTTATTGATCCACCAGTGAGTGTAGTGAGCTCCCACACTCAATTAATTGAAACCATTATATGATAATAACTCTAAGATGAAACTAATTACTTAAAGTGGAAGATCACTTAGGTTGAGGGCCGACTGTACCCTATTCACTGATCTACCGATGAAAATAGTGGTCAAATGCGTGTTGTCATAGGGTTGTACCTTATTTACCAATCAACTAGTAAAAATAATGAGGTCCTAATCTCAAGTAATAAAACACTTGGATAATGTTAACCTATGGGACGGTACTAATCATTTACAATGGAACACCACGCAGATTAGGCCGGTTGTGCCTCGTTTAAAGATCCATCAATGAAAATAGTGGCCAAGAGTGGTGGCAGAGAAAATGTGCTAGAATTTTTGGGCAGAGTAAAGGAGGGCAATTAGGGGTCGGTATGGGGTATGTAGAGGCCAAGGGAGGGAGAGGAAGACAAAGGGAGAAGAGGAAAAAGGGCAAGCATGGCAAGGGCTCATCGGCCGACGGTGGTAGGCCGATACGATTCTGCCAACGGGAGGGGGCAGACATGGCAAGGGGAAGAAAAGGAAAGGAAGGGGATCATGCGAGGGAGGCAGGTGACGAAGGTCTAGCTCAAAATGGGAAGGAAAAAGACACAAGAGAGAGAGAGAGAGGGAAGGAGCAGGTATACGATATAGTGGAAGGGGAGAACAATGGTAGGTTGTAGGTGCGACTGTAGCATGAGGATAGGGAGAACAGAGGAGGAAGAAGAAGGGGGTTGGGCTGACCAATCGGGGAAAAGAAAAGAAAGAAAAATAAGGAGACAGAGCAGTCGAGGTTGAAAGGACAAAAAGAAGAAGAGTGGGCTGGGTCGCAAGGGGGAGAGAAGAGAGGAGGGAGGAGTTAAGCTAACGGCGAGGTTCAATCCGGGGAGGAAGATGAGAAAAAGAAAAAGGAGAAAGGAGAAAAAGAAGAAAAAGGAAAAAAGCAAGGAAAAAGAAAAAAAAAGGAAAAAGGAAAAATAGGTTGGTTGGGGTGTTTAAGATATTTTGGTATTTTTTAATATTTAAAAATAATAAAAAATTTGTAAAATAATAGTTAAAATCCTTTTTATATTAATTTAGAATATTTTGGGTTAATCTTCTAAAATTCTATTTTAATTAGCAAATTACCCTAAACTTCCCTAATTAAATTATTTATTATTTCCCTCCTTTTTATCTTAATTACTCCCTTTATTTTACTAAAATAATATATTTAATTAGTTTGACTAATAAATCCCTATTTTATCATAATTTCCTAAATTAGGGTTTTGGGCTATTATAGGGTCTGTTTCACCAAATGATAATAATGGATCAGGTATGTTGTCCTTAAAAGGTATTTTAGACTATTCTACTAATTTAATAATAGTGACTTAGGAGAATTCTTCCCTAAGAAGTGTTAGATCCATTCTACCAGATGATAATAGTAGTTTAGGTGTAATGCCCCTAAGAGGTGCTTCAAACCGTTTGACCGGTTTAAGAATAGTGGGGTCCCTAAACTTAACATAAATAAGGATAAAAATGGTTATATCTAATAAAGAGGCCGAGAATAGTATTTAATTTATGAGAATTTATGTGTTTCGTATGTGTACTTATCATCTACCATGAAAATATGTATTTTAATGCATCCTTGAGTCGATAATATTGATATCTTACTTAGTAGATAGTGTACTGACCATTTTGTTTATGGGTGTTTCTCATTTCCCTGAGCAGAGGACCCTAATGCTTTTGTACGAATATTTGAGAACCAGTTAAATGATTTTAATTCCTTTGATGCATTGTATGGGGAGGAGTGACTTTTCCTATCCTGGGTGTTTGCGTGAAGAGTCATGTTATTCGGATGATGTTTTACCCAGATACCTTTTGGACTCTTTGATCCATGGTATCCCTTTTGTTGTATTTTGTTATTTTACCCCATATTTACTATCTAAACTCATATTTACATTTATAAATTTCTCTCATTTTGAGTTACTCTATTTTTCTTTTAATGATTTTAGCCTTATGATTGATGTGAGAATGGTATGGTAAATCGGATTAACATCAATTACGGTGGTAACACCCAATATTTTGGTTATAAGCTTCCGTTATAAGATGAAAATTTTCAGTAGTAAAATTTATAGTGTGAAATGTGTTACATGATATGTCTATTGAGTGACTATATTACTCAATATGTTTCATATTGACTACCTTGTTATGGGTATTACTTATTCAAAGAAGTAGGCACTACTTGTTGTTTCATAGGTGTTTGTTGATATTAGTACTTTTAGTGTGATGTATGTATTATGATGCATAAAATGCTAAATAATTTAGGTCTTGCTAAGAATTGATGATGGAATTTGGGTTTAGCTCCAACAAAATAGAAAAAATAGAAGATAGGATGATATGGGAAAAAGATTTGATATTCAAGTAACCCTTGAAATCAAATACTTACATTCACCACTTAAGGTAACAACTCTTAAGATAAAGATTGTAAGGTTTTGTAAAACTCAGCAAACCATGCACTAGGTTGGTTGAAAATGAAAACACACAACTTGGAGTCTATAGAATACTCAAATTCTAACTCATTCATTCCTCATTACACCTATATAAGAGTTTAAGTAGTTGACAAAATTACAACCAACCCTTAGGTAACCATTAAGGGTTCAACTTAACCAAACTCTACGCTACTACATGCTAACTATGGTAGGACTCAAAAAATCAGCATGGGAACTGATATTTCGAGCCTCCCATCATCTATTTCCCATGCAATAACTATCACATTAGGTTTACAAGATACTAATTAGGAATTAGGAAGCATAACTAACAAGAAAAAGGAAAATTAGTACATTACTCATGCATTAATTAGATGGAAAAATAAACATTCCCCAAGACCCATATTTGGTCGGTTTCTTTGGCTAATTTTTATAACATTAAATCCCCTTAATTAATTCTAATTAAGGTCTTAGAAAAAAACCAAAACTTAACTCCAAAATATACTACAAAAGTGAAGTGGTTGCATGCTTGTGATTTTTGAATAATGTGAGCTCCATGTGCTGATTTTTGCTAGATGATGGATGAATCATGCATGGATTTTCAAGACATATTCAAGCCATAATGAATCCAAAAAAGGTGGTGATTTGATGGCTTATAATTTTTCTTGCATGGCTTCATATAATTTAGCTCATATTTTAATCCAAGTAAGGACAGTTTTTGATTCTCCTAACTTAGAAAATTTGATGAATAGATTATTGTCATCACATAAGGAGGATGCTCATGCATCATCCTCCCCCTCTTTATAAGGACCTCCCTTATCTTCATAAGGTTCATCATATAAGTAAGGAAGTAAATCTCCCACATCAAATGTGGTTTAGACGTCCCCTAGTTATGATGCAAGCTCCAGTCTGTATGCATTGTTTCCAACTTGTTCAAGTACTTTGAATGGTCCATCACTATGTAGTATTAGTTTGTTCTTCCTCCTAGAAAGGAATCTCTCCTTTATAAGGTGAAGCCAAACTAGATTTCATGGCTTGAATATTTACTCTTTTTTATACTTGTGGTCTTTCTTTTTATTCATATCATTAGCCTTCTCAATTCTGTACCTCACTTTTTATGTAATTTCTTGAATTCTTTGGCCATATTGATTGATTCAAAATTGACTAGTGCTTCAATGGGGAGAGGAATGAGATCAATGGGGGTGGTGGGATTCACTCCATACACCACTTAAAAAAGGGAAAAATCAGTAGCATAAGTGGGGGATCGGTTTTAGGCGAACTCTACATGACTAAGTTTGATGTCCCAATCCCTCAAGGATTTGTGAACCAAACTCCTCAAAAGCATAGTGATGGTACGGTTAGTGACTTCTGTTTGACCATCTAATTGGGATGATATGCGGTGCTAAAAATAATTTTAGTACCGACCAACCTCCACAATATCTTCTAGAAGTAGCTAAGAAACTTGGTATCTCAATCAAAAATAATTGATTTAGGAATACCATGTAACCTAACTATCTCCTTGAATTATAGATCCACTTTGTAAGAGGCATCATCTATCTTGTGACAAGTGACAAAATGTGCCATCTTGGAAAAGCAATCTACCACCACCATAATGGCATCATTTTTCCTTTGTGTTTTAGGAAATGCCACTATGAAGTTCATTCTCACATGATTTCAAGGATGATATGGGACAGGCAAAGGAGTATAGAGCCCTTGGTGGAAGTGACTCTTAGACTTTTGGCAAGTAGAGCACCTTTCCATGATTGATTATACATCACCTACCATTTTAGGCCAAAAAAATACTACTGTAGTAAATCAAAAGTCTTTTAATGCCAAAATTTCTAGCTGGTCCTCCTCCATGCACCTCTCAGATCAGCAACTCTCTAATAGAACTCTTAGGAATACACAGCTTGTTACCCTTGAAAAGGAATCCATCTTAAATCAGGTAGGGACTTCCATCCTTGCCTTGATCTTCAACGTATCTTGCAAAGTCATCATCTTCTTTATAGAGCTCCTTCAAGCACCCAAATCCTAGGAATCTTACTTCAAGTAATGACAACATACAATATCTCCTAGAGAGGGCATATGCTATAAAATTAGTTTTGTCACTCTTATGCTTTGCTATAATTGAGAAGGATAGTAAAAACTATATCCACCTAGCATGCCTAGGGTTGAGCTTATGTTGCCTATTTATGTATTTTAGGGACTCATGATTAGTTTGTATTACAAATTATGATGGTCTAAGGTAGTGAGACAAATGACCTAAAGCCCTAACAATAGCATAAAATTCCTTATCATATGTGTTGTAATTGGATCTTGAGCTATTGAACTAAACAAGGCTATTGGATTTTCTTCTTTATTATAACTGCTCTAATGCCTACTCTACCTGCATCACACTCGAGTTTGAACACCTTGTCAAAATTGGGCAATCGTAGTACTGGGGCTTCACTTAACTTACCCTTGATGACTTCAAAGGCTTATTGTGCTTGTTTAGTCCATTTGAAATCACCCTTTTTGAGTATAAGTGTACTAAATCCTTGGATGAACCGCCTATAGAAAGATCCAAGTATATGAAAGGATCTAATGTTAGTAATGGATGTGAGTGTAGGTCATGTTCTTATTATCTCTACCTTTGACTCATCCATGGAAATACCATCTTTAGATACAACAAATAATATAAAGGGACTTATGGCACAAATAAGTCACACTTTTCTAGTTTACCCTACAAATTTTTTCTCCTAATAGCTAAAAATACAAGCCTTAAGTGCCTTACATGATCATCACTACTAGAGGAGAATACAAGAATGTCATCAAAGTACATAACTACAAGTTTAGAAATGAAGGGTCTTAGAACTTCATCCATAATCCTCATGAAGGTGCTTGGTGTGTTGGACAACCCAAATGACATGACCATCCAATCATATAGGCCTCCCTTGGTCTTGAAATTGGTCTTCCATTCATCTCCTTCCTTCATCTTGATTTGATAACAATCACTCCTCAAGTCAATTTTGGAGAAAACACTTGCCCTATGTAAATAATCCAACATGTCATCAAGTTTAGGTATGGGATACCTATACTTGATAGTAATGTTATTAATGGCTATACTATCAATACACATCCTCATAGAGTCGTCCTTCTTTGGTACCAAAAGGGTTAATACCACACATGGGCTAAGCGATTCCCTAATATAACCATTTTGCAACAATTCTTCAACTTGTCGTTGCAACTCCATGGCCTCCTTACAGTTACACTTATAGTCTGGTTTATTAGGGAGAGTAGCTCCTGGAAGAAAGTAAATTTGGTGCTTTATTCTTCTTATGGGAGGCAACTCACTAGGTAAATCATTTGGAGAGACATCCCCAAACTCACCTAGCAAGATTTTAACCCTAGGGTCAAGTGGACTACCATTCTCATTATTTTCAAGCATCAATAAAAAATACACAGTTTTCCCTTTCCCTATGGCCTTGTCTAACCCCTTCCCATCTATGAACATGGCCTTTTTGACAATTTAGATCCTCCCTAACAAGTGAGATTGAATGCTAAGGGGTGTGAGTGCAATATATTTTGTTTGGCATAGTTCAAGCTATAAGTTTTCTTCCTATCATCATCTTTGACATGCCTATCATATTATCAAGACATACCTGATAACAAATGACATTAATCCATAGAAAGTACATCACAAAAGCTTTATCTTGATAAGTCTTCCCTATGGAAAATGGAATAATAACTTGTTTAGTGACCTCAACCATTGAGCCATCATTAAACCATTAAATCTTATATGGCTTAGTATGTGTAGTAGTGGGCAAATTAAGCTTCTATACAAAAGTGTACGAAGCCACATTCACACAACTGCCCCCATCAACAATAAGGGAACATATTTTACTAAGTATTATGCACTTAGTATGAAATATTTTTTTCCTTTGGGACTCCTCATCCAACTTTTGCATGCAACACCCTCCTCACCACCAAGGCCTATTCAACATCCATTGGGGATTCCTCAAAATTGGCCTCCTCCTCCATGGCTGAGTTCTCCCTTTATTCTTTCCCCTCCAATGGCACCTCCTCTAGGTCAAGCAAAGTCATCACCCTCTATTTTTGACATTAATTTTGATAATTCCCAATCCCTTGACACTTAAAACACCTCACTCCCTTGTTT
Source organism: Tamarix chinensis (assembly GCA_030549775.1). Taxonomy (NCBI): domain Eukaryota; kingdom Viridiplantae; phylum Streptophyta; class Magnoliopsida; order Caryophyllales; family Tamaricaceae; genus Tamarix; species Tamarix chinensis. The sequence goes on along the minus strand of CM060172.1, from coordinate 15,351,059 downwards.
CTACTTGTCTCTCCTATTTCAAGCCTTCCCTTACCCTTAACATCAAATGTTTTGGGTATAGGACATGGCTTAGGTTCCTCCCTTTGAGGGTTTTAGTTTTGCTTTACCATGCCAAACTTAGAACCCCTGTTTTCTTTTTTAATCCTCTCTACCTCAATGGCTAGATGAAATAATTCATCTAGGGTATAATATTTGTAAAGATCCACCTTCCTAGAAATGTCACTTCTTGAACTCCCTAAGAATCATGGTATTGTGTGCTCCTCTACCTCCTCCATACCAAGCCTCATAATGAGCTTTTCAAACTCCCTAATATACTCTTCTACACTCATAGACCCTTTTCTCAAAGAAAACATTTTATTGTAAAGGACTTAGGTGTAAGAAGGTAATAAAAACCTCTCCCTCATCATTTTTTCTATTTTTTTTTCATCTCCTCACCTTGGACTTTCCTTGTTTCTCCCTCTTGTATACCAATTTTTCCCAGAAAAAGGAAGCATTCCCTTTTAGCTTAAGGACCTCTACCTTGAAAGACTTCTCATCATCATAAGATTTGGCCTCAAACATCATATTACACCTCAACTCCTGATCTAAAAAGTCTTCCAAATTACATGACCCATCAAACTCTGAAATCTCTATTTTGATATCATGAGAAGACTCATTTCTAACATGTCTTCTCCTCCATTGGAACCTAGGAGACTCACTAGAAGAATATATGAAATTACTAGCTTCTTAGTGTGGCTATAGCCGGCACACAATTTAAACATTCTTGTTGACAATTATAGTACTAATAAATAAGGGTATCATTCTATACCGGGAATTAAGAAGGCTCACCTGTATTTCACTAGCTCAAAAATAATAAAAATAAAAAACCTAAATCACACAAAATAAATAAATAAGAAAAAAAGTAATGGGGGTTTTAAAATTAGAAAATAATAAAAGTAATAAATAAAATAAAAATAATGGATAACCGCAATTATGATAAATATGCTAGGGAAATTAAAATCCACCACTAGATTAGGTCGAAATATAATAATAATTTCTAAGTCATCATTAATCATGAGAAAGAGATTGACCAAGTTATACACCAAAATCAAGTCCGTACACCTTATATTACTTCCCTCTAATAATTAATATGACAAAGCATCAATATTAATACTATTAAATACTAGCAGTATAGTAGAAACAAGTGGCTTCTATATTTAACTAGATTTAATACATTAAGTATAATTGGGAGGATGTCAATCTAAGTACCCAAACGAGAACAATAAGCATGTCTAGCTGTATTTTCCTTCTTTAACCCACACGTATCTAAAACTATTACTATTTCGGTTAGAATCACAAAACTATTAGGTGAATTATTATCTAACCTAGTTGCAATTTATACATATAAATTCTAGTATATTCATATGACCACCTAGCAGATAAAAAATTCTACATATTGTTATTATAAGGAAACCAAAATAAGCCATGCACCATATAAATTATACTTGATATAATCATATATATAAACGATAGAAACTAAAATAAAGTTAAAGAACAATCTCTCGAAACAAAGAAAAATAAAATCATATCTCAAACTATAATTTAGGATTTCAATCTATTCCCCAACAATAAATAATTAGTCATTCATAATTATCTAATTAATTACATAGTAATATATATCAAAAACATAAAATAAAAATAGAGAAATAATTAACTTGAATTAATTTTGGATGAAAGATCAAAAATTTATTTAGAAAAAAAAGTAATTAATTTTATCTAAAATAAATTTTTTTTGGGTAAATTTTCTCTCTATTTTCTCTTTTGCTGCCTAGCGTGAATTTTCGTGCAAATTTTTTTCCTTCCTTTGTTCTTCAACTATGATAGTGCATAGCTCTCCTCTACTTCTATGTGCTTGACTGCTCTGTTGTGCTGACCTGCTGCTCTCTGACAACTATGCTCCTTCTTGTCTCTCCTCTCTATGTCGCTATGTGTTGCTCCTACTTTTTCTTACGACTGCCTTCTCCTTCTATGTGCCGCAATGTTTTTCATTGTTCTTCATGAGGCTAATTTTCTTTCTTTTTGTGTAGCTCCTTTAGTCTACCTTTTTTTTCCTCACTGGTCAAGCGTCTTTCCACCTTTTTTGCCCTATTGTTCTACTATTATTTTCGTGTTGCCCCCACATCAGCCCTTCTTTCTTTCGTTCGTCTCTCCTTGATGGATATTGTGTTTGTGTGCGACTTTCCTCGATCTTATAGTTCTGACCTTACGCTCGCTGCTCCTTTCATCTTCTTTTGAGCTTTTAGCCTTCGGTCCTTGGATCATTGGTCCAAAGGCCTAAAATTATTCTTTTTTCTTTTATTTCTTTTTTTATGTTACCTACAAAATAAAAGTATAAATAATTAATAAAAAATATTATACTCTAAATATATTTAATTTATATCATTTTAGCTCAAATATTAAAATTTATACAATTATTATCACTTAAGTATAAAATTATAATTATCCGCTTATATTACTCAAATAAAATACTAAAAATTAAGATTATAAGGGTATAAATTATATCAAAATATGAACTTATCACTTCTTCCTCTAGGTTTGGTTCCTCCCTTTCTACATGAAATGATGAGACTTTTTGAGTGAAGAATGCTAGCATTCGAGGCAAGTGATTCCAAAATGCCTAGCACTCTTCTCATGTCTTATTATAAGGCCTCTATAGCCCCATATATTCTCAAGTTGTGTGCTTCTTTAAGACTCAAACCTCTAAGATCTTGTTGATTCTACATGGTGTTTTGATAAGGAAGAAATGAAAAGTGTGCAAATGTGGGGTGAAGGTTGAATGGGGGATTTTTTTTATGGTATTTGGTTCGAATGGGGTGTGGGAGGGTAAGCAAGGTTCGAATAGGGTAAGGTGGGGATGGTTGTTCGGATGGTGGTTGGGTTAGATGAAAAGGTGGTAAAAAAATGGGAAGAAAAATGGTGGTGCTCGATACTAGAGTGATTGTAGTCAATTTTTTTAGTGAAAAAATGGGGGGTGTTTGATGGTGGTTTAAGTGGTGGTATGGTGGCTGAAAAATAGAGATGGAATAGGGTAAAAAGGAGGTTGGAAATGGTGGTAATGGTTTAAATGGGGCTGGAAAATGGTGGCACAATGTGTTAAAAAATTAGAGAAAACAAAAGACCCAACTTTATCAACCTTGAGCTTTGATATCAATTTGATGCATAAAATGCTAAACAAATTTGGTCTTACTAAAAGCTTATGATGGAACTTGGGTTTAGCTCCAACAAAAGAGAAAAATAAAAGAGAGGATGATATGGTGAAAAGATTTGATATTCAAGTAATCCTTGAAATCAAATACTTACTATCACCACTTAAGGTAACAACTCTTAAGATAAAGATTGTAAGACTTTGTAAAACTCAACAAACCATGCACTAGGTTGGTTGAAAATGAAAAAAAAATGACTTGGGGTTTGCAGAATACTCAAAGTGAGCCCCTTTCATTCCTCTTTACACCCATATAAGAGTGTAAAAAGTTGAGAAAATTACAACCAACCCTTAGGTAACCATAAGAGTTCAACTTAACCAAACTCTACTCTAATGCATGCTAACTATGGTAAGACTCAAACAATCAGCATGGGAGCTGATGTTTTGAGCCTCCCATCATCTATTTTCCATGCACTAGTTGTTAAATTAGGTTTACAAGCTAATAATTATGACTTAGGAAACATAAATTATAAGAAAAAGGAAAGCTAATACATTACTTATGTATTAACTAGATGGAAAAATAAACCTCCCCTAAGGCCCCCATTTGACTAGTTTCTTTGGCTACTTTTTAGGACACTAACTCTCCTTAATTAATGCTAATTAAGGTATTGTAAGACACCAAAAATTAACTCCAAAATCTATTGCAAAGGCGAAGTGGTTGCATGCTTATGATTTTTGAATAATGTGTGCTCCATGTACTAATTTTTGCTAGATGATAGACAAATCTTGCATGGATTTCCAAGCTATATTTTTTATCCATATTCAATCCATAATGAAGCTAAAAAATGTGGGAGTACTACTCAACCACAAATTGAAGTTCAGAATTAGGAATCTAATTATTAAGGTGTTCAACATTTGGTATGGACCAAAAGTTGGAACCACATAAACCAATTATGTTGGTTTATATTCAAGATGAAATTGGTTATATTAGTTTTTAGTTTGGGTTTTGGTTCCTGGGTAAAAAAAATCAATCCATGACTAAGTTTAGTCCTAATTGGGCCGGACCTTGGGTTTTACCCAAACATTCCATAATATATTACCTAAAAATTACATTTTTAAATAATAATAAAATATAATCTATAGATTTTTAATCTTCTCTAGTTCAATATCCACTTCCCACTTTAAAAACTTTTGGGCTATAATAAGATTGCAAGCCATTCTAGGTCAACTCAATTAAGACTAATGTACACCCTTTACCATAATGTTAATAAAAAATATAAATCACTCCATTGAATTGTGTGATGACACTCAATTAGTTTGCATAAGGCTTAAAAGGCATATCATAGAAGCAAATATTCTTTAAGGTTAAAATTTAGGTGACAAACTACACTTACCAAGGCTGTCTATCATCTCATCAAATTTAAGATTGCCTTTTATAGCCAATAGCATAATATTTTTCCTCATAGTGTGCTCTATTATAACAATAAACAAAATCCGAGGACAATCGCTTTCTCATGTTAACATATACTTGAAGAATTACGTTCTCAGTCATACACAACTTCATATGGTTGTATCAACAGTTATTGATCCTACGAGTTTGTGAATTTTGATAAGTGCAAATGATGGAGAAGAAAAAAATTACAATACTAATGTTGCATATAAATAATAATTTTAGAATTTGTAAATGAAATCTATTAATAATATTCGTATATTGATAATACAATTACATCTACACTAACAATCTTGCAATTGGCTATACTGAAACTACCTTTGTGCATTGCATGAGTGAAAAACTAGTTATTATACACAAACACAAAATCATAACAACATAAGCTTTTCCCACTAAATGAGTATCTTACTTACTTTATCTCCAAGTATGTTTAGACTGAATAACGTTATACTTCTATTACTTAGTATATATATTCCTCGGTATCAAAATCTTCATCAATATCCATATTACATATAAAAGCATAAATTGTGATAAAATATAAAAGATAAAAGATATAATTTTTTTCTTCCTAAAATTTGTTCCTAAGTATAGAATGTGTTGACAAAAGAATATAAAAGGTTTAAATTAATCAAGTATTTGATGTTGTCATGTATATGTTTAATTTAGATGACACTTAGTATACTCATTGACTTATAGTAAATATAAATGTATACATTATATAAATATTTTTTACTCTAATTTTATGGAATTGTTATAAATTCTTGATTTTTTTTCCTATCTATATATATGGGCTTGTTGTGACACCCCCACTTTTTACTACTAAGAAATTTTGTTTTAAAACCTTGTGGAAGTAGAAAACTAATAATTACTTAGGAAAAATGAAGTGTTACCACCACACCTAATATAGGATAGGTACTAGCCACCCATCCCATGCCAAATATAGGGTTAAAAACCAAGCCAACCAAAATTAATGTAAAGTGTGCTAAAACATATTATATAAAAACCAAAAGAAAGCATATTATATTAATATAGGACTCAACAGCCAGCAATGTTCAAATACATGAGCATATTAAGTCAAAGTACATGGTCTCAAATTAGAGAAACAAAATTAGGGCATAGCCCTAAACTCAAGTCCGTTAAGGGTCTCTCAAAAGTCTCAAGATGCCCACTCTATCAGAACCCATGCCCACATGAGATTGGACAACTACTTACCATCCCTAAAAACTTACACATGTCCCTATGCTCGTGGAAATAAGTAGGGGGCTGAGCAAACAAGCACATAAATATGCTTTGTATTGATTAAGCTAAGTTACCACCTCAATAAAGTCATCAACATACAAGATTCTAGCATAATATACAAGTCGTACTAACATTTTCCATGTACATTTTGTATAAATAAGGTACATGCTCTATCATGGTCACATCAAGAATGGGAAGCTCATTCCATACATGACTCATTACTCTTGACACTATAACACTACATCATATAAGACAATAAACAAGCTGCAAGTAGAATGTCCAATTAATAGTAAGGCTTCATTCATCCAAACACATAATTTCACCATAGGTCATTTCCACGTCCCTAATTTATTTAGTAATTTATATATATCTATGCCATATCTTCTTTATTGTTCTTTTCCTTTTTCCTTCTACCTTTCTCTTTAGTCATATTACTATTCCAACTTCTTATCTAATTACTGATTTAAATTATTATACAAAATACTTGTCTCAATTATAATCAAGTGATGGACTATGCACTACTTGATGGTCTCACATACTATGGAAGTTTATCCAAACCAAATGATATAAAGTCTGGGGCAAAGCCAAGTAACCACCAATGAACATAAGTCTAGGAAAAAGCTAGTAACCGCCAATGGACATAAGTCCCGATGGTAAAACCATCTAGGTGACCAGATCGTTTAGTATCGATACTCCATAATATATCATTAGTGTCTCAAGTAGGTAAGACACTAGGATCTACTAGAATCCCACCCAAAAGGTACCAATAAATGCCCTAAGGAAGACTAACCCCCAATATCTAATTGAGGAACGGGTAACGCAAGCCCATACACAACTCAACCATGTTTCACTTTAAATGATTAATAAATTACTCTTGAGTTTATGTGATCACACAAGGGCCCATAAAATATACAAATAAGACATGCACATACTTATTCCATCTTACTCATTTCCATTCTCCAACAATGTGTCGGATTTCCGTTAATGATTACTCAATATTAACCAAATCCTTTAGATTAATCCATTGCATGCTAAATTCAAGCTTGCACTACCCCTTTAAAGTCATCTAATACTTATTTGGATTTACTCATTAAGGAATTTACAACACCCATTGAGTATGCCATAAATTATAATCCATTTAATCCATCCATTAGGTTGTCTATTAATTTTAATAGAGGTATTTCACTTATTAAACAATCATATAGCATCATTTGGCACAATCTTAAGGTATATCCAAGTTAAAAGATCAAAATCATACAATCTGACTGAACCAATTATTTAGTTTGGTCTAACTAATTGATCAATTTTACCAACCAATAAATCATTGGGCTAACTAGTAAATAGGATTGGGCCGACCAATCAATTGGTATGGCTCAGCCAAACCTAGGGTTCACTGAAATTGATCGATAGGTTTGGCTAAAATAGTCAACTATTCTAGGACCATTCGATTCGTTCTACAAACTTGTCAATGGGTTTAAGCAAAGAGCAAACCAAGGTCATCATAGACCTATCGGTCGATGGATTGGGACAATTGATCTATGGGTTTACCCTCAAATATCTTAGAATATAGATTTTTCATGCAAATCATCCTCAAAATTCCTACCACATCCAAACTAAAACATATCCTGGCATTATATCAACACTTTTCCAGCTCCTAATCTAAGACATGCTTCATAATTAATCAAATCAACCTAATTTTCCATAAATCATGCATTTTTCTCAAAATTTATATGTTAATCAACATACATCAGTCTAAAACCAAATTTCCATGCCAACTTATAAAATTGGGAATTTAAAGAATTCACCATGATACATGCTTAACCATGTCACATTTCAGAGGTAAGAATGACTTGGTGCAAGCAAAACTCTTCCAAAAATATGAAAACTCAACCTATAAGATTTTCAATTTCTAATCCTTAAATGAAACAAAAGTTAAATCTTTGGAAACTCAATGAATAATTTCATAAATCAAAATTTGAATTAGGAGAAAATGACTTACCAAACCGAAGAGAAAAAAATAGATAGAATTTGTGCTAAAAGAGTTACTCAACTTCCTCCTAAATCTAACCCTTATTTGCTTAAAGGTAAAAAAAGAAAGAGCTAAATAAAGGATTAAGATAGTGGAAATGAACTAAAATTAAGTTTGAATTAGAGAGAAAAAAACACAAGGTTAGAGAGAGTTGGAATATTTCTGAAAGAAAAGTGAATGGAATAGGTGATTAGGGATATTAATAGCCAAAAAATTGGTACAAGAACGAGTGTGGTTAGACACAAATCAAAAAATCCTAATTTCTACCGTTCAAATTTGGCCTGAACGGACGAACTTCGTCAAAGATAGGCTGACCTCCCTTTTAGAGATGAAATGGTGATTTGTAGAAAAATGCAAGTCGAATTCGCCTATAAATGTCAAACACAAGAGAGGAAATAAATGATTAAAGTGGAATGAGTCTCTCAACTAAGTAAATACAAATCTGGAAATCAAAGCAATGATTCTAGAGCGTGTAGAGGAGAGAGGTGGGAGAAGACAAAGCTAATGCCACCCTACCCCTCAATTATCCCAATCGAACCCTCAAATCAGTTTGAGGCAAAATCTCGGGGCCAAATTCTTGATAAGGAAGGTTAAGAATATTTAAAGAAAAACTTGGAATAGGATTATCAATGTTCCATTTGGGTATAAGAAGGTTTTCTAGAAAAATTGAGTTTTAAAAATGTGCTCAACTCCATAAACCTCTCAATTGGTTTGGCATACCAGTCAATTGTTCTACCAACCAGTCGATCAGCTTCCTAAACTAGTTGATCGGTTCATTCGAGAAAATAACCTTTAGCTAAAATAATAAATCGATTGATCAGCCCTCTTGAAAACTCATTTTATTCCATTTCTAAAACTTATTCAAATCCAACTTTACCTCAAATTCAATTATATTTCTAAATCAAAATAAAAAATTGTAAAATATTAATAAATATCATAACTTCTCATTCAACAAACTTCACAAAAATATGGGGTGTTATGCTTATGATACATTTTATGAGTATTAGGCTTTTAGAATATTTTTGCACCTTCATTTTTTTTCTCTTACAATGTTCATACTTTTATTTTAAAATATTATAATCTATGTTTTCTCTTTATGCTAATGTTGGTAAATGTATTTATAGATGTTATCACGTTTTTCTGATATTTCATGAAACTTTTTAGTTTTTTTAGTCATATATTTTTTTCCTTTGTAAGACATAAAAATTGTCTTCAAAGATTATTATGTTGTATTTTTATTCCACATTTTTTTCAATTAAAAAACTACCATCTTTCCATATTGTTCATCTATACATATAATACTATATTAATAATTCTATAGATATATTTAATTTTTTTAATTTGAATGAATAAAAAAATATAATTAATGCATTGCACGGGGAAAATACTACTTTGTGTAACAATTGAATTAGTTGACCGCAAAATTCATGGCATTTTTTTTCTACCCTCAAGCAATAATTTATGGTAGATAATGATTAGATTAAGAATTTTTTAGAATGGATGAGATTTGAGAAGGATAATGAAACTTCAAACCTAACTTTATTATAAATTTTTGGTAAAATTGTTTGATAAATATGAATATTTATAGTAGTTGTACAAAATTTCATTTTAAATTATTTTACTATACTAATGATTAAAAAAATTATTGAGTACTAAGAAATTAATTAATTCTATTATATACTGAGTTAATTATATACATTTTATAGTAGATTAAACCACTACTATTTTTTGGCATAAATTATAAAAACCATAAATTAGATTACTTAAATACTATCATACAATTTTATGGTTAATATTATGCCATTTATAAATATTATCAAATATTTACAACATAGTATTAAATGACATAATAATTTAATATTTAAAACTATTTATCAAATCAATCACCTCTTAGATATAAACAAATCTCCATTAGCAAAAAGTTGTTCAAAATATTACCTTGGTTGTGTTGGACTAAACTATTTGAAATTTTGATTGAAAGTTTAAAAAGTAAAAAATATTTAAAACAACTTTTTAAAAACTAGATTATAAGTTTCTAAAAAATAATTATCAAACATATTTTTTTATAAGTTAATTTACAAACTACTTTTTATCATATCAAACACACAATTACCAAACTAACCTTTGTTGTTCCTACAAACTTAGGAATGTCAAATGCTTCACTTTTTTTTTAGTTTGATAAAAACTAATTAAAAAGTTAGTCAAATATTTAAAAATTATAAACTATTCAAAATATTTTTTTTAAAAGAACTTTATTATAAGTAAAGACATTCAAGTACAGATAAACGTATCCATTAGATCAAATATATAATTTGATCAAATTAATTAGACATCTGAGAATTTGAATAACTAAAAATATGGATTGGATGTCAATCAAATTAGATAAGTATTTGATTTTCAAATGTGTGTTCTAATTAATAAATTTGGAAATATTTTATAATAAAATATTTTAAAATAAGGATCGAAAGTCAGATAATATCTATATTTATATACATATGAGTGTTGTATGTTATCTTAAAAGAGTGTTAAAATATATTATTGAGTTTTAAACCCAAAAAACTTATTAAATACAAAAACTAACCACTAAATTAAATTTTATATTATAATGGTTATCAAATGACTATATAGTTACTATAGTAGTTATATGATTAGTTTAAAATTAAAAATAATATTTTATTATAACATATGGTCACAAATATTTAATGTTTATAATCTTATTTTAAATACACATATTTTTATAAATATGATATTATTTGGGTTTGTTTGATTGGATATTCAATTTACCTTACCTCTCATTGACCAAATTGCTCGTTTACCTTTCACATCAAATTCAATCAAATATTGGATTTAATCAATAAATATCATATTACTTGAACAGTCCTAATTATAAGTTAGTAATGACTAATTATCAAATGGATACTTTTAAAAAATTAAAATTTAATTCATAAACTACTCACTCTATTTCACAATATATAACCTATAATTTTTTTATTTAATAGTATAAGTCTTATTTCAAATTCTAACATTTAAATTATAATTTTTTAATTTATTGTCTTTGATCTCATTAATATATTCCATAAAAATTAAAATATTTAAATTATAATATTAATATTTTAATCAGTTTATATACTATTTATCCCAAATGTTAATATATTTTTATATGTATGGTGAAAAACTATAAGCTCTTTATTAAAAAATAGATGAATAGTTTCTTATCTTACCAATAGGAACACTCAAACTACTTAACAAGTTCGTTGAAAATTTATTAGGCTAATAAGTTAGGAACAATCTCAACTCCAGAAATATCTTCACCTTGCAAAATGTGAAGAATCTTTTCTCAAGCAGAAATCCAGAATCACCTGGCTGAAATTAGGAGACAACAACAATCATTTTTTTCACTCTATAGTGAAGGGCAGAAGATCTCAAAATCATATAGGATCTGTGCAAGACTCTACTGGTTTGCTCCATCATGACCCAATCAAGATCAAGACCATTTTGACCAGCTACTTCCAAAATTTATTAGGCTCTCATTCTAAAAATTCAGACACCTTCTTACAAACAGTAATGGAAAGAGGACCCTAGCTTAACCAAACTCATCATCAAACCCTGTTACAACCTGTTACCTTACAAGAAGTGAAAAATGCAACCTTTTCTATGGGCAGTGATAAATCTCCAGGTACTGATGGTTTCAACCCTCACTTCTTCAAGAGCTGTTGGGATATAATTGGCAAGGACATATGGACTGCAACAAATTTCTTTTTCACAACTGGAATCATGCCCACATGTCTCAATGTCACCACAATAAATCTTGTTCCCAAAATCCCAAATGCCACAAAACCTAGTGATTTTAGACCTATTACTTGCTGCAATGTGCTCTACAAGATCTTGGCTAAAGTCATAACAACTAGGTTACAACCTATTATGAATGATTTAATTGGTGACACTCAATCTGGATTCATCAAAGGAAGAGCAATTAGTGACAACATCCTACTAGCTACTGAGCTAGTTAAAGGTTACCATAAAAAACACCTCTCACCAAGATGCATGCTGAAAGTTGACATGAGGAAAGCTTACGACACTGTCAAATGGTCTTTTCTTGAAAAATGCTCAGTGCCCTAGCCTTCCCTCCCCAATTCATAAAACTCATCATGTCATGTGTGAATACAGTAAGTTACTCAATGAAAATCAATGGTAGCCTGCAGAAACCATTCAAAGCTGCAAGGGGGGTTAGACAAGGAGATCCATTATCGCCTTATCTCTTTGTCATTGCCATGGAATATTTACATAGAGCTCTCCTACAGTTATGGCATAACCCCCTATTCAAACCCCATCCTAAATGCAAGAAGATAAAGCTCATAGAATTAATGTTTGCTGATGATCTACTGCTATTTTGCAAAGGTGATCCAAATTCTGTCCTAAACCTCATTGAGACCTTCAACCATTTTTCCAAAAACTCTGGACTGCAGCTTAATAATCTCAAGAGCAATATCTTCTTTGGTGGCAGGGTTAACAACCATATCATACACTCTCTACATTCTACTCGCCACATCCCAGAGGGCCATCTACCTATAAGATACCTTGATGTTCCCCTACTTGGCACAACATTGAGAAAACAACATTATCTTCCTCTTCTTGATAAAATCACAGACAGATTGAAACTTTGGCAGAATCAGTTCCTCAGCTATGCAGGGCGCCTCCAATTGGTAAAATCTGTGCTCTTTGGAACTCAAGCTTACTGGAGCCTCCTTTTCATTCTACCTCATCAAGTTTTACAGGAGATAAATGCCAGATGCAGAGCATTCCTTTGGACAGGTTCTGAAACTTTAGGAAAAATCCTGTTACTTGGGACACAGTTTGCAAACCTAAGCAAGAAGGAGGACTTGGTTTACTAAATTTTTCTGGTGGAATAATGCAGCTATAGGCAAACATCTCTGGAACATTCTGCATCATAAAGAGGTCTTGTGGATTCGATGGATACATTCTTATTATATTAAAGACCAAAATTGTTGGTCTATGCAAGCACCTACCACAGCCTCTTGGATCTTTAAGAATATTTTATCTCTCAAATCTTATTTTTTCACTCATTTTACTACTGAGCAGGGGAAGGCTCAATGCACATATCAAAACAGATATTGCATATCTCGTGTGTATAATCTCATAAGACCCCATCATAGTAAGGTATCCTGGCATAACATGGTCTGGAACAAATGCTCCATTCCAAGACATCAATTTATTCTTTGGTTGGCTATTCAGGACATATTATTTACCAAAAATCGTATGATCCGGTTCGATTCTCACATAAGCACATATTGTGTCTTCTGCAATGATGAGGTTGAAACTCTTGAACACCTATTCTTTACTTGCCCATACTCCCTAACTCTTTGGTCCAACTTAATTCTAGCTACTGGTTGCCTCCAAAAATCCACAAGATGGCACGACATCACTCGCTGGCTGAGCAAGACAGGTAGAGGACCAAGAGCTCAAACAAGTTTCTTTCGAACCTTATTTGCTGCAGCAATTTACCATATTTGGGGGGAACGCAATAGAAGAATTTTTCAGCATACCAACCTCCTCTGGACTCACATCAAAAAGCTCATTTTGAAGGATTTAGCCACTCGGGCTGTTGGATTTAATGAATGTAAATCATACCATCATATGTTAGCTTTGGTAGATCACATGTCACTCTGTTGATGTCTTGAGAACTTTTGATGTACTCAAACTCTACTTTTGGTATCATATATATAATCCATACATTACTTACCAAAAAAAGTTCGTTGAAAAATTTAAAACTATAATATATTTAAAATAACCTTTTAAAAATTAGACTAAAAGACAATAAAAATTAATTATCGCAAGAAGGATATTTGTTTTTTAAAATTGTAAAAGTTAATTTTTATTAAAAAGCTACACATTAAGAGGCTGTTTGTTTTAACTTTTGATAAGTAATTATTTATAAAAGTAATTATAAAAAGTAATTTTAAATTAAGATAAGTGTTTGGTTTTACTTATAAAAAATTATTATACAAAAGTGATTAACAAAAATAACTTCTTATAAGTAGTTAATCAAAAGTAAATTTTACTTACTTTTTTAAACTACTTATGCGGCACGGCACGGCACGGTGTCTGAAAAAAAAAATCGTTTAGATCGAACTCGACTGTCCCTAACCCTCCTTCTGTGGTCTGCTGTTCACTCGCCAATTTCGCTGCTGACCTTCTCCAATTTTGCTGCTGACCTTCTCCAGTTTTGCTGCTCGCGTTTGCCATCACCATTTTTGCTGCTTCCATCTGACGCCGCTCTTCGATCCATATTCGCAAGATACAGATCTATAATTGTTGAGCTTCGATCTCCCGTCCTCTACAAATTCCAAGTTTGCCTTCTCCATCTCCTGCCTTCTCCATCTTCGATTTTTGTTGGTTATGTTTTTTTTCTTTTGTTTTCTCAGTTTTTGTAGTGTCGCGTTGCAATGACGTCAGTATTATGGTGAGGAATTAGGCTTTGACGTGGTTTTGCTTTTATTGTTCCCTTGCCATTGTCCGCTGGCAAAGTTATAAGCAATTATCCCTTCTTCTCGATCTTATTATTTGGTTCCTAACTCTATATGTATGATTTGCAGAAATCTACTAGTTGAAGTATCAGTGGGTTTCGGACTGAGTTTAGAGGTCCATGCTCTTTACTACCCAATAAAAATCGATGTTTGCCGATATAATAATGATGACTAACGAGAATCAGGTGAATTTTTTTTTCCACCACCTTGAATGATCACAATCAATGTCGAAAACACGTCATATATATATTTATAACAGGCGTCTTGCTGAGGCAGGATTAATCCAAAGGGAATATATATATATATATATATATATATATATATAATACTATAATTTAAATCTTAAACTCTACCCAATCCTTCGTTTGATTCATCCTAGCTAGCGAACAAATGATTTAATCACCTTCTGATGTACTACTGATTTGTGACTTATTCTGATTCCTTTTATTTTGCAACACTTTAAATTTTTCATCAGAAACTACTGCTGTACCGCCTCCACTCTTTTCTTTTCGACTGGCATTGGGAGGCTTGGTTTCTTATCTTCTTGTCCAGAGTATTTGGGACGCAATACGTATTCTTTGTTTTACCTATACTTCTTTCTGCCATGATATTGTTGTGTCTTCTATTGTGGCTCCTTATACACTATTTCAAGAGTCAATGTTGTCGTTTAAATGAGGGCCCCTTGTTTATTTTGCATCTACTCCTGTGCAATCCAGAGATGGTGTATTTTTTTTTTCTTTTTTCGTTCAAATAATGCCCTCAGATCTTTTCAACTCTTCAAACTTCATGATTACAACTGAAAAAAAAAATGACAGCTAATTTTTGCTTGGCTCATTTGCATCCTTGGTGCTATGTTGTTTATTGATTGCTATCCAGGTGGTATTACTAATTCATGTTGGATGACCAAAATTATTGAGCCGATCCTAGATTTACTAAAACAGTAACAAAATTGATGCTGGATAAATGAGGGAAAGTCTAGCACCAAAGGTATCTTACAAAGGTTACATTAAGAAAGTTCAGTATTTAATTCCACAAAAGTTGAAGTGCACTGAAAAAATAAAAATGTCTAAATAAAAAGGATGTAAGTTGGTGGAATCTGGATAGGCCATTATTGGACACATTTTTAGAAATTAAATTCAACTAGAATCACAACCTTCAAATTTACCCCAAAGAGGAATAAAAGCATTTGTCATTTTTTCTAAAAATGATAATGTGTAATATCTCTTGTAACAAGATTTATTCTGTTTACTGATGTCTGGGGAGATATGTGATTTATACCACTTACTTTATTTGCTAATATTTGGAATACTGTTTTTAAGCTTCGGTGATATCATATCGTTTTGTTACTATGAAGTATAAGGTAATCAAGGAGGTACACAGGATATTCCGAGCTAGGGTATTCCTGAACATGATTGTTTTTATCTTTTGGCTTAGGTCATTTTCCGAATGTGAAGAAGTCAAGGCAGTAGTTAGCGTTGGTTGTTGCTATAACTTGTTGTCGGAGGATGTTTGTGAAACTGGGGATTCTTCTTGTGGTTATCCCTTAAGTAATGGTGTAAAAAAGTTTGGTTCCTTCCTTGGGAAAAGTGCACGTGATCTTGCTTGTCAGGTACATTTACATTCCCCCCTGATTTCACACTTTTGATATTGTTGGAATCTAACTCTGTTTTTTTATGGACTGGTGTATTCATATGGCATGTAGCAGTTTTCTGCTTGCTGACCTCTGTTTTTTGTCATTGCGACTGTGGTTATTAGTTGTGACCACACTCTATCAGTGTCTGTAAGATGCATTAGGAACTGTGGTTATCCTAAGTTGAAAGGCCTTATTTTATTCTTAGAATATCTTTGTTTTACATGTGGTAGGAAAAATGAGGCAGAACATTGCTGATTACTCCAAATAGCATTTTCCTTTTTGATTATAATGATGTGTTCCATCTTGAAACCATTCTTTGTTGCAAATTGCTGGTGCTTTATTATCTCTAAGTGAGGTTGGCACTTCATAGTAAAAAAAAATTGATACAGGTTGAATAGTAGGAATCTGATAGAATGCATTCTAGATAGATTCTGGGTGCGGTAGAGTTGTTTAATCTAATGCTTTTTTAAAATCTTGTGGGCAATTTTTTCTGTAATGCATGAAGAAATTATCTTTGTGCATCCTGTTAATTATCTCCTCTTTGACAGAGTGCAGAGAGGTGGAAAGATCTAAGGAAGGATGCTGGTGTTCAGAATTTTGATTTGCTGTGGAGAATCTTTCATGACAACAAGCCCTGTAGAAGCTGCTAAGCAACGACGAAGCAATTAAAATATGGAATCTCTATAAAATTTCTGTTCTAGGTACCACTTAGGGCTTGTTTAGTATGGTGTAATAAGAATGGAAATTTTTTTCTATTATTCTATTCAGATTTCAAGGATCCTGATAATAGAGACATATGGAATTTGACAAAGTTTGCTTAGTAGTTGTTCATAATTTTTTTAATAAGTTTATAATTTTTAGTACTTTGTAATATCTTTATATTTTTTTTATACTTGTTAATGTTTCATATGCTTTTTAATATTTAATATTACATAATTTATATAGTAATTATTACTAAAAGGTATATATAGGAAGATAAAAACTAAAGATGAAAAAGAAAAAGTAATTTTATAGAAAAATGAAAATCAAACACTAATAAGGTACAATAAGTAATTTTTTAGCATTAATCACTTATATAATAAAAATAAAAACAAACATATATTTTATTTATAAAAGTACTTTTTTAAAAATAAATTTATAAAAATAATTTTTATTTAAAAATAGTTATTAAAAATAAGTAACGACGCCTAAATGCTCAAAGAAACTTTTTATCGTACCTGCCGAACACATTTTTACCTAACTGACACTTGTTTGAAAAAGCACGGGAATGGCAAACGCGTCCGATGCGCTATTACTTCCCATCGTGGTTTCGGGCTTTTCCCGATACTAACGATCAATTGCCGTCGTTAGAACCGAAATAAACACCAATTCCGCGTCAGACGGCGGTCAAGACTATCGTTTTTCACTCGAGCTATTGCAGCAGGTACGCTATCCGCAATTGCCTTCCATCTGCAATCAATTGCGCTTTCAATTGAGAAATTAAACGTATGACAGGTTTTTATTTTTTGGTTTTTTTTTTCATATGGTTTCCTTGTTCGTTTCACCAGGAAGAGAAAGTTCGACGACTTGTACTATGCATCTTTTTTTTATACTTTTCTCTTTCTTAATCGATTGATTGTCAACATTAATGAAGAAGGGTTGCTTGTTTGTTATGTCATTCGAATCAACAAGGATTGTTTTCTCCATCTTTCCGAAACCCCTCTTTTCTTTGAAATTCTAGCGATGATTTAGTTGTAGTTGATTTCTTGAAGAGGCACTAGCCACTAGCTGTTATGGGTTAAAAAAATTATCGCCAGATCAATGGTACTATAATGATGATTCTTGCTGTTATTTGCAGTTTGCACAGTGAAGGGAAGTTTTTGAAACATCTGGATTGCCAAACATAAGGAGATATGCAGGTGATTGCTAGTCAAATGTATCGTCTGTTGTGGTCACGACCAACTGAATGTCATGATACCAATTTCAGATGTTGCTTTTCTAATCTGTTGAATAAAGATCCCCCTCCCCCCATGTAGTTTAGGAATTTCAGGAGATTCGAAAACTACAACTTACTCAGCAGGATTGATTAGCACACAAAAAAAGAAAGAAAGATCAATCGAGACCAGAGTAAATGATGCGATGAAATGTTTAGACGCAGAAGAAAGAGTAGAATAGTTGGGAGAATTAGGATTTTTCTCTATATGCCGCAATGGAACATCCTCCACAAAATATAAGCAATCGACTATTACAAAAATGACAGAAAAATAGAAAATGCGCATATAACTAACTCCTGCTGACACATAACAAACTCCCGCTAATGTGGCTGCTTCTCCTCTGCTTATCATCACCATACGCCCCATATCAGGACTCCTCCCTCCAGCAACCTTTGTCCTCAAAGGTGAAAGGAAGGAAACTTCTTGAGGAGATCATAAAGGAATTCCCAAGAAGCCTCTATAACTGGTAAGTTTTGCCACTTGACCAGAACTTGGGTGGCAGCAACATTACCCCTCTTAACAGTCTGCCTATCCAATATAGTCTCAGGAACGCGATCAATGGTTGGATCTCCCATATCAACTGGTATATCAGATAGGGGCATGGAAGAATGACATTTTTTTAGCCGAGAAACATGGAATACGTCATGCACCTGAGATTCTGGGGGTAGTTGCAATCGGTAAGCCACTGCCCTTATCTTGTCCACCACACGATAAGGGCCATAATATCGAGGGCTGAGCTTATAGTTGGAACGATGAACAATTGAACCTTGTCTGTAAGGTTGCAGCTTCAAGAATACAAGGTCCCCAATCTAAAGTTTCCGTTCACTACGGTGCTTGTTGGCCAGCTGACTCATTCGATTCTATGCACGTAGGTGAAACTTCAGAGTTTTCAAAACATCTTCCCATTGTTGCAGTGCTCTATCAACAATCACATTAGAAGTCTCACTCGGTAAATAGGGTAAATGTAGAGGAGGTGGTTGTCCGTAATTTACTTCATAGGGACTAGTTTGAATAGATGTGTGAAAGGTAGTGTTGTACCACCATTCAGCCAAAGGTAGCCATTTGCTCCAAGTGGATGGGAATTCATGGTACATGCATCTGAGATACATCTCCAAACAACGATTAACAACTTCGGTTTGACCATCCGTCTGTGGATGGTAAGCAGAGGACTTAAGCAAGTCTACCCCTTGCAGCTTGAATAATTGGGTCCATACCTCACTTAGGAAAACAGGATCTCTGTCTGAGACTATTGAATCAGGAAAACCATGAAGTTTAAACACTTGATCAAGGTAAACTTGAGCCACGGTTAAAGCTGTGTAGGGGTGTTTGAGAGCTATAAAATGAGCTGATTTGGTCAGCCTGTCCACTACCACAAAGATGACTTCCTTATTGAAGGAGGAGGGTAGCCCTTCAATGAAGTCCATAGAGATGGATGACCATACCCATTCAAGAATTGGTAAAGGCTGAATTAACCCTGGGTAAGCTGCATTATCATACTTACAAGTTTGACAGGTACTACAGCTCCTTACATAGTGTTGGACGTCCCGTGTCATTCCCTTCCAATAAAAAAGTGATTTGACTCTCTGTAGGGTTGCATCTCTGCTTGACTGACTTCCTGTGGGTGAATCATGCAACCATTGGAGAATGAGTTGTTTTAGGTGAGGTGAAGTGCTCACAACCAGTTTACCTTTCCATCTCAACTAACCCTGAGCCCATGTATAGTGCTGGTGAGAAGATGGATTCTGTTGCAGGTCATTAATAAGTGCTTGTATTTCTGTATCAGTGTCCCAAGCTGTTTGCAATTGTTGGAGCAAGTTTGAGGAGGCGCCATCTAATATCATGGCCAACAGCTTGGAACCCTCAACTTTTGATAGTGCATCCGCAGCTTTATTCTCGTGGCCCTTCTTGTATTGAATTTCAAAATCAAAGCCCATGAGTTTAGCTAAGATATCATGCTGAGCTGGAGTGGATATCTTCTACTCTAATAAAAACTTTATGCTCTTCTGATCGATTTTAATAATAAAGTGCCTATTCATAAAATAGGGTCCCCACTTCCTCACCGCAAATAGGATTGCCAGTAGCTCTCTTTCGTACACAGATTTAGACTGGTGCAGAGGGATCAGTGACTTACTAATATAAGCAATGAGATGATGATCTTGCATGAGGACTGCTCCAATTCCACACCCCGATGCATCTGTTTCCACCACAAAAGTCTTGTTCAAATTAGGTAATGCAAGGACTGGAGCAGAACATGATAAATGTTTTAGCTGATCAAAGGCTTGTTGTGCCTTAGGTCCCCATGTGAACTGGTCCTTCTTCAGCAAATCTGTTAGAGGTCTTGCCACAATCCCAAAATTCTTCACAAACCTCCTGTAGTATCCGGCTAGACCCAAGAATCCTCTCAGCTGCTTGAGTGATTGAGGCACAGGCCACTGTTGAACTACAACAACCTTGGTTGGGTCTGTTGAAACTTCCCCTGCTGCAATGAAATGACCGAGATACTCCACCCTAGGGGCAGTAAATGAACACTTCTCTTCAAGTGCAAAGAATGGCTCATTAACAGCCGAAAGACCAATCTTAAATGATGTATGGGCAACAATGTCAGAACTATAGACAAGAATGTCATAAAAAAATACCAATACAAACTTCCTCAAATGGGATTTAAAAACATGATTCATGAGTGCTTGAAAAGAGGTTGGGGCATTGGTAAGACCAAAGGGCATTACTAAAAACTCGTAATGCCCCTCATGAGTTTCAAATGTCGTTTTATATACGTCCTCCTTATGCATTCTAAGCTGATGATATCCTGAACGTAAATCCAACTTAGAAAAAATACTTGCACCACCTAACTCATCCAGCAGATCATCCAGTAAGGGAATTGGAAATTTATCTTTAATTGTCTTGCTGTTTAACTCCCTGTAATCCACACACAACTGCCAGGATCCATCTTTCTTCCCCACCAACACCACTGGTGATGCATAAGGACTGATACTATATTGGATAATCCCCTTACCTAGCATTTCTCTTATCAGTTTTTCTATAATATCCTTCTACATAGATGGATACCTATAGGGCCGCTTAGTTATTGGTGTTGCTCCAGGCATTAGAGGGATTCTGTGATCAAAGTCAGCTCGACTAGGAGGTAATTCAAGTGGTTCCGCAAACAATAAGGCATACTCATCAAGCAACCTGCTAAGACCATCAGGTAGAGCATCTGGGCACTTCACAGACAACAGAGTTGGATATTCCTCATTGCTAACCTCCTAGGGAACACATAGCTGCAGTAAGGCTAATTGCCCTCCTTGTTGTAGCATCTTAGAGAAACTCCTACCTTCAATAGCTTTCATCTTATTAGGAATAGATCCCCTCAAAACATGCCTTCTGCTATTAATCTTGAACTCCATTCGGAGTTGCTGGAAGTCCCACAAAATAGGTCCTAAAGTAGTTATCCATTGTATACCCAACACAACATCACAAAACCCCAAAGGTAAGACCATGCAATCTGCAATAAACAGGGTGTTGTGCATCTGCCAAGAGAATTGTCTGTAATGGTTGAGACTTGTAACTTATTTCCATTCGCAACCAAAACACCCATAGGTTTGATAGATTCCTTCTTACACCCCAACAACTTTACCACTTGCTCATCCACAAAGGTGTGGGTGCTGCCACTATCTATCAGCATTTGTAAGGACTTCTTCCCATGATGCCTAGTAACTCTCATGGTTTGGAAGTGATGAGTCCCATTGATAGCACTGACAGAAATTTGAGGCTCCAACGTCCCCTCACCCTCTTCACAGGGTTCAACTTCAACTACTTCTTCTGATTCATCATCAAGCTCTACAACATACAAATGAGCTCGTTTGTGCTTAATTTGGTGACCAGGAGTGAAAGGTTCATCACAAAACATACGCAACCCTTTAGCTCTTCTCTCCTCCATCTCAGCTGATGTGTATCTTCTATGGGGTCTATCAAGCAGGGTAGGTGATTGGGTTTTGGGTGGTGGTAGTAAAGCTCTCTTGGGTGGTTCTAGAAGAGGTGGCAGGTTTTGTGGTGGAATTTGGTGGTTGGTGGTTTTAGGTGTAGGTTGAAAGGATTTGGATTGCAAGGACCTCACCCGCTTGTGTTGTTGAGCTGATTCAGCTAATTTAGCAAGCTGGGTAGCAGACTGGATGGTCTTGGGATTGGACATCCTAACCTGCATTTGAATTTCCATTTCCAAACTTGTGAGAAAACAGCTGATCATGTACTCGTCAGTGAGGTCAACCCTAGTCACTATGCTCTCGAACCGATCTATATATAATCCTCCACATTATGAGTTTGTCTAAGTGACATTAACTCTAACATAGGGTCATCAAACACAGGACCAAATCGCTCTGCTACTGCTTTAGCATACTCCTCCCAGCTCATTGGTTCCATTGTGATCCAACTCTTCATCAAGGCATGATGCCATTGAAGGGCTTTCCCTTCCATATGTATAGCTGCCAATTTCACCTTAGCATCCACAACAATATTATCCAGAGAAAAAAATTGATCATACCTATAGAGCCACTCTTTAACATTTCCTCCACTGAACTTAGGAAACTCTACCTTAGTCAAGCGGGTCATGAAACAAGAGTTACTATTAGCATTACCTTCATTTTCGCTTCGACTAGCATTCCCGGAATTGTCTCCTATTTCAACGCGCCTACCAACTGTTTGTTGGTTGGCCAATGCCATAACCATATCCCGTAAGCTAGCGATGTAACTCTCCAATCTGCCATTATTTTCCTCCATTCTATTATTCAGAGTTTCTTCCACTTCTCTAAGGTTGGTTTGGTGTCAAGTATGGTCAGCCATTGTTGTAGCTAACCTGCTTTGATGGCAATGATGTAGCTAAGGAACTCAGCAGGATTGATCAGCACGCAAAAAAAGAAAGAAAGATCAATCGAGACCAGAGTAAATGATGCGATGAAATTTTTAGACGCAGAAGAGAGAGAGTAGAATAGTTGGGAGAATTAGGATTTTTCTCTATATGCCGCAACTGAACATCCTCCACAAAATATAAGCAATCGACAATTACAAAAATGACATAAAAATAGAAAATGCGCATATAACTAACTCCCGCTAACGTGACTGCTTCTCCTCTGCTTATCATCACCATACGCCCCATATCACCCCCCCAAATCCCAACTTAGTTTTTTTAAGAGGATCTTCAGTGCTTGTAAAGTAAAGAAAGAGGAGGTAGTACGTGGATCAGTGAAATCCGCCTAGATCCTAGATGTTTAGGTGCCCCTTAACAGATTATATGTTTTTTAAGTTTATGGGGAGGGGTAAGGGGGAGGTAAACTATGGGAATTCAAGAGGATATGCGAGCAGCAATTCTTACCTTTACAACTTAGAAGGTCTAGACAGTGGAATAAAAGTAGGGTTTCCATATTTAGCTTTTGGATATCCTTATTCTTAGATCGCCTTGTTTTGGATTCATGTATGAATTTGTTTGGCAGCACACTTCGACTAGCTACTTTTTTGGACAAAAAAAGCTCTTAAAATCAAGTTCATAAGCGTTTGGATAAGAAGTATATAGAAGCTTAAAAACTCTTTTTGTAAAAGCTTGTTAGATTAGCTTATGAAATAAACTCCAACTTTTGACCTCCAACTTTCAGCCTTTACCTTTCCATCTACAGTTTTCCGCTAGTTTTACCAAATATACCCAGAACTTTCAGAGGTTAAAGCTTATGTTTCATGGCTATCAATGAATTCCTGGAAACAGCCTTTTGAGTGTCCAAATTATATGCACACACAACTGGGATATGCTTTGGGTTTGCGGACTATAAGTTTTGTTTCTAAAAGGTGATTGCCATTATATTTACTTTTCAAACAAAAAATATGCATTTGGCATCTGAATTGTAGATGCTATTCTTGTTTGCTCTTATAGAATCAAAAGAAGAAAGGGATGGCTCTGGTAGTCTGGTGACACTCACAGTTTTTTGTGTGATTGTTCGTGTGCTTTTATTCTTACCCATGTGGTCAGGGAATGCACAAGCCCTTGACTGATGTATGTGAATTGGCCCTTCAGCCACTTGATATGTATCATGGAAGGCAAGAAAAGGGTTGATGGAGTACCTAATTTATGAATTTTCAGATTGCTAGGTTGAGAGGGTAATCAAGTGTCACTGTTAGTGTTTGATTAACCATCCAATAGGCTATGAATGGTAATAGATCCATGAAAATTCAAAATTTAAACATATTGTAGTCCTCATTTTTATTTTCCCAAAAGGTAGCCATTGAAGAGCTTAAAGAGTATTGTTCTTTTTAACGGTCTTATGATTAATTGAGCAAAATAATTGAAAGGAAGCCAAGTGAGTGCTCTCTTTTGGGACTTCCATAAATCCTTGCCAAGATGTGAGCCCATCTTTTTAGTTGTGTATGCTACGTCCTTTTTGCAGCTCTCCATTTTAAGGAAAGAAGAACATGAAAAGCAAAAGGGTAGAGCTGTACATACAAGCAATGACGTTGGGGTCATTTTGGTTGGAATAACTGTGTTTATCGGCACCCATTGTTAACAGTCAGTATGCATGTTCTCAAATATTGTTTAAAATATTCTTTCTAAATTGCTAGACACATAATGACATACTTGTCTTGGGGTTTTTTGGTCATCTACCTTTTTGTGTGTCTGAGTTTACACTAGCTAGGTTTATTAACTTCATTACGACAACACTTTGTCTTGTTCGTCTATCTTGTGTTGACTTTTCTCTTTAGTTATTCTTGCTATTGTTTTATTGGACAATTATGTAATGTGCTCTGATATTTTGTTGCAGACATCAAGAGCTAGGCTTTTTAAAGAGTACAAGGAGGTGCAGCGTGAAAAAGCTGCAGACCCTGATATTCAACTGGTTTGTGATGATTCCAATATTTTCAAGTGGACTGCCCTTATAAAGGTATGTTGTTTTGAGGAGAAAATCTGATATCTTCTTAGTTGGACTTTTATGGAGAAAAGCTTTTGATACAGATATTCACCTTTTGTTTAGGGTCCATCTGAAACCCCTTATGAGGGCGGTGTATTTCAGCTTGCTATTGGTGTTCATGAGGCATATCCTTTGCAACCTCCCCAAGTTAGGTTCTTGACAAAAATATTTCATCCAAATGTGCATTTCAAGGTATTATTTTTTCTTTCTGCTAATGGATTAGCTCGTATATGTATAAATATAGACATGTTTATGCATATTCTTCCATAACCTGTAGTTCTTTCTGTAATTTTCTCTGCACCGAGTATCAAATAGTCAGTAGTACACTGCATCTTGACTTGGTTTTTCACCAAATCTTTGTATGTGATCGACAACATTATAACTCTTAAGTTACACTGCAGTAGACAATGAAAATGACTTTTGTTTCTTTTCTTTTTCCCGGTAGCATTGGCAAGATAAATTGAGTTATGCCAGAAACTCCTATTTATATCTTTGTCCTACTATTCCAAACTATTTTTTAGTTCTTGAATGATCGTGTTCTGTTTCTAAGATTTGCAGAGCCTTTGCACTATCATTAGTGGCTTGACATGATGAAGTTGGTTCCGCATTTCCCCCCTTTAGATGATATTTGGTTGAGATTTGTAAACTTATAATGGACAAACAAATTCTTTTGTGCTTACAGACAGGAGAGATTTGCCTTGACATCTTGAAGAGTGCATGGAGCCCTGCTTGGACACTGCAATCTGTATGTAGGGCTATAATTGCATTGATGGCACACCCAGAAGCCGACAGTCCCTTAAATTGTGATTCTGGTAGGCTGGATCAACTGCTGAATGGTTACAGATTACTAAAACGCTTTCAGTTGTCTGATCATAGTTTCTGTTGTATGTGGTTGCTTCTTTTGGAAGAGGGGGGGGGGGAGGTTAAGAGTATGAACAGCATGCCCATGAATATCTTTCTGCCCCAAAACTATAGAACCTTCTTTCTGGAAATAGATTTTGCTTCATTGTATTCTTACCCACCGGCCCAGCTTTTCTATTATGGAGGTTTAGTTTCCTAGTTAAGATCAATTGGGTAGATGTTTAGCAGTATACAGCCTGCAAGCTGCAATTAGTGACGGGGAAATATACTTTTAGAATTTGTTATGACCACTTGCAACGGCACTCCTGTTTTCTCCATTTCCATACCATACCTAATTTAAAGCAAAATTCTATCGCCAAATCTCTGGATAACGACAACGACATATCCTTTCTGTTATGTGCCAGTGAGGCGTCTCATTATTCTGTGTTGCAGCCAACATCAGATAACTGGAAACTATTTATCCATCTTGAGATTATTTTCTCCTACCTACATGCGTAGATCATTTCTCGTTTGTTAACC
Organism: Tamarix chinensis; assembly: GCA_030549775.1. Classification (NCBI taxonomy): domain Eukaryota; kingdom Viridiplantae; phylum Streptophyta; class Magnoliopsida; order Caryophyllales; family Tamaricaceae; genus Tamarix; species Tamarix chinensis. Next base: position 15,324,685 of record CM060172.1, on the reverse strand, counting down.
TGTATAATATAATTCTCTACCGCATGACACATACTGAAAAACCATACTGAAAACTGTTTCAACTCTTTCCTTCAATTTTGTTGTCATGATGTTTTCTTTACCTTTTCAGCAACGCTCATTGATATTCAGGTTATGAGTGCGTTGCAAAATTTCTTCGTTGATATTCGGATCATGTGTATTATGATTATCTTTTAACCTCGCTTTTACTGGTGTGCAGGTAATCTTCTTCGATCTGGAGATTTAAGGGGTTACCAGTCAATGGCAAGGATGTACACAAGGCTTGCTGCCATGTCAAAGAAAGGATGACCGATAGCCGTTCTCTCAGAGGATCCCCTGAACAAAGTGTGTTAATGTTATTATTAAAGTGGCTTATGTTGTGACAATCTTCTGGAGGTGAATTTGCCACAATGATACTTGTCCTTGAATTCTGCGGTAATGATAATATTTTACAACTCTGATCTGTTCGTTGTGAAACTAGATATTTCTGGTTTGATAGTAGGCGTAAACCTGTTTTCAAACAAACTCTGAAATGGGATGTGATTTTGATGATAGGATAATACGAGGTCATAAAATGCTGGAAAACCCATTAAGGCTTTTATTGGAGATATTCTTTGGGGCCACTGCCCCCCAACAAGTCCCAGCACTAAATGACATACAGCACTAAACACTTGATGATTAATTCAAATCAAACAACAACAAAAATAATTGGAATCAGTTATACACTTATCTGTTTTCTTTCCATGCATTGTAGGCATGCATATTCCTAGGGAAAGTTTACCCAAACATTGATTGAGCAATTTTTCCAATTAGTAATGTACATGGAGTATTCCTCTATAGGGGAAACTGCATAGCCGTAAGCCAATTTCCCTTACCTTCTTCAGGTAAGAAATTGATCACCGTTATTTCTGGAAATAATCATAATCGAACAATACAAAGTGAAATACAATGTACCTCAGCAGGAGGCAATAAAGTTACCGTTTTCTTACTGCTGCTTTCGATTGAAAACGTATCATAGATAGATGAGCCCCCAATCACGGAACTCCTCACATTACATATTGTTCTAATAAGAATCCCCACTTGCATTATCATCTACAAGTTGAAGGGGTTTTGCCCGGTCAAGGAAGGCAGGTGTCGGGTCTCGCCTCTGGCTCATTACCTACAACAGAAAGATGACGTGAACATTTCTGAGCAGGCTACCAGCAACCCATAGAAGTCTTCTGAAATTAAACTCCACAAGCCGTTCTGGATGAAGAATATAGACTCAAACGTTAAAAGTTTTCTGAGAAAATCACAAAACTTGTCAACACCAGCTTCTCTTGCTCTGCGTTAACTTGTGTAATTCTGTCCCGTGTACAGCCTTGTAGCTGGAATTTGACCTTGGAGTCCACTCGAAGACTCACCTTCTGTCGATACAGTGGCCTCATGACATATTAATGCCAAGGTTCCAGGAGACGACAGCCTGTCATTACTAGGCATCTCTTTCATCTGATCCAGAACATTCCACTACCTCAACTTGTCCCTTAACAAAACTGAGCCGTAATTTATGATGACTGGTTGATTCTCTAAATTAATCCACTCTAGATGCATGATCAGCAGATAATTTCAAGCGATCCTTCTCAGGTCGTCGTTTAATCTTTACAGTTATAATCGTAAATTATTAAATAGTACAGCACAGATTTTGGCAATGATCAGAATATTGACAGAAGCGTACTCTCACGCGTCCCTTTCATTAGTATGGTGTCAATCAATATAAGACATTGCCACTAGCATTCGCATCAAATCTCCTTAATGGGTAAGTATTTACGAAACTTTGGGCCTCAACACAGAGAAACTAAGCATTCAGCATTCTGGATGGAGAAGCAAATTTAAAACAGTACTCTGGACAGAGGTAAAGATCAAGAGTCATCCACCAATATTTGTAGGCATACGATCTCACTTACCTACGATGTGAAGGCCTTTAAGTTTTTCACTTTATTAAGGAGGAAAGCTTTAACCCTGCTATGCCTCTTTAGAAAGGTTACGAGCTTGTATGTTGGTTACCCTGGATAAATGTCCTCTGTCAAATCTGAATTTGGAAAGCCAAGATTTCAAGACATGAGAAAGTATGCCCCTTAGCTATCTTCCGGATTTGACTCATCATGCAATTGCCCAGTTCTTATAGCCACATCAGCAATATAAGCAACTCCTAGTGATTCTCCTCTGATATAATAATAGCTGATCACATATGAAATATTCAGTTTGGTTTTGTACTATCGAGTCTACTTCCACTTTATCTGTTCTTGTACCCATTATCCCTTGTAAGTAAGTGGCCCAATTGATACGCCTTTGAAGCAAGCAATTTCGTATATTGTTATACGTCATTTCTTGACTAAGTGCAGCAGCAGCACTATATAATCAATGATCAACTACATGAAATTGTGAGAAGTCCAGAGCACAGATATGATGATGCAACTGTAAGTGCCTTTCAATTGTCTTTTGGGAGAATTACCAAAAGAAAGCATAGGTCTTTCACATCATGTGACTTGATGACATCACTCAATGGACATCTACGGTGAACAGAGGAACCGTCATCTTTTACAAGTGAAAGGGCCAAAAATGCACTTACATTACATGGTGCTTGCATAATTATCGAAAAGGATGACCAGGCAAATAGTGCAACAGCACAAGACTTTTGGAGAACCTACTGCAGCTGTAGCCTGTAGGACCTTGGGAAATGACGGTTGGCACCATAAAAGCAGCCGGGCCGGTTTCTCACGATTTTCCTAAATGACAAAAAAGCAGTCAACATAAAATAAGTCAGACATAGAATAACAAAACAAATAACGGTAAACCATATGGAGAAATTGACAAATTTATGGTTCTTTGAGTGTGGACACTTTATGGTAACTCATGTTATTTCTATATTATCTAAATAAATTTCAGATTAATAGATCTTTATAATCTTATTATCTACAACTTATTTATAATTCATAAGTAGATCCCACTAGATTAAACTGAATGCCAGAAAAAATCTTATATTATTTACTTTTATTAAAAAAATACCCTTTATTAATTAAACTGACCCAACCCTATCCACATATCTAAAATTGTCATTATACATTATTTTATTTTGGTTCAAATAAGTTACCAAATAATATTATTACTTCAACCACATTCATATACAAATAATTTGTGTCTACTAAATACTATACCATAATATTATTTCATACCGATTCAGATTGCAAATTATTTTACCCAAACAGTACACAACACAATGATATATTAAAGCCACCAAGTAACTACAACTCTCGTGTTCATCTACTATTCCTTGATTATTTACACTTAATTAGTAGAGATTTGAGGTTAAATGATGTAGGCTAAACTCTTATCCTAGGGTTTTCACGCATAAACAAACTCAAACATTAATTAAACTCAACTCTGAATTCAAAAATACAACCTAAGGCCACATATGTAGGCCAAATTATCACCAGAATAGATAACATATATTATAAATAAAATAATATCAAAATCTAATAGAATAATACAAAAATCCCAACTAACAAATAAATATAACAACATCTAGTACCTACTAGTCAAGCAATGAAACTGCGGTCACATTCACGATTGTGGTCATGATGTCGTGATATCGTGGTGCCGCGGTATCAAGATGCACAAAAGATATTTTATATGTTACGGTGTAATTTTTTAAATTTTTTTACAAAATATATTAACAATTGTTGGTAAATATCTATATAATATCATCAAATATCAACAGATTATCGCTATATTGCTGATAAATATGTGAAGTTCTAAAACCATCACGTATTGCCAATTTCGCATATCGTCTGACCCAAAATCTGACAAATGTTTGCCAATATTGCGTATCAGGACTAATATTTAAGTGTATGCTACTAGTTCTAAGTTTGGACCCTTGAAATGAAGCATATCCATTTTGGATATGGCCTTCTTACCAAATAATCCAATAGAGACTAATACTACAACTATGTATTCTACAATAAGGTGGCATGTAGACTACATCATTCTCCTCCACTTGAGAAAAGTTCATCAATGAACTTTGAAGCATGGACGAGGCTTGCTTGGCACAATTCCTTCCTACATGATCAGTCCAGTTTGGCAAAGATTAACCAAATTTCATCAAAGATTTTGGATTCTTAGATCATGCACGATTCTATTAGGAGGGCCTCTAACCGGAACAAATCTTATTCTTCGACTTGAACATGCAAGCATTAGTTGGAGCAGGTGCAGGAGTGAATACGGAAAGCATCTCTTGCTTGGGCAAGGCTAGGCTCCTTAATCATATTTTTCACTTCTTTTATACCATGTGCAACAAAGCCTGAAAATACTTATCCCTAACCATATTGGAAATAAAAATTCAAATCAAATACAATAATTTTTTCCCCGAATGGCTAAACCTATTTTACAGCAGTTTCTTTATTTTTTTCAACCTATTATTTTCTTGGGGAAAAATCACGCATACAAACAGCGAAGTGCTAAGCTTGTGGTCTTCAACCATTCGTTCTCGGCCACTAAATCTGAGTTGTCTTTGGCAAGCAGCGACATCTTCCAATGGAAAAATTCTGATCTAAAAGTTAAACAGATGAAAGCAGTGGTGGTTTCAATAAAAATTCATTGGTGCTGCCAATGTGTTTGAGATCGGCATCACATGTGGTGCAGGAGGCTGATGAATTTGGACACTGGAGGCTAAGGAATGACATTTGCTGTGGTGGTGCAAGCGGGTATCCTATTGCACATTAGTGGCACTGTTCATGCTCTGGTGAAGGTAAACTTCAATCTAATGAGGGACACAGGAGGTAAAGAAAGGCTCCAGTTTGGGGCCAGCATGTTCGACCAGCGGTGATTGGTGGGGTCGTGGTGGAAAGGTGGCGACTGCCGGTGTTGCAAGTTGATGGTGTGATAGCTAGGGTTAGGGTTTGTATTTGTTGGCTGATTGTTCTTTGATGATTTAGGGTTTCAAATTTGGAGTTATTTGCTGAGCCAAAAAAAAAATAATAATAAATCAGATGGTGGAATCACCAAAATCAGCGGTTGCAATCGAGTTTGCGGTCTGCTACCACCAAATTGATGTAGACTAGACAACTGGACTAAGAATTTTCCTGTTAAACCGCACTCAAACTTTTATTCAATTCAACTTTGAGTTCAAAAGTACAATCTAAGACCACGTATATATATATAGGCCAGCCTATTACCAGAATAGATAAGATATAATCAAAACAAAATAATATCAAAATCCTAATAGAATAATATAAAAATTCCAACTAATAAGTAAATATGACAATATCTAGTTCGCCTAAGTTTGAACCTCCGAAATGAGGCATATCCTTTCGTACTTGAGTAAGACTGCAACATAATTCGGTAGAGTAAGACTGCAACTACGATGAAGTGGCACGTAAAAAATATATGATAGACGATCACTTAAGTTTGATATGTCACATTTACAAAGATCGGCCAAATGCAGCTCGCAACATAGAATTTAATTAACCAACACACTGACTCGATTTGTAAACGTAGGTTACCTGAATAGGATATAAAACATGATCGAAAGAACGATAATTGACAAGCGGCTGTGACAAAATTTTCCTGGCTTCTCCTCTTCTTTCTCATGCCGGACACATCTCATAGGATCCGATTGCTCAACTGATGGCAGCATTTGCTGCCTGTTGAGCAGAGATCGCGGCATTGTAATTGCTTCCATAGAGGAAAGCCTGTCTCACTTCACTTCCTTCTTCGTTCTTACAATCAGTGCACTTAAATTGGTCGGCACATCTTTGTAAGCTAAGCTCACAAAATGGTCGGTTTATTATCAATTCAACATTTCATTATATCCCTTGCCTCTCATTTGGAATGCTTAAAATTTATGGGAACGTAATTCCATTTTTTTTTAAGAAATCTCTTGTTTGTAAAAAACTTTAGAGGATACAAAATTTAATCTCAAAAAAATTTCGAGAATTGAAACTTGATTCCCGTTTCTATTTCCATTTGCGATTGAACTCATACCTAAAAGGCTGCAACGTTAATAAAGAAACAGAAACTCACCCATAAAACAACCAATAACTTCACCGAATCGAAACATATTCCACCAATAAATTTCCAGAAAGTAAAAAACGAAAAAAGTAGATGAAAAAACAAAATAAGTAATCAAAGCACCGATGGCTGAACCACTCGAGCTGAATAAGAACGAATTATTCCAAATCAGAAATTACCAAATTCAAATCATTAAAAGGACCGGTAATTATATATATATATAGAAAAAAGGAAGGAAACTTACACTACTGTGGCCGTTGACAGTGTCGGTCTACTAACGGTATGTGCTGGCCGCTTTACGACTGTAGACGCCGCTACCTGTGGCCTAATACACGCCTGCGAAGACGCCGGATGAAGCAGCGGCAACTGATGTGTCTGTAACGCCTGTTGATTACGCTAAGCTCGGGAAGCAGCCGTCGGATGGCAAAACGCCGATCGTGGCGCCAACGTTAATTTCTACGGGACCGGATCAAATCCTCCCGTCCCAGCTACCGCTGGCTCAGCTTTCTCTTCTCGTTAAAGCCCGCTCCCCCTTATTTCAGAATTGTCGGACCTTTTGAAATTTGACGGCTAGATGAAATACAGGATCAATCCAACGGTTGGAACTGAAAAGTAAAGGTGGACGGCTGCACGAGAGGCACGGTCCGAGGACTCCGAACTCCGAGGTAGAGTGGAGAGCAAACGGATTGAGGGTAGGAATAACTTTTATTTTATTTTAGTTTTCCGGGAAAGAGACGCAACGCCACGCAAAATAATAAGTACATTTGACGATATTGATTATTTGGACTAATTTAAAATATAAAACAAATATGAAAATTTTCCGAATTTTCTCTTATAAAAAATCTCGAATTTGGCGCTAATTAGCTTTAGAAATGCGGGTGCACTTATGGAGTTTGGTTTTTTTATTTAAAAAAATATAGGAGTGAGGTTTTTTTGTTTTTTTTTTTTCCAAACCTCCTAGAGTTGATTTTTTTTCCTTTTTTTCATAAAAAAAATCCTTACAAGACTAATTTAAGTTTCAAACATTTAGAGAGACGAAATTCATTTTCTGATTAATACATTTATCAATGTCACAACGAAAAGACTTTAATACTATTTGTAATAATTCGAGTCGATATGATTATGTGGGGAACTAATTAGAGTGATTTCAGATTGATCGGCTGATACCACAGTTAAATAAGAATCATTTTGGTACGATTTATCCTCACTCACGTAATAATGAAAATTCATTATGTTGATGGAAGTGAGCTAAGTGTTGTTATGTGAGCCTGGTTTTTATGATTGGTTAAATCCTTGAATAAAATATTAATCACTTAAAGTAAAAGATCTTGAGTCGAGACTTGTATCACTTGAGGTAGCTATCCGAGTTATGGTTGGTATTCGCTTGGTATCATTCCGATGTTATTCTATTATGTGATCCTGAGTGCCTTATAAGGTCCAGAGAGGCCCTCTTCTACTCTATAGGTGTCTCGATATATTTCGGCCCTATAGGTGTAATTTATACTTTATTGTAATCTCATAAAAAAAAAGTATGTCTACACCATGTATTGTTATTAATTTCTCTAAGTGTGTGACCATGTATTTTTATACAAGGGTATGTTAAATTTATGTATTTTAAATATATGTATGGTAGCATATTAAAATAGGATTGTTTATGTTAAAATAATTGTGTATGATTACAATTTTATGTGTTAAATGAGCTTAATCGTTTTTTAGGGACAAAATGGTATTTTTTTGCTCCTGAAAATGTATAGAATTGAAATTTTATATTAATGTACCTATTTTAATGTTATTTAATCATACCATGAATTTAGCTTAATTCTAATAACAATTGGTATTTAAGTGGGAAATTATTGAGTAAATAATATATAAGGGCATTTTGGTCGATTATGACTTATTATGCCTAAAAGTGTGACTAATTAGATTAGGATGACCTTAATGGATTCCTAGGTTGACCTTATTGTTAACTTTGATTTTGGTTGGGATTGTTGACCTTATGGTCGACTTGAATAATTGGAAATAAAAGAAAAATGGTTAAGTATGAAATTGGAATCTTTATGCATTATGTGATATTTTATGCTTGCCTTATTAAGATATTAATATTTAAAGTGGAAGACCTCGAGATTTGGGAATGGTTGCTATTTAGGGTTAGCTACCCTAGAGACGAGATAGGAGCCCTCAATTTGGTTTGGTTTTTTCATCGGATGCCTCGACATTTCGGCTATGGTCCCAGTCTACTCTATATGTGACCTACGGGCCATATAAATGATATCAATACTTAAGGATTAGGTGCCTTAGGATGGGAGGACATTGTGTTGCTTTGTTGTGCCAGTGTGACCGGAGTACTTGTATGTGCCTGGGTTACAAGTTGGGAGGATATTGTGTTGCTTTCGTGCGCCGCCGGTATGACCGGTGTGCTTACATGTCTCTAGGTTATTATTGTATCCACTTGAGTAATTAAAATAGAAATAATTGTTGTATAAGGATTTAAATGGATTGTTGTGATTTGCCAATTTGGTAGTTGCCTCTGCGCACTACTTGTTTTTGGTATGTTGATTTGATAGCTGCATTCGTGCACTATTTAAATTTGGTGTATTAGTTGGTAATTATCTTAGTGATTTCCTTATCATCTTATAAGTGGAATAGATGTGGTTATTGTAAAATGCCTTAATTATGGTTTGGTGTTTTCCTTTTCATGGGACATCCTCGGTATAATTGAATTAATGAAATAGTTGTAATATGGTTAAGTTTGATGCGATAGACATGTCACATATGGTATAATATGAGTTATGGTATGAATGTGGCATTTAGCTATGGTATGTATTATTTAACGTGTTATAATATTATATTTTGTGTTACCTTTTATGTTCGCTATGTGATATTTACATGCTTAATATTGTATATTGATTAATTACTCGGTACCATTGTACTAATGAGTTCCATTTTATAATCCCCTACCTATTTCATGGGCAGTCTTTAACTTACAGAAGCACTTTGAGGGTATAGATTGATGACTTTTAGTTGGGATTGAGAGTTAGTAGTATCCAGTGTCCATTTCAGCATCTTTTGATTTGGATATTTTTTGGACTCTTATGTCCCTTTATGTATTTCTTTCCCTTGTTAGTTGTAACTCTTTTGTTATCAGAACAATTTAATATTGTATTGAAATCTTTCTCTTCTTCTTATCAATTGTTATTCTTAATTTAAGTAGATAAATATTTTAGCCTTAACACTTAGTATAAGAAAGGTAGAGGAACATAACTTAAAATAAGTGTGGCGGTAACACCCTACATTTTTATTGGTTTAGTTTCTACAATCAACTCTTTTTAAAGAAATTTTCAAGTGCTAAAAATGGTGGTGTTACAGGGATCCAAATCAAAATATGCCGGAATGGACACTGGATAGTCCTAACTCTCAACCCCTACCAAAAGCCATCAAGTTGTACCCTCAAAGTAATTCTACAAGATAAAAACTGCTCGTTGAATAGCCATGGGACCATAAAACAAAACCCATCAGTACAACGGTACTGAGTAAACTAATATACAATATTAAGCATACAAATATTACATGGAAAACATAGAAGGTAACATAAAGTATCATGTCATAACACAGTAAATAGCATATATCATAGCTAAGTGCCACATTCATACCATAACGTATACTATACCAGATGCCACATATCCATCACATCAAACTTAACCATATTACAACTATTTTATTAATCCAATTATACCGAGGATGTCCCACGAAAAGGAAAACACCAAACCATATTTAAGGCATTTTACAATAACCACATATAATCCATTTATAACATGATAAGGAAAGTACTAAGACAATTAAGGTCACCTATTGAGTAGACTAAGGGCTTAGCCAAAATGCTGAGGCATTCGACGAAACTACCAAACCAAATCGAGGGCTCCTACCTCGTTTCTCGGGTAGCTAACCCTAAAGAGCAACCATTCCCAAATATCGAGGTCTTTCACTTTAAATATTAATATCTTAATAAGGTGATCATAAAATGTAATACCCCCATATTGAGCGGAGTATTATAAGGATTGATCTGGCTACTTATATCAACATAGTATACCATCATTTTGGTGATTCCACCCTAATAACTCCATAGTTGAGCGTGCTAGAAGTGGAGTAATTTTTAGGATGGGTGAACCTCTTGGAAGTTTCAAAAATTTCTCAGGAAGCTCGTGAGTGAGGACAAAGCGTGTGTAAAATACTCATGTTGATTTGTGGGGCCAGCCGATAAATTTGAAAGAGCTCTAAGGTAGCCCCACGTGTTCGTATCAACACGAGGTGTTACAAATGGTATTAAAGAGAAACCGCAATCGTGAGCTGAACTTGGATGAGCCAGTCAGCCACCTAGTGGGATGATTCTTGGGATAAAACTGTATTGAGACAGTTAGTGGTTGAGGCACAATGAGAACGTTGCATTCTTTGAGTGGGGGTGAATGTAATATCCTAAATTGAGCGACATGTTATAAGGATTGATCTACCTACTTATATAAATATGACATACCATCCTTTTGATGATTCCATCCTAAGAACTTTGCAATTAAGCATGCTAGTCGTGGAGTAATTTTTTGTAATCCCCTAAAATTTTAAAAGCTTGTAATTTAATAAATAACTTTATTTGGGATAAATTAGCTTTTAAACTTATTTAATTTAATTATTTCATGGATTTTTGAGTATATAAAATTGGATACAAATATTTAATAAATTAAAATAAATATTTTGTTATTTTATCATACTTTTTTATTTAAATAAATTTTCAAACCATTATTTTACTAAAATTATCCTTTTTAAGCCCATATATTTAATTATATTAAATTAAATTATTAAATAAATTTAATATCCAAAAAATATTACATTTTATTATTTTATAAATTAAATTATTTTATTTTTTCCATTTTCCCTTTCCTTTTTCCTTTTCTTTCTTTTTCCTTTTTCTTCCTTTGGGCTGCTAGTACCCTTGCCTGCCCTATCTTCCTCGCCCCTAGGCCGTAGGCCCATTTCCTTCGTTCCTTCCTTACCTCCCCCGCCCCGCATCGTCGGCCCAGACCCCCCTTCTATCTTTCTTCTTCTTTTTCCTTTTCCCCCAACACTCACTTGACCACCTCTATCATCTCCGCCCACCCTACCTACAACCCTCCTCCCCCTACTACTCTCTCTATCTCTCTCTCGCCATTTTTTCCTACCCTATCTCGGCCCCACCACCTCTCTCTCTCCTCGCTTATGCCCTGCCATTCCCCTCATTTCCCTTCCCTCTCCCTGCAACTCCCATGCTCTTACCACCCTACCATCGCCCTACCGAGCCCCTATCCCCTTCTTTTCTCTCCCTTTTCTTTTTCTTCTTCCCTCCCTATTTCATCCTACCATTTTCGAGCCTCCCATGCCCTTCCCTGACCTTCTTTCTCTCATTTCTTCTCCTTCCATCACCTCCCTATTTTTGCACCGCCGCCACATTCCGCCGCTTCCATCACCGCACTAGCCACCTGCACCACCCCCTACCACCCTCTACCTCACCCATGAACTACCACACCACCTCTCGAGCCACCCTGTATCCCCCTTCTTCCTCCCCTCTTATTTTTCTCTTCTTTTTCTTCCTTCTCGGCAACCACCCTGCACCTCCTTCTTCTGGTGCCATCTAGCTACCTCTACCGCCACCTAAGCCACCAAACCAATCCCTACAACCTCCCCTACCACCCGCAAACCTCCTTTAGCCAAAAAAACCATCTATAGGCCTTTATTTTCTCCCTCCATTTTCCTTCCTTCTTAGCCCCATCCACCTCGAGAGCCACCTTCGCAGCCTCACTACCGCCGCCGCCACTACCCTTGGCTACCGTCAACTTATTCCCGAGCACCACCTACACCCCCTCTCCACCTCTACACCCTTCCTTTGCCTTAAATCCTCCCCCCATGCCTTCTTTCCTAGCCCCAAAATCCTAACTCGAAAACACCACTCTACCTCCCTTTCTTACCATTTTGAGCCCCTCTCCCTTATTTCTTTGCATGCAGCTCATGTTGCATAATTAGTATGAGCGGTTGCATGCCTTGGTATATTTTGTTTTATAAGTTTTAAGGTACAATAATATTTTAAGTTAAGTATATTATTAATTAAGTGTTACAAAGTCTTATGGTTTGGTTTTTCTTATTTCTAATATAATAAATATTGATATTATTTTTAGGTATTGGTTTTGCTAATCAAAGCTTGAACCTTTAACCGGAGTACCAGTAAGGTTCAATGTTGCGGGAATTAAGGTAATCATTAAATCCCACTTAAATGCATGGATAAATGTATGTTACCATATTAGACTTTTTATTATGTTATTATGCTTGATATATGTTGTTTAATATAATATATGTAGTTTCTTATGTTTATTGATAAAAAAGGAAGCATGTTAGATTATATGTTATGTATGAAAATATTGCTTAAGATAAGAGTTTGGTTATTAATGACAATGTTCAGTATTTATCCATGCTGTATTATGCTATTGTGATCTTTAATGCATGGTTAATTTTATTGTGAGCCCTAGGGGTATTTTAGCAATATGTCTTGTACAAGAATGTGGCCTAATATGTGTGGGTGCTAATGAGTATTATATTAAATGTAATAGTTGGGGAGTTGGATAATGAAAATGGGGTATTAATATTAATATTTCATTTGGTGATGATAATTTAATGTAAGTGGAGTAATAAGGGGCAAAATAGTAATTTGTAAGTGAAAAGGGTAAAATGGTAATTTTGGAAGTAAAGGGTAAAATGGTAATTTTGGATGCAAGGGAAATTTGGTAATTTATAAGTGAAAAGGGTAAATTGGTAATTTTAGAAGTAAATGGGTAAAATGGAAATTTTGTAATTAAAGGGTAAAATGGTAATTTTGTAATTAAAGGGCAAAATGGTAATTTTATAATTAAAGGAAAAATTGGTAATTTCATAGTTAAAGGGCAAAATCGTAATTTATAAGTGAAAAGGGTAAAATTGTAATTTTGTATGCAAAGGGAAAAATGGTAATTTATAAGTGAAAAGGGTAATTTGGTAATCTTGATAATGGAGAAGGGTAGTTTGGTAATTATAATAACGGAAAAGTGCAATTTGGTAATTATGAAAATGGAGAAGGGTAATTCGGTAATTTAACCAACTAAAAGGTAATTTGGTGGTTATGATAATAGAGAGGGGCAAATTGGTAATTTAACCAACTAAAGGGCAAATTGGTAATTATGATAATGTAGAAGAATAATTTGATAATTTATCGAACTAAAGGGATAATTTAGTAATTATAACAAAGGAGAAGGGTAATTCAGTAATCTAACCAATAAAATGGGAAACATGATAAGTGTAATAATTATGAAGGGTGATTAGTGACCTAATAAGTGCGGGAGATAACTTAGTAACCTAAACCGAGTAGGGATGTGGCTAAGAATAACTATGTGTGTGTTATGTGCCTTGTGTGGCATGTGTTATGCCATATTATGCACTTTATACTTAATGATTAATCATTTATAGCACAACTTGGAGTGAATGTATGCTTATGTGACTCCCTTATGGTATGTGGATGATGATTATATTTGTTGTGCGTACAATGTTATATGATGTGACCCTCTAGGACATGCATGCTAGGATGCTTAATAATAGGATATGGGGTGAAAGGATAAAAAGGAACAAATGGAAAGTGAGTTGACTAAGGGGACATGAAATTGACCTTATTATCTCATGATCCATGAGGGGAAAAATAAAAGGAGATTATGATCAAAATGAATGAGTGATGCAACTCTTGCATGGGAGATTTCTAGGGTTACCATGGGATGATCCTTACGTAAGAAAGGTGTTAGGGTTTGAGTGGCCAACTAGGGTCTTACAGTCACATGTATAATTGGTGAGTAGAGTGATCAGATTTGGGTAGAATCTAAATGATATGAGGTGTGGGACGATAAAAGAAAGGTTAGGCCACATAGGTCCAATTAGGATTTCAAAGGAAAACCCTAGAGAGTGGTAGTGAGAGAATTTGAATGTCATAAGGTGATGGGTCTCAACCCATACCCTTGGGAGTTGGGTCTTTGTTATGGGTAGATGTAAGGAGGAATAGATGTCGGGGTGTGATAAGAGGCACAAAGGTCTCAAGATATGGGGCAAGCCCTCTCGAGAGGATAAAAGTAGAGGTTAGTGACATGCATGTTTAGGGTGAAATACTTTCGAATAAGATATAAATAAGACACTAATCACTTAAAAGAGGAAGATTGTTGAGCCGGACTCAGACTGGTCCAGCGGCGAATAATAGTGTCTAGGAGCCAGGGTGCCCTAGAGACCGGTCCACCGGTGAATAATAGTAGCTCGGAGCATTTTGTCCTGCATGATTTTCGGTCCACCGACTATAATAGTGGGGGATTCTGTGCTCAACAAACCAAACGTAATGAAGCTAAGAATTAGGAAATGCACTAATCACTTACAGTGAAACACCATGTGAGTAGGGGCCAGACCAGTCCACCGACAATAATAGTAGCCAGGAGTGTTCTGCCCTCGAGACCGATCCACCAACAATAATAGTGGTCAGGAGCATTCTGCCCTATATGTATTACAGTCCATCGGCTATAATAGTGGGGTTCTCACACTCACATGGATATTTATAATCCAAGATGATTGATTAATGATCGACTAATGGCTTTAAGGCCTTAATAGTATCAATTATTCATTATAACCTATTAATATTTGATTAAGTATGTGAATGTACGAAAGTGAATATTATGTATGCACCATTAATATCTGATTGACTTGTTAAATATGTGAATGTATGAATCTGAATATTATGTTTACACTTGTCGTTATGTATGGATATAGTGGTATATCATGTGTTACATTGCAAGCCTACTTTTAAGTGTGTTTTAAAGGATTACTCAGTACTGTAGTACTAAAGGGTTCTATTCGTGGGCCCCTGCCTATTCAATGGGCAGTGTCCCTTGTAGGTGGTTTTCAGGTGCTATTCAAGTAGGATCATGGGAAATAGTATAAGGAACTATTCGGAAAGTCCTAGGGTTTTCCTCTTTCCCTTTTAAATTGTTTTTTTAATGTATTCGTTGTTTTGTAACCACTACTGGTGGATTTTATTCTCGTAAATTGTTTACTATGCTACTCTAATTTAAATATGTTTGAGTTTCTTGTAAGTTATATTTTTCTCTTTTAGCCTTAACACTTGGTAATGGAACTGTAGGAATGAACCGGTCTGATACTAAGTGTGGCAGTAATATCTCCAAAATTCACGGTTTTGTTATTTTGCTTCCGCTAATTATTTTATAAAAACAAAACTTTCAATAGTAAATTTTAGAGGTGTTATATTTTTAGCATGGGTGACCCTCCCGGGAAGTTTTAGAATTTTCTACAAAATTCTCAGGAAGCACGAGAGTGAGAACAAAGCGCACGGGAAGGATTCGAGTTGGTGTGTAGGGCTAGCTGATCAATCCAAAAGTACTCCAAGGTAGCCTCTGGATGGTCGTATAGATTCGGGGTGTTATATAAAATATCACATAATGCACAAGGATTCCAATTTCATACTTAACCATTTTTCTGTTATTTTCAATTATTCAATTCAACCATAAGGTAAACAATCCAAACCAAAATTAAAGTTAACACTAAGGTTAACCTAGGAACCCATTAAAGTCATCCTAGTCCAATTATTCACACTTTTATGTATAATAAGTCATAAATGACTAAAATGTCCTTATATGTTATTTACTCAATAACTTCCCACGCTAATACTAATTGTTATTAGAATTAAGCAAAATTCATGGCATGAATAAATAACATTAAAATAGGTACATTAATATGAAATTTCAATTCTATAAATTTTCAGGAGTGACAAAAATACCATTTTCCCCCTAAAACACAATTAAGCTCATTTAGCACATAAAACCATAATCATGCATAATTATTTTGACACAAAAAAACCTATTTTAATATGCTATCATACATATATTTAAAATAAATAAAATTAACATACCTTTACATAAAAATACATGTTCACACACTTAGAAAAATTAATAACAATACATGATGCATGCATACTTTTTTATAAGATTACAAGAAAGTATAAATTACACTCAAGCATAATATAAGAAACTCAAAACATACCATCACATGATTTTTATATATTTATTAGGAGCATATGGGTTACCTATTTCCAAGCACAAATAACAAAATAACACAAAGAACCTCCAAAAACATATCAACGCCTTCAAAAAATGGAGACACAAGAGGAGAAGACAAAAGATGACAACTTCACAATTTAACCAAAAATCTAACCTTCTTTACTTATTTAAAAATAAATAAAGGCTAGATAAAAGGAAATATAGAAGTGAAACTAAGAGAATAAGGAGAGCGAGAGGAGGATGGGTCTTGGTTATAAGCTCAACAGAACTTAAGAACACTTAGCAAAAATAACCAAAATGAATAGAGAGGTGGAAGCAACCAATTGGAGTAAATGAGAGAAATGGTGAATGAAAATAAAGAAAGACAAATGGGGTATAAATGGGGGATGGTGGAACAAAAAATCTATAGCCACAAGAGGGGGGAGGTATCTTGTTCAACAATTGAATGATAAAGGATAAGGTAGTTGAGTGTGTAAAGTGGTAGAGTGTATTTAGATTGAATGAACTTATGAAAACCAAACGATCAACCAAGGGATAGGGGAGGTGATGGTGTGCAGGTCCAAGGTTAGATTTAAGCATGGAGAATGCAAATGAAGAAGATCGAGTGCAAAAAAGCTAAAATGACACAACTAGCATAGGTAGAAAGTGACTTTGGCTCAAAATTTTGTTGAATGAATAATAAAATGGTCAACTTGATACAAAATCTGATCGTGGAAGTGTAGGGAAGTGATTTCGTGCATGAACAGTAATTTTAGAATTTATAGATTATTTTTAGTGGTGAAAATATCAATAAAAAGGATACAATTGATAAAAATAGCAAACAAGCTCATAAAATTATAAAAATTTATGAAAACCCTTAAAATAATACTTTAAACTCACATGCAAAATTTTATGAATTTAAAACAAGATTTGATATATAACAATATTAAAATGAATGTTAACAAACAAGCTTACTAGGTAATTACTAACATAAATACCAAAACTATTCCTAAACTCGTGACTTTTCAGATCAATTTATTTACTCATTTAAAACCTAAATATACTTTTTC
The DNA here is from genome assembly GCA_030549775.1 of Tamarix chinensis. Taxonomy (NCBI): domain Eukaryota; kingdom Viridiplantae; phylum Streptophyta; class Magnoliopsida; order Caryophyllales; family Tamaricaceae; genus Tamarix; species Tamarix chinensis. The sequence continues at coordinate 15,307,446 of CM060172.1, read as the reverse complement.
ATAATTTTTAACACACATTTGATATGATATTTAGCTAGCATACTTTAATAATATATTTTGCATATAAAAATCAAAAGGGATAACAAATACAAATAAAATTAAACCAAAATTTCTAGATTTATATTTAAATGCATTTAGGACCTAATTAAAATTTTATAAGAATATTTTACAAGATTTAACTTAAAAATTTACATATGTAAATAGTATTTTATAAGTAAAGTGTATCTAATTGTAAAATTGTAATCATTACAAAATCACCAGAAACAATTTTAAAGCTATAAAATATCTTATAATCATTTATACAATGAAGTAAATATAATTAGAACTAGTTAAAAATAAAGTATTACATCATTATTCAAAATTCTATTGCTATTGTTATACTTTACATGATTCAATAGTACGCTAGGTTATATTTCATGGTTATCATTAGTTTATTATTATTATTATTGTTAATTATTGTCACTTTTAGTGAGCAATATTGTACCTATCAACGAAAGTTCTGCTTTGACGCCTAAACGTTTTTCTTCAATGACCAATAACTTTGATGTATTCCAAGATAAATCATAATTTGTAAAATTTAAATTTAAAATTATAGAGATAAGATAACATATTTTAATATTTTATAGGTATGCTTCCGTGGATATCTATGCAAATATTACCTAGTTTCCATCCTCGTATATTATCATAATAAAATTTATTGTTATTTAAATTTCTCTAATTATTTTACTTTGTGCTATGAATTGAATCAAATAATATGACGTTTAATTTTATATTTTTGTAGGTCCATGTAGTATCTGTTTTGTGCTTAAAGAAGTTTTACCGAAATTCAAAAATTAGCAACGCGTTGATATTATATTGTTATTTTTAGTTTAAAATGTTGAACTTTCTTGTTTTTTTGCTTGTCTCTAATTATTTTATTATTTATGTTTGTGACGGAGTTTGTTGCAATATTATTAGCAATACTTTTACAGATGCAACACAGGTATTATTATTATTATCTTACGATTGTATAGTGACCGCCATTATACGTGTGTGCAAAACTCGTAGCCATATCATAAGATCTAAATAATTAAGAAGCTGTTCCATACGCGACAAATATATATGATCGAAACTACGTATAAACGGTTTCTTGTCGTGTTTCGCTGAGAAAGTCCTTTTTTTTCCCCCCCTAAGGAAGTCGTTTGTTGTCCACGTATCGCAAGCTGAAACGGCCCCAGAGCCAGAGGCAAAATACGAGAGAGAGAGAGAGAGAGAAGCCGGAAACCATTGTAATTATTATTATTATTATTTCTCATCGGGTGCATAAGAAGGGTGCCGGACGCAGGTTGAGTGAGTGAAAGGGTTTTCTCCATCCTCTTCTTTCCCACCGACACGGCCACCGCTGGCAACCCAATCAAAGTCTAGATTCAATTAAATAATGGAAATTCTACGGCGACAGAGCTCTTGAGCAGAGCCGTTAACCGAGATCATGCCGGAAGGAAGACGCGCTCTATTCTTCCTCCTCTCCCCACTCCCTGTGCCCAAGATAGACATCTTATAGATTTCTGTCGCAACAAACTAACTTTATGGATCTTTTCAATTAGTTTGATCAAAGATTCGGTTGTCTTGATTTGAAGGATAAATTTTGTGGCCATATAAATTAGATTAAAAATAAATTAACCTAAATCATAAAAGTATAATGCTCGTAATATATTTTAAATATTAAATAAATATAATAATTAAGAAAAAGTAAATTTAAATATTAAGAAAGAGTTGTCACAAACGCACCGCTTAAGGTCCGTTTGATAAATGAAAATAAGAGTACGGGAATTAAAGAGTAGGAATGAGAATTGAAATTAAAAAGTAGAAATTTGTTTATTTAGTTTTATTTCCATGTTTGGTATTTGATGGAATTAACTTGGGAATAAAAGTGGGAATGAGATTGAAAATATAATCATAAGTTTACAAAAATATCCTTGTTATATTTATAATATTTATAGTTTTGTATATATGTATATAACTAATTATTATTATGTTTTTTCATTATTCGACCTTATTTTCCTCATAATAGATCACATAACATCATGTTAGATCTGATTAGGTTAGATTCGATTCGATCATATTAGATTAGATAATAATTAGAATTATAATAAAGATAATAATTATAATGATAATTATAATACAGTTATAACAGCCTATTTGGTAAATGAAAATGAGAGTTTGGGAATTAAAACTATTATAAAGATAATCATCATCATCATTATTATTATAATTAATATAACTTTATATACAATAATATAAAGTTATTTTGGTAATTTTATTTTCTATTTCCATTCACACCCTTTCAATACCGCCTCCCCCTATGAATAAATTGATAGGAATTGACACTTTTAAATCCCATTTCCAATTCCATTTTAATTCCTACTCCTTTAAAATAAATAATATAATATTTAAATTTTTCTCTAAATTTTTATTTCTATAATTTTATTCCCTCTAACCAAATAAGCCGTTAAATCTTTGAGGAAGGCATGCAGTCGCAATAGTTTCAAAAACGTCGCGGCATTTATTGAATTTAAATAAGTTAATTAAACTATATTCGAACATCGCCTACGGACAGACAAGATACATAAGTGTTAATAAGAGGATATATAAGTCCAACAGGCAGTGAGCCTGCAAAAAGCTTGTTATAAAAGAAGAGGGGGGGGGGGAGGGGGATAAACCCTGTGAAGGATGGATGGTCTGAAGCCTATACATGGAGTCAGACCCTTCCACTTTGGCACAAGTTCATGGGATCATTTTCTCTTTAGAGGAGAAGCTTCTGATCACTCTGAAGGTCAAAGGAGTTTAAGATCGAAGGATTGAAGGAGACCCAAAAAAAAAAAAAAAAAAAGATTCAAAGAAGGAAAATTCTAAAGGTTGAAGATCGGAAGGACAAGGAAGATGGAGATTGAAGAACCGAAGAAGTTAATTTCCATGACCTGAGTATTAAAGTTCCAAGGCGCAGAAGCGTGGCAACTTCATCATCGAAATTGATCGAAGGGATCAATCGCAACAAAATTGTATCCTCTTCATTAGTAAAATTAAAATTTTCACCAACCGATTCGATCCCTCATCATCCATTCGAATGAACGGCGACCCATAATTAGGCATCGAACGAGTTCAAATAGGATTCAAATCAAGTTCAGGTTTGATCGATAGCAACATACTTGGTTTAAGTAAATTGAAATTCAAGCTCAAGCGACCCCGGCCCTATCATAAGGAATAACGCTGGTCTTAATTAGGGGATTGAATCAAGTGATTAGTCTTTGTAACATATTTAATTATGTCGTAAAGATAATTTCTACCCATTGTTCGATTTCAAATAAATATTAAATTATCAATTTTTTTTTTACTTGTATGAAGACGAGCTTGGACTAATTGAGATAAGAAAAATTATTGTTTTGTTCATCAAGTTTATTTTTGTTAAAATAAAAATAAAAATTATTGATAACAAGGATCTTGGTGACGACTTGTTACCATCACAAATAACATGATTAACGACGACTCCTTTTCCATGTAGTGAATGGTTATTTTTGCCACGAATTTCTCAAGGTGGCACATCGGTTACGTACAGATACAGTAGCGTCATCACAAAATGTTTCTAAAGACAAAGATACAGTAGCGTCATCACAAAATGTTTCTAAAGACAAACATATTAGCCTTGTCGCCTAAGTATATATATATATATATATATTATGAACGATGTCACAGTTATCACTGAAAAAATTACACAAAAAAGTCAGACACTTGGAGTTAAATGTGAAAAGATTGTGATTATTATAGAATTTTTTTCCCTTACAAATTTTCACTCACCTTTTTCTCCTAAATTTTATTATCTTAAGAATATCGCGAATAATAGAAAAATGGGTAGAAAAAATTGTCCTCATATATTTGGAGATAGTTCTGGTTAATTTATATATATGCTGACACACACACATATACATACTTAACATTTGAAATACAACAATACATCAAAATATTAAATGAGGGAAAGGAGGGGGTTTAGGTCTAACACCTAAGATACTTAACCTTTAGTCTTGACCTTTAAACTAAAATCTTCTTATTGTAAATTATTCACATGCATGAATATACCACATGATTTAATCAAGTAATTAAAGCCAAAAAAAATATTTTCAAAGGATTATTCATACCCTCAACATGAATTGAACCCTTGTTACTTACTTGCTTATCTGATGCTGATACTGTTTGAGAAAAATGCTCTTGATACTAAAGCTACCATTTATTATTATTATTATTATTATTATTATTATTATTATTATTATTATTATTATTATTATTATTATTATATACATAGAAAATTCAAAGCTATTAAATTTAGTTGACTACACCCACATGCATGATGCATATATACATACAAACACACCAAATCACAAAGTTCAATAACTTTGACTTATGTAGGATAGATGTTTGTGAAAATTGGACTCGTACATATGTAGTTATGTGAGTCTTGAAAGATTTTTTCATACTGTAGTTGCTGTAAGAAAAAAGAGAGCCACCACCAGCATGTTAGTAGTAGAGGGTTAGGAGATCTTAGAGCCAGCAGGGATCAAGGATGTAATCATGTCTTATTTCAAGGATCTGTATAAAGCAACTGGATCTCCCAGATATTAGTATTTCTGCCGACGGGTTCCATAGGTTATCGAGAGAGCAGGGATTGAGGTTAGATAGCATTCCTTGTAGAGAGGATGTTCAGAAGGTAGTTTGGTCGTGCGACTTGTTGAAAGCACCTAGGTATGACGGGTATCATATTGGGATTCATTTGAAAGATGTGGGATGTAATTGGAGAAGATTTCACTGATTCTATCCTAGAGTTCTTCAAGTCAAGCATATTACCACGTGCTCTCAACACCACATTGATTACTTTAATTCCCAAAGTGGAAGAAGCGGAGGAGGTTCATCAATTTAGACCAATAAGCTTAGTGGGGTGCACCTATAAGGTGATATCAAAGATTACGACTCATAAATTGAAACAGGTGATTAGTGATTTGGTTAGTGATTCTCAGTCAACCTTTTATTAAAGGAAGGAGTATTCTGGATGGTGCATTGGTAACTAACGAGATAATCTAGTGGTCTAAGAAGAGGAGAGGATCAAAAGGTGTGATGGTTAAACTAGATTTTCAGAAGGCCTATGACAATATTAGATGGGAGTTTGTGGATAGCATTTTAAGTATTATGGGCTTTGGTAATGTCTTTAGAGGATGGATCAAGGAAAGCATCACAACTACTAGTATTTCAGTCCTTATTAATGGCCCCCTTCAGAACCTTTCAAGATGGGTAGGGGACTCAGGTAGGGGGATCGTATATCACCTTTTCTATTTGTCTTAGTAGTGGAAGCGTTTACTCAACTCATCATAAGAGGCTTGGAAAAAGGTCTGTTGCAGGGTCTTATAGTGGGAAGAGATAATTGTGAAGTCACCCATCTTTAGTTTGCGGACAATACGATGCTTTTTTGTGGGGAGTCTTTGGACAACATTAGAAACTAATGAAGACTAATGAACTGCTTGTATTTATTATTAGGGAGTCATGTTAATTTTGATAAATCTAAACTCATTGGTTTGGGCGTGGATGCAAATTTTCAGTTGTAGGTGGCAGGAATTATGAGTTGCAAAATTGGATCGTTACCTATCAGCTACCTTGGTCTTCCCCTGGGAGCAAATGCAAGAAAGAAGGAAGTGTGGAAGCCAGTGGTTGAGAAGCACTACAAAATAATTGATTTGTGCTAACAGGGCCTTATCTGTTGGTAAAAGCTATTTTTCTGTTGGCAAAAGCTTTTACCAACAGATATTTTTTTGTGATAAAACTGTGGGTAAAAACTCTGTACTTAAAAGTTTTATCCACAAATATATATGATCTGTTGGGAATGAGTAATAATGCCCACAGGTATTTATCTGTTAGTAAAACTTATGCCCACAATTATATCTGTAAGTAAAAGTATTAACCACAAAATAATATCTGTGACTAAAAGTATTACCCACAAAACAATATCTGTAACTAAAACTTTTATCCACAAAATAATATCTGTGACTAAAAGTATTAAACACAATATTTTATCTGTTACTAAAAACTATTGCCAACATATATATTGTTGGTTATACATATTTCAACCCTATATATATATTTATACGTGTTGGTAAAACCTTTACCGAAATGTACAAGATTTATTGATATTACCTGTTATTGCAATATCTACCTGTAGTAACAATTTTTCCTGATATGAAATTAACTACACCATATATAATTATCATTGTGTAGTACAAAATAGTTATTTTTTTAGCTTCCAAAGCTAAAACAATCCTGTAAATATAAAACTATATATACAACTTGTAACATAAGCTATTACACAAAAATATCTTCGTAAGCTGACATGCAAAAATATCGGGCATCTTCGTAAGCTGGCAAGCAAAAGCACCGAACACCTTCGTAATCTGACATATATGCAAAAGCACCGAACACCTTCGTAATCTGACATATATACAAAAGCATCGAGCATCTTCATAATTTGATACACAAAAAAATCGATCATCTTCGTAAACTAACAAATAAAAGCATTGAATATCTTCATAATATGACTCACAAAAGCATCTTTATAAATAAATCAAGCATCATCTTCTTCACTTTCATCATCATTGTCGTCATTTTCATTCTTGCCATCCTCCATTTAATAATAATCATCAACATGTCTTCCCTAAAAATATATATGCATTTAACTTAATCAAGTTAATCTAAAATCATATCAACAAGCTAGATAATAAGGGTATATATTTTAAAGCTTTCTAAAAATAATATATTACTTTAAAAATATATTTTATATAGTTGGAGAGAGAGAAGGTGAAACTAGTAAATTATAGAATCACCTAATATATTCATAAGTGAAATTATCTACAATATGTATAAATGCTTGATACAAATGCAACATATTATAGCAAGTCAAGTCTTGATACCTATGCTAATAGTATAAAAAGTTTGATTATATCATACACTCTATTCTCAGTTATTATGTTAATAATATATATATAATATATCTTCTCAACTATAATTAATGCAAATTCATAAAAGATAGATGAGATATTTAAGGCCAAGCTTTCAGCTCAATCGATAGTGTAATAGTCAGTAATACTAATAGAGGTAACAACATAAATAATTGTTGAAAAATTAGGACAATTAGAAAAACTCGGTGAAAAAAGAAGAAGATTGGCCCGCTAGGACTAAGAGGAGTGGAATGGGCACAAGGGAGAAGATACATATATGACTTCTAAACGGCAAAATTCATTACAGTTAATAAAAAAAAGGTCATCTATACACTAGTTGGAAATAAAAGCACTTGAAACTAATCATTTTAGAACAACTTTGATACTCCTACAAGATAAACTAATTATCTATTCACATATAAATGTAGAGTCGGAAAAATGTGAAAAATAGGAAAAATAAGCCAACATGGGGGATGGAGTAAATTAGAGAATCGTTGTTTAACTAAATATTTATTATACAAACCTAAAAAATAAAAGTCCTTGAATAGATTTTGAGAGTATAACATGAGTTAATTAATTAAACATGCATTCCTATAACTATTTTTCCTTTTATTTTATTAAATTTCTCATGTTTTGTAATCTTTATCTTTTAATATTACTTAAGTTACTATTCTTTTAACCTGGGATGTACATTAGCAGATGTACATTACACCAAAAAATATCGAAGCTGTAACTAAACTATACCAGAATACTTATGGGTTAAAGTTTGCTAACTAAATTCATTACTATATCAGTTTTGAACACCTTTGTATTGTAAAGTTGATACATAGCAGAGTAGTGGCTAGATTCTCATTCATATTCGGGATGAAAGGATTAAACACTTATAAATCAAATGAGAGGGGAGAATTTTATCCCAAAAAAAAAAACACGCACATAATAAAAAAATATCCTGTACACCTCATTTTTCATCCCAATGCCCAAAAATCAAGCTGCTCAAACCTTTCAGCCATCTTCAATAGAGAAAATTGAAGTCTTTGGAACCTATGAAAGTCAAGCAAAAATGGAGAAAGACTAGATCAGAAAACTGTCCATGCAAAAATTAACTTAAATTGACAACACAAATGGGTAAAAAATGTGAAAGGTCACTTCAAATGAAAAAGTGACATGACATCCAAACAAAACTTACTGAATGAAAGAATGAAGATGCAAAACACAGTGCCGAGAAAGAAGGAAAAAGGATGATTATGAACTAAATTTTGTGAAATCAGAATGTTTTACTTCATACACCAACCTCGAGTTAATGTCAAATTATACTTCATACACCAACAAAATTGTCCACATCTACAACACTTGGAACAAAACTAGCTAAAATAAGGAATGAAACACAGCATGCAAGCATATCAAAACATTAGAATATATTACATCTGGCCAGGTGTCTATGATGAGTTCTACAACGTCAAAGGATATGTCTCCTTGGACAACAATCTGCTCCTTGTTAGTTGGTCCTTGAAATCACCAACCAAGATAGTTAATCAGACATTAAGAAACTGAAGTAGAAATAACATCATCACATAAAATATGGATAACACAAACCTCAACCACAGAAGCTCTAGTAGCAAACTTCTTTCCAAGCTTCTTAGATGCATCACTGAGCTTCACACCTGAGACAACACTCTTAATTATCACATGCTTCATACTAATGATTAAGGTCAGATGATTCACCCACTAAATTGAGAAAATAGAATAAAAACTAGGAATGTAAGGCAACAAATCTCACCAAAAATATCCAATCCTTTCACAGTAGTGATACTCTTGCATTTATTTTGTGTGACCTTCTGAATAATGACATCTTACTTCTCTTACATATTATCAAGTCCTCAAAGGCATAAATGTGCATCAACTATAGTTTAACAAATTCAGCAACCCATGCGAAACTAAGATTGTGCATTAGTGTTACAACCAAAGCTCCTAATATCACCGACTTATCAAAAATACAATAACATATCATCAATGCTGAAACAACACCAAACAAATTGACAATTCCAATATGAGACTAAGTACATTTCAAAGTATAATTCATAATCAAATTATCCAAAATAGCTTAATCAAATGAATCCGAGATATCCGAACATAACTAGGTCAAAAATTCCAAATTCCAGAAATCAACATATACCACACAATTAGCCCATCCAATTCAATCATACAATACATATATACTCAATTAAACAACTAATATACCTTAATAAAGCCAATTCTTTCAAAATTAATCATAATAAAAAGTTAGGGTTCAGGAAAAATATACCAAACGAATTCAACAAAAATAGTGTGGGTAAAGGGCGGTGAAGCTTTGTCGGTGGGATAGGACCACTCGCCGGTGGCAGAGCGACACTAGTGACGGTCGGACGGTAGCGCGCTGCTGCTATCTTCTTGCGCTGCTGGTTGTGCCACTACTGCTACTGTGGATGTTGGAATGTTTCCGTAGACGACGACAACCGAATGAGATGTAGGCTGTGTTGTGGTGGTCGAGCGGTGGTGAAATACCCCAAAAACCCTAATTTAGGAAATCCTGGCTGAATAGGGAATTATTAGGAGATTAATTAAAATAAACTACTTTTAGTGAAACAAATGGGAATTAATTAGAATAAATCAAGAAGGAATTTATAAGTGTGTAAGTAGGAGGAATTATGGTATTTAAGTTAATTAAGGTTTTCATTTTTAGAAATTTATTAAATACCTTAAATTATTTGAAATAGGAAGAATAAAATAGTTTCAAATTAATATAAATTTTATAAATAATTTAATTAGAGAAATTAAAGGGGTTTTGTTAATTAAAATGAATTTAGGAAAATTCTTCCATAACTCCCTAAACTAACCTAAAAACAGAATTTAATTATTGTTTTGATAATTATATTTTATTAAATACCCCAAATTACCCAGATTATACTAATTAAGCCAACCCCTAATTTTCCCTCTTTTTCCTTTTTCCCTTTTCCTTTTTCTCCCTCCTTTCCTTTTTTTTTTCTTTTCTTCCCTTCTCTCCCCCTTATTTTTCCCGTCCTGGGCCGGCCTGCCAGGCCCAGCACCCTTCCACCCCTCGCGGCCCGTTCCCTTCCTGCGCCCCTTCTTTTTTTTCCCGGCCGGTTCGGCCACCCCGTTTCCTCCTTTCTTTCCTTTTCCGCTGGACCGCCGGTCCAGCCTTCTTTCTCTCCCGCCCCGCGTCGTCTTCTTCCTTCGCCCCCTGTAACACGAAAGCCATGGCCGGGAAGGAAAGCCTGCAACGACAGCCATTCCTTCCGTCTTTTCGCCCTGTTCATCCTCGTTGTCTCCCCTATAGATTGGACTAATCGATCCGTTTATTTTCCCGCACGAAACCTCTCTCTCTCTGTCTCTCTCTCCCCGGCGAGTCTCAGTCTGCATCTGCAGACCTGCACCGTCAGCCTCGCCGGACACGCATCCACCTAACCTCCGACCCACTCTCGCATCCTTGTCGTTTCCCCGTTCCGTTTGGCCTATAAATAGTCCCGAATATAGCCTGAATCGGGTTCGAAATTTGGAACCCAGAAACTCAGCGCCACACACCGCCCCACCTTTAGTCGCCCGTTCCTCCGCCTTCGGCCACCGTTGCCGCCTGCCCGCACCACCACAATCCTCCCTGCACCGCCCTCTACACAACCAACCACCTTAGCCTCCTTGCCTTGCCCGCACACGCCGCCTTGGCCGTGCGAAATTACCCTCCCGAAAAGCCCTCGACCCCCCCTGTGCCACCTTCGTGCCGCCGCCACCGGCTGTGCCGCCGCCCACAGCACCGCCACTACCCCCCAAAACAACCAGCGGTTCCTACTCTACCACCCTTTACCTCCCATTTCCCCTAGCTTCCCCTTCCCTAGCCTCCACCTCCATTTTCCCCTCTCTCCCTTCCTCCACCGCCGCCGCCGCCGCTGCTGCCGCCACGCCGCCGCCGCCGCCACCCACCTCTGTCAGGTTGCCAACACCCTGAACCCTAAGTCTTAAAAAAAAAAAAATAATAATAAATAAATAAATAACATAAGTAAATAATAATAATGAATAAATAAATAAATAAATAAAAGTGATTAGTGGTTTAATATTATTAACTACTATTAGTAGTATTATTATGATTAATATTAACATTATCATTATTATTACTAATATTATTATTATTACTAATACTACCACCCTTATTATTATTATTATTATTATTATTATTATTATTATTATATTATTATTATTATTAGTGTTATTATTATTATTTATATTATTATGAGCATTACTATCATTATTACTACTATTATTATTGTTTTTATTATTATTATCATTATCGTTACTGTTACTATTCTTATGGCTATGTTATTATTATTATTATTATTATTATTATTATTATTATTATCATTATTGTTATTATTATTATTATTAGTACTGTTATTATTATTATTGTTACTATTAGTATTATTATTATCACTATTATTACCATTATTATTATTATTGTTATTATTTTACTATTAGTGTTACTATTGTTATTATTATCAGTATTACTATCATTAGTACTATTATTGTCATTATTATTATTATCCTTACTATTTTTATTATTATCAACATTACTATTGTAGTTGTTAGTATTATTATTATTATTACTATTATTATTATTATTATTATTATTATTATTATTATTATCGTTACTATCCTTATTATTATATTATTATTATTATCCTTGTTATTATCTTGTTGTGGTTGTTGTACTTAACGCATTTATTAATTTATCGATTATTACCATCGTTATTATCCTTAACGTTATAGTTTAATATTACTACCTTAGTATTTTCGTTATGCTTAGTATTGCCACAACTATTGTATTATTACTATTATTGTGATTATTATTATTATTGTTATTCTTATTATTGTTATTTTCATTATTGTTATTATTGTTACTATCATTATTGCTATCATCACTACTATTTTTACTATGATTAATACTAGTGTTATTATGTTTACCTTTCTCACTAATATTATTATCGCTATTATCCCTATTAATATTATTTCTAGTACTCTTACCATCCTTTGTGTTATTATTATTATTATTATTATTATTATTATTATCGTTGTTGTTATTAATATTATTATAGTATTTATTAATAATAATAATAATAATAATAATAATAATATTATTATTATTAATATCATCATCATCATTATCGATATTGTCATCTAAATGGTTATGGTTATGTTAGTATTTTATTATTATCGATAATATTACTATCACTAATGCCAGTGTGATTTCAATTATTATTATCACCGTCATTATCATTATAGCCTTTATTATTCTTATTATGAGCATTATTATTATAAGTAGTCTTCTTACTATTGTTAGTATCATTAGCAAATATTATTAATAATATCGAAACCCTCACCCTAATACGCTGAGTTTTGCTAAAACCTACTTTAATTAGTGATAATCCGTTTAAGCTATCGTAAGAGTAGTAATAACCTACCCCCTTTATTTATAAACCCCATCATTAATATTAGCCTTGGTATTAGGCCATAATAGGGGTAAGATGGGAATTTTGATAATTCTGGTAGAGGGAGATTAACCCTAAGTATTCCCTCTTATAGGTAAACCGGGTCAAACCACCGGAGGTATAGGAGCGTGCTCCAAGCCCGGCGCCGATTTAGGTAAGGACGTAACTAAGGCCGCTTGTGTGTATTACATGTTTTATTTGCCTTGGATGCCTCGTGTGTTTTATATGCTATATTACGTGTATGTTATCTGTTCTACTGTGTAGCGCAACATGGAACCGAGGTACGTTTCCGTAATCTGGCTTATATGTACTAGTATGGCATGATACAAGGATGATATGGTGTGATGTGACATGCACGTTAGAATGTTTTGATGAGGAGTTGTGGAGTGGGGGCTTTGAAAGAGAAAAATAAGCAAATAGGAAAACCAAAGGGAAGTATGTTGGCTAACGCAGGTAAGAATGACCTAGGCAGGTTATGATTAATGAATGAATGGGAAAAGGGGGGATTAAATAAATAGGAGAGTAGAAGAAAGTAAAGTTACTTGGGGAACACTAGGGTTTGCATGGGAATGATAGAGTTGGCATGGTGGAAGTGTTAGGGTTTGCATGGGGTGGTTAAGGTCCGCATGGGGGCGAACCTTACGTATGGAAAGTTACTTTTGGGCCGTGGGGAAGGTAACGGAAAGTTGTTTGGGAGTATTGGAGGCTCGAGGTGAAAAATAGTACGTGGGATAAAATAAGGGTACATAGGGACCGACTAGGGTTTGGGATGGAAACCCTAATTTGAGGAGGTGGAAAAAAAAAGGAAATAATAAGAAATTATGGGGAAGAGTGAAGTGTGTGGGGGAGTTGAATTGAGGGTCATGATTTGGGTTTTCGATGCGAGAAGTATGTTAACTACACAGGGTGTTAGTAGCTTAATATAAGCGTAGGAGACAGCTCGGTGACCTAAACCGAGTGAGGATATAGATAAGATTGGATGTGTGACCTGTGTCCTATGTGCTGTGGATGCCTTATATGAATGCTGTGTTGTATTCTAAATGCCGTTATCTTACTTGTTTCGTGGGTAATGTGGCTTGAAAACAAGACGTGTACTTATGTTTTATTAACATGTGATAGTACGATTATGTCGTCAGTTTTGATGTGATGTGTTGAGAACTCTGGCCATGCATGGCAAAGATATGCCCTCGAATAAGATACTTTAAGACACTAACGACTTACAGAGAAAGATGTTGAGCCGAACCCAGACCGGTCCACCGGCTATAATAGTGGCAGGGTATTTTACCCTCGCGACCGTTCCACCGGCTATAATAGTGGCAGGGCATAAGCCCTCGCGACCGTTCCACCGGCTATAATAGTGGGGATTTCGTGCTCAACAAACTAAACGTAAAGGTGATAAGCCATGGGAAAGATATAAATGGTTACAGTGGAATACCTTGAGTCGGAGCCAGACCGGTCCACCGGCTATAATAGTGGCAGGGTATCTTATCCTCGCGACCGTTCCACCGGCTATAATAGTGGCAGGGCATGGCCCTCGCGACCGTTCCACCGGCTATAATAGTGGGGTTCCCGCACTCACAGGGTCTGGACAAGATGATGATCGATTATATTCAGAGACCTGATAAAAGAAAAGTGACGTTTGGTCTGTAACCTGTGTGGTTTATATGTGTTATTGCATTCGATCTATGTATCTATGCTATGTCTGCTATGTTATGTATCTTTGTGTGTGGGCCTTGGCACCTACGCCCTTACTCAGTACTGGACTCGTACTGATACTACACTGGTTGAATGGGTCCTGTGATGATCCACCAATGGTGGGGAGCAGACCTTTGATGCAGGTTTTGATCGGTTGCTATTGGGGTGGAAGGTTGACTTGAGGGAGTAAGTGGACCGGACATTGATCTTCGGAATTTGTTTTGTGTAATCGCATTCGTCTTGAAAGTCACAAGTGTGTACTTAAATCTTCAAGGGTTTTATCATACTTGTCATTCCGTTATTTTAAGTATTCTGATATATAGACCTTTTAAATTGTATTTCGGAATGTAACTTTTTACCTTCGCACTCTGATTTTGTAGAACCCGTGTTTTATGAATGATTTGTTCTGGTTTTATTCTTTCTAGCCTTAGCACTTAGTATCGGGTCGGTAGCTATGGATCGATCTGGTACTAAGTGTGGCGGTAATACCCCCGAGTTTACGGTTTTTAATTCTCTTGCTTCCGCTAAAACTTTTGATTTAAATGAAATTTTTCAGTAGTAAATTTGGGGGTGTTACAGGTGGTGTGTTGGTGGTGTTGTGGCCGACGAAACGAAGGAGGAAGAATGCAGAGGAGTTGGGCACGGGCGCAAGGTCACAGGGAAAAAAATTCAATCATAATAAAGAGTTAGGGTTCAGGAGAAATATACCAAACTAATTCAACAAAAATAGTGTGGGTGAAGGGCGGTGAAGCTTCGCCGGTGGGAGAGGACCACTCGCCGGTGGCAGAGCGACGCTACTGACGGCCGGACGGTGGCGCACTGCTACTATCTTCGTGTGCTGCTGGCTGCGCCACTACTACTACTCTGGCAATGTTGGAATGCTGCTGTAGACGACGACAATCGAATGAGCTGTAGGCTGTGCTGCGATGGTCGAGCGGTGGAGAGGTGGTGTGTTGGTGGTGTTGTGGCCGACGAAACGGATGAGGAAGAATGCAGAGGAGTCAGGCTCATGCGCAAGGTCACAGGAAAAAAAATATTGGAACGGGAAATAAGGACAGGAAGAATAGATAAAGCAAGAGGGTCGGGGTCGGGGTCGGGGTTTTTTTTTTTCAAATACACATATATAAATAAATACTATAAATCTAAAAATGTTCTTGAAAATTTTTATCTACAAATTTAAATAATAATTAGTATGATTTAAAAATATTTAATATAAAATTAATATTTTATAATGTATTATTAAGATAATATTAATCATAATTTATAATAAAATAATAATAATTATTAAAAATAATTAATAATGGGAAATAAATACAAATATAATAATAATAAATATTAATCATAATTTCCAACAATTAGTAATAATATTTTTTTATTAAAATAATAATAATAATAATGTCCTAAAATAATTATTCTTAGTAATAATTAATAAAGAATTATATTAATAAGAATAATATGAATCATTATTTTAAATAAATTAATAATAGTATTTAATAATTACTAATATATTATTAATAATGTGAATGATTATTGATAATATTTATTATTGTTAAGATAATATATATTTGAATGATAATTGGTAGTATTTAATAATAAATTAATTTAATAGTAAATGGTAGTAGATATAATATGTATTATTTCATTATAATTGTTAAAATACACCATTATGAACAATATTAATATAAAAAATTAGAAATAAAATAGTAATATATGTAAAATATTATTTCTAATGACGACTAATGACTTAATTATTATTATATTATATTAAAAAGAATAGAATTAATCTTTATTAAAATTATATTAAAACAAATATTATTGTTGAATTTCATAAATAGTAATACCAACAGATGTAAAAGTGGGTATTAGTTCTGTTGGTATAATGCTACTAATAACCACAGATATAAGTGATGGTAAAAGATCTGTTGGCATAACATATTAATACCAACAGATAAAAAAATTTCTGTTGAAAAAACTACATTATTGCCCATAGAAAATTATCTGTTGGTATTAGTTACTTTTACCAACAGAAAAATTATCTGTGCCTAAGTTTTTGTTGGCAAAAGTCAATTATTTTGTAGTGAAGATAAAATAGAGATTGGCTGGCTGGAAGTCGAAAGTTCTCTCAAGAGCTGGATGGCTAGTTTTGATTAAAAGTGTACTGAATAGCTTACCGATGTACTACATGAACCTATTTAGAATCTCCAAGAGGGTGGTGAAGGAGATCATTAGCGTTTAGAGGAATTTCTTCTGGAGGAGTAGTAGAGAGAGGAGAAATTTTCCTTTGGTTAAGTGGAATGTGATTCAGAGGCCCAAAGCCTTGGGGGGTTTGGGTGTGAGGGACTTAGTCATGAGAAATAATGCTTTGCTCTTCAAATTATGGTGGAGGTTCTATACTATGGAGGGAGCATCATGGAAAAAGATTATTTTCTCAATTTACTCGGGCGATCACTTTGGCTTTCTAGAAACTCCGGATGATCAAAGAAGGTGGACACCATGGGGGGACATTGTTCAAGTTGGATGTGGGAACCCTAGTCTTATTTCAGGTTTGAAAGTTGAGGTTGGAGATGGGAAGAGTGTCATATTCTGGTGTAATGACCGGTCAGGGCAAGGAGCATTGAGAAACTTATTTCCTCGACTCTTTATGGTGTCAGGTCAAAAGTATGATAAGGTGGTGGACATGGGTATATAGGAAGGGGCACAATGGACATGGAACCTCAGGTGGTGGATACTCCTTTTTGTCTAGGAGGAGACTCAAGTGGAGCATTTGAAAACTTTCATCTAGAATTTCATCTGAGTGAAGGTAGGAAGGACACAATTAGATGGGTTTTTGATGCTATGGGAGTTTTTTTTTTGTAAGATCGTTCTGTCAGGCGTGTTATTAGAGAATAGTTGGGGAAGATCAGAATCTAAGTATATCTAGCTTAATGTGGAGTAGTGTAGCACCACTGAGGATGGCTCTTATGTCTTGGTTTGCGGTTCAATATAAGCTCAACACCAGAGACAAATTGGTCAGGTTGCGAATTGTTGAAGTAAGGGAGGCAAGGTGTCCTTTCTACGAGTTAAAGGAAGAATCAATCAATCATATCTTTTTTGCAATGTACAGTGATAGGAAGGATGTGGTATGAGGTTTGTGATTGGGTTGGTTGTGACTGGGTGCTACCAAAGTCAGTTGATGAGAATGCTATGGCCTGGTTTGGTGATAGAAGTAAGGGGCCAAGGAAGGAAATTTTGCAAGCATCCTTTTTTCGCAATTATGAGGACCATTTAGGAATTCATGAATAAGGCTGTGTTTGATAATCTGAAAATTTACACTAGATGGATGCTGATGTCAATTAAGATAAGAACTGACTTTTGGATTAAACATAGTAGAAAGGAGTTCCCCTACAGAATTGAGGAGGTAGTTCATAATGTGCAAGCCCTTTTGAGGGTAGGTATGATTTAATCTCTCTAGTGTTTTGCTTTTGTTGCACAGTTGGCGTATGTAGGGATTGGATCTCTTTAGCTTTTTCTACGATCAACTATCAAAAAAAAAGTTGCGTGATTCTCGAACCGGGGCCAGCGTTACAGATTTTAGAGTCTTAGGTATACATATAAAATGGGGCCTTCCCGCAACAATATATGAGGTCCTTTGACATACATCTCTATAACATATGGAGTCCTTTGACAAAGTTAAATTCTTGCATAAAAGTAGTATGAGTACTAATAGTAGAAGGGTAATTAATATAAATCTTCCACCAAGCAAATAGATATTAGAAAGAGAGAGAGAGAGAGATGAACATAAAAGGGTATATCATAGGATGAAACACACACAGTATATTAATATGTAATCAGAGGAAGATAAAAACTAAAATAAAAATAGTAAACAACCTAACAAAAAAAAAATGCGGACCTAGCTAGACAACATGAAATTGAAAATGACAAGATGCACACACATGGTTGCATTGCAGCATCACAACTCACGGTTACAGAGATCAGATGTGGTGGCGGCCATATATATGTAGCCATGGCATGTCATGACCGATGCCCCCTACGGATTAAATTTTCTTCTCAATTTACGTTATTGAATCACATGAAATGGTTGGTGGTGGTGCCCATTGTAGAGAACGATGGTGGGATTGGACAAAGAAGGAGATAATCCGAGAATCTAATACAGAGAGATATACAAGTCTTGGAGGGGAATTCTACAAGTCAACATATTGTATTAGAGGCATACAATTTGAGTCAGAAAATATAAAACAACCAGCAATAATCAATTCAATCAAATAGATACAACGAAAATTAATTGCACATATAAGATCCCGAGAGCACCGGCCAAAAAAAAAAAAAAAGTCAAAACTACGGATACCCTGAGGGTTAGGGAGTTCATTTCTCTTCGGTTTTAGATATTTATTTTTATCCTATATAATAATAATAATAATAATAATAATAATAATAATAATAATAATAATAATAATAATAATAATAATAATTAATATGTGTATGTGACGTGAATTCATACCATTTTACTACTATTACTATCTGTTTCGGTCTGTTGTGGGACAAATGAAAGGGAAAAGCATATCTACGATGGGAGAAAAGTAACAGTACTTGATCGGACTACTTTACCAATCTTTTTTATATTGAAAATGTATTCGTATTTTGTCACTTTGCATCCACTACTCGCGCGCTAGGGGAAATGGCTGAAAAGAAGGCGGAGGGTTGTTGTGGGAATATCACATATTTAATGCATAGAAATTTACACCGTACTGGGACCACCCTAAATATATATATATATATATATATATATATATAATAAAATATAATATAAATATACTTTAATCATATAGATTACTATTAAGGAAGCATTTCTAATCATAAATATAAAAATAATAAATTTATATTAAAATATAGAAATTAAAAGTTAATGAATGAATGAATTAATTTTGAAATGCGAAGAGGACATATGCCGTAAAATGGAGGGAAATATCTCAGTCATATATGGATGCTGCATGCATGCATGGATGTATGCCTATGTTTTCATTGCATGTGTACCTTCGTTCCATGCATGCGCTGCGATCATGTCCATGGTGTTGTTATTGTTAGGCCGGCCCGGGTTCATACGTTTTCGGTACGCGGATCATACAAATCGGAGGGACATAATGATCGTAGGCGACGAGGGTTAGGCTTTTTAGCTTAGCTGTCTGTCTAGTTGGGCTAGCGGCTAGATAGGGGTCTTGTTATAAATATATTGGATGGTTGACAGGTCAGTGCTCAGTGGCTCCACCACCTCTGCTTTTTTTTTTTTTTTGGATGCAACGCCGATACGCGACGAGGCGGTGGTAAGTGGTAACAACTAACAGCTGGTACGGTCATTCGTTTTCTTCCTTTTTTGCTTGCGCCCCGCCCCCGCTTTCCGCTCCTCCTCTACAGTTCTCTCACGTCACGGTGTGAAGATGATGACTTGACCAGTTGACCTGACCGCAAATTAGACCCGCCTCCCCCGGCCCTCGCCTTTCAAAAGAGTTAATTATGAAGATCGTGGATCTAAAGCACCGCCTAACCTAAGTATATACTATTCAGTTCTTTAATTATAGGTATACTAAGTTCAACTCATATCTTTATACGCATTTACATATATATAAAGAATTGAGGACAAATGATTAATATAACCTTAATAATTATTATATATTTAATTAATTTTTTTAAAAGAATAATCTCAAAATGCTAATTAATCAGAAGAAGAAGCTAATTACCGATGGCCTATCGTTTAATTTCATTGAATAATTGATCACATTTCAGACCGATCGAATACGATCGATGAAGGAGAAAGATAAGGTAAGGGGCGAAACCCTAATTAAGGGTAGGACTAATCGACTGACGTTACCAACTACTAACCCTAAGAACTAACTGACTCAACACACCGCATCAGGGAGGGGCTAAGGTACCTAGCTAGGGCCGTCTCTTTTCTTTCAATAATCTGGACCAACTACAAGCCCCCCCGCCCCCCCCCCCGGACCTAGCAAACCTATCTTAGGTGTTGCCTGCTCGCCTTAAAGAAAAGACAAAAAAAAAAAAAGGTTAGCTTACGAGTAAAGGTTTGATCAAGTCCTTATAGATTTTCTAGGAGCTCCTTCATGGAATTGCATCAGATAGTCCATGGATTCGTTGATTCAGGGTGTTTATCTCAATGGGTCTGGAATTAATGATCACTAGCTACTTTTAATGGTAAATATTCCATTCATGGATTTAAAAACAAAAACAAAAGCAAATTACAAACAAATTCATGAGGGATAGGCAGGCTTTAATGATGCATGTTAATTAATAATTGAGGAAATGGTAAGTGCAATATTAACATTGCATGATGACCGATTAGGACCTAAAACTGAGGAGGAGGCATATTTCCACTTAGCTAGCTTGGAGCCACGACGGATTTTCTTGGCATAAGTTGAAAATGTGGCTCATTTGCCAACAAACATTGCATATGAGATCAAAGCTACTTAATTTTCTGAAACCATATAATTACCGATGTGCAAAACCTTTTGTTTCATCCGTTATTTTTCATTCCAAAAATATTCGTCCTCTCATTTTTTTTTCCTCTAAAACGTACACAAATATATTTCATATATTAAAATATATATAGCTTTGAGGTGCTAGTTCGAAATTCTAAACTGGTCGCAATACTTTTTCAGCTTGAGATCAAGCCTTTCGGTGGACGATTAATTGCTGGAAGAAAAAGAATGGCTGAGTTTTCGGGGCTCTTTGCAGTGTACTGTTTCTGCTGTGGTATATGGTTTGAGGAATAATAACCGAGCTGTTTTCACTTTCAGCATGAAATTAACATGGAACAAGATATTCCGAGATGTTTTGATCGAGCCATTGTCTCTCCGCTTCACGTGGACTTAAGTCATCATAGTTTTGTGACAAAAAAAAAAAAAAAAAATTGGCTTAGCCAGATAGATTTCTGTAGCTTTTGGCGCTGTGAGCGTCGCATCGCAAATTTGTTTGATTATGTTAATACAGCTCAACTTTCATCGTTATTAGGAATTCAATTTCATTAATAATGACAGGTAATGTATCGATCGTATATATATAACCTAGTGTAAAAATTTCTACATAATCGAATACGATATTAATCATATAAATTTTCTTTATTTTATCTAGCGTGAATAATAATACTCTATAATGAGAATTGAGAATGTACCTAGTTTTATCAGTTTCAAAGTATTTTTTGATCTACAACTTACAAACATAAATATATATAAAAATATTGTGGATTTCTGTGGGTCACTTCAAACTTAAAGTCCCACCTCCGTAGCAGCAGACCACACCCACTTTAGGGATGTTTTGATCCAATTCAATCTTCTTCTACTTTTCGACATCTACTCGGGAGGATGTTATTGATTTCTAAATATTTTAATTAAAGGTGTTTAATTGTTGAACGTTATCGTTGCCACCATATGCAGTTTAATTGTTTGACACTGTCCTTAATTAACAACAATTACATTTTATTCGTTTGATGGCCAACATTAACTTATAATTTAAGTTCTCCTTGAGATTGATTCTTTAATCCACTCCTTTATAAACCATAACTTGCAATCGAAAATCATCCAACACACAACAATTCTTCTTTCTCTTCTCTACACTCGCACAATCTCTCTCGATTTTATTTAGGTTTTTTCCTTCTTTATATATATATATATTTCTTAACTTTCTAAGGTTTTCAATAGAGTAGCTCCTACTCTAACCTATTGGGGGTGCGCCAATCTAATTGAGAGATATGTTAACCTTCGGAGTTAGAGGCCTAACTTTTTTTTCTATTTTTTTTTACACTGAAGATGGAGTGTAACACTCCCAAAATTTACCACTGAAAAAATTTTATTTTTTAAATTTAAGCTGAAGTAAATACAATAAATTTTGGGAATGTTACCACCACACTTAATACTAGACCGGTTTTCCTCTACTGTTCCAGTACCAAGTACTAAGATTGAAAACATACTTTACGTAAATCCAAGATTACAAATTTAAAGAGAGTAGCACGATAATTAATTTACAAGAATAAAATCCACTATTAGTGGCTACAGAATAAAATCATTGAAATAGGAAGCATAGGTGTTTGAAGAAAAGCCTCTGAAATCTTTTCGAATAGTCCTACGTTCTTTAATCCAAAAATAAAGCCTGACTACCATCTGTGGGCCAACCTGCAAAGGACACTACCCATTGAATAGGTGGAGGCCTATGAAAGGAACTCTTCACTACTATGGTATTGAGCAACCTTTTATACATAACTAAAAGGTAGGGTTCGCATGCAACACATGAATAGTAAATTACACATATACATAGAACAAGATACAATGATTGTTAGAATAGACATGTACTTTAGGATTATATGACACAAGGTTCATTCACTTAGAATTAACAACACTTACCGAGAGCGCATCCGAGCGAAGTTCTTTTTCGTATAATTAAATAGCCAACATCATATTCAACCATACACACCACCACTCAACTCAAAGGCAGGCACCAAGTATAATATCCTAAATTTTAGCTAACCTAATACCGTATAAATTATATCTTAATCTAATTCTAATTCTACAAGAAATATAATTTTAGTTTTAACCCACTTTCTTAATCTCAAAACTTTAACTGAATCTGAAACCTAAACTTGGATAAATCATAATTCGTAAACTAAAATCATAACTTGCTAAAATTTTCGATAAATCCTAACTATGTTGGCAAATCCAAAATTTTCTAAACCGATCCCCTAAATCTATTTCCCTTTTCCCTTTTCTTCCTTCTCTATCTCCTGTCAACCTTAGCTACAATGTTTGATTTTGTTGCAACTTGTCCTGCAATTTGCACCCCCTCCACTTGCACCATCTCCTATCATGTCCTCTGTAGTCTTCCATCATCCATCAACCTTTCTCCTTTTTCTTCTTCTCCTTCTGCTTCTCTTATCCCTGCCAACTTGCACACACTACCACCATTACCTCTCCCTACCACTCTTCTTCTTATCATTCTCATCCTTATGCAACCCATACTCATAACCATTGCCATCATCTGCATTTTTCATCATAACATACAGTCATTACTTCCACTTTCACCCTAGTGATCTACACCATGACCTTGCACAACCTTCCCATGCCTCCCCCTTTTGTTTTCTTATTTTTGATTCACACCATACATAGATGCACGCGCGCGCGCGCGCACACACACACACACACACACACACTACTCCACTCTCTCTTCTTCCTATTCGTTTTGGCCTCAACTCTACCATTTTGTGTCCAAAACACTGCTCGAGTACCCCTCTTCTCTTTTCTTTCTTCTTCTTCCTCCTTCTTTCCCTATTTTTGGCCTTCGCACCACCCATTCCATCACCATGCACCACCTTGGCCACCACTCGCTACCCATTGGCTGATGGACTGACCACTAAGGTCACCCCAACCTTCCCTAACACCATCATCGACCATCATCGCCTACCACCGCATCTTTTCCCTTCTTCTTTTTCTCATCCGTCACACTTTTGTAGAGTGCACAACTTGTGTACCTGGCCGTGCATCATATTTTCTCTCGGCCTGGTGCGCACTGCTATAGCACAGTCGTACAACCTTTGCATTGCTTGGCCGTGTGTTACTTTTTCTCTCGACCAAGGACTACACTACTTGCTGCACAACCATGTAACTTCCCATTTTTGGCCATAAATCACTATTTTCACCCCTAAACATTATCCAAACACCACTAGACTTTCACCATACATTCCACCACACTTCGTGCAACCTAAAATGTGCCAATTACTTTGGTTAATTCTCTAACCTATTTTCTATTTTATTTTAGTTAATTTGGGATTATTTTTGGTATTATTTTATTTGCTAATATGTGTGTTGGGTGTGTTAATGTAAGGAGTTGAAGAAATTGAGTGGAGACTAATTGAGTGAATCTTTACTTATTCCTTTTGCTTGGATCAGAGGTAAACCACACCCTTCTATTAAGATGTGAGATAATTTGGTAAGACATAAAGTTTGTTTGTGCTTAGGGTATGATTTATGCCTCATTTTTTAGAGGAATATATGTATGTATCTTACTTCAGAATTTTTAGAATGAAAATGCAAGTGTTATGATTTGGTTTGAATGTAAATGGAATAATACCAAATATTTAGCATATTTCCAACGTATTAATTGATTGATAATATACGTACGTGTGGTTTTTTGAATAAAGGACATATGCATGCTTTGGGTTTGTTAGAGTTTGAAACTCTACAACCTTATAATGTAATTTACCATGATAAGTGTACTAAGATTATCTTTGCATAGTAACTAGGATTGAATTAAATAGTATAAAGAATGGACGTATGATTAGGGTTAGTATGCAATGAATGTTAATCGCATGTTCTGGAGTTGACCTGTTTCCTTTCTTGTATTATGATATTAATTACCCTGTTGAATGATATAATATGTTATAGATTTATACGTATGTGTTATATGGAATATATGTCACCCTAGAAATGTATGATTTAGGCTATAGACGTAATTTAATAAAGGCATAAAAAGTAGATAATATAGCTAATCACTAAGACATAAAGATTATTCACATGCTACCATATCATGAATAATTATCCTTTAGCATTTTCATGACAAATGGTTTTGTAATAACGTTGCTTGATATGAAATTGGATAAAATGGTAAAACTAGGGGTTTTTGGACATTTTGGTCTTTTCGACTTAATATACCTTTTGTGATTAACTGGATATGACCTTAGGCTTTACCTTAAATAATTAAAAATAAAGGAAAATGGCTAATTATAAAGAGCAAATTTTTGTGCAATATTTGATATCTGTGGTTACCCTATATAATACTAATACGTAAAGTGGAAGTCCTTGATTTATTTAGTTTTTTGGTGTGTTGGTTGTACCCTATTAAGGTCCTAGGTGACCTGCGAGCCCTATAGGGGGTATCCATACTTAAGGATTAGGTGACCTAGGTGTGGAGGGTACTATGTTGCCTTGTGCACCAGTATGATCAAAGTGTTGTTATGCCTCTGGGTTAGATGGTTAGAGGATACCATGTTGCCTTGTGAGTCGGTATGACCGGTGTACTTTTATATTTTTCGGGGTTATTATTGTATCCCCCTCGAGTAACTAAAATTGAAAATAAATCATTGTGTGAAGAATTTGATAGGTTGTTTTGGATTTAATGTTTTTAGTAACTATTGTTGCATGCTACATGTTATGATATGAGGTTTAGTAGTTTCCTTTGCACTTTACTTTGGTATCTGGAAGTTATATGGATGGTTGTGTCGGTAGCTTCCTTAGTGCCCTACCTTAGTATTTGGTTTTGTTGTGACTATATTAGTTGTGTCCATTTTTTGATCCTATGCTTCCATGATATACCTATGTTATGTTCTTTTTGTGCCTCATGTAGCCTTACATGTTAGTGTTATGGTAATGGCTTTCTTAGTACTGTAGTACTGACGGGTTCCGTTTCTCGGTCTCTTTCTTATTCAATGGACAGTGATGATCTTGTAGAAGTACTTTGAGGGTTAAGCTTGATAGCTTCCATTAGAGGGTTGAGAGTTAGAACTATCCGGTATTTTCTTCGGCATCATTTGATCCGGATATTTCATAGACTCTTCTATCCCTTGTTATTTATCCTTTTGTTATATTATAACTGTTTTGCCTGATCTTCTATATTTATTAGAACAAAATAAATTTGTAATCTCTATTTTGTTCTGACATTATAAATGTTGTTTAAGTAAAGTAATGTTTTAACTTTAGCACTTAGTATAAGGATGGTAGAGGATGCCAGGCTTATACTGAGTGTGGTGATAACACCCGTTATTTTCAAAATTAATGCTTCCGTAAAAATGAAATTTTTAAGTAGTAACATTTTAGGGGTGTTACATCAAGGCCGTTGCTATGTCATATCAACATGTCGTAATAGTACAATCATCATTATTTGGACTTAAGCCATTAATTAGATATTAATCACAATCATCTCTCAAATTATATCCACGTAGGTTCTAGGACCCTACCATTATAACCGATGAACCGAGAAACGTATACAACCCCAGGGCAAAACACACCTGGCCACTTATAACGGGTGGACCAATATATATATACAACCCCAGGGCAGACACAACTAGCTACTATTATAACTAGTGGACCGGTATATATGATGTAATCCACATGGTCCTGACCTACGTGGTGTTCTACTATAAGTAATTAGTGTCTTTTCATTTAATTAGTATACCAATTTCATTTCATTAACTCAAGGGGGAGATCACAATTGGAGACACAAAGGTATACCAGTCATACTGGCATATACAAGTAGCATAGTATCCTACCGACTATTAACCTAGGAACACAAAGGTACTCTGGTCACACTGGTGCATGAAGACACATGGTACCCTACTGACAAAGAGACCTAATCTATAAGTATGCATACCCCTTTAAGTAGGTATGTAAAGGTAAATAGAGTAAGATGTAAGGCCTGGTTGGGGCACTAAGGCACACCAACAAAATTTAGAATAATCGTGGGCTAAACCACATCTTTAAGTAGCGACCCCTAAATAGTCACCATTCCTGATCTTGAGGTTTTTCACTTTAAGTATTAGTGTCTTAATTAAGGTGACCACAAGAAACACATTAATTACATACTTAGCCATATTTATTTATTTCCTTTATTATGAAGTAATCAATATTAGTATTATTGTCCATGTTCACTTTAGTAGTACACTAAGGCCATCTAGGTTCCCATATTCACACTTGGGCACCTTAGGTCAAAATGACCAAAATGTCCCTAAGGCTAAGGCTACCTCTTTACCATCCACTTCCATCTTATAATTAATTTTTATTTGTCAACATACCATAATAGGTTAACATATCATGATTATACTACTAATTATGTAGTTAAGGTACTCTGCACACCAAGTGATCATTTAATACAAAAACCCTAGCATGCACTTCCAGAACAACTAGCATATATTCTCATGCATAATAAAAAATCAAGGCAGCTCTTGCTTGTTTAGGAATATAACAACATAACAATACACCCTTAATTACCCATTTAACCCTAAGCCATGCATAATCTTTATGATACACTCCAAGTTACTAAAATGTCCCTAGGCTTTACAATATTCATCATTATACTTAAGTAGGTGATACTAATGCTATAAACCCCTATTCTCTTATTTAACACCACTTTTTTACTTATTATGAATGTTCATTAGACCAATTGCCATATTACATGCAAAATTACTAAATTACCCCTTTTTACTTACAAAATTACTAAAATGGCCCTCTTACTAACAAATTACTAAAATGCCTTTCTTACTTACCAATTTACTAAAATTCCCTTCCTACATGTTAAATTACCAAAATGCCCTTATTTAAAAAATTACTAAAATGCCCTTCCTACACATAAAATTACTAAAATTCCCCTCTTATTTGTAAAATTACCAGAATATCCTTTTTATCTATAAAATTACCAAAATACCCTTCTTACTTGTAAAATTACTAAAATGGCCCTAGGTCATTTATTATTATTGATCATGCCCCACATTCTTTATCAACACTACAAAAACCTTATTATTATTCTTAGCACCAACTATTACCTATCATCACATTTATTTAAGTAACCTCCACTTTACATGTGAAATTACTAAAATACCCTTAACACATAAAATGTTAAAATCCATGACTCACATGCATTATTTAACACCATAAAATCCTTATTATTATTCTTAGCACCAATTATTACCTACCATGTACATTTACTTAGGTCACTCCCATTGAACATGTAAAATTACTAAAATGCCCTTAGAACATAAAATACCATTTTTCATGATAGAACAAGTATTTTTAATACTACAACTCCTGTCTCATTTTCCACACCCCACAACACTTAGCACGTATTTTCATTAAGATAATCAACACCATGCATGCAAATTTTCAAATTACCCTTAGGTCATGAAATATTGATATTTCTAATAACACTTATATTTATACTCCACCAAACTTCCATATCCATTCTTTTACATCAAATATAACAAATTAATCATCTCATTTAGGTTTAAACCTTATGATATGTCCAAATGACCAAATTGCCCTTAGGGCTCATATTAGCATTAAATATACTACTAATGCCCATATTTACTTAGCATGACATGTATATGCACTTAGTACTTATCACCAATATCTCCCATTTTCTTAGTTCCCCCTTTCACACATTTTATACCATATACAAAATATCATAATAATCATGAATTTGATAACAACACATCATTTTCACACAAAATATATACCAAAACCCCCTGTACCTGTCCCTGCCTTGCCATTGGCACTGTCCTTCCCCTATAACCAGATGTCCTTTGTCGTCTTTCCACTTGTTCTCACCCCCTTTCTAGCCTATAATTACCCATCATCAACGCCCCTCTCATCTCTTCCTCCCTCATTTAGCCCTACTTTGCATGCCCCCTTCTTTAGCCACCCTAGCCACTATTGTGGTTGCCACTAGACCATGCCACCCCCAAGCTCCTCCCCTCTTCTCGCTCTACACCCTCCTACGCCTGTTGAGCCCCTTCTTCCTTATCCTATTCTTTTCTTCTCCCCGAACGTACAACTGTGTAAGCCACCTCCCCTGCACAAGCTTGCACCACCAATGCTGCTGCCGATGAACTCCTCACATCCATGCCACCATCACACCTCAGCCACCTTGCACAAGTTCCCAACCTATGTAGCCAACCCAAATCACCCCTTTCTCCCCTCCATTTTCCCATACTTTCTTCTCCCTCCTCTCAACTACACCACCATTGGCCACCAGTCTTAATGCCACCACTCCCCTTCCTTGCCCACTAGCCTACCTATTGCTAACAACACCCTCATCCCCCAAGATGCTAACCCCCACCATTTTTCACAACAAAATCAACCATCACCCTTGCTCTACTACTGTCACCACTCCACTTTTCTTCCCCATTCTAATCACTAATACTCCTCTTCCTCCCTTTGAGTTTCATTTAACTAGATTTACTACTATTACTACTACTACTACTACTACTACTACTACTACTACTACTACTACTACTACTACTACTACTACTACTACTACTACTACTACTACTACTACTACTACTACTACTACTACTACTACTACTACTACTACCACTACTATTTTATTTAAAGAAAAAATAAAAGAAAGAAAAAGGATAAGGTAGCTTATGTTTAGATATTTCCATTTTTCTAGGTACTGTTCCGGTGATAGTAGGAGAGGAGGCGTAAGTTATTCTTACTTACAGACTTGAGCCATTTCGGTAAGGATATAGTCATAGGCTAGGGCCTTATTTTGTTAAAATGTGACAGTCTTATGTGTTAAGTGAATATTTGCATCAAATATTAGATAGAGTAGGGTTGTATGTGTGGACATGATTGTGTTGGTTTATGTATTGTTACCTTACTCAGTATGTATTGTTATGATCACCCCTATTATAGGTGCTGCTAATTTCCATGAGCAGTGTTCCCCTTTTGTGCCCGTGTAGGTGAATGAGGATTCTCTAAATGACTTTGCCCCTTATGATCATATAATCATGGTAGAGTGATGTAGTAGTGTCCAGGGTTGGGGCTCGGAGAGAGTGACATCCAGTTGTTGTCCTTTCCAACTTTCTAGTTTTAATGTTTTATTTCTGCTGAACAATGTTTGTGTATTTCAGTATTTCTTTGGTAACAAACATTTAACATTTATTATGTTATGAAATGCTACCTTGCTATGTTTATCATGGGTTGTAGCTATTTCTATTTTACCTTTTAGTTGGTACAAGGATGGCCTAGGGCCAGACTTATACCAACTACAGTGGTAACACCCTCTCTTATGGTTGGGTGATTTTATGTTAAAAATGAAATAAAATTGATAGTGATTTTTTGGGGGTGTTATAAGTTGGTATCATAACCCTAGTTATGAAAACCACTTTTTATTTTTAGAAAACTTAGTTACAATAATGTTATCCTCTTTAGAAATTTTAGTTTTGCCAACATACCCAAATCCACTAGTGATGAACGTAATGGGTAGCCTAGGTAACCCCCAAAGGGGGAGAATGTGTGAATAGTGTTTAGTAAACCATATGGTTCAGACTTAACTCGCCTCTTGTTTTGTAGCTAGTAGATCGAGATAAACATATGGTTTGGGCACTTGGAGGAGACCTTTGAGGGCCTTTATAGAGGTCATGCAGCGCTAACCCTAGCTTCAGCTGCCATCACCATCTCCACTTCATCATAAAGAGGGTGTAAGGGAGGACTAGATTTGGAGGGTCATGGGACACCACCCTCCACTGTATGCTAGAGAGGAGGATCCCATTATTCTAGAGCGGTGGATCTGGGATATGGACCATACTTTTGAGGTAGTCAATTATCCTTTGGCTCTATAGTCTGACATTGCAATATTCTTCCTTCGAGGTGTGGAAGATGCTTGGTGGGTGGGGTACCATACCCAAAATGGCCCACAAATATCATGGGAGAATTTCAAGATAGTAGTACCCGCCAAGTTTTACTTAGAGAGCCTCAAAAGGGACAAGCTTAAGGAATTTATGCAGATCATCTAGGGAGGTATGATGGTGAGGTAGTATTATGCTTGGTTCATTGAGCTTTTGAGGTTCTCCCTAGGTATAACATCTAGAGAGACAATAATGGTTTACCAATTTGAGCAAGGGTTCCATTTCAGTATCTTTTAGATGACGAGGGCATTGGATTTCCCTGATTTAACCACCTTGTACGAGTGTCCATGCATCGCAACCACCATTGTTCAGGAGCAAGCGTTTATCCTAGGGAAGAGAGGGTCTGAGACATAGGTTTCTAGAGGTATGAACCAACCTTGAGGAGGCAGACCCTTAGGACATCAACAAAGGGGACAAGTTAGGAACGAGGAGCTACTAAGGGATTTTTTCTACCGACACTATGAAAAGAACTACCCGGGACGACATTGTAGAGGTAGACCATTGCGCTGCAAGATCTATATCAAACCAGGCCATAGACCTTTTGAGTGCAAAAACTAGAGAAGCGTTCATTAGCCCTAATTATATCAGCTCTAGTAGAGAGGACCTTTGATGCCATAGCAGCAAACCTACCACTAGCATACCTACCAGGTAGTGTCTCACTAGTTTCAACAAAGGGCACCTATCCCAACCACTACATAGTACTGAAAGGTGAAAGGGAGGCCATAAGGGTCCCTTCCTTTTCCTTAGGAAGGTGGTCAAGCCTAGAGTATTGGAGGATACTGAGGGGGTTATCAAGGAGATAAATTAGGCTTACACCTATACATCATCAGCTAGGCAAAGGCTGATAGATAGTTGGATGTGGTTACGAGTATGTTTACCATCCTTTCTCTACCAATGCATGTACTATTTGATTTAGGTGCCTCTTTATTGTTCGTGTCTATGACTTTTGTTGCTAGGGATGGCCTATCATCATCTACTAGAGTAGCTATATCTATGATGTTACCCTTAGGGGACATGATGGATTTCACTAGGCTCTACTTGGAGGCAGCCTCACTGATGGGCAAGGTAGACTTCCTAGTGGACATGATCGAAATGGATCTATGGGACTTTGATGCCATACTAGGGATGGATATGCTTGGAAAATATCGTACAGTAATAAACTACACATAGGAACGCGTAGTATTATAAGGCTTGAGGATTACTAGGGTTTTGTATAGGAAATGCAATCCTAAGCCCACCACCAAGGTGGTGCTTGCAATTGCACTACACACATTGATGCAGAAGGGGTACCCAATGTATCTGTGTAGTGTCCAGGATTTGAACAAGGATTTTGTGGCCCTAAGTGATATTCCTATGGTTTGGGATCTCCTTGATGTGTTTCTAGAGGAGATTTCAAGTATGCCGCTAATGCGTGAGATCAACTTTGCCATTGAACTAGTACTATAGGTTGAACCTGTGTCAAGGGAACCTTATAGGATGGCACTTGTGGCATTGAGGAAGCTAAAGACTCAGCTAGAAGAGTTGCTCACCCATGTATACATCCACTCGAGTGTATCTCTGTGGGAAGCACCTGTCATGTTCGTGAAAAAGAAGGATGATAGCCTTCGTTTCTACATTGACAATCGAGGGCTGAATCAGTTAACAATCAAGAACTGGTATCTGCTCCTGAGAATCAAAGACCTTTTTGATTAGAAATAGGGCATGACTATCTTCTTAAAGTTTGACATGAGATTTGGCTGCCACTAGTTTCGCATTACGGATGTTGACATCATGAAGATGGCATTTCGGATGCCATATGGGCATTATGAGTTCATAGTGATGCATTTTAGGCTTACTAATGAACCTATTGTCTTTATGGACTTGATGACATGAATCTTCAGGCTATTCCTTGACCAGTTTGTAGTGGTGTTCATTGATGACATTTTGGTGTACTCTAGAGTAAAGGAGGAGCATGAACAACACCTTCACACTATTTTATCTCTCCATTAGGAGCATTGCTTATACACTAAGCTATCCAAGCATGGTTTTTGGATTTTTGATGTGGCTTTTCTGGGACACATAATATCAACTGAGGGAGTTTCCGCGAACATAATAAAGATTGTGGTAGTCATAGAATGAAACCCCCCCATGAACATATCAATGGTTCATAGCTTCTTAGGTTTGGTTGGGTATTATCGACACTTCGTTCAGAATTTCTCAAGGATTACCCATCCCCTGATAAATCTATTGAAGAAAACTAATAGGTTTTACTAGGACGAGACTTGTGAAGGGGAATTCCAAGAACTGAACAAACACCTAACTACAACACCTATTCTAACTCTGCCAATTGGATTTGAGGGATTTGAGGTTTACAGTGATGCATCCAAGCATGGGTTAGGGTGCATACTAATGCAAAACAATAGGGTGGTCACTTATGCCTCCTTCTAGGTGAAGTGGAATGAAAAGCACTACCCAATTCATGATCTAGAATTGACCACGATTGACAAGGTGTATATTTTTCACTCACCATAAGATTCTTACATACATATTCACTTCGAATGAGTTGAATATGAGGTAGAGGAGGTGTCTAGAGCTGATAAAGGATTACTACATCGAGATGACCTACCATGAGGGTAAAGCCAATGTGGTTGTAGATGCTTTAAGATGGAAGACTTGGCACTTTATGAACTCCCACGTGGTAGCTAACCGGTTAGTGGAGCACTTCATGGAGATGGGAGTAGAGTTGATCTAGCAGGGTGATCTCAAGGTTCGCATGAGAGCCTTGATGATTACCCCAATGGTGTTTGAGGAGATTCGTGATAGAAAACTTGGAGATATTAATCTTGAAAGGATATGTTGAAAGATATAGGAAGGTTGAGCTGAAGGATTTTGGATTCATGAGGATGGTATCGTTCACTACAAGAGTTGTTGGTGTGTACTGCAGGGTTGTACGGACCTAAAGCACCGAATTTTGGAAGAAGAACATCACACCCCCTACTCTGTCCCCTAGGAGGAGACAAGTTGTACAAAGACCTTAAGAGGATCTACTGGTGGCCTTGCATGAAGTGGGAGGTAGCTGAGTTTGTGTCTTAGTGTTTGACCTATCAGAAGGTCAAGTTTGAGCACCATAAACTTGTAGGGTTAGTTCAGCCCATGAAAGTGTCATAATGGAAATGGGACTCAATCTTCATGGATTTTGGAATTTTAATGTGTTAAATGGTTCAAAATATGTTTATTATATCCCATACAATATTTGGAGTAATTATGAACCGCCTAAGTCCCATAGAAAAAGAAAATGGCTTAAACTAGCTAAGAATATTAACCCTAAATGTAGATCATTAACATGTGGGTAAAATGTTGGAGTTAAACTTTAATTTTTCATATGTTGTTAATATTATCATTTAAGGGGGTGTGTATTAAATTTGGTGGTCATGTGAGTCTTTTAGTAATAGTTGTGTAAAAATTGTGAAATTTTGATTTCATAGGGATTTGTGAATAGTAACCCTAGAGGTAGGTCGTTATAGTACGTGTAAAGTATTTTATTTGGACCTTAATTTTTAGATATGATATTAATAATGATATTTTAGGAATGTATATTAAATTTAGTGGTAATATGAGTTTCATGAAAAAAAATAATGCATAATTGGTGAAATTCGAGTTTCATAACGAATTGTGAATAGTATCCCTACAAGTAGGTTAGATCGTATGTGTAAGACGTTCGAGTTAGGCTTTGATTTTTGTATTTTTGTGTATATTTCTTGTAATCATATTATAGGAGAGTGTATTAAATTTGGTCATTAAATGAGTATAATAGGAGAAGCCATGCTCCTTTTTTGTGAAATTAGCACTACAAGAAAAACTCTTTTATATCGATAATACTTTTGCAACGACAACACTTTATTGTTGCAAAAAAATTATTTTGGCTACATCAATTTTATGACAATGTAAAAATTTGTTGCAAACAATAATTCATTTATATGGTGATTATTAGGAAATATTTTGCAATGACATTTGTTGTTGGAATATATGCAATGGGTTATTTAGAACGACATTTATATGTTGCAATATACAACATGTTTTTGCAATAAATTCTTTTTTGTTGCAAAATATTGATTGAATTTATTGCAATGACTATACTGTTGTTGTAAATATTTAGATTATTTTAATTCAATGAAATTTATATATTTTGCAACAACATTTGTTGTTGCAATATATGCGATTGTTTGTTTGCAACAACATTTATATATTGTAATATACAAAAAATTTTGTAATGACTTTTTTTGTTGCAAAATATTGATTGAACTTATTGCAATGACTATACTTATTGCAAATATTTAGATTATTTTAACGCAATGACATTTATATATTTTGCAACGACATTTGTCATTGCAATATATGCGATGGTTTATTTGTAACGACATTTATATGTTGCAATATACGAATATTTTTGCAACGAATTTTTTTGTTAGAAAAATTTGATTGAATTTATTATAACGACTATACTTGTTGTAAATATTTATATTATTTTAACGCAATGAAATTCATATGTTTTGTAATGACATTTTTTGTTGTAATATATGTAACAATTTATTTGTAACGATATTTATGTGTTGCGATATACATATTATTTTTGCAACAATTTTTTTTGTTGCAAAATATTGATTGAATTTATGGTGACAAGTATACTATTTGCAAATAATTAGATTATTTTAGTGCAATGATAAGTTGTTGCGAAAAAAATAATTTATCAACAATTTTATTGCAATGTCTATACTTTTTTTCCATCGCTTTCTTCAACTCCCAATCTTGTCTCCATTATGTTAAACTTATCTAATTATATAGATTAGACATGCCAATTTGTTTGCGCTCCCATCAGCACAATCAAAGCCTTAATTTCCAAGCCAAAATTCCATGACGTTTTCCTTCAATTTGATAATATTTTCTTGATATATATATTAAGAATCATTTTTATATATTTTGGTTATATTGATTTAAGCGGGGACATATGTATATGGCATAATTTATAGATATCGATTAGAGGTTTCACAAGTCATTTATTGTGATGGTGTTTAAACAAGTTATTGTGTTGTTGAAATTATATGTTTTTGCAATGACAAAGATGGTTGTTGAAGTCTTAAGTTCAAAATTTGGCAATGAATTTATTGTTTCAATTATGTATTTTTTACAAGGATAAAGTATAATACCTCCAAATTGAATGGAGTGTTACAAGTATATTCAACTTTTTGCAACGACATAAGCCGTTGCAATGAATGTATTTTTGTAATGACAAATATTGTTGTTGTAATATGCTTTTTTTTTTGCAACAACTTTTAATGTTGCAAATAACAAGATTTAGCAATGATATAATTTGTTGCCAAACTAAAACCAAATATTTTTCAATGACAAAAGTCGTTGTTAATTATAGGTTTTTGTAATAACATAAATTATTGCCGAAGTAGGATCAGTATTTCAGAACGAAAAAATTTGTTGCAATATATAAACACATGTAGTTAGGTGAAGTGATGTATTGCAATGGCATTTAGTTGCCAAGGATAATTTATGTTGCAGCCAATTAATTTTTTACAACAACTACTATTGTTTTATTTTTTTGCAACTCCATGATGTGCAATGACCCCATAACAAAAAATATTGTTGCAATATATACTTTTTGCTATGACTTTCTATCTTTAACAACAAAAAGCATCGTTCTTAAAAAAGTTTTTTTTTGTAGTGTAGGTTTTTTTAAGAGAAATATGACATTTTCTTAGGGGATGTGTTAACCCTTGTATGGTAGTGTTTAAGATGTTTTGAAAAACATGTTAAGTTTGATTTATGAACCTTACATACGTATTATGCTTTTCATGTGAGGATATTGAGAAAGATTAGAATAGATAATACATTAATTATTTAAAGTAAAAGATCACATGAGCCAATATTGGTTATACTTATTTGTTTCAACAACAAGAATAGTGGTTGTGAGCTTTTTACCTTGGGGTTATACCATTACATTCCACCAGAAAATAATAGTGTCCATGAGCCTTTCACTTTGCAATTGTATATTTTTATACTATTCCACAAGTTGAGTATAGTGGGAGTCTCTGAACTCAACATAAATAATAATATAATTTTGAGATAAATAATAATAAATAAATTATTAATCACTTAAAGTGAAGTATTACATAATTTAGGACCGGTTGTACATATCTATTCCACTGAACAAGAATAGCGGCCAAGGGCTTTTTGCCCTAGGGTTATACGTGTCTATTCCACTATACGAGAATAGTGGTCAAGAGCAGTTTGTCCTGAGTTGTAAATGTTCATTCTACCAATTGAGGGTAGTAGTTAGGAATATTTTACCTTGGGTCATATATTGTTGGTACCGTTCCATTGGTTGAAAATAGTGAGACCCCTAAACTCAATGTGAAATAACTAATTGGAATGATAATACTTAAAATGAAAGGATAAGCGAGTCAGAACCAGTTGTACCAGTCTGTTCCACTGGATAAGAATAGTGATCAGAAACATTTTGTCCTATAGTTGTATATTGTTGATAATGCTCCATGAGTTGAGAATGAAAGGGTCACTGAATTCAAAGTAAATGAGAATATGGATTGTGATTATATCTATAATGAGATCTAAAATCAATGCTTATCTTGCATCACATTATGTTGATTAATATATATTCTTATTTTTCTATGTGATCTTAAGTATTTTGTATAACCTTATGCAGTACGTAACGTACTGATTATTATTTTTATGGATGCTCTTTATTCCCACCGATAGATATTATATTATTTTAGAGGTAATTGTTGATTACTAATTTTAATGTAGTTGTCTTTAGTAAGGACTAAATCAAATTAGTATATAATATGGTTATCCAAATACCCTTTTTTTTTATTCTTAGTCCTTTATTTTTATTATATATACACATGTGAATTGAGTTCAACACCCAAAAAATAATGAGAAACATGTAAGGGGTGTTTTTATTTTCAGCATCTAAAATGTTATGCATACATACATACATACATACATACATACATACATACATACATACATACATATATACATATATATTATATATTGGATTTTCTTTGTTGACACTGATTGTCTTGATTTGATCCAGTTTTGAATGGTGGTCTTTGAGAATCTGGTAAGGAATTTGCTTCTCCCTTTATATATTTGATTTCAAAATCGAAGCGCCACTTCTGCTTTTTTACTTGTCCCTTTGTACCGGCAAAATATTCTTGTCTGCCATTCATTGATCATACTGGTATTTACGACAAAAGGCGTACTTACCAAGATGCACCCTAGGACCTGGGGAAGAAAACAAAACACCTGAAGAAAAAAACACGAAAAGTTTGAAGGATTAATGGATAATGAAAAGAGGCAGATAATAAATAAAGGAAAGGAAAGGATAGGATGAAAGGATAAAAGTTTTCTTAAGTTTTGAAGTAAAGGATACAATGATGGGTGATCGAGGTTTTGCTAAGAGAACTTATCTCTCTAAATTTTCCGACCTCTTGAAATGAACTACTAAGTCCCTTTTTATAGATGGAAGGGGCCCCTAATAGTTATAGTTTGAAAAGTTGGTCTGAAAGATCCATCGAAAGTAAATAGTAAAAGTACACAGCAAAAAGTGTACTAAAAAGGTGTACAAGAAAAGTAAAAAGTATATGAACAGTAAAAGTAAATAGTAAAAGTAACCTAAGAAAGTCAAAAGTAATCCACGTGCTGTATCATGCCGTAGAGTACTTTGTTGTTTCTTCTTTTTGCTTTTGGTTGCTTTTACCTTGGTCAAAAGTAGCCGTCCACTAAAAAGTATCCTTGTGGATTTCTTTTGCTTTTGTTGATGCCGCTTCTGCTTTTGACTTGTCCCTTTGTACTGGCAGAATATTTCTTGTCTGCCATTCATTGATGCGTGCTGTCGAGTATGCCTTTTGTCGTAAATACCTGTATGTGCACCGTTACTGAATATTGGGAAGTATCCCGTAACAATCATCTTCTTTCTCGTCCTCGTAATCAATCATCGAAGCTGAGGATGATGATGATGATGAATTCTTGTTTTGAGACAGTATTTGGCTAAGTATGGCCAAATATTCGTCTTCTGATTTCGCTGCTGCCAGCTTCGCTGCCGTGACTGATTTTTAGGCCAAAAACTTTGTCTGAGAAGGGCTGGCTTGGATTTGCTTTGTTGACACTGACTGTCTTGATTTGATCTAGTTTTGAATGGTGGTCTTTGAGACTTTGTCGATGGCTTGAAATTTGTTCCACCACTTTACTTCGAATCCTCGAACCAAGGTAGGTAGTCCATCAATTTCATGGATCTCTGCAATCCATGAAAATATCCAAGGGCAGAAGAACTTGGAACAGAAACGGAAGATGGGAGGTAGCATCTTATCCTTTTCTGTTGGTTGGAAGAGGGATTTGAAGGTATCGAGAGATTCTGATACCTAGGAAGGGAGAATCTCAGGAATTGATCTGAAATCTTTCCACCACCTTATGAACCATAGTGGTGTTTCTTTTTGGTTAAAATTTTGGAAGAAAATAAGCTAGGAGTGGGATTTTATGGAATTTTCAATGTAAAAAGGTATTGTACCAAGCTTTTTGATAGTCCTAGTAGTTGATGGAGAGTTTGGTATTTAGGCTGGTTTTGTAAGAATTACGGAGCCAACGGGGATTTTCGAGGCTTGATCCCCAATCAATAGGGAGGATAAATTTATGGATTTTACAGGCTGAGTATGCAAGCTCATCCTGGGTCTGAGGAAAAGAAAAATGTTTGAAGGTGACATATCCTGTATATTTAAGGATTGAAAGGTAGTGGATCAGGGGTTTGGTTACATCCTAAGGTTTGAAACACCATCTACAAAATAATTTTCTTAAGACAGTGAAGGGATCTGGATGATAAAATCCATCTTCATAGTTTGAAATCGTTTGAAATTGCAATTTAGTACAATATTCTGGTGGCTTTTGAAATTCTTTTGGTCTTGAAATAATATATTTTGAAATCGATTTTTTCAAAACCAGTAATGAAGAGATTTTTGAAACTTGTTTTTTGTGAAGGAGTTTTAGGAGATGAAGATCCTCCTTCAATTTTTAAAATAGGGTTTGGAGATGTAATTGAGGGTCTAGGTTGAGAGCACTGGATAGTTTTTGCCACTTGTTGTAGTGCCTTAAGCACTTCTGGAGAGTGGGCAAGTGATTTGACCCATTTTTGAATTTCTGGTTTTGTTTCTTCATTTTGAGGGGATGAAGCTGCTACTTCATCTTTGACTGTCGCTTCGTACCATGAGCGGATGGGTTTGGCTGCAAGGATTTCTTGGATCTTTTCCTTGCCCTTCTTCTTTGGAGCCATTTTAAGAGTTTCCTTGTAAGAATTCTCGAGTGAGAAAATATGGTAAGGAATTTTCTTTGCCCTTTATATATTCGATTTCAAAATCAAAGGCTGAGAGGAGGGCTTACCATCTGGCAAAGATCTGTTTGGAAGTAATATTTTGAATGTCTTTTTTAAGGATTTCTTTGGAAGACTTACAATCAATTCTTAATAGGAATTTTTGGTTAAGGACGTCGGACTGAAATTTGTTAACGGACTGGACAATTGACATTATCTCTTTCTTTACTGTCGAATAATTTTGTTAGGTTTGGGTCTATTGTCCAGAAGTGCATTGGATCACTATTTCATTTTTAGATTGGGCTAAGTATTATTCATAGGAATTGGCTTGGGCTATTTGAGAATACCACTGTACCAAATTTCTAAGGCATTGGTTTCTACAATTTTAAATAAATTTGGGTTGGCCAAGTTTAGACAGGGAATGTATTGGACTTGGGCCTTGATCCATTTTACAATGTTTTTGTGTGGGCTTGAGTCCAAGGTTTTGGGCTCTTTTTGAGATGATCGTGTAAGGGCTTGGCTATTTGATTCAAGTTTGGATAGAAGTATAGAATGTAATTTAGACTACCCAAGAATCATTTGAGTTAGGTCTTGTCTAAGATTTGGTCTAAAAATTTGGATGCAAACTTTATGGACCTCTCAATGGGGACTATAGTTCCTGATTCAATATAGTGACCTAAGAACCTAATCTTAGTTTGGGCCAAAGAGATTTTGGGCTTAGGTACAACTAACCCATTTCTTATTGCGACATTCAGGAAAGTTCTAATATGTCTAAAATGCTGGTTTAAACTGTTTGAATATATTAAGACATCATCTATGTATACAATACAAATACAAAAATTTGAATAAGGATTAAATATGTTATTCATAATTCTTTGAAACTCAGAAGGGGCATTTTTCTTAATCTAAATGGTATTACATTCCACTGATATTGGCCAAATGGGACAGTAAATGCAGTTTTGTATCCATCTTTTGGGTTAATTTGTATTTGCCAAAATCCTAATTTTAAGTAAAATTTGAGAATATTAAGGTTGAATATAACCTTTGAAGGTTTTTTTTTTGTTTTGAATTGGATATCTTATCCATTTGAGAGCATCATTTAGAGGTTTGTAATTAATTACTAACCTAGGTGTTCCTCGTTCAATTTCAGAATTTTTATTGACATAAAAGGCTGCACAAGACCATGGTGACCTAGATTTTTCAATTATATTTTTTTTTACTCTAGATCTTGAATTTCCTTTTTGTAGTGTTCAATTAATTTTGAATTCATATGCATTGGATGGGCCTTGGTTGGTATAAATTTTTTATTGAAATTGTGTTCATATGGTAAGTCGACCATATGGTTTTTCCTAGAACAAAATGCATTTGGGAGGTCCTCACAGATTTCATTTTCAATTTGTTTTTTGATATAGGCAATTTTATCTTTGATCAATTTTGTTTCTAGATGGTTTTGAATCCTAGTTAGGGACATATTTTGCTTTAGTAGATTTAAATCATTTTGTTTTTCTTGAATAAGGAGGTTAATTTGATTCTTATAAATTGAGTTTTCCTTTAACAGATTAAGGATCCTAATTATGGGTATTTTGAGGAATGAAAGGATATTGTTTGATGCTTTAGATTTAAATGTAATTCCAGCAAGGTTTACCTTATAAGGGGTGATCAGATTAATAAATGGAGTTCCCAGAATAATACTATGGCTTATGTCTGGGGTTATCAAATAGGTTGATTTGATTTGAAGGTTATTACAAATAACACTTGCTCTACATTTATGGTTTATTTTGAGTCTGGAGCTATTTGATGCATACAATCTTTCATTTTTTTTGAAAAGGAATTTTTTAGGTATAATTCCTTATTTTATGCAATTTAAGTCAGCGCTGGTATCAAATAGTGCGACTATATTAATTTAAAAATTATCAAATAATTTGAGGGTTATGTTTATGATATATTTTCAAGAAGTTATTTCTTTTAAAAAAATTAAGAAAATCTTTTGGAATTGGAATGTTTTAAATTTTTCATCTTCAGATTCATCTTTTTCACTAGATTCTTGAGACGTTCTATTAGTTTGTTTTGACAATATCATTTGTATGATTTGACTATCAGCTTCCTATTTTTGTTTTAATAATTTTAATTCCTTTTTTACTTCTTTTATCTCATGTTGTAATTCAAAAGTTGTACGAATTGTATGTTTTGATTTTTGTTGCCTTTTAAGGATTGATGTTAGATCATAAGTGTTTGTTGGTTTTGTCGGATTCTTTGAAGTTGAATATTTTGGTTCATTTTGTTCTAATGATTCCATTAGCTTTTGTAAACATTCCTTCTATTTTTGAGGGTCCGGAATATATTGAACTATTTCGATCATTAGTTTTTTTTTCTTTAGTCAAAACATTCATTTGGTTCATAAATGACTCTTCTTCTAGGTTAGAAGAGTGCTAAGAGGAGGATGATGTAGTTACTATTTCATCCATTTCTGGGTTTCCATTTTGGCTTTCATTTTGTAACTCATCTTTGGATGATTCAATTAAGAGGTTTTTAATTTTTTCCATAGTTTGTTCATCTAAGTCTAATTCTACGATTTGGCTATTTAACTTGCAATACTTTTCAATGTGTCCAGTTTTTCCACATTTATAGTAGGTTAAATTACTTCTGTTTCTATTCCCATA
Source organism: Tamarix chinensis (assembly GCA_030549775.1). Taxonomy (NCBI): domain Eukaryota; kingdom Viridiplantae; phylum Streptophyta; class Magnoliopsida; order Caryophyllales; family Tamaricaceae; genus Tamarix; species Tamarix chinensis. Next base: position 15,264,730 of record CM060172.1, on the reverse strand, counting down.
TCCAGGGGTTTTTCATAAAGAAACTAGGGGCTTTTTTCCTTTTGATTTATATTTTTGGTAATAAGGTATTTGTTTCTGTGGTTGAGGTCTGGGTAAGTATTTTTGTTTTGATTTTTTATGATAAACTGGTTTGCTATTTCTAGAGCACTTTAGGTTTATTTGATGTTCCTAAGATATCAAATTGTTTGCATAAAGAACCTAATTCTTGTTTGTTTTTTTTCAATTCCCATTTTAGGTGTCTCTAAAGTTTCAAGTCTTGACAAATTCTTAATCCTTCTTTTTGTGTGAGACTAATTAATTCACCATATGTGAACCTATTTTATGGTATTTGGTTGCCATAACTCTCTCAACTAGCAGGGGTGGAAGTCCAGCTAATAATTTTTCTTTCCAAGAGGGTTGGATTTTTCTTTCCAAAAGGGTTGGTTTGGGTCATCCCTAAGTATTACTTTTGTTAGGAATGTGTTTTTATACCATTGGAAGTCACTTAGATGTTTGCATCTAAGGTTTGAAAAGAGTTCTGCATTTTTGTCTTTGAGGTGTGAAGGGTCACCGACAAAGTGCAGAGAAATTGAAAGCATAAGGGATGCAACAACATCAGATATTGGTTCACCATTTTCAAAGATGATTTCATTATCTTCATTTAATTTTATGGAATCTAGAATTTTCATTTATTCTTATGATGTTTTGTTTTCTTCCCCAGGTCCTAGGGTACATCTTGGTATCAAAGCTAGGGGGGAGTGAGTTGTGAAAGCAAGTATGTTTATCTATCTATTTGATTTTTTATGTGTAGGAAGGATAGTGCGTCTTTGCTTGTGTGTTTTGGGAGTAAGACCTGACGGATAGGGCAATAAGTTCAGACAGTTTAGGCGTAGGTTCTACACATAGGAATAGGTTAGAAAAAATGAACTTATTTTCCCGATCATCTTCTTCCTCTAGTTCTAATTCTAGGAACTCTTTAGAACTTAGAGAACAAAACAAAACTATTGAAGAATATAAATTCGAAAATTTTCAAGGATCAATAGATAATTGGAAACTTCCAAAAATTCAAAAGGAAATGGTTTATAGGACATCAGACTGGAACATACTTCAAACAAATTATGTAATCAAACTGAAGAAGGTGATATCCAACTAAGAAAAACTGCATTTAAAACTGATGCAAAAATTCAAATTAAAAAAGGAGAAACCTTAATGTTACAAACAAACAACTCAAAATCAAACATACTTGTCCCAAAAACAATAAAATGGAATGAAGTATCCTTACCCGAGGATTGGACTTTATAAAATGCCTTACAACCCTAGGAAGAGAACCCAAAACAATTAATTCCAAAAACAAATACAAATATAAATCAAATAACTCAATTTGATGACGGAACAATCAAATTAATTTTTAGAAGATCTCCGAGTCTAATAATTAAAGATGATGCTTCCACATCTTCAACCCTAGACTTAGGAAAAGTTTCAAACTCGCTGAAAGTAATAAACCCAGAAGACAAAAACCAAAAAAGAAATTCAACCTCTGAAACACCTAGAACATCATTTCAGGGTGCAATTTCCAAACAAGGATTCCTAAATTAGTGTACACAAAATAGGAAGATGAAGAATATGAACAAATAAATCAAGAAACTAGTACCCTTCTAGATTCTCCAACTTACTCTGAAATAACTGAAAATATGTTAAATGTCATTGAAAAAGAATTTGTAATTAACAAAGAATTTTTTAAAAAAGATTTATACTCAGTAGAAAACACAAAAAAGAAAACGTGGTTCTTTTAAAACTAGTTTGAACAAAGAGAATACATTCAAATTGCATATTACAAATTTATGCAAGATAACAAAATCAAAATACTATTTTTTGATTTGTTAGAAATTGATTTCAAACTCTTCATGTTTGTTTCTTCTATTTTGTTTTCTTTCCTAGGTCCTAGGGCGATATATATATATATATATTGTGAAGCAATCGAGCAAAGAAGTTGTTTTAAAGCAAATAGTTTATATTCATGATAGTGCACCTATTTGTTCTGTTTTTTTGATTAATTGATGTTACATATCCCAGATAAACATAAGGGCTTAAGACATAAGAAACACTCTTAAGAAATCAACGCTTGGATATTATGGACCACCTCCTCTGCTCGATAGGGAAATTCTTTCCTACCGTTTCTGATCCAAAACAATACGCATTTTTATGAGCATGATCATCCATTTTATGAAAACATTGACCTTTTCAAATACTTTCCTATTTCTGGAATCCCAAATTATACCTAGGATAGCAAAGAAGGCCGCTTGCCAAATCTCCCCTCTCAAACCTTTGCTAGACACTCCAAACCAAGCCCTAGCATTGTCTTCCACAGTCTCGGATGTTACCCAATAATACCCTATCCATTCACAAATTTCGTACCATGCTTTGCCTGTCACAACACAGTGCAAGAAAAGGTGATTGAGCTTCTCCTGCTCACTATTACACATAGGGCATATGCCGTCTCCTAGATTGATGATATTCAACCTGGCTAGTCTTTCCTTTGTGTTGAGCTTCTGTTAAACCACGAACCAAGCTATTAGTTTAAATCTTTGAGGTGCTAGATTGCTCCACATGAGGTGCTCCACTCCTGTGATCCTCTCGTTGCCCGTAGAACTCTGATAATGCCTCTGGCAGACCGATCTCACTTAATACACCTCAGAGTCCTCATGTTCCCATGCCACTGAATCATTCTCTTCCTTCCTTAGGCCATGCTGGTAGATCATCTCCTGCAACTGTCTTGCCCGAATTTCTTCCCATCCGAAGAACTGCCTTCGCCATCTCAAGTTCCAAACCCATCTCGATCCCTCCCACACTCCCATCTCTGCCACCTTGTTCTCTTGTTGCTCTGACATCGTGAACAATCTAGGGAAGATGTTCCGCTTAGATCCTGAAGGAGAACACATATGTTCATTAATTAATTAGCCTACTAGTTTCTCATGGAAAAGGTTCTCCCTTTTTTTCTTTTTCTGGGTATATATGTTGGTAGGTTCAGATTCTGCAGATCTCCTGGGCGTGGAGTCAGTGGACCTGTGAGGCCTTGGTTGAACGAAAGATCTCTACAAAAGAAAACATATATGTCCACACAGATAAAATTCAGTTCAAATACAGAATGAATTTGTGCGGGCACGTATGTCGATATACACGCCTAATTGTAAGATGTGTTAGTTGAGACATGTTAGTATCTATATCATTTGTAGTTTGTTCCCGTATATAAAGTTATATATATATATATATATATATATATATTAATAGATAGATAGAGAGAGTGAGAGAGACATGTAAATTTTTTTACATGTTAGTTAATCTAAAGGCAATCCTCATTATTTTTTAAATAGTTTGTATATATGATTCATATTTTAGTATAAGTGCTTGTTTGATATGGGGGTAATAGGGGTGGAAAAATTACCCTCATATTTTATATATCTTATATAATCTATTTAAAATTAAATATTTTTATTCTAATGAATACCCATTTTAGATCTTAATTTAATCTAAAATGGGTATTTAATTAAAATATATTTATTATTATTAAATACTTAATATAAAAGATGTAAAATAGAGGAGAAAATTTTCCACCCCTAGTACCCTCATACCAAACAAGCCCTAAGCGTAGATTTAATTGTAGTAATACCTTATTAGTAACTAAATAGCCCGACACATTATAAATTAGCTAATCCAGGGATGTTTAAAATGGCTAATTTGACATTGCCCCACAACTCAAAGAATCAATGCAATGTTTGGGCTAGAATAGCTCTACCCCGTCCCAAATATTTGATTCGACTTTATAATTAATTAAAGTTGATTAAAAGGTTATTCGGTCTGATTTTTGGCCAAATTATCCTATCTAATGAAAATATTCAATGTCCATTAACCATTTCAATAATATATCATAAAATTTAATTTTAGTTAGTAACTTAATTTTTTTTTAGTTTGTAAGTTTCAAACTAATATAATAATATTTTAGTAATCTTTTTAGATAAAGTATTACACTTAAATAGATAGTGATATGGATATTATTTGATATATAGTGTATATATTTAAAAAAAATTTGTGTAAGTTTATATCTAATTCTTATTTTTAAATATCTGAAAATTTAAAAATTTATTATAAGAGATGCGGTGTAGATATTTTAATGAACACATATATCTGATTTTGAGTATATAAAATATGATACTTCATATATATATTTTTTTACGTAATCTCTATAAATATATATATATATATATATTTTTACTTCATATATATTTTTTTTACGTATCTCTATAAATATATATATATATATATATATATATATATATATTTAAAATATATGCCGTCTTAGTGTAAAATTATACCGATTACCCGTACTTGTGTAAGCATAATTCAAGCTAATCATGGCAAATAATACACTTGTCGTACAATCTACACAGTATAAAGGCTTCTAAAATCATATATATTATCCTCGCCATTCTGTGTGGGTTTATGATCTTCATAAAGCATGACACCACCACCTTCGTATCACTCTACTGTTGTCCCAAGAGATAATTAAAGTTAATTACAGTTTCAATGAAGGTTGACTAATTTGACCTTGATAGCATGCGAAGAGGAAATTTGTAAAACTAAAAATATTCAAAGAAAAATTAGTTTGCAGTCTATTTGAATCAAACTATTTAAAATTAAGCAATCTATTTGGTATTTAGTCCATTTTTTTGATGTTCAATATACACGTACATATAGAGAATATTATCTGTATATTTGTATATAATTAGGTGTACATATAAGCAGAGGCAGAGGCAGGATAAAAATTCTATGGTATCCTCATGTAAAATAATACTCTTATGTAATATCAATATATTGTGCTTAAATATAATATTTTACAATAAATGTTAAAGCCAATTTCATACTTTGAAATCGATCTACAATAACATCATTGCTAATAGAATTAAATACATCTCTCTCTATAAATGTTACTACACAATCTTGAAGCAATTGATCACACATTTTATTCCTTAATGCAGTCTTGATGAAATTCATTGCAGAAAATACTCGTTCGACGCTTTTATTGCTACCCGTAAAATTAAAGCCAATTTCACAATCCTATAGACGAAAGGATATGTCTTATACTTCTTGCTTTGCACTAATTTTCTTGAAAGATCAACAAGCCCTTTCAAGCCATGAAACCTGTTATCTGATCGAAAATTTCTAATATAATTCTCTAGTTGATTGTCTAACACCACAACATCAATATTACAGAAATCATCAGGATAAAAAGCCGTTGATCTAATTAAAGATTGCTTGTTAAAAGCTTCAAATGATGATGAAGGATGTAAACATGCAACAAAACTCAACAATTCAGTGCTCGCCACATTAAACCTGCAATTAAGCTCCTTTAGCGGCCAGTCTATAACACTATAGAGACAATCGTATTTATAATGATGTAGATTTGTGACGATTGGAACTTGGCGTGCTGATCTCCTCCCCTTAACATATTGTTCATTCATGTTGAGCACATCAAAGTCTCTCTTGTTATAAAATAAAACAACTTCATTCAAAATACCTTCCCATCCATCATCTCTCATATCTTGCAAACGCTCCTTAGCAATTTCAACAAGTGCTGAGGCATTCAAAATGTCTTGATCATTCTTTTGCAATGCCTGAGATAAATCACCTGTAACTCCCATAACATTTATCATCAAATGTAACATGAAAATGAAGTTAAAAGTTTGTAATCCATATAATAAGAATGTAGCATCATCGTTTTTATCAAATGTCTTATCAACTTCCAAGTTTTCAAGTACCATGATTACAGGAGAGAACAAAATTTTGAGACTAAAAAATGTCCTTAAATGAGAACCCCAACGAGTATCACCGACCCTTACAAGAATAGATTCTTGGTTCAATCCCCAACCAGATTCTATCAAGCCTTCTTCTAATACATTTGCTATGTAATCAACTTGTATATCTCGAAGATAATCTTAACGCTTATTGGAGGATCCAATGAAATTCACAACCTGTGTAACTTTACTAAGAAAAAAATTAACTTCATTGTGACATTTTACCATAGCAATAAGAGCCAATTAAAGTTGATGAGAAAAACAATGAACATAATAGGCAGAAGGATTTTCATTTTAAATCAATGTTTTCAAACCACCAAATTCACCTCGCATATTACTAGCTCCATCATACCCTTGTCCTCGTACTTTTGATAAACATAATCCATAGTGACTCAACATTGATTCAAATGCAACCTTAAGTGATAAAGCAGTTGTATCTTTGACATGTACAATCCCAACAAACCTTTCCATAACAAAACCCCTATCATCAACATAACGCAAAACAACAACCATTTGTTCTTTCTTTGCTATGTTTCCTACTTCATCCACTAATATGCCAAAAAAATCATCTCCAATTTCATTAACAATATCATTAATTATTTCAGATGCAAATGCATAACCAATATCCTTCTGAATCTGAAGTGAAGCTATTTGATTATTCTTTGGAGCATTTCCTAACACAACTTTAGCTATGGCTTCATTGTTATGCCTTAAAGCCTCTAGAAAATGAAGAAAGTTACCTCGATTTTGAATCTTCTAACTCATTATGTCCTCTAAATGCCATTCCCCCCTTAAGAAGAAATCTTACAGCTTGAATAGACGCATCTAAACGGACAAGATAATCTAATTTGACTTGTTTTGATTGCATTATGAAAGTGGCTTCAATGCTTTGCTTCTGTTTGATAAGATCTTCACATTTTTTTAGTAGCGTTAAAATGAGGACTATTAGAACTTCCAACATGAACCTCAAACCTCTGTTTTTTATTCCAGTGTACAATTCTTTTTGCCACACAATGATCATCGCCAGCTTCAAATTCACTTTTAAACAAGTAATAAGGCAGACAAAATGCGGTATCTTTAGCTATACTATATTCCAACCAATCATATTCATAAAACCAAGATGAAACAAATCGATGATTTTTTCCACTGATAACCTTTGTAGGAAAGCTATGAGTACGAGGTTGACAAGGGCCTTTTAAAAGATACGCTCTTCTTACCTTATCTTGAATATTGGGATGAAAATTTGAAATCTTTTTCTTAACCCAGGATCTACTTCTAAAGTTTCCAAATCAAACTTTACCTTCACTAGTGAATCTTGATTCTTATGGTTGGCTTGAATATGGGATCGCTTGGTTTTCAGAAGTTGGTAATATAACTTGATTAACAGAATTAGATTCTTGGTAGCTATGTTTAGTCTGGATTGAAAAGTATCGTTGTATACTAAATTAAGACATTAAACAATTTAATGAATTAACTAAGGAATTTACTAAAACTTAATCGATAATTTAATTTATAATGAACTAATTCAAAAACTAACTAATAAATTAAACAATTCAATCTATAAATCTAAAAAATTGATTTCTACAAACTAATTTTGATTTCTACCTAATTAATAAGCCAATTTCTATTTTCTACATTAATAAGATAAATTAGAATTTCTATAAACTAAAAAATATAATCAATTAATATAATCAATATAAACAAATTAACTATATTCTAATTTCACAAATTTATGATAAATAATTTAACAAACTTAAAATTAACTTAAATCTTACCTAATCAACTTGTGGGTTGTGGGTCTTGTGGCTCGGTTGAAGGCAGTAGTTGTAGAGCAGACTTGCAGTTACAGCTTCTGCTATTGTGTCTTGGCTTCGATGGAGTGCGGAGGTCGAGGGTTGAGATTGGCAGGCAGCGGCAGGCGGCAACAATAACCAACAGTCCAGCGGGTAACACCAGTGCACTATGCAGTCAACAGTGTGCAGTCAGCAGGTAGCCACACGACCCACGCCATAGTAGGTTGGAAGAAGAAGAAATGGCGGAGTTCGGCAGCAGAAATGGTGAGCTCCAGTGGACAACTGAGTGCTGAGATATGTGTGCAGTGTGCTGGTGTTGCGTCGAGGTTTGAGGTCGAGGGTCGAAAGTAGCAGGCAACTAGCCAGCAGCAGGGGCCAGGAGTCGAAGAGGAGGGTAAGGGTTTAGGGGGGGGATTATCAAGATGAAGTCATTTTGATGATATAAAAAAATTCAAAACGAGTCAACCATGGGACTTGATCATGTGACCTTTGGCGTCGACACACGGGGAACCCAACTTGTGTGACCATTCATCCATTTTGATTCTTTGCTATGGTGTCCTACAAATATAATATATATCTAATATCTAAAAATCAAGCATATTTTTTACTTCCCAGCCAGGGCTCCGTGGTGTCCCGGAACACCATGCCGAAGCCTTGGGTCCGCCCCTACATATAAGTATAATTACACATACATAATATTTTATATTTGGAATTAAATACTTTAGAACCATTTTGATTTTAATCCTATTAGATCTATTCAAATGGACTGCAAACTAATTTTTCCAACATTTAATGCTTTGTATATATATTTTGCCTATATTATAATTAATAGCACATCCTACTGGAGAAAATATTGCTTCTGTAGGTGATAAAGTGGAAGCTATACTCATAGTCGGATTCAAAATGGATATAAAATCCACGAGAAAGTTGGGGAGTGTTTCGTGATTGATGTGCAGATTTATACAAGGTGCTTTCGATTAGATGGTGATGCTTCTGGTTCATGATTGTACACTTTAACTTACCATTAGTGCCTTGTCTGCAATAAGTGGATTAGATTGCTACATTCACATTGGTCTTACGCTTGAATAAGTTGGTAGAGATTTTTCTATCGGTGGTAAAATATTAATTTTAAATAAAATAATAGTAAAATTTTAATATATTAATAAAAATTAATATATTAATAACAAAAGATCATTTTAGTGATAAAATATTAGAATATTATTAGTAAAAGATTATTACATTAATGGTGAACTATTAATTTTAAGTAGAATGATAGTAAAAAATTAATTTGTTGATAAAAAAAATAGTAAGTTAGTGGTAAAATATCAGTACATTAGTGATAAAGAATCAACACATTACTACCACACAAAAGGGTTCAAATTATGGTTAAAATTGTAATTTGATAATAGTTTCACATTGTCATTAAATCAAGGGTTATCAAACATTTGATATTGGTTCCAAAAATTGTCATCAAAAGTCCAAAAACATAAAAGGAGTTTTGATAATGAGTTTTGGGAAAAAATCATGATCAAAAGTTTAAAAACACTGTAAAAAAGGAGGATATAGAATGCTTTATATAATGGTTTATGATCAAAAGCAACATCTAAAGTGACTTTTAAACAAAATGACTTTAGATGATGATTCCTAGCCAAAACTATAGTCTAAAGTAATTTTTTTTGAAAGATACTTTAGATGAAAATTTCAGCCAAGAACTGTTGTCTAAAATTATTATTATTATTTTTTAAAAATACCAAAATTCTTTTTCTAGTATGATTGAAGGAGGGTGAGGAATTTGAATCCTTAATAATTCTGTAAAAATAACAAATTTCCAAATATTCCAATTAGGTGGTGGTAAACGAGGCATTCAATCTATCTATCTATAAGGAGGAAGCCATCGAATGAAGGATAATGCGAAGATCAATTCCAAATGTTTACAAGGCAAAGGTTAATATCTAAATGCACACACACACACACATATAAATATATTAATGAAATAAAAGGGAGTCGATCAAGTCTCATAAAAAAAGTGACAAGTTCCAGATGATTTCTAATAAACAATAAAGATATCAACATAGAGTAGTAGAGACTTAAAGATAAGTGGAAAGAGGTAATTCAGGGATACATATAAAACTGGATTCATTAACCACTATCAAACCCTTATTACCCTAAAAAAAATAAGATGAAGTAAAAAATTTATAGGAGTTACAGTACTACTCCCTTAATAAAGGGACTTTGGCCTTGAAGTCCACACCACACCACACAGATTAAGAACATAAGGTCCACATACCACATGAGGGGGTAATTACCCTTATAGAAAAAACATTATCATAACCACCATGAGAGTAATCCAACATGTAACATTAAAGTTAACAACTCAAGTATTCAAAGCAAGATGGTTAAAATAATAGGTAGAAGGATCTCCAGAGCCCTAGCCTGAGCATCTGCCTCTAATTGACTAATAAGATGGATTGCCCTAACAATTGCATCTCTTTGGGCATTCCTAGTGCTGGATCCCTGATCAGTACTACTACCTTGTGATAGTGGGGTAGCTCAGTGCCTTGCTCTTACTATCTCTACTTTATGAACTCTTGATTGGTCGTGAGGTCCTTTATGCTGGCTATATGATCCTCTATATCGGCTGTTGCGTGTGGGTAATTAGCTTTGGGGATTGCACTGACATCCTTTAAAAGTCATCATAAGGTGTCTGGAAGCACTCAAAACTCTTATAACCCTGATTGCCACAATTATGATAATAGACCAACTGGCCTGAATAATCCTTTCCTGGATGAGCACATTTGTTGCGCTTGTAATTGAAATATCTACATGTCCTTGGATACCTTTTCTTGAAGTCCACCTTAACTACCTTGGTGTTGATCACTCAGACCTTCTATCCAAAGCTAAATCTTGCTATCAATAGAAGGAACATTTGGCTTCTGAAGTCTCACTAACCCTAATCTGAACAACCTTCATAGCCTTAGGTGCCTTCTCAAACATGTCAAAGAGGGTGTGGAAAGAAGAACTTGAGAGAAGCTCTTGGATGCAAGTTTTCAAGCCCTTCTCAAACCGGTACATCTTCATCTCCTCATTTACCCCTATTGGGTGCAAAATGAATCAAATAAGTGAACTCTAGGTAGAATTGCTCAATTATGGAGGAACCCTTGTAAAGTGTCATGAATAACATTATATAATATAATATAACACTTAACATACGTTGACATCTTCTACCATTATTATACTAAGTGCTAAAGCTAAAATGCCACTTCACTTAAATTAATAAAATTATTTAACTAATTTTGTTATAACCCTAAGAAAAAGCATAAGGTAAGATAAAGAGTTGTAGAATAAGAACAAAAATATATATTTTAATATAGAATAACATTGTCCAGGTTTTATAAAGGATCTAACAAAGACTTATAATCCGATGAGAGAAAGAAATATAGTAGAGGATCTAAAGAGTCCAAGGAATATCTGGATCAAAAGATGTTAGACAAACACCGGGTAGTCCTAATACTCAACCCCTACTAGAAGCCATCAAGTTGAATTCTCAAAATAATCCTATAAGGTAATGACTACCTAGTGAATAGAAAATAGACCATAAAATAGAACCCATATGTACAACAACATTGAGTAAACTACTACACAATGCTAAGTATGAAAGTATCATATGTAGCACTTATATGGTAACACAAAGTATAATGACATATCATGTTAAATAGTACATACCATAACTAAGTGTCATATTCATACCATAAATCATATCATACCATACTCCACATGTTTTTCACATTAAGCTTAACTATATTACGATATGACTATTTCATCAATCCAATTATATTGACGGTATCCTATGAAGGTAAATACTAAACCATAACTAAGGTCTTTTATAATAACCACCTCTATAATACTTATAACATGATAAGGAACAAACTAAAACAATTATCAACCAATATACCAAATCCAAATAGTGTATAGATACAACTATCAAATAGACATACTAAAATCAAGTAATTCATAGAAGCAACTACCAAACCAAAAAGGCAAAAAAAATCCACTTTATTCCTTAAAAAACAATTACTTCTATTTTAAAATTCTTAAGAGGATACAATAATAATCCAGATATATATAATGTACACCTGTCATACTAGCACACTTAAACAACACACTATCCTCCTAACTTGTAACCTATAGATATATAAGTACTCTAGTCATATTGATGCAATAAGGTAATACAATATCCTCCCATCATAGGATACCTAATTCTTAAGTATCAATACCCCTATAAGGCCTGTAGATCACCTATAGAATAGATTAAGGCCTTAGATAAAATTCCAAGGCATTTGAAAAAACCACTAAATGAAACCAAGGGATCCTAACTTATCTCTAGGGTAGCTAACCCTAAAGTGAAACCATTCCAAATCTAAAGGTCTTTTAGTTTAACTATAAATATCTTAAGAAGGTGGTCATAAAATATCTCATAATACATAATGATTCTAATTCTACACTTAATCATTTTATTTTTTCCCCTTAGTTATTTAAGTTAAATTAATCACTAAGGTTAACCTATAAATACACTAAGGCCATGTTATATATAATTATTCATGTTAGGGGCATTAGGTAAAAAATGACTAAAATGCCTTCAAAACCCTACTTACTCCATTTTATCAAAATTTATCCCAAACTTTATTTAAATGATAGTTTTTCATGAAAATGCTAAATGATAATAATTTATAATAGTTTAGCACATGAGAAATTTTATCAATTAGCTGTATATTCCATTACACATGGATTTCACAACTTACGTGTAAAAAACATAATCATTAATTTCTAGCACATCATGTATTTCATGCAACACATACTTATAGGTTTATAGAATGATTCAACATTTAAGATATCAATTAATAAAATTGTGTATGAAAGGAAGTATTTCAAGACTTATAACATGTAAAATAACATTCATAACATATTAACCCTAAACATGCTTGTGTACAATCATTTTATATTTTCACCTTATTTACAATGTGGAATGATAATAATGGAACACTTAACATGGTATAGACATAAAACTTGATAATGTCACATACCTTAATGAAACCTAGATAATCATACATTAACCTTTATATATATATATAATATATATATATATATATATCATATTAAATAATAAGTCGAACATATGTAATTATTTAATATCATACTTCATCGTATTTTGGCATATTACGCATGCATGTATCATTTCAAAGTCCATATGCATAAAACATACTCTAAGTAACATAACAAGTCTATATGTGTCATCACATGGGTTCACATTTTAGTAGAAGTTTATGGCTACCTCTTATCCAAGGAAAAGAAATAAGCAAGATGTACCCAACTATTCTTCACTCAACCTATTTGAACTCTTTATAATAAAAATAATAAACACATTAGGAACTAATCGGTAACCATAAATTAATTCACAACAGTAAAATATACTAGTGTAAGAGGTTACCACTTGACCAAGGAACAAAGGTAAGAACTCATGAAAGGAGAAGGAGGACAACTATAGGAGTTTATACATAAGATTGCTGGATGATGGTTTTCTTATGGGACAAGTACGACTATGCCAAGATGGGCGCATGATTCCCATAAAGAAGGAAGTAAGGGTGTGCAAGGAAGGTAAGTTTGAGGTGTACGTGGGTTGAGAAAAAATGGTGCATGTCATAGAAACAAGATACGAGCAAGGAGCGTAAGGGGCGCATAGACATCCTAGGTGTGCACAGGTTGAGTGTGCCTAAGCTAAAACTAAACCAAACAGGGAAAATAAGGAGGGGGAAAAAGTGAAGTTGTGGCAGCGATGGTTGGTAGGAAAGGTTATGGTGATGGTGTAGTGTAGTTGGGGCTACTAGTGGTTGGATGTGGCAAGGGGTTGAAAATTCACATAAGAAATATAGGGTGGCTAATGCATATGGGAGAAAGAAGGAAAAGAGGAAGGTGGTGCACTACTACTGAATAGTCAATTAATAACGTCACTTAAATGATGGTTTGTTGGAAACTGTTGATCAATAAGTTAAAAAAATGGGTGAGGGAGTGCATATCATATTTTACTAATCATTATATATAGAAAATATTAATAAACTAAAAATAAATGCTTCCTATGTTTTGATAACCGTTATAACTATAGCCATTATAAAAAGAAATATAATTATAACTATTATTAAAATATGTTTTATTAATAATTATATTTATAACCATTATTAAAACATCGAAATTAAATTCACCATTCCTTCTAGCTTCTCTCACTATATTTGTTTTAAAATTTTAATTTTCTCTCTTGTTTTCACTCCTCCTCCTCCTTCCTGTCGATGACCACTGTTCTCTGTTGGAACAATTGCAAAGCTAAGCTCTACTATTTGTTATCAAATACAGAAAGTCCCACATCGGTGGGAGAAGAAATTTTTTCAGCCTTTAAATTCCTCTTCCTCTCCTCCCATGTTTGAGTATGAGTTTATAGGTTGGTTTTGATATGGCATCTTTGGGCTGGATCTTGAACCTCACACACACACGCGCGCGGACCGCCTGCCTGTCCGGTCCGGGCTGGGCGTGGGTGTGGGTCTTTGATCCGGAGCGGGCTTAAGCCCTTATCTTTTTTTTTCTTTTTCTTTCTTATCCTCTGTTTTGGCTTTGGTTTGTTCGGTTTTGTGTGAGTCTTCCGGAAGAGTGGAACGGAAATGGCGTAACCATTTCTTCCCACTCTTTCTTCCTCAATCCTTCTATATATTCGGTTTTTTCCCGTCAAAAAGAGTGGTTTTTTGATATATGCGTTTTCTCTTTATCTTTCGAAGTTCTAGGCTTTGTATCTGTATTTCCATTCCCTTCTTCCTGAGTGCACAAGAACAGGGGAGGTTGTGTAAACCTTGGGGCAAGATCGACGTTGGGATTGTACCTCGGTCTGGTCGGATTCTCGCTTCAAGGCAGCGAATTCAAGTCGCGGCACAACAACAACACATCAATTGATAAGTGTCTTTCCAATTTTTCTTCTGTCAAATTTCGTTCGCTCAGTTATCCTTGCTTCGTTTGTTTTAAATTTTATCTCACATTTTGAAGCGAGAATCACAGTATACGAAGCATATTAAATTTCATAGTTTTTGTTGCTGTTGTGTCTGGCTGTTCCATTTTTTTGACGAAAAAAAACTATACTGTACTGCTGTTCTTCCCACTGGATTCGACTATTGTTTGCTTCGACTGTGTTCAGATTCATTCATTATATTGTTGCAATATCTCATAAGCAGAGCTGTTTGTTCGGTTCGACTATTAAATTTTTTTTTTGAACCATCACTTCGGTTGCGTTGATGCTCTTCCACTACTGCTGGGGTTTTTTGTTCATTGTTGCTGAATATCATTTGCTAATTGTTTCTCATTTTGGTGCACTCCCGAACTGCAAAGATTAAGTGAAATAATTTCTGTCTGCTGTTTTTATGTGAATCTTGGTGCTACAGTGTACTCGGTGCTACAGTACGCTGTTGCAGGGTATAGTGGGGCTCATTTAAGTTCTGCTTGATTCTAACAATATCAGTGTTCTGCAACTGTGTTATGGCTGGAAATATTCCAAGGGTAATTCCTGACATGTCAAAAGTTGAGCCATTGGACGGTTCCAATTATCATAGATGGTCTAAGAGGATGCTTATTTTATTTGAGGCTCTTGAGATTGATTATGTGCTACTATTTGATCCACCTACTCAGAAGGAGAGTGACATCAATCTTGCTACACCAACGACTACTCCCACTCTAGCTGCAGCTAAGAAGGCCGAAGACGCCACTAAAGAAAAATATGAAATGGACAATAAGACGGTTTGATGACACTTGTTGTCTCACATGAAAAACAAACTTTTTGATATGTTCTTCAACGTTGAATTCTCGAAGGAGATTTGGGACACCTTGAAGAATAAGTATGGTTCAGATGAAGCCGGAAGAAAGAAATATGCCGTTGGAAATCTGATGAGATTTCAGATGGTAGATGAAAAACAGGTGATGGATCAAGTCCATGATTTCGAGCTCTTGGTTGCTGAAGTCCTGGGAGAAGGGATGAAAATTTGCAAAACATTCCAGGCCAACATGCTGATTGAAAAATTCCCACCTTCTTGGAATGATTTTAGGAACCATCTGAAACATAAGAAGAGAGATCTGACTTTGCTAGAACTGATTAGCCACATGAGGACATAAGAGGCAAACAGGTTGAAGGACAACCGCATAATTTATGGTTCCAAGTCGGTCACTGCAAATGTGGTTGAGTCTGCTACTGTTAAGGACAAGTCCAAAGGTAAGGAGAAGATATTCCACAGAAAAGGTCTGCAGAAGAATCCATCAAATTTCAGGAAGGGTGAAAAGATTCAGAAGAAAAAGGTTACATGCTATGTCTGTGGGAAGACAGGTCACAAGGCTTATCAATGCTACAAAAGGCAAGGTCAACAGAACCAGAGTCAAACTCAGAAGGCTCCTGCACAAGCAAATGTTGCTGAGACCGAGGAGGTTATAGCCGCTGTAGTAGTAGAAGCAAACTTTGTTGAAAACAAGACAGATTGGATCTTGGACACCGACGCTTCCAAGCATTTGTGCGCTGACAAAAATCTCTTTCAACAGTTTGAGGATGTCGCTGATGGAGAGCATGTCTTCATGGGGAATTCGGCTACTGCTGGAGTATTAGGCAAAGGAAAGGTTCTTCTGAAACTTACCTTTGGAAAATCTTTATTGTTAAGTGATGTCTTGTATGTCCCCTCCCTTCGTAGGAATTTAGTTTCGGGTAGCTTACTGAATAGGGCTGGACTGAAACTAGTTTTTGAGGCTGATAAAGTCGTGTTGACCAAAAATGGGGACTTTGTGGGTAAGGGGTATCTGTCTGATGGACTATTTGTTTTGAATGTTGCCTCTACTTCAATTAATAAAATTGGTTATACTTCTGCTTATATTGCCGAATCTATATCCTTGTGGCATGGTAGGCTAGGGCATGTGAACGTGGCTTCTATAGACAAACTGAAACGAATGAATTTGATTAATGTGTTGGACACTAATGATTATGAGAAGTGTCCTATCTGTGTGGAAGCCAAGTTTACTAAAAAGCCTTTTAAACCACTCACAGTGAGATTAATAGAGTTGCTTGAATTAATACATACAGACTTAGAAGATTTTAAGAACATTGAGAGTAGAGGAGGAAAACGGTATTATGTGACTTTCATTGATGATTATTCGAAATATACCAAAGTTTTTCTCCTTAGATCTAAATATGAGATTGAAGGTATGTTCTTAAAATATAAGGCAGAAGTGGAAAACCAATTGGACCGAAAAATTAAGAGGCTTAGGTCAGATAGGGGTGGTGAATATGAAACTCATTTTTTAAAGGAATTATGTGATAATCACGATATCATACATGAAACCAGTGCTCCTTACTCTCCACAACAAAATGGTATAGCTGAAAGAAAGAATAGAACCCTTAAAGAAATGATGAATGCTATGCTTTTGAGTTTGGGTATGTCTGACCATATGTGGGAGGAAGTTGTTTTATCAGCCTGTTATGTGTTAAACAGAGTCCCTCATAATAAACTAGAACAAACACCTTATGAATTATGGAAAGGTTATG
Organism: Tamarix chinensis; assembly: GCA_030549775.1. Classification (NCBI taxonomy): domain Eukaryota; kingdom Viridiplantae; phylum Streptophyta; class Magnoliopsida; order Caryophyllales; family Tamaricaceae; genus Tamarix; species Tamarix chinensis. The sequence continues at coordinate 15,247,502 of CM060172.1, read as the reverse complement.
AACCTAACTTGAAAATTTTAAAAGTGTGGGGGTGTTTAGCTAAAGTTGGTTTACCGGACTTTAAGAGAACTAATGTAGGAACAAAGACTTTTGAATGTGTATTTATTGGTTATGCAGGTTTTTGAGAACGTGTTTTTCTATGAGAAAAATTGCATGTGATATTGCTAGTTCTTCAAAAGTCTCTTCTGTGCCTTCTTCATCTGATAATATAAATGATAATGAATATGAACCTAGGAGAAGTAAAAGAAGAAGGATAGAAACTAGCTTTGGGCCTAATTTTGTTACTACTTTTCTAGCTGAAAATGAGAATCTTGATAAGATTGATTCAGACTTTGTGTGTGCTTATCTGATCGAGGATGATCCCAAAACATATAAAGAGGCTGTGACATCCATTGATGCTAAGTTTTTGGAAAGAGGCTATTAATAATGAATTAGATTCTATAAAGGCAAATCACACATGGGACTTAGTGGATTTACCAAGAGGATGTAAACCAATCAAATGTAAATGGGTTTTCAGAAAGAAATTGAGAACTGATGGAACCATTGACAAGTTTAAGGCACGATTGGTAGCTGTGGGCTATAAGCAAAAGAAAGATGTTGACTTCTTTGATACTTATTCTCCTGTAACTAAGATTGCCACTATACGCTCTTTGGTTGCCTTGGCTGCCATCCATGAACTTGTAGTCCATCAAATGGATGTTAAAACGACATTTTTAAATGGTGACCTTAAAGAAGAGATTTATGTAGAGCAGCCTGAAGGCTGTGTGGTTGAGGGTCAAGAGAATAAAGTATGTAAATTGATAAAATCATTATATGGCCTTAAACAAGCTCCTAAACAATGGTATGAAAAATTTGATCAAACTTTAGTAAGTGATGGTTATGTGGCAAATGCTTCTAATTCATGTGTTTACTCCAAAATTTTTGGTAATGAGTGTGTAATTATATGTCTATATGTTGATGACATGTTGCTTCTTGGCACTAATGTGATTGTAGTAAATGAGACCAAATCATTTTTGTCTTCTCATTTTGATATGAAAGATTTAGGAGAAGCTGATGTAATTCTTGGTGTTAAAATGAGAAAAACTGATAATGGCTTTTCTTTGTGTCAGTCACATTATATTGAGAAAATTTTGAAAAAAATTGATTGCCTTGATGATATGCCTGTGAAGACTCCCTATGACCCTAGCATGAATTTGAAAAAGAACAAAGGTTCTAGTGTTTCACAAATTGAATATGCTAAAATCATAGGAAGTGTGATGTTCCTTATGAATTATACTAGATCTGACATAGCTTATGCTGTGAGTAGATTGAGTAGATATACTCATAACCCAGATAGTGACCATTGGACCGCACTTCGTCGTTTACTTAGATACCTTAAGGGTACTAAGGATTGGTGTTTGCATTTTAATAAATTTCCTACTGTGTTAGAAGGATTTACAGATGCGAACTGGGTTACTGATAATGATGAGGTCAGTTCTACTAGTGGTTACGTATTTACTTTGGGTGGAGGAGCTATCTCGTGGAAATCTGCCACGCAGACTTGTATAGCTCACTCTACTATGGAGTCAGAGTTTATTGCCCTTGAGCTTGCTAGTCAAGAGGCAGAATGGTTGAGGAACCTATTAGCAGATGTGCCTCTATGGAGGAAACCTAATGTGTCGTTTTCCTTACTGTGTGATTCACAGCCAGCTATTAGCGTTGCCAAAACCAGTGTATATAACGGTAAGAAAAGACACATCCGAGTTAGACACAGTTCATTGAGACAACTGTTAAAGAATGGTGTGATCTCTTTAGAGTTTGTCAGATCAGAGAGAAATCTGGCAGACCCTCTTACAAAGGGTCTAACGAGGAGAGTTATCCTTGAATCGTCGAGAGGGATGGGGCTTAAGCCTTTGAGTTGAGGAGAGTATGGTGGATACCGTTCATGGTCAAACGAAACCATACGATTTCTCTATTGCACTACATACCCATCCCTATGATTTGTGGTAGTGCTATGTGGATAGGTTGAGTTTAGACTCTTAATGAGTTCATAGCCCAATTATTGGGTGGTCCTAGTGAGACGAACTTGATGAACTTACCGCTTGTTATATTTAAGGATGAGCATTTCTTATGCTCTTAATGAATCCATAGCCTTTCATGGTGGTGCTTGTGAGATGCACTTGATGGATTCACCTAGGTGAGTGTGAAGGTGGGCCGCCTTCTATGAAAGATCAAGACTATCTTTCTAGAGCACTCATGAGTACCCAAGGTGTGCGCATGGCCATTAAAAGTGCTTATTTTTGCTATCGCGGAAATTACAGATTTTTAAGGTAAGACATGTGCTGTGGGGGTCTCAATCAAAGTCATGGAAGTTCAAGACTCGTTCACTCCCAAGACTCGATTGTTGCCTCACTTCACTACGTATCAATTCAATCCTAGTGATATTGATGCTTAAGTGTTATGCCTTCTTAGCCCAGATTTTTTTTCTTTTGATTTGAGCTTTGCCATTGGTGGGGGATTGTTGGAACAATTGCAAAGCTAAGCTTTGCTATTTGTTATCAAATACAGAAAGTCCCACATCGGTGGGAGAAGAAATTTTTTCAGCCTTTAAATTCCCCTTCCTCTCCTCCCATGTTTGAGTATGAGTTTATGGGTTGGTTTTGATATGGCATCTTTGGGCTGGATCTTGAACCTCACACACACACGCACGCCGACCGCCCGCCCGTCCGGTCCGGGCTGGGCGTGGGTGTGGGTCTTTGATCCAGAGAGGGCTTAAGCCCTTATCTTTTTTTTTTCTTTTTCTTTCTTATCCTCTATTTTGGCTTTGGTTTGTTCGATTTTGTGCGAGTCTTCCGGAAGAGTGGAACAGAAATGGCATAACCATTTCTTCCCACTCTTTCTTCCTCAATCCTTCTATATATTCGGTTTTTTCCCCGTCGAAAAGAGTGGTTTTTTTGATATATGCGTTTTCTCTTTATCTTTTGAAGTTTTGGGCTTTGTATCTGTATTTCCATTCCCTTCTTCCTGAGTGCACAAGAATAGGGGAGGTTGTGTAAACCTTGGGGGCGAGATTGATGTTGGGATTGCACCTCGGTCTGGTCGGATTCTCACTTCAAGGCAGCGAATTCAAGTCGCGGCAGAACAACAACACATCAATTGATAAGTGTCTTTCTAATTTTTCTTCTGTCAAATTTCCGTTTGGTCAGTTATCTTTGCTTCGTATGTTTTAAATTTTGTCTCACATTCTCTTCCATTTTCAGATCGATGGCTTCTTCCTCTTCCTTTTTGATGACCACCTTGATCCTCCTCTTGTTTGTTTTCATTTTCTCTCTCTTAATCCCAACCAAGGTTGTGTGCCACCTTTGGCTTTTGTTTCCTCTCTCCTTCCCATCTGTCAAGTTGCCTTTTGTGGCTCTACCATCATCGATCATTTCTTGTGTGTGGAAGTTGTTCTTGCTTCGGTCCTGATGGTCATTCTTATATTATCCACCTTACATTGCTTTCAGATTTAGGTAGGTAGTTATTTTTTCTTTCTTCTTTCATTATAAATATATGCTTGTATGGCATTTAGCTTAGTATTATCTGTGTTCTTATTTGTATGATATGGATTCGCCTTTGGAGCTATGTTATTATGCTTTTTTGTTATAGGTTGGGTATTTCCCTCTATAAATATATGCATGCACAGTTATAGGTTTCCACCATTGGATTATAAAAAAAATACTATAAATATATGCATGCATGTCAGTATAATTTCTTGCTAAAAAATGTTGCATAATTGATTTAACTTTTTGCTGATAAAATGCTACTGCTTTTATAGTGTGGATGTCCCTCTCATAAAATGTAGCTAATAAAAGTTAATTTCATGGCTGATACCTTATATATGCATGTTGGTATGTTGTTAGTTTGACATAATTTGTTAATATATGATAAAATATATTTATGATTAACTTAAATATAGAATTTACATATTTTATAATTTATAAGGGTTAGATACAAAACTTAATGGCATGATTTAGCGGTTATTATTTTTTATACATAGTAAGATGTCATAATTACCTATTATTTACACACATCCACGATATTTGTGCATGGAATCTAATGCAGATCTTTGGGGTCATATGATATGGTTATATGACAAGCTAGGTCGCTTGTTTGTGAGTAGAGCTGGCAATCGGGTGGATCGGGTCACTATCGGATCGAGTAACATAATAATCGGGTCATATCGGTTTCGGATAATTTTGGATCATTTTGTCGGGTCGGGCTGGGTCGGGTTTGATTCGGATCAACTCAGTATCGGATAATCTCGGGTCATTCTAAGCTCTCGGGTCGGGTCTGGTTGAGATCGGATGGACTCGGATTCGGATAAATTTGGGTTGTTCTAATTTCGGTTCGGGTTCGGATCCGGCTTGGTTGAGTTTCAATTATTATATTTTCGAGTCGAATTTAGATTGAATTTAGGTCATTTCATATTTGAGTCATGCTTGTGTCATTTTCTTTCTTTCTTTTTATTCCAAGATATTATTAAAAGCTAATTATTTTGAGATCATTTATTTTAATTTATCTTATTCAATTAAAAGTGAATTATTATATTAATTGTTTTGGGACCTTAGAATTTTTTATCATTATTTTATCTTTGGAGATGTATCTGACATTTCTAATTTAAAAGTTTTCAAATCGTATCACTTTTCTTTTTATGTTAAGGTATAACTTATAATTCAACTCCATTGTTAACTTGTTCATATTGAGTTCTAGTATTATTTTAAGTTTATATTATATTTATATCTTATACGCTCCTTACATGATATTAACTTATAATAGTCATTGATATTGATAACAAATGAAGACTTCTAAGGTTGTACTTCTCATATTATTTTCAAAAGAGATTGATCACATCATATCAACATTTTTAATAAATATAATAATAATAATAATAATACAAAAATAATGATAACAATAATAATAGTAATCAATGAATATCAATTATGGAAAAAATAATAATAACAACATATTAGTTTTTTTATCATATATTTTGATTAGATCATATCAAGCTAAATAAGATAAAAATTAAATAAAGTAAGTAATAATGACTATTATTGACAAAAGACCAACTAATATAGACTTACTTAATTTAACACTATTGATGTAATAAAAAATATTAATCTTCATTTTTTTATAATGAATAACTAACATTCTCACTCTAGATTTTTCCTACTTTCCTATGATATTGCAGGTGCTATTATCTTATGGTACTAGATGGAATAATAGAAGTGGACTAATATTTAAATGGCATAGTAGTGTTATTCTTTTTGTTTTCTCTACTTTTATTTCTATTAGTATCAATGGATATTGTATTTGTATATACATAAGTGATATAAATTTTATGAAAGTATATTGTTTCTAGATTTTGATGTAAGTGCTAGTATGGATTAGTTGCACATCTATATTATTTCATGGTTTATGAAGTTTTAAAAATTTTGAGTTATGGGTTAATGTTAATTTTGGGTGTAGTACCAAGTTTAATATTTATAGATTTATAATTTTTTCAGATAAATTAGATTTTGGATAAATAATGGATCGGATCGGGTCATTTCGGATTTATAGTTTTTCGGATTATATCGGGTTTCGGGTGAATAGCGGGTCGGGTCGGATTTATTTCGGGCTTATGATTTCTCGGGTTATATCGGATATCGGATATGTATCGGATCGGGTCGGATAGATTTCGGGCTTTTAATTACTCGGATAAAATCGGATCGGATTTCGGGCGGATCGAGTCGGTATTCGTCGGATTTTTCGGGTCGGGTCAACTTTTGCCGGCTCTATTTGTGAGTGGGTTATACGTTGATCCATCCCATTTCAAATCTTATCACTTATTATTGACCCTACCTCAGAAGGAGTAATGATCAAGGGCCTTAGCTAGTTATTTGTAGTGGGTTTTTCCACCATACTAATGCACCACCCCCAAGATTTTTTTGAGGGTGAGGTGTTTGTGAGAGTTATGATCGAATAGCTAGAGAGCTAATGGTGGTGGATGATGAGTTAAGTTTTTTTTTTCATAGCTTACAACTGAGTATCCACCGTGGTTACTCTAGAGTATCACTCACAATACTCTTTGTTGATGATGTGTGGGAGCATATAACATATCAAGATGAGTGGAATCTAAGAGTGACGGTTTCTAGTTGGCTCAAGCAAGGCTACCTATGGGTTTCATAGGATGATCATAAGTTGTTCTTAGTTAGGTGTTTGGGTTGTAGCAACCTTTTGATGTATATATTTTTACTATTGTTTTAGGGTTCTTCTCGGTTTTTGGGTCTTGTTTTAACTGCATAGTATGTATATCTTTCAAATTTACTACCCCTGTATAAATTTTTGGTATGTATATACATATGAGCTCTTTTAAGCAAGTATGATTTATGTGTTGGTATATTTTTTTGGAAATATGTTGGAATGGTTTGTATATTTAGCAACAGAATAACATGATCCTTGTGAAGTAATATACATATTATATCATGAAATCAATCCAAAAGGAGGGAAGAAAAAAAGAAGGAAAAAAGATTAATGAGGGTAATAACATTCTAACATATTTATATATTATATACATTCATCAAACATCATATTATTGCTTATTTAATAACATTACTACGTACGATATACTTGCTTGCCACTTTAAATTCATGTTTTGCGCAACACCCTTAAATTTTGAATTAACAAATTTCAATTTTAAGACAATGTGGAAGCATTATTAAAAGTAAAATTGGGGAATGTTACCACCGCATCAACCACAAGAGTAGTGTAAGCATCACCTAACCCATGCTTTATGCAAGGAAAAATGAAATAACCACAAAAGAATTCATGCTCTACTAATACTGCAACATTTCTATAATGAAAATGATGAGAATAGTAGTATAAATAGAAGAGATATTTTACAAAATCTAAATAAAGGAATCAAATCCAAGAGTTTAAATAACCATACGGAATCAAAATTATCCAAACATAGTGGGAAAAATACATCTAACTGGTTAGCTTAGCTCTTAACTAAATGGTAATGTAACTTTCAAATGCAAGTTATGTCCAACTAATGTCCCACGACATCATATTCAATGTACTCTAGCTAAGAATCATAGCCCTGCAAGTCATCCTATACTCACCAAACTAGAAACTGGATCATAATAGACACAACAAAAATGTAGGATTAGTATAGTATAGTATCGATAAAAAAAACTACCTAAAATATGGTTAGGGATCATGCTACACATTAAAGTCACAAAATAACATAGTGATGAACTTACTAACATGGTATAAAACCGAGGCTTTTGATAGCAATACACAAGGCATACTTGCAAGGAAATCATGGAAGAATAATCACATCGATCATACATTAGAATCACATAGGAAAAAACATATTATAAATCTTCCTTTAGTGACGACATATTTTACCGTTATTAATATAATTTGTTCAAACATACCCAATTCTCTAGCATGAACAAAATCCATGGTAGCATATACACACAATTTGGCATACCACACCCACCTAAGTAATGGATAATATAAAGTGCCAGGGAGTTTGTATTAGGATACCTCACCCACCTGAGCTAGTCATTGATGCCATGTGGGCTTGGCACAACATTATATTACCCTCAAAGATATGCGGATATCCTATACTTACTGTGACCCAGTAGATAAGAAAATATATACGAAGAGAAAAGATAAAAACTTAGGGCAATCTTCCCACTAACTCTCTGTTAGCTACCTTGAGAGTTAGAGAAAAAGGATCAAACCAAATCTTAATCCATTATTATTAATTACCAAAATGATATCACAAATCATAATTTAATTTCTTTAATAACCAATTAGATTTTTCTAAGTGATAACACGAAACACGACATAATGCATATAAGCCACCAATAGGGTGTTTAAAGGAGACAACAAACTTAAACATATCAAGGCCTAAATGTTGTCATTTTAATCCATACTAAATTTAGGATAAACATGGTTAAAATCATGATTAAAATGTTTTAATTACATAAGAACATTAGTTTATAAGGCCTAATGAAAGAATATCACATTTCAAGCGAACCTGGTAAAAATTGATGTGTCTAGCAAATTGATAAACTATTCATGGAAACCATTTGAATGATTTATCGAAGATTGCTCTCACAACCAGTTGATCAAAATTTTCAAACCAAGTAATTTCTCACACAACCATTCGATTGGTCCAATAAACTAATCGATTGATTTGGATAAAGCAACATCCAAACCTACGATCCACTTAACATAATTTTACCCAACTCTACAATATTAATCAGAGGATGCATCTATGCCAAAAACACACAAAGAAGACATTCAACATGCGTAGTTTCACATTAAGGCATAGTATAATCATCACTTAAGGAGATCTTGCTAAGAAATACCAAAATCATGGACACCGAAAAATAACTCATCCATGCTTAACATAAAAGATCAAAGCTTTACCACATGATTAAATCCAACATGTGAACTAACTCATGCACAACACATAAAATAAATCAAGAATATGAAACAATAATAGCCAATAAATGACCTTATTCATGTTAGAGATAAGATTTCCTTACTTTTGAGCAAATCTTTTAGCCAGAATACTTCTAGCTTGTCAGATGTCTATTAAGTCCTCAATTACTATGAGAATGAAGAGTAAAAACCATTAAAAAATCTTTTTCCAAGATTTAATAAAACAAAATAAGAAGAAGAAGAGGAAGAAAAATTCCATAACCCAACCTCTTTCTCAAATATAATTCCAAGGGGAAATATGTTAAAATCTTAAACCTTTCTCAAAATCTTAATCCTTCCTTAATTAAGGGAAATAAGGGAGAGTGAAAACTATAATTAGGATAATAGAGAAGAAGTAATAATTTGACCAAAGGATAAGGAAGATGAGAAAAGTCTTTATTTTTCAGCAGAAAATAAAAGGGTAGAAAAGTAAAGAATGCCTAATACATGGAAAATTTTAACAAAGGAAAAGGGAGAGAATGAGAAAGTGTAGATGATAGGGAATGAATTAAATCATGAATGAGGTGTATAGGGGAGAGTATTGGTTGAAAAACACAGGTGGGAGAGAGAGAAGTCTGACTTAGGTAAGTGTAGGTAACCAAGGTGTAAGAAAAACACATGATGAGGTAAGGGAGGTGGAATATGACTAGAAAGAGGCATGAGAGAGGTTTGGTAAGTGAGGGAAGAGGTGTATAAATTCAAAAAAATAGCAATGGATTCCAGAAGAGAGAGGATATTGAAGGAGAAGAGAGAGAAGTTGAGAAATAACTTAAAAGTGCTTTTGGTAAGTTTTAGCTAAAAAAATTATAAAATGATCTAGATAATGTAAAAATAATTCTAAATCATCAAAATATTCTTATTAACATAAATAGATTTGAATTAAAAGTTTTCATACACATTGAAAAATGATTCAAATCAAAATAAGAAAGGATGCTAAAGTCACAGGGTAATTAGTCGATTAGTTCGAGTAAACCAATCGACTAGTTTATTAAAAAATAAAATTACCAACTCCTGAGAGTACTGATCGATTAGTTAGGGAATTCAATTAATCAGTGCAACTGAAATTTCCAACTTTATGAAAATTTCAAGTTATTCCCAAAACCAAAACTCATTTATTTTATATCAACATAATTTTATATACTACTTGAAGGAATTTAGGATGGGGGTATTAAATTTTCTATATATTTATTCATATCCTTGTTTTTACTACTTTATATATTAAAATTTTGTATAGTTATGGTAAAGAAAATCGTTAATAGGGACTCTAGTGATGAAGAAAGATATAGAGGACTTACCATGATGAGAATCATCACTAATATGAGAAATAGAGGATAACAAGTAGAGTTGAGATGGAATTTCTATAATATTCCTATTGGCGAGTATATGGAATTATTTCTCATATACATTTCACTCATAACTTGTACTTGTGTTCCTATCTCCTACAACAATTGGAAACAGTTTCTGAAAGGTCACAAAGAATATATTTAGAAAGAAGTCATGGTAACTATATTGTTTTATGTTTTCATTTTTGGATGTAACTCATTATTAATTCTACTACTACTACATTATCATTGGTTGATGCACTATTATATGAACAACATATTTAATAAATAAATCCTAATTCCAAATACGTAGTAGATGGCAAGAAGGAGTCGAACCCATAAGGAATGGTATATAATCAATAATTTTGTAATTAATATGAAAACCCTGGTTTTTTAATAACATTAATTTGTATCACTAAGTTCTATACTTCGGATAAATAATAAAACACGTTACTCACTAATTAATGAATACAGATAGGAAGATACTGATTATGGTATTAGGATATCAAATAATCATGGAGAAAAGAATGATAATGATCTAATGTTGACCTATAGAAACTCATGATAATTCATATTTGTTCTTTCTCTTAATTCTAATAAATTTTATAAGCTATCAATTTATCACCTAGCCAATTAATAACCTTGGTTAAGAATGTTAGATTCAATTAATGGCACCATAACGAATGGAAAACACTCAACTATGACCATAATCACATAAGCTCGGATCATGTAATCATACGAATTAATAGACAAGATTAATAATTAACCTTTTGTTACTCTATAAAAGTTAATTAACAATCATGTGTTAATTAAGTTATCCTAGCTTTGATTAAGATCTAAAATAAATAGGTGATCAATCTAATTAGTATAAATTCTTAACCTATGATGCGAGATCGTTCGATTCCATCTATTAATTTAGTTAAATTCCATTTAGAATCATAAATTTAAATTACGTTGTCATATCTGAAATCCTAATTCTGTCATCAAATCCTCCTACCCTATACTATCTACACTATTATCTTCATAATTGCACTAACACACTATTAAATACAGTAATCTATAATTAACATTAATGATTAATAATAAATTAAATTGAAACCATAAAAGTAAGAGAAATAATAATACAATAAATAGAATTTACTTGCATTCAATCAAAAATCAGAACTTGAATTAAGAGAGGAATGGAGAAGAACTTATCAACATAAACTGTAGAGTGTTAATTGTTCAATTGAATGCAATGCAGAGAAAGAGAGTTGGAATTGTGAAGTACATGTGTTTTCTAGAGAATATAGAGAAAAAGAGAGAGTTTAATTCTCAACGTGGAAAAAAATTGAATGTTGAATATTTAGAATTATTAGAAAATATATCATAAAAAAGTTCACATGAGTGGTTACAAAAATTAAGAAAAACATGGTCCGTGTCTTGGGAAACACGGGACCTCCGTATATTTTTTCCAGAATTCTCTTCCAATCGCTGAATTTTAAATACTGAGATTTTTGTCTTCTGGCACCATAACACGACTTGTGTTTAGGAAACATGGGGGTACTGTATTGTTTGTTCCTTCGTTATCTCTCTATGAAATTTCAACACAAGCTTCCCTTTTATATATATATTCTTCATTTCTGGTCTTTTCTTCTATTGGTTCAATATCTCTTGATATGTTCTTTGCTTTATTTCCTCTTTCCCTTAATTTCTCTTTTAGATTTCTTCATTTTTATCTTTTCCTTCAAAATCTATCTAAAAGAGAAAAAAAATCAAGAAATGATTAAATATAATAAAACTAATGAGGAATAAATGACATTTTTACTTAGGATAATAACATATAAATCCCATATATGATTGGTATACATATTTTTATATTATTTTGTAGAAAGCCATCATTATCTGAAATGCAAGAAGAAATAGTTTCTTAGACATTTGGGGGAGCATGTTAAAATATTTAGGGAATAATTGGAAAATTTAAAAAATGTATTGAAAGAGAGATGGTACTTGACAGATAAATCCCCCTATGCGTTATGGTTTCATTAAACAAGATAATTGGGAACAATTTATTACATATTGTATTTCATAGGATTTTAAGGTATTTGTTGCATAATGATTAGGCTTTTTGGTTGAGAATATTTTATTGATATTTCAAAAAATTATGAGTAAATATTTTTTCTTGTAATATAGGAGAAAAGTGACAAAATAAATAAATTGGTAAGTAGAATATAGAGAATATTATAATCATATTTTGGCTTGAAAAGCTATGCAAGACTTGAAGAAGAGGAGTTATGACATTTTTATTTATGTGTTTAAATGTTTATATATAGAGTATTGTAATCATATTGCTAATTTAAGTGTGTATTTTGGAATCACAACTTGTAGTATAGGATAGGAATTCATGTACCTCATCCTTCAATATTGGTAGATTATGAAAGAAGTCTTGAGAAACAAATGATGGATATGTTAATGAACATATACAAGATGCTGAAAAAAATTTTGAGTTTGAAAATATCCCTAACCCTAATTAGTTTATGGAGAGAAAACTATTTGCATACATTACAATTTGAACTTGAAGCATCAAATTCTATTGATGGTGTAGATAAATATAACAGCGTTCCACAGGTAACAAAAATTGAAGAACACCCCAGAATACAAAAAGGTCTTCGATTAGGGGTACTAAGAACAAGTGTGTATGGTCGATCATGTGAACCCCTGAACACTATTGTCCAAGTTGCTCTCCTGACCCAAAATTTAACATGGCATTTAAATAGATGGCCACAATTTTAATACCCTATTTTTAAAAAACTTAATTATAAATTGATAATTATGTGTGATTAGTGGTAATTATTATTTTAGGATGTTTAGCATTAAACATGTTATTATTATTTATATTATTACAACAATTTAGATATAAATTTAATCAGTTTAAAATTTGATAGTAATTGGGTAATTAAATTTAATCCTAATTTATACTTGTAAATCTTAACCTAATTATTTTACTAATAATCTTTTGATCCGTAACCCGAAAACAATTTTCTAAGATTTATCCTGAATTATTTTTATTACTCTTTTTGATCCTCTTTAACCTATCCTAGATCATATTATTTTTCTTGATTTGTTTTTCTACCCAATACCCTAATCTATCCAAGCTAAACCTAAAAATAAAATATAAAATAAGCTTATATAAACCAACCCTATATTTTTACCCTCATGTTACCTCTACCTTGCACTCTAACCCTCCTCCAATTACTCTCCCTGTCTCCCTCATTACCTCATCCCCCATGCATTTTTATACATACACACACACACACGACACACTCCCTCACCCTTCTCATCCTCCTTCCCTCACTCTATTTTTGTTTGGATTTTCTTGTCCGACCAGCCTACCTCACCAACCAAACACCTCTCAACCATCTTTGTGCAACCCTCACAACACCCAACACCCCAAACTTTGACCACACATACCACCAACCCAACGCCATCTGCCCATTCTTGTCTAGTAGCACTGTCATCTTTCTCCGTCACCATCACCAAATAGCCCTCGAACATCTACCCAACTCCTTCCTTCTCCCTCTACATTTTTTTCTTCCCCATCATCGACCGATCACCTACCCACCCATCCTTGTGCATTGCCATCTCCAACACAACCAACATGTTGAGCCAACCTTCCCATTGCCTTACTTGATTGGCTCCTGATGCAGGAGCATCTAGTGCCTCTAGTGATCCTCAAAATAATGAAAAATTAGCATTTCGAATAATGGAATCGATCATCTTAAATATTCTTGATAATATTTCTATCCTTGATATTGAAAATACTTTAAGATATTCTTGCAGGTATGTTACATATTTGTTAGGTAAAGACGCCAAGATGCAAGAAAATACTTAAAGTGTATAATGCATTCAAATTATGCAAAGATATAACATACATGGGATGATAATACAACAAGATATAGTTGGTGATCTCATTAGTTATATTGGACTTGTTGTAAACCCTACGAAATTTCATGTAAGCTAAGGTATTGTTGTAATTTAATGTATGTAATATAGTTGGTTGTAAGGCTTTGTAATGTTTGTCATTAATATCATTTAAATGATGATATTACGACTAGGGTTAGGTATTATATAAGCTTAATTCAGGTTGGTTAAAACTAGCTTGAATTAAGGGGGTTAAAGGCTAGTTTCCACTACCTTAGTCAGCTAACTAGTTTGCTTAATATCCTACATAAACCCCCTATGTCATTGTACATGCCGGTTAGAAGATCATTTTAAATAAAATTCACAAGTTAAATACTTGAGATTCTCTCTTTTGGAGATTGTATTCTAAATAGGAGGTGCCCGGGGTGATTTTTCCTACTTAGAACCATTGAATGTTTACCAAAACATTCAAATTATTTCCTTTATTTGAAATTCTAGATTGAATATCCTTCATTTGTAGCTTAATAACCTTTAAGCCAAGCCTTGTTTCATTCATAGATTCAACCCTGTTGGAATATAAACCAAAGGATATACACGATCAATGCTCCCCTCCCTTTGATCCACACTAGGTCCTCTCCTCCTACGCCCTTCCACTTCCATCCACAACCTACTGACCCTCCTCTCCACTACCCCTTTGATCCACCATTGAACCGAGTGCTAGCAACCAACACACCACCATCATCTATTGCTTGCCCTTATCCACCCCAGCTTCCATCACCACCATAGCTTCAGCCCTCCATCGCAGCACACCCCAACAACCCAACCACCTCCACTCGACCATTGCCACCATCAACAGTCCGTCTAGAACTACGTTGCGACTTCCAACACCAACCACCATCGCCCTTCAGGAACACCTTAGCCCATCTCCAGCCGAGCACCATCCTCACCACCTAATCAAACACAACCACCCCAGTTATCACCTTTCCCTACCTCATCTAGTTGGCCAACTACAACAGTGCCCCCGGTGGATGGCTCACGCTATGTATACATCTTGAGAAATGTTTGGATTTTAGTAAATTTTGGTACCTATTATTATTAAGTAAAGGTATTTTAATAATTTTTTGAAAATAAATATTTTAATATTATAATTATTATTTTAGATGGTAAATATTAATTTAATAAATTTGGTATTATTTTTAGGTATAAAAGTTGATTAGCATATTTGATAATTTTAGTAAGATACTATTATTTTATATTTTTGTAGAAACTCAGGTAACCGTTATACTCTACTAAAATAATAAATATTGTATGATAGCACATTACTGTTTTCTTGTATAAAATATGTTAAGCATATTTCGTTAGGTTATAATTAAGTGATATTATTGTTATCATGAAAATCGGTAAATTGAGCATGTTATCTGATGTAAAATATTTTTGGTACGAAAGTATGATTAAAATGATTCTAATGCCTGAAAAATATTTTGTACGATATGTGTATATAAAATAATAGGGTGAGAATGATTAGATATAATTGTGGAATAATAATTATGGCTGTGTCCTAGGGGTAATTTAGTCATTTTTAGTGTATTATGATATTTATCCTAAAAATCATGTCTAATATATATTATCTGTTGTTGATTATGCAATAATATGTTTTAGATGTTTTAAAAGTGTATGATAGGGTTTTGTATGCAGAAACATGTGTGAGGCCAAAATGGTCTTTTGACATAGCTGATAATTTAAATTGCATAATAAATAATTAAATTATTTTTTTAGCCTTTTCATGATAAATTAATAAATGAAATGGATTTAGTATTTAAATGGATGATAATAGGATAATTTTTGGTCTCAAGGGCATTTTAGTCATTTTCAACCTAATACATCCAAATGTAAATAATTGGACATAGGATGGTCTTAGATTTCAATATGCTACCCTTAGTATTGACTTTGAACTTTTTTTTGGACTGTTGATCTTAGGGTTGTCTTGGATAATTGAAAATAAAGGAAAAATACAATATGTGATATTTGTGATCACTCTATAAATACTAATATGTAAAGTGGAAAACTTTGAGTTTGGGATTGGTTTCTCTCTAGGGATAGCTACCCTAGAGACAAGGTAGGAGTCCTTGGTTTCTTTGGTTTTCTGGTGTGCCGGTTGTACCCTAGTAAGGTCCTACTTTATTCTATAAGTGACCTAAGGTCCCTATGAAGGTTATCGATACTTAATGATTAGGTTTCTGAGGTGAGAAGGGTATCGTGTGCCTCATGCATCAGTATGATCAGAGTATTGTTATGCCTTTGGGTTGGATGGTTGGAGGGTACCATGATGCCTTAGGCGACGGTATAACTGGTATACTTTTATGTCTTTGGGTTGTTATTATATCTCCCTCGAGTAAAAAAAATGGAAATGATATGATTTGGTTGGATTGATTATTATTAGATTGGTTGGTAGTAGCCTTTTTGCCTACTCATGGTTTCAGTAGTAGCCTTTGTACCTATATGTGGTTTTGGTAGTACGTTCGTGCCTACTTATAGTTTCAGTAGTAGCCTTCGTGCTTACTTGTGATTTAGTAGTAGTCTTTGTGCTTGTGATTTTGGTAGTAGCCTTCTTGCCTACTTGTGGTTTCGGTAGTAGCCTTCGTACCTACCTGTGGTTCTATAGTATCCTTCGTGTCTACCTATAGTTTTGGTAGTAGCTTACGTGCCTACCTGAGTTTTATATTATGCCTTTGTGCCTTACCTATGATGTTATGGATTTTTTTGGGATTGATGAAGAGATGTGAGTTATGTGGTGAAGGTTATGGTTGTTTTTTGGAGTTTGGTTCTAATTATTACTTCTAAGAGAACCTCTAGATGCTTCGTTGATTAGTGTAAGTATATTCTAAATGAACACACATGAACATCATGTAGTTTTTTGATTATTGCTTATATGTTATGATTATTGTATTTAGATCATCTAATATATGTCTTTACCATGTATTGTCATGATGCCTTATGGTTATTGTGTTATGGTTGTTTTAATCATACTTCAGAGAGCATATCTAGTATGTTAGTTTTGTATGTTTTATTATGTTCTAGACAAGTATGAGTAGTATGTGGTTTCAGTGCTTATGATTTATCTGATATGATTATTGTATCTTGATCATCTCATGGATGTATTAAGTTTATACCATGCGTTGTCGTGATGCCCTATGGTTACTGTGTTGGGGTTTACTTCTGATTATACTTCAGAGAGTATCTATGAGATGGTTGTTTGGTATGTTCCATAGTTTCAAATGAATGAATAAGAGCAGTAGGTGACCTTGAGGGACATTGATTATGTAAATGATTATTGTATATCAATTCTCGTATCTATATCTATATGTCTTATACCATGTTAGTTGTATGCCTTGTATCTATTCAATGCTAGTTTCTCATATTAGTTTTTTTAAAGGGTTACTTAGTACCACAGTATTGAAGGGTTCATCTTCATGGGCCCTTGCGTATTCAATGGGAGTGGAATTTGAAGGTTAGCTTTCAAGTTCAGTCAAAAGCTATTAGTCGGTTTTGAGAGTGTAGGACTATCCGATGTTTGCCCTGATACCTTTTGATTTAGATATTTTTGTGGACTCTTAAGTCCCTTTCTATTTTCCTTTTATTATATTTCAACTCTTTGTGTGATCTTTTATTAAGATAATGTAATCTTTGGTGAAGTTTTCTAACTTTTCTTGTTATAAATGTTATTTTAGTAAAGTAATGATTTATCCTTAGCACTTAGTGTAAGGATGGTATAGGATGTGAGACCTATACTGAGTGTGATGATAACACTCATTATTTTTGTAATTAATGCTGCCCCAAAATAAATTTTTGAGTAGTAAATTTGGGGGAGTTACAACAATTGAGAAAAGAGTTGGCCTCCTTCAAATCTCAAGGGTATAAGCCATCCGATTAAAATACATATGATATGCTTCACACACCAAACGTAAATAACATTAGATAAAGTTGTGAAGTTGATACAAATTTTTCTTCTCTTTCTGAGGTAATTATATCAAACTATCTATTGCTATAAAATGTATCAAGTGTAAGCTCAATAATTAACAACATGTAATATTCATTCTAAGGTTTGCATATATGTGACTAATTAGTTGATGACCCCTCAATTCTTTTGGCTAAAAGAAGGGTTTGCATCAATCATGGTACCAAAATGTTGACCATCCAAGGATCTATATTTATCCTAAATAAGAGGCCCATATGTATTAACATTATAATGATTGGAGATGCACCCTTATCTTGTTATAAAGAAGGCAATGAGGCAACCATAGTTTTGGAAGCTTATGCTAGCTTTGTGCCTTGGCCCACAGACCATATACATCTTGCTACTAAAGAGGCAATAATATACTCCATCCATATTATATCTGACATGTTACATACATTGTTTGTACCTTCTTTAATATATATATATATATATATATGGTCTTTATATTTTATTTAATACTATGAATTAAGAAATTAAAAAAATAAGAATGGTCCTTATACAAAGGGAAATAGAGTTGTTAGTGCAAGGAAAAAAAAAAGAGGGTTCTAAGAAAGGAAAAAGAGTTAGATCATAAAAATTGGTTTCCCACAAAAGATTCCATCTTCATAGAAGAACCAACAAGTATAAGAACCCCACAAACCACCATTAGCTTTAACGATGTTGTATTTTTACACCCAAAACTACCTCGGTGGTGGTTATCAATGACATTTTTAAGAATAAATAGATATCAATAAAGAGTGTTGTTATATTGTTTCATATGGCATATTTTACTACTTTTAGTTGATTTTTATAGTTTTATGACATCTTATATACATACATATATACATACATACATACATACATACATACATACATACATACATACATACATACATACATATATATATATATATATATGTATGTATGTATATATAAGTCATTAGTTATTAATAAATATGTATTTTATTTTCATCCATAGGTTGATTGGTAGCCATATTGTGGGAAAGGGAATGATGTCCTTCATTGTGTTTGTGTGTCCATACTACATATTTAATCGCACTACAATAAGTGAGGGTAGACACAAACTATGTAGTAGATATCAATTTAAGTGAGGGTTCTAACAACAATATATATCTCATACCTCACATCGCAAATGAATATTAGGTTTTATACGTCATTTGTCTTATAAAAAAAAAGCATAGGTGATTGATTCCCTTTGAAAGTATTTCTCTCCTTTTTTTATCTCTTATTTTGAAGGGAAACATTTAAATGCATACAACCAGCATTAATTTTTTGAGGTATATAAAGTTATAATATTGTGTATCAACTCTTTTTTTATGAAGGAACTACCGATAGTGTATATGAGGAGAGGTAGAAATGGTATGCCAAACCCAAATAATCTTGAGTAAGAGCCTGCAATGGTATGCAGAAAGATAAGTATTTTGTATTTTATTTTAATTCTAATTAATATCTAATATAAAAAAAATAAATAAATTCATTTTACAATATCCCCAACAATAAAATAGTAGGGAAAATGGTATTGATTGTGGATACTATTTACGTACAACAATGTATCTCATACTTAAGAATAAATATGTGAACATAGATCCAAGCCATGTATGTTTTTTTTTTCATTTTTTTCATTAATTAATCTAAAGCATATTAATTATTAATAATATAATTGAACCATATCAATTTGCTATTTTTTAGCGGTGGATATGCACGAGGCTAGAAACTTGCTAATGTTGGAATTGATGAAGTTAGAGATGAATGGTCTAAGTTTGTGTGCTCACACATTTAGTGTTAGGGATATACCTTCATGTTATGATTTATATCTCATATGTATTATGTTCTTTTTATGCAATTGGAGATGCACATGCATGCATGTAAGTTTTTATTAGTTGTTGATATATAGTTAGGTTTTATGATCTATGAACTTTAACTTCAGAGTGTAGAGCTACCAACTTATGATTCACCTATTGGTTTCCATTCTTGGAAGGATGATATGCATGAATTCATTTTGATTTACCCATTGTATATTTGGTAAATATTTGAACATACAAGTGTGTATATGGAATAGACTAAAATTACATAATTTATAAAACAAAAATTACATTTAAATAATAGTTCTTTCCTAAACCGTTATTAAAACTTAAATGTATCATTTATCTTAAGTTTTTTACAATGGTTTTGGTTAAAACCATTATTAAAGATTATTTGAAAAATAAACCGTTGACAAACAGTGAATTAAATACTAATTATGGTTTAATTACTATATAATCACATATTTAATGTTAACATGCATGTCTTCATAATGGTCCTTGCCAAAACTATTATAAAGGCATGCATTTAACGCTTATTATTAATTATTTATGATCTTAATAATGCTTTATTGGGATCAATTTAAGGTTTTTAAGGGTTTTATGGTTATCAAACCATTCATTTTAATAATAATTTTTTGGTGAACTATTGTTAAAACCAGGATTTTAGCCTAATATTTGGAGGCTTTTTAGACTTTTGATGATGGTTTTTGAATCATTATTAAATCTTTTATAACACTCGATTCCATAATGGTTCATAATTGTCATTAAAACCCTTTAAAAATGTTATTGAAAATCATTTTTGGGGTCGTGGTGGTTGTGGTAAGGTGTGAAGATAAAGGTGGGGATAAAGAGAACAAAAGGTCAGGTGGTAGTGGTGTTGGGGAATGGCGATAGTGAAAGACAGGGCGAGGAGATGGAGTAATGGAAGGAGGGAGCTCAATTGGCTATTTCTCGTTGATGAGAAATGGGAAAGAGATAAAGGAATAGGAGATGGCCAAGAAAGGGGAGCATGCATATGTATATATAAAGGCATGACTAGGGGTGAGGCACAAGAAACTCAACGGGGGAGATGGGTATAGGTATGGAATGGATAGAGGTTGGGTATGGCAGAGGTGTACGTTGTGTGTAGGGGATTAGTTGGTGTAAGATATTGGGAATGAGACAGGGTTTCATGGTTGGGAAGGAAAATGAAGGTGACATGGGTGCATGGGGGTTGGGGTGTGTTTTGTTCAAAAAAGGAAAAGAGAAGGGGTAGGGAGCTAGTTGGGTGTAGGTCAATGCTGTAATACCTCAAACTGAGTGGAGTATTATAAGGATTGATTTGGCTACTTATATCAACATGGTATGCCATTTTTTTGGTGATTTCATCCTAAGAACTTCACAATTAAGCATGTTGGACGTGGAGCATTACTTAGGATTGGTGACACTTTTTAGAAGTTTTATAAATTTTATGAAAATTTATCAGGAAGTAAGTGAGTGAGGATAAATCGAGCTAAAATGATTCGTGTTGATATATGAGGCTAGCCGATTCATATGAAAACACTCCAAGGTAGCCCCTACGTTGTTGTATTGACTTGGGGTTTTATAGATGTATAAGGCCGGAAAAAGAAGAACAAAGGAAAAGAAAAAGAAATAAAAGGAAAAGAAAAGGGAAAAGGAAAGGAAATATATTTTTAAATTTAGGATTTGGATTAGGTTAAAATATAAATTTATAGGGAATAATATTAGATAATATTTTGTAGTATTGCACCTATCTCCTAATTGATCCACCATATGAATAGAGGGAGTGAGAAGTGGATAAAGGGATATGACCCTAGGGAAGGTGAAAGAGTGAATCAACAAAAAGGCTCAAGTATAGAAAACATCGAATAGGAAGTTTAAAGAAGGAAAATGTGTAGAGTTTTAGATGCTGGTTTATTCTTGGAACCATAATCAAAAGCATGACTTTTAACGATAATTTTACAAAATAACCACTATATTAAACCAACCATGGTAAATAAGTCAACTTATGACAAATGAATTTTTTCCCCTTCAAAAACTGTTATCTATATCAAATTTTCAAGTATGAGTTAAAATTTTCCACCATTTAACATTAGTTTGTAGTAACAACCATCTATTGGCATCAACAAAATCTATTTTTAAAGTAGTGTATTAGTGGTGAAATATTAGTTTTAAGTAGAATAATTGTGAAAGATAATCTTAGTAGTAAAAAAATAGGATATTAGAGGTAAAATATTAATTTATGTACTAATTGTAATATCCCGTTTTCTCAATTCCAAATTACTATATGTGATTGGTCTAACAAGACATCATCGAAAAAAAATACATATATTTATATTATCTAGTGTCATTTCATTTGTGTTAATTTTTAAACATTTAGTCAATTATTTCTCTCATTTGCCAAAAAAACATTTATTGCAATTTTTTTATTCTTGTTTTTTCACTCTTTTTGACCCCTTCAAAATTTTTGGATCGATCTAAAATTATTTTTGATTTTATTCGTTTATTCTATTTATTCATGTTTCACTTTTTTTTTTCTGAATTGTTAAATTGTGGAAAAATGCATTTAGGCAATTGGACTATTTTAGCTGTTTTTCCATTTTTAATCCACTGGTCATCAAATGAGTTTGGAGATTAAATACTTGTATATATTTAGTTTTCTAAAAATATTCTACATTAATTCGTGAGAATGTGAACCGCCTTGTTATTTGTTTTGTGCCTTTGTGGAAAAATGTGTTTTGTGGCTTATCCGTTTTTGCCCTTTTTGGTTGTTTTTATCTGTCAAGCTTCAAACTAATTTTGATGCTTAATATTTTTATATATTTGAGTTTCTAATATTATTCCAAAAATTTTTATAAATTTTAAAGAATTTTGGAATTCAATTGATATTTTCTCAATAAGTGTCCATTATTGGACTTTCTTATAATTTAGTTAATCAAAATAAATTGTAAACAATCCTCTAACTAATATTTCAATCCTAACTAGTCTCTTAACAAAACAAAATTCAGATTCATAACTTGGTAACCTTTCTCTCAACTAAAAAATATAACTAGTACCATAATCATCATTTTATGACATTTTGCTTACACACTCAATCATAGCTTAACATCTCTCTTACACTCTAATCCTAGCATTCAAGAGAGGCTAAAATCAAACCAAAAACTCAATCCACACTCATCCATCTCAAACCTCACTCTATTTTTGCAAAATATTACGTCCTAACTTAAAAACATGCATAAAATCATGAATTTCGACAGAGTGCAAAGTTGATTACTTTCTAACTTGCAGTAATTTGTTCTCTATCTCTAGCTGTAATATTCCTTTGTTTTTTTTTCATTGAAAACATTGCATTGCATAATATGACTCCATATAATTTACTTCCTTGAAGTCGAGCTTCTTTAAGCTTATTCATAACCAATTTTTTGGTGCCCGATCGGCTTCACCAAAATCAGCAAATCTGAATTTTTTTTTTGTGAATTCTAGCAACTACCACGCCGCAAAATTGCCTCCTTTACCATATATTATTTTTTTTTATTTTTCCTTGCATGTTATAATTCATCAAGGAATCCTTTTTTATTCAATAAACCATGCCCTTACCTTCTTCGTTTTCCTCTCCTCTGTGCATCGCCGAGCAATGTTGAAATTTTTGCTACAATTGTTTTGTGTGTTGTAGCAAAGATTGTGTGCCTTTAATCTCTCATTTCCCCTTTTTTTTTCCTTCTCATTAATCATATAAAACCTTGATCTATCATTCATTGTTGGTTGTTGGTTGTTTTTTTGATGGTTTTCAAGCCTCCTTATTCAAGAGTAATATTTTCCATTTCACTTCTTCCATTTAAATTCCTTTCTTTCCCATTTTCTTATTTATTAATCTTGGTTCATATAACTCTTTTATATTTTATTCTTGAATTTTACCAAGTGGCTTTAGAGAAGAAATTGCTCAATTAATTTTTTTTAGCTTTGCTAAGAAGCTTTGGGAATTTTGGTAACTAAAATAACCTTTAGAATAGAATTTTGTGCTAGGTGTTTTATATGTTCTTTTATGCATGACTAGCTTTATTTTAATTATAAGGATGAAATAATATCTTGAAAAATTAATTATGTTTCTATCTTATGTTTATAAGCATGAAAATCTAATGAGAAGATGGCTTGTTTGATTTTTACATGTTCTTACGTTTACTGGACAGGTCATAAATATTTAGTGAAGTAGTGATGAATGTTTAGTAGACTAGTGTTGAATTTGCAGCAAGTCGTAATGAATATGCCTAGATCCAAGTAGTTTATCTCCCATACTTGTTATTTTATGTGATTTTTGGTTGTTTTAAATTTATCTAAGAATTCCATTATATGTATAATACTGTATAGAAGCTAGGTGATGGGCTTTGGATCATTTAGAGTTGAAATGAATTTTTTTAAGGTTTAGACATATTTGGGCATGGGTACATTGGGCAATACATATTGATTTTGAATATTTTAATTGTACCATTGTCTTCATTGGGTCTTACAAATAAAATATGGTATATTGAATATTTTGAAATGAAGGGTTTTATTTTGTTAATATTAAGTTATGAATTTTAAAAGTTTAATATAATTTTAGGCGAATAAGGATATTTTGGTCATTAGAGGTAAATTCTTAAAATTTTAAGACCTAAGTGGATATTATATTAATAAAATAGTTAAATTGATAAGTTTGAAACTTAGGTGACATTTTATGAGTAGACCTAGAGATCTTAATTGAAATAATCGATTAAGTAAAAAAAAGAAAAAAAGAAAGAAATATACATTTGGATACATTGAGTAATCTTAGAATTTTATCTTGTGTACTATATATAATTCATCCTATGAAAATAATTAGGTGAGTATAATTCTTTTCACATGAAATATTCATCTCTTAATATTAAGGTAAATTACTTGGTTTTAAATATACTTTAGTCAACTTATGTGCCTTTAGACTTATTATTTGAATTGGCCTTATATGTGAACCCTTGGTTGAATTAGATGTTGGTTATTGAACCTTGTATCAAATAATTGGAGTTAATGTATATTTGTAACACCCCCAAAATCATAATTGAATATTTTCATTTAATTAAAACATACACAAGCATAGGGAGTGCTACCGCCATAATCAGCACAAGCCTGGCTCTCGGCCAGTCTCGCACCAACCACTAGACTATGAAATAATTTCACAAATCATGAAGCTAATTAATACATGGAACTGTAGAAATCCAAAAAGATTTATAAAAAGAGAAGTCAGAGTGCCTAAATTAAAGCACAATACATAATTTAAGATGGATACAAAGTCAATCCCCAGAGGAAAAGAGTGATACAATAGTAAAATAAACTGGAAAAATTAGAGAGTCTAGTCGACACTCGCTCTTGGCCCCAAGCAGAGTTCAATGATCATCACACAGCCTTGCCCGACGAATCCAGTGTATCATAGGCATCAAATATAGTATCTCCCACTTGTACAAACTCAGAAGGGACCTCTACTCATGGGAATGAGCAACACCCATGAAATAGGTGATCAGTATGCTACATATTGAGCAAGAAAACCATATCAGTAAGGCCATGCAAGAACAATAGACAAGTAAGGGATACAATGCATAAGTCAAGTTCCTAGCAACAACCCAGACATAGACTAATATTTATGTCTTACACATTTCTCATATTAATTCTATGTGAGTATGGGGACCCCAATATTATAGCTAGTGTATCGGATATCAATCTATAGGGCAGAACGTACCTAATCACTATTATAGCCGATGGACTGAAAAATTATCCTCACTGGCGACTCACATGGTGTTCCACTATAAGTAATTAGTATCTTTCCATGACTTATTACCATACAAGGTTTGGTTTATCGAGATCGGAATTCCCCACTAGTATTGCCTGTTGACCGGAAACACTCCACAGGGTAGCACGCACCTAACCACTATTATAGCCGATGGACCAGAAAATATCCACACTAGGCCTAGCTCAATAGTTTTTCACTTTAAGTGTTTAGCATTTATTCGTACCTTATTCCACACACAACCCAGACTAGACATGTGTGACCCACTAGACTTCCCATGCTCACCCTTTTATTCTTCATTCTCCTCAAAAGCTTTGTCCCATATCTTCGGACCTTAACACAACCTATAACTCCAATACTTCCTCCCCATCTTTTCCTACTCACCATGAGAAACCAAAATTCTTCTACACATGGTTCAAGGCTCACTCCCCTTAACTCTGCTTTGACTCTTCTTCGCCCTCTAGGGTTTCCCTCCGAAACCCTAATCTGGCCTATGTGGCCTCACTTCCCTTCATCCTACACAATCTATCCTCTTCTTCGCTACCAAAACCATCACTCCCCTCAAACCACACCTGATATCACAACCTCACTACCCATCTTCCACATGTGATCATGAAAAACCTATTTCGCTCCCAAACCCTATTACTCCTCCTTTCTTTTATATCATCCCCTTAACACCCCAAACACCTTTTTCTACTAGGCTCACTTCTCATCCATATGACTCCCTTTTCATTCTTATTCTTCAATCTAACCATTTCCATTAGTTTCTCCCTTCCTCACACACTTCTCTCACTTAAGGTTTCCTCCAAAACCCTATTCAAGTCTCCCATGCATCCTTACACTAACCCACGTACTATTTTTCACATATGGACTCCAATCGCCCTAAAAACTCTTCCCTTACCTCACTTAATCCTCAAGTCAACTTTTTCCACATAAAGGTCTTCCCCATGCAAAGGCTAACCATCCCATGCAACCCTACACTCCCCATGCATGTTTTAGTCCATCCTCCTAATTTGTTCCTATTATTTCTTCTTTTGTCCACCCATAGATCATGAGATATTTATGCCATCCTTACCATCCTCTAACCAACTCACTTTCCTTACTCTTTTTCATTTCTCTTAAAACCAAATCACACTAATTAAGGCTTCTTATCATGCATGTCATGAGGGGTACTATTACATAAGCGTGTTCCAATTACAGGTAGCAATACCATATTACACATGTCATAAAACACATGCAACTTACCTTAGCTCCATACTTAGAAAGCTCCATTATAAGAGCATAATCCACAATATATAAGGTATGCACATATAACCAACACACATAACACATATTAAACTTATTAATCCTTAACCATATCCTTACCTAAAATAACACCGAACTTGGAGCATGCTCCCATACCTCCTTAGGGGTCAGACTTGGTTCACCTATAGGGTTACCTTCCCTCTCTATAACATTTTCATTATGTTCTACTCACCTCCATTAGAAACTAGTGTTACGGATAATAATAATAATAATAATAATAATAATAATAATAATAATAATAATAATGACAATAATAAGGTTATAATAATAATTACACTAAATAAATTATACTTAAGGGTTAGGAAAGGTTAGGACACAACCAAGTGAGGGTGGCGGCGACAGCGGTGGCTGGTGGTAGAAGTGGTGGTTTGGAGAAGATGGGTCTTTTAAGGTAGGGAAATAGAGGGTGAGATGGTGGTTATGGTGGTTGTGGACTCTCTAGGCTGAGAGGGTTATAGTGGTGGTGGTGTCATAGCAAGTGTGGAGGCGTAGGTGGTGGTGGTTGTGGTGGCTGAGGGTGGTGGATAAGGAGAAAGGAGGAAGTAGAGGGAGAAAGGAAGAAAGAAAGGTAGGAGAAGGTTGAGGAGGTTCTCTTAGGTTGATTAGGTGGAAGGGGAGGTGGTGATTGTGGCGGAGGGGATTCAAGGGTGATAAGTGGCTTGGTTTGGTGGAGGGTAATGTAGGGAAAGGTTTGGGTGGTGTTTTGGGCGGTTGTAGCTGGGGGGAGGGGAGTGTGAAGTGCTGGCAGTGAAAATGTGTTGAAATTTCTATGTAGAGTAAAGGAGGCCAAATGAGGGGTCGGTTTGGGTATTTATAGGCCAAGGGAGGGGGAAGAGGAAAAAGGGGTAGGCATGGTGAGGACTTTCCGATCGGCGGTGGCAGGTTGGTACAAGTCTGGAATCGCAGGGATGAAAAGGAAAGGAAGGAGGGCATGCGAGGGAGGTAGGTGAGGGAGGTCTGCCTCGAAATGGGAAGGAAAAGGAAGGGAAGTATAAGAGAGAGAGAGGGAGAGGAGAGGAGGCAGATAGTTAGTGATAGGGATGAGCAGGTTGGAGTGGCAGAGGGGAGGATGGTGGCAGGTTATAGGTGTGACCTGCAGTGCGAGGACGGGGGAGAAGGAGGGGAAGAAGAAGAGGGTTGGGCTTGTAGGTTGGGTGATAATAAAATAAAGAAAAAGGAGGGAGATAGGGTGGGCAAGGGAGAAAGGAAAAAAAAAGAGAAGGGAGGGCTGGGCCATGTAGGGAAGAGAAGAGAGGGAGAAGGTAGTTGGGCTGGTGGATATGGCCCAATCCAGGGAGGAAGAGGAGAAAAAGAAAAAGGAGAAATGATAAAAAGAAGGATGAAAAAAGAAAAAGGAAGGAAAAAGGAAAATGGAAAAATAGGTTGGTTTAGGTATTCTAGATATTTTGTATTTTTGAATATTTAAAAATAATAAAATTTAGTAAAATAATAATTAAATTCCTTTTTATATTAATTTAGGATATTTTGGTTAATTTTCCTAAGTTTTATTTTTAATTTGCTAAATACCCTAATATTTCCCAATTAAGTTATTTATTTTTCTCCTCTTTTTTTTGCTTAATTACTCCCATTATTTTGTTAAAATAATATATTTAATTAATTTCACTAATAAATCCACATTTTATCATAATTTTATAAATTAGAGTTTTGGGGTATTACAATAATGATATCAAATTTTATTAGGCCTTTCATGGCATTGAACTTGAACTTTAATGCCTCAATAATCTTGTTGAACTTTAATACCTCGATAGTCTTCATTTGACTTTAATGCATTGTATATTCAAATGGGCCTTAATGGGATGTTAATTGGCCTCTATGCTCTAAAGCATGTGGGCCTTGATTTCTCTATGGATCAAGTGCATGGATAATATCAGAAATTACAAAAGTAATTAGCTTATGTTCATATATATGATTAAGTGATATTCTGTGGGCATTTTTTTTATTTGATCTAAATGTTGGATAAGACATTAATCAATTAAAATGAAAGGTCTTGAGTTGGGACTTGCACCACTCGGGTTAGCTATCCGAGTTAGGTGTGATATTCACTTCGTACCATTCCGGTGTGTTATATTATGTGATTCTCATGTGCCTTACACGGTCTCGGAGAACCTATTCTACTTTGTAGGTGTCTCGATATACTTTGGCCCTATAAGGGCTATGTGATAAGTGTGAACTTTGCATCTTATTTCTAAGGTTTATAGGAGTTTTTACATCAAATTTCAGTTGGAATTCTCCTTTTTGGTTCTTATTACTGCCTTTGTGTTATGAAAATTTGTAGGATCTCAAGGAACAAACATGTATGATGGATGGAAGAAAGTATATGCTTAAACAGAGAAGAAAGGAGAAAAAAAGGGGCAAAGAGGAGAAAAAGTTAAAGAGGAAAGAGATTTTGAGCTAAAATATAAATTCTGGGATAAAATGAAAGCAATAATGCATATTTAAAGTATATCAGCATGAAAGAAGTGGAATTTATACAAGGATAAAATCTTAATTTGGAGAATCGTTAAACATAAAAGTTGTAGATATTTTCAATATCTTACCAAATCATATAATATCTGATCAATTGATGTTTTGATGAAAGAGTTATGGTCAAAATATCCATCATTGTAAAAGTTGACACGGGAAGCCTGTGTTTATCAATACCCTAGGAATTTGAGAGGCCATAGTATTTAAACTCTTATTATAATTTTTCAATGAAGTAGCCTCCACTCCCTCTCTCTTATCTATCCTCCATCCTCTTCACCAATTCCTCAAGAATTTTCTTATAAACTAGAGATCTAGGTGAAAAAAGTTAAACATTTGTAAGAATCATTGGATTCCAAGGGTATTTTATTTTCTCTCTTATCTATCTATTGAATCTCTTG
This sequence comes from Tamarix chinensis, assembly GCA_030549775.1. NCBI lineage: Eukaryota > Viridiplantae > Streptophyta > Magnoliopsida > Caryophyllales > Tamaricaceae > Tamarix > Tamarix chinensis. Next base: position 15,217,983 of record CM060172.1, on the reverse strand, counting down.
TTATTCTTAATGTTCTTACTATGAGTTTGATTGGCTAGATTCTTTTTGGTAAGGTTAAGGGGAGTTTACCCCAATCCAAATTTTTTGAATATTTTCATTCCTCTTTATTCAATTCATGATCCTTGAGTTATGTTATTGATTGATTGAGGGAATGACGAAATCTAGCCAAGTTCTAATTTTTAGTGTGGGAAATATTGGTGCAATCGAGAGATAATCCCATATTAGACCCAATATCACAATTAAAGGTTAAATTATAGGTCAAGAGATGATAGATTTGATCTCTACAATAATAAAGGAGGAAAATTTGTAAACTTTAAGACATTACACTCTATTAGACCCTAAACTAGAGATAGTTAGGGCCATAGAGATGTAATAGGGTGTTTGTGGCGTGAGAAAGCACAAAAATTTCTACCCTTGATGGAATGATTTATTATGATTGTAGAATCAATTTAGAATTTGGTGTTCAATTACATGGAGGATCAGGGGCAATGAACCGTAACCTTAGCTTTTATATTTACTTGAGTCACTTGAGTGTTATTTTCCTTTCTTTTTAGCTTGGTTAGTTATTTTAGTTATTTTATCTTACAATTTATCACTTCTTATCATTTAGTAGTCTAGATATAGCTAGGTTTCATCATTGTCTTAGTGTTCATTCACTAATTCTTGTGGGATCGACCTTGACTATTACTCCGACCATGTGCGCTTGCGGGTAGGAATATGTCAAGTTTTTAGCGCCGTTGCCAGGGATTGGCCATGAGTGACACTAGGACCCAAAAAATTTATTATGATCATGACATACTATTTTATTTTCTTTTCTCTTTGTATTTTTTTGTTGTGATCGACTAATCTTGGGTGTAGGAGTTTTTGATTTAGTGTAGGTACACTAGTGTATGACTTGGCTAGTGGGGGTGACTTTGTGCCACTTGATCTCAAGATCAAGAGGACCATCTCACCTTTATGCTGGTTGCACACCACAAGCATTGAAATGGAAAACAAGCCTCCACCCCATGATGGAAAAATCCTACTATAAGGGCACATCCTACTCCAAGAACAAGCTTCTATCCGAGAGCAATCTCTCATTCCTAGGTTGCTTCGAGACTATGTTACACCAAGCCTTAATGGCTAAACCTCAATCATATGAAGACCGACCGTTCAAGCTAATAATTTTGAGATCAAGACTTCTATCATCTAGATGCTACAAACATTAGTTCAATTTGGAGTTAACCTTAATGAAGATCCCCACTCTTACATTGCCAACTTTGTAGAAATCTGTGACACTTTTAAGCTATATGGTGTTTCTAATTATGCAATTAGTCTTAGATTTTTCCCTTTTTCCCTATGTGATAAGGCGAAGGGTTTTTTACACTAATTATCCTTAGCGTCTATTACTACTTAGGATGATTTGATGAAGTATTTCCTTTTTAGATATTTTCCACCATAAAAAACTGTAAAATTAAGGAATGACATCATTACTTTTTATGCAAAACAAGCTTGAATCACGCTATGATGCTTGGGAATGGTTTAAATATTTTATTAGAAAATGCCCACACCATGGCCTACCCATGTGGCTTCAGATGAAAATGTTTTACAATGGTATCTTTATTACTAACTGGTCTATGATAGATATAGCTACAGGGGTACCATTATGAACAAAACTCCAGAGTAGATCTATGAGTTCATTGAAGAGATAGCCTTGAATTTCCACTAATGGCACTCCAAATGTGCCCCGATATAAAAAAAAACTCTTAGAGTTCATTCTTTAGATGCCATTATAGCATTAGAGGCTAAAATTGATTTTCTTGCTAAGAAATTTGACAAAATGGGTAGTGCCTCTTGTATACAAGTACGCGCTAATGCACTAGTGTGTGAGATACGTGGTGGATCACACTTGAGCATGGAATGTTAAGTAAGGAATCCGTTCCAACAATCTTATGACCAAGTGAACTACATGGGAAATAGTTATAAGATATCAAACAATCCCTACTCCAATGTGTACAATTCTGGTTGGAGAAACTATCCAAACTTTAGTAGGAGAAATGATGTTCCTACAAAGACTTTAGGATTCACACAATAATGATCGGAACCTCTAGCTCCTCTATCTCCCTAACAACCTCAATCTTCTTCCCTTGAAGATATGATGTCTAAGTTCATCACTCGCACCGAGAGCACCCTTCAAAAGCATGATGCTCAAATTCAAGCTCACCTTCAGAAATAAGATGCCCACCTCCAAAATTAGGATGCATCCATCAAAAACCATGAGGCACATATTGGATAACTAGCTAATTCCATTTTAGGGAGAGCACCTAAAGCTTTGCCTAGTGATACAATCATTAACCCTAAAGAGAAAATCAATGCAATAGCCTTGAGGAGTGGAAAACCACTACCTGAACCATACCCTCAAGAGCCCAAGGAAGATAATGAAAAAGCTCCTAAAGAGAAAGCACCTAAATCACAACATAAGGCAATCCACACTTCACCTAAAGAGGTAAAAGCATATGTTCCCCCTCCTCCATTTCCAAGTAGGATTGTACAATGTAAGTTAGATGCTTAATTTGTAAAATTCCTTAATATGCTTAAGAAAGTGCACATTAACTTGCCTTTGCTTGACATTGTGAGATAGATTCCTAGTTATAGTAAGTTTCTCAGGGACATAATCACTTACAAGAGGAAACTAGATGAGTTTGAAATAGTAAGCTTGAATGAGGAATGTTTGCTATCATGTAGAATAAACTTCATATTAATCTCAAGGATCTAGGGAGTTTCATTGTCCCATGTGTAATTTAGGGTCTAAAATTTGAAGAGGTGTTGTGTGATCTTGGTGCTCGCGTTAATTTGATGCATTTCTTTATTTTCAAGTGTCTAGGTCTAGGGGAACCAAAACCAATGAATATATCCTTACAGTTGGTAGATCAATCTATCAAATATTATAGGGGTATAATTGAAGATGTTTTAGTTAAAGTGGACAAGTTTACCTTCCCTATTGACTTTCTTATGCAAGATATGGAGGAGGACCACAAGGTCCCCTTGAATCTTGGTAGGCTTTTCTTAGTAATAGAACACACTCTCAAAGATGTCCAAGAGGGTAAGCTCATTCTTCATTTCTAAGGCGAAGAATTCACTTTTAATGTATTTAAGAGCATGAAATACCTCTCTAATGATAATACTTGCTATGGCATTGATATCTTGGATAATGTAATTGATGATTGTTTCCAAGCAATTGTTGTGCAAGATCCCTTAGATAGGTATTTGGTTGAACAAGAATGATTTGAGAAAGAAGAGGAAACAAAAGAGGTTGTCCAACATTTATTGCACATCCACCATGTGGGTGTTATACCGTGGTCCCCTTGCAAGGATTAGAGAGGGCCTAGATCCTAAAGTTGGAGCCATATTTTGAAGAACCTCCCGCTTTGGAGCTCAAGCCGCTACCTCAACATTTAACGTATACATTTCTAGGTCACAATGATACTCTTCCTGTCATTATTTCTTTGTCTTTAACTCAGTTTCAAGAGGAAAAATTGATGAGAGTGTCAAGGAACAAAAGACACCTTTTGTGTGGACCATTGCTGACATTCAAGGGATTAATCCTTTCATGTGCATGCACAAAAGCCTTATGGAAGATAACAACAAGAAAGTGATCCAACTTCAAAGGTGATTGAACCTAACCATGAAAAAGGTGGTGAAAAAGATGTAATTAAGCTTTTAGATGTAGGTATGATCTATCCAATTTTTGATAGCTCTTGGGTTAGCCCTATCTAGGTGGTTCCCAAGAAATGGGGATCGGAGAGGTCAAGAATGACAATAACGAATTGGTGCCTGCGAAAGTTGTGACTGGTTGGCATGTATGTATTGATTTTAGAAAGCTGAATGATGTCACTAGAAAATACCACTTTCCCCTTCCCTTAATTAGCTAAATGCTGGAACGTTTGGTAGGGTATGACTATTATTGCTTTCTTGATCAGAATTCCGGTTATATGCAAATTTCTATTTCCCTTGAGGACTAAGAGAAGACTACCTTCACTTTTCTTTATGGCACCTTTGCTTATAGATAGATGTTGTTCGGTCTTTGTAATGCCCCAACTACGTTTCAAAGATGTATGATGGCTTTGTTTCATGATATGGTTGAAAAATTCATTGAAATTCTTATAGATGATTTTTTGATCTTTGGGTCATCATTCAATGCATGCTTAAATAATCTTGATCTTGTTCTTAAGCACTGTGAGGTTACAAACTTTGTTCTAAATTGGGAAAAGTGTTATTTGATGGTTCGGGAAGGAATTTTTTTAGGGCATAAGATTTTGTGCGAAGGTATAGAGGTAGACAAAGCCAAAATCGAATTCATTGAGAAATTGCTTCCCGCTACATATGTTAGAGATGTACATAGTTTTCTTGGCCATGCAGGTTTCTATAGACGTTTCATTTTATCAATATTTTTCAAAAATTTCAATACCTCTTTGTGATCTGTTAGCTAAGGATGTGCCCTTTCAATTTTCTAATGCATGTTTGGTTGCTTTTAACACTTTAAAGGAAAAACTTATGGATGCCCCAATTATAATTGCAGTTGACTTGAATTTTCATTTTGTGATAATGTGCGATGTTAGTGATGTGGTTGTAGGAGTAGTGTTGGGTTAACATAAGGACGCACTTTTTCATAGTATCTATTATTCTAGTAAGACTTTGAACTCAACACAATTGAATTATACAACCATTGAAAAAGAATTGTTAGCTATGGTTTTCTCCTTTATCAAGTTTCGTCCCTACTTATTGCTTAATAAGGTCATTGTCTATACTAACCGCGCTGCCTTAAAGTACCTTTTTGTTAAGCAGGACGTGAGGCCTAGAATCATTCGCTGGATTCTATTGTTGAATGAATTTGACTTGAAAATTAGGGATAGGAAGGGAAACAACAACTAAGTAGATAGTTATCTTTCTCACCTACCATACACCTATGAGGTCAATCAAGGGATTGAGCTTATTCGTGACACATTCCCTGATGAGACACTCTATGTAGTTAAAAGTCACCCTTGGTATGCTGATATTGCCAACTTTCTTGTAAGTAGAATCTTACCCGATGATCGATCCTTTCATTAAAGAAAGAAGTTCTTACATGATTTGAGGTACTATTTATGGGATGATCCTTATCTCTACAGAATTTGTGCTAATGATATCATTAGAAGATGCATCCTTGAGCATGAAATGAATTCGATGTTATCTCATTGTCATATTAAAGAGTGTGGTGGCCATTTTGGCCCCACCAAAACTGCTGCCAAGGTTTTACAATGTGGGTTCTATTGGCCTACTTTTTTTCATTAAATATACTCCTTTAATAAGACTTGTGATAGGTTCCAAAGAGTTGGAAATATTTCTAGAAAATAAGAGATGCCTCTTAAAAAGTTCTTATAGTAGAGTTATTCAATGTTTGGGGCATCAATTTTATGGGACCATTCCCTAAATCCATGCATAAAGAATTCATCCTTGTGGCATTTGACTCTATATCTAAGTGGGTAGAGGTTATTTCCACTCCCAAAAATGATGCAAAAGTCGTTATTAAATTATTGAAAAAGAATATCTTTTCAGGGTTTGGGACACTGCACACTATCATTCGTGATGGGGGTTCACATTTTTGCCAAGTAAGTATGGATTCAACCATAAGGTTTCTACCCCATATCATTATCAAACCAGTGGTCAAGTGGAGGTATCACACTGTGATCTTAAAAGAATTATTGAGAAAATGGTTAACTCTTCGAGAAAGAATTGGTTGTTGAAACTTGACGATGCTCTATGGGAATACCGAGCTGCTTTTAAAACCCCATTGGAATGTCGCATTACAATCTTGTTTTCTTAAAATCTTGTCACCATCCTGTAGAACTTGACATAAATCATTTTGGGCTACTTGGCTCCTTAACTTTGATATGCAAGTTGTAGGTGAGAAAAGGCTCCTTCAATTGAATGAGCTAGATGAATTTTGGATTAAGGCATACGAGAATGTAAGGCTATATAAGGAGCGCACGAAAATGATTCATGATCAATGCATCACCAAACAAGAATTTGAAGTGGGGTAGAAAGTGTTCATATTTAATTCTCATTTGGAAAGCTTAGATCCCGATGGTCAAGATCGTTCATAATCACACAAGTTTTTCCATCAAGAGTAGTCAAAATCACTAGCCCCGATAAAGATCCATTCAATGTGAATAGGAAAATTTTGAAGGTGTATGAAGGTGGTAAGGTTGCAACCCTAAAAAAACCATTCTTCTAGATGATCCTAAGTGAAGTGAGAAAGTCAAGATAATGACTATAAACAAGCGCTTCTTGGGAGGCAACCCAAGTTTTTCCTTTTTATTTTTCTTATCTTAGTGCTCTTGGTTTGATTGCTCTTTGATTTCCATATGGCTTTTGTTTGATGGATTTGTAGGTGGTGACGTGGAAATTCTAATTTGAGTGGTGTCCATGGTCAATTTATTTGAGTGTGAAGGCGTGAAATTGACCAAGAAAATTCTTTACACCTCCACCAAATTATCCACCACCTCCTATGTCAGATCGAGCCATGAATCTTTTATCCCTCTTTTATTTTGTGTTTCTTGTTTCACATTGAGGAAAATGTGATACATAAGCATGGGGGAGAAGATGGCCTATCCTTTTTGTTTGGTTAGTATTATGTTCTTCCCTATTTTATTTCAATGGGTGTTGCTGTATTTTCTTTTGTTATTTCTTTTGGATATATATATTTAAAAAAAAGAAAAAGAAAGGAAATAACCCTTTATTGATGATATTAAAGAGTATGTTTTGTCTTGCAATGGCAAGAGTATTTATTTTGGCATGTTAAGACCTTTTGAAATACGTGTTGAAAATGGATTTCTATGTACTTTACTATTTTGGTCGCATTGTTATGAGACAAGTGTAACCACGTTTAATAACTTTTGGGTTATGCAGGCCTGATCATTCTTGTGGTATTGTAGTTTGACTTATGTTAATTTACTCTTTGCCAAAAGGGATTAGAATTAGAGAACTTTTGACCCAGTGAGACTTTGATCCTTTAGAGTGATACATCACTATAGTCTCTTATTTTTTCTTATGTGTGTGAGTCCCACCATGATTTGGGAAATTAGAACTTGCAATGGTTTTCTTCAAAACCATATATGGCTTAGATGTTCATTAAAATTATAGAGGCGCTTGTTTTTTTTTCATAACCTACATTATCCAAATAGCATGACCTTTATGTTTTATCCTTTTCTAACCCAGTTGTGCTTATAGCCTTTTTTCTTGATCTAACCACACACGTAACCCAATTTCCTTTATCCCTTCCTATGTCTAGAACCAATAGGTGTTTTGCAATTTGAAAAAAGGAAGTTGGGAGTGTGATGTAAGCTAAGCATGGAGGAGGTGTGAAAGAGTGAATGGTTATGTAGGATGAAAAGCAAATCGATCTATCTCTTATCAATCTAAAAAAAATAATCAATAAGAAGTTTGGGGAGCGTGTGTTTCATGATGAAAAGTTGAGATGGTAAAATATATGTTATTAAGAAAAAGCATTTCAAGCATATGGATGACCTTGATCGTGAGTGAGAGGACTAGAGCGGAAACTTTAATACAATAAAACACATAAGAGGTGTGTCCACAAGACCTAAAGTGAGAATTTTAATTCAAAACTTTGAGGAATGAGTGAGTTAGTATATGGTTGCCTGTTGTCCACTGTTGGATTTCCTTTGTTGCATGGAAGGGCCCTAGTGCTTGATAGTACAATTATATGTGTCACATAAGGGGATAAACTAAAAATACTTCAAAAAGGATTTTTAGCTTTTAATTGTTATATTTTTGGGTATTATCGCTTCTAAATTGACTCGTGTGCTATTCAAGGGTTAAACACTCTATTCTAAGAAAGGGATCCTACTTCTTTTGTTTTTATCCGTTGTGTGTTTCTTGTATTTCATTGCTTGGGGAAAAGCAAATGTTTAAGCATGGGGAGTTGATAAGTGTGACTTTTGCATCTTATTCCTAAGATTTATAAGAGTTTTTAACTCAAATTTCAGTTGGAATTCTCCTTTTTTGTTCTTGTTACCACCTTTGTGTTATGAAAGCTTATAGGATCTCAAAGAACAAACAAGTATGAAGGACAAAAGAAAGAATAAGCTTAAGGGGGAGACGGAAGGAGAAAAAAAGGAGCAAAGAGGAGAAAAATTTAAAGCAAAAGGAGACTCAGAGCTAAAATGTAAACTCTGGAATAAAATGAAAGCAAGAGTACATATTAAAAGTATATGGGCATGAATAAAGTAAAATTTATAAAAGATACAATGTGAATTTGTATAATATTTCAACATAAAAGATGTAGATCTTTTCAATATCTTTCCAACGCATCTAAAATCAACTCAATTAGAGTCCTAATAAAAGAGTTATGGTCAATATACCCAGCATTGTCAAAGCTCACACAGGACGCAAGTGTTTCTCAATACCGAAGGGATTCAAGAGGCTGTAGTATTTAAAATCTCATTATAATTTTTCATTGAAGCAGCCTCCACTCCCTCTCTCTTGCTCTCCTTCATCTTCTTCCCTAATTCCTCAAGAATTTTCTTACAAACTAGAGATCTAGGTGTAAAAAGTCAAATACTTGTAAGAATCATTTGATTTCAAGGGTATTTTTCTTTTCTCTCTTATCTATCTTTGGAATCTCTTGTGATTCTTAATGTTCCTACTATGAGTTTGATTGTCTAGATTTTCATGCTAAGTGTAAGGGAATTTTACCCCAATCCAAATGTGTTGAATATTTGTTTTCTTTTTTATTTAGTTCATAATCCTTGCATTGTGTTGTTGATTGATTGATGGAATGATGAACTCTGGCCAGGTTCTGATTTTTTTTTATGGGAAATATCAGTGCAATCGAGATATATGACATTTTGGTATTAGACCCAATAGCACAATTAGAGGTTAAATTGTTGGTCGATAGGCGAGGAATTTAACCTATACAACAATAAAGGTGGAAACTATATAGACTTTAAGGCATTACACTATATTAGACCCTAAGCTAGAGATAGTTAGGGCCATGAAGATGTAATAGGGTGTTTGTGGCTTGAGAAAGTACAACACTTTCTATCCATGTTGCCATGATTGATTATGATCGTTGAATGAATTTATGATGTGGTGTTCATTTACATGGAGGATCGGGTTAAACTTCTCAATAAGACACTTAAGACCTTAATAATGTAAAGTGGAAGATTATTGAGCTAGGCCTAGACCGATCCACCAGCATAATAGTGGCCAAATGTGAGGGTGTTCTGGAGACCGATCCACCGACATATAATAGTGGTTACATGCGTTCTGCCCTATATGTGACCAATCCATTGCCTAGAATAGGGGGATCCCGAGCTAAATAAACAAAACCCTGAGTTTTCTAGGACACATAAAAGATACCAAGTACTTACAGTGGAACACCATGCAATTAGGGGCCAGATCGATCCACCGGCGTATAATAGTGGTCAAGGAGTTTCGTCCTATGAGTGACCGATCCACATGCTATAATAGTGGTTAGGTGCATTTTGCCCTATAAGTGACCAATTCACCGACTAAAATAGTGGGGTTTCTGTACTTGCATGGATTGATAAATGACATAGTCCGAAATGAGTTTTGATCAAAGATTAATTAATGTATTAATTCGGACTATAATGGGCCTTTATGTACTTACTTGGATGATCGTATGATATTATGCTATCATGTTGGAATACATGCTTTTGTATGTTAATCACAGTGTACAATTACCTTCCTCAGTACGTAGCATATTGATCACCCTTTTTATAGGTGCTACTCATTCCCACGAGTAAAGGGCCCTTCCAAATTTATGTTGGTGGGTGATGCCTATTTTGACGCCTTTGATGTTTATGAGGCATCGGGCGGGGCCGTGTTGAGCATTTATTTGGCTCGTGGATCAAGAGTGTCATGGTCGGATCCTCTTCATTATATTCATCTATCTCTTTACTATATTTATATTTGTATTGGGTTTCCCAAGTTTAATTTTTAACGTTTATAGACTTATTTCCTTTTAACAAACGTTGACTTGGTATGTTGGATTATAACTCATTTTCATACACTCTGATTTCTATTTTACAATCATTAATGCTTATTCAAAGTCTTGATTAGGTTTGGTTTATATTGATTAATGAATTCCTTTTAACCTTAGCACTTGGTACCAGAACAGTCGGAGTAAATCGGTCTGGTACTAAGTATGGTGGTAACATCCCCAAAATTCACAGGTTTTAATTTAATTACATCCGTTTTAAAAAAAATAGTGATTTTTGGGTTGTTACACCAATGAGGAGATGAAGATGCATCGGTTTGAGATGGGCTTGAATGCCTGCATCCAGGAGTTGCTCTTGAGCTCTTATTTCCCCACACTCTTTGACTTGTTCGAGTAGGTGACTAAGGTTGCAAAGGTTGTTCAAGTCATGGTTAGTGAGACTTCAAAAAATATGAGGGAGTCAGAGATTTTGGACAATGATCCTAGGATTCAACCTTGGACAGAAGGGAAAAGTGGTCAATACCAGGGAAGTCAGGGTGAGTTTTGTAGGGTAGGTGGCCAAGGACATACCAGACATTACTAGTATAAGCGTTGTAGATGTGACCATCAAGGGAAAGATTGTCAAGGTCATATGGTTTAGTGTCACAATTATGGCAAGTTGGGTCACAAGAGTTTGTAGTGCTTTCAGGCATCCTATGATAATGTTTAGAGGATGCAGTTACAACCTCTAAGGCGAGTCACCTACCAGCAGGAGCTACTGTAGAGGATCCCACAACCAGCCAACAGTTCATTGAGTAGAGATAGTAAGGGTAAGGCTTCTAGCTATTGCCCACCGCCACAAGCTAATGGTTTTGATCAAGGATCCATCACTAGGAGTGCCTAGAAAGATCTAACGCATGGGGCGATTTGTCTAATTATCCATCATAGCTAGATGCTTAGGTTAGGGGCCTAGAAAACCCTTATCCCGGTATTTTTCAACATCTTTGCTTAAATTGCTTGAGTTTTTAATTTTAATGTGTTAAATGTTGAATTTTTCTCTTGGTGGTTATGTTGTTGTGGCCTTAGATTAGGGTTTGTTCTTAAGGGGGTGGTGACCTCTCAAGTGCTATGTGGGCCTTATGTGCTTTTTTTGTGTGATGTGGTATGGACTTTTGGGGTGAAGTCCTTTTTTAAGGGGGTAGTAATATAATACCCCATTTTTAACTAGTTTAAATTATGTGTACTTAATTACATAAATGATTGTAAAATATTTTATAGTCTCAGGATTGTTTTGGGTGATTCTATAGTAATTGTAATTTTGCGGCTAGATGCACTTTGCTTATAAAATACTATTTATATATTTGAAATTAAGTTAAACCTTGTAAAATATTATTATAAAATTCTATTCAGGTCCCAAATGTGTTTAAATGTAAATCTAGGAATTTTGGTTTAATATTATTTATGTTTGTTATCCTTTTTGAATTTTATATGTAAAATATATAATTATGGTATGCTAGCTAAATATCATATAAAATGTATGTTAAAAATTATATTTAGGTTTTAAATGAGTAAATAAGATGATTTGGGAAAGTTTTATGATTTTAGGAATAATTTTGGCATTTATGTTAGTAATTACCTTGTAAGCTTGTTAGTTAACCGTCATTTGAATATTATATATATCAAATATTTTTGTGAATTCATAAAATTTTACTTGTGAGTTCAAAATATAATTTTTATGGTTTTCATAAAGTTTCGTAATTTTATAAGCTTGTTTTCTATTTGTATTAATTTTATCCTATTTATTGATCTTTCCCCACTAAAAATAATCTATAAATCCTAAAATTATTGTTCATGCACGAAATTACGTCGATACACTTCCATGATCAGACTTTGTATCAAGTTGACTGTTTTCTTATACATTCAACCAAATTTCGAGCAAAAGTCCCTTTCATACACTTTCTACCTATGGTAGTTGTGTTATTTTATCTTTTGTTGTACCTAACCTTCTTCACTTGCATTCCCCATGCTTAAATATGTCCTTGTACCTACACACCATCACCTCCCCCATCCCTTGGTTGATTTATTAGTTTTCATAACTTCATTAAACCTAAATACACTCCACCACCTTACACACTCAACCACCTTGTCCTTTATCATTCAAGTGTTGAATAAACTACCTCCCCCCTCTTATGTCTACAGATTTTATGTTCCTCCATCTCCTATTTATACCCCAGTTGTCTTGATTTGTTTTCATTCAACATTTTCTCATCTTGGTTGCTCCCACTCCTCTCTTCATTTTGGCTATTTTTGCTAAGTATTCTTAAGCTTTGTTGAGCTTACAACCAAGAACCATCCTCCTCTCTTTCTCTGTATTCTCTTTTTTTTCACCTATACATTTCTTTCTATCTAGCCTTTCTTTATTTTTAATTAAGTACAGAAGGTTAGATTTTTGGTTAAATTGTGAAGTTGTCATCTTTTGTCTTCTTCTCTTGTATATCCCTTTATTGAAGGTTCTTTCTGTTATGTTGCTATTTGTGCTTGGAAAGAGGTAACCCATGTGCTCCTACTAAATATATAAAAATTATGTGATAGCATGTTTGGAGTTTCTTATGTTATGCTTAAGTGTAATTTATCTTTTATTGTAATCACATAAAAAGGTATGCATGCACCATGTATTGTTATTAATTTCTCTAAGTGTGTGAAAATGTATTTTTATGCAAGGGTATGCCAAATTTATGTATTTTAAATATATGTATGATAGCATATTAAAATAGGGTTGTTTGTGTTAAAATAATTATGCATGATTATAGTTTTATGTACTAAATGAGCTTAATTATGTTTTAGGGGCAAAATGGTATTTTTTTCACTCCTAAAAGTTTCTTGAATTAAAATTTTATATTAATGTACCTATTTTAATATTATTTATTCATACAATGAATTTTGCATAATTCTAATAACAATTGGTATTAAAGTGGGAAAGTATAAAGTATTGAGTAAATAACATATAAGGGCATTTTGGTCATTTATGACTTATTATGCCTAAAAGTGTGAATAAATGGACTAGGATAACCTTAATGGATTCCTAGGTTGACCTTTGTTTTAACTTTGATTTTGGTTTGGATTATTGACCTTACGGTTGACTTGAATAATTGGAAATAAAAAAAATGGTTAAGTAAGAAATTGGAATAGTTGTGCATTATGTGATATTTTATGATCACCTTAGTAAGATATTAATGTTTAAAGTGGAATACCTAGAGATTTGGGAATGGTTGGTATTTATAGTTAGCTACCCTCAATTTGGTTTGGTGGTTTCTTCGGATGCCTCAGCATTTTGGCTAAGACCATAGTCTACTCTATAGGTGACCTACGAGCCCTAAAAGGGGTATTGATACTTAAGAAATAGGCTTCCTAGGAGGGGAGGATATTGCGCTGCTTTGTTACACTAATATGTATGATCGAAATAATTTTATGTCTATGGGTTACAATTTGGGAGGATTCCATCTTGCTTTAGCGCCTCGGTATGATCGGTGTACTTATATGTATCTAGGTTATTATTATATCCCCTCGAGTAATAAAAATAGAAATAATTGTTGTATAAGGATTTGAATGGACTGTTGTGATTTATCAATTTGGTAGTTATCTTTGCGCACTACTTGGTTTTGGTATGTTGGTTTGATAGTTATATTCATGAGCTATTTGGATTTGGTGTATTGGTTAGTAATTGTCCGAGTGCTTTCCTTATCATGTTATAAGTGGAATAGATGTGGTTATTGTAAAAGGCCTTAATTATGGTTTGGTGTTTTCCTTTTCTTGGGACACCCCTCAGTATAATTGGATTAATGAAATAGTTATAATATGGTTAAGTTTTATGTGATGGACATGTGGCATATAGTATAATATGAGTTATAGTATGAATGTGACATTTAGATATGGTATGTACTATTTAACGTGTTATGACATGATAATTTGTGTTACCTTCTATGTACTCCATGTGTTATTTGCATGTTAGTATTTTATATTGGTTTATTCAGTACCGTTGTACTGATGGGTTCAATTTTATGGTCCCTTGCCTATTCAAAGGATAGTCTTTACCTTAATGGAGTGCTTTGAGGGTACAATTTGAAGGCTTTTAGTAGGGGTTGAGAGTTAGGACTATCCGGTGTCCATTTCGGCATATTTTGATTTGGATATCTTTTGGACTCTTATGTCCCTTTATGTATTTCTTTTCCTTGTTAGTTGTAACTCTTTTGTTTAATCTTTTGTTATCAGAACAATTTAATATTATAAGGAAACATTTATCTTCTTCTTATCAATTGTTATTCTTAATTTGAGTGTATAAACATTTTAGCCTTAATACTTAGTGTAAGAAATTTGGAGGAACCAGACTTATACTAAGTGTGGCGGTAACACCCTATGTTTTTATTTATTTAGCTTACGAAATCAACTCTTTTTAAAGAAATTTTCATGTGCTAAAAATGGAGGTGTTACAAGTTGATACCATGTAATTCCCCAAATTGAGTGAAGTGTTATAAAGATTGATCTGGTTACTTATATCAACATGGTGTACTGTTCTTTTGGTGATTCTGTCCTAAGAACTCCATAGTTAAGTGTGTTGGCGTGGAGTAATTTTTAGGATGGGTGACCCTACAAGGAAGTTTTAGAAATTTTTTGAAAATTTCTCGAGAAGCGCATGAGTGACGATAAAGTACAATGAAAGGAATCGTGTTGATCTATGGGATCAGCTGATCAATTCGAAAGCACTCCAAGGTAGCCCCCAGTGGTTGTATTGATCGAGGTGTTACACTTTCTTTGCATGTTCTATTGCTTTCTTTTTGCATGGGTCTCATACGTAATGTTATCTCTTTAGAGTAGTTGTGTTACTCAATACAAGATGCGTACTTACACTGCACATTTGTAGGCATTGTGTCGTAGGTATATTATGATGGTTCTGTTGAGTTTGAGGAGGTTCCTTAGGCAGAGTTGTAACACCGTGAGTCAATACGACCACACAGGGGCTATCTTGGAGCACTTTATGATTGATCGGCTGCCCTACAGATCAATATTAGTTCTTTTAGTGCACTTTTTCCTCACTCATGCACTTCCCGATAAATTTTCCGAAAATTTTCCAGGAGGGTCACCCATCCTAGAATTGCTCCACGGCCGGCACCCTTAACTATGGAGTTCTTAGGATGGAATTACCAAAAGGATGGTATACGATGTTGATATAAGTAGCTAAATCAATCCTTATATCACTCCTCTTAATTTAGGGTATTACATTCACCCCTACTTAAAGAACGCAATATCCTCGTTGTGCCTCAACAACTAATTATTTTAATATAGTTTTATCCTAGAATCATCCTACTAGGTGGTTGACTGGTTTATCCAAGTTCAGCTCATGGTCGCGGTTTCGCTCTGATACCATTTGTAACACCCTGAGTGGTACAACCACACAGGGGCTACCTTGGAGCACTTTTGGATTGATCACCTGGCCCTACAGATCAACACGAGTTCTTTCAGTGTGCTTTGTCCCCACTCACGCACTTCCTGAAAAAAAATTTGAAAACTTCTCAGGAGGGTCACCTATCCTAGAATTTCTCCATGACTAGCACACTTAACTGTGGAGTTCTTAGGATGGTATACCATGTTAATGTAAGCAGTCAAATTAATCCTTATAACACATTGCTCAACACGTTCATTTGATTCAAGATCAGATGAGAGTAGCTCAAGATAGACAAAAGAGTTATGTTGACCAGAGGCAGAGGTTAGACGGATATGAGGTGGGTGACTCTTTTTTGTTGAGGGTCTCACCCACCATGGGTGTTCAGAGGTTTGGAAGGAGAGGCAAGCTTAGTCCAAGATACATTGGCCCATTTGAGATTCTAGAAAGAGTGGGTGAGGTCGCTTACCGTCTAGCAGTACCTATGGAGTTAGCTCGAGTTCACAATGTTTTCCATATTTCACAATTATTAAAGTATGTTGCAGATCCCTCACACGTTATCCAGCATGAAGAGATCGAGCTTGATGACTCTTTTACCTACGAGGAGAGACCATTGAGGATCCTTGACACCAAATTTTGACGGACTTGATCGAGCTAGATTTTACTTGTTAAGGTTCTTTGGAGTCACCATGGAGCTGAGGAGGCAACATGGGCAATGGAGAGAGACATGAAGAAGTCACACCCAGAGATTTTTATTGAAGGTGTGTTCATAGATTAACTCTCTTTTAAGGGGGTAGTACCCCTTGTGTTGCTAACTTTAGCTTGTTCGCCTTTATTCTTTTTTATCTTTTAAGTCCTTGACTTAGAGGAGGAAGTCTCCCTCTCAAATCCTAATTACCATATATGATTGGCCTAATCTCGCGTCTAATATACAAATCTATTCTATTATCAAGCCTCATTCTGTTCATGTAAATTTTTAGATATTTGGTCGATTATTTCTCTTGTGTGCATAAAACATATTTATTGCAATTTTTCTGGTTCATGTGTTTTCACTCTTTCGACCCCTTCAAAATTTGTGAATCGATCTAAAAATATTTTGGAGTTTATCCATCCATTCTATTCATTCATGTTTCTCCCTTTCCTTCTGAATCGTCAAATTTCGGAAAAATCCATTTACGCGATTAGATAATTTTAGCCATTTTTACTATTTTTAAATCCATTGGTTATCAAATGAGTTATGAGACTAAATATTTTTATATATTTGATTTTATAAAAATATTCCGCATCAATACATGATAATTTAAACCTCCGTTATTCATTTTGTGAAATTGCGGAAAAATACGTTTCCGCAACTTACCCATTTTTGTCATTTTTGATCATTTTCCATCTGTTGAATTCCAAACCAACTCCGATACTTAATATTTTATATATTTGAGTATCTAAAATTATTCCAAACATTTTCATAAATTTTTATGATTTTTAGAATTCAAGTGATATTTTACTTAATAAGTGCCCATTATTAAACTTTCTTGCAATTTAATTAATCAAAATAAATTGTAACCAATCCTCTAACTAATATTTCCATCCTAACTAGTCTCCCAAGCAAACCAAATCAGATTTGTAACTTGGTTACTTTTCTCCCAACCAAAAAGTGCAACTAGAACCATATTCATGATTTTATGACATTTCTCTTACAAACTCAACTATAGCCTACCATCTCTCTTACACCCTGAATCCTAGCACTCAAGTGAGGCCAAAGTCAAACCCAAAACTCAATCCACACTCCTCCATATCAGATCCCACTCTATCTTTGCCAAATCATGGTTCCTATCTCAAAATGCACATAAAATCATAGATTGTAGCAGAGTGCAAAGTTGATAACTTTCCAACTTGTAGCAACTCATTCTCTCTCTCTCTGATTATTCTTTTCCTTTGTTTTTTTGTTACTTTAGGAAGATTTCATTGCATACTATGAATCCATATAGATTAAATTCCTGAATTCGAAGTCCTTTATGCTTATTTGTAACCAAACTTTTCTTCCCGACTAGCTTTATAAAATCAGCAAAGCTGATTTTTTTTATGACTTCCAGCATCTTTTATGTGTCAACCATGATTCCTATACCCTATATTCTTGTTTGGTATTTTTCCTTGCATGTTATACCTCATCTAGAGACCTTTCTTACCAAGGATATTGTTCCCCTACCCTCTTTTTTTTCCTCTCCTATCTGCCTTGCCGAGCAACCTTAGATTTTTTACTACAGTTGTTGAGTGGGTTACAACAGGGATTTCGTGCCTTTTATCCCTTCTTTTCTCCTTGTTGTCCTCCCCTTTAACCCTGTAAAACCTTAATCCATCATTCTTTTGTGGTTATTTGTTGTTTTGTGGTGGTTTTCAAGCCTCCTTATTCAAGAGTAATATTTTATATTTCATTTCTTCCATTCCAATTCCTTTCTTTCCCATTTTTTTAATTTATTGAACTTGGTTTATCTAACTCATTTACCTTATATTCTTGAAGGTGAACAAGTGGGTTTACAGAATGAATTGCTAAATTCGTTGTTTTAGCTTTGCTAAAGAGCTTAGGAGTTTTGGTAACTAAACTAACCTTTAGAAATAGGATTTTGTGCTAGGTGTATTATATGTTCTCTTATATGTGGATAGCTTTATTTTAATTATAAGCATGAAATAATATCGTGAAAAATATTGTATGACATGTGTGTGTTTCTATGTTATGTGTTTAAGCATGAACATATAATGAGAAGATGGTTTGTGTGATTATTTTTATATGTTTATGCCTGCTGGAAAGGTGATGAATATTTAGTGAAGAAGTGATGAATGTTCAGTACAGTCGTGATGAATTTACAGCATAGTCATGATGAATATGCCTGGATCCGAGTAGTTTAGCCCACGTCCTTACTATTTTATATGAGCTTTGGTTGTTTTAAATTTATCTAGGTGTGTTTCCTATATGTATAATAGTGTATAGAAGCTAGTTCATGATTTTTGGATCATTTGGGGTTGAAATGAAATTTTTATAAGGCTTGGACATATTCAACCATGGGCACATTGGGTAATACAGGTTGTTTTAGAAAGTTTTAAGTATGCCATTGTCTTCATTGGGACCTTTACAAAAATTTGGTATATGATATGTTAAGATTTGATGTTGTTTAGAGTAAGTTATGAATTTTAGAAGCTTAAGGTAATTTTTGGTGAATAAAGAAATTTTGGCCATTACATGTAAAATTCAGGAAATTTTGAGACCTAATTGAATATTATGATAATATAAGAATTTAGAATGTATAATTCTAATACTTGGATGACATTGATGAGTATAGACTTAGAGACCTCAATTAAAATAATTCATTAAGTAAGAAAAAAAAGAGAAAGAGACATTTTGGGTGCATTGAGGAATCTTAAAATTTTAACTTATTATCCTATTGATATTTCTTCCTAAGAAAATAATTGGTTAAGTGTAATAACTTTTAGCATGAAATACACCTCTCTTGACCTTAAGTTAATTTAGTTGACCTTATTGACATTTTCGTCATTTACTATATCTTTAGACTAGTTATTTAATTTAGCATCATAAGTGAACCCTTGGTTGACTTAAATATTGGCTATTGATCTTTGCCTTGAATAATTGAAATTAATGTACATTGAGAACTAATTATATTGGACCTTTCATGGCATTGAACTTAGGCTTTAATGCCTTAATATTCTTTCTTAGGCTTTTATGCCTTAATGATATCCCTCGGGCTTTAATGCCTCATATATTCAATTGGACTTTAATGGCATGATTATGGGCCTTTGTGCTCTAAATGGATTGAACCTTGATTCATTTATGGATTAAGTGCATAGGTAATATTGGAATTTGCTAAATTAATTGGTTTATGTCAAAAGAAGTGATTAAGTGATGTTTTGTGGCCTTGTTCTTGTTCAACCTAAATCTTTGACAAAACATTAATCACTTAAAGTGAAAGATCTTGAGATGGGACTTGTACCACTCGGGGTAGCTATCTGAGTTAGATTTGGTATTCACTTGGTACCATTCTAGTGTTTTATTCTATGATCCTGGGTGCTTTACGAGGTCCGAAGAGGCCCTTTTCTACTCTATAGGTGTCTTGATATATTTCAGCCCTATAGGGGGGTATGCATACTTAAGTGACTAGGTGTCCTATTATTTGGTGGTCTGGTTACGTTTCTGGGTGGGCTAGCTAGGGCTAGTACCGTTTGAGTACTAGATTAATTGTTATGGTTTCTTTGAATCTCCGTCCTCAAGTTAATATAATAAATTGATTGTGATCACGATGATAAAATATAATAACCAATGGTATAACACCTCCAAATTCACTACTTTTTTTTAAAGCGAAAAGATTTTAAATTAAAACTCGTGAATTCTAGGGATGTTACCGCCACACTTAGTACCAGACTGGTTCACTCCTATCGTTCCGGTACCAAGTGCTAAGGCTAAGAAAACACTATTAGTAATATCATCAAATCCAAATTTAGAAAAATAAAATCAGAGTACACGTAAGTCTTACATAATTCGAAATACCAGCTATTATTTTTTAGATAATAACTAACAATATTAATAAAAATTGTTTCTGCAACTCAAACATAATAAAAATAACATGAGTCATAAATTAAAAAGGAAAACGGCCATGTCTCTCTAGAAATCGATCCAGCCCATCTATCACTCTGCCCCTCCTAACATCCCGTAGACATCGATAGCATCAAAGTAGGTGTCTCCTACCTGAAATAGATCAGACGGGCCTTCTGCTCGTGGGAATGAGCAGCACCCATGAAACAGGTGATTAGTACGCTACGTACTGAGTAAGGTAACCGAGTACTAAGGCCGGCATATAACACGTTAAATCATGCAGGATAATGATCACATACAATTACAACCCATACATATGATACATAGAAGCATAAAGTGAAATTCATAACTTATAATCAACAAGTCCACACATGAGTCCCAAAAGGTCTAGATTAATTTTTTAATCATCCTTTAATCGGAAGTTGATACACACCATGCCTTTTACCAAATCCATGCGGAAGCAGGAACACCCCACTATTATACTCGGTGGGTCAGTCACACATAGGACCTCATGTCCTAACCACTATTATTACCGGTGGATCGGCCACATATAGGGTAAAACCCTAACCACTATTCCTGATCGGTGGATCGATCTGGTTCTTGCTCGCATGGTGTTTTACTGTAAGTAATTAATGTCTTTTAAGGGCTTTAACAATTCCGGTTTGTGTTTATTGAGCTCGAGTCACCCCACTATTATTACCGGTGGGCCGATCACATATAGGACCTCATGTCCTAACCACTATTATAACCGGTGGATCGGTCGCACATAGGGTAAAACCCTAACCACTATTCCTAACCGGAGGATCGGTCTGGACCCGGCTCAATAATCTTCAACTTTAAAAGATTAATGTCTTAAGCATTTTATTCATGATATTTGCCATTCACAAACATTTGCCCAGACATGCATGACTAACTCCATGCAACCCTAGATCCCATGCAAACCCTAACTCATCGTAAACCACACTTCCATGCAACCCTAGCTCCCATGCAAATCCTAACTCCACGTACCACACTTCCATGCAAACCCTAGCTCCCATGCAAACTCTAACTCCACGTAGACATACTTCTATGCAAACCCTAATCCACATGCAAACCCTAGCTTCACGTTGACCACACTTCCATGCAACCCTAATTCATATGAAAACCCTAGCTCCATGTATACCACACTTCCATGCAAACCCTAATTCATAAGCAACCCTAGCTCCACGTAAACATGCTTCCATGCATACCCTAACATCATGCCATTTCATGCAAAGCTCTAACACCATTCCATTTCATACAAACTCTAACACTATGCCATTTCATGCAAAACCTAACACTGCCATTTCATGCAAAACCTAACATCATGCGATTCCATGTAAACCCTTATACCATGACATTTTATGCAAACCCTAATGCCACATTGTTACACTCCCCATCATTATTTTACAGCCCTAATATGCATGTCTTAAGGCCACATCATACAATAATAATAACATAAACATACACATAATCCTCATGCCATGATTTATTCATACCAATATACTTCAACTCCACTTTATACCACATACGAAATAATTAATAATGATAGACATAAAATACATGGCATATGAAGCACATAATGCATATAAACACACAAATGGCCTTAGTAAACCCTTACCTAAATTGTCACGGGTCTTGGTGCACGTTCTTATTCCATTTGAGGGATATGAATGGGTTCACCTATTATATAAAAGTGCACTAGAATTAGGCTCCCTTATGAAATTTTATTATTCTCTAACTTATTCTAAGATTTGGTTTTTAATTAAAACAATATTAAACAATAATTAACTATACAAAATATTACTTAAAAATATAAATAAATTACTATTTTCATTTGAAAAGGGTGGTGATATAAGGGTTTCCACCCTTCACCAAAATACTAGTAGTAGTAGTAGTAGTAGTAGTAGTAGTAGTAGTAGTAGTAGTAGTAGTAATAATAATAATTATAATAATAATAAAATATTATTACTCATACTCTTATTAGTAGAATATTAATATTAATAATACCATAAATCTTAAAATTACAAGGCAGCTTTCGAAACCACCCCATTTAATAATAATACTATTTGAAAATGTAATAATGATATTAATATTATATATATACTTATAATATAAAAGTTAATAAAGATAATAATAATAATAATAATAATATAATTAGTAATAATGTTAAAAATGTTAATAATAGTAATAAAAAAACCAAATTTATTATTAACTTATTTTTTGCCTCCACAGACCCATAAACTTATTTTATTTTTTTCTTTCCCCCTCCCCTCTTTTTCTTCATTTTCACCCCTCTTAGATCACTTTTTCGGCCACCTCCGGGCACCACCGCCGGTGCCGCCCATCCCCTCCAACCCAAGGTGAAACCCTAGACATTTTCAACACTTCCTTTCGATTTATTGAGAATTATTCTACTTTTATCCTAATTTTTTATGTTAATTTGATTTTAATTATTATTATTATAGTTATTATTAGTATTTTTATCAATTGTAACCTAATTGATAAATGTTGTTGATAGGTTTGGGAGTATTCTTGAGTTAGATAAATTATTATTCTTGAATTTTGGTTATTTAATGGAATTATTACATGTTTACTATTTTTATTAATAATATCAATAATATTATTATTATTAGTATAATTATTTATTTAATATTGTAATTATTTCAGGAGAAGTAGAAACCAAAAAATTTAATTAAGTCTTGCACCTTTGCTTTTTATTACTATTATTAACATTTTTAACATTATTACTAATTATATTATTATTATTATTATCTTTATTAACTTTTATATTATAATTATATATATATATATATATATATATATATATATAATATCATTATTACATTTTTAAATAGTATTATTATTAAATGGGGTGGTTTTGAAAGCCACGTTGTAATTTTAAGATTTATGGTATTATTAATATTAATATTCTACTAATAAGAGTATGAGTAATACTATTTTATTATTATTATTATTATTATTATTATTATTATTATTATTATTATTATTACTACTACTACTACTACTACTATTACTACTAGTATTTTGGTGAAGGGTGGAAACCCTTATATCACCACCCTTTTCGAATGAAAATAGTAATTTATTTATATTTTTAAGTAACATTTTGTATAGTTAATTATTGTGTAATACTGTTTTAATTAAAAATCAAATCTTAGAATAAGTTAGAGAATAATAAAATTTTATAAGGGAGCCTAATTCTAGTGTAATTTTATATAATAGGTGAACCCAATCAAATCGCTCAAGTGGAATAGGAACATGCACCAAGACCGGTGACAATTTAGGTAAGGGTTTACTAAGGTCATTTGTGTGTTTATATGTATTGTGTGCTTCATATGCCATGTATTTTATGTCTATCATTATTAATTATTTCGTATGTGGTATAAAGTGGAGTTGAAGTACATTGGTATGAATAAATCATGGCATGAGGATTATGGAACCTTATTTTCCCCTCTCCTCCCCGATTGGGCCAGTCGCGGCCCAAACTCCCCTGGCCCGTCTCGCGAAGCCCAGGCGCGTCGTCCACCCTCCCTCGCCCGTTTTTCCTGGCCAGACCGCCTTTTTCCTCTTTTCTTTCTTTCCCTGGACCGCCCAGTCCACCCCGCCCTGTCTTCTTCTTCCTCATGAGGACTACAACCCCCGACCTGCAGTCCTACGCTTGCCGACAACCACCTGCTCCATCTGGATGTCCTCCCCTGCCACCCCTGTTGTTTTCCTTTCCATTTTCGACCCAGCCTACTCATCCTCCCTCCTCATGCGTGCTGCCACCCTTTCTTTTTCCCCACACTGAGGCAAACATACCCTGCAATTCGCAGGGCATGTGCCACCTGCCACCGCCGGTTAGCGACCTACCTCACCTGCCCTTGATTGTCTTATTCTCCCTTTGTCGTTTTCCCCCTCAATTAGCCTATAAATACAGTCTCGGGGCATCCATAGTCGAGCTCCCTCTTTCGCAAGCCTAGAAAATTTGCTTCTCGCCGCAGCCAATGACTGCCGCAACAAATGCCGCCCACCAAAAACACCCCTGCACTTTCCTCTACAAAACCAAGCCACCATCACCCTCTATCTCGCTCTGCACGTGCCGCCCTGGCCGTGCAAATTTGCTAACCCGAGTAGCCACTCCAACCCCTCACCGCTCCTCGCGCCGTCTTCTGCCGCCACCCTCGCTGCAACTAGTACCTCCTCCACCCTCCAAAACACCCAGGGAACCTTCCCTTACCTTCCCACACCTTCATCTCCCCTGCCTCCCTCTCCTTCTACTTTCTCCATCTTCCACCACCTTCCACCACCTTCGGCTACCGCGCCAAACACAGCGCGCCGACACTCCCAGCTACACCATCACCTTCATTCCACCCCTCTTCACCTGCTGCACCTTCCTCCACCTCAAACACCCCTCCACTTCCCCTCTCTTAGCCTACATATCCATCTTTCCCCTCTCTTCCTCCTCAACTGCCGCCGCCCTCTCTGCCACCCGCCGCCGCCGGTTCCACCACTAACTTGAGGTGGTGCTCCAACTTCCCTAGCCCCTAAACTATTTTCTATAAGTATTAATAATTTTATTTAATATTAATGGTATTATCCTTAATATTACTATTATTATTATTATTCTTATTACTATGAGTTTGTATTATCATTATTATTATTATAATTATTATTACCATTATTAATATTATTTTGTATCACCCTTACTTCCTAACCTAATTTCATAAAATACTTAAAACTAGGTTAAACTATTTAAAAGGCTAAAACTTTAACATTAAAATGGTTATCATTATCATTATTATTATTATTATTATTATTATTATTATTATTATTATTATTATTATTATTATTATTATTATTATTATTATTATCATTATTTCCATTACTACTACTAATACTACTACTATTATTATTATTCACAACTTTAGTATTAATATAGTTATCTCTATTATTATTATTATTATTATTATTATTATTATTATTATTATTATTATTATTATTATTATGATTATTATTAATGTTATTTAAACTGAAGTTGGAGTATTATCGTTTTGTCAGTAAAGAGGAAGAATACTTAAGCCTTACTAATTTACTATTTAATATTAGAATATCATTAATATATTATTCCTAATGCCTTTAGCACTGACATTGTTACTATGGTATCATTATTAGTTATTACTATTATTATTGTTATTATTTTATTACAATTATTGTGACAAAAACATTTGAACCTTTATATTATCATTATTCAAAATATAACTTTTTCATTATTATCTTTAGGAATATTTGTACTTTTTTGGTATTGCAATTATTATACTATTATTTTAACCCTAACACTATTATTAGACTTAGCCTTAAAAATGTTAGGGTTTCTATCATTATAAGCATTAACATTACTATTATTATTATTGTCACTATTTTTCTGTAACTAGTATTAGTTCTATTATTAGAAGAATAAAGCTATTAGGTTTAATAATGTAAGTATAGTAATAAATATTAACATAAACATATTTTGACTGGTAACATCTAGTAAGCTAACCTGAAGATAAAAACTCTAGTTTTCACGTACATTACTCCCTTTAATAATAAGGAGTAATGGTACTTTTGGTAGGAGGGAAACTAATCCGTAGTATTTTCCCTCTTATAGGTGAGTCGAGCCAAAACCCTAAGGAGTTGTAGGAGCGTGCTCCAAGCCCGACATCACTTTACGTAAGGATGTAGCTAAGGCCTATGTGTGTTATGTGACTTGTATGCCTTGGATGCTTTATATATCATGCTATGTTGTGTATCGTATGATTGCCCTTAACTTGTCTTATGTGTAGCGCAGCTTGGAATTGAGGTATATTTGTATGTGTTTCTTATGACATGAGTATGACATGTATATATGGTGTTATTATGTGATATGATATGGCCCTGTAGGACATGCATGCTAGGACAATTGATAATATGATATGGGAAGGAAAAGACAAAAAGAAAGAAATGGGAAGTGAGTTCATTAAGGGGGATATGAGGTTGACCAAAATACCTTATGATCCATGAGAGGAAATTAAAGAGGAAGGAATGACTAAAATGAATGAGAGATGGGAACCATACATAAGAATCTTAAAATTTGCACGGGGACTTTGGGTGTTTGCATGGGGTTGATAAAACTTGCATGGGGGTGATCTTCACGTGAGAAAAGTTGATTTAGGGTGTAAATAAGCTAAGGGGGAGAGTTGTGGAGTGATTGGAGACTTGGGATGAAAAATAGTATGTAGGTCGGTGTAAGGGTGTATAAGGGACCCGATTAGGGTTTTGGGAGGAAGTAATAATCTGGAAATTGTGGAAGTAAAAATGATTAAGGGAGAGTGGAGTATGGGTTAAGAATGAGAATTTATTTTATAAGGGGTGTGTATGGGTTCCATGGGAGAGAAGAGATTTTGGGTGAAAAGAGAGAGGTTACTTGTGGGAAAAGAAAGGTACTAGGGTTTTTCCGGTCACATGTAAAGTCGAGAGGTAACGTGATAGGTTTTGGATTGGACCTAATTGAGATGAGATGTGGGGCAATGAATGAAATAATGGTAGCATAAGTGAGAGGAAGTTGGGCCACATAGGTTCAATTAGGGTTTTCAAGGGAAAACCCTAGGGGGTGATAGTAGGTGGAGTTGATGTCATAAGGTGTTGGGCCCAACCTACACCCGTAGGAGTTGGGTTTTTCATTAAAGGATAAGTGTAAAGGGAAATGGATATCGGGGTGTGATAAAGGGCGTAGAAGTCTCAAGATATGGGATGGGCTCCCTTGGGAGTATAGAAGTAGAAGGTAGTTGACATGCATGTCAAGGGTGAAAAGCTTTAACTAATAAGACACGAATAAAATACTAATCACTTAAAGAGTAAAATTGTTGAGTCGGGCCCAGACCGATCCACCGGCATAATAGTGGCCAGGTGCCGGGGTGCCCTAGAGACCGATCCACCAGCATATAATAGTGGTTAGGTGCGTTCTGCCTTATAAGTGACTGATCCACCGACTATAATAGTGGGGGATCCCGAGCTCAACAAACCAAACATTATATTGCCAATGAATCATGGGAAAGCTACTATATACTTACAGTGAAACACCATGAGATTCGGGGCCAGACCGATCCACTGGCATAATAGTGGCAAGGAGCTTTCTACCCTGGAGACCGATCCACCGGCATATAATAGTGGTTAGGTGCGTTATGCCCTATAAGTGACCAATTCATCGGCTATAATAGTGGGGTTCCTATACTCGCATGGATTAATAAAGATTATGGTGTGAAATGACTACATTTAACAGAGATTCAAAAGAAAATAAGTCTAATTGGACCTTAGCCGGCCTTCATTATCTGGATTACTACATGCGGCTTATGTGAATGTGCCATGTATGCTATGTGGTATGTTTGTATGTTTGGCATTAGCGCTTTTGTTACCTTACTCAGTACGTAGCATACTGATCACTCGTTTCATGGGTGCTGCTCATTCCCACGAGCAGAAGACCCATCTGAGCTTGTGCAGGTAGGTGATGATGTCTTTGATGCCTACGACACCTACGAGGCATCGGGTGGGGCTGAGCGTTGAGCCTAAACATGACTTGGGGATCGAGAGTGACTCGGTCGGACTCTATTTCTTTTATTGGACCTTGTATTATCATATTTTAGTTGTGTTTTTATACTATGCTTCATGTTTTGCAAAACTCTAGTCACGTACTCTTTGGTTTGTAATCTTAAATCGCATTCTGATTTCTGTATGACTTGTGTTTTATTAATGATTCGTGTTTAATGTTAACTTTATTTAGCCTTAGCACTTAGTATTGGAACGGTAGGAGTGAACCGATCTGGTACTAAGTGTGGCGGTAATGCTCCCGAGTTTACGATTTTATCTTTTCGCTTTCGCTAAACCCTTATAATTAAACGAAAATTTTCAGTAGTAAATTTGGGGGTGTTACACCTATCTCTTTAGGATAGTTGTGTTACTCAGTACGAGATGGGTACTGATACTACACTTTTGTAGACATTATATCGTAGGTATATGATGATGATCCTGCTGACTTTGAGGAGGTTCCTCGGGTGAAGTGATGCGGGTTTATACCCTTGGGGTTATGACGTAGAGTTATTTATATCCGACGTCGCACATGTTATGTGCCCTAGATTTTGGATATCTCTTTTGGACTCTTCATCTCTTTTAACCCCTTTATCTTTTTTTGATATTGTATTATCTGGAGCATGTACTTAGGCTTTTATGCCTTAATAATCTTAGGGTTTATACATTGAGAACTAATTATATTGGGCCTTTCATGGCATGGAACTTAGGCTTTAATGCCTTAATAATCTTTTTTAGGCTTTTATGCCTTAATGATATCCCTCGGGCTTTAACGCCTCATATATTCAATTAGACTTTAATGGCATGATTATAAGCCTTTGTGCTCTAAATGGATTGAACCTTGATTCATCTATGGATTAAGTGCATAGGTAATATTGGAATTTGCTAAACTAATTGGTTTATGTCAAAATAAGTGATTAAGTGTTGTTTTGTGGCCTTTTCTTGTTCAACCTAAATGTTTTATAAAACATTAATCACTTAAAGTGAAAGATCTTGAGACATGACTTGTACCACTCTGGGTAGCTATCCGAGTTAGCTTTGGTATTCACTTGGTACCATTCCAGTGTTTTTATTCTGTGATCCCGGGTGGCTTACAAAGTCCGGAGAGGCCCTTTTCTACTCTATAAGTATCTTGATATATTTTAGCACTATAGGGGGTATGCATACTTAAGTGACTAGGTGTCCTATTATTTGGTGGTCTGGTTACGTTTGTGAGCGGGCCAGCTAGGGCTAGTACCGTTTGAGTACTAGATTAGTTGTTATGGTTTCTTTGAGTCTCCGTCATCAAGTTAATATAATAAATTGATTGTGATCACGATGATAAAATATAATAATCAATGGAGCCCATCTACCAATACATTCATATTACTTTATTTTATGCTTGAAGGTTGAGTTTCGTGTTCTCAATTAACATATATATACGTAAGCATGATATTATCTTGTTATTATATGTTTTATTGCTTTTTTCGCATGGACCTTGCACTTAATGCTATCTCTTTAGAATAGTTGTCTTACTCGGTACGAGATGCGTACTGATACTACACTTTTGTAGACGTTGTGTCGTAGATATATGATGATGATCCTGCTGACATTGAGGAGGTTCCTCCAACGGAGATGTGGGTTTATACCCTTGGGGTTATAGCATAGAGTTATTTCTATCTGAGGTCGCACGCACATGTTATGTGCCTTAGATTTTGGATATCTCTTTTGGACTTTTCATCTCTTTTAACCCCTTTATCTCTTTTAGATATTGTATTATCTAGAGCATGTACCCCAAACTATGTTATTATGTCTAAATTATTCAAGTCTTTTGCTATTTATATCTATTTCCATAAGTTTTGATTTATTTGATGTAAAGTTTTTGCCTTACACGTAGTACGAGAAAGGTATGGACTAGCACTACAAAATAATTGACTTTTGCCAACAGAAACTTAGGCACGGATATTTTTTCTATTGGTAAAAGCAACTAATACCAACAGATAATTTTCTATGGGAAATAATGTAGTTTTCCCAACAGAAATTTTTTATCTGTTGGTATTAATATGTTATGCCAACAGATCTTTTGCCCTCTCTTATATCTATGGTTATTAGTAGCATTATACCAACAGAACTAATACCCACTTTTACATCTGTTGGTATTAGTGTTTATGAAATACAACAATAATATTTGTTTTTATATAATTTTAATAAGGATTAATTTTATTCTTGTTAATATAATATGTGAGCTTGTGACTCGTATTTGGTGTGTAGAATAGCTTGGATTGGTGTGTGAAGTGTTTCGGAGAAATTTGAAGTAGAACTGTGAGCTGTTCTGGAAAGATGTGAATATTTTACATTGAAGAAATTATAATTTGGAAATGTGATGAACAGGAAAGTTGTAGATCTTTCTGTTAGCTTTCAAACACATCAAGAATCCGCTCGATCGGAGGTCAGATGAAGAAGTTATGGCTGAAATACTGAAGATTGTCAAAGCTGGAAATAAACACGGGGGGCCCGTGTTTTGGAAACACGATCCGTGTTTTTCCATCAGGAAAATATGTTCTGTTTTCCGGGAGAGGCCGAGAGATAGAAAATAAACACCGGGGTACCGTGTTTATTAATACGGTCCGTGTTTTTTGGGTTTTTCGCTCCGCCTCGGTTTTCGCTAATGACAGTCTCGTATAGTATAAATACCATGCGATTAGAACCCTAATCGAAGAGCGAACGCTGTCTTCTTCTCCTATTGAGTTCTATTGTAATTCCTTGATGAATTGAGTGATTGATTGAGAATTTCTTTGATTCTTTGTAATCACAATTACTTCACATCAATAAGATCATCTGTTTCCCCAATCTGTGTTCTTGAGTGTTATTCTCTTCTCAATTCTTGTGTGTTCTAATTGATTCTAATTAGATCTTATTTTTCCGAATTGGTATCGATCCACAACAAATTGGTATCAGAGCGTTGGGTTCGTATTCGGGATGTCTACAAGATTTGATATAGAGAAGTTTGATCGGTCTGTGAACTTCGGCTTATGGAAGTTGAAGATGAAGGCGATCCTGATTCAGAATGGATTGGAGAAGGCGTTACTCGGGATATCAAAGAAGCCCGATTCGATGACAGATGAGAAATTCGAGGAGATAGATCAAAAGGCCCTTTCCACCATACAATTGTGTTTGTCTAATGAGGTCTTGCGTGAGGTGGCTAAAGAAACAACGGCGGCATCCTTATGGCTCAAGCTGGAGTCTCTATACATGACGAAGTCGGTGACGAATCGTCTGTTATTGAAGAGCAAGTTGCATGAGTTAAAATTAGGTAAGGGACAATCCCTTAAATCTCATCTTGATGAATTTGACTCTATAATTATGGATCTGAGGAATATAGATGTTAAATTGGAGGATGAAGATCTTGCTATTACATTGTTGTGTTCTTTGCCTGCTGATTACAAACATTTTCGTGAGACCATACTGTATGGGAAGGATGATGAGTTGGTTCTTGATGATGTCAAGACTGCCTTGCTACAACGGGAACTGATTGAGAATCAGTTGACTGGAGGTGGTTCTGGTGACTCACATAGTGAGGGACTTGTAGCTAGGGGAAGAACTCAGGAACGGGGTTCTGGTGATAAGAAGAAGAAGTATAGGTCGAAGTCGAGGAATAATAGATCCAAGAATGTCATGTGCTATGGATGTCGCAAGAAGGGTCATATCAAGAAGTTTTGTCCTAATAGGATATCTGGAGATAAACCTGGTGAATCATCTGGCACAAAGGATGATGCTGCTATAGCTCAATATGATAGTGATGGTAGTGTGTTGACTGTCACTGATAGTCAGACCAAGATTATGGACAGGTGGATCTTGGACTCTGGATGCTCTTACCATATTTGTCCCAATAGAAACTGGTTCCAGACTTACGAGACGACTCGAGGTGGAGTAGTTCTGATGGGTAATGATGCTGCATGCAAAGTTGCTGGTATTGGGACAGTGAAGGTGAAGATGCATGATGGTGTGGTCAGAACACTGTCTAATGTTCGACATGTCCCTGAGATGACCAAGAACTTGATTTCATTGAGTTCTTTGGATTGTAATGGATATCGTTGTGTGATCGAGGATGGCACGATGAGGATTACTAGAGGGGCTCTTGTTGCATTGAAAGGCAAGAGGATCGGGACATTGTATGAGCTTGTTGGTTCCACTATTGAGGGAGCAGCTGCGGTAACATCATCGAGTATGTCTGACTCGGATGTTACTAGACTTTGGCATATGCGACTTGGACACATGAGTGTCAAAGGCTTGACTAAACTCTCCAAGAGAGGGTTGTTGGATGGAAAGAGTACAGGTACTATGGATTTCTGTGAGCACTGTGTGTTTGGCAAGCAGAAACGGGTTAGTTTTTCAAAGGCTACACATAGTACAAAAGGGCCTCTGGATTATGTTCACTCTGACTTGTGGGGTCCTGCAAGGGTGGTTTCCAAGGGTGGTTCGCGATACTACTGACATTTATTGATGACTTCTCTAGGAAGGTATGAGATATATGTAATTATTAAAAATAAGAATGATGTCTTTGAAGTTTTCAAGCATTGGAAGACTTTATTAGAGAAGCAGACCGGGAGACAAGTGAAGTGTCTCAGGACAGATAATGGCCTTGAGTTTGTGGAACGTAGTTTCACTAAGTACTGTGAGGACCATGGTATTGCTAGGCATCGTACTTGTGTTGGCAGACCACAACAAAATGGGGTTGCTGAGAGGATGAATAGAACCCTATTAGAGAAGGCTCGATGTATGTTGTCACAAGCTGGATTAGGCAAGGAGTTTTGGGCTGAGGCAATTCACATGGCGGCATTCCTGGTGAATAGGTCACCCAATCGTTCCATTGATTTGAAGACACCTGAGGAGGTATGGTCTGGCAAACCAGCTGATTATTCTGATTTGCATATTTTTGGATGTCCTGCCTATGCTTATGTGAATGATGGGAAGCTCGAGCCTAGAGCTAAGAAGTGCATCTTTCTTGGCTATACATCCGGTGTGAAGGGGTACAGGTTATGGGATCCAGCTGCATCAAAGTTTTTGACAAGCAGGGATGTTACCTTCAATGAGTCCGTATTCCTCCAAAAGTCTGAGTCTTCTTCTGATAGATTATCTGAAGAGGTGGAGCAGAAGAATCTGCATGGTGTTATGGATAAGGTGGAGGTAGAGGTTGATTTGGATCAGTCAGACCCTTCTAGTATGAGACCCACTATTTCTGAAGTGGGTGGATCCAGGCAGCAGGTGGAGCAAAGGGGCGTTGCTCCCGGTAGACCACGGAGGGTTGTGAAGCCTCCTGTGAGGTATGGCTTTGAGGAGTTAGCAAGTTATGCTTTGGCTAGTGCTGAGACTGTAGTTGATGTACAGGAGCCAGTATCATACTCAGATGCCATTGTTAGTGCTGATTCTGATCAGTGGTGTGCTGCTATGGAGGAGGAGATGCAATCTCTATGGAAGAATCAGACATGGGAACTTGTGAAGGCACCCAGGAAGAAGAAAATAGTTGACTGCAAGTGGGTGTACAAGTTCAAACAGGGAATTCCAGGTGTTGAGGGACCGAGGTACAAGGCTCGTTTAGTTGCACGTGGGTTTAGTCAGATACCTGGTGTAGACTATAACGATGTATTTTCCCCTGTTGTCAGGCATACTTCCATTCGTACTTTGCTTGTGCTTGTGGCTATGCAGGATATGGAGTTAGAGCAATTGGATGTCAAAACAGCTTTTCTGCATGGTGAGCTCGAGGAGGAGATCTATATGCGCCAACCAGATGGCTTTGTTGTTGAAGGCAAGGAGGATCATGTGTGCTTATTGAAGAAGTCACTATATGGTCTGAAGCAGTCGCCTAGACAATGGTATAAGAGAGTTTTGATCAGATGAATGAGGCGTCTCAGAGAGTAAGGATGAGCTAAGATGTGGTTCTGTGATGTATCTTGTTGTAGTGTCGATGAGTGATGGCGTGATTCTCTGGTGTATCTTTTGTTGTATGTCGATGACATGCTTGTTGCAGCAAAAGATCTGTCTGAAGTTAACAAGGTGAAAACAATGCTGAAGACTGAGTTTGAGATGAAGGATATGGGAGCTGCGAAGAAGATCCTTGGCATGGAGATCATTCGAGACCGCAGACAGAAGCGTCTTTACTTGTCACAAGAGCAATATGTGAACAAGGTGTTGGAGAGGTTTCATATGATTGATGCCAAGCCGGTTAGTACTCCTTGGCTACTCACTTCAGATTGTCTGCTTTAGATTGCCCCAAATCTAAAGATGAGGAGGAGTTTATGGCCACAGTTCCCTACTCTAATGCTGTGGGATACATGATGTATACTATGGTTTGTACCAGGCCGGATATTGCTCAAGATGTGAGTGTTGTGAGCAGATATATGGCGAATCCTGGGAAGGCTCACTGGCAAGCAGTGAAGTGGATTCTGAGGTACTTGAAGGGTACTGCATCATCTTGTTTGGAGTATGGGAGGTCAACTGATGCGTTGACTGGGTTCGTTGACTCTGATTATGGTGGAGATCTTGATAATAGGAGATCCACTGGAGGTTATGTGTTTTGTCTTGGTGGTTCGGCAATTAGCTGGAGGTCATCTTTGCAAGATGTGACTGCGTTGTCCACTACTGAGGGAGTATATGGCTATGACGGAAGCTTTTCAAGAAGCTTCGTGGCTGGGTGGTTTCGTTCGTGAGCTTGGATTTGGTCATGGTGCTCCCGTTGTTCGTAGCGATAGCCAGAGTGCTATTTGTTTGGCAAAGAATGAATGAATTATTTCCATCGTCGGACGAAGCACATTGATATCAGGTACCACTTCATCCGAGGTACTATTGCTGCAAGTAAGGTTGTGTTGGAGAAGGTGGCTACTGCTGAGAATCCAGCAGATATGCTAACGAAGCCATTGACAGTGAGCAAGTTCGAGCATTGCTCGGACTTGGTTGGTGTTTGTGTACCATGAGGGCCTTTTGGGGCCCAGGGGTTTTTACAGATGGTCTTTTGTGTTCCTGGTGCTAGCTACTTTAAATACGTCGTCAAGGTGGAGAATTGTGAGCTTGTGACTCGGATTTGGTGTGTAGAATAGCTTGGATTGGTGTGTGAAGTGTTTCGGAGAAATTTGAAGTAGAACTGTGAGCTGTTCTGGAAAGATGTAAATATTTTACATTGAAGAAATTATAATTTGGAAATGTGATGAACAGGAAAGTTGTAGATCTTTCTGTTAGCTTTCCAACACATCAAGAATCCGCTCGATCGAAGGTCAGATGAAGAAGTTATGGCTGAAATACTGAAGATTGTCAAAGCTGGAAATAAACACGGGGGACCCGTGTTTTGGAAACACGGGGGGCCCGTGTTTTGGAAACACGATCCGTGTTTTTCCATCAGGAAAATATGTTCTGTTTTCCGAGAGAGGCCGAGAGATAGAAAATAAACACCGGGGTACCGTGTTTATTAATACGGTCCGTGTTTTTTGGGTTTTTCGCTCCGCCTCGGTTTTCGCTAATGACAGTCTCGTATAGTATAAATACCATGCGATTAGAACCCTAATCGAAGAGCGAACGCCGTCTTCTTCTCCTATTGAGTTCTATTGTAATTCCTTGATGAATTGAGTGATTGATTGAGAATTTCTTTGATTCTTTGTAATCACAATTACTTCACATCAATAAGATCATCTGTTTCCCCAATCTGTGTTCTTGAGTGTTATTCTCTTCTCAATTCTTGTGTGTTCTAATTGATTCTAATTAGATCTTATTTTTCCGAATTGGTATCGATCCACAACATAATATAATATAATATAATATAATATAATAATAATAATAATAATAATAATAATAATAATAATAATAATAATAAAGTCATTAGTCATTATTAGAAATAATAGTTTACATATATTATTATTAATTATTATTTTATTTCTAATTTTTTTATATTAATATTGTTCATAATGGTGTCTTTTAACAATTATAATGAAATAATATATATTATATCTACTACCACTTACTATTAAATTAATTTATTATTAAATACTACCAATTATCATTCAAATCTATATTATCTTAACAATAATAAATATTATCAATAATCATTCACATTATTAATAATATATTAGTAACAATTAGATACTATTATTAATTTATTTAAAATAATGATTCATATTATTCTTATTAATATAATTCTTTATTAATTATTACTAAGAATAATTATTTTAGGACATTATTATTATTATTATTTTAATAAAAAATATTATGACTAATCGTTGGAAATTATGATTAATATTTATATTATTCATATTTATATTTATTTCCCATTATTAATTATTTTTTATAATAATTATTATTTTATTATAAATTATGATTAATATTATCTTAATAAGACATTATAAAATATTAATTTTATATTAAATAATTTTAAATAATACAAATATTTATTTAAATTTATTATTTAATTATATTATTAGATAATTAATAATATTATTATTAGTAGCACTAAAATTAATTATATTATTTTTAAGAAAAAATTATAATTATTATAGTCAATATTATAATAATTAATTATTGTTAATAGAATTATTTTTAGGGCTTACAGAGGTTTTTTCTGAAAATGTGTTAAATTATTTTAGTCGTTTAAACTATTATAAGAATATTTCTTGAATGTATTTGAAATATTATCTTTAATGTCAGCTATTATAGAAACTTTTAATATCTTTATTTGTAGTAAATATTTTTATCTTTGAATTTATTTATTTTTACGAGGTCGATAAGATCTTAAACAAATATTAAATTAAATATTTTCACAACTTATTTATATTTTTCTTTCCATTTTGGCTTATGAATGACTTTTTGAAATGTGTTATTTTATTTTTAATCGCTCAAAAATTTATAAAAATATTTCTTTTGATTTATTTTAAATATTATTTTTTATTTTAATAAGTGTTACAATTTATTTAAAATAAAATTATTTATTCGGATAAGTCTTTATTTTTTATTTGAAAACTATTTATAGTTTTAATGAGTGTATTTCTATTATTATTTATCTTAATTGAAAGCTTCCTAATTATATTTTTTTATAAATATTTTCTAAAGTTAAAAAATAAAATATTATTTCGAGGTCTTATAATATATTTTGTAAATAATATAGATATTTATACTCGTTGGTAAATTTTTTCAAAAACATTTTTGAAATTCTTTATATAATTCTTATATCGATTTTAGGCCTCAAATCCTTTTGAAATGATTTTTTGTTAAATAATTTGTTGATCAAATTTTTCAATAATATTTTTAGAGTATAGTATTTATTTATATATGTGTATTTGTAAAAAAAAAAACGCGCGAACCCCGACCCTCTTTCTTTTCCCTTTCTCTCTTCTTCTCTCCCTTCTCTTCTGTTAGTTTTCCCGTCGGGCTCCCTGCCCTCTGCGCCCCGTCTTGCTTCCTTCTCCCAGCTCCTCCATTGTCACCAGTCGACCGTCGGCCACCATCGACATCGCCACTCCAGCCGCACGCCACCGTCGTGCCTGCCAGCTCCAGCACTACAATAAGCAGCGGCCGAAGCAGTAGCCGCGCAGGTCGCGCCGCCATCTTCCGGCCACGGCGAGCCTCGCTGGTTGCCGACGATCAATCCTAGACCTCCGACGTATCTTCTCCGGCCTTCACCCATTTAGATTTGTTAGTTTCGTTTGGTATAAATTTTTGAAAACCCTAACCCTTATTTTGATTAATTGAGTATGAATTATCTAATGATAAGCTAAATTGATTGTGTAATTATGTATATATATGTTGTATGATTAATTTAGAGTGGTTAATTTCAGTGCATTTGGTTGATTTGTGAAAATCGGATTTTAGGCCAAGTTATGTCCGAATTTTTCGGATTCGTCTGATTAAGCTATTTTGGGCAAATTGATTTTATGTTATGCTTTAAAATGTATCTAATTTTATGTTAGAACCGTCAATTTGAGAAATTTATGTGGAATTCATTGGATTTGACTTTCTAGGTCAAAATTCTTGTGTAATGGAATCAGATTGCATAATTGAGTTTTTTCACTCAATTGATTTTATAATATCTTTTGAAATGTATTTAATTTCATATCGAAAGTGTTGATTTGGGAAAATTATGTGAAATTGATTGGAATTGGATTTTGGGTCAAAACTTGCGGGTCTAAATTGGATTGTGTAATCGGGTTGTTTATTTAATTGATTATATAAATTACATTAGAATAAATTTAATTACAATTCCAAACCGTCAATTTATATACTTTAGGAAGAATTGATCAGATTTGCCTTCCGGGCTCAAAAACTCTAATTATGCTAAATTGGATATTTCTTTTATTATTTTTGAGCAATTGATTATATGTTATGTTATAAAATATTTTTAGTTGTATTTCTAAACATTCAATTTAAATAAATTAATAAAATTCAACCGAATTGTATATTCAGGCCTAAAATCTTAGATTTTAAGGGAAATTATGAAGTTGGTCATATGTATGGTTGTTTTTCTAAACTTGAATATATAGAAATAGTTGAAATAGTATTAATTGCATCGTAACACTTTTAATTGAAATTCATTGATTTGAACTATCTAATTTTGTGTCTTGGGCTTTGAAACCCTAGTTTCGAAATCTAATAGTCTTGTCACTTCATTTTTAATACTGGTATTTGATTGTTGTTAGACTTTTGTAGCTAAGGCAGGTATTGGTAATTGAAATTGTAAGTTAAAAACTTGGAATTACAAGTTGTTTGGTTGAAAATTGAAATTACATGTTGTTTGATTGAAAATTGAAGTTACATGTTGTATGGTTGAAATTTGAGGTTATAGGTTGTTTATATGTTTTTTTGTTTATTCACTTTTGCTTACCTATAAAGTTTCATCTGAAAATTGGA
The DNA here is from genome assembly GCA_030549775.1 of Tamarix chinensis. NCBI lineage: Eukaryota > Viridiplantae > Streptophyta > Magnoliopsida > Caryophyllales > Tamaricaceae > Tamarix > Tamarix chinensis. The sequence goes on along the minus strand of CM060172.1, from coordinate 15,179,487 downwards.
TGATTTGCAGGAGATCTATTGTTTTGGAATTACATACAAGATCTATTCATACACTTCTGTGCATCTAGTGTTGTTATGCTGCTATACATCTATGCAAAATCAGGCTCTAACAAAAATAAATTAGATGTTGAGCTAAACTATAAAATCAGCTCAAAACTTGAAGCTTTTATTTTTTAAAATGATGAAAAATCTATCTAAACTTATCCCATTTGATTATGCTATTAAAATACTGAGTTCCTACTCATATGATAGGCCTCTAAATTTGTTTACAAGGTAAGAAAACTTGTTTTCATATCTAAAATTAGGTTTGAGTTTTTTTAGCAAAATCAGTCCCAAATATGCATAAATCAACTCTAAATAGGTCTTTAAACATGCATTTAGCTAGTGAAACCAGAAAAAATAAGATATGACAATAATAGCAATTAAACATAGGTTAAGCATTCATAAGCAATGTATAAAAATAACTTAGTTCAACCCGTTTCAGTATATACTTTTTTGATTCTTTCCTTCATTATCTAAGTTCCTCTATTGTCTTAGAAGCATACTAAATTCGAGATAAAATAATAAGGAACCAGCAGTAGAAAAATTAGATTTCAAGAATATGGCCTGAAGCTTTATAAATTACTACCATAGGATTTAGCTTTAAATCTTAGCTTTAGGTTATTAGAGCATGCCATGTAACACTTAATCAAATTTCTCCATATGTCCAAACATATCTAGAACTGTAGCAGCTCACATTTGATGATAAATTTATCCAAATCAGATTGAAATACATAGATAATAAATTTGGACAACAACTACATTTAGTTGAATAAAGTTTCATCTTTATGCTAATTCTTATTTTAACTCAGTACCTGCTGAATTTTAGAAACTACATGTGCTCATAAAGTTCGTAGACAAATAAATTTATGTCTATAAATAAGTAATTCAGGGAGACCTCAAGTTAAAAATCCAATACAATGTAAGTTTGGATTTTTATTGTTCTACTTTCCATGCCTTTCTTTTAGTTGTTTCTGCTCCATCTCTCTAATCTATACTCTCTTTGCATTTAGTTACATGTCTTCTAGTATTGGGGCATTTAGTGAAGCAAAAGGCAGCAATCTCAAAAGGTAAAAGCAATGCAACTGCAAACACCCCCGATGTTTGAAATTATATGTTCATCGTCTTTTCTATTCTCTTTTGCTATCATTTTCCCTCTTTTATTTTCTATATTTGGCATTATCATAGGATTACTTGTAGATCTTAGTGAATTGAGGCATATTAAAAGACACTACACCAGTTAAAAAATATCCTAAGCGAATTTATATTAATCTAATTAAGTTACATGCATATTTTTTCAGGGAATATATCTTGATGATTATCAAAGAAAATATTGAAGACGTTGAAGTCGTTAGAGATGCTAAATAGGATGGGAATGAAGAGGATGGTGTTTCATATGTTAACGAAGATGTCTTATATGTTAGCATAGGTTACAAGTTCTATATATTATACCTATAAGACTATTATCGTTTTGATAGTTAAATTGAAGAACGATGATTATGTATGGTGTATTACATTTTATATAAGGATAACAGGTATTATGGACATTATTGTTATTTTACTAACATATAATTATATATATATATAATATATTTATATTATATTATTATATATATATATATTTTAGCAACTGATATAATTTTGTGGATACTACTTTCAGTCACAGATTTTCTTTTGTGGGTATAATTTTAGTCACAGATTTTTTTGTGGGCAATATTTTTAGTCACAGATATTGTTTTGTGGACAATACTTGTAGTCACAGATATTGTTTTGTGGGCAATACTTTTAGTCATAGATATTATTTTGTGGTTAATACTTTTACTCATAGAAATAATTCTGGGTATAAATGTTACCAACAGATAAATATGTGTGAGCATAAGCAACTAATACCAACAGATCAATAGATAAGGCCTGTTGGCAAAAGTCAATTATTTTGTAGTGTAGACTCGTGCTATATGTGTCGGTAACATTTATTATATTATGTTAATGCTTCCGCTTATAAAAAAAAATAATAGTAAATTTTGGGGTGTTACAGGAGTGATGAGGGTTTATACCCTAGGATTAGGACATAGAGTTATTGATATCGGAGGTCGCACATGTTATGTGCCTTAGATTCTGGATATCTCTTTTGGTCTTATTATCTCTTTTATCTCTCTTATCTCTTTTTATGTATTGTATGATCTGAAGTATGTACTATGTACTTTGTTATTACATTTAAATTATTAAAGTCTTTTACTATTTATATCTATTTTGGTAAGTTTTGATTTATTTGTGGTTACGTTTTAGCCTTACACTTAGTACTAGAGAGGTATGGATTAGACTCACGCTAAGTGTGGCGGTAATACTCGCTATATTATGATAATTTTTCTGCTTAAAAACGAAAACAAATTAGTAGTAAATTTTGAGGTATTACACTGATATGTTATCAATAATATTTTAGTGGTTAAATATTAGTTTAGTAATAGCAAAAGATATATTTAATAATAGTAAAATATACTTTGATATATGCAGAAATATACATATATTTTGTATTAAAAGACTTAATATAGCTGGAATTGGTGAAAGATAGATACAACAATACATATATATATATAAATTATTATTTTTGTCCTTATAATCCTAGTAAAAGGAATTTTAAATAACTTTTTTAGTAATATTAAGATAATATCAACAGATTAAATAATGCAGCACTCACTGTGCAATCGGTAGTAGCATATAAATATTAATCACTGGTATAGTAATTATATAATCTGTCCATAAACATTGTTCTTGTTCTCGATATGGTTCGTAATTGAATTCTATTATGCTTCGACTTGAGAAACCGTGGAATTGTGTCAATGCATACATTCATTGAATGGTGTGATAAGTTTAGGATCCATCATATATGTCGGGTTACGAGGGTTTAAAGGTGTTATGATTTCTAGGTTAAATTTCGGAATTAAATGGGGCAGATGTTAGTGGCAATAAATTATACTCACTGAAAAATATCCAAGTCTCTTATGGGCATGTGATGGGGTTTATTAAACGAGGGTCTCATTTACCTAGTTTTATTTTGGAATCAAGGTCGATCAATCTTAATTAACACTACCCAGCAATGATAAAATTTAGGGTATAGAAGTATAACATTTACGTTACCAAATTAATATTCATTTAATTCTTGATAGAATAAGGTAGACCAAATAAAAAAGATTATCAATTAGTAGAATTAAAAATAGAACTTCATTTGATTCAAAATATACGTCATCATATTTTTGAAAGCTAAACTTCTATTATTAATGTTTGTTAATCTGTATATAAAAATAAGTCATCTCATATTATGATGGCGTACTATAACCTTTAGTTTTTCTTAGAGTATACTATTATTTTATTATATTCATACCAAAAAGTATTTGTTATAATTTTAGTTAATATATATTAAAAACTATTAATAACTAAAGTTTATCATCAAATTATGAGGTGACTTGATTTCACGTACAAAGGTAGTAATGCATTATGGTTATATTCGTGTTGAAAATTATATTTATAATCTTCTCTTATTATTATTTATTTTATTAATATATAATATGAAAAGATATTATTAATTAAAAATTATTCTTAAATATGTGGCGACATATATTTTCAACTAGCGGGAGTATATCATTTGTTGTCAAAATAAAATAAAAATAGAATGACATTTAATTATTCTAAAAGCAATAATTGTTACTCGCTTTATAATTTTGATAATTTACATAATTATTAAGAAATTAATAAAATTAAGATTTTTATTACAATTATGTCTATTTTTTTTAATAAAAAAATAGAGAAATTAATGCATACATAATTAAAGAAAAAAAAAATAAAGTATAAATAAAATCACAAAAGTAAACATTAGATATCAATTTTTTTAAAAAAAAATAACATTTATTTTTAATAACAGAAACTCACCAAATGACTTTCTTATTGAAACCGAGAAAGTAATTTTTAATACCTTTCGTAAAAATGTGAAATAAATATTTAAACTTTATTTTACCCCAACAGAAAGAGTAGATAGTTAGTAGATAATAGACGCGAAGTTTGGAGTACGACTATCTTGAAGTCTAGCCTCGATTCAATCTCGATATGCCTGGTTTCCTTGCTGCCACTGATACATACATCTATCATGGCTAATAGTATGTTTGGAGTTACTTATCAAAAGTAGTTATTTATGATAATTACTTATTTTAGAAATTTATTAGCCTAAAAAATTTCTAAATTAAGTAATTATTATTAATAACTACTTTTAATAAGTAACTCCAAATATAAGCTAAGACATGAATCTTTCTATTATAATCTTAGGCCTAACCAAATACTATGACATGGAGGAGTCAAGCCGATAATACAGCACATATATATATATATATAGAGAGAGAGAGATATATATATATAGTATTGAAAAACGTAGCACTCGCTTGACCGGGCTCATTCAAAATAATGTCGTTCCTATTTTAATTATTTGATAATACTCAATCAATATTTGTGATTAAAAATAAGGGTCTTTGTAAAATAAAAATAAAAATACTATATACAGTGACATCCACTATGAAAAGAATATCATGCGAGAATACTAATAAACAAATGAAGCCCACGATCAGCCTGCGATATATATAGGTTTTTGGTACAAGAATCTAGCTAGCATTGATGTTTTTAATACCAGTTCGGTGCACATGAAGAGAAAAATCCTGCGACATACCGAACTACTCGTCAACACATGTGTAATTAGCTTCGCGGAGTATGTGTCTGATCTCAAAGTCTTGTTCCCCTTCTAAGATCTACCCGCGTTCACAATCACAGATTAGATTGGCGTATCCCGCCGTATTTTCCACCGCCGTAATTAACTAATTCAAAGAATGAAAACCATTTAGTGCTTGTTTGATAAGAAGTAATGGAAGTAGAAAAATTATTTTTATATTTTTATCTATTTTATATGATTTATTTAAAATTAAATATTTTTATTTTAATAAATATCTATTTTAAAATAAATATTTTGTTAAAAATATATTTATTATTATTAAATATTTAATATAAAAAATATAAAATTGATGAAAATATTTTCCACTTCTATTACCCTCATATCAAACAAGCCTTAGACCGTTCAAATTATCAATTAAAATAATAAATGTTTATTTAAAGCTATTTATTAAAAATTAATTATTCAAAATAACTACTTTGTTTCGGTCAATTTATATACGGTTCAATGAGCTTGAAACCAATAGCCATTACAACGGTATACAAGGTCTATGTTACTAGTCTATCGTGTGTGTTTTTAGAAGATGATACAATAGAGAAATAGGGTAAACCCTAGTTAGCTAGGTCGAACTTTGAGACAAATACTAGAGTTAATACCACACCAGTTTAAAAAATTAATCTGGGTATATTTTATTTCCAAATATCAAGAAATTCCATAGGCAGATTTTTCTTTTTTTTTTATATATTTATTTTAATAAAAAACATTTGTCTGGGTAAAATCTGATTTCATTAATTATGTAGGGCGGTGGATCTGTTACAGCGAGATAGCTACTAGCAGCAAAGAAAGTTGCACTAAAGCAAGGAAACAAATCTCCTCCGCAGGTTACTGTCATATACATGCCACTATGTAAGTACGATACGCCCCATAATTCGCCATGGTCATCATAATAACTGCATAGTGCCGCGCCCGGCGGTCATTTCATAGCAAAAGGAAGGCAGATTATATATATACATATATATATGTCGACATGCTATGGTTCATGATAGCAGAAAGACTAATCGTCCTCTTTTCAGAAATGCGGACTAGTGCCTATCTGTTGTTGCACAATTGGTGAAAGGCAACAGCTATGCACATCACATGGATGCATAACTGCTGAAATAAAATACTAATACACAGATGGAAACACACATAATCGTTTTGGTACTTACGTAGTCTGATGCTACGTAGGCTTTATTTGGAAAAAGTAATTATGGGCGGCTGCCGTTTATGTATGTATGCACATGCATACATATATACATATATATATATATATATAATAAAAAACTTGCAGTTTGGAACCATTTCGTTTTCTCAAATAGAGGCGGACTCGGATGCATGATGATAGATTTGAAGGGGGCATAACCTATGAATAATGATTTTTCAGGCTGAGATTTAGAGCTAAATGTTTTGGAGTTGTACGGGTATTTGTATATTTTTAATGGTGCTTTTTATACCCATGTGCTATCTTGACTAGAATTTTAGATGAACGAGGCTCGTGGTATTCTTGACTCAATGTGGTGAGTCCGATTAATAATAATATATAAATAATATAAAAATACATCACAAAGTAATTGTCTATAATAAAAATTTCCTGCCGTTGGACCATAAAATTAAAATGTATTAAATTATTTACTCTCTCGCTCATTACGATATTCTGGTCTGGCTTCATGCATCCTTGACACATACTCTCCTGCACATGGACTCCCTCTGCTAAAGACTTCAATGAACGGGGGAGAATTTACATTTTGAATACTTAATTGTTAAATAATGATTGTCGTAGTACAAATAAAATATTTTTTTTAAATTGAATATTTAAAAAGTGATTGACACACACGCATATATTTACACACATTTCTAATTTTACCAAAATAAATTTCTCCATATGTCAGCGTTCTACTACTAATTCAGAAACTCTCAAACTTTACATACTTTCTGTAGCAGAAAGATCCTAAACATTTTGGGTGGACGCTCACCCATCTTCCTTAAGGGTACATCCTAGTTTGCATCTTTTTATCAACCATTTAATTATTTAAAACAAAAAAGGAACTAGCCAGCTAAAGTTTTAATTTTAAATCATTTTTTTTTACTTAGTGATGATGACTAGACAAATTTTCTATACAAGTTAATTACAGTATTAAATTAACAATGATATTTCTTAAATTAGTCTTTTAGTGTACGGAGAACAAGAACTAAAAAGTTAATAATTTACTAAATTGATTATATATTAAGGGAAAGGAAGCCAATATCTATTAAATTTATGATCTACACTTGGAAATTTTACTATCATGGCACTACACTCTATGACCGATTGTACACCATCACATCCACCAATAAATTCGGATGGATGCTCGCGCATTTTTGGGTATGCATCCTAGTTTGCATCTTTTGTAAACCATTTAGTATACGAAAAGAAGAGGGCCGGGTTTAGCAAGCTTCATTTTTCATCTATTTTTCTTAGTGTTGATTCGATGAAATTTTTGTAATTTCTTTTTAATGTTAATTATCTTAATTTTTTAATTACATTATGTAATTTATTTTGACACTTTTTTATTTTATTATTAACTCTTTCATTTCTTCATTTATTTATTAATAATTTATTATTTTCATTTTTTAATTCCAATTTGGAGATTAATAAATTGTGATATCTTCATTTTATATAATTATTATTTATTATATATATATTTTTTTTTTTTTTTCTTTCTTATTTGTTGGGATTTAGTTGATATTAATGTTTCCTATATATTTCTATTTAACCCATTTCTATACATTTAATTATCAACAAGTTTGGAAAGTCAACCTTGACCTTCCCTATAGTTAGCGATCACCCTTCTCAAATATATTACCTCTTGTACTTGCCAAATCTCTTTTTTTTTTCTTCCTAAAATCAAATCACTTAAACATCTAACTTAATGCCTTACACTTCTAATATTTCTTCCATAGTTTGTCTAGTGATTGACCAACCCAACACTCCCTCTTTTCTCTACTGAATCTCAACATTCTTGGGCAAACATGGAGATGATTTTTATTTTCTTAAAATATCCATACACACTTAATACTTCATATGCCGAAAATTCTATGTCTTTCTCCATTTTCTTCTTTCCCCTTTCATACTCTTGGATGTTGTTTTGCAGTCTTGGCTTCTCTTATGTTTTCTTTCCTATTTGCTCTTATTATAGTTTGGTTTAATCCTACATGTGCTTATTGTCGTATCTAAAATCATTAAAAAATATGGTTAAAATTAATTATGTTAATGTAAAATAAAATATTCTTGGTTTTAAAAATGGATTAAAATATGATGAATATGTAGGTCTCAAGAAGCCATGTTAACTATACATAACGTAAACTACTTTACCGGTTCATCTTTAGAACACAAGTAATCAACCAAGAAGAACCATCTAATAGGTCATGAAAATTACTTAACTGGAACTTTCTTATTATGATTCGAATCCTCTCTAATTTTTTGTGAAGCTTATTATTATGATTTATTTATGCTAATAAGTATATTTTGATATATTAAGATTTTTTTTATATTATTTGAATCATTTTGCAATTTTCTTTAACTAAACAAAAATACTTTTTAAAGCACTTTCCTCAGCTACCTTATTTCCTCTCTTATGTGTTTCAGGCCTGCTTGTGCATACCTAATTTTTGGTGTTGCTACTATTACTGCTTGTCCTTGGTCTATTATAGCTAGATCTTTTTACAATTTTCCTCACTTTTGTCATTCATATATCTCTTACACTTTGTACTTTCACTCTACCTCAAAGTTAACACTCTACATCCATTTATCTCTTCTCTTTTATCAACCATTAGGGGCTTACTGAGCCCTAATTTGACTCATTTTTGCCTTAGCACACACAATTATTCCTTTGTTTCCTATTTTTTTCTCTTTTGGAATCTTTCTACAATTATATGTTTTGGTTTCAAGCCTAACCTATCTTATTGGTGAAGGGCGTAAGTCATCCATTGGGTAAAAAGTTGACCATTTACCCTTAAATTAATCAACTAATTTGCCTATTTAACTTGATTTGTTTGTTATTACTATTCCCAAACTAGTTAACTTTTTTGTGGGTTTAGTTAATTATTCGTGTGGAACATATTTTTTATTTTTTAGGTTGACCTCTTGTAACAACCTCAAATTTCCTACTTAATTTTTTTTGTAGAAGAATTAATTATAAAAATAATGGGTGTTACTACCGCACTCAATATAAGTCTTGCATGATCTATCATCCTTATATTAAGCGATAAGGCTAAGTAATTTATTCAATGACATTTATATCAAAGAAAAGTTAGCAAATTCATTACAGATATATTATCTTAATAAATACAAAAGATCAGACAGAGAGTTTGCAATATAAATCCATATAATTGACATATATGCCACTTGCATAGATTAATTCCTTGTTCAATATCTTTACTATGACTAGTATTATGTACCCATTTTTTTATTTACCAAACATAAGTCCTACATGATTAAATCTAATAGGTCGTGAAAATTAATGAACTGGAACATTCTTATTCTAATTCGAATCCTCTCAAAGTTTTTTTGAAGCTTATTATTATGATTTATTTATGCTAATAAGTATATTTTGGCATATTGGGATTGTTTTTAGATTATTTGAATAATTATGCAATTTTCTTTAACTAAACAAAAATACTTTGTGAGGCACTTTCCTCACCTACATTATTTCCTCTCTTATGTGTTTTAGGCCTACTTGTGCATACCTAATTTTTGGTGTTGATACTACTACTGCTTGTCCTTGGTCTGTTATAGCTAGATCTTTTTACAATCTTCCTCACTTTCATCATTCATATACCTTTTACACTTTGTACTTCCACTCTACCTCAAAGTTAACACTCTACATCCATTTATCTATTCTATTTTGTCGACCATTAGGGGCTTACTAAGCCTTAATTTGACTCATTTTTGACTTAGCACACACAACTATTCCTTTATTTCCTATTTTTTCTCTTTTGGAATTGTTCTAAGTCTTGAAACATTGGTTACCTTATTCCCTTTTGCAGCTAGTTTCTATTCATTTCCTAACACTCCTCTTTGTCAATTCTTTCCCTATTATTTCCCTCATCTTTAATCCTTGTTTTAATTTCTCTTTATTTTCATTAAAAAAAAGACTTAAGGTACAAAAATAATTGAAGGTTCTTGATTTTCATTCTTCTTGGCTCTCTTAAATTTGGGTTGAGATTAAGGATTTTACCTTCTACTTCTTCTTTTGTCTCGTGTGTTATGGTAATGTTTTTAAAGGTTTATATAGATTTATCTCTCTTGATTTAACCTGGAAAATCAAGATGCTTGGTAGGTTTTCCATCAAGTTAGGGTCTTCTTTTATAGAAGATTATTTTTCTCTTAAGGTAAACAAAACATAACTTAATATATGGCTAAGTAATTGAATGTTACTGTGCTGTTTCATTTTCTATACATGTGCATCTTTAATTTTTGAGTACATATCCAAATATGAGATTATAAGAGCATGATTGGTGTTATGCTTCATATCTTAGAGTTTCATATAAGATTTGGTTATTTTAATGAATTTTGTAGGAATATGAAGAATAATAGTGGACTCAGTTTTTAAGCATCAGTTGGGTGAAATCAACATGATTTTATGATATAAAATACTTGTAGGAAATCCATGAATAATTTAGGATTATTTGAAGTTAAGTCTCATGATAAATCTTTTTTGCCTAATTACACCAGTAATTTTGTAGGGTTAAAACCATCCAACTAATTTTGGCCCACTTTTTGACTGGTCAAACTACAATTATTAGTTTTGGTTTCAAGCCTAACCTAGCTTATTAGTTAAGGGCATAACTGGTTCGTTAGTTAACTAGTTGACCATTTACCCTTAAATTAATCAATTGATTTGCCTATTTAACTTGATTTGTTTGTTGTTACTATTCCCAAAGTAGTTAACTTGTTTGTGGGTTTAGTTAATTAGCCTTATGCGACATATTTTGTAATTTTTGGGTTGACCTCTTATAACATCCTCAAATTTAATTCTTAAAAAATTTATTTTTGTGGAAGCGTTAATTATAAAAATAATGGGTGTTACCACCATACTCAATATAAGTTTGGCATCATCTACCATCATTATACTAAGTGATAATCCTAAATCATTTCTTAAATGACATTTATATTAAAGAAAAGTTAGCAAATTCATTATAGATACATTGTCTTAATAAATACAAAAGATCAGATAGAGAGTTTGCAATATAAATCCATAAAATATCCAGATCAAAGGATACGGAGCCGAACACTGGATGGTCCTAACTCTCAACCCTCTATTGGAAGCCATCAGGCCGAACCCGCAAAGTACTTCTGTAAGGTCATCATTACCCATTAAATAGGCAGGGGACTATGAAACAGAACCCGTCAACACTAAGGTTATTGAGTAAACTATTACATCAACCCCAACATGAAAGGCTACATGAGGCATAATATAAGAATATAGCATACGTGTATAAAGGAAGTAATATGATCGTTAAAATGGTCACAACTGATATTATCAAAGAATCCAATATCAAGGTAGGGCACTAAGTTAATTACCAAACAACTTACCAAAGAGCACAACGACAACTACTAGAATAGTAATCCAGCGTATATCAAGGTAGGGCACTAAGGAAAATACTAAACTACTTACCAAACATATAGCACATAATGGAAACTACCAAAATAGTAATCTAGAGCATATAAAGGTAGGACACTTAGGAAACTACCAAACCCAATACCAAACATGTAATGCACAACTGCAACTACCAAAATAATAATCCAGAATAACCCATTGATATTTTCACACAATAATTATTTTTGATTTTAGTTACTTGAGGGGGATACAATAATAATCCAAAAATATAAAAGTATACCGGTCATACCGGCATATAAGGTAACACAGTACCCTCCAACCATCCAACTCAGAAGCATAACAACACTGTCATACTGGTGCATAAGGCAACACAGTACCCTCCACACCTAGGTCACCTAATCCTTAAGTGTTGATACCCCCTATTGGGCCCGTAAGTACCTATAGAGTATACTAGGCCCTTAATAGGGCATGACCAACACACTAGTGAAACTAAAAAACTCAAGGGCTCCTACCTTATCTCCAAGTTAGCTACCCATACAAAGCAACCATTCCCAAAATTGAGGTCTTCCACTTTAAGTATTAGTATTTTATAGGGTGACCACGGATATCACACATTTTACAAAATTTTCCATTTTATACTTAGCCATTTCCCGTTATTTCTAATTATTAAGGTAAACCCTAAGGTCATGTTCAATTATTCATAGTAGATGTATTAAGTCGAAATAACCAAAATACCCACAAACCCTAATTTTACCATTTTTTTTCAATTTCGTACCAAAAACCATATTAAAGAAAATTTTCATAAAAATGATAAAAGATAATTATTCATGATATTTTGACATGTGAATAATTTTTGTGTCTTAATGACTGAATATATTTTCAGCTTTTCATGCATTTAGTGAGTTACATCTACAACCTTAATCATACACTTCTATTGTGACATATATTTTATATAACACATATGTATAAATATATAAAATAATATGTCATTCAATAAGGAATTTTTCATCACAAGGCAGGTAGGGAAACACCTCATCTCTAGAACATGCGAGTTACAATTACTACATACTAACCCTAATCATATGTATATGCTTTATACTATTTATTTTGACCCTAGTTACCATGCAAAGATAATTATGGTACACTTATCATGGTAAATTACATTATAATATTATAAGATCTCAAACTCTAACAAACCTTAGGCATGCATACGTAAATCATTTAACAAAACACACATGCATATGTTATCTATTAAATAATACATCGGACATATGCTAAATATTTAGCATTATACTATTTACTTTTATGCCTAATCTTAACACTTGCATTTCCATTATAAAATTTTTGAAGTATCATGTATGCATATATTCCTTTGAAAATAAGGCATAAATCATACCCTAAGCACATAATGAACTTTATGTGTTACCATATGATCTCACATATTAGTAGAAGGGTAAGGTTTACCTCTTATCCAAGTAAAAGAAATAAGTAAGATTCACCTAGTTAGTCTCCACTCAAATTCTTCAAAAACTTTACATTAACACAACAAACACACTTATTAGCATATAATATAACATAACAAAAATCTAAAGTTAACTAAAATTAAATGGGGGAAAAGGTTAGAGAAATAACTAGAGTAATTGGTAAGTTTGGGTGGTATGAGGATGTGGTGGAAGGTATAGTAAAAATTTGGTAGTGTTTTGAAAAGTTTTGGGGGTGAAAAGGAGGGTGTATGACCGAAATGGTAAGGTTGCATAGGCGTGCACCAGCCTATGGGTAGTGAGTGGTGGTTGTGGTGGTGCACGTAGGTGATGGAAGTGGTTTGGGCATGCAAAATAGAGCACTACCAAAGGAGGAGGAGGAGGAGGAGGAGAAGAAGAAGAAGAAGAAAGAAAGAAAGAAATAAAGAAAGAAAGAAAGGAGAGGGACAATACTATGAAAATAGATAATAATAACAGGCATTAATAATGGTGGTTAGGAAACCATTGCCAAACGAGTGAAAATTAATGCGCCGGACAATTTTGATAACGGTTATAGTTCAAAACCATTATTAAAACCCCAACACTAAAATTTTACATGGTAGTTTTAAAAACAGTATATGAAAAACCATTATTAAAAGCTCCTTTATAATCGTTTCTATAATAATAGTTGTCAAAAGGCTAAGAAGTTTTAATAACCGTTATTAAAACCCAACGTTCTGCCTTTTATTTCGTTCAGTTATATTTCGTGCCAAAAATACCAGACTCTGCAGCTTCCCTTTCTTACTCTCCTTCTCCTGCAAACCCTCGCACCACCTGACTGTGCACCGCCACTCTAGGTCCTCTCAACTCAAGGAAACCCCCGCTTGTTCTCTTTCACACCGCCAACTCTTCTCTTCCTTGCACCACTGTTTCACTTGCAACACCACACCTCTGCCATTCTCGGCTTTGCATGCATTGCCATTCTTCTGCACCATGCCATCACCTCTTCCTTCTTCCTTCACCCTATTTTTAATTGGTCTCCGCTCTCCTCTTTCTCACAGCTGGTTCCCTTGCTCACTATTGGTTCTCTTGCTTGCTGTCGCTCCTTTTACGTATATTTTTGTTCTTCCGCACGTAGCTTTGTGTCTTATATATATATATATATATATATATAAATGCACGCATGTTGATGCAGGTTACTTTGTTTGTTATTCAAAAATTACAGTTTCTTGTTGAAAAGTGTGTTTTTAAATGTGTTGGTAAAAAATGTTGCTGCTCGTTGTTGAATTTTTCAGTACTATTATATATTAACATATGCATGTGTTGGTAACAAATGTTGCTGCTCGTTGTTGAATTTTTCAGTACTATTATATATTAACATATGCATGTGTTGGGTGAGACCTTACATATATATATAACATGCATGAGTGCTTAATTACGAAGAAAAATAAAATACTTAAAATTATTAGTAATGTTAATCGTAAAAACTATATATATAATTTCATTAATAAGTATATGACACTATAAGATATAGGAAATGTTATATAATGAAATAAAAATATATTTTATATATGCACATCATTAAATGAAAATTTCAATTAGAGATGCATGTTAATGATTTTTATTTGATGAGGATTAAATAGATATAGAAAATAAAGAACATATAAAAGTGAATAATTAAATAGAGAGGAATAATAATAATAATAATAATAATAATAATAATAATAATAATAATAATAATAATAATAATAATAATATAGGATTTATTAGGGTTTAATTATAGCTAGCTAGGTTTAGGATTAGGGTTAGTTTTTATTAGAATTTATTAGGGTTAGGGTTAAAGTTAGTGTTAGGTTTAGGATTTAGTGTTTATTATACTAAATATAACAATTAATATGTTCTCTTATAACAAACTATTATATACATTATTCTCAACTCTACTTTTAATAATATCATATTATTATACTTGACTTATATATATTATCTTACTAATATCTACTTGATTTTACCATGCGTAGCTTAAATAATTTGATGATAGTTTGATGTTTAGCCAGTTTGTTAAATATATAACTAAAGATTATTCCCTTATATTAAATATGTTGAGTATAGTAAGAGGAAGTTTGATTCCACTTAACTCATTGACAAATGTAGTGGGAGTGAATGAAAGGATTTGTTTGGTAATTTATCTTTTCTTGATATTTAATGATACATTTATATCAATTGAGAAATAAAAAAAAAATCAATTCAAGATTATAAGTTTTATAATGAGTATCTTATGTGGGTATATTTTTAGCTTTATATAGTTGATTAAGATCTGGTAGAATATATTTATGATTTGTCTAGCTAGTTGAACATCAATTTACATATTTTGTAATTTAGATCCTTTTAAGTTAACCTTGATGATAAGATTTAGTGGTTCTCATTTGTAGGTAGTAAGATGATATACCCTCCACCATATCTATGCATGGTGCCACATGTAGATCTACAGACTTATGTCATATGGTTATACAACGAGCTTGGTCAGTTGTATGTGAGTGGCGCATCCTATCACCCCTTCTATTTTAGATCATATCACCTATTGTTGACCCTGCCTCAAATGGAGCTATGGTCATTGGCTACATCTACTTTTTTGCATTGGTTTGTCCACCACACTAATGCACCATGCTCGAGATTTATTGAGGGTGAGGTGTTTGCTAGAGAGTATGATAGGATATCGAGAGAGCTGATGGTCATTGATGATGAGTGGAGGTTTCATCATTGCTTGCCTCCGAGTATCCACCGTAGTTACCCTAGAGTATCTGTAGCTAGAATTTCTAGCATTGATGTGAGGTCTCAGAGGACATATCATGATAAGTGGACTTTGAGAGTTATAGTTATTAGTCAGGCTCAACGAGGGTATCAGGGGATTTAGTTTTATGATTATGAGTTTTTCTTATTTAGGTGTTTGGGTTGTAGCAACCTTTTAATGTATATAGTGCTGCTAGTACTTTAATCCCATAGTATATATATCTTTTGTAATTTGGACTATTTTACAATGTTTTACTATGTATGTATTTGTGTGTGTGTGTGTGTGTGTGTGTAGATATATATATGAACTCTTTCTAAGTATAAGCGGTTTAAGTATTAACATATTTTTGGGAACGTGTTAGCATGATTTGTATATATATATAATAACATGATACATTTGAGATTAATTCTTTCTAAGAATGAGCTATTTGTGAATTATTAAACTTATAATTCAATTGATTTGTAATAATTACTTTTGCATGGGATACATGTAGATTGAGAAACTATAGATCAAAAATGGTTGTCTACAAATCATTTGTCTATAGAATATAACAAAGCAGTGGAGTTTTCATCATGTTTGTACTTTCTCACTTTTTACTTTAGTAGCTTATTTATGCATATATTCTACTTTAATTATTTGAGGTATATATACTTACAATATAGTGTATCCAACTCTATTCATTAGGATACTACAGATGGTGTATCAGAGGAGAGGTGGGAATGGTGTCCCAAACCCAAAGAGTCTTCAATATGAGCCTGTAATGGTAAGTTTGAAGACAACTATTTTTTATTTTGTTTTAATTCAAATTAATATCTAAAAGTTAGAGAGCTAACTAAATTCATTTGACAGTGTCCACAATAGCATAACAACAATGATTGTGGAGACTATGTATGTAGAGTAATAGATCTAATAGTCCAAAATAGATTGGCCAACATAGATCCAAGGCTTGTATGTTTTCTTTTCCATATTTTTTTTATTAATGAATCATGACATATATATTTGGTGCTTGACCTGAGTACTAACTTAATATTAATCAAAACTTGGGCATTGTAGTTTTCACTGATGACTATGCATAAGGCTAAAAATACAATGTTGATCAAATTGATGATGTTAGAGACCAATGGGCTAAGCACATATACTCATAAATTCGGTATTAGCTAAGCATCTATATTCTACATGCATGTTCAAGTTTGTATTTCATTTACGTCTTTTGGTCATCTAGCCTATAATCTATGAACTTTTGACTTTGGAGTGTAGCGCTACCTAATTGTGGTATGCCTACTAATTTTGAATCCTGGGTATGCCCAATGTATTGATACATACTAGTTAGAGCTTGATTGAAAATATAGAGTATCATTTGGAAGGAAGACATACGTGTATATATAAATTGATGTTGTTTTACATTGCAGATTTGGTAAATATTTGAACATATAATTGTGTATGTGAGCTGGAACAAAATAACAAAAATATATAAAAAGACATATAGTTTTAATAACGTTTTTTACTAAAACCATTATTATAGGTGTTTTGATAACTGTTCCCCACTAAATCAATTATTAATACAATTTTTAATAATGGTTTTGAGTAAGAAAAGTTATTAAAATTTTGTATTGAATCTCAAATTTATGCTTATTTAATACATATTAGGGTTTAACAAATGCAAAATCAATGATTAAAACCTTAATTGGATCATATTTTAACAACTATTTTTATAATAATCATTATTAAAACATTATTTTTAACAATGGTTTTGAATTGAAAACCATTATTTAATACCGAGTTTATGCCCATATTAACATTTTTTTTATATTTTTTAATGACGATTATGAACCATTATTAAAGATTTAATAACGGACGATCAATAATAGTTCAAAACGGTTATTAAAAGCATAAAATAACTGTTATTAAAACCTCTTTTCGAGGTAGTGGGAGATCAGGTAGTGGTGTTGAACAGAAGATTTGGGAGGAAGAAGAAGAAGAAGATGATGATGATGATGATGATGATGATGGGGAAGAAGAAGAAGAATAAAGAAATAAATAAAGAAAGAAAGAAAGAAAGAAAGAAGGAAAGAAAAGAGAGGGAGCTCGACAGTGGTGTTGGATAGAAGATTTGGGAGGTAAAATGGAAAAACAAAAATAGGAAGGAAGAGAGGGTGGAGTAGAATATGTATATATATATATATATATATATATGGTGGTGGCGGCGTGTGAATGAAGAGGATGCAAGGGGAGGTAGTTGAGGGTGATGGAAGTAGCAACATAGGGGCACAAGGGGGTAGAGTGTTTGTTGAAAATTTTCAGAGGTATGTAGTATGAGATGGTGATGGTTGTGGTTGTTGCGTGAGGAAGAAAAAATGGCTGGGGAGAAAAAGGGAGGTGTGAGAAGTTGGGCAGCAACAACGTGATGGTGAGGGATGATAATTGATGGTAGTTGTAGTAGAGGGATAGGATATGGTTAATGGGGTAGGCTGTGTGTTGTAGAGGTGTAGGAAACACACATAAGGAAAACAACGTAGGATGAAGGAGAAGAAAAATCGATGTAGAAAGAAGAAAGGAAAAAAGGAAAAAGAGAAAGAAAAGAAAAAGAAAAAAGAAAGAAAAAAAGAAGAAAAAGGCCAGATGTTAGGGTTTAGATTAGCTAAATAAGGTAAAATTAATTATTAAAAAAACTGAGATTAAGGTATAATTTATACAGTATTAGGTTAGCTAAAATTTAGGGTATTACACATCTTGCTGTTTGACCACTGAAAGAACGTATGGATACTATAAAGGGAGTGAGTAGTGTATTTACAACATAATAACTTAATTAAAAATTTAGAAAAGTAACTATAGGATTTGGTAAATAATTAATACTTAATTTATAATGGTTCAAGAAACTCTATAAAGTTTCTATACATCCATAATCAACAAGCTTTTCCTTTTGGATTTGAACCTCTCTCTCTCTATATATAGTGCGTGTTTGATCATAATTTATAACATCCCAAATTTTACTATAAAAAAATATTTGTTGTACAACTAAAGATTATAAACAAAATACCGAGAGTTATTGTCGTAATTAATGTAATTCTAGTTTACTATGTCATCCTTACGTCAATCACAAGGATAAAACCATTAAAAATAAAATAGAGTAAATAGAAATGAGATAATTTTTTAAATGTAAATATGAGTTTAGAGATCAACTCTAGGGTACAATAACAAAATGTAACAAAAGGGATATCATGGATTGAAGAGTCCAAATGGTGTCCGGGTAAAAAAATCATTCAGATAACATGACTCTTCACCCAAACACCCAGTACAAGAAAAATGACTTATCCCCATAGAATGCATCATAGGTAGCAAAGTCACCTAACTACTCTTCAAATAACTATATAAATGTATTGGGGTCCTCTGCTCATGGGAATGAGCAGTACCTATAAAAAGAATATTTAGTATGCTATATACCAATTAAGGTGATAATATTGTCAACCTAGGGATACAGTTAAATAAATATATTTATAGGAGAGAGTTATTATTCAAGGAAAACACATAAATTATCATAAGGTAAGTAATGATGTAAATTTTTTCTTTTTAATAGATATAACTATTTTTGTTCTTGTAATTTATTTTGAGTTCAAGGATCACACTATTCTTAAACTAGTGGAACGCTATGAAACACATCTTAGGAACAACATGCTTGAGCTACTATTTTCATTATGTGGAATGGACCCAACACCTCTCAGGGAAACCGCTCCTGAGCCTTTATTCTTAAATCTAAGGAATGGCATGAATCACTTCTCAAGGTAAAACACTTGTAATCCACTATTCTTAAACCCGTGGAATGGGCTAAAGCACCTCTCAGGGATAACACACTTAAGCCACTATTATCGTTTGGTGGAACGGACCCAAAACCTTGGTCCTAACTCATGTACTCTTCCACTTTAATTCATTAATATCTTATCATTTAGGTTACTTATCTCAAATTATATTAACTTTCACATTTTGTGTAAGGCCCTACTATGCTTAATCTAGTGGAACAGACTAATGCACCTCTTAGGATAATATGTTTTTGATCCATTATTATCGTCTAATGGAATGGGCCCAACACCCCTAAGGGAAAAACACTCTTCAACCACTATTCTCAAACTAGTGGAATAGTCTAAAACACTTCTCAGGGACAATACACTTGAGCCACTATTATTATCTGGCCGAATGGACCTATAAAACACCTTTGCTCGACACACTTGATCATTCAGTTTAAGTGATTAACTTCTTATTCATGATTGATTTGATAAGTCCAAAATGTTTTTAAAGTAGTTAAGGCACATCACAAGATCATAAGATCATTTTATAGGGTTAAGACCCTCATATTTTCTTAACACCCTAACTTCATACTTTTATCATAACTCTTCTTCTATTACTCTTTTAATAAACAAACTTAGTAGCTTTTACTATAATATTATTATTATCAACAAAATATAATTTAAAGGCCTAACTCTAAGGTCTTACACATACGATTATAAACCTATCTCAAAAATTACTTTTCTTAGGGCTTATAAGCCCTAATTTCACAAATTTGTTATAACTTTTCCCGTAGAGCTCAAACAAATACCATACTTAATATACATCCAAAAAACACTATGGTTAAAAATAGTTTAAATTTTTTGTTTTAAATCTACTATTTCACACATGTGATAATAACCTCCATGTTTTAGGATTATTATTTCCAAATCAATTAATTTTCATACTTTATTAAACTTAGGTCATTCACAACTAATGTAAGCACTTCATATATATTTATTAGCATATTTTATATGAAATAATACCTTAAAATATCATGATTCTCATATCTAACCCTTGCTAACCAAAATTCCCTTATTGATAACAAAACCCTTATTTCATCCAAATATTATATGTTTGGTGACATTATCCCCAAATCTTCCATTTATCTCCATATAATTTATTATACTCATCATACCTTAATTAATAAACCCATTTCACAATCATATATCACATCGAGGGTTTTTCCACATTAAATAACGATACCTCATAATCTTCACTTACTCATTTTATATCATATAATATCAACCGCATATCATAGTGTTGACAATCATACATTAAATGAAAAAGTAACAATAACATGGTATATCACATAAATATGCATAACACTTATCAATAAAAAGAATAAGACTATGACAATTATCCTTACAAAAATAACTCCAATCTCTACACATTCGTATATTATCCCATCCCTTTCGGAACCTCTGGAATGTCACCTAAGAAAGCACAATACAACTCCATTAGGATTAAGTGATATACATAAGAAAAATTTAAGGAAGTGGAAGGGTAAAAGAAGGAAGAAAAACCAAAACAAACCAAATAAGTGATTTGGGAAAAACTTGTGCAACCAAAGAGGAGGAACAAAAAGGTTGTGCCAAGCTAAGGGGGTGGTAGTAATGAAAAAAGTTGTCATTTTTATACGATGAGAACCTATGGCATTGGACTAAACAAAGGGAATAGTGTTTGGTTGTTTGGTCCAAGTGGTGGTGGTGTGGTATGATTGTTGCCGCTGAAAGGTGGAGGGCGTGGTGTGGTGAAAGCTACCGAAATTGGAGGGGGTGCACCCGTTGAAGCTGTCGTAGCCAACGAAGAAAAAAAACTAAGGAAGCTATGGTGAAAGTTATTGAGGGTGGAGGTATGGAATGTGGTTTATGTGATTGCAACCAAGTAAAGAAAAAAGAAGGAGGGTGGCTATGGGGTGTTTGGCCGAATGGTGGGATAAGGCACCAGTGGAAATGGCCATTGGTTGGGGGATCAGAATGAAAAAAGTGATAAAAGAAGGTGGGGGTGTTTCGATTGGGATCACCAGTGGTGAGTTTTGTGGTTGCTTTTACGATGGCAAGGGGGAGGGAAACGAAAGAAAATAGGTTGTCCTTAGTGGTGGATTTTTTGTAGAAAAACGAAGGGAGGAGAGAGGTAGTTGGGAGAATTTATTATGGGAATATATTTATGCATACACATGGACACAGAGATGAGAAAGAAGGAGGGTGGCAATCGGCCAAACATTCAACCCTAAACCACGATCGTAGGGTTTAGGAGTCGATAGGTTGATGGGGTAGGGAGTGGCTTGGCAGGTTCATAGGAGATGATGGGGGCATGAAAAGCATTATCTAAGGACAATGTTTCATATAGGAAGAAGGGGTTAAGGAAGAGGAAAGGTAGAAGGTTGGATTAAGGAATAAAAGAGAAAGATGGGAAAAGGGAAAATAAAGAAAAGAAAAAGATAGATATAATAGGTTTGGTTTTTAATTAGCATGAGCTTAATATAATTTATGTTAAGATATTAGGATAGGTTAATTATCGATAAAATAGAATTAGGTTAAACTTTTATAGTTAGAGAATTAGAGTAAGGTGAAAATATTTATTTTCCAAGATTAGGATTAGGTTATAAAGTAAATCACTCAAGATTTAGGTTTAGCTAGAATTTGGGGTATTAAATTGCTACCCCCTTAAAAAAGACTTCATCCTCGAATTCAAAAGTTAAGGGTAGGGCATCAACCACTTAGATATCCAATCAAGGATAAGTTCATAAGAAACTAAATCTAGAGTGATAAAACTTCCCCTCAATATATTCACTTTGTTAGTCAATTCATAAGGAGACTTTTCACACACACAATCAACATTGTATAGCACATATGAAGTAGATATGAATCTATCTCCCCCTTAGGCTAATTCAAGGGTTATAACATAAGTTATTATGTAAAAAAAATTATGTCCCCTAAGGGTATGTATATATCAACAATATGATGTAGATCACAATAATATTATTAAGATATCATTATCTCAAACAACATAAGAAGTAGAAGTAAATATATAAGTGTCTAAAAGGAAGTGAATATCTTAAATATAATATCAATAATGCTAATATGATTTCATTAGTGAATAATTTATAGCAATGAGGCATAAGATATTCAATTAACCATAAAAATACTCAAGTAATGTGCATGATATAAAAATGAATTTTAATGTTGCATTGAGTTGGATAAGCTTATAGTTTGGAAGGTAAGGTGGGTAAGAATTGTGAAAAATTAAGAAATTGTCCATCAAAATGACCAAGGATCAACATGGGAGAATAATAAAAATTTTATTTTGAAATTCATGACACAATACCTCATAATTTCCAATGGATTATCTATTTTAATATGACTATGATTGTGTGCATAAGATATCACAAGTGAGTCTAGCAATGCATGACACTTGATCTATCAATTTCAATGATTTTGGAAACATTTTAATGATAAAAAAATAAGATTATATGTTGAATCTATCAACCTAGCCATTAAATAAGAATGTAATTGTGTTACTAAGGTGTGTGCAAAAGAAAGTAGGTGAAAGGTCATATTAAAATGATCATCAAGTGTGAAAATTTTAGGATGAAATTATATAAGGCCACACCATCATTCAAGAGTGAATAACATGAGAAAAACACAAAAAACATAACTTATAGAAGAACATATTATCAAGGATTTATGTAATACATGAACAACATAAATGATGTGAAAAATAGTATTAGAGTTACACATATGTACCTAAGTAGTAGATAAGCCATTTTGTGTTGCACATGGTTGTGTGAAAGCTAGAGTAAAAACCTTAATGTGACGAGATGATGTTAGATAAAGATTGAGTACTCAAGTGTATGAAAGAAAGATTAGTTGGGTAAAATATCATATTTTCATAGGTTTTCTCAAGCAAATAAGTGTTTTAAATCTCTATTATGCTCATCTTATATCAAATGTTTCCCTTCCATGAAAATTAATGAATAAGGAGTGCAAAGAAATAGGAGCATGATGAAACAAGCATATAAAAATCAGTTTATCAAAAATATGGTGAATTGGTGAAGCCTGACAAGTGTAAAGATTTTAAAACATTAAGCATCATCCAGGTGTATCAAGTATGATTATTTATTATCAAAAGGGGATATATTTTGAATTCATATATGTCAAGACAGAAAAGGAGACATGTCATAGGGACTTCCCATTTCATGCAACATTTATGACTAAAATGTGATTTCAACTTATTATAATCAAGCATTAACATTTTGAACTTTAATGGAAATTAAAATGCATAAAAATTAAACACAAATCCATTCATGAAATCTTACTCAATTCATAAGCAATATAGAGTAGGGAGAAGATGTGCTCATTGAGAAATTAGTAACCTAACAAATGTAACTTGAAGGATTTTAATTTTCAAGGAAAATATGGAAGTTGGTAAGTGAGATCATCTTTTAGTAAGAGTATAATGCATTTTCATAGAGAATGTGAAACGTTTTTAGTCATATGTAAGAATAAACAAGCATGTATATTCAACTAGGAATGAAAATGAGGGAATATACTAGCATGTATATAGTAGGTCAACATAATCTGAGAAATTTTAACCCATCAAATCTATTTTCAATGGAATACAAATTCTCAAATGATTTGGTAGATAATATCAGAAGATTCCTAAACTTTTATCAATTCAAAATAATTTTCAAACATATATGATGAATAAAGAGCATAAAACACATGAAAAATTGCAGAAACAAGTTCAATTTTCCAAGAAGATCAAGTAGGTTCAAAGACATGGGTTCATCATGTCAAAATTACTTTTAAATATCATGATTTTGAGTAAATTTATCAATCTAATCAAGAGTAAGTCATTATTGGGAAAATTTGGTCACTTATGCATAATACATTACTCATAATGAATGTCTATTCATGATTTTTATTTCATATTATCACAAGAAGGAATACGTGCAAAGTTTTTGACATTTTATGGCATACTACTTATATTGAGAAAGGTTGCATTATAATGATGATATAATGAAATATCAACAATAGTTTCTTGCATTCTCAAGTTGTCACAAACATGTACTTAGTTAACTTGTGGTAAGATAAAAGTGTTCTCAATACGATGAAACTAAGTGAAACTTATTTATTTATTTTAAAAAAAAATTTCTATCATTTTCAAATAATATTATGTTCCAAGAATTATACCATTCACACAGGAGGGTATACCTTATCAGAAATTACACCTAAATGATTAAATATTAATTGCAAATCAAATCCATTGAGTCCACAAACTATACCATGCATATAGGTAAATATATCTATTAATAATTCATAAACATATATTAATCAAAGGAAAGAGATACCAAATATCCCCTCAAAATTTAAATGGTATGATAGTTTAGTCATTAGAGCAAAAAATCTAAATAAAATGTGACTCTCTCAAGTGAGTTGACCATTTTAGTTTAGAGTTTACCATAAAAAAGTGATCATTGAAAGTAAGGTAAAACTCTTTCTTGATGTTTTCTACAATGCCACTCTTGCTGAGTAATCAGGGTGTAATCTCATAAGTGTATTCTTATTGAGATTTGAGATTCCATTCATCATCTAACCTATAATCAAGAAAAATGGCGAGATTTTTCTTTTCTTTAATTTAGAATGTATTGGGATACATTTTTAAAATAGTACACAATCCATGATAACTATTTTTCAAAGGATTATATCATTCATCATGATTTAGTCATGATAGAGGAAAAAAGAGTATAATAGATGAATGACTTTAATAGCCACATAATGTCTAATCAACATTTATCAATCCAAAATACCATTCAAAGTTTTTATTATATCATTTAGGCAATTAAAATTTTCCTAATGGCATTAAGAGTTGATATCTCCTTTTATTCTAACTTGAAATGGATATATTTACTAAGAATAAGGCAAAAATTACTTGATGTAATTACTTAAGAGAATTCTGTCACACATGTCATATATATTCATAAGAAAATAAGGTGAGATAGATATAATGAATAGAATGAGATATCTTTCTCAATTAATCAAATTATATGGGAAGCATCATAATATAATTCTTCTTATCTCTTACATCTGTCAATGTTATGATAAGAAAAAATATTAGATTCAAAATTTCCCAAATCTCCTTAGCAATGAAACACTCTAGGATTGATTCATACACTTATTCTCTAATTCCATGGTTGATCTTAACCATAGCTTTTTCATTCAATGTGGATCTTTAATTATTAAAATCTATCAATTATTAAATCGGTTTATCAAATAATCTTTTGAGGAAGGATTTTTGAATCTTGATTAGACCATATCAAATGATGAACTAGAAATCTTGCTTTTGTGAGTTGAAAAAGTTCCTAATCACCATATTCCAAAGCTTGAAATTTTCTTCAATGAATACTAAAGTTTTGAAAGTTCCAAGTCTTCACTTATAAGGATATCCATATCTTGAGGATGTTGAGATGTTGAGATTTTGATTGTTGAATCAATTTAGTGAAGCCCCTAGCTTTTATACCACTTGAAATAATGTACGTATACTCTAGAGGCAGTGAATAGAGTACATAAAACAATAACATTGAATTAAGAATATACAGAATTTGGTAAACAATGAGCACTTAATTTATAGTAGCTCTAGAAACTCTAGAAACTTTTTCTACATCAACTATAAAAAGATTTTTTCTTTTGGATTTGAATATCTCTCTTTCTATAGTGGGTGTATGATGATGATTACTCTACTAATTTTATGAGAGCACTACCTCAATGAACTCTTTAGAGATGATTTACACTTAGCTTAGGTATAGTCTCTTAGATTCAAGATTCAAATTCTCCTTAAATTTCTCCTAGTAATGCTAGAAAACACTCCACTATACAATTGCGTTTGAGATGATGGTTTTGAATAAATACAATATGAATCTTCATTAGAGGAAATATAAAAGTGAATAATCACTAGTGAATATTATAAATTCTATAAAGAAATAAGAATTACTATATAAATAATCTATCTAATTGTGAAGAACAAGTTGAGCACTAAATATTTTTAACCTTCTTGTGAAACCGTGAAGTTAAAAATTTAATTGATTAGAGTAAATTGTAAAAGTATCTAAATTATAACTATGTGAGAATATTACTTAAAATTAATTTAAATAAATCTCATATTTATAGTCCAAGAAAGTTGGGAATAATCGAAATTAGCCTTTATACCTAGAAAGGCTCTAATGGTCAAATTGAAATGGGTAGATTTTTTGCCAGAATCCTAGCTTTGGTCCATCCCCGATGATCCTTTGGTTAACCACTTGTCATCCAAGACTTTTATCTTTCAGTCATTTTACTAAACTCGTCATTATGTTTATTCTTTCTCAACAGTCTGTTGAACCCTTCAGCTTCGTGGTCAAGATGGCTAAATTTGACCTTTAAAGAGTTTTTACTTTCGGAAAAGCTTTCAAACCAGTTAAGTGTGATCGAGTTTTAACTCAAACAAGTATATAAGGTGTAGAAATTATTTGAAACATGGTTTTGAAATCAAACACATCATTTAGCATTTTCCTTAAGCTTTAGTACGTTTGAAAAACTTTGTAAAAAGGTTTTTTTTTTTAACAAACATGTGTAAGGTAATTAAAAATTCATTTGAAACTTGTTTAGAAGAAAAAATAATTATTGATCCTAAGTGATCTACATGTAAAACACATGTACATATAACCTAATACATTATAGACACCTTAAAACTTGAGTCTTGATTCCTTGAGCGCGTTTATTTATTCCTTTAGGTTAGGTGTGTTCCTAGTTTGAAATTGAGGCTCAGAAAAATGAAGCATAAAAGTAAGAGAACAACCATAGTTTCTTATCATATAGAAAAAATTGATTGACTTGTAAGGTCAGCAACCATAAGTTTCCCTTGATCTTAGACCTTCGCTTTTTTGTTTCACCTTTTATTTATGCTTTGGCCTTCAATAATTGGACATAATAAATTATTTAATGAGTTGGAGAACTATTGGTTTCTTTACCAAGTATGCATACTTAGAGTTCGCTTACAAGTGTTACTAAGTGTACTACCCTTATTTTTCACTATCGAAGAAATTTCATTTTCAAAACATTACAGAATCTGAAACACAAACAAAATATGAAGATAAGGTGGTACTGCCATATCTAACATAAGATAGACTTTCCACCATATTTCCCATGATAGGAACAAATTTGAGTATCCAAACATACTTAAAATTGAGAGGAATATATTCTGAAAATAATATAAGAGCTAAAGAATTTAGGTGTACAACCAAGGCCATGGAAGCCTAAATAGTATTTAATATAAGAGAGAAAGGAAATCCAAAATAAAGACATCCTAAAATAGTTCTCATTCACAAGAGACCTTAAAAGATAATAGCATGTCAGTATGTCTTAGCTCTAGGTTTTTAGACCTAAAACAAGCATATTGGCTTCTATTGGCTATCCATCATTACCTATGCAAGTTCCTGTACTTGTGGGATTAAGGAAGCGACTGATTAAATAGGCACATTAGTACTCACAATTGAGTAAGTTAAGGTATCTAATATGAAATTCATGAATCACATAAGGTCATAGAGAGCATATCAATCATGTTGGTCATATATAAATTCATGTTCATGTGTTAACATGATATAGATATGTAATATACTCATGATATGTTCATGACATGGCACACTTGTGTATGGAAAGAATTTTTAGAGTACCATGTTAACTATTAGACATGACATTATGAAAAATCACACATATCACATGGATTCGGCTTCATCATCATGAACATTGATTGATAAACTATGCATATTAGATAATGAATGAAGAAATTATAAGTTTTTCATCATTAAGTATATAAGAAATTATTCCAATTATTACTTGATAATAAGATGATTCACATCCATTTAGAATTATAAGAGTTTATAAGAATTTTGTAGAATTATGAGTAACTTAAGTTATCCATCATGGGACTCAGCTCTGATAGCATTCTAATAAATAGGATTACTAATTAACCATCATTGTCTACTACTATTGAACATAAGCCACGATAGTGAATAATTATAATCATGTTAAGTATCATAACCAATGGTGTAAGTAGAATTTGAAAGGTATTTAAACTAACGTGTGTTCCCCTTCTCGTAGGTAAATCATAATCTAATAACTATCCCCTATTAGCTACTTTGGGAGTTAGAGAACCATAGGCTTAGTCAAATTCTCTTTTCCCTTTAATTATTTAGTATCTTATTGTATCTAGAGATTAAGCCATACCAAAGGTCTTTTTCCACATAATACTAACATAACCATGAAAGGTTTCACAATATCCATATATCTCCAATAAGGGTAATTAAGGCGTTACACATCATTAATTAACCACTTTTTCCTAGAAAGGAAAATCTATAGCTGACCATCCATTCATATACATAAGCTTAATCCACCATTTAGTTTCCATTTAGTCTTTCTTTTCATTCACTAACCAAAGTCTAGATGAAACCATAAACTAAGGTAAAAACTATAGCAACAAAATCAACAAGCAAGCAAGAATTCCCAAACCAGCCTTAAAGAATGGTATTTATCCTTCCAAAATCATGAAAAGAATAAGTTTGAAAAGATCAAAACAATATAAAAAATAAGATAATCAGCTAGCCAACCGAGAAGGTGTATTGGTCAACTAACAAAATAGCACCATCCTTTCGTTGATAAGGCTTACTATTTGACCAACTAAGCACGTAACACTTCTTAGAACAAGCACAATCATTTGACCAAAGGGTAATATCAGTCAATTTGAAAAGTACCATATTACCATTGAAGTTTTTTCTAGTCAATAGGTCATGGGGACACACTCATCAACCAATAGTATTGATGCTGCAACATTAACTTCAAAAATCACTTATAATATCTTCTAACATTATAACATATGATTGTGTGAACTAGTATGCATTATATTTATTCTAAATCATATTTCCATGATTTAAAACCATTAATCAATAGAAATCATGCTGATAAGTGAAAATCATAACTTAAGCATAAAATTTCCTAAAATATGCTGTCTACACCAAATAATCCCATATATTTCATCAAGCTATATTCTTATTTGTGAAATAAATAGAGTACACATTCTCACATATCTCAAAAAATCTATGGCATCAACGCCCTTATGCCTACTAATTCTACTTAAGAGGTAGGAATGACTTGCTTCATAAAATTAAGCAGAAATAAATAAGCTTAAGGGCTTTAACATAAACCTCCATTATCTTTAATATTCTAAAACACCTTTAACATTCACACAAAGAGACATGAAAACAAATTCAAAATAGGGAGGAAGATATGAATTTTAGAAAAAGAAAGAAAAACCAAGGAAAACACTTAATCTTTCCACATAAATAGAGATTAGGGGAGGATAATGTAATTAATTCAACCTTACCTAAATCTAATACACTTTTTCTTAATAAAACAAATGAGGACTAGGTAGAGGATCAAAATATGGGAAAACAAAAGATAAAATTGGAGACAAGAAGGCAAGAAGAAAAGGAGAATGGGTGTTATATTTTTGGTGGTTTTGGGAGAACAACAATGATAGTGTGAAATTAGAATTTAAGTTGTGGTTTTTGAGTGGGAAATGAGGGTTTTGGGTATACATAATTTGTATCTCTATTCCTCCATCCTAAAATTAGGTTACATGAGGTTCATTGGTGAGAAAACCAACCTAATTCTAGTCAAAGAGCTAAAATTCTCTTTTTTGAACCTTATGGGTAAGGTAAACCATGAAAAGGGTAAATAGTAGAAGGAAGAAAGGGACAACATTCTACTTGAGGAGAAGGCTTAAACTTCAAGAAATTGACCTTTGGCTATCCTCACTAAAGAGGGAAAAAAGATAAATGAAAATCAAAAATTGATTTTAACAAGTCAAAAATACTTGTAAAAACAATTTATAACCTAATCAAAGCATAACCATCAAGTCACAAAGTTAGTGGAAGGAAATTTGGATTGAATCAGAGTTAAATAATTAGGTCTCCTTGATAATCTACTAACTTATAGGTCTTGTCAGTTAATTGATTATTCAATAATGGAACTTTTTGAAATGGGTTCTCACATCTAGTGATGGGGCTAGCCCATCAACATATAACCCCAAGACTCCTTCTATCCCTTTTTCTTCAAAATTATACAAACATTCATTCATCAAATAAAACCTCAAACACGCATAAATTCAATACCAAATACATTTGAAATGAAGATCCAACATAATAATCAACACATATTGAGAAAAAAGGATAGGATATTACACTAAGTGCCTTCTAATCTAGGTGTCTAAGTATAGTGGATCTTGAAAATCCTTGTACAAACCCCTTGGCACTAGAGATAGTTAATAAGGGTGTTGTAGGCCTAAAATTGCGCATATGCTCCTTTCCTAGGAGATGAACTATGGTGGGTGTTGAATATCTTAGTCTAAGCTCTTAGCATTAGTGTATCATGGAGTGAGAGTTATATTCCTATGCTTGCCACCATCGGGATACTGACATTAAAAAAGCAATAATTAATAGATATTTCTTAGGTAACCTTTGGTATACCTATGATTTATGTTAGCACATTTTCATGTGGTATCTATATAAGCATGTTCCGTTACGTGCAACATTAATTTTACCTTTTACTAGAGTTGGTTTGTTTCCCAAGCACCTCAATATAACACCCCTATTTTTCTCAAATTTAAAATTTTATTTTGAAAGTCCAATGTGGAAGTAAAAATAAAAAATGAGGGATTCTATCAAATCTATCACAAGGAGAGGTGCTCGTACTCATCTAGCTTATGGTAGATGCAAGGTTGGGTATGAAAACAATAACAAAAGAGAAGAAAGACTACATGATAGAAATCCCTAATCTTTGATCTCAACTCAAGCTCTAACAATATCTAGATCACAACCATATTAGATATAAAGCATAAGATCATGAATTAAAGGCATAAAATCACATGGTAATATCAAATCATGCATACTTATGGGTAAGGGATGCTACAATATACAATACCACCAACTATCTCAAGCAATCAATTATCAATTAAATAATAAACCATATACTAAGGGTAGTATACAATGGTACCTACTCTCATCTTATAACATATAACTAATACTATTACAAAATAATATACTAAATTGGATACTTATAACCATGAAAGGAAGTATGCAATAATATTCATACATCTCATGAGACATGTTTTCTTGTAAATACTCTTCTAAAAAAGTAATTCTCATACTTAAATAAAGTGGATTATCTGTTATGAGCTAATCTAATATCGGTAATTAGCACATTATAGGAAAACATTGTCAATGGAATAAAACCATTAGTTGGGGTAAAATAGATAATTGAAGATGAGACAAAGTACCTCTTGAAGATATATTTTTCATACATTTCTTACTCATATGGCCATGCCTGCCACAATTTAAGGAAATATGGGTCATCACTCACAAAAGCTATAGATGTCAACCCAACTATGGAGTACAATGAACCTATCATTGAGCCTCGTGCTATTATTATAACACCCTTTGTGAAATTCGATGAACTCTTCCCAAATATAGTCTTGTAGCCTAAGTCATCTAACAAATTCATTGATATTAGGTTCCTTTTCAACCTAGAGATGGATTTTACATTCTTCAAATCCCACTTGCACCAATTGGGATGTCCTCTAAGTACTTATTGTTAGAAAGATAGCGTACTTAAAAATAATCATTAAAAGAAGTCTCTACATCTAATGGAGTGAAACAACAACCTATAATTCAAGACCCATGAATCTAGTGGTCTCTTCAAAATGTAAACCAAAGCATTAGACACAGTAGTAGAACAAGCTAAATTGTCACAATCCTCATCATAATGCGATTGTTGATTTTATTCTTGGGCTTCTTATAATCCTTCTTAAGATGCCTTTTTTCACTATAATTCTAGCAAGCCACTTTACTCTAACTCTTGGACTTGCCCTTGGGCTTTGGCACAACTCTCAAAACCTTTCTAGCTACCCCATCCCTAACCATCAACATTCTAAGCATTAAAAGTATAATTAATCCCTTTCTCCTTTTCGTTAATTCTCTTGCTAAGGATTGAATTACAAGCATCATCAAACTTCAACTTAATTTGTTCATGGGAAATACTGATAATAGGAGCAATAATGTCCTAACTCTTTAAAATAGACGATAACAATGTTAAGGCCCTAAATTCATCATCAAATGAGTTCTTAACCAAACTCAAATTACTGAATACCAAATTAAATTCATTTCCATGTTCTATAATAGATGAACCATCATACCTCTCAAGATTTAATAGTTTTCATATTAGAAATGCTTTGATCGTTGTTGAGGATTTTTCATATATGTTGGTAATGCTTTTTATCAGACCCATAACCATTTTTTAACCCATGATATTGAATTCCATATTCAAAGAAATAGACATCCAAATTATGCTTAGATCATTAAACTATAACCCCCACTTGGCCTCTTCGATATTTGCGAGCTTATCTCCTTCTTAGGTTCGATGGAGTTCCTAATAATATAGGTTATCCTCCATTTACTTCTTCCAAAATAAGAAATTAGAATGATCAAACTTTTAAATTTTTATCTTTTTATCGTCCATTTCTCAAACCTATATCTATTTAACTCTAATCCAATCAATTAGAAGCATAGAATCCCCCACTATTATAGTTGGGGGACCGAAAACACACAAGGCATAAAGCTCTTGACCACTATTATTCGATGGTGGACCAGTCACATATAGGGCAAAATGCCCTAACCACTATTATTCACCGGTGGACCGATTTGGGCCTGCCTCAAAAATCTTCCACTTTCAATGATTAATGTCTTACAATGTTTTATTCAGAAGCTTTACCCTAGACATGCATGACTCTCCCCCTCTACGCCTATTCTCCAACTAACCTGTACCATATCATGAGAACCCTCCACCTCCTAACTTGCCCCATGAACATTCCCTCTATACTCTAACTCACATGGGATATCCAACCCCCAATGTATGTTGGTCAAGGCTCACTACTATACACCTGCAAGTCCACTCATTACCTTACACTAGGGTTTTCCCTAAAAACACTAGTTTAGGCCTAAGTGGCCTATCTTACCCCACCTCGCACAACCCAAATCAATTTAACACTCCACACATCAAAACTCATGGATTCCGCCATCATCATCACACTTTAATCACTAAGTACACGTGCTACCACGAAACCACTAAGTAGCCACACTAAACTCTAACTATCCACACCAAACTCTAGCTCGGTCTCCTACACAACCTTATATAGTCCCACATACTATTTTTCATTCAAAGCATTCCAACACCCGAACAACACTTCCATTACCTTCCTCACACCTCTTATCAACTTTTCATATGTAAAATTTACCCCTATGTAGACTTTATACATCCCATGCAACCTTTCAAACTTTTCATGCAAAACCCTAAAACTCCCTCGTGAAATCCTAGATTCACCCATGCAAAATCTAGATTAATCCATACAAAACCCTAGATTCCTCCATGCAAAACTCTAGATTCCTCTATGTAAACCATGGATTCCTCTATACAAACCTTAGATTCCTCCATGCAAAACTCTAGATTCCTCTATGTAAACCATAGATTTCTCTAGAAAAACCCTAGATTCCTCCATGCAAAACCCTAGATTCTTCCCATATACAACCATAGATTCTCCCATACAAAACTCTAGATTCTTTCATACGAAACTCTAGACTCTCCCATACAAAGCCATAGATTTGATTCCCCCATGCAAAACCATATATTAGATTCTCCCATTCTTTCTTTTTTACTTTCACCCCTTATTATTCTTCTACTAATAGTTCATCAAATATTTAGGTCAACTAACACCCGTTGGTCAACTTATTTCCCTTTTGTCAACTTACTTCTCCATTTTCATTTTTCATCCTTTTCCCTATACAATACCACATTTAGCATCCTCACATGCCTTTTTGAAGGGGTCACAACACATTTCATCATATTCCACTGGTGGGAATATAAGTAGGTAAAATTTAAAACGGGGTAGAGGTGATTGGCCAGGAAAAAGGGGATCATGCACGAGAAGAGGGGAGATGTGGCTGGGTCAAAATGGCTGGGTAGTCAGCAAGGAAGAGGGAGAAGAGAAACAACCTATCAATGGGGCATGATCGACGGTAACAAATCAAGGAGCTGGGGGTGTTGCACGCTGTGACGGGGGAGAAGAAGAGGGAGGAAGAAGAAGGTGGGGGGTGTGTAGATCGGTCGACCAGGGAAAACAAGTAAAGAAAGGAAAGGAGGAAAAGTAGCAAGTGAGAGTTGAGAAAGGAGGCTAAAACACGGCGTTCCAACCTTAGGTCACGCCGAAGGAAGCAAAAAGAAAGGAGACGGGCCACGATAGGAGGAAAAGGAAGGAAGGGAAGCGGGCCACGGACAGGCCCAATCAGGGTAAGGAGGAAGAAAAAGAAAAGAAGAAGAAAGAAAAAGAAAAGAAAGGAAAGAAAGAAAAGGAAAAAGGAAAAAGGGATAAAAGAAAAATAGGTGAGTTGGGGTCAATTAAATTAATTTCGATATTTGGGATATTTAAAAATATTAATATTTAAAATCCCTTTTTACGCTAATTTTGGATTTTTGAAAGATTTTTCATAAATTCTATTTTAATTAGAAAAATACCAAAAATTTTCTAATAAAAATATTTTTATTTTCTTCTTTATTTTCACCAATTAATTCCCTTTTATTTAAAAAAAAAAAATTTATTTAATTAATTTCCTAAGTTAATAGTTATTTAACTAAAATTCTTAAAATTAGATTTTGGGGTGTTTCAATATGCCTTATGAATGCTCATGCATAGAAGTAGGGTTACAATAGTTCATATGGATACATATGTGTATGATTAGGGTTATATTATGATAAATTCTATTTTACATTGCCTAGGATTAAAGATATGCTTCTACATGTACTATGATGATAATATGCTTGTTTAGATGACATTTCATACTTTAAATGTGCACGTGTGGGCTGCATGAAATATGTATCATGTGATAGTCACATGATTTAGGTTTTGGTGGGTGCAACCTACAAAATGCATGCAAAGAAAAAAATACATTTCATTGTCAAAATTGAAAGATTAACTACGTGCTAAAATAATGTGAAACATTTTCTTGTTTTCTATTCATGACAAGTCTCTCATGATGGTAATTTTTGATATGAAAAATGAATAAAATGATGAAACTAAGCTTTTGAAGGTTGTTTTAGTAATTTTGACCTAATATATCATTTGTAGATAAATGAATGTAAGGATGACCTTAGCCTTTTGATAGGTTGACCTTATCTTTAACTTGGCCTAACATAGACCTATGACCTTAAGGTTTATCTAAATAATTGGAAATCAAAGGGAAAATGGTTCAGTATGGAAAATGGAAATTTCTATATTGTATGTGATTTATGCAATCACCTCACAAGATATTAATACTTACAGTAAAGACCTCAAGTTGGGAATAATTACTCTCTAGGGGTCTCTACCTTAGAGGTGAGGTGTTAGCCCTCATTTTTGGTTTACTAGTGTGCTACTGTGCCTTAGTTTTTGTGGCCCTACTCTACTCCATAGGCGACTTACCAGCCCTATAGGGGGTATTGATACTTGAGGACTAGGTGACCAAGTTTGGAAGGATACCGTGTTACTTTAAGGTACCAGTATGAATAAGAATACCACTATGCCCTTAGGTTTAGGGTAAGGGTATTGTTTCACTTTTAGAAACCATTATGACTAGGTGTACTACCGTGTCCCTAGGTTGATTTATATCCCTCTTGATTAAAGTATTAAAAATGGAACTGCTTGTTAGGTAATAAAAGAAATTGATTGTTGGTTTGGTAGTTTCCTCAGTGTCCTACCTTGCTATTATGATGGATTGTTGGTTTTGTAGTTACCTTAGTGCCCTACCTTGGTTTATGTTGGATTGATAGTGGCCTTTGTTCCTTACCATGGTATTATTTTAGATTTTTTTTTTGTAGTTTCCTTAGTTCCCTACAGCTATGATAGGAATGTATTTAACTAATCTAATATGGGTTTACTCTTTTAAATGATGAGAAGTAGACTGCTATGTTTTTTTGTTGAGTTGAGACTTGGACCATGATATATATGTCTCCATGAGTATTGTTTATATGATTTATGCCTTGTGCTTATGTATTCTATTCGATTTTTGTGTGGCTATGTGGAATGTGGTATGTTACCTCCTATGAGGTATTGTGATTTACTCATTATGAGGAAGTTGTACTGATACTACTTTTGTAGATTACTATGTGAGGGCCATGGAATGACATGAATCTTATAAGTGCTGATAAGACAAGTGGCGTCCTTGGGAAGAGGTTTCATTTTTAGAATGGCCCTTTAAGTCTAAGAGTTAGGGAATACCATATTTGTACCTTTGACTACTCATTTTTGTTATAATTAGTTTTCCTTTGGACTATTATACCATGTATTGTACTTTAGTTATACTATTTTACTATGACATTTATTCGTACCTCTATAGTGTATTATTTCTAGTTTTGCTGAATTACTTTGGTTGAGTTTTCTTTAGCCTTAGCACTTAGCATAAGAAAGGCGAGGATTTAGACTTATACTAAGTGTGGCGGTAACACCAAGTAATTTATTTATTAACGCTTCCACAAAAACAAACATTTTCAGCTGGTAAAATGGGGGTGTTACACTTATATAGTTATGATAGTATGGGTGCTTATCCTTATGCTTAATAGTATAGTTTCTAACTCAGCCTTAGTTTTCTAGGATTTTTATGACTTCTAATTATTAACTCGATTGCTTCATGGAGATAGTCAGGGGTTATACGGAGCTATAGATTGAATGTGATGAGGTTTCATAGTTACTACTTCAACCTTCATTTATGATGGCAACAACAAAAGACTTGCTTTGTGGGGTTGGTCATGATCACCGGATGATCATTGAAGGTTAAGAGGGCCTAAATTTTTTGGAGAAATGTTTGAGGGACTTTGAGAAGGTTTTCACAGTTTGAGATTGCATTTAGGAGTATTTATATTAGTGTGTTCTACCTAAGAGGTTGTGTTGATAGTTGGTGGAGGACGTAAAATTTGAGTGAGGCCATTCTAGATCATGGGGAGCCATTCATTGAGCTTCTTTGAGCTTACTTTTACCCTAATTTTTCTAGGAAGGTAAAATATGATGAGTTCATGGCACTACAACAAGGTTCATCTTTAGTGGAGGAGTACTATAGCCATTATCCTAACCTAGTCTAGTTTCCTCTAGGTTGATGTTGAAGAGTAGATGAAGATCCACCAATTTCCTTTAGGGCTCCGTGTAATAGCTCATTTATAGAAACTAAAATTATAAAATGGTAATTATGTGTAATTTGCTATAATAATTATTATAGGATGTTTTATATTAAATGTGTTATTGCTATGTGTATTAATATGTGTTATATAAATTTAATTAAGATAAGATTTTGATAGAATTTAGGTTATTAGTTTTAACCCTAGGTAGAATTGTAACATATATCTTTTTTATTGAGGAACCTTAATTATGATAATTGGATATTTACCCCACTTTAGGTACTCTAATTAGAATGCCTACCCTTTTCTATTTTTTTATCCTTTTCCTCCTCCTCCTTTCCTATGCTT
The DNA here is from genome assembly GCA_030549775.1 of Tamarix chinensis. Classification (NCBI taxonomy): domain Eukaryota; kingdom Viridiplantae; phylum Streptophyta; class Magnoliopsida; order Caryophyllales; family Tamaricaceae; genus Tamarix; species Tamarix chinensis. The sequence continues at coordinate 15,141,406 of CM060172.1, read as the reverse complement.
CTCTCTCCTTCATGCCATCCTCTTCTATTCACTCCATACTCCTAATTCCCATGCTCTTCTCATCTATATCTACTTATGAGTTCACACACACCTTTCCCATATAAGCCCTTCTCTATTTTGATGTTTTTGAATCCCACAAAAATTAAATTTGTTGGTCTATTCCTTCTTCCCTACCGTCCCGAGCTTCCACTAGCAACAAATCCCTAACATTCTCCTTAGTTCTTTCTCCTTTATCATTGTTTCTTTCTATTATGAGCTTGGAAAACTCTCATTACCTTTCCCTTTTTGTGTGATAAACTCACATTGGACCTCCCTTGGTAGCATGAGAAACTCATGTTTCTTGCTCTTGTAGTGTATCCAAACCTCACACAAAACACCCACTTGTTGCACTTTTACCTAGCTAGGTAAATTAGCAACATTAAACCCCTAATTATTGTGAAAAGCACAACTATTAATCCCCTCCTTGCTATGTTAAGTGTGGATGTTCCTTCCCCTCTTATGTGTGACTTTATATGCCAACTCCCCCTTCCCCTGTGTGACTTTGTTTTGTTGCACCCTTTGTTAGTATGCATGGTCTCTATTTTACCCTAGTTATTCCCTAAAATTTTTCCCAAATTGGTCTATTTAATTTTGGTTATTGTTGTGTTGTATTATATGACAATATATGTGGTGGTGGGCGAAGATATCTTGGGTAAACCTTGAGGTTCCATGGAGATGACTCCTTTTATGCTTTTGTGTAGCTTGGATTTAGGTAAATTCAGTTACTCATAAGATGGTAAAGGTTGTGTGCGATCATGATAGGTTGCTTAGATCTAGAATTATGCTAGGGTTTTATGTTATATAAGTTTTAATAAATGCATAATAAGATGATAATATGGTTTTAAATAGATTGTAAGTACATTTGACATACCATTAACTATAAGATATATGCATGTGCAATTTGTTAAATGATGAACGTATGCATGTCTAGGGTTGTGCTAGATAAACTTGCCAAGATATTATGTTTACAATGGCAAGCGTTCTATGATTATCATTACATGTGTGACTAGGATTGATATAAATAGCATGAATACATACATTTATTATTAGGTTTAAAACACATTGATTGTTATCTTCAAATTCTAGTGTTCTAAATACTTCTTTACTTGGACCATGATTTTAATTGCCATCTTAAATGTCTTGGCATGTCATAAATATGCGTGCATGTGTTACATAGAATATGACTTGTTAGAAACAAAGGATTAGGGTTTGTAAATGTAAATTGTTATATGCATGTATAATGGAAAACATAGTCAATTACTAATTCTTAAATATACCCACATGCTAAAAAACTATAAACTATTATCTTTTAGCCTTGTCAAGACAAATTCTTATGTTAATAAGGTTTGGTTAGAAATTAGGTAATAATTGTGAAGTTAGGGCTTTGGCACAATCCAAAAAGATTTATGATAATGGTTTTGAAGGGATTTTAATAATGGTTTAGAATAATTTATTAATTGCGAATTATTTAAGCTTTAATAAAGCTTAAAAACCATCATAAAAATCTACAAAATCCTTGAAATTTTGGCAAAAATTATAAGTTTAATAAACCTATAATCTGTTATAAAAAAATGTTTAGATAACCATAAAAGCATAAAAACCCTAACTAAATCATGATAATACATTAATAAAAATCCTAAATAATGATGCTTGGAATTAAATGCTTGCTATAATAATAGTTTTGGCTAAAACCAATACAAAAATTTGCGTGTTGACATTAAATATATGAATAATTAGTAACTAAATCTAATTAGGATTTAATGAGCATTTAAATCCCCATTTGTCAATATTTTTTTTCTTTTAATAATTGTTATTAGAACCTAGCTTTAATAGCAGTTTTACCCAAAAGAGTTATAAAATACTCCTAAAATTTATAATACATTAGGTTTTTAATAACACTTTTGAAAAGAATGTTATTAAAAATTAATTATTTTTTAATAAATTGTGTTTTTTTAACCCACAAACACAATTATATGTTTAAATATTTACCAAATTTTCAATGTTTAAAACAACACAAATTCATACATATTTTCCCCCCACAAATTTAAATTAATCGGCATACCACAAGTCGGTAGCTCTATACTCTAAAGTTAACATTCACTGATCATAAAACCTAATTATATATCAGCTAATAAACACTTGCATGCATGCATGTGCATCTCTAATCGCATAGAAGAACATATGACATATGTGATACAAGAAAGAAAATGCAAGTGCATCCTTAATACAGAGTGTGTGAGGGCACAAAAGTAACCCATTTATATCTAACTTCATCAATTTTACCATTAGCGTATTTCTGGCCTTATGCATATCCACCCCTAAAAATTAGAAATTGATACGATTCTATCATATAATTAGTAATTATTATGCCATAGATTAATTAATGAAAAATTATGAGAAAAGAAATATACTTGGCTTATATCTATGTCCATAAATTTGTTAATATGATATCCATTGCTGTACAAACGTAGTATTCGTAATCGCTACCATTTGCTCTTATGGAAATTATAAAATGAATTTAGTTAGCATGTTTTTTATATTAAATATTCATTGGAATAAAAATAAAATATACAATACTTATCTTTCTGCATACCATTCTAGGCTCACACCTAAGATTTCTTTGGTTTGGCACACCATTTCTACCTCTCCTCTTATACATCTTCCCTAGTGCCCTAATAAATACATTTGATACACAATATTTTACCTTTATATATCTTAAAAACTTGAAGTAAAATGTATGCATAAATAAGACTATCAAGTAAGAAGTATGATATCATGTCGATTGGATCTTTCTCTTTAGAAGGAACGATAATAAAAGGAATGAAGTATTTTTGGATGAACACATATACTTTGTTTTGATCAAGATAAGTGATATACAAAACCCAATATTCACAGGTGAGGTGAGGTATGAGATAAAGCTTATTGTTGGAACCTTTGCTTAACATGCAATCTAGTACATTGTTTATATGTCTACCCTCACTTATTGTAATACAGTCGGATATGTAGTATGAACACACAAACATAATAGAAAAAACATCTCCTCTACCACAACACAACTAGCAACCAATCTATGGATGATAATTATAATGCATATTTATTTATACAGGATAACACACAAAAAAAAACCAAAGTGTTATAAAATTATACAAATCAATGAAAAGTGTTAAAATATATCATATAAAATAATACTTACCTAACATATAGTGAAACACTCATTTTTGAAATCCATTCATGCTTATAAATATCACTAATAACCTCCACCAATACCATATAAATGACATGTTCCCTCTTAAAATTCTTGGATGGACAATCAATTATAATTAGAAACCTAATGAGGTTATTTTGGGCATAAAAATACATCGTCAATGTTGATGGTGGTCAGCAGTGTTCTTCTTGTTGTTGTTGTCATCCTCTGAATGTGGAATCCTTTATAGGGAAATTAATTTTTATGATCTTGCACTCTTTCATTTCTCAGTGTCCTCTTTTGTTTTTTTTCTTCCACTAATAACTCTTTTTCCCTTTATCTTAGGAGTGTTCTTATTTTCTTATCCTTAATTCATAGTAGTAAACAAATTATAATGATCATATACATATATAAACCATGCATGTAACATGTTGGGTATAACATGGATGAATGATGTCATTACCTCTTTTGTAGTGAGACATATCTAGTATATAGGTAAAGTCACGAAGCTTCCATGAGCATGCGACACTATAGCTACCTAATTACCTTTTTTTTATATAAGAAGGCAAGAGTGCATCTTCAATAATTGGAATACCAATATATATGGGCCTTGTATTTGGGGTAAGGATAGACCCATAGATTGTGAGCGTTTTGGTACCATGATTGATGGCTACCCTTCTTTTTTCTAGAAGAATTGAGTAGTATCTAAGAAGACACATTTATGCAAATACTAGAATAAAATAGTGCATATTGTTAATTATTGAGTTGAAAGCTGACACATTTTATAGCAATTCATAGTTTGATGTGCTCATATGAGGAAGAGCAAAAAATGTGTATAGGCTTCCCAAAGGTCTCTGATGCTATTTACATTAGGTATATGAAGAGGATCATGTGCATCTAATTTAGATGGCTTATACCCTTGAAATTTGATGGAGGCCAACTCTTTCCCCATTATGGCCATTAATTCAAATTCCATGTTTCATTTTTTTGTTCAAGAGAGCCACTTGGTCATTGGTGTTTTGAGGTCCACGTGATCGTTTACATACACTTGTTCTCATAACCCCTAATCTAGACCCTTCTGTCTTATTGGGTGTTCTTTAATTCATGGTACTCGTGAAATGATGCTATATTGATCTACACCCTCAAGAGAATATAATGTTTTATGTTCATCTTGTAATGTATCTAATTTAGAATATAGGATTAACCATAATATAATAGTTTGCTTTAAGAAAAATAACTAGGGTTAGAGATATCTTCAAACTTAAATGTTTGTTGGGCAGCATCTTGAATAACTTCATTAAGATATCCATACTTTTTTGCTCTATCCTTCTTCTATAATATACCAATGCTGGTGGATGAGGTATATGGATATTTTTCATGGGCTACAAGCTTTAATTCCATAATACACACTTAAATGAGCAATATGATTATAACACTCTTCATAAAAATTTAACCACATAAATTAAAATTTCATACTAGCTCTTCTTCTACCCATGTATAGCCTTGTTGGTTAATATTCTACTTAGCAATTTCATAATATGGGTAATTTTTTCCTACATTGAAATATAAAGTATTTACTCATGGTTGTATAAATATAAATGAAAATTTCTTAATCACATATGCAATAAATACCTTAAACTTATTTGAAAGACGATATGTAATAAACGATTCCCAACTTTCTTAATCAATGAAACCACAACATAAGGGGCTTCGTGTGTAAATCACCACCCCTATTTCTACAAAAAAATTTTATTAGCCAAGTATGTGCTAAATTTTCTTAGATGTTTGCCACAATATCTAAGAAGCCTCCTCTTCCTCACCTCCGGGATGATGAAAAGTCTCTACAAAATAAGATATAAATATGTATACCAATAATAATTTATTAAAATTAATGGCAAGTGTCATGCAAAAATGAGTAAACAAAACAATATATTTACCCTGACTTCTTGTCAAATATTTTCCTTGCGACTATTTGGGACCTTCTTCTAATTGGTGTAGGATATGAGAATGGGATTACAAGTAACCAATGAAATGTATATGAGAAGCATGTCCATATACTTGCTGATAGAATGATTATATGTATTCCATCTCAACCATACTTACCGTTCTCTATTTATCATGTTAGTGATGGTTCTCATCATGGTTGTTCCTCTCTTCCAATCTTTATCACTAGAACTCCAATCAATGGTTTTCTTCATTATATAGATATAAAATTTCAATATATAAATTAATACAGACAAAGATATGAATAAATATATAAAAAATATGAAGTTAAAGTGTAAAGAAAACATATCATATGTATTAATGTTATGAAATAACCAATAATATGATGTTTCATGAATGTGTACAATATATGAAGTTAAAAAAAACACACGCTAAAACCATGTTATATTTTTATTACCATCATCTCATTGTTTTCCTTTTTTCCCTCCCTTCTTTTGGATTGGTTTCATGATTTGATACATATATTAATTTGTGATGATCATCCCTTACATATATTTCCTCACGATTAATGTCATTATTATCATCTTTTAATGATTGAGTTACTTACATTTCTTCAGTACACTTTTTATTCCAGTTGACATAATTTTCATCATCACATTCATTGAAATTTAATTTATTTGTAAATTATAACACATACCATATTTTATTAGTAGAATCGGTAAGAAAAAAAACTTATGTTGCTTATGATACCAAGATGAATGGGTCTTGTATATGCCCTATCATATTAAGATCTACTAATGCGAACCCATATTTATCGCTAACCACATAACCTTTATCAACCCATTTACACTTACTAACATGTACTTTAAACATAGTGTAGTCTAGTTCCCAAATCCTTTCATTCATACCATAATAATTCATATTTGCATATGTTGGATTTGTTTCCTTCACACTAGCAATATGCATTGCCTCAACCACTACAGTCCCTCCACTATTCTACATTATACACCTCTTATCTTGTTGTTTCATGTAAAAACTGTATCTATTGATGGCTTAGTTGGTATATGAGAAAACTTCTTAAAAGGAATTTGAGACAAGCAATGCTTGCCCTTCTTTTGGGAAGCCATTGAAAGCATTCCTTTGTTTATGATAATGATGATTCTTTACTAAAAATCTATGATTCCTAAGAAAAATAGTATTTGGGAAATGCATTAGCTAAAAAAATAAATTATTCTCCTCACATATTTGGCATGCGTAATGACCTTTCACAGTATAACCTGACAAGTTTTCGTATGCTTGGAAATCACTTATAGTTAGAATAAAATTGCTCTAAAACTAAATTTTTTCTCACCATGTACATCAAATATTCAAAAATAGTGTCTTATAGGAACTTCAAATCATCAATTCAATGTGAAAATAAACATCAATATCATTCTATTTTTGGTTAGTACCCAAAATGAGTAAGGATAACATCGTATACTTGAATTTTGCATAGAGCCACAGCTATATATTATATATAAATAAAATCACCGCAATATATTGTATGTGCCTTGATTAAGTGGATTCATACTATCAAAAAAAAATGTAAGACATAAGTTTATAAGTTCTTCACAAAATTAAAGAAACACACCATCAATCATCATGTATTGTGATAAACCAGATGGACATCTCAAAAGCCCATCATCTATTTTCTCATTAGCATGCCATCTTAATTTCTACACCTCTTAGACATTAGTAAATGTATGTATGAATCTTGTTATTATAGGAAAAGGCCATAACACCTTATATGATGTCTTTTTCTTCTTGTATAACGGAGCTTTGCATTTATGATTAGAAAAATCATCTCAAGATGCATATTCATTATGAAGTAATATAAAATCATTAGGGTATACATGTATCTTCTCATAACTGATATATATAGATGAAATTATATTCTTCACTTCATAGGTATTATCGGGTAGAACATTCTCATATGGAAATGTATCTTTCACAAGTGTCAATAATTCCATAAAACTCTTTATTACTCCGTCCATTACAAGCTTTCAAGTTGTAAAAACTTAAAGTAGAGGATTATCTAGTAAAATTCTTACAATCACCGTAAAAAGGTGTGTTCTAGTCACTCAATAACTTGTAATTTTTTTTAAGAATCTAAAATATTTTCCACAACCATATAAGTCATATCCTTTGACAAATTGCACTTATTTTTGGTAAATGATCCACTACTTTCCCTCCTACCTTCCTCATTATCATATACATACTTCATCTAACTATGCCATATCCAATGAGTATAATTGTATCAATTCCATACTAAAACAAATGATCTCTTAAGTCACTGGAATTAACAGGCTAAATACAAGCATAGTTTAAAAAATGGCACACTAATCTACTAGGGTCTCGAGAATGTTCTACTTCAAACTTGATGAAAAAATCAACTGCTTTGTAATATTCTCTTGACAAATGATTTATAGAAATTCCTTTCAAATCCATATTTTTTCAATCGATATGTATCCCATGATTTTTTACAAATTAATTTACTTCTATAAACTAATTCACAAATCATTCTTGCTTATAAAGAATTTTTATTTGAATAATGTATCATACTATTATGTTACTATATAGATAGAAAAATTCCAAAATGTTTCCATTTCCCTTACCATTTCACAAACCACTTATGCTCAGAACGAATTCATATTTGATGATGTATCATGCTATTCTATTACTATATATACAAGCTAATTCAACACATTTCCGAAAATATACCAATACAAAAATCACACTTGCTTAGAATGAGTTCATATATATATACATATTAAATATTTATATAAGGGTTATAAATTCAAAAGATATACATACTACACTTTTAAATCATGACAAAGGAACTAAGACAAACCCTAAGATAGAAGAAAAAATATATATATATATATAAAGGTTGCTACAGCCTAAACACTCAAAAAAGAACAACCTCTAACCATCTTGTCAAATCAGTGGGTAGCCTTAGCTTGGCTGAATAGAAACCGTCACTCTTAGAGTCCACTCATCCCAATATATCATCTATTCCTATACATCATCAATGGAGAGTCTAGTGGTAGATACACTTGGGTGATAAGGGTGGATAGTCAATGGTAAGCAATGATGAAACCTCTTCTCGTTATCTATCACTATCAACTCTCTTGCTATCCAATTATAATCCCTTATAAACACCTCATCCTCAACAACTCTTAAGTGTGGTGCATTTGTATGGTAGGAAAACTACTATAAATAACTAGCTAAAGATGTAGACAATGGCTCCATGTGAGGTAGGGTCAAAAACAAGTGATATAATCTAAAATGGAATGGATCAAAGCAAAACCTACTCACAAAAAAGTGACCTAGCTCATAATATATGATGGATATGTGTAAATAATAGGTAAGTGCAACATATCACTACCTATAAAAATATGTAAATTCTACGTCCTAATTAATTGTTAATATATTATATCACATCTTAACAAATTATGTTAAGATAATAACATACCCACATGCATATATAATATATCATCCATGGCGTTAAATTTTCTCAATAATATTTTATCATAGGTGCATCTATAAGATACAAGATATATCATTTTATTAACAAGAAAGTAAATAAATGACACAATATAGTTTTTAGAATATTATAAAAAAATTCATGCATATGTTTATAATATGTATAGAGGGAAACACCCAACCTGTAGCAAAAAAAAAACGACATAGAACTAGAGGCAAACCCATATCATATAAATAAGAACACACATATTACAAAGCTAAATACTATGGATGAATATATTTATAATGAAAGAAGAATTAAAAATTAACTACATAGCTAAATATGAAAAAGACACAACGTGAACAATTAAAGAACTACCATCAATGCCGGAGCAAGAACCAAATTCCACACACATGACATGATCACTGATAGTGGAGTGACAAATAGCAACGTGGTTGATGGGTAAAAGAAAGGGAGAACAAGCTAATGGAAATGTGAAATCTTGACTGAGAGTAAGAGAGAGAGAGAGAAATGACAAACAAGAGGAGTATGGTGATCATAAATAACCAAGAAAAAGATAACTGTGGTCGTTAACCAACAAAAGGAGGACAAAAGGTGGCTTTGATGGTCAATGATGTCCATTAATAGGAAAAAGTAGGAGGAGTGAGAGCAAGGGATAATATTAAAAATCTAAAATAAATGTAATAAGATAAGAAGGAAAAAAGGTGAATTTAATGTTGATGGTTTAATAATGATTACAGTTATAGTATTTAATAAAGCACATTTTGATAACAGTTATAAATATATTTTCAACATATCTCGGATGAAATCCATTTGTTTGACTCAAATTTTAATAGTAAGAATTATAGTTTTCAAATTGTGCCTAACTATACCATGATTCGTCTTGATTGATTGGATATAAATAACCCTAATAATCCCTTTTGTTCACTTTTCTTTTAGCCATCATAAATACCTAACCTTCTTATACCTACCTTCTCCCTCTACAATTTGAGTCTTATAGTCAAATTGTAATACCCCATTTTAAGAAACCTTAATTATATGTTAATAATTATGTGTGATTAGTGTTAATGATGATTTTAGGAGGTTTAGTATTAAATGTGTTTTTATTATTCATATTATTACAAGGATTTAGATATAAATTTAATTATGTTAAAATTTGATAGAAATTGGGTTATTAAATTTAATCCTAATTTATACTTGTAAATCTCATCCAAATTATTTTACTTATAATCTTTTGACCCGCAACCAAAAAATAATTTCCTAAATTTATCCTAGATTATTTTTATTACTCTTTTCATTCCTTTTTAACCTATTCATGATTTAATTATTTTTCCTGATATATTTTTATCCTATGCCCTAATCTATCCAAACTAAACCTAAAATAAAATATAATTAACCTACTTTATCCTAGCATTTTTATCTAACTGAATTTACACCTTACCTGCCTATATTCTCCCCCAATCACTCTCCTTGTCTTAATAATTAACTCACAACACTCAACCTATCTACACATATATCTATGTACATAAATAGACACACATAGCCACAACCTACTCTGTATTTTATATATACACACACACATGGTGCACTCCCTCACCAACCAAAGAACCTCCCTACTCCCCTTCTCTGTTCGTTATTTTTTTCCTCAACCAAACTCCCTAATTGTCATAGCCCCTTCCTCCTCTGCACCTTTCCAACACCCTTCCCTAAGCTAAACAATCCCCCACTTGTGCTCCCCTTCTCTGCCTCTTTGGCATCACTCCAACAAACCATCCTCTTTACCTAGCCATCCTCATTCCAATCTACTAACCCAACCAACCTCCCTCAATTTCTACCCCCACTTCCCTTTGTAGCCCCAACAAAACGCAACACTACCACCCTTCCCTACGATGATAGAATTTCCCTAACCTCCATCCTATGCTATTCAAACCACCACCACCTTGTAGCCTACACACACAATCGAGCAACACAATAACCATCCCATCATCCATGTCACCAGTACCACTATGCGAACCCAACCCTATCCTTACTATGCAATCTCCTATGACTGTTGATAACCATTGTAGCTCTGACTCACTACTCTTCTACTGGCCTATAGCCTTCAGCCGATCACCATCCTTTTCCAGCACCTAGCATCTCCACCATTTGTCCAACACCACCTCTCTACCACCATCTTCTTCTTGCCCCAGCACTACCTTCCAACCCCACACTACCATCTCAATAGCCACAATCTCCCTTCTCCTCTTCTATTTTCTCACCCTTCTATTTTCCTACATTACATGTACCTTCCTGCATCATCTCCATCTCCAACCTATCCAACCCTCACATGTAGCCACCTCCTGTGCACCAACCTCTCCCTTTTCCTATTTGGTTCCATATCTACAGCATCATAACTACCCTTCTCATAGCTAGTCACCACCCATAGCTACTGCCTACTTTGTTGACCACCAACCATCACTACTAGTCTCCACCCTATCTACAACCATCTCCACTACCTCACCCCACCACCCTAACTAGGCTTAAGCCCGACCCCCTTCTTCGTGTGCACTACTCACATACATAAGGGTGAGGGTGAGGTAGTTTTTTTTAACAAATATTTGGTACCTATATTAAATGTTATACCTATTTTTGTAATTTAATAAAAATAAATGTTTTTATATTATAATTATAATTCTATTAGATAGGTATTAACTTGGTAATTTTGGTATTATTTTTAGGTATGAAAGTTTGATAAGCGGGACTTAATAATTTTTAGTAAATACTGCTAATTTTATGTTTTTGCTAGAATTTAGGTAACTGTTATACTCTATTAAAATGATAAATAATGTGTGATAGCAAACTAAGGTTTTTGGTATAAGAAATATGTTAAACATGATTTTTACGTTATAATTATTGGTTATTTGTTGTTATCGTAAAAATGGGTAAAACAAGCATGTTATTTGATATAATATTTTGGGTATAAAAGTATGATTGAAATGATTATGTTATTGAGAAAATATTTTTAAGACACGTATATCTAAAATAATAGGGTAAGCGTGTTGAGATATAATTATGGGATAATAATTATGGATGTGTGCCATAGGCGCAATTTAGTTATTTTTAGTGTATTATGATATTTATCCTAACAATCATGTGTAATATGTATTATTAGTTGTTGATTATATGATCAGGTGTTTTGGACTTTTTAAAAGTGTATGATAAGGTTTTGTATTCAGAAACATGTGTAAGGGTAAAATGGTCATTTAACATAGTTGATAATATAAATTACATAATAAATAATGAATTTTTTTTTTAGCCTTCTCATGACAAATTAATAAATAAATAAAATGGATTTAGTTTTTAAACAGATGATAATTTGATAATTATTGGTCTTAGCGGCACTTTGGTCTTTTTGACCTAATGTACCCAAATGTGAATAATTGGACATAAGATGGCCTTTGACTTTTAATATGTTGACCTTAGTGTTAACTTTGACCTTGTTTTGGACCGTTAACCTTAGGGTTAACTTGGATAATTGGAAATAAAGAAAAAATAGATAAGTATGGAAATGAGAATAATTTCGTAATATATGATATCTATGATCACCGTATAAAATACTAATACTTAAGCTGGAAGACCTCGTGTTTGGGAATGGTTTTTATCTAGAGATGAGGTAGGAGTCATCGGTTTGTTTGGTTTTTTGGTGTGTTGGTTATGCCTTAGTAAGACCCTTGTCTACTCTATAGGTGACTTATGGGCTCTATAGGAGGTATCTATACTTAAGGATTAGGTGTCTGAGGTGGGGATGGTACTGTGTGCCTTATACATTAGTATGACTAGATTGATGTTATTCCTCTGGGTTGGATGGTTGGAGGGCACCGTGATTCCTTATGCATCAGTATGACTAGAGTACTTTTATATCTTTGGGTTATTATTGTATCCCCCTTCAGTAAATAAAAATGGGAATGATATGATTTGATTGGAATGATAATTATTTGATTATTGGATTAGTCAGTAGTAACCTTATGCCAAGCTATAATTTCTATTGTGCCTCTATGCCTGACCTATGATGCTATGAATTCTGTTGGGATTGATGCTGAGATATGAGACATGTTGTGAAAGTTATGATTGTTATGCTAGAGTTTGGGTCCAAATTATTACTTCACAGAGCATCTTTGGACACTTGGTTGATAAGTGTTATTATGTTATAAATAAATACGCATGAATAGTATGTGGTGTAGTGATTATTATGTACTTGTTATGATTATTGTATTATGATCATCTCATGTAGGTTTTAATGTTTATACTAGGTGTTAGCATGATGCCTTTATGGTTATTGGGTTTTGGTTGTTCTTAATCATACTTCAGAGAGCATCTCTAGTATGTTTGTTTAGTAAGCTTTAGTTGTTTCAATTAAATAAATATAAGTGACCTTGATAGAATTTGATTATCTAAATGACTATAGTATATCCATCATTATATGAATACCTAAAAGACTTGTAGCATGGTTGTTGTATTCCTTGTATGTATTCTATGCTAGTTTCTTATATTAGTTTTGTATAAAGAGTTATTCAGTACTATAGTACTAATGTTTTCCCTTTTATGGTCCCCTACCTATTTAATGGGCAATGATAACCCTGTAGGAGTACCTTGAGGGTTCGGCTTAATGGCTTCTAGGAAAGGAATAAGAGTTAGTACTATCTAGTGTTTGCTCTGACATCTTTTGATCTGGATATTTCGTGGAATCTTAAGTCCCTTAATATTTTCCTTTAGTCATACTACAACTCTTTGCCTGGTCTTTTTGTATTTATTCGGATAATGTAATTAATAATGAAATTGCTATCTTGCCTTTGTTATAAATATTATTTAAGTTATGTAATATTTTAGCTTTATCACTTAGTATAAGGATGGTAGAGGATGTTAGACATATACTGAGTGTGGCAATAACATACTGAGTGTGGAAATAACACCTATTATATTGTAAATAACACTTCAACAAAACATTTTAAGTACTAAAAATGGGGGGTATTATATGAATTCATTTCACTCTTCTTATAATTTCTTTAGCTTCCTTTTTTTTAATTCTTAAGTAAGGAAGAGTTAGATTTAAGAAAATGGTTGAGTGGTTCAACTAAGCAATCTCTATTTTACCTTTGGGTATGATAAACTCGTTCTTTGCTTTCTATTTCATGTTTGAAATTAAAAATTTATGCACAAACTTCTGAGCTAAGTCTTTTTTTTAAGGTTTTAAGAGTTGAGGCTTTCATTGGCTGAGATTTTGAGGTCAAGGAAATTTTTTTCTGCGTTAAGTAAGTGATTATTGCTTCTAAAATAGGTTATGAGTAATTTAGCATAATATGAAACCCTTTTAGTTGATATTATAAGTCTGCATGAATATATATACTTATATAACTTATTGGACGGTTAGCTGGTGTATTTTGAATGAAAAGCATGAATCTTGAGAAATGATGGGTTGTGATGATTAATGTTGAGATGTGTAATTTAAATAGGCCAAAAATGTGTTATTTGATGTTAAAACATGTTCAATTATGGCATAACAAAGATTTAAAAGTATGATCTAAATGAAAATGATTATTTGGTGCTATTGTAGGGCAAACTAATCAAACTAGTTCATAGAATAGTCAACTAGCTGACCTAGCCCATCGACTGATAAGCCTATAAAGGCCTCAATCTTATTCTTCACTTAAACCCATTGAGTGGTTGGGCATAATTGATCTACTGGTCTATAAACAATTGAATGGTTTACCTAAATCGATTAACCAATTTGAGGAAAATAATGATTTGGTTGAGTGAAATGCCCCAAAAATATTTATTTTAAGAAGTTTAATTAAATAATTATTTATTAGGGAATTAATTTAATTAGAATAGTAATAAATTATTTAGGGCCAATTAAGAGGACATTTACAAATATTTTTATAATGGAAAATTTGGGCATTTTGCTAATTAAAAAGGAATTTAGGAAAAATCCTTTAAAAACCCTAAATTAGCCTAAAAAGGAAATTTAATATTAATTTATTTAGATATTTTTATTTTAAATACCCAAAATATTCTAATTAATTTAATTGACCCCAACCGACTTAAATTTTTCTTTCCCCTTTTCCCTTTTTTCTTTTTCCTTCCTCCTTTTTCTTTCTTTTCTTTCTTTTTCCTTTTCCTTTCTTTCTTTTTCCTTCTTTCTTTCGATTGGGCCTGTCACGACCCAATCCCTTCTTTTCCTTTCCTCTCTTTTGCGGCCAATCGCCTGTTCTTTTTGTTTCTACCTTTGGTAGACAAAGCGCTGCGTATTGCGCCTTATCCCCATGGAACATCGTGTTCCATTTAAGTTTTTATAACTGATTCAACCAGCTCGGTTCTCCTTTTTTTTTCCTTTCTATTTTTTTCCACGCTTCCTGGTTCACCTTCTTCTTCCTCCTTCCTCCTCCACCGTCGACCTGCATCTCCGCTACCTCTCAAAATGGCGCCACCAGCACGCTTGACTTGATTGGCCGTTTCTCTTCTTTTTCTCTTCCCCTTGAATCGCAGATCAACCTAACCTAACCCAATTTCCTTTTCTTTCATGCAATGCTCTCCTTTTCTTGAGCGAAAAGTTGACCCTGACCTAAATTTGTGCTTGATGATTGACGTTGTCGGCTACCCCAAACCCTACCTGCATTATCCTCCTGCCAACCTTCAGAACCCTACCTTCCCCTCTAAACCCTATAAATACCCTTGGTTGGTTGATTGCAAAGTTTAATCCCCAAAACCCTAATAAACCTACCCCATGCACCACCGTGACTTTAGACGACCTTTCCAGCCAACTACGCCACCACCTCAACCTACCTAAGTCTTCCCTGCACTACTTTCAAACTAACTAAGCCACCCATCTCCCTTGATTCTTCTTGCACGAGCCACTACAACCGTGCAAAGTTCCTTGCTTGACCATCGAAAATTTTATACCTGCAACCCCTCACGACATGGTCCACCACCACATCCGCCGGTATCACTGCCTCCTACACCACCCAAAAGCTGTTACTAATATTCCTCCACCTAGCCATACCCTTCTTTTCTCCTTCGCTATTTTTCTCTTTCTCTCCATTTCTGCCGCCACCTCTGCCATAGTGTGCCGCCGCCACTTGCTACGCCACCACCCTCCCTTTTCTTCTCTCAGCCTAAGCTACTACTAACACCTCAACCACCACCCTCATTCTCCACCTTTTCTTCTCAAACCTCAAAATTTTCCTTTTCTACTCTCTTTTCTAGCCACTATCGCCGCTTTTGTGCACTACCGTCGGTGCCACCCATCTCCGCCGATTCAAGGTGAAACCTTAGACCCTCTCAGCCTTCTCCCCTATTTATTTAGGCTTACCCTAATTTATTTCAATTTTTAACCTTTATTTGATTATTATGATTAATAATAATAATAATATGATTATTATTATTATTTAGTGTAATATTAATGTTATTGTTTCTTAAAAGGGCCGAGAGTGTATAGGAATTATTTAGATTTTTTTTAAATTAATAATATTATTAGTATTATTATAAGTTTAATAATAATAATTATTATTAACCTTACTATTACTATTATTTTTTTAGAGGGCCGAGACCCAATTTTACTTAAATAAGTCAATTACTATCAATCTATTATTATTAATATTATTATTATTACTATTATTAGTATTAGTATTATTATTAACATTATTTTTAATATTAATATAAATAATATGTATTATTATTATTATTATTATTATTATTATTATTATTATTACCAATAGTACTTTTACTACATTAGGGTAGAGTTGAAAACCCTACCCTATATTACTTTTGGGTTTAAGTCATTTCATTATTATTATTGGTATTATTATTATTATTATTATTATTATTATTATTTCATAATTTGACTATTATTATTATTATTACTATTTTTTTTAATAATGTTTCAATGATATTTTTAGTATGATTTTGGGTGGAGGGTAGAAGCCCTTAAACCACCATCCATTATGAATTCTATTAATATTATTATTAGCATTTTTGGTATTATTTCATGTAGTTATTATTAGTATAGTATTATTTTATTTGAAAACCTAGTCTTGCAATAAGTTAGTAAATAATAGTATTTTTAGGAGGGAACCTAATTCTAGTTTTTTCCTCATAATAGTTGAGACCAGTCAAAGCCCTAAAGAGGTATAGGAGTGTGCTCCAAGACGAGTGACGTTTTAGGTAAGGAGTAACTAAGGCCGTTTGTGTGATATGTGCTTTATATGCCATGCATGCCATGTGATATAAAATTATAATATATTTTATGTGTAATTGTATAAGTATCATATATGCAGTATGATATGGAGTTAAGGTAGGATTATACATTAAATTATGGCATGTGTATTATGTGTATTGGTTGTGTTATTATTGTGGTATAGTGTGGCCTATAAGACACACATGATAGGTAGTAGGGTTGCATGGATTTAGGTTTGCATAGAGTTAGTGTTTGCATTGAGTTGGGGTTTGCATTAAGGTAGGGTTTGCATGGAGTTGGGGGTTTGCATGGTGTTAGGGTTTGCATGGAAGTAGGGTTTGCATGGAGTATGGTTTGCATAGAAGTAGGGTTTGCATAGAGCTAGGGTTTGCATGGAAGTAGGGTTTGTATGGAAGTAGGGTTTGCATGGAGTATGGTTTGCATAGAGTTAGTGTTTGCATTGAGTTGGGGTTTGCATTAAGGTAGGGTTTGCATGGAGTTGGGGGTTTGCATGGTGTTAGGGTTTGCATGGAAGTAGGGTTTGCATGGAGTATGGTTTGCATAGAAGTAGGGTTTGCATATAGCTAGGGTTTGCATGGAAGTAGGGTTTGTATGGAAGTAGGGTTTGCATGGAGTATGGTTTGCATAGAATTAGGGTTTGTATGGGAGTTAGGGTTTGCATGGAGTAAGGTTTGCATGGGTTCTAGGGTATAATATGTTTATGGTGGTCAACTAGGGTTTGGAGGATAAGAATAGTAGGAGTCAGTCATGCATGTCTGGGCGAAAACTTCTAAATAAAATACTTAAGACACTAATCATTTAAAGTGAAAGACTATTGAGTCAGGTCTAAATCAATCCACCAATTATAAATAATGGTGTGGATCTGATGTCCCGCAAGTGACTCATCCATTGGTGAATAATAGTGGTGTGGACTATTGTCCCGCAAGTGATTGGCCCACCGACAATAATAGTGGGGGATCCCGAGCTCAATAAACACAAACCAGAGTTTGCTAAGATACTTAAAAGATACTAATTACTTATGGTGGAACACTATGTGAGCAGGAACTGAACCAATCCACTGGTTAGAAATAGTGGTGTGGACATATTGTCCCTCAAGTGACTGATCCTTCGGTGAATAATAGTGGTGTGGACATGCTCTCATGTAAGTGACTGATAAAAGGTATGGTATGAATAGACTTCTGATAAAAGATTAATTAAATAATTAATCTGGACTATTTGGGCCTTTATGTGTGGGCTTGATCATTTATAAATTGTATAATACTCTGCATGACTTTATATATTATATGTGTGGGTTTGAAAGTGTTAGTTGAATATTATCCTACATGATTTTATGTTCTTGTGTGTTGGCCTTAGTGCTCAATTACCTTACTCAGTATGTAGTGTACTAAATACCCCTTTTATGGGTGCTGCTCATTCCCATGAGCAGAAGGCTCGTCTGATATGTTGCAGGTAAGTGATGCCTTCTTTGATGCCATTGATGTCTATGGGATATCAAGTGGGGTCGAGTGATGAATTGGGCTGGATCAGGTTCTGGAGTGGCATGGCCGTTTTCCTATAATGAGATTATTAGTCCTTTTCTCTTTTAACTATATTTGAAACTCTAGAAATAATTTTTTTATTGTAGCTATTTTTATTCTCTAAAGAACTATCTCTCATAATTCAGATTATGTAAAACTCATGCGTATTCTGATTATTGATTTGTAAACTTTAATTTATGTATTAATGTGTGATGATGGCAATGTTTTTTTTTAGCCTTAGCACTTGGTATTGGAACGGTAGGAGTGAGCCGATCTGGTACTAAGTGTGGCGGTAGTATCCTTAGAATTTACTGGTTTTAAAAAAAATAGTAAATCTTGGGGTGTTACATCGAGTAAAACCTATTAACCCTTCAACCTAAATCAATCGACTGGTTTGGCTGGTTTATATGATTTGTTTCTTTTAGTCTGCTTATGGTTTAAGGCTATACATGGGATTTTCCTATGATTATTAAAGGGATAGAATACATATTTTATCATGGATTAATGACCTAATGAATAGATTAAATGGATAATGATGTATGACTTACTCCGTGAGTATTGTAAAGGCTTAATGGGTGTACTACATATGAAATGTCATGGTAATTGAGAAAAGAGTAATGAAGAACAACATGTATTGGAATAAAATGATATGATGGACATGAATAATATTGAACAAGGATAAATGGAAACCCCACACATGGTTGGGAAGTGGGAAGGATTAATATGAAGAATATGGAAACCCCACCTTACTTGCTCTTTGTATAGGCCTTGTGTGATCGCTTAACCTCATGAATAATATACTATTCACATAAAGGGAAAGAAAATAAATTTGTGTATGGGTCTAGGTTATTGGATCCTTAATTAGCTACATTAGGTTAGTGGGCCTTCAGATGCTTATTGGTGTCTTCGGACGAGATCCTGGAGATCTTGGTGCCTTACCTATTTTGACACTAATGATGTACTTAGAGGTATTGATACTAAAGGGTCTGGTTACTTAGGCATTTGGTTTTCGCCTAGATTTATGTTTGCTTTATTGATTGGCTTCGACCAGGACTTTTTGTCCCTTGCTAAATAGGCTTTCATGGTATGTGAGGCCATGAAGTGATGCATAGTTCATCACTTGATAACAAAAATTTGGATGATAAGTAAATGGATGATAAAATTTGGTTGATGAATTAGTGGATGATAAATAATTGGATAACGATGAGAATAATGGTTTGAATGACAAAAAGGGATAAAATCTTGTTTATGCACTTGCATAATAGATTAAATTACCAACTATTTAATAATTGGAAAGATTGACTAGATATTGACCTATGTCAATATATGGGTAAATAAATGGTATAATCTAATCAATAAAAAGTTCGAAAACAAACTATAGTGGTTGTTTGAATTAATCTTCCTAGTTCATGTGTGATTACCTATATGATTATATTATGAAGGCAAGCATGCTACTTTCTGAGTTGCCTGAGTTGTGCATGATAGTATATCCTGATGCATTAATACCTTTAGGTATATGGCATTAGCAAGAATGATATTGAATATGATACCCATGTTATAATAGAATTTCCATACTTGTGTTTTCTATTGAGGAGACAACTTGGCTTACTTAGTACACGGTGTACTAATGTGCCTGTTTGCTTAATTACCTACTCATTCCCATGAGCTGAGAGCCATGTGTAGGCTTTTAGAGCGTGGACATCTAGAGGATTTTTTGTCGTCTGTAATGGACCATGATTTTTGGGTCACATCCTAAACTTGTTTGTATATAGCCCTATATTTTTAACTAATGTGTCTTCCTGTATTTGACTTGCTTGGGACCATCAAGGTCCTTTAATGTAAAAAATATTTTAAAGGTTTATATACTTTAAGTTTGTGCACTCAATTTTAAATGGGTCAGTTGGTTTTAGCCTTATATCTAAGATGGGGTGGGCGGCGGATGTCTATCTTGTGTTAGTTACAGGGGTAGCAACCTAGTTTTTCTAAATGTATATTCTGCTTCTGCATTATTTTAAGCGATTTTTTAAGTAGTGAAAAATAGAGGTTTTATATGAAATCTAATCCCTGATAATTAATATTTTCATCTTAGCTTAACTCTCTAATAAACCTTTAATCAATTTTTAGCCTAATCCTAACCATAATCCCATAATTATCTCTTTTTTTCCTATTTTTCTTCTTTCTCCTTTTCATTTTAATTTACTTCTCCTCCTTCGCAATTTTTATTTCCCTTCTACAACCTTACATTTTCTTCTTTCTCTGGATAACCAATTTCCCCTATCAAGCTTCTGTAACTTTCGAATAATTCTACCATCATCTCCCATAATCCATAGGATATGTTTATTGAAAATTATATAAAATCTTTCCCCTAATCTTGCCTCATCTCGGCTATGATATGTTTTTTTCCCTTTGACATTCCTTTTTATTGTTGTGCCTCCCTTCAGCATACCCTATGCTCTACTCCATGACCACTCTATCACCAACATTCATTCAATAATACCCCTATGTAACTCAAGCTTCTCCACTTGTTTTGGTTATCCTTATTTGGACCCTCTTTTACATTAAATTTTCCTTCCTTGTATTCTTGAGTTATATCTTATTCTCATTTTTATAGGTGATTTTTCAATGATCTCATAGGAGATGGATTAGGCTTACATGCCTAGAGACCTGTATCCTTATTGGTAAGGATACATGTCATAGTTAAGGTTTGTATATATACAACATATTTTTATGTGATATTGAACAATTTAGTATTATTAGGATAATGCTGATGATCCAATTACATGATATCTTAAATGTGAAAAAATGTGAAAGTGACATTTCTGTATTCAATTAGTTGGCATGAATCTAAAAATGTGGTGTGTGTATGTATTAGCTTATGTATTTCATATAAATATTGAAGGTTGAAATTCACTAATATTGGGACTTGTAAGATCTATGGGAAAATATGAGCATTTTAGCTAATGTAAGGACATTATGGTCATTTGATTATAATATGTGAAATATTCTTGGCATGATAAGTTTTGAAGGTGCTATCAATTGTTACATAATTATGGTGATTAAATGATGATTGGGTAACATAAGTTACATAATATGAGATTATGAGGTTTTTAGTGAGAGGAGGATATTTTGGTCAATAAGGGTTAAAAATAAAATTTTGGTGATTTTAAAAGGATAATAGACTTTAAATGTGTTACGTATGATACTAAGAATATTTAGGATAATGATGATTATCATAAGTACAATGAAAGGAGAAGTTATTCCCATATTGTGAAATTAGGGTTTCTTAGGGGAGTTAGGGATGTTTTTCTTGGGGAATACCTTAATAACCATGTGGTTTTACTTTAATTTTTTTAAATGTGAGTTGTGCATATCTATGTGAGTTCTATATGATGATCTTGATATAATAAATATGATTAATATATTAATCATTAAAAGTAAAATATCATGTGAGTCTAACTAAGGTACATGTTACAGCCATTCCATTGGATGATAATAGTGGTTATGGAGTATTTTTACCCTAAGACATGCATTAGTTCATTCCACTATATTAATAATACTAAGGCACTAAACTCAATGTGATGAGAATATTATTCTATGATAAGTAACTAATGTATAAGATATTAATTACTTAAAGTGAAAGATTACACGAGTTAAAATTAAGATATTAATCAGTTTAAATCATTCTTACACTCTATGAACATTCATGAAGGTGAGGAATTCATACATCACATTCTCTTCATGCTAGGCCATTATGCAACCATCATTCTATCATACAAAACATATTATTATCTCTTAAGAAAATCAAAATATTAAAGTTAACTAAGAATCTAAAACCATATTTCTGAGGCCTATGCATACAAGACATTATAACTTATACATTGTTCCACATTTTTAACATTAGAACTCATTATTTTATTGGATCACAGAACATAAAATTCACTCACTCATATCATTTTCATAAAATAGGAAAGATAATGGTTTATCTATAAAGAAATTAGCAACCCACCAAAGAGAGAAAAAGTCTTTCAAAATTCAAACCCTTTGCAACACTAGACCATATTCCAAGAAATAAATATTAAAAATTACTAAAACCTTTGAAATCATGTAAAGAATATCTAATAAAATAAAAGACCGTGGAGAGAAAATCAGAACAACCCAACCTTCTCAAGGGAGATAGAGAATATAAGAGATAAAAGCTAGTCCCTCGGTCTTTTCCCTAATCTAACCCCATCTTGACTAAGATCAAAATAAAGAGATAGAGAAATGAATAGAAGAGGAAGGAAGATCATACTAAAATTTAAGGAGATGAAATGTGGGTAAAGAAAGTATGAGAAAAATAGGGAAGTTTAGAGATTAGGAAACAAGAGAGAAAATAAAGACTTTTGATTTAAATTACTAAGGGTCTTTGGTTGTAAAAGAAGGGTAAAGGGTGTATAAATTAAGACCCCAAAATCCCTAGCTCGACTCCAAGCTTTAAAATTCATACTTTGGAGGATCAAGGCTATATGAGCTCAATTTTGAAACTTAAGATTGCAGGGCATGGTGCTTCATAAATTTGAAACATAAGAAAGGAATAAGGATAACAAGGAGAGGGAATCAGGCTAAAATCTCTAGAGGTTTTAGCAATGATTCTCTAGCATAGGAATCTCGTAGAAGAGAGAAAAAAGAAAGAAGAAGAAGAAAAAGGTGTTATAGTCATGAAAGTGACTTATGAGAAAATTTCCCTCCATGAATCAGTTGAATATTGATAAAAATATATTAAGAATGTTCAAAAGCTTCATAAAAATGTAAAAAAAAAAATATGATACAAAAATCATGTTGCTACAAAAATTTTGGTGGATGATTCATAGTGAAAACTAAAGATAAAAAGTACTTATCTAGTCGAACCAGTTAAATAGTACCCCAAACAAGTCGATTAGCTCATGGGTTTCGAATCTCAAATTTAAGGAACAAACCATTTGATTGGTACCTCCAAACTACTTGATTGATTTTCTGATAAAACAAACTATCTTAAAAACTCCAAGCCAAGCTCAACCAAAACATACTAAACTTACATAAACCTCCAAAAAAACATCAAACATACCTATATTGCAATCAAATACATAGATTAATATACATTAAAGAACCTAAAATAGGTTGAGGGATTCTAAAATGCCCCAAAACCTTAATTTAGAGAATTATGGCAATATAAGGATTTATTAGGAAAATTAATTAAATAAATTATTTTATTAAAATAAGAGGAATTAATTAAGAAAAAATAAGTGGAAAATAATGAATAATTTAATTGGGAAAAATTAAAGTGTTTTGCTAATTAAAATGGAATTAAGGAAAAATCTTTGAAAAATCATAAATTAACCTAAAAAGGAGATTTAATTATAATTTAATTTAAATATTATTATTTTAAATATACCAAAATACCTAAACATTCTAAATACACCAACCCATCTATTTTTCTTTTTTACCCTCTATTCTTTTATTTTCTTCCTTTCATTTGTCCTTTTTTTTTCTTCCTCCCCTATCTGGGCCAGCCCTCCAATCATGGCTTAGACTTCCTCCTTCCTCCCGCGTAGCCTAGGCCTACTACCCTCTTCTTCTTTCTCGTTAGCTGCCCGGTCTTGCTATATCTATCTTTATTTCTTTTTCTCCTGGACTCACCGGTCCACCCTCTTTTCTTCTTCCTTTTCTCCCCCGACTCCTCGACTTCCCCTCTTCTCGGTGCAGGCACACGACCTCTACAACACCGCATGCTATCCTACCACCCCTAATCTTTTCCCCATCAATTCATCTCCCCTTTCCGCCCAATCATGCTATCTCTCTTCTTACGTGTGCCTCTCTCTCTCCCTTCCTTTCTCCTTCCCTAAGCTGGAAGACCTACAACTTTGTAGGCCTGCACTGGCCAACGACCTGCCCCATGTGCCATCATCTTCCCCTCTTCCCCCTCTGTCATTTCCCCCCATCAATGGCCAATAAATACCCTTCAACCTCCCTAGTTCAACCTTTTTCTTTATCTAGAAGTTTTCTTCGTTTTATGCTCCGCTGCCTGTTTAGTCGCCCATTTCGCCGCTGCTGTCCACCACCACCACCCAAATTATGCCCTATACCACCCTTCACCAAGCTAAATGCCTCACCACCCTCAATCCTCCCTGTATGAGCCTCCTTGGCCGTGTAAAATTTGCCATTCGACCAACTTCAACTCACCCACTACCGCCCTTTGTGCCGCCGTCCGCTACCATTACCACCGCAAACACCTCTCCATCTACCCCTAAAACCATCAGTAGAACCTCCTCTAGCTCCCGTACCTTCCTTTTCCCTTTCCTCCCTCTCATTCTCCCCTCCTCCCTCTCCACCACCTTCAACCACCACACCATCGCCACTTGTGTCACCTCCTTTGGTTGTGCCACCACCACCATTTCAGCTCTCTCAACTTTAGTCATCCTCTACCACCTCAAATCCCCCTCTCATTTCCCCTCTCCTACCCTAAAAAATAAAATTTCCACCCTTTATCTCTCTTCCCCGCCGTCGGTGCCGCCTGGTCACCACCAACCCTAGGTGGTACCCCAACCCTGAAAACCCTAGTATGCTATCCTTATCTCTTTTATTTATATTTATGTTTTTATCCTTAATAATAATAATAATAATAAGAATAATAGTAATAATAATAATATTATTATTATGATATCATTACTATTATCTTTATCATTATTATTACTAAACATACCCACAGGATATTTATCCCATTATTATTTAAATAATTCAAAACCCTATTTTATTTATTATTATGATTATCCTTATTTTTATCATTAATATCATTATGACTTTTATTATTATTATTATTATTATTATTATTATTATTATTAGTGTTACCATAGAATATTATTACTATTAGTATTATGTAGATATTCTAACCCTTACCTTATCATTATTTTGATTATTATTATTATTATTAATATTATCCTTAACAATATCATCATTATTATTATTATTATTATTATTATTATTATTATTATTATTAGCAACACTATTATTAACCCTAACCTTACTATCACTAAGGTTTCTATTATTATGATTTTTAGGACCCCCTTTTAAGTATTATTCTTCATATTAGAACTATTTGTATTATTATTTGTATTATTATTATTTAGCTACAACTGTTATTATAACTATTATTAGTAGTATTAAAGCTATTATCTTTAATAATATAAATATGGGTATAAATACCTTAACATGAACCTATTTTGACTAGTAATAACCTAGTCAGTTATATTGAGAATAAAAACCTTTTTATATTTATAAAGCTTCTCTTAATAATAGTAACCCTAATATTAGGGTAAAGTAGGAACTAATAGTCTTTTTTCGTAGGAGGGAAATTACCCCTTAGTTTTTCCCTCTTATAGGTGAACTCAGCCAAAGCCCTAAGGAGATATAGGATCATGCTCCAAGACCAGTGTCATGTTAGGTAAGGATGTAGTTAAGACCCCTATATGTGTGTTATGTACCTCGCATGCCATGTGCTATGTTATGTTGTGTATCTTATGATTATTATAATTATTTTACGTGTAGCATAGTTAGAGTTGAGGTATGATTATATGGTTTTCTTATGGCATGTGTATAATATGTATATATTGTGCTTATGATGTTATGTGATCTGGCTCTCTAGAACATGCATGATAGGATATTTAATATATTGATATGGGGTGAAAGGATGAAAAAGGAAAGAGGGGAAGTGAGTTGACCAAGGGGATATAGGATTCACCTAATTATCCCATGACCCATAACGGGGTAACAAAAAGGGGATTATGAATTAAATAAAAGAGTGGGGTGAACTTTTCATGGGAGTTTCTACGACTTGCATGGTAATTTCAAGGGTTTTCATGGGGTGGGTGGAGTCTGCATGGGGATGATCCTTACATGTGAAAATTTATCTTGGGGTTTAGGTAAGGTAAGGGAAGAGTGGTTTAGGTGATTGGAGGCTTTGGGTGAAAAATAGTACGTAAGTTGGTATAAGGGTACACAGGAGACCTAGCTAGGATTTGAGAGGAAAACCCTAATTTGAGATTGTTGTGAAAGTAAAAATAAATGAAGGAGAGTGGAGTATGGGATGAGAGTGGAAGAATATTATGCATAAGGAGAGTATAGGTATCGTGGGAGAACATGGATGGCAAGTGAGAAATGGAGGGGTGACATGTGGGAAAAGAAGGATACTAGGGTTTTGTGGTCACGTGTGTATTTGGGGGAGTAAAGTGAAATGATGAGGGTTGAATCTAAAGGAGGTGATGTGTGGGGTGTTAAAGCAACCTTAGTTGGGTGAGGCAGAGAAGGATGGGCCATATTAGCCTAAATAAGGGTTTTAGAAGAAAACCTTAGGGTAAGGTAGTGATTTGTCTAGAAGGGCGTAAGGTAGTGGCCCTTAACCCACACATTTAGGAGTTAAGCCTCCATTGTGAGTAAGTAGAAGAAGGAAAGGATTTTGGGATATGTTAGGAGGTATAGAAGTTTCAAAATATGGAACGGGCTCTCTTGGGAGGATAAGAGTAGATGAAGTGTGACATGCATGTCTAGGGTGAAAACTTGCTAAAGAAGACATAGTAAGACACTAATGATTGTAAGTGAAAGATTATTGAGTCGGGCTTGAATCGATTGACTAGTATAATAGTGGCCAAGTGTTGGGGTGTCCTAAAGACCGATCCACCGGCTATAATAGTAAGGGATCTTGAATTTAATAAATGAAACTCTAAGTCATGATAAGACATTTAAAAGACACTAAGTACTTATAGTGGAACACCATGAGAGTATGGGATAGACCGATCCACCGGCATAATAGTGGCCAGGAGCTTCTTACCCTATAGACCAATCAACCGGCATATAATAGTGGTTAGGAGTGTTATGCCCTGTACATTTCTAATCCACTAACTATAATATTGGGTTTTCCATACTCGCATGGATTGATAATAAGCATGGTGTAAAATGGGTATTGACGAGAGAATTAAAAATCAATTTATCTAGACTATAGCTTGTCTTGTATTTATTTGTATTGGTTTTATGATGTTTACATGATCTTTCTTGTGTTATATATTTCGATATGCTTGGCCTTAGATTCATGGTTACGTTGATTAGTGCATAGTGTACTGATCACCCATTTCATGGGTGCTGCTCATTCCCATGAGCAGAAGGCCCCTCTGAGTTTGTGTAGGTAGGTGATGTTGTTTTTGATGCCTTTGATACTTATAATGCATTATACGGGGCTGAGATTTGAGCTTGGACTTAGCTTGGGGATCAAGAGCGATGTGGCTAGATTTTCCTTTTTATATTCTTTTATCTTGTATCGGTTTATTTAGGCTTGCTTTACCGATTTGTAGTTTTTATCCCTTTTGAGGAATTTTAATTATGTACTCTTAGATTGTAAACTCTCTTACGTGTACTCTTATTTCTATCTTATGAATGTTTCAATGCTTTTATGAAGACCTGATTTAAGTTTGACTTATGATGGATGGTAGTTTTCCTTAAGCTTTGTGCTAGGCTCATATTGATCACGACGGTAATATCCTTGAAATTCACAAGTTTTCTTTTAATTCCTTTTGTTGAATCTTTTAATAAAACAAAAATTTTTTTAGTAGTGAATTTTGGGGGTGTTATAGATTCTCTTAGGGCTAATACACAACACAAAAATAGGAGGATGGGTTCTTAAATATAGCGTGGTGTGAAGGGGAGAATCAAGCTAAAGAAGGGAGAGGAAAATATGGGGGAGAAGGAGGCATGGTGTAGGAGATATGGTGTAGAGTCATGCCATGATAGGTAGTGGGAGTAGTGTATGGCCACAATCTAGAATATGGTAGGGTAATAATTTAGGAAGATGAACTGGGGTAAAAATATTCGGTTAGCGGAATTAGGGTTACTCATATTGGTTGGGGTCTAAACTAGGATTAAATGTAACAACTCAATTTCTATTAAATTTTAAAATAATGTGATTTATAAGTAATATGTTATAATAAATATTATAACTAACTACACATAATTATTAATTTGTAATTAAGGTTTTTTCAAAATGAGTTATTACACTTCCTTTATAACTCATCATTCCTGATACATCAAGAGGAGTAGCTACTCAATCTTCTATAGGTAAGTCATGTAACCATCTTGCATAATAATCTCAAATGGAACCTAAGTGATGCTGGAGCCTCTAATGATTATCATATTCATGTTGATTGTCAAGGTAAGGAAGAATTAGCTTTCTTAATTTTGGAGCCTATTATATTAAATATTCTTGATAATTTGTCTATTCTTGGTGTTGAAAACAATTCAAGTTGTTCTTGTAGGTATGTTACATATTTGCAAGAATAAGATGTTAACACACCTTAAAGTGTACAAGTATTCAAAGCATACAAGACTATGGCATACATGAGATGATACTTTACAACAAGAAGATATGGTGATGATTATCATTAGTTGTATTAATTTGTTGTAAACCCTAACCCTAAGTGTATTTTATGTAAGTTAGGGTTTGATGTAATTTCATGTATGTACTATATCTAATTGCATGGCTTTGTAATGTTAATCATTAATATCATTTAGATAATGATATTGTGATGAAGAATAGGTATTATTTGGGCTTAATTCAAGTAGGATAATGGGTTGGAATTAAAGTAGGAATCTCGGTTGGTTTAAGCTTGATTATGTTGGCTACATCTTTCATATATACCCTTGTACATGCATGAAATGAGTATGGAATATAAATAATTTTTGAACAAAAAAATTAAAACAAGGCCTGCATTTTATTCTCTCTTTTGAGTCTCTTTGATCAAGGAAAGCCTGGGGAAAATTCCTTCCTACATTAATCTCATTCATTCGAACAATTGAAACCAGCTTCAACCAATTAAACCCAACACATCTTTCAATCTGAATTCTTTCGAGTTTAATCAACATTAAATCATTATTTCTGCTACATAATCTTTTGATTGACATCACCAAGCAACAGCAACCGATCCAACCCTTCCCTCCACTTTGATTGCACATCACTAAGTCTTACTTGAAAGCTATAAATGATGAAAATTGGACCATGACAACACAAATGGAGCTTAACCAATTTGAGGGAAATTAATTTTGGGGTTTATTCCCTATGTCTTAAATTGGACCCATTATTGGGACAAAGTAGTTATTTATAAAAAAACCTCAGTTGGTTTCCATTTCATATAACCAAGAGGAAGGCATGGATTTTGAAGAAACTTTTCCCCTTATAACTAGAATCAAGGTTATAAATATTCTAATTGTGTCTTCTTCCATCATCTTATACCAAATGGATATGAAAATTGTTTTTCTAAATATTTTTATTGAATAAGATATTAATGTTAAACAACCATCTTATGTTGAGGAGGTCTCAAAACCTTATCGTATTTACAAACTCAATATTGCTCTTTACGATTTAGAATAACACCCTAGAGCTTGGTATGAAAGGTTGAGTATTTAGTTTTGGAAAAGGGATTTGAAAGAAGTAAAATTGAGATGACAATTTTCTTAAGGAAAGCTAAGAAAGACCTGTTACTTCCACAAATTTATGTGGATGCTATCATTCTCTTTGTTACTAATGAGTCCATATGTAAGAACTTTTCTAAGTTTATGTATAGTGCATTTGATATGAGCATGATGGGGGAATTGAATCATTTCCTTGGTCTTTAAATTAAATAAACAAAGGAGTGAATGTTTGTGAATCAAGAGAAGAAATAAATTTCTCAAGGACTTTATAATGAATGATAGTAAATAATATAATACTTCTATGGCTAGCACAACTAAGCTAGACTGGGATGAATGAGGTAAACAAGTGAATCGAAAGAGATATCATGGTATGGTTGGATCACTTCTATACCTTACCATATTTAGGCCTTCTATCTTTTTTATTATATGTTATGTGCTCGCTTTCAATATAATCCCAAGGAATTTTATGTAATTATGGTTAAGAGGATGCTTAGGTAATTCATTGACATAAATAACTTAGGATTATTTTACCCTAGTCACTCACTTTTATACCTTGTTGAATATCTTGATGCTGATTTAATTGGGTATAAGGTAGGTAAATAAAGTACTATGAGTACTTATTAGCTCATAGGATAAGCTTTAGTTAGTGGGCATAGAAAGAAACAATCTAGCATTGTGATTTTAATGGTTGAGGCCAAATATATAATAGCTAGATCTTGTTGTGCTAAATTAATGAGGATGAAACAACAAATTAATGATTATGACCTTAATTTTGAAAAAAATGATTTAGATGTATAATAAAAGTGTTATTTGCCTCACTAAGAATTTTTTGCAACACTCTAAATCAAAACATGTTGAAATAAGGTATCACTTTATTATAGACTATTTTGAGAACGGAGATGTGTGTAGAATTTGTAGATACACTACATTAATGGAGTGATATATTCACCAAACTACAAAATAAGGAAATATTCACAATCATTAGTAAAGAATTGAAGATGAAATTTATGTGATTTCTTTTCCTCTCATAAATCATGAAAAATCATGTATTATTGATGCTAATGGATGGTTCGACTTGTTAGAAAATTAATTTGATAAGTTTAAAGGAACCAGTTGGCTGGTATTGAATCAAATTAGTCAAGTGGTAACAATAGAAGGATTATGCTTTTATTTGAATAATGGTTAAGATCAATAAACAAAATTTTTAAATATAGTGATTAGTTACAAGTCGATTGATTGTCATGAACTAGTTAGTGTATTTGAAAAAAACTTGTAGACATGTTTTGAGCATACTTAAACAACAAATGTATAGCCTTATTAACCATTTAAACTTCTTTCTCCTCTCTCTCTTTCTGATGGAAACCTATTAGGGTTTCACGAAATGATCGAAAGATTAATCGAGTGCAATGTTCGATTCACTAGCTCAGCCTAAGGAAAAACTCCAAAGGAAGACCCAAAGATTCAGAGGCACAGTTTGTACAACGGCAACTGAAATCGAAGAAAGAATGATCAAGATCGATCAAAGCAAGAGAGAGCAGATTCAGAGAAGAAGAGCGAGCGAGAGATTCGCCGAGAGAGAGAGAGACAAGTCGCGAGAAGAATCGAGGAAACTCAGCAATGTATTCTTTTACTTAACAGTTTAGAGAGCTGTCTTTTTAATTTCTTAACCTCTTCAGGAGTAGCCCTATAAGCAGGTCTGTTTGGTATAACAACTCCTGGAATAAAATCTATTTGATGTTCTATTCCCCTTAATGGAGGTAATCCACTAGGAATGTCCTCAGGAAACAACTCACTATATTCTTCCAATAACTGTTTCACTGTACTAGGTATTTCTTCACTTATTCCTCTCTGACACTCATAAAAGTCCTTATAAATCATCAAGTACACATTTGTATTTCTTTTCATTGCCTTTCCTACATCCTTACCTTTAGCATAAAACCCAGAAGTTCCTTTCATGTCCTTTGAACTAATATCATTCTCCAAACTAGGTTTAGATTACACCTTATAATCATATTTAATTTTAATTTCATCCTCAAATATTTCTTTTGGAGTCATAGGTGCTAAGACAATCTTTGACAGAATACATTGCTGAGTTTTCTCGATTCTTCTTGCAACTTGTCTCTCTTTCTCTCGGCGAATATCTCGCTTTCTCTTCTTCTCTGAATCTGCTCTCTCTTGCTTTGATCGATCTTGATCATTCTTTCTTCGATTTTAGTTGCCGTTGTACAAACTGTGCCTCTGAATCTTTGGGTCTTCCTTTGGAGTTTTTCCTTAGGCTGAACCGGCGAATCGAACGTTGCGCTCGATTAATCTTTCGATCCTTTCGTGAAAGCCTAACAGGTTTCCATCACTTTCTCTTGAACGAACCTAGTTTGCCTTCTCAACTCTATTTTTTCTCAATCTCTAACCAAATTCATTCAAACTATTTGCATTATACTTGATTTTGATCAAGGATTAAAGTGTGGTTACTATTATTAGTTAAAACCCAAAAAAAAAATCAGTTAGCTTGAAAAGATAAGGGTTTCAATCCTATTTTCTCAAATCTAATTTAAAATTTTTTGAATTAATGATATTAAATGATTTTTCATGATTTGTTATTGATATATGGCACTTAGTGAATTCATGGGAACCTTATTCTTCCCTATATTCTAACATTCTTTCAATATTGCTCTTATTAGGATCTAGATCATTTTTTTTAGCTAATTTCCTTTTTCACTACCTATTTTTATGATGATTAGCCACCACTAATTTTCCTCTAACACTAAGCTAGCTAACGATATTGTTAAGAAAAGAAAACATGATCTTCTTCCTCCTTCCTCCCTTGTACCATCCTCTATTGAGACTTCTCCACCTATTCCTACTAGTGCTAATTCGAGCACTATTATGAATGATTTCCCATATGATTCAATAATATTCTATTCCGTTGATAGATAGGGGAAATGGGCTTATACTATTTGAGATATACCCATTATTCCTCCCAAGTGTATTGGTGTAATATAATATATTGAGTACTATCAACTACCTTGTATGAACACTCTAACACCTTATTAGCTTACCCCCACTCCTTGAGCTAAGGGATGACTACTATCTAGACCAATATTCCCCTTCTTTTCTATCCTTTCCACCTTTAACTCTTTTGGCACCATATAGACACTTATACTTGGGGTTCTTATATGCCTTACTGAGTATACATTGTATAGTGTTTTTGGTAACAATGATGAATTGATTGAGTTGTTCTATAGGAGTGGGAGGTATACTCTATGGCCTAAAGTACAGGGGATTATATTGGATATATACTATTCCATGTTTAGAAGATACTCTATAGTTTATAGAGTGAAGATTATACCTATCTATCTTCCTCTTAGGCCACTTTCTCATGCAAAATCATCTCCCCTCAATGTGGTTGTTGTGCAGACATCACCACTAAGGATTGGTATGCTATCCACCAGATTATTTCAAATAGGAGATGCATTTAGGCATACCTCTCCATGCACATAAACCATATGACACACCACTTAGAGTCCTCTCTAAGATTAGGATCTCTCTCCACAAGGATTCTAAAGCACTTTGAAGCACCTTTGCATGGGTTCACTATGGTTTCCCTAAGATGGAAAACTCTTACTATGATGTGTAGGAATGATGCTACATGAAGTTCATGGGTTTTAAGGTTGGTGAAGATGTACTTAATTTATCTACCAAGGGTAAAACGTTTTTTCTCACAATAAAAGGAAAGACATTTGTGAGCAGGTAATAAGGATTGCTAACTTTGAGCTGCTTCTTATATCTACCCACTATTATTCCACTAAGGATGTTTCTAATCCCATTATTGGAGGTGATACTATCATGGTATATGTTTCTTATGAGGATGATGCACTTCGACCTACCACCTATAACATCTTATATGATTTGGAG
Source organism: Tamarix chinensis (assembly GCA_030549775.1). NCBI lineage: Eukaryota > Viridiplantae > Streptophyta > Magnoliopsida > Caryophyllales > Tamaricaceae > Tamarix > Tamarix chinensis. Next base: position 15,107,588 of record CM060172.1, on the reverse strand, counting down.
TCTCCTACTCCTAAGAATGTTAATATGGATGATGATGCTAAGAGTGATTCTGATTACTTAGAGAGCACTATTGGTTCTAATGAAAACCTTGGATCCAAATTCCATGGGATTAATCCCTTGTTAGAGTTTGATCCGCTAGTAAAGATAACTTATATCCGTTTGTGACCTAAGACTCCTCCTACTTCCACTCAGTCTTCTAAGACTTGTTAACTTCCCACTCATATTTTTGGCACAACTAGTGGGATGAAGACTTTTGATATATTCCATATTCTTACATGCACTAATGCTTTATATATATATATATATGAGAGAGAGAGATTTAAGTCTAGGGTGTGTCATATTATCTTACTATTATTTATATGCTTTGACTTAGTCTCCCATTTGTGCTAGGATTATTTGAGGGTATGAAGATATAATCTTAAAAGCACAATGCATAACCTCAGGGTGAGCATCAAATTATTTTATTCTTTACTATATCTAACCTTAGTATATCACTAAAATTCAAATTTCATTTATCTCAATTAACACATAGATTAAGGAGGATATTCCTAGTCTAGTTAAATCTTTTCTAAGCTTTCTCAAGATAAAAACCATTTGTAATTGATAGTAGGGGGACAAATTCTTGTGATGGTCTAGATAAAAATATGCACATATAGGTAAATTCTAGTCTCTTTCATGTTTTATTTTTTAGAATTACCATCATTAGGTGACTAATTCTTATTTTAATGATAACAAACTAAATTAAAGGTTTAATAAGTTTTCTCAATTACGCATATAATAAAAGAAATCACATGAAGTAAAACCAATCAATCAAATCCTTGGAATGCCTCAATTTAAAAGAGAAATCAAGTTTCTAGTACCAAGCCTTGAAGACTTCTTTAGAATTTATTAAGCTTCTTTAGGTTATTATATATGCATTTTTGATTCTTGAGCATTTAGGATTTATTATAATATGCCTTTTAAATCTTCCCAAATCACATGTCAAAAAAATGTTTTAAATTTGATTTATTTTGGTAAATGGATTTCTTGGTTTTGGACTTGGTATTGGCTTTCCAACATTACTAGCTGACTAGTTTTGGGATAAACCAGTCGATTGGTTCTAGAAAAACACATAAGGTTACTAGAGAATGAGTAATGCTAAATCATGTGATTAATTGAAGCCATTTAACTAGTTATAAATAGTAGTCGACTAGTTTCTTATTGAAAAACAAATATGATTGTTCTCTAAAATTGTTGCAAAACATCAACTATTCAAAACCAACTAATTGGTTTTATGGCTACCAATTGATTGGTTCCATGATGTAAGTTTTTATTATCCACTAGTTTTTCTTTGAGTTTTATTAACCTTTCAATTAATTGGAAATGCCCACCAACTAGTTAGGTACTATTTGAATGATTGCTTGGTGAAAAACTTTCCTTGCTTACTAGATTTTCCTAATTATTCAACTAGTTTACAAACTAGTATATACTATTTATTCATACTAGTTAGCTAGTTTATGAATACCGGCCAACTAGTCTCCTAAATTAGCTATAACGTTTACCAGCGATTTTTCTTTAGACGATTTAGGCTCTAGTTAACTAGTTTTGAAGAACTAATACACTAGATGTGTTGGAATGTTAAAATTTTGTCAATTGAACTTCCATTTTATGCATTAACTACACACCGATGGACACTATTTTTAAGAACCTACAAAAAAGAGTTAAAACTAAATTTTCCACCAACTTTTACATGTTGTTGATTGCATTCAACTATTCTCTATTATTAAAACAAAATTTCCCAAACAATTCAATATTTCTCACTCTCATATCTCAAATTTTCTTGAGAATCTATAGTGCTTACTTGTAAACATCAAAGCTAGTTGTTATTCACTTTCACATTTGTAAACACTATCTAGATTACTTCCTTACAATCATTCTTTAATTACAATTCTATAAAATGTGAGCAAGATTATGGAATTAACCAAAAAACTCACTCAACTTTATTTTTATGTTGGGTGTTGTCTAGCTATAGTACCTTGAGTTGATATGACAGTTTAGGGGCTACCTTGGAGTGGTTTTGGATTAAATACCAAGCCCCACAGACCAACATGAATCTTTTAAATATACTTTTTCCTCACTCATGCACTTACCAAGAATTCTTTTAAAAATTCTGAAACTTCCTAGGAGTGTCACTTATCTTAAAAATTACTCTATAGACAACACATTTAAATGAGGAGCTATTAGGATGGAATTAAAAAAAGAATGGCGTATCATATTGTTATAAGTAGACATATCATTCTTTATAATACTCTCCAAAAATTTGGGGCATTACATTATAATTTCTGTAAAGAGTTTTATGAGAGGAATCTTGAGAATATAACTAGGTAAATATTGTGAATCTTCTTTAGAATGATTATTGAGTTAGTAGAATCATAAATGAAAAGATAAATCACGAATACAAACACATGTATGCTTCAAACTCAAAAAGAGGAAGTCCTTTTTGGTAGTCGATGTGGAGTAACATTTTTGTAGGCTCACTAGAACTACTATTAATTTTTGTGTTAACTTTCATTTATTCAATTTTGATCTAAACAAATATTAACTACCTCTATGAAAATAAAGAGGAGCTACAACAAAGATTATGAAGTGAGGTTGAGGTGAGAATAAGTAATGAGTGCTAATCTGCAATTGACTATTGATACTCATCACTTTAGATATATAGATCACTATAGAATGAAGATATGAAAATAGATAATGAATACAAATGCAACAAATTACTAGCCACAAATTCTAAAACTATAAATAAAAAGCATCGGAATGAAATATGGTCCTGTCCTCAATACTCAATAATGAATTAATTTTATGATGTACTATAGTCCAAATGGGTGTGAACAATTAATATAATATGATTTGGTACTCTCTTTCAAGGTCTATGAACATGTTTAACAAAAATAATTGAATACTTTCATGATTAAAAAATTAGATTAAATCCATTAAGTCCCATTGATTAAGTAGTTCCAAAGATCCAAGCGTCTACTTCTGTGATCATTTGAATTCTTATTCATATGTTTATTTATAACATCAATTTCAAGATTTTACTTATAGTTAATGTGTAAATAAGTTATATTTTATGAATTTTGACTCAACCATGATTCCTAACATACCGAACAATACAAAAGAATCATAAATATAACATATACATTAATTCATTATAATCATATCAAATTAAGCTTAATTCAATCCAAGAAAAAGAAATTACTCACTCATGATCGCAAGGAAATGTAAAGAATAAAAACAAATGACATTAATATTAACATATACAAAAAAAAGAGATAATGGATAGATTAAATTTGTAATTCAAGATAAACTGAGTTGATTGTAGAGTTGTAATACTTGATCGTCTACTTTGAATTTGGGAATTAAAATTGCATAAAATAAGGTAGATTGCATGGATTTTTTTTATTGGAAAAATGGAGGAGAAAATATGCTAAAAAATATCTCTAAAACTGATGAAAACATTGGGATAAGAACTTCCAAAAATAGAGGTAAAGTCATGCATAAAAACTAGTGGTAGCTGCTACTCCACTACCATGCAAGGTTGCATTGGTTGTCCTTGTAGTATTTTTCCTTCGATGTGTTTGAGGTGCTCACTTCCATCTTCTGTACAAGTATGGTACTTTGCACTGGCTAGCTATGCAGCAAATTTATGTTTTTCTTTTTTAGCTGGGCTGAGATCATGTGTTGTATAAGTGTGTAGTTGGATGTTGAGGTTATACAACACCTTTTTCTTTTATCTTTTTATTACTTTCATCCTCTTTTTATCTCCTTGAATTTCTTGACTTCTCCGTAATCATACGGGGTTGATTATCATCCTAAAATGCCTTCCATATTTGGTCTTTGCACTGATTCCATGCATCACTTTGTAGGATTTGTGCATTTATGTGCAAATTTCTGAAATATAATTACCAAGAGAGCAGTAACTCAAACAAGTGACTTGAACTACGATAATTCTCATGATTTATGTAAAACAAAGTGACATAGTGAAGGTAAAGCAAGGTAAAAATATGGAAAATATTAGGTTTATCACCAACCCTATGCTTACCCTTTGGTTGTCCTCAAGTAAACTCAAAACATAATAGTGAAAGTCAAAGAGAAGGGAATGGGGATCAAAGCCTGAGATGACACGACAAACTACATGAGCTAGACATACAATCACTAGACCAACCTATATTGCGAGCGTTAATAGTAAGAAAATTAACATAAAGTTGTGAACACCCCTTAGCCTTGACTCCCAAATTAGTATTATTATAACACTCTAAGATGGTTTAGGATCATGTAGATGCTCATCCTTATGATACAAAGGTTTAATAGAGAAGTAGACTTCCTCACTTTAGGAAAATGTAAATGCTCTATGCTCATGTGTTTTGAGAATGTTCTTATTTTGCTCAAAATTCCTCATACCAATTATGATGAACCATATGCTTGCATATATTTTCATTCTCCTCCAATCAAAGACATTATGCAAAGAAAAAATAATAAGGTCTTATTGAAGGTGTAATTAAGCTAGGGTAAAGGGTAGGAAAAGTATAGAATTATAGTTAAAGGCCCAAAAACAAGTGGGGCAATAACAACAAACACATTTTCCTGAATTAGAGATCATCAATGTACTAACATACTCCAATAATACCTTTCCAACAATACCAACCACGGCTTTTGCCATTAATTCATCTCTACCCATCAAAATAATATGCTTATTTGGCTACATCCCAACTTCAACACTTTTATTCTTCAATTTTTTTTGATTATTAAGAAAAGAGAGAATATATTATTAAAGAGGATAAAAATATATTTAGATCATTTTCTCAACACAAACTCTATAAAACATTTGTTTATAACACCCGTATGTTTATTCTTAGCATTCCTACATATAATACATTCAAGTGTTATCACTCCTAGTTTTCGAATAAGGGTAAGGTAATAACTAAGAATCATAGATATTAATGTAGTTTTCGATCCAAGAAATGGGTTTTAATCTTAAAGAGGTTGAAGGAAAGGAAATAAACATCATTTTGTGGGTAATGTAGCTATAAAAAGAAATAGGTGCCTCAATCATCATCATGCATACATAAGTCATATGTGGCGTTATAGAGAAATAATGAAAGGTCTAGTTTCACACATCAAAGGATAATACACACAATTAGAAATAGTAAGATTTTATAGAAGATGGACAATCTAAAAGGCTTAAGATCTCAAAGGTTCCTCTGCTACTAACTTTATTTCCTATATCTCGGTTTAGATGGGCAAATCAATGAAGATAAACCTTTAGAGTGCTAAAGTGATAAGGGGATTGAGAGTCAGCCACTTAGAGATTTCACGCTTAAAACATTTTAAAAGCCTTTTTTGTAATAATTGCTCATAACTTATAGGTCTAACTAGTGTGTGATCAAGCTATGTAGAGAATTATATTATATTTTCATCACAAGCCTATCATTTACCAAATATATATATAATACCTAGAACTGAAAGGAAATTTTTGGTTCCTTTATTTTTGAATGAAATTCTAGTTAGGTCAACTTTGTATGGGGTAATTAAATATATGAATGGGTGCTTAGAATTATACTATGATATATATATATATATATATATAAGCTTGGAAGATAAAAATCAAAAAAATAATTCAGCAGATGAAACACCTAGAACCTCATTTCAAGGTGCAAATTATAATACCAGAATCCCTAAACCTGTTTACTAAAACAAAAATTAGAATAATGAAGAACCTATCAAAACTAATACACCTCCATATTCCCCAACTTATTATGAAATAACTGAAAATATGTTAAATATTATTGAAAAAGAACTTGTAATTGATAAAGAATTCTTCAATAAATATTTCTACTCTGATAAAAACAGAAAAAAGAGATCATGGTTCTTTAAACACTATTTAGAACAAAGGCAAATTCAATATACAAAATTCAAATCAATCTCCTTGTTTAAGGAAAACAAAAGGATTTAAAATTTTTAAAACAAAACATATCCTTATCTAGGATTCAAAACTAATTAGAAACAAAATTAATCAAAGACAAGATTGCCCAAATCTAAAATCAAATTGAAAATGAAATATGCTCTCACCTACCAAATGAATTTTGGTTAAGAAAAAACCATATGGTTAACTTACCATATGAAGATAGTTTTAATGAGAAAAACATACCAACAAAAGCCCATCCAATGCAAATGAATTCAGAATTAGTTGAACATTGTAAAAAGAAAATACAAGACTTAGAATCAAAAAACCTGATTTCAAAACCTAGGTCACCTTGGTCTTTTGTAGCCTTTTACGTTTAAAAAAAATTCTGAAATTGAACAAGGAACAGGAGGATTGGTGATAAATTACAAACTCTTAAATGAGTCATTAAAATGGATAAGGTATCCAATCCCAAATAAAAGATACCTTCTCCAAATATTACATTTTGCATTAATATTTTCAAATTTTAATTTAAAATTAGGATTTTGGCAAATACAAATTTCACTAAAAGATAGATACAAAACTGTGTTCACTGTCCCATTTGGTCAATACCAGTGGAATATTATACCATTCAGACTAAAATAATACACCATATGAATTTCAAAGAAATATGAATGATATTTTTAATCCTTATTCAAAATTTTGCTTAGTATATGATGCACTGTCGTATGCACAACAAATTTAACAAATAAATCCTAATCCCCAAATACGTAGTATATGGCAAGAAGGAGTCGAACCCACAAGGAATGACGTTTTAATCACTAATTTTGCTATTGATGTTATAAACCCGTTTGTACAATTTTCATTGATTCCTAACTAAATTCAATTATACTAAGGCTTTAACCACGACTTTACAATTAGGGAAGGATTGAATTGGTGATGGAATTAAAATGCCATACATTCACATAAAAGAATGATTCTAAATAGTTTAATGTTGACTTAAGAAATTCAGAATAATAATTTCTATACTTCCTCTCAACCTTAATAAATTGAATATGCTCTCAATTTATTTTTGTACCCAATTAATAACCTAGGTTACGAACACTAGATTCAATTAATGGTAGCATTATGAACGGGAAGTAGCCAACTACAATCATAATCACACAAGCTCGGATCATGCAATTGCACGAATTAATGGTCTTCTTGCTACTAGAGACAAATTAATTAACAATTATGGATTAATTTCATTGTCTTAGCAAATACTAAGTCCTAAACCAAATAGGTGATCAATCTAATCAGTTCAAGAATCTTAATCTATGATATGGAATCATTCAATTCAAACCATTAATTCAATTAAACCTCATGTAGAATCAAACATTTAAATTATGAAATGATAATTAAGTTATGATTCCATCTTCAATTCATCCTACCCTGTTCTAATTACTCAAATTTCTGCATATTCACAATTCATACTATTATACAGAAATATTAAAAGTTAATGACAATAACACATTCACAAATTCTATTATTTCAACAATTAGATAATAATGAAATGATCACAAGTAAAATTACACAAAAACTACTTAGATTCTGCAAAATGAAGATACAGAAATTTACAAAGGAATAGAGGAAACTTATCAATTGAAGTGCAGAATGTCAAATCATCAATAGAATTCAAGAAGATCAAAGATTGGAATTGTGCATTACATGTATGTTCTAAAGGAATAAAGGAAGAAAAATACATTCGATCCTTTTTTTTTCGATATCCCGAACTCTGTTTTCATATCTAATTTTATCAGGAACAAGTCGCGTGGCAGTTACACATTTTTAATCGAAAACACGGTCCGTGTTTATGAAACACGGGACCCCCGTGTTTTCTTCCAACCGTTCTGCTGACAAAGCTTTACAGACCGATATTCGGGATTAATAACACGGTCCGTGTTATGGAAACACGGGACCCCCGTGTTTTTTATTCTTCCACTCAATTCCTTTGAAAGTTTCAGCTTAACTTCTCTTGATATATTTGTTCCCTTTCCAACTTTGCTCTCCTTGATTCTGCATTTCTTGATGTGTTCTCTACTTGATTTCTTCTTCTCATTGATTTCTCCTTGAATTTCTTCAATTCTTTTCTTTCCTGTAAAACTTATTCAAAGGAGGAAAACTCGACGAAAAGATTAAATCTAGTAGAATAAATGAGGGATAAATGATATTTTAGACATGAAAATAATTAATAAATCTCATCTATCAAATACCCCCATACTTAAATTATTGCTTGTCCTCAAGCAATATCATAACAGATCATGGAATACAAGATTTATTAGATTGGAATTATTCATGTACGAAGCTCAACTTGGACTGGGACTGAAAAATACTTGTAAATCATGAAATATCACTGATAGAAATATTTTTGGATCACATCTTAAATCACCTTAAAAATAGTCTTATCAAATGCTCAAACGGTTTAAGAACGAAAATTATAATAATTAGTATCTCATCATGCAAATTAGATCAAGACTAATGAAATTCAATTTGGTAAATTCTTACTTTCGGAATGTGGGAACGCTCACTCTTTAGTGTAAAGGGTAAGATTGGTTTACTCTCAAATTCTCTCCAAATGATGATGATCACCCATATGTTTGCCATTATTCTCAATTCGCCACCACTAAAAGAACTAAATTATATAAGAATCAAAAGGTCTTAAATTTGGTTGTAATGGGGCTAGGGTTCTAAGGTGGGATGAAATTTTGGTATTGTAGCTAGACTCTACCAACTAGAGGAGCAGAAATTTTTATTTTTATTTTTTATTTTTATTTTTATTTATTTTTATTTTTTTTCAAACCCTTCCATTCAACCAAACAACATCAAAAGACATGAAATTTTATTCTCTTCTTCTTCTTTTTTCTTTTTTTTTTTAAATATCCATACCCCCATACTTAGATTTCACCTTATTAACAAAACAAAAGTTCTCCTTGAAAATATTTTTGCTCCACTAGTCGTAGAGTAAGGAAGGGAAATACATATGGAGATTAGTTGTTAATAAAGTTTAAATTAATAAAACAGGTCTATAGGCTCAAAGGGGTATGCAATGGATAACAATTTTTCAAGGTAGGTTATTTGGCCTTGTAGCTAACAAAGAAAGAAGAGTGCCTTTATCATTTTCAAATATCCTAAAGTTCTATGCAGTCTTCAAGAGACTAATGGCAAATTCTAGTTTCACATATCATTGGAGAATGCACACAAAAGAGAAATATATTTTGGATAAGCAATGTATCCAAAGATTAGGCCCAAACGCTCACCATGTTATATTCACCAATTTTGAATTTCATTGTATCTCATTCTTAGTCAATGCATGATTTGATCTCTAATCATTCTAACTTTCTTTCCTTCACTATTATCACATCTTCAATTTCTATCTTTAAGGTGTCAAAAGATGTTGATCAAGACATACAATAAGTATATAAAATTATCCGTTTTGAAAATAATTCAGTCCCATACTTTGTTTTACTTCGTACATGGATTACTCAAATCTAATACTTACTGTTTGTTTTTTTTTTAACAAAGGAATAAATTAACTAACTACCACTTAACAAACATATATAACATTTACTAACTATTTCTACGAAAAAGTAATCACAAGCCTACGAATACGAATGTACCCCCCTTACTTAATGTGTTCATTGTCCCTAATGAACAAATGCAAGAGAAAAAAAAAATGAAGAATCGGTTTCAAGAGGGAGGTGGAGGTGGATCTCGGCTCCCGAGATGGAAATCATAGAGATTCTTCATCATCTCCATCATTTGATTTTGGTTAGCGTGAATGGAATCCAATTGGGAATACACTTGATTTTGAAATTGGAGATGCCATTCGGGAACAAAAGTTGAGGAGGAAGAAGAGCTGGCTTGGGATCGGGGTGGTGGTGGTGGTGGATGGGCACCATGAGGTGGAATAGGATGTTCGATGGCTAATGGGGCAGGGTTATCTTCATCCTCATTAGGTTGCCAATTCAAATGATTTAAAGGATCAGTTTTGGTAGGGTTAGGAAGAGGAAAGAAAACACGCCCCTGATAAGAAAGGTACCACGCATTATTCCTACGCTCAATAAGATGCGTAAGGCGACAATGTTCGATATCAATGCTGGTACTCATGGCCTCAATAGGCATATCCTCCGGAAGGGGTATGTCCATACTTACACAGATGGTGGTAATTAAACCCCCGATAACAATGTCCCCTTGTTTGGAATTACTGACCCTTTGAAATTGTTTGGCAATAAAATAGGCAGTATCAACAGAATAATGTTCAAGCATAGAGTAGAGAAAGAAAAGTTCAATTGAACGAACTACTCCGGTACTATCTCCCCTCCCAAATATGGTAGTAGCCAAAAGCCTCTGAATGTATCGGAAAACTAAGTTAAAAATCCTAGAGGACTTGGCTTCAGAAATGCGGAATGTATCGGGAGTAGGCATATTCGTGGTATCACCTATTTTTGCGAAAAAATGGTTGGCATAAAACAAGGGTAAAATGAATCTAACTCCCTGTGAAGGTAACATGAAAATGTGGGCAAGTTCATGCACCGCTAATTGTCTATCCTCATTAAAAAGACGAAAAGAAACATACCCTTGATTATTCTTTGTATCACAAATATCACCAATTTCAGCACACAATTCAAAGGTACTTAAAAATTCTAAAGTCAAGCATCTATAGGTGTGATTAGTACAATAGACAAAGTGTTGCAAACCTATAGTTTCGAGCATACGCATGACTTGATTATGAATGCCCAATGTGTGCAAACATCCATCATCTAGATATCTAGTACCAGTAATACGCCTCTGAGATAAGTAATCGTACCTTTGTTGTTGTTCGGGGGAGGTAAAAATGATACCTAAATCGTTGGGTTGATTACGTCGTTGTCTTGCTTGCGTTGGTGATGATCGGGATCTCGAGGAATCACCTTCAACACGTTGTTTCTTTTTCGGTGCCATCTACACAAATATTACCACCTTTAAGTTAAAAATCACTGGTGAAAGCATGAAAGTTCAGCATATACATAAGATAACGACAATGATAATTTGGAAAAAATTGCACTGAATGCATACATATGCTCTCATTATGGCAATCACCCAATTTTTCAATCACAGTTAGTCGTGAAAACAGCATATGTAAGAAATCAATGAAACTGAATTAACATTGCTGTCATAAGGGAAAGAATACTTACCTAAATTCGTGAAAACTGGTTAGAACGAGTGAGAAATCAAAAGAAAGATATATGAATACCAAATCCCACGAAAACCCTAAGTTAATTTGCAAAAAATAGATGAGACAATGGTCGAATAAAATTAGGGTTTGAGACGAACGGTCGATTGCTCTGTTTTGGATATACAGAAATTAATCGACAGGGGAAAGAAAATTAATGGTGGAAAAAGAAGATGAGATGTTAATGGAGTAGAAGTTGTGAAGAATCGAAGATTTGAGTGAGAAAAATGGAGGAATCGAAGGAGAAGAGTGGTGCGAAGAACTGGAGAGAATCGAACGAGTGGGTCGTGTTTTTTCAGATCTGAAAACACGGGGGAAAAAAAAGGCTCTGGAGAGAAATACGGTCCGTATTTCGGAAATACGGTACCCCCGTGTTAAATTTTACACATTGTGGTTATGACTGAGAAGGTAACACGGGCCGTGTTTGTGAAATACGGTACCCCCGTGTTAAATTTTATGCCCTCTGGAATTTTGAAAAGTTCTGTAGAGGAAGAAACACGGGCCGTGTTAAGAAATACGGTACCCCCGTGTTAGTTTTGAAGCTCTCTGGAATTCTGAAATTTTCTGCAGAGGAAGAAACACGGGCCGTGTTAAGAAATACGGTACCCCCGTGTTAATTTTGAAGCTCTCTGGAATTCTGAAATTTTCTGCAGAGGACGAAACACGGGCCGTGTTAAGAAATACGGACCCCCCGTGTTTATTTTTGAGCTCTCTGGAATTCTGAGATTTGCTGCAGAGAGAAAAACACGGGTCGTGTTTGTAAAATACGACCCCCCCGTGTTTTTTTTTTATTTTTTAGTAAGAAAATAAACTACCAATGTTTTGCCACACATATACACATTATGTACATACAAAGTCATACCAAATATGTAAAAAGAAAAGTATGAAATAAGGAAAACTTATATACAACACTTGGGTGTCCCAAGTGACAAAATGCAAGTCTTTCAGCTCTCATAATTGGGAGTGGTAAGATCAACCACTTCCAAATTGTGCACTTGATGTCCTTCGTAGTAAGGTTTTAGGCGATGTCCATTGACCTTCCATATTTTTCCTGTTTTCTCACTCTTAATTTCAACTGCACCATGAGAAAACACATTAGTCACAACAAATGGGCCGATCCATCTCGACCTCAATTTTCCTGGAAACAACTTCAATCGAGAATGATATAATAAAACTTTTTGACCAATTTCAAAACTCTTTCTAAGAATGAACTTATCATGAACTGCTTTAGTTCTATCTTTATATCTCAATGCAGTTTCAAAAGCCTCATTTCTTATTTCTTCCGATTCTTGTAATTGGAGTCTCCTATGTTTTCCAATTTCAGTTGACTCCATATTACACTTCTTGACGGCCCAAAAAGCTTTATGTTCTAACTTAACTGGTAGATGACAAGGCTTACCGTATACCAGACGATATGGAGACATACCAATTGGAGTTTTGAAAGCTGTACGATAGGCCTAGAGTGCATCATTAAGATGTAAGCTCCAATCCTTTCTTGTTGGTTTCACCATTTTTTCCAAGATTGATTTGATTTCCCGGTTAGATACCTCGGCCTGACCATTGGTTTGTGGATGATATGCTGTAGATATTCGATGTGTCACATGATATTTCTTTAATAGAGCTTCTACGGTTCTGTTGCAGAAGTGTGAACCTTTATCGTTGATGATGGCCCTTGGTATGCCAAACCTTGCAAAAATGTTAGTTTGAAGAAAGTCTGCAACAACCTTTGCATCATCAGTACGGGTGGCCTTAGCCTCCACCCATTTTGACACATAATCAACAGCAACAAGAATGTATTTAAACCCGAAAGAAGATGGAAAGGGGCCCATAAAATCCATACCCCAAACATCAAAGATTTCGCATGCTATGATAGCAGTTTGTGGCATTTCATTTCTAGGACCTAATCCCCCAGTCTTTTGACATTTTTCACACGTTTTACAAAATTCATGAGAGTCCCTAAACAATGTAGGCCAAAAGAATCCACTCTCTAGAACTTTATAAGCTGTTCGCTTGGGACCAAAATGTCCCCCGCAAGCATAACTGTGACAAAAATGTAAAATAGACAAGACCTCACTATCAGGAATACATCTTCTAATGATTTGGTCGGCACATTGTTTCCACAAGTATGGATCGTCCCATACAAAATATTTTGCCTGACTTTTCATTCTATCTTTCTGTGCTTTTGTAAAGTGAGAGGGAAATACCTTAGCTACGAGAAAATTTACCATGTCAGCATACCATGGTATCTCATTCCCAATGAAATGAAGTTGCTCATCCGAAAATGCTTCATTGATAGGTGCTTCAACTTCAACTTGTTTGATTAACCGACTTAGATGATCTGCTACTCTGTTTTCGGTTCCTTTCTTATCTTTAATGCGTATATTGAATTCTTGAAGTAGAAAAATCCATCTAATTAGTCGTGGTTTTGCCTCTTTCTTTGCTAACAAATATTTCAACGCTGCATGATCAGAGTAAACAATTATTTCAGTTCCTAACAGATAAGAACGAAATTTATCCAAAGCAAAGACAATAGCAAGAAGCTCCTTTTCGGTAGTTGTGTAGTTAAGTTGAGCTTCATTCAATGTGCGTGAGGCATAATATATCACGTGTGGCTCTTTCCCGATTCGTTGACCTAACACCGCACCAACAGCAAAATTAGATGCATCACACATCAATTCAAATGGGAAATTCCAATCAGGTGGTTGAAGAATGGGTGCACTTATCAATTTTTCCTTTAAATAGTCAAATGATTTCTGGCATGGATCATCAAATTGAAATTCCTTTTCTTTCTGAAGAAGCTTGCATAATGGTTGGGCTATTTTAGAAAAATCCTTAATAAATCGGCGGTAAAACCCGGCATGCCCTAAAAATGATCGCACATCTTTGACAGTTGATGGATAAGGTAATGAAGAAATAAGATCAATTTTTGCTTTATCTACTTCAATTCCTTTGGCTGAAATGACGTGTCCCAAAACTATTCCTTGTTGGACCATAAAATGGCATTTTTCAGAGTTTAGCATAAGATTTGTTTCCAAACACCTTTTCAAGATAAGGGTCAAATTACCTAGGCATTCTTCAAAAGTATCTCCATGGATACTAAAATCATCCATGAATACCTCGATAATTTTCTCCAGATATTCGGAGAATATACTTACCATACACCTTTGAAATGTAGCTGGAGCATTACATAATCCAAACGGCATGCGCCGATACGCAAACGTACCGTAGGGACATGTAAATGTGGTTTTCTCTTGATCTTCTGGAGCTATGGGAACCTGCACATATCCAGAATAACCATCAAGAAAACAGTAATAAGCATGACCCGCTAGCCGTTCTAACATTTGATCCATAAATGGTAAAGGAAAATGATCTTTCCTAGTCATGGAGTTCAGTTTTCTATAGTCAACACATACCCTCCAACCATTTTGAACTCTAGTAGGAACCATTTCTCCTTTATCATTCTCCACTACTGTTATGCCTGTTTTCTTTGGGACAACCTGAAGCGGACTTACCCAACTACTATCAGAAATTGGGTAAATGACTCCTACACTTAGCAATTTTAGAACCTCTTTCTTCACAACCTCCATCATTATCGGATTCAACCTACGTTGTACTTGTCTACATGGCTTCACATCTTCTTCCATTAAAATCCGATGCATACAAACTGAAGGACTAATACCCTTAATATCAGCAACTGTCCACCCCAAAGCTGATTTGTATTTCTTCAACACATTTACCAGTTTTTCTTCCTGATGAGATGTCAGTTCACTAGATATGATAACCGGAAGGGTATTCTTATCTCCTAAGAATGCATATTTGAGATGGTCAGGTAAAGGCTTCAACTCCACTTCAGGGGGTTGTTCTATGGAAGGTACAGGCCTATCCACTATCAATGGTAAATCCACAAATTTTCCAATTCTACTCGGACATGTTCCCAAAGCGGCCACTACCTCCTTGATTTCTTCATCAACGTCATACAATTTGCTTAATTCTTCCAATTTTTCAGTTCCTATTCCTTGTGTCAAAGTTATTTCCAAAGGATCAGCTGATGATAATTGGTACACCATTTCAGTTAAATTTTCAATGACATCAATCATAGATACCTCTTCACCATCTGCAGGAAATTTCATGGAATCATATATGTTAAACTTAATAATTTCACCATCAAATTCCATGGTTAACACTCCATCGTGGACATCAATTTTTGTTTTTGAAGTTTTTAGGAATGGTCTCCCTAACAAAATAGGTGATGGATTAGCCAAGCCATTATCTTGCATATCTAACACATAGAAATCTGCAGGAAAAACCAACTCATTAACCTGAACTAAGACATCTTCAATAACCCCTTCAGGATATGTGTTAGATCTATCAGCCAATTGGATAACAATACGAGTTTCCTTTAAAGGACCTAGACTTAGGGTGTTAAAGATAGATAAAGGCATGACATTTATTGAAGCACCTAAGTCAAGCATGCATTTTTCGTACCTTGTGTTTCCAATTTTGCAAGGTATAGTGAAAATACCTGGATCTTTGCACTTTGGTGGAAGTTTTCTTTGCAACATTGCTGATACATTTTCTCCCACACTTACCTTCTCATTCTCATTAAGTTTCCTTTTATTTGTACACAAGTTCTTGAGGAATTTCGCATACCTGGGTACTTGTTTGATCGCATCAATGAGAGGAAGGTTAACTTCTACCTTCTTGAATATGTCAAATATCTCCTTATCATGATTTACCTTCTTGTTTTTGGCCAACCTGCTAGGAAAAGGAGCAGGAATTTTTATAAGAGAATGTGACTTACTCTTCGTCTTTGGTTCTGAATCTTCCTTTATTTCTTCTTCAACATTTGTTTCATCTGTGTCCTTGTTTGTGTTTTCTTCTTCATTCACTTTTCTTGGATCTGATAATTGTTTTCCACTGCGAGTTGTGATAGCACTAGCATTTTCCTTGGGATTTCTTTTGGTCTGGCTAGGAAATTTTGAAGAACCTTGTGCTTGCATTTTACCAAGGGAATCTGCTAGTTGACTCACTTGATTTTCCAAATTCTTAATACCGTTTCTGGTCTCTTGTTGGAATTGTAAGGTATTGGTAGCCAAAGATTTCACCAAATCTTCTAAAGGCATACACCCCGTTTGTTGTGAAACTTGTGGTGGAGGCATTGGTTGAAATGGTGGTCTTTGCTGATTTGGTGGAATTTGGAAAAATCCGGGAGGTGGATTTGCTCCTTGCTGATTTTGATACATCTGTGGTCGGAAATATGAGTTACCACTTTGTTGAGTGTTTCCATACCTTAGATTTGGGTGATCCTTCCATCCAGGATTATATGTTGGAGCAAATGGATCATTCCTTTTTGGAAATGGTTGTCCTCCAATGGCGTTTACTTGTTGTTCTTCCTGCAAAGTAGGACACATATCAGTTGGATGACCTGTAAAAGAAAAAATTCCACATACCTTGGCATGAATCTTTTCTCCTACAACTCTTTCCACAAGAGCTGTCAAATTTGATACTTGCGTTTTTAATTCAGCAATATTGGTTTCTTTCACCTGTTGAGACATAGAAGTATTACCCCTATTACAATATTGTGAGTTAGATGCCATATTAGCAATTAACCTTTTAGCTTCGATAGGTGTTTTATCAACTAAAGTACCACCACTAGCAGCATCTATCATATTGCGATCCATAGGAGATAAACCTTCGTAAAAATATTGTATTAACAGTTGTTCACTAATTTGATGATTAGGACAACTACCACACAATTTCTTGAAACGTTCCCAATATTCATGTAAAGATTCTCCTCCATCTTGCCAAATACCACATATTTCCTTTCTTATATTAGTTGCTCTAGATGAAGGAAAATATTTTTCAAGGAAAACCTTCTGCATATCAGTCCAAGTGTTTACTGAGCCCGCTGGTAGATCATATAACCATTCCTTAGCAGCATCAGCCAAAGCAAAAGGAAAAGCTTTGAGTTTAAGTTTTTCTACACTTACTCCATTCGGTTTCATACCAGAACAAGCTATATGGAATTCCTTGAGAAATCTATTTGGGTCGGTGAAACAGCTTGAACCCATGGAATTATTGTCTGTAAAACCTGTAAAAATAGGTAAGGCTCGTATTAGTCCAGGTTTGATTTCACAAGTATCATTATCAGCAGGATAATTAATGCATAAAAGATTAGGGTTGAAGATAGGAGCAGCTAGCTCCTTGAGAGTTCGCTCCGCCATCGGTGGATTAATGTAGTAAGGTGTACTACACAAATCCTCTATGTCGTCTTCTTCCAAGTTTGTGGAACTTTCTTCAAAAGGTGATGGAATCTGATTAGCTTGTTCCAACTTCCTTCTTGTCCTAGTTGCAATTGGAGAAGATGAGTTTGGATCTATAGCTGGAATAATTTGTCCTTGATGCTCGATCGCAAATGATCTCAATTGTGAATGCCTGAAGATTACACACAATCAAAGATTAGATGAGGTCATGTGAAGAATTTATCAAAAACTAAAATAAAAAAAACTACAACAAAAACAAAACTAGAGATTAAAATTGCCAGTCCCCGGCAACGGCGCCAAAAATTTGATGCACTGTCGTATGCACAACAAATTTAACAAATAAATCCTAATCCCCAAATACGTAGTATATGGCAAGAAGGAGTCGAACCCACAAGGAATGACGTTTTAATCACTAATTTTGCTATTGATGTTATAAACCCGTTTGTACAATTTTCATTGATTCCTAACTAAATTCAATTATACTAAGGCTTTAACCACGACTTTACAATTAGGGAAGGATTGAATTGGTGATGGAATTAAAATGCCATACATTCACATAAAAGAATGATTCTAAATAGTTTAATGTTGACTTAAGAAATTCAGAATAATAATTTCTATACTTCCTCTCAACCTTAATAAATTGAATATGCTCTCAATTTATTTTTGTACCCAATTAATAACCTAGGTTATGAACACTAGATTCAATTAATGGTAGCATTATGAACGGGAAGTAGCCAACTACAATCATAATCACACAAGCTCGGATCATGCAATTGCACGAATTAATGGTCTTTTTGCTACTAGAGACAAATTAATTAACAATTACGGATTAATTTCATTGTCTTAGCAAATACTAAGTCCTAAACCAAATAGGTGATCAATCTAATCAGTTCAAGAATCTTAATCTATGATATGGAATCATTCAATTCAAACCATTAATTCAATTAAACCTCATGTAGAATCAAACATTTAAATTATGAAATGATAATTAAGTTATGATTCCATCTTCAATTCATCCTACCCTGTTCTAATTACTCAAATTTCTGCATATTCACAATTCATACTATTATACAGAAATATTAAAAGTTAATGACAATAACACATTCACAAATTCTATTATTTCAACAATTAGATAATAATGAAATGATCACAAGTAAAATTACACAAAAACTACTTAGATTCTGCAAAATGAAGATACAGAAATTTACAAAGGAATAGAGGAAACTTATCAATTGAAGTGCAGAATGTCAAATCATCAATAGAATTCAAGAAGATCAAAGATTGGAATTGTGCATTACATGTATGTTCTAAAGGAATAAAGGAAGAAAAATACATTCGATCCTTTTTTTTTTCGATATCCCGAACTCTGTTTTCATATCTAATTTTATCAGGAACAAGTCGCGTGGCAGTTACACATTTTTAATCGAAAACACGGTCCGTGTTTATGAAACACGGGACCCCCGTGTTTTCTTCCAACCGTTCTGCTGACAAAGCTTTACAGACTGATATTCGGGATTAATAACACGGTCCGTGTTATGGAAACACGGGACCCCCGTGTTTTTTATTCTTCCACTCAATTCCTTTGAAAGTTTCAGCTTAACTTCTCTTGATATATTTGTTCCCTTTCCAACTTTGCTCTCCTTGATTCTGCATTTCTTGATGTGTTCTCTACTTGATTTCTTCTTCTCATTGATTTCTCCTTGAATTTCTTCAATTCTTTTCTTTCCTGTAAAACTTATTCAAAGGAGGAAAACTCGACGAAAAGATTAAATCTAGTAGAATAAATGAGGGATAAATGATATTTTAGACATGAAAATAATCAATAAATCTCATCTATCAGTATACATCGATGATGTATTAGTATTTTCAAATATTTTAGACCAACATTTCAAACACCTTAAGACCTTCCTTTGTGTCGCAAAAAGAAATGGGTTAGTTGTATCTAAGTCCAAAATATTTTTGGACCAAACTACGATTAGGTTTCTAGGCCATTATATTGAATCAAGAACCATAATCCCTATAGAAAGGTCCATAGAGTTCACATCAAAATTCCCAGACTAAATCCTTGATAAAATCCAACTCCAAAGGTTTTTGGGTAGCCTCAATTATGTTCTAGAGTTTTTTTTTCCAAATCTTAACCCACTCGCAAAACCTCTAAATGCCCATCTCAAAAAGAGCCCAAAATCATGGACTCAAGCCCATACCAATATTGTCAAATAAATCAAGGCCCAAGTTCAATCCATTCCCTGTTTAAACTTGGTTAACCCAAACCTATTCAAGATTGTTGAAACTAAAGCCTCAAAAATTGGGTACAGTGGCATACTCAAATAGGCCCAGTCCCATTCTTATTAACAGTACTTGTCCCAATCTAAATAGCCCCAATCCAAATATGAAACAGTACTTATCCCAATCTAATTACTTGATAGTTAAAAAAGACATACTATCTATAGTCCAGTCCGTAAAGAAACTCCAGTCTGATCTCCTTAACCAAAACTTCTTACTATGGATTGGCTATAAATATGCCAAAGAGGTTCTCAAAAATGATTTCCAGAATATTACCTCTAAATAGATCTTTGCTAGATGCAAGCGCTCCTTATAGTCTTCAATTTTGAGATTGGGTATATAAAGGGAGAGAAAAATTCCTTACCAGAATTATTCACTCGAGAATTCGTCAAAGGAAAATCACAAAATAGCTCCAAAGAAGAAAGGCAAGGAAAACATTCAAGAGATCCTTGCACCTAAACCAATTAAATCTTGGTATGATGCAACTGTTGAAGATGAACCGGTAGCTTGATCCCCTCAAATTGAACACTCAAATCAAGATATCCAAAAATGGGTGGAATCCCTTTCAAATTCTCCAAAAGTGCTTAAGGCATTCCAATAAATGGCAAATACTATCCTGAGTTCCCAACCTGGACACTCAGGTACATCTTCAAAATCCATTTTAAAAATTGAAGGAGATCTTCATCTCCAAAAATTCCTTCACAAAAACATATTTCAAAAATCCTTTCTTTACCGGTTTTCCAAAAACCAATTTCAAAACAACTAGTTTTGATACCAAAGGATTTTCCAAACTCTGAGTATTTTATCAAACTACATTTTCAAACAATTTTAAACCTTGAAGATGGGTTTTACCATCTAGACCCCTTCATTACTTTAAAAAATCTGTGTTCTGGTTGGTGCTATAAAACTTGGGACTTAACAAAGAACTTGGTTTATTACATGGCTATTCTTGAGACAACAGGTTCTGCTTTATTCAAACAATTTTCATAACCCTAAACACAGAATGAAGTAGGCTAAACACATAAGGTCATTCTTCCCATGGATTAGGGCAGAAGTCTCAAATCACCTCGATGGCTTCGTAATTCACACAAAATTATCCCAGATGCAAAACCCTCCTTTAATTACTAGGATTATCAATAGGATAGGTATAATGCCTTTTACACCAAAAATTCCAGAAAATCACACTCGTGGCTGATTTTCTTTCAAATCTTCACCCATAAAGAACTTCCATTCTAGTTCATAAAATGGTGGAAGGATTTCGGATCCGTTCTAGAAATATTATCTCCCTAGGTGTCAGAATTACTTGATATTTTCAAAACCATATACCAACCCACACAAAAAGATAGGTTTTTGCCCCTATTTTCCATTTCTACTCCAGCTTATTTTACCCAAGGGTCTTTGCATGGATTAAAGATATTCATGAGGTTGAAGGTCTACCAATACGGGTGTGCAGGTTTAAGGTTAAATGGTGTAATAAACTCTAGGTATTTAACAAAGTCTCAAAACAAGCCATTCAAAACTACATTAGGATTCATCAAAGACCATCACCAGCAAAACAAATCTAGGCCATCTCATCATAGACAAAATTTCTAGCCTAGAAATCAGTCACCGCAGCAAAAATTGTAGCGGCCAAATTGGAAGAAGAATACTTGACAATCCTCAGTCAAGTATTATCTCAAAACAAAAAGGAGTCATCATCTTCTACACTAACTCTAGATTTTGCAGCTGAGAATTAAGATGACTGTTTCGGTATACTCTCGAGTATATCCTAACAGTCCCATGCGTATCCTACAGCAAAAGGCATACTCAACAACAGGCATCAAATTACAAAATTAGGTGGCCAACAAAGATATTATACCAATAACAAAAGGAAAAGTCAAAAGAAAAGTGCAGCCAAAAAAAGCAAAAGGAATCCACAAGGATAGTTTTCGGTGGCTACGGTTTTGAGCAAGGGTAAAAGCAATAAGTAAAAGCAACTGAAAGCAAAAGGAGAAAATGACAAAGGAATCTGCGGCAAAGTACAACACGTGGAGGACTTTTGACTTTCTTAGGTTACTTTTACTATTTATGTACTTTTTTACTTTTTACTATTTACTTTCGGTGGTTTATTCCTGAACCACTTTTCAAAAGTGTAACAGTTAGGACCCCCTTCCATCTATAAAATGGGACTTGATTTTCATTTGAAAGGGGTTGGAAAATTTTTAGAGAGATAGACTCTCTTTATAAAAACCCGATCACCTATCCTTGTATCCCAAACTATCAAATTTAATAAAATCTAATCTTCTTCATTCAAAATTCTTCTTCCCCTTCTCATTTCCTTATTTATTTTGGTTTCTTATAGTCATCTAAATATTCTTTCAAATCTTTGGTGAATATATACATATATCTATCTATCTATATATATATATATAGACACGCCAAATACATTAGAGATAATAAAATATAGAAGGATTTTTTTATATCTATATAGACATATCAAATAGTCTAGAGTTAAAAAAACAAAGAAGGAAATGAAAATAGAAGCTTCAAAGAAAAGAACCATTAGTAATGTGTGTGATTATGCATCCTATAATAATATTACTAATAATAATATAATTAACATTACTATTAACATTACTATTAACATTAATTAGATGATATACTAGATACCCCCTTTAAGGAAATCATCCTAGAGCATACATCGTAAAGCCAATAGCTCTAGTTTGTGATAATTCCCTTGACACTCCCCCTAGCATAAAGTGTCCCTTATAATAGAGTTTGGATGTAGCTCAAGGATGGGTTATGGATCAATAAGGCCTTAGCATTATATCTGTTGTATGGCTAAGGTGCACATCCCCTTCTTAACAATGATATTTGAGTCCAAATGCTTGAGGATCCTCGGGGCAGAGTCTCTACCTAAAATTAGAAAAATGAAGCAAAGTAGAGAATTGTGTCAATGACATTTCATGAGACTTAATGAAGAGTCTAAAAGAAACAAATTTTGTAATCCAATCAAAATAAAATGAGCTAAGGAACTCAAGGTTGAGTCCTTTGCTCATGTGGTCTTCATGCACAAATATACGGGAGAGACCACCACTAGCTAGCGAATAATCAAAATCTTCCTTAATATTGAGCTACTCAAGGTATGTCCAATAAATGCATTGAGTGGATGTAATGTTTTTGAAAAATAATGGCATAATAGAGATATTTGTGAGCCAAGGTTGCAAACATAATGCCATAGGGATTAGAAGGTTGAGTATTTGATGCTTTACCTTTTTCTCGAGATTGGCATTGTTTTGGCTATGAGGATTCGACTTCATTTTTTGTCGTGCTCATCTTTGTGCACTTCTTGGGTGCCATTACAGTGTGATTCCAAAATTGATATGCTTGTGTGTGTCCACATTTATGTGTCTGTGCAAGGAGGTGTGTTGAAGTGGAAGGAGGGAAGGATGAATGGTGTTGCATTGATGGTTAGAAAGGAGGGTGGTGATTATGAATGTAGGTGAAGGAGGATGGATGGAAATGGTGAGAAGCGAGGAGGAGGTGGGGTTTTAGGGTTTGAAACATCAAGGGTGTGTCAGATCTAAAGTTGAAGACAAAAGGGAAATAAAGTGGAGAAGTCACGGTCATGCACCGTGATGTGTTTTGTGGAGAATTAGTGAGGCACACTGTTGTGTAAGTATTGCACTCAAGTATTTAACAACTGCACTATGCATAAATTTTGGTATTAGTGAAGATAAGGCATAGAGGCATGAGCATGTGGGATTGACATGGATCATTCGTGCATAGAATTGGATCTCAATCTATGTATAAAACGTTTGGCCAACATTTCACCCTATGAAAAGCATGGCCGAGCGAGGGGTTCTGCCAAAGTCGTGCACCCTTCTTTTTGCAATGATTTTAATTCCTCTTCCTCAAATGGTTCTCCTCATCTTATATTATTCATTTAATATCTTACACACCATAGTAAGACCTACTAATTCATTGCAAAAAATGGTTAGAATAAAAATGAAAGTTAGAAGAAAGTAAGTAATAATACAAAAACATGGGTACCCTCCCATGGAGCATTTATTTAGGGTCCTTTGCTCAACCGTAATATCCTCAAATTGATTAAGGATTGGGAAGAGCAAGTGTACTCATCTGTTGTACCAAATAATCAACAATGTAATGCTTTAAACACTGACCATTGACTTTACAAGCCCCTATTAACTCGCTCCAAATTTCAATGGCACCGAATAGATAAACTTTTTGGATTTGAATGGTCCTCGACCAATGTGATTGATGTGTATAGGGTTATGGGATGATGAATTGGGTGGTAATGTGGGTTGTTTAGGATTTGAATGTGATGATAATGATTCTTTGATGATAGGTTAAGAAAAATGATGGTTAAACATTTTTGTTTTGGGGTCATATGGTTCTTAGGTTAGGGTTTAAGATTAGGGTTTTGGATGTGGGGTGAATATGATGATGATAATTTGATAAAGATATTTCAAGTATGATGTGGAGATTATGACCATTTTATAATAATAGAATTATTATCTTGGGTTTGATATAGAGTAGGTAGAATTATGTTAGAAGAATCCATTGAAGATGATGAATGTTATGTTGAAAGTGGTAGCTAGGGTTGAAGATTGGCATAAGTTATGAATGGTTTTAGGGACAATACTTAACATCTAATTCATAATGACAAATAGATTTAGGGTTTAAATAATAATCACTCACATAAAATTGATTATAATTGAGAAGAACTCACACAAAATTTAAATAAGGAACAATTTGTATTTTCATTCAATTGGCTATGCATACGAACATATAACCCTAAGGCTTTTATAGTATATCTACCCCTCCTCAATATTATAAGATAATTCTAATTAATTAGGAATAAAAAATCTAATCTAATAGACTCCCGTGCAATGTCTTATTCTTCACTTCAAGCACATCTTATAAGATAAACCCTATAAGATAGAATAAGATAGAATTCCCTTAAGAAGCTACTTTATGCTCTAGCCAATCATAATGTAAATAATTAAAAATAATAACACACTAAATATAGCTAAAATGCGTGAGGCCTCATCCAGTCTTGTGCAATGGGAAATACTCAGAGAAAGAAAGTCAGGAAGGCCTACAGTTCAGCCGGAAAGGATAGGTGATTACCGGTGATAGATAATCTAGTGACTAACATTTTTACTGATGATGAAGTAATGATCGGGGAGTTAATTTGGATTTGTCTAAAGAAATTCTCTCTAGTCATCAAACAAGGAGAAGAGGGGTAAATCAATTGGGGAATTTATGGGCCCATTGCCAAAGTAGGAAAAGTATGGGAAGCCTATTGATTCAACCCTGATTGCATTTAACTCTAGCATGGAAGATCTGAATCAAATTGATCAAATTAAATCTATGATTAAACCTTCTGAAAGTTGGAAGGATATTTTGATCAGGAATTGTAGAGAAGAAGGGGTCCTTAAACTTTATTACTCTCCTCCTGTGATCATTAATGGTGAAGCCCAAGCACAGTTAAAGCAATTAGAAATTGGGACTAAGGAGAAAAAAATGGGCTAATACACTTCTATGAATGGTTTTAGGATACTAGCCTTCTCACCCTTAAATGGAAAAATATGTTAGGGATAATTGGATAAAGATTTTGACCATTCCTCAGCTTTTCTTGCATGATCAGGGATTTTTTCTCTTCAAATTTGATAATAAAGCTAATTTTCTGTCAATCTTGATAATTTCTTATTAGTGCTATGGAGTTAGACAATTACTTATCATGAATTTGAACACTTATTGAGGTGAATGTTAGTCTCCAAATCATTGAAAATATACAGATTGCCTTGCCAAAAGGAAATGTGAGAAGATAATCTATTCACTATGAATAGAGACCAAAATTCTGCTTAAAATATGATAGAGTAGGCCATGATCTGAATGCCCACTTACCTAAGGCTATGCCAGAGAAACAAAAGCCTACTCAAAAATTTTGGCAAATGAAGAAGTTAATTCCACCTCAAGAACAAAAGGTAAATCCAGAAGAAGAAAGGAGACATAACTAGGGTTAATTTGTAGCAATATCAGTGCAAACTAGGGACATAAAATCAAGATAAACATCAGTTTGTAATGAAGATGACATATTAACCATGTGTGACCCTAGAAATGTTGAGTAGTACTTAAATATAATAGAAAAAGGGAAGGGAAAAGAGATTTTCATTGAACTTGGAGGGCATAGTAATGAGAATTGTACTAGATCCTTACTCCCATTTAAATGAATATTGATGTGTGGAATGTCATGGGTATAAATAAACCCCTGAAACAAAAGCTAGTTAGTAGATATGTTTAATATAATAGTTTTCATATTGCTTACTTATTAGAGACTCGTGTGAAAGAAAGGAATATGTAGACTGTATTGAAGAGGTTTGATAATCAATATTCTGTGATACACAATTATTCTATCCATCATAATGGTAGGATTTGGATCCTTGGGAGAGCTAATGTCGTAAAGCTTCAAGTCATTAATACTTTTGATTAGGTTATTCACTATTATGTTAAATTGCATGATGGTAATCATTTTCACCTTTCAATAGTGTATGCTCATAATGATAGGGGAATAGGAATTATTTGCGGACACAGCTAGTGGAATTCCATTATGTAAATAAAAGAAGTTTAGTAATTAGGAATTTCAATGTGGTCCTTACAGCTCAGGAGAAATCTAGTGGCAACATTCATAAGGTACATATGGAAGATTTAGATGACTAATTTTGTTCTTGTGGGTTAGGGGAACATCAAACTTATGGTCCTCCTTTTACTTGGTCTAATAATTAGTTAGGCTCTACAAGGGTTTGGTGTAGCTTGATAGATCTCTTACAGATAAAGAATGGTTTGTGAATTTTAATCATATTTCGGTTGAGGTTATTGAGGAGTACCTCTCTGATCATTGTAGGCTATAGTTAAAGGGGCATCATCTTGATAACATTAGGGTTAAGCAATTTAAAATTTTCAACTTCTGGACTTCTTCTCATGATTTTATGTAGTGTGTGACTCAGAATCGGAATCAATTAGTCCAGGGATCTAGACAATATAAGTTAGTAGCCAAGCTTAAATACTTAAAGGAGGCCTTAAAACAGTTCAATTTTGATCATTTTGGGAACCTGAGCAAGAAAGTAAACCAAGGAAGAGAGGATTGGCTTAAATGTAGCCAATGTTTTATCTACTCCTTTAGATGAGAACTTGCAAGTTCAAGAGGGTATTCTAAGAAAAAAATGGTGTCATTAGGTGAAGTTAGAAGAGAATTTCCTATATCAAAAAGCTAGGATCCAACATATTATATTGAGGGATGGAAAAATTAGGTTTTTCCATGCAAAAATTAATAAGAGAAGGAGATATAATCATATATATACCCTGTATGATAGCATAGGGAAAAGCTTACTTCTCAACTGAATATTAGGAATGAAATTCATAAATTCTACACTAGCTTGCTGGGTTCTTCAGCAAATGTTCTTGAGATGGTACATCCTAATATTGTGAACCAAGGGCCTACACTTCAAAATAACGAGAGAGCTCATTTATCAAAGCCTTTTATAGATAATGAGATAAAAGAGGTTGTTTTAATGATGGGTGATAACAAGGCTCCTAACCCTTATGGTTTTAATGCTCATTTTTACTAGACCACTTAGCCATTGTGGGGGAGGATGTCATTGATGTAGTAAAAAAATTATGGGAAACTAGGTATTTGTTAAAATCATTGAACAATACTTCTCTACAAGTAATCCTCAAAAACTCATCTACTCGGACTATGAATGACTATAGACCAATATCTTGTTGTAATGTTACTTTCAAAATTATTTCCATGGTTCTTACTAAGCAATTGCAGGTAATATTACCAACTCTTCTTCATGGATCTCATAATGCTTTTATTGAAGGGAGATGGATTGGTGAAAGTGTATTATTGGCTTAAGATCTTCTAATGACATACAACAGCAGTGAAATTAGCCCTTAAATGATGACAAAAGTGGATTTAAGGAAAGCTTATGATATTGTGGAATGGATTTTCATCAAGCACCTTTTAAATGGCCTTATATTTCCCTATCATTTTACATAAATTTTTATGAAGTGTGTATCAACCACTCAGTTTTCCATTAGTTTCAATGGCAATATTTGTAAACCTTTTTAGGGTGGTAGATGGATAAGAAGAGGTTCTCCTTATCTTTTTATGCTGACTATGAAGTGTCTATACCATTTATTGAAGACTTTGTAGGATGATAATCAATTTAGAACCCTGAATGCAAGTCTACCAAATTTATTAATCTCAGTTTTGTAGATGGCCTCCTTATTTTTTGTAAGGGTCACTTGAAGTCTCCAGAATTTATTATGGATAAATTGAAGACCTTATATCTCACCATAGGCTTTCAAGAAAAAACTAAATAAAAGTAGTGTATCCTTTGGTGGAGTAAATGAGGATACAAAATATAAAATTTTATAGTTGCTAAGATTCAAAGAAGGAACCTTCCCTTTCAAATATCTAGGTATTCCTCTCAACCCTAGATCTCTCAACGTGACTCAAGACGAGCCTCTCATTGAAATAATTATGCAAAAGCTGAAATCCTGGACTGTCAAATACCTGAGCTTTGCTGGGAAAATCCAACTACTTTAATCTATTATTTTTGGCATAGAAAAATTTTGGATGCAAATGTTTATTTTACTTAAAGCTATGATACATCAATTTGATAGCCTCTAGAGGGATTTTTTATGGAATGATATGGATCCCCAAAGGAAGAGAGGTCTTGTGGCCTAGTAAAAAATTTGTGTAAAAAAATAAAAGGTTGGTATAGGATTCAAACAACTGATTCACTAGAAATTAGCTTGCATGGCTAAATACCTTTGGAAGCTTATTGAATCTAAAGAAGGTTTATGGGTTAAATGGATGCATGAAAGATACATAAAAGGAAGGGATGTATGGAAGGTGAAGAATAAAAATGAGTACTCTTGGATATAAAAACAAGTTCTAAGAATCAGAGATCAAATTAGAGCACACTATATAAATTGTTATATTTATGAAAAATTGAGCTCTAAATTGGTGTATCATGCTATCAGAATTACAATGCCTAAGGTTGCTTGGAAATACCTTGTTTGGAATCATAGAGGTTTGGAAAGACATAAGTTCTCTATTTGGTTGATGTGTCATAATGCTCTACCCATTAAATCAAAATTGTATAAATGGGGGGTCACTACATATTGTATATGTGAGGTATGCAAAAATGATGAAGAAGACCTTAACCATTTGCTTCTTTATTGCCAAAGTGTTAGGGTCCTTTGAAATTATATCCTAAGATAACTAAAAATGGAAAGATATACCATAGATTGGCGTAGCTACATGGAATGGCTCATTAGAAAGACCAAAAGGAAAGCAAAAAAAAAGGTTATTTTGAGAGATGTTTTCAATACCCTTCTCTACCATATTTAGATAAATGGAAACAAGGTTTTTTTCCAGCTTCTCCAAAGGAATCCTAGAATTGCTATTAGATAGATTATATCTAAGATTTTTTTTAGATTTAGTGATGTTTGTAATGTTCATGCAAAGAATTACCTAAGTAGACATGATAGATGGATGGTATGAGTTGGCTAGGGGTATGCCCCTTAAGAATTCGTAATTAGGATACATTGAATCTTCTTCCTTTTGGTAATAAAATCCTTAATTAATTACCAAATAAAATATAGCTAAACACATGCCACAAAGTCTAAAAAAATATTTTCATGAATCCTATGCATGCCATGCACATGGCTCTCTCACTAGTAACTTATTTTACAAGTTTCATCCATAACTAGCAATATAGTTATTTGTTTGTCTTCAAATTCGTAGGGCATCCTATATAGGTAAAGAAAAATAGGCTTCTTAATCATAAATGATAAATATTCATCATTTTCTCATTCATCATTCTGCCTTTGTTGAATTGAATTTACTCTTAAATTTACATCTCCGTAGTAAAGGACTAATATCTCGAACATTGAATATCCTAGAAACCCCACCATATAAATAAGTTAAATCAAGCTCATAAGAACATTCTATAAATTTTCTAATTATTTTGAAAGGATCATCATCCCTTGGATTAGGAAATTGTAACACCCTAAAATCACGGCTTCAAAATTTCGTTTAAATTTTGCTTTGCGGAAGCATAAATTAAAAAACGGTGGGTGTTACCGCCACACTTGACATAAGTCTGGTCTCCTCACCATCCTTACGTCAAGGGCTAAGGCTTCAAACAAATCAAACCAACCAAATATAAGAGAAGTATAATACGAAATCAAGAGTTTTACAAAAGACATATTATCCATGACAAATGATTATTTAGGAAATTAAGTAACCAACTATTTAGAAAATAACAGTAGATTACACAAAAGTCATTAATGGTCTTCCTTACACTCTTACGGTCCATCAAATTACAAGGAAAAGGGGAAAGAGGGACGGGGTCCACTCACTCCCTAAATCTACCTATTAGTTAGGATAAAGCTCCTCGTAATACTTTAACAAACGCATGCCATGGATGTACTCCTCTGAAATGTGATAGCATCAGTATAACTTCCTCATACAGATTAAACCACAACACCTTCTGAGAGGTAGCAAACCCACGTAGCAACATCATACAAGTATGTAATTCAAAACAAACATATGATCACATGTAAGGCCACAATTTCGAAACACACATCCATATTACATTTAACATTACGAGCTAGGTCAAAATCCCTATCGAAGGCATTTAAGGCAAGCTTATAATTTCATAACCAATTTAATTTACCAACAACCATACACTATGGCCTAATAGGAAGAATTAGTGGCATTCCAAGTAATCTCACCAAGGTCAAGTTATTCCTAATCCGATTATTACAGAAGTATTATGGTGGGTGTCTAACCTGGTTATATAATTTATATAAAAATTCTCAAGTGGAATACAATCCCATATCCATGACAAAGATCGTCAAGGAGGGTCGTACCAAAATAAATCACTTGATTCTAGGGCAAAGCTCACTAAGGAAGCCACACGACATAACAGTCGCCCATACTAAACGTCAGAATTCAAGACCTTAAGTACGTGTACTCCCTATAGGGTGTATGGAATACCTATAGAGCATAAGTGAGCCCCTTGACCCAAAGGCCCAAACTGTGCACTCGGCTGCCAAGTCCAAGGCCTGAGATTCCTTTCCAACTCGAGTCTTTCTCTTTAAGTAATTATTGTATTATGAAATTCCGGGTTATTTTTTTTTTCGGACGTCGAGATTCACAAAGTTCAACTTAGTCAACCATCAACAAACAACATCACTTCCAAAGACCACGAGGTCGCAACCATTCCGAGCCAACACGACCTAGGGTTAGGCATTATGCCATAGCTCGAATAATTATTTGATTTAGTGTTCAAACTAATTGTCTAGTTATTCCCAACATTATTTTAAGGCCAACACTTAATTCAACTAGTCCAGTTATCCACTTTGAAACACCTTTTTGTCTTAATGACCAAATTACCCCTCAAACTATAACTACCACATTTTCCTTCTCTTTTATTATCAAGTTTACTTATATAGGATATTTGTCATGAAACACTAGCATAAAATAGTTAATGATACTTTACATCCGATAATTTCTTCAGTACTACAAAGGAGCATATTATCCCTAACCATTTATCTAACAAAGTACACGCAAAAACTATTAGCATGCATTTTTAATATTTTATAGGTTCATACAATTTCCACACATAAGTCTCAAACACAATCATAGTATATAAACTTACATTTTACTTTAAACATACTTGCCTCACTTTACTAGCATAAATCCAAGTTCGTTACCATTAGCATACACTTCTTAACCATGGCATGATAGAATTTGGTCTTATCATAAACCAAAGTGAGCCACTAAATACGTGCCTTCTATTGATAAAACATTTCCTCACACCTAGATAGATGAATGAATTTCTGGAGTAGGTGCTACTCTTGATGATGGAGGGAATGATCCTGGGTATTCTCATTCATAACAGTTTGTATGCTTTCTAGCTCCTTCTTTACTTGATGCACCCTCATGCTAATACCTCTAAATTTCCTGTGATTAAGCTGCTTTAGGGGCTTTTTCTTAGCTTTGAGATTGGTCACAATATTCTGGAGATTGTTTGTGGTATGTTCTGGAGACCAATGAGCAGATATGAGGGTTAAGAAGTCAGGATCTATGGTCCACATTTCAAAGAAGCAAAAAGTATGAGTTCTTGGCACTTTATTTTGGTGGATTGTAACAATCATTGCTGAGTGGTCAGAGATGAAGGGAGGAAGGAAGTGTGCAGAGGAATTCTCATAAGATTTGATCCACTCAGTGTTACAAATAACCCTATCAAGCTTGCACCATAATCTGTCCTCCCCCAACTGTCGATTAGACCAGGTGTAAAAAGCTCCTGTATATCTAAGGTCTGTGAGTTGGATGTGATTTAAGCAATGTTTGAAACCCTCCATATAATATGTATGGATTTCCCCTTGACTCTTTTCATTTCTATTCAAAACTATATTCAAGTCTCCACAAACCAGCTAAGGGTAATTATGAGGTTGATGGTCAGTAAGCCATTTCCATAGATCCTTTCTTGTCTCACTTGTGTTAAAAGCATAACAAATAGTGAGGTAGAATTGAATTTCACCTACAGAGTTCATGATTTGACAAAGGATACCCTGAGCATGCATACCAACGAGATCAATAGTCCATAAGGAAGGATTCCATCCTAACCACACACGGCCATTATAATGTGCATTATTGTTCGTGACCCAATTCCAATTAGTCATTAGGTTTTTGGATACTTTTTCAAACTTAGTGTCTTTCACCCTGGTTTCAACTAAACTAACTAAAGAAAGGGATTTTTCTTTGCACCAATCTCTTACTGCCTTCTGTTTTCTGAGGTCATTCAAACCTCTTATATTCTAGCAGCCTATTGTCATGAGAGATTAATATTAAAATCTAGCAAAGCATGTATCATATCTAATCCTATTCTACCAGTCACTATTATCCATGGGGAAGCAATTTATGTCTCTTCTATTTGTGGAGTGTGGGACTCAGCAGGAGGGTGATGTGAAGAGGAAATTGGAAAACACATATAACTCCTTGCTCTGGTAAGAATTGAGGAACCCCTAATGGTATCAACAAGCCTTGTGACATGTGTGGAAATTGTAGGATCAGCTTGAAATCTTTGTTGAGCATCAGAAGTAGTCAAACCTAGGGTTACAGGTTCCTGAGCAGGAGCAAAAGTACTTGATATAGGAGGATTACTAGTAAGACCTACAATTCTCTTATCCTTTACTACAACCCACCTTTTTTCCTTCTTATTCTTCAAAGCAAATTGGGGGCAATAATAAGCAAGATGACCAGGTTGGCGGTAGAGGGAACAAAAGGATGGTTTCCATTCATATTCCACTCTTTGATGGAGGATTGAGCCTTTAGGTTTCCTTACGTGCACCACCTCAAGCAATGGTTGAAGGCTATCTATTTCAACCAACACCCTAGTATAAGATATTCTACCCTTTGTTGCAGTAACATGATCCATTCCAATGGGTCTACCAAGGCAGCTATTGATCCTACTAATACTATCAGTAGACCAAAAGGGTAAAGGTAAACTAGGTAATTTTATCCATAGAGATAGGAATTGGAATTATGCCTTACTAAAAGTGAAGTCTGGATGCCATTTCTTAAGCAAGAATGGTCGGTTCTTATATGTCTAGGCTCCTGCATCCAAAATGGTATTACAATCCTTAGTAGAATGAAACATAAAAAAGGAGGAACCCTACATCATGGAGATGAATTCTAGGAGGGTTCACATGGTTATAGGAAGATCAAACAAAAGCCTCCATAGGGGAAAAAGTAGGATAACAATCGTGTTCTGCCAATATGAAGTTTCATTGTCAATGTCCTGTTTCCTCAATTCCGCCATTAGAACACCATCCTGCATATTAGGCGGCTGCTAAGACAGGGAATGTAATTGAGATGGGTGTTGATTGGATCAAACAATTTCACTCCAAGTAACAATAGACAGTGTTGTGTCTCATTAAGGGTTTTCCAATTCCTTCGACAAATTAGGTAATGGAAAATCATGACTATTCTCAATCTCATTCATTTCAGTAACTATTGGAGAATGTTCACACATCACAGGTTGATCGGACAACACCGGATGATCGACGATTTTCGCCTGTGAAGATGCCAAGACTCACGGGCTACCCTTCTTCTTCTTCACCATTGTCTCACGTATAGGCGTGTTATGCCATAGCTCATGACTCAGCAGCTAGCATGTCAAACTTTGAATTTTATTTTCTTACTATTAGTTGATATTAGTATCGATCCTAAAATTTAATACTTAATTAATAATCAATTATTAAATTAAAAAACCTAAGAAACTCAAGAAATTTAAAAATAAAATATTAAATCACATTCAATAATCATTCCAATAGCCTATAAGGTTGTCGTTATAGGGTCGCATAAAATTTTCAAAATACTTAAATTTAGCTTTAAGCAACAATGGTGGTCATCATAATATACCTCATTGTCGTCTTAATAGGGGATTTCTTTCACAATATTTTAAGTTGGATTTTATTGATAATCGTATTCATCATAATAAACTTAAGTGTCATCACAAAAGAGTGTCACAAAACTTTTCAAAAAAATTGAATTTTGGATTCCATGATGATATGTCCTTCATAATTGACCCAATAGTTTTGCAATAGTATGACACAAATGTTTTCAAAAAAATTGAATTCATCTTTCAATGATGATGGTTGTTGTAATAGATACCATAGTTATCAAAATATAGGGATCCAAAATTTTTGAAAAAAGTTGAGTTTGGCTTTCAATGACATATGAGTCATCATAATATACATCTGAGACATCATAATACGTAATATATAATTTTTAATTCATTAATAAAATAATTATTATATATGGAAATATATAAAAAGTAGTTGTTTTAGTTGTATCATAGGGATGACTATGTCATCACATTAAGGCCCCTTTTCACTAATAACTCTATGTTGTCACAAACTTAGATCATTTATAATGAAGCATTCATGATGAAAATTTTACAACTACATGTTATTATAGTATTCCTTCTATGATGACAAATCTAGTTTTCTATGGCGACTTCTATTGTCGTAATATCCTATATTTCTTAAATTATTCTTGTTCATTGTTTTTCATTATTTAATTGGAGAGATATTTAGTCTTAAAACTTAGTATAAGAATACTAATGGATACTAATGAAATATATAATTGGAGACTTATCCATTTTTAATGTTTTACGTTCAACAAATAACTCTTTGCGATACTTTATTTTTGAAAACCCTATTTAGTACTTATATTATGAGAAAATTAGTTTAACTAAATCTTTTATTAACTCCCTTAATTGATTTGAAACATGAGTTATATTCTTGAAATGTTTCATTTAGAATTTCTTGTCATGTCTTATAATTTTAACTATTGTAAGTTTTTACAGCTTCTATTACCCATTAAACCTCTTCTAGTTTTTATCCTCGTGTGCCTTCAAGATGTTATAAATCTCAAAAGTGCCATTTTATGAATTATAAATTTACAAAGCTTCAAAGATCGATATATTTAGGCATTAGTGAGAATTAAATAATTTTGAAATAATTTGTAATACTTTTTTGTAATTAATCAACCATTTGGGGGCATAATTAGTTACCAAAACAACCAATATTTCTTTAAACCTTATATAGTCTTTATGATAATGAGTTTTAGCCTTTTATTTAATATTTTCATGGATGAGAACAAACCTTTCTAGCTTCCAAGAGCTAGAGCCATAAACCCTTAATTTTTTGCTAATTATTTTACTTAGTAAACATTAAATTAGCTAAAATACCTTCCTACCTTCTCTATTTTTAAATTTCCTTTTAACAAAGCCTTAGGAGATTTATTTTGGGCCCAAAAACCGTCAATGCTTATATTTTCTTCTATCTCTATTTTCTTCTAATCTTTAAATTTTAACTCATTTGTGCTTAAGAAGAAAATATAGGCTATGACATTTAGAAAGCTTATGAAACATCTCTTGTTTATATTCTCTTTTCAAAATTATCACTCAAAGAGAACTATATGTCTTTCTCCTTGCATTTTTCTTTAGTTTTTATGTTTTTATTTTTATTTTTATGGTGGTTGGCTGAGTTTTTGTTTAGTTTTGTTCTAAGGTGTTATGATCTTCAAGAAGAAGAAAACGCTTGAGTTGGTGTTCTACTTTTGGTAGATACATCTAATTATTTATGTAGTATGATTTTAATATAGAAAAATATGTTGAAACTAATTTTTTGCTCCCTTTATTTAAGCTATTGGCTTTTTAGTGTTACCGAGGGATTTTCTTGCTTTTTTTTTATGATCCCATGATGGTCATTGATATTTTTAGAAGAAATTTGATAGCTTATAAGTTTGGTTTTAAATATGTACAACATTAGTTATAATTTGTCTCAATTTAAGGATGTTTGGGATCAAAATTTATATTTTACATGGTTTCTACATTCCACACTCCCAAAAATAAATGAATTCTAATTTGTTCCTCATGTTTAATATGATATGTGTTTAAATTCACATGATTTAGCCCTTGTTTGGTATTACTTATTTTTAATAATTACTTTTAGATAAAAACTAATTTTATAAATCTAATTTTCAAAAAGTACTTTGGCAAGTAAAATACATGTTTGTTTTTACTTTTATTGTATAAGTGATTAATACTAAAAAACTATTTATTGTATCTTATTAGTGTTTGGTTTTCATTTTTCTACAAATTTACTTTTTATTTTCCATCTTCAATTTTTATCTTCCTATATATATCTTTTGGTAATCATTATTTTATAAATTATGTAATATTAAATATTCAAAATAATTAGAAGCATAAAAAAATACCTAATTTTTTTATAAAATTCATTTTACAATAGCTAGAAAACTCTATTATTATATCAAAAATAATTAATATATGTCAACTTATCCAAAGAAACCCAAAAGGTCCAAATCAGTACAAAAATAAATATAAATAGAAGTAGAAAGGGTAAATAAAATAAAAAACAATTGGTAAGGAAGGGACAATTAATATTATTACTATAGTACTACAATACAATAATATAATATAATATAATATAATACCATTAAACAAACAATAATGCATATATATATACGCCACTAAAGCTATAAATAGAGGAGAGAATAGAAAATTGTTAGCCGAGGAAGGAAAAGTATATTGCCTCTTGATATGCTGCAGAGAATCTGAGTAGCATAGGAGACAAAAAAAATAAAAAGAAGCAGATATGGGGGAGCATATTATGAACGACGTGTTTTTTAAAAGGGTACCGTATTATAGCAGTGTAGAAGTTATTATCAGAAGTAAATAATACTTACTTTTAATTTATTACTTATTGGAAGTGATTTTTATAAACTACTTTTTATAATAATTTTTTAAAAGTAAAATGAAACACTTATTTTAATCTATAATTACTTTTTTATAATTATTTTTATAAAAAAATTACTTATCAAAAGTTAAACCAAATAACCTCTTAATTATTGATACGTTAAGTTTTATGCCAATAATGAGTTTTAAAGGATGTGATGGAATTTTGGTCATTTCATTTTTATTTGGAAATTCTATGAGTGTTTTTTATGGGATAAACACGTTTTTTTTGTTATAATTTAACTCTAGAATGATTCTTGTAAATATTTTTATGCATTTGATATTTTTTCAATAATTTCTAAACTATTTATGATAATAAGGGAAATTTAAATATTTTACCAAAATTCTTATTAGTTTGACCATAGGAGGTCATGTGACCTTGACTTTTGTAAATATTAATTAACACACACATACACACACACACACACACACATGTATATTAAAGAGAATAATTTTGTGTAATAGATAGATGAGAAATTTTGACAAGCTTTGGGCCTTTGATTTTAATCCAATACTAGAATTTAATTTGGAATAAAAATTTATTTGAAATTATGTTTGGAAATGAGGTTTAATGAGTTTTTGGGCAAACCCCCTAACTAGTGTGTCGTTTTAGCCAAAATGAGTTCCTTGACTAAACCAATTGACTAGTTTGGGTAAAGCGATTGACTAGTGGATGATTAGTCGATTAGTATACCCAAATCGATTGACTGGTTCATTGAACTGGTAATATTTTTCAAAGTTTGATTTTCAAAAAAATCCCTTACTATAAAATAGAACCTTACCAACTTATACCGATTGTCCCTAAGAGATTTTTAACTGTTTTCATGATGCGTTTAACCCAAAATATGACCTCAATTTGTTTTGGAGGTGGATTGAGATACATGAGAGAGAGAGATGATCTCAGCCATTTATCTAATTCCTCCTCTCTCCTCTGTCCGATTCTGAGATTGATTGCTTTGACCTCAGGTATGGTTTTGAGCAACTGAAAGATTCCTTCCACGTTGACCTCTCATTTCTTCATTTACATATGAAAATTATAACCTATTTGACATGAGTTCCCTAGAGTCAAAAATTGAGCTCGGGTGACAAGGTCAACAAATCCTTGGAAAATCCAACCATTCTGATCAAATTCAAATGATCAGAAGTAGGGTTTTGAGTTGCTTTCTAAACCTCATCTATTCTCCCTTTGATTGGTTAGCTATATAGAGTCCTAATCCTCCATGCATTACACTTTCTTTCCGCCACCAAAAATTCTCTAATTCTTCATTCTTTTCCTTCTCCCACACTTCAAGCACTTGCCAAATTGTTGTTTCACACTCACTTAATTATTCAATAAGGTAGAGTAAAATTTTGGGAAAATATTTAGTGGTCCAGTTGAGTTTTCCCTATTTTTCTCCTAGTGGTATGTTCTTTTCCCTATGTTTTCTTGTTCAAATTTTATAAGTTTTTGGTTGAGTTAAGATTTTTGGTCTTTAAGGTTTGAGACTTGAAGTTTTTACAAATTTAAAAATCCTAGTTTTGAGGGATTTAGCCTGCACCTAGTTCAAAATGTTAGCACGTGTTACTGCTTGAAAAGTGATGTCTTTTATTTGATTATACATGTTGGTATGATGAAATGCAGTGGTATGAATGATTTATATGTTTAAATAACATAATTTGAGAAAAGAGAATAAAAATGGAGGAAATGGGCTATGATAATTTTATGGCAAGAAATGCATGATAATCCAGTTAGAAATATTTTAGTTGATGTTCATGTACGCTTTATGGTAAGTAGAAATGATTTTTATGCAGGGATTTTTATGGATTTTGTGAATTTGTGCTATGTTAGAATGAATTAATCGACTGTTTAGGTGAAATTGATTGACCGTTTGACCCAACTTATTGACTGGTTCTCCTACACATACCTTAGTCTTTCTCTCTACTTAAACCCATTAATCGGTTTGGTAAAATCGATTAACTGGTCTATGAATAGTTCACTGGTTCACCCAAACCTATTGATCGGTTTGAAGGAAGCATGTTCTTGTAGAGTTGAATTGATCAACTGGTCGGCCTAAACTGGTCAACTAGTTGGTGCAATCGATTAAGTGGTTGGTCCAGATTAATCGACTGGTTCAACTGGTTTACATGAGTTGTTACTTTGTGGTTTGGTTATGGTTGGGGTTTATTTTTGGGACTATATCAAGATTATTAATGAGATGAAATATAGCTTTTAACATGGATTATTAGCCTAATTAATGGATTTAAAATGGATTATATCTTAAGACATGTACTATGAACAATGTAAAGGCTAAATGTGTAACTCTTTTGTAATTGGTGATAAAATTAGAATAAGAGTAATAGAAATCAGTATGGACTTGGATTAAACCCTATGATGGATATGAAACTCATTGACCAAGGATACATGGTAGACCCACACTGTTGGGGAAAATGGAAATAAGAAGGATCAACATGGCTTAGTATAGGGATTTATCCTGTCTGCTTGTATAGGCCATATATGACCTCCATCCTTATGAATAAAATACTAACCACTTAAAGTGAAAAAAATTTGAGTTGAGTATGGGTTTGGGTTACTCAATCCTTGATTAGCTACCAAGAGTTAGTCTGCCTTTGGTTGGAATCCTGAGAGGTCTCAGTGCCTTACCTACTTTAGACAATGATGATGTACTGAGAGTATCTGTAACACCCCAAAATTTACTATTGAAAAATTTTGTCATAAGCAGAAGTGTATAATCAAATAGTTGGGTGTTACCACCATAATTAACATAAATCTAACTTACCCCACCATCCTTATGTCAATCACAAGGCAAAAAATTAGATAATTTAAAACATAATAGTAAGAAACAACACAACTTTTAATAACATCAAATAAGTGTTCGAAGGTCAACTCCGATTACAATATTAAAATATAACACAAAGGGATCCCATGGAACTTAGAGTCCAAAAAGGTATCCGGCTAAAACTATCATCTGGATAACAAGACTCTACGCCCAAAACCATAATATGAAATAAATCACTCCTCTACATATATAGCATCAATGGCTATGAATTCGTCCATCTGATCCTCATCAACCTACACATATACATCCAGGTCATCTACTCATTGGCTTGAGAAACACCTATGAAACAAATGATGAGTATGCTACATATTGAGTAAGGTAACAATATTGTCGAGTAGGGTTACCTGAATTCCTTTAAGAAAATCATATATGCGTAAATCAAAGAATGCTAGATAATTACCAATTCCATGTCTTTCATTATATATACCATATTCCAATATTTTATTTACGTTGAGTTCAGGGACCCCACTATTCTTAAATCAGTGGAATGGTTTGAAATATCTCTTGGTGACAACATACCTAAGCCACTATTATTATTTGGTGGAACAAACCCAACACCTCTTAGAGTAAAATACTCCTGAGCCACAATTATTAAATGCGTGAAAAAGTCTGAAGCACCTCTTGAGGACAGCACACCCGTGCCACTATTATTATCCGGTGGAATGGACTCAACACCTCGGTCCTGACTCACATAGTCTTCTACTTTAAATGATTATTTTCTTTCCATTTATACTTTATCTCTTAATCATAAATTCATTCATGTTGAGTATGGGCTCACACTATACTTAATTTGGTGGAACAGTCTGATGCACCTTTCGGAGGTAACACACCCAGGCCACTATTATTATCTAGTGGAATGGACCCATATAAACATGTCAGCTCGACTCACATGATCTTTCACTTTAAATGATTAGTATCTTATTTAGAGTGGGTTGTATATTAACATGCTTAACTCTAATAAATGCACAAGATATACAACTGTACAACATAAGTATGACCATGTAGTTATCCTCAAATGATCATGATACCCTTAGGGTAATCAAGATAATTGTATTATCATAAGGCCTTATGAAACCCAATACTAATACATATAAATTTCCAATCATTATTCAAAGTACGTATCCTCAGTTTCTCATAGATATCTTATATCCGACATTATACTCAAATACAAACATACATAATTTCATTAATTTTAAGAATATCATTTCATAGCATTTCCATAAGTAAATTATTCAATACAAAATACTCAATAAAAAAGCATATACAAAAATATATATATCACATAAATCCATAGCTACGACATGTAGTCTTACCAACAAAGACACCTCTATACATGTAAATCCTATACCTCTTTTGAGATCATCGGAAGATCACCTAAAAGAATAAGATAAAAATACAATTAGGATTGAAGATTAAAATTGAGGAGAAAGTTAAGGTAGAGGAGGGTAAAAATAGAAATATTGGGAGTCAAATGGAATCTTGAGATGTATGGAAGTGTAGAGGAATGTGTGGTGGAGCTATGGTTAATTTTTGGTGATGTTTAGACAAAATTTAGGGGTGAAAATAAGGGAGAAGAGTAAAAAGTAGGAAGTTGCATGGCTGTGTAGTAGCTAGTCTAGCTTCTGGTCTAGGGAAAATATGATCCACAAACAAGCGGTGCAAAAGTTACACGACTATGCAGCAGGAGTATATAGTAGACTGGGAGAAAAAACGACACACGGCCAGGTTATGTAAAGGTTGCATGGCTGTGCAGTAGGATCTTTTTAGTGTTACACGACCGTATAACCGGTCGTGCACTCTACAAAGGTGTGATAGATGAGAGGAAGAGGACGAGAAAAGAGGTAGTTGTCGGCGATGATGGCCGACAATGATGAGGGGGGAGGTTGGGGTGACCTTAGTGGTTGGTCCAAAAACTAATGGACGACAAGTGGTGGGTGAGGTGGTGCACGGTGGTGGAATAGGTGGTGCAAAGGAAAAAAATAAGGAAAGAAGGAGGAGGAAGAAGAATAAAGGAGAAGGAAGAGGGAGAAGGAAGAGGGAGCTCGAGCAATGGATTTTTGACACAGAAAGGATAGAGTGGAGGCCAAATGAGGAGGGATAAGGAGAGTATAGTGTGTATATATATGTGTGTGTGTGTGTGAATTGGAGACAAGGAAAATAGAGGGGGTAGGCATGTGAAGGTTGTGTAGGGTCATGGTGTAGATCACTTGGGTGACAGTGGATGTGATGGTTGAGTGTTGTGATGAAAAATGCAGGTGATAGAAATGGTTATGATTATTGGTTGCTTAAGGATAAGAGAAAAAAGAAGAAGAGTGGTATGGGAGGTGATGGTGTTCAACTTGGTATAGGAAGAGAAGAAGAAAGATGATAGGAATGAGGGATCATGATGAGGGTCAGTGAGGGTGGTAGGGTAATGGTGAGAAGATGCATGTGGGAGGTAGGGTGATGGTATCATGGTGTAGCAGAGGAGCCATACTCCTTCACACCATAAAGAAAATTGGTGCATGAGAAGAAGGAAAAGAAAAGAAAAGAAAAAGGAAGAAGCGATTAGGAGTTAGGATTATATTAGGTAATTTTAGATTAGCAAATATAGTTAGGATTAGTAAAACTTTTAGCGGTTTATGATTTTTTTTTACGAATTATGGTTTATCTGAGTTAAGGTTTCTATTTTGGTTAAAGTTTTGGGTTTAAAAAATTTATTTAAGGCTAAAAATAAAATTTCTTGAGATTAGAATCAAATTAGGGCGTTAATGAGGCAAGATAAAGCTAAGCAAATTTTTGGGGTATTACAGTATTGATACTAAAGGGTCTGTTTACGAAGATGGTTAGCTTCGGCCTAGAATTTTTTCCATATTGGTTGCTTTAGCTTGGACTTATGTTTATATTAGTTGGATTTATTGTGGACTCATATCTATTGTGGCGATTGGCTTCGGCTTGGACTTATGTCCATATTGGCTGGCTTTGACCTGGACTTTATATCCTTTTGGATAGGCTTTCATGGTATGTTAGATCATGAGGTGGTGTACAATCCATCGCTCGATGATGATAAAATATGGCTCTCAATTAAGTAATTGATCATATATAAATGATGGTTAAGAGAATGGCTAATATTTGTCAATAATGGAACTATTGGTAAGATTGGTTGAAAATGAGTAGAGCTAGTTATTACACTTGACTAATGGTTGACTTGACCACTTGATTATGAAATGGAATATTGACAAATTGACTCACTTATCTCGTACATAAATTAACTAATGGTAGAACATAAGGATTTGATTAATAGGCAACCGCCATAAAGGTTGTTTGTTTCTCCTTGCCATTAAGTGTGTACATGCCTATGTGGAAAGGTGGTGAGTTTACACATGAAGTATTCTATTTGTTGAAATTATGCATGATAGTATGAATTCATGTGCTTTTTTCCTTATGCATATATTTATGGCCTTCTTAATGTTTAATGTAATCTATTTTGTGCATGATAAACTATTATATATGTGTACATTGTTGGAGAAACTTTGCTTATGTGCCCATTTGCTCGGTCACCTAACCATTCCCACGAGTAGAGTAAACAACCTATCTCTGTTGGGTTGGGGTTGTGAGCGAGGGCATTTGAAAGGTCTTGATAGGGTCCGTGGAGGACAATGGTATATGTTTTAGGTCTTGTGCCCAACCCATACTTCAAAATTCAAACTTTAATGTGTACATGTAACCATTTGAATAGAACTCGTTAGGGTCATATTTGTAAACATTTTGGAATTTGGTTTCAGTCAAATTAATAATGCTCACTTTGTTGTTTTAGTGTTTTTTTTGTTTTATCTTTGTATCTGATATGGGAATAGGCTGTGAAATTCTAACCTATGTCAGGTATGGCAATATTACCCCGTTTTTCAAAGTATTTTCTAATTCTAGAATATATTTTTAATTAACTTTTTTGGTAGCAAAAATTGGGGGTGTTACATTTATAATACCTATCCTTCAAAACTCTAGTTACCTTAATTCATTAGATTCATAATACATTTTTGAAAAATCTATTATCATTTTCCATTCCTTTTGTAGCAAATTCAAACTACTCGT
The DNA here is from genome assembly GCA_030549775.1 of Tamarix chinensis. NCBI lineage: Eukaryota > Viridiplantae > Streptophyta > Magnoliopsida > Caryophyllales > Tamaricaceae > Tamarix > Tamarix chinensis. Next base: position 15,063,525 of record CM060172.1, on the reverse strand, counting down.
TACTCATTTTATTATTTCACGAAAAATGCACCATGTTCTTCCAATCTTGTCTTTTTCATTAATTTTAACTTATTAAAAACTCTTACGTCATTCATAATTTTTTGAGCCCATATATCCTTTATGTTCATTTGTGATTCATAACTTTTGTTGGAATTATTAAATCCAAAAAAATCTATTTATGTTAATAGATGATTTTAGCAATTTTTTTCTTTTTTATTTCATAGGAACCAAAAAAATTCCAATAATGATTTATTATTAATATTATATTTTTTTTCTTCTTAAAACTATTCTACAACTATCCATATCAATTTGAACCCTCCATTATCCCTTTTGCATATTTGTAGAGAAACACATTTACATGGTTTAAATATTTTTGTTGATTTTTTTTTGTTTTCCATCTTTAAGTTTAAACTAACCCAGATATCTACTAATCTTATAAACGTGGATTTCTAAAATTATTTTTCACCTTTAAAAAAAGTTTCATAATATTTGGGATTTATTTGTTAATTTTCATAAAAAAATGCGTATTATTGGACTTTCTTTTAATTTAATCGCCTAAATTTATTTTAAATTAATTGATAGCTATCTATTGAATACTAAATTGTCTTTTAACCAAACTAAATCAAAATTTTAACTCACTTACTTTTCTCTTAGCCAAAAGCTAAACTAAAGGATAATTTTGAAGATTTTTATGGCATAATCAACCTAGGCTTTTTTTTTTTTACTCTTACACACCTAATCTTAGCACTTAAGGATTGGTGAAAGTCAAACATTGCACCAAAAAATCCTCCCCATATGATCTCACATGCCTCCTTTACCATAATGCCATAATCGTGCCATATGATAATAAAATCCATTAAATTATATTAATACTTTTGCTTTAAATGAAAATTTTTAGTAGTAATTTTTGGGATGTTACAAGTTGGTATCAAATTTTTTCAAGAAGATTTGTTTTGTTTTCAAATTTATGTTTTTCAATGATTGTATAAATGTTTTAGCATTCTTCTCTTATTTAAAAATTCATATTTTTGATATTTTCAGGCTAGTAATGTGAGGAAATATTGATTTGGTAGTATTCAGTAGCCTTTATATATTATATATAGCTAACATGTTGCATTAGTAATTTTTTTTACTAAGTTTATGTTTTTTCATTTACAATGACACAAATATGCATGCATATAGGATCTCTTGATCACTGTTATTGAGATAAAGATGCATCCGCTTCCATCTCCACCATTGTTTCAAATTCCAATTCATATTTACACACCATAGCTATAGGATTATTGGTTATTCCTGATTCCCCTCATGGACCACTATTTTTCATGGGCTTTGGGGATCCACTTACCATAGGGGATTAGATCAAAGAGTTTGAGAAGATCTTTAAAGCTTAGGTTTCCACTTGATAAGAGGTTAAAGGTATTCATTTATTTATGAAGGGTTATATTAATGATTGGTGACACAAATAGTTGGTACCTAAGGCACCCATAAAATCTTGGGAGCACATGTTACTCAGGATGAAAATCTATTTATTCTCAATTAGTTTTAGGATTGGGTTTTCAAATCTTTTCTTGATGTTTTATCAAGGTGCCTCTATAGTTGAGTATTTGGAATTCATTGATTCTATTAGTTTCACACCAAAGGTAGGTATGGAGGAGGAGAAGAAGGGGCTTTAACTCATACATCTAATAACTATTATCGATTTCTACATGTAATACCTCAAATATTCCTAACCCTACTTTGTTATTGAGTAGTCTGTTAATCCCTTCTTTAACTCTTAATATTTTATTAATCATCTTATTATAACCCTTAAACCCTTCAATTTACCTTCAAACCCTTCTTTTTCTCTTCCCCTAACTAATGATTAACCATGCATTACACTTCGATTGACTAACCAAAAACCTTTTGGACCTAATAGTCTAGGGAACCTAGCCGTTGACTGCGAACCTTATCTAATGACTAAATCTGGGAGATTATTATCACTCTTATTTTTATTATTTTCTTTTGACCCTAAATCAATTCATATATATGTTTCTTTATTTAGGCTCTTAAATTATTTTTACACCTTTCCCTTAGCTTTCATAATTTTGGAAATTATTTGATTTTCCTTCCTATTTTTACACATTTATTGGACATTCTAATATACCTAAACCATTTTTAATTAGTGTTGACTTTTTTGGGGTGGAGTATTTAAAAATTTTAATCCCCACACTAGTTATGATCATATCCTACTTTAGTCTTGCCTAATCAACCAAATTTTATTTCATAGTCAATTTCAATCACCTTCCACTAACTCTCTTACAAACTTACACCACTCCAATTACTCTCATCCTTTCTTTGGCTTGCAAGCAATCCCAAACCTAACCCCCTCTCTCTCCTCATTTTTAACCAACCATAAAAGAAGATTCACAAAGGTTACACACTTTAACAATTAGCCCAAATCTTTTCAATACTTTGATCACTCCTCCTTTTCCACCTTACTCTTCGTGTTCTTGAGTTATGTTTGTTCTTATCTATCATCTCATCTTCCTCCTCCTCCTTTTTATTTTTTGATCTTAAGTTTTAGGTCTTTAGTGCTTCATTCTTTGCATAAGAGAGGTAAAATTTGTAGATTTATGAAGTTTTTCCCAAAGCTTCTCCCAGCCATTTTTGAATTATAAGGGATTTTCCTTCTCCTTTTTAACTCCTCTCATCCTATTTTTACTCTCTTATTATTTTTCTTAATGTTTAATTCCATTTTATTTCTTTGGTTGTGGTAATCAAGGTGTAGGGTTATTCATTAAAATATGGATATGTGTTGGTTTAACTCTTATTCAATTACGCTAGTTGATTTAGGCTTAATTAATGAGATATACATTCGTCCTCATACATCATATTTGTGTGTGTGTGTGTGTATATATATATGCCTTGTGCATTCGTGGGTGGTGAATAACCATATACAACCGAGCAATTAATGATGAAAGAGAGAACTTAGGGTCGAAAGTCATAGTGAATCTATCTTCCTACTTTCTCTTCAAGTGTGGATAAATATTACTTCAATTTTAGGAGCTATTCTATAAAGAAATTATAGGTTTTTGTTAAGAATTCTTTTAATCTTGGAGAAGATCTTTCCTTCCAATTGAAAAATAGATTTGAATCATCCAAACCATCAAGTTTTGTCCTTCTTAAATGACTTTGTTGGTCTACAAACCAAACACGAATTTCCTACAATTTTGAAGATATTCATTCATATCTTGCACATTAATTTTTTGTATCAAAGCACAATTTTGGTTTAACACAAGTGAAGAAGGACACGACTTTGAGAAAAATTAAGATAACATTTTTTGTCAATGTGAAAAAAGAGGTTCTTGATGATTAGTACTTTGATTATTTAAATATTGATTTCTTTTATTGAATTATTTTATGCATGAGATTAATTTGTATGGTCGAATGTGTGATTAGAATAGGAGTTATGGTGACCTTGAAATGAATTTTGGAATGTGTGTTGAACAGTTTGAAGGAGATAAACATGTATATGTGCTACTTGTGTGGAATATATTTTCTTCTACATGTTATGAACATGATTAGGATAAGCTTTTGTATATAATTATGCCTTTTATATGATCATTTATGTGCATGAAAACCAAATGGATTCTTAAACCATTGTTCACATTTATAGTTTTGAAAGTATTTTGAAAGTATGTTAGAATGTATGCAATTATAAGGGGGTGTAACACATTATTTTGACCAATTGTTTGGGAAATAAATATATCTGATACATATAGTATATTCCTTGAAATATTCATTAAATATTTCATTTTAGAACATAGAATACATGCATAAAATTAGTTAGAAGGTATCGAATGTTTGATGTTGAATTTTGGTTGAATTCTATACCAAGAATTTTGTAAGAAATATGTATGGTGCTTTAATTTGTTTTTGTGTGTGATAATACTTATTGTTGTTTATGTGTTTGAATCATTGGAATAAAAAATTTCTACAAGAACCGACTTGAATAACTGAAGGAAACCGTTTAGTGATTATGGTTCCAATAGAACCCTAAGGATTACTAATTGATTGCTAAAGTGTGTTAGCAAGTTGATTAATATGGAGGGAGAAATGAATGTTGAAGAAAATTTTGATGCAATCCAAAAGCTCTCAATCAATTTAACTATAACCAATTCTCAACTTCAACAACTAAATTCTATGCAAACTTAATTGTAAAGAATGGACTATCACTTCGCCGAGTATGATTCAGTGCAAAATTTTCAAAAAAAAAATGATTTCTTTGGAGATAAAATGGGGAGTGCTGCAAAGTCCATCAATCCACAAGAGGAAGGTATTTGAACTCACTAGTAGAGTATGAAGAAGATTCACAAAGTAGTGGAAGTAATAGAAGGAACTTTGATCATTAATAAAGGCATCATCATACAGAAGATAAAAGGTAGTAAAAATTGATCTTCTTGATTTTGATGGTAAGCTTGATGTTGAGTTATTTTTTGAGTGGTTATATGAGGTAGACGATATATTTCAATTCAAGAATTATTAGGATGGGAAAAAGCATAAATTATCTACTCTTAAGTTTAAGAATTTTTGTACATTATAATATGATAAGTTAAAATGAACTAGAGAAATAGATGGTAAATCTAAAATCAAATCTTGGGATAAGCTTAAGAAATATTTGAGGAGAAAATTTGTACCTAAAAAGTATGAGCATGATAATTATGTTAGATTTATTGCTCTTTGACAAGGAGTTTTAAGTGTTGACGAATGTATTAGGGAATTTGAGAGGTTAATACTTATATATTATATCCTTGAGGGGAAGGAACAAACTTGTGCTAGATTTCTAGGTGGCCTTAACATGATGATTTAAGATAAAGTTAAAACTTATCTATATGATTCTCTTGCTTATATGATTAAGCTATCTTTGAGATTTGAAAAATAAATCAAATCTACTAATCTTCATACTAAGTAAATTACTTCTTCTAGAAAGTACTACTCAAGTACTCAAACTACTAAGTACGGGACCCGTACCTCAAGCTCTACAAGTGTTGAGAAGAAAGAAGGGATTAATATAGAGGAGAAGGGAAATGCTAAGGTTGATGAAGTCTTTACAAAGAATGTTTTGAATGCCGAGGATTTGGACACTTTGCTAGATAATGTCCCAACCAAAGAGTATTATCTATATAAGAGATTGAAGCTATGGAGACTTAGGCTGAGGATCTTGAGTTCAAGTCACATGAGGAAACTTTAAGTGGTTTAGAGGATAAAGGCAATGTGTTTTATATTCTGTAATGAGTAATTCAAGGGCACGCTAAAGGGGAACATAGTCAATGAGAGAAGATATTCAAGGACTGACGGTAAAGTGGGAGATATAATTGTTTGTGTTATCATTGATAGTGGATTATATACAAATGTGGCTAATGAGTGGATGGTGAAGGAATTATAGATAGAGATAACACCACATTTGAAGCCTTATTCTATTCAATGGCTTAAAAAGGAAAAATGAGTCAAGGTAACAAAACAAACCCTAATCTCATGTAAAATTGATAATTATCATGATGATGTGCTATGTAATGTTTTGCCTATGAATGCATGTGGGATCTTATTAGTTAGACCATGTTAATATGATTGATGTGCTATTCATAATAGTATTAATAATGAATATATTGTTGAAAAGGATAAGAAAAGGCATGAACTTATTCATTCTATGTGTGATTATGATAACATAATAAAAAAAAGGAGTTTAGTTTTGCATGAAAATGTTATGAAAGAATGTATTAAGGAAGAAGGTACTTTCTATGCTATGATTATTAATGAATCCCTAAAAAGGTAGAAAAATGAAAATAATCCTTAATTAGATGACCTTATTGATGAATATAAAGATGTGTTTCCTAATGACTTACTATAACACCCCCATTTTTACTGTTAAAAATATTCATTTTGCGGAAGTGTTAATTACAACATATAGGTGTTACTGCTATACTCAATATAAGTTTGGCATCCACTCCATTCTTATACTAAGTGCTAAGGCCAAAACATTTCTTTATTTAAATAACATGATAACAAAAGTCAGAATACCCCGAATAATAAACAAGTATGGTATTAATTAAAAGCAACATTAGGAGTCTAACAAAATTCAAGAGAGAAATTATAGGATGACATAAAAGTCCAAAACAATCAGAGGCTAATAATAGAAGAGACACCGGTAATTCCTAAGCTCTAAAAGCTAATTGACAGTTTTCAACTAGACTCAAAAGCTGACCTGCAAAGTTCATTGCCCCATTGAATAGGTAAGGGTCCACAAAAATGAACCCTTTAGCACTACATTAATGAGCAACCCTTTGCACCAAACTAATATGATAAAACAACATGGAACACATGCAATGCATACACTCAACATTCTATAAGACATACACATACACATACGAGGATTGAGATACAATAGTCATTTAGATAATCAAATTCGATCTAGGTCATAGACTACTCATATTCATTCATCTGAAATAACAGAATTTACCAAACAAATAACCTAAAGTTACTATCTGAAGTATGATTAGAAGAAAACCCTAGCACAATAGCCATAAGACATCATGACAATACTTGGTATGAACATTAAGATATACATGAGATGATCTAACACAATAATCATAACGGGTAAGCAATAGTCAATAAACTACGTTCTATTCTAATGTGTTGTCGTATGCATAACAAATTTAATAAATAAATCCTAATTTTCAAATATGTAGTAGATGAAAAGAAGGAGTCGAACCCACAAGGAATGGTATATAACAAATAATTTTGTAATCAATGTTAAAACCCCAGTTATACAATATCATTACTTCTATCACTAGTTCTATACTATGGAATGCTTTACTCACTAATTGATGAATGAGGATAGGAAGGTATTGATTATGGAATTAGGGAATCAAACACTCATGGAAAAAAGATTGATTCTAAATGATTTAACGTTAACCTCTAGAAACCCATAATAATTCATCTCTTTACTTTCTCTTAATTTTAATAAATTGAACAAACTCTCAATTTATCATCTAACAATATAATAACCTAGGTTAAAAATGCTATATTCAATTAATGGCAGCAATATGAATGGAAAGAAGTCGACTAGGACCACAATCACATAAACTTGGATCATGCAATCGTACGAATTAATAGACAATATTAATAATAAATCTTTTTGCTACTCTAGACACGTTAATTAACAATTACGTATTATTTACGTTGTCTTAGCATAGATTCAGATCTAAACTAGATAAGTGATCAATCTAATTAGTTTAAATTCTTAATCTATGATACGAGATCATTCAATTCTATCTATTAACTCAACTAAATTTCATCTAGAATCGTGATTTCAAATTATGCTATTATATGAAAATCCTAATTCCATCCTCAAATCCTCTTATCCTATATTATCTACTCTACTATCTACATAATTGTCAGATCACACAATTAAATGCAATTATTTATAATGAACTTAAATGATTTCTAATATATAAGTAATAAAACTTAAAGCAAGAGAAATAATAATGCAATGATGAAAATTTACTTGTATTCAATCAAAATTCAAAACTTGCAATTAAGAGAGGTATTTTTTAACTTGAATTGCAGACTATCAATTGTTCGATGAAATACAAGGAAAATAAAGAAATATGGAATTGTGAAGTACATGTGTTTTCTATAGAGAATGGAGAAAAAGGGAGAATTTGAACTCTAAAAATGACTCCCGAACTCCATAATTATTAGAGAATATATCAAAAAAAGTTCATATGAGCGGTTATAAAAATTAAGAAAAACACGATCCATGTTTTGGGAAACACAGGACCTTCGTATTTTTCTTTGAGTTCTCTGCCAATTTCTGGATTCTAAAAACTGAAATTTTATATTCTAGTGGAAAATACGACCGATGTTTAGGAAAAACAAGGATACCGTGTTCTTTGCTCCTTTGTCATTCCTCCATGAAATTTCAACACAAGCTTCCCTTTGATGTCTATTCTTCATTTTTAGTCTTTTCATCCATTGATTCAATGCCTCTTGAGGTCTTCTTTGCTTCATTTTTTCTTTCCTTCCATTTTTCCTTTGAATTTCTTTTCCTACAAAATTTTTTCAAAAGAGAAAAAGATGAGAAAAGATTAAATCTTATGAAAATAATGAGGAATAAATGACATTTTTACATAGGAAAATGACACATAAATTCCATCAGTCATGTTCATGGATACCTATTTAGAATATAATAACACTTATCAAATAAGCATCCCAATATGCTCTCTAAAACAATAATCAAAACCCACTCTACACCACAAGTATAACCTTTATAGCATAATTCATGTCTCGCCATTAACCCCAATCAATTAAATAACATCATAGGTATGTTCACAGGTAAAATATTCTCATATCCCTAACATTACAGGTATAGTATAATAAAATACCTAACATCCCAGGCATACTTACAAGTACAATATAATAATCAATTATAGAAATTCACAAATATACTTATAGGAATAGTATAATAAAATCCATAAATCATAGGTATATTAATAGGTACAGTACAATAACATCCATAACCTCATAGGTATACTTAGAGATATAGGATAAGAACATACATAATGCCACAGGTATACTTACAAATACAATATAATAACCAAATACATAATGTCATAGGTATACTTACATGTATGGTATAATAATATCCATAACCTCACAGGTATACTTAAAGATATAGGATAAAAACGTACATAATGTCACAGGTATACTTATAGATACAGTACAATAACCAAATACATAACGTCACAGGTATACTTACAAGATAGTAAAATAACATCCATAACCTCATAGGTATACTAATAGGTATAATATAATAAAATGCATAACACCATAGGTTTACTTATAGGTACAGTATGATAAAATCCATAACATCACAGAAATAATACCAACATATATAGGTACAAAGGCTGCTACCAAAACCATAGGTAAGCACAAAGGCTGCTACCTAAAACCACAAGTAGGCACAATGACTACTACCAAACCAAACCAATCCAATATCCAATAAGAATCATTCCAATCAAATCATATCATTTATATTTTTATTTACTTGAGGGGAATACAATAATAACTAAGAGACATAATAGTACACTGGCCATACCGGCGTAGAAGGCATCACGGTACTCTCCAACCATCCAACCCAAAGGCATAACAACACTCTAGTCATATTGATGCATAAGGCACATAGTAGCCTCCTCACCTCAGACACCTAATCCTTAAGTATCGATTCCCCTATAGTGCTCGTAGGCCACTTATAGAGTATATTAGGGCTTTATTGGGGCACAATGGGCATACTAAAAAAGCAAAAAAATCGAGGACTCCTACCTTGTCTCTAGGATAGCTACCCATAGAGAGAAACCATTCCCAAACTCAAAGTCTTCCACTTTACATATTAGTAGTTTTATAAGGTGATCACAGATAACACATATTGCACAATTATTCTCATTTCCATATTTATCCATTTTTCCATTATTTTCAATTATCCAAGTCAACCCTATGATAAATGGTATAAAATAAAGTCAACGTTAATACTAAAGTCAACCCACCAAAAGTCTAAGGCCATCCTATGTCCAATTTTTCACATGTAGGCGCACTAGGCTAAAAATAACCAAAATGCCCCTAAGGCCAATAATTATCAGATTATCATTCATTTAAACAATAAAACCATTTTATTTATTAATTTGTGGCAAAAAGGCTAAAAAACATAATATAATTATTTATTATACAAGTTAAATTATCAGTCATGTCAAAAGAACATTTTGCCCTTAAAAAGGTTTCTGCATACATAACCATATCATACACTCTTAAAACGTACAAAACACATGATCACATAATCAGCAATAGATAATACATAATAGAAACCATTTTTTGGATAAATATCATAATACACAAAAATGACTAAATTATCCCTACGTCACATATCCATAATAATTATGCCATAATTAAATCTAAGCATGCTTAAACAATAATTTTATACATAATCTTCATACAAAATATTTTCCTGTCATTAGAATCATTTTTAATCATACTTTCGTAACATGCTTATTTTATCATTTTTCATAATAATAATAATAATTGACAAATAATTATATTGAAATAATTCATGCTTAAAATATTTCATACACCAAAAAACCTAATATACTATCATGCAATATCTATCATTTTAGTCAAGTATAATGGTTACCTAAATTCCAACAAAAATACAAAATTAGTGGTATCCACTAAAAATTATTAGGTCCTACTTATTAAATTTTCGTACCAAAAAAAAATACCACCAATATTAAATTAATATCTATCAGATAAAATAATAATCATAATATAAAAATATTTATTTTTTTTAAATTACCAAAATACCCCTACATTTGATATTGGTACCAAATTCTAAAAAAAAAATACCACACAACACACGCTGTATGCAACGTGAGTCCTGCATGAAAAAAAGGTGGCACAACTACTGGCTAGGCGAGGGTTGGTCGGGCAAGGTAGCTCTAGCCTGCGGAGACTAGTGTCTAGTCGGCGGTGTAGGGTAGTTGGTTGGTTGCGGTGGTGGCGATGTTTGGCTTGCATGATCAGTGGTGGCTAGGCTCGATGGTGATGCTATGCCGGAGGCTGGGTGATGGGGTTGCGATTAGTTCGGAGGTTGCTGGTTTAAGGGCTGGGGTGGTCGAGCAAAATAGAGAGGGGATAGGGAGCTACAGGAAAGGGTGACGTGGTGGCTAGAATGGCTGGGGAGGTAGGAAGAAGGGGAGTAGGGGACTGTGAAGTGGTGGAAGAGTGGTTGGGCTGGGTTCCGCGACAAGGGAAGGGTGTAGGGCTAGTAGGATCTGGTCGGGGGATGCTAGTGGTGGTGCTGTGTGATGGTGTAGTGGCTGCTGCTAGACGGTGGGGCTAGAGAGCTGGGAGATAGGTTGGGTAGGAAATGGCAAGATGTAGGGAGGAGGAAAGTGGGAGCTACAGGAATTGGGGGTTATGTACTGAGGGTGGCTACAAGGGGGTTGGTTGGGGAGTGTGGTGTAGAGGCTGTGGAATCAAACAAAAATAAGGAGAGGGAAGGGGTAGTGGAGGGCTGTGGTTTTTGGAATGGGTGTGCTAGATGGGAAATGCAAGGGGAAAGGTGGTGGAGTTGGTGTGTGGGAAACAAATGGGGTAGGAAGGGGAGTAAGGGTTATTTGGTGAGGGAGAGCTGAAAGGAAGAGAGGGGGCTGCTAATAGTGGAAGGCTGTATATGTGTGTATGTATATCATTCTAGGGGGGCTTGTTTGGAGTGTGTGAGTATGCATTGTGTGTATGTATATCATCCAAGGACTTGTTAAGGTGGAGTGTGCCAGAGTATGTATGCAGTGTGAGAGTATAGCTTGTATATGTGTACAAATGCAGAGGCTGTAGTAAAGTAAGGAAATAAGGGAGATAGGGAGAGTGTTTAGGGGACGAGATAGAAAATGGCAAAGAGAGAGAGAGAGGGATAGAAATATATATATATATATATATTTTTTTTTTTAAATTTAGTTTAGGTAAATTAGGGTATCAAATAGAAATATAATTCGGGGAAAAATAATCTAATCTAAGATAGGTTAAATAAAATGAAAAAGATAAAATAATCGAGAATAGATTTTAGAAATTTATTTCGGGTATGAGTCATAGTTATTAATAAAATAATTAGGATAAGATTTATGGATAAAAACTAGGATTAAAATAAATAGTCGGTTTATATGAACTTATTAACTTGATTATTTTAATATCTAAAACAGTCGTAATAATATGAATAATAATAACACTTTTGTTATTAAATATTATAAAATAATAATAATAAATAATGATACGATTATTAATTAATAATTAATGTTTCTAAAAATGGGGTATTACATATACCACCGAGATTACCACCTAACAGAGGGGTAGAATATGCTATAGATTTAATGCTTGATATGTCTTTACCTAATTGACCTACCTATAGATTTCCTTTAGAATAAGCTAAGGAATTAGAGAGATAAATGCAAGAGCTTATAGGAAAAAGGATATGTGAAAGAAATTATGAGTCTCTGTTCTGTACCTACCTTACTTGTTCCTAAAAAACATGGTATGTGGTGCATGTGTATTGACTCTATAGTTGTGAATGATATGACTATCAACTATAGGTTTCCTATGCCTAGATTAGATGACATATTAGATGAATTATGTGGAGCACAAGTATTATCTTAAATTGATCTAAGGATTGGATATCATTACATAAGAATAAGAGAAGGGAATGAATGAAAAACTACTTTCAAAATGAAATATGGTTTTTCAGAATAGACTATTATGTCATTTGGATGTTGTAATGTACCTATTTTGTTTACGAGACTAATGATTGAAGTTATTCTACCTTTTCTTGGAAAATTCATTGTGTTATACTTATGTATAGTAAAAAATGAGCATGATCATCTTAGTCAGTTGAGGAGATTATTTGATAAGCTTAGGGAAGCTAAACTTTATGAGGAAAATGAAAAAAATTATGATTTTATGCTTTTGAGTATTATTTTCCTTGGTTATATTGTAAGTAGTAAAAGTATAAGAGTGGATACTATAAAGATTCAAGCTATTCAAGACTGGAGAATACCTAAAGATACTCATTAGGTAAGGTGTTTCCATGGATTAGCAAGTATATATAGAAGATTCATTAAAGACTTTTTGAATATTGTTGTGCCACTTAGGCATCTTATGAAAAAAGGCAAATTCAAGTGGGGAGAAGATACAACTAAAGCCTTGAAAATTTTGAAAGACAAGTTGTTTCTTACACCAGTATTATCCTTTCCTAACATTGATAAATTGTTTGAAGTTACATGTGATACTAGAGGGGTGGGGATAGGAGGTGTACTCTCACAAAGAAAAATATCCATTACTTTTCTTAGTGAAAAACTAAATGGTGCTAAAAACTAATAATTCGACATATGATAAGGAATTCTATGCAATTATACGAAGCTTGGAAGCATGTTGTCATTATTTGATACCTAATTGATTTGTTTACCATCCAAATCATGAAAATTTAAAATATTTGCATAGGCAAAAGAAAATTAGTCCTGGGAATGAAAAATGGATTAAATTCCTACAATGCTTTATGTTTTTTATGAAACATTTTGGTGGTAAAAAAATGTAGTGGCATATACATTATCTTGAAGATCTATGATACTTGCTATGTTGGATGTTAAATTATTATGTTTTGAAATGTTGAAAGAATTATATATTAAAGATGAAGATTTCTTCAAAATTTATAATGAATGTAAGAAAAATTATAGTTCTGGTAATTATGTGCTTCAAGATGATTTTCTTATTAAACTTAATAAGTTGTGTATACCTCATTTTAGTGTACGTAATTTACTCGTTGAGGAAGTACATGAGGGAGATATAGCCAGTTATTTTGGTGTTCATAAAACCATGAAAATATTATAAATAAATTTTTACTTCATATGAATGATAAAATTAGTACAAGCTATTATTGAGAGATGTGTAATTTTCCAAAAGAGTAAGATTTTCTTCGATAAATGTTTGTATACTCCTTTACCATTTCCTAGTCAACCACGGGAGAGCTCTAGTATTGACTTTATCTTAGGTTTACTAAGGACACCAATGAGAAAATATTCTATTATGGTAATGGTATATAGGTTTTCTAAAATGACATATTCTATCTATTGTAATAAAATGAATGACAGATATCATATGGTAGATTTATATTTAGGGAATTAGTAAAGTTACATACTATTCCTAAAAGTATAGTATCGGACAGAGATATAAAAAATTTTAAGTTACTTTTGGAGGACACTTTGGCATATGTTAGGTACAAAGTTGTTGTTTAGTATATCTCATCATTCATAAATGGATGGTCAAACCAAAGTGACTAATAGAACCTTAGGAAATTTACTATGAAGATATTTTAATATAACTACAAAAGATTGGGCCATAAAACTTGCACATGCTGAATTTGCATACAATAGGATTCCTTCTTATATAACTCACTTGAGTCCATTTGAAGTTGTTTATGAAGTTAATCCTTATTTTCCTATTGATATGTTATCATTAAATAAATGTAATATTAAAAACTATGATGCTAAAAAAAAGGGCTAAATGCTTTTAAAAACTTTATGAGGACATAAAGAATAATGTTGAGAGATCTAATGCTCAATATCAAAACCAAGCTAATAAAAATAGAACTACAAACATATTTTCACTAGGAGGCTTGGTGTGGTTACATTTAAGAATATAAATATTTCCAAACTAAAAAAAAAACTAATGATAAGAGAAGACAGATAATTTAATATCTTAATAAAATTTGGAAACAATGCCTATGAGTTAGAATTACTAGAATCCTATGAAGAAGTTTCTAGAACTTTCAATGTTGGTGATTTATCTCCTTATTATAGTGATACTAATTTAAGCACAAATTATTCTGTATAAGGGGAGAATGATGGAAAAACATCTCTATCTCATTCTTCTAATGCTGATGGGAAAGAGATAGCATATTTAGAGGTAGTATCAGTTCTTCTTGAAAATATTAAATACCTTCATAATAATAGTAATAATGTTTCATCAAGTGATTCTTGTAGGTATTACATATGTTTGCAAGAATCGGACTTCACCAATGGTATCTAATATACAAGAAAATAATAATGCGAGGGTTAAAAAGTTTCATGGAAGGTAAAGCTAAAAGACATGAAGCTTGATTATTTGATTATTCCATGTATTATCATGATTAGGTTTTAAGTAGCTTTGATATTTTATGTAAGCTTTGTAATATCTTGTCACGGTAATTGTAACTAATTATATATACCATATAGAAATGTGCTGGTTTAACTCTTATTCAATTAGGCTTGTTGACTTGGGATTACTTAATGAGAGTTATTCTCAACCTTATATGTCATATGTGTATATATATATATATATATATATGCCTTGTACATTCGATGGTGGTGATTAACCATCTACAACCAAGCACTTAATGAGTGAAGAGAGAAACTAGAGTCTAAACTATTACTAAGTATATCTTCCTACTTTCTCTTTAAGTGAGGATAAATCTTAAGTAAATTTTAGAAGCTTTAATGTAGATAAATTAGAGGTTTCTCTTTATAATTATTTTGATCTTGGAAAAGATCAAAACCTTCCAATTAAAAACTACATTTGAATCATCCAAACCATAAACTTTCATCCTTCTTGGTTGAATTTGTTGTTCAACAAAATAAGTATAAAGGTCTTAAATTTGTAAAAGATATTCATTCATTATCTTACACATCATATATGGTAAAGTGTATTAAGTTATAATTAATTAATGATATTATGAATTAGGATGAGGTTGAAATATTTTATGTTTTACTTTATTTTTATTTAAGGTTAATTACCTAGTTATAATGCTGACAAGGTATGGTAGATTATGTGTAAACTTAGTAATTTTAGTGAAAGTCAAAATTTAGGTGTTTTGGTGTTATTTTCATTTATAGGGAATTTAGGTCAAATATGTGAGTTTTTTTGGAAATAAGCATTAAATATCATTCCTTGAAGTTTTTATATAAACTTTGATATATTATTGATAGGGTTTGGTTGTGTATGGACTAAGTTGTGCTAATAAGATGTTTTGATGTGAAATAGGGGTATTTGGGTCTTCTTGAGTTAAATATACGTATTTAATGTTGCATAAGTGTTATTGGGTTTAAAATACAATAAGTGTAACATGTGAAGTGTTTGGATTGATTATTAGTAGCATAAGTATGATTTTATGAGAGAATGGATAAATTTGGGTTAATTAAAAAAAAGGTAATTTTATTTATTTTATGTGTAAAATATTGGACTTAAAGCCTATTTTGTTTTATATGTTACTTAATATGATGTTTTTTATGTTCTAGTAAGGTAGAATTATTTATCCCAATGTGTTTTTTCTATTTTGTGGCTAGCTCACTATGGGTTTGAGTAGACTTGTTGATTCCTTAAAGGAGGCATATGATGTATTTATGGATTTTTTTCAATATCTATAGTGCCACCTTAGATTTAGTTGCCACCACCAACTCTAAATCACCTATAGGATGGTATCACAAACGATTAACTTTAGAGGATTTCTAATCATCACTTCTCTGCTTATGATAGGGAGTAGGATTTGAATATATTAGAGAGATGGATTTGCGGTTTGATAGAAGATTTAATGTAGTTGATTTTCTAAAAGCTAGGAGATTGAACATAGTCACATACTTCATCTAGATGTCAGCATACGTCTGGTGGCAAGGTTGTCATAATCAGGGAGGCTAGCCAATTTCTTTAGAGGACTTCAAGATGATGCATTGTATAAATTTATATTTAGAGAACCTTAAGAAGGATAAGGTTAGGGAGTTCATGTAGTTGATTCAGGGAAGTATGATGGTGAGAAAGTATGACAAACATCTCATATAATTATTGATGTTTGCTCTGGGAAAAACAAAATAATGAGATCAAGTAAGGCTATAATGGTTTTTTAGATCAAGCATGGGATCCACTGCAACATCAAAAGGATGATGGGTACATTAGTTTTCCATGACTTGGCTACATTTTATGAGTGGGCTTGTATTGCCATTACTCTGATTTAGGAGAAAGATTCAATTTTGGGCAAAAAGATGCTAGAGATGTAGGATTTTAGAGGGAAGATTTATCATTGAGGTTGCAAATCTATGAGTTTTCAACCTAGATGATAGATAAATGGAAAATTTAGGAATTAAGAACAATAAATGAACATATTTTGTCCTTTTTTTTGGCTTAAATCATCTAGGATGATATTATGTAGGCACACACATCCAATTTTGAGTGTGTAGTAAGTAGGGTTGCCGACCTATTGAGTATTAATAATAAAGAATCCGATTTTGGCCATTGGAACTGCTTTCATATTTGCAACAATTATACTAATAACATACCTTTTAGTTACAACAACTATAACATAGGGCACCTTCCCTAATGGGTTTAAAAAATGGGGAGGCTGAGGGGAGACCACAAGCCTCTCACACATTTCCTTAGGGTAAATAAGGATAGGTCCAAAGATATAGTGGGTATCGAGGATCATAATAAGGAGCCTAGTTAGGTGGGTGCTTGAAATCAATGAGGTTGAGGGTAATTGATAGTTGGATGTAGTTACTAGTATATTTTCCATCCTTATCTTATCAACACATGTGTTCTCTCATTCTAGTGTCTTGCTTTCATTAATTTCTTCTACTTTTGTTGCTAAAGCTATATGATCTCCACCTCTTACATGGACATATAGGGATATATTATAATGCATTAAACTTAATTAGGTGTAGCCTTAGAGGTAGGTAGAGTATACTTCCTTATGGAATTGATGTGATTCTAAGGATTGATATACTAGGGATATTCTATGTTGTAATTGATCATGGATAGCAGCGAGTATTTCTAGGGGAATCTTAGGGTTGTAGGGTATTTTATAGGAGGCTTAAGCCTAGATATATGATGATGGTCTTATCTACCCATATGATTTGCTCATTGGTGCACATCTTTTAAGAGTTAATTACAGTAGTGTCACCTTTAGAATATATTCTAATAGTGCGAGGCTATCTTAACATTTTTCTAGAGGAGATATTTGGGATGTTTCCAGTGCACGAGGTAAATTTCACTATTAAGCTAGTATTAGGATCTGAGCCCTTGTTAGGAGTACCTTATTGGATGGAACTAGTAGATTTAAAAGAGTTAAAGGAATCATTGAAGGAGCTGGTGGCTCATGGTTACATTCGGCTAAGCATATCTTCATGTGAAACACTAGTTCTCTTTTTAAATATAAAGGATGGGATCCTACCACTTTACATTAATTTTCAAAGGTCTTAACTAGTTGATGGTGAAGATCTAATATTTTTTTTCTTCAGAAAATCAAGATTTTATTAAGCAATAGAATCATTACAACTTAGTTCCCAAAACTTATCTAAACAATGCTTAACATAGAGACTACTCATTCTCACATAGGGAGCCGTGTACCTAGCTGAGATAATACAAATAATTTTCTCAATTAAATCAATCCATCTATAATTGATTTGTGATTTTTTTTTGAGTTTCTACAATGCCAACATTCACGTATGCACAATAAGGTGCGGGCCAATTGATCTTCCTTTTAGATACCCTTAATATTTAATCTAGAGTAACCATCATATTAGGCCATTTCTTGGTTAGACCTCTCAAGCTAATAGAAGCATAAGCATTGTTTAATAGATTCTTCATTTTTGCACATACAAAAAGGAGATGGGGAAAAGATTCATTGGCATCACAAAAGTAGTAGGTTGGATCCTCCACATTCGAATACTGACTGAGTATATCCTTCGTGGGGAGCCTGTTATGAGCAGCAATCCATAGTAATAGCTTGTGTTTAGGAATAGAATTATTCAACCAAATAGATCTCCACCAAGACACTTGAGTGCCTCTATGAATAAGCTGTTCATAGACAACACTAATTTTATATGACGGAGTAGGATCGATGGTATGAAACATAGGCTGAAGGGTTTCTCTGATCTTGAAGATCTTTCTAATAATCTAGGATGCAGTAGTAGGAATTTTAGCACTCCAAAGAGAGCAACCTTTTATATAAAAACTATGAATCCATTTTACCCACAAGCTATTTTTGTCTAGAAATATATGCCACAGATGTTTGCCAACTACTGCTATATTCTATATTTGAATATCCATTAGCCTAAGACCTCCCTCTTGCTTTGGAAGACAAACTATAGACCAGGCAATCAATGCACATTTGGATGGCCCAGCTTTTCCAGTCCATAGGAAGTTCCTGTATAAACTAATAATCTTAAGGAGGACTTTTTTGGGAAGAATGAGGATTTGACTCCAATACATCTGGATACCATATATAACTAATCAAAGGAGTTGCAATCTTCCAGCATAAGACAATAATCTTGTAGACTAGTGTTGAATTTTGCTTGTGATTTTTCCAATCAACTTTATCATATGATCAGAGCATAACATAGTAGAAGAAAGAGGGATTCCCAGATATTTGAAAGGTCTAGTGCCCTCAAGGAAGGAAAGAAAATTTGTTATTTGATGCTTCACCATCTCTGGTACCCCTCCAAAATAAATGGAACTTTTACCTGGGCTAATGTGAAGGCCTAATGTGCTATTAAAGCTTTATAACTGATTCATGAGCAAGGTAACAGAGTTTAAATCACCCCTACAAAAGAGCAGTAGGTCATCAGCAAAAGATAAATTAATGATGTGTAACCTTTTGGATTTTAGGTGCCCTCGAAAGCCTTCCAATTATACATAACTACTGTAGCATCCTAGACAAGTACTCAATGGCAATGATAAAGAGATAAGGGAAGAGAGGGTCTCCTTGTCTCAGCCCTCTTTGTGCTTGAAAGGAAGGGACAAGATCATCATTAGTAGTGAGAGTATACCTGACATGGTTCACACATGACAAAATCAGTTTAAACAAATGGGGGGGGGGAACATAAGACCCAAAAGAACCTTCTTTAAGAATTTCCAATTGATGGAATGATAAGCCTTCATCATGCACCTTGAGGAAGCATGTTTTCTCCCATATATCCTAATGAGTTCATGATCCAGTAATATATTATCTCCAATCACCCTACCTTTAACAAAAGATGATTATGAAATACTGATAATGTCAGGTAAAAGAGGTTGAATCCTTGTTGCTAAAATTTTGGATAGAATCCATTAGAGAATTGATCAACAAGCTATAGGCCTAAAATCTATGACTTTGCTAGACTTATCATACTTAGGAATAAGAAACAATACAGTGGGAATGATAAAAGAAGGGATTGTACTTGAGAAGAAAATTTCTTTGACAAAACCCCAGATATCCTCACCTATAATGTCTCAAAAAGCTTTAAAAAAGCCTGTAGTGAATTCCTCTATGCCTGGGGGCCTTTGTATTCCCATGGGGAAAACAATGCATTTTTAACTTCAAAGAAGGTTATTGGATTGAGGAGTTCATGGTCATGATTAGGACTAAGAGTGGCTCCCTACTGAAGAAGAGTCATATCTACATGTTTTGGATTGGAATTAGTTGACACAGTTCCAAGGAGATCTTTATAATACTCAACAAAAGCTTCTTTTATTGTGTCAGGGTTAGAGGCCCATTCTCAATTCATTTCCTAAATATTTGAGATAATTCTTTTATTCTATATGGCCTTTATAATGGAAAAAAGAACTAATTATTAGAATCACCAAGCTGAAGCCACTTGATGCCTGATTTTTGTTTGAGGAAACATTTGCATAATGCTCATATTGTTTAAGACATTCATTTTCCTCAATCAATAAGCTATTATGTGTAGGATCAGGTTTTTCTCTTTCTTGAATTACAACAAGCCTTTTTCTTTGATCAACAACCCTCTGCATGATGCTACCATATTTATCTTTGTTTAAATCCTTGCACTGATATTTTTATATTGGTAAATACTAAGCAGGGATAATGACTATGCCAAACCATAGTCACAATACTAAGAAAATTCTCATCATTGGATGAGGCCTGGTATGATTTAGGCATACAATAGCAGGGCGATGATCTGAGAAGAGGGAAGATTAAAACTCCACACTTGAATTATTATAGCTATCAAACCAACTGATGTTTCTCAGATCCCTATCAAGCTTGCACATTATTTTAAGATCCCCAAGATGTCTAATAGTCCAAGTGTAAGTGTGGCCAGTATAGTGTTGATCTTCAATCATAATATTCTACGAACATGGTTTAAACTCCTCCATATCCCCAATATAATTTCCTACACCTTGAAATTTCTCATTGTCATTCAACAGCACATTGAAGTCCCCTAACACTAGCCAGGGAATATATGTGATGGTAGTGTTTTCTAACCAGTGCTAGAGGTCTCTTTTGTCACTTCACAGATTGTGTGCATAAATAAAGGACACACAGATGATTCTCCCAGTGGATATGCAGGTACCTTAACTTTGATTCCTTGAGCATGAGTACTAAGTAGATTCACATGTCAATTATTTTTATCCCATAGGGCCCAGACTCTCCCATTATGATGATGGTTGTAGTTATCTACTACATCAAACTAACTTCCTAACTTTCTCCTAATAGAATCAGCTTTGGAGGATTTTATTCTAGTTTCTAATAAACCAATTAAAGAGAGACCATTAACTTTGATCCAATGATTTAATTCCCTCTACTTGAAAGGTTTATTAAGACCTTATCTATTCCAGGCACTGCTCATATTTATAATGAATCTTGTAAGGTGTCCTCGACACCTTGTTTATCATTTCCTTTCACCCATCCTGGATTAATATCCAAAGAACCAAATTTGTTTTTGAGAGGTATATTTGAGACTAGGCCCCCTTTTTTTTGGTCTTGCATTTGTAAGGTGTTGTGAGGATTGTCTAGACTCCTGCTGAGTTTGTCTAGGTCTCCACATAGATTGCTTATGGTATGCTTTAGGAAAAGCCTTGTTAGTACTGAAATTAGATTGTGTCTTCTATTGAGCGTCTCTGGATTTATTGTGCTCATCACCTTGATGATCTACATACACTTGGTCCTTAGTAGGGTTTTTTCTCTAAGGGCAAGACCTTTGGTTATGTCTAAATGTATTACACCAATTACAAAGGGATGGTCTCCATTCAAAGATTATTGGTTGTGTAATAATTCCTCCATCTAAGTCTTCTATATCAATAGATTCAACATATTTTTTTCATAACATCCACCTCCACAAGAGCATGGGCATACGAATTCCTTTCCCCTATAGTTGTTATGCAATCCAAAACAAAAGGTTGGCCAACAGCTGTAATACCCCAAAAATCCTAATTTAGAAATTATGGCAAAATAATAATTTATTAGGGAAAATTAAGAAAATAAATTACTTTATTAAATAAAGAGGAAATTAATTGATAAAAATAAAGAGAAAGTAATAAATAAATTATTTAGAAAATTTTGTACATTTTAATAATTAAAATGAAAGTAGAGGAAAATTACCCAAAATAGCCAAAATGAACCTAAAAAGGGGATTAAACTATTATTATAATAATTTTTAAATATTCAAGAAAATAAATATATATATGTATATATAAATGTATAACAACCCAAAAATACTACAATTTCCCCATGAGTTATTTTATTTATTTTCCCCTTCTATTTCTTTTCTCATTTCCCCTTTTCTTTCTTTTTCTCCCTCCTTCTCCTTTGTTCTTCCTTTCCACCGACTAGGCCAGCCCACCGGCCTAGATCCCTTTCTTCCCCCGCCTCGCATGCTAGGCCTACCCAGCTCCTTCGTCGCCCATTTCCCCCCCTAGCCGGCCGAACCGCCCCTTTTTTCTTTTCTTTCTTTCCCCTAGACCGACCGGTCCACCCCGCCCTGTCTTCTTTTTCCCAGCCCCACCAACCCAGCGCCGACCGTCCTCCCCTGCCCTTCCCTGTCATTTTTTGCCTCTTTTTCGACCCTGACCAAGCCCATCACTCCCCTTCTCGTATGCCCATCTCTTTCCCTTTTCCTCTCCCCTTCCCAGACCTAACCTGCCATGGTAGGACTGCACCGCCGGCCGATGGTCCTGCCACACCTGCCCCGCTCGTCTCCTTCTTCCCTTATCGTTTTCCCCTCCTAATTGCCTATAAATAACCCCCATTGGCAGCCATAATCAACTCCCTTTTTCGAATTTGCCCCGAAACCCTACCTCTCCGCCGCCTTCAAAAAGTCAAGTTTTCGCTGCCCACCGGGATCTTCCCTGCACCTCCCTCAACAAAACCAAGCCACCACCACCCTCCGCCTTGCCTTGCATGTGCCGCCCTGGCCGTGCAAAGTTCCCATCTCGAAACCACCACTTTTAGCCATCACCGCCCCTTGCACCGCCCTCCGCCGCCAATTCCGCCACTGCCAACACCTCCACCACCCTCCAAAACATCTAGCAGACCCTCCCCTACCTTCCCACAACTTCATCTCCCCCTACCTCCCTCTCCTTCGACCTCCCCCATTTTCCACCACTCTCCACCACCCTCGGCCGCCGCGCCAACCACCTTATGTCGCTGCCTATTGCCACGCCACCACCCTCATTCCACTCCCCTTCACCTGTTGTTTCTTCCCCCACCTCAAACTTCTCTTTTCCTCCTTCCATCCAGCCTCCACCTTGATCTTTTCCCTTCTCTTCCTCCTCCACCACTGCTGCCATCGCCGCCACGCGCCACCGCCGGACCACCCCTGACCTTAGGTGGTTTCCAACTTACCTAAACCCTAATATCTCTTTTATATAACTTTTATTAATTTTAACTACTATTAATGATATTATACTTAATATTATCATTATTGTTATTACTTTTATTATTATTGTTATTATTATTACTATTATTATCTCTATCATTAATGTTATTATTTTCCTACTAGTACTATCATTCTTTCGATTGTTACCTTCTATTATACTTAACCTTATTACTATTATTATTATTATTATTATTATTATCATTATCATTATCAATATTATTATTACTATTACTTAACCTAAACTTATTTAATTATTATTATTACTATTACTACTATTATCATTATTAGTATTATTATACTTAGCAACTTGATCATTATTCTTATTAGTACTACTACTTTTATTATTATCGATGTTATTTAACTCAGAGTTGGTATGTTATCATGTTGTTGTTAAATAAGAAGAATACTTGAACCTTAGTACCTTACCATTTAATATTATTCCTAATGCCTTTAACACTAACATCATTACTATGGTATCATTTTCTTTTTTGGTAATTAATAAAATTTTATTACCAAATAGAGAAATGAAGAACAGATTGTCAAAAAATATACAACCTCACAGGGGCATTCCCCTTATCAACCTATTCCATCCATCTATCAAGTCTCTCTAGATATTTTTTTATATGCACATTTGGAGTGTCACCAAATAAAACAAAAATCTCAGCAATGATTTGTCTAATAATGGTCTTCGGATTCCTTTGTAGCATCTGGAAAAACAACCAAATTCCTATTAATCCAGATATGATATAGTAATGCATTGAAGATAGCTCTCCACACCACTTTCTTGCCTTTTCCCTTAGTCTTCTTCATCAACCATTGAAAACAACTCTGCTAGTTGTTGAAGTCCCCCTGTATATTTAGCCACTTCAGGATAGAAATCCAAAGGACTCGAGCACCTGGACATTGAGTAAATAAGTGATCTATATCCTCTTCTTCTTCTCTGCAGACTTCACCCACATTATCAATGGTTACCCCCCATTGATACAGTTTGGATTTAACAAGCAAAGCAGAATGACACATAATCCAGGCAATAAATTTATGTTTCTCCAACCCTCTATGCTTCCAAACAAAAGCACTCCATTCAACTGGCAGGCCTGGGGTTCTGAGATGCTGATACACTAGATTAGACCTTAGTTTACCAGAATGACAGCAGTTGGCATAACAAGTTCTAATCTGATTTCTTACCCTTAGCAGTTGTTTAATATTCCAAGAAAACTCTGGTTTCTCTTCCAGCTGCCAAATATCCCTCCCTTTGATGTACCTCTCATGAATCTATTTGACCCATAGGCTTTCTTTTCCTTCAATAAGCTTCCACAAGAATTTTGCAATACATGCTGAATTCCAGTGGACCAATTGTCTCAAGCCCAGCCCTCCTTCTTGTTTAGGCATGCAAACTTTCAACCAAGCAACAGGTGTTCTTCTCTTTTGTGGATCCATATTATTCCACAGAAAACATCTACACAGACTTTCTATTTGATGAATGACAGCCTTTGGCAGAACAAACATTTGCATCCAAAAATTTTCAATACCAAAAATAACAGACTGAAGTAGCTGCAACTTCCCAGCAAAGCTGAGATATTTCACAGTCCAGGATTTCAGTTTATGCACAATTTTATCAACGAGAGGTTGATATTGGCTGACAGAGAGGGAGACAGGATTAAGAGGAATACCCAGATATCTACATGGAAAAGTTCCCTCTTTAAAATTTAACTTCTGTAAAATCAGTCTTTTATCAACTTCATTAACCCCTCCAAAAAATGCACTACTCTTTGCAGGGTTTGCTTGGAGACCAGATGTGAGGTGAAAGATCTTCAGCTTGTCCTGAATCAACTTAGCTGATATAACATGCCCTTTACAAAAAATAAGTAAATCATCTACAAAACTGATATTAATGATCTTTGTGGTCTTGCATTCTGGATGTCCTCTGAAATTGTTTTCATCCCACAAAGTTTTCAACAACCGATGGAGATATTCCATGGTTAAAACAAACAGATATGGGGACAAAGGGTCACCTTGTCTTAAACCCCTACCACCCTTAAATGGTTTGCATAAAGTACCATTCAAACAAATGGAGAATTGTGTTGTTGAAATGCATTGCATGATCAGGTGTATAAAGTGACTAGGAAACCCCATACCTTCCATTAAATGCTTAATGAAACTCCATTCCATAGTATCATAAGCCTTCTTTAGATCAACCTTTAGCATCATACGGGGGCTAATATCCTTCCTTCCATACTTTCTCAGAAGCTCTTGAGCCAACAGAACACTTTCACCTAACCATCTCCCTTCCACAAAAGCATTATGTGAGCTGTGTATAATGTCTGGCAAAATCTTCTGCATTCTGGTAGTGAGTATCTTGGAGATGATTTTATAAGCAACATTGCAACATGAAATGGGTCTATAATCTGCCACAGTTCGAGCTTCAGATTTTTTTGGAATTAAATGCAATAAAGTGTTGTTCAAAGTTTTTAAAAGAAAACCAGTCTCCCAAAAATGTCTAACAGCATCCATAACATCTTTCCCCACAATAAGCCAAGCTGACTTATAGAAATGGGCATTAAAGCCATCAGGTCCAGGAGCCTTTGTGTTTCCCATACTAAAAACAGCCTCCTTTATCTCATCTTCAGAAACTGGTCTAATCAGATGTTCTCTGTGAGCACTGTGAAGTGTAGGGCCATTGCTTACAATTTCAGGATGAACCACCTCTAATATGTGTGAAGAAGAGCCAAGCAGCTGAGCATAGAAGTTTTGGATTTCTGTGCTAATATCAATCTGAGAAGTGAGCTTTCTTCCATTTGCATCATACAGAGTATATATAGCATTGTATCTTCTTCTCTCATTAATTTTTGCATGGAAAAAAACCATTGTTACCATCCCCCAATTTTATGTACTGGATTCTTGCTTTTTGCTGAAGGAAATGTTCTTCCATTTTTGCTTGCTTCCACCATCTCTTCCTTAGAAGACCCTCTTGCATCTCCAATTCATTATCTCCAGGATTGGCCTAAAGATTGTGCTTACACTGCAACCAATCAGATTTAGCTTGCTCCATTTTCCTGCTCAAATTACCAAAGTGCTCTAAATTAAATTGTTTTAGAGCCTGTTTTAACCTTTTGAGCTTAATAACCAAACAAAACTGTTTGGATCCCTGAACAGGTTGTTGCCAAACATTAGCAACACAATGTAAGAAGTCAGGAAAAGTGCTCCAAAAGTTAAAAAACTTAAAAGGTTTTACCCCACTTCTATCATTATTCTGCCTCACAAGTTGTAGCCTACAATGATCAGAGAGACAATCTTCAATCACTTCAACCCACACATGATTAAATCTGGCAAACCATTCCTTATCACCAAGAGCCCTATCCAGTCTACAACTAACTCTAGCTAACCCTTGTTGCTGATTTGACCATGTAAAAAGAGGGCCAGTGGATCGTAGCTCCCCCAATCCACATGTACATAGGCAGTCTGCAAATTCTTCCATATCAGCTATGTGTAAATTCCCACCCTTCTTCTCCCTAGCTGATAGAACAACATTGAAATCACCAATGACTAAGCTACCCTTATGTGAGGAATGAAAAGCCACAAGCTGAGACCACAGAGCTCTCCTGGCAACATTATCATTCTGAGCATACACAATAGAAGCATAAAACTGTTTGCCATCAGCTAAAGCAACAGAAACATGAATAACTTGTTCAAAAATACCTAGAAATTGGATTTTTCAGCATTGAGTCTCTCCAAAGAATCCAAATTCTACCATTATAATGTGCAGAATAGTTATGAACTAATTTATACTGATTCCCAATTCTCTGCAAAACCCCTTTCATATTTTCTTTTTTCACATGAGTCTCTAAAAGGCAAATAATATCAAGGTTATTATACTGTATATATCTACTAACCAATCTTTGCTTCAGGAGTTTATTAGTACCCCTGACATTCCACATAGCAAGCTTCATTTGAGTTCAAAGGGTGGTACACTACCACTTTGTACAATAAACCCTCCAGGCTCAATATACACCCCTTTGCCTTTCCCCTTTGCAGTAACTTCTAATAGTTCATTTGTATTCACAGGGTCCAGCACATTCAACAGCTCCTGCTCCTTACCAAGAGGAATTATCTTTGGCCTTGCAGCAGGGTCCAATGTCCTATTCTGTATGCTAGGAGTTACATTCAGAGGAATATCATAACCCCTCTCCTGATCTGGTACTGGTTTGTTAATCTGCTGTGGATTAGTGTTTTTAACTTTCCATACTCGTTGGGTGGGTTGTCCTCACCCGATCACATTTAGGACAGTACCTTGGTCTCCAGTCATAATCAACCTTCTGGTTTCTTTTTGTGCCATTCGGTAGAGCAATGTGTATATGATCAATAATAGGAAGGCTAACATCCACCTCCACTAGCAATCGAGGATAGGACACACGTGCTCTAGTGGCTGTAACCATATCTGCACATAATGGAATTCCAACACAGCTGCTAATACGACTCATTGAATCAGCAGACCACTGGGTCACAGGGAGACCAGGCAAAGTAATCCAGAGGGGCATTTTCCTCCATTCAGCATTGTCAAATGGTTCATTTGGGTTCCATCTTTTGATGAGTAAGGGTCTCACTCCAAAACTCCAGTAAGGTGTTCGTAAGATGGATAGGAAGTCAGATTCATTATCAAATCAAAATAAAAAATACCCCTGATCATGCAAATACACTTGAGGAGAACTAGACACTTTCATCTAATTTTCCTTTACATATTTCACCATTTGAGGATGAGTTGGTTGAAATCCAGCAACCATACCCACTATAGTATACGCCCATTTTTTTTCCTCAGCTTCAATTTCCTCTGAAACTAATTGTGCTCTGGCTTCACCATTCACAATCACCGAGGGGAGCATACTTAAGACTCATAACCCCCTCCTTCTTTCGATTTTTAAGCAATATATCTTTCCAGCTATCGGTAGGGTTAACAACTAGATTTTCTCCCTTCGCTACATCATTATCACATTTTAACCCAATCGAAACAGGATCATCAATCTGCAAGGGTTCAGTAACTCCCATCAATGAATCTGTATCTGTAACATTTGATTCAATATTCCTTTTCGCCCCGTTTAATAGACCCCGAGAGGAATCTTCTGGCGTGTTCAAATTGAGTTTCCGAACAGGGTTGATCTGATCTTCCATGGATTCAACAATCGGCAATTCCTTTCCGGCCGAAGTGCCGATGGTCTTAGAACGTTTTCGCTGATTCTTTCCCATCGCAGGAGATGGAAATTGTCGCGCGCGTGAGGCGCGTTCTTTTACTATGGTATCATTATTAGCTATTACTATTAGTACTACTATCACTATTTTATTATTGTGACTAAAAACATTTGAACCCTTATATTATTCAAAAATGTACAACTATTATCATTATCACCTTTATGAATATTTTACTTGTGCTACTATAATTATTGTATTATTATTTTAACCCTAACACTATTATTAGACTTAGCCTTAAAAACGCTAGGGTTTCTACCACTATAAACATTAGTGTCATTATTATTAGTTTTATTATTATTATTATTATCACTATTTTTCTATAGTTAGCATGAACATTATTACTATAAGAATAGAGCTAACGGGTCTAATAATATAAGGGTAACAATAAATATCAAAAATAAATATATTTTGACTAGTAATATTTAGTATACTAATTCTAAGGTAAAAACCCTAGTTTTTGTATAATACCCTCTTTAGTAATAAGAACCTAATCCTAAACTAGAATAAGGGTTGATGGTACTTTCAAGGGAAACTAATACTTAGTATTTTTCACTTTTTTTTAGGTAATCCTAACCAAAGCCCTAAGGAGTTAGAGGAGCGTGCTCCAAGTCCCGCGTCGCCTTAGGTAAGGATGAAGCTATGGCCTTGTGCTATGTGTGACATGGATGTGATGAATGTTGTGTATGCCATGCTATGCCATGTATTATATGATGTGTGGATAACTTGTCTTATGTGTAGCGCAGCTTGGAGATTGAGGTATGTTGTGTGTGCTTTCTATGACATGACTAGGACATGTATACATATGATGTTTTGGATGTGTTATGATATGGCCCTCTAGGACATGCATGTTAGGGTAATTGGTAATAAGAATTGGGAATAAAAGGATAACAAAAAAAGGAATGGAAAGTGAGTTCACTAAGGGGGATATGAGGTTGACCTAAGTACCTCATGATCCATGAGAGAAGATTCAAGTGGGAGGAATGTCCAAAATAAACGAGAGTTGGGAACTATGCATGGGAGTCTTAAAATCTACATGGTGACTTGGGGTGTTTCCATGGGATGGCTAAATCTTACATGGTGGTGAATCTTATGTGAGAAAAGTTTAATTAAGGTGTAAATAAGAGAATGGGAGATTTGTGGAGCAATTGGAGACATGGAATGAAAAATTGTACGTAGGTTGGTGCAAGGGTGTATAAAGGACCCGATTAGGGTTTTTGGGGGTGAAAGTGGAAATTTGGGAAGTACAAAGGTGAGAATGATTAAGGAAGGGTGGAGTATGGGTTAAGAGCGAGAATTCTATTATATAAAAGATGAGTATGGGTTTCCATGTGAAAGAAGAGACTTGGGAATGAAAAGAGAGAGGTTACTTGTGGAAGAAGTAAGGTGCTAGGGTTTGACGTGGCCAACTAGGGTTTTTCCGGTCACATGCGAGGTCGAGGAATAAAATAATATGCCTTGGGGTTGACCTAATAAAGGTGATATATGGGGTGAAGAATAAGTAATGGTAAGGTAAGTGAGAAGAGGTTGGTCCACATAGGTCAAACTAGGGTTTCCAAGGGGAAAACCCTAGAGGTTGAGAATAGGCGAGATCGATGTCATTGGGTGTTGGGCTTGACCTATACTTTTAGGAGTTGCTCTTTCATTATGTGTGAGCTTAAGGGGGAACGAATGTCGGGGTGTGATTAGGGGTGCAAGAGTCTCAACATATGGGACGGGCCCTCTTGAAAGGAAAGCAGTAGAACATTGTTGACATGCATGTCAAGGGTGGAATGTGTTTTAATAAGACACGGATAAGACATTAATCATGTAAAGCGAAAGATTGTTGAGCCGAGCCCAGTCCGGTCCACCAGTAAGAATAGTGGTCAGAGGCGTTATGAACTGTGTGTTTACTTCCGGTCCACCGGCTATAATAGTGGTTAGAGGCGTTATGCCCTGTGTTTTGTTCCGTTCCATCGGCAATAATAGTGGTCAGAGGTGTTCTGCCCTGTACATTTTGTTCCAGTCCACATGCAATAATAGTGGTCTGAGGCGTTCTACCCTGTGCATTTCATTCCGGTCCACCGACAATAATAGTGGTCAGAGGCGTTCTGCCCTGTTTGTTTACCTTTCGGTCCACCGGCTATATTAGTGGGGGATTTCGTGCTCAACAAACCAAAGTAAATAAGTTAATCCATAGGAAAAAATATGAAATACTTACAGCGAAACACCATGTGAGTCGGGGCCATTCCGGTCCACCATTAAGAATAGTGGTCAGAGGCGTTCTGCCCAGTGTGTTTACTTCTGGTCCACCGGCTATAATAGTGGTCAGAGGCATTCTGCCCTGTGTGTATACTTCCGGTCCACCGGCTATAATAGTGGGGTTCCCGCACTCACATGGACTATTAAAGAATATGTGTGGAATGACCACATTATTAATAAGAATAAAGAATAAGTCACCGGAAGTATTCAGGCCTTATCTTGTGTGTTATCACACATTGCCTATGTGATTGTGCTATGTGTGTTATGTTGTATGATTGTATGTTTGGCCTTAGCACACCGGTGCCCTTACTCAGTATTGGACCCGTACTGATACTACCTTGGTTGAATGGGTCTTGTGATGATCCACTGATGGTAGGGAGCAGACCTCTTGTGCAGGTTTATGATCGGGTACTATTTTGGGTGGAAGGCTTGACTTGAGTGAGTAGGCAATCCGGATATTAATCCTTCGAGACTTGTTTTATTTAGCCGTATTTTGTACTACACTTCATGTTTGAAATTGTACTCTTAAGTTGTATTCTGAAACCGTATTCTAATTACTGTTTGACTTGTGTTTCGTTAATGATTTATGTCAAATTTCGACACATGTTTTAATGTTTTGCACTTGATGTTGTTTGTTTTAGCCTTAGCACTTAGTACTGGAACGGTAGAAGTGTACCGGTCTGGTACTAAGTGTGGCGGTAACGCCCCCGAGTTTACAGTTTTATCATTCCCTTCCGCTAAACCTTTTTGATTTAAATGAAATTTTTTAGTAGTAAATTTGGGGGTGTTACAACAGCACTGGTTATCCTGCTAATGGAATATGCATCCCAATAATCAAGTGGAAGGTTTGGTAAATTGATCCATAATGGCATGAATTGGAATCGTTCCTTGATAAACCAAAATTGCTTGTGCTATTTTTCAGAATGAAAGGTTGATTCATAAAAGTCTAGTATGGGCATTAAAGAACCTAATCCTTATCCTGTTTTGACTTGAACTTAAAAACCACAAACCCTTCATCATGTAACCATACTTGGAGAGTTTGTATTGTGGACTAGTTGGTTCAAATGAAAGCCATAATATGTCCTATACTAGGACGAATTCCAATAACATACCTAATAATAGAACCCTTCAAATTCTTGCAATTCTCCTTAACCTTCTCCTTCAATATAGACACCTTCCATCGATCACTAGAAAGAGTAGAAGGAAAATATGAAAGATTGGTGGAAGCATTATGAGAATGGTTACCAATCACCATATCCTTCCAAGATTTCTTCTGCGGAATATCTTAAAGGGTTTATTTTGAAAATTCAATATCAAAGGGGTCATGATCCTGAACTGCAATTGCAGGATCAATCTTTTAACATGCCCTAACTCGATTCTTACTAAATTCAATTCATTGGATATGCGATCATAACTATCCCCCAATTAATCATTCACCATATTAGTTGGTTCTAATTCACCTACGATTGGAATATTATTTTGAAACTTCGAATCTGTCGATTTCAAATTTGGTGTAACACCAATTGAAAGAGGTTGAGATGATTCCTTGGATAAATCCATTAATGCAGATATCTAAGCGCCAATTGAAGATTGATTACCCTTCGAATGTATCAATCCGTTCTTTGGTGATTGTGTCAACCTAACCAAATTGGCATTTTCCCTCGTCTTGGCCATGTTGAGGAAAGAGGAGAGAGCTAATCCAATATTTGATACAATAGATTAGTAACATTTTTTATGAGCTTTGATGAGTCAGGGTCATCTCAAAGATTAACTTGAGATTGGAATATCATTAGTTAGGCATTATAGAGATAGAAATTATGAAGATGACCTTTAGTGTGCAGTATGGGCTCTATAAGGTCACATTTATATAATTTGGATAAATTAATATGCTTTTCCTATTCATGGATTTGATGTCAAGAAATTTTCATCCCTACTTAGATTAATTTATAGTGGTGTTCATATACAATATCCTAGCGTATTCTTAGAGTAGAAAGGAGCATGGGAAGTAACTTGGTACTATTTTTTCAATCCTTAGATAGCATAAGCCATATGTCAAGCACTCAAATTCCAAGTTTTTTCTTCAAGAGGTTGCTTTTTTAGTTTATGTGATGTTATTTGGAGGATTCATTGTGGGTTTTGGCATAAAATTTGATAGTTATAGAGTGGAGAACATAAAAAAGTCTCCAAGGTTTGTCCTTTCTTAGGGTTGGCACAATACTATTGAGGATTTGTTTAGGACATTTCAAAGGTAGCTCTAAAGTTAATGTAACGTCTAAATATTACAGTAGTTTTAACTTTTTCATCGAGATCTAACATGTTCAAGGCTTATAGTCACATGTTGAAGCATAGAGTGAATTATATATTCATGTAGCATTGTAGGATGTTAAAATATGTTTCTCACCAGTTGAAGTAACATGAACAAAACTGTTTGATACATGATTTGGCATTGGTTGTAGTCATGTTCAATGATGCAGAAGTATCTATAGATCCTAAAGATGATAAAGATTTGACATACTTGATTTTGGAACAGAAAATATTATATGTCTTTGGTAATGATATTGATAATCAAAATAACCTTAATGAGTTAACTATACCTCATTTTTGGAGGTATGTAACATATTTGTAGGAAGAAGATTAAGCAACTTAAAATCTCAACATACATAAGATTTCATGTGTTACAAGTTATTACAAAGGGAGCTATTATACGTGAAAGTCAATGCCACAAGTCAAGAGACCTAGTCAATATTCTATTCAACATAATTGTTTTAATTAGGGTTATTATTATTTGTTTTCATGTACTAATTAGCTTGATTTATATCTAATAGTCTTTGTTCATTCATGTATTATATAGGGTATAGTTACATTGTTAATACTAGTTTATGTCCTACTTAGTTGTGTATGTATCATGTGGCTATATTAGTGTAATAGTTAGAAATATAATAATTCCTATATAAGCATGGATGTGGACACATTGTAACATATGCCTGAATCATTTGAAATCGAATGCATGTATTAAACTTGAATATTCCTTTCATTTGTGATTGAATAATCTTACCAATGAATACTTGGAGTAATCTTAGATAGGGTAACATTCAAAAATTAAATTTCTTGTAGATATCTTTATCAATTTGTGCTTGAATATCTTCTTTCCTCCTTCTTCCATAGAAGCCATTGATCCTTACATCTTCCACAATCATTCAAATCTTTAATAACAAAAGAAGAATAATGTCATTCATATTATAGATATAGAGGTACTATCTATATTGGGCACATTCTATATTCTTCGATTACCATAAGGGTATAAAGTATGTTTTCACTCAGAAGGATTTGAATATAAAATAGAAGAGGTGGCTAGAGCTAGTGAAGGATTATTATATTAAGTTAAAAAATCATGAGAAGAAGACTAATGTTGTTGTAGATGCCTTGAGTAGGAAGACATATCACTATTTTAGTACTTGTGTGGTTGTTTGTCATTTTCTTGAATAGCTTGGTGAATTGGAGGTCTTAATGAGTGTGTTGACTATTACACTAATTTTATTTAATGAGATTTGTGTAGGGTAGCCTAGGGATGTTAAGTTGAATTTGATTAAGAAAATCATATAAGTTGGCAGTTCTAAGAGCTTCTAGATATATGAAGATGGTAGCATCTGATACTTAGTTCCGTTGTGTGCGCGTAAGAGTTGTGTTGATGTGAAGCATTATAATTTAGAGGAGGGTCACTACATATTTCTACAATCATGGATGTGATAAGCTGTATAAGGACCTTAGGAGTATATATTGTTGTCTTCATATGAATTAAGCAATATCAAAGTTCATGACTAGATGTCTAACTTGTTAAAGCATCAAGATAGAGTACTATAGACTAGTGGGGTTGGTTTGATCATTGGATGTTTTGGGATGAAAAAGGGACTCCTTTTCCTTGGAATTTCTAAGTAGATTACTGAGGACTCATAGTGGGTGTAATATGAATTGGATCATTGTATACCAAATGACTAAATCAAAAGTTTTCTTCTCAATGAAGTTAACCTAGAGTATACATAAATTAACCTATTTGTACATGAAGTTTGTTGTGATTAGATATGTTGCACCTATCAACATAGTATCTAATCAAGGTTCTAGGTTCCTTTCACATTTCGGGGGAAATTCTTAAGATGCTATGGGGAAATCATTTAGGATGATTACCAGTCTTCCATCCAACTAAATATGGGGAAACTGAGAGAACAACCTAGATATTAGAGGATAAGATAAGATCTTATACATTAGATTTTCAAGGTAGTTAGATTCCATCCAACTATTAATACAATGATAATATAGGTATGGAACTGTTAGAGGTAGATGGAAGTGTTGTAAGCCATTATATCTGTGGAACAATAGTGAATCTATTATCTTGGAACCTAAGTTGATTGAGGTGACAACACAACATGTGAACATAATTTAGGATAAGATGAAGACATCTTAGTGTCATCAAAAGAGTTTTGATAATATAAAATGGCATATTGATGGTTTCAAGGAGGGATAATGTTTTGTTGATATTCTCTTTCACTAAGGGAGTGTAGAGGTTTGGTAAGAGTGGAAAGCTTAGTTGCATTTAATCAAAACATATGTGATACTTGATAGAGTTGGAGATATTTCCTACAGCCTAGCATTTCCACAAGATTTGAAATAAGTTGACAATTTCTTCTATATACCATAGTTGAGGAAGTATGTTACAAACCCAATGAGACTCGTCTTGATAACTCATTATGATACTGGGAGGTTTTGTTGTATATCCTTGACTTTAATGTACAAAATATTGATATGAGTTCACTTTGGCATGTGAAGATCATCTAAAGTCTCTATAGAGTTAAGGAGGTGTCCTAGGAGTTGGAGGGGGCCATGTGCATAAATCATCCTGAGCTCTTTAATGTATATGCATTAAGTTTTGGGTCTCTCTCTTATAAGGTTGTAGTACTCCATAGTCATGTGCCTACGTCTCTAGGGTTAACCATAGCAATCACCTTTTTTTCTTGCATCCTTCTTCTATTATTTCTCAACCTTGTCTAGTCAACTTAGGGATGAATTTTTGTTTATGGGGAAAGAGATGTGATATCCTAAATATTTCTAACCCTTATTTTATGGTAATTAGTGTATTAATCCCCTTTTTAACGTTGAAACACTACTTAATCATCTTACCCTAACCTTAAACCTATTAGTTTACCCTTTTACCCTTCTAAACCTTCATTTTCTCTTCATTATATTATAAGACTACTAGAATCGAGATTCCACTTAAAATCGATAGGAATCATCAAAATCGAATCAGGATCCTATAAATATCACAAAAATATGATCTAGATATACTTGAATGAAACATAATCCTATAATTGAAGTTGAGAAGCACTAAATATCTCATTCTTAAACTTTTGTTTGTGATGTGGGAGAAGAGTCGCATGACACGGCACCGACTAAGATGGGCTGCATGCAACGTTCTTTAGTTAGCGTAACATTTATTATTA
This sequence comes from Tamarix chinensis, assembly GCA_030549775.1. NCBI lineage: Eukaryota > Viridiplantae > Streptophyta > Magnoliopsida > Caryophyllales > Tamaricaceae > Tamarix > Tamarix chinensis. The sequence goes on along the minus strand of CM060172.1, from coordinate 15,027,305 downwards.
AGTAATTTATTTTTATTTTTATTATTATTATTTTAATTCAAGTAAGGTTGTTAGTAGCTAGATCATTTAATATCTTCTAGCTAGTCCTAAGTCATTTATTATTATTTTTATTTGGAGTCCAATAAGGTTGTTAGTGGCTAGATTATTTAACATCTTCTAGCTAGTCCTAAGTCATTTATTATTATTATTATTTTTGAGTCAAATAAGGTTGTTAGGAGCTAGATCATTTAATATCTTCTATCTAGTCTTAAGTTATTTATTATTATTTTTATTTCGAGTCAAATAAAATTGTTAGTAGCTAGATCATTTAATATCTTCTAGCTAGTCTTAAGAAATTCAATGTTTCTAGGAAAGATTAGTGGCAAGATTATTGTAATCTTTGAAGGGAGGCTCGAAAACTATTGGCTATTTAAAGCCGTAGAAACTGAGCGAAAGAACACAATTTGAATGAGAAGAAAAACCTTAAGCTTGCTTAAACCCAAATTCTGTGTGGATTCATCTCATAAAAAGTCCTATCTGTGTAAACGATTTATTTCGAAAAACTTTAATCTTTATTTTTATGTGACTTAAAGATTAATCTATCCCTCTATATTTCTCTTTTTTACTTCGCCACATCTATCTTTTCCACTGAAAAAACCTACTCCAAACCATCACTCCATTCGTCCATCCAAACCCTTTTCACCACCCTTCTATCTTTCCATCAACCCTAAACCACCTTCCACCTTTCCTAACCCTAAACCACCGTTTATCTTACACCCAAGCCCGAGACTCTAACCGTAAATGCATCAATTTGGTATCAAAACCAAGGTTGTGGTTAGAGTGAACAAATTTTTCAAGACCAACCATGGCAAGTCAAGAAGAAGAATTGAGAGATATTCATAAAGCCCTAGCGGAACATCTTAAGGATGTCAAAATCTGTATGGGAAGAATCTAAGCTTCCCAAGCACAAGGGTCACATGCGCAACAAGCATACCGAAGAGAGCCAATCGAAGTAGAGCATATGAGGAGAACACCGCATCGGTTGGATGAGGAAGAAGAAAGTGTAGGAGACTACGGAAGGCCACATGAGTCCTCTAAGAGGACATATGACGGCGTAGAGAAGGGGATCCATTTCGACTTACCTGACTTTGAGGGTAATCTCAACCTGGAGTCGTTCCTTGAATAGTTGAATAACGTGGATTCAATCTTTGAGTATAAGGAGATCAATGATGAGAAGAGATTTCATATAGCAATCTTGAAGTTGAAGAAATTTGCTAGGGTATGGCACGCCAATCTGAAATGGAGAAGAGAAAGAGAAGGGAAAACAAGAATATGATCGTGGTAAAAGTTGAAGAAGCATCTAAGGAAGAATTTTGTTCCAAGAGAATACGAGCAAGAGAACTTCATCAAGATGACCACTCTAAGGCAGGGTCTACTCGGAGTTGAAGAGTACATCTGAGAATTCGAAAGGCTAACGCTTGTATGTGAAGTGCAAGAACAAGAAGAGAAGCGATGTGCATGGTTCATAGGATGTTTGAATATGAATATCTGAAAGAAGGTAGAAGTGTACCCATAAAAAGTTTTCGAAGATTTGGCTAAACTAGCCATCAAGTTCGAAAAACAGTTGAAGTGGGGCAAGGTTCCGAGTAAGTCCATCATTATTCCATACGACTCGAGCTTTAAAGGGGGATCCAAGCCACCAGTGGTGCAACCCTCCAATACGAATATTGTTAGAAGGTTCACCGAGGAAGAAAAGGGCAAGGACCAAGCGAAGGATAGGGTACGGAGGCAGTGCTTCAAGTGCTGGGGATATGGCACTTTTCTCGAGATTGCTCAAACCAACAGGTATTGTCCATAAAGGAGATTGCCAACATGGAAACATGTGAGGAAGACGGAGACCATGAGGAAGATGATACTAATGAGCCAGAAGATGCCTTGGAAGAAGGAACCATGGATTGTTATGTGCTACAACGAGTCCTCCAAGTGCAACCCCAACCTCTACCTACTTAGCGGGAAAGACTTTTCAAGGCCAAATGTCGAGGGGGAGATAGAGTATGCGAGATCATCATTGATAGCAGCTGGTGCACCAACATAGCTAGCAAGAGGATGGTCAACAACTTAGATTAGAGATAACAAGTCATCCCAAGCCACATGCACTTCAATGGCTCAATCGAGACAAAGGCATAAGGGTAACAAAACAATCCCTTATCTCATTCAAAATTGGAAATTATGTAGATACTATTTTTTGCGATATTCTGCCTATGGATGCATGCCATATTTTGTTGGGGAGACCATGGCAGTATGATAGGAAGGTTGCGCACGATGGGGTCCTCAACGAATACATCGTATATAAGGATTAGAAGAAGTATAAGCTGAAACTGAACGAGGACGAAGAGAGTTCATTCAAGGAGAAAGAAGAGAACTCGAGAATAACGGATAAGGAGTTACTGATTCTGAAGGAGCATGAGATATTGGAGGCTCTTATGGGAGAAGAGATGTGCTACGCCCTAGTAGTGAAGGAAGTCTCAAAAAAGGAGGACCTTAGGTCGTCAATAGAGAATATGCAGATGTGTTCCCAGATGAGCTGCTGGTAGGGTTACCTCCTTTGAGAGGAATGGAGCACGCCATAGACCTCATGCCAGGAGTTCCACTACTGAACAAACAAACTTACATATGCAACCCAAAAGAAGCTAAGGAGTTGCAAAGACAAGTACAGGTTTTGTTGGATTAGGGTTTCATTCGAGAAAGCATGAGTCCATATGGGGTAATAGCATTATTGGTGCCTAAGAAAGATGGCACATGGAGGATGTGTATCGAATCCAAAGTATTCAACAACATCACGATCAAATACAGATTTCTAATGCCAAGGTTGGATGATATGCTAGATGAGTTGCATGGAGCTAGGGTATTCTCAAAGCTCGATCTCAGAAGTGGTTATCATCAGATGATGATCTGGGGAGGAGACGAATGGAAGACCATTTTAAAATAAAGTATAGGTTGTACGAGTGGTTGGTAATGCCCTTTGGGTTATTCAATGCACCAAGTTCTTTCATGCGGTTGATGAGTGAAGTACTACAACCTTTTCTTGGGGTCTTTGTTTTTGTGTACCTAGATGACATCCTGGAATAAAGCAAGACGGAGTTCGAGCATTGACAACATCTGAGGCAGCTGTTTGATAAGCTCAGAGAGGTGAAGCTCTATGGAAAGATGGAGAAGTGTGATTTTATGATGTAGAGCATAGTCTTTCTTGGCTACATAGTGAATGGAGACGACATCTGAATGGATCCATCCAAGGTAGAATCTATATGGACCTAGTCAATTCCTACCAATGTGCATGAAGTTCAGAGTTTTCACGGGTTTGCTTCTTTCTACCAAAGATTCATCAAGGATTTCTCCACGATTGTGGCACCGATGACACAACTGATGAAGAAAGGAGAATTTCACTAGGATGATCGAGCAACGAAAGCCTTTGAAGAGTTGAAGGAAAGACCCTCCAACACACCTATATTGACTCTACCATGCTTTGACAAGTTGTTTGAAGTGACTTGTGATGGAATCAGTGTGGGTATTGGGGGAGTGCTTTCTCAGGAGAAGAGGCCAGTAGCATTCTTTAGCGAGAAGTTGAATGGTGCCAGACTCAACTACTCAACGTATTATAAGGAGTTTTATGCTATCGTGCAGAGTTTGGAGATGTGGAGCCACTATTTGAGGCCGAAACCTTTTGTAATTCACTCTGATCACAAGAGTTTGAAATATTTTCACGGTTAGAAAAAGGTAAGTCCAAGGCACGCCAAGTGGACCGGCTTATTTCATTCCTTTGTCTTCTCTACACGGCATGTGGATGGAAAGGAGAATGTTGTAGCAAATACCTTATCTCGAAGAAGTATGATACTTACTATGATGGAAGCAAAGCTACTAGGGTTCGAGATGCTTAGGGGATAGTACTCCATGATATTCGAGGATTGCAAGAAACAGGGACGCCATAGGGTGTACACTCTTCAGGATGGGTTCTTATTCAAGAATAATAAATTGTATGTCCTAATACCTCAGTTCGAGAAATGCTCATCAAAGAGGTACATGAAGGCGGAATAGCTGGATATTTTGGACTCAACAAGACTCTAGAACTACTACAGGAACACTTATATTGGCCAAGGATGCAAAAGGGAGTTCTAGCTATGGTCATAAGGTGTTCCATGTGTCAAAAGAGTAAAAGCTTCTTCCATAAGGGAGTATAGGTACCACTACTAGAGCCCACTCAACCATAGGAAGGTGTTAGTATGGATTTCATACTAGGGTTGCCCACAACCCAGCGCAACAAGGATTCTATCATGGTTGTCGTGGATCGGTTCTCAAAGATGACACATTTTATCCTGTGTCATAAAATCAATGACGCAACCAATTTTGCGTATTTGTACTTCCAAGTGGTCGCAAAATTGCATGGGGTCCCAAAGACTATAGTCTCGAATAGGGACATAAAGTTCCCTAGCTACTTTTGGAGACTTTGTGGCACATACTGGGCATAAAAATTCTATTCAGTACTTCACACCATCCCCGGACCGATGGATAGACAGAAGTAATGAACCGAATGCTGGGAACATTACATAGAGGGTGGGTCAGAAAAAGCATAAAAGACTGGGATTTTAAGCTTGTACATGTTGAGTTTGCCTACAATCGGAGTCCTTCTACTACCACAAGCATTAGTCCTTTTCACGTCGTATATGGTATTAATCTGTATATGTCTATCGATATGTTAGCATTAAAGAAGGGGGAAGTGAGGAGCTATGACGTTGAAGAGAGGGTGGAGTTCTTTCAGAAACTACATCAACAAGTTAAGTTCAACATAGAAAAGTCAAACGAGAAATATAAAGAAAAGGTAAATAAGCACCGAACACAACCAGATTTCCAACCAAGAGACCTCGTATGGTTACACCTATGAAAGGAACGTTCTCCCAACTTAAGGAAGAGCAAGCTCATGCTCAAGCCGATGGCCCCTTCAAGATCCTTTGGAGATTTGGAGAGAGTGCCTATGAGCTAGAGCTACCTAATTCCTATAGGGGAGTATCGAGGATGTTCAACGTTGGAGACATCAGCCCCTATCATGATGACATGAATTTGAGGGAAAATTCAAACCAAACTGGGGAGAATGATGTGGGGGCAGAGTCACATGATACGTCACTGACTAAGATGGTTATGCTACTCCACGCAGATGCATGAATATGGAGGTGCATGCATGGGTTGCATGCAACGTTCTTTAGTTAGCATAACATTTATTATTATTTTTATTTCGATTCAAATAAGATTGTTAGTAGCTAGATCATTTTATATCTTCTAGCTAGTCTTAAGTTATTTATTATTATTTTTATTTCGAGTCAAATAAGGTTGTTAGTAGCTAGATAATTTAATATCTTCTAGCTAGTCTTAGGAAATTCAATGTTTCTAGGAAAGATTAGTGGCGAGATTATTGTAATCTTTGAAGGGAGGCTCGACAAATTTTGGCTATTTAAAGCCATAGAAGCCGAGAGAAAGAACACAATTTGAATGAGAAAAAAACCTTAAGCTTGCTTAAACCTGAAATCTGTGTGGATTCATCTCGTAACAAGTCTAATCTGTGTGAACAATTTGTTTTGAAAAACTTTAATATTTATTTCTGTGTGGCTTAAAGATTAATCTATTCATCTATATTTTTCTTATTTATTTCGCCACCTCTATCTTTTCCACCGAAAACCGTACTCCAAACCGTCACTCCATTCATCCATCCAAACCCTTTTCACCGCCCTTCTATCTTTCCATCAACCCTAAACCACCTTCCATCTTTCCTAACCCTAAATCATCGTTTATCTTACACCCAAGCTCGAGACTCTAACCATACATGTATCAGTTTGATTACTAATTAAGTTGTAGCAATACAAATTATTCATTATATACATACAAAAAATAAGGACTAATCATACAATAAAACTAACAATACCACAAAAAAGGATAAACATAAACTAAATAGATATTAGTAATAAATTAATATGCAAATCTAATATATTTGGCCTACTCTACATTTAGAGTCTTAAATTTTTGTAAGTATTTTTCTTTCCAACGACTGATTTCTGTATTGTCTTTTTTATGCATTCTTTGTATTTATTAGTACTCAATATATAGTATGTACGTAATAATAGGGTTAAGGCTTAGAGTCAGAAAAGAAATATAGCGAGAATAATACAAAAATAGATTTTGAGGTAAATACATAAAAGAAATTGTAGTTGACATATAACATCATGAGATTCTATCAAGGATCTTAAGATTTTACCGATCCTACAAGGGATCATAATATTCTATCATAATTCTACTACTTTAATATTCTACCTAGGATCATGAATAGTTTAATAAAATTTGAATTATAAAATTGTAGAATCATAAGATTTGGATTGTGAGTTTAACAACTATGCTTAGCTATCAGTAGACCAGGTATTACCTTTGGTTGACTTGCTAATAGTCTTCTAGAATTGTTCATCAAGGATATACCCAACAAAATTTGTTAGCATTTAGATCATATGTAGGATCAAGAGGAACCTGTGTAGTTGGATCATAGGTTCGAATCATAAGATCTTACAATCAAAAACTTTTTAAAAAATATTATCTCTTAAGACCTATGTGCTATAAATTCTTCACATTCGATGTTAAATAATACTAAAAACTTTTAGTTAAGATTTAAAATAGTTAAATCATTGAGTTCAACATGAAAACATTTGCAAATCTAGAACTATTGATTTTTTTTCTTTTTGTTTAATAATTAAGTTCAAAAAAATTCAATAGTAGATACTTAATAGAAAATCATAGAGCAACATATCAAAATTAAGGACATAAGAAATCTACATAAAACATTGCGGAAGTGGAAATACAAGTCCAACCTATGAAAAATGGGATGCTACCACTGTATCTAACACAATATAGCTGCATCACTACTTACCTCACATTAGATACAAGATTCCTCAACCAATCAGTACAAGGAAAAACTAGAGTGCTCTAGAAAACATTTAATGATAGGAAAAATAAAGGTTTACAACCCAAGGCTACGTAGGCCCAAAATCCTTACAATATATATATCAAAAGAAAATGATAACTAGAATAAATCAATTTCAAATGAGATACACCTTGGTCACTCAAGGACCATAGAGAAAAGTATCCAGGAATGTCAACGCTCAACAACCCAAGTATGTTGAGAGGAGGATGAACAACTCGTAGGTCGTCATCAGGAAGCCCATAATAAACCTTTTTATCATGAGATTGAGTAGGAGATTGTAATAATAACCCCATTCTTATGTATGCATACTGAGAAAACAAATCTACTGCTATCATGTAGGTTATATGATGAAGAATATTTTCTCTAATTCCTCTACAAAACTTCAGGACCTTTTTTAAAGGATCACAAGATTCAAAAATGATCACCCAAACTCGACTTCACTTGAATGTTGATAGATTTTGAGTAGATCTAATCCAAGATCTAACTCTTCTAATGAGAACCTTCGATTTCTCATTGGATTACCTTACTACTTCTCAATATACACATGATAAGTGTGACTTTTGCGTCTTATTCCTAAGGTTTATAAGAGTTTTTACCTCTAATTTCAGTCGGAATTCTCCCTTTTTGTTCTTGTTACTGCCTTTGTGTTGTGAAAATTTGCAGGGTCACAAGGAACAAAAAAATCATGAAGAATGGAAAAATGAATAAGTTTAAAGGGAGAATAAATGATAAAAAAGGAGAAAAGACGAGCAAAAGTTAAAGTAGAAAGAGATTTAGAGCTAAAATGTAAATTCTAGAATAAAATGAAAGTAAGAATGCATATTTAAAGTATATGAGTCTGACAGAAGTGGAATTTAGACCAAGAAAAAGTCTCAATTTGGAGAAGCTTTCAACATCAAAGTTGTAGATCTTTTTAATATCTTTCTAACGCATCCAAAATATGCTTACATTCTCTTAGACTCTAAGCTAGAAATAGTTAGGGCCATAGATATGTAATACGGTGGTTGTGGCTTGAGAAAGCACAACACTTTCCATCCTTGTTGGCATGATTGATTATGATTGCTGAATTATTTTGTGATGTGATGTTTGATTACATGTGAGGATCGGGGGTGATGAACCGAAACCTTAGCTCTTCTATTTATTTGAGTCACTTGAGTGCTATTTTTCTTTCTTTTTAGCTTAGTTAGTTATTTTAGTTATTTTAGCTTATAATTTTTTATTTCATATCATCTTGTAGTCCAGACATAGCTAAGTTCTATCATTTTCCTAGTGGTCATTCACCAATCCCTATAGGATCCACCTTGACTACTACTCTAACCCCGTCCACTTGCAGGTAGGAATGTGTCAAGTTTTTGGCACCATTGCCGAAGATTGGCAGCGAGTGACATTAGGACTCAAGGAATTTATTGTGATCTAGACATTAAATTTTTTATTTTTACATTATTTTTGTTGTGGTTGACTAATCTTGGGTGTAGGAGTGCTTGATTTAGTTTAGGTGCATTAGTACCTGACCCGCGCTAGTGGGGGTAATCTAGTGCCACTTGATCTCGAGATTGAGTGGACCATCTCACATTTACACTGGTCGCACACCACAAACATTGAAATGGAAACCAATCCTCTACCCCATGATGGACGAATCAAACCACAAGGGCTCATCCTACTCCAAGAACATGCTCCCATCCAAGAGCAAGCTCCAATTCCTAGGTTACATCGGGACTATGCTACACCAAGCCTTGATGGCTCAACCTCAAGCATACGAATACCGGATGTACAAGCTAATAATTACGAGATCAAGCTTGCCATTATCCAAAAGCTACAAACATCAGTTCAATTTGGAGGTAACCTTAATGAAGATCCCCACTCCCACATTGCTAACTTTGTAGAAATCTATGACACTTTTAAGCTACATGGTGTTTCTAATGATGCAATTAGGCTTAGATTGTTCCCTTTTTATTTATATGATAAGGCTAAGAGTTGGTTACACTCATTAGCCCTAGGGTCTGTTACTACTTGGGACGATTTGATGAAGTCTTTCCTTTCTTGATATTTTCCACCATAAATAATTGCAAAATTACAGAATGACATCACTACCTTTATGCAAAATGACCTTGAATCACTTTATGATGCATGGGAAAGGTTTAAGTATTTGCTTAGGAAGTGTCCACATCACGGCCTGCCTGTGTGGCTTCAGATGCAAACTTTTTATAATGGTATCTCTACTACTAACCTATCTATAATAGATGCAGCTACAGGAGGTACCATTATGAACAAGACTCTAGAGCAGGTTTATGAGTTCATTGAGGAGCTAGCCTTGAATTCCCACCAATAGCACTCCGAACGCGCCCCATTACAAAGGAATCCAGGAATTCACTCTTTAGATTCCATCATGGCATTAGAGGCTAAGATTGATTTGCTTGCTAAAAAAATTGACAAAATTAGTAGTACTTCTTATATGCAGGTACAGGCTAATGCACCTATGTGTGAGTTATGTGGTGGATCACATTTATGCATAGAATGTCAATTTCGGAATCCTTTCCAACAATCTTATGATCAAGTGAAATACATGGGCAATAGTTATGGGAGACCGAACAATCCCTACTCCAATGTGTACAATCCTGGACGGAGAAACCATCCAAACTTCACTTGGAGAAATGAAGTTCCTACAAAGCCTACGGGATTCACATAACAACAACCAACACCTCCAACTCCTTTACCACCCAACAACCTCAATCTTTTTCCCTTGAAGAGGTTATGTCCAAGTTCATCACTCGCACCGAGAGCACCCTTCAAAAACATGACGCTCAAATTCAAGCTCATCTTCAGAAACAAGATGCCCGCCTCAAAAATCAAGATGCATCCATCAAGAACCTAGAGGCACATATTAGACGACTTTCTAATGCCATTTTAGCGAGAGAACCTAACACTTTGCCTAATGATACAATCATCAACCCTAAAGAGCACATCAATGCAATAGCCTTGAGGAGTGGGAAACCACTACCTGAACTGTAACACCCCGAGTCGACATGACCACTCGGGGGCTACCTTGGAGTGCTTCCGGATTGATCAAATAGCCCCACAGATCAACACGAGTCCTTTCAGCACGCTTTGTCCTCACTCATGCACTTCTTGAGAAATTTTTAGAAAATTTCCAAAACTTCCCAAGATGTCACCCATCCTAAAACTACTCCACGGCCAACACGCTTAACTGTGGAGTTCTTAGGACAGAATCACCAAAAGGATGGTATACCATGTTGATATAAGTAGCCAAATCAATCCTTATAACACTCCGCTCAATTTGGGGTATTACATGAACCATACCCTCAAGAACCCAAGGAAGATAAAGAAAAAGCTCTTGAAGAGAAAGTGTCTGAATCACAACCTGAGATGATCCACTCTTCACCTCAAGAGGTAAAGGCATATGTTCCCCCTCCTCCATTTCTAGGTAGTATTGTACAACATAAATTATATCCTCAATTTGCAAAATTTCTTGATATGGTTAAGAAAGTTCACATTAACTTGCCTTTTCTTGACATTGTGAGACAGATACCAAGTTATGGGAAGTTTCTAAAGGACATAATCACTCACAAGAGGAAACTAGATGAGTTTGAAACAGTAAGTTTGAATGAGGAATGCTCTGCAATCTTGTAGAAAAAACTTCCTCCTAAGCTTAAGGATCTAGGAAGTTTCACTAACCTATGAGTAATTAGGGATCTAAAATTTGAGAAGGTATTGTGTGATCTTGGTGCTAGCATTAATTTGATGCTTTTCTCTGTTTTCAAGGGTCTAGGTCCAGGGGAACCAAATGCCACTAATATGTCCCTTTAGTTGGCTGATCGATCTATCAAATATCCTAGGATCATTATTGAAGATGATTTATTTTTATCTTCCGTGTTGAATTTTTTGTGCTAGATATGGAGGAAGACCACAAAGTCCCCCTAATTCTTGGTAGGCCTTTCTTAGCAACAGGACGTGCTCTCATAGATGTCCAAGAGGGTAAGCTCATTCTTCATTTCTAAGGCGAAGAAGTCACTTTTAATGTATTTAAGAGCATGAAATACCCCATAGATGATAACACTTGCTATTGTATTGATATCTTAGATAATGTAATTGATGATTTTTTTCAAGCAAGTGTTGTGCAGGATCCCATGGAAAGGTGTTTGGTTCAACAAAGAGAGTGGGAGAATGAAAAGAAAGAAGAATAGGTTTTCCAGTACTTGAATGCACATCCACCATATGGTTGTCACACTATGGTCCCCTTATGAGGGCTAGAGAGGGCCTAGATACAAAAATTAAAGTCATCTATTGAGGAACCTCCCACACTAGATCTCAAGCCACTACCTCATCAGTTGAAATATGCATTTCTTGGTCATAATGATACACTTCCCATCATTATTTCTTCATCTTTGACTAATTTACAGGAAGAAAAGTTGATGAGAGTGCTTAAGGAACAAAAGAAATCCTTCGGATGGACCATTGCTGATATTAGAGGGATTATCCCTTCCATGTGCATGCACAAAATTCTCATGGAAGACAACCACAAGAAAGTGATCCAACCTCAAAGGCGATTGAACCCAACAATGCAAGAGGTGGTGAAGAAGGAGGTAATTAAGCTATTAGATATAGGTATGATCTATCCAATCTCTGATAGCTCTTGGGTTAGTCCTATCCAAGTGGTTCCCAAGAAAGGAGGAATCAAATAGTCAAGAAGGATAATAACAAATTGGTGCCTACTAGAACTATTACAGGTTGGCGTGTCTGCATTGAGTTTAGAAAGCTGAATGATGCCACTAGAAAAGACCACTTCCCCCTTCCCTTCATTGACCAAATGCTTGAATGCTTGGTGGGGGCATGACTATTATTGCTTTCTTGATGGGTATTCTTGTTATATGCAAATACCTATTTCCCCTAAGGACCAAGAGAAGACTACCTTTACTTGTCGTTATGGCACCTTCACATATAGACGGATGCCATTTGGTCTTTGTAATGCCCAAGCCACATTTCAAAGATGTATGATGGCTTTGTTTCATGATATGATTGAAAAATTTATGGAAATTTTTATGGATGATTTTTTGGTCTTTGGGTCGTCATTTGATTCATGCTTAAATAATCTTGAGCTTGTTCTTAAGCATTGTGAGGATACAAAATTTGGTTTTAAATTGGGAAAAGTGTCATTTGATGGTCCAGGAAGGAATAGTTTTAGGGAATAAGATTTCATGCAAAGGGATAGAGGTAGACAAAGCCAAAATTGAAGTCATTGAGAAATTGCCACCCCTACATTTGTTAAAGATATATGTAGTTTCCTTGGTCATGCAGGTTTCTATAGACGCTTCATTAAAGATTTTTCAAAAATTTCAAAACCTCTTTGCTATCTATTGGCTAAAGATGTGCCCTTTCACTTTTCTGATGCATGTATGGTTGCATTTAACACTTTAAAGGAAAAACTTGTGGATGCTCCGATTATTGTTACTCATGACTAGAATTTACCTTTCAATATTATGTGTAATGATAGTGATGTTGCTATAGGAGCAATCTTGGGGCAGCATAAGGACAAAAATTTTCATAGTATCTATTATGCTAGTAAGACTTCGAATTCAGCACAAATGAATTATGCAACAACTGAAAAAGAATTGCTGGCTGTGGTTTTCTCCTTTGACATGTTCCATTCGTATCTATTTCTTAACAAGTCCATTGTCTATACTGACCATGCCGCCTTAAAGTATCTTTTTGTTAAGCAGGATGCAAAGCCCAAAATCATTTGGTGGATTTTATTATTGTAAGAGTTCGACTTGGAAATCAGGGATAGGAAGGGTAGTGAGAATCAAGTAGCTGATCATCTTTCTTATTTACCCTCTACCTACGAGTTCAATTAGGAACCTACACCTATTTGAGACGCATTTCCTAATGAGACACTCTACGATGTTACAAATCATCCTTGGTATGCTGATATTGCGAACTATCTTGTAAGTGGAATCTTACCCAATGATCTTTTCCTCTAAAGGATTTGTGTTGATCATATCATTAGATGATGCATCCCTGAGCATGAAATGCATTCTATACTATCTCATTGTCATAGTAATGATTGTGGTAGCCATTTCGGCCCCACCAATACGGCTGCAAAAGTATTGCAATGTGGATTCTATTAGCCTACCTTATTTCATAATGCATACTCCTTTGCTAAGACTTGTGATAGGTGTCAAGGAATGGGAAATATTTATAGAAAACAAGAGATTCCCCTCACAAACATTCTTGTAGTGGAGTTATTTGACGTTTGGGGAATTGATTTTATGTGACCATTTCCTAAGTCTATGCTGAATGAATATATTCTTATGGTAGTTGATTATTTATCTAAGTGGGTAGAGGCTATAGCCACTCCCAAAAATGATGCAAAAGTCATCACCAAATTTTTGAAAAAGAGTATCTTTTCAAGGTTTGGGACACCTAAGACTATCATTAGTGATGGGGGTTCTCATTTTTTCAATAGAGCATTTAATGATCTTTTGAGTAAGTATGGAGTTAACCATATGGTTTCTACCCCATACCATCCTCAAACTAGCAATCAAGTGGAGGTGTCAAACCGTGATATTAAGAGAATTCTTGAGAAAATGATTAACTCTTCTAGAAAGGTTTGTCCTTGAAACTTGACGATGCTCTATGGGCTTACTGAACAGCTTTTAAAACTCCCATTGGAATGTCCCCTTGTAATCTTATTTTCGGAAAATCTTGTCATCTCCCTATAGAACTTGAGCATAAATCATTTTCGGATACCCATCTCCTTAACTTTGATATGTAAGCTACAGGTGGGAAGATGCTTCTTCAATTGAATGAACTCGATGAAATCCGGCTTAAGGCATATGATAGTGATAGGCTATACAAGGAGCGCATGAAAATGATTCATGATCAACGCATCACCAAAAAAGAATTTGAAGTGGAGCAACAAGTGCTTCTATTTAGTTCTCATTTGTGATTGTTTCCTCGAAAGCTTAGATCCCGCTGGTCAGGACCATTCACAATCAGACAAGTTTTTCCATCTGAAGCAGTCGGAATCTCTAGCCTTGATAAAGAACCATTCAAAGTGAATGGGTAATGGTTGAAGGTGTATGAAGGTGGTGAGGTTGCACCCCTCAAAACCACTATTCTTCTGGATGATCCTAAGTGAAGCTAGAAAGTCAAGCTAATGACTATAAACAAGCACTTCTGGGGAGACAACCCAATTTTTTTTATTCTATTTAATTAATTCATTTTTCTTATTTTGGTTTGCTTGGTTTGTTTGCTCTTTGTTTCCTTATGGATTTTTTTCTCCCTCGTTTCTTTTGTGCTTCTTATTTCATATTGAGGACAATGTGATACATAAGAATGGGGGAGAAGATGGCCTATCCTTGTCATTTGGTTAGTATTATGTTCTTCCTTATTTTATTTTGATGAGTGTTGCTATCTTTTTCCTTGGTTATTTATTTTGGATATTTATCTAAAAAACAAAAAAAGTAAAACAAACAAATAAAAGAAAAGGAAATGACCCTTCATTGATGTTATTAAAGAGTATGTTTTGTCTTGCAATGGCATGAGTGTTTAGTTTGGCATGATAAGACCCTTTAAATAATCTTTTGAAAATGGATTTCTATGTGCTTAAATGTTTTGGTTGCATTATTATGAGATAAGTGTAAATGTGTTTGAGAACTTTAGGGTTATGCATGCCTTAACATTCTTGTGGTATTGTAGTTTGACTTATGTTGATTTACTCTTTGCCAAAAGGTGTTAGAATGAGAGAATTTTGAAACTAGTGAGACTTTAAGCCTTTAGACTAATACATCACTACAGTCTCTTATTTTTTCTTTTGTGTGTGTCTCCCACCATGACTTGGGAAACTAGAATTTGTAATGGTTTTCTTCAAAGCCACATATGACTTACACGTGCATTAAAATTATAGAGACACTTGTTTTTTTTTTTGTCATAACCTATATTAGCCAAATGCCTCACCTTCACATTTTATCCTTTGCTAATGAAATGCTACGAAAATTTCTAATTTTAAATAGTATATTTAAATGAGGTTTTATAATAAAAGTTAATTAAGTATATTATTTTATTTAAAATAAAAAGAAATTAATTAGGAAAAATCAAGAATAAATTTATAGGTATTTTAATTAGGAGGAATTTTGGTATTTTAACTAATTAAAGATTTTAATTTGGGAATTAATTAAATAAATTATATTATTTAAAATAAGAAGGACAAAATATTTTGAAATTAATAATAATTTTATAAATAATTTAATTGAATAAAATTAGGGTGTTTTACTAATTAAAATATAATTTATGGAAAATATTTTAAAAACCCTAAATTAGCCTCAAAAGGGAATTTAATATTTTTATTAAATAAATATTTTATGTTAAATACCCAAAATATTCTAATTTATTTATTTAAAACCAAAACCTTAGTTTTCTCCTTTTTCCTTTTTCCTTTTTTTTCTTTTCTTCTTTTTCTTTTTCTTTTTCTTTCTTTCTTTTTCTTCTTTCTTCCACGTTTGGGCCTGGACGCAGCCCAACCCACCCTCTCTTCCTCTCCCATCGACCCAGCATCGCTGGCTTCTTCCTACATGTGCCTAGGCGTGGTGTTTGGTGCGGTTTTATGTCGAGACGACGCGTCTCGTTTAATAAAGGAGTAACTCGCGCCGACCGCTCGGTTCTCCCCCTTTTCTTTTCTTTCCCTGACCGACCAGTCCACCTCCTCTTATTCTTCCTTTTTCCTCCTTTCTCCTTTGTCGACGCGGCTGCAGCTCCCGACCCCAACAATGGCGTATCCGGTTACAGATACTTTGAACGGCCATTTCTCGTCTCATTGTATTCCCCTTGACTCGAGGAATAAATTGGAGTAACTCTCGTCCGTTATCTCTCACCCGTTTCTTCTCCCTAGCCTCGCGAAACGTCGATGCAACCCAAACGATGGCCGACCAATTACTACCACCAGCCACCAAAATTCTCGCACCTAATACCTTCTTGCCGACCTCGAAAACCCTATTATCCCATCTACCATCTATAAATAGCCTAATTGAAGGAGTTTTGGAAATTTTTTTCTCACCCGAAACCCTAAGTGAAGGTTGCCATCACCGTGACTTCAGACGCAGCTTCCGCCGCCGATAGCCAACCTCAGCACCACCGAAGCATTCCAATTTATTCCCTGAAATTTCCTCTAATTAACTAAACCATTTTCAACCTTCGATTCTTCTTGCATGGGCCTCCATAGCCGTGCCAAGTTTGCTGCTTATCTCGCCAGAATTTTCACCCCGAAACCCTTAAGCCGCCGTACGCCGCCGTTTCCGCCACTTCTATTGCCCTCTAAACCACCCAAAAACTCCCTTTAATCATCCTCCACCAAACCATAACCTTATTTTAATTTTTCCCCTTCTCCTTCTCTCTTTTTCTTCATCTTTTCCCTCTTAGATCATTTTTTCGGCCACCACCGTGAACCACCATCGGTGCCGCCCATTCCCGCCGACTCAAGGTGAAACCCTAGACCTCCTTAGTCATTATTTACTATTTATTGTAAATTATTCTATTTTTATTTTATTTATTAGTAACTATTAGAATATAATAATTATTTCCTTGCTATTAATATTATTATTATTTGATATAAAATTTATGCTGAATTGTAATTGTAGGGTGGAGAGTGGTAATAAAATAATTTTATTGTTAGTTTCAAATTTTAAGTTATTAATTAAATTATTATATGATTATTATCATTCTTCTTATTATTATTAATATTATAATTATTAGAATAATTATTATTAACATTTTATTAATTATTCTGGAAAATCTTGGGCCCTAATTTTGTATTAACATTCGCACTTATGTATTTTAGTATTATTATTTCTATTAATCTTATAACCATTAATAATAATATTATCATTATCTTTATTATTTCAATATTATTATATATGTTATTAATTTTATTATTAATATTAATAAATATTAGGTCATTAGTTATATATAGGGTTGAAACCCCACTTTAAATTTTAAAGCTTATATATTATTGTTATTATTACTATTCTTGATATTATCTTTATTTATAATATTTAGTTGTTATTATTATTATTATTATTATTATTATTATTATTATTATTATTATTATTATTATTTTATCTTTACTCATATTATTTTGGTGAAGGGTAGAAACCTTTATATCACCTTTTTATTTTGAACTGCATTAGTTTTATTAATATTCTACTAGTATTTTATAGAGTCAATTCTAATATAATAATCTTTAATTAAAAATAAGGTCTTGGGATAAGTTAGAAATAATAGAATTCTTAAGAGAAAACCTAATCCTAGTATTTTTCCCATAGTAGGTGAGCCCAACCAAAGCCATCAAGTGGTATCGGAGCGTGCTCCAAGACAGGTGACGTTTTAGGTAAGGGTTTACTAAGGCCATTGTATGTCTATATGCATTATGTGTTGCATATGCCATGTATTCTATGTTATCATCATTAATTATGTGGTATATGATATGATGTGGAGTTCATGTATGATCTTGGGTTGTTATATGGGATGTGTTTTATTTATATGTGATGATATGCGATGTGGCCTAAAGATATGCATGTTAGGGTTCACGTGATGTTATTAATATTGCTTGGTGATATTAGGGTTCTATGGAAGTATGGTATGTTGCATGGAAATTAGGGTTTGCATGGGAGTGTGGTACGTTGCATGGTATTAGGGGTATATGGGAGTGTGATATGTTGCATGGTGTTAGGGCTACATGGAAGTGTGGTATGTTGCATGGGAATTAGGGCTTGCATTGCAATCAGGGTTTGCATGGAGACATGGATTACATGGAGTTAGGGTTTGCATGTAAGTGTAGTTACGTGGAGTTAGGGTTTGCATGGGAGCTAGGGTTGCATGGAGGTGTGGTTTACCTGGATTTAGGGTTTGCATGGAGTTAGTCATGCATGTCTGGGTAAGTGCATATGCATGGCAAATATTTATGAATAAAAGATTTAAGACACTAATCTTTTAAAGTGGAAGATTATTGAGACGGGACCAGCCGATCCACCGGTCAGGAATAGTGGTTAGGGTTTTACCCTATGTGCGACTGATCCACCGGTTATAATAGTGGTTAGGACATGAGGTCCTATATGTGACTGGCCCACTGGTAAGAATAGTGGGGTGACTCGAGCTCAATGAACACAAACCAGAATCGTTAAAGCTCTTAAAAGATACTAATTACTTACAGTGGAACCAGACCGATCCACCGGTCAGGAATAGTGGTTAGGGTTGTACCCAATGTGTGACCGATCCACCAGTAATAATAGTGGTTAGGGCATGATGCTCTATGTGTAACCGGCCCATCGGTTATAATAGTGGGGTGTTCCTGTACTCGCATGGATTGATAAAATGGCATGACGTGTATCGACTTACGATGAAAGAAAGATTAAACCATTAATCCAAATCTTTTTGGACCTAATATGTGGACTTGTTGATATTATGCTATGGATTTCAATATATGATTTGATGTATCACATATTTTGTTTGAAATTTTATGCTGATTATTATCTTGCATGATTCGATGTGTAAATGTGTCGGCCTTAGTATTCGGTTACCTTACTCAGTACGTAGCGTATTGATCACCCTTTTTATGGGTGCTGCTCATTCCCACGAGTAGGAGGCCCATCTGACTTGCTGTAGGTAGGAGATAATTATTTCGATGCGATAGATGTCAATGGGACATCACGTGGGGCCGAGTGATGATCGGTTTGGATCGATTATCAGAGTGACGTGGCCGGCTTTCCATTGAACTTATTATTACTACCTTATCTATTTATGAATAGCACTTTCGAAACAACTTCATTATTGTAGTTATTTCTTTTCCCTGAAAAACTACCCTCATATTTGGAATTGCATAAAGACTTGTTCGTACTTGATTTCCATATCTTTGAATTCAGACTATTTATTAATATTTATTGAGTTGTTTTCTTTATCCTTAGCACATAGTACTGGAACGGTAGAAGTGAACCGATTTGGTACTAAGTGTGGCGGTAACATCCCCAGAATTCATAGGTTTTAAGTGTTTCTATTTTAAATTGCTTCCACTTTAAAAAAGCGTAGTGAATTTTGGGGTGTTACATCTAACCCCATTGTGCTTATTGCCATTTCTCTTGATCTAACCACACATGTAACCCAATTTCCTTTATCCCTCCCTAAGTCTAGAATCAATGGTTGTTGTGGGATTTAAAAAAATGAAGTTGGGAGTATGATGTAAACTAAACATGGGGGAGGTGTGAAAGAGTTAATGGTTAGGTATGATGAAAAGAAAATCAATATATCTCTTATAAAAGAAGAAGAAGAAGAAGAAGAATGAATAAGAAGTTTGGGGTGCTTGTGTTTCGTGATGAAAAGTTGGGATGGTAAAATATATGTTATTAAAATAATCATATATCATTGGTACTAGACTTTTAAATCCACTTTCGAAAAAAGTTCCGTCCTAACCTTTTAACCCATGGCCCCATTACAACCCTAATAAGACCTCTTAATTTTTGTGTGTTCTAAGTCTTTCTAGTGGTGGAGAATCGAAAAGCATTCCAAGCATATGGATGATCTTGATCATGAGTGAGAGAACTAGAGCGGAACCTTTAAATAAAATAAAACACATGAGAGGTGTTTCCACAAGACCTAAAGTGAGAATTCTAATTCGAAACTTTAAGGGATGAGTGAGTTGGTATATGGTTGCATGCTGTCCACTATTGGATGTCCTTTGTTGCATGGCAGGTCCCTAAATCTCGATAGCACGGTTACATTTCTCATATGTGGGGCAACCTAAATATCTTTTGAAAAAGGATTTTGAGCTTTTAATTGTTATATTTTTGGGTCTTATTGCTCCTTACTTGACTCTTGTACTATTAAACGGCTAAACACTCTTTTCTGAGAAAGGGATCCTACTACTTTCCTTTTTCCTCATGGTGGGTTTCTTGTATTACTTTTCTTTGGGACAAACAAATGTTTAAGCATGGGGGAGTTGATAAATTTGACTTTTGCATCTTATTCCTAAGGTTTATAAGAGCTTTTACCTCTACTTTCAGTTGGAATTCTCCCTTTTTGTTATTGTTACTGTCTTTTTGTTGTGAAAATTTGTAGGGTCTCAAGAAACAAAAAAATCATGAAGGATAGAAAAAATAATAATCTTAAAGGGAGAATAAAGGAGAAAAAAGGAGCAAAGAGGAGCAAAAGTTAAAGCGAAAGAAGATTTAGAGCTAAAATATAAATTTTGGAATAAAATGAAAGTAAGAATGCATAGTTAAAGTATATGGGCCTGAAATAAGTGGAATTTAGACTAGGAAAATGTCTGAATTTAGAGAATCTTTTAGCATCAAAGTTGTATATCTTTGTAATAGCTTTCCAATGCATCCAAAATCAGCTTAATCAGAGTAATGATGAAAATGTTATGGTCAAAATACGCATCATTGTCAAAGTTGACATGGGAAGACCATCTTTATCAATATCCTATGGATCCATGAGGCAGTAATATAAAAACTCTGATTATAATATCTTGAGGCAGTCTCCACTGCCTCTCTTTTCTCTCTTCTCTCTCCTCTTCCCCAATTCGTCAAGATCTCTCTTGTAAATTAGAGACCGTGGTTCAAGAAGTTAAATTTTTGCAAGAATTTGTGAACATCAAGGGTATTATCCAATGATCTTTTCTCTATCTATGGAATATCTTGTTTTTTTTAATATTCTTGCTTTAAATTTGATGGGCTAGATCTTGTGCTAAGGTGAAGGGGAAATTTCCCCGATCCTAATGTATTGAATTATTGCATCCTTTTTTATTCAATTCATAATCTTTGTGTTGTGTTGTTGATTGATTGACGGTTTTATGAACCACGGCCGGGTTTTGATTTTTAGTGTGGGAAATATCGGTGAGATCGAGAGATAATCTAGTATTAGACCCAATAACACAACGGGAGATTAAATTGTAGGTAGAGAGATGATCAATTTGACCTCTACAACAATAAAGGAGGAAACTTTATGGACATTAATGCATTACATTCTATTAGACTCTAAGCTAGAGAAAGTTAGGGCCATAGATATATAATAGGGGTGGTTGTGGCTTGAGAAAGCACAACACTTTCTATCCTTGTTGACATGATTGATTATGGTTGTTGAATTACTTTATGATGTGATATTCGATTACATGTGAGGATCAGGGGCGATGAACCGGAACCTTAGCTCTTCTATTTATTTGAGTCACTTAAGTGCTATTTTCCTTTCTTTTTAGCTTAGTTAGTTATTTTAGTTATTTTAGCTTACAATTTTTTATTTCATATCATCTCGTAGTCTAGACATAGCTAAGTTCTATCATTGTCCTAGTGGTCATTCATCAATCCCTGTGGGATCAACCTTGACTACTACTCTGACCCCGTGCACTTGTGGGTAGGAACGTGTCAACACACTTGAGGAAGGAGAAGAGAAGAAGACGAAGAAACACACTTGTTTAATCCTCTCTCTAAATTCATGATGGAACTTCATAAAATTTTCATGATATGTGTTGACACCTTTGACTATAAGTGTTTATAAAGGCATCAAACCATGTACGGATTTTCCTTTAATAAGCCCAGTATCAACCTCATTAATAAACTAACCCTCCTAAGGAACAACTCATGTCTTATAATTACAGTTACAATGATAATTTCATAAAAATCACAAAGTATACAAGAAAAATAACAAAGCTACACAACTTAAAAATGTGTAATCATATGTGATTAAACTTTAAAGCCTTGTATCCTTCTTCATCCTTGCACTTGGCAATCTTGTAATCCATTATCATTGCCTTATATCTCAAAGAACTTCAACCATCATGAATATCATGAATATCTTATAGACATGTAAAAGACCTGCAATAATGACTTGACAACACATTAAAAGCATTAGAATTTTCAAGCATAATTGGCTCTATTTCCAAGTATGCTAATTACTCTTAATATCCATCATTAGAAGAAGAATGATTGAGAGTTTTCAAGAGATGATCCTACATCATTCTCCCATTTTAGGAAGAATTTTCCCCAAAGCATCACTATAATATGAAGATAAGTAACCAATGTTGGAAGTCATAGACACTCCACCATAATGTTTAGGTTATTCAAGTTCACACATGTTATTTCCAAATATTCTTAAGATTTTGAATGGACCATTAGCTCTTAGCATTATTTTATTCTTTCTTAAGTTTAGAAATCTCTTTTTTCTCAAATGTTACCATACCAAATCTTTTGGTTTAAACACATATTGAATTATATTTTTATTAGCTTTAGCTTAGTATTTAGCATTCAATTTTTCAATGTCGTCTTTAATTTGTTGATGAAGTTTTAATAATAATGTGATTCTTTCCTTAACATCATAATTATTTATATCCCTCTATTAAATGACAATATATAAACGGGTAGATATTGATTAACCATATATATAATATCTAAAGGACTCATTTTAGTTGTACCGGAAGGACATCTATTGTTTGCCAACTCAACATGCACAAGCTTTATATCCCAATCTTTGTTACTCTTATTTACCAACCCTCAAAGAAAAGTACCTAGAGTTCTATTAGTCAATTTTGTTTGACCTTCCATTTGTGGATGATATGAAGTACTAAATAGTAACTTAGTACCTAACATGTGCCAAAGTGTCTTCCAAAAGTAGCTTAAGAGTTTTGTATCCCTATCCAATACTATAATTTTGGGAACCCCATGTAATCTCACTATTTCTTAGAAATGTATGTCTGCTACATGAGTTATATTATCAATTTTGTTACAAGTTATAAAATATGCCATTTTTGAAAATCTATCTACTACCACAAGAATATAATCATTATCCCTGTGCATCCTTGGTAATCCTAATATAAAATCCACACTAACACTCTCCCAAGGTTGATCATGTACTAGTAAAGGAGTATAAAAGCCCTTATGGAAGAAACTTTTACTTTTCTAACAACTTACGCATCTTCCTATAATTGTTTGTACTATTTTTATCATTTGTGGCCAATAGAAATTTTCTTCTAGTATTTCCATGGTTTTATGAACTATAAAATGACCAGCCATATTTCTTTCATGTAATTCCTGAATAATTAAATCATGTTCACTTGAATGAGGTATACACAACTTATTATATTTAAAGAGATAGTCATCTTGTAGTAAATAATTACCAAAACTGTCATTCTTTTTACACGTATTATATATGCCAACAAAAACTTCATTCTTATCATACAATAAGTTCAACATCTCAAATACAAAAATCTTAACATTCAACATGACTAATATCATGGATCTATGTGATAATGAATCTGCCACGACATTTTCTTTGCCATTGAAATACTTGACAAAAAACACGAAGGATTATAAGAAACTATCCCATTACATCAGACTAATTTTCTTTCCTTATAGGTATCATTCTACTAAAACTTGGTAGTTTTATTTAAAAGGTTTTTAAAGGATGAGCTACTTTTGAGAAGTCATGATCAAAATGATTGTAGTACCGAGCCAAACTAAGGAAACTACACGCCTCAAGAATGCTAGTGGGTTCCTTCCACTCCATAAATATAATAACCTTCACCGAAACTTTGAAAACCCCTGCTACTAATACCACATGTCCTAGAAAGGTAAAATCCTAATGCTAGAAATTAGACTTGGAGATTTTGGCATATAGCCTGTGATCTATAAGGAGAGATAAAATGGAGCAAAGGTGGTGCTCATACCCCTCTTTATTCGTAGAGTACACCACAATATTGTTAACGAAAATAACTAAAAATTGATCAAGTAACAACCAAAACATCATCGTAATCAAATCCATAGAAACGATAGGCACATTGGTGAGCTCAAAAGGCATAACTATGAATTCATTATGTTTATACCATGTCTTTAAGGATGTCCTCATGATGTTTGCATTTGCAATGTGTAACTAGGGATAACCTGACTTCAAAATGATATTTGGGAAGATTATAATACCCGAATGCTGGTCAAAAAAATAATTAATCCTCAAAAGTAGATATTATGTCTTCACCATCAACTAGGTCAGACCTCGATAATCAATATATAGTCAAAGGCTCGGGTCCTTCTTCTTCACAAACATAATAGGTGCTCTTCATCGAGATATAGTGTAATACCTCGAAAATTTGCTTAAGTTAATCTCATATCATTAGCATCCTAACCTAATGCTCATCTCAATATATCTTATATTAGCCTTAACCTATCCCTAATCTTATAACCTTAATCGATTCCAAAAACTTTAACTTTGATAAATCGTAATTCGTAAAATAAAATAAAATCCGCTAAAATTTTCGCTAATCCTAATTACCCTTAACGAATCTAAACTCACCCCAAACTAATCCCCTCAACCATTCTCTTTTCCTTTTTCCTTTTCTTTTCTTTCCTTCTTCTCCTTCTCCCTCCAACCCCCTTTTCTACGTTTCTATACGTTGCACTTGCAACTTGCACAACCACTTGCACCATCTCCCATTTTTTCCCCTGCAGACTTCCATCATCCATGAACCTCACCTCACCTCCCCCTTTCTTCTTTCTCTTCTTCTCCTTCTACACCCTTATCCCTGCATCTTCTCCCATTGCACACCCCATCTCCCTACAACCTCCTTATCCTTTCCACCCTTACATAACAATTCCATCAACCATCACCACCCTCACCCTGCAGCTACCACCCTACCCTAGCCATCCTCTATAACCATCACCGTCATCATCCATTTGCATATTGATGGCTTCATATTTTGACACATTTTATACCCTTATAATCTTATTTTTTGGTAGTTTATTTGGCTAATATAGGGGAATAATTATTATTTTAAGCTTAAGTGGTAAAAATTGCATAAATTTTATTATTTGAGCTAAAATGATATAAATTAAGTAAATTTAGAATAAAATATTATTTATTAATATTTATTTAATTTTATTTTGAAGATTTTGTTTAAATAAAATAAATTAAAAAAAAGAAATAAGACCTTTGGACCAACGACCTAAGGCCGAAGGCCCAGAGGCTTGGAACAAACCAAATGGAGCGTTGCGGGAGAAAGCAGCAGTCAGCCGCAAGGGCTGACGTGGCACAACAAACTTAACTTATAAAAAGAAAAAAAGTGAGAGGTGAGAGCCTTCGCAGACACAGAGGACGCAGAGGGAGCCTCAACAGGCTCGAGGCAGACGGTAGGCCCGCACGCGAGGGGCGAAAAACGAGAGGTGAGAGCCTTCGCAGGCTCGGGGGAACGCAACAGAGCCTTTATAGGCTCGGGAGAGACGGAAGAGACAAGGGCGAGCAGTAGAGAGGAGTCGTACGGACGACGCACGGGGTTTGAGGCAGCGACGCAGCAGCCGACAGCCTACAGCCCGAAAAAGGAAAAAAAAAAAGAAAAAGAATTAGTGGTACGGAAATTCAAACGCCAAAATAAGGAAAAAATTTTTGAGGAATAATTTAATACCGGTAGAATTTATTTCAGATAAAATTAATTTTTATCTGAATAAATTCTTGATCATTTATCCAAAATTAATTCCGGTTATTTCTTTCTCTTATTTTTAATTTATATTTTAGATATATATTTCTGTGTAATTAATTCTTTAATTATGAGTGGTTGATTATTTATTGTTAGGGAATGAATTCAAACCCTAGATTATGATTTGAATTATAATTTTATTTTCTTTGTTTCGTGAGATTGTTTCTTGACTCTATATTAATTGCTATCGTTTATATGTATAATTATGTCTAGTATAGTTTATTTGGTGCATGCCTTGTTCTGGTACCTCATAAGTGACAGTATGTAGGATTATTTTCCTACTAGGTGGCCATCTAAATATACTAGAATTTATATGTATAACTTGCAGCTAGGTTAGATAAAAATACACCTAATCGTTTTGTGATTCTAACCGAAGTGGTAAAACGTTTCGATACGTATGGGCCAAGGATAGGAAATATAGCTAGACATACGTTTTGTACTAGTCTGGGTACTTAGATTGACAGCCTTCCACTTAAACTTAATGCATTAAATCTAGTTAAATATAGGAGCCGCTTGTTGCTGCTATACTGCTAGTATTTAATAGGGTTAATATAGGCACGTGGTCATATTAATTAATTAAGGGAAGTAATATAAGGTGTATGGACCTGCGTTTGGTGTGCATGTTGGTCGATCTCCTTCTCACGATTAAAAGATGGCTTAGAAATAAATATTATATCTCGATCAAATCTAGTGGTGGATTTTTATTTCCCTAACATATTTCTTATATCTGCGGGGTTCCCATTATTTCCCATTATTTTCATTATTAGTTTATTTTATTTTATTTATTCCTTTTATTATTTTTATTTTTATAAAACCCCATTCATATTTTTCTTATTTGTTTACTCTGTGTTATTTAAGATTTTCAATTTTAGTTTTAGTTTTATTTTTAAGCTAGTTAAATAGATGTGAGCCCTCTTAATCCCCGGCCTAGAACGATACCCTTATTTACCTGTGCTACAATTAACAACAAGAGGGTTTAAATTGCGTGTCGGCTACTGTCACACCAATTTTTGGCGCCGTTGTCGGGGATTGGTAACTTCACCTTTATTTTGCTAGTATTTTTAGTGTGTTTTTATTTTTAGTGTTTTTGTATTTTTTTCTTTTAGTTCTGTTTTATATTTTCTTAGGATTTTTGGTGTGTTTTGTTATTAACCTTTTCCTTTGAAGTGTTAGTGTTTTCTGGTGGCTATGAGAGGATCCTTTGATTATGGACAACTTTGCTTGAATCCTAATGCAAGAGTAAATGAGGTAGGTTTAAGCAATTTTGATGATAGACTTCACCTATTCTCCACTCTTGTTTTGCAGGTAGCTAAAGCTACTGGAGTTATGAATACAAGTGGAGTGTGTCATACACAAGGAAATCCATATGTCTACCATGAACAAGCTATGAGAGGAGGAGGATGGACACAACCTAATGCTCAGTCTTTCAATGGTTTTCAAGGACATGATCCCTATACAAGCACATACTATTCGGGAATGAGGCATCAACCCAACTTTGGATGGGAGATGAATGATCAGTATCAAGTGCCATATCAAGACCCTTAAACGCGCGAATATGAAGCTTCAAAATATTATCAATATCCTCAATAAGAATTTTCTCCAGTTTCAGAACCCTCAAGTTTAGAAAAAATGGATAAGCTTCTTGAAGCATTGACAAATGATCAAAAACAGTTGGCAAACAACCTAAATCAACTGATGCAAAGTCAGATTAGACAAAATGAAAGGGTGTCAGTGCTAGAGAAGAAAATGGGTTATATGGTCAACTTGATGAATCAATTACAAGCACAAGAAGAGCTCTCTAGTGCTTCAATTCCAAATTCAAGTGAGAGTTATGAGTATGATGATGCCATATCTGAATGTAAGGATGAGCTAGTTGAGGAGGTTCCCATGGAAAACATTGAAAAGCAAGATCAGGTGGAAGAAGAGCTTGTAAAAGTAGAAGAAGAATCTCATCAAAATGAGGATCAAGTGAACAAAGAGAAGTATATGGATGACAAGACTATCACTTTCACCTACCATATACCATCTTTGAACATTTATTCCCCACTTTTGCTTGGAGATGACCATGAGACACAAGGTAAGCCTTTGAACCACGTTGATTTTATTTATGCTGACCACACTCCTTGTTTTCCCTCTTTTAGCAGGTTATATGGATCCAAGAGTGAAGAGAATAATCAAATCACCTTGGATACATTTAATAAGAAGCATGATGCTCCAAAGGAGAGGTTATGTTGGAACGATGTGTTTAAAGATTTTAATATGGGAAAATATGTTCCTTCGATAGAGAGATTACCGTACATGGACATTGGACAAAATATTCTCTCTTTACACACGAGCTTAAATTCCATGCTAGGTAAGTTATGTTCTTGCTGGATCAAATCTTTCATTAAATCTAATATTTTATCTTTTTCTTCATTTCAGGATAAAGATGATCATCACGAGGAAGGATTTGGTGAAGCAGCTCTGAAGTGGACGTATCCACCTTGAACGAGTAAACTGAGATCATGTCAGGCTGAAGACATAAAAACAAGCGCTACTTGGGAGGCAACCCAATGTCATAAGGGAGTTTTCTATCCTCTAGTTATTTATTTATTTATTTTAGTTTGTTTTCTCCATACTTAAAGTTACACGTTTCTGTAGTTGTTTACACATTGAGGACAATGTGTGATTTAAGTGTGGGGCTGTATGTGTTTTATTATTTTCAAAAAAAAAATTGTTTTGATTTTTTTAGAGTGTCTAGTGTTTTTAGAATCGTAAGAGCCTTAACTAGTTAATGAGGAATATATCTTTGAAATCTAACGAAAAGATGATCATGAAATTGAGATAAAGTAAGTGGAGTTTTTTTTGTGTTGATTTTAATATAGGGAACACATATCTACGTGTCTAAATGTGAATGGAGAAAGAATATGTATGATTGTCTAATCACCGACATGGCATGTTGAGATTCGTCACATTCCTTAGTGAGCTTTTGAACCATATGTACCTTCTTTTTTTGAGCGAATTTACACAAAATCATCTATGTTTCTTGGCTTCAAAATTGTCTTTGTAAACCTCATATATGTTTAATTGTTTTGATAAAATTATTTGCCATAGATCTTGTAATGGACTATAGAGATTACTAGAACTTATTCTTGTGCTAGTCGAAGCTTATAGTCAAAACATGCTCTGATTGAGAAAATGATAAAGGCATCTTAGGAATTTTCCATCACATAACCAAATAGCTTAACCTGATTTGTGTATCCATGATATACATCCCATAGAAACCCTTTGAGCCTATACATGGAACATACATTTTTTTTTCATTACCCACATTGAATAACCTTCGGGCCTTAATATCTTTACCCTTGCTTAAAGCTAGTGGAAGGAAATCAAATCGTTATGGATATAAAGAGTGGTTGTAAATGTGTGTGTGAAAGAAATATATGTATTTATGCTAAGAAAGGGGATTGGTTATGTTTGGTGGAGATAAAAAAAAATGAAGAAGAAAAAAATAAAAAAAAAATAAAAAAAGAAAATTGTCAAAAAAAAATTGAAAAAAAAGGATGAGAAAAAAAAATGTTAGGATATAAGGAAGAGAGGGAGTTATGGAGATTATGTTGAAAAAGTTCTATTTATGTTACATTTTATTGTGAAGGTGGAGAGGTGTATTATTATTCATTGATGTGGATTTATGCTTATATTCTATCTAATTATTAGATTCCACTAGCCCTTGATCTTTTTAACACCACACTTCTACAATCCATACCCTTCTTTACCTTAAACCCCGTTAAAACCAATAAGTAAGTCCTATTTGATTCTTGAGATGAGCAGCCTTTGATCTGTTGGAGATTAGTCATAAGAGTTAAGCATATGGTTCGGTCCATTTGGAAAATATTTGATATCTTTCATGAGGTTTTATCCACAAAAATATGAGCCTTCTTTGTTTATATATGTGAGTCGTTTGTTATCTTTATCATCTTAACTCACATACATGAGTGTTTCTATACATTTGTAGCCATTAATCTAAGAGAGAAAAAAAATAGAGGGTCTCCATAGTGAGGATGACTCTTGATGTGACTAAGGCGTGGTAGATTTTCATCCATAATATTTATCTATTCATACCTGTCATGTTTATGTGTGAACTATATGTTGAAATTGATCTTTTAAATCTCCCAATGCTAAATCTTGATTGATTGCTAATCTTGAAGTTTGAAAGTAAAAGATTCTGAAAAAAAAAATAGTTAAGGGTATTAGGTGTAGTTTGATTATTTTTTTTTTTTTTTTTTTCATTTTATTTGTGTGTGATTTTGTGGGTATATCATCTACGAAACCCTCACGAGACCTTACTCGTCCTCGATGGGTGACCTAGGGGTTTAAAGGGCTTGTTGCACATGCTAAATGTAATCGTGAGACATACGAAAGTGGCTAGTTAATTGAATTTTATCTTTTTAGAGTAATAACTTGCTTGAGGACAAGCAAGAAGCTAAGTGTGGGGGTGTGATGAGTTCATATTTTGACACATTTTATACCCTTATAATCTTAGTTTTTGGTAGTTTATTTGGCTAATATAGGGGAATAATTATTATTTCATGCTTAAGTGGTAAAAACTACATAAATTTTATTATTTGAGCTAAAATGATATAAATTAAGTAAATTTAGAATAAAATATTATTTATTAATATTTATTTAATTTTATTTTACAGATTTTGTTTAAATAAAATAAATTAAAAAAAAGAAATAAGACATTTGGACCAACGGCCGAAGGCTGAAGGCCCAAAGGCTTAGAACAAACAAAACGGAGCGTTGCGGGAGAAAGCAGCAGTCGGCCGCAAGGGATGACGTGGCACAGCAAAATTAACTTATAAAAAGAAGAAAACCAGAGGTGAGAGCCTTCGCAGACACAGAGGACGCAGAGGGAGCCTCAACAGGCTCGAGGCAGGCGGTAGGCCTGCAGGCCAGGGGGAAAAGCGAGAGGTGAGAGCCTTCACAGGCTCGGGGGAACGAAACAGAGCCTTTATAGGCTAGGGAGAGACGGAAGAGACAGGGGCGAGCGGCAGAGAAGAGCTGTACCGACGACGCACGGGGTCCGAGGTAGCGACGCAGCAGCCGACAGCCTGTAGCCCGAAAAAGGAAAAAAAAGAAAAAGAATTAGTGGCACGGAAATTCAAATGCCAAAATAAGGAAAAAAATTTTGAGGAATAATTTAATACCGGTAGAATTTATTTCAGATAAAATTAATTTTTATCTGAATAAATTCTTGATCTTTTATCCAAAATTAATTTCGGTTATTTATTTCTCTTATTTTTAATTTATATTTTAGATATATATTTCTGTGTAATTAATTCTTTAATTATGAGTGGCTGATTATTTATTGTTAGGGAATGAATTGAAACCCTAGATTATGATTTGAATTATAATTTTATTTTCTTTGTTTCGTGAGATTGTTTCTTGACTCTATATTAATTGCTATCGTTTATATGTATAATTCTGTCAAGTATAATTTATTTGGTGCATGCCTTGTTCTGGTACCTCATAAGTGACAGTATGTAGGATTATTTGTCTGCTAGGTGGCCATCTAAATATACTAGAATTTATATGTATAAATTGCAGTTAGGTTAGATAACAATTCACCTAATCATTTTGTGATTCTAACCGAAGTGGTAAATTGTTTCGATACGTGTGGGTCAAGGATAGGAAATACAGCTAGACATACGTTTTGTACTAGTTTGGGTACTTAGATTGACAGCCTTTCACTTACACTTAATGCATTAAATCTCGTTAAATATAGGAGCCGCTTGTTGCTGCTATACTGCTAGTATTTAATAGGGTTAATATAGGCACGTGGTCGTATTAATTAATTAAGGGAAGTAATATAAGGTGTATGGACCTGTGTTTGGTGTGCAACTTGGTCGATCTCCTTCTCACGATTAAAAGATGACTTAGAAATAAATATTATATCTCGATCTAATCTAGTGGTGGATTTTTATTTCCCTAACATATTTCTCATATCTTCGGGTTTCCCATTATTTCCCATTATTTTCATTATTAGTTTATTTTATTTTATTTATTCCTTTTATTATTTTTATTTTTATAAAACCCCATTCATATTTTTCTATTTTATTTACTTTGTGTTATTTAGGATTTCAATTTTAGTTTTAGTTTTATTTTCAAGCTAGTTAAATAGATGTGAACCCTCTCAATCCCCGGCCTAGAACGATACCCTTATTTACTAGTGCTATAATTGACAACAAGAGGGTTTAAATTGCGTGCCGGCTACGGTCACACCACATATGCAACTGTACCATCACCAATCCCCCATCGCATGCCACCCCTGCTTCTTTTCTTTCCCCCAAAACACCACACGCAGAACACACATGAACACACACATATATATATACACCTCACACCCTCCCTATTTCTCTTTTGTTTTACCTCACTCTACCAATATTTTGTGCCCAAGAGCCATTACCGAAGCTCCCTTACCTTTCTCCTGCCCTTCTTCTCCCTTTCTTCTTCTTCTTCCCCTTCCTTTCCCTATTTTAGCTTCCGCACCACCATCTACCACCCTAGTGCACCATCTCGGCCATCACTCGCTGCCCTTTGGCCAGTGGACCAACCACCAAGGTCTCCCCAACCTCCCCCCTCGCCGTCGCAAGCCATCGCCGCCGACTACCGCCTCTTTTCCCTCCTTCTCCCTCATGTTTTTTGCATCATCATAGTGTGCACAGCCTGCTGCACAGCCGTGAAACACTTAAAATCCCCTACTACACTATTGTGCAATCCCAACACTATCTGACAATGCAAAAAATGTTCCTCTCGACCTGATTCTGCACGGCCATACATCTTTTTTTCTCTCAGCCAAATGCTGCACCACCTGCTACACTGTCATGCAACCCCACTCCTTTGGCCGTCCCACCCTATTTTCACCTCCAAACCTCAACCAAACACCACCAAACTTCTACCATAGCTCCACCACACATTCCTCTACACATCCACACATCTCAAGCTCTCATTTAACTATAATTACACCTACTTCTACCCTCTTTTCCTTGATATTTCCTTTCAGTTTAACTCTTCAAGCCTAAACATAATTTTACTATTTGTTTAGGTGATTTTCCAGTAGCTTTGGAGGATGAAGTCTAGGATTTTGTTTGCTTAGAGCCCAATGTCCTAGTTGGTAATGATACTATTCAATGCATAGGAATTTTGATAATATTTGCTTGTTTGAATAAACGTGTTTTACATGATATTGTTGCTATACTATCTAAAATATGTTGATATTGATAATTTGTGATGTTATGCATGTTATGTTCAAAGAATATAAGAGATTTAAGAGATACCATTATGTTATGATTGTGACAATGATATCATATTTGTTAGAATGCATCGTATAACATGAAATATGGGTTGAGTATTGTTAATATCGTACTTGTGGAAATATATCTATAGTTGAATGAATATAATATCACACTTGTGGAAGTATATTCATGGTATGAAATATGGGTTGAATGATGAGAGTGTCATATTTGTGAAGATAATAACTTAAGGTATGAAATATGGGTTGAATGATGATAATGTCATAATTATGGAATTAAGTCTTATGGTATAAATATTGCTGAATAATTTGTGTAAAATAGCATTAAGCTCTCTCATAAGGTAAGATGATTAATGAGGATATGGAAAAATAATATGTATAGAAGGTATAATTTTTTTATAAAATAAAGGTGCTAATTGTGCTAAACAGGTAATGTAACACCCCAAAATTCACTATTTTTTTTTCTTTAAAAGCAGAAGAATTTAAAATTAAAACCTGTGAATTCTGGGGATGTTACCGCCACACTTAGTACCAAACCAGTTCTCTCCGACCACTTTAGTACTGAGTGCATATGGAAGGTATGCGTAAAAGAATTATAATTCATGTCGAAAAAGAGAAATAATCGTACAAGGGTTTAACGGTTTATCTCAAAAGCTCAATACAGAGTGACAATTTAAAAAGGATATATCTGACACAAAGAAATAATAAAAAGAATATAAAATTACAAGAAGAGTGAATCCGGCCACATATTTGCTTAATGCTCAGCTCCATCTAATGTCTCGCCCACCTAAAAAAATTTAGAAAGGGCCAACTACTCGTGGGAATGAGCAGCATCCATGAAAATGGTGATAATTACGCTATGTACTAAGTAAGGTAACTGAGCACTAAAGCCAACATATAAAATCACATAAATAATGCAGAATAATAACAAGCATAATCTCCAACATGATATCATAATTACATACGACGATCGAGGTAAAAATACAAAGGCCCATTTATAGTCCGGATTAATTACATAATTAATCTCTGATCATAAATTGATTCACGCCATATTTTTTATCAAATCCATGCGAGTACGGGAACCCCACTATTATAGCCGGTGGACCGAAAACACACAAGGCATATAGCTCCTGACCCCTATAATACCCCATGGATCGGCCTCCAGGATACCATAGTACCTAGCCACTATTATTCACCGGTGAAACCCTAGATTCAACCATGCAAACCCTAGATCCATCCATACAAAACCCTAGATTCCACCATACAAAACCGTAGATTCCTCCATGCAAAACCCAAGATTCATTTCACACAAAACCCTAGATTATATCCTCCTATGAAACACCATAAAAATTGCTATGCGAAACCTTAAGTTCATCCATACAAAACCCTAGTATAGATTTTTTCCATGCAACACCATAAAATCGATTCTCCCATACAAAACCATAAACTAGATTATCCTATATAAAACCATAAATTAGATTCTCCCATGTAGGATTATAGACTAGATTCTCCCATATAAAACCACAAATTAGATTCTCCCATACCAAACCCTAAATTCCCCATTTTATTCCTCCACTCATAGATCATTAAAATACTTAGGTCAACTCATTTCCCCTTTAGTCAACTTACTTCCCATTTTCCATTTTCAACCTTTTTCCCACACAATTCCACTTTTATACATCCTCACATACATGTCTAAAGGGTCACAACCCAATCATCACATACCACAATATTTCATCACATATGCGTAATACACATGCCATATAAATACACAAAAACATACTTCAACTCCACTTCACACTACATACAAAATAATTATAATGATAAACATAGAATATAAAGCATACAAAACATATAATGCATATGAACACATAATAGGCCTTAGTAACACCCTTACCTAAAACAACACCGGTCTTGGATCACACTCCTACACCTCCTTAGGATTTTGACTAGTCTCAAGTATTATGAAGGGAAAACTAGAATTAGAATCCCTCCTACCAAAAATACTATAATTACTAATGTATTCCAAGACTAGGTTTTTAATAAAATAATAAAATAATAATAGAAAAAATACTAAAAATAATATCAATGATAATAATAATAATAATAATAGTAACAATAATAATAAAAAGGACATTATCCAAAAACAAGTGAAATAAGGGCTTCGACCCATTTACCAAAATAATACTAATAATAATATTAGTAAAATAAGTAACAAAATTTAGTAATAATAATAATGAAGTAGTAATAATAATAATGATATGAACAATAATAATATTGCAAAAATTATAATAATCATAATAGTAATAATAGTGAGGATAATATTTGAA
This sequence comes from Tamarix chinensis, assembly GCA_030549775.1. NCBI lineage: Eukaryota > Viridiplantae > Streptophyta > Magnoliopsida > Caryophyllales > Tamaricaceae > Tamarix > Tamarix chinensis. The sequence goes on along the minus strand of CM060172.1, from coordinate 14,992,173 downwards.
GATAAAATGAAGTAGGGTTTCTACCCTACATTGAAAAATAATAAACTTATTAAATAATAATAATAATAATAATATTAATAATAATAATAATAACAACACTAACAAGAATAATAAATGCTAATGATAATATTAATAATAATAAGACTTGATATCGATAACACTACTACTATAATTCAAAATAAGTACAATAGGGTTTCAGCCTTATAGAGAATAATAATATTAACATTGAAAATAATAATAATAATAATGATGATGATGATGATTATGGTGATGATAATTATATTCATACTAATCGCATAACAATAATAAGAACAATAATAATAATAATAATAATAACAATAATAATAACAATAATAATAATAATAATAATAATAATAATAATATAAAAACTAAAAGTAACACAGTTATAACAATAATAATGAAATATTAATAATAATAATAATAATAATAATATAAAAACTAAAAGTAACGCAGTTATAACAATAATAATGAAATATTAATAATAATAATAATAATAATATAAAAACTAAAAGTAACGCAGTTATAACAATAATAATGAAATATTAATAATAATAATTTCGAAATAGCAATAAAAATAATAATATCTATTATAATAATAACATATTTATATTAATAATAGTAATAAGAGAAATAATAAGAATAATAATAATAAAATTGAAATAAAAAATAAAATAGGGCTTTCGCCCTCAATAGAAATAATAATAAAATTATTATTACTAATAATAATAATAATACATATTAAAAATAGAAATAATAATAATAATATGAATAATAATAATAATATTTATATTCAAATGAATGAAATAAAATAAATTAAGGCTTATAAAAATAGGGAGAAGGGTTGAGAGGGTCTAGGGTTCAACCATAGGCTATTGCTGATGGGCGGAATCGACAGTGGTTTACGGCGGTGGTCGCGCCTGGAAAAAGAGAAGAAAAGGGTAAAAGTTGAAGGCTGGGAACAAAATAGGGAGAATGAAGGTAGGGATGGGTGATTATAGTTTCCTAGAAGGAGAGGAATAGAATGGAGGTTGTGGCACAGCCGAAGGTGGAGGCGGTGGTGGTGGCCGAATGGGGAAGAAGAAGAGAAAGAGAGGAGGAGGGAGAAAGAAGAGACGAAAGGTAAGGGAGATAGAGGAGGGTCTGCAAATCGGTTCGGGAGGTGAAAGAAGCAATGACAATGCAGGAGAGGTGGCTAATGGTGGTTTGAAGGGCAGTGGAGGTGGAAGAATAGGTTGATTGAGGAGAACTTTATATAGCCATGGTGGCTCATACAGGAAGAATCAAGGGATGAGGGAGGTTAAGGTAGTTAGAGGGAGGTGCAAGGAGTACTCAGGTAGCAAAAACGGGTGGCAGTGTTGGCCAGAGGCAGCAGGAATGGTGTCTAAAGTGGCGGCAGTGCAAGGGGAAAGATTTTTCTGGGTTGAAATTAAAAGCTCGAAACAAGGTATCTTAAGGGGGTATTTATAGAGAAAAGATAAATGGATGAAGTAAGAAGGTTGTGCCATGAAAATAGGGTTGATCGGTTAAGGTTACCGGCGGCCATGGAGGCCGTCAGAGTTCAAAATAGGGCAAGGGTATGCGTATGAAGAAGGGGGAAACTACATGAGGAAAGGGGAGATGTGGCTGGGTCAAAATGTCTGGCAAGGGAGAGAGAAGAAAGATTGGCCGGACCAACGGCGAAGTTGGCGGTGAAATTTTTTGTTGGTGAAAGGCAAAGGTTGCAAGTCGAACGCAAAGAATGGCATGTGCGAAGGAAGAAGAAGAAGAAAGGTGGGGGGGACTGAGCGGTCTGGGGAAAAAAAGAAAAGAAAGAAAAAGAGAAGGACCAGACCGGCGATGCGGGTTAATTTTTTATAAATAAAATGCTGCACTTTGGGGAAAAAAAAGAAACTCAGTGCGCTAGCTGCTAAAGGAGGAAGAAAAGAAAGAAACAGGAGTGGGCCGCGGGAAGGCAGGCCCAATTAGGGGAAAAGAAAAGGAAATGAAAAGGAAAAAGGTAGAAAAGAAAGAAAAAGGAAAGAAAAAGGAAGAAAGAAAAGGAAAAAGAGAAAAGGGAAAAAGAAAAATAATGGGTTGGGCTAATTAAAATAATTAGAATATTTTGGGATATAAAAATTAATAATATTTAAATAAAATAATATTTAAATTCCTTTTTTAGGCTAAATTAGGATTTTTAAAAGATTTTCCATAAATTACTTTTTAATTAGCAAAACACCCTCATTTTATTCAATTAAATTATTTATAAAATTCACATTAATGTGGAACTATTTTATCCTTCTTATTTTAAATAAAATAATTTATTTAATTAATTTCAAAAATAAAATCCTTAATTAGCTAAAATATCCAAATTTCTTCTTGATTTGTCCTAATTAATTTTCTTTTATTTTAATAAAAATAACTTATTTAATTTAAAAAAATTCAAATAAAACCTTATTTAATAATAATTCATAAAATTAGAATTTTTGAAGCATTTCTAGTAACTTGGTCATTATGGGATACGAAGGAAGTTTGGTAATTTATGTGTTAGAATACTTAAATTACGACAATAATAACTTGAGTAATTCATGGGAATATTATCATTCTTCGGGGTTCATAAATGTAAATGGTAAATTTGGGGCAAGCCATCTTAAGATGTTAATGTTATTATTCCATCTTCACGGTTTAGAGGTTATCAATTGGAATTAGAAATAATGAACAATTCATATGAAGTGTCATAATAAATTTTTGGGATTTAGACTTGGATATTTAAGTGTGTGGTATATAAGCATAAGGATGAGATTACCAAATCAAACTCATGGGAATTAGGTTGTGATTTTTGGGGTGTGATATTATTTATCGGATTTGGGAGATGGCATAATATAATGTGTGTGGAACAACCAACATGGGAGAATGAACACTAAAGGAAGTGTAATTAAGATTTAACAAGACTCGAGGTTTTGGATCTATGTTATATACATAACTATTTGACGGTGTCCTATGCTTGAGAATCAACCATTAAATAACATACTAATCACTTATAGTGAAAGAGCATGTGAGTAGGGCCATAGGATTTTTTTTTTTAAATCTATATATATGTATTATTGTTCCACTAGGTAGAATAGTGGCTCGAGAGCGTTCTACCCCAAGATGATATTTTTAATCTCTGTTCCACTAGAAAGAATAGTGGCTAGGGAGTATTTTCCCCGAGAAGTTTCAAACCGTTCTACCAGTTTAGAATAGTGAGGGGCCTACTCATCATGAATTAAAACATATCGTGATGACCTATGGAAAAGATCCTAATGATTTAAAGTGGAAGAATGCGTGAGTTAAAACCATGGTGATTTATTCCTATTCCACATGGTAGAATAGTGGCTCAGGAGTGTTCTACCTCAAGGATATGATTTATTCCCGTTCCACCCGATAGAACAGTGACTCGGGAGCATTTTTCCCCATGATTATCGAGAAGATGTTATTACCTCCATTCCACCGGAGAGAATAGTGGCTTGGGTGAGTTATTTCTAAGAAGTTTCAAACCATTCCGCCAGTTTAAGAATAGTGGGGTTCCTGTACTCATTGTACATAAAAAAATGAAAATTGATTATACTTAATAAAAGGATCTAGATTGTATTATGCCTTATAAGGTGATCATTTACTTGTTTTTTTTTTATTTTGTCATTTAATGTGAAAGGATGTGCTACTTGTATTACTATTTTGAATAGTATTGTTCTGTTGCTTAGTACGTAACGTACTGACCACCCGTTTTATAGGTGCTGCTCATTCCCGCTAGCAAAAGGCCTTGGATCTTTTGTGCAAGTTTCAAAGGATCAGATAGATGACTTTGCGGCCTATGATGCCTTATGTGGGGATGAGTGACTCCATTTATGTCAAGGTCGGGTGAAGAGTATATGTTATCCGAGTTATGTATTAAATTGGATGACCCTTTTTGGACTCTTGATCCATGGTATCCCTTTTCTATATTTTAGTATTGTAAAACCTAGAGTAATACTCCAAACTCAGTGTTTGTACTATAAATGCACTTTTGTTTTCTAATTTCCTTGTATTACCTTGAACGCTTTAGCCTTATGATTGATGTAAGGATGGTTGCATAAACCAGAATTGTGTCGATCACAACGGTAACCCCCACTATTTTTACTTATTTATTTCCACTATAAAAAAAATTTCAGAAGTAAAAATTGGGATGTTACATATAGGGAAAATGTTCATGTAAGCCATAAACTATTAAAATTGAATCTTCAACTATCGCAAATCTAACGGTGTCATCTTGTAAGGTACATTTGACAATGACTCCATCGTTAGTAATAGTTTGACGGTGAATTTAATCTCACACACTAGCAATATACCAGGTATCTCCTTTAGAGATATGTTTTGACAATCCCAAGCAACTGGAATATCTTCTAATGTCGCCATACTCTTATTAAACTCTTGAATAGTATATATGTACATGGGGTAGCCTCTTCCCACCAAGGAATACAATGTATGGGTAGATATAACTTTCATCATAAGCTTAGACCTGTGTTTCCTAGAAAAAAAACTAGCACCCTAAGTTGCCCACCTTACTTCTCACTCTCGTATATTGTTTATCACTATTTAGTATCTCCCCAAAATTCCCATCACCAGGATGACATTGAAGTCACATAGGTCTATCTCAACCAAGCCCACGCCTAAGTAGAGCCTAGTGCAATCCAATCTAACCCTAGAAGGTAACATAACATATATAAATACACTAGTAGATGGAGTTAAGGCAGCTCTAACAATAAATTTAATATATATGATTGACAAAGAAGAAACCAAATAAAACAATGCATACACTAATAATTAAAGGATGGTGAGCATACCAATGAACACATCCAATTATCAATTAGCCTCTACTTGGATAATGATGTTCAGGTGTCTGCTTGTCTCTCCTACCTGATATCCACCATGATATCCTATAACACTCTAATTCTAAGGGATTGGGCAAGGCCCTTTTGGTTTCCCCTTAGCCTCCCTAAGTTTTGTACTAGTGGGGGTAGGTGTCCTTTTTGAAATTACTATAGCAGCTAATGATAGGGTTGTTGCTAGTAGGCTTATTGTTGTGGTACCAATTCTATCTTTGCTAAAACTAGCCACCCTATGGCTAAAAGCGACTCCTCCAATACTAACACTCAAAATATCTATGGTTGGCATTACCAAAATTTATCAATGAGCAGGTTTTCTCATGCAATCTTATTCTAAAAGATCTCTACCACACCATCGATAAACAAAATGTCTCAATAAATTATGATATTTGATAGGACCACTCAGTTGACTCCTCTATTGTAACCCTAGAGGTCCACCTCTCAAAACTAGATTATGTCTCTATATCTTGCGTATTAGTCTTTCTCTTACCAAGTATGGAAGTTTGCTCCTGAACCATTGTAGCAGCACTATGTGCTTACTCATTAAAGGTGGCCAAGTCCTGAAAGACCACTACACTCATCATTGTACGAATGTTAAAATGGGTCCTTTTCTCAAATTGCTAGAACACCATAGTTTCACTGGATGCTATGCCTTGTGCGAACACCAGTAGCTCTATGAACCGAGTGTGTTAGTATCACACTATCATGCCTTCCTGAGGTAGTTGTTTGAACTCCTTTAGGTTAGCCATCTTAAGACTCTCTAGATATAACTAGGTGTAGATCACTTTCTTAAATTCCTCCAAGGATATTGGCACCTCTCCCTGCATACGATTGCCTACCTAATAGGATTCTCTTTCTCCTTGAAGAAAGAAGGTTGATATGCTTTCCTCTTCAACACAAGGTTACTCAATTTTCTTGTAAGTCATGTCTATATCCTTTATCCATCCTTCAAAGATGATTAGATCCTCATCATTGGTGTAGATCGCAGGTGATGTCCACTTAACCTCTAAAGACCTTTTGATACACTTCTATTGGTAATGTGGAGGCTTTGGTGGTGCTGAAAATTTGATGAACTCTATGAAGACCTTAAAGCCTCATCTAATGGGCCAAGATGGAAAATTTAGGTCCATGGAAAGCTAATTGCAACATAAAAAACATCTTAGGATAAAAATTTACTAAGGCATATTACAAATAATTGTAATCACATTTAGTTCATGGACCCCTAATATTCTCAAGCAATGGATAAATATCAAAAGTATACAACCTTTGGACATAAAAGCTCCTGGCTACTATTCTCATATAGTAGAATGGATGGGTATAACTAGTCCTAGACTCACATGGTATTGTACTTTAAGTGATTAATGTATCATCAATGATTATGATCATTGAGATGATTTATTTAAATATGATTTTAGGGACCCCATTACTGTCAACTGATGGAATGAAATTGATACCATAACAAACCCAAGGCATAAAGCTTCTAGCCACTATTCTCATTTGATGGAATACACATGTGTAACTCCCAAGCCAAAAACTCCTAACCATTATTCTTATTTGGTAGAATGGAAAAGTACAACTAGTCTTGATTTATATGATATTTCACTCTAAATTATTAATATCTTATTGAAGATGGTTTATTTCAAGGGCATCGTGTAACACATATATAGGTATGCAAGGCACATGACCCGTCATATTGTTCCTTAGGAGAAGCCATATTCCCACAAAAAAACCATATGACTCCCAAATTTAGTATGAATACATAAAATGTCAATATTAACAACATATCTAGAAATCAAAGTCAAACTCCAACATCCCACACGTGTGATAATAATTCTACCCCTAAGGTTACTATTTACACTTCAAGCCATTTTTCTCATGTATTAGACATAGACCATTCATATTCATCCCAAACCTTCCACATAATGCAATTAACATGTTTTGAACCAATTATAACCACACAATAACCAACATTCCATTTTTAACCCATGTTAACCAAAATGTTCCTTAGTTAGTTAAAATATACACATTTGCACAAAACCCTTATCATTCCCAATATGAATGGTTATTCTATCTCAAATCTATACATCATCCTAAGAATACAAAATCAAAATTTTATTTAGATATAAAATATCCCAATTCATACCCACCAACAATCTATACAAACTCATGCTTTCACAACTTTCTCATTTCTTTAATGTACAAAACCACATATAATTTAACATTGTTATCATACTAATATTTTTGGTATGATAATTTTAGGCATGATATCGCATGTAAATATACATGTATTTCACTTTAAAGCACCAACTATGACATATATCTTTACTAAAGAGGCTTTGGTATCTAAGTACATAAGACCTAAGACTCCTTCTTCTATAACATCAAAATATTACCTAGAAGTCAAAATATGACAATATCAGACTTAGAAAAATTAAATAAGGAACTAAAGTAGAGACAAAGGAGGCACAATGGAGATAACCATAAGTGGAAAGCTTGGAAAGGAGTGGTGTATCGTGGAGGGCACGCCGATACTCGAAGGAGAAGGAAATGGGGCATGGTTAGGGGAGGAGTACTCATCAAGTGAGGGAAATGGTGAATAGATGGGAGTGAGGCATGCATGGGTCAAAGGGGAAAATGGTGCATAGATAGTGCACAGGCTAGGAGTGACACATAGGGTAGGCATGAAAAATGTGCATGGGCAAGGGGTACCTCAACAAAACTAAACTAGATGAGCACAAGAAGAGGAAAAAGAGAATAGCATGAGGAGATAATGACTAGTTAATGATAAGGGATATTGATGGGGATGAGGTGGTAATGGGTAGGTTAAAAGGTGGCAGTGCTTTATGGTTGGTGGTAATGAGTGGCAACGACAATTAAAAAAACATAAAGTAAGAAAGGAGGAAGGAATGGATTGGTTGATGGGTTCTATATAAAGCAAGAAGGATAAGATAAATGGAGAAGGTAAATAAGGGGGAGCGTATGCACATAAGTACAGGATAAGTGCATGGAGTTGAGGTGAGGGAGATACAACTTGAATAGTGAGGGCATAACATGGTTAGTTTCAACATAGGTGGTGTTATAGAGGTTGTAAGTTATGTAGAGGTATGGTGCATTATATGAGGCTGGTGTAGTGCATGGGTTTATTGGAATTTAGTGTGTTGGTACAGTGAGGGAAAGAGAAAGGGACGTGTGTGTATGGGGTAAGGTGTGTTGGACTGAATGGGGAAAGGAGAAAAGTAAAGAAGATGGGGGATAGGGGTTGTACATATATCAAGAAGTAAAAGGAGAAAATGAAAAAAAGGGAAAGGAAAAGGAAAATGAGGAAAGAAAAATAAAGAAGGAAAATAGAAAATAAAATTTAAGGGTTAGGATTAGGATTAGGTTTAAGTTGGAATTTAGGAACTTGGTTAGAAATTTATACAATCAATTACCCGATGTTAGGGATAGGCTAGAAATAAAATATAAATTACCCTAAAATTATAATTTATATAACGTTAAAATATTAATTATTTGAGATTCTAATTAGATAAAATGTTGGGGTATAATTGTACTACCGTCGTTTATTTGTTGGAGTTCAAAACTACAACTAAATTATTGTAGATCAATGGTCTTTGTAGTTTCTTCTCTTAATATGATGAATAAAAAGATGTAATTTTGGTAGAAGAGGTATACTAATGATAGAAAAAAGAACGACTAGAAGATGGACTTATGGAATGAATGAAAGGGATGGTAATGAAACTCAAAATAAACATCAAGCTATGGCTATTCAGTAATAAATTATTATTTTTTTCATTATATGAAAAAATGGTGTTTAGTTAAAATTTATAATTCCTATAATTGATCTTGCTTTGATCCAGACTGATCATACTTCGATATTGACCGATCCTAATGTAGTCTTGTTGTCCTATAAATTCAAGATGTGGTATTTGGTTGGGATTTTTAGGATTGATTATAAGATTGGGGTCCAATTAATCATTCTATAATCCTATTATTATGGAAATTCTACTACTAATCTAGATTGAATTAATCATTCCCCTGAATGTTACTTTGTTGTTAGAAGATGGGAGAATATTATTGTTCTATTTTTTTCTTCCTTTTGACTCCAAATCAATTCATAATTCCAATTTTTTATATATATTTGGGCTCCAATATTAACTTCATATTTTCCCTAATTTTTTTATAATTATTGGGATTTATTTGATGTTCTAACATATTAAAATATTTTTTATATTTTATCAACTTCCTTGGGTAGTTAACTTCAAATACGTAACACATACACCTTTACTGATCAAATATTACCTTGGTCTTAGCCAATAACCAAGTTTTTTGCAATTATCAATTTCAGTCCTCACCCACCAACTCTCATACACATCTTCATCCACTCTAATCAATCCTTCCTTTATTTGGTTTGTAAGAAACCCAACACCTAATATCCTCCTCTCTCTCTCTCTCTCTCCCCCTCCTCCTCCTCTTCCTCCTCCTTATCAATTAGCAACAAGGGCCAATGCCTCTTCTTCTCACTTCAACAATTAGCAAAATCTATTCCCTCTAGTGCTCCATCATTTGCCTTATTCTTTATTGTTCTTATCTTCTTATTCTTAAGGTATGTTTGTTCATCACCTTTTTCCTTTTCCAACACACTTTTATATTTATTTTCTCTTCTTCTTCTTTGTTAAGATATGGAGTTATGCTCTTTAGTGTTAAAATTTGTAGATATGTGGAGCTTTTCCCTAAGCTTGTCTAAAATATTTTCAACTTCCAAGGATTTGTACTCTCTCTTTTCAGATACTCCTATCATATTTTTAATATCCTATCGTTATTTTGTACCACTAATTCTATATTATTTTATATGCTTAGGTGATCAATGTGTGACAGAGGTATATAGGAGCATTTATTGCTAAGAGATTAGAGTAGCCTTTTGTAAGAATTCACAATTTTAGCTTAAGGCTTTTTGATAATATGTGGTACTTTTATATAAATATCATGTGTTACATGATTTTGTTTAAGAAATCATGTTTAGGTTATTTTACTTATATTCATGTATTACGTTGTGAGTTTTTATTTTTAAATTTTTTATGATTTTATGTAACTTTTCCATGCTTTAGGCCACACTATGGTTTACTTTAACTCCAAAAGTATGATGATGTAATTGTTATTTCTAAGAATTAAGTGGTTAAGTGTATTAAGTTGTGATTAACTAATAATATTTTAAATCGGCTTGAGGTTGAAATTTTTATTGTGTTTTGGGATTTTTTTAATTAAGGATTATTTTATAATTATATTATTGACACTATATGGAATATAATGTGTCTTTTGGGATGTTTGGTGAAAGTTAGAATAAGGGTGTTTCTGTGCTATTTTCAATTTTGGGGAATTTGGGCTCATGTTGTGAGGTTTTGTTATAAATAATAATTCCATTGTAATCATTGAGTTTTAACATTAAATTTGATTTAATATATGATGGGGTTTGGTTGTTTGCAAATTAGGTTGTATTAATAAATAAAAATGTGCAGTGTTTATGTTAAGTACGGGCATTTATCTCTTTTTGGGTTAAGTATAAGAATAAAAGGTTGAGGAAGTGTTTTTAGGTTTAAAAAGTTATAAGTGTAAAATATGAAGTGTTTGGGTCAACTTTTAGTATCATACGTATAATTTTATGAGAAATTGACTAAAATTAGGTTAAGTAATAAAAAATGATAAAATTTGTTATTATATGTATAAAATATTAGATTTAAAGCCTTTATTTATGGATATGTTACTCAATATGGTATTGTAATAAATTTGGTGAATTAGAGAGTCTTATGGACCAAGTTATGCACTGATGGTGAAGTAGGGCTTTGTGAGAGCTTTACGGTATTTTCATTTATGTAATGTCACTTGCCGTACTTGTTCTCGTTCTTTATGAATTATCATTACTTTGTACGATTATAACATGCTTGATTTGATTAAGCATTGTACATAAATCTAATTATTTTAAAGAATAAAAATTATTGATATGAATTTAGTGATAATTGGTGTTCCATGTAACAAATTGTAATACCTCCATTTTCACAGCCTCAAACTTTCATTTTATAATGGTTTTATTATAGAAGCTAACACAAAATTTAAGGTAATAATTTTACATCTAGAATAAGATAATTAAATATAAAGACCAAGAATGAATGGGAATAATCAATTATTGCATCCCATTATTATGATCACAACCATTTGATTATTTGAACTTGAGAAAACAAACTCATAGAAACTGTAACAACTAATCTATTACTCAAATGGTACTTACCCTATCTAGCTCATCCAAAAATGTAACCATGCCATAAAATAGCCAGATACGTAATGATTTGAATATGTATACCCCCTTTGAGGCTAAAATATATCGAGACACATAAATAGTAGAAAAGGGCTCCCTAGACCTCTTAAGGAACTCAGGATCATAGAAGAGAAAATACCAAAATGGTACCAAGTAAATACCAAAACTAATTCGGATAGTTACTTCGAGTGGTACAAGTTCCAACTCAAGATCTTTCACTTTAATTCATAAATGTTTTATTCAAAAATTTAGCCAAGAATAAATCAAACTTACATAACAACTGTTAAATAAATTCCATTAACATAGTATAATTCCATTATTAAATTTATTCTGAGTAGCATTAAAACCAATTAATTTCAAGTGGTATTGAAGTCGATCAATTCTAACTAGTGTTAAAGGTAATAAATTCCAAGTGGTTTTAAAGCCAAACATTTCCAAGTGGTATCAAATCCTAATAATTCCATGCTAAAGAAGCTCAATCAAAGATTTCACACAATTTCAATCCATAATAAACTAGTTATATAATTTTCCAAACCAATTAAAAGCAAAACACACTAAAAATTGTTCAAGAATCACCAAATATTTCAAAATTTATCTAAATATGTTAACCTCATAATAATCCTTAGCCCTTCACATACTCTAACTCATACAGTAATCAAGAGGCATGCTAACATATTTTTTCATTGAAAATTATAAGCTCATAGGTACATAGAATCATCATACAAGATATGGTACATGCTTGACATACTTAAATCACATAAATTATACTCATCAGCTTCAACTCCAATAAGAGATACATCCTATTATTCCACCATAAGCAAAGGTATGTAGAGACTTACTGTCCAAATCTACATAAAGTGAAAGAAGAAAATAGAAAGAGATAGATTTCTAGCTCAAGAATACACAATAATTCTTTCTTGGATCGCTAATAGAAATAGTAGGAATAGGTTAGGAAGCTACCTTATCAACCACTAATTCAAGAAATTATAATTGAATCAACAAAGAAAAGTATAAACGAACTTTCTTTAAAAAAATGTCTAGAACTTAAGACTTGAGGGTGTAGCCCCATTTAGATTTAAAATTAATCATTAACCAAATAGGCTTCAATAAAGATCACTAAGGGCATTTCAAATCAATTTTGAAGAACCAAACAAAGTACTAATGAGGATAAGTTGACTTTATCCAAAAATTACTTGATAATTAGGTTATGCAAAGAAAAAGACAAATCAACTAATTTTAGAGAACTAATCGCAACTGATAAGATATTAACATACTTCAAATTATTTTAATTCTAAGCCGATAATTGATTAGGTAAAAGAATCATAAATAAATCAATTTTATATAACTATCTACAAGAATTAGGGTTTATTGGACCAAACTACAATTAAGTTAAATCATATTAATTTATTTAAATTGAACGGTTAAGAATGAAACAATATTTATTTTATAATATGGTTTATAATAAATTGGACAAAAATAATCAAAGAATTATTAAATTTAACACAATTAGGATTTTTGAGCTTGAACTGCAAATCCACATAAATCTATATAAATTACATAAATTAATGGGTCAAAAATGAAATTAAATATATTATAACATAAATTGTGTAATAAAATAAATTAAATAACTCAATTACACAAGTCAATTTAAAAGCATAAGTGTTTTGATATACATATGCAATTCTAATGGATTTCAAACAATTTTACTAAATTGACACTTCTAGCATTAAATTAAATACATTTCAAATTATATTATAAAATTAATTGAATGAAACAAATCAATTAGGTAATTTAATTTCAATACATAAGGGTTTTGACCTAGAAAACTAATTTTAATTAATTCCACATAATTTTATTAAATCAATAGTTCCCATATGAAAGTAGATATATTTTAAAGAATATTGTAAAATCAATTTATATAAAATAGGTTGATCAAATGAATCTAAGAAATTTGGTGTTGTGTAAGATAATGGATGATTTTTATTTTATTTTATTTGCAAAAGAAGGGTCTTTGTGTTTTGTATGTAGAACATAAATTTTGACCAAAGTCAGAAAAAAATTTATGTTGCGGACAATTCAAGTGCAATACAACTAGAATGTTTTGATCTTCTCTAAAATCTAAAGAATTATAAAGAGAAATCACTAATTTCTCTGTATAGCAACTCCTAAAATTCACTGAAGACTAACCTCACTTGAGGATTGAAGTAGGAAGATATACTCAAAAAACTTTTATCTATATGGTATATATAATGAGTTATAATTACAATTAGGGATGGCAATGGGTCAATCTGGGTCGGTTCCAGCCATACCTAGACCCAAATTGGTTTATATTACCAAGACTAGACCCGACCCAGACTCGTTAGGTCACAAAAGTTTAAACCCAGACTCAAATCCACCTAGTCTAACGGATAAATAGGTCGGCTATTTCTAAAAATAAATAAATAATAATCTATGAAAAATAAATTTATGTTTTATATAACTTGATATTTATTTTTGTTGAAAAAAAATCCTACTAGTAAAAAAATAAATATATTAAAATAGTTATGTTAACCTTTCAAATGTTTTTTTAATGCTTTTAGAATAAAATATTGTACATATTGCTTATAAATTAAATATACAAAAAAAAATGAATAAGGAGTTCAATAAAGATTAAAACAATAATGAAAAATATAATATTAGTATGTATTTATATATGTGTATATATGAACACACACACATATGTATATTAAACAGATCTGGTGGGTCGAGTCTAGGTCTACAACTACTGGACCTAGATCCAGACCCTTGAAGGTATATATGGACCCATACGCATCGTGTTAAAAAATCATGGATCCAGATCCGCTAATAATAAATCAGGTCTAGTGGGTTTAGGTCTGGTCCGACAAAGACCCATTGCCATCCGTAAATACAATGCCAAGATATTATAAAGCTTACATAAAATATCAAAGGTACATAAAACCTAATCACGTTAATATTGTAAATAGTCAAGTAATCAAGCTTCACATCTTGTAACTTATCTTCCTTGTAACTTTATAGCCCTTGTATTGTCATTGTCATGTACACTAGATACCATTTATTAAGTCTTATTCTTGAAAACATATGCAATACCCACAATAATCACTTAAAAAAAATATTATGGTTATTATGAAGGTGTTTAAGATTTTGAAGAATAATTGGTACCACCTTCGAATATGCTAACTCTTATTCGTCAACATGAGAAGAATGATATAAAGATGCTTCTGCATCATTGAGAAATTCCAAATTTGAAGAATTCAAACATATAGGATACAATTAACCCATCTAAAAAAATCATACAACATATACATACATATAAATAATTCATCTAGCTTAATTAAATTCAATCTATATAAGATTTAGTGAATTTAGAAGTTAGGGTTTTGATAATTTATACCAAAAAAATGTTGGTAATCGAAACTAAAGAATTCCATGGAAGCATTTTTGGAGGTTGGTAACCACTCCCTGGTGGTAGAATGGTGGTGCATTGATCTGCAACATTGGAGTCACTAAGGTTGCTTTAGGTGCATTGCTGCTGCTCACTAGCAATGATGATGAAGACAGGGGATGAGTGGTGTATGGCGTGGTAGCTGTAGATTGGAGCGGCAATGGTGTAGTGGTGTGCTGCAGATCAAAGCAAAAAGGAAAAAATAGTAGAGGTCGGGGTAAGGGTTAAGGTCGGGACTCTCAATGCAAGAAAGAAAAGGGAACAAAGCATAGAGAAGAGAGAAAGAAATAAGGGAGAGAGAAGAAAAAAAGGTAGGAGGGACCCGTCAAGGAGTTTTTTTTGTTCTTTTTTTATAGTACATATACACACAAGAGGATAATAATATATAAAAAAATATTAAATTATTATTTTATCTTAAACTTATATATCAAAAATATTTTTCGTAACTCAAGATATAAAATTAATATAAAATCTATTTAAAGAAATTTCAAAAAGATTTTAGAAGATAAAACCACGAATATGAGAATTAATATTATTTGTGAAAATATATAATAGGACCATGAAAGATTTTTAAAACTATCTAGAAAATATTCAAATTAAATTCCAAGGAAATAGGATTAATTTAAAAAATTTATGAAAAAGGTATTTCATAAATTGATGAGGGAAAGGTGAAATAAAATTAATTTTGGAAAAAATTATACATACATTTTTGAAATCTTTTATCTATGATTTTCTCAATATCATATGCACTTTGTAAACATAAATAAATTCAACAAAAATTATATTTTATATGGATAAAAATTATAAAAATAATTTTACTATTTTAAAACAGATTTTATCATTTAAAAAATTATTTGGTTAACAAATATAACTCCAAATAAAGTCGTAATTACAAGGGAAAGTTATAAAAGAAAATGAATTAAAAATATTAAAAATATGAAAAGGCGATAGAAGAAAAATGTGTAATGTTACACAAAAATAAATATCATATGAATATTGTAAAATTATGGTTGTGAATAAAATTTTCTAGAATGATCTATAACAATTATGATTAGTTAAATTCTAATGTGAATTTGAAACCATTGATAAAACCTTAAAACAAATTGAAATTAAAATAATTAAACATTTTCTTCAAATTGCACCAATAAAATCATTAAGGTCAATAAAATTATAATTTAAAAATAAGGGGTATTACAACCACTCATTAGATAACACAATATCTTTTTGAATATGTAACCCATGGACTTATGTATCCACTCTTATCAACGCTCACTATGCAATGTAGTATCTTCTCAATCTCTAGGTCACCTAATCCTTAAGTGTACCCCCCTAATAAGTTGAAAGCACCAAGAAAAGTATATTAAGGTTTTAGCCAAAATGCTGAGGTAACCATCAAATCACCAAACCAAACAAATTTGAAGGCTCCCACCTTGTCTACAGAATATCTAACCTTAAAGAGGAAACTATTATCAACTCCATAATTTTCACATTAATAGTTAATGTTTCATTTTAGATCTACATTATTCAATGATGAATACAAATTTCCACATGTAATAGTTCTTACTTTTGAGCTCTTAAAGTAAGAATGTTGTTACAACCATATAAAAAGAGCGACAACTCATCAGATATCAAATTCACTTAAAAGAATCCCAAATATTCAATATCAAATCAAGGTATGATGCCCAAAAAAATAAATAAAGCTCAATGTGCCATCAAAACACAAAACCAACCATTGAAAAGGCATACATTCCAAAATAGGAAACCAAATAAAAACCAAACCATTAAAATCAAGGCATAGCCAAAACATCAGAAGTAGATGCATATAAGCCAATTAAGATATATATATATATAAACCTTAACCAAGTAAAAATGCGTTAATATAAAATCTAGAAGATACCTCAAAGAAAAAATAATCATCTTTAAGATGATAAAAGACCTAACAAATGGTGGAAAATAACTTAAAACTCTAAAATAGGTTAAATAGAAGCTTTTTCCATGATATACTATCACAAAACACTATTTATGAATGATAAAAAAATGCCATTTTATTCTGATAAGCTTCAATCTAAATCTATCAAATTTTTATTATGGGAAATTACTATTCACCAAGAAAAAAATGTGTGAAATCATTATTTATGCACGAGCACTATTCTTAAGGTGAAGTCAATAGTTATTGGTCAACGATTAACAATTAACCCTAATTACACTAAAAATTCCTATTAGATTTAATAAATATTTTAATCAAAACCTCCACCATAAGCATGATTAATATTTCTCTAACCCCAATTATGGTAATTAGAGGTAATTTGGCCATGTACACTTGAAGGTTTCCAAAAGAAGCACGGATATACCTAAGAACGCTAAAAACATACCTAGAACATTTTAGCTAACGTCTTATATATCAAAGTTTTTCTGAAAATTAAAACTAATATTATTGTAAAAAAGAATTAAACTAAAACCATAAAAGTATGAATGAAACTTGAATGTTTGTAGGAAAACTCAACCAAAAGTCTAAAGGAGTCAAAACGTAACTCATAATTAAAGCACCCTAAGCATGATCAATTGGTAACATGGTATACAATTGGTAACATGGTTTATACCACAACATACCTACAACCAAAAGGTTTAATATGGGATTATAAAAAGAACAAAGGAATATAACCTTAAGGCCAACATCCTCAAAATATCCAAACATGGCTTAAATTTAACAACAAACCCAACTAAGAAGCTTATAGGTAACAAGAACATCTTATATAGAAACTCTAATCTTAAAAAGAGGAAGAAGAAGGAGAAGAAAAAGAAGAAAAGAAAAGAAAAAAATATTAAATTCATCAAACCCACATTTTTAAACTAGTAAAATAAGAGAGAAAATTTGGGAAAATACGCTCACAAACCTATAAAAAATGAGAAAATATTTATGACAATGAATGGATTGATTCTTAGAATAAATTTAGGAAGGATGCAAAACTTCAAAGGTCATGTTTAAGGAGGAGATAATCCTAAAAATTATTTGATTAAGGAAGGATAAGATGGAAGAAATGAGAAAAGAATGGAAAGAAAAGATTATCCCAAAATATGTTAAGTTAGAATACTAAGAGATTAAGTTAAGGGTATGAAGGTAATTTTACTTCAGAAATTGTAACTAATTTTGATGCCACAATACCTAGGGTGGTGCCATATTTAAAAGGAGATAAGGAGTGGCTATCTTTGATCCATAGCAAAAATAAAAAAGGAATAGATAAGAGTATTGAAGAAAAATTAGTTACCGTAGATATTTACATAAACTATATAATAAAAAAGATTATTTCAAGTTTTCCACAGCTAAAAAGAGGCAAAGAAATTAATGGAGCCTAAATTAAAGCTTTTCATCTATACCATAAAATAATTAAAGGTTAGGATCAAGTCTCCTAATATTAGGGTAAAATTTGAGGATGAAATTTTAATTTTGTGAATTAAATGATAAAAAACAATACTTGAATAATTTCAATAATGAAATTAATGATAAAATAATATTTTGGGATTATATTTATCTCAAAAATAATGATATAGGATGCTCCCAAAATTTTTGCAAATTTTCGATAACTAGAAAAAGCTTTTTCAACACTTAAAACACATAATTAAGCCATACTTGATTAATGAATAGTTAATTTCACCAACTTAGATTGTCATTTTGAGATAGCCTTGAAGACACATAATAATGTGATGATGTCAAAATATATACGCAGAAAAATATTCTCAAAAGAGTTCAGAATCCAAAATTTTCTCAAAAATATCACAAAACCTAAAATTGTAAGAAAGGACAAGGACTTATGAGTAATATGTTCAAATACTACAACTAGGGTTTAAAAACTCATAAAATATGGTACAAAATGTCTACTTGAGGAAGCTTTAAATATACTAATATCAATCCTTAATGAGTCATATTTTCGAAAGGAATGGGGCATAAAAACTTGAATTAGGATTTTTATTTTTGTTTAAAGAAGGCAAGCATCCCATATTAAAGTGTCATAGATGAAATATTTAATTCCTTCATATGATTTGACTTGACACTTTTCATAGTACATTACATGCTTCAATTACTTTATATGTTTTGTTTTGTTTTTATATTTTTCATTTTACATTGCATGCTTTAAGTACTTTTTATTATACTCCCTCCATATCAAAATGTAAATCATTCTATGTAACACCCCCATTATAGGATCTAAACCATTAAAAGCATAGGGTGTTACTACCATACTTAGTATAATTTTGGTTCCTCTACCTTTCTTATACTAAGCGTTAAAGCTAAAATATTTATCTACTTAAATAAATAACAAAAATAAGTAAGAATCAAATAGAGATTTCATTAAAATATTAAATTGCTCTAATAATAAAAGATTAAATGAAAGAGTTACATCTAATAGGGTAAAGAAATAGAGAAAATGATATAAGAAACAAAAAGATATCTAGATCAAAAGATGCTGGATTGGATACTAGATAGTCCTAACTCTCATTCCTTAACAAAAGTCATCAAGCTATACCTTCAATTCACTTTGTAAGGTAAAGCTTACCCATTGAATAGATAAGGGACCATAAAATAAAACCCTTTGGTACAATAGTACTAAGAAAACCACTACACAATACTAAGCTTGACAATATCACATGGTGCACAAAAAATGAAACAAAAAGTGCTATATTCATACCATAACTCATATCATAACATATGCTACATGTTCAACACATCAACCTTAACCATATTACTACTATTTCATTAATCCAATTATACTAAGGGTATCCCACGGAGGGAAGCACCAAACCATAATTAAGGCCTTTTAAAATAACCACCTCTATACTACTTATAATTTGATAAGGAATGCAAGGAGACAATTACTAACAAATATACCAAATCTAAATAGTGCACGGATGTAACTATCAAACAAATATACAAAAACAAATCCCTCATTTGGTTTTATTTATTTTTAATAATTACTTTTAGATGAAAACTACTTTTATAAATTTACTTTTTAAAAAGTACTTTGAGAAGTAAAATATATGTTTGATTTGGCTTTTCTTGCAGAAGTGATTAATACAAAAAATTACTTATTATACTTTATTAGTACTTCATTTATATTTTTCTACAAATTTACCCTTTATTTTTTATCTTCAATTTTTATCTTCATATAATATATATATATATATATATATATATATCTTTTGGTAATGATTATTACTTTCTAAATTCTATAATATTAAATATTAAAAATCATATGAAACATATATATATATTATAAAATACCGCGTGTGTTGTAGAAGTAGTTTTAAAAAGTAGGTAAAAATTACCTATAGTTTATTACTTTTAGAAAGTAATTTTTACTAATCATTTTTTTATAATTACTTATTCTAAGTAAAACCAAACACTTGTATTTATCTAAATTTACTTTTTATAATTAATTTTTATAAAAAAAACTACTTATTAAAAGTAGAACCAAACAGGCTTTAAGTAGTGCACAGAGGCAACTACCAAGCCGAAAAACAAAAACAATCCATTTAAATCAATACAAAACAATTATTTCTAATTTTCATTACTTGAGGAGATAAAATAATAACCTGGATACATATAAAGTACACCTAAAATGAAAGAGAAAAAAGTGACACAATATCCTCTTTTCTTGTAACCTAGAGACATGCAAGTACTCCAGTCATAGTAGTGCAACAAGGAAATACAATATCTTCCTATTCTAGTGTAACACCCCCATTTTTTACTAATAATTTTTTTTGTTTTGTTGAAGCATGAATTAAAAAAATAATGGGTGTTACTGTTACACTTAGTATAAGTCTGACATCCTTTATCGTTCTTATACTAAGTGCTAAGGTTAAAACATTACTTCACTTAAATAACATTAACAACAAAGGAAAGATAGATATTTCATTACAAATTACATTGCATTGATGAGTACAAAAAGATCAAGAAAAGAGTAGCAATATAATAAAGGGAAATAAAAGGGGACTAAAGAGTCCATGAAACATCCAGATCAAATGAGGCGAACACCGGATAGTCCTAACTCTCAACTCACTATTTGATGCCGTCAAACCTTACCCTCAAAATGATCCTATAAGGTAAATACTACCCGTTGAATAGGCAAGGGACCATGAAACAGAACATGTTAGTACTATGGTACTTAATAACCCTTTATATCAAACTAATATGAAAAACTAGCATGGAACACATATATATGGCATATAAGTAACATGTACAAGACATTTATGTATTCAAACGAGGGTTGATATACAGTAATCAAATTCTACTAAGATCATATACTACTCATTTTGATTAGTCTAAAACAACTAAAAGCTTACCAGAAGAACATACCAGACATGATCTTAGAAATAATAATTAGAACCCAAACTCTGGTATAACAATCATAACACTCACATCATGACTCATATCTTAGCATCAATCCCAATCAAACTCATAAAATCGCAGGTATGCTATAATAAATCCATACCATCATAGGTATAGTAAAATGAAATACATAACATCACTAGTATACTTATAGATATAGTATCATAATATACATAACATCATAGGTGTACTTATAGGTATAGTATAATGAAATTCATAACGTCACAGGTATACTTACAGAAATAATACCAACATAGGTAGGCATGAAGGCTACTACCAAAATCATAAGTAGGCACGAAGCATACTACCGAAACCATAGGTAGGTGCAAAGGCTGCTACCGAAACCATAGGTAGACACGAAGGCCACTACCGAAACCAATCTAATATCCAATAATAATCATTCCAATCTAATCAGATTATTTCCATTTTTATTTACTCGAGGGGGATACTATAATAACCTAGAGATATAAAGGTACACTGGTCATACTGGCGCACCAGGAATCCCGGTACCCTCCAACCATCCAACCTAGAGGCATAATAGCACTCTGGTCATCCTGATGTCTAAGGAACACAATACCCTCCTCATCTCAGACACCTAATCTTTAAGTATTGATACCCCCTATCGGGCTTGTAAGTCACCTATAGAGTAGACTAGGGCCTTACTGGGGCACAATAGGCACACCAGAAAACCAAACAAATCGAGGACTCCTACTTCATTTCTAGAGTAGCTACCCCTAGAGAGAAATTATTCCCAAACTCAAGGTCTTCCACTTTATGTATTAGTAGTTTTATAAGGTGATCATAGATAACACTCATTCCACAGTTATTCCTATTTCCATACTTATCCATTTTTCCTTTATTTTTAATTATCCAAGTAAACCCTTAGGTCAATAGTCCAAAACATGGTCAAAGTTAGCACTAAGGTCAACATACGAAAAGTCTAAGCCCATCCTATGTCCAATTATTCGTGTTTGGACACATTTGGTTGAAATGACCAAAATGCCCCTTAGGCCAATAATTATTAGATTTTCATCCATTGAAATACTAAATTCATTTTATTTATTAATTTGTCTTGAAAAGGATAAAATGAAATAATCTAATTATTTATTATGAAATTTAAACTATCGATTATATCAAAAGACCATTTTGTCCTTAAATAGGTTTCTATATACAAAACCCTATTACACACTTTTAAAACATACAAAACACATGATTGCATAATCAACAAAAGAGAATACTTATTAGACATAATTTTAAGGATAAATATGATAATACACAACAATGACTAAATTGTCCCTAGGACACACATCCATATTAATTATTCCACAATTATATCTAAGAATGCCTAATCTAATATTTTATACATAATTATCATACAAACTATTTTTCCATCATTAGAATCATTTTAATCATACTTTGTACCCAGAATAATTTACATCAGATAACACGTTTATTTTATCATTTTTATGATAACAATAATTAACACATAATTATATTGAAATAAACCACACTTAACATATTTCATACACCACAAATCCTAATGTGCTATCACACAATATTTATCATTTTAGTAAGATATAACTATTACCTGAATTCCAGCAAAAACATAAAAATTAGCGGTATCACCTAAAAATAATTAGGTTCTACTAATCAACTTGTATACCTAAAAAAATAATACCACAAATATTGAATTAATATCTATCAGAAAAATTAATAATTATAAGATTAAAATACATATTTTTATGAAATTACCAAAATACCCTTATATTTAATATGGGTGCAAAAATTTCATTAAAATACAACATAACTCACGCTGCATGGAGCGTGAGTCATGCACGAAAGAAGAGGGCAAGGGACTGGTGGGGTGAGGGGTTGGCCAGGTGAGGTAGGGGGAAGAAGAGAGTGGCAATAGGCGATGGTCAATGAAGTTGGTAGTGATTGTTGGGCTGGGCGACGGTGGTGGAGGATTTTGGGAGCCTTGGTTGGATGGTGGGATGGTGGTCAGCTGGTTGGATCGAGAAGTGTAGGGGTTGCAAAGAGGTGAAGGGCTAGAGCTACTGCTGCTGGGCTACGGGCTAGTGTTGTCAGTGGCTGCTGGGTGGTGGTCAGCTACAAGAAAAATGGAAGAGGTGGTAAAAAGGTAGGGAAAGGCTAGGTGATGGTTCGAGGTGTCTACGATGGTGGAGGTGATGGGGAAAGCGTAGTCGGTGTAGGAAGGAGGCTAGTCACTGCTGATGGAGGTGTTGCTAGACTTGCACAGTTGGTGGTGGTTGGGCTCGGTGGTGATGTGTTCAGGTGTTGGGGTGGTGCTGCTACGGGGGGGGTCGGGAAGGCTGGTTGGTGAGGGAGAGTCAAAAGGAATAGAGGGGGAAGGGGCTCGAAAATTAGAACTGAATAGAGAAAGGGAAGGGCTGGTGTATGGGAAACAAATGAGGCAGGGAAGGGGAGTAAGGGTTGTATGCATGCATGAGGTTGGTGAGCTACTTAGGGGGTGTTAGCCGAAAGAAATAGGGGTAGTTTGGGGTGCTGCATACGTGAGAGTGTATATAACGTGTATATGTATGTATAAATGTAGAGGGTGGCAGTGAAGTGATAGGTTGTGTAAAGTAAGGAATGAGGGAGATGACGAGATTAGATGGTAGAGTTGAAAAATAGTTTTTATTTCAAGTTTATTTTGAGTAGATTAGGGTACCGGATCGAAAGATAATTGGGAAAAAAATAATTAGGATTGGGATGTATTTAATAGAACAAAATAATATAAAATAATCAGGAATAAAATTTTGAAATTTATTTTAGGTTATGGGTCAAGATTATTAATAAAATAATTAGGCTAAGATTTACGGGTATAAACTAGAATTAAAATTAATAGTTCGATTTCTATCAACTTTTTAACCTGATTATCTTTATATATAAATCATCTCAATAGTAATAATAATAATAATAATAATAAATAATAATAACACGTTTAATACTAAACCTTCTAAAATAATTATTATAACTAATCATACGTAATTATTAGTTTTAATTATGGTTTCCAAAAATGGGGTATTACATTACTACCCCTTTAAATAGGGACTTCGCCCTCAAAGTCCAAATCACACCACACCACACAATTTAAGCACATAAAGCCCATATAGCACACTAGAGTCAATGCCCTATAGAACTACCTTATCATAATAATCTCATAACAATCCAACATATAACACATAAAGTCAAACAATTCAAGAAGTCAAAGTAATAATGGCCAAAATACTTGAAGGTGAGTTTTCTAGACCCCTTGCTTGAGCATTTGCCTCTGATCGGTTGATAAGATGGATTACCACAAACATTAGATCTCTCTAGGCATTCCCAATGCTAGATCCCTAACTCATACCACTACCTTGCGGCACAGGATGATAACTCGGAGCCTTACCCTTATTGTCTTTACTTTTTGAGTTGCTTGCTTGCTATGGGGTCCTTTGTATTAGCTGTGGAATCCTTTTTCAGGTTGATACTGGTAGGTGATAGGTCCTGATGGCTGCACCTGCATCCTCTGAACTCCATCTCGGGGTTCCAAGAAACACTCAAAACTCCTCTAACCATACTTGCAACAATTATATCACTGAACTAGCTAACCCTCACAAGTCCTCCCTAGGTGGTTTTGTCCACAATGCTTGTAGTGGAAATTTCTACTCTACCCTTGGCCTCCTCCACTATGGAAGCCAACCTGACTGCCTTAGTGGTGGCTAGGCTGACCTCATATCCGAGGCTGAATCCTACGATCATTGTCTGGAACCTCTAGCTTCCTTTTATTCTCAACGGTCTCACTAATCTTGATCTAAATAGCCTTTGCAACCTTGGTCATCTTCTCAAACATGTCAAAAAGGTTGGGGAACAAAGAACTCGTGAGCAACTCCTGGATGCAAGTGTTCAAACCCATCTCAAATCGGTGCATCTTCATCTCCTCATCTACCCCTACATTGGGTGTGAAACAAATCATATCGGTGAACTCTAGGTAATACTACTCAACTGTGGAGGAACCCAGGCATAGCGCTATGAATCTATCATATAATCCCTTCCTAACACTGGTTGAACAAAAGCAAGCTCTTATTTTCTATAGCATGTGCCCCCAAGTCTCAATGGGTGTACCTAATACCTGCTAAGTACGCCGCCAATCATCAACACAACCCTTCAGGAAGTATGCAACTACCTTCACCTTCTTCTCAGGTGGACACTCTGAAATTTCAAATATTTTTATCAAACTCTCAAATCTAATACTCCAGAGCTAATGGGTCCTTGATGCCTATAAATGTTAGTGGTGAGTGTGACCATGCCCTTTAAAACTAGTCCTCCTATGGAGTTGGTGTAGGAATGTGAATAGGTATTTGAAATGGTGGTGGAGATAGTGATTAATGAGAGTCCCTTCCAACCATAGCAATAAGAAGCTCCTCCATACGTGCAAGTCTCATGTTCTGAGTCATGATGCTCTAAGATGAGGCAAGGAAGGGATCAACACACACTTCAAGAACATCACATAGTAAATGCAACAAAATAAAGCAACCTAGAGAAGTAACAAGCAATTAATTACATAAAGTCCAACAGGTAACCACAGCTATTTATAGGGCCAAACCCAATCCATACCACACTTCCTTACACTACTAATTTGGGTTTTCAAAACTTTTAGGAATGCAAGTTTTCAAAAATAGAAAGGAGGATTTTAAAACCAAAAGCTTTGATACCAACTTCTAACACCCCCAATTTTTACCACTAATTTTTTTTGCGGAAGTGTTAATTACAAAATTAATGGGTGTTACCACCACACTTAGTATAAGTTTGGCATCCTCTACCATTACTATACTAAGTGCTAACACTAAAACATTACTTTACTTAAATAACATTTATAACCAAGGCAAGATAGAAATTTCATTATAAATTATATTGTCTTGATGAGTACGTAAAGAGTTGCAATATAATAAAGGGAAATAGCATGGGATTTTAGAGTCCATGAAATATCTAGATCAAAAGAAGTCGGAGCGAACACTGATAGTCCTAACTCTCAACCCTTTATTTGAAGTTGTCATACCTTACCCTCAAAGTGATCTTTCAAGTTAAAGATTTCCCATTGAGTAGATAGGGGACCATGAAATAGAACCTATTCGTACTATGGTAGTGAATAATCCCTTATACCAAACTAATATGAAAAAATAGCATGGAACAAATGTAAGGTATACAACTAACATGTATAAGACATTTTACATTAGATAACATGCTCATTTTATTGTTTTTCAGGATAATAATAATTAACACATAATTATATCTAAATAAATCATGCTTAAAATATTTCATACACCAAAAATCAATGTGCTATCACGCAATATTTATCATTTTATTAGGGTATAACAGTTACTTGAATTACAGTTAAAATGTAAAAAATTAGCAATATCCACTAAAACTTTTTAGGTTCTTCTAATAAACTTTTGTACCTAAAAAAATACCACAAATACCAAATTAATATATATAAGATAAAATAATAATTATAATACAAAATGATTTATTTTTATGAAATTACCAAAATACCCATACATTTAATATGGGTACCAAAATTTATTTAAAATACAATACAACTTACACTGCATACAACGTGAGTCATGCACGAAAGACAGGGGGTAGGGATTGGTGGGGTGAGGGTTTGGCCGGGTGAGGTATTTGGCAGAGTTGGTGGTGGTGGTTAGGATAGGTGATAGTGTAATCCCCTAAAATTTTGGAAAACCTATAATTTAATAAATAGTTGTATTTGAAATAAATTAGCTTTTAAAATTATTTAGTTTAATTATTTTTATGGATTTTTGAGTATATAAATTTGGATAGTAGTATTTTTTTTATCATATTATTTTTATTTAAATAATTTTCCAAACTAATATTTTACTAAAATTAGTCTTTTAGAACCAATATATTAAATTATATTGAATTAAATTATTAAATTAAATAATTTATCAAAAATATTACATTTTATTATTTTCTAAATTAAATTAAAATATTTTCCCATATTTTCCCCATTTTCCTTTTCTTTCTTTTCCTTTCTTTCTCCTTTTTCTCCTTTTTCCTCCTTCCTCTCTTTTTCCTTTTTCTTTTCCTAGCTTTGGGCTGCCAGGCCTCCCCTCCTTGCGCCTAGGCCGATGGCCCATTCCCCCCCCACACGCACTAGCTAACCCAACCCTTCCTCCTTTCCACCTTCCTTTCTCCCCTGGACCAAGTTTGCCCAACATTACTTTTGTTCCCCTACGTCAACCTGCTCCCTTCTTTCTTTCTTATTCCTTCTTCTACCTCAACTCAGTAACGCCCCATCGAATGTCCTCCCCAACAAGTCTTTGTCAGCTAGTGCTACCACCTCAACCACGCCAGCTACCGTTTGCTGCTACCACCTGCCACCATTACAACCCTCCCCCCTCTCTTTCTCCCCCATCCTTTTTTTCACAATTTTAGACCAAACAAGCCATGCACCCCCATCACGCATGGCCTCCCTTACCCTTCTTCCCCTTCCTCTCCCTGCCACCACAAACAATGCCACCAACTGCCACCTATCCCCCTACCCATCTTCTTCTTTTTCTTCTCCCCTTCAACCTTTTTCTACCCCATCCTTTCTAGCCCCTTACCCCCGATCTCCTCTTTCTCCCATTTCTTCTCCTACCATTTCCACCCCTATTTTTTCATGCTGCCACCCTCTGTCCCTCCAACTGCCGCATCAAGCCGCTACACCACCTTCTGCACCCTTCTACTACCGCCCGACACTGCACTGCCCCAACACCATCCAAGCCACCCCGCAACTCCATCTTACTCCCCTCTTCTTTTTCTCCTTGTTTTTCTCCCTTCTCGGCAACTCACTTGCAACCCCACCATTTACCGCCATCCGAATGCCTTTGCCTCCACCCAACACACTATTCAACTCCCTATAACCTCCTCTACCACCCCCACACCTTCTTTTCCCAAAACCAGACCCTGAACCCCTCCATTTTTCCCCTCTCTTTTCCTTCCTTCTCAACCACGCCTTGCCCGACAGCCATCTTCGCCGCCTCCGCCGCCCTTTGCCACCAACAACCCATCCCCAACATCCACCTACACCCCCTCTTCACTTCTGCACCATTCCCTTACCTTAAAACCTCCCCCACCTACCCTCTTTCCTACCCTAAAGACCCCAACCCAAAAATAGCCATTTTACCTTCCTTCACCCCCATTCTAGCCTTTCCCTTTTTATTTTTGCATGCAGCTCATGCTGCATATCTTAGCCCATTTTTGTTAATAATATTAAGGTATGATAATATTTAAATTTATTATTTCCTTAAGTAAAATTTATAAAGTCTTATGTTTTGATTTTCTTATTTCTAATATAATAAATATTGATATTATCTTCAGCTATTGGTTTTGCTAATCAAAGCTTGAATCCTTAACCAGAATACCGGTAAGATTTGATTTTTTGGGAATTAAGGTAATCATTAAACCCCACTTTAATGCATGGATAAATGTATGTTAGCACATTAGGATTTTTAGTATGTTATTATGATTTATATTTGTGGTTTAATATAATATATATATTTGCTTGTATTGATTGATAAAAAAAAGTATGTTAGTTTATATGCCATATGTGGAAATGTTGCGTAAGGAAAGAGTTTGGCTATAATGAAAGCATTAAGTACCTATCCTTGTTATTTTATGTTATTGTGACCATTTATGCATGAATAATATTATTGTGAGCCCTAGGGGCATTTTAGTAATATTCCTCATGCAAGATTATGGCCTAATATGTGTGGGTGATAATATGTATTATGTTAACATATAATAGTTGGTGGAGTTTGATATTGTTAATGGAGTATTAATATTATTATTCCGTGTGGTAATGATAATTTAATAAAAGTGGTGTAATAAAGGGGGTAATATGGTGATTTTAGAGGCAAAAGGACAATATGGTAATTTTATGAGCAAATGGCAAAATGTTAATTTTATAAGTAAAGGGGTATTATGGTAATTTTGGGAGTAAAGGGTAATATGGTAATTTTTGAAAAGAAGGGCAAAATGGTAATTTTGTAAGGAAAGAAAAAAATTGTAATTTTGGATGTAAAAGGGTGAAATAGTAATTTGTAAAGTAAAAGGGGTATTATGGTAATTTTATGAGTAAAAGGGTATTGTGGTAATTTTGTAAATAAAAGGATATTATGGTAATTTGGAAGTAAGGGGTAGATGGTTAATTTTGTAAATTAAAAATATATTTATGGCAAACTTGGGAGTAGGGGGTAACTTGGTAATTATGATAACGATGAAGGATAATTTGGTAATTAAATTATAATTATAGAAGGGCAATTGGATAATTATAATTGAAAAGGGTAATTTGGTTCATTAACCAACAACAGGGTATTATGATAATTTTAATAATGGAGAAGGGCAATATAGTAACTATAAAAATGGAGGAGGGATAAATTGGTAATTATAATTATGGCGAAGTGTAAATTGGTAATTATAATTATGGAGAAGTGTAAATTCATAATTATAATTATGGAGAAGTGCAAATTGGTAGTTATGATTATGGAGAAGGGTAAATTGGTAATTATTATAATGGAGAAGGGTAAAATGGTATTTATAATAATTGAAAAGGGTAAAATGGCGATTATAATAATTAAGAGGGGTAAAATGGTAATTATGATAATGCGAAAGGACAATTTGGTAATTTATCCAACTAAAGGGGTAATTTGATAATTTAACCAACTAAAGGGTAAATTGGTAATTATTTAACTAACTAAAGGGGCATATTGGTAATCATGATAATGAAGAAGGGTAATTTGGTAATTTATCCAACTTAAAGGCAATTTAGTAATTATAACAAAGTAAAAGGGCAATTTGGTAATCTAATCAATCAAGTGAGAAATATAACAAGTGTAACAATTATGAAGGGTGAATAGTGATAAAAAAAGTGTAGGAGATGACTTTGTAACCTAAACCGAGGAAGGGGTAATTTGGTAAATATGCAACCTAAAGGGTAATATGGTAATTTATCAAGTAAGGAAGGGATGACTTAACAATTATATAAGTAAAGTGTAAATGAGTAATTTGTACCTAACATGTCGTTGTGATTGTGGAATTTCATAATATGACTCAAATAATGCTAATTAGCAAGGTAAGAGTATTTGATAATTAGTATCATGAGAACGAATCCTAATTCAGAATTAGATAAGATCATGATGGCCTTAATAATTTCTCTATGTTATCTTGGATAACCGCTTGAATAAGAAATGACTAATGATATTAGAACGATTGAACATGAATAAGTATCTGATTATTCTGCTTTTCGTGATCACTTTAACTAAAACATTAATACTTAAAGTGAAAGACCTCAAGATTGAGAATGGTGGCTCTTTAGGGGTCGCTACCCTAAAGATGTGGTTTCGCTCATGATTATTCTGGTATTTGTTGGTGTGCCTTTGTGCCCCAGCCAAGCCCTTTATCTTACTCTATCTAGCTCTATGGACCTAGTTAGGGGGTATCCATACTTATAGATTAGGTGTCCTTGTCGGCAGGGTACTGAGTAGCTTTATGCACCAATACAACGAGGGTGTCTTTGTGTCCTTGGGTTCATGGTTGAAGGGTACTGAGTAGCTTATATGCACCGGTACGACGGGTGTACCTTTGTGTCCTGGGTTCTTGATCTCCCGTCTGAGGAAAATAAAAGAAATTGTTATGCTGATTAAAGAAAGGAAAATACTAATAAAAAAAGTGAAAGATTAATGAGTTGGGCCTAGTTGACGTATGATATTGAGTACCGATCCACCGGTTATAATAGTGGCCCAGAAGTATAATGCCCTGGCAGGTGATTATGAGTCCTAATCCACTGGATATAATAGTGTCCTAGGACCATGTTGTCCTAGCAAGTGATTATGAGTACCGATCCATTGGACATAATAGTAGCCTAGGAGCGTGTTACCCTGGATGATGTTGATATATATTTGATCCACTGGCAATAATAGTGGGGGTCCCGAGCTCAATAAAATCAGTCATGGATGTGAATAAAGTTATGAAAAAATATTAATCACTTATAGTGGAAGACAGTGTGAGTCGGGGCCAGACCGGTCCACCAGCAAATAACAGTGGCCAGGAGCTTTTTTCCTGGAGACCGATCCACTGACATATAATAGTGGTTAGGTGCGTTCTGCCCAATAAGTGACCGATCCACTGGCTATAATAGTGGGGTTCTCGCACTCACATGGATATAAAATCTGAGAGATGATTGAATAATGATGGACTAATGGCTTAAGGTTGAAAGAATCGAGCATACCTTGCGACCTATTGATATCTGATGTGATTGTTAATTATGGGGATGTTATATGTACACATCTTGTTATATATTTATATAGCTTTGTATCATGTGTGACATTGCGGGCCTACTTTTAAGTGTGTTTTAAAGGGTTACTCAGTACCATAGTACTGAAGGGTTCCTTTCACGGGGCCCTTACCTATTCAATGGGCAGTGCCCCTTGCAGGTCTTTTTAGGTGTTATTCAAGTGGGCGACGGGAAAGAGCATAAGGATTATCCGGCCTTTAGGATTTCATTCTTCATCTTCTAATGTATGGTTTAAATGTAATTGTATTCTTGTAACCACCATTGGTGGAATCTATTATTATAAAATGTTTACTTGCGTTACTTTGATTTAATAATGGTTTGAATTTCTAGCAATTGATATTTTGCTCTTTAGCCTTAGCACTTGGTACTGGAACAGTATGAATGAACCGGTCTGGTACTAAGCGTGGCAGTAATATCCCCAAAATTTAATGTTTTATATTTTACTTCCGCTATTTCTTTTAATAAAATAAAATTTTTTAGTAGTGAATTTTGGGGTGTTACAGACATTGGTGGAGCCTACTGGGTTGCTCAGCGGGATGGTGGGATGGTGGTCGGTTGATGAGATCGAGAAGTGTAGGGGCTACGAAGTGGTGGAGGGCTAGAGCCACGGTTGGTGGGCTAGTGTTATAGGTGGCTTGCTGAGTAGTGGTCGAGGGGTGATGGCTGGCTGTAGGAAAAATGGAGGAGGTGGTAAAGAGGTGGGGCAAGGCTTGGTGATGGTTCGAGGTGGTTGCATGGTGGAGGTGATGGGGAAAGCTTGATTGGTTTAGGAAGGAAGCTAGTCGGTGGTGATGAAGGTGTTGCTAGACTTGCTAGGTCGGCGGTGGCTGGGCTCAATGGTGATGTGTTCAAGTGCTAGGGTGGTGCTGCTTTTGGGGGTCGGGAAGGCTGATTTGTGAGGGAGAGCCGAAAAGAATAGAGGGGGAAAGGTTGGGAAATCAGACTGGAACAAAGCAAGGGAAGGGCTGGTGCATGGGAAAGAAACGAGGTAGCGAAGGGGAGTAAGGGTTGCATGTGTGCGTCACATTGATGAGCTAATCGGGGGGTTAGCTAAAAGAAATTGGGGGGCTATTTAGGGTGTTGCATGCTTGAGAGTGTATGTAGTGTGTATATGTATGTATAAATGCAGAGGTGGAGGTGAGATGATAGGTTGAGTAAAGTAAGGAATGAGAGATACAAGGAGATTAGATGGTAGAGTAGAAAAATAGTTTTTATTTTAGGTTTATTTTGGGGTTGATTAGGGTACCAGATCGAAAGATAATTCGAAAAAAAATAATCGGGGCAAGGATGGATTTAACGGAACGGAATAATATAAAATAATCAGGAATAAAATCTTGAGATTTATTTCCGTTTACGGGTCAAGATTATTAATAAAATAATTAGGCTAAGATTTACGGGTATAAACTAGAATTAAAATTAATAGTTCAATTTCTATCAACTTTTTACCTGATTATTTTCATATCTAAATCGTTGTAATGATGATGATGATGATGATGATAATAATAATAATAATAATAATAATAATAACATGTTTAATACAAAACCTTTTAAAATAATAGTTATAACTAATCGCAATAATTAATAGTTTTAATTAGGGTTTCTAAAAAAATGGTATTATACCTAGGACACGTAATCCTTCAGAATTGATACCCACTATAGGGTTCGTAAATTACCAAAAAAGTAGACTAGGGCCTTAGCCGAAAATGTCAAGGCATTACACAAACCACCAAACCAAATCAAGGGCTCATACCTCATCTTTAGGGTAGCTAACAATAAAGAGAACCATTCCCAAATTTTGAGGTATTCCACTTTCATTATTAATATCTTAATTTGATGATCACAAAATATCACATAATGCACAATAATACTAATTTCATACTTAATTATTTTCATTTTATTTCTAATTATTTAAGACCACAAGGTCAACAATCTAAACGAAAACCAAAGTAAACACTAAGATTAACCTAGGAATCCATTATGTTCATCACGGTCCTATTATCCCCATTTATAAGAATAATAAGTCATAAATGACCAAAATGCTCTTATATGCTATTTACTCAATAATTTCTCATTTTAACACCAATTGTTATTATAATTAAGAAAAATTTAGGGTATCATTAAAAAATTTAATATAGATGCCTTAATATGATATTAAAACTATGGAAAATTTTAGAAGTGAACCATTTTGCCCTTAAAACACAATTAAACCCGATTGACACAAAAAACTTTAATTATGCGTAATTATTTTACTACAACAGTCCTATTCTAGCATACTATCATACATATATCAAAATACATAAATTTAATTTTATCTTGTATAAAAGTACATACTAACATACTTAGAGAAATTTTTAACAATACATGGTGTGTGTATATTTTTTCATGATTTTACAACGAAGCATAAATTGTACTTAAGTATAACATAGAAAACCCAAATATGCTATCAAATGATTTTTACATATTTAGTCGGAGCATATGGGTTACTTATTTCCAATCACAAATAATAATAAAAAGGTCCTGCCAAAAGAAATTCAATGCCTTCGAAAAATAGAGACAAAAGAGGAGGAGACAAAATATGGCAACTACATAGTTTAAATAAATATATAAGCTTATTCCGTTATTTAAAAATAAATAAAGGTTAGATGGAAGGAAATATAGAATTAAAAAAAAACGAGGATAATGGGTTTTGGTTATAGGCTCAACAAAGCTTAAAAACACTTAGAAATATAACCAAAATGAAGAGAGAGGTGGGAGCAACCAAGAAAGCTTAAAAAAACTTGAGCGTGTAGTGTGGAGGTGTGTATTTAGGTTTAATGAAGTTATAAAAACTAAAAAATAAGCCAAGGGACTGGGTAGATGATGATGTTAAGGTCTAAGGTCAGATTTGAGCCAAAAGGACACAACTAGCATAGGTAAAAAGTGTATGAAAGTGACCCTAACTCAAATTTTAGTTGAATGGGTAATAAAGTAGTCAAATTGATACAAAATTTAATCATGAAAGTATAAATAAGGAATTTCATGGGTGAAAAATAACATTAGGATTTATAGATTATTTTTAGTGGTGAAAATATGAGAAAAGGGATAAAAATAAGAAAAAAGAACACCTAAAATTTTGAAAGTTTATGGAAACCCTTAAAATAATATTCTAAACTCATATTTAAAATTTCATGGATTTAAAAAAAAAAGTTTTGATATATACGATAATGATATGATAGTGAATTAACAAGCTTATAAGGTAATTAAAAATATAAATATCAAATTAGTGAATGGTGTAAGTGTAATTTTGTCATTAGTTTTATTACATTATTAAAAAATATGTAAATTGACAAAATGATTTTCTTATACACAGGGAGTACGTTTTATTCTTTGTTTTAGATATGCATCTTCATAAAGATGGTATACATGCTGAGGACGGAAACATACAAAAGAGAGGCAGAATTAGGTTGATGCATATTTCTGAAATAGAGAAAAGTTCTTTAGGATTTATGTTTACTTTGATGCTTTTTGTTATCTAGTGAGTGAGATTAGGGATGTGCTCATTAGCTAGAGTAAATCTAGGGTTAGTGCACACATCCCCATCACTTATGATTATTGGAACGATTTCTAAAAAGATAAGAATGATAAGGTGTGGGATGGAATGATGATATGATTTTAATATTTTAAATAGATATGATTTTTTTGGTTATTATCATTTGAATTTTTTGTCTGCATGCTAAATATTTGGTTGTTTTCATTTTTATAATGAGGATTTAATGTGAGCCTACAACACAAAAATTTTATTATTATTCAAGGTACAAAGTTCTAGATAGGCAAGAAGGCATAATAAAATGATAACATGTTATATAAATGGTACACATGATTATCGAAAGCGAAGTATATACATGAGTAATATATTGTATGGTTTATGTATGCATGTATAGTGTATTTCTAGGGTTTTATGCTTGTCAAGTGAGGATTTAAATTCCATTCCAATCACACCATGATTATCATTTCATAGTATTTATGGTTAATAAACATAGCATAAAAACATATACGCACAATTAGGGTTAGAATATGATAATTGTTATTCGCATGTTATAAGGCTAGAGATTTTTTCCTACATGTACCATGATGATAATTACCTTATTAAACATCATATTATGCTTAATATATATATATACACACACATGTTGCATGGAATGTGTGACACGTGAACAATGCATGATTAGGGTTTTAAGGGCACAACTCAATAAATGCATGAAAAGTAGAAAATATTGTTAATCACTAAATCGTAAAAATTACCTACATGCTAAAATATTGAGAATAATTATCTTTTAGTCTCTTAATAAAAATTTCTTTTAATAATATTTTTTTCTATAGAATTGGATAAAAATGATGACATTAGGATTTCGAGGGCATTTTGGTCATTTTCAACCTAATGCATCTAATGTGAATAACTGGACATAATATGGCCTTAAAATTTTTATAGGTTGACCTCTGTGTTGACTTTGACTTTCACATAGATCAATGACCTTATGGTTTATCTGAATAATTGGAATTAATGGAAAATGATTAAGTATCGAAATGGAAATGATTATACGGTATGAAATATTTGTGAATACCTCATAAAATACTAATACTTAAAGTGGAAGATCTCAAGTTTGCGAATGGTTGCTCTCTAGGGTTATCTACCCTAGGGACGAGGTGTTATCCCTCGTTTAAGTTGGTTCGTTGGTGTGCCTCTATGCCTCAACAAGGCCCTTAATTACTCTATAGGTGATCTACGAGCCCTATAGGGAGTATCGATACTTAAGGATTAGGT
The DNA here is from genome assembly GCA_030549775.1 of Tamarix chinensis. Taxonomy (NCBI): domain Eukaryota; kingdom Viridiplantae; phylum Streptophyta; class Magnoliopsida; order Caryophyllales; family Tamaricaceae; genus Tamarix; species Tamarix chinensis. The sequence goes on along the minus strand of CM060172.1, from coordinate 14,955,959 downwards.
AACCGAGGTTAGACAATACTGTGTTACCTATGCGCGCTGGTCTGACTAGGCATATGGGTTTGTCCCTAGGTTCTAGAGTACTGGTATTGTGTTACCTTCGTGCGCCAATATGATCAGGTGTGCCTTAGTGTTCCATGACTGATTGTATCCCTTTGACTAATATAAATAATAAACGAATACTTGTTGATGGCCTTAGTATGTATTGTTGGGTTTAGTAGTTACTTTAGCGCCCTACCTCAATTTTTGGTATATACTCGATTGATGGTTTGGTGCCTCAATGCCCTACTATGTTAATTGGAATTGATTTGATTAATCGATTTTGGTTATGGATTTTAATATGGTTATTGTGTACCTTGAAATGACATATCTTGGAGAATGAGATCTAATGGGATATATTTATATGTATATATTGATCCATGATTTATTATATATTGTTATGGTATGCGCTTGTGTTTGAGCATGTTTTGGATCATTGCTTGATTATGTGTAACTTGGGTATGCTACCTCCTATGAGGTATTATAATTTACTCAGTATGAGGAAGTTGCACTGATACTATATTTTCTTATTACTATATGAAGGTCATGGAGTGGCATGAAGCTTATAAGAGTGGCTAAGATAAGAGAAGCCCTTAGGAAGAGGTTCCATTCTCAAAATGGCATATGGTTCTAAGAGTTAGGGCAAACCAATGTTGTACCTATGGGTACTATTTTTTGTTATATCGTTTTTCCTTTGGACTCTTATGTCCCTAACTGTATTTTAATTATCATTGTTATATGGAATATATTTATCTGTAACCTTTATTTTTTTAATCTCTCTTATTTTTGATGATTTGTTTTTGGTTTTGTTGGTTTTAGCCTTAGCACTTGGCATAATAAAGGTGAGGAAACCAGACTTATGCTAAGTATGGTGGTAACACCCATTATCTTTGGTAATTAACAATTCTACAAAATAAAATTTTTAAGTACTACAAATGAGGATGTTTCAAGTGGCTAAGAGTGTGATTCCCTAGGGTTATATGGTATTTACTAATCTACCGGTGAGAATAGTCGCTAAGAGCGTGCTGCCCTGGGATTGGACCTTATTTATCGGTTCACCGATGAGAATAGTGTGATCCCAAACTCAAGTAATAAAATCCTTAGACAATAATAATCAATGGAAAGACACTAATTACTTACAATGGAACACCACATAGGTTGGGACCGGTTGTACCTTATTACCAGTCCACTAGTGAGAATAGTGGCCCTGGGGTTGTACCTTGTTGACTGGTCCACAAGTGAAAATGGTGGGTTCTCTGAACCCACATGGATTTAATTTATGAGCTGACTATTTATTTCACTAATATCTTCAGTCCATATAATAATGAATGAACCGTTATAACCTGCTTATGTGCATTTTACTTCTTGTTGTGGTGTCATTATCTGATCTAACCTTCTTGACTGTATTGTTTCCTTATATAGTAAGTAGCATACTTATCATTCCTATTATGGGTGCTGCTCATTCCCATGAGTACTATCCCCTTCTAAGCCTGTGCAGGTGAATGGAGATTCTTTGAATGACGTTGCCACTTATCACTATCTTGAGAAAGAGTTTTAATAACGGTTATTTTATGGTTTTAATAACGGTTTTGAACTATTATGGAACTGTCCATTATTAAATATTTAATAAATATTCATAACCATCATAAAAAATATACAAATACCGGCGAATATGTGTGTAAACTTCATATTTAATAACGGTTTTCAAGTAAAGACCATTCCTAAAAACCAAAATTTAATAACGGTTATTATAAAAACCATTGTTAAAATATGATTCAATTAGGGTTTCAGTCAATGATTATGAATTTATTAAACCCTAATATGTATTAAATGAGCATAAATTTGAGATTAAATACATGATTTTAATAATGGTTCTTAAGAAGAAGCATTATTAAAACTATATGTTCTTTTTTTGTTTTGTTCCTACCCACATACATAGTTGTATGTTCAAATATTTACAAAATCTACAATGTTAAACAACACCAATTCGTATATACATGCACGTGTTCCTCCCAAATGGTACTCCATATTTTCAATCAACCTCTTATTCATATATTTAAATACACTGTGCATACCGAGGAGTGAAAATTAGTAGGCATACCACAATTAGGTAGCTCTACACTCCAAGTCAAAAGTTCATACATCATAACCTAGAAGACCAAAACATGTAGACGAAATATAAACCTGAACATGCATGTAGAATATAGATCCCTAGCTAATACTAAATGATTGAGTGCATGTGCTTGACCCATTGTTCTCTAACTTCATCAAATTCATCAACATTATTTTTCTAGTCTCGTGCATTATCATCAGTGAAAAACTACAATACCTAAGTTTCAATTAATATACAGTTAGCACTTAGGTCAAGTACCAAATATATATGTCATGATTCATTAATGGAAAAATATGGAAAAGAAAACATTCATGGATTGGATCTATGTTGACCGATGTGTTCTAGACTATCAATTCCATTGCTCTACATACATAGTATCCAAAATAATTATCGTTTTGTAGTTGTGACACTGTCAAATGAATTTAGTTAGCTCTCTAACTATTAGATATTAATTTGAATTAAAAAATAAATAAAATAGTTGTCTTCCTACTTACCATGACAGGCTCATATTGAAGACTCTTTGCGTCTGGGACACCAATACCACCCCTTCTTTTGATATGCCGTCTGTAGTGACCTAATAAATAGAGTTGGATACACAATATTGTAAGTATATATACCTTAAATAATGAATGTAGAATGTATGCATAAATAAGCTAATGAAGTAAGAAGTGAAAAGTATACTAACATATCGATTAATTCCTTCCCACTACAATGAGTGACTTCAAAAGGCACGTCATAAGTTCAAAGGGAGTCAAACACATAGAATTTATTAAGATTAGGTTGGATAATGTATAAAACCCAATGTTCAGTTGCGAGGTGAGGAATGAAATAAAGTTTTTTGTATCCCTCAATCAAAATGTGATCCGCTAAATAGTTTATGTGCCTACCCTCTCTTATTGTAGTACCATCAGCTATGTAGTATGGGCACACAAACACAATAGAGGACAACATTCCCTCCATCAAAGCATGACTAGATACCAAACTATAGGCGACAATAACAATGCATATTTGTTAATAGCTAATAATTCATATAAGAGGTCATAAAAATTCCAATAGTACAAGGAGTACTAAAATCTCAAATATGAAATAATACTTACGTGACATAGATGGCGATACTCGTGGTTGACATCCATTCCTGATTATAAATTCCACTTATGTCAACCATCGATACATGTATATAGCATCATCCCTCCCAACATACTCAGGAAAAAAATCGGTGAAAAAATAATTGTCCCTAAGGTAGTTTTGGGCATAGAAATATAATAAAGCTAGTGTTGGTGGAGGTTGGCTTCTCTTTGAAGAAGGAATCTTTTGCGGGGAAATTAATTTTTCAAAATTTACTCTCTTTCCTTTAGCAGCGCACTCTTTTGTATTGCTCATTCTACTAGTACCTCTATTGGTTTTACTAATAGGAGCAGTCTTCTTTTTTGATTCCTTGATTGATAATAATAAATAAAATATATATTGAGCATATATATATGAAAAAGGTATAAATAGTGTAACAAATCAATAAGGTCTAATGAAGATGTCAAATGTTATTACCTCTTCAATAATGAGACGTATCTGATCTGCAGGTCAAGGCACGAAGCTTCCATGAGCTTGTAGCACTGTGGCTACCTCATCACCCTCTTTATAACAAGGTAAGGGCACAATGTCAATAATCGGAGTGACAATACTCACCGGCCTTGTATTTAGGACTAAATTATACCAGTGAACTATTTGCGTTTAGGTACTATGACTAATGCGTACCCTTCCTTTCACCAAAAGACTTGAAAGGTCATTTGCTAAAAACTCACATTTATGGAACCCTAAAATAAAATATTACACATTCTTAATTATTTATTTCACAGAATGCATTTAATAACAATTCATATTTTGTAATACTTACCTCGAGAATAGAAGAAAGACGTGTATCAGCTTCATAACTGTCTCTGACACTATTTACATTGGGTATATGAAACTGATCATGGTCGACTGAATCAGATTGCTTATACCCTTGAAATTTAAAAAAAGACAACTCTTGCTCCATTGTTTCCATTTGTTTAAATGCGACATTCAATTTCCGAATGAGTATGGCGACTTTCTTGTTAGTGCTATAAGAACTAAAAGATCAACCACTGTAACACCCTAAAATTTTACTTTTTTTTAAGTGAAAGCAATTAAATTAAAAACTATGAATTTCAGGGACGTTACCACCACACTTAGTACCATATTAGTTCACTTTAACCGTTTTGGTACCAAGTGATAAGGCTAAAAGGAGTTTAATAATCAATATAAATCAAATCAAATCAAGACTTCAATTAAGCATAAAATGACTATAAAATAGAAATCAGAGTATATGACAACAAGTCATAATTTAGAGTATAGAGTAGGAGTTTCTTAAGAAAAGATAAGTCTACAAACGATAAAGTTTACCTGTGGAAAATCTAATACAGAAATAAATTAACAGAAGGAAATAAAATAACATGGAGAGAGAATCTAGCCACGTCACTCCCAATCATCAAATGAAGCCCATGATCAACACTTATCCCCACCTATGCCTCATGGACATCGAAGGCATCAAAATAAGTATCACTTACTTGCACCATGTCAGATGGGCCTCCTACTTGTGGGAATAAGCACCACCCATGAAAAGGGTGATCAGTACACTAAGTACTAAGTAAAGTAACTGTGCACAAAGGCCAATACCAAAGCATATAATCTAACATGATAAATTAATAGCATACGAGCATTCGAGTAAAAACATAAAGGCCCATTTATAATTCAGATTAATTAATTAATTAATCTATTATCAATACTCATTTCACACTATTCTTTTTTATCAAATCCATGCAAGTACGGGAACCCCACTATTTTAGCCGGTGGATCAGTCTCCAAGGCACCACAGCACCTAGCTACTATTATTGCCGATGGATCATCAACTTTTAGGGTAACATACCCTCACCACTATTATATGCCGGTGGATCGGTCTGGCCCCTACTCTCATGGTGCTCCACTGTAAGTACTTAGTGTCTTTTATGTGTTTTAGCCAACTCAAGGTCTAGTTTATTGAGCTCAGGATCCCCCACTATTATAACCAGTGGGTCAGAAATACACACGGCATAAAGCTCCTAACCACTATTATATCCGGTGGGTCGGACACATATATGGTTGAACACCCTAACCACTATTCCTAACTAGTGGATCAGCTTGGACTCGACTCAATAATCTTTCACTTTACATGATTGATGTCTTAAGTGTCTTATTCAGAATTTCAACCCTAGACATACATGACTAACTCCCTCTACTTATCCTCAAAAGGACCTGTCTCACATCGTAAGACTCATGCACCTCCTAACTTAACCCAATATCCTTTCTACCTTACCCTAACACACACTAGAGCCCATCTCCCACATATGTGGGTCAAGGCCCACTACCTTACACTTCCAAGTCCACTCACCGTCTCACTCCACGATTTTACTTTAAAACCCTAATTTAGGCAAACCCATAGATTCCACCCTCATCATCACACTTTAATCGCTAAATACATGAGTGACCACAAAACCCTAGGTAGCCACGCCAAACCCTAGTTGGCTACTTCAAACCCTAGTTCGGTGTCCTATGTACCCTTATGTTGTCTCACGTACTATTTTTTATTCAAAGCACTCAAAAAGCTAAACAACACTTCCATTACCTTCGTCACATCTCGAATCAACTCTCCATACGTAAAATTCACCCTCGTGTAGACTTTTTACATCCTATGCAACCCTTCAAACTTTTGCATGGAAAACCTTAAAAATCCCACGTGAAACCCTAGATTCACCCATGCGAACCCTATATTCTTTCCTATGTACTTAGATTCCCCCATGCAAAACCCTAGATTCCTCCATGCAAAACCTTAGATCCTTCAATTTATGGTCATGTAGTATTTAGGCCAACTCCACATCATTTCACTCCATATCATCATATTACATAACCTAGCATGCATGCCTTATAAGGTTACATCATAATACATCACAATCGCAACATAAACATATGATACTCAAATTATAAGATAACACATAAACGTACCTCAACTCCAAGCCGCAACATATATAAAATAGTTATAACAATACACATAAGGTACATCACATACTATAGTACATGGCATACAAGGCATATAATACATATTACATACATACGACCTTAGTAACAACTTTACCTAAAACAACACTACTCTTAGAGCACACTCCTACGCCTCCTAAAGGCTTTGATTGGTCTCACCTATATGAGGGAAAAACTTAAGATTAGATTCCCTCTTACAAAAAATACTATTATTTCCTAATTTCTTCTAAGATTAGCTTTTTGATAAAATAATATTAATATAATAATAATAACAATAACTAATTATTAATTTTGCTAAGGATATAAGAAATAATAGTAATATTGTAAAAGTTGATAATATAAGGTTTGAAGATTTAATTCTAATAATAATAATTAAGATATTAGAAATAATACTAATAATGATAATAATAATAACAATAATAACCATAATAATAATAATAATAATAATGAAAAAGACATAATTCAAAAGGAAAGTGAAATAAGGGCTTCAGTCATTCACCGAAATAATATTCACCATAATACTATTAACATTAATAAAAAAATAATAATAAAACAATAATAGTAATTACAAAATATTAGTAATAATAATGATAATAATACTAATAATGGTAAAAATCAAAATTACAATAAAGTAGGGTTTCAACCCTACATTGAAATAATAATAATAACACTAATATTATTATTATTATTATTATTATTATTATTATAACACATAATAAAAATAATAATAATAAAATTGAAATAAACAAAATTGGGCTTCGGCCCTCATTAACAATAATAATAGTAATATTAATAATAATAATAATAAGAATATACTCAAAATAATGAAAATAAAATAAAATAAAGCTTGTACAAATAAAAAGGTTGAGAGGGTTTAGGATTCCACCTTCGGTTGGTGGTGGCAGGTGACACCGGCAGTGGTGCACGGTGGCGGCAGCAATGGCCGGAAAAAGAGAAAAAGGAAGAGAAAGTTGAGTGATGGGAAAAAGAGACAGAGAAAGAGGGCGGAAATTTGGGTGTTTAGGGTTGACTAGGTGAAGAGGAGTAGAATGAAGGTGGTGGTGCATGGCGGAAGTAGTGGTGACTGAAAGTGGGAGAAGGAGAGAAAGAGAGGAGGAGAGGAAGGATGATAAAAATAAGAGTATGGGGAGGTAGAGGAGAGTCTGTATATGTTTTTGGAAAGTGGCAGGGGCAATGGTTGTGGCACAAGTGGTGGTGGACGGTGGTGCAAAAGGTAGTAGGGGCAGTGGAGTGGTTGATCAAGAAGGAAATTTTACACGGTTGGGGTGGCTCGTATAGGGCAAATCGAGGGATAAGAGAGGTGTAGTTAGGTAGAGGGTGTTGTAGGGAGTGGGTCTATAGGTGACTTGAACGGCAGCGTTGGATGATGGCGATGAAAATGATGTCTAAAAGGGTGATGGCGCACAGGAGAAAATTTATGGCTTTTGGGGAAAAGGCTCAATTCTAGGTTAGTTTGGGGATATTTATAGGCTAAGGGTGGGGATAAGGTCGAAGGGAAGATAAGAGGATAGGGCAGGGGGTGAGGTGTAGCGACCAGCGGTAACAACCGATGCACGATCAATCGTGGCAGGTTTCATGACCTACGATTGACCAGGGATGAGAGAAAAATGTGAGAGAAGAGGGAAGGAGAGGTTGGGTCGAAGTGGTTGTTGAATCCGTAAGGGAAATAGGGGAAAATGACCGGTCAAATCAGGCATGGAAGGCAGCAAATTACTCAGGCAGTTGTAGGCCGACACGGGAAGGGAGAAGGAAGAATAAGAAGGAGGGATGGCATGTGTGTGGACCGGCAGTCCAGAAAAGGAGAGGAGAAAAAGAAAAGAAGAAGAACCGGTCTGTTTATGGGGGAAAATTAATATGAAATGCTTAGTTCCGGGGGGAAAAAGAAGAAAGGAACGATGATGCGTCTTGAGCCACTGAAGGAGAAAAGAAAAAGAAAAGGAAATGGGTCGTGGAAAAGTAGTCCCAGGTTAGGGTAAAGAGGAAGAAAAAGAAAAGAAGAAGAAAGAAAAAGGAATAAAAAAGATAAGAAAAGAAAGAAAAAAGGGAAAAAGAAAAATAGGTGGGTTGGGTTAATTAAATTAATTTCGGTATTTGGAACATTTAAAAAGAATAATAGTTAGATAAAATAATATTTAATTTCCTTTTTAGGCTAATTTAGGATTTTTTAAATATTTTTCCTAAATTCCATTTTAATTAGCAAAATAAATACATTTTTCCTAATTAAAATATTTATTATTTTTCTCTTTATTTTCCCTAATTAATTCCCTTTTATTTTAATAAAATTACTTTATTTAATTAGTTTTCATAATAAATCCTTAATTAGCTATAATTCTTAAATTTAGGATTTTTAGGGTATTTCAACCACATACGCTCGTTATTGTAACACCTAATCCAAGGCGTTTGTGTGTTCCAGGGTGTTCTATAATTTCTATAGCATGGGACACAATTTTATATTGGTCCACCCCTCCTCAGCATTTGATGTTTGAAGTTCGTCCTATAATGTATACAATATATGTAAATTTAGCTTATAGTAATAAGCATAATATAATATTTTTCTAAAAGAAAACTAAGTAGGGTTCTGCATTTCTACAAACTTACATTTTTTTTTGTTGCAACATCTACACCTTCATTAATATATCCATCTTTTGTTGCTCTAGCCTTCTTCCATAATGTACCAATATGGATGGACGAGTTACATGGATCCAAGTCTTGGGCTAGGAGTTATGAATCAAAAAATATTCTTAATTAAGAATATTATTATGAAATTTGACATTAACATGTAAATATATTAATCAAAATCGCATACCTACTCCTCTTTAAGGCCTACAAAGCCTTTGTGAGCCATATTATGCTGGTATGTATTCTGCTTCGCAATCCCTTTATTTTTTGCACTTTTTTTCATATGCTACAAGCTAAAATATAGTCACATAGTTATTTAAATATTAAGCATAATATTGGGATACAAAAATTTAATTGTTATCTAACAAATACCTTAAAATCCCCTGTAAGACGATATGCAATAAATTAGTTCCAACTTTATTGATCGATGAATTATATCGTTTGGGTGGGTTATGCCATAGAGAACCATCCCTCTTTCTGTACATTTTTCTGCAAGCTAAGTATGACATAAATATTCTTAGATTCTCCCTACAATCTAAGAGGCCATTTCTTCCTAGTCTTCAGGAAATTAAAGACTCTCTACAAAATAAGATATATAGATATATACCAATGTTAATGTATTAAAATTAATTACATTTGATGTAAAAAAATGATTACGTAAAAGAGCATATTTACCGTGATTTCCTGCAAAATATGCTCCTTATAACCGTTTGGAACCTACTTCACATTAATATAGGAGATAGGAACATGATTATGGGTCATGAATGAAGTGTACGTCAAGAACATGTTTGCATAAGGTTCAATGCGAAGATTGTAAGTATTCCACCCAACTCGACCAATTCTCTTTTATTCCTCATGTCTGTGATGATTCTCATAATGGTAGGTCCTCTTTTCCCTTCTTATCACTGTTGTCCCTATCAATATTTCTGTTGATCATATCTATACAAAAAATCAATAAATAAATTATGTTAGAATGTTATGTATTGACCGTAATGTACCACTATATTATCGATATAATAAATATCCTATCAAGAAGGTTAAAAATGCATTTAAAAAAACTAGCACACATATCATATGTTAAAATATTATTACCCTCATTACCTTCTTTTTCTTCTTTTTTTCCCTTTGTTTTAGGATTAGTTTCAGGATCTAATACATATATTACTTCATAGTGATCATCTGTGACATATATTTTTTCCTCATTAATTTTATTGTTATCATTGTTAAATGATTGAGTTGCTTGCGTAGTTGAGATGCACTCTTTATTCCAATTGGCATCATTTTCATCATCACATTCATTGGCATTTTTTTTCTTTATAGATAGTACTATTAACCATCTATTATTAGTAGGAACAATGACATAGAATACTTGTGTCACTTGTGATGCTAAGATGTGTTTATTCCATGCCTTATTGAGATCTACTAATGTAAATCCATCTTCATATCTAACTCCATAGCTATTATCAATCCATCTGCAGCCAAATACAGGGACTTTAAATACTGTGTAATCTAACTCCCATATATGTTCAATTACACCATAATAATTCATTTCTGCATAGGTTGGATTCTTATCTTTTACACTAGTAACACGCATTGCCTCAGCTACTAAAGTCACCCGACTATTCTGTATTGTTCTCTTCTCATCTTATTCTTTTGTATAAAAAGTGTAATCGTTGATCATATAACCAATATATGAAAAAACTTCATAACGAGGTTTCTGAGACAACCAATGAAGGGTTTTGGAAATTGAAGTTGGGGAATGTTCGATGAGTAGAATGATGTGATCTCTTATCCAATCAATAATGGAAAGATTATGTTTATAGATTATCCTTTTCTCAGTCTTTGATAGATTTTCAATTCATAAAGAAGCCATATGTTCTTCAATATATGGATGAACATCATCACTATTGTGTAATACATATAGATGTGCTTTACGGAACATATCCGCCCAAATTTTTTGCCCCTAATACCATATTCTTCGATTTTACCCACATGTCAAAACTTAGGAATACCAAGAGTTTCAGCATTTGACAAGTACTTCGTGCAAAACTCAATCGCCTCTTCCATAAGTTAACTCTCAACAATACATCCTTCTGATCGATATTGATTCTTCACATAACATTTTATCAACTTCATAAACCGTTCAAAGGGGTACATCCAGTGCTCAAGAAAAGGTCCTTGCATTTTTATCTCATAAACTAAATGACCAGTTAGATGTACCATAATGTCATATAATGAGGGTGGAAAATACATTTCAAGTTGGCCTAAAGTAATTCCAATCCCTCTTTGCAAGCTATCCAAACTATCAGGATGTATGACTTTAGAGTAGATGGCATTAAAAAACCAACAAAGCCATGTGATAGTATTCGAACAAGCTTTGGAAAAATTTCACGTATAGCTATCGGCAACAAGTGTTGCATCAAAATATGACAATCATGAGACTTTATGTTAATTAATTTCAACTCTTTCATTAACACAAGCCTTCTAATATTTGAAGAATACCCTCCGGAACCTTAACGTTGTGAAAGAATTTGTAAAATAAAATTTTCTCTTTTCTAGGAAAAAGTATGACATGTTAGTGGTAAATATGTTATTCATCCATAGTCTTGCAGTGCCAATTCCATCAATTACTTGTCTCTTCGTGCCATCTTCTGCATATCATTGCTTCATCTTATCATATTTCTCATGTGATTTATATTTGGTGTATTATTTTTATTGTCAATGAAACATGCACATCATATATAGCTCAATGCATCACATGTTCTCACGTACAGAGATTCCCAATAAGGAAGGTCGAAGAATATTGACATCTTCTTCCACCCAATTGAGGGAGACTTATCTTTATTCTTCTTCCTAAACTTGACACTCAAATATTACATCTTCAGCCACACTTGTTGACCCGTCAACCGGGTTAGTGCCTGCCCCTCTTCTCGGAAGACATTGAATGCTTTTCTTTGCCTATGATAATGATGATTCTTCGATAAAAACCTATGATATCCAAGAAAGAAAGTATTCTGGTCACGTGTTAGATGAACAAATGAAGTATTCTCCTCACATATCGGACATGCATGATAGTCTTTCACAATATAACCTGACAAGTTGTCATATGCCAGAAAATCATTTAGAGTACAAAATAACGTTACTCTCAAAGTGAAGTTTTCTTCACTATATGCATCAAATACTTCAATGCCCATGTGCCATAAGAAATTCAAATCATTAATAAAAGGTGCCAAATAAACATCAATATCATTCCCAGGTTGGTTTGGCTCCAAAATGAGTAACGACATCATCATATACTTGCATTTCATATAGAGCCATGGAGGTAGATTATATATAACCAAAATCACCGACCATAAATTATAGGTGCCTTAATTGTGCGGATTCATTCCATCCGTAGGAAGTGCAATGCCCACATTTCTTACTTCTTTACCAAATTTAGGGAACAAGCCATCAATAGTCATCCATTGTGGATAGTTAGATGGATGTCCAAGAAGTTTGTCATCTATCTTCTCATCAGCATGCCATCTCAAGTTTTTGGCATCTTCAATATCATTAAACATCCGTCTTAATCTTGGTAGTATAGGAAAATATCATAACACCTTAGCGGGCACCTTGTTCTTCTTGTATCGTGGTGCTTTACATTCAGGATTAGGACAACTATCCAAAGATGCATTGGCATTGTGATATAAAATACAATCATTAGGGAATGGATGTATCTTCTCATAATTTATGCCCATAGAGGATAGAATCTTCTTCTCTTCATAGGTACAATCGGGTAAAACGTTGTCATTTGGAAGCATATCCTTTACAAGTGACAATAATTCCATGAAACTTTTATCACTCCATCGGTTACATGTTTTTAAGTTGTATAACCTTGAAGTAGTGGATAATTGAGTAAATGTCTTACAATCATCGTACAAAGGTTTATCCGAGTCATTTAATAACTTCTCAAAAAATTTTGGATAATCCCAAACACTTTCCTTAACCTTTTAGGTCATCTCCTCTAACAAATGTCCCTCATAGTTCTCAAATGATGATCCACTACTGTCCCTTCTAATATTGTCATTATCATATTTAGACTCTATTTCCCCATGCCATATCCAATAAGTATACCTTGTATAAATTCCATACACAAACAAATGATCTCTCAAATCATTAACGTTGACACACTGAATATAAGCACAGTTCAAACAAGGACAGACTATTCTACTAGAGTCCCGAGCATGTTCAACTACAAACTTACTGAGAAACTCCACCCCTTTGTTATATTCTCAAAATAGATGATTTGCAGACAACCATTTCTGATCCATTATTTTTCAATCTAGATGTATCACAAGCAAAAAGTATTTATTACAAATAAATTAAATTATAAGTTTAATAATTCACAAATCACTCATGCTTAGAAATAATGAATCTAAAATGTATCATGCTATTCTTTATATATATATATATGAATCATGCTAACACGTTTCCAAAAACATATTAATACTCAAAATACTCATACTTAGAAAGAGTTCATATATATATATATATACATACATACACAGTAAAACATTGTGCAATGGTTCAAATTACAAAAGATATACATACTATGGGATTAAACTAATAGAAACACTATATATATCAAAAGGTTGCTACAGCCCAAACACCTAAAAAAATAAAAACTCATAATTGTAAAACTATATCCCCCAGTAACCTTGTCGAACTTGACTAATAACTATAACTCTGAAAGTCTACTCATCAAAATATATCATCCGATCCCTAACATCATCTCTAGAGAGTCTACTCATGGATACTCTAGGGTAACCAGGGTGGTTACTCAGAGGCAAGCTATGATAAAACCTCCACTCATCATCAATAACCATCAATTCTCTTGATATCCTATCATACTCTCTAGAAAATACCTTACCCTCAATAAATATCGGGTGTGGTGTATCAGTGTGCTGGAAAAACCAATGCAAAAAGTAGACGTAGCCAATGCCCATGGTTCTATCTATGCCAGGGTCAATAGTATATAATATGATCTAAAATGAAAGGGATGATAGGATGAGTCACTCACATACAACTGGCCTAACTCATTGTATAACCATATGACATGAGTCCGTAGATATGCATTTGGTGCCATGCATAGATATGGTGGAGGGAATGTCATCTCACTACCTACAAATGAGAACCACTAAATCTTATCATCAAGGTTGTTCTCGAAAGGATCTAAATTACAAAATATGTAAACTGATCCTCAAATAGCTAAACAAATCATTAATATATTATACTAGATCTTAACCAACTATGTAAAACTAACAACATCAAACTATTTAAATTAAGGACATAATCTTTAGTTATATATTTAAGAAACGGGCTAATATCAAACTATCATCGTTCAAGATATGCATAATAAAATTAAGTGGATATTAATAGCATATATTTAGGTTAAATATAATAATATAATACTATTAAAAGTAGAGTTGAGAATAATGTACAGAATAGTTTGTTTTAGGAGGATATTAATTATTATATTTAATATATTAAACGCTAAACCAAAAACCAAACCCTAACCCTAACCCTTAACCTAATAAATTATAATGAAAAATAACCCTAATCTTAATTGAACCATAATCCTAAACCTAGCTAACTATAATTAAACCCTAACAAAACCTATATTATTATTATTATTATTATTATTATTATTATTATTGTTAGTATTATTATTATCATTATTATTATACACACTTATTTCTCTTTATTAAATTATTCACTTTTATATTTAGTATAATAAGTGCTAAAGCCCAACCCTAACCCTAAAAACTTATAATAAAAACTAACCCTAAACCTCATAAAATAATGATCCTAAAACTAGCTAACTAGAATTAAACCCTAATAAATCCTATATTATTATTATTATTATTATTATTATTATTATACACAATTATTCCTCTCTATTTAATTAATTTACTTTTATATTTAGTATAATAAACGCTAAACCCCAACCCTAACCCTAGCCATAATAAATTATATTAAAAACTAATCCTAAACCTCATAAGATAATGATCCTAAACCTTGCTAACTATAATTAAACCCTAATAAATACTATATTATTATTATGATTAAAACACTATTATTATTATTATTATTATTATTATTTTATTTATTATTATTATCATTATTATTATTATACACAATTATTCCTCTCTATTTAATTATTCACTTTTATATTTAGTACAATAAATGTTAAACCCTAACCCTAACCCTAATCATAATAAATTATAATAAAAACTAACCATAAACCTCATAAGATAATGATCCTAAACCTAGCTACCTATAATTAAACCCTAATATATCCTATATTATAATAATAATAATAATATTATTATTATTATTATTATACACAATTATTCCTCTCTATTTAATTAATTTACTTTTATATTTAGTATAATAAACGCTACAACCCTAACCCTAGCCCTAGCCATAATAAATTATATTAAAAACTAATCCTAAACCTCATAAGATAATGATCCTAAACCTTGCTAACTATAATTAAACCCTAATAAATCCTATATTATTATTATGATTAAAACACTATTATTATGATTATTATTATTATTTTATTATTATTATTATCATTATTATTATTATACACAATTATTCCTCTCTATTTAATTATTCACTTTTATATTTAGTACAATAAATGTTAAACCCTAACCCTAACCCTAATCATAATAAATTATAATAAAAACTAACCTTAAACCTCATAAGATAATGATCCTAAACCTAGCTACCTATAATTAAACCCTAATATATCCTATATTATAATTATAATTATTATTATTATTATTATTATTATTATTATTATTATTATTATTATTATTATTATTATTATTCCTATCTATTTAATTTTATTTCGGTGAAGGACCGAAGCCCCTATTTCATTTTCCTTTTGAATTATGTCTTTTTCATTATTATTATTATTATTATTATTATTATTATTATTATTATTATTATTATTATTATTCCTATCTATTTAATTTTATTTCGGTGAAGGACCGAAGCCCCTATTTCATTTTCCTTTTGAATTATGTCTTTTTCATTATTATTATTATTATTATTATTATTATTATATATTATTATTATTCCTATCTATTTAATTTTTCAATAACAAACAATGCAACCCTATATCGATATGCATGCATATATATATATAAGAGAAAAAGCTATGAACGGAGCAACAAAAATATATGTAAAAGGAGCGACGACCACCTACAAACAAGGCGGAGGAAGAAGGAAGAAGTGCTGGCTAGGTGTGGAAGAATGATAGCATATGATGCAAAGCTGAGAATGGCAGAGGTGTGGTGTTGTAAGGAAGAGGAGAGTTGGCAGTGCGTAAGAGAATAAGTGATGGTTTCCCTGACTTGGGAGAAGTCGGAGTGGTGGTGCACGGTGTGGTGGTGCTAGGGTTTACAAGAGAAGGAGAGTAAGAGAGAGAAGGTGCAGATTGTCTGAAATTTTTGGCACAAAACATAATTGAGCGAAATAAAAGGCAGAACTGGGGTTTTAATAATTGTTCCTATAGGAAAATGTTATTAAAACTAGTGCTACTTTTGACAACGGTTCTTGTAGGAACTGTTATTAAAACATGTTTTAATAACTTTTTTCTGTATATCGTTATTAAAACTATCATGTAAATTTTAACGTTGGGTTTTTAATAACGGTTTTGAACTATAACTGCTATTTTGATGTTTAATTTCTAGGTTTGATGTTTAATTTCCACTGAACAATGTTTGTGATATGAATCTTAAGAATTTATATTTAATTAATTTTGATAATTGCTGTGAATTATTTACTTATAATTATTTGTCTTATTTAGTGGATAAATAGGAGTGTAATGCAGCATATGGACTCTGTGGATCTTTGGATGCAGCTCGTGGAATGTGCAGATTATGTATCTGAAGTGTGCAGATTATGTAATTTTTGTTAATTAATTGTAATCCCATATGATGCATTCGCGGGTCGAATTGGCTAATGGAAATTAGGTCGACTGTATAATCCGCCACCCGATCCTTAATTTTGGACTAGATGGATTGTGGATTAATCAATCCTTAATAGCCATGATTAGCTAAAGTTTTTAGTTGATGGGAATTATGTCTCAAACTTACCTTGTATTTGGGGCATTTCTCTCGTGTGTTATTTGGGCAGGTCGACTTACTTGTGTGGCCCAAAGTAACAGCCCATTCCATTGTAAGGCTGGTTGTGTATCTCGTCTGGTCTGTATTGTGCGGGTATTTTGTACGTTTGTTATATGGTCTGTCATACTAGTATAAATAGCTTGTAATGTGTAATACGCGGACATCTTTGACAGAATACATTGCTGAGTTTTCTAGATTCTTCTCGCGACTTGTCTCTCTCTCTCGGCGAATCTCTCGCTCGCTCTTCTTCTCTGAATCTGCTCTCTCTTGCTTTGATCGATCTTGATCATTCTTTCTTCGATTTCAGTTACCGTTGTACAAACTGTGCCTCTAAATCTTTGGGTTTTCCTTTGGAGTTTTTCCTTAGGCTGAACCGGCGAATCGAACGTGGCACTCGATTAATCTTTCGATCCTTTCGTGAAACCCTAACAGGTTTCCATCAGGTTGTGTATTTTAGTATTTCTTTGGCAACAATTATTTTACCTTTATTATTTTGTGAAATGCTACCTTGCTATGTTTTTCATAGGTTGCACCTATTTTTATTATTCCTAGTAGTTCGTAAAAGGGCGGTAACAACCCCTCTTATGGTTAGATGATTTTATGTTAAAACAAAAAATTTCAATGGTGATTTTTGAGGGTGTTACAATATGACTACTTATATCAATATAATATACTATCATTTTAGTAATTTCATCCTAAGAACTCCACAATTAAGCGTGCTAGTCATAGAGTAATTTTTAGGATGGGTGTCTCTCCTAATATGTTTTAGAAATTTTTTAAAAATTTCTATGGCAATAAGTGTGCTAAAAGAATTCATGTTAATATATGAGGTCAATTGATCACTTTCGAAAGTACTTCAGGGCAGTCTCCTCATGATCATATTGACTCAGAGAGTTATAATTTCCTTCTTAAATATTAACAATAATTTACTCAATTTAAAATTTCTTTATTATTGTTATAAAAATCAGAACTAAAGAACAATCTATACATATTAAATTGTAATTTAAAAATATCATTTTATACTAATATCTACCCTTCTATAAACATACGTAGATATGGTAGTGTGTATATATATATATAGATATATCTCATTTATGCATAAGTCATATTTTCAATTGCAAGAAATATAAAATAGAAACACAATTCAAGTGATGCACAAATTATTCAATATTTTTTAAACAACTTTCTAACTATTTTAAGCATGTAAACGATCAAAATAAAAGTAAATATAAATACTTTTAAAGATATAATAATGAGGAAAATCTCACTATAGTAAATGATGCAGTGTAAATATATATATTTACAATATGACTATTAACTAGAATTACATCAAATAATAATCATTCTAATCTTGTCCATCAATAATCTTAAACTTCCAAATTAAAGCCTCTATAGGTATGGTTCCACATTCAATTAGTTATATAAAATCTAAATACTTTATACTTATGTTGGTTACTTTTTTATGAGATCAATTTATAAAATAACCCACAATTAATTATATAGTTGTATTATGAGCCCACCGTGGCATATCAACCGATTGTGGAAGGTTTTGCCTTGGTACTATATAGGTTTAGTTTTTGGTTTTAGATCAAGGCTTTAATTGTCCCTGAATCATTGCAAGTTGATCATCTTTAGTTCGACATAAAAAAAAAGGAAAAGAAATTGGTTGTGACGACAAAAGGTGTGGTTGCAAATATATATATATACAAGTGGCTATAGCGATGGTAGACATTAAAAAAGGTAAATTTTTTTTTTAATTCAAACAATATTTTTGCAAAGTATATGAACACTTTTTTTTTTTAATTCCCATTTTTTTTTTCTGGCAACATGTTGTGACTGGAAGTGAGTTAGTGACAATCTCTTTTTTAATTTATTTTAATGTCAACGTCGGCCATGGCTATATCTCAGAGTGATCAATTTAAAATGTTTGATAAGATATTGATTGACTTATTCAATAAACATCTTACAGTAAGTTACATGTATGTAACTTCATATTTAGTCTTTACTTTAATATTTTAGATAATTATATTAATTTAATAATAATATTTATCATTATATGCATCTTCCTAATCTTATTTAAGGTAAATTATTTATAAATGTTTAAATTTAGCTCTTTATTTCTAGTATTTTACTTAAAGTCTAAATTTGATAATATTAACATAATAATAATAATAATAATAATAACAATAATAATAACAATAATAACAATAATATGAATCAAATGCGCTATTTCTAGTCTGTTTATTATAATGTTTCATTCCATTATATATTAACCTAAATTAATTATATTTGAATATAACACCTAAACAAAGCTATTTTTTAAGATTTGATTTTATTATCTTAAATTAATAATAAGGTAACTTCAACGACATAGTATTCTTCCATTATTTAAGGAAAACAATTATTGTTTATTAAAATCTAATGCTTCCTTTTTAATGTTTCACTTTGAAATACAATTGTATTTTTTATTTTTATTTTATATTATAAAGGAGGATAACAATCCAAAATACTCCTAAACGGGATTAATACTACTTATACAAATTTGCGCCATCATTCTATACTGAGTCGATCAAATGATAGATCATTGGTTATGGACCCAGGAAGATCATTAAACACCAACGAGCGACACACAGTGTCATGCGTGCAAGATCATTCGCAAGTTAGTGGGCAACAAATGTTGCTCCCTGTGTAGTCATGGGCTAGGATAAGTGCAAGGAAGGCAAGAATCTGATTCTTACCCTTTAGTGGGTCTTTCCTGAAGCCCCGCTGCCTTATTCGGCAGTTTTTTGTTAGTTATTATAATCTTGCTTCTGTTTGTAGGTTTGGGCTAGGTTGAGTTGTTTTCTCCTTTCCACCACCTCGATTTGGGTGTTTTTTTTCTTAGCAAGCTACCGGCTTTGTACTGGCCTTTTGTTCGCATGATATCTATTTTTTTATTTTTTTTAAATAAAAGAAAGAAAAAAAAATGGATGCACGTAAGTGCGGAGATTGACATACGACATATATTTCTCCTTAAACAATCATACTGTAATTAGAGAATCACTGCATACTTGGGCTCAGTGGAAACCCCATTACCTGACAAGTAGGGCTCTAGACTACACCACCCTTGACAATGGGAGAACATAGAAATTTAAATCCATGAGTTCCCACATATGACAAACACGACGTATCCAACCATATAACAACAGCAGCAATAACAATTATTAAAAGATATACATTATTACATATCATAATACATAAACTAATTTTCATATAATATTTTCTAATTTTTGAATCAATACATCGGATATAAAATGTCAAGTCATATATATCCATTTCACCAACATTGTTTATTTGAATTTGGGTAAGAGAAAATAGAAATTAGTTATGATACATAATAATTTTTGTAAATAATAGCATCACACATATTCTAGAGCATTTTATGAGGATGGTAATTGATTGGGAAGTTTTAAGATAGGAATTTCTTAGATTTATTTATTAATTAAGAAAGCTATAAGGTTGAGAACATTATTTAATAAATAAATAAATGAATGAATTTTAATATATAATTAGTTAATATATTGCAATATGAAGTCTTAGAAATATGTTGTACAAGCTGATTGTGTATGATAATATTATAATTCAAATAATAATGGAAACAAACTTAGTTAAAGGATGTGTAGATTACCTTGAACAACTCTCACTAACACCATATTTAAAGCTAAATAATACTACTCCAAACCAACTCTATATAAGAAGCTAAATAATACTACTCTACACGCACTAAATGATCAAAAATTCTCCCGTGGAATTAAAGGATCCCATGTATTCTTAGCTGGTTCCATCCATGCCTCCGGCTACTAAAATACTTCCAAAACCGACATTGGCCAAAAAGCCAAACAACCATCTCCCAAGGTGCTGTTTAGCCACGCCATTAGCTACAATAAGACAAGGATTACCGAGAACACTCCCGTCCACATTCGCTTCCACAGAATCCGCTGCAGGAGCTTTCCATTCTATAAGTTGGGGGGGGGGCGATGCACATCCATCCCGTGTGTGCCATTATTTTCAAATGCTTAAAGCAAACACGATGGCGCGTCCGAGATTAGTTCTGTCTATCTTACCAGGATGCTAGATAACCAATCGTTTCGGATTGGCATTTTTCAAAAAAAACTCATCCAAAATATTCTACTGTAAGAACAGTCACGTAAGACATGAAGGGATTCTTCCTCGCCACAACAACTATAAAGCTGCTGTTTCCTCAGTGAGGTGCCGCTATTTACAGTTGAAATAGTAATTAAGAAGAGTTCATGGGTTGGAAGCCATGCAAACTTGCGAATATTTGGCAAACCTTAAGCTTCCAAATACTTGCCCACTTAGAGGCTCGAATTAGGTGATTCTCACCCACCATACGGTACACTACTGAAGAATAACCATCACTAGTAAGCCCTAAGATAGGTACATCATGTTCTGCTGTTGCTAGAGATACCCAAACGCCAGCAATAGATGCCAAAATATATGTCGATAGAAGATGCCGGAAGCCTAACTAATTCCAATCACTATCGGGAAGCAGGTAATCCGTAACACACCCAAACAATTCATCTTAGTGGATGTCCTTGCTTAGATGATGAAATAGAGGTCTATCATTAACCCGCCAATCAAACGAGAAGCCCATCAATGCCCATCAAGAATAACCCCGCAAACGCTAGCATGAATGTAATACTGCAATTTTTTTTTTTGATATATAAATAATAATCAAAATCAACAATACAAGTTAGTCTTACAAGAAAGCTTGGACATTATGCACCACTTCCTGAATTCTATAGGAAAATTCGCTCCTATTCACTTTAATCCAGGAGCCTATCCTAACTTTAATAAGTAAGATCAACCATCTAACGCACACTTTGAAGTTATCAAATACCACTTTATTTCTAAACTCCCATACAACTCTAATAATAGCGAAAAAAGTTGTACGCCATATATCTCTCCTCAACTTGATTCCTTTTATACTAAGCCAAGCATAAGCATGCTCTTCAATAGAGCTTGATATCACCCATGCAACACCCAACCAATCACAAATTTCATACCAAATCTTCCTTGCCACAATACAATAAAGAAGCACATGTTTTACCGACGATTATCTTTCCACCTTACAAAACGGGCACCCTATTTTTGAAGCCTCCACAATTTGAAATCTAGCTAATCTATCTTTAGTATTAAGCCTCTGCTGGACTGCAAACCAAAAAATAAGTTTAACCCTCTGAGGGGCTAAACTGCTCAATATGAAACTAAGATCCAAGTTTCTAGACCTTCCCCTGTCAATCTTCTGATACGTTGCCTGACAAACGATTTGACTGAGAATGACCTATTATCCTCAAAAGCCTATCTGAACATGTCCTTCTTCTCTCTGCTTATGGGAAACTATTTAATAAACCCTTCTAACTACTCCACTTGCTCGATTTCCTAATTAAAAAGAAACCATCTGCACCACAAGATCCATATCCATTGAGATCCTTCCCATTGCCCTATACCAGCTAGCTTCTCTTCTTGTTGGCCAAATACTCTAAAGAGTCCAGGGAAGACGATTCGCAATGCTCCTGATCCTATCCAATCATCATACTAGAATCTAACAGATCTCCCATCTCCAACAACGAATGACAAACCCTCTTTTAGAATAGGGTTCCCACTTCCCACCTTCACTATGTCTATCCACAACGTCCAACCTAGTTGATTCATGAAACTCTGCATACTCCCACACTGATCCCCATAATGAATCGAGGATATCACGTTCTTCCACGAAGCACCATCAATGGTGAAATACCTCCACCACCATTTGAATAATAACACATTATTTCTCATGGTTATATCTCCCACTCCGAGACCTCCCAAACATTTAGGTCTCTGAATCACACTCCACCTGACTAAAGGTAAGTTTTTCCAATCAGAAGAACTTACGCTGAATATTAATAATTTCTTTGACCATGCCCTTTGGGATCCGAAAAGGACTCATATAATACATGGGTAGGTTGTTAAGAACACTCTTGAATAGAACCAATATTCCTGCTCTAGAAAGGACTTTTGATTTCCACCTTGCTAGCCGCTTTTTCACTTTATCAATCATTGGATCCCAAGTCTGACTTCTTCCCGCTTTTTCCCCTAACGGAAGACCCAAGTAAATGGAAGGTAATTTACCAACTACACATCCTAAAATATCAGCTGTCTCCCTCTGAAAGTATTCATCCAAGCTAAGACCTATGAGTTCCGTTTTCGTAAAATTAACTCCCAGCCCCGAGAGCAAAAAGAAACAATAAAGTAGTCTCCTCTGATTTTTTATATTCTTTATAGATGCCCTGTAGAACATCATCGTGTCATCAATAAACTGGAGATGAGTGACATGACACCTACGCCTCCCCACTCTTACGCCTTGAATTAGCCCCTTGTCAACACCTCTTATGATAATCTAGTTAAAAGCCATCACCGCTAGCATGAACAAGAATCGAGATATCATATCCCCTTGTCAAATCCCCCTTCCCATAGAAAAAGGAGGGGTAGGGGACCCATTCACGAGGATTAATATATTAGCAGTCGAAATATACTCCTTAATCCATCCCCTGAATACTCCGCCGAAGCCCATAATCCTCAAGATATCATCCACAAAATCTCATCTGATACTATCATAAGCCTTTTGGAAGTTCAACTTGATCATAACCCCTTCCATATCCCTTCTCCTCCTGGACCACTACATAATTTCATTAGCTATCAAGGCCCTATCCAGAATACTAAGCCCTTCAATAAAAATTATCTATGAATCACCAACCAGTTCATCAACCACATACTTCAGTCTCTGGGCAATAATCTTCGAAATCACCTTATAAATGTATCCAACTAGACTAATGGGTTGAAACTGATTGACCTCTTCTATGTCATCCCCTTTAGGAATCAGAGTTAGCAAAGTTATATAAATTGCAGGCGGTAGTTTGTTAAAGTGGAAAAAATTTAGAACCACTCCTATAAATTCCTTCCTAATTACATCCCACATCTTTCGAATAAACCCCATGTGATACCCATCATACCCTGGTGCTTTCAAGGGATCACATGACCAAACTGCCTTCTTCACGTCCTCCTCTAAAAGGATGATATCAAGCGCTAATCTCTTGTCGGTTGTCAACTTATTGAATCCTTCCTTGCTAATCTCTACTTTAGGAAAGTCTTGCTGCCCATATAACCTCTTAAATAAAGAGATGATCATCGCCCTGATCTCTATCGACTCTGTATACTCCTTCCCATTGTGAACAATTCAATTGATGAGATTTCTCCTTCTTCTGACTGCTGCAATCATGTGGAAGTACTTGGTGTTCCTGTCTCTCTCTTTAAACCCTCTTACTCTGGATACCTGAAGCTAATACGCCTCCTTCCTCTTATGCCAAGTCCATAACTGACTCTCTAATGCTGCCCTTCTAGCAAGCTCCACATCATCCAAGATCCCTCATGACCAGAGCCATCCATCTTACTCAACTCTGCTTTGAATAACTTAATCTTTGACTCAATATTGCCGAAGTTCTCCCTATTCCACTTCCTCAACATTCCTTTCATTGCCTTCAATTTGTTGTGATAAGCCCTCCCCTCCAAACTAACCCAACATTTAGGCGCAAACCCATGGAACTGAGGATGCGAGAACCACATATCCTAAGATCTAAAAGGAATTAACCCTTTCCCAGTACTCAAAAAACTGATACGGATAGGATTAAGATCCAAAAGCGACTTACCCAACCCAATGCATCCAATATCAAGGTAAGAAACCAGCCACCTGGGATCCACTAAAAATCTATCTAGAAGACTTGCAGAGTTCGCTTTACGCTAAGAAAATTTCAAATTTGAAGGCTTCAAATCAACTAGGTCCATGTTATCAATCCACTCATTAAACTCCTTGACCCTGTTACTATCCACCCATCCTCCCTTCCTCTCATCACGAGATCTCACCTCATTGAAATCCCCTATGACTATTAGGGGACTCCTATAATTCTACCCCACCGAACACAACTCCCTCTATAGAGCCCTCCAATCCCTTGACACCGAACTTCCATACACTAATAAAATCCAACAATCAATGGATAATGAACACAAGCGCCCTTCAACCAAGATCTATCGACTTCCACCTCTAGTACTCTTCATCACAAAAAATTGAGTAGTCCACCCAATAATCAAGCCCCAACTTCTACCTTGTGCTATTGAGTCTCTCCACTCAATTCTTCTAGAAGCCCACACCTTATTTTTCCAGGAATCTAGAACCACCTGATGTTTTGTTTCTGCCCATATACACACCCATGGATTTTCCTTCTCAATAAGAGATTGTAAACATGACATATTTCCTATAGTCCCAATCCCCCTTATATTCCAGCTAAGAATAACCGTTAAACATCAATTAGAACCCCCTCTTCCCCCTTAATCTTACCTCTACCTCTTCCTAATCTTTCTTTGGCTCCTTCTGAGGACAATCAATTTTTTCACGCACTTCTTCTCTTCTTTGGATGAGAGACCAATTTCCTTCGCAAAATTCTAACATTCAATAGCTTCTGCCAATCCCTCTTCTTCCACCTCACCCCTTTCTTCTCCCTCTCCTTCCAATCGATCCTCTCTACTCTGCCCTTTTGATGCTTCAACATGTTTCTCCCTTCCAAACCCAAGTGGGGGGCTCTCAATGTTGCACATAGAACCTTCCACTCTCCTCATCTCATCCTTATCCACCCCTTTTCCCTTTGATCTTTCCTTCATTTTGCACCTTTCAACCATCTTCCTTTCTTCTTCTATATCGTGAACAACCCCTGCAAAAATATTTGAAATAGACCCGGTAGACTCCTCTATAAAATAGTCATCCTTTGTCCAATCTATCGCAATTTCCTCACGCTACACCACTATTTCCTTGTCAGCACAGCTTCCAAAAAACTCCCTTGCCCCATCTACTTTTCCTTTCCAAGTGTCGGTTTCCACCTATCCATCTCCTATCCCATTCTCATGCACGTGCAATTGCCACACTTCTATTTGCCAAGGCCTGCACAAATTTCCCTCCTTTCTAGTTCCACTACTGCACACAGCATGCAATAATTCCTCCTCACCCCATGTGAGCTCTTCTCCCTTCATCATACTGCCAATTCATCTTCCATAATGTCAATGATCAACTACACACGAATCAGTGCCACCTCCTCCCTTAGACGCAACACCTTCCTCGAATTGCTATAGGACTCTTCACCTCCCTTGCAAGAAACCATGTGTGAAGGTGCTTCACCAGACCTTTCCTCTTCTTTATCGGAATCCGACAAGCAAGGCCAATAGGGGTTCTTGCATTCCACCTGCTTCCACCAAGGCTCATACCCTCTCCTAATCTCCTACACCTGTAGTATCACCTTCTTAGCGTTAACATTTAGCTCCATTTGATCTTTGATCTCCTCCATTATTGGAGTGTCCACAAGCACCTTGGTGGCCTCCATAGAGTCTCTAAAGTCCTTTTCTTCTTCCTAGCAAACCCACATACCCCACGGGAACATCACCTGCATCACAACCGCCTCCTTCCATGCCACAATCCGGGAGGCCTCTAATTTCTACTCAGGTTCTTCTCACACAGCAAACATCCTCCATCTTCCACTTCTTTACCACTTTAAATGTTTCCCGCAGCAGACTTTCCTCCTCTAAAGCACAGATATAATCATCCACAGATTCAAATGTTAAGATGAATTTATAACGTCTAAGATCTCTTACCTTGCAAAGGGTGCTCCAGGTGGACATTAATCTTTGTATTACAAGATCCGATAGCATTGGTCACTCAGCTTCCACAATAATGCTCCACTCCAACCGCTCGATTTCCTCCTTGTCAACCTACACTTGGACAATCCTCCTGTTGCCTTTTCCTTTGGTAACTACTGCGTAGGACCTGCCGTCTCTCCATGCTTCATTCCATTTCAAGGACACTACTCCGCTCATCTCCCCACTCCTCTCTGCCGAGGCTTTCCTCTCTCTCATTCCCAAACCGCACAAAGCTGAACAAGACTTTTGTTCCCCGCCTAATCTTCTTGTTGATATAAACATCTTCCACCTTCCCACCCGCTTTAAACACCTCATGCACTTCCCATCTTCTGACATCCCCAGCAATATTGTCAACAAACACTGAAAACAACTGCCTATCCATCCCCTTTGATGAATTAGAAACCCTCTTATTTCTATCATAAGTCGAGCGAGTGATGTGGTGAGGTTCTCAACAGGTGACTCTAGATGAAGATATAGGAATAGGGTTGGCTGCTAAAGAAGTTTGGTTAGCATGCATGAAGGTCCCTACATGTGGGCGAGTCATTTTTTTAATTGGTTTTCTTGTTTTAGTTAATTTGTCGTTATCTTCATTTATGGAAAAAAGAAAAATAGGGGTATGCATTCTTTTAATACTTTTTTTAGTAGATTATAGAGGTTTCACATAATTGAGATGACAATTTATGTTAACACGTTGCATCTCTTTTTACTTTTTTTTTTGGTGAAAATTTGTTATTAAAAAATTTCATAACTAAATGTGATTGGCTTGGAATAATAAAGGTATAGGTGATTTCGTGAAAATTTTATTAAAATGACTTTTTTTGATCTATGAAGTCGGTCCTCAATCTTAAAAGCACTTCAGATAACTACATACACCTAGTGTGGTGCTAGGTGTTACAAACAAAAAGTCCAATCAAACCACAAATCTACCGCTATATAAGGGAGTAAGAGGAAAGACCAAAGGCATGCAATAAGTTCAATCAAACCCTATATCTTTGCGAATACGTGTAACACCTTGGCCTTTCTTAGATTATAGGTAGCAATGATTAACCCTAAATCAACATGAAACCTTATGAGTGTACTATTTATCAACTCACATGTATTTAAAAAAAATGGAAGATCTTCCATCATGTACTCTAGGTCAAACACGCTTAACTATAGAATTTTATTAATAAAATTTTCCAAAAAAGTAAGTATATATATCTTGGTGATATAAGTAGTATTATAAATCATTTTAAGTTTTTACTATTCACCACCCACTCAAAATGCAACGACCTCATTATTATTTCATTATAGCTTAGCTTAAAAATCATCCCACTAGGCAACTATATGACTCACCAAGTTTAGCTTGTGGTTGTCGTTTCGCATTAATATCATTTATAACCTCCCTTATTTCTTAAGGATTGCAAATCGTTACTTTATAATATTTTTAGAATTTATATTTGATCTCACTTATCAATACTTCTGAATGTATTTTTCATTAAATCACATACATTCAAAATTATTATTCAGGAAGTCTCCCATTATTAAATTATTCTAAATGAAGCGTTTTTACTTATGAATGTCATATAAAAAGATTGTATAGGATATTAATTTAGGTATTCTTATTATTTTTTTTAAGCATCTACTACCTACCATTAATTTAAAAATATTACAATACACATAAACGGTCTGACTTTTCAAATGACTTTTCAAATTATATCACAATTTCATAAAAGTTGTCTGGATCCTTTCAGTTGCTTCTCTAAGTTCCATTTCATCTTTGCACTTTGGCAAGCAGATAAGATCCCAAAGGAGCATATAGGGCCCATGTTTGTTGACTTAACTTCTATAGAGAAATTATCAGTTTAATCTATCTAGTAATGATCATGTTACCTTGGGGAGAATAAAATTTTACATGATATAATTAGGCAAGCACAATGAGATGGACTGAGCGATGGTATCCCATCCAGAAAAAAGGAAAGCATGGAGTTCCTAATAAGATTAATCTATATTGAATACACTTAATTATTCTCTTCCAAATAAGTCATTGCTAGTCTATCTGTTATATATGTCCACAAATATCATCCCAACAAAATAGCATACGGTCGGAATGGCACCTAAAGTGGTGATCTCAAGCCAGACTTGCACCGGAACATTACTCAAAAAATTAGTGGCAAATTTCCTAAGCTAAACTTTTAGCCTAAAGCTGCACTAAAAAATCAATCACATCCAGAATGGTATAAATCTACTCCCTAGATGACAACAAAAATAAAAGAGGATCATCCCTAAAAGAAAGATGTGATAATTACAACCTCCCCAAGATACTTAAATAGGTTTCCAATATCCGCAAAGCATTTTATTTTGAATAAGATGAGTTAATGATATATATACATAATGAAAGGCTACAGAGAAATTGTAATACCCCAATATAAGCGGAGTGTTATAATGATTGATATGGCTACTTATATCAACATGCTATACCATTTTTTTGGTAATTCCATCCTAAGAACTCCATAGTTAAGTGTGATGGCCATGGAGTAATTTTTAGGATGGGTGACATCCGGGAAGTTTTAGAAATTTGTAAAAATTTATCGGGAAGTGCGTGAGTAACAATAAAGCGGGATGAAATAACTCTTTTTTTCCTTCGGCGCGGCCGAGGGCTGGAACAGTGTGTTTTAGCCTCTATCTTTTTAACTCCCACCAGTAGGCTTGCTTCCTTTCCTTTCTTTTCTTCTTTTTCCCTACTGACCGGTCCACGCACCCCCGAACTTCTTCTTCTCCTCCCCTATTAGAGCCTGCAATGCCCCCAACTCCTTGGTTTTTCATCGTCGATCATGCCTTGTTGATTGGCCATTCCTATTCTCCCTCTTCCATGGTGACTCGAAAGCCAATTTGAACTAGCCACACCTCCCCTTTTCTCACGCATGATCCCCTTCTTCCTGCACACCAACCCTACCCGATTTGAATTTCGTCAGCCTCCATTACTACCGGTGAACCCTAACCAACCAGCCCTAATTTCCCATCACTCTCCTATGATTTTAGCCCTCCCTTTTACTCTATAAATACCCCCATACTTAGTCGTGTATCGCGCTTTTGATTTCTTACCCAGAAAAACCCCCTTGTGCGCCACCACCACTTTAGACACTACCACCTGATCTTCCTACTAGAGTACTCCCTGCACTGCCCTCTAACTAACTAAATCACCCATATCCCTCAATTCTCCCTACACAAGCAACCTCGATTGTGCAAAGTCTACTTCCCAATCAGCCCTTTCTTCCACCTCTGCCACCCTTTGCACCACCATTAGCCACATCTTCTACCGTAACCACCGCCCCTACACCTCCAAATCTATTCTACATACCACCCTCTACCTTACCCTACCTTTCTTTTCATCTTCCTCCCTATTTCATAAATCAAAAGAGACAAGAAAAATTTGTTGCACAACCTTAGCACACCCAGCTGCACAGTTGTGTAATCCTTGATCCTAGCCCAGCTAAAAAATTTGACAGTAAAATTTTTTCCACATATAGCTGGTGAGAAAATGCATAATCGTGGTAACGATAGGATTCAACGCATCAAACAAGTTGAAGGCAAAAATTCTACATGACTTGCTTGTGCAACCGTGCATGGTCGTGTAGTAACAGTTATAACAAGTTCTTATGCATGACTCTGCCTCTATTTCTAGTAGTCCTTCTCCCTTTTTTCTTATCATTTTTAGGACAATATTAGAGCATATTTTCTCATAAATATTTCCAACCAAAAACTCCATGTAATCTACCTTAATTTATGTAGCTCTACTTTCCAAATTTAAAGTAGACGATCATGTATTACAACTCTACAATCAAATTAGTTTATCTTCAATTCACAGTTTAATCTATCCACTCTCTATTTTTTTTATTTGTTGTTTTCGTTAATATGTATGTTTTTCATTTTTATTCCTCATATTTCCTTGTGATAATGAGTGAGTAATTTATTTTTCTAGGATTGAAAAACGCTCAATTTGGTAAATATGATAAATTAAAGTATATGTTGTATGTATGGTTCTTATGTGTTGTTCTGTATGTTAGGAATCACTGCTATAAGTTGGATCTGATAGAAATTGACATATTTAGATGTTGAATATAACTAAAAGGTTCAATTTAACATAAAAAATTATTATACAAAAAAGAATTTAAATGATCATAAAAGTAGATGTTTGATTCTTATGGACTATTGAATCAGTGATACTTAATGGATTTAATCTAATTTTGTTATTCATGAAAGTAGTTAATAAATTAGGTTAAATACATTCTTAGACCATAAAACAGGTTATCAAATAATATTAGACTAGTGTTCACAACCATTTGGACTATACTACAACATAACATTAATTCATTATTCAGTATTCAGGATGAGACCTAAGTTCAATCCTAGGCTTTATGTTTATCGTTTTAGAATCTATAACTAGTTATTCATTGAATTTTTCTTCATTATATATTTTCATATCTTCATTCTATAGTGATTTAGATAGATAATATGATGAAGATTAGTGGTTAGTTGCAAATTCCCTACGAAATATAACCATGACGTGCTACAACAAATTCGTGCGCTTGCAGATTAGCACTCATCAAGTTTTTGGCTCCATTATAAAAGATCGAAACTCGGTCAACCACATGATAGGTGAGAATACACACCATTATACTACATGAGCAACGTTCTTAGCATGTCCTTGTAACGTTCCCATGCACTATACAGAGATTCACCATCCTTCTTATTGAAGCTTGTAATTAGATTTCTCAACTGAACCATCTTCAATGGGGGAAAATACTTGATCAGGAAGCCCATGAGAGTTTTTTCCAATTGGTGATAGAAAGGGGAGGAATTAATGTGGACATTTGATATTAATTCTTTTGTTATTAAGCTAGACTAGATATTTCTTTTCTTATTTTTGTTCACTTTTATGTTTTTCCTTTCCTCCTTGATAGATTGTTGTTTTTTATCCTCAGGAACCTTATATGCAATGTTCTCTCTATTTAGGACCTTTAATTGAGGTTAATCCTTAAATTGAGAGAAATTTGAGTGAAATGAGAATGTGGATACATGAGATGAAAGCAAGTGTGAGCTCCAAAATTATGGTTGAAACAAATGGAGGAGAAGTGCAAAATTGCTCTCTTAGGGAATTTGCATCTCCTAATTCATATGGAATGTAATCCAGTATTAGAAAGATAAACATTGCCGCTAAAAATTTCAAGTTTGAGCCTAAATTCCTTAATATGGTGCACCAAAATCAATTTGGTGGTAGCCTAAAGGAAGATCCAAAATTGCACATCTCCATTTTCCTTGAATATTGTGATACTTTGAAAATGAATGGGGTGATAGATGACATAATCATGCTACAGTTATTTTTTATTTCATCAAGGAACAAGGCAAGAATTTGGCTTCAATCACTTCCCCCCCGATTCTATCACCAATTGGGAACAAATCTCATGGGCTTTCTTGAATAAGTACTTTCTCCCATCGAAGGAATAAGTTAGAAGGATGGTGAATCTCTATATAATGCATGGAAACATTATAAGGGCATGTTGAGAATGTGTCCACATCATAGGTAGGAAGAATGGTTATTGGTTCAAACATTTTAGATAAGACATACTCTCATGAACAAGAGCATACCTGAAGCCAAGCAATTGATCAAGGATATGAATCAAAACCACCATCAATGGTCAAGTGAGCACTCTTCTACCAAAAAGAGTACTAGATAAGACATTAATGATTGTGATCAACTTTCGTCTAAAGTTGATGCACTATTTTATAAATTTAACCAATTAAGTGTGAATGTATTGACATCTACTTATATTACTTTTTTAGAATTGTTGTATTCCATGACACTCATTGTTTAAATGTAAATTTGTTGCTCCTCCACCCCCTAAAGCAACCCTTGCAGATCATGCGAATTATGTATACAACTTCAACTAAAAGGGAGGCTCGTTTGCTCCTACCTACAACCCAGGATGGCTAAAACACCCAAATATCTCCTATAATAACTTGCTACCTAACCCCATTCCTCAATCAAACTTTAGGCCTCTAGATTTTCAAAACCTTATACCACCATTTTATAACCCTCCTAAGTTTAATATTGAGTTAATCTTGGAGAATTGTATGGCTTCTCAAAACAAGCAAGTGAAATATTTGAGGAACACACTTAAGAACTTAAATTATAAGGTTGATTCCCTATCCACACAAAAAAAGAAGCTAGAAAGCCAAATCATTTAGGTAGCCTAAAAATTAAGATCTTCTTCTAGGCCTTCCAAAAATCTTTTGGGGCAACCATAAGCCAATCCTAAGGGATCCATCAATTCCATAGCACTTAGAAGTAGGAATGAACTAGAAGGCCCTATTTTAAGAAATGTAATTGAGGATGTGGATGAGAGGGTTGAGGATGTTACAAAAGGGAGTGATGAGACTATGAGAATTAAGAAAGAGACAACCCTAGGAAGGGATTATGAAGTTGAGAGTTATGTTGCCCCACCACCATACAAGCCTCCTATCACTTACCCTCAAAGGTTAGTGAAGGCTAAGTTGGAAAAATAATTTGGAAAATTCTTAGACATGTTGAAGAAACTCCACATAAATATTCCATATTTTTATGCTATGACCTACATGTCAACATATAAAAAATTCCTTTATAGAGATTTTATCCAAAAAACATATGTTAGAAGAGTATGAAACTATAGCCTTAATGAAAGAGTGTAGTGCCTTAATTTAAAACAAACTGCTACCTAAACTTAAGGATCCCAATTCATTCTCTATGCCTTTTTCTTTTGGAGACGTGATCATTAATCTTAATTTATGTGACTTAGGTGCAGGTAAAAGCTTAATGCCTTTATCCATTTGTAAGAAACATGAAAAAGGTGAATTAAATCCACTACGTTATCTCTTTAGTTGGCAAATCAGTTAGTGAAGTATTTTGTTGGTGTTCTTGACGATGTCCCCATAAAGTTCAATAAATTTTTCATTCTTGTTATTTTTTTTGTCTTGGAGATGGAGGAAGAATCTCAAATCCCCATCATCTTAGGAAGACCATTCCTAGCAACTGTAGGTTCTATTATTGATGTAAAACTGGAAGGTTATCCTTGAATGTTAGAGATAAAAAGGTTGAGTTTTATTTATCTAAAACTATGAAATCTCATAACTTTGATGATGAACGCTACAGGATTGACATAATCAAGCAGATTGTATAAGACCTAGTAAACTTTCCAACGCTCCACTCGAGAACTTCCTAGTGTGTGGAGGCCTTGATGGGAGCAATGAAGATGATGTCTTGGAAATAACAAAGGCATTGGAGGTAGTTCTTTCCTACCTAAAGACAACACATAATGGAAGTGTTGAACATAGACTCAAAACCCATCCTAGAGGAGGAGGATAAAATACCAAAGGTATAACTTAAACCAATTCCTCCCTCTCTAAGGTATGATTTTCTTGATTCTAAATCTAAATACCCATTCATTATTAATGTGAACCTGAGTAAAAAAGAAACTAAGAAATTTATTAGAATGCTTAAATTACATAAGAAGTATATTGGCTACACCAATGACGACATTAAGTGTATAAGGCCCACTTTGTGCAAGTATCATAATTTACTAGAGGAGAGGCATAAACATTCCATAGAGCATCAAAGATGATTGAACCCTAACATGAAAGAGGCTGTCAAGAAAAATGTCATTAAGATATTGAATGCAGCAGCAATATATCTAAAATCATATAGTGAATGGGTGAGCCCTGTTCAAGTAGTACTTAAGAAGGGAGGGAAGGCTGTTGTTAGGAATGACAATAACGAACTTATCCCAATAAGGATGCCAATGGGGCAGCAAATGTGTATTGACTATGTAAAGTTAAATAAGGTTACCCAAAAAGACCACTTCCTTTTCCCATTCATTAATCAAATGTTGGAAAGCCTTGCTCAGTATTCAAATATTTGTTACTTGGGTGGATAATTGAGATTTTTCTAAATCCCTATTCACCTTAGTAACCAAGAGAAAAACAAATTCACATGCCCTTATGGAATGTTTGTATGTCATATGATGCCTTTTGTTTTTTGCAATGCTTATAGCACTTTTTATAGATGCATGATGGCTATTTCCATTAACCTCATTGAGGATATAATGAAGGTATTCATGGATGATTTTTTTGTTTATGGAACCTATTTTTCTTCTTGTTTAGCTAACTTGTCCAATGTGTTGAATAGACATAAGGTGGTTAACCTCATGCTTAATAGGGATAAGTGTCATTTTATGGTACTATGGTGAGAAAGGAAGTGAGGATCTTGTTAGGACACGCTAGTTTCTAATGACATTTCATTAAAGAATTTTACAAAATTGCTAAGCCTCTCACCAATCTTCTTATTAAGGATGCGCCTTTTATGTTTGATGATGCTTGTCTTAATACTTTTATCAAGTTAAAGAAAGTGTTAACGACTGCTCTAGTGATTCAACCGATTGATTGGGATCATCCATTTGAGGTTATGATCGATGCTAGTAACTACGTAGTTAGGGAATTTTTTGGTTAAGAGAATCATGGTAAATCATATGTCATACACTATACAAGTCACACATTAGATGGTGTTCAAGTGAGCTATACCACAACAGAAAAGGAATTATCAAATGTGGTGTTTGCCCTTGATAGGTTTCAGCAATACCTAGTTGCTTCAAAAGTCATTATCTATACCGATCATACAACCATCAAGTATATGGCAGATCATCTTCCTCAGGTTAGATTGGCGTTAAAAGAAGGGGAAGAGGAAATACTATATGGCTTATTCCTAGATAATCACTTGTTTAAGGTCACCATAACTCTATGGGTCATATGGTTCACTAATTTTGTCAACTGTAGAGTTAGCAATATTATACCCCTAGAGTTACCCTACCATAAGAGGAAAAAATTTCTTTTAGATTGTAATCACTAATATTGTGATGAGGCATACCACTATAAGATTGAGTCTCTAGAAGATGTGTTCTAGAAGAAGAGGTCAAAAACATCATCTTTCATTACCATTCATCAAATTATAGTCATCATGCTAGCCCTAACAAGAACACTACTAAGATCCTTTATATCGGGTTTTATTAGCCAATACTATTCAGAGATGTTCGAGAATTTATGCTATCTTTTGATCCATGCCAAAGAACTAGAAATATTTCACAAAGGTAAGAGGTGCCTCATAGCTACATCCTTAAGTTTTAAGTGCTTGATGTATGGGGAATTTATTACATGTGCCTTTTCCATCATCATGTAGTAATAAGTATATATTGGTTGTGGTGAATTATATCTCCAAGTGGGTTGAAGCATTACCATCTACTACAAATGATTCAAGGGTGGTCATGAAGTTGATCAAGAATGTTATTTTCTCAATATTTGGTATTCTTAAAGAAGTGATAAGTGATGAAGGGACCCACTTTATGATGAAAAAATTCAGAGTATTTTGAGGAAATATGGAGTGACTCGCAAAATTGTAACTCTATATCATCCTTAAGCAAACACTCAAGTAGCAATAACCAATCAAGAAATCATTTCTAACCTTAATAACATGGTAAATTGCTCAAGAAAAGATTGGTCATTGAAACTTAATGATGCATTATGGGCATACTAGACTGCATTCAAAGCACCAATTGGCACCATACTCTTATGTTTGATCTATGGGAAGCGCTATCATTTAACAATGGAGATTGAGCACAAAATACACTATGTAATCAAGTTGCTCAACATTAACCTTAAAATAGCTGGGGAGAGAAGGCTACTTCAAATCAACGACCTTGATGAGATCAAGCCAGATGCTTATGAGAATGCCCAAACTTATGAAGAAAGAACAAAGCAATAACATGACAAGAACTTGACTCAAAGTGAGTTTCATAAAGGTGAAGAAATGTTCCTCTTTAACTCTAGATTAAAACTCTTTCATAGAAAGTGGAGATCACTGATGCAAGAGAAAATGATGAAGACTTAGAATTTATTATTATAGATCCTACTTTTCTTTACCTATTGAGGATACCCTATGAATTTGAAGGCAAACATATAACTATATTGCTCGTTATGGACAAAACTTACAAAATAAGTTACTAGGGAGAGAAGCATTTACATGGCATAATGGGATGCATGAGAATGTTTTTTTAGACTTAATGGCAATTGTTTAGATTTATTTAGTATGTTATTATTTATTTAA
The DNA here is from genome assembly GCA_030549775.1 of Tamarix chinensis. Lineage (NCBI taxonomy): Eukaryota > Viridiplantae > Streptophyta > Magnoliopsida > Caryophyllales > Tamaricaceae > Tamarix > Tamarix chinensis. The sequence continues at coordinate 14,918,962 of CM060172.1, read as the reverse complement.
TTATTTGTATTATGATTGGCTAGAGTATAAAGTAACTTATTAAGGGAATTCTATCTTATTCTATCTTATAGGGCTTATCGTAGAAGATGTGTGTGAAGTAGGGAACAAGACATCCCATAGGGGAAGATTATATTAAATTCCCTATTCCTAATTAATTATAATTATCTTGCAATATTGAGGAGGTGCAAATAGGCTCTAAAATCCTTAAGGATACCCGTTCATATGCATAGACAATTAAATGAAAATATAAGTTATTCCTTATTTCAATTTTGTGTGAGTTCTTCTCAATTATAATCACTTTATCTATGTAAATTAGAGATTAAGTATTATCTCTAAAACCATCCATAATACATGCCAATCTTCAACCTTAACTACCACTTTCAACATAACATTCATCATTTTCACTTCATCTTCAACCTATGCTTCTTACTTAATTCTACCTAATCTATATCCAAACCCTAGATAATAATTCTATTATTATCATACATTCATCATTTGCACATCCCACATCCAAAACCCTAATCTTAAACCCTAACCCTAACATATAAAACATATCACCCCAAAAACCCTAAATATTTGACCATCATATTTCTTAATCTATAATCACCAACTATTTGTCATCATATTCAAACCTTAATCAACCCATATTACCACCCAATTCATAAGCCCATAAACCTATACACTTTAATATTGATATGAGAGCATAGGTTTTAGTCTAGTTTGATATAGAAGATCAATATCCAATTTTTTTCTTCAAGATTCTTTCAAGTACGCATTCCTACCTCAAGATTATTTTAGGAACACATCAAGAAGGTGCCAATTTTCAAGCTTTTGATTGATTTTTCAAGGATCTTTTGAAGAACACCATTTGTTTGGTGTAAGGAAAACATGGCAATCCAAGAGGAAAATTTAAGAGATGTTGTCAAGGTGTTGGTGGAGGATATAAAGGAAGTAAATTTGCGTATAGGATATATGGAAGTCTCACAAGAAAAAGGATCACATATCCAAAATCAAAATAAAAGAGATCAAGTAGAAGAAGGCCATATAAGGAGAGCATAGGATCGAATGGAAGAAGGAGAATAAGAGATTATAAGGAAGTATGGATGATCCCATGTTGCATTAATGAGATCATATGATGATGTAGAAATGGGGATTAGATTCGATCTACCTAATTTTAAAGGTAATCTTGATCCCGAGTCTTTGTTTGATCAGTTGCAAATTGTTGAATCTATATTTTATTAGAAATAGCATAATGATGAGAAAAGGTGAAAATTACCATATTGAAGTTTAATAAATTAGCTAGAGTATGGCATAATAACTTGAAGATGAGGAAGGAAAAAGAAGGGAAACAAAAATAATATCATGGGAGAAATTAAAAAAAAAAGTACTTAAAAAGAAAATTTGTGCCTAGAGAATATGAGCAAGAAAATTTAATAAAGATGACTACTTTAAGGCAAGATTTTCTTAGAGCTGAAGAGTATGTTAGAGAGTTTGAAAGATTAGCTCTTATTTGTGATGTCCAAGAAAGAGAATAAAATAGATGTGCTAGGTTTATTTGAGGTCTAATATGAATATTAGAAGAAAGGAGGAGGTGTGTCCTTATTAGTTGTTCGAAGAGTTGGCAAAATTAGCAATTAATTTTGAGAAGCACTTGAAGAAAACAGAGCCCTCAAGCAAGTCCACCACTGAACCATATGGTTTAACTTTCAAGGGGATGTCAAATTCATCAACTTCTCAAGCCACAAATCAAGACAATAATAAAAGGTTCAATCATGAAGTGTGCATTACAAAGGTTGCTTTAAGTGCAACAACAACCTCAACCTACTCAAAAGGGAGAAGATTTTTAAAGTCAGGTGTAGAGTTAGAGATAAAGTGTGTAAAGTCATCATTGATAGTGGATCTAGTACCAATTTTTCTAGTGAAATAATGTCGAGCAAGATTGGATTGGAGACCATAAATCATATAAGGCCATATTCACTTCAATGGCTAAACAAGGACAAAGGTGTAAGGGTAACCAAACAAACTCTAATCTCTTTCATAGTTATAAATTATTTTGATGATGTTTTATGTGATATTCTACGTATGAATGCTTGTCATATTTTGTTGCAAGTATCTTGCAAATTTTATAGGAAGGTAGCACATGATGGAGTCCTTGAGGAGTACGTAGTGTGCAAAGGTAAAAATAATTTTATACTCAAGCCTAATATAGATGTGGGGAGCTTGGTTTTAGGAGTGAAAGGTGAGAGGGAGCCAAATCCATGAAAAAAAATGAAGGAGAAAAAAAGGGGTTGAGTTCGAATAGTGTAGGGGAGAAAAGAAAAAAAATTGAAGCAAGAAAAGGAGAAAAAAGGAGGTGTTGTTGATCGTATGCTATGTAATGGTGGTGAAGGAAGTCCAATGAGGGGAGAATTCTAGTATGGATCCAAACTTACAACAAGTATTGAGGGAGTATACATATGTTTTCTAGAAGTGTTTCCACCACGATTACATCCTTTGAGAGGTATTAAGCATGCCATTGATCTTATGCTAAGAGTTCCATTGCAAAATAAGACAACTTACAGATGCAATCCAAAAAATTCTAAGGAGTTGCGAACACAAGTGCAAGTTGTTGGATAGAGGCTATGTTCATAAGAGTATAATTCCATGTAGTATTTCAGCTTTATTGGTGACTAAGAAGGATGGTATGTGGAGGATGTACATCAATTATAGAGTTTTCATCAGCATCACAATCAAATATAGATTTCATATACCGAGAATGGATGATATGCTAGATGAGTTGCATGGAGAAAAATGTGTTTTCTAAGCTTGAACATAGGAGTGGCTACCATCAAATGATAATAAAGGTAGGGGATGAATGGAAGATGGCTTTAAAAACTAATTATGGGTGGTATGAGTGGTTGGTGATGCCATTAAGGCTATGCAATACACCAAGTTCATTTAAAATATTAATGACCAAGGTACTTAAACCTTTCCTTGGAGTTTCATTGTTGTTTACCTTGATGATATTTTGGCATATAACAATACTCATTTCAAACACATGCATCATTTGAAGAGGTTATTTGATAAGGTTAGGGAGGTGAAACGTTATGTTAAAATAGAGAAGTATAATTTTCTGATGCATATTGTGGTTTTCGTTTGCTATATTATGAGTGGAGACAGTATTAGAGTTGATCCTTCAAAAGTGGAAGCTATTCAAACATGGTATATTCCTACTTATGTCCATGAGTTTTAGAGTTTACATGGATTAGCTTCAATATATAGGAGGTTTATTAGAGATTTTTTGACTATTGCAGCTCCAATCACACAATTGATAAAGAAGGGAGAGTTTCAATGGAATGAGCATACAACAAAGGCTTTCAAAGACTTGAATACAAAGCATTCGAATACACCAGTATTATATTTACCTATTTTTGATAAATTATTTGAAGGAACTTGTGATGCTAGTGGTTTAGGTATTAGAGGTGTGCTTACACAAGAGAAGATGTTAATTGCATTTTTTTTTGTGAAAAGTTGAATGTTTCAAGACTCAATAATTCAACATATAATAAGGAGTTCTATGCTAGTTTTCATTGTTTGGAGACACGGTGTCATTATTTGAGACCCAAGTCTTTTTTGCTTCACTTGGATTATGAGAGTTTGTAGTATCTACATAATTAAAGGAATGTGAGTCCAAGACATGCAAAGTGGATTAGTTTTTTGAAAACATTTGTGTTCTTTATTGTAGATGCATTATCTAGGAGGACCCTATTACTTACAATGATGGATGCAAAGCTTTTGGCTTTCAAGATGTTTAAGAGTCAATATGTGAAATACCCCAAAAACCCTAACTTAGGAATTATGGTAAAATAGAGACTTAGTAGGAAAAAATTTAAGAAAATAAATTACTTCATTTAATAAAGGGGAAATTCATTGAGGGGAATGAGGAGAAAATAATGAATAAAATTATTTAGAAGATTTTGGACATTTTACAAATTAAAATCAAAGGGGAGGAAAATTTCTCAAAATAGCCAAAATTAATCCAAAAAGGAAATTAAATTACTATTCAGATAATTTTTAAATATTCAAGAAAATAATTATATAAATATATAAATGTATAATAGCCCAAAAACATCCTAAATAAATTGTACAAAAATTCAAAACCTCAAGAATCCTTTTCCTTATTTTCTTTTTTCTTTTCCTTCATTTTCCTTTTTTTTGTTTTCTTTTGTCTCCTCCGCCGAGATTGGGCCAGACCCAATCTCCTTCTCCCTCCCCTTTCCACAGCCCAATGTCGTCTGCTAGCCGCCGTGAGCCCCGTACGCCGTGTTTTCCCTTAGAACCATTGAAACGCCGCGTCACGCTTAATGACCTTATGTCTCCTCCGCCGAGATTGGGCCTCAAGAATCCTTTTTCCCTTATTTTCTTTTTTCTTTTCCTTTTTTTTCCTTTTTTTTTGTTTTCTTTTGTCTCCTCCGCCGAGATTGGGCCTGCCCGGCCCAATCTCCTTCTCCCTCCCCTTTCCGCGGCCCAATGTCGTCTGCTAGCCGCCATGAGCCCCGTACGCCGTGTTTTCCCTTAGAACCATTGAAACGCCTCGCCACACTTAATGACCTTATGACCATTGCCAGCCTACGACACGGCGCTGCGTTTTCCTCCCATAACCCCTAATACGCCGCGTTTGACTTACGGATTTTATAATTATTTCCAAACCGGCCAGTTTCCCCCTGTTTTCTTTTCCTCCTTGACCGCCTGTAACACCCCCAAAATTCACTACTAAAAATTTTGTTAATAAAAGGAAATTAGCGGAAGAAAATTTATAAACCGTGAATTTTGGGAGTATTACCGCCACACTTAGTACCAGACTGGTTCACTCATACCGTTCCAGTACTAAGTGCTAAGGCTAAAGGAAAATGAAATATAATATTTAAGAATTTCAATATACTTAAATCAAAGTAGCATATCAAATGTTTACAAGAATGAAATCCACCCATGGTGGTTACAGTATCAACATATACTTTTAAAACCAGAGATTTCAAAGAGAGAGAGAGAAAAACCCTAGTACTTCCAGATGAGACCTTACTCTCTTTCCCGTTGCCCACTTGAGTAGCACCTGAAAAGACCTGCAAGGGACACCGCCAATTGAATAGGCAGGGGCCCCACGAATGGAATCCTTTAGTACTACGGTACTGAGTAACCCTTTAAAGTCCCACTTAAAAGTAGGCCCGCAATGCAACACATGAAACAAGCTACATACACATATATATAAAATTCACATAATTATCATTCACATAGCATATCAATTTATCGTTATGAACAATCGGTACTTACGGTCTTAAGCCATGTCACAATGCAAACTCAAAACAATCAGGCCTTAAGCCATTGTTCCACTATAAGTGATTTCTTTCCCATAATTTTATTCACATACATAACTGGTTTTATTGAGCTCGGGACCCCCACTATTATTGTCGGTGGACCGGAATACGTATAACTCATCATCCAGGGCACAACGCTCCTGGCCACTATTATAATCGGTGGAGCGGGATATATGAAGAATCATCATCTAGGGCACAACGCTCTTGGCCACTATTATAACCGGTGGACCGGTACTCAATATCATAATCATCTGGGCCCCCTCATTAATATTCCACTTTCAATAATGCTATCTTTCCTTTCTTTAATCAGCGCATCAATCATATTTATTAGCCTCGAACGGGAGATCGATAACCCGGGACAGAAAGGTACACCGATCGTACCGGTGCATATCCGCTACTCAGTACCCTTTCAACCACGAACCCAAGGACGCAAAGGTACCCTGGTCGTACTAGTGCATAAAGCTAACTCAGTACCCTACTGACAAGGACACCTAATCCATAAGTATGCATACCCCCTAACTAGGTCCGTAGAGATAGAAAGAGTAAGATATAGGGCCTGACTGGGGCACAAAGGCACACCAGCAAATACCAGAATAATCGTGGACTAAACCACGTCCTTAGGGTAGCGACCCCTAAGGAGTCACCATTCCCGATCTCGAGGTCTTTCACTTTAAGTAATAGTATCTTAATTAAAGTGATCACGAAAAGCACACTAATCCAATACTTATTCACTTTCAATCGTTCTGATATCATTAATAGTTTCTTATTCAGAAGATTATGCAGGATATCAAAGAGAAACCATTAAGGCCATACTAATACTCCTACTTGGCTAATCAGCATTATTTGAATCATATTATAATGTTCCACAATCTCAAAGACATGTTAGGTGCAAATTACTCATTTTCCTTTTACTTATATAATTGTTAAGTATCCATTCCTGACTCGCCAAATTACCATATTACCCTTTAGGTTACATAATTACCAAATTACCCTTTGACCAATTTAGATTACCAAATTATCTTATACCCTTTTTAGATCACCATTCACCCCTCATAATTGCTACACTTATCATATTTCCCATTTGGTCGGTTATATTACCAAATTGCCTTTCTCCTTTGTTATAATTACTAAATTGCCCTTGAGTTGGATAAATTACTAAATTACCCTCCTTCCTTATCATGATTACTATTTTGCCCCTTTAGTTGGTTAAATAATTATCACTTTATCATTTGATTGGCTAAGTCACCAAATTGCCCCTTTAGTTGGATAACTACTAAATTGCCCTTCTCCTTATTTATAATTACTATATTACCCTTCTCAATTATTTTAATTGCCATTATACCCTTTTTAACTATCATGAATCCCAAATCACCCTTCTTCATAATTACCAATATTAATTTACCCTTCTCCATAATCATAATTATTAATATACCCTTCTCCATATTTATAATTACTATATTACCCTTCTCCATTATTAAAATTACCATAACGCCCTTTTATTGGTTAATTTACCAAATTACCCTTCTCTAGTATCATACTTATCCAATTGCCCTTCTACAATCATAATTTAATTTCTAAATTATCTTTTGTCGTTATCATAATTACCAAGTTACCCCTTACTCCCAAATTACCATATTGTCCTTTTATTTACAAAATTACCACAATACCCTTTTACTTATAAAATTACCGTAAGCGTCCTTTTTACTTTACAAATTACTAGTTTACCCATTTACATCCAAAATTACCCTCTTTATCTTCCCTTACAAAATTACCATTTTGCCCCTTCTATTCCAAATTACCATATTACCCTTTCACTTATATAATTATCATTTCACCATTCACTTGTAAAATTACTATATTGCCATTTACTTATAAAATTATCATATTGCCACTTACGTATGAAATTACAATTTTGCCCCTCTTCCTTCAAAATTACCATAATGCCCCTTTTCTTGAAAAGTTACCATATTTTCCTTTTCTCATAAAATTACAATCATACCCCTAACTTATATAATTACCACAATACCCTTAGACAATAATAATACACATGCATTAGCAACATAATACATCATAGACAAGCATTTAATATTTCCATCAATAATCAACTCCTTCTTTAATTATCATACCTACACATGGCACAAAGGCTATCATGCTTTTCCCCTTTTTCGCATCAAACATTATAACAACCATCTATATATCATGCTAGGCATCACATAAGATGCATAAAATCATAATAAAATTCCTAATGTGCTAGCATATGTTTTCCATGCATTTAAGGGAGGTTTAACGATTACCTTAATCCCGCAAAAACACAACCTTACCGATATCCCGGTTAAGGATTCAAGCTTAAATAGCAACTCAACATCTAAAATAATATCAATCATTATTATGTTAGAAATAAGGATTGAAAAAGGATAAGACTTTATCAAAATTTATTTAATAATAGAACACTTTAATTTAATTATCAATATACCTCAAAAAAATTTTAAAACAAGATACAACACAAGGGGGGAGCTCACGCTGCATGAGCATCGTGAGTGTCATGCACAAATGAGAGGGGAAAAGGCTCGAAGAGGGGTGAAGGAAGAAAAATGAGCCATTTTTGAGTTGAGGTCTTTGGGCTAGAAAAGAGGGTAGTTAGGGGAGGTTTCAAGGTAAGGGAATGGTGCAGGAGTGAAGAGGGGGTGTTGGTGGTGGCTAAGGATGGTTTCACGGCGGCGGAAGGCGGCGGAGAACGGCGGCGCAAGGCGGCGAAGATGGCGGTCGAAGTGGGGTGTCGAGATGCAGGCTGGCGAGGATGGAAAAGAATGGGGAAAAATGAAGGCTTGAAGGTGGTGTTCTCGGCCAAAGGAGCATTGGAAGTGGTAGAGGGGGTTGCAGGGTGTCGAACGGTGGGTTGGGTGGTGGCAGAGGTGGCCGGAAGGTGGCGAACGGCGGGATGAGTGAAAAACAGGGAGAAAAAGAAGAAGGGAGGAAGGGGGTTGCGGGATGGATATTGGGGTGGTGCAAGGTGGTAGTAGAAGGGTGCAGGAGGCGGTTTAGGGGCTGGGTGCGGTGGTCGAAGAGGCGGACGGCAGCGGCGTAGAGAGAAAACAGAAAAAAAATTGAAAGAAGGAAGGAGAGAGGAGGGAGCTCGGGGGAAGGAAGATGGCTCGAAAATGAGGCAGGAAAATGTACGAAGGCGAGAAGAAAAAGAAGAGGAAGGGTAAGGGGGTAGATGGCAATGCATAGGTGGAAGGGAGGCGGTAGGGTGGCAGGGAGAGGGTGGCGACGAGGAGGAGGGAATTCCAGATATGGATAGGGTGCAGGGGTAGCTTGGCTCGAAATAGGGGAGAAGAGGATGGGGTAGAGAGAGGGAGTAGCAGGGGGGAGGTGCGGCGGTAGTCACAGGTGGTCGGCGGCGGTTGCAGGTGGTCGGGCTGCTGTCGACACCTAGGGAGAAAAAGAAAGAAGAAAGGAAGGTTGTGGCGGCCGATCGGGGGAAGGGAAAGAAAAGGCTGGCCGGTCGGTCCAGGGGGAAAAGGAAGAAGAAAGAAGAGGGGAGGGCCGACCGGGTCAGGCACGCGGGAGAGAGGGGGGAAGAGAGGGAGAGGTGGGCCGAGGCCCACTGTGTGGGAAGGGCTGGCCTAGGTGTGGCGGTCCGAGGGAAGAAGAAAAAAAAAAGAAAAAAAAAGGAAGAAAGAGGAAAAATGGAAAAAGGGCAAAAAAGGGAAATGAGAAAATAGGAAAAATAAAATAAATTAATTTATAAAATCATAAATGTATTATTCTTGATAAATTATTTGATTTAATAATTTAATTCATTATAATCTAATATATTTATTTAAAAAAAAAGATAAGGTTAGTAAAATATTAGTTTGAAAAATTATTTAAATAAAAGTATCATGATAAAATAACAAAATATCTCTTTTAAATTTACTAAATATTCCCAAATAAATTTATGTACTCAAAATCCATAAATTAATTAAATTAGATAATTTTAAAAGTTAATTTATTTCAAATAAAAACTATTTATTAAATTATTAGCTTTCTAAAATTTTGGGGGATTACACCGCCGGTCCAAGAGTCATCTTCTTCCCCCTCCCGTGCAGGTCTACAACCTATCGCCTGCCGTCCAACGTCCTCCCCCTGCCATTTCCGTCCCTTTCTTCCCCAATTCGACCCAGTATTCCCTCACGCGTCTTGCCACCCCTTCCTTTTTCTAGAAAACAACCAAATGTGCCCTGTAAATTGCAGGGCACGAGACGCTGCCACCGTCGGCCGGCCGCCTGCCGCGCCTGCCCCGCGTGCCACCTCCCTTCCCTTCATCATTTTCCTCCTCCCCATGGCCTATAAATACTCCCTCCCAAACGACCACAGCAAGTCCCTCCCTTTAGACCTTGCTGAAACCCTATCTCGCCGCCGCCAGAACAGACGCCATTTCCGCTGCCTCCAGCCACCGCTGACACCACCGCTACCCGCCAAACTCCTCCTGGCGCCCCCCACGCAATCAAACAACTGCCGCTTCCCTTCCTGCCTCGCTCGAGCCACCACGATCGTGCGAAGGTGCCGCCCAAAAAAAAAACGCCACCGCCGCCTTGCGCCACCCTCTGCCGCCACCTCCGCCGTAATTAACCCCCGTCCCACCTCCGAAAGTGACTAGCAGGTCCTCCCCTACCTGCCCATACCGTCATTTCTCCCTACCTCCTTCTCCACCAACCTCCACCATCTCCACCACCTTCGGCCGCCGCATCCACAACCGCGCGCCGCCGCCCCTCTCACGCCACCACCCTCATTCCACTCCCCTCTCCCTATTGTCTCCTTCCCTACACCTAGCTTCCCTTTTCCTCCTCCCATCTAACCACCACCTCCATCGCCGCCGCCGGACCACCACCGTCCTTAGGTGGTCTTCCACTCACGTGAACCCTAAAACCTTTACATATGCCACCTATAGTAATTTTTAACTAATATTAGTATTATTACACTTATTATTATTATTATTATTATTATTATTACTATTGCTATTAGCTTATTAATTAATACCATTTCTGTTATTATTCTTAATGTTATCATCCTATCACCGCTTCCAACCCTAACCCCTATTATACTTAACTTAGGGTTAGTATCATTATCTTTATTATTAACATTTCTACTATTATTATTATTATTATTATTATTACCATTATTAATTTCTTTGTCCTAAATGTGTTATTTTCTTACAAGGCCATAATCCCTCCCAAAACCCTAACTTTCATCATACTTAACCATTAGTGTTGGTGTTATTATTATTATTAATACTATCATTAAGATTATTACCACTATTAGTGTTATTACTACTTAAACCAACCTTATGTGAAGTATTGTAATTATGTTAATATTGTTTTACTAAACCTAACACCTCCAACATTATTGCCATTTCTATTATTACTATTACTCACATGCTATTTCTATTAGGGTGACAAAACATGGGAGCCCTTATACTACTTATTCAAAATATGACTTTTATCATTACTACCTCTAGGAGTGTTTTAACTTATTGATATTACAACCATTGTATTAGTATTTTAACACTAACACCACTATTTGACTTAATCTTAGAAGCGCTAAGGTTCTAATACTTGAAACATAAGTGTCACTATTAGTAGTCTTATTATTACTATTATTATCACTATTTTACTATGACTTGCAAACACTAATATTATAAGGATGGAACTAACGGGTCTAATGATATAAGTGTAACGATGAGTTTGAAACTAAAGATATATCGATGAGTAATACTTAGTATAGCAAATTTAGAGTAAAAACCCTAGTTTTGTACAATGCCCCTATTAAGGATAAGAACCCCACTCTTAAACTAGAATCAGGGTTGATGGTATCTATAAGGGAAACTAATACTTAGCATTTTTCCCCTTTTCATAGGTGACCCCGATCCAAGCCCTAAGGAGCTAAATGAGCGTGCGCCAAGCCCGGTGCCTACCTAGGTAAGGACGAAGCTATGGCCTTGTGCTATGTGTGATGTAATGTGTTGATGAATGATGAGTATACCGTGTTAATGTGTATTATGCATGTGTTAAGAATAATCTGTTTTGTGTAGCGCAGCATGGATAACGAGGTATGTTGTGTGTGCCTTATATTATACGAGTATGACATGTTCTATGTTGATATTTGATGTTGATGATGTGACATGATATGGCCCTCTAGGACATGCATGCTAGGGTTTTGGTAGCATGAAATGATAATAAAAGAACTACGGAAAAGTGACGTTTGGGAAGTTTGCATGGGGGGACTAGATCTTGCATGGGCGTAATCCTTACCGGGAAAAAGTTGGTTTGGGTTGTAAGTAAGAGTTTTGGAGAGTCTTAGAGTGATGGGAGACTTATTATGGAAGATAGTACGTGAGTTGGTGCATAAGAGTCTGATTAGGGTTTTGTGAGTAAGTGGGAGTTGGGGAGTATGCATGGAGTATCTAAATTATGCATGGGGATGAATATTACTGGAGGTAAGTTGATTTAGGAAGTAAATAAGATAATATCAAAGTTATGGGTCCATTGGAGACTTGGGTACAAAATTTTACGTGGGTAGAAGTAAGGGTGTCTAAGGGACCCAATTAGGGTTTTGGGAGAAAATGAGGAAATTGAAGGGTACAATGGTAAAAATGATCAAGGAAGGATGGAGTATGGGGCTCAGAGTGAGAATTCACTTATATAAAGGATGAGTATGGGTTTCTAAAGGAGAGGAGAGATTTGGGGTGAAAGAGGGAGGTTACTTATTGAGGAAGTAAAGTGCTAGGGTTTTGGGTGGCCAACTAGGGTTTTGTCGGTCACACGCGAACTTGGGAGATAAAGTAATACATTTGGGGAATTTACTAATAAAAATGAGGTGCGAGATAGAGAACAAAGTAATGTTTGGGTAAGTAAGAAAGAGTTGGGCCACATAGGTCCAATTAAGGTCTTCAAGGGGGAACCCTAGAGGGAGGAGGACATGCGGAGTCGATATCATATGTGTTGGGATGGCCTATATTCTTGGAGATTGTGCCTTACTATATGCCACTATGCCTAAGTCTATGGGGGGTGGATGTCGGGTGTAAGAAGAGGTACGAGTCTCAAAACATAGGACGGTCCCTCTAGAGGGGAAGGAAGTAGAGTATCAACCACATGCATGTCAAGGGTGTGATGTGATTCAATAAGACACGGATAAGACATTAATTACATAAAGCGAAAGACTATTGAGCCAGACCCCGTGCGGTCCACCGGTTAGAATAGTGGCCAGAGGCATTCTGCCCTGGTTGTTTATTTCCAGCCCACCGGCTATAATAGTGGTCAAAGGCGTTATGCCCTGAGTGTTTATTCCAGTCCACCGGCTATAATAGTGGGGGATCCTGGCTCGACAGACCGAAACGAATAAGTTAATCCATGGGAAAATACTAAGTACTTACAGTGAAACACCATGTGAGTCGGGGCTAGTCTGGTCCACTGGTTAGAATAGTGGCCAGAGGCGTTCCGTCCTGGGTGTTGATTCCGGTCCACCGGCTATAATAGTGGTCAGAGGCGTTCTTCCCTATGTGTTTATTTCCGGTCCACCGACTATAATAGTGGGGCTCCCGCGCTCACATGGACTAATGAAGAATGCGTTGAATGAATCTAAATGAAGTAATCCATGGGAAAATGCTAAGTACTTACAATGAAACACTATGTAAGTTGGGGCCAGTCCGGTCCACCGGTTAGAATAGTAACCAGAGGCGTTCCACCCTAGGTGTTAATTCCGGTCCACCGGCTATAATAGTGGTCAGAGGTGTTCGGCCCTGAGTGTTGATTTTCGGTCCACGGCTATAATAGTGGGGCTCCCGCACTTACATGGATTAATGAAGAATGTGTGAAAAGGACTTATTATCATAATGAGTAATAAAGGATAAAGCACCAAGTAAGAAATCATCCTTTCTCTTGAATGTCTTTGTCTGTTGTTGATGTGTTGATCATGTATCTGTGGTGTATGTGCTAGCCTTAGCTCGTCTGTTACCTTACTCAGTACGTAGCGTACTGATCATCCGTTTCATGGGTGCTGCTCATTTCCATGAGCAGATGGCCCATCTGACCTTTTGCAGGTAGGAGACCATGTGTTCGATGCCTAAGATACCTACGAGGCATCGGGTGGGGCCGAGTGTTGAGTCCATCCTATTTGGGGCCGAGTGCGAGTTGGCCGGACTCTTTTACTATCCTCGCTTTCATCTATCTTATCTTGTTGCATTTATATTATGTTCGTATTTTGAAAGTGGGACTTTTAAGTTGTAATCTTAACGGCATTCTGACGATGGTTGATATCTTGTTTTCATAGACGCTTTACGATGATAATGCATTTATGTTTTGATGATTCTCATTTACGAATTCCCGGTTTAGCCTTAGCACTTAGCTTCGGGGCGGTAGAAGTGAACCGGTCTGGTGCCAAGTGTGGCGGTAACACTCCCAAGTTTATAGTTTTAATCCAATTGCTTCTGCTAAAACCTTTGCCTCAAACAAAATTTTTCAGTAGTAAATTTTGGAGTGTTACAATATGCCATTGATGATAATTTTGATATGATTTTCGAAGACTAAAAGAAAGAAGGAAGTTATGGAGTTTATGTTCTTCAAGCAAAATAAGTTGTGTGTGCCTAAGACATCAATTTGAGATATGCTAATCAAAGAGGTGCATGAATGAGGTATTGCACGATACTTTTAATCTATAACAAGAGCATTTTTCTTAGCCAAAAATATGAAAAGGAGTATGAGCTATGGTTTTTGGGTGTGTTACATGTTGAATGAGTAGGAGCTTTTTCACAAAGGATTATATATATCTTTACCTATCCCTACTCACTGATGATGCTACTCATATTGTGAATTTTTATTTTAAGAAGATCATGAGATTGCATGGGATTCCAAAGAGTTTATTTTCTATTATAGAGGTGAAGTTCCTAAGCTATTTTTGGAAGATATTATGGCATATTCTAGGAAAGAAGCTTTTATTTAGTACATCACATCATCTTCAAATGGATGGTCAAACCAAAGTTACTAATAGAATGTTGGGTACCTTGCTAAGGGGATTGGTGAGTAAGAGTGCTAAGGATTGGGATATTAAGTTAGCACATAAGGAGTTTACTTACAATTGAATTCTTTCAACTACAATAGGCTCTAGTCCATTTGATGTATTTTATGGTATTAATCCATACATGATAATTGATATGGTACCATTGAAGAGAGTTGAAATGAATAATTATGATGCATAAGAGAGTGGGGGGGTCCTTTCAAAAACATCATTAAAAAATCAAGCACAACATTGAAGGCAAATGAAGTAAATAATGTATGAGCAAACAAGCATAGGAGTCAACATGTATTTCAACTTCCCCATGCAAACCTGTCGACACCATCAACCCCCTGAAACCGCCCACTTGCTGCCCCCTTTAGTCTAACCCACACAACCCTTTTTCCCCCAACTTCCCCTCCTTTTTGTTTAGCCCCAATCTGCAAAAATCACCCTCCTTCCCTCTCCCTTTAAGCCCTCTAGATTTGCCCCTTACAGCCCCCTCTTTCCCTTCCCTAAATTCCATCAACAAAAGAAAGTTGCAGCCCCAAACTCCCCCTTCCCTCCACCGAATTTGGTCCCAAAAATAATTCAGCATTTTTCCTTATGTTCCACCTACCCCAGCAGCCATTTTTCTTCCCAAAGTAAGTACTCTATCTTTGATGGGTTTGGTGCTTCAATTCATGCACCTGCTGCCTCATTTGTTTTCCTAATCATTTTCAAGTATTAGCTTATGTATGTTGTATTTTGATTATTTTATTTTGCATAAATATTAATGTTTGTTATTTGGATGGTGTATTTACTTCTAGGTAATCTTGACCCCGCTTAGAGTATTTGTGGAGGAAGCTTGTGGTGTTAATATTTCTTAGCTCATGGTAAATCCAACTAATCCGTAGACGGTAGAAATTTTATGTGAAAATGATAGACTAGTTTTCTAGGATAAAATCATCATAGGATGAAGATATAAAATTATTGTATGTTTGTGGGAAATGGGAGCATGATGTATTTGTTTTCTGCATGAATATCATGATGTGTTAATGTACATGTGTTATCATGCAATCTTTTCATATGCCTAAGTAATATTCTAAAATTTGATGAAGGGTATGTTAACGGTAACGAACTTGAATTAAGCTAGTAAAATGAGATGAGCATGTCTAAGATAAAAATGTAGTTTATATGGGAACATTTTGTAGTTCATTCCTACATTAATATAATGATGTGTAAATTAATATGTGTTATCATGCAATCTTTTTGTATGCCTAAGTGATATTCTTAACCAATACAAAAAAATTTCTATCTTTATAGAGTTTTATAGCAGTCTACTGGGCTCATCTACATCTGTTGTTATCCCTCTTGATAAGAATATTATTAACAAAGGGCCCAAAGTTACAAGTCCTCAGTAGCTAGCTCTCCTAGCCCCTATCACTTATAAAGAAGTAAATGATGCAGTGTTTTCTTTATCTGCTGGCAAAGCACCAGGACCAGATGGCTATTCTTCTCAATTTTTCAAGTCTTCTTGGGATATTATTGGACCTTATCTATTTATCGCAATCTCCAACTTCTTTATCATAGGTATCTTACCTAGAATCCTAAATATCACTTCTCTGAATTTAATTCCTAAAATTCCAAATGCTTCATCGGCTAGTGATTTCAGACCAATTGCCTCCTATAATACTGTGTACAATATTATAGCAACTATTATCACCCATAGGATCCAACCAATATTACCTGCCCTAATAGAAAAAGCTTAGTCAACTTTCATCAAAGGAAGGTCTATCTCAAATAACATTCTTCTAGCCACTGAACTCATGAAAGGTTTTAATCAGCAGCACTTATCTCCTAGAATCATGATTAAATTGGATATGAGAAAGGCATATGACTCTATTTTGTGGGACTGTCTTGAAAAAATTTTGCTCGAGCTGCATTCCCCCCCCCCACTTTGTTAAGCTTGTCATGAATTATGTGTCTTGTGTGGGGTATTCCATTAAGTTTAATGACATTCCTTATCCTCCTTTTCCTGCAAAAAAGGGACCGAGATAGGGAGATCCTCTTTCTCCCTATATATTTGTCCTAATTATGGAATACCTCAATCGTGCCTTCCTCAATTTATGGAGTCATTCTTCTTTCTCTCCTCATCCTAGATGTAAAAAGCTGAGACTCATTAACCTCATGTTTGCAGATGAAATTCTTTTGTTTTGTAAGGGTTCTCATGCAGATTTAGCCTCCCTTTTAAACACTTTCCACCATTTTTCCTATCTCTCTAATCTTACCATCAATACTTCAAAGAGTCATTTTTACTATGGAGGAGGATGCTCCAAATATTTGAAAGATGAAATTGTTCAGGCCTTTTAGATTCATGAAGGGAAATTACCCTTCAAATACTTAGGGGCCCCCTTAGATGGAAAATATCTTTCAAAATAGTACTATCGACCTCTTATTGAAAAGATTGCATCCAGTATGAGAAATTGGAAAAACTCCTCTCTCAGCTATGCAGGGAGTTTACAACTTATCATATCCATTATGCTCAATCTACAGACCTATTGGAGCATGGTTTTCCCTTTACCAACCCATGTTACTACTGCAATAAATGCAGTATGTCATGCTTTTCTATGGTCAAGAGATGCCTCAACCTCACGACCAGTTCTGGTGGGATGGGATTATGTTTGTGTGCCTAAGAATATAGGGGGATTAGGCCTCACTAACATTCTATGGTGAAATAGACTTGCAATGTGTAAACACATTTGGCATCTTGCTGAAAAGAAGGACCTCGTATGGGTCAAGTGTATTCGTGCATTCTACCTTAAAGGATCAGATATTATGGAGATCAGGGAAAAGACTTCAGCTTCTTGGATTTTCAAAAAACTCCTAGCTATCAGAGATTATCTTCGGGTCATACTACAGGAGACCAACCTAACAACTATCTTATAGCATGGGGAAGTTTCTATATCTAAAGCTTATCACATTATTTGACATGCACATATTACAGTGCCTTGGTATCCTTTAGTACGGACTAAGTACTCTCCTAAATGGAACTACTATATCATGTAGCTAGTTGTACTGGATACGTTGAGAACCCAAGACAAAATTCAAGCATATGGCCTACAGGTTGAGGAGGAATGTGCACTTTACAACGTGGAATTTGAGACATAGAACCATCTCTTCTTCAACTACACATATACTAAATCAATTTGGCTTCCTCTTCTTTTAATGATAGGATGTTTCCATCAAATTACAAATTGGAAAAATATTACTCATTGGACAATTCACGGTGGTCGAGGTTTGAGAATCAGAAGATAATTTATTCGAGCCTTACTCACCACCACCATCTATCACATCTAGATGGAAAGAAACTGAAAAATATTCAAAGAATTATCTCAGCCTGCCCACATCATCTAGAAACAAATTGTCATGGATTTGGCGGGAAAGATGAGTAGATTCTGTCATTGCACTTCTTTTAATAGTTTGATGAATTGTATTGATAAGCTTGGTTAAATGTTACTTTACTAGATAGCCTCTAGTCTCATCCGTTAGGTTTTCTGTAAGAGATCCTCCTTGTATGTTTATCTCTTCATTATTAATGAAATCTACATTTTACCTATAAAAAATACTCAAAATATTAATATTGTACAAAATATAAAAGTCGCCAATAAAACATGATCATTTCTAATATACGATAAAACATCACCCCCTATCCTAATAGGATACTCCATTCCCATCCTCCTCCTTGTATCACAACATTCTGCAACTTAATGGTATCAATTTTCTACTTCATGATTTTACCATGATACTAAAATGTTTTGACCAACTTATCGTATTTCTCATTAAGTGCAAAAGTATTGGCTCTAGATAAAGATTGTGATGGTGGTAGTGTTGAAGATGATGAAGACGAAGAGCCCTTCAACAATTTACCAATAAATCTCCACCTCTTCAATTTGTATTGACATACTAGACCTATATCCCCAATTAAGTAATTTCACCTAGGCCTCCTCTATCCTCTTATCTTACCTCTCCACCATTTCCCTCTATAAGAAAAATATAAAATAATTAATTAGCTTATAAATAGAGAGTAATTATATTAATTCCTTCAAAGAACTATATAGTTTTATATCTCTTCTTTGCATCTTCACTCACTTATTTATTATCTTCAGTATGCATCTCTTTGAACACCTCAACCTCACTAGGTATTTTAGGTATTAGATTTAGTCTATATTTATCAAAAAAAATTATTTCGGAATAGCACGAATTGAAAAGGATCCAAACCAAATCAGAATTAACAAGATTATGAACAATTGAGGATTCAATCACAAAAAAAAAAAGAACAATTTAGGGAAAATAGAGATATTTATCTGTGCTCTTGGGCAATTATAGGATTATTAAAATAATCAATCCATCAATTATATAAATCTACAATTCACTTTTAATGGAGAATTCTATGGAGATAAAGAATAAGTTAGGTCTTAGGACTTCCACGACTATGGTTTCATATGTCTCCTTATATAGAAGATAAAACCCTATGGGGTAAAATAGAGTCTTTTAGAAACAAAGAAAAAACATGGTGCATGTTTAGGAAACACAAGACCCCCGTGTTTATTTCATTACTCTCAACTTTTTGCAAAAGTACATCAAAAATTTCATAGAGAAACATGGTCTGTGTTAGTTAACATGAGAACCATGTTCTTCTCATATACATCACATTCTACACTTAAACTTCTCCAACACCCACATGAACCAACACATTGTTATACTGTACTCAAATATCTGGTCAAAACTCACAATTCTCCACCTTCATGTAGTATTGGTGACGCATGAATTTTAAAGACCTTTACAAAAACCCTAGCTTAACAAAGGGCCTCATGACCTATGAATGCAAATTAAGTCTGAGAAACATTTAAACTTACTCGTAGTTAGTGGATTCATTCGCATATCAACTAGATTATCTAAAGTAGCCACTTTATCCAACACAACCTTACCTACTACAGTAGTGCCCTAGATAAAGTGATACTGAATGTTAATGTGCTTTGTTTGATAATGGAAAGAATTATGACTCTTCGATAAATAGATATCACTCTAGCTATCACCACAAAAATTTAGAGCAGCATGACCAAACACCAAATCTCATACCTTACTTAAATTAAAGTTTACAATATAGGAACAAAATAGTAATTTCATTATAGATCAACATTGTCATGATAAATACAAAAGGACCAAGTAATTTTGTTACAATATAACTAGTGCAAAAATAATAAAGGACAAAAGGGTTCAAGGAATATCCAAATCAAAAGATGTTGGGGAAAACACCGGATAGTCCTAACTCTCAACCCTTTATAGAACCCATAAAATCAGACCCTTAGAGTATTTTTATGAGGTAAACGCTATCTACTGAATTGGCATAGGATATAGAATAACACCCATTAGTACTATGGTCTTGAGTGAACCATTACACAATATTACTATGCAAGACAATGTGAAGTAAATAGAAAGTCACATAGTATAAGCACATCAAGGAAATCATTTGATCATATATTGGCCATGAATCACATAATCAAATCAATTCTACATACCAAAGGTAGGGCATTAAGGAAACTATCAAATCAACAAATCCAAATTAGTTAAAGTAGCAAGGTAGTGCACTATGGCATCTAACAAAACAACATATCCAAATCAATTCCAAAACTAAGGTAGAGTAGAAAGGCAGCTACCAATTCACAAACCAAACCGAGTAATACACAACAACAGTTACTAAAACAATAATTAGATAAATCCATTTAAATTCTTACATAATCTTTACTTCCATTTTTAATTACTTTGGGGGATACACTAATAAACTAGAGACATAAAAGTACACTGGTAATACAGGCACACAAGGCAATATAGTCCCCTCCCAACCATCCATCTTAGAGGCATAACAATACTCTGATTATACTGATGCATAAGGCAACATAACACCCTTCACACCTAAGATACCTTATTATTAAGTATCAATACAACCTATAAGGCTCGTAAGCCACCTATAGAGTAGACTAGGGCCTTAATAGATCACAAAAACATATTAGTGAACAAAATAAACCAAGGGTTCCTACCACATCTATAGGGTAGCTATCCTTAGAGAGAAACCATTCCCAACTCAAGGTCTTTCACATTAAGTATTAATATTTTATGAGGTTATCACAAATATCATATACTAAATAGAACTTATCACTTCATACTTAACCATTTTCATTTACTTCCAATTATTAAAGTAAACCCTAAGGTTGTTTGTTTATGTTAAGGTCAAGCCAATACTAAGGTCAACCTATCAAAATTCAAAGACCATCCTATGTCCAATTATTCACAATAGATGCATTAATTTAAGAATGGCCAAAATTCCCTTAAAACCCTAATTTCATCATTATTATCCAAATTTTGTACCAAACATTATCATTGTGAGGATTTTTTATGAAAAGTCTAAAAGATAATGATTTAAAATATTTTAGCAAGTAGGTAATATTTGTAATTTAGCGATTGACTATATTTTCAACTTTTCAAACATTTAGTGAGTTATACCCACAAACCCTAATCATAAAATTCTAACATGTCATATATTCCATGCAACATATACGTCCATAATTATAATATAATATGGTATTTAATAGCGACACTAACATTATGGTTCATATAAGGGAACATTTCGAATCCTAGAACATGTGAAAAATAATTATTATTGTCTATTCCTAATCGTGCATCCGTGCTTTCATGCTATGTATATCAACCCTAGAGATCATGCAAAGATAATTATGGAACAATTATCATAACAATTACATCATAAATTGATAAGATTATAAACCCTAAAAAAACCTGAGGCATGCATACATTAATCATTCAACAAAATATACATGAGTATATTTTATATTTAATAACACATTAGATACATGCTAATTATTTAATATCATACTTTCATGTTTTACGCCTATTAAGAACACTTTCATACCTAATGTAAACCTTTTTTGTATAACACATACACATATCCTTTCAAAAATCCTACATTAATCATACCCTAAACACACAACAACTTTTATGTGTCGCTACATGATTTTACATCTTAGTAGAAGGATACGGTTACCTCTTATCAAAGAAAAAGAAATAAAGTGAGATCCACCCAACTAGTCTCCACTCAATCTCTTTAAAACCCTTACAACTGTATACCCAATACACATATTAGTATCTAATATAACATAATCAACAACCAAAATTAATTAAAAAAGTAAGAGAAAAGGTTAGGAATTAACCGTGGAAAATAGGGTTGTTCAATAATGGTTGAGGTTTAAACTAAGATTAAATTTAATAACTTAATTTCTATAAAATTTTACCCTAATGTAATTTATATCCAATATTTTTAAATAATACACATATTTATAGCACATTTATATAATAAAAACTCTTAAAATAAATATTATAACAACTTACACATAATTATTAATTGATAATTAAGGTTTCTAAAAATAGGGTATTACATTCATCCCAAAACTCATTGGATTTTTTATTATGTGACATTTTCCAACTCTTATCAATTGGCATGGTATATCTATTGAGGCAATTAAAATATATAGCTATTTTTTATATCAAAACTCAATTATAATAGGTTATATATATTTTGAATATGGAAATGATCTATTTTCATTTTAGGTATGGCCATTTTTTCCAAATTTTTTGTGCATTACCTTTACAAAAGAATTTCTATAGCCATAAAATTTTGATATAGAGAAAAATAAATTATACATAGATTAATTTTACAAGCTATAAATATTGAAAAACAAAGCTACTACAACCTAAAATGTCTCATTAAGATCAACTTCTAATTCCACCAAAAATGTGATCAATCACCCACTAAGTCCAAACATCCCATAGAAACATTTGCTCTCTTACTTCTTCAAAAGACTTGTAAGCGCCATTAACATAAATAATTTATACACTCAGTAATATCCCATTCCAAGATCTCCAATCATCATCAATCACTAAGAACTCCCTTACAATCTAGTTATAGTCTCTCCTAAAATATCCACCTGAAAAAAGCCTAAGGTGTGAAGCATCATTGACAAATATATATATAACCTTGGTTTACCATGTGGCAAGGTATACAAAATATAATATGGTCTAAAATTACATGGTCCCACATCATAAAACCTTTACATTATGCAATCTAGCTCATCATGTATGCATTTAACATGGTACCTAATATCTTAATCATGAGACATTAAAAATTAATTTGGAAAACACGTGTTAGGTAAGAGAGGTATCCTATCACCTAAAAAAGAGGAAAATATATAGTACAATTAGGGTTATTATTATAACTAAAGGTACTAATGGGTTAATATTTAAGGTTTATTAAGGTTTAAGGCTTACATGTTATGCCTTTGGGTATAGGGTATAAGGTATAAGGATTAGGGTACAACGATTAGGGCTTAGGGTTTCACTTATCTATTTTTATTCTATTATATATATAGTACAATTAGGGTTATTATTCCTAACATAATTTCACTTATCTATTTTTATTCTATTATTACTAACTAAATAATTATCTATTTTTTTAATTCTATTAACTTATAATAACCTAATTTTATTTGATTATTATTTTTAATTATATTAAATTATTTTATAATATACATATTTATTTATTTTGAATTCTATTAAGATATTCGAAATATACTTCTCTAATTTTTTAAATCCTATAAATTTATTACTAACAAAATTTCACATATTGACTTGTTTTTTAATTCAATTAACTTATTAATAACATAATTTTCTATTTTCTATTCTATTAAATTATTTTTTAACATAATAATTTATATATTTTTCATAATGGTAAGTTGTTCCTAATATAGTTAGCTATTAATTTTTTTTTAATTTCAGTAAATTATTACTAATATAATTTAACATATACAATTTTTTTGAATCTATTAATTTTTTAATCACATATTATTACTCTTTTTTTCAATTTTATTAACTTATTTTTTAACGTACTTACTTATTTATTTTAATATCTATTAAGTTACTCCATAGAAAATTATCCAATTTTTTTTAATTCTATTATTTTATTACGATAATAATTTTACTAATAAGATATTTTTTAATTCAATTAATTTATTACTACCATAATTTTATTTGTCTAAATTTTATTTAATTATATAAAATGTTTCCTAACATACATCTAACTTTTTTTATAATTCTCTGAACTTATTACTAACAGAATTTTAGTGATCTAATTTTTTTGAATTATGTTAACTTATTAATAACATAATTTTAATTATTTAAGCAATTTTTATAATTCTATTAACTTATTTACTAACATTTCGTTTTTTTTTATTTCTATTTAGTTATTACTAATATAATTATTTTTCAATTATATTAACTTAGTACTAAAATAATTTTACTTATCTAAATTTTTTAATTCTATTAAATTATTACTAAAATATTTTACTTATCTATTTTTTTATTACTAAAACTATTTTACTTTTTTTTAACTCTATGAACTTATTTCTAAAATACTTATCTAATTTCGCTTTTTTTTAATTCTATTAACCTATTACTAACATAATTTTACTTATCTATTTTTAAAAATTTATTAACTTACTTATGATGTAATTTTACTTATTTAATTTTGTAAAACTCTATTGAGTTATTCCTCACATACTTATAAAAAAAAATTCTTAAAAAAAATCTATTGCTAAACTAGTAACATAATTTTACATAACTATTTCTTTAAATTTGATTAATTTATGGCCAAACAAATATTTACTTATCAAATTAATTTGTACTAACATAATTATACTTATTCAATTTTAATTCTATTAACCTATTACTAACATAATTCTATTAACTTTGTACTAACATAATTATACTTATTCAATTTTCTTTTAATTCTATTTACTTATTCCTACCATTTTTATCAAAAAAAATTATTTTTTAATTATTTTAACTAATTCCTAACGTAATTATCTATTTTTTAATTTTATTAATTTATTTCTAACATACATAAATAAACCTAATAATAACATATTATTAACTTATATAAATATATATGACTAATATTTATACTAACTTAATAACAATAGCCTAAAACATATCTTATTACTAATATACTTATCTAATCACATGATAACGTTCCCAAGCATACTTATCAAAAAATATTAATTTCCAATTGCATAGGTAATAATCAACATTAGCAAAAACATATTTGCATATGCACAATCTAGACACTTAGGCAAAATTTATCTATCATAGCATTTTTCTTATTACATAGGCAAAATCTATGAACAATATCATATTTAATAACATATTTATCTAAATCTAGCCATATTAATGATCAATAATACAAACCAAATAATTAAGAAATTCAACAAATATATCACACAACAAAAAAATTCTACGAAAACATCCATACTTATGCTTTTCACAACCAAAAAATGTCCATATTACTAATCAATAATGCAAAGAGATAATTAACAAGCCACAAAAATGTCCAAGTTATACATATTTAGTTAATTAAAATAAATTAACACAAAAGAGTCATATTAGGTAAATATACTAAATTAGGATCAATTAATAACAATGGTAGCAATGGGCATGCGTCAAACAAAAGTAAAGCATATTGTAACCTAAAACACATATATATAAAAATATCGACTTCAATTTATTTCTAGCCACAAATAAGAAAATAAATTAGAAATTAGATTTTTATACAATAGTAAACCTATAAAACTAAACTTCCACAACAATGTTACTCATTACCTTCAATTTATTTTCCTAATAAACTAAATTCAAACTCAAACAACCTACTAAAAGAATTAAGTAAATATTATAAAATATAAAATTGAAAAACAAAAACACACAAAAACAAAGTCTTAACAACAATTCTAACTTATATACATATAAGGTAAAAAAAATCTTGATAGAGAAAGAACATAAGAAGAAAAAAATGGTCTATTTAGGGAGGGAGAAGTATCACAGTGTGAGAGAGAAGAATATAAAGATGGAGGCCAAATTAGTCATGTTGTGGGTTTTTCCATTTTTATAATGCAACTTTCTTACAATGATAGGGTCTTTATAGTAAGATTCCAAGTTGTCGTAGGTTCCATTCATTAAATGGATTGACATTATGTCATATATTATGATGATGCTTGCACATAAAATAACAACATACTCTTACAAAATTCTATTCTCCTAACTTTAGAAGAAAAATTTTGGAATAGGGGGAAAAATGGCACCCATATCTATAACCATAACCCTCATCAATTATTATGATACATCATTGTATTAAGCATCAATAATATTAAATGACGTCATTTTGGTTTGGTCTATTATAATGAACCCTACCCATATTATGATGATAAGTCATTGCATATTCCCAATCAACTAATTTTAGAATTAAAATTTTGTTAAGGGGGAAATTTCGGGCCTAAAGCTATTACGACAACACCTCCACTACTATTATAATGCATCATCATAAAAATATATAAAAAATTATCATTTTGAAGAGGTATATTATGATTAATAGTAGTCATATTATGATAGTGATGATTTATAAGCTCATTTCCTCCTTAATATTTTGAGTAAAGTTTATAAGAAGAAATATTACATTTTACAATGACAAGTCAACATAATTATTTTTTAAATTTTCAAAAACAATTGAAATATTTATAGAATTTATAAAATAAAATTACATAAGTATAAAAATGATGTTCATTGTTGTAGTAACCCTATTATGAGAACTAACTAGTAATATTTTTGGTAGCCAACATATCTCTATGATAATGACCTGTCGTCATAACGTACACATTTACTACAATGACTTTAGGCATTGAAAATAAAAATTACCATATCATATTTTTGTAACAGTGGAAGTAGATTAGATATTATATTACTGGTTATAACAATTCTAATATTACAAATTATTGGAAAAAAAGAGTACAAAAACTAGAAGAAAGAAATGTCAAAAGGGACATAAGAGTTCAAGGGATATCCAGTTCAAAATATATCATAGCAGACATAGTTATTAAAATCTCAATTCAATCCTATAATTTTACAATTCAAAAATCATAAAATCATCCATGATCCTCACTATAATATTAAAGTAGTATAATAATATAGAATATTACGATTCTACAATTCTACATAATAATTATATTTTTTATCAATATATTTCCAAATCTATTTTTCATATTATTTGATGCGGGAGCAGAGTCACAGAACATAACACCGAGGAAGACAGTTACGCTACTCAGAATGGGTTCATGAATAGGGGGTATGCATTGCTTCATGTAATGTTTGTTAGCTATCGTAACGTATATTTTTAAGTACTAGTTATTGATATTTACTTTTAGTCAATGTTTGTTAGCTAGCGTAACGTTTATTTTTAAATACTAGTTATTGTTATTTACTTTTAGTCAACGTTTGTTAGCTAGCGTAACGTTTATGTTTAAGTACTAGTTATTGTTACTTACTTTTAGTCAGTTAGTAACTGACTATTAACTAGCTAGTCTTAAGGGAATTAATGCTTTTGGGAGGGAATATGCTTGTAATCTTTTGAGAAGATGCTTAGTTCCTTGGCTATATAAACCATAGGAAACCGAGTAAAAAGACACAACTTGAATAAGAAGAACAACCTTAATCATTGCTTAAACCTGAACTCTGTGTGGATTCATCTCGTAACAAGTCGAATTTGTGTGAACGATTTGTTTCGAATCATCTCGAAATAAAACCAAATCTGTGTGAACGGTTTTGTTCTGGAAACCTTAATCTTTATTTTGGTGTGGTTTAAAGATTAATTTACCCTTCTACCTCATGTTCCATCATCATCCACCCCTTCGAATCCCCATCATCAACCTCCATAATCCATACTCATCAAATACTCCATATAAACTCCATCTAAATCTAAAACTCTAACCGTGCATTCATCAATTTTGTATCAAAGCCAAGGTTGTGGTTAGGGTGAACAAATTCTTCAAGACCAACCATGACAAGTCAAGAAGAAGAGTTTAGAGATATTCTCAAAGCCTTGGCAGAAGATTTTAAGGATGTCAAGATCCATATGGGAAGAATCGAAGCTTCCCAAGCACAAGGGTCACATGTGCAACAATCCTACCGAAGATAGCCAATCGAAGTAGAGCATATGAGGAGAACATCGCATCGATTGGAAGGGCAAGAAGAAAGTGTAGGAGACTACGGAAGGGCACATGAGTCCTCTAGGAGGACATATGACGACGTAGAGAAGGGGATTCGTTTCGACTTACCCGACTTTGAGGGTAATCTCGACCTGGAGTTGTTCCTTGAATGGTTGCAAAACGTGGAGTCGATCTTTGAGTATAAGGAGATCGATGATGAGAAGAGATTTCGTATAGCAATCTTGAAGCTGAATAAATTTGCTAGAGTATGGTACGACAATCTGAAACGTAGAAGAGAAAGAGAAGGGAAAACGAAAATCCGATCATGGGAAAAGTTGAAAAAGCATCTAAGGAAGAAGTTCATTCTGAGAGAATACGAGCAAGAGAACTTCATCAAGATGACCACTCTGAGGCAGGGACTACTCGGAGTTGAAGAGTACATCCAAGAATTCCAAAGGCTAACACTTGTATGTGACGTGCAAGAACGAGAAGAGCAGCGATGTGCATGGTTCATAGGAGGTTTGAATATGAATCTCTGAGAGAAGGTAGAAGTGTACCCATATGAAGTTTTTGAAGATTTGGCTAAACTAGCCATCAAGTTTGAAAAATAGTTGAAGCGGGGTAAGGTTCCAAGTAATTCCATCAATGTTTCGTATGGGTCAAACTTTAAAGGAGGATCTAAGCCACCAATGGTGCAATCCACTAACACCGATGCGGATAGAAGATTCACTCGGGAGGAAAAAGGCAAGGAGCAAGTGGAGGAGAAGGTCCGCAGGCAATGCTTCAAGTGCCGGGGATATGGTCACTTAGCTCGGGATTGCTCAAACCAACGAGTGTTATCCTTGAAGGAAATTGCCAATATGGAGACATGTGAGGAAAGTGAAGACCATGAGGAGGATGAAACCGAAGAGCCAGAGGATGCCTTGGAAGAAGGAACCGTAGATTGTTATGTGCCGAGACGAGTTCTCCAAGTGCAAACCCAACCTCTACCTACTCAGCGGGAAAGAATTTTTAAGGCTAAGTGCCGAGTTGGAGATCGAGTATGTGAGATCATGGTTGATAGCGGCTCATGCACCAACGTAGCTAGTGAGAAGATGGTCAACAAGCTCGAATTGGAAACAACAAGTCACCCCAGGCCATACTCACTGCAATGGCTCAATCGCGACAAGGGCATACGGGTAACAAAACAATCTCTTATCTCATTCAAAGTTGGGAATTATGTAGATACTATTCTATGCGATGTCCTGCCTATGGATGCTTGTCATATTCTGTTGGCAAGACCATGGCAGTATGATAGAAAGGTTACACATAATGGGGTCCTCAATGAATACATCATGTGTAAGGATCAGAAGAAGTACAAATTAAAACCAAACGAGGATGAGGAGAGTTTGGTTAGAGAGAAAGAAGAGAATTCGAGCCGGAAGAGTAAAGAGTTGCTGATTTTGAAAGAGCATGAAATGTTGGAAGCTCTAAAGGGGGAAGAAAGGTGCTACGCCCTAGTAGCAAGGGAGATCTCAAAAAAAAAGAGGTCGTCAACCAAGATCCAAAGCTGAAAAAAATATTGAAAGAATATGCATATGTGTTCCCAGATGAGCTACCAATTGGGTTGCCTCCTTTGAGAGGAATTGAGCATGCTATAGATCTCATGCCAGGAGCCCCACTGCCGAACCGCCTAGCTTATAGATGCAACCCAGAAGAAGCTAAGGATTTGCAAAGACTGGTACAAGAGTTGTTGGATCAGGGTTTTATACGAGAGAGCATGAGTCCATGCGGGGTTCCAGCCTTATTGGTTCTAAAGAAAGATGGCACATGAAGGATGTGCATCGACTCCAAAGCAGTCAACAACATCACGATCAAGTACAGATTTCGGATGCCGAGGTTGGATGACATGCTAGATGAGTTGCACGGAGCTAAAGTCTTCTCGAAGCTCGATCTCAGAAGTGGCTATCATCAGATGAGGATTCGAGAGGGAGATGAATGGAAGACCACTTTTAAGACCAAGTATGGGCTATACGAGTGGTTGGTAATGCCCTTCGGATTATGCAATGCACCGAGCTCTTTTATGCGGTTGATGACCGGGGTTCTACAACCCTTTCTTGGAGTCTTTGTTGTTGTATATCTGGATGATATCTTGGTGTATAGCAAGACATAGGTTGAACACCGACAGCATCTGAGACAATTGTTCGATAAGCTCAGAGAGGTGAAGCTCTACGGCAAAAGGGAAAAATGTGACTTTATGATAGCAAGTGTAATATTTCTTGGTTATATAGTAAGCGGAGATGGTATCCGAGTAGATCCATTTAAGGTGGAATCAATCCAGAGATGGCCAACCCCTACTAATGTGCATGAAGTTCAAAGTTTTCATGGACTGGCGTCCTTCTACCGGAGGTTCATCAAGGATTTCTCCACTATTGCGGCACCTATGACACAATTAATAAAAAGGGGGAATTCCACTGGGATGACCGGGCAACCAAGGCATTTGAAGAATTGAAGGAGAGGCTCTCCAATGCACCGGTGCTAACCCTACCGTGTTTTGACATGTTGTTTGAAGTAACTTGTGACGCAAGTGGTGTGGGTATCGGGGGAGTGCTTTCTTAGGAGAAGAGGCCAGTAGCATTCTTTAGTGAGAAGTTAAATGGGGCTGGACTCAACTACTCGACGTACGACAAGGAGTTCTATGCTATTGTGCGAAGCTTGAAGACATGGAGCCACTATCTGAGACCAAAACCTTTTGTACTTCACTCTGATCATGAGAGTTTGAAATATTTGCATGGCCAGAAGAACATAAGCACAAGGCATGCCAAATGGACCAGCCTACTTCAGAATTTCGTCTTCTCTACCCGTCATGTGGATGGAAAAGAAAATGTGGTAGCAGATGCCCTATCCCGGCGGAGTATGGTGCTCACCGTGATGGAAGCTAAGCTACTAGGGTTCGAGATGCTCAAAGGGCAGTACTCTGCGGATGAGGATTTCTCCATGATAGTCGAGGAGTGTGAGAAACAGGGGGTTCATGGGGCCTATGCTCTTCAAGATAGGTTCTTATTCAAGAACAAAAAATTGTGTATCCCCACAACATCAGTTTGGGAATTACTCATCAAGGAGGTACATGAAGGAGGGATAGCCGGACATTTTGGGATCAACAAGACTCTGGAACTACTTCAGAAACACTTCTACTGGCCAAGGATAAAAAAGGGAGTCCTAGACACGGTCACCAGATGTTCCACGTGTCAAAAGAGCAAAAGTTTCTTTCACAAGGGAGTCTATGTGCCATTGCCCGTACCTACCCAACCATGGAAGGAGTTAGTATGGATTTTATACTAGGGCTGCCCCGAACCCAACGCGATAAAGATTCTATCATGGTAGTCGTTGATCGGTTCTCCAGGATGGCAGATTTTATACCGTGTCATAAAACCAACGACGCAACCTATGTTGCGGATCTGTATTTTCAGGAGGTTGTGAAACTGCATGGGGTTCCGAGACGATAGTTTCGGATAGGGATGTCAAGTTCCTTAGTTATTTTTGGAAGACTTTGTGGCACAAGCTGGGCACAAAACTTCTATTCAGTACTTCACACCACCCCCAAACCGATGGGCAGACAAAAGTCACGAACCAAACATTGGGAACTCTACCGAGGGGACTGGTTAGTAAAAGTACCAGGGATTGGGATGTCAAGCTTGCCCATGCTGAATTTGCTTACAATCGATGCCCTTCTACAACCACAAAGTGTAGCCCTTTTGAGATCGTATATGGCGTCAATCTATATATTCCCATCGACATGGTAGCATTGAAGAAAGGGGAAATGCGGAACCATGATGCAGAAGAAAGGGTAGAATTCTTCCAGAAGCTACACCAACAGGTTAAGGGCAATATCGAAAAGTCCAACGAGAGATATAAGGCCAAGGCAGACAAACACCGCACTCAACCAGATTTCCAGCCAGGAGACCTCGTATCGTTACACCTTCGGAAGGAAAGGTTTCCCAACTTAAGGAAAAATAAGCTCATGCCTTGAGCAGACGATCCCTTCAAGGTCCTTCGTAGATTTGAAGAGAGTGCCTACGAGCTAGAGTTACCTGACTCCTACGGAGGAGTATCGAGAATGTTCAACATTGGAGACATCAGCCCCTATCATGACGACTCGAATTTGAGGACAAATTCAAACCAACCCGGGGAGAATGATGCGGGAGCAGAGTCACAGAACATAACACCGAGGAAGACAGTTACGCTACTCAGAATGGGTGCATGAATAGGGGGTATGCATGGCTTCATGTAACGTTTGTTAGCTATCGTAACGTTTATTTTTAAGTACTAGTTATTGTTATTTACTGACAGTCAATGTTTGTTAGCTAGCGTAACGTTTATTTTTAAATACTAGTTATTTTCATTTACTTTTAGTCAACGTTTGTTAGCTAGCGTAACGTTTATGTTTAAGTACTAGTTATTGTTACTTACTTTTAGTCAGTTAGTAACTGACTATTAACTAGCTAGTCTTAAGGGAATTAATGCTTTTGGGAGGGAATATGCTTGTAATCTTTTGAGAAGATGCTTGGTTCCTTGGCTATATAAACCATAGGAAACAAAGTAGAAAGACACAACTTGAATAAGAAGAACAACCTTAAGCATTGCTTAAACCTGAACTCTGTGTGGATTCATCTCGTAACAAGTCGAATCTGTGTGAACGATTTGTTTCGAATCATCTCGAAATAAAACCAAATCTGTGTGAACGGTTTTGTTCTCGAAACCTTAATCTTTATTTCGGTGTGGTTTAAAGATTAATTTACCCTTCTACCTCGTGTTCCATCATCATCCACCCCTTCGAATCCCCATCATCAACCTCCATAATCCATACTCATCAAATACTCCATATAAACTCCATCTAAATCTAAAACTCTAACCGTGCACGCATCATTATTTCAACTATGTTTCTTCCTTAATCATCTAATTTATAACCCTATATTATTTTACAAAAATCCTTGAAAATGAGTTGACATGAATAAAATATAACTTAGTTACCATTAAAAGAATGAAGTTTATTGATGATGTAAAATGATGACAAAAGAATGTAATATTTATATAAATAGTAAAATAAATATATTTAATTTTACAATATTATTAATTATTATGTTCTATTAAATTAAAATTAGTATTATTTTATGGTCATGTTAGCTTCATAATGCAAAGAATCTTTAGTTTATGATATACACATGGTTCATATGGTAACTTAATGTGTGTGCTAATGGCCAAAACTTCTTTTTTTTTTCCTTGTTTATTCTTGATTTAACAAAATTTTAAAATCCAACGTCAAATTTATTTGGTTCATATTCTCTTAAATGATAGAAAATAGTGTTTTTTCATTATTACCTTCATTATCATCCACTTTATTCATTATTTGTATGTTATTCATAAAGCTAACAATATTTTATATTTTGAACAAAATGAGTTGGATGTTTTTTCTATTCATAATCTCATTTTAATTTTTATATTTCATTTTGCAAAATTATTTCAAATGATATTAGCTTAATATAGTTTCTAATATGTAAAATAACTTTAATACTTTATGCTACTTATAAGTTTATAAAACTCAATTAGTGGCTATATGAGATGTTAAGAGTGAAAACTTTTTATACTTTTAACATAAACTATAATATAGTATATAAGTGTAAAAGTTTCATATTTTAATATTTTTTTATAGGATATTACAATCCTATGATCCAATTCTGAACCCATCAAATCAATCCTTGGTAGAATCTTGATTCTAACAACCTTGGGAGTGGACATGTGATAGTCTTAACTCTAAACCCCAAACCCTAGTCACCTCAATTGGGCCTCTTAAAATACTCCTACAAGGTCATTAAAACTCCTACAAGGACACCTGATAGTCTTAACTTTGAATCCCAAACCCTAGTCACCTCAATTGGGCCTCTTAAAATACTCCTACAAGGCCATTAATCTCGATTTAATAGTTACATTACCATAAAATAGACCCTATTAGTACAATGGTACTAAGTAAACTACTACAAAAATACTAGGCATGAAAAGGTCATATATAGCACATAGAAGCTAACACAAGGAAATCACATCATAAGCACATTAAAAGATACTTGAAATAATGATATATGATAAACATACCGTAACATATACATCACCTAGGTCATATACTCATCACACCATCACACCTAACCAAAATACAACCATCTCATAATCTAACATAACCATATCCAAAATATCTACAACATGATCCATAACCATCAGGGTAGTGCACGAAGGCAACTGCCAACTAATCATACCCAATCAATTCCAAATACCAAAGGCAGTGTGTAAAATTAACTACCAAACCAACAATCCAAGGCCACCATATAAAGTTGTTTTTCCTTTTAATTACATGAAACGATAGAAGAGAACCTAGAGATATATAAAGGTCACTTATGATATAGCTGCACAAAGGTAAAAGAATACTCGCTAACCTTGTAAACCTCTGATGTTTAAAGCACACATATCATACTGAAGCACCAAGGTAACAAACTACCCTCTCATCCTAAGGCATCCAATCCATAAGTATGCATACTTTCTAATAAGTACCAAAAAATGAATTATAGTAGACCAAATCCTTAATCAAAATGCGTGGGAAACTAACAAACAACCAAACCAAACGAGGTCTCTTACCTCATCTCTAGGGTAACTAACTTTAAAGAGTAAAATAACTCCAATCTCAAAGCCTTCTACTTTAAATATTAATATTCTATTGATGTGACCACCAATAACGTATAAAGCATATAAAATAGATATTATATATTTAAACTATTTCTTTTAACTCAAATAATTCAAGTCAACCCTATAATTAGTGGTTAAAGATAAATTAATGATAAATGGTCAACACTAAAGTCAAATAAAATATGCTAAGGTCATCCTATATCTAATCATTCAATTAGTAGGTAATTTAATCATAAGTGTTAAAAATGTCCTTAACTGTGAGTATGCTTAAATACTCTAAATCTATTTTAACTCTAAATGACCCCAAATTCATACCTAAGATTCTACATCTTAAAAGAAACATGATGGTATGCATAAATAAAATTAAAAAAATAATGAAGGCATGGAAATGCTAGAGGATGAATGTACAAAAAAGTAAATATGCCATTTCACACCTAAACTTATGCATAATATAAGCACGCTTAAAATATTAAAATAAACCAAATAATATATAGAAAACCAAACTTTCGAGAGCCAAATCCATTAGGTCAAAACATATTAATCAATGGTTAACTAAAAATTCATTAGTAACCAAAAACATATTCATATAAGTTCAAATAGGCATAAAACATGTTAAAATCATACAAATCATCATGTCGCTTAATTTTTATGCTTATATGCATATGATCATAACCTAAATATATTATACTAGATTGTCCAAGTTCTAATTTCATGATTAACAAACATAACAATTCAAGGAATAAAATGAACACTTATGATGGAAAATAATCATGGTACATGTAAAATGACATTTCTACCCTTAAAGCATAAAAAACTTAATTAATGCAAAACTAAGGCTATACATGCTCAAATATAATATATTATATACCAAATTTTAAGTAAAACATGTAAGAATCTAGTGTTAAGCTTAGAGAAAGCAAGGGATGTCTCAGTAAGAACCATAATGCCATTAGTTGAAGCACCCCTACAATATAAAGATAAATATTCAATAACTTTGAAATTTATTCTATCATGATATTATACATATCTTAAAAAAAATAAATCGAACATGCTTATACATAAAATCACATGATCTCATACATAGAGAAAATAATACAAATACCTGGTGTAGGGATATTTTTTAAGGAATTACAATGAAGGAAAAATTACATTTAATCATAATATAAAAAACCCTAAACATTCCATCACATAACTTTCACCCATTTCGTTAAAGTATATGGATAGCCAAATTCTAATAAGAAAAAAAACTAAAAAGTCTTCTAAAATATACCCTCTAAAATAATATTCTTCACCTTAAAAAAACCAACAAAAATTATAATCACACATATAAAAACAATAAGAAATCAACAATAATTAAAAAAAAAAACAAGAAAAGAGAGATATACCCAACTATGGGTGGTGCACCAAAGAGGGGGGAAAGAGAGAGTAACTCTTCAATTTTCTCCTAAGGCTAGCACCCTTATGTTTCTAGAAAATATAATAGGTCTATAGAAAGGATTAAGAGAAGAGAAACAATAAAAGAATGTAGAATAGAAGAGTTATATAAGTTTTGGATTTCTCAGCTCCAAAAAAAAAAAAAGAAGTGTTCTTCAATACTTACGCAAAATTTGAAGAAAAGGCAAGAGAGAGGTGTAATACCCCATTCTTAGTTAATCCTAATTGAAATACTAATTATAAAATTAATATTTGATATTTACTTTTTTATAGTAATTATTGTAGGAGGTTATATATTGAATGAGTAGTTACTATGTGTGGTAATATGGGGATGTATATTACAATTTAATTGGATTAAAATTTGGTTTAATTGTTGGATGTTTAATCTTTCAACCTATTTCATTAAGAGTTAAGTATTTTATAACCCTTGTTTTAATTGTGACCCTAAATGGTCATTATATCTAGTTTGATTTGAGTAACCAAAACCCTAACTAAGCCTAATCAAGTTTAACCAAACATACTACCACAACCCTTTTTATCCACGTATTCAATTTTCCACACCACTACCTACCCTTTTTGATTTCACACAACCTTATCTATTCCCTATTCTATACCAGGTTATTCTTCACCAACACCTCTCATGACTTTGCTATATGCATATTACCCATATTTTTATAACCCTCCTTCCTCCTTTATTTTTATATATTTCATCTCCCTCTAACTAGAATGAATCCACTATTTTCTATGAAACTTCTTTTATTTGCACCATTCCCCATTTTAATCCCTCTTTATTTTTCTTACTACATTACCTTCACTTTTCTTAGCAACAACACATTCACCAAGCCAAATTATTTAAAAACCTTGTGTTCTCTACTCTCTTGTGGCATGAGCTAGTAACATTTTGAATCATCTTTTACATGGTCCCTTCACAATGATAATCCCTACCAATGTAATCTCCTTACATTGTAGTGCCTCCCTTGCATGAGTCTTAGATGTTCCTAGCCCCTTCTTACATAAAGATACTAGGATGATTGGATTTGGTAGAGTGTGCTTCATATGGTACTGGCCCTTACATGGGTTGCATCCTCATACAACCTTCATTTACTCTAGTTATCTCTAATGCAAGAGAATATAAATCTCGTTCTTCTCAAGTTGAAGGTCAATAGTTATCATATTTGGAGATAGGAAAATCTTAAACACCTTCATAATCATGGTAGAAATATTTCATTAAGTGATTCTTGCAGGCATTATATGTGTTTGTAAGAAAAAAGACTTCACCAATGATATCTAATGTGTAAGATAATGACTATGAAAAAGTTACAAAGTTGCATGGGAGACAAATCTACAAGCCATGAAACTTGATAATTGATTATTTCATGTATTATAATGATTAGGTATTATTTAGCTTTGATATTTTATGTAAGCTTTGTAAAATCTTGTCATTATAATTGTAACTCATTATGTATACCATATGGATATGTGTTAGTTTAACTCTTATATAATTATGCTAGCTTATTCAGACTTAATTAAGGAGAGCTAAGTTCATCCTATTATTGTGTGTGTGTGTGTGTGTGTGTGTGTGTGTGTTGGTATGTTTGATGGAGGAAGAATAAAGAATGAAATAAAACATTAGCTAAACTAAGAAGAAATAGTTGAAGTTTGCTTTCATTCTTCCTATTGGTCTCTCAATTAAGGAGTAAAGCTTAGGAATAATTCTCTAGAAAAATTAGAGATTTTTATTTACAAGTGAATTTGATCTAGGAGTAGATCAAAACAAATCCATTTGATTTCAAATAAGAATCATCAAACTTAAAATCTTCTTTACTTAGGTACACATTGTTGATTTTTTAATCCAAATTCAATTATCCTACAATTGTGAAGTGATGCACTGTCGTGAATACAACAAATTTAAATAAATCCTTAATCCCAAATACGTAGTATATGGCAAGAAGGAGTCAAACCCACAAGGAATGACTTTTTAATCATTAATTTTGTTATTGATGTTACAACCCCATTTATAAAATTTCATTTATTCTAATACCAAATCTAATTGTACTAAATCTTAATCACTAATTGATAAATAGGGAAGGAATGAATTGATGATGGAATTAAAATACCAAGCATTCAAATAAGATGCATGATTCTAAATAATTTAATGTTGACTTAGTAAATTCATAATACAAAATTCCTATACTTCCTCTCAACCTTAATAAATTGAATATGCTCTCAATTTATTTTCTAACCATTTAATAACCTAGGTTACGAACACTAGATTCAATTAATGGTAGCATTATGAATGGGAAGCAACCAACTACAATCATAATCACAAAAGCTCGGATTATGAAATTGCACGAATTAATGGATAAGATTAATAATTAATCTTCTTGCTACTATAGACAAATTAATTAACAAATATGGGTTAATTTCATTGTCTTAGCAAAGATTAAGTTCTAAACTAAATAGGTGATAAATCTAATTAGTTCAAAAATCTTAATCTATGATACGAAATCATTCAATTCGATCCATTAATTCAATTAAACTTCATCTACAATCAAACATTTACAATATGAAAGGGTAAATGGGATAAAATTCCATCCTCAAATCATCCTACCCTATCTAAATTACTCAAATATCTGCATATTTACAATTCACACAATTACATACAAATCTTGAAAATTAATAACAACAACACATTCACGAATTCTATTATTGAAACAATTAGATGATAATATAGTGAACACAAGTAAAATTATAGAAAATCTATTTAGATTTAACAAAAATGAAGATACTGAAATATATAAAGGAATAGAGAAGACTTATCAATTGAAGTATAGAATGTCAAATCATCAATAGAATTCAAGAAGATCAAAAAGTTGGATTTGTGCATTACATGTATATTCTAAAGGAATAAAGGAAGAAAAATACACTCCAATTGTTTTCGATCTCTTCCTCTCTGTCCCGAACCCTATTCTTAGATAGAAATTTATCAGAAACAAGTCGCACGGACAGTTACACATTTTTAAATAGAAACACGGTCCATGTTTTGGAAACACGGGACCCCCCTGTTTTCTTCCAACTATTCTGCTAACAAGGATTTAAGGATTGATGCTCGAGATAAATAACACGGTCCGTGTTTATGAAACACAGGGGTGCCGTGTTTTTTATCCTTCCACTCAAATCCTTTGAAAACTTCACCTTAGCTTCTCTGGATGTATTTGTTCCCTTTCCAACTTCGCTCTCATTGATTCAATATTTCTTGATGTGTTCTCTACTTGATTTCTTCTTTTCAATGACTTCTCCTTGAATTTCTTCAATTTTTTCCTTTCCTGTAAAATTTATTCAAAGGAGGAAAACTCGACAAAAAGATTAAATCTAATAGAATTAATGAGAGATAAATGATATTTTTAAACATGAAAATAATCGATAAATCTCATCTATCATGAAGATACTCATCAATATCTTACACATCAAATTTTTGTATCAAAGCATAATTTTGGATCGACACAATTGAATAAGAAGATGGCTTCGAGAAGAATCAAGCAAACACAGTTTGTTCTACAAGAAAAAGAGGTTCTTTATACTTCTGAATTCTTGATTCTTTAAATCTTGATTATCTTTCCTGAATTCTTACATGTATGGTACTATTCTTGAATGGGTAAATGCATGAATAGAATAGGAAGTAGATGTATGTTGAACTGAATCTTGATAGTTGACATTTAGCGAATCAAGTTTAAGATGACAATGTGTTGGTACGGAGGGTCAAGCCTATTTTGAAGGTTCCCTATATAATGTCACCAGTATAGTTGTGGGATTTGAAGACATAGTTGGAGGACCTAGTAGCTCATGGGTAAAGTTTCTTGAGTAGGCATAGTTTGTGCTGATGAAGTTAAGTTGGAGTATGGATTAGTTAGCTGATGTTTATATGAGGTTTATGGTGAGAAGGCATGGTACACCTACTAACATAGTCTCCAATTAGGATAGATTGAGAGGACAATTCAAACACTCAAGGATATATTATGGGATTATGTGTTGGAATTCCAAGGCAGTTGGGAATATCGTCTACATTTGGTTGAGTTATTGTGCAACAAAAGTTATCCCACTATTATAGGGAAGGCACCCTTTGAGGCACTATATGGATGTAAGTTTTAGACACCCTTGTGATGGTTCAACATTAACAAAACTATTATACATGGGCCAAAGATGATTGAGGTGACAACTTAATAGGTTTGGTTGATCCATGATAGGATCAGAGCATCCCAGAGTCTTCTGAAGAGTTATGTAGGTTAGAGGTGTCGTAGTGATGATTTTAAGCCTAGAGATAGAGTTATATTGAGGGTTTCACCCACCTAGGGGGTATAGAGATTTGGTTCGAAGGGTAAGCTAAGCTTTAGATACATTGGTCCTTATGAGATTCTTGATAGAGTTAGTGAGGTTTCATACCTCCTAGTGCATCCACTAGAGTTGGTCTGAGTACATATTGTCTTCCACATCTCCTATCTGATGAAGTATGTTGTAAATTTGCCCCATGTCATTAGAACAGATGATATCGAGTTCAATAATTCTTTATTCTATGAATAGAAACCATTGGAGATTATCAACACTAAGACTTGACGAACTTAGATGAGTTTAGTTCCACTTGTGAAGAATCTTTGGATCCGACACATAATAGAATAGGCAACCAAGGAAATCAAGAAAGATGTACTTGAGATGCATCTCTCGCTTTTTAACATAGGTGTGCTAGGTTTCTAGGTTCTCTATATATAACACCCCCAAATTTCACTCCTGAAAAAAAAATTTGAAAGAATAAAGCGGAAGCTAGGAGAGAATTTGGGAAATGTTACCGCCACATCTAATATAAGATAAATGTCAGCCATCTATCTCATGCTAGATGCAAGGCTAAAACCTATCAAACAATTACATCTGAATTTTTAAAAACTTATCAGAGTACGAGAAAATTAAAAGACAATTACAACACCATTAAATTTTATATACGATACTTGAAACTTCCAAAAATAAATACAGTTAGAACAGACAAAACCCGATAGATTAAATTCCGGATTGCCTACTCTCTCAAGTCAAGTCTTCCACCCCAAAACAGTATCCGATCTTAAACCTGCACAAGAGGTATGCTCCCCACCATTAGTGGATCATCACAGGACCCATTCAACCAAGGTAGTATCAGTACGGGTCCAATACTGAGTAAATCCCAATACCCTATCTTATAGGAAAGACGTAAACTATAACATCAAGTGCATATTGAATCATGTTGCATTACGTTGATATAATAATATGCCTACTCAATACCCACATCATAAGCCCTACCATACACATATAATAACATGCGAAACATATGTAACATCTTAAACCGATAAGAAATTCAGATAAACCAACCAGGCATTTATAGATAATGTTAAACCAACCAACCGGGCATTTTTGGACAACACCAAACCAAACCAATCGAATCAAGCATTTATCAAGCGGGCATTTATGGGTAATGTTAACCCAACCAATCGGGCATTTAGCCTCCACGGACATTACTTAGGGACATGTCCAGCCCCGAGCATTACTTAGGGACATGCTCAGCCCCGAACATTACTTAGGGACATGTCCAGCCCCGAGCATTACTTAGGGACATGCTCAGCCCCGATCGAGTAGACTCATTCTTTAGACCTCTGGTAAATATAGTCGATTCACACCATAGTCTTTATCAATTCATGTGAGTGCGGGAACCCCACTATTATAGCCGGTGGAACGGTCATGAGGGTCATGCCCTGCCACTATTTTAGCCGGTGGACCGGTCATGAGGGTAACATACCCTGCCACTATTATTCGCCGGTGGACCGGTCTGGCCCCGACTCACATGATGTTTCACTGTAATTACTTCGTATCTTTCCAATGTCTTATCGTTATTACGTTCGGTTTTTTGAGCACAAAATCCCCCACTATTATAGCCGGTGGACCGGTCATGAGGGTAACATACCCTGCCACTATTATTGTCGGTGGACCGATCATGTAGGGCACCCCGGCCCTAGCCACTATTATTCGCCGGTGGACCGGTCTGGGTCCGGCTCAACATCTTTCTCTTTAAGTGATTAGTGTCTTAACATATCTTAATTGAAAGAATTTTACCCTTGACATGCATGGCTAACTATATCCACACTTATCCTCCCAGGAGGG
Organism: Tamarix chinensis; assembly: GCA_030549775.1. NCBI lineage: Eukaryota > Viridiplantae > Streptophyta > Magnoliopsida > Caryophyllales > Tamaricaceae > Tamarix > Tamarix chinensis. Next base: position 14,877,126 of record CM060172.1, on the reverse strand, counting down.
CCCGTCCCATATCTTGGGACTCTTGCGCCCTTATCACACCTCGATATCCATTCCCCTTTACACTTACACATAATGAAAGCCAACTCTTAAGGGTGTGGGTTGAAGCCCAACACCTTGTGAAACCACACTCCACCCACTATCACTCTCTAGGGTTTCCCTTGAAACCCTAATTAAACCTATGACCCAACTTCCTCTTACTTCGCTACTATTAATTCATTTATCGTCATACACCTCATCTCATTTAGGTTCAATCCCAAATCATATCACTTTATTCATGGATTTCGTAGGTGATCGAAAAACCCTAGTTAGCCACTCCAACCCTGGCACCTTTCTTCTCCCATAAGTAACCTCTCCTTTTAACCCAATATTTCTTCTCTCCCAAAACACCCATAATCATTCCTTATAACATAAACTCTCACTCTCAACTCGCACCTCACTCACCCTTAAACATTTTTACTTTCTCCTTTTTTCAGATTACTAATTCTTCCCAAAACCCTAATCAGGTCCCTTATACTCCCTTCTAGCAACTCACTTCCCATTTATTTCTTTTTGTCCTTTCATCTCCATGTCATCACCATAATCACCCTAGCATGCATGTCCTAGAGGGTTACATCATGTCACAACACATCATAATCACCACATACGGATATCACATTCATGTAAGAAGAAAAAAACATACCACATACTTTAACTCCAAGCTGCGCTACGCATAAAACACGTTAAGGTCAAACATGTGATACACCACAGGACATGGTATATATGTACGAAGCATCCAAGGCAAGTAGATCACATATCACACAAGCGGCCTTCGCCACATCCTTACTAAATACCCATAAGTAGAGGTAAGTAGAGACTTACCTGGATCCGAAGCTAGCTAAGCGAGATAAGAGGGAGAGAGATTACTAGCTCATGGATCCACGAGAAAGCTTTCCTAGATCCGATAAAAATCGAAAACTAAATTAGAAACTATTCTATCAATCAATAATTCACATATTCTAATTAAATAAACACAAACAACACAAATGATCTTTCTTAGAAAACGTGTCCAAAACTTAGAACTTAAAAGCATAGCTTTATTAAGATTTAAGGTTAAAACTAAATCAAAACGGGTTAATATAAATATCACTTGGGACATTTCAACTTAATTTGGAAAGCCCGAGAAAGAATAATCGATCATAAGATAATTTATCAAAGATAACTTATTCATTAAGTTTTACAACTAAATAGGTAAACCAACCATTTGCATAGAACCAAATCCAAGCCGATTAGTTTAAAACATAACTTAAATGACTTAAAACCCAAAGATAGAAATCGATTAGATAAAAGACGCATAGCAAAATCGATTTTATAAGACAATCCCCGAAAATTAGGGTTTTTAATCCCTAACTACGAATCGACCAAATCACTTCGATTACCTCCAATTGATAGTTTTAAAACACAATTAAACTAATTTTAGATAAATCCAGATAATCAATTTCAACAAAACAATCTTCGATTAACCAATTCCAGACAATCCATTTTCAAAATTAGAGTTTTAAAGCCCACGACACAAACTCAGGTAATTCAAATTAATTAATTCTAATTAAAGGTATTAGAATACAATTAGGATCATTTCAACTACTTTTATAAATTTAATTTTAGCAAAACAACTATACCAATAACTAATTTCATAATCTCACTTAAAATCTAGGGTTTTAGGCCCGAAAATGCAATTCGGTTGAATTCTATTAATTTAATCAAATTGAATGTTTATAAATGCAATTAAACACATTTTATAACATATCAAATAATCAATTGATCAAAACCATAAAAGAAATACTCAATTTAGCACAATTAGGGTTTTTGGGCCTGGAACGCAAATTCGATCAATTCTTGCCAAAACATATAAATTGACGGTTCGGAAATGTAATTAAATATATGCTAATGTAATTTATATAGTCAATTGAATAAAATAATCTGATTACACAATTCAATTTAAACCCGCGGGAGTTTTGACCTAAAAATCCAATTTCGGTCAATTACGCACAGTTTTCCCAAATCAACACTTCCAATATAAAATTAAATATATTTTAAACAATATTATAAAATCAATTGAGCGAAACGGCTCAATTATACGACCCAATTTCATTACACCCAAAATTTGACCTAGGAATCAAAATTCCGATAAAACCTACAAAAATTTCTCAAATTGACGGTTCCAAAATGAAATTGGATACATTTTAAAACATATTGTATAATCAATTTATCAAAAATAGCTAAATCGGACGAATCCGAAAAATTCGGGCATAACCCGGCCAAAAATCCAATTTTTCCAAAATTCCAACACAACCACACAATTAACCTATCCAAATCAATCTTACAACACATATATACATAAACAAATAATAAATTTAGCTTTTCATAAGCTAATTCATACTCAATTAATCAAATATATATATTAGGGTTTTCGGAAATTTATACCGAATGAAATCAACACAATGGGACAAGAAAATGCCGAGAAGCTTCGTCGGGAACGAGGGTGGCTCGCCGGTCATCGCCCGAGCTCGCCATGGCCGGTCGGCGGCTTGCCGCTGCTGCTGCTGCTCCCGCACGCAGTCGCTGCTAGGGCGTCGGCTGTTGCCGCTGCGGTCGAGCAGGCTGTTGTTGCGCTGCTTCGGTTGTTGCTGCAGCGTCACGAAGGTCGATAGGCGAGGCGACGCAAGGGGAGCGGATGGGATGGGTTGGTGGTGGGTGTTGGAGGATGGGGCTGGCGGGTGGGGCTGCGCAGAGGGAGGGGGGGGAGCAGCAGGGAAGAAAGAAAGGGAAGAAGAAGAGGGAAAAAGGAAAAGGAAGATGGGGGTTTGGTCGGGGCACCGGTTTTTTTTTTTTTTTTACAAAAACAAATACAAATATACCTAAAATGCTGAATATTTATAAATTATTATTGAAAGATTTTATCTAAAATTTATTAAACGAAAATTATTTCAAAACGATCTAAACGCTTGAAATAAATAAAAAGCTACATAAAGAATTTCGGAAACATTTTCGGAAGAATTTAGCAACAAACATACAAATTTATATTATTTACGAAAATATATTATAAGACCTCAAAAAATTATTTAAAAAAAAATAAGAAAATATTTAAATTCAATTCTAATAAACCGAGACTAGTTTAAATAATTTTCGAAATCGATTTTTCGTAATCAATAAGCGTAAAACAGAAGAAGGTTAAATCCGGAAAGAAATTCATAAATAATTTCCTAAAATATTAGCGATTTCCGAAATTGAATAAATTTAAAGTCGGAAATATTTTCTATGGATAAAATTATAAAAATAAATTTAACTATTTAAACAAAAATTCTATAATTTAAATAATATATTTCGTCAACGAAATATAATTTCAAAATAACGTCGTAATCACGTGACAAAGTTAAAATCGAAAACGAATCTAAAATATTAAAAATAAAAATACAAGAAAGAACGGGAATATATATTTTTAACCGAGACTCGAACTCATAGGAATATAATAAAATCATTGTCGTTAACAAATTTATCTAGAATGGTTCGCAACGACAATATTTAATTAAATTCAAATATGAATTCGAAATTGTCGATAAATCCATAAAATGAATCAAAATTAAAATAATTAAATTTTTATATCAAATTATGCTAATAAAATCATTTAGCTTAATAAATTTGGATTTTAAAAATACGGAGTATTACACTATATTTTGAGGGGGTAATCCTCGGTAGTAAATTGTCAACTTGGGTAGAGTTAACCACCAAGATCGCCTTCCTTACATCCTTTATCTCTTCTTCCCTGACCTTGATATCTTAATTTCGGGGAGGAATTCTCTTTTTAAAGGGATAAAGATGTAATACCCCAAAATTTAGCTAATCTTAATTATGAGTAATTAATATTGTAACCTAATTATAACCTTAGATAATTTATTTTTCCATTTTACCTTGACTCCCTAATCTTAAATCTTAGCCTAACCCTAATTTTTATTTTAGGTTATTAATATCTTTTCTAACCTAAACCTAATCCAGGATTATTATTTAATTAATTTATCCTAATACCCTAACCAAAATTATTTTTTAACCTAAACCTAAGTCTAAATCCGCACCATCTCCCTTTTCTCCTTTTTTTTCTTCTCCTTCTCCTCATATTTTTCCCTTGACTAATTCTCTTCCCTTCCTCTTGCGTGCATGACTCCCCCTATCAAGGTTACCCCCATCAACTCCTACCTCCTTAGTTTAAGGGTTTTGGGTTAAATTTAGATTTATTACACCACATACCCCCTCTTCATTTACTCTATGTGTGTATTTGTATATAAGGCACATTTAAATCATAAAACTACATCCCTCTCCCTTAATGTTTTTTCAAACATTTACATCACCGACATAGCCACCATCCCAAACTCATTGCCCTCCTTCCTGTAAAAAAAAAAAACCTAAAAACCTACATCTGATGAGCTCAATCAAGGCACCAACATCACCACAAGTAGCCTTTTCCACTCCTTCCCCACTACCACCAATCAACCAAAAAATTTATTACCCCTTCATTTGGAAAAATCAATGAAACCACCCCCACCACCTTTGGTTATTTGCACCGAAATTACCCACCTTCATTCGGCAAAAATCAACGAAACCAAGCCTACTACCTTCAGTAATTTTCACCAAAGCCTATCCCCCAACCCTTTTGTCATTTACACTAAAAATACCCCCTTTCGACAAAAACTACAAAGACCATCACGCCCTTTCAACCACGAAAACTAAAACCTATCTTTGTTACATTGAGTTTGTTCGAGTTTTTCTTCGAGCCTAAGTTTGGTTTTTCTCCTTTCCTTAACCTTTCCATTTCCTTAAACTTTCCTTAATTATATCATTAAGTTCTAATGGTATTTTTTATTTGTTTATTAGGTGATTTACTTGAAGCCCTAGAAGACTGTGCTTAGATATTCAAGGCTTTTTGGAAGGATAATATTCAATGTTTAGGGTTTTGGGTTTAATGCTTGTATAGGTATGTATATATTATTATTATTATTATTATATTGTGATTATATGGTTAAATACATGCTTTTAATGATATGATATAATAGAACGAGAGCAAGAATGACGAAAGATGTACTGATATGATGATTGCTATGCTAAGTTGTATTTTGTAGATGAGTATGACATATAGGACAGTAATATGAGCATAATGAAGTAATATTAAGTGGGAATAAATTATATTTAAATTTATGGTGATAATTGGAGGATTTGGACATTATGATATTGAATATATAAGTTTTCCTAAAATAATAGCTATAAGCTATCTTTAAGGGCATTTTGTTCAATATAGGTTAATATAGTAATTTTGGTATTTTATAGGGTAAGAGGATTTAAAATATGATAATAATATCAAGTGGAGTGTTTTGAGTGATTATGAATGTCAAAAGTACCTTAAAATGAGAAAATGACCTAATTTGAAATAGTAACCTTAAAACGGTAATGATAATATCACATATGTAAAATGTTAGATATTGAACATGAATTTTAGATATATCATTAATATTGATGTTTTAGGGCTTTATTTAATTTGGAAATTATATGAGCCTTGTGGAAAAAGTTATCACTTACTATGAAATTAAGGTTTTGAAAGCTTTATGAATAGTAACTTTTGAGGTATGGATTATTATCACATATGTAAGACATAGGATTTTGACCTTTTGCTTTATTTATGTTAAATTTAATAACATTTTAGGAAGATATACTAAATTTTATGGGTAAATGATCAATGTGAGAGAAGCTATACCTAAAATATAAATTTAAGGTTTAAGGGGGGAAATAAGCATCTTAACATTTGAGAATGGTCTACTTATATATATTTGGATGTATTTCTTGCGTTAATTACATTTTTTACTCATCAAGCCAATCATTAATAAGATACTAACATTTAAAGTGAAAGATCACATGAGTTGGGTTGTGGTGTTTATGGGCTTCTTCCACTAAACGATAATAGTAGCTCAAATGTGTTGTTCTTGAGAGGTGTTTCATACTATTCCATCGGTCTATGAATAGTAGCTTAGGAGTATTTTTCCCCTGAGAGGTATTGGGTCTATTCCACCAGGCAATAATAGTGGCTTAGCTGTGTTGTCCCTAAGAGGTACTTTAGTCTATTTCACTAAATTAAGAATAGTAGGGCTCTATATTCAATGTGAATACGAATATGATCTAGCATAAGCAATTGATGGGTAAGCCATATATTATTTAAAGTGTAAGATTACATGATTTAGAACTAAGGTGTTGGGTATGTTCTATTGAACAATAATAGTGACTCAGGTGTATTGAGGTGCTTCTGATCATTCCACCGGTTTAAGAATAGTGGCTCAAGAGAATTTTATGCTAAGAGGTGTTGAGTCTGTTCCACTAGACAAAAATAGTGGCTCAAGTTTATTGTTCCTGAGAGGTGTTTCAGACCATTACATTGATTTAAGAATAGTAGGATTCCTAAACTCAACAAAAATAAAATGATGGATGATATTATATTCTCACAATACGAATCTGGACCAGTGATTACTTTGTATTGCTTTTTATACCTCACATGTATGCTACCTTCCATTATGAATGCATGCGATTATATGTTTTCTCTATTTTGAATGTATTGTTACCTTACTCAATATGTAGCTTACTAATCATCATTTATATTTGTGCTGCTCATTCCCATAAGAATACTTTTGTGTAGTTCTTTCAGGACTAATTGGATGATTTTGTTGACTTTTATGTGTTGTATTGGGAGGAGGGTTATTTCCTTACTAGGCATTTGGATGAAGAGTCATGTTATCTAGATTTTTTTTATAAGGATACCTTTTAGACTCTTCAATCTATGGTATGATTTTTTGTTGTACTTTGTTATTGTACCCCAAAATTAATCTCCAAAAATCATATTTATATTTATAAAGCTTCTCTCATTTTCATTAACTCTAATTTACTTTTAATGGTTTTATCCTTGTGATTGATGTAAGGATGATATGACAAACCATACTTGCATCAATTAATACGGTAACACCTGGTATTTTGGTTATAAAATTCCATTGTAAAAATAATTATTTAGTAGTAAAATTTGAGGTGTTATAGTCTAAACCAATCAAGTGGATGGTTTGTGGTGACTTTGGTTACTCTCTATTTAAACCTGTCGACCAGTTTTTTAGAACTAATTAACTGGTGGTAGAACAGTCAACTAGGTTGATCAAACTGGTTGACTGGTCAACGAGTTTGAGGGAACTTTGGGGTTTGGCTAAGCCAAACCGATTAACAGGTTTAGCTTGATCATTTTAATTTTTATCTTTTTGACTTGATACAGATTATGAACTATGCTACTATATGATTCTTTAATGACTGAAATATATATATTCTCATAAATTATCTAAAATATTAGATGGATTAAATGGTTCATAATTCATGATAGTCTTAATAAGTGCTTAGGAAGGCTTTAATGGAAAACCTGAAATGAGTATGTTATGACTTCAAAAGGATAATGTAATCTAGGTTGTTGGCCTAAATGGATTATAATGATGGATTAATTTAATATTACTTAAGCACTAGTAGAAATCCCACCAAATGGTTGGAGCATAATAATGGTTAAGATGGAGTAAGTATGTGGATGTGTTACTTGGATGTTACATGACCTTGTATGATAACATAACCTTGGGAAAAAAGCATACTAATCACTTAAAGTAGAAGATTATCGAGTTGTGAATGGGCATGGGTTACCCGATCCTCAATTAGCTACTAGGGGTTACTCTATTTTTTGGTGTTTAATGAAGCCTTTGGGCCTTTCCTTCTAGTGAGATCCTATTAGGTCTTGGTGACATACCTAATATGGACACGGATGATGTACTAGGGGGTATCAATACCAAATGGTCTAGTTACCTAGGTGGTTGTTTGGCTTTGGTTGAACTTCCTATCCATTGGTGGCTACTTGGCTTTAGCATAACTTTATGTCCTATTTTGGTTACTTGGCTTCTTCCAAACATCATTACCTCTGGTTTGGATAGGCTTCTCTGGTATATGAGACAATGAGATGGTAAAAAATCGAACTTTTGATAAAAATAAGGATATGGAGAAAGAAAAACAAAAGGAAAGGGGAATAAGAACAGTGACTTGTAAATAGTGAATCTAATAGATCATATAAACTTGGAAATAACCATAATTTGTCTAAGTCCTTGCATGGGATGAAATCCTAATGCATTATATGATTGTTAATGTAGGTACACTTAAGTGCAATGCGTAAGCATGCTAATGTATTTTATATGACTTTTATTGTTGCATGTGACCTTGTATTCTTGTGATTCCCATTGAGGAGGTAGCTCGGCTTACTAAATACGAAGCGTACAGATGTGCCCATTTTTTCAGTCACCTACTCAATCCCTCTAGTAGAATACCATGTGCAAATCTATTAGGATAGTTAATAGTGGAGCTCCCTCATTTAGGTCTTGGTGGTTTGAGAGTGTGGACTTTTAGAAACTATTATTCGGTCCTTAATAGATCAGGGACTGGCACTATGCCCTACCTTTGTTTTCTTCCCCATTGTAGTTCTGTACTTCAATTTAATCTTCTCTCATGTATTTGAATATTTTGGAGACCATCAAGGTATTATTTTGTAAATTTTTTCCTTAGTATCTATATAAAATGTTTCTTGCAAACTCCACTCTTATTTTGATTTGTTTGGTTTCTTAACCATGTATATAACATGGGGCGAGGGATTGATGCCTATCCTATGATAGGTTTTGTAGTAGCACCCTATTTTTCCTAGGAATATTTGGTATTTTTTTACTTCCATAATGTTTTCAAATAATATTTTTAGTAACAAAAAATGGGGGTATTACAAAAAAAATGGAGGAAAACTAAATGCAAAGCTTGAAGGAGGCTTGACAAAAATATTTGCAACAAGGAGGGGAAAACTGTTGAAGTAGGAAAAATAAGAGGGATAACAATAGCAACTATTGTTATTTCTAGGCATTATGCAATGATAGAGGTGGGAAAAAAGTGGGGTGAGGACTAGTGGTAATGGTTGAAGGGATAGAGGGCTCAAGTGGTTTTGTTTGAGGAGAAGTAGGTGTCATTCAGTTGGTTTTACTGAAGGGGGTGGGGTGCTTCCATAAGCGCTTCTTATGGTGAGGGTGAAGGAATGGTGGAAGTGGTTGGTGATCGATGGAGAGGAATGGTTAGGGCTGCCAGTACAAGGAAGGGAAATGGAGCAAAGAGCACCAATGCCTGGTTGTTGTGGTGATGTTTGGAAATAGCAAGAAGGAGGAAGGGATTCTATTTAGTGGTTCTAGTTTTCAAAAAAATTGAGCGAGAAGAAAGGTTGTTGGGGGAATAAAATTTTCCAATTTTTGGGTATACACACACACACACATTCACACTTTTATGAGCACTAAGAGGGAGAAGAGGGTGCTAATGATTGGGGGAGATTGTCAACAAAACATCTTGGCACAAAGGGTAGGAGTTGATGTGTTGGTGGGGGTAGGGTGTAGGGTATAGGTCATGACATGGCAGAGGGCATTTTTGAGGAAGGTTTCACATAGGAAGAAGGGGAGAATAAAGAAAATATGGTCAAGTAGGGAAATAAAAGAAAATAAAATGGAAAAAAGGAAAAGGAAAAAATAAGGAGGAAAATAAGGTCGGATTATAATTAGCATTAAAATAAAAAATTAGGTTACAGTATTTAGAATAAATTAATTATTGACCATAAGAGGTTAGGGTTAGGTTAAAAGTATTAATAGCCCAAAATAAAGAATATGATTAGGTTATGATTTATGATTATGTAGTTAGGGTAAGGTAAAATTATTAATTTTATAATATTTTCATTAGGTTAAGAGATTAATTACTTGGGATTAGGATTAGCTGAAATTTAGGGTATTACACTCTTATACTAGATATGCTTTCGTTAGGAGCATCATCGGTTTGGAATTCATCATTTCTAACATTGTGGCATCAAAAATTTAAGTTATGAAGGACATTTTTTCAACTTCTAAATAAATAGTAGATGAGTCAAACCCATCAACAACATTGATCTACTAATCATCATCATTGTTAAGATCCCAGGTATGATGATGATTGACATCTCAAATAAGTTTCCAATGAATACCATTTAGTTGATCATCAACATATAAAACTTGCTAGTTCATCAACATACCGAACATGCTATGCTTGAGGTCCTAATATACAACGATCCTCTTTGTACCACTCATATCTTGTACAAACACTTGTAATATTATTTTATATTATTTTTTTCTTCCTTATATTAGTGTCAAACCATTTTTACTTGAACAATACAATACATCAATCATGCAAATAATATATCTATATGATTTGTTGTATTTATCCAAAATAATATTCATCATTGACTCCCAAGACACACATGCCATTTTTATGTGTTCTTTCAATTTTTTCTATTTCATGAGTTTAAATCTATAGCTATTTACAATAAAACCAAAAAAACTGTTACCACACTCGATGTACCACTACCAAGAGATAATACCTCATAAGTGTATTCGAGTGATCTTAACTAATGTAAGTTGTACACCTATAGTATATAGAGTTAGTAAAAATAATTATTAATTTCATTACATTTCTAATTAATTAGGAATAATTATTGATTTTAATGTGAATTTCAATTACTTTAGAGTAGAAGCAATAGGTAAATTCTTCCTTTGAATGTCACCAAAATTTAACCACATCCACATATCGCATTCATGAGCTCACTACAAAATTTAAAAAAAAAAGAAGAAGCATTTTCTACACACATAATTATTAGGACCATAATGATTATTGATGTAACACCCCGAGTCGATACAACCACACGGGAGCTACCTTGGAGTGCTTTCAAATTGATCGGCTAGCCCCACAGATCAACACAAGTCCTTTCAGCGCGCTTTGTCCTCACTCATGCACTTCCTAAGAAATTTTTAGAAAATTTTTGAAACTTCCCAAGAGGGTCACCCATCCTAAATTTTCTCCATAGCCAGCACGCTTAACTATGGAGTTCTTAGAAGGGAATCACCAAAAGGATGGTATAACATGTTGATATAAATAGCCAAATCAATCCTTATAACACTCCACTCAATTTAGGGTATTAACATTGATGCATACATACTTTAGAAATAATTATACCTCTAAAAAATTGTTGACAATGTACCAAATTATCTAATTTATCTCATTGCCTAGGATACCAAAAATTAACTACTTACCAATGCCACAACCTTGAGATTGAAACACCGATAATTGTCATTTTTTCAAAGCAACAACCTTATTTTTGTTAGGTCTATTGAAATATGTGTGAACCCCTTAAAAATAAATAAAAAAAGGTCTTAAATTCATTAATGACATAAACTTTAGCAATAGAACCTTTTGGGAAAGTTTGATTTCTATTATACTCAAGCATTTCTTTTTATTTTCTTTCATTAGGATACATCCATCTTCCATGAGCAAGTCTACCTAATAGTGGTTCTTTGGGTAAGTGCATTACAAGGTGAACCATAACACTAAAAATAGTAAGGGAAATATATGTTATAAATTGCATAGGAAGATAAACACTTCCAATTTATAATTCTCGAAATTGGATAACCAAAGTTTACTTGCACACATTATGGTAATGAAATTACTCAACTCAACAATTGTATCGATAATCTGTTTACATAAGAAAAGTTACACACCAATTAGCAACAACCATTACATTATGACATGATGCTTATGTGATTTTAGAGCAGTCAATTGTCCTTCATTATCAATTATATACTTTCTTAAATTTTCTACAAAGACATCTAGAAACTCCACCTTCTTCATAAACCCCAAAAAATTCTTCCTATCCTTGAGTGAAAGAGTATACTCAATAGCATGTTTAATCAAATTATTATCATCATAGTATAGATGTATCTCGAGTCTGATGCTCATATCCATCAAATCACATCTCACATTTTCATGATCTTTTGATTTGTCATTATTGCTAAGGATCATCCCAAGAAAAGTTTCAGAAATATTATTTTCATCATGCATCATATCTAAGTTGTGTTTGAGGTTAATTAATAACCAATATGGAAGTTTAAAAAAAATATTCTTCTTCCTCTAATTTAACTCATCAGCACCTCAATTCATCTTCAAAAACATTGTGTCTTCATTCATACCTAATGGTAAATCTCTAACATGACTTAGTTGTATCAAGTAATCATATACCAACTCTTCGAGGGAGATTCCTTCCTCAACTTTGCCATCAAATATTTTATTCTTCCACATTGGATGGTTAGTTGGAATAAATACTCAATAATTATCTATCATAAACCTCAGCCTCACATAAGGAGTATCTTCATTACAATTAGGGCATGTTATAGACCCCTACGATGACCACCTAGAGAGAATTAAATGAGTAAGGAAGTTATTAAAAGTACACAAAAGTGTAAAATGCATATTAAAAACCTTCTTTTCAACTACATCTATGGTATCAACCTTTAACACCCACAAGTTATTCATCTTGTTAATAAGAGGTCCAAGGAACACCTCAATATGCATCTAAGAATCAAGAAAGAGCAGTAAAAGAACGGATTTTTCATCCATCACTGTAATATCATGTTTCCAGAAAACCCTAATTATCACGGATAATTATGTGTTTTAGTTATAATAGTTATTTTAGGATATTTTATAACTAATATATTATTAATATGTGTAATATTATTACAACTTACTAATTATAATATTTAGTTAGGTTAAAATATACTAGAGAGTGCATTTTAATTTTTAAACCTAGGTTAGGTCATAATCAGTATTTGTTTCATCAATAAACCTAATGTGGTAACCTTAAATTCTACCATATATCTTTACCCAAAATCTTTGCCTATCTTTTCACCTTAACCTATCCCTGAAATATACTAGATTTTTCCCTAGACCATCACCCTACCATCCTTACCCCTACAAACCATACCTCATCACTCAACACCATGCCTCCCATCTCCCCCTTGTTTTTCTCTCATGATTTCCTTCCTCTTTTTCCTATATGTAACCCCCTACTTATAGCATCCTATGTTGTGCCAAGCCCTCACCACCCTACAAAATCCTACCTCACCATATCTCCCTTTTGCACACAAGACTTCCCCATTCTCCCCATCATAACTCCTTTCCTCCAGTAATTTTTATTCCAGAACACCAAGCCTCGTTGGCCTCCTTAGCCGACCACTTGCCACCACCACCGAATCCCTATACCCTACACTAACTAGCATCACCAAAGCTACCCCTTCACCCATGCATAAATACCACACAACCTCCCCTTCCTTATGCCAACTTTCTTTCCTTTCTTACCTTCAACACCGTTCATCGTTTCATCCTCCCCACCATCGGCCTTAGCTATCATTCCTACCTATATTAGGGCCAAACCTGTCTTTCCCTCCCCTTCTATTTGGCTATAACTCCCATAGCACCACACAACCACCTCCGACCATTTTGGCCTAAGCTCTGCCATTTTCATGCACCTATTTATACCGATACACTTTCCCCTCTTTTAGATCATTGTGGTGCACTCTCCTTTTTCCTTCTTGCTTCACCATTTCTTCAAATTAGTCCCTCCCTACCTTCAGCCATTTTCACCAATCCTTGGTCCCTTGAGCACCAACCATTTTCACCGTTTCCACCTTCCACTCTTTAGGCCAAAACTCCTCCATTATTGTTAAGTTTTTTCCTTTAGATTTCCCCTTGCTTATTTTACTGGCTAATAGCCTAAATTATTTTATTAATTATGGATTATTATTTTGTAATATTATATGCTAATATATATATATATGTGTGTGTGTGTGTGTGTGTTTGGATATTAAATTCTTAATTAATCTTTAATAGCTTCAGAGAAGACTTCTTTTGTGTAAACTTGGATTAGGTAAATCCAATCACTCATAGGACGGTAGAATTTATGTGTGAGTAGGATATGAAGCTTTAAACCTATATTCATGCTAGGATTTATGCTTTTTGAGTATTTTAGTATGCATGATAAAATAATATTATGCCAAAGGGAGGATATGATGTATGATTATTGTTAATTGAGTTGTATCCATGGTAATATGTCAAATGTTTTATGTCTTCATGTCTTAAACTTTGTTAGGGATTCCATTATTATCAAATTATGATTAAAATACCATGGTATATGCCTCATGAATGCTCATTCATGGAATAAATGCTATAATAGTTCAAATGGATGCATATGCGCATGATTAGGGTTAACTTATAATAAATCATATTCACATGGCTTAGGGTTAGAGATATTCTCTTGCATGTACTATGATTATAATATTATTGTTTGAATGATGTTATATTCTTTAAAATATTTACATATGTCCTACATGAAATATGTGTTACATGATAGTTGCATAATTAGGGTTTTGAGGATGTAACCCACTAAATGCATGAAAAGTTGAAAACACAATTAATCGTTGAAATGCAAAGATTACCTACATGCTAAAATAATGTAAGATATTACCATTTTCATGTTCATGAAAAATCTCTTGAAATGATAATGTTTGATACGAAAAATGAATAAAATGTAGAAACTTACCTAATGTAATTTGGTATTTTTTACCTAATGTATCATTTGCAAATAAATGAATACTAGGATGATCTTCAACTTTTGATAGATTAACCTTAGCTTCGATTCAACGGGACATAGACCTATGACATTATGGTTTATCAAAATAATTAAAAATAAAAAGAAAATAGTTAAGTATTGAAAATGAAAATCTCTTTGTCTTGTGTGACTTATGCAATCACCTCAAAGATATTAATACTTAAAGTGAAAGACCCCAAGTTAGGAATGGTTTCTCTCTAGGGGTCGCTACGCTAGAGGAAAGGTTTTAGCCCTTGATTTTGGTTCACTAGTGTGTCATTTTGCCCTACTTTTTACGGCCCTTCTCTACTCTATGGGTGAACTATGAGGCCTATAGGGGGTATCAACACTTAAATACTAGGTAACCAAGGTTGGAAGGATAGTATATTTCTTTCAGGTGCCGGTATAACTAAGCGTACTGCTATGTCCCTAGGTTTGAGGTAAGAGTATTGTGTTGCTCTCGGTGCCAATATGACTAAGTGTACAACTACATCCCTATGTTGATTTATATCCCTCTTAAGTAAGGAAGTAAAAATGGAAATTTTTGTTGTGTAAAATGAAATGAATGGTTTTTTGGTTCGGTAGTTGCCTTAGTTCTCTACCTTGGTATTGTGATGAATTGTTGGTTAAGTAGTTTCCGTAGTGCCATAACTTGATATTATGATGGATTATTGGTTTGGTAGGTGCCTTAGTGCCCTACCTTGGTTTATATTAGATTTTTTTGGTTTCATAGACGCCTTAGTGCCTCACCTTAGTATTGTTTTGGATTATTGTTTAGGTAGTTTCCTTAGTGCACTACCACATGATTGGAATATATTTAACTAATTGAATATAACTTTGCACTTTGAAATGATGAGAAATAATTTGGTATGTTTCACTGTTGGAATATATTTAACTAATTGAATACTACCTTTTATGAAGTATTACGATTTACTTAGTATAAGGAAATCTTATTGATACAACTTTTGTACATGACTATGTGAGGGCCATGGAGTGGCATGAATCTTATAAGCATAGGGTAAGATAAGTGGAGTCATTGGAAAGAGGTTCCATTTTTATAATGGGCCTTTGAGTCTAAAAGTTAGGAAAAACTAGAGTTGTATCTTTAGGTGCTGGTTTTTTGTTATACTTGATTTTCCTTTAGACTCTTCTGTCCTTTGTTGTACTTTAGATATACTATTGTACCACGAAATTTATTTATAACTCTATTATGTATTATTTCTATTTCCATTGATTTACTATAGCTAATTATGTTTTAACCTTAGAGCTTATCATGAGAAAGGCTAGGAATCAGACTTTTGCTAAGTGTGGCGGTAAAACCTGGTAAATTAGTAATTAATGCTTTTGCAAAAAAAAAATTAGTAGGTAAAATGGGGGTGTTACGACCACCACGGGATAAATTGTATGCCTTCAAAATTACTAGCCACATACTATAATTTATTCTCATGCTAAAGGCATTAAAGCTATTTTATGCCAATCCTAGTCTAACATTATGAGGATCAACTACAAAAACCTCATGATTTGCATCAAAATATTTATATTTCTAGCCATCAACAACATGTTGTAATATCCATGATTATGTAGAGCACCCATTGAAATGTTATCTTATGTCTAAAGCAGTATGTCTATAAGCATACAATATTTTCCATCTCGATGTTATGGGAAAATACCATGACATCTGGTGTGGTAATTTCTTTATCTTCTAGCTTCATCTATGGATTGAGAAGTTCCCATAGTTGGATAATTTATTCTATCGATGTTCTCTTTCCAATATAAGGCACAATCATACTTATATGCTTGAATAATCTTATAGTCCAATCCTAACTTTATCATCATCTTCTCGGCATCGTAATGCAATCTTCGAAGCTTATTACCATTCGAAAGTGCTTTTTCCAACAATTTTTATAACTTCATCAAATGACTTCTTACTCTATTTATTCAAAACCATGTGATGTATAAAATTTACCAAAAAGTCCAAGAAAATTTGTTACATCCTAGATATAACCCTCTCTCTATCGCTTGAAATAACTCCCCAATATATAGATCTCTATTATCCCCAGAATCATCACCTATTACCTCATTAGCATTCAAGTCATCACCAATAGTCTCAACTCTTTTACTATCTTCAATATGTAGATCACGCACAAATAAATCACCTAACACATATGACATCTCATATCCAATTTCTTCCTCCACACATTATATTTCAAGTTCACCATGGAACTCATGCATATCATAATCATCCATGAAACCAAACTACAAATTGATGCATACCCTATAAGGACAATGCATCAATCCATTCAACCTCAAGATATCTTTACTAACCAATAAACATTTGAGGACCATCCCAAAATTCATTAGATTTTCAACTACATAATGCCATCTAAATCTTATTAATTGGCATTGCATATCTATTAAAGATTAAAAGATTAATTAATTTTTAATATATAAACTTAATTATAACAAACTGATATATACCATTAATATGAAACTTTTTTCCCTAAGTATGACCATTATAGGAATTTGTTTTATAAAAGCTTCATAAGGTTTCAACAGTGTTCTTTTAATTATCTTAGCAACGAAGACATATTCATTAATATGCTTCGTACCTACTTACGTAGTGTTGGTCACACCATATCTATTCTACATTCATTCTTTCATTTCTTAAAAAATATTGTGTTATCACTAAAATGGTAAAAATGTCAAAAATATAGTTAAATAACAATGCATGGATATTGTATGTCAGTAGTAATAATATTAAAATTCTATGTATGGATAAACATATTCCAAAATCCCATAAATATTAACATAGATAAGCATATATAAGCATGGGTATTAAGCATGGAAAAAGATAAAATAATAAATCTCTAATAGTTTTTAATGTTTCTGAAAGGATATAAATTATAAAATAAAAAATACTAATATATTACTTTCAACTTGATCATTATACTAAGGAAACTAATATTAATATTAATATTAATATTTGATTCTATATTATAATTTTGGTCCTTTAATCTCTAATGTTCATATTATAATTCTTGGTCCTCATTGAATTCCCTCAATCACCCATTGAGTACATCCTTCTCGTAGAAACCTCTACTCTCTTACTTCTCCAAAAGAGAGTTCATCCACCTCATATTATTCACTAATGTAATGAGGATATACACTAGTCGGTATCATTTGATAAGACGTTCACTCTCCATCAATCACTATTAACTCCCTTCCTATCTAGTCATAGTATCTCATTAATCATCCACCTTCAATAGCCCTAGGGTGTGGACCAATAGTAAAAAATAAATCTATGTCTAGCCATCACCCATAACTATGTCTGGATATTTGAAAACATCAACAAAAGATAATATGACCTAAACTTGAATGGTCCCAAATTCAAACCTTTTTCCAACTTTATTATAACACATTACATACCCAACTTACATGCCTCCCATTGTCCCCATCCAGAGACATCCTAAAGTGGTATAAAGGGTAACCGTTGGGTAAACAATACATCATACAACCTATAAAAAGGAAAATAAACTGTTAAAAACTTATGTTATTATTATAATAATAGATACTAAACCATTACAGTTTATAATTTGTTAAGGTGTAAGATTTATGGTTAAAATTAGTGTTTAAGAATTATGGTTAGAGTTAGGTTTGATAATTTTTCTACCAAATTATTTACTAATAAATTATTTAAGGATAACAATATTATATTATTTTGAAAATATTATAATATTATTGTACCACTTAATTATTTAACCATAAATTTTCAAATTCTAATAATATATTATTATTTTAAATTATTATTATCTTATTATTCCACTTAATTATTTAATCATAAATTTTCAAAGGTAAACAATATTTTATTATTAATTGAATTATTACTTTATTATTATTCCACTTAGTTATTAAATTACAAATTTTCAAAGGCCAAGAATATTTTAATGTTTTGAAATTTTAGTATCTTATTATTTAACTTAATTATTTAATAATAAAATTTCAAATCCCAAAAATATTTTAGTAACTTGCATTTTTATTATCTTATTATTCCTCTTAATTATTTAATCATAAATATTCAAACACCAATAATATTTATATTTTAAAATTTTATTAATTTATTATTTCACTTAATTTTTTAATAAAAAATTTTCAAAGGTCAATAATATTTTATTAAGTTACATTTTTATTATCTTGTTATTTGACTTAATTATTCAATCATAAATTTTCAAAGGCAAAAAATATTTTAATATTTTGGTTTTTTATTATCTTATTACTCTGTTTACTTGTTTAATCAAAAGTTTTCAAAAGGCAATAATATTTTATTATTTAAATTTTTGTCATTTTATCATTTCACTTAATTATTTGATAATAAATTTTCAAAAGACAATCATATTTTACTATTTTGAAAAAAATATTATCTTATTATTTTACTCAGTTATATAATAATATTTATTCAAATACCATCAATATTTTATTACTTTACATTTTTATTATTATAATTTACTCATAAATTTTCAAAGGCTAATAATAATTTATTATTTTAATTTTTTATTATCTTATTATTCCAATCTTTTAGTGATCTTTTAATAATAATTTATATAAGGTTAAAAATAATTTATCATCCAATAGTTTTATATTCTTATTATTTTACATTTTAATAATAAATTATTTAAAATCATTAATATTTTAGTATTTTAACTTTTTTTTATCTTATTCCTACACTTATATATCAATTAATACTTTTCTTTTGCTAAAATTATATTACTAAAAATGATGATTAACACTAATTATGTAATACCCCAATTTTAACTAGTTCTAATTATTTTTAATTCATTGCATAAATTATTGTAGAATATTTTATAGCCTCAAGATTGTTTTGGATGATTATGTAGTAATTGCAATTTTGTGGCTAGGCACACTTTGCTTATAAAATCCTATATATATGTTAAATTTTAAGTTAAACCTTGTAAAATATACTTATAAAATTTTATTTAGGTCCTAAATGTATTTAAATGTAAACCTAGAAATATTGGTTTAACTTTATTTATGTTTGCTATCCCTTTTGAGTTTTATATGCAAATTATATAATTAAGGTATGTTAGCTAAATATCATATCAAATGTGTGTTAAAAATTATGAAAAATTACATTTAGGTTTTAAATGATCAGATAAGATGATCTAGAAAGTTTCGTGAGTTTAGAAATAGTTTTGGTATTTATGTTAGTAATTACCTTGCAAGATTGTTAATTAACCGTCATTTCAATATTTTATATATCAAATCTTGTTGTAAATTCATAAAATTTTACATGTAATTTTAATATATTATTTTAAGGTTTTTTATAAATTTTCATAATTTTATGATCTTTTTTTCTATTTTTATTATTTTTATCCTCTTTATTGATTTTTCCACCACTAAAAATAATATATAAATCCTAAAATTATTTTTCATACACGAAATTGCTTTCCTACACTTACATTATTAGATTTTGTATCAATTTTACCATCTTCTTATTTATTCAACCAAATTTGAGCCAAAGTTACTTTCATACACTTTCTACCTATGCTAGTTGTGTCACTATAACTTTTCTTACACTCAACCTTCTTCATTTTCATAGCTCATGCTTAAATCTGACCTTGGAACTTCACACCATCACCTCCCCCATCCCTTATTTTATTGAGTGGTTTTTTTAACTTTATTAAACCTAAATACACTCCACCACCTTACATACTCGACCACCTTGTCCTTTATCATTGCATTGTTGAACAAGCTACCTCTCCCCGCTCTTGTGGCTGTATATTTTTGGTTCCTCCGTCCCTAATTATACCCCATTTGTATTTCTTTATTTTCATTTAGCATTTCTCTCATTTTATCCTCTTTGTTGCTCCCACCTTTCTCTTCATTTTGGTTATTCTTGCTAAGTATTCTTAAGCCTTGTTGAGCTTATAACCAAGACCTATCCTCCTCTCTTTATCCTTATTCTCATATTTTTTCAATTCTACATTTCCTTCTATCTAGCCTTTATTTTTTTAATAAGTAAATAAGGTTAGATTTTTGATTAAATTGTGAAGTTGTCATCCTTTGTCTTCTCCATCTTTCGAAGGTGTTGATATTCTTTTGGGAATTATTTGTATTATTTTCCTATTTGTTCTTGGAAAGAGGTAACCTATATGCTCATACTAAATATATAAAAATCATGTGATAGCATGTTTGGCGTTTCTTATGTTATGCTTACGTGTAATTAATGCTTTCTTGTAATCTCATAAAAAAAGTATGCATACACCATATATTGTTATTAATTTCTCTAAGTGTGTGACCATGTATTTTTATGCAAGGGTATGTTAAATTTATGTATTTTAAATATATGTAGGATAGCATATTAAAATAGGATTGTTGTGTTAAAATAATTATGGATGATTATGGTTTCATGTGCTAAATGATCTTAATTGTGTTTTAGGGGCAAAATGGTATTTTTGTCACTCCTAAAAATTTCGAGAACTGAAATTTTACATAAATGTACCTATTTTAATGTTATTATAAAAAATTGGTATTAAAGTGAAAAATTATTGAGTAAATAACATATATGGGCATTTTGGTCATTTATGACTTATTATGCCTAAAAGTGTGAATGATTGGAATAGGATGACTATAATGGATTCCTAGGTTGACCTTAGAGTTAACTTTGATTTTGTTTTGGATATTTGACCTTTTGGTGGACTTGAATATTTGGAAATGAAAGAAAAATGATTAAGTATGAAATTTAAATCATTTTGCATTATGTGATATTTTATGGTCACCTTAATAAGATATTAATATTTAAATCAAAGACCTTGAGATTTGGGAATGGTTGCTCTTTAGGGTTAGCTACCCTAGAAATGAGGTAGGAGGCCTCGATTTAGTTTGGTGGTTTTGTCAGATGCCTCAACATTTTGGATAAGGCCCTAGTCTACTCTATAGGTAACCTACGGGCCCTATAGGTAGTATCGATAATTAGGTATTAGGTGTCCTAGGATGGGAGGATATTGCATTACTTTGTCTTACTAGTATAACCGGATTACTTTCATGTCTCTGGGTTACAAGTTGGGAGGATACTACGTTGCTTTAATGCACCGGTATTACCTGTGTACTTTTATATCTCCAGGTTATTATTGTATCCCCTCGAGTAATTAAAATATAAATAGTTATTGTATAAGGATTTAAATGGATTGTTGTCAATTGTCGATTTGGTAGTTGCCTCCACGCACTACTTGGTTTTGGTATGTTGGTTTGATAGTTACATTCGAGCAGTATTTGGATTTGGTGTATTGGTTGGTAATTGTCTCAGTCATTTCCTTATCATGTCATAAGTGGAATAGATGTGGCTATTGTGAAAGGCCTTAATTATGGTTTGGTGTTTTTCTTTTTGTGGAACACTCTCGGTATAATTGGATTAATGAAATAATTATAATATGGCTAAGTTTGATGTGATGAACATGTGGCATATGGTATGATATGAGTTATGGTATGAATGTGGAGCTTCTCTATAGTATTTACTATTTAACTTGTTATGACATGATACTTTGTGTTAAATTCTATTTGTTCTATTTGATATTTACATGCTTGGTATTGTATATTGGTTTACTCAGTACCGTTGTACTGATCGGTTTCATTTTATGGTCCCCTATCTATTTAATGGGCAGTCTTTACCTTGCAGGAGTACTTTGAGGGTACAAACTGATGGCTTTTTGTAGGAGTTGAGATTTAGAACTATCCGGTGTTCATTCCAGCATCTTTTGATCTGGATATCTTTTGGATTCTTGTGTCCCCTTATGTATTTCTTTCCTTTATCATTTTTAACTATTTTGTTTAATCTTGTGTTATCAGAACAATTTAATATTATAATGAAACCTTTCTCTTCTTCTTATCCATTGCTATTCTTTATTTAAGCGGATAACATTTTAGCTTTAACACTTAGTGTAAGAAAGGTAGAGGAATCGAACTTATACTAAGTATGGTTGTAACATCCTACATTTTTTATTGAATTAGCTTATGCAATCAACTCTTTTTAAAGAAATTTTCAAGTGCTAAAAATGGGGGTGTTACAAATTATACTTGCATTCATCTGTCATATAAAAAACCAAACATAATAACATGATCACAATATAAAAGTAATTAATCACAATACACACACACACACACACACACAAACACAGCTAGTGAAGATTGCAGCAAAGGGGTGATGACAACAAGCTTGGGTGATGACAACAAGCTTTGATGGCATCACACTTTCTACCACAAATTTTGCGAACCTACTATCAAAAAAAATATGAATAAAAAAAGTCGATTACATTAATAAACTAATAATTAAAAAATAAACTAAAATAAAGAGTCAAAAAATGAAGACTAAGATGAAATATGAAAGAGGTGGTCATGTAAGGTGACAAAAGTAGTGATAGAGGGGGTGGCAATGGTGGAAACACATTAGAACACAAAAAATAAAATCAAATCAAATTATAAAAAAATAGATGAGATATCAGCATCAAATTAACAAAAAAAATTAAAGTGATTTCTTAGCTAATATAATATTGATCTCGAGGAGTGAGGGGAGAAAACTAGAGGATAAAAAGAAACAACTTGAGAACTATGAGCATCATTAGGGTTTTCAATATTATATAAACTAACCCTATTATACCGACTCCCATCATTACTATAGACAAAAAGGTTTCTGTATTAGATTCGCATTAAAGGGAATGATGTTGTTTTGATGGGGTCTATTGT
Organism: Tamarix chinensis; assembly: GCA_030549775.1. NCBI lineage: Eukaryota > Viridiplantae > Streptophyta > Magnoliopsida > Caryophyllales > Tamaricaceae > Tamarix > Tamarix chinensis. The sequence goes on along the minus strand of CM060172.1, from coordinate 14,853,770 downwards.
GGGGATATGTCACTACAATATAGTCTCCCAAATATTTTCAAGAAACCAAGTTTGGTTGTAAAAAAAATTATCAGTTTCCTAATATTGTTGTAATGGTGAGACTAATACAACCTATAGTTGTTCCCAGATCTCCATTCAGTTTCAATATAACAAGTCTACCCAAGAGGTCGTTAATCTGGATAGAATATGCAGTCAATAGATATAATATTACAATAATATGTATATTTCTCCAAAAAAAAAGATCAAAAAAATTTAGATACACCCAATCACCACCATAAATAAGGTAGCAGAAATAGTCATTAAGATGCAATAACTTAGGAAACACCAAAAAGCTATAACACACCTATATAGCAAGAAAAACTAAACCTTGAAAATCTATTATCTAACATAATTGAAAGTATAGACAATCTCATCCCACTTATGGTATGTTCTCATCAAATTGGTAGAAGTTAGATTATAAACACCTTATTTGAGTAAAGTGAATAAAATTAACCTTCAACCTAGGGAAGAAAAAACACTAACTACACACTTAGGTTTATGACGAATGAGGCATAAGGGATAATGCTCATGGTGGAGGACTATAATGCTCTAGTGTAGGCACTAGAAAATTGTGTTGTTGTGGTAGCAGGAAACAAAAACTTGGTGGCCTAGGTGAATAGGAATTAACACCCTTAGTCAAGTGAATACAACCACACAGGAGACACTTGGTACTCACTTGATAGCACTCTGAGCTAAAAAGGGTTGTGAAGGCCTCCTTAGAGTGCGTTTGAATTGATCAACTATCCTCACAGATCAATGGAAGCCCTTTCAGTGCGCTATGTCCTCACTTATGTGCATCCTGAGAAATTTTCAGAAAATCTCTTAAACTTCCCAATAGGGTCACTATAACACCCCAAAAACTTGTAACCTTTGATTTTGGGTGTTTAGTCTTTCATTTGAAACCTAACCATTAAACTTTGGCCTAATTATTTTATTACCCGTAACACAAATGAATCCTTAAATAATTTTATTTAATTATTTTTACCATTTTTATTTTTATTAAACCTATCTTAAACTGGTTTATTTCACCTCAATTTATTCTCTTAACCACGTATACTAACCTAACAAACCTACTACTAAAAAAAACTAAATTTTATTTTATTATGCTACCCCTTGCCTTTTTACCACTAACATAACCTCTGCCAAATTCCTTTATTGTGCCATTTTCCTACCCCAAACACCCTTTTCCTATAACACCCCAAAATTTACTACTTAAAAATTTTATTTAGTTGAAGTGTTAGTTACAAATTAGTGCTACTACCATACCTAGCATAAGTTTGGCATCCTCTACCATCCTTAAACTATGTAATAAGGCTAAGCCTCTATATACTTAAATTTATGATACAAATACAAAAATTAGAGTGGGAAAAGAGTCAAAATAAATTAATATCATTCCAAATAAACCAACTAATACATAAGAGAATAAGAGTTCAGAATTGTTTGGATCAAAAGATGTTAGACGAACCCTCGGACAGTTATAACTCATAACCCATACAAGAAGCCATCATACTTTACCCTCAAATTATTCCTATGAGATAAAGACTGCTAATTAAATAGGTAGGGAGCCACGAAATGGAATCCATCAATACTACGGTATTGAGTAACCCATTATACAAAAAAAAATATGTAAAACCCACATGGAACACATCAAAGGCATCACAATAAATCATGGTAGGAGATATAGAAATATACATACGATGAACTAATTATAGTAATCATCTTAGATAAGAAATAATTACCAAGATCACATATTGCTCATGTTCATTGATCTAGAACATAATGAAGGTTACTAACCAAGCATACAAGAGATGCTTCCAAAAGTAAGGATTAGAACAAATCTCAACACAACAAACATAATCTACACAAATAATAATTGTATACCACAGGTGGATCTCAAAGGCACACTACCAAATCAAAATCCATACTATCACAAGTAGAGCTCAAAGGAACCATTCCGAACCAAAGGTAGAACCAAGTCTACTACCAAACTAACCTAATAATCATTTTGATCCAGTAATAATCATTTCCATTTTTATTTACTCAAGGGATATAATAATAACCAAGATAAATAAAAGTAAACTTTTCATACCAGTGCTCAAGGCATCATGGTACCCTCCCAACCATCCAATCTAGAGGCATAAAATCTCTCTGATCATACTAGCACATAAGGCAACACGTTACCCTCCCAACCTAGGACATATAACCCTTAAGTATTGATACCCCCTATAGGGCATGTAGATCACCTATAGAGTAGAATGGAGAACAATGGCACACTAGTGAACCAAATAAATCAAGGGCTCCTGCCTTGTAGTTAGGGTAGCTACCCTAAGAGAGAAATTATTTCCAACTCAAGATCTTTCACTTTAAGTATTAATATCTTAAAAAGGTGATCACACAACATCAGATATTACATAAAGACTTCCCATTCCATACTTAACTATTTTTTTCTTTATTTCTAATTATTCATGTTAACTCTAAGGTTAATAGTCCAAGAAGAAGAAGAAGCAGAGATAGGAAATAGGGGCTTAGGTGTGTGAATAGGAGCTAGTGGGATTTGTGAAGGAAGGGAAGGTGCAAGGAGGTAGTGGCATAGGAGGTTGGATGGGGAAAGGAAAGGCAAATGAGGAAAGAGGTAAGGGTTCTCTGGGCTCAAAGAGGAAAAGAAAGCATGTGGGGCAAGGAGTGGGTAGGGTGGTTGGGGTGTGTTTGGGTGTACAGTAGCTAAGTGAGGGAGAAGGGAAGAGAAGGAAAAGGTAGGTTGGATTCAGATGGGGAAATGAAAAGAAAGATAAGAGTAGACTGGGCTGGTGATGGCTAGTAGGCTACGAAGGGGAAACCGGTGGCTTAGGCATAGGGGGAGAAAGAAAAATAGAAGGAAAAGAAAAAGGGGAAAGGGAGAAAAAAGGGGAAAAGGAAAAGAAAGAAAAAATAATAATAAATTTAGGTTTAGAATTATAATTAGATTAAGTTAGGATTAAGATAAAATTTATATATTCGGATTTAGGGTCCTCGATTAGGAAAAAGTAAAATGGGATAAATTATATGATTTAAGGTGTATTAGAATAAAAAGAAAAGTTAAATTAATTAGGATAAATTTAATTAAGAATTTTTCTAGGTTTGTATATCATATTTTAACAATTAAGTTAATATTTAAGGATTGTGTTAAAATATAAATTAATTAAGATTAATAATAAATAATATTTTAGGGTATTACATTGCCCCCCTCCATCTTTCTCATTGACCAGTCACCTAACCTTTCTATTTGTGCCATTTCCCTCAACCATATTCATGTATGAATATACACTACACTCCTTTCTCTCCTTTGTTTTCATTTCATTTCCATAACAAAACCTCCAAATCCCTTCTCTTCTTCTTCTTCTTCTTCTTCTTCTTCATCATCATCATCATCATCTTCTTCTTCTTCTTCTTCTTCTTCTTCTTCTTCTTCTTCTTCTTCTTCTTCTTCTTCTTCTTCTTCTTCTTCTTCTTCTTCTTCTTCTTCTTCTTCTTCTTCTTCTTCTTCTTCTTCTTCTTCTTCTTCTTCTTCTTCTTCTTCTTCTCTTCTTCTTCTTCTTCTTCTTCTTCTTCTTCTTCTTCTTCTTCTTCTTCTTCTTCTTCTTCTTCTTCTTCTTCTTCTTCTTCTTCTTCTTCTTCTTCTTCTTCTTCTTCTTTTCTTCTTCTTCTTCTTCTTCTTCTTCTTCTTCTTCTTCTTCTTCTTCTTCTTCTTCTTCTTCTTCTTCTTCTTCTTCTTCTTCTTCTTCTTCTTCTTCCTCTTCCTTCTCCCTCTACTTTTCATTGTTTCCTCAACTATTCATGCTCCTTAATACATGACACCATCACCATCAACCATCACCATTGTCAAACCACTACCTTCTCGCCTAGCCATCACCACCTCATCCCTATCAGCCTTCTTCACCATGGCCTAAACCCTCACTATCACAATACATACCTTTTCCATCATCCCTAATATTACTTATTTGTTTATCTTAAGGTACATGATGATACACCAATGCACACATGACCATACAAGCCTCACACAACCATTCCCTTTATGTACTCCCAACCTGTGTGCCATATCCTACTTAATCGTGCCCCGTTGCACAAAACCATCACCAAATCCAACCTTTGTTTTATTTTCCATTACCAACCATCACCATTACCTCCCTACATCATCCATTCTACGCACCATAAATTGCCTATCATTGCTATAAAACCCAAAAACATAGTAACCTCAATTTTCAATGTTTAGCCTTTTATTCAAAAACCTAAGACATAAATATAAACTTAATTATTTTTTTTAACCACTGGCCCATAAACCTAGATAAATTCTTAAATAAATTAATCTTAATTATATTTTTAACATTCTAAAATTTTATAACATTTACTTTTGGGTGTTTATCCTTTTATCCAAAAATTAACCCTTAAACCTTGGCTTAATTATTTTATTAATAAAATTTGACCTATAACTCGAATAATTTCTTAAATATTCTTCCTAATCATTTTACATTTTTTTTCTTATTAAACCTATTTAAAACTGAATTATTTTTACTAATGTATTTTTTCCTAACTAGTACCCCAACCTATCCAAACTAAAAATAAAAATGAATAAATTAATTTTTATCATATCCCTACCACCCCTACCTCATGTAACTCTTTGTCATGAAAATTTTTCCTTCCCAAAAATAGTCTCCCTATCTCCCTTATTACCTCACTCAACTTACCCATACCCTCTGCTATCGAACATACCATCCACAACCATCACCATCACCTTAAAATTATCAAACCATAATCTATTAGCAAATCCTATGTTTGTACATACATATACTCCCCCCTCTCTTTATTTCATTTTTTTTCCTAGAAACCCAACCAATCCCTTCTTTTCCATCTTATAATCCCTCTCATTTCCGCTTGCACCAACCCCTTTTTGTCTCCATCACCTCCAATCATCACCACTATCATCACCCACTTCTTCTTCTTCTTCTTCTTCTTCTTCTTCTTCTTCTTCTTTTATTTGATTTTATAGCATGAGCATTCCTTGTTTCATGCCCCAATCATGCTCCATCCTTTATACACCACAAGTTTCTCATCAGCCTCTCCCACTTACACCACCCTTCCACATCTCCACCACCATCCATTTTATTCGCCAGTTTTGTATCCACCCATCTCTTCACCTACGCAACCCTCACCATTATCTGAGCCCCCATTTTCTTCATTCTCCTCCCCTACATCCTTTTAATCTATTGCACCCTTTGGGTAATGGGAAAAACTATCATTCCTCCTGCCCTTACTTTAGCTCCCTCTTTTTCAACCCCATCCCTTCCTACAACACCCTCTACTATAGCCCTTATCCTACAAGCACACCCTTGCAGCCACAACCTCACCACCCAACACCTCCCTTCCACCCTACCATCCCTCCTCCTCTTCTTGTGCTTCCTTGTCGATCCTAACACCACCATCCAACCACCCTCATATCATCCCCACAAAAACCATCTCCACCACAACTAACTCACCATTCCTCCTCAACCTAACCAACCCACACCCCAACATGCATCCCCTTCATGCACCCAAACTCACGCCGGCTACGCTATGTGAGGAATTTTTCCTTTTAATTTTTGCTACCCACTTTTAATAGTAAGGGTAATTTGGTAAGTTTTATTAATAAATATATTAATATAAATTATAAATTTTATTTATTATATATTAATACAGCTAATGTTGTATTAGTTTTAGGTACAAAGTTTGATTAGTGCGGCTTAAATAATCTTAGTAGGATATTGGTAATTTTTTCTTTGCTATTAAATAGGTAACTCTTATACTTCATTAAATTGATAAATGTCGCATGGTCACACATTAGGGCTTAAGGTACAAATCATGTTTAGCATGTTGCTATATGATAATTCTTATACTTTCCTAAAATGTCAGATGTCATATGATAACATATTAGTGTTTTTGTGTACAAAATATGTTGAGTATGATTTGCTATATTATAATTATTTTCTAGTAATGTTTTATTAAAAATTAGAAAAAGGGACATGTTATCATATAAAATATTTTTAGTATAAAAATATGAAAAAAATAATTTTTATGATTATATATGACATGCATGTGTAAAATGATAGGTTGGGCATGATTGGATAAATTTGTGATACAAATTATTATTGTTGTGTGCCCTAGGGGAAATTTGGGAATTTTAAGTCTATTATGATATTTATCCTAACAATGATGTCCAATATGTATTATATCATTAAGCATGAAATTATGTGATTCTACATGGAGAAGATACGCATGCTAGAGTTTTTTGTGTGTATAATCATGTATATGAGAAAAATAGTCAATTTACATATCTAATAATTAATTTAATTATGGTATTTTAGCATTTTCATGACAAATTAATAAAAAAATATGGATTTAGTATTTAAAATGGATGAAAATTGGGTATTTTTGGCCCCATAGACATTTTGTTTATTTTTGGTTTAATGCGCCCAAATAGGAGTAGTTGAGCCTAGGATGGCCTTAGTATGATTTTAGTGGTGATGTTAGTATTCAAGTTGTATATGGTTATCTTGAATACATAGAAAATGATTTAAAATGATTAAGTATGAAAATTGGATCTATGTAATTAATATGCAACTTTATGGTCACCTTAATAAAATACTAATACTTAAAATAAAAGACCTCAAAATCAAGAATGGTGGCTCTTTAGGGGTCACTATTCTAAAGATATGGTTTAACCCACTATTGATTATGATTTTTTTCCTACTTGCTTTAGTGCCCCATTCAGACCCTATATATTACTCTAATTAGCGCTAAGGGCTTATAGAAGATATGTATACTTATGAATTAAGTCTCCTTATCAGTGGGGTACTATACTACCTTCATGTGCCAGCACAACCATGGTACCTTTGTGTCCCTAGATTGATAGTTAGTAGAATACAATGTTTCCTTGGGCACTGGTATGACTGGAGTGACTAAGTGTTTTTGGATTGATACCATCTCACCTCCAGTAAATAAAAATGGATATGATTAATATTAGATTATTGGATTGGTCAGTAGTAGTCTTTGTGCTTACTAATGGTCGGTAGCAGATGTTGTGCTTATCTATGATTTGGTATCAGTATTTATGCCTATATATGGTTTGTTAACAGCATTTATACCTATCAGTGGTTCGGTAATAGCTTTCTTACCTACATATGGTTCGATAGAAGCCTTTATGCCTACTTATTATCAGTAGTAGCCTTTGTGCCTACCTATGGTCTATAGTAGCATTTATGTCTGCCTAAGATTAGTTAGTATCTTTTGTGCCTACTTGTGGTTCTGTATTAGCATTTGTGCTGACCTATGGTTGGTAGTTACCTTTAAGCCCTACCCACGTTGTTAAATATTTTTATTAGTATTCTGCCTTTGAGCTATACTTGTGGTGTTATGGATATTATTTGTTTTGGTATTGAGATCTAAGATACATTATGGTGGTGGTGGTGGTGGTGGTTATTGTGTTGGAATTGTTCTGATAATTACTTTAGAGAGAGTCCCTTATTTTTTGGTGAAGTTTCCAAATGTTCTGAATAAGCAAGTATGAGTAGTATGTGGCTTGTGATATTTGTTTATCTGATCTAATTATAGCATTTTGATCAACTAATATATCTTTCAACGTTTTATATTATTTCTTGTTGTGATTCCTGTTATGTGTTCTATGTAGATTTTTTATATTAGTATTATATAATGAGTTACTCAATACCATTGTATTGATGAGTTATGTTTTATGAGCCCCTACTTATTTAATCGGTAGTGGTCTTTGTAGATTAACTTGTGAGATCAATCGAAAACTAGTAGTTTAGGTTAAGAGTTAGGACTATCTAGTGTCCTTTTTAGTATCTTTGATCTGATTGTTCTTAAACTTGTATGTCCTCCTATATTTTCCTCTCATTTGAGTTTTCTAACCACCACCATTTGTTTTATTCAAAATAATAATCATTTACTTATCCTTTCTAATATGATTCTTATAATTATGTTATTAATTGAAGAGGACCAATAATACCCCATATTTTTCAAATTCATTTTCCTAATTCTTAATGATTTATAAGCATAATTTGATCAAAACATTTAATTATTATAATTTTTATTTGTTTTGTGGTTATATTGATTATTTTAAATTCATATTAGAATTTAGTTAAATATTTTCATTGTAGATCATTTTAGATAAATTCATTCACTACCATAATGTTACTATATTCACATGATTTCGTTTTCCTTTACAAAATATATATTTATTTATCTGGTTTTTAAAAATTTTAATTTACTTTTTTATTATGACTTTGTCATTAATATATTCACGTGATGTTATTATGCTCATATGTTATTTTGTTTTTCTTTTCACTTTTTTATGGATTATCTTTTTCAAAAAATAATTTTAATTAATCATAATTTCTTAGAATTTGATTTATATAATTTTCTAGATATTTTAAAATATTTTTTAGGTCATAGTATGTATTTTTCGTATAAATAATACAAATTCTTACACTCGTTGGTATTTTATTTTGCAAGCTTTTTAAAATTATTTAAATAATTTTTATATTAATTATATATCTTTGGTTACAAACTAATTTTTGTTAAATGGGTTTCAAATAAACATCATTTAATAGTTTTTTAGATATTTTTCACCCTCTTATATATATGTGTTTTAGTTAAAAAAAATGAGCTAACCTAACTAGTTGAATCCCTCACCTTTTCTTCTTTTCTTTTTCTTTTCTCTCTCTTTCCCTTTTTCCTTCTTTTTACACTAATAACCTCGACACCAACCAACTCTCTGCTCTCTCCTTCTTCTTCTTTGTTGTGATCTCCACTACACCACTACATCATTGCCCCTCTAGCCCGCCACCACCAGCCACCACAATGCCATGCACCACACATCCTGATCTTCATCATCAACGTCAGCAAGCGGCAACAACGCAAGTAGACTAGTCATATCAACGCCCACAATGCAACTTAGTATGCCATCATCCAACACCTCTAGTACACCCTACCATCAACAAATGTTCCTCGACCTCTAGTGGAGCTTCCTCAGTCTTCACCTGTTCCAATTCACAATATTTCATCTGGCATAAATTATCCCAAACCCTAACTATTGTTTTTATTAATATTGTAAGAATTATCTTATTATAGGCTAAATTTGTTGTTTAATTAAACATATATGCATTGTATGATTGATTTTGATGGGTTAATTGTGATGCATGCGAATGAATTCTAGAATTTAGGATTTTAACCCGATTATGTCCGGATTTCTCAGATTTGTCTCATTAAGCCACTTTGGATAAACTGATTTTACAATATGCCTTAAAATATATATAATTTCAGGTTAGAATTTTCAATTTGAGAAATTTGTGTGGAATTAATCATAATTATAATTCTATGTCAAAACCTTTATATATTGAAATTAAAATGCATAATTGAGTTGTTTCATTTAATTAATTTTGAAATATACTTAGAAATATTATAAGTTTCCTATTAGAAGCATTAATTTGGTAAAATCGCATGAAATGAATAAAAATTGGATTTTTAGGGTAAAATTCTTATGGATTTAAAATAGATTGATCTACACATAACTTTATTAACGTGATTATACAATTTGCATTAGAATCTGTTTAGTTTCAATTCTATACATTCAATTGAAATATTTTAGCAATATTTGATTGGATTTGCATTTTTGGCTCAAAAAATTAAGTATGTTAAATTGGATCTTTCTTTTATTATTTTTTATGAATTTATTATACCAAATGTTATAAAATATATCTATTTTCATTTCTAAGCATTCATTTTAAATAAATTAATAAAATTCAAATGAGTTATATTTATGGCCTAAAAACCCTAAATTCTAAAGATAGTTTTATGATATTTATATGCTTATACTTCTTACACTCAATTGATTATTAGCTTTCATTAAAATCATTTGAATTGCATTATTATCTTTTCAATTTGCTTTAGTTCTTTTAAATTTGTTGGTTTACTTTTTGGTTGCAGAACCAAATTACCAAGCCTTTTTTTTTATAAAATCAACTTGTTTTATATAGCCCTTCCTTTGGAATTTCAAATTTATTTGAAATGACTTAAGTGAAATTTGTTGAACTTGATTTGGTTAATACTTATTTTTGAATCTTAATGGTGTTATGCACTTGTGTCTTAGGTTTTGGAAATGTTTTCCAATAAAATTCATTTGCGTTTTTTCTTTTTTGCTTAAATTATAGCACTTAAATCATAATTCGGCAAGGTATTTTCCTCACTTATCCCTACTATTTCTATTGGAGATCTAGAAAAGCATTTATCATGGATTCTTGAGCTAGAAATATCTCTCTCTCTCTCTCTCTCTCTCTTATTTTGCTTAGCTAACCTTAGATTTAGGCAAGTTTCTACTTACCTTTGCTTATGGTGGAACCATGGAATGTATGTATTTTTTAGGTTGAAGGTGATGAGTATACTTATTGTGAAAAAAGTATTTTAAACATAACATATACCATATCTTGTATGGTAATTCTATGTATTTATGAGCTTAGAATTTTCAATGTGAACACAGGTTAGCATGCCTCTTGATTATAGTATGAGTTCAAGTATGTAAAGTGTTAAGTATGATTAAGTGGTTAATATATTCAGCTAAATTTTGAAATGTTTGGTGATTATAGAACAAGTTTTGGTATGTCTTAGTTATAATTGGTTTTGAAACTCATATAATTGGTCAAGTATGAATTGAAACTATATGATGCCATATGTTGAGCTTTTATACCATAGACTCATTAGGCTCTAATGACACTTGAAATCATTTGGCTTTAATGACACTTGGAATTATTCAAATTTAATGTCACCTGGAATTTTTTGAATTTAATTCCACTTTAAATTGATTGGTTTTAATGGTGCTTGGAATGATTCATCTTTAATGTCACTTGGATGGATCAACCTTAATGTCACATGAAATTGATTGGCTTTAATACCACTTAGAATGGATGTAATAATGAAATTCCATTATTTGATTTAAGTGATTTATGTGATGATGTGTGGGCTTAATTTATGCTTGGTTAAATCCTTAAACAAAATATTAATCACTTAAAGTGAAAGATCTTGAGTTAAGACTTGTACCACTCGAGTTAGCTATCTATTTTAGGGTTGGTATTCATTTGGTATAATTCCCGTGTTTTTATCTTTTGTGATCCCAAGTACCTTACAATGTATGAAGAAGTCCTCTTCTACTCTATAGATTTCTTGATAAATTTTGGCCCTATAAGGAGTATGAATCCTTAGTGATTAAGTGTCCAGTTATTTAGTGGTAAAGTTATATTTTTTAGGTAGACTAACTAGGGCTAGTATCATTTGAGTGCTAGATTACTTGTTATGGTTCATTTGAGTATTTATCCTTAAGTTAAAATAATAAAATGGTTGTGATCATAATAATATAATACAATAATTAATTGTTCCTTTTCATTCAAGGATATTATATTTTATTCTCATACATATAATCTACTATTTCAATCCCATGTGGGTCTTATGTGTAGGTTTCTATCTTCTAGGATAGTTATTTTATTCAGCATAAGTTCATGTTTTGTTATGCACTCATACCTCAAGTGTTTTCATGTACAATCGTATGTTTATAAGCATGTTCTATCATACATTATCGCATTTACTCATGTATACCTTTAATAATTATAATTATGATATTCCATGTTAGCACTAGGCATCGCATGTATATCTTGGTATATTCATATCATATATGACTTTTCTTGATATTTATTAGAAGAATGATTAATTTTATGGTATATATTTCATGAAATTGTATGAGTTACTGTATGAGTGGGATGGTGTATGTATTAAACGTATAATTGAGCATAAGTATTGTAAGTTAAAGATTATCATGTCCTTCTGTGTATCATATTTCCCACATGAGTTAGGTAGTTTTGATTTACTCTGTACTGGACCTATATTGATACTATGTTGGTTGAATGAGTCTTGCGATGATCCACTAATGGTGGGGAGAAGACCTCTTGTGTGGGCTTGATATTGGTTGATATTGTTCGGTTAATGACTTGGGCTTGAGAGAGTAAGATACCCAGAGTTCTTGTCCCTTAAGGAATTTTATTTACTATATGTACCTATCTTGGATTTTTTCAAATGTTGTATTGGAATTTCAATTTCCCATTATTTTATTAAGGTTTTAAAATATTAGGTTATTTTACAAGTTTTATACTAATTTTATCATCATTATTTTGATTTAGTGAAACCATTCGTTCTCCATCTATGGTTAGATAAATCCTTGTGGGAGTTTATTCTCTCACTAGTGATGATGTTTAAATTTTAGTTGAATATGTTTTATCCATTCAACTAGTATAAGATCAATGACAGATATTTACCTTATGCGAGTTATGGCGGTAATATTTTCCATTATCTTCAACTAGTATAATATTTACCATTCGTTCTGCATATTTTTCATTTAAATAAAATTATTTTCAAGAGTGGAATTTAGGCACGTTATAATGTTAGAATTATCACTCGATATAAAAATAATAGAGGAAACTAGACTTATACCAAGTGTGGCAGTAATAACCTACATTTTTATTATTTTAGCTTCTACAATTAATTCTTTAAATAAAAAAATTTTAGTCCTAAAATGGGGGTGTTATAGTCACCCATCCTATAAAAGTTTCCACATCAAACATGCTTAACTAAGGAATTCTCAGGACGAAAACACCACTAAGATGGTATACTATAATACCCCATTCTTAAAAACCAAAATTATGAACTAATAATTTTGTGTAATTAGTTATGAAAGTTTTTTTAGAAGGTTTTTTACTAAATGTGCTATTAATATGCATATTATTATGACATATTAGATATAAATTCAATAAGGATAAAATATGATATAATTTAGGTTATTAAATTAATCCATCTTTTGACCAGAACCAATATTAGGTAACCCTACTCTTAGTAAATAGATGTGATATCCCGATTAATATTTACAAATTATCACCCCTATCCTATATTAGATTTTGACCATACCCTTGCACCATAACTTCCTCACCTCTATTTATCCCTCCCTATGTTTTGGTCTACTTGATACAAGAGCATCACAAGCTTAATCCCAATCTTACTTTTCAAAGGATGAAGAACAATAATTAGCATACTTAGAAATGGAATCTATTGTTCTTGAAAATCCTAATGATTCTAATTTTTTATTAAGTAACTCTTGCAGGTACTATATATGTTTGCAAGAAGTTTAAGCTATTTAATATCTTTGATGTATAAGATAATAACATTACAACTATTACAAAGTTTTATGGAAGATAAGGCTACAAGATAAAAAGTTTGATTACATATGTTAATTCAATGTATTACATATTTAGAGTTTGTGTAGCTTTATTATCTAGTTGCATACTTTGTAATGCTTGTAAAACGTCATTATATATATTAATATATATATATATATATATATATATATATATATATATATATGCTAGTATGGTGAAAAGGGTTTAATTTTGTTAATAAGGCCAATTTATATGGGCTTATTAATGAAAGGCTTGCTTGTGTACCTGTGTGTGTGTGTGTGTGTGTGTGTGTGTATACACACACACCCTTACACATTGATCATCATAGATTGGACAAGTGCATGAAGCATATTTTTGAAATAGAAAATTGACACAATAGAGTGTTTGATCTTATTCTTCTCTTCTTCTTCAAGTGATGGTCTTGGAGACGTGTAGAGTATTCTTTAGATAAATTTCTCTATAGAAGGTAATTTATCATAGAGTCTATCAACACCAAATTCCCACAAAAAATATCAAGTTCTACATTACCACAAATCGAAATCAAAGTGATATTGTGAAGACTTTTGTAACTTGTAGACTAAGAGAATATTGTATGGAATGTAGCAGATTTCGTTGATGGCATTCCACATCAAATTTAGTATCAAAGTAGGTTGCTTGGTGTCGACGACACAAGTGCAATATTTCAACTATAACAACATCACTAATGAAGTTCTAGTAAGATTATTCATTCTTCTTGATTGAATTCTTTGAATCTTTATATAACCTACAAGTTTATACAAGATTTTTGCATTTAATAGAGTATTATTTCATGAATCTTGAAAGCATCTTGAAGGAAAGTGCAAAAGAGATTTAACATCAAGATAGGAAATTTTAGTGTCAAATGTGGGCAAGATTTTGGTGTGTGTAGTGTGTGTATTTTTAAGGGTTTATAAACTTTATTTTTTTTATTTTTGCATGAAATTAGGCATGTTTAAAGTGTATTAGACGCTGGTTGATTATGTGTGGTGATCACAACTTAGTATTAGATTCCGCTAGTGTAGATTTTAGTGAAAACCTTACTTAGTTGAAGTTGATTTAATTGAGTAGAGTGTGTGATTTTGTTTATTTTTGGTAATGTGTTTTGATTTGATGTGTTTGAATATAGTGTCTCATAATTTATTATAATCAGTGTAGATTGGAATGTTGTCTTTCCTTACATAAAATTACTCTTGAAGTATTTGAATACATGCATAAACTTTGTAAGAGTTTTTTCAAATTGCATTTTTCTAAACTTGCTGAATTCTATATCAATAACTTAGCAACATAGTAAGTGTACTCATTTTTTTATGTGATTAGTATATTTTATTTCTTAATGTGTGTTTGATTTATTGGACTCAAAATCTTATGCAAGAATCAAACAAGAATTATAGGGTGTTATTGAGTTGTTTTAGTTTTATTCAACTAAAAACCCAAAGTGGAGTTTAAGTGTGGTTAAGTGTTATGGTAATCGAAAAATGGAGGGAGAACCAAAATTTCAAACCATTTTTGAAGCTATTCAAAAACTATCAAATAATCTATATGCCAGTAATGCTCAACTTAGGCAAATTCCTGCAATACAAACACTATTACAAAACTTAGAATCTATATTTTCCAATAAAGAATCAGTCCAAAAAATCTGAGAAAAAAGGGAGTTATATGGAGACCGAATAGGGAGTGCCATAAAATAAACCAATCCCAACTAGGGTAAGGTATCTAAAATCATAATTAGATCATGATGAAGAGTCTATATGGAGTGGAAGTAAATGAAGGTTCCATGGCCATTAACCAAAGTATCATCAGAAAGAAAATAAAGGCATTAAACATAATCTTCCTGATTTTGCTATTAAACTTGATGTAGATTTATTTATTGAGTGGTTACATGAGGTGGAAGCTATATTTGAATTCAAAGATTATCATGAGGATAAAAAATGTAAACTAGCTACTCTTATGTTTAACAAATTTACTAGGATATGGTATGATAATTTCAATAGGACTAGGGAACGAGAATGTAAATCAAAAATAAATATTGGGATAAAATTAAAAAGAATCTAAGAAAGAAACTTATATTTAAAGAGTATGAGTAAGATAATTATATTATATTGAATACTCTTAGATAAGGACTGATAAGTGTTGAAGAATATGTTAGGTAGTTTGAAAGATTAGCACTTATATGTGATATCCATGAAAGGAAGGAACAAACATGTGCAAGATTTCTAAGTGGCCTTAACATGATGATTTGAGACATAGTTGAGACTCGTCAATATTATTGTCTTCATTAAATGATTAAGATATCCTTAAGATTTGAAAAACAAATTAATTCCACTAAGCCTCATACCAAGCAAAGTACTCCATCTAGAAAGTATTACTCAAGTACTCAAGCTACAAAGTATGGAGTGGGCACTTCAACTTCTACAAACATTGATTAAAAAAAATCAAGGATCGAGAGGATAAAGGTAATAATAAAGTCAATGAAATCTCTACAAGGTAATGTTTCAAATACCAAGGATTTGGACACTTTGCTTGTGAATGTCAAAATCAAAGGGTATTGTCCATGAAAGAAATTTAAGCCATGTAGACTTGTGAATAAGATCTTGAATTCAAGACTACTGAGGAAATTTCTAGTGAGTTAGAGGAGGAAGAAAATTATTCTAATGTATTGGAAAGAGTACTTCAAGTCCAAGCTATTAAGTAACCTAATGAATGAGGAAAGATATTCAAGACTAAAGGAAGAGTAGGAGATACGGTTTATCAAGTTATCATCGATAGTGAATTTTTTATGAATGTAGCTAATGAGAGAATGGTGAAGGATTTGGGATTGAAGACTACACGACATATAAACCCTTATTCTATTAAATTTTTAGACAATGAAAAGGAAGTCAAGGTAAATAAACAAACCCTAATCTCATTTTAAATTTGTATTTATCATGATGATGAGTTATGTGATGTTTTACTTATGGATGTATGTGGAATCTTGTTAGGTAGACCATGCCATTATGATAGAAATCCTATTCGTAATGGTATTACTGATGAATATCTAGTTGAGAAGGATAAGAAAAAAATATAAACTTAAACCTTCTAAATATGATAATTAAAGCATAGACTAGGATAAAAAGAGTTTATTCTTACATGAAAAGGTTGTAGTCAAACGTATTAAAGAAGAAGGAAGTTTCTATGCTATAATTATGAAGGAATCTGTATTACCCCAAACTTGTAAAACCTAGAATTTCATAATTAATCCTTATTTGGAATAATTTAATCTTTAAATTATTAATTTAATTATGTTGTGGACCTTTGATTTATAAAAATTGATATGATTATTTAATAAATTAAAATAAATATTTTACTATTTTATCATACTCCTTTTATTTAAATAAATTCCCAAACCATAATTTTACTAAAATTATCTTCTTAAATTAATACCTTAAATTTTGAATAAATTAATTTATTTAAAAGAATTTCTCTATCTAAATAATTTCTAACCCTAATTTCAAAAATTATTTTATTTTTCTTTTCCCCTTTTTCCTTTTCCTTTTCCTTTTTTTCTTTCTCCTTTTTCCTCACGTTTCCCATCATTTTCCCTTTTCTTTATTTTCTCCTTTCCTTGGGCCAATTGGCCCTCACCCTTTCTTTCCTTTCCCTATTAGGTAACCCGTTCCCCTTCTCCCCTTCTTCTCGCTACCCAGCTCGTAGCATCCATCACCCCCTCCTTCCTTCTTTTCCCCTAGTTAGGCCAACATAACCTTTGTTTTTCTTTTCCCTTCTCCCTTTGTGCACAGGCCAGCCTACCCTTCTTTCTTTTCTTCGCACCCGATCGGCCTACCTTCCCCCTTCTTCTTCTTCTTCTTCTTCTTCTTCTTCTTCTTCTTCTTCTTCTTCTTCTTCTTCTTCTTCTTCTTCTTCTTCTTCTTCTTCTTCTTCTTCTTCTTCTTCTTCTTCTTCTTCTTCTTCTTCTTCTTCTTCTTCCTTTGTCCCTACACCGATCCAAACACACCCACCTAAATGCCTACACCTACATGCCTCTTCCCCACTACACTTGCCATTGCAACCCTACTCGCTCCATCTCTCTACCATCCCTTTCTTTCCAATTTTAGCCACACACACCCCCTAAACAACTCCCTCGCATGCCCTCCTTTCCCTTCTTCTTCTTCTCCTCCCTCCCACCATATACTAGGCTCCAACATCCCCCTACACCCCCCAACTAACCCAACCGGACATGCCCTCCTCTCCCTCTTCTTTTTCTTCTTCTCCTCTACCCATTTTCTACCCTCCCCGAGCCTCCTTCTCCCCCTACAGAGCCCTCTTACACTTTCTTTCCTTATTGTTTTTGCTTTGTTGCCCCCAACCACTGTCTCCACCATCCAACCAATTTCTACTCGAACTCCCTTGCCTCCCCTACTTCCTCCTTACACCAACCAATAGCCACCACTCGCCCCTACAACCCACTTTTCCCCTTCCTTTTCTTTTCTATTCCTATTTTACCCCCACCCTACACCACCACCTTGCACCCCCCATTCCTCCTCTTCAACCGCTGTCAAAGCTGCCCTTCAACCACCTGACACCTCATGTACCACCTCTCTACCTCACCTTGCCCAAAATCCCCTTGCATTGCCCTCTTTTCCCCACTTCTTTTTCCTTCCTTCTTCTGCTTCTTCCTTCCTTACACCTATTTTCCAACCACTGCCATAGTTGTCTCTACTACCCTAAGCCACCACTCTTTGTCCCCCAGCCACCACTCCCTTAAACCCCTTTACCTTAGACCTCCTCCTCCCTTCTTCCAACTTTCTTCTTCCCCCATATTTTCCCCCTTTCGTGCATGCCTCTTCATGCTACTTGGGCGGCATGAGTGTTGATGTATACCTAAATTTATTTTACTAAACTTTGAGGTATAATATAGTTCTTATTAATATGTACTTAATAAGCTTATTTATAATTTTGATAATAGTTCTAGATACAAATTTTTACTAATCAAGCTTCAACTTTTAATTGTGGTACCCATAAAGTTTAGTTATTAGCAAAAATAAGGTAACCATTATACCTTACTAAAATGTGTGGATTTACGTATGCTAGCACATTAGGGTTTTGGACATGTTTTGTGTGTATATTATGTGTTGCTAAGTATCTTATGATTTTAATGTTATGTTGGAAGGTAAAATGAAAAGAATTTTATTGTATGAAATGTGACATGTGTGGAAATAGTGGGCCTTGTTGTTAATAATGATATTATATTC
The DNA here is from genome assembly GCA_030549775.1 of Tamarix chinensis. NCBI lineage: Eukaryota > Viridiplantae > Streptophyta > Magnoliopsida > Caryophyllales > Tamaricaceae > Tamarix > Tamarix chinensis. The sequence goes on along the minus strand of CM060172.1, from coordinate 14,835,184 downwards.
ATGAACATGTCATGATAAGTAAATATGGTCATTTGTAATATAGATAATGCTAAAATGAGCCTTAGGGGCATCTTAGTAATTTTACTTGTACATAGGTTGCGACCTAAATAAATGTGCATGGTAGATGATAATGGGTATTAGTAATGAATAATATGGGTTTGTGGTGTTAGATGATGCATGTGGATCATGGGTGTTAATATTTTATGTGTTAGGGGTATTTTAGTAATCTTACATGAAAAGGGGGTAGTTTGGTAAATTAATAAGTAAGAAGGGTACTTTAGTAATTTTGACATTAGCAAGGGGTAACTTAGAAATTTTGTGAATAAAAAGGGCAAATTGGTAATCAAATAACTCAAATGGGTATTTTGGTAATTTAACAACTAAGAAGGGATAACTTGGAAATTTTATGAATAAAAAGGGTAATTTGGTAATTTAATAAGTAAGAAGGGTATTTTGGCAAATTTGGCATGAGAAAGGGGTAACTTGGTAATTTTATGAATAAAAAGGTAATTTGGTAATTTAATAAGTAAGAAGGGTAGTTTGGTCATTTTGGCATGAGAAAAGGGTAATTTAGTAACTTTATGTATAAAAAGGGTAATTTGGTAATTTTATGGATGAAAAGGGTAATTTGGTAATTTAATAAGAATGAAGGGTAATTTGGTAATTTAACAAGTATGAAGGGCATTTTGGTAACTATACAAGTATGAACGATATTTTGGTAACTATACAAATATGATGAGTATTTTGGTAATTATACAAGTACAAAGGTTATTTTAGTAATTATACAAGTATGGAGGGTAATTTGGTAATTTAATAACCAAGAATGGTAATTAAGTAATTTTATAAGAAGAAGGTTAATTTGGTAATTTAACAACTAAGAAGGGTAATTTGGTAATTTAACAACTCAAAGGGAGTAAATTGGTAATTTTACAACTAAGGAGTTATTTTGGTAATTTTACAAGTAAGAAGGGTAAATTGGTAATTCTTCAACTAAGAGGAGTATTATGGTAAATTTTGTAAGCAAGAAGGGTAAGTGGTAAATTCTCAACCAAGAAGGGCATTTCATTAATTTGGAAAGTAAAAGGGTATTTTAGTAAATTTGTAAGGAAGAGGGGAAATCTAGTAATTTTGTAAATGTGAAGGGGTAAATCAATAATTTGCATATAAGATGGCAATTGATCTAGTAAACCTTCGTAATAAGTCATAAGTGATGCTAAGTAATGAAATAAGGGTAATGGCCCTAGTATCACTCGTTTAAGTATAATCATGTAGATAATAAGGATAAGGGTATTTTAGTAAATTAATGTGTATCATGAGGGAAAATACATGGTTTTTGGTTGATTGGGAAATTAAGGGTGTGTTATGATGTTAATTTCATAATCATGTAAGAGGTGTCTTAATTGTTAATTATGCATGGAAATGTGTGTTGGATGTGCTAGAAGTACATGTTGGGGTTTATGTGTTCAATGATCATTTAGTGTGTAGAGTGTTTGATTCCAGGATCAGTAGTATAATTACGATATATTAATCTATTATGGCATGTGAATAAGTAAAAACGAATTATATGATGAAAATAGATTATAAGAGGAAGCCTTAACCTTAGGGGCATTTTGGTCATTTTGACCCAAGGTGCCTAAGTATAAGAATTGGAACCTAAGATGGCCTTAGTGGATTGTTTAAGTTAGCATGGACAATGATACTAATAAAGAATGCTTAATAATAATGGAAGCAAATAAAAATGAATAATTATGTGATTGATGTATTTTTTGTAGTCACCTTAATTAAAAAATTAATAATTAAAGTGAAGGACCTCGATGTTAGGAATGGTGGCTCTTTAGGTGTCACTATCCTAAAGACGTGATTTAGCCTGCGATTATTCTAAATTTTGCTGGTGTGCCTTAGTGCCCAACTTGGCCCTACATCTTACTCTATTTAGCTCTACGGACCTACTTAGGGGGTATGCATGCCAATGGATTAAGTATCCTTGTCAGTAGGGTGATTTTTGTCCTCGTGCACTAGTGCAACAGGGTACCTTTGTGTCCTTAGGTTGATAGACTGAGAGTACTATGTTGCTTGTATGTGCCTGTATTTAGAGTATGTGTACCTCTCTATTTGCGGGTTCATAATCTCCCTCTCAAGTTAAATAAATAGAATTGATGGGATAACTATATGAAAATATACTAATCACTTAAAGTGGAAGATTATTGAGTCAAGCCTAGACAAAGCCATCGGTAATAATAGTGCACAGGATCATTTTGCCTTAGAGACCTATCCATCGGTAAATAATAGTAGCCAAGTGTGTTTTATCCTAAAATTATATTTTCGATCTACTGGCTATAATAGTGGGGGATCCCGAGTTCAATAACCAAACCTTATATGATTATAAATCATGGGAAATATACTAATCACTTACAATGGAACACCCCGTGAGTTGAGGCCAGACCGATCCACCGGCGATAATAGTGACCACGAGTATTTTTTTCTTAGAGACCAGTCCATGGACAAATAATAGTGGCCAAGTACATTCTGCACTCATGTGGATATATTTCAAGAAATTAATGTGTACAATATTTATTTAATGGCTTATGTCCAGATAATGTTGATATCACCATTATGATATGTTGTTGGTATGATTGTGGCCTTGGAGCCTATCATGGGTTGAGTGGTAGTATGTGTCGATGGTGTGTGGTTGGACACTTTTAACTACACTATAAAGAGTTTCAAATGGATGCTTTCTTGGTAAGTGCTGGAAATACTAAGTAAATAGACCTTGTGATATATGATTCTTGTGGTATGAGTCCAACCAATGATTGTTGCATTTATTTCTATGCATTGTGTATATTATTGTTCTTATGTTTGTATGATGTGTTGCATGTCGTCCCTACCTTTTAGTTTTGCATAAAGATTTACTCGGTACCTTAGTACTAAAGGATTCTTTTTGTAGGCCCATACCTATTCAATGGGTAGTGTATCTTGCAAGTTAGCCTGTAGGTGCTATTCGAGTTCTTTCCTAGTTAAGAGCATAAGGACTATCAGGGAAGTGTCTCAATTTATCCTTTAAACTTACCAATTTTATTATGTTAATTATTTTATTCCTATAACCACTAATAGTTGGTTTTATCTTTTGTAATGTCTTTAACGCTTTACTCTGACTTAATCATAATTTTAGATTTGTGTAAAATATGTTCTTTCCTTTTAAGCCTTAACACTTAGTACTAGATTGGTGGAAGGAAATCGGTCTAATACTAAGTGTGATGGTAACATCCATGGAATTTACTGTGTTTGCTTTCGCTCAATTTTAATGAAACAAACTTTTTTAGTAGTGAATTTTAGGGATGTTACAAAATCCCTACAAGGGGAGAAAAATAATGATAATCCTAAATTAGAAAAACTTATTAATGTGTATCGTGAAGCTTTTCCTGATGACTTACCACCTGGATTGCCACCTAAGAGAGGAATATAAAATGCCATAGATTTAATACCTGGTGTCTTTACCTAATCAACCTGTATATCAATATAATCCGGACGAGGCTGAGGAATTAGAAAAAAAAATATAAGAACTCATAGAAGGAGGGTATGTGAGGGAAGGCATGGGTCCATGTTTTTTACTTGGATTATTTTCACCTAGAGGAGATGTTTCATCTAGAATATCTATAATATTAGTTATGTTGGATGTTAAATTATTAGGTTTTTAAATTTTAAAGGAATTATATGCTAAAGATGATGATTTTGTTGGCATCTGTAATGCATGTAAAAAGAATAATAGTTGTGGTAATTATCTGCTATAATATAACTTCCTTTTCAAACTTAATAAGTTGTGTATACCTTTTTCTAGTATACATGATTTACTTGTTAAGGAAGTACATGAAGGGGTATAGCTGGTCTTTTTGGTATTCATAAAACTATGGAATTATTACAAGAAAATGTCTATTGGCCACAAATTATAAAATTAGTACAAGACATTATTGGAAGAGGTGTGATTTATCAAAAGAGTAAAAGTTTCTTCCATAAAGGCTTGTATATTCCTTTACCAGTTCCTAATCAACCTTGGGAAAGTGTTAGTATAGATTTTATCTTGGGTTTACCAAAGACATAAAGGGAAAATTGTTTTATTCTAGTGGTAGTAGATAGGTTCTCTAAAATAGCATATTTCATACCTTTTAATGAAACTAATAATTCAACTCATGTAACATTTATATTTCTAAGAGACAGTAAAGTTACATGGAGTTCCCAAAGTTATAGTATTAGATACATATGTGAAATTCTTTAGCTACTTTTGGAAGACATTTTGGCATATGTTAGGTACTAATTTGTTGTTTAGTACTTCTCATCATCCAAAAACGGATGGTCAAATCGAAATGACTAATATAACTTTAGAAACTTTAATGGGAGGATTAGTCAATAATATTACTAAGGATTGGGATATAAAACTTGCACATGCTGAATTTGCATATAATAGAAGTCCTCCTAGTACACTCCTAAGAATCCTTTTGAAGTTGTAAATGGAGTTAATCCTTATTTACCTATTGATATGTTGTTATTAAACAGATATTAAGAATAATGATACCAAAGAAAGAATTGAATTCTTTAAAAAACTTCATGAAAAAATTAAAAACAACATAGAAAATTGTAATGCCAAATACCAAACTCAAGTAAACAAAAATTGAATTCAACAAGTGTTTTCATTAGGAGATTTAGTATGGTTACATTTAAGAAAAGAAATATTTTCAAACTTTAGAAAAAACAAAATTATTCAAAAGGTTGTTGGGATATTTAAATTCTTAAGAAAATTTAGAAATAATGCATATGAACTAGAATTACCTGAACACTATGGAGGGGTATCTAGGACTTTTAACATTGGTGATTTATCTCCTTATTATAGTGATGCTAACTTGAGGTAAAATTATTATTGATAAGGATGGAATAATATAGTAGCATCTCAAGCTCAATCTCAAACTTACACTTCAAAGGATGAAGAACAATTATTTTCATACTTAGAGACGGAACCCATTATTCTTGAAAATCCTAATCCTTCTAATGCTTTGTTAAGTAACTCTTGCAGGTATTATACATGTTTGCAAAAAGTTAAAGTTATTGAAGATATTTTTTGTACAAGATAATAGAATTAAAAGGATTACAAAGTTATATAGAAAACAAGGCTACATGACAAAAAAGTTTGATTACATATGTTAATTCAATGTATTACATATATAGAGTATGTGTAGCTTTGTTATCTTGTTGTATAATTTGTAATGCTTGTAAAATGCCATTGTAATTAATATATATATCTACTAGCTCCATTCAAAGGGTTTACGTTTCTTAATAAGGATGACTTCAATGGGATTATTAATTAAAGGCCCACATATGTACATGTATATATATATACTCTTATACATTGATCATCATAGATTGGATGATGAATGAAGCATATTTTCAAAATAGAAAATCAACACAATAGAGTATTTTATCTTCTTCTTCAAGTGAGTTTCTTGGAGAATTATATTCTTTAGAGAAATAGAATATTTATCTATAGAAGGAAATTGCTCTTAGATTATATCAACACCAAAATCCTACCGAAATATCGAGTTCTAAATCACCATTAATTGAAATCAAAGTGATATTGTGAAGACTTTTATAACTTGTGAACCAATAGAAAAGTTCTTAGATTGTAGAAGATAATGTTTTGATGATCTTCCACATCACTACTCTACCCTTCACACTATACCTCCCTCTCCTTCATGTTTCCCTCCCCATGATTTGCTCTATTCTCCCCTTCATGCCACCATCCTTTTTAAACCTTTCCTCCTCTATTTTTTTGTGTGTCATACATCAACCCCCTACTAAAGCCTATGTTCTTCTCTTTTCCCCCATGCTTGCTTAAGCTAGAGAAAATCCCCATCAATCACCATAGTTACCCATTATTTTTCACCATTTTTCACCAAAACATAGACTGCCACTGGTCACATTCCCCTAACTCTATCCACTTCCACCACTACCTCACCCCCACCTTTGGTAACTATTGCCAAAACCACCCTATGGCCTATGCCCAACCCCATCAAAGCACCTCCTTCCTCCCTCATTCATTTGTACGAATGCCCCACCCCTTGTTACACCTACAACCATCAATCCTCTTGACTTAGCTTTAGTCTTATTCATCGTAGCTCACCCCCTCCCAATGGCACATATTTTCATTGTTCACCTCCATTCTTTAGCCTCTTTAGCTAAAAATTTTTCATTTTATTCCAATTGTTCCTTGCTAAATCTTGTGCCCTTTTCCCTTGCTTCATTGTTACCTTATTGGCTTCCCTTCCGGTTATTTCCTAACCTTCTTATCCATTTTAGTTGTAAGTAATTTGTAGTTATTGTTGAATTGTTTTATATGATAATATATGTGTGTGTTCATTTAAGAGTTTTGAAGAGGCTGAGTAGAGACTAAGATTCGGTGAATCTTTCCTTAGTTCTTGTTTGGATAAGGGGTAACCATATCCTTCTACTAAGATGTGAAATCACATGGCAACACACACATTTCCTCTTAGAGCTGCGAAGCAATTTCAAATCTCAAGTGGAGACCATGTTAGTAGGTGCACCAGTTCACCACGACTTAAAATGTGACAGTTACACGCAATCATGTCTTATTGAGTTAAAAAATCAAAACCACATTAAGAAAAAAACTAGCTTAGTAAGTACATATTCTACCCCACACTCGAATACTCACAGGACTAATTCGGGTTTAAAAACACCAAGACAAGAAAATACATTTTCTGATAAAAACATTTAAGGCTGTGAGAACCAAATCTCTAAACGAAACATGATTCTCAAGAGCCAAAAGCTTTAATACCAACTTATAACACTTCCAAATTTATGAACCAAAAAGTTCATTTAAGAAGTTGATTATGGAAACTAAAATAGTAAATTGCAGGGTGTTGTCGCTATACTTGATATAAGTCTGGTTTCCTCTACCGTTATATTACAAAGTGCTGAGGCTAAAAGCATTACTATACTACAATTAGTAACACAATTAAAAAATCAGAGAAAAGAGAGTTAAAATAATTTAACATCATTCTAAATAAAACCATTTGTCATTGGTTACAAAATTTTAGTGAAAGGAAATGCAAAAAGACATTTAAAGTGCAGAATCTTCTAGATCAAATATAGCACAAAAAACACCAAATAGCCCTAAACTCTTGCCCCAAATAATAGCCTTCATCTGATCATGCAAGCTAACCTACAAAAGTCACTGTCTATTGAATAAGCAAAGACCCATGAAAGGAACCCTTTAGTATAATAATATTGAGTAACCTATTACACAAAACTAATATGAAAAGCCGACATGGAACACTAAAAAGGTATCACAACAATACATGATATAAAACGTTTAATTATACATGCGATGATCAATATATGATAATCATACCAGACTAACCAAATATTAACAAATCCACATATGTTTCCTACTCATTCATTTAGAATATGCTGAAACTTACCAACCAAGCATACAAGATATGTTATATGAAATAATGATTAGAACCTATATCGACAACATAACCATAACCTTCACAATATATCCCATCTTTCAATGGCTTTATCCAACACGCCATGGGTAGGTTTCAAAAGCACTATACCAATAAAATCCATAAGACTACCAATAAGGTTCAAAGGCACGATACTAAACACAAGTAGGCATGAAGGCTACTACTAAACCATATGTAGGTACAAAGGCTACTACTGAAATGCCCCAAAATTTTCTAATTTTAAAGATTATATTTAAATAAGGTTATATTGGAAAATTTAATTTAATAAATTATTTTTACTAAAATAAAGGAAAATCTATTAGGGCAAATTAATAAGGAATTTTATAAATATGTTAATTAGAGGAAATTTGGATATTTTAACTAATCAAAGATTTTAATTTGGGAATTTATTTACATAAATTATTTTATTCAAATTAATGTTAATTTTATAAATAATTTAATTGAATAAAATTAAAGTGATTTATTATTTTAAAATGGAATTTATGAAAAATCCTTTAAAAATCCTATTTTAGCCTAAAAAGGGATTTAAGTATTATTTTATTTAAATATCATTATTTTTTTAAATATCCTAAATATTCAGATTAATTTAATTGGCCCTAACCTAATTATTTTCTCTTCCTTTTTCCCTTTTTCCTTTTTCCTTTTTTTCTTTCTTTTTCTTTCTTATTCTTTTTTTTCCTTACCTTCCCGAGTTGGGCCTGACCGCGGCCCATCTTCCCTTTCCTGCGGCCCACTCCCATTTCCTTCCTTTTCTTCCTTTAGCGCGGCCCAATCAAAATGCCTCCCTTCATTTTTTTTCCACCAAAATGTCGTGTCTCATTTATTCTTCTACCCCTCGCATCGGCCCGGTCTCCTCTTCCTTTTCTTTCTTTCTTTTCTGCGTCAAACCACCCAGTCCTACCTTCCCCCCATCTTAGTCTTCCTCTTCTTCCCCGTGCCATAACTGCAACCTCCCACCTCCCCCAAAAATGGCACCGTTGGCCACACGTGTCGGGACCAGCCTTTCTCCCACCCATTATCTTCCCCTCGGTGCACACTTCAATTTGAATTGCCCTACTAACCTTTTCCTCTCCACATTTGCCCCCATTTCCCTCGCGAAGGTTTAGCAAAATTTGAAATTTGTGCTGCCCGATCAATGGCATAACCACCCCATTTTCCTGCCTACTTGACCTTTTGGTAACCTCCATAATGTGAGCCAACCCTCTACCATTATAAATACCCCTCACATGGCCTGATTTTGAGACTTTTTCCCCAAAAAATCCTAAGTGCAGCCTATGCGCCACCGCAGCTTTAGACGCATCTTCCTCTGTTGTTATCCAACCACACCACCATCTATTCCTCCCAAACTCTTCCCTGCAACTCCCACTAATTAACTAAACCATTCGCAACCTTCGATTCTTCTCACATGGACCTCCATAACGGTGCAAAGTTTGCTAGTCCTCTTGCTAGAATTTTTACCCCTGAACCTGTAAACCACCGCCCACCACCACATCCGCCGCTTCTACCACCCTCTAAACCACTCAAAATCTCCTACTAATTCTCCTCCACTGACCCATAAACTTATTTTCTTTTTCTCCCTTCCCCTTCCCTCTTTTTCTTCATTTTCACCTCTTTTAGATCACTTTTCTGGCCACCTCCGGGTACCACCACCAGTGCCACCCATCCCCACCAACTCAAAGTGAACTCAGTAAAATCCCTCAAGTGGAATAGGAACGTACACAAAGACCGGTGAAAATTTAGGTAAGGGTGTTACTAAGGCCATTTGTGTGTTTATATGCATTATGTGCTCCATGTGCCATGTATTCTATGTTTATCATTATTAATTATTTCATATGTGGTATAAAGTGGAATTGAAGTATGTTGGTATGAATAATTTGTGGCATGAGAATTATGTGTATATTTATATTACTATTATTGTATGATGTGGCCTTAAGACATGCAGGTTAAGGTTATGAAATAATGATGGGGAGTATAAATGTGGTGTTATGGTTTTGCATAAAATGGTATGGTGTTGGAGTTTACATAAAATTGTATGGAGTGAAGGTTTGCATGGGGGCTAGGGTTTACATGGAGGCCTAGTCTACGTGAACCTAGGGTTGGAATATGAATTAGGATTTGCATGGAAGTGTGGTCTATGTGAAGCTAGGATTTGCATGTGGATTAGGGTTTGCATGGAAGCATGTCTACATGAAGCTAGGGTTTGCATGTGGATTAGGGTTTGTACGAAAACATGTCTACATGAAACTAGGGTTTGCATAGGAGCTAAGGTTTGCATGGAAGTGTGGTTTACGTAGAGTTAAGGTTTGCATGGGAACTAGGGTTTGCATGGAAGTGTGGTTTACATGGAGTTAGGGTTTGCATGGGAGCTAGGGTTGCATGGAGTTAGTCATACATGTCTGGTAAAATGTTTGTGAATGAAAAATATTATGAATAAAATATTTAAGACATCAATTACTTAAAGTGGAAGATATTGAGATGGGACCAGCCGATCCACCGGCCAGGAATAGTGGTTAAGGTTTTACCCTATATGTAACTGATCCACCGGTTATAATAGTGGTTAGGACATGAGGTCCTATATGTGACCGGCCACCGGTTATAATAGTGGTGGATCCTGAGCTCAATAAAGAAAAACCAAAGTTGTCAATTCTATTAAAAGATACTAATTACTTAAAGTGGAACACCATGTGAGTAGGAACCAAGTCGATCCACCGGTTAGGAATAGTGGTTAGGGTTTTACCCTATATATGATCGATCCACCGGTAATAATAATGGTTAAGGCATGATGCTCTATGTGTGACCGGCCCACCGGTTATAATAGTGGGGTATTCCTGTACTCGCATGGATTGAAAAAAAGGAATAATGTGAATCAACTTCCAATAAAAGGATGATTAAATAATTAATTTGGATCTTTTGGGCCTCATGTGTGGACTTGTTGATTATAAGTTATGGATTTCACTTTATGCTTCTATGTATCATATGTATGGGTTGTAATTATATGTGATCATTATCCTGCATGATTGAATGTATTATATGCTGGTCATAGTACTCAGTTAGCTTACTCAGTACGTAGAGTACTAATCACCCGTTTCAAGGGTGCTGCTCATTCCCACGAGTAGAAGGCTCATTTGATCTATTATAGGTAGGATACACATACTTTGATGTTATCGATGTCTATAGGACATCAAGAGGGGCAGAGTAATAGCTGGGCTGGATCAATCTCTAGAGTGATGTGGCCGCTTTATTTTTTAAATTTATGACTCATGTTATCTTTTATTATGTTTGAATTTTCAAAACAATTTTCCTAATATTGTTTAGTTATTATCTGAAGAAAAAACAATAGCTGGTATTCGATTTATGTAAGACTTGCGCATACTCTGATTCTCTTTTTTATAAATTTGGATTTTTATGGTATCATTAATAGTATTTTCTTAGCCTTAGCACTTGGTACCGGAACGGTAGGAGTGAATTGGCCTGGTACTAAGTGTGGCGGTAACATCCCTATAATTCACGGATTTTAAATTAAATATTTTAATTACTTCCGCTTTCAAAAAAAATAGTAAATTTTAGGGTGTTACAACTTCCAACCAATCTAATAATCATTTCAATTCAATAATAATCATTTCTATTTTTATTTACTTACATTGATTTAAGGGACCTCACTATTTTTAAACTGATGGAATAGCCAAAAACACCTCTCAGAGACAAAACACCTAAGCCACTATTATTTTCCGATGTAATGAACCTAACAACTCTTAGGGCAGAATGCACCTAAACACTATTTTTAAATCGGTGGAACTGTTTGAAGCACTTCTCGGGGAAAAACACGCTTGAGCCACTATTATCATCTGGTGGAATGAACCCATGTCTTGACTCACGTAATCTTCCACTTTAGGTGATTAGTGTCTTATTCATTATTAGCTATATCTCAATAACATATTCTAATTTACATTGAGGTTGGGAGCCCCATTATTCTCAAACTGGTGGAACGGTCTAAAACATCTCTCAAGGACAACACACTTGAGCCACTATTATAGTGTGATGAAATGAACCCAACACCTATTAAGGAAAAACGCACCTAACCACTAGTGGTAAATCAGTGGAATGGTCTAAATCACCTTGTAGAAAAAAAACACGCTTAAGCCACTATTATCATCTAGTAAAACGGACCTAATAGCTCGGACTCACGCACTCTTTCTCTTTAAGTGATTAGTATATTATTCAAGGTGGTATTTTTCAAGGCCTACATACATAATCATATGCAGGCATGAAAGGTACATAATATATTTGGACACAATCATTTGAAATACAAAAAGCACAACCAATATGAATATTGATACACTTCTTAAGGAAAAGACCATACCCCTCCTAGGACACCCTAATTTTATAAGTATAGCAAAACTTCTCCTCCGATACCTAATTTATCACCAAATAAAATACCCATCCTTAAACGTTATTATTGAGAAAATACCTAAAAAAATCAAGGTTTGACTCCAACTTCTTACACATAGGATAATAAACTTCCTTTATAGTTATATTCACATTTCCCTAAAAAATCCTAATTCTATAATTTAATCATAACTCCTCCCATAAAATGTTTATAACCAAAAAAAATTCATATACATTCCCAAAATATTATTATTTAAATCATATACAAAAATTGAGATCCAATTCCAACATCTTACACATGGGATAATAGTTTAGTCGTAGGCTTACTATTCTCCTTTCCTACCAAAACCCAAGTTTCACAATTCAATCATAACTTTTCTCATGACACACATATGACTCTAAAAGATAATACTCATTCCTAAAATACCAACTATAACCAACATATCCAAAATTCAATGTTAAACTTAAGCAATTCCCACATGTGATAATAATTTCACCCCTAGGGTTGTTATTCTTACTTAAAACTATTTTCCTTATTTATTGGACTTAGACCATTCATTTTTACTCCATACTTTCCACATAATATACTTAATCTATTTTGAACCACTTATCACATTAAAATACCTAATATTCCATTTTTAATCCATATTGACCAAAATGCCTCTAAGATAACTAGGATACTCATTTTTCCATCAAAATATGTTGAGTCCCCATATGAATTATTTTTAAACCTCCAACGCATTCTATCATCATAAAAATCATAGCCATAATTATATATATAGATACTTAACCATGACGTGTATCTTTACACATGGTTTAGCATGTATAACCCTAATATGCATCTCTAAAACTCCAAAGCACATACTCTCATACTTAGCAATAATTAAGGGATACTTATCATAGTATTAATTATGATATGCTTGAAATGACCAAATTACCCTAAGGAAAACAATAATAATAATCATGCTAACACTTTTAGGCAAATAATTATACCATAACAACATGCTTAAATAAAATTGGAACATCAAAACCCTAACGTACTATCATACGATATCTAATATTTGTGTAGAGTATAAGTATTAAAATGTAACAAACATGCTTAACACGATTTACACATTGAAACCCTAATATGCTATAATGTGATATCTATCATTTTAGTAGAGTATGAAAGTTACCTAATTTCTAGCAAAAGCATAACTTTATCGATAACCTCCTAAAAATTATTAAGATCCATTAATAAAAATTTTGTACCTAAAAATAATACCACAATAGCCATATTAATATTTAATCAATAAAATGATATTTTGATTAAAATATTTACTAAGTACACAATTACCAAAACACCCTTATATTAAAATGGGTACACTTTCTTAAGGCTGACCTCACACTGCTCATGTAGCATAAGCTAGGAAAGGCAGAAGGTGGATGGGGGATTGGTTAGCCAAGAGGAGGTGATGGTTGGTGGTGGGTGGCAATGACAGCTTTGAGCTTGGTTGGTGGTGGTGAGGTTTCCGATGTGAGGGTGGTTGGCTTCTTGATGAGGGAAATAAAGGCACAGTAGGGAGGTAGTAAGATGGTGGAGCAGGGATGAGGGTTGCAGAGATGATAAGCAATGATGGTCTGAGCAAAGAAGGGAAGAGAAGGGAGGAGGAGAGGAAGAAGGAGAAGGGGAAGGGGTCAAGGTGGTTGGGGCTAGAGATGGTGCTGGTGGTTGGAGCTGGGATGGGGGAGGATAAAACGGTGGAGTGTCGCTAAATGGTGAAGTGTGGGTTGCAGGCTAGGTTCATGCAAGCACAAGAGATCTAAGGCAGGGAATGGACGATGGTCAATGAGGTGCAAAGGAGGAAGCATAATAGGGTTAGGATGGTATTAATGGGGCAAAACACGATCATGGGTTGCTAGGAAGGAAGAATAAGGGAGGCGGTGGTGGTTTTTGAGTAAACCAAATAGACGAGAGAGAGAGAGAGAAAGAGAGAGACATAGGGAGTTAGATATGGTTATGGTGTTGGTCAGGAGGTGGCAAGGAAAGAAATTATGGTAGGGAGGTATAGGCGAGGTAGATGGGTAGTTTGAAATGGGATTTGAAGGGTTGTAGGATGTAGAGAGGATGGCAACGACAAAGAGGATGAAGAATAAAGAAATAAGATAAGGGTTTGTGGTTGTTGGGGGTAAATGGAGGAGATTATGGTCCTCTGTGTATATATTGGAGGTTGGGGAAGAAATGTTTTATTAATGGGGGAGGTGTGGTTGGTTGGAAGAGGATGGCATGGGAGTTGGTGTGTTGGGTGTAGAAGGGGAAAAAGAGAGAAGCATGCAAAGGGAGGCATGTAGGGCTAGAAAAGTAAAGGGTTGCGTGGGGTTGGATAGTGGAGGAAAGGTAGAGAAAGCAGGTATAAGACAACATGGAAGGGAAAATGAAGGACAAGCTATGAAGGGAAAAGAAATGTAGGGGTGGTGTGTCTAGTTAGAAAAGGAAATGAGGGTTGGCATGCGCACTCAGTTGCATATAGGAGGGTTGGCATTCATAGGGCATAGAGGAGAGAGTGTGCAAGGGTGCATTTGGTGAGTGAAGGGAATATTCAAAGGTGTTTTAGGTTTAGACAAGGTTTGGAGTGAGAGAAAGGAGTGTGTAGGAGAAGAAAAAGGAGTGTGTAAGAGTAGAAAAGAAAGTACGAAGGGCTGGGATTTTGGTTTTGTAATACCCCAAGTTGATATGACCACGCAAGGGCCACTTTGAAGTGCTTTTGGATTGATCGACTGACCCCATAGATCAACACGAGTCCTTTTCGTGCACTTTATCTTCACTTACATGCTTCTCGAGGAACTTTTAGAAAATTTTCAAAACTTCCAAGGAGGGAACCTATCCTAAAAATTGCTCAACAGCCAACGAGCTTAACTATGGAGTTCATAGGACAAAATCACCAAAAGGATGGTACACCGTGTTGATATAAGTAGCCATATCATCCTTATAATAATTTGCTCAGCTTAGGGTATCACATTCACCCCTACTCAAAGAATGCAACATCCTTGTTGAGCCTCACCTACCAACTGTCTCACTCTAGTTTTATCCCAAGAATCATCCCACTAGGTAACTGACTAGCTCATCCAAATTTAGCACGCCAACGCAGTTTTGCTCTGATACCATTTGTAACACACCTAGTCGATATGACTATGCAAGGGCCACCTTGGAGAACTTTTGGATTGATTGGATGGCCCCACAGATCAATACGGGTCCTTTTAGCACACTTTTTCCTCACTCACACACTTATTGAGAAATTTTTAGAATCTTTTTGAAACTTCCCAAGAGAGTCACCCATCCTACAGATCAATGTGAGTCCTATCAACGCGCTTTGTCCTCACTACGCACTTCCTAAGAAATTTTCAGTAAATTTTCAAAAGTTCCTAGGAAGGTTATACATCCTAAAAATTACTCCATGGCTAGCACACTTAACTGTAGAGTTCTTAAGATGGGATCACCAAAAGGATGGTATACCATGTTTATATAAAGTCAAATCAATCCTTATAATTCTCCGCTCAATTTGGGGTGTTACATTGTAACACCCCAAGTCAATATGACAATTCAAGGGTTACCCTAGAGTGTTTTCACATTGATAGGCTGACTCCATATATTAACATGAGCCCTTTCAACACGCTTTGTCCTCACTCATGTAATTCCCAATAAATTTTTAGAAAATTTTTGAAACTTCCTAGGAAGGTCGCCTATTCTAAAAATTGTTCCATAGCCAGCACACTTAATCATGAAGTTATTTGGATGAAATCACCAAAAAATTGTATACCATGTTGATATAGGTATCCAGATCAGTATTTATAGCACTTCGCCTAAATTGGTGTATTACATTCACTCCTACTCAAAGAATTCAACATTCTCGTTACACCTCAACCACTAATTGGCTCAATACATTCTATCCTAAGAAACATCTCACTAGGTGGCTAACTGGCTCATCCATGTTCAACTCACGATTGTGGCTTTACTCCGATACCATTTATAACACCTAAAGTTGATACGACCATGCGGAGGATACCTTAGAGTAATTTTGGAGTGATTTATTCCAAATTCTTATCCAACGATGAATTGTACACCACCCCATAGTCTCATATACCATGGAAGTCTATCCAAATCAAAGGACATAAAATTCGATCAAAGCCAAGTAACCACTAATTGCCATAAGTCCAGGCCAAAGCCAAAAACCACTTTGGTAGTTAGACCCTTTAGTATCGATACCCCTTACTACATTATTAGTGTCTAGAGTAGACAAGGCAGCGAGGTCTACTAGGATCCCACTCGAAGGAAAATCCTAAAGGCACCAATAAACTCTCAAAGGCAAACTAACCCAGATCCATACACAACTCAATCATCTTTTGATTTAAGGGATTAGTATGTTATTCTTGAGGTTGTGTGGTCATACAACACCCATACCATATGCAACAAGGCATTTAACTACTTATTCCATCTTAACAATTACCATTCCCCATGTGCAGCATTTCCATTAATGATTACTCAATATTAACCAATCCCATAGATTAATATATTTCAAGTTAATAATCCAGATTATATTAGCTCTTTTAAAGTCATAAATTACTTAAGTGAGTTTCCAATTAAGGCCTTTACAACACCCATTGAGTATGTCATGAATTATGATCCATTTAATCCATCCATTAAGTTTTCAATCTATGTCAACAAATATATTTAACTTGTTAAGTAATCATATAGCAAGATTATACATGGCCTTAAAGCATATCCAAGTCAAAAGATCAAAATCACACAATATGGCCAAACCACTCAATTAGTTTAGCCTAACTAGTTGATTAGTTTTAGCAACAAGTTAGTTGGGTGAACAATTGATCAATTTGGGCTGACCAAATGATTGCTTTAGCTTAGCTAAACCTAGGGTTCCCTCAAACCAGTTGATAAATTTGGCAAAGCCAGCCAACTTCTTTGAGACCACTCCATCAATTCTACCAAAGGAGTTGATAGGTTTAAGTAGAGAGCAAACCAAGGTTACAACATACTCATTGGTCGATCGGTTTAAGCTAACCATTTAGTTGTTTTAAGGACTGGTCGATTGGTGTGGCCTAAACAGTCGATCGATTTACCCCCAAATAGCACAAAACATAAACTTTATATGTAAATCACCCCAAAAACTCCTACCACATCCAAACCAAAACATATCTTCACGTCATGATAATTTTTATTAGCTCGTAAACTGAAACATGCTTCAAAGTTAATCAAATCAACCCTATTTCCCTAGAAATCATATATTTTTCTCAAGATTCACAAGTTAATCAACTAAAATCAATTTGAAACCAAATTATCTTCCAAACCTATACAATTACGACTTTAAAGAATACACCACATCATATGCTTAACTAGGTCGCATTTAAGTAAGAATGACTTACTTGATGCAAGCAAAACTTTTCCACAAATAGGAAAACTCAACCGGGAAGATTTTCAACTTCCAAACCTTAAAAATAGAAATTTCAAGATTCAAAAATCTAATGATATATTTCATAAATCAAAATTTGAATTATAAGAAAACAAGTTTACCAAACCTAAAAGAAAAATATAGGGAATTCACATTGAAAGAGAGCCTCAACTTCCTCCTAAATCTAACCCTCCCTTACTTAAAGATAAATAAGAAGGAGCTAGGGAAAGGATCAGAAAAGTGGAAAAGGGCCAAAATTAAGCTCAAATTTGGGATAAAAGAACATGAGGCTAAGGAACTAGAATATCTTGGAGGATAAAAGAAAAGTAAATGAAAGGGTGATTAGGGCTATTTATAGTCAATGAATCCATGGAAGAATGAGTGTGTAACACTCCGAGTTGATACGACCATGCAGGGGCTACCTTAAAGCGCTATTAGATTGATCAGCTAACCCCACAAATCAATACAAGTCCTTTTAGCACTCTTTATCCTCACTCGTGTACTTCTTGAGAAATATTCAGAAAATTTTTAAAACTTTCTTAGAGGGTCACCCATCCTTAAAAATTCCCCATAGCTAGTACACTTAATTATGGAGTTCTCAAGATAGAATCACCAAAAATATGGTATACTATCTTGATATAAATAGCCATATCAATCCTTACAGTACTCCGCCACTACCCTAGAAAGGGGTTTTAATAACTGTTATTTTCTAATTTTACTAATGATTTTGAATCGTTATTGAACTCTCTATTATTAAATCTTTAATAATGGTTGATAATTGTTATAAACAAAATATAAAAAACCATGAATATTGGGGTAAAATTGGTATTTAATAATGTTTTTTTATTAAAACTAGGTTTTAACAACAATTTGTAAGTCACAATCGTTGTTAAAAACAACATTATTATAACACTTAATCAAAAATTGTTGTTAAAATGTCAAGCAAGTAGGGTTTTAATCATTTATTATGTATTTATTAAACCCTAATATGTATTAAATAAGCATAAAATGGACCTTTTGATAACGGTTTTAAGTCAAAATAGTTTTTAAAACACTATCAATTTAGGATTTTAATCATTTATTATGCATTTATTAAACCCTAATTGAGATTAAATGTCTACTTTTAATAACAATTTGTAAGTATAATTGTTATTAAAAGAGGGTTTTAATAATGGTTCTTACTTAAAACCGTTATTGAAACATCTATAATAATTGTTTAGGAAGAACTGTTATTAAAACTTGTCTATTTTTTTTTATATTCTTGTTATTTTGTTCCAACCCACATATACAATTGTATGTTCAAATATTTATTAAATCTGCGATGTAAAACAACAACATTTCATATATACATGCATGTATTCCTCCCAAATGATACTACATAATTTCAATCAATCTCTAATCAGTATGTCTCAATACACTAGGCATACCCAAGAATCAAAATTAGTTGGTGTACCACAACTTGGTAAGTCTACGCTCCAAAGTCAAAATTTCATAGATCATAACCTAGATGAGCAAAAGACGTAGATGAAATACAAACCTAAACATGCATGTAGAATGTAGATCCCTAATACCGAATGTATGAGTGCACATGCTTAGTCCATTAGTCTCTAACTTCATCAATTTCATCATCATTATATTTCTGGCCTCATGCATAACCATCGGTGAAAAACTACAAATTCACAAGTTTTTATTATTCAATTAGTACTTAGGTCAACTACCAAATATATATGTCATGATTCATTTATGGAAAAAAAATATGCATGGCTTAGATCTATGTTGATCAATTTATTTTGGACTATCAGATCCATTGCTCTATATATATAGTATCCACAATCATCGTCGTTCTTCTACTGTGGACACTGTCAAATGAATTTAATTAGCTCTCTTACTATTAGATATCAATTCGAATTAAAACAAAATACAAAATAGTTGCCTTATTACTTACCATTACAGGCTCATATTCAAGACTCTTTAGGTTTGGGACACCATTCCCACCTCTTCTCTTATACAATGTCTGTAGTTCCCTAATAAATAGATTTGGATACACAATATTGTAAATATATATACCTAAAATAAATAAAGTACAATATATGCATAAATAAGCTAATGAAGTAAAAAGTATACTAGCATGTTAATAAATTCTTTCCCACAACGACGAGTGATGTTAAAAGGCACGTCATATGTTCGAAGGGAATCAAACACATAAACTTTATTAAGATCGGATCAGATGGTGTACAAAACCCAATGTTCATTTGCCAAGTGAGGAATAAGATAAATCTTGTTCTATCCCTCAATCAAAATGTAATCCGCTAAATAGCTTATATGTCTACCCTATCTTATTGTAGTACTATCAGCTATGTAGTATGAGCACACAAACATAATAAAGGACAACATTCCCTCCACCATAGCACACCTAGCTACCAACCTATGGACGATAATAATAATGCATATGTATTAATAACTGATAACTCATATAAGATGTCATAAAAATTCCAATACAACAAGTACTAAAATCTAAAATATAAAATAATACTTACGTGACATAGACGGCAACACTCGTGGTTGAAATCCATTCCTAATTATAAATGTCACTGATGTCAACCGCTAATACCATATATATAGCATTGTCCCCCCCCCCCCAACATACTCCGGATGACAATCAATGAAAGTATAATTGTTGTTGAGGTAGTTTTGGGTATAGAAATACAATAAAGCTATTGCTGATGGAGGTTGACTCTTCTATAAAGATGGAATCTTTTGTGGGGCAACTAATTTTTATGATCTAGCTCTCTCTCCTTTAGCAACTCCCTCTTTTGTGTTGCTCATTTTGCTAGTACCTCTCTTTGTTTTAATCCTAGAAGTATTCTTCTTTTTTGATTCCTTAATTCATAATAATAAACAAAATATGTATTAAGCATATATATATATATATAAGGTATAAACAATGTAAATAACAAATAAGGTTTAATAACGATGTCGAATGTCATTACCTCTTTATTAGTGAAATGTATCTGATCCGCAGGCCAAGACACAAAGCTTCCATGAGCATCTAACACTACAGCTACCTCATCACCTTCTTTATAATAAGGAAAGGGTGCACTGCCAATTATTGAAGTGTCAATACTCACCGGCCTTGTATTTAGGGTCAAGTTATACCCATGGACTGTTTGTGTTTGGGTACTATGACAAATGCATACCCTTCCTTTCGCCAAAAGAGTTGAAAGGACATTAGCTAACAAGTCATATTTTGTGCAAACCCTACAAATTCCTAATTATATATGACACCAAATACATTTAATAAAAATTCATAGTTTGTACCACTTGCCTCATGAAGAAAAGAAAGATGTGAATCAGCTTTGCAACTGTCTCTTACACTATTTACATTGGGTATGTGAAGCTGATCATGGTCAACTAAATTGGATGGCTTATATCCTTGAGATTTGATAAATGACAACTCAAGCTCCATTATTACCATCCATTAAAATGCCATATCTAATTTATTGGTGTGGATGTCCACTTGCTCATGAATGCTACGAGAACCACAAGATCAATTACACACACTCATTTTTGTAACACCTAATCCAAGACCCTTATGTCTTCTGGAGTGTTCTACAATTCCTATAGTCTAGGACACAATATTATATTGGTTCACCCCCTCCACAAAATATGACATTTCAAGTTCGTCTTGTAATGTATGCAATATATTTAAATTTAGCTTATAGGAATAAGCATAATATAATAATTTTCTAAAAGAAAACTAAGTAGGGTTTGGGATATCTACAAATTTATAATTTTTTTACCAGCAACATCTACATCTTCATTAAGATATCCATCTTTTTTTACTCTAGCCTTCTTCCATGATTTACCAATATTGATAGACGAGGTACATGGATCCAAATCCTAGGCTATGAGCTGTAAATCAAAAATTAATCTCATATTAGGAATATTATTATAACATTATACTTCTACATGTAAATAGATAAATCAAAATCTCATAACAACTCCTCTTCAAGCCTTGCATAACCTTTGCGAGCCATATTATGTTGGTACTTATTCTCTTTAGCAATCTCTTCATTTTTAGAACTTTTTCCCTATGTTACAAGCCAAAATATAAGCCCATGATTATTTAAATATCAATGAAATATTCTTAATCAAAAATTTTAATTGTTATCTAACAAAAACCTTAAAATCCTCTGAGAGACGATATGCAATAAATTGGTTCAAACTTTCTTGATCAATGAAACCATATCATTTGGGTGGGTTCTACCATAGAGAGTCATCCCTCTTTTTGTACATTTTTCTACTAGCCAAGTATGCCCTAAAAGTTGTTAGAAGCTAACCAAAATGTCTAAAAAGCTATTTCTTCCTAGTCTCTAGGACATTAACGACTCTCTGTAAAATAAGATATATAGATGTATACCAATGTTAATGTATTAAAATTAATAACATTTGACATAAAAAAGTGATTAATTAAAACAGCATATTTACCATGAATTCCTAAAAAATATGCTCCTTGTGACCCTTTGGAACCTACTTCCAATTATTATAAAAGATAGGAACACAATTACGCATGACAAGTGAAACGTATGTCAGAAACATGTCTGCATAAGGGCCAATAGGAAGATTGTAAGTATTCCATCCCAATTCGACTTGTTCTCCTCTATTCTGCATGTCCAAGATGATTCTCATAATAGTAGGTCCTCTCTTCCCTTCTTCATCACTATTATCCCTATTAACTTTTTTATTAGTCATATCTCTACAAAAAATCAATAAATAAATTATGTTAGAATGTTATATATTGACCATAATGTACCACTAAATTATTTTTTTATATAATAAATATCTAATGAGGAAGGTCAAAATATGCATTTAAAAAAAACAAGCACACATCATATATTACAATATTATTACCCTCATTGTCTTCTTTTCCTTGTTTTTGGATTGTTTTTGAGATTTAATTAACATATTACTTCATGATGATCATCCTTGACATATATTTCTTCCTCATTAATATTATTGTTATCATCATTCAATAATTGAATTACTTGCTCTTATCGAGGATATGGAATGCATCTTGTGCATGACAAGATAGGAGGAGGACATCAAGCATCTTATGTTTTAATTCCCTTATAGTCAAGAGATTCGGATGAAGATTTGGAAATCCTTTAACAAGAGGGATCATATTCCAATCATGGGAGTCAGAACACAAAGCACTGCAAGAGGAAGAACGATATGCTCAGAGCCCTTTTTGTCACTTTCATAGGATCCATTTGGTAGGAAAGGAATGCTAGAATCTTAAGAAATATATTTTGACACTCTAATTTTCTTCTTAAAGATATTTTTTTGTAGTCTCGAGTAGGATTTTTACTTCACGTCGTGATAATAAATATGACCAATGGAAAGATTGTATAGATGCTTTGGTAGTCAAATTTAGGTTATACATATCTTCAGTTTTGGTAGTAATAAAATATGCTTACTTACCAATGAAATTAATTTGCTTGCACAACTGAGACACACTCTTTATTCTAATTGGCATTATTTTCATCATCAGATTCATTGGCATGTCTTTTCTTTGTAGATAGTACTATATACCATCTGTCATGAGCATGATCAGTGACAAAGAATACTTGTGTCGCTTGTGATGCCAAGATGAATGGGTCTTGTTTATGCACTACCCTATTGAGATCTACTAATTTAAATCCATCTTCATATCTAACCCTATAGCTATTATCAATCCATCTACAACCGAATATAGGGAATTTAAATACAGTATAATCAAACTCCTATATTTGTTCAATCACACCATAATAAATCATATTTGCATAGGTTAGATTCTTATCCTTTGCACTAGTAACATGCATTGCATCGGCCACTAATGTCACCACTATTATGCATTGTACTCTTCTCATTTTGTTAATTTGTATAAAAAGTGTTACTGTTGATCACATAACTAGTATATGAAAAAACTTCGTAATGAGGTTTTTGAGACAACCAATGCAAGGTTTCATAAATTGAAGTTGAGGAATGTCTGATGAGTGAAATGATTTGATATCTTATCTAATTAATAAAGGAAATATTATGTTTATCAATTATCTATTTCTCAGTCTTTGATGGATTTTCAATCCTTCAAGAAAGCATATGTTCTTCCATATATGACTGAACATCATCACTGTTGTGTAATACATATAGATGAGCTTTATGGAACATGTCAGGGTCTACATGCCCAAACTGTTTGCCCCGAATACCTTGTCCTTCAATTTTTCCTACATGTTGAGACTTAGAAATACCAAGAGCTTTAGCATTTAACAAGTACTTCGTGCAAAATTCAATTCCCTCTTCTATAATGTAACTCTCAAACAATGCATCCTTTTGGCCAATTATGATTCTTTACATAACCTTTTATCAACTTCATAAACTACTCAAAGGTGTACATCCAGAGCCCATGAACACAACCTAGCATTTTTATCTCATAAATTAAATGAATAGTTAGATGTACCATAATATCAAAGAATGAGGGTGGAAAATACATTTCAAGTTGGCACAAAGTAATTACAATCCCTCTTTTCAAGGAATCCAAACTATTAGCATGTATGACTTTGGAGCAAACAGCGTTAAAGAACCAACAAAACCACATGATAGTAATTCAAACATTCTTGGCAAAATTCCATGTATCACTATCGATAACAAATGCTGCATCAAAATATGACAATCATAAGACTTCATGTTAATTAATTTCAACTCTTTCATCAACATGAGCCTTCTGACATTTGAAAAATACCCTTCCATAACCTTGACACTGATAAATAATTCACAAAATGAAATTCTCTCTTTTTTGGAGAGAGTATATGACACGCCGGTGGTAAATATGTTCTTCTTCCATTGTCTCGTGGTGCCCGTTCCTGTCTAATACCCGTTTCTAACATATCCATTCGAGCATTGATGTCATCTTTAGTCTTTCATGGAATATTAAGTAATGTACCAATAATATTGTCACGTATATTTTTCTCAATATGCATTACATCAACGGCATGTCTCACATACAGAGATTCCCAATAAAGAAAGTCGAAGAATATGGACATCTTCTTCCACCCAATCGATGGAGGCTTATCTTAATTCTTCTTCCCAATTTTGACACTCAAATGTTTCATCTTCAACCACACTTATCGACCCATCAACCGCATCGGTGGCTACCTGTCTTCCCGAAAACCATTAACACTTTCCTTTGCCTACGATAATGAAGATTCTTGGGTAAAAATCTACTATGCCCGAGGAAGACAGTCTTCTAGCTATGTGTTAGCTGAACAAATAAAGTTTTATCCTGACATATTAGGCATGCATAATGGCCTTTCACACTATAACCTGACAAGTTGCCATATGCCAAAAAATCATTTATAGTACAGAATAAAATTGCTCTCAAAGTGAAATATTCTTCACTACATGCCTCAAATACTTCAATGCCCATGTCCCACAAGAACTTCAAATCATCAATCAAAGGTGTCAAATAAACATCAATATCATTCCCTTATTGGTTTGGCCCCAAGATGAGTAAATGAAGCATCATATACTTGAATTTCATATAAAGCCATTGAGGTAGAATGTAAATAACCAAAATCTCCAACCATATACTGTAGGTACCTTGATTGTGCGAATTCATTCTACCTGCAGAAAGTGCAAGGCTCATGTTTCTTGCTTCTTTATTGAATTTAGGGAACAAGCCATCAATTTTCATCCATTGTGGAGATTCAGATGGATAACTAAGAAGCCCATCATCTATCTTCTCATCAGCATGGCATCTTCTACATCATTAAACATCCGCCTTAATCTTAGTATTATAGAAAAATACTATAACACCTTAGTTGGTATCTTGTTCTTCTTGTATCATGGTGCTTTACATTTAGAATTAGGATAACTATCCAAAAACGCATTCTTATTGTGAAACAAAATACAGTTATTAGGCATGCATGTATCTTCTCATAACTCATGCCCATAGGGGAAAGAATCCTTTTCACTTCATATGTACGATTGGGGAGAACATTGTCATTAGGAAGCATATCATTTACAAGTGTTAATAACTCTGTGAAGCTCTTATCACTCCATCTGTTACATGCTTTTAAGTTGTGCAACCTTAAAGTAGCATATATTCAAGTAAACGTCTTACAATCATCGTACAAAGGTTTCCCCGAGTCATTCAATAACGTATTGAACATTTTTGGACAATCCCAAACACTTTCTTTAACCTTTTGAGTCATCTCCTCCAACGAATGTCCCTCATAGTTCTCAAATGATGATCCACTACTATCCTTCCTAACTCCCTCATTATCATATTTAGACTCTATATCACTATACAATATCCAACAAGTGTAACTTGTATCAATTCCATACACAAACAAATGATCTCTCAAATCATCAACTTTGACACGCTGAATATAAGCACAGCTCAAACAAAGATAAACTATTCTACTAGAGTCCCAAGCATGTTCAACGGCAAACTTGATGAAAAATTCCACTCCTTCGTTGTATTCTATAGACAAACAATTTGCAGACAACCATTTTCTATACATAATTTTTCAATCTAGATGTATCCCATGAAAAAGTAATTATTACAAATCAATTTGATTATAAGTTTAATAATTCATAAACTGCTCATGCTTAGAAAGACTCAGAGTCAAAGGTATCATATTATTCTATATATATATATATGAGAACACATTTCCAAAAATATATCAACAGTAACTCTACTCATACTTAGAAAGAGTTCGTATATATATGTTATATATATATATATAACAAAACATTATACAATGGTTCAAATTAAAAAAAGATATATATACTACGAGATTAAAGCAATAGCAACACTATATACATTAAAAGGTTGCTAAAGCCCAAACACCTAACTAAAAAAACTCATAACCGTAAAACTAAATCCCTTGGTAACTTTGTTGAGCCCGACTAATAACTATCACTCTCAAAGTCCACTCATCTCGCTATGTCATATGTTCCTTCACATCATCAATACTGAGTCTAGTCATGGATAATATAGCTAGGGTAATCACGGTGGATGCTCAGAGGTAAGCTATGACAAAGCCTCCACTCATCATCAATCACCATCAACTCTCTAGATATCCGATCATACTCTCTGGAAAACACCTCACCCTCGATAAATATCAGGTGTGGTGTATCAGTGTGGTTATAACACCCCAAAATTCACTAATTTTTTTGTTTTTTAAAACGGAAGCAATTAAGATAGAAACAATTAAAACCTGTGAATTTTGGGAATGTTACCGCCACACTTAGTACCAAACCGGTTCTCTCCAACCATTCCAGTACCAAATGCTAAGGCTCAAGAAAAGATTTACGTTAAATTCAAATTAACAATTCATAAAAGGATTCGAAAGATCATACAACAAAATCAGAGTATGAGAAATAAAGAGTTAATTACAATACCCTTGAAGTTTCAAATAACACTTGTAACTTCTAAATAGAAATAAATTTAAACAAGATAAAACCCAATTGGTTAAATTTCGGATTGCCTACTCACTCAAGTCAGGCCTGCCACCCCAAAACAGCCTCTGATCTTAAACCTGCAAAAGAGGTCTGCTCCCCACCATCAATGGATCATCACAGGACCCATCAACCAAGGTAGTATCAGTACGGGTCCAGTACTGAGTAAGGTGACTTGATCACTAAGGCCAACACACAAACACATAAATCATGCAGAACATAGAAGGGCATACTCATAAATGCATATGATCAACCAGGTAAAAGTATAAAGGCCCATGAATAATCAAATTCAATTACTTAATTAATCTTTGATCAAGAGTCGATCACACCATACTTTTATCAAATCCATGCGAGTACGGAAGCCCCCACTATTATAGCCGGTGGATCGGAGGCACATAGGGTATCATACCCTAACCACTATTATAGCCGGTGGATCAGAAACACATAGGACTACGCGTCCTAACCACTATTCCTAACCGGTGGATCGGTTGGCTCCGGCTTGCATGGTATTCCACTGTAAGTAATTACTATCTTTTAAGCGTTTCAGCAAAACGCAGGTTTGTGTTTGTTGAGCTCGGAAACCCCCACTATTATAACCAGTGGATCGGTGACACATAGGACATCATGTCCTAACCACTATTATAACCGGTGGATCGGTCACACATAGGGTAAAAACCCTAACCACTATTCCGAACCGGTGGATCAGTTGGTCCCGTCTCAATGATCTTCCACTTTAGATAATTAACGTTTTAAGTATCTTATTTAGAATCTTTCACCATAGACATGCATGAATCATAAATCATAAATTCCATATTCATCATCATACTTTATTCACCAATTACACATGTGCTACCACCAAACCATAGACATGCATTAATCGCTCCCTTTACACTTATCCTCCAATTCTACTCCACATCTCACTCTAGGATTTTATCCCGAAACCCTATTTTAGGCCTTAACATCCCCTCTTACTCCACCTCTCATCACCCAAATCGTTTTAACACTCCACACATTACAAATCATCGATCCCATTCTCATAATTACACCTTAATCATCAAAAACACATGATACAACAAAAACCCTAAGCAGCCACACCAAACCCTAATCAACCACCACAAACCATAATTAACCACTCCAAACCCTAGCTCAGTCTCCTACATACTCAGATAATGCTCTACATACTATCTTTCACCCAAAGTGTTTAAACACCCAAACAACACTTACATTACGTTCCTTACATCCCAAATCAACTTTCCACACATAAATTTCATACCCATGCAGACATTAACCTCCCCATGCAAACCTTCGAACTTCTTCATGCAAACCCTAAAATTCCACGTGAAACCCTAAATTCAACCATGCAAACCCTAATACCACCATACAACCATCAATGTCACCATGTAAATCCTAATACCACCATACAACTATAATTACCACCATAAAAACCTTAATATCATCATACAAACCCTAATACCAACATACATTCATTAATACCACCAGGTAAACCCTAGATTCCGTCATACAAAACCATAAATTCAATCCAACCAAAACCAAAGATTCACCCATACCAAACCCTAAATTCAAACCATAAAGATTCTTCCATACCAAACCCTAAATTCAAGCCATAAAGATTCTTCCACATAAAATCATAAATTAGAATCTCCCAAGGAAAACTATAAATTGAATTCCCCCAAGCAAATCATAAATTAGATTCCCCCATATAATATCATAAATTACATTTTCCCAAATAACATCATGAATTAGATTCTCCCAAACAAATTATAAATTAACTCTCCCAATCAAATCATAACTTAAATTCTCCCATATAATATTATAAATTACATTCTCCCAAATAAAATCATAAACTAAATTTTCCCAAACAAATTATAAATTAACCCTCCCATTCAAATCATAACTTAAATTCTCCCATATAATATTATAAATTACATTCTCCCAAATAACATCATAAACTAAATTCTCCCAAACAAACCATAATTTAATTCTCCCAATCAATCATAAATTAAATTCTACCATATAATATCATAAATTAAATTCTCCCAAATAGCATCATAAACTAGATTATTCCTTATAAAACCATAAAATTTAGGTCAACTCACTTCCCTTAGTCAACTTCTTTCCCCATCCTACTTTTCATCTTTTCTCCCACACAAACCACACCAACGTCCTCTCATGCATGTCTTACAAGGTCACAACACATATTGTCACATGCATGTAGCACACATGACATACAAAAACATACTTCAACTCTAAGTCATACCACATATAAAATAATTAATAATAATAAACACAGGGTACATAACATGTGAAGCACATAATGCACATAAGCACATAAAAGGCCTTAGCACCCCTTACCTAAAACGACACCGGTCTTGGAGTACGCTCCTACTCCTCCATAAGGCTTTGACCAAATAGCAACATACTAATAAAATAACATTAATAAAATTCTAACTTTGCTAAAGATATAGAAATAACATAAATATTATAAAAGTTGATAATATAGGGTTAAATACTTTACCCTAATAATAATAATGATACTAAAATAATATCAATGAGAATATAAATAAGAATAATAATAGTAACAATAATAATAACAATAAAAAGGACATTTTTCAAAAATAAGGTGAAATAAATGCTTCGGCCCCTTTTCCAAGGTAATACTAATAATAATATTATTAAAATAAATAATCAAATTTAGTAGTAATAATAATAATAATAATAACAAATTTAGTAGTAGTAGTAGTAGTAGTAATATATATATACTTATAATATAAAAGGAAATAGTGCTAAAAATGATAATATATTAGTAATAATGTTAAAATGCTAATAATAGTAATAAAAGGCAAAAGCTGCGAGGCTTAATTAAAAATTTAGGTTTCTACGCCTCCTGAAATAATTACACTATTAAATAATTCATTACACTAATAATAATAATATTAAATATATTATTAATAATAATAGTAAACATGTACTAATTCTATTAAATAACTAAAATTCGAGAATAATAGTTTTTCTAACTCAAGAATACTCCCAAACATGTAAAGAAGATTTAACCATTAGATTACAGTTGATAACAATAATAATAATAATTATAATAATAATAATTAGAATCAAATTAACATTAAAAATTAGGATAAAAGCATAATAATTATCAATAAATCGAAAGTAAGTGTTTAAAAGGTCTAGGGTTTCACCTTGAGTTGGAGGGTATGGGTGGAACCGGCGGTGGTTCCCGAAGGTGGCCGGAAAATGGGTCTAAGGGGGCCAAAAATTAGGAAAATGGGTGATGGAGAGGAAGAAAATTAAAATAATTATTAGGAGATAATAGTTGGTTTAATAGGTGTTAGAAGCGGCGCATGTGGTGGTGGAAGGTGGTTCAACGTCTCGGGGTGAAATTTTCTGTCGAAGTAACTAACCAACTTTGTGCAATTATGGAGGCTTGTACAAGATGAATCGAAGTTTGTGGTTAGTTTAGTTAATTAGGGGGTATTGCAGGGAAGAGATTGGGAGCAAGATAAGGCGTTGAAGTTGGCCGGAGGTGGAGTGATAGTCGTCTAACAAGGCGGTGGCAGGCAGATCTCTCTTAGGGTTTTCGAGAAGAAAAAGTCTCGAAAACATCCACAATTAGGCTATTTATAGAGTTTAGATGGATTATTAGGGTTTTGGGGGTTGCCTGGATGGTATTTATTGCTAGGGTTTTGGTGGCTGGTGATAGAAATCGGCCAGCGTTCATTTGGGTCGGGGCTGAAATTTTGCGACCCAAAAGAGAAGGAACGAGCGAGAGTTGAGGATAATTGATAGTTCCAAGTCAATGTGCTAGTCAAGAGGAAGAAAAAGAATGGTGAATCGATCGGTCAAGTTCCGCGTAGCCGTCGCCGCCATTATCGGGCACAGGAGTTGCAGCAGCGGCGACGGAGGAGAGAGGAGGAAGAAGAAAGAAGGAGATGGGGGGCTGGACCGGTCGGTCCAGGGGAAAAAAGAAAGAAAGAAGGGTAGATCGGGCGGTCGGGCAACGCAGGAGGAGGCATTAAATGGAACGCTGAGTTTAAGTTGGAAAAGAAGTAAAACGCGGGGCATCGAGGGGCGGCAGAAGGAGGCAAAGTCGCGCGGGCGCGGGCTGGACCGAAGGAAAAGAAAAGGAGAAGACTGGGCCGCCGGGCTGGCCCAGTTCGGGGAGAGGAAGGAAAAGAAAAAGAAAAGAAGAAGAAAAAGAAAAAGAAAAGGAAAAAGGAAAAGGGGAAAAAATAAAAATAGTGGGTTGGCTCAATTAAATTAATTAGAATATTTGGAATATTTAAAAATAATAATATTTAAATAAAATAATATTTAAATCCTTTTTTTAGGCTAAATTAGGATTTTTAAAAGATTTTCCATAAATTCCTTTTTAATTAGCAAAACATCCTAATTTTCTCTAATTAAAATATTTATAAAATTAATATTAATTTGAAACTATTTTCTCCTTCTTATTTTAAATAAAATAATTTAATTAATTAATTTTCAAAATAAAATGCTTAATTGGCTAAATTACCCAAATTCTCTTCTAATAAAAATACTTATAAATTTCTTCTTGATTTTCCCTAATTAATTCAATTTAAAAATAATTTATTTAAATAATTCTTATAATAAATATCCTTTAAATGTAGTTTATACAATTAGAAATTTTCGGGACATTTCAGTGGTGGACAAACTAATACAAAAAAGTAGATGTAGCAACGACCATGGGTCCATCTAAGGTAGGGTTAAGAGTAGGATATACGACCTAAAATAGAATGGGTCATATGATGCGCCAATCACAAACAACCGACCTAGGTCATTATATAACCATATGACATTAGTTAGTAGATCAACATCTGGAGCCATGCATAGATATAGTGGAGGGTATGTCATAGCAATAAGCGACATCTCACTACCTACAAATGAGAACAACCACTAAATCTTATCATCAAGGTTGTTCTCGAAATGATCTAAATTACATAATATGTAAACTCTTCAACTAGCTAGATAAATCATAAATATATTCTACCATATATTAACCAACTATGTAAAGCTAACAACATATCCACATAAGATACTCATCATAAAACTTATAATCTTTAATTGATTTTTATTTATTTCTCTATTAATATAAATGTATCATTAAATATCAAGAAAAGATAAATTACCAAACACGTCCTTTCATTTATTCCCAATAGATTTGTTAGTGAGTTAAATTAAATCAAACTTCCTCTTATTGTACTCGACATATTTAAAATAAGGACATAATATTGACTTATATATTTAACAAATCGGCTGAACATCAAATTATCATCGAATCTTTCAAGCTACGCATAGTAAAATCAAGTAGTTATTAATAAGATAATATATATGTTAAGTATAATAATATGATATTATTAAAAGTAGATTTGTGAATAATCTATATAATATTTTGTTATAAGAGAGCATATTAATTATCATATTTAGTATAATAAATGTTAAACCCTAACCCTAATAAATTATAAAAAAACTAACCCTAAACCTAATAAACCCTAATCCTAAACCTAACTAGCTATAATTAAACCCTAATAAATCCTATATTATTATTATTATTATTATTGTTGTTGTTGTTGTTGTTGTTGTTGTTGTTATTATTATTATTGTTATTATTATTGTTATTATTATTATTATACACATTTATTCCTCTCTATTTAATTATTCACTTTTATGTCTTCTTTATTTTCTATATCCATTTAATCCTCATCAAATAAAAATTATTAACATGCATCTCTTATTGAAATTTTCATTTAATGATGTACATATGTAAAATATATTTTCATTTAATTATATGGCATTTCCTAACATCTTAGTGTCCTATACTTATTAATGAAAATGTGTTTGTGTGTGTGTGTGTGTGTATAGATATATAGTTTTTACAAGTGGCATTACTAATATTGTTAAGTATTTTATTTCTCTTGGTAACTAAGTACTACAACGGTACATATATATATAAGGTCGGCCAACACATGCATGCATGTTAATATATAACACTTACAAATTCAACAGCGAATAACAACATTTTTCACCAACACATTCAACAACAAATAACAACATATTTTTCAACAACAAACTGTACTACTTCAATAACACACAATGCAACTTGCATCAATATGCATATATTTATATATATAATAAGGACAGAGAATAAGCTACTAAAGAACAAAATTATACGTAAGAGGAGTAAAGGTAGCAAGAGAAGCGACGATAAGCAAGAGAACCTGTGATGAGAAAGAGGACAATAGCGACCACCTATGAACACGGTGGAGCAAGGAGGACCAAATGTAGGTAAGGTGCACAAGAATGGTCGGACATGCAATGCCAAGAATGGCAGCGGTGTGGTGGTGCAAGTGAACGAGTGGTTTCTCGGAGTTGGTAGTGCAAAACAGAAAAAGCGATGGTTACATGAAGTTGAGAGAAGGAGGAGTGGTGGCACACAATGTGGTGTTGCAAGGGTCTATAAGAGAATGAGAGTAAGAGAGGGAAGGTGCAGAATAAGAGAATCTAAAATTTTTGACATGAAAAAAGAACTAAACTAAATAAGAGGTGGAAGATTGGGTTTTTAATAATGCTTCTCTCAAGAATCATTATTAAAACATATTTTAATAATGGTTTTTACATGTACCATTATTAAAACTACTATGCGTAATTTTACAATGGAATTTTTAATAACAGTTTTAAATTATAAATGTTATCAAAACTTCTTCAACTATCCCACACATTAATTTTCACGCTTTTGGCAACGGTTTTAAAATCACCATTTGGTGTGGCTGTAGCTAGCACGCAATTTAAACCCTCTTATAGTCAATTGTAGCACTGGTAAATAAGGGTATCGTTCTAGGCCAAAGATTGAGAGGGCCCACCTCTATTTAACTAGCTTAAAATAAAAATAAAAACAAAAACCCTAAATAACACAAAATAAATAAATAAGAAAAATACTAATGGGGGTTATAAAAATAATAAAAAAAAAATAATAATAATAATAATAATAATAATAATAATAATAATAATGGAAAACCGCAGATATGACAAATATGTTAGGAAAATTGAAATCCACTACTAGATTAGGTCAAAATATAATATTAATTTCTAAGTCATCTTTTAAATATGAGAAAGAGATCAACCAAGTTATACACTAAAAGTAGGTCCATACACCTTTTATTCCTTCCCTTAATTAATTAATACGACAAAGCGCTAATATTAACCCTATTAAATACTAGCAGTATAACCCTATATTTAAATAGATTTAAAACATTAAGTATAATTAGAAGGCTATTAATCTAAGTATCCAAACTAATACACAAAGCATGTGTAGATGTATTTCCTTTCCTTGATCCACACGTATCTAAACGTTTTACTACTTCGATTAGAGTTACAAAACTAGTAGGTGAATTTTTATCTAACCTAGTTGCAATTTATATATATAAATTCTAGTATATTTATATGGCTACCTAGCAGGTAAATAATCCTACATACTGTCACTTATAAGGAAACTAGAACAATGCATGCACCAAATAAATTACACTTGATAGAATTATATATATAAATGATAGCAATTAAAATAGAGTCAAGGAACAATCTCACGAAACAAAGAAAATAAAATTATACATCAAACCCTAATTTAAGGTTTTAATTTATTCCCTAGGAACAAATATTCATCCAGCCATAACTATTGAATTAAATACATAGAAATTTATTTCTAAAATATAAATCAAAATTAGAGAAATAAATAACCAAAATTAATTATAGATAAAAGATCAAGAATTTCTTTAGATAAAAATTAATTTTATCTGAAATAAATTCTACTAGGTAAATTTCTTCCCTATTTTTCTTCCTTTCTGGCACTGAATTCTGTGTAATTATTTCTTTTTCTTTTTCTTTTTCTTTCTTTACGGCTGACGACTGACCTTTCTTCTACATTGTCTTCTTTTTTCTCTGTGTCACCCGTCAGTCTGCCCTCCTGGCCTTCTGTCACGCAACCTCTCTCTCTCTCGCTGCATTGCTCTTCGTCCTTGGTGGCTTCTTCTTTTTTTCTGTCCTCTTGTGCCCTCTTTTCCACGTCAGCCTTGCTGACTTTTCCTCTCGTCACTCCAGCTCGCTCGGCTTCATTTCTTTATTTCTTGTTTCGGGCCTTTAGGCCTTCGGCTCTTGGGCCATTTTTCCAAAGGTCCAATTCTTTTTTTTCTTTTATTAAAAAAATTATACCTACAAAATAAAATTTAATAAAAATTAATAAATAATATTATACTCTAAATTTATTTAATTTATATCATTTAAGCTTAAATAATAATATTTATGCAATTATTACCACTTATGCATAAAATCATAATTATTCACCTATATTAATTAATTAAAATACTAAAAACTAAGATTATAAGGCATATAATATGTCAAAATAAGAACTTATCACCGTTATTAAGGTGTTGTTATTATTTCCTCTTTCTATAGTAGTGCACTCAATTTGGGGTATTACACTCACCCCACTCAAAGAGTGCAATGTCCTCGTTGCGCCTCAACCACTAACTATCTAAATATAATTTTATCCCAAGAATCATCCCACCAGGTAGCTGACTAACTCATCCAACTTCAACTCACGGTCGTGATTTTGCTCAAATACCATTTGTCACACCTCGATTTCATACAACTATGTGGGGGATACCTTAAACACTTTATGATTGGTTACCAGGCATTAAAAATCAACACAAGTCCTTTTAACGCTCTTTTTCCTCACACATGCACTTTTTGAAAAAAAATTAGAAAATTTTGAAAACTTTTTCAAGATGGTCACCCATATTAAAAATTACCCTATAGCTAGTACATTTAACAATGGAGTTCTTAGGATGGAATTGCCAAAAGGATGGTATACCATACTGATATAAGTAGCAAGATCAATCCTTATAACATTCGGCGCAATTTGGGGTATTGCAGAGTGCGGTTCTACTCATATCAAAAATCCTACTTTTGATCATTCGAATTTGAGTTAAACACGCAGATTTCATTAAAATAGGATGACCTCCCTTATAGAGATAAAATGGTGGTTTTTAGAGAATATATGTCAAATTCGCATAGAAAATGTCAAATACAAGAGAGAAAATGAACGATAAACATCTGAAAAAATCTCCTAGCAAAGAAAATTCAGTCAAGAAATCAAAGCAGTGATTCCAAAAGTTTGCATATGAGAGAGGTGGAAGAATATAAAGCTGAGGTCATCATCTCCCTTAATTATCCAAATAAAACCCTCAAAATAGTTTGAGTTAGTAGATCGAGTTGAATGCATGATAAAAAAAAGGTTAAAATCTCTAAAGAACAACTTAGAATGGTATTATCAATGTTCCATTTTAATACCATTATGGTATAAGAAGTTTTCCTAGAAATTTTGAGTTTTGAAAATGTACTCAACTCAACAGACCAGTTGATTGATTTGAGCTAACAATTGATTATTTTATCGACTAATCGATTAGTTCTCCAAACTAGCCAATCAGTTCAGTCGAGCAAAACCTTTTCGCTAAAATGACAAACCAATTGATTAGTTCATATAACATGTCGATTGATCTACCTGAAAACTCACTTTATTCAATTTCCAAAGCTTCTTGAAATCCAAATTTTCCTCAAACTATATTATAGTTCCAAATCAAAATCAAACATTAATAAACACCATAACTTCTTATTCAAAAAACTTTACAAAAAGATGGAGTATTACATTCTTAGTACCGAAGTAATGACGGGTTTCATTCGTGTTCCCCTACCTATACAATGGGTAATGTTTACCTTATAGGAACACTTTAAGGGTTTAGCTTGATGGCTTTTAGTAGGGAGTTTAAGAGTTAGGACTATCCGGTTCTTACCATGGCATCTTTTGATCTGAATATTCCTTAGACTCTTTAGTCCCTTATTATTTCTCCTTTTGTTATATTATAACTTATGTGCCTGATTCTTTTTGTAATAAAATCTCTATTTTGTTCTTACATTGTAAATTTTATTTATGTACAGTAACATTTTAGAGTTAGCACTTGGTATAAGAATGGTAGAATATGCTACATTTATACTGAGTACGGTGGTAACACCCATTATTTTCTATAATTAATGCTTTCACAAAATAAAAAATTTTAGTAATAATTTTAAGGGTGTTACATATACAATGTTGATATAAGTAGTCATATCAATCCTTATAATACTCTGCTCAATTTATAGGTATTACATTTACCCCCACTCAAGAGTGTATGTCATCGTTGTGTCTCAACCACTCACTATCTCACTATAGTTTATCCCATAAATCATCCCACTAGGTGACTGACTAACTCATATACAAATCTAGCCCACTGTCACAGTTTTTTTCCTGATACCATTTGTAATAGCCTTGGTTGATATGACCATATAAGGGTCACTTGGTAGCCACCTAATAATAACCTAAGCCTACAAGGGTTACAAGGGATACCCTAGAGTGCTATTTAATTGATTAGCTATGTAACACCCCCATTTTTACTACCAAAATTTTTTATTTTGTAGAAGAGTTAATTATAAAATTAATGGGTGTTACGGCCACACTTAGTATAAGTCTGGCATCCTCTACCATTCTTATACTAAGTGCTAAGGCCAAAACATTACTTTACTTAAATAACATTTATAACAAGGGCAGGATAGAAATTTCATTACAAATTACTTAAATACAAAAAGATTAGGCAAAGAGTTGCAATATAACAAAGGAAAATAGTAGGGGACTTAAGAGTCCACAAAATATCTGGATCAGAAGAAGTCAGGGAGAGCACCAGATAATCCTAACTCTTAATCCTCTATTTGAAGTCATCAAACCTTACCCTCAAAGTATTCATGCAAGGTAAAGATTACCTATTGATTAGGCATAGGACCAGAAATGGAACACGTCAGTACTATGGTACTAAATAACCCTTTATACCAAACCAATATGAAAAACCAGCATGGAACACATGTAAGGCATACAACTAAGATAGTTTAACATACACATATGAGGATCGAGATACAATAATCATTTAGATAATCAAATTCTATCAAGGTCACATACTACTCATTTTCATTTGTCCAAAACAATTGAAAGCTTACCAAACAAACTTACTAGAGATGCTCTCAGATGTAATAATTAGAAACCAAACTCCAACATAATAATCATAAAATTCACAGCATGACTCATATCTTAGTATCAATCCCAACCAAATTCATAACATCACACGTGTGTTCACAGGTATGCTATAGTAAAATCCATAACATCACATGTATACTTACAAGTACAATATAATAAAAATACATAACATCACTAGTATACTTACAAGTACGACATAATAAGATCTATAAAATCACAAGTACGCTCACAAACATAATACCAACACATGTAGGCACGAAGGCTACTACCGAAACTATAGGTAGACACGAAGGCTACTATCAAGACTACAGGTAGGCACAAAGGCTACTACCAAAACCAATCTAATATCAAATAATAATAATTCCAATCTAATCATATCATTTCCATTATTATTTACTCAAGGAGGATACAACAATAATCTAGAGACATAGAAGTGCACCGGTCATACCGGTGCATAAGGCATCATGGTACCCTCCAACCATCCAACCTAGAGGCATAGCAGCACTCTGGCCATACTAATGCACGAGGTACACAATACCCTCCTGACCTCAGACACTTAATCCTCAAATATCAATACCCCTTATAGGGCTCGTAGGTCACCTATAAAGTAGACTAGGGCCTTATCGAGGCACAACTACCACACCAGAAAACCAAATGAGTCAAGGACTCCTACCTCATCTCTAGGGTAGCTACCCCTAGAAAGAAACCATTCACAAACTTAAGGTCTTCCACTTTATGTATTAATATTTTATAATATGATTACGAATAACACATATTGCACAATTATTCTCATTTCCATACTTATCCATTTTTCCTTCATCTCCAACTGTCCAAGTCAACCCCAAGGTCAATGGTCCAAAGTAAGGTCAAATTTAACACTAACCTATTAAAATTCTAAAGCCATCCTATGTCCAATTATTCACATTTGGGCACATCAGATTGAAATGACCAAAATGCCCTTAAGACCAATAATTACCAGGTTATCATCCATTTAAATACTAAATCCATTTTATTTATTAATTTGTCATGAAAAGGATAAAATAAAAAAATTATTTATTATGTAATTTAAATTATCAGCTATGTCAAAAGACTATTTTGCCCTTATACCTACTTTCGCATCCAAAACCCTATCATACACTTTTAAAACATACAAAACACATGATCGCATAATCAACAATAGATAATACATATTAGACATGATTTTTAGGATAAATATCATAATATACTAAAAATTAATAAATTGCCCCTAGGGCACACATTCATTATTATTGATCCATAATTATATCTAAGCATGCTAACCTTATTATTTTATATATACTTATCGCTTCTTAGTTGGGTTTGGGTGGAGTGGATGGGTTGGGTTTAATGGTGTTACTTAGTTGTGATGGTCGTGGTGCTATAAGGGTGTGTGAGGTTGGGAGGGCTGGTTGGAGTGTATGTGTGTGTATGTATATAATGCAGTGTATATGCATACAATGTAGGGGGCTAGGAAGATCGAACAAAACAAAGAGAGGGAAGGGGTCGTTGAGGGTTGTTTGGGTGCTTCATACATGTGTAGCCTATATATGTATGTAATGTAGAGGGTGTAGCATGAGGTAAGGAAATGAGGGAGAGAATAAGAGTGTTTAGGGGGAAGGGACTATACATGGTAGAGGGTTGTGTGAGAAAGAGAGGGTAAGAAATATATTTTATATTTTTATTTTAGATCTAGTTTGGGTAAATTAGGGTACTGGATAGAAAAATAATCTAGGAAAAATAATTCGAATTAGGATTGGTTTAATAGAACAAAAAAAAAAGATAAAATAATCGAGAATAAATTTTAGGAATTTATTTTAGGTTACGGGACAAGGTTATTAATAAAATAATTAGGCTAAGATTTACGGGTATTAACTAAGATTAAATTTAATAACCCAATTTTTATCAAATTTTAACCTGATTAAATTTATATCTAAGCCATCATAATAATATGTACAACAATAACCTTTTTAATATTTAACCTCCTAAAATAATAATTATAACTAATCCCACGCAATAATTAATTATAATTAGGGTTCCTAAAAATAGGGTATTATAGGCTGATATGAGTCCTTTTAGCATGTTTTATCCTAACTTACATGCTTCTTAAAACTTATTTAGAAAATCTTTGAAATATCCAAGAAGGATCACTCATTTTAAATATTGCTCTATGGCAAGTACACTTAACTATAAAATTCTTACAACAAAATTACCGAAATGATGATATACTATATTGATATAAGTAGGCATATCAATCCTTATAACACTCCACTCAATTTGGGGATATTACAAAGGAGCACAAGGTGGTCAGGGCAATGAAGAACCGCCAACTTGCCATGTATAAGAGTTAAACCACTAGGTATCATTGATGCTACAAAAAGGTGAGATAAGGAATGGAGGATGCTAGTCATTAGTGGTCTAAGTATAGGAATCAATTGTTGATGCCATCTATCACTGACAGTGGTAGTGATGATGCCGATAAGGTTGCAAAAAGGTTTTATTAGTAGAGAAAAGAGAAAGTAGTGTACATCTTTTTTAGGCTAAAAATGAACAATAATTTTTTTTCCATAGGTAGTTTTTTAATTGTTAATAGCAAAAATAAGAAACACATCTTCAAATCTTGCTCAAAAATTTATTTTTGGCAACATTTAAAAGTGTGGGAAATTTTAAAATTTATAAATGTGTGTTTTTATTCACGACTTAATATTTTTATTGCTAAAAAATAATTTTCATAATAAATAACTATTGTACTTTTAAATAAAAGAAAATAAAATCCCCAAAAATTATCTTTTATTTGTTTCATTTATTAATTTCTTAAAATAAAATTAGTGAAATACATTTTTTTAAGGGGAGGAGAACGAAGTATGTGGATGTTTACAATGATATTTTTTGTGTTTTGTTAATTATTCTTCTTACTTGTTAATAGAGCATAAATAAAAATCTTGTATTTCTAATCTTAAAATATTATCCTAAAATTTCTTTCTTATTATGACAAAAATAGTGGCAAAAGTTGAAATAAAATTTTTGAAAATAGTTTTTGTCCACAACTATAAGTCTTATACTATTGCTAAATAAACCATTTTCACATTAAAAATAATGTACAAAAGATATCTTTAGACAAATTTCCATTTGATAATTATTTCTCTAATAATTCTAAAAGGAAAAGTGGTAAAGTATGTTTTTTTCAAAAAAAATAATTGAAGGACAATGAAAAAAAGGATATAAGAATGTATTTTTGCAACAATATTTTTATTGTCAAAATCAATGTTTTAGCTAGGACGAAATGTAGTTGTAACAAATATGTTTTTGCTATAAAATAGTTGTTGTTTTTGTGTGTATCCTAACATAGCTATCAATATAAGATATAAAATTAAGCAGTCATTTTTTCTCCTTCCTCTAATGTTGTAAAATTTTTAGCCTTGACTAATAAAGTTGTTGTAAAAAAATATATTTTGTACAACAATGTCTTTATTTTAAAGAATATTTAATTTTTAGCAACAATAATCTAACATGGATATATTTTGTTTAGAAAAAAAAATTGTTGCAATAGCATATTTTTTCTATAAGATTTGAAACATCACTTAAGACAACAACCTTGGATGACAATATGCAATGGTTGCTGTCAAAATGATTTTTCACGATAAAGATTTTTGGCCATTTCCAATACGCGTTAACAAAATTATATATACATATATAGTGTTTCCTGGTTTATGATTCGTTGTAAGGATTACAGGTGACGGGAACCATATTTTGATCGATTTGCACGTCCTTATGTGGGGTAAGTTGGTTGGTCGAGTAAGATTTTAATTTTAATCCTGTGGATCCTAGGTTGACCTTAATGTTAACATATTTTTGGTCATTTATGACTTATTATGCCTAAAATTGTGAATAATTGGACTAGGATGACTTTAATGGATTTCTAGGTTGACCTTAGTGTTAAATTTGATTTTGGTTTAGATTGTTAACCTTATGGTCGACTTGAATAATTGAAAATAAAAGAAAAATGGTTCAGTATGAAACTAAAATCCTTGTGCATTATGTGATTTTTTATGATCACCTTATTAAGATATTAATATTTAAAGAGGAAGACCTCAAGATTTGGGATTGGTTTCTCTTTAG
Organism: Tamarix chinensis; assembly: GCA_030549775.1. NCBI lineage: Eukaryota > Viridiplantae > Streptophyta > Magnoliopsida > Caryophyllales > Tamaricaceae > Tamarix > Tamarix chinensis. Next base: position 14,793,026 of record CM060172.1, on the reverse strand, counting down.
GGTCAGCTACCTTAGAGACGATGTAGGAGCCCTCGATTTGGTTTGCTAGTTTCATTAAATGCCTCAGCTTTTTGGCTAAGGCCCTAGTCTACTCTATAAGTAAACTACGGGCCCTATAAGGGGGTATAGATACTTAGGGATTAGGTTTCCTAAGATGGAAGGATATTGCATTGCTTTGTTGCACCAGTATGACTAGAGTACTTCAATATCTCTGAGTTACAAGTTGGGAGGATGTTATATTTCTTTAGTGCATCAGTATGACCGGTGTAATTATATGTCTTCAGGTTATTATTGTATCCCCTCGAGTAATTAAAATAGAAATAATAGTTATATAAGGATTTAAATGGATTATTGTGATTTGTCGATTTGGTAGTTGCCTCTGCATTCTACTTAATTTTGGTATGTTGGTTTGATAGTTGAATTCGTGTGCTATTTGGATTTTATGTATTGGTTGGTAATTGTCTCGATGATTTCCTTTTCATGTTATAAGTGGAATATGTATGGTTGTTATAAAATGCCTTAACTATGGTTTGGTGTTTTCCTTTTCGTGGGACACCCTCGGTATAATTGGATTAAAGAAATAATTGTAAAATGATTAAGTTTGATGTGATGGACATGTGGCATATGGTATGTTATGAGTTATGGTATGAATATGGCACTTAGATATGGTATATATGTAATATTTAATGTGTTATGACATGATACTTTGTGTTACCTTCTATGTGCCCAATGTGATATTTGCTTACTTAGTATTGTATATTGGTTTATTTGGTACGGTTGTACTGATGTATTCCGTTTTATGGTCTCCGACCTATTCAATGGGTAGCCTTTCCTTTGTAAGAGTACTTTGAGGGTATATCTTGATGACTTTTGGTAGGGGTTGAGAGTTAGGACTATCTGGTATCTATTTTGGTATCTTTTAATTTGGATATCTTTTAGACTCTTATAACCCCTTATGTATCTCTTTCCCTTATCAATTATAACTCTTTTAATTAATCCTATTTTATCATAACGGTTTAATATTGAAATGAAATCTTTCTCTTCTTCTTATCAATTTTTATTCTTAATTTAAGCGAATAAAAGTTTTACCCTTAACACTTAGTGTAAGAAAGTAGAGGAATCGGACTTATACTAAGTAAGGTAGTAACACCCTAAGTTTTTATTAGATAAGTGTCCGCAATCAACTCCTTTTAAAGAAATTTTCAATTGCTAAAAATGGGGGGGGGTTACAAAAGAACGCGAGGCTAAGGAACAGGATTATCTTGGAAGTTGAAAGAAAAGTAAGTGAAAGGGATTATTAGAGCTATTTATAGCTAATAAATCCATGCAAGAATGAGTGTGCAACACCCCGAGTCGATACGACAACATGGGGCTACTTTAGAGAGATTTCGGATTGATCGGATGATCCTAAAAATCAGCATGAGTCCTTTCAGTACTTTTTATCCTCACTCATGCACTTCCAGAGAAATTTTCAAAAAATTTCTGAAACTTTCTAATAAGGTAACCCATCCTAAAAATTACTCCACAACCTGCATGCTTAAATTTAAAGTTCTTAGGATGGAATCACCAAAAGGATGGCATACCATGCTGAAATAAGAAGCCAGATTAATCCTTATAATACTCCACTCAATTTGGGATATTACATTCACCCCACTCAAGTAATGCAATTTCCACATTGCGCCTCAAATAATAACTATTTCAATATAATTTTATCCCAAGAATCATCTTACTAGGTGGCTAATTGAGTCATTCAAGTTTAGATCACAGTCGTGGTTTTGCTTTGATATCATTTGCCACACCTCAAGTCAATAAGACTATGCGGGGGATACCTTAGAACACTTTCGGATTGATCAGCTGACCCCATAGATTAATACGAGTCCTTTTAACGTGTTTTATCCTTTCTTACACACTTCTTGAGAAATTTTCAAAAAAAAAATTTGAAACTTTCCAAGAGAGTCACCCATCCTAAATATTGCTCCATATCCAGCAAGCTTAACAGTGGAGTTCTTAGGACAGAATCACCAAAAGTATGGTATACCATATTGATATAAGTAGCCAGATCAATCCTTATAACACTCCACTCAATTTGGGGTATTACAGAGTGTGGTTCTACTAAGATCAAAAATCCTAATTTTGATCATTCGAATTTGAGTTAAACAAGCATATTTCATTAAAGATAGGATGTAATACTCCAAAATTTACTACTGAAAATTTTTGTTTTATTCAAATAATCAGCGGAAGCGAAATAACAAAACTGTGAATTCTGTGGATATTACCGCCATACTTAGTACTAGACCGGTCCACTCCTACCGTTCTAGTACCAAGTGCTAAGGCTAAAAGAGAAAAGTACGACTTATGAGAAACTCAAACATATTTAAAGCAAAGTAGAGTACACAATAATTTACACTAATAAAATCCACCAGTGGTGGTTACAAATCAACAAATATATTGAAATCATGAATTTTAAAGGAGAAAGAGTACAACCCTAGGACTTTCTGGATAGTTCTTTACACTCTTTCCCAAGGGCCCACTTGAATAACATTTGAAAAGGACTTGAAAGGGACACTACCCATTGAATAGGCAGGGGCCCCACTAATGGAACCCTTTAGTACTACGGTACTAACTAACCCTTTAAAACACACTTAACAGCAGGCCCGCAATACAACACATGATACTACATACATACATAATGAAAGGTAAATACTTAATATCCACATTCATATATTCACATACTTAACAAATCAATCATATATTAATAGGTCATAAAGAACATTTGATACTTCTGTGCCTTAAGCCATTAGTCCATCATGATCAATCATATCAGATTATAAATATCCGTGTGAGTACAGGAACCCAACTATTATAGCGGGTAGATTAGAATACATACAAGGTAGAACGCTCCTGACCACTATTATTACCGGTGGATCGGTCTCTAAGGCAGAATGCTCCTGGCCGCTATTATTCGCCAATGGACCGATCTGGTGTAACACCCCCAAATTTACTACTGAAAAATTTTGTTTAAATCAAAAGGTTTAGCGGAAGTGAAAGAATTAAAACCGTAAACTTGGGGGTATTACCGCCACACTTAGTACCAGACCGGTTCACTCCTACCGTTCCGATACTAAGTGCTAAGGCTGAACTAAACAATTGTTAAGTAAGAATCATCAAAACATAAGTTCATAATCAAAAAAAGTCATTCACGGAAACACAAGTCAACAACAGTTAGAATATCATTTAGGAATACAACTTAAGAGTACGGTTTCAAAACAAGAAGCGTAGTACAAAATATAGCTAAATAAAACAGATCCCAAGGGACCAATATCCGGATCGCCTACTCACTCAAGTCAAGCCTTCCACCCCAAGATAGTACCCGATCATAAACCTGCACAGGAAGTTTGCTCCCCACCATCGGTGGATCATCACAGGACCCATTCAATCAAGGTAGTATCAGTACGGGTCCAATACTGAGTAAGGGCGCAGGTGCGTTAAGGCCAAGCATACCATCATACAACATAACATGCACAGCACAATCACATAAGCAACATGTAATATTATGGATGATGTAGGTCAGTTATGGTCCAATCCAACTTCTTCTTTTCATAACTCTAATAATTATAGACGATTCACATCATAATCGTTATGAATCCATGAGAATACGGGAACGCCACTATTATAGTCGGTGGATCGGTCACTTATAGGGCAGAACGCACCTAACCACTATTATATGCCGGTGGATCGGTCTCCAAGGCACAACGCTCCTAGCCACTATTATGTCGGTGGATCGGTCTGGCCCCAACTCTCATGGTGTTTCACTGCGATTATAACATATATTTCCATGATTTGTTTATAAGTCATTTCACACCATAATCTTTTTTAATCCATACGAGTACAGGAACCCCACTATTATAGGCGGTGGATCGGTCACTTATAGGGCAGAACGCACCTAACCACTATTATATGCCGGTGGATCGGTCTCCAGGGCACAACGCTCCTGGCCACTATTATGCCGGTGGATCGGTCTGGCCCCGACTCTCATGGTGTTCCACTGTAAGTATATAGTATCTTTCCCATGATTTAATTACAACATACTATTTGGTTGGTTGAGCTCGGGATCCCCCACTATTATAGCCGGTGGATCGGTCACGTATAGAGCAGAACGCACCTAACCACTATTATATGCCGGTGGATCGGTCTCCAAGGCACCCGGCACCTGGCCACTATTATGCTGGTGGATCGGTCTGGGCCCGGGTCAACAATCTTACTCTTTAAGTAATTAGTATCTTATTCGTGTCTTATCAAAAAGATTTCCACCCTTGACATGCATATCAACTACCCTCTACTTCTTTCCTCCCCAAGGGGGCCCGTCCCATATCTTGAGACTCCTGCGCCCCTTATCACACCCCGACATCCATTTCCTTTACACTTACCTTTAGATGAAAGAGTCAACCCCTACGGGTGTGGGTTAGGCCCTACCTTCATGACATCAACTCCACCTCCCATCACCCCCTAGGGTTTTCCCTTGGAAACCCTAATTGGGCCGATGTGGCCCAACCTTCTCCCACTTACGCTACCTTTACCTCATTCAACGCCCCACATCTTACCTCAATTAGATCCTCTCCCAAAACATATCACTTTACCTTTCGATTCAGCACATAACCATGAAAACCCTAGTTGATCACCTCAACCTTAGTACCTTTCTTCTCCCACAAGTAACCTCCCCTTTTTCATCCCAAAGTTTCTTCTTCCACATGGGAACCCATACTCACCTTTTATATAAATGAAATTTCACTCTTAACCCATACTCCACTCTTTCTTAATCACCTTTACCATTGTACCCTTCAAATTCCTCATTTTTCCCCCAAAACCCTAATTGGGTCCCTTAGATACCCTTACATCCGCCTATGTACTATTTTACATCAAAGTCTCCAATGGACCCATAACTTTGACATTATCTCATTTACGCCTAAATCAACTTTCCTCACATAAGATTCATCCCCATGCATAATTCAAATACACCATGCATACTCCCCAACACCCACTTACACCCAAAACCCTAATAAGGTCTCTTATGCACCAACTTACGTAGTATTTTTCATACTAAGTCTCCAATCATTCCAAGACTCTCCCAAGCTCTTATTTTCAACCCAAATCAACTTTTTACATGTAAGGATCATGCCCATGCAAGGTCTAGTCCCCCCATGCAAACTTCCCAAGCGTCCACTTCCCCGTTGTTCTTTTATTATCATTTCATGCTACCCAAAACCCTATCATGCATGTCCTAGAGGGCCATAACAAGTCACACCATCAACATCAACATCAAACAGTGGCGGAGCCAGGGCTTCCGCATGGTGTCCCGGGACACCACGGAGCCCTGGCTGGAGTATACAAATTTTACTAAATTTTTAGTTATTAGATATATACAATACTTGTGGGACACCATATCAAATAACAAAAATGGATGAATGGTTCCGTAGATGGGTTCCCATGTAGTAAAGTCCACAGGTCACAGGATCAAGTCCTGTCCCGTGGTCGTTTGTTTTGGAATTTTTTCATATCATCAAAACGACATCGTTTTGATGATGTCCCCCCCCCCAAAAAAACCCTTACCTCCTCTTCGACTTCGACCGTTGCTGCTCCTGCTCGACCTGCTTCTTCGACCCTCTACCTCTAGTCTCCGCCTCTCAATTCTCTTCGTCTCTCATCTCGACTCTCAATTTTACTGAAGACGCACCACCACGCACGCCGCTTGGAGACAACACACATTGCCGGAGGCCCGGAGCACGTCGGCGCTGCCTATGCTGCCTGCCTGTGCCAGTGCGCTGTGCGCCTGAGTAGTTGCTTCGCACCGCACCTCCGCCACTGCGCCTGCCACTGCTTGTCGCCGCTGTTTTCCCGTCTGCCATCTCAACCGCACTGACCGGGGCCAAGAAGGAAGAGCAGAAGCTGCCAATTCTGCTCTACCACTGTCCACCGCCGGCTGTCTGCCTTTAATATTCAAATCTTCAACTTAAACCGAGCCAGCCAATAGCCACAGCCCACACAAACACAACTAAGGTAAAATTTAGTTTGTTAAATTACTTAACAAGTTATCATAAATTATTTATGTTAAATTAGAATGCAATTAATTTGTTTATATTTATTGTATTAATTGATTATATTTTTTAGTTTATAGAAATTATAATTTATCTTATTAATGTAGAAAATATAAATTGGCTTATTAATTAGGTAGAAATTAAAATTAGTTTGTAGAAATCAAATTTTTTAGGTTTATAGATTGACGTGTTTAATTTATTAGTTACTTTTTGAATTAGTTTGTTCTTAGATTATTTATCATAAATTTATAAATTTATGAAGCTAGAATGTAGTTAATTTGTTTATATGTATTGTATTAATTGATTATATTTTTTACTTTATAGAAATTTTAATTTATCTTATTAATGTAGAAAATAGAAATTGGCTTGTTAATTTGTTTATATGTATTGTATTAATTGATTATATTTTTTAGTTTATAGAAATTCTAATTTATCTTATTAATGTAGAAAATAGAAATTGGCTTGTTAATTAGGTGGAAATTAAAATTAGTTTGTAGAAATCTAATTTTTTAGATTTATAGATTGAAGTGTTTAATTTATTAGTTACTTTTGGAATTAGTTTGTTCTTAAATAATTTATCATAAATTTATAAATTTATGAAATTATAATGTAGTTGATATGTTTATATGTATTGTATTAATTGATTATATTTTTTAGTTTATAGAAATTCTAATTTATCTTATTAATGTAGAAAATAGAAATTGGCTTGTTAATTAGGTAGAAATTAAAATTAGTTTGTAGAAATCTAATTTTTTAGATTTATAGATTGAAGTGTTTAATTTATTAGTTACTTTTTGAATTAGGTTGTTCTTAAATAATTTATCATAAATTTATGAAATTATAATGTAGTTGATTTGTTTATATGTATTGTATTAATTGATTATATTTTTTAGTTTATAGAAATTCTAATTTATCTTATTAATGTAGAAAATAGAAACTGGCTTATTAATTAGGTAGAAATTAAAATTAGTTTGTAGAAATCAAATTTTTTAGATTTATAGATTGAAATGTTTAATTAATTAGTTAGTTTTTTAATTAGTTTGTTATAAAATTATATTATCAATTAAGTTTTAGTAAATACCTTTGTTAATTCATTAAATTATTTAATGACGTAATTAAGGATGCAATGATACTTTTTAAGGCGATCTAAAAATAGCTACTACAAATATAATTCGGTTAATCAAGTTGTATTACCAAAATTTGAAAATTTTGAGCGAATTCATTTAAATACATAAAAATATTATTTTATTTTAATATCTATTTTAGTGTAATATTTATTGAACAAATATATTATGGACACCATGGATCCCAAACTCTGGCTCCGCCACTGACATCAAACATGGAACATGTCATACACGTATAATATAAGGCACACACAACATACCTCATGGTCCACGCTGCGCTACACAAAACAGGTTATTCATAACACATGCATAATACACATCAACATGGCATGCTCATCATTCACCCACACATTACATCACACATAGCACAAGGCCATAGCTTCATCCTTACCTAAGGCGACGCCGGGCTTGGAGCATGCTCCTATAACTCCTCAGGGCTTTGGTTAGGATTACCTAAAAAAGGGGAAAAAATACTAAGTATTAGTTTCCCTCAAAAGTACCATCATCCCTTATTCTAGTTTAAGATTAGTGCTATTGTTATTAAAGAGAGTATTATATGAAAACTAGGGTTTTTACCTTAAAATTAGTATACTAAATATTACTAGTCAAAATGTGTTTATTTTTAAAACTTATTGTTACACTTATATTATTAGACCCGTTAGCCCTATTCTTATAATAATAATGTTCATGCTAATTATAGAAAAATAGTGATAGTAATAATAATAATAAAACTAATAATAGCGACACTAATATTTATAGTGATATAAACCCTAGCGTTTTTAAGGCTAAGTCTAATAGTAGTGTTAGGGTTAAAATAATACTATACTAATTACAATACCAACAAGTAAAATATTCCTAAGGATGATAATGATAAAAGTAGTATATTTTTGAATAGTAATAATATAAGGGCTCAAATGTTTTTGGTCACAATAAAAGGAATAATAATAATAATAGTAAAGATAAAGACAATAATAAACCATGGCTAGCGTTAGTATTATTAGTAAAAATAGTAGTGAGGTTAATAGTGGCAATAATAGTAAATGAGGGAAGTCTTAATCACATTAACCCTAAAGTCTTAGACCATTATTAATGATAATAGTATTATTGGTTAGGAAAATCATAAGGTTAGGTTGAGTAATAGTAATAATAGTAATGATAATAATAATAATGACAAAGGAGGTAACTATATTAACACTAAGTTGTTAGTAATAATAATAATGATAATATCATTAGCAGTAGTAATAGAATAATAATAATAATAATAATAATAATAATAATAATAATGATAATGATGATGATGATGATGATGATGATGATGATGATGATAGTAATAATAATAATAGTAATGAAAGTAATAATAATAATGATAATATTAAGTATAATAACATTAATAGTAGTTAAAAATTAATAACAGTTATAGAAAAGAGATATTAGGGTTTGGGTAAGTTGGAAACCACCTAAGATCGGTGGTGGTCCGGCGGCAACGGCGGCGGTGGTGGAGGAGGAGAAGAGAGGAAAAGGTGGAGGCGGTGGTTAGATGGGAGGGGAAAAGGAGAAGTTTGAGGTGGAGAAGGAAACAACAGGTGAAGGGGAGTGGAGTGAGGGTGGTGGTGTGGCAAGGGGTGGCGACGCGCGATGATTGGCGCGGCGGCCGAGGGTGGTGGAGAAAGGTGGAAGATGGGGGAGGAAGGAGGAGAGGAAGGAAGGGGGAGATGGAGGTATGAGAAGGTAGAGGGAGGTCTGGTGAACATTTTGGAGGGTGGAGGAGGCGCTGGTGGCGACTGGGTGGGCGGTGGAAGGCGACGCAAGGGCGGTGAGGGGCTGGAACAGGCTATTCGAGGAGGCACTTTTGCACGGCCTGGGGTGGCTCGTGCAAGGTAAATCGAGGGCTAAGGAGGGCTTGGTTAGGTGGAGGGTGGTGCAAGCTAGGGTTCTGGGCGGCGCTAGACCAGCGGCGTTGGGGGACAGCGGCGGTCGATGCGTCTGATGGGGCGGCGGCAAGAGGGAGCAATCTAGGGTTTCGGGGTTCCAAATCCAGAATCCAGGTGATCAATGGGGGTATTTATAGGCAGGGTGGTTGGGCAAGGCCAGGGGAAGAAGACAAGGGGGTGCAGGCGCCAGGCTGGCCGGCAGGCGGCAGCTACCATGGCAAGCGGCAGGCGGCAAGCGGTTGCAGGAGGAAAAAAAAGGAAGGGTTGCAGGCTGCTTAGGAGGGAGGACAATGCTGGTTGGGGCCAAAACGGGGAAAGAAAATGACGAGAGAGAGAGAGAGAGAGGTAGGATCGCCGGTGTCGGGGCAGCTCCGGCAGTGCAGACATGCGTCGCTGCTGCCGTCTGCACGGGAAAGAAGAAGGGGAAAGAAAGGGGTGGACCTGCGGTCCAGGGGAAAGGAAAAGGAAGGGGGAACCCGCCGGGCGGTGGCGGTTATTTCCCCCATTAATGAAACGTGGCGTTTTGGGAAATTTTTGGGCAAAACGCTGCGTCTGCGTCGGTCTGGCAACGATTATTTCTTTCTTATTGCGACGCGGCGCTTTGGCGACTTTAGCGTCGAAATGCGGCGTTTTGTTCCACGGGCGGCTGGGCTCGCTGGGCCGCGGACGAGAAGAAGGAAGGGGAGGCAGGTTTGGGCCGGGAGAGGTCCAATTTCAACGGAGGAGGAAGAAAAAGGAAAAAGAAGGAAAAGAAAGGATTTATTTGAGGTTTTGGATTTTGCATAAATTATTTAGAATATTTTTGGGCTATTTAGAATACTAATATTTATAAAATATTAAATAAATTCTTTTTTTTTGCTTAGTTGAGACTATTTTAGATAAATTTCCTTAATATCCATGCTAATTAGAAAAATACCCAAATTTTCTTCCAATTAAATTCTTTATTATTTCCCTCTTAATTTACCTTAATTAATTCTCTAAATTTTAATAAATGAATTTATATAATTGATTTTCCTAATAATTCCTTATTTGGCCATAATTTCGAAAATTAGGATTTTGGGGTATTTCATCTGGCCCCAACTCACAGGGTATTCCACTATAAGTGATTAGTATTTTTCCATAATTTATTCACAACCAGATCAAGTTTATTGAGCTTGGGACCTCCACTATTATTGCCGGTGGATCGAAATACAAATATACATCATCTAGGGCAACATGCATTTATGCCACTATTATATCGAGTGGATCGGTACTCATAAACATCATCCAAGGCAAAACCTTCTGGGCCACTATTATATTCGGTGGATCGGTACTTATAAAATAATTCAACTAGGCCCGGCTCATTAGTCTTTCACTTTCACGCTTAGTGTTTTTCCTTTTGACTTAGCACAACAATTCCATTTATTTGCCTCGATAGGGAGATCAAGATCCTGGGACACAAAGGTACAACCATCACACAGGTGCATTAAAGCTACTCAGTACCCTTCAACTATCAACCTAGAGATGCAAAGGTACCCTAGTCGTATTGGTGCATAAAGCTAACTTAGTATCTTACCGACAAGGACACCTAATCCATAAGTATGCATACCCCCTAAATAGGTCTATAGAGCTAGATAGAGTAAGATATAGGGCTTGGCTAGGGCACAAAGGCATACCAGCAAATACCAAAATAACCGTGGGCTAAACCACTTCTTTAGGGTACTGACCCCTAAAGAGCCACTATTCCTAATCTCGAGGTCTTTCACTTTAAGTATTAGTGTCTTAATTAAGGTGATCAAAAAACCACAACAATCAAATACTTATTCACTTTCAATCATTCTGATATTGTTAGATATTTCTTATTCAAACGGTTATCCAAGGTAACACAGAGGAATCATTAAGGCCATCATCATCTCATCCAATTCCAATTTATTATTCATTATGGTGATACTTACGAATTGTTAAATACCATTATCTTGCTATTCAGTATTATTTGAGTCATATTACGAAATTCCGCCATCACAATGACATGTTAGATGCAATTTACTCATTTACCCCTTACTTATATAATTGCTAAGTCATCCCTTCCTTACTTGACAAATTACCATATTACCCTCCTTGTTGCATAATTATCAAATTATCCCTTACTCGATTTAGGTTACCAAGTTATCTCCCATACTTATTAAGTCACTAATCACCCTTCATAATTGTTAAACTTATCACATTTCTCGTTTAGTTGGTTAGATTACCGAATTACCCTTCTCCTTTATTATAATTACCAAACTACCATTCTCCATCATCAAAATTACTAAATTACCCTTTAGTTGGTTAAATTACCAAATTGCCCTTCTCTATTATCATAATTACCAAATTACCATTCTCCGTTATTAAATTATCAGTTTACCTTCATTTACACCGAATTACCATTTTACCTTTCTCTTTTATTAAGTTATCATTTTACCCTTGTCAATTATTATAATTACCACTTTTCCCTTCTCCATTATTATAATTACCAAGTTACTCCTTTTCAATTTCCACTTTACCCTTTTATTTACAAAATTATCATTTTGCCCTTTACTTCCAAAATTACCATTTTACCCCTTAGCTTCCAAAAATTACTATAGCACCCTTTCACTTATAAAATTACCATTTTGCCCCTTTACATCCAAAATTACTGTTTTACCTTTTAATTAAGAAATTACCATTTTGTCCTTTAATTACAAAATTATTATTTTACCCCTTACTCACAAAGTTACCATTTTACCCTTTACTTCCAAAATTACCATTTTACCCTTTTACTTACAAATTATCATTTTATCCTTTTACTCGCAAATTACCATAATACCATTTTACTTAAAAATTATCATCATACCCTTACCTCCAAATTACCATTTTTCCATTTACTTACAAAATTACCATTGTACCCCTTTACTTCCAAAATTACCATAATACCCTTTTACTTTTAAATTACCATTATACCCTTACCTCCAAATTACCATAATACCCTTTTCTCTCAAAATTACCATTTTACCCCTTTACTTCCAAAATTACCATAATACCCTTTTACTTACAAATTACCATTACACCCTTACCTCCAAATTAACATTTTACCCTTTACTTAAAAAATTACCATTTTACCCCTTTACTTCCAAAATTACCAATTTACCCTTTTCATTTACAAATTACCATTTTGCCCCTTATTACACCACTTATATTAAATTATTATCATCACATGAAATATTAATATTAATACCCCATTCTCATTATCTAACTCCACAACTATTATATTTAATATAATACTCATTAGCACCCACACATAATAAGCCACATTCTTGCACAAGATATATTACTAAAATACCCTTAGGGTTCATAATAATATTAACCATGCATTAATGGTCACAATTGAAATACCCCAAAATCCAAAATTTTAAAATTATGGCCAAATAAGGAATTATTAGGAAAATAAATTTAATAATTTCATTTATTAAAATGTAGAGAATTAATTAAGGTAAATTAAGAGGAAAATAATAAAGAATTTAATTGGAAGAAAATTTGGGTATTTTCCTAATTAGCATGGAGGTTAAGGAAATTTATCTAGAATAGTCTAAACTAAGAAAAAAAGGAATTTATATAACATTTTCTAAATATTAATATTATAAATAGCCCAAAAATATTCTAAATAATTTATGCAGAATCTAAAACCCTAAATAAATCCTTTTTTTCCCTTTTTTTCCTTTTTCCTTTTTCTCCCCGCCAGTTGGGCCTCACCCGGCCCAAGCCTGCCTCTCCTTCCTTCTTCTCACCCACGACCTAGTGAGCCTAGCCACCCGTGAAACAAAACGCTGTGTTTCGATGCTAAAGTGGCCGAAACGCCGCGTCGTAATAAGAAAAAAAAATAATTGTTGCCAAACCGACGAGGACGCAGCGTTTTCCCCAAAAATTTCTCAAAACGCCGCGTTTCATTAATGGGGGAAATAACCGCCGCTGCCCGGCCGGTTCCCTTTTCCTTTCCTTTCATCCTAGACCGACCGGTCCACCCTGCCTGTCTTCTTCTTCCCAGCCCGACCTGCAACGTCCACTTGCAGCCCCGATTCCGCCGACAGCCACCAGCCAACGACCGGCCGTCCTCACCTTCCCCTCTCCCTGTCGTTTTCTTCCCCTTTTTGACCCCGACCAAGTCCCTCTCTCCCCTTCCCGCATGCCCATCTCTTTCCCTTGTCTTCTCCCCTTTCCCGACCTAACCTGCCATGGCAGGACTGCACCGTCGGCCGGTGGTCCTGCCACACCTGCCCCGCTCGTCTCTTTCTTCCCTTGTCGTCTTCCACCTCCCAATTGCCTATAAATACCCTCTTTCGGCAGCCATAATTAGCCCCTCCTTCGATTTTTCCCCAAAACCCTGCCTCTCCGCCACCCCAAAAAGATGAGCTTTCCGTCGCCGCCACCTCAAACTTCTCCTTTTCCCCTCCCATCTAACCACCACCTCCATCTTTTCCTCTCTTCTCCTCCTCCAACGCCGTCGCAGTCACCGCCACGTGCCGCCGCCGGACCACCACCGACCCTAGGTGGTTCTCCACTCATCCAAACCCTAATACCCCTTTTATATGACTGCTACTATTTTCTACTAATAATAATACTAATATACTTATTATTATTATTATTATTATTATTATTATTATTATTATTACTATTACTATTATTATCGTTATTACCATTATTATTGTCTCTATTATTAATGTTCTTATTTTCTTACTAATACTAACATCCCTTTTGAACCCTAACTTTTATTATACTTAACTTTAATCTTAATTTTTATAATTATTAGTATTAACATTATTATTAATATTATTATTATTACTTCTATTATCCTTACTACGGTTATTATTGTGGTTGCTTAACCTTACTTGGTTGTATTATTGTTATTATCATTACTACTAGGATTATTATTATTATTATCGTTATTATTTTTATTATTATTATTATTATTATTATTATTATTATTATTATACTTAACACCCTTATCATTTTGTTAACAATAATACTACTTTTTTTCTTATCCATGTTACTTAACTCAAGCTAGTAAATATCATGTGGTTGTTAACTAGGGAGAGTACTTGAACCTTATTACCATACCACTTAACATTAACCCTAACCTCATTACTATGACACTATTATTAGCTATTACTATTATTACTACTATCACTACCTTATTATTGTAACCAAAAGCATTTGAACCCTTGTATTATTCAAGAATATACAACTATTATCATTATCACCCTTAGGAATATTTTACTTGTAATATTGTGACTTTATAATATTATCATTTCAAATATAACACCATTAATAGACTTGGCCTTAAAATGCTAGGGTTTCTATCACTAGACATTAGTGTCACTATTTTATTAATACTAACACTATTTTCCTATAGCTAGCATAAACCCTATTACTACAAGATTAGAACTAATGGGTTTAATAAAATAAGTGTAAGAATAAGTATCAAAAATAAATATATTTTGACTACTAATATTTAGTATACTAATTCTAAGGTAAAAACCCTAGTTTTTGTATAATACCCTCTTTAGTAATAAAAACCCTAATCCTAAACTAGAATAAGGGTTGATGGTACTTGCAAGGGAAACTAATACTTAGCTTTTTCCCCTTTTATAGGTAACCCCGACCAAAGCCCTAAGGAGTTATAGGAGCGTGCTCCAAGCCCGGCGTCACTTTAGGTAAGGACGTAACTAAGGCCTTTTGTGTGTCTATATGTATTATGTGTTTCGCATGCTACGTACCCTACGTTTATCATTATCAATTATGTTGCGTGTGCATGACATGGAGATGAAGTATGTGTGGTATGTTTACATGGCATGTGTATTATGTATATGTGATGATACGTGGCGTGATCCTGTAAGACATGCATGTGAGGGAGTTGATGTGTTTTGTGTGGGAGAAAGGATTAAAAAGGAGGATGGGGAAGGAGATTGACCAAGGGAGGTGAGTTGATCTAATTATTTTAATGAATCATGAGTGAAAGAATAAAATGAGAATTCTAGGGTTCGTGTGGGAGAATTTGATTTATGATTTTTATGATTTTGCGTGGGAGAGTTTAATTTATGTTTTCATGGGGGTATTAATGTTTCTATGGCGGTATTAATGGTTGTATGGTGGTATTAATGACTGCATAATGGCATTAGGGTTTAATTGGTGGTATTATGGTTGGTATGGTGGTATTAGGGTTCGCGTGGTGGTATTAGGGTTTGTATGGTGGTACTAATGATTGCATGGTGGTATTAATGGCTTATGGTGATATTAGGATTTGCATGGTGGTGTTATGGTTTGTATGGTGGTATTAATATTTGTATGGTGGTATTAGGGTTTGCATGGTGGAGTTAGGGTTTTGCATGGGAGTTAATGAACGTATGGGATTTAGGGTTTGTGTGAAAAGTTCGAGAGGTTGCATAGGATGTGTAACGTTTGCGTGAGAGCAAAATTTACGTATGAAAGGTCAATTTGGGATGCAAGGAAGGTAATGCAAGCATTATTTGGGTGTTTAACTGTTTTGGACGGAGAATAGTACGTGGAGTAGTATAAGGGTATGGAGGAGACAAAATTAGGATTTGGAGTGATTAACTCTGGGTCATTGTGATTAAGTAGGGTTGGAGTAACTAATTGTGATTTGTTGAGGATAATTAAGGTTTGGGATGGCTAAGTATGGTTTTTGTGGTAAAATAGGGTTAAGAGTGGTTAACCACGATTTGGTGTGGACAATTAGGGTTGGTTATGGCTGCTTAGAGTTGTTTGGTGTTATCATTTGTATTTATTGATTAAAGTGTAGTTATGAATGTGGAATTTTATTATTTGTGATGTGTAAAGTATAAGGAGAATGATTTATGCATGTCAAGGGTGAAAACCTTTTGAATAGGACATGTTAAGACACTAACTACTTACAGAGAAAGATGTTGAGTTGGACCCAGACTGGTCCACCGGCAAATAATAGTGGCAGGGTATGCTACCCTCGTGACCGGTCCATCGGCTATAATAGTGGCAGGGCATGGCCCTCGTGACCGTTCCACCGGCTATAATAGTGGGGGATTCCGTGCTCAACAAACTAATCAAAATAATGATAAGACATGGGAAAGATACAAACATTTACAGTGGAACACCTTGTGAGTCAGGGCTAGATCGGTCCACCGTCAAATAATAGTGGCAGGGTATGTTACCCTCGTGACCGGTCCACCGGCTATAATAGTGGCAGGGCATGGCCCTCGTGACCGTTCCACCAGCTATAATAGTGGGTTCCCGCACTCACATGGACTATTAAAGAATATGTGTGGATTAAATATAGTATTAATGAGAATAAAGAATAAGTCACTAGAAAAGTATTCAGGCCTTATCTTGCAGGTTATCGCATGTTGTCTATATAATTGTGCTATGTATGCTATGTGGTATGATTGTATGCTTGGCCTTAGCGCACCTGTGCCCTTACTCAGTATTGGACCCGTACTGATACTACCTTGATTGACTGGGTCCTGTGATGATCCACCAATGGTGGGGAGAAGACCCCCTATGCAGGTTTGATCGGTTACTAATTTTGGGTGGAAGGCTTGACTTGAGTGAGTAGGCGGTCCGGATATTGGTCCCTTGGGATTTGTTTTATTTAGCTATATTTTGTACTACGCATCTTGTTTCGAAACCGTACTCATAAGTTGTATTCTTAAACGATATCCTAACTATTGTTGACTCGTGTTTTCGTGAATGATCTATGTTAACTATGAACCTATATTTTGATGATTTTTACCTAACGATTGTTTAGTTTAGCCTTAGCACTTAGTATCAGAACGGTAGGAGTGAACTGGTCTGGTACTAAGTGTGGCGGTAATACCCCAAATTTTACGGTTTTAATTCTTTTGCTTCCGCTAAACCTTTTGATTTAAACAAAAATTTTCAGTAGTAAATTTGGGAGTGTTACAACAATAGCATAATACAACATGGATAAATACTTAACATTTTCATAAATAACCAAACTCTTACCTTAAGCAATATTTCTATACATAACACATAATCTAATATGCTTCCTTTTTATCAATCAATACAAGAAACTATGTATAATATATTAAACAATATATATAACATGAAAAACAACATATTGAAACCCTAATGTGCTAGCATACGGTAATCCATGCATTTAAGTGGGTTTTAACGATTACCTTAATTCCCACAAAAATGAACCTTACCGATATTCCAGTTAAAGGTTCAAGCTTTTATTAGAAAAACCAATACCTAAAAATAATATCAATGTTTATTATATTAGAAATAAGAAAACCAAGCATAAGACTTTATAAAACACAATTAATGAAATACTTAACTTAAAATATTATTATACCTTAAAATTTATTAAACAAAACATACTAAAGCATGCAATAGCTCATCCTACTTATGCAGCATGAGCTACATGCAAAACAAGAGGGGGAGAGGATAGAAGGTGGTGAAAGAAAGGGAAGATTGGCTATTTTTGGGTTGGGGTTTTGGGGCTATGAAGGAAGGTAGATGGAGGAGGATTTAAGGAAAAGGAAGGGTGGAGAGGTGGAGAGGGGGTGTAGGTGGTGGTCGGGGATGGGTTGAGGGTGGCTAAGGGTGACAACAGCAGCGAGGCTACGAAGGTGGCTGCCAAAATGGAGGGCTTGAGAAGAAAGGAGACGGTAGGGGAAATGAAGGGTTGCAGGTGGTTTTTTCTACCAAAGGAGGTGTGGGGATGGTAGAAGAGGTTGCAGGGATTGGTTTGGTGGCTCAGGTGGCGGTAGAGGCAGCAAAAGGAGGAGGTTCAGGGTGGTTGCCAAGAAGGGAGGGAAAGAAGAGGGGAGGAAGAAGCGGGCTACAGGGTGGCTTGAGGGGTGGTGTGGTGGTTCAGGGGTGAGGTAGAGGGTAGCAGTGGGTGATGTACGTGGCTAGTGCGAGGATGGCAGCAGCGGAATGGGGCAACGGAGCAAAGATAGGGAGGGAGATGGAAGGAGAATAAAGGAGAGAAAGAAGGTCGGGAAGGGCATGGGAGGCTCAAAAATGGCAGGATGAGACAGGGAGGGAAGAAGAAAAAGAAGAGGAGGAGAAAAGGAGGGGATAGGGGCTCGGTAGGTGGTGGTAAGGTGCTAGAGGCGTGGGA
Organism: Tamarix chinensis; assembly: GCA_030549775.1. Classification (NCBI taxonomy): domain Eukaryota; kingdom Viridiplantae; phylum Streptophyta; class Magnoliopsida; order Caryophyllales; family Tamaricaceae; genus Tamarix; species Tamarix chinensis. The sequence goes on along the minus strand of CM060172.1, from coordinate 14,774,746 downwards.
GTTGTAGGGAGAGGCATGGGCAAGGAAAGAGAGAGGTGGTGGGGCTGAGATAGGGCAGGAAAAATGGAGAGAGAGAGAGAGGGAGGGAGGGAGAATAGTAGGGGAGGAGGGTTGCAGGTAGGGTGGCTAGAGATGGCGGAGGTGGTCAGGTATGGCATTGGGGAAAAGGAAGAAGAAGAAAGAAAGAGGGGGTGTTGCGTACAAGTTGATGAAGGGGAAAAGGGGAGTGGGTCGGCTCGATCGGGGAGAAAGGAAAGAAAACAAAGTAGGGAGGACGGGCCGGGCTCGCGCAGGAGAGGAAACAACAAAAGAAAATGGAGTCGGGTAGAGGGAAAGAAAGGGGAAGGAAGGGAGAAAGGGAGAGATGGGCCACCGGCCCAATGCGCGGGGGAGGGGTAGGGAGGCAGGCCAAGGCTTGGTGGCCCGAAGGAAGAAAAAGGAAAAAGAAAGAAAGGAGAGAAAGTAGAAAAGGGAGAAAAAAAAGGAAAAGGGGGAAATGGAAAGGGAAAAATGGGGAAAATAAAATAATTCAATTTATAAAATAATTAAACATAATATTTTTGGGTAATAAATTTATTTAATAATTTAATTTAATAATATTAAATATATAGGTTAAAAAAAGGATACTTTTAGTAAAATATTGGTTTGAAAAATTATTTAAATAAAAAGAGTATGATAAAATAACAAAATATTTGTTTTAATTTATTAAATATTTATATCCAATTTTATATAATTAAAAATCCATAAAATAATTAAATTTAATAAATTTAAAAGCTAATTTATCCCAAATAAAAGTTATTTATTAAATTATAAGCTTTTAAAATTTCGGGGGATTACATAGGATGACCTCCCTTCTAGAGCTAAAATGGTGGTTTCTAGAGAATGCATGTCAAATTTGCATAGAAAATGTCAAATACAAGAGAGAAACTGAATGATCAACATCAAAAGAAATATCCCCGCTAATAAAAGGTAGTTAGAAAATCAAAGCAATGATTCTAAAAGTGTGCAGATAAGAGAGGTGGAAGAATACAAAGCTGAGGTCATCCTCTCCCTCAATTGTCCAAATCAAACCCTCAAAATAGTTCAAGGTAGTAGCTCAAGCTGAATGCATGATAAAAAAAAAAGGTTAAAATCTCTGAAGAATTACTTGGAATGGTATTATCAATGTTCCGTTTTGGTATAAGAATTTTTCCTAGAAAATTTGAGTTTTGAAAATGTACTCAACTCGATAGATCAGTTGATCGATTTGTCCTACCAATCGACTGTTCTATCAACTAATCGATTAGTTCTCCAAACTAGCCGATCAGTTTAGTTAAGCAAAACCTTTTAGCTAAAATGACAAACCAATTGATTGGTTCATAGAACCAGTTAATCGATCTACTTGAAAACTCATTTTATTCAATTTCCAAAGCTTCTTCAAATCCAACTTTCCTCAAACTCTATCATAGTTCTAAATCAAAATCAAACATTATCCAACTTTAATAAACACCATAACTACTCATTCAAAAAACTTTACAAAAAAAAAAAATAGGGTATTACCTAGTACCGTAGTACTGACGAGTTTCATTCGTGGTCCCCTGCCTATTCAATGGGTAGTGCTTACCTTGCAAGAATACTTTGAGGGTTCAGCTTGATGGCTTATAGTAGGGAGTTGAGAAGTAGGACTATCTAGTACTCACCCAGGTATCTTTTGATCCAAATATACCTTAGACTCTTAAGTCCCTTACTATTTCTCCTTTTGTTATATTATAACTTATTTACCTGATTCTTTTTGTAATAAAATCTCTATTTTGTTCTTACATTGTAAATTTTATTTATGTAGAGTAAAATTTTAGTCTTAGCACTTAGTATAAGAATGATAGAAGATGCTAGATTTATATTGAGTGTGGCAGTAATACCCATTATTTTTTATAATTAATGCTTTCGCAAAATAAAAAAAAATCATAGTAAATTTTAGGGTGTTACATATACCATGTTGATATAAGTAGACATATCAATCCTTATAACACTCCGCTCAATTTACAGATATTACATTTACCCCCACTCAATAGTGTAATGTCATCGTTATGCCTCAACCACTCACTATCTCATTACAGTTTATCCTATAAATCATCCAACTAGGCAACTGCCTACCTCATATACAACTTTAGCTCACTATCACAGTTTTGATCTAATATCATTTGTAATAGCCTTGGTCGATATGACCAAATAAGGGTCACTTGGTAGCCACCTAATAATACCTAGAGCCCACAAGGGTTGCAAAGGATACCCTAGAGTGCTTTTGAATTGTTCGACTGACCCCATAGAATAACATGAGTCTTTTTAGTGTGATTTATCCTAACTCACATACATCTTGAAAATTATTTAGAAAATCTTTAAAACTTCCAAGAAGGGTTACTCATTTTAAAAATTTATTTATGGCAAACACTCTTAACTATGAAATTCTTACAATAGAATCATCGAAAGGATGATATATTATATTGATATAAGTAGGCATATCAATCATGATAACATTCTAATCAATTTGGATATATTACAAAGGAGCACCTAGTGTTCAGGGTGATGAAGGAGCACCAACTTGCCATGTCTAGGAGTTAAACCACTAGGTATTGTTGATGCTACAAAAAGGTGAGATAAGGAATGGAGGATGCTAGTCATTGGTGGTCGGAGTATAGGAATCAACTATTGTTGTCGTCTATCGCTAATAGTGGTAGTGATGATGCCAATAAGGTTGCAACAAGGTTCGATTAGTATAGAAAAGAGAAAGTAGTGTACATCTTTTTTAGGCTTAGAAAGAACAATATTTTCTTTGTCTTAGGTAGTTTCTTAATTGTTAATAGCACGAATAAGAAACACGTCTTCAAATTTTGTTCTAAAATTTATTTTTGGCAATATTTAAAAGTGTGGGGAAATTTTAAAATTTATAAACATATTTTTTAGCCATGACTTAATATTTTTGTTGCTAAAAAATAATTTTCATAATAAATAACTAATGTAAAAATTATTTTTTTTAAAAAAAAGAAGAAAAAAATCCTAGAAAATTTTCTTTTATTTGTTCCATTTATTAATAAACCATTTTTGCATTAAAAATAATGCACAAAAGACATCTTCTGACAAGTTTCCATTTGATAACTCTTTCACTATTCATTCTGAAAGGAAAAGTGATGCAATGTACTTTTTTTTTCCAAATTAGAGGACAATGAAAAAAAGGCATAAAAATATATTTTCGCTACAATATTTTTATTGTCAAAAATAATGTTTTAGCCACGACGAAAGTTAGTCACAACAAATATGTTTTTGATATAAAATAGTTGTTGTTGTTGTTGTTGTTGTGTGTGTGTGTAGACACACACAACAATAACATAGCATGGCTATCAATATAAGATATAAAATTGAGTGCTTTCATTTTTGTTCTCATTTCTCTAACGTTGTAAAATTTTTAGCCTCGACTAATAAAGTTGTTGTAAAAATATATTTTCTTACAACAATGCCTTTATTGTAAAGAATATTTACTTTTTAGCAACGATAATCTAACATGGCTATTTTTTTAAAAAAAAAATTTGTTGCAACAACATATTTTTGTTATAAGAATTAAAACATCAGTTAAGACGACAACCTTTGACCACAATATGCGATGGTTGCTGTCAAAATGATTTTTCGCAATAAAGATTTTTGGCCATTGCCGATACGCGTTACCAAAGATATATATATATATATATATATATATATATATATATATATATGCATAAGATGTATAGTGTTTCCTGGTTTATGATTCGTTGCAAGGATTATAGGTGACGGGAACCGTAATTTGACCGATTTGCACGTCCTTACGTGGGGTAAGTCGGTTGGTCGAGTCGGATTTTAATTTTAATCCTATGGATCCTAGTCGTACATATGAAATCATGTCCTAACTAATTACGTTTTCTTTTCAAAAAGTGGGATGCTAATTAACTTTTCGTTTTCTTAATATATTCGTCGCAGGTTCCGTTGAGTAAAGAGCTAACGCTTATATACATATATATATATGGATGTCCTATTTTGATTAATCGTACTGCATTATGTATATATGTACACATGTTTTTTGTTTATGCATGCGTAGGCCGTTCATGATGTTCGAATGAATACACCGATGCACCCACTCAACGTTACCACACCACACAGGGAAGCTCCCGAGTCTGCCATGGCAGCACCACCTCCTCAAGCCAGAGAATATATCACTCTCAGTGCATGTACAACTGAAACGAATGAGCGAGAGTTTGTATAGTTAAAAACAACGTACCAAAATCTCGGTGCTCTACGGACTACGGTCAGCGTGTGCGGTGCAGACGACGGCAGCCGGCGTCGGTTTCCTTCCTGCTACTACGACTAATACCGCACACGTGGCACGGGGCACGAAAATTGTTATGATGGTGTGTTTTAGGGTGCGTAGAAACGCCCGACGGATAAAATTAAGTAATCGATTAATGGCACGGTGCCATAAAATTAGGGTTACCATAAAAAATCTAGGGCGGGTGGGGACATATCATGTAACTCACGACACAGACGACGACGCATACTTTTCCGTCCCCCCCTTTTCTCCTCGGCTCCTCCGTTCCCTCCCTTTTGAGTTTAGAGGCCTAAATTCCCGTCAACAGTTTTTCTTTTCTTTTCTTATATAAAAAATAAAAAATAAATAAAAACTCGCCTTTTTTTCGTTCTCGCACACAGATCCGACACCCGTGCCCTACACGCTTTAATCGGACCCAAGATTTGTGGTGCGGGCATCTAATACCTCGTGACAAGACAGCCACCCCCTTCCCAAGCTACCAACCTCAGTAAAAGTTACCCAACGAAAAACACGAGCGTCACGTCACGCTCCGATATTATTTTTGTTCGAGTGTCCACGCGCCTTCTTGTATTTGTTTGAACGTTCACGCTCCTCATTTTAACACTTTTTGCCACTAGGGTTTTCGGTATAATATTCGTTTCCCTCCCCCCCTTTCTTTTGGGCAGTGATCGAAAAGGTAACCGGGAATAATCATCCCCTAACATAAACATAAAATGAATGTGGTATAGCGTTGTAGGTATACAGTTCAAACGATAGGATAATAATACATGGATGATATAGGGACACCGGACGCCTACCTGAAGAAAATATATTAAAATAAAAATAAAAATTAAATACATATTGCGTGCATAAAATAAATACATTAAAAAAATGGAAGCGAGGGATGGAATATATATCCAAAAATAGGGATAAGAACACCCATGCCAATCCATGACCATGACCCCCTTTCTTTCTATGTCGTATTTCTTTTCCGAGAATATACAGGCTTATATACCTGTGTCTGCATGCCTTTCTTTTTGCAGGTAAACAGTATAACCATTTTTTTATTAGTACGTGTAACATTAAGTAAAAGTTAGTTTTTTTTTTTTTTTTATAACACCAATCAATGTACGTAATCATTGATTCTCTAAATATCCCATTTCGAGAGGAAATGACAAACCGATACGATGATACTTAATTCAATCCTTTTTATATATATATATATATATACAAAAAATTTATATCGTTAGTAAAATATTTTAGCATATTATACCATTTATTTATAACCATTGAGGAGTGTCAATGAATGTTAAATATTCAAGGGCCTGCATGATTAATAAAAATAGAATTACATTATAATATATCTTCATGTGTCGAGAATAAAATCATCACAAAATAGAGTGATACTATGGTTACGGCGAAATATACACAACATATTTTTAAAAAATATATATCTATATGTCGGCCGCATGCGTACATGATTTACATTTTAAGAGGTGGTTATAAATATATTATATTTTTTCTCCTTCATAATTACTTAATATATATCACTTATGTTACAGAGTTAGCGTTAATGAGGGGAAGGAAAAAAAAATATGACCGCTAAAAGATGGATGAAACCTGCATAATACTAATTAGGACAAAGGGCCGTATTACCATGTATATCCATGATGCCTGATGTGTACTGGAGGATGATACATCATACATACCACTTGAGGCCTTTAAGGCATCATAAATAGTAAATACACGGTTCAGGGGGCATCACTGTCATTGAGATGTGTGAAGGTTTATTATTTATTATTATTTTATTTTATTTTTCTAAAGAGGACGGGCAACTAAACCAACTTTCAAGGTCAGTCGCCACCACCACAAAAGCATAAATATTTTATACAAAAAAGAAAATTATAAAATAGACATAACACACTACTAGTAGCTAGCTAATACTATGCAGTATTTCCAGTTTTCTACTCGTCTCCCTTATCTTATTCTTACCTGGCCCTGATGATGTATGTCTCTCTCTCTCTCTCTCACTCTCTCTCCTTTTTTTTTTTTCTTCTAATTTTTATTTTTTTCTTCTGTCCCCTCCACTTTCTCTTTCTCTTTCTCTTGGTCTTTAATATATTAATTTTCATTTCAATTCTATCACACCTTCTCTCTCCTCTCTCTATTGCCTGACCTGGGGCTGTGTGTTAGATGAGAGGATCCCATAGGGTTTGCTCAATTTTCGCTCAGAAATTATTCTCTCTTTCCTCCGAATCCAGTCCTCAAACTTCCATCTGCTTCTTATCCGAGTCTCCAGCTTTCAGCTCCAACTCGACTCCAACGCCGCCGTTGTAGATCGGCCTTCGGAGGGCTAGGCCCAACCCGTCCGCCGCGAAGAGATCATCGTTTCTAGCTCGTCCTCCGATTAATTTCTCATCTTTCGGAGGTACTCTTTCCTCCTTAATTTCTTTCCTTCTCCTTTTTTTTTTTTTTTTGTTTTCCTTTTTCTTTCGGATGGGGTAGCTATTTCCTCTTAGTTTATCTTCGGAAACTGGTTTTGTTTTAATTATTATGATTTGATGAACATCCCCACCCCACCCTCCCCCTTTTGAGCTTACATCTATATGTGATGTCGCTTTACCGGCGGTGTTAGTGGTGTTGGTGGGCTGTGTTTTTATCTTTCCGTTTTTTTTTTCAAAGCTGAGATTTTTCTTTCATATTGTTTGGAGGTGGTGCCGTTGGTCCGTTGTCGTTGTTGTTGGTGGTGGTGGTGGTCCGATGTTCGTGGTGAAAGGTTTTTCATTTCGTTGATTTGATCGTTATGTCCTTCTTTTCTGTTGGATTTTACGCTTAAGCCATTTATTTATTACTCTTTTTTAGTTTACCGGGCATATCCTTTTTGGATAAAATTTCATTTCCAGCTTACCCTTTTATCTCGGGGCTCATTTTTTGTTTTTTTGAGGATGGGGCTAGCTAGCTGGCTTCTGCGTGTCTCTGCTGTCTGCTAGGGGTTGTGTCCCTCCGCCCGTCGTGGGGTGTGTGTGTGTGTGTGTGTGTGATATAATTGCCTGCTCCTTCTGCTGATTTTTATTCCGATTCAGCTCCACCCAACTCAAACCCCGCTCCTAATTCCCCAAACCCTAATAAATTAATGATCTTTAATCTAACTTAATTAATTCTTTCTTTTGGGAGTTGGGCTATTCTTAAACCCTAATTTTTCACGACACGCCTATGATTTGTGATTATTGATGGCCGGGACGGGTTTTACGTGTGATGAGGTTGTGGGGTTTATTGCTAATTTCAATATTACGGGCGGGGGTTATTTATATTTTATGAGTGAATCAATTCTATTCCCATCTAGACTAAACCCTAATTTGTACTGGCCCCTATTTGCTTCTTTTTTATTGAGATTTTATGTGCTTACTATTTGCTGCCTTGATTCTTCTCTAACTAATTCTGGGGTAATTTCAGAAATGAAGCTGGATTTATTTATTTATTTTCCTTTGCCCTCGTTTTTAATCCTAGGGTTTCATTTTGTATCAATCATTCGGTTTATTTCCTTCATTTGAAAGTAAACATTATCTCATGCCTAGCTATATGTTGATCACTCTATGTCAAAAATTGATCGTGTTTCAGTTCTTCAGATGATCTGTATACCTAGGGTTTTCTTTTACTAAGTTAATTTTACTTTCTCTTATGGAAATGAGTTAATGTATTGCTTGTACATTTCGAAATGATTCAAACTAATCTAGGCGTTAATAGAATCAGTCGTGACTCACCTAGTGTGCAGTAAGTGCAGTTCATTTTTTTTATAAAAAAAAAAATTAATCTCCTATGTACCCATCTTCTTTTTTAGATCTTTGCTATTTACCTTTTTCCATGTATGAGCTTTCGATTCAACTTACTGAAGTTCATTTAGTAGCACACAAGATCATGAAATTCTCACAAATTTTATTATTCCATGCGCCACTTGCAGATGCAATATACCTGATACAAAATGAGTATTCACGGGTAGTACAATTAAGATTCATTCACCATGGGAAGCATACCTGCTTTAGAAGGACATATGCAAATGGACAAGCCTTCAGATCTTGCTTCTAGGCCATCTACGTCGCATGTCCCCAATGATCTTGCCTCAACTGATATGGCTTTGCAGGAAAAGGATGAGGCACCAAGACAGTGCAAGCACTTCTCAATCAGGTAATGATCGAACTGTATGCATGCGGCTAGCTTCTCTTGAATAACTAGTGACGGTTGTTTTCAAGTAGTTAGCAGTGATGATGCATGTGTTAAAACTTTCTACTGTTGTGCTTCAGTTTTTAAATACTTCAACTACAAGCTGATTAACATGGTATAGACAATCTTATAGATCAGAATATCAGTCACATATTCAGTCAGAGAAGTTGCTGGTTTGAAAACATTTGTCTCTTTAGCCAATTATTCTGTTTTCTCTTGTTATTCAATAAATTTTTTCCTCTTCTGTTGATGACAATCCCATAAATTTTGTTCATCCCTTTATGAACAACAACCCCAATAATAATCTTGGGGGGGGGGGGGGGAAGTTGATCCCAATCCTTTAACATTGATTCTTTACGTGATCACAGAGGTTTCGCGAATGAGATGCTTGAGAAGGATGCCAGACTCTGCTCACCGTTCATTGCAGATGTTGACAGTACTACAAGCACCAGTATATGGAAGCTAGAGCCGATCAAAGTACCCCGATTCAGATATTGGGCTTGCAGGGGTTGCATAGGACTAGACCAAAGAACTGAGGAAGGCACATCCACATCCATAGCAGCAGTCCCCGGCTGTGACGATGATGGATGCTATTGTAAGATACATTTTGCTCCAGAAACAGCAAAAGCCAGTGACTCTGTACCTGTCAGATTGGGACATGTCGGTGAAGCTAGTACCTCAAATGGATCTACTGATAACAGAAATTTAAGCAAAACCGTGAAGGGTGAGGACGCAGATCCTAGAATTTATGTTGTATTTTTTTGCTTTGGGGTCTGGTGTAACATTCTTCTTTGATTTCTCAGCCTGTGCAAATGGTGTTAATAATGATGCGGATCAACGACTCCAAGCGTCTGTAAAAGTTACTGATTCAGGTAATTATATGCATTGCCAGTCCATATCACCAACCAGCTGGCTGCAGTTTCAGAGTTTTCTGATCCTTATTTTCCAATCACTGAAACAGCTGTCCGGAAGGAAATGGAGAGCCAACGGATAAATCCTGTGGACTCAACAGACCTAGGAACGGTGTCTTTGCTGGTGAACAGAACATCCATCTGAAGTCTAATGCTCTTGCTAACTCTCATCAATCCATTGAGCTGCCTGTAAATTCCAACAGGAACAGAGAAGTCTCAGCTGCTGGTTTGGCAAATGAGGTAGGCAGTTCCATTGACAATGCTGCCACACCTGGTCGTTTGGTCCCCTTGCCGGACTTGAATGCTTCTGATGATGCATCTCCTGGAGACGCTGATGATGAACCCCCATCAGCAAATGACATTTGTGATGAGGAAGAGGATGATTCAGAATGTACTCCGGATGGTAAAGGTCCAAAGGTCCGGTCACTGAGTGAATTACTCGCTGTGAAGGAGGATGGAATCATAGAGCAGGCTGGAAAAGGGATAGTTTCTCATGTCGTTGATTCTTCTTCCATGGATTTTCCTGGAGATGTGTCAGTCAGTAAGATTTGTGGTTCTAGCTCCAAGCGGAAGAAGAAGAAAAATAATGACCTTGATGAAGAATATAAACCATTGGAAGTCAAAGGATCAAGCAGTATTCATGGGACTAAAAAGGCTCGAACTGTTGATACAGAACCTCAAAGAACCCATCAAACTGTTGAGCTTTCTGACTCAGAGCTAGATCAAGATGTGTCCCATCCCACTGTGGGTACAAAGAGGCGAGCCAAACATACACTGGATGGGGAATCGAATCCAGAAAAGAAAACAAAGAAAATCAAACACAGTGATGAAGAAAATCATATGATAAGTAAAAATCCGTCATTGCAGGATCCTGAAGGTGGTGCACCCAGACTATCAACTGGCTCATGGATCAACCAGTACCTGAGGCCCTCTGTGCCTGCTGAGCGAGATTCTGCTTCATCTGTGATAACAACCAGAACCTTTCAGGATGGGAAGGTGCCAACTTCTCTTGTTTCATGGAATGATTGGCAGGGTGGAACATCATCAGTAACTGTTTCTGATGCTCAGCTGCGGCAGTTGAGCACTTTTGACAGTTCTGTTCAAATATCCCAAAATTCATCTGTACGAACACCAACACATCAGTTTCCCATGCATTGTTTCACGGCGGGAAATTATTCAGCACCAATGCGTCCAGGTAACAATTAATCTTTCACCTGCTATCTGCTGCAGCCTTCTACATAAGCAGATTTGAGGATTAATGCTGAAAGTAGAACTCTTAATAAATCAGGTTTCCCCCCCTTCTTTCCTGCAGTTGCTGCTGTGAGAGATTATGTCGGACATGACCAAGGGATACAAGAAAGGCCAAATGCTCGGGGCAAGGAAAAATCAGCTCCTCAACTTGGGGCTGGTACTCCTCTTGTACATCACGGGGTAATGCCAGCTAATTTATAGCTTGCTGCATTTGACTTTTGCAACTTGCTTCACTGCTATTTTGACTCATCAATTATTGTTCTTTCTTTATTCATTACTTTCTATGTTATTCATCATAGTTGGGTTTATAATTTGGCAGACTGAGAATTTAGAATTTCCACTGCACTTGGAATATGACATGGTTGGTGTGTGAATGAAAAGAGTTTAGTGCTCAATACATTATGATTTCTTGTCCGAGTGTTGTGTGTCCTGTTTTGTGCCTGAAAAAAAGGATCACGGTGCTTTCATGAAGTACTGAGTGGTTCTTATGATTTTAGTTTCAGCAAAGAACATAACCTGCATAGGTTTTGTTATTTATTGACTGACAACCTGTGCATTGACTGAGCATTTCATGAATATCACTGCTGATGCTGGCAGTTTAACTACTTTGGAATAAAATTCTTGTGAGGATTCCTTACTACTTTTACCCATTTTTTTCATCTTTTATTATCTTAAGACTTCACCGGCTGTCCATCACCGCGTGCAAATCGACATCAATGCCCTTCCTATGGAAGATAAAGGGCTTGAACAAGAAGTGGTTGAGATGATGGCACAGAATCAATATGAGAGAATGCAGGGTGATGTTGGTGTTGGGCCTTCAAGAATGTTACATCTGCAGCAGCATCAGCACCCTGGTAACACTCCATACAACAGAGAGAATGGAATAAATGGAGGGTTTACCATGAGACAGAAGGAGATCATCCATGTTGCTGAACTGGGAAGGGTCAATGTCGGGAGCACTGTTGGTCATCCAAAGGAGAATCCACCTTCTATAAGGCTAGGTGTTTCTGGCCAACGCCAACAAAATCCGCCACTTTCTGCCTTTGGTCCAACACCTAGCAATTGGAATTCAAATATGCAGAGGCAGGGGGGTTCACACAATTATCTATGGGGCATGGACCACATTGATAAATACAACCCAGCAGAGAGGGAGCGTTCATTATTGTGGCCTCACATGATGGTCAGTCGCCTACCTGTTGGTAACGGTGAGCACCATATTCAGAATTCAGCGCAAAAGGGGAAGAGTAAACAAGGCAGTAAACAGCAGAGTACTCTGCTGGACTTCAGTGGAGTCGGTCTTGGAAAACAGAATACCAATTTCTCAAGATCTCCAAACATAAACCAGCCCGAGTCTTCTGGTGTTGCTGCTGCTGCTGCTAAGCGTAAGGGCACAGTGGGACCAGTTAATTTGTATTCCAATGATACCATCCCAGCAATGCAGTTGCTCGATCTTATGCACAATGGTGGGATGCAGTCAAAAGTAGGGACGCCTTATCGTGTGCCAAGAAATTCAGAGCCATTTGTCAGAAATTCTTCCTTTCACCCTGGTTCAGAAGCACATAGAACTGGTAGTCCTAACCCGAGGGTACCCTCTGTAGTGCATGACAGCCAAGCTAGTAGGGTCAACCTTCAAGAGAAAGGCTGCACCACTTGCACCTCTGCACTCTCCATTGTTAGTTCATTTGCCTCTGCATTCCAAAATATGAATGCTGGTTATAATGCTGCTGAGAGGAATTCTGGGTGTCTTGCTTCGGGACCTTTGGTTATACAGGATCAGCAATGGAATGTGAACAGCTCACATGATGCTAGATCACAAAGATTCAGGCTGTCCCCTGGCATGGATTCGGGAAGAAGGAATCATCAATTAGTCGCGGCCCAACAGGATGGAAGAGTGATAGCCGGAACCACCACTTTCAGCAAGGGAAAAGGGATGGCTGGGGCTATCACTTCTGGCAAGGGAAAAGCCATTGCTGGTCCATCTATTGCTGTTTGCCCTCCTCCAACTCCTCTGGCAATCCTGAATCCAGCAAACATGGTTGGATCCGGAAGTCAGCAGGGCAAGAGACGTTCTCTGCCAACACCCAACACAAATAATTGCGTCTTAAATCGGAATCCTGCTGAGTTCACTGACTACAACTTGGTGAAATCATACATGCGTGGCCCTGACGATTTCAAGGGGAAGCGGAAATCCAAATTAGAAAGACCTCCTCGGCCGAAAATAGTTGGGAGAAGGCCAAATAAGAAGCAGCCTGATGATGCCGGTAGTAGCAGAGACAAATATCCTGAAGGACAGCAGAAATAGGAGGTACCTGCTTGCTAGTAGCTAGTTTGTAATCAGCGGATTTATCTATTTGTATAACCTCGTTCATCTATTTTTTGGCTGATGCAGTCCATAGAGGAAGGCAAGGAAGAGGAAAAGTCGGTGGTTAGTTGAATAGCGTTCATAAAGACTCGGAGTTTCAAGTCGATTGACGGTTTGACTGCACAAAACACTAAACACAGTTTGATTAAGTGGTCAGAAAAATGTCTGGGCAGAGTAGCGAGTAAAATCTTTGGGAGCATTTGGTACGAGGTTAATAAGGATGGAGAATATACTTGGTACTTTACTTCTGTTGTATAGTATATTTGGAATGAAAGAAAGTATTTTCAGGGAATATCATTTTTTTGGTATTTGTTTGGAGTAAAATGGATATTCGTTTGAAAATATATTTTTTTTATTCTAAATACACTATATAAAATATGTAAATTATGGTTTATATTTTTTACATCCATTTTCCTATATGAAACGCCCCTTGATTAGAAATATGTTTCCTCTCTGTGGGTTCGGTTTAAGATGGTCGTGCGTTTTTTTTTATTGGCTGGTTTTGAACTCAGACATTTAGTTGTTTAATACAGTTTATATGGAAGCAAGCAACAATTTGGGAGTTTAGAGTACGTGTTAAGCTAGGCTAGGTGTGGTGCTGTTTATCTCGCCCCCCACTACGGAAGTGCTTTTTAATTTAAGGAACTTGATAATAAATTACAAAATGATAAGCTGTACTTTGTTTGTTACAGGCTTTTGTTCATGACCACTTCTTGGAAATATAATGTGTGAAACTGATAATTACAAGGTGTTGCTGCTGAAATTACCGTCATTAATAAATCGAATTAAGCTCAACATCTTTTATGTTTGATCTATTTAAAAAATGAGTCGAGTTAAGTCAATATAATTACTAAATAGTATAAGATATAAATGTTCAAGCTTAGTTCATTTATATACGATTCAAGACATGCCGACTCTGATAAGAAAAATAAGTTGAGTTATTTTAACTTATGGTATTAAATTAAAGCTTAATTATGGACTGATCAATATATGCACATAGCTTTTTTTTCTTGAGCTTAAGATTATAATAGGAAGCCTTATGTTCTTATCTCTATCATATCTAACTACTGTTTATTTTTCCTCCATATATGCAAAAGATTGTTATATTGCATATTTTGTGAATAAAGTTTGATCATTAATATTTTTTATATATATATATATATATATATATATATATATATATATATATGTACAATGAAAAAAAAATATATAAAGGACTAATATTATAAATATATTTTTAAATACAAATATAATAATTATATTTTTTATGTTATAATATTTTATATTTTGATAGAAATTAATGATCAAATGTAACCTCAAAATATGTAGCGACGGTGCCATTTTAAATACGATAGAAGTATGACATAATATTTAATTTGAAACTAAGAGTTGTAAATGAAAGCATAAACTACTTATATAAAATTTAATGTATTCTATTCCCTTCATATGAAAATAAAATCATTTTAATAATTTACAAACTTTTTTAGCAACTAATGAATGGAGTCTTAAAATTTCACTTACCCCTTTCATTGAAGAAAAACTTCTCAAGAGGACATCGTCCATTCTAAAATGTTCCAAATCAATCACGCTTAACTATGAAGTTCTTTAAAAATAAGACTTCCAAGAAAAAAATATATATACTTTGTTTATATATATAGTATTATCAATCTTTTTAAGTATCTGATATCCCCAACTAATTTAAAGGTATTATCTACACCTCCACTCAAGAATGCAAGATCCTTGTTATACCTTAATTACCGACTGTATGATTACAATGTATCCCAATAATTGCATCGCTAGACGAATGGCTGGTTTATCCAAATTCAATTTGTTGTGGTGTCTCTATGATACTATTTGCAATAACTCAACCCTACACCGTATGTGTTTAAATTACTTAGAGTGGTTTCAAAATTAATGACCAGCAACACAGATGATCGGTACGAGTCTTTTCGAACATATTTTTTTAATCAACCCCCATATGACCGGCCTGACAAATGGCATGGAAAAAAAATACCTTGTTGATATATATAGTCATATCAATATTTTTAAGAATATGATATCCACAATTAATTTGGAGGCATTGCATACACTTCACTTAAGAATGTAAGTTCCTCGTTGCTCCTTGATCACTAACTTTATTATTATAGTCCATCGCAAGAATTGTGTGGTTTATCCGAGATCAAGTTGCGATTGTAGTATCTCTATGATACAATTTGTAATACCCTAACTCTACACCTTATGCATGTAATTACTTAGAGTGGTTTCAAGATTAATGACCAGCCCTCACAAATGATCAATACGAGTCTTTTCGACCATATTTTTTTAATCAACCCCCAGATGACCGAAAAAAATACCTTGTTGATATATATAATCTTATGAATATTTTTAAGAATATGATATCCGCAATTAATTTAGAGGTATTACATATAACCCACTCAAGAATACAAGGCCCTCATTGCATGTTGATCACTGATTCTATTATTAAAGTTTATCCTAAGAATTGTGTTGCTAGATGACTGACCCGTTTATCTAAGATCAGTTTGCAGTTGTAGTGTCTCTATGATACTATTTGTAATACCTCGACCCTACACCATATGCGGGTAATTACTTAGAGTGGTTTCAAGATTAATGACCAACCCCATTGATGATCAATATGAGTCTTTTCAAGAGTGTTTTTTTTTTCTAATCAACCCCCACATTTCCTAGGAAATTTCCCTAAAAGTCGGTCATCATTAAATTATTATAAAATAAGCACACTTTGTTGTGAAATTATTTTACTATAAGCTTTCTTGAAGGAAGATATGACTTATTGATATAGGTTGTCTTATCAATATTTTTAAACCTCTACACTACACACCACTAATTTGGAAGTATTACAATTTGATACATAGATAATGAAAGAAAAAAAAAAGTAAAAGTAATCATTAAAATATATTTTTTACTTTTTAAAAGTACGTAATTTTATTTTTTATAAAAAAAATATAGCATTGGAATGACTTATTTTTGGTTGGGATGGAATACTTATAAATGTATCTCTAACAAATACCTAAATAAGCATTAAACAAGCTTTTAAATAAAAGTGAGTCCCTAAATAAACCTATAAATAAGTCAACTCAGGATAAAATGGAGTCAAATTTACTCTAAACTCGCTTGTTTAATTAAATTGAACGAGTAAGATGATTCGAGGCTTTATTATGGTGAGTTGGCTCGCCTCGTTAAGGAAACAAACCGACTAAAATCAGCTACTAATTGATGGATTTTTCAGCATTGCGGAATGTTTTGAAGGGGAGAAATACCCTTTGCCGTTGGGGGAAGGTTTTTTTTTTTTTTTTTTGAGTGAGGGTGGGAGTGGGGGTGTTTGAAGTACAAAGAGGCTAATACAGCAAAGGAGGAGGAAATGGCTATTCTGCTCTCTCTCGATATATTAATATATACAATGATCAACGAAATAATACGGCTGTAAGAAATTATTTTGATAGAAAACATTACACTAGTGCCTGTCCCCTTTTTAATCCTTTAAAAATAGCAGATACCGGAACATTTTATATTTACTAAAAGTAATGATATTAGATAGCAGAGGTTGTGTACGTTTTAAAAGAAGTTAATAAAAGAGTGAATTAAGACAATGTCCAATTAACGACATATTTGCTGGCTAACCGAGCAATATTTATAGTACGGTACGAACAAACAACTTACAAAAAATAAAAAATAAAAAGTTTGTTCAAACCAAAGTTCATAATTACGCTAGATAGATAAGTGAAATCTTGAAGGAATGAAAATTAATTATTAGGAAAGTATGGCTTTGTTTGAGAGTAGTGTTATCGTTTTTGTGATCCGAAATGCACTCGAATGTGCGTGTATATATATATATATCCTAATTCATTTTGTACTCAATAAAATTATATATCAGATAAAAAAAAATTCAGGATGACTCGGATTTATTAAACAATATTCTCTCAAAACTAGAATTGGGTCATTTTACTCTTTATTATAGGTGTAGATATTCTTAAGAAATAATTAATTAAAGGCGTATAAAGAAAGTGATAGCAATACAAACATCTTCAAATAAATAAATAAAATCTTATAAATGGCTAGAAATTGACTTTTCAAATATTAGTTTAAGAGATGTCAACAAAAAAAAAAAAAAAAGGTAGCACGCTAATAAATAAAGAAAGCATAAGTAAGGTGTTATATATAATTGATTTGGTAATTAAGCACGCATTGGGTGTCCCTTTTATTCGTTGAAATGAACTAATTTGGAAACTATTGGAATCTAAGCATTTTCTTTTTCCCTTTTGCCCGCCTGATCCCTCTTCGTTAAAATACGAATAAGGTGGGAGTAAAACCTGAATCGATTTCTGGCCTGTACGCCTAATCTGAGCATGTGTGGAGCAGAAGGGTAGGATCAATGGGACGCCTCAACCAACCCAATCAATTAATGGGACGCCTTGATCTCAGATATAAAGGGAAGGATCGCAACCGAATCAGTACGTACCTAGTCTGACCCAGCAATATATATGAAACATCATGGGACAGCAAACTAGTAGATTAAATGAACGGGAAGGATTTTTGAAATTCTGTCAGCACTGTCTGTACCCTACAGCACTTAGTAACTATTTATTGAAACCAATAATAATAATAATAATAATAATAATAATAATTAAATAAATAAAAATTAGCCAACTGCTACGATGTTGTTTGTGTGGTACAAAGACCGGAAAATAATTATTTTACGCTATTACCATCTAATACGAATCTCGTCGTTTATTAATAGAGTATGAAAAATTATTTACTTAGTCAAGTAGTAATTGGTCCGCCCTAAATCGATGACTTTAATATGTAAGTGAGTCACGTTGAGCCGAACGTTCCTTCGTTCGGACTCGGCTTATTTAAACAAACGAACTTAAGGTTCGATTTGTTTAACCAAATTAATGAGTCAAGAAGAGTTTTTAATGAGTCAAATTTATGAGTCAAAGTCATAAACTAAATTGAGCATCATTTTTTTTTAAATTTAGGCTCTGCTCGTTTAATAAATAAGTTTAAAAATAAAGTTTAAGTTCAACTTATTTAATTAAACAAACAAGTCGAGTTAAGGTTTTAACAAACCTAGTCAAATAAAATACCGAGCTAATTTGGTTCATTTACGGCCCTAGACACCATCATTATCTCTTAATTTTAACAATAACCAAACACATCACTATATACCAATAAATTAAAACTAAAAAAATGTGTCAAAATTTGACAAATGTAATGTGCACTGAAGAATAGTATACTCTGTCTGCTTCCTAATATAAGCCATATTAGGGTTTTATTTTTAAAAATTTTTTTTTTAAAAAAAGAGGGGGGTATTACTTTTATAGATACCCCTTCGTGTTAGATTTAGTACTTCATTTGGTTAGGGGAGGGGGAGAGAGAGAGGCATAAGATTAGAATTAAAAATAAAATATTTAATCTGTAATATTTTTTATAAAATCATATATATTATAAAATAAAATAAAATACCTAATATACCTTATATATTATAAGAGAGAGAGAGAGAGAGAGAGAGAGAGAAAGTACGTAGTTTTCGTCGGTACAATAAGTATTTACATCTTGGAGCAGCCACATACCGATGCATATCTCGAGTAAGCAGGAATTCGAGACGGAAAATACGAAGGTCCCGTCAGGAGGAGCTATCAGAGAAAACAAAGTGCCAATCAAATGAAGAAAGAGAGCCACATGAAGTCATGATTTCCTTAAAAAATGAATATATATAAAAAAAATAATTAAATAAATATATATTAAAAGTCAAGAAACATGCTGGGCCATACTATTATTCTGCGGTCCCTATGTCGGTATGTCCGAGCAAACTTTAATTTCTATCTATACTTCCCACACGTACTACTAGTAGTAGTTTTCAATTTCATATATCGCGCGGTTAAAAAGCTAGCTGCTTGCGGTATCCGAATACCTACAAACCCCTGCCTCCCCATAAACAAGCCCACGATTACAAAAATACCCTTTACTAGGGCTACAGTGCCTATGCTCTGAACAAATGCACTGGCCTTCAAGAGCACACCCATCTGACTTGTGATCGCCAACTGATTTACCAAACAGAACCTCGTCGGACCATTCGCTCGAAAACATATCCAAAGGATCCAACTCTTCCTTAGCTCCCACAAACCTTCCAAACTTAGGGTACTTCTTCCCCACGCCCGCCGAAAACGCCAAGTTCCGATTCTTAGCCCAGTGCGGCCTCGCACCGTGCTTGAAAAACGCCATCTGCTCCACTTCCTCCAGTACGTCCTCCTTCAGCCTCGGCGTCGTGGCCTCGTCGGCGCGAAAATAGTTGAAATCCACCACCACCGACTCCTCCGGCTGGCCCAGGTATGCGTCCGATGCCTTGATGAAACGGATCAGGAAGCCGTTGTATATGTCGACGTTGCAGAAGGCGTCGGGATCTAGGTCCCGCAGTTCCTTCACGTCGGCTATGAAGCTTGCGAATTTCGAGGCTGGGAAAATGGCCGTCGTTTCGTAGAAGAACAGACCGTTGGTTCGTGGGTCCCATGCACAGGATGCGTCGATCCATGGCGGCGGTGGCGAGTAGAGGCAGGAGCCGGAGGTTTGCATCTTGGACTGAGGGCCGATTACCGGGTATCCTGTGAATAGCAGGCGGTCGTTCTTCAGACCGTTGGCCGCGAGCTTCTTGGATGCTAGGACCGTTGCAGCCATTGTACATTTTCCTTTCACGCTTTGGCGCTTTTCGATTGCTTTTTCTGCATGAGTGAGTACGTTTGTTGAAAAAATAAAATAAAATCCGCTGTAACGTATGATTTCGAAGAAAAGTAACGTTATTCAACTATTTAGGAAGAACAAAATGAGCTACTGCTAATATTTAGTCAGCCCATATTTCACCTCTATATTCCCTCCTCCCCTATTTTACATTAATTATCTCTTTATTTCCCCCCCCCCCCAAAAAAAAAAAAAATTAGCTCATATTCCATGCATCTCAAACATTAGCTAGTTGCACCCATTTGGCACTCAACTTGAACATGAGCTGTATATATCCAACCCGATCGTATGTATCATGACATGCATCAAATAAACCCTTGTCATTATGTATCTTGTGTTTTCTCATAGCTACGTGCGTTCAACGTACCCGTGCAAAAGCCATTATGTATTATGTCATGTGTTGTGCGTGCATGGAGCTGGCTGACACTTACAGCTAAAAAATCACACTAATAAGATAGCTCGGGTTACTGATAGAGATAGGCTAACCAGGAGCTAGAGCGAGGTTGAATAAGAAGGAAGGGGCCGGGCGAAGGGGAAGGGGAGGGGGGGGGCGAGATGCTGGTATATACTTGCCTGTGGCCCTTACAGCCTTGGAGATGAGAATGGATTGAGCTTGAAACCCTATGAAATCGTTAAGCCCGTCGCCGCTTATGTTTAAGGGCGCTCTGTTGTCGTATCTGTAAACTGCAGTGTGACTTGATGGGTACCAGGTTATGTCTCCGAATTCGTACTCCTTAGCATGCCTTACGAACCCTTCCTCAATCCCGTCGTCGCCGGTGAAGCTGTACGTTATGCTCCTCTTGAAGGCCGGCTCCAACGTGAGCTTTATCTGAAATCGACAGGCGGAAATTCATTTAATTAACTCTTATCACGGACTATCATTACCACTGTTATTATCCTTACTTTGTGATCGGAAAACGTACGTACGTGTATATATACACACAAGGACCACGATATACACAAGCTATACCTTATACAATATTAATTGTTAAATAGTACGACTAATATTTAAAATAAGAAATTCAAATGTGTGGTGGTATCCGAATTCATCTCTCTTAATCACGTCACGTTAACGAACCAAAGTATCATTAAAAAAGAAAGTATGACAGCGTTAATCGAACTTTGCGTAATCGGTAGGCACGCACCATCTAAACGAGTAAAATCGATATTATATAATTAATTGAGTAGCATTGTGTAGGGAAGACGTCACCGGCCGGCCAATGAAAACTTAATGACTAAATATACATACCTTCGAAATGACGCCCCAATACGCCTAGGGACACCTTGGCAGCATCAAGCAGGGGATTCCCTTTCTCCAACCAAACGATCTTAGCACCCCACCCATGAGATCTCTTAACAGGAACTACAAGGCTCATACCAACAACATGATCATGAACCGCACCACCTTTTCCCCACCACGAACTCCCATGCGCTCCCGTACTAATCATACCACCAACACTAACACCTTCCCAATACGGCGCGGCCACCAAACTCAGCCCCGCCCGTTCCACCTTATCGATCAAATCCCTCAAACCCTACGCCCGAATCCACCGTCACCACACGGCTCTCGACGTCCACCTCGATCCCGGCGTCGTACTTGGCTGTGCTGATTAACATCGATTTGTCGGATTGAGAAGTAGGGCAGGAAAGCTTAGGAATTGTGTGGGAGAACTTCGTGACCACTTTGACCTTGAGCCCGTTTCTCGCGGCGTAGGCGACGGAGCCGATGAGTTGGGACTCGTTGGTCGGGTAGGTGATTGATCGGGCATAACATGGTTTTCGGTCTCCCCATACGCCGTATGCGTTGGAAAGGGTGCAGTTAGTTGCGGCTGTGGTGGTGCACTGGACCGGAGGTTGTGGCGGGATGGCGTTTGTGGTGGTTGGGCAAAAAATGACGACGGAGGACAGGACGGTGAGAGTGAAAACGTCGATGGCCTTACTGAGGGACAACATGATCGATCATGGGCGGATGGATGGATATAAGATAGCTAGGTTGTTGGAGTGCCGTGTAGCATTTATTGTGCTTGTGGGAATTTAATTTAATGGTAGTGGTCCGGTTGGATAGGATTTGAATTGAACGAAATCAATCAATGCTTGAAGTGGACAGTAAGCAATTAGTATTAATACTAGTATATTATGTGTCCATTCTGGTAATTCAAGTCAAGATTTTTTTTTTTTTTTTTTTCTCCTCCAAGTGACGGGATCTTCCTTTGGCGCAACGTTGCAGAGGTCGGATACTAAGTTGCTGGTCGTTGGGTTTCTCATCGTCCGGTCCCACCACCGATGATGCATCAGTCGCTTCTCATCTTCCCGTCTCACCTTCACCCACACCCCACCCCACCCCACTAATATGTCTATGCTTTAAAAAACAAAAAACCAGGTGACCCTTGTGTTCTCGTTAATTACTAGAATTAAGACCCAAATTAAAAACTAAATAATTCGTTTGAAGTTACCACGTTACCCGTGTATGTGTGATTAATTTAGTAGTTATATCATTTTTTAAATTAAAAAATAAAAATTAGAACCTTTGTAGGTAGCCTCCTTAATTGAATCCCCTATACGGTACCCCTTGTTGACAACCAATAATTCTTTTGGAAACATATTTATTAAGAGAATTAATTGTATGTACATGAGGTTGTAGGTGTTATTCAATATATTACTATTTTCCCCCTAAGAAAATACTAATAACTAAACAATTAGCTGCATATATGCAAGACAACCCGTATTCCCTTCACATCTATATTAAAAGACAAGAGAATTAACCGTAGATACGGAATCAAAATAGTACCCCCTCCCTATCAAAATTAAAGAAAGTATTTTCATTAACTTTCTCATTTTTTTAGGGGTAAATGGTTTTATAAATTTTATTTAGCAACATCGACATTTAATGTAATATTTTTTTGATACTGTGTATTTTTAATAATTTCATCTTGACACCTTCACATTTTAATTTAATTTTTCTTAGTGTATATGATGAAAGTAAAGCACATTTTTTCTTCCATTTTACTTAGAGTACTATTTATGTAAAATTAAATTGAAATGTAAATATACTTTAGTTAAATTATTAAACTTATACAGTATTCAAAAAATTAAATATCAAAGTACCTAAACATTACTTATGCTTGTATATTTAATATTTCAATCATACATTTTATCGGAAAACCGTAAAACAAATAATATATATATTTAATGTTTCTATCACACCTTTTATTGGGAAACCGTATAACAATTTGATATATAGAAGTTGGAAGAGAAAAAAGTAAGGTGAAAGTAGACATCGGATTTTGACCTCTCTTTTTTTTAAGAAAATTTGCTTCTTCTTCTTTTCATATATAAAAGGTACAGGTACTAATACTTTCTTTCTTAGTTCCGTCTATCATGTGCTCTAGGCCACGTGTTAAAACTTTAATTTATTCTAAAACAGTATGATTAGTGCATTCGTTACGGGTGTGTTAAAAAGTATTAGTTTTTTTAATAACTATAATAAGTGCCCTGAGGGCACAATGTAATATTCTGTTTTTAACTACTTACAATTAATTACATAAATTATTGTAGAATTTTTTGTGGCTTTAAGATTTTTTTTTAGATAATTCAATAGTCATTGTAATTTTACGGTTAGACGCACTTTGCTTGTATAATACTATTTATATCTGTAAATTTTTTAGTTACACCTTAAAAAATATTCTTATAAAATTTTATTTGGGTCCTAAATAGGTTTAAATGTATATCTAGAAATTATGGTTTAATTTTCTTTGTGTTCCTCATTCCTTTTGAATGTTATACACAAAATATATAATTAAGACATGCTAGCTGAAAGTCATATTAATTGTGTGTTAAAAAATTTTAAAATTTATGTTTAGGACAACATGTAAATTTTTGTGATTTTAGGAATAGTTTCCGTATTTATTTTTATAGTTACCTTTTAAGTTTGTTAATTCATTGTTAGATCAATATTTTATATATCGGTGAGTTTTGCATTTTATTACCTAGAACTAGGCAAGAACGGTCAACTAGTTTTACAAACCAATAGACTAGTTCAAAGAAAAGTCAATCGTTTGTCAAATCAATCAATTAGTTTATCCAGTATATATGTGTGGCCTTTTCTCCTAAGAACTCACCCTTGTCCTCTTTCTCAAAGCCTTCAACCATTTGAAGACCTCCTCTCTCTCTCTCTCTCTCTCTCTCTCTCTCTCTCTCTCTCTCTCTCTCTCTCTCTCTGGCTCTCTCTCTCTCAAATCCTTCATTTTTAAAACCAAATCAAAAAGTTAAGTGCCTATTTGGATTATTAAAATAAATCAAACTTGTTACAAACAAGTTTTGAAGCTACATTACACAAATTAACTCAAATTCATGAGTAAGACCTTAATGAAACCCTAAATTTATTCTAGGTTAATCTGGGAGGATTATTATTAATGTTTTTAAGGTTAAAATCATGTTATTCTATCTCTCTCTAGTCTAAAGGAACACCAAATCATCCACTTTTATCACCATTCCTCTTCTCCTCTGATCTGACCCATTTTTTGGCCATTTCAATCACTGTCTCAACATTTTTCTAGCATAACCTTTTCTATTAGCTCTTTTCCTTAGCTTGATTATAAAAATGACAAAAAAAAAACTACACTCGTTTATACCTAAAAATGGAAGGGTATAGCTTTAGGTTCTTCTAAAAAGGCAAGTATTTGACATATTCACCCTGTTAAGACATCTATTACAATCTAGTTACCCATTGATCCATCTACTTCTAGGGAGTCTACTCCACCCACTATGAAGCATAGACATCCAACATAGACTCCTACACCTACAGGTCCAACCCTGTCTAGTGATCCTCCCAACATTAGATCATTCCCTCAATTGTCCCGGATCATGGAGACCTCTCCTCATTCTCCATTCTTTTTAAACACTATGGATGATTAGCAATGCTAGATCAAACCCTTCTATGGTAAGAAAATTCTAACTAGAAAGTGCATTGATTCTAATTCCTACACTGACTTTTTTAGGCTAGCATTCATGCAGACTTTTTTTTATCTCTTCCTCCTTCCATTCTTTACTCTTCACAATCCTATATGCGTAGACTTGGTTTTACTTTTCAATATCAACCTATATGTACATGTTCTTAGTTCCTAGGTGTTCCCATCGCTTTTGATGAGGTTAGACTAGCTATCATACTTAGGATTCAATGTGACATTAGCACAAGGATGACATTTAGTGAGTGGATGAGGACTAGGGTACATGATATGATTTTCACAAAGATGGAGAGGCATCATTATATGCAGGGAGGCACTACTAGTTCCTATTACCTACAACTCAAGAAAATGGTGCTCCATTACTTCATCAGCTCCATCCTCTTTCTCTGAGCTATCTTAGTGGAAGACATAACTACTAAGAACAGGTATGGCGTTGATAACATCTTTTCTAGGACTCTCATAAGATTTGATGTTGACATATTTAGATATATGGCACACAGAGAGTGACAATTATGTTGCTCTAGGATATGGATCTCTCATCAAGAGGATCCTCTAGAATTTTGAGTACAATTTGGTGCTTTTCCTACTACACAACTTTATCTTCACAACAAGTTAGGCATATTAAATAAGGTGAAACTCCAATGTATAGCATATCAAATATGCCAGGAAGGTCATACATTGGTCTTCACGACAAAGGCTTGCACTACATTACTTTACACTAGTAGGATACCAATTGCACTTAAACCACAACCTTAATTGGGAGATGAAGATATATCATTCCTCTACCATATTATGACCCAAAAAGACTTATTGATCTCTCATCCATTGGTGGAGCTACTACATGTATAGATATCCCATCTACCTCTACTACACCTCTTTCTATCAACAATTAAGGCAGAGTAACCATGTCTAACATCCAAGGTTTGCTACTCCTGATGTATACAATGTTGGAAACAATGTTAGCAAACATTGAGAGGTGTTAGAAGGCCTTAGAGACTAACATGCATGTTGTACAATCATATTTTCAACCAAACGTTGAGTTGCATTATTAGGATCTACCATAGGATGATATAGGGGCAGAGCCTGCTACTGAAGTTGGTGATGTTAAGCTTAATAAGTGCATTTTATGCCCATTTTCATAGTATTAATTCTCATAAGTTGCATTATTTTTCCTTTAGATAGGAGATTTTAACCTCTCTTTAATTATAGGCACTCATTTAGGATTAATCATATAGAAAAGGAGCTAAAACAAAGTATTATGAAAAGTTTTTTAAGTATAAAGGTCAACCAAAATTTCACATGAAAAAGCAAAAACATCATTATTTTGGGTGCAACCTTTTCATATAATATTTTATTGAGTTGATTCAAGTTTCATTCAAAAGCTAAGATCAATAAATAAAACATTCATGTTTATCACATATTCTAAATTGAAATGGATCACGGTCAAAATTGCATTAGAATTTGAATTTATCAATCAAAAAAATACAAAAGATTACCTGGGGATGGACGATCAATTGCCCATCAATAGAAGGTCGTCTAGAGCCACTAATACAGCCATAGCGGTCTCAACCTCGACATAGCAAGTTTCCAAATTCACACCAACTTCTATCTTATCTTCCCACTAACCTAATACATGATTGTTTGGACTTTTACACCTATATATACATATCTAACTCAAATACATGAAGTAGAATGAATTTAGAGCCTCCATTCTTGAGATTCATAATTAGGGTTTCATATTCATTTTCGACCTTTGACTCCATTATTCTTAATCAAATTCATCAAATCATGTTTCTACTATTTCATTTCACCTTCAATTCATTAAATTCAATCATCACCTACCCCCTAATTCATGATTCTATTCCATCAATTTTGCCACCATTATAGGATTTGCAATTTAGGGTTCTTCAACCATCTAAATTCATTCATCTCCATAATTATTCTAATTTGTGGCTCAATTTCTTCAACTAATCCATGAATTCATCATTTAGATCTTCCAAAAACCATTAATTTGATAATCTTTTTCATAAATTTATTCAAAGGAGCATCTAATTCAAGTGGAGGAAAAAGGGTTATTCCTGTGGGGAAGAAGACAAAGTTACGAACCGATGATCGACCATGGGCCATCCGCCTTCCTTATTTTATTGGTTTTTGCTTTAGTTTTTGTTCTTTTCTTTTCCTACCTTATTATATGTTTTGTGTAATTAATTTATACATAATGGGTGGCTAAATTTCGTGTTGTTAGGGATGAGATTGAGATTTTAATAATATTGTATATTTGTTCCCAATTATCATAAGATTATCCTTTGACTCTACTTTAATTATTATCATTTATACATGTGATTTTGTCGAGTATGATTAATATGGTGCATGCCTCATTTTTGCTTCCTCATAGTGACAATATATATGATTATATACTTGCTATGTGTCTACATAAACATGATGGAATTTATATGTATAAATTACAACTAGGTTAGATAGCAATATACCTAATAGTTTTGGAACTTTAATGAGAGCAGTAGAACATTTAGATATGTGTGGGTCAAAGATAGGGAATACACCTAGATACACTTGAGGTACTCATTTAGGTACTTAGATTGAAATATATTCACTTATTTTTAATATCTTAGATCTAATTAAATATAGAAGTTAGTTGGTATGTCTATACTACTAGAATTCAATAAGATTTAATATTAGTGATTTGTCTTATTAAATTAAATTAGGAAAGTATTATAAGGTTTATAAACCTACCTTTGGCTTGTAACTTAATCAATCTCTTACTTGTGACTAATAGGTGAAATGAGAATTATTTATTTTACCTCAACCTAATCTAGTGGTAGAAATTGATTCCCTAACATATTCATTATATTCACATTCATCCATATTTATTTTCTTATGTGATTTTATTTAGCTATCATTATTTCCTATTGTAAATCCCCATAATTGTGGTTGTCTTATTATTTTTTTGTGTGATTTAGAGTCCTTTATTTTATTATTTATGTGCTAATTAAATTTAGGTGAGCCCTTTCTATCCTCAGTCTAGAACGATACCCTTCTTACCAATACTATAATTAACAAATAAGGGTATAAATTGTGTGTCTACTATGGTCACACTAGAGATAAGGGTAGATGATATAAGGGATGTTGCTACTATAGGTATAGGGACTGGTGTGCTACCTACTAATGATCCTCTTTGATTAGATCCTATTGTAGATGATTCACTTGCTGAGGCTACTCGGATTGGTTGAGTTGTTCAGACTACTAACTTCAAGGACACTAAGAGTGAGGACTTAGATAACCTATCACTATCTGCCTTTGTTATACCCTACCATCTGACCCAACTTTGTCTACTCTAGGCACCATTGATGTTGATTAAGACCCTTCATTATTCATGGTCACATCAATGTGTGGGCCACATTTTTTTGGTTGAGTCATATTTATATTCATGGATTATGTGTTTATATAAACTCATGTCACATTTGTAGTATCTTGTCTCATGTACTCTTTGTAAATTTTGATTATATATATGATATGAGATGATTCGGCTTACATGGCCATTATTTATCTTTATTTTTTTTCATTTATTCTAATATATACTAACCACTTTATATGAGTTGCATTTTCTTAGGAAGAGATTGTCACATACTTAAACTAACTAGTGGCAATTTTATGTTTCATTTATGAACCTGATTTGGGGAGGGGGAATCCCATGTATTTGGTCTGGGATCTCCTTTATATGCAAGTAGCCTACATGATTTATCTTTCTCACTTTTATGTTGATGACAAAAGGGGAGAGAAATCTAGTAATCAGGTTTAGAGTTATAAATGGTAAATGTTAAGTCTCTATCTTTTGAATTTTCCTTCAATCCTGCCCTTAACATATCCATATTTTCCTTTCTTGTTTGTCATCATGATGAGGATATACTAGAGAAATGATGAGATTCAAAAGGTTGATGATGGTTTTTTGGTTTGATGGGTATGTAAGAAAGAAAAGACTATAAATCTTCAAGCAAGATTTAACAAGAAAGTAAACTTTGAATGTCTCACATAGAACAAATTCAAATGATCCTAAAAAAGAACACACAAAGTAATCTTAGGTAGTAACAATCACTCACAAAGAGAGATAACTAAGTAATTAACATGTATTAGATTCAATATCATAAAAGTCGTGCAATACAATGCTTATATAGGTAGCCACAAACTTGTTACAACTAACTCTAAATAATCATCTACAAATCTATTTGTTAGAATTTACCACCATATCCATCCACCTATGCTAGTTATAACCATATTTGAATATGGTACAGCTAATATATACATTAGTTTAGTTATCTAACTAATTCTAGTTAGTTGCAACAAACCATAACTAACCTATATGTCACATAGTTCAAACTTACATAATTACAAGGAAAAACATATCTAATTTTACACATAAAATAAAAATAACAACATCCCTAATTTACATAAAAATGATAGCTAGGTTTCTTGGTTTGCAATTTTGTCTTCATTGCATAATAGCTTCTCTTATATTGCAATAACTTGTAACACTCAATAGCTTGAGTAAATTGACATTTTGAGATGACTTAATCTTCCCCTTGAAAATATATTACATACTTTTAAGAATGACTTAAAGTGATTGGCTCCATAACTTAGTATGCAAAATCCTTATATTCTTGAGACTCCATGGATGCACTTGCATCACATCATCAAAAAGGGGCAAAATTTAGGTAAATTAATGGATTAAACCTTGTCCTCCTAGATAAATCAACCTCTTAAACCTTATTTTGATAATAAACAATGGGTTTAAAGGATTTGACAAGTTTATATAAGTGTACATGAACTATATTAATCACAGGGATGTCAAAACACAATTATCCATATCAATTCTCAAGTGCAACATTCAAAAGAGAAATTAATTTTCAAATCATAAGAGAATATTATATAGTGTTTCCAAGACTCAAGACCTCAAGGTGTATATTCCAAGACATAGGTTATCTTGTAAAGTTATTTGAGAATACCACTATTGGTTTTAATCTTTAGGATGTTTGAAAGTCTTCCATAGATTTTGTTTGATATGATTTCTTTGTTGGTTAAAAATCCCCTATCATTTTAAAATTATTTTGAACATGTTTAGTTCCAACTATAGCTACTTGACTAGTCTTGCAACTGATCAACTAGTTTGTGGTTCAAAACAAGGACTTTAAACTTTCAATAACCAAGAAATCGATTAACCAGTTATAAAATCAATCAACTGGTTGCTATAGACTTAATTCATAAGAAAAATATGTTTTCTCTTGTTGAACACTTCAACATCTTTATCAATATAGATTTAATAGCTTAGAAATCAATTGTCTAGTTGGGCTAACTAGGTGATGGGTTTTATTCCTACAAAAATCAAGTTTGCCTCTATTTGATCACTTTGATTGATTTCATCAAGTCGATCAATTGGTTTGATTAACCAAACAATGGATTTTATTCGTACATAAACTCATTTTTTTCTATTTAAACACTTTGACTAGTTTCATCAAACCAATCAATTGGTTTTATAACCCTATCGACTTGTTTGACCAACCAAGATAAGATTTGAGATAAAATTCAAAATGATTTTTCCTTAGGGAATAAATGAATCAACTAGTTTCAACGAACAAAATGATTGATAAACATGGCACATTGATAGGTTTACTAAACCATTTTATTGTTCATATATGTTCCTAAGACCAAATTTATATAGCATCAAATCGATCGACCGATTTATGTAACGATAACATTTTTACATCAGGTATGAACAAAATCCTTCAGATGATTTACCAACCAATTGACTTATCAAGACAATATATTAAATTATCGCCATTAAATTTTGAAAATTTTGCACGTTGCTCAAGTAACAAGTATATGTTTTTTTATACCAACAACTACATTTTTGGCTACAAGTATAAATGGAATTTATGAGAACAAATAAAAACAACTTCTAAGCTCTTAGCAATTACACAACTTAATTCTCCAATCATATTTGAAATTAATTCTCAATAACTCACTTTAATATTCATCTCAAGTTGAGATATTTTCAAAATTGTTTATGATCACTCAACAATAATTTGTTCTCTAATTGTAAAATCTACCTCTTCTAGCCATATTACACTCACAAACTGTTCCTTAAAATTCAAATCCATATCAATTGTGAGATATTATGTAATCAACCTTAACTTTTGTCAAAGTTCATTATATTGAGGTTGTATGTTGCCTAACATTCCTGAGTGAGGTGATTAGATTAGTAGATCCATAAAGCTATAAAGGATAATTAGGAAAATTTGAAAGTTATCTTCTATAAGGCCATAAAAATTGTATGCTCATAAACTAAGAGATGAATGATCATTAATAAAACACATGGGTGGACCAAAATACAAAAGGCAAACCCTTTTGATAGTGGATGTAGAAAATTATATTGCCTAACCATTATATATTGTGTGTCAAATATTTAATTTCTCATTACCATTTTTAATAACTCTATTCACCCCCTTTATGGTTCTTTAAACTTTTAACATATGTCATATTAAAAACAAATAAAAACTACCCTTATAAAATTCTACAATCAATATATGACATTATGACATGATTCTTCAAGGATTGATGAAGACTAGTGTGAATGTAGATGAAATGGGATCGTTGGTTGCCCAATTTGGAATATTCAAGCAAGAATTTAAAATAATTCAACAAGAACTCAAATTTGAATGTTTTCTATCTAAGATTAATCCAAGTAGTCTTAGAAAGGATTATTCAATCACAAAGAGAGAATTAACCAATTGAATTACTTGTATTAGATTTCAATATCCCAATCATCCGCCATGCTACAATGTGACAACCCATTTGTATATATAGGTATATAGCATTGCTAACTAGCACACTAATTTAGTCATAGGACACAAAAATGGCTAATTAGCACATAAACTAGTATTACAATGTATTTATATCCTATATAATACATGATTCAACAAAGAATATTACAAATAAAGTAAGCTAAGTAGTACATGAAAACAACTAAAAAGAATCCTAATCAAAACAATGATGTTGACTTGAAAGTTTGACTAGGTCTTTTTGACTTGACTTTCATGCACAATAGCTTCCTTTATAATAGCTTGTAACATGTGAAAATATTAATTATCTTGACTTCTTAAATTGATTGATCTTCTTCCTACAAATATGTTACATACCTGCAAGAAAGACTTAAAGTAATATCATCAAGGTTAGTTAAAGTATTATTATAAAAGATACATAATGTGTTCGGTTCCATAATCAAGTATGCCAAATTATTATTATCTTGAGGATCATTTACATATGCTCCTACATCACATTCTTCCTAAAGTAACCTCATTACTCAACCAAAACCAAAGGATAAAATTAGAAATATCACTTAGGTTACTATATACCCCAAAAATAGTGGTGGTTAATATAGATTTAAAAGGGATTAATAAGACTACCGATAAAAAGGTATATCTTTTTTTTTTTTGAAATACCTATCATTAAAGGACTCCATACATAAGAATGATTGATTTTGATAAATTTAAAGATGGATGACCACCTAGAAATTTTATTGAGATGTGTATAAGTTGATAAAAACACTCTGTAAATAACTTATGTTGATCTTTGGAGTCATCCATTGATCTCGAAAGCACTCCAAAGTAACTACCCATGACCTTAGTGGGGTCAGGGTGTTACAGTTGCTTAAAAGCAACAACCAACCCTATATAAGCCTTTCTAACACATAAAATGATTATTAGACCCGTAAGGTCACTAATCTCATCTTAATCACATAGAAGGTATAGACCATGAAAATGAGATAAAAGATTCACATTTAACCAAAATCGACCCAAATTCATATGTTTGTCTGTATAAACTAAAATACACCTAATGGCATAATTAATCAAAGTTAAATCACAAGAAATCATGGTAAATGGATAAAAGATCAAGTTATTTAGAAATATGGTAAAAATGACATTTTTCAACTAAATGACAATATAATTAACCTAATAAAAAATACATGAATATAAGCAAGAATCATACTAAAAATAAGAACCATAACCTAAGCATATTACTTTATCATGCTCAAACTATAAAATACATGAAATTGTATATTTTTTGCATTAAACCATTTTAAGTAATTTCACATAAAATCATAGAATTAGCGTGGCATTATGCTAAAAATTTAATACAAGTTATCCAAGTTAGATTTGGTATTCACTAGATATCATCCCAATGTTTTCTCTTTTGCAATTTCAAGTGTCTTATGAGATCCAAAAAATATCCAATCTACTCTATAAGTATCTCGATATATTTTGGTCATATGGAGGGTATGCATACTTAAGTGATTAGTTTTTTTTATTTGGTTGTCTGATTACGTTTCTAGGTGGGCTAGCTAGGGCTCGTACCATTTGGAACTAGATTAGTTGTTATAGTTTCTTTGAGTCTCCATCCTCATGATAAAATAATCAAGTGGTTATGATCATAATAATGAAATATAATAATTGATTGTTCTTATTCACTTATGGAATTTATATTTCATTATCCTACACATGTCACTTAGTTATTTTCCTTACAATTATGATACCATATGATGCATGTTCCTATCTTGTTATCGTATAATCTACTATTTTAATCCCATGTGAGCCTTATGTGCAAAATTTATCTTCTAGGATAGTTGTGTTACTTAGCATGCGTTCGTGTTTCATAATACACTCATATCCTATGTATTTTCATGTCAAGTTGTGTTTTTATAAGCATGAATCTATGATCACATATTTTATCATATGTTATTGCATGCTCATATGTCCTCTTGTATTATCACATGTACTCATATGCACCATTGATACTTATAATTATGATATTCCATATGGGTATGCCTTAATCATGTCATCACATATGCGCCTTGCTCTTATCACTGCATGTATGACTTGATTTAATATTGATTGGGCAGATAATTAGTGATATGTTATATACTTCATGAAATAGAATGGGTTAATGTATGAATGGAATGGTGTATGTATTGCATTTATATTTGAGCATTAGTTTTGTAAGTTAAAGATTACCATGTCCTTATATGTATCATGTGTTCCCCATGCGTTAGACGGTTTTGATTTACTTAGTATAGGACCTATACTAATACTACTTTGGTTGGATGGGTCCTGCAATGATCCATTAATGGTGAGGAGTAGACCTCTTGTGTAGGGTTTATCCTGAATTGTCTATATCTATCTTTGAAAAGCTTTAAGTGTTGTATAAAAAATTTGATGGTGTTGTAACTAAGTTTTAGTTTCTTATTACTTTATTAAGTTTTTAAAATCCATGGTTATTTCATAGGTTTTACACTAAATTTACTAGTGATGATTTTCTTATGTAAACTTTTTCACTTTCTATCTATTATTGGATATCTCCTTGTGGGAGTTTATTCTTACGATACTAATGATATTGAATCTTCAGTTGGACAAGTTTTAGCCTTACATCTAGGATGAGGTAGATGATGTGCATCAATCTTATGTTAGGTGTGGTAGTAATATTCTCCATTTTCTATGTTGGCTTTCGCATATTTCTCTTTTAAACAAAATTTTTCTAGAGTGAAATTTAGTGGTGTTACAATATTTTTATGACATGTGCTTTGAGAATGTTTTCAAATCATTGTATGATTATGCACAATGTAAGCACGCTACCTCTTGTAAGGTATTGGGATTTACTAAATACAAGAAATTCATACTAATACTACAATTGCATATGACTATATGATGGTCATGGAGTGACATGAAGCATATAAGAGTGGCAAAGATAATTGGAGCCTCTGGGAATAGGTTTCATTCTCAAAATGGGCTTACACATCTAAGAGTTATGGCAACCCGATTTTGTGCCCTTAGATGCTAGTTTTTGTTATAATTGGTTTCTCATTAGACTCTTATGTCCCTTGTGGTATTTTGATTATTTTTGTTTCACAGAGAATATTTATCCGTAACTCTATCTATGTTATTTTTATCTAACTTGTTTCGAGCCTTAGAACTTGGTATAAGAAAGGTGAAGGAGCCGAACTTATACTAAGTGTGAAGATCACACCCATTATTTTGTAATTAACGCTTCCGCTAAATAATATTTGTAGTAAATTGGGGGTGTTACAATAATCTTATATACTTCTTTAAAAATAAATAATGGCTAGATAAAAAGAAATATAGAAGTTAAATCAAGAGATCAATGAGGAAGAGAGAAGGATAGGTCTTAGTTATAACCTCAACAAATCTTAGGAACACTTAGCAAAAATAATCAAAGTGAAGAGAGAAGTAAGAGTAACTAAGCGGAGAAAATTAGAGAAATGTTAAATTAAAACATGGAAAAAAAGGAGGTATAAATAGGGGAGGGAGGATACTAAAATATTATGCCAAGAGAGCAACGAGAGCTTGCTTGTTCAACACTTGAATGAAAGGGTAAGTGGTTGAGTTTGTAAGAGAAAGTACGATGGGTGTGTAAGAGTTATGACAACCCAACAATCAAGTGAAGGGGTTGAGGAAGTGCAGGTCTATCTAGGGGTAGGGGAGGGTGTGTCTGGCAGTTTAGGGTATGGACAATGAGAGAGAAAGAGGTTTGAATGCAAGAAATGATAAAAAGGACACAATGTACGTGGTACACTTAAAATATGAATAAAATTATGAAAAGGTTAAAACAAGTTCAAAAGTTATGAAAAAATTCATGATCTGATCAAAGGCGATTGGGAGGTAAATTTTGGGGCATCAATGCATTTATAGGGTTTATAGATTATTTTTAGTGGAGGGGAGAATGATAAAGAAGCAAAAAGTAATAAATAAAAAAACAAAATAAACTTAGAATATTACTTTAAGTTGTAGAAAGGCTTCAAATAATATACTGGGCTCACATCTAAACTTTCGTGAATTTACAACAAGGTTTGATACATAAAATATTGATATGATGATGAACTAACAATCTTACATGATAATTACAAAAATGAATAATGAAACTATTTTTAAAATCACTGATATGATTTTTAGCTAACGTAGCCTAATTACATATTTTGCATATAAAATTTAAAAGGAAAAGTAAGCATAAATAAAAATAAAGAAAAATTTCTAGATTTATAATTCAATCCATTTAAGACCTAAATAAAATTTTACAAGAGTATTTCGCAAGGTGTAATTGAAAAGTTAAAAAACATTAAAAGTATTTCTTTATAAGCAAAGTGTGTTTAGCCACAAAACATCAATTAGTACATAATCACCTAAAACAATCTTGAAGACATAAAATATCCCCCAATCATTTCTATAATTAATTATGTATAAAGTAACATATTTTTACATTAATAAACATAGTTAGGATTAGTTAAAAACAAGGTGTTACAATTTATCTTTTTTTTATTTCCAAAATTTATTTTTCCCTTAAAGCCTCTTCTAAGAAAATGCAGAAGTCACACCTTCCAACTGACATTTCAGGGCCACGTATCCTTCAAGAAATATGTACGGTTATAATCCGTTGTAGTATTATGGATACCTGTGCTATTTGGGACAACTATTTAGTATATATTATTCTATAGTATTATATAACAAATAAAAATTACTACTCCCCCCATTTAGAAATAAATAAAATGTTCACTTTTGATTTAAGAATTAAGAAAATAATTCAAATAATTAATTTTTGTAAAGATACCATTAAAAATAATAACCATTATTATATATAAAACGATATAGATAGATATATAGTACTTAATGGGAAGTTATATATTTATTAAGTGCACAAAGTAAATCAGAAACAAAAAAATTACCTGAAAAACGTAGGATGTCATATATTTATATACAAAATACAATTACTAAAACAACGCTTACAAAAACAAAGATTTATCCTTTTTACCCTTAATTATTGTGATACGATGATCTTTTATCACTTACGTTATTGCATTTCTTAAGCTAAAACTCAGTAGCTAGTATCTGAATGTCAATTCGAATAATCTCTATCTATATATCCAAACTACGTCATTAAATTTAAATTTAGATTTAGTAGTTGTTAAGAAGATCTCTTTCTATATTGTTACCTAACAATACAATAATTACCCTGCGGGTGAAATTGTTGGTCCCACTACATTTTTAGGTACGTCCCAGGGAGCAATGGCTACTTTTGTTTAGTTCTTGGGATAATTATTTTACTCTACGTAGAAAATAAATTAACTAAAAATTATAGTCATAAAAGAGGAATGAAAGTCGGAAATATTCAACCAAACATATATTTAATATGTGCTGAGATTTTTAATTATGAATTTAGTATAATACTAACAATAGTATTTTGTAATAGTTTTGTACAAAAGTGTTCCACAGAAATATATATGTATATATATATTATTTTTGATATGACCAAATCTAAGTAATTTTAATTATATAAGATAATATATATTTAATCATAAACCTTAAGATAAAATTTCAATTATATATACAACCTATTTTAGTGGTAAGGGCACATATCCAACTATTTTATGATCACATACATGAGCCCATATCCAAAGTATACTGATACGTACGGGGCGGAAAGAGATTCGCAAAGTGTCTTTATAAGTAATCACCGCCGTGCCGCAGCTCATTTTTACCGGGTAGCTTCTAGGATTGATTTTTCTCGGGTGCACAAGCATTTAGTGGTCGTTTGTTGCGAGAATAATGGGGGGTGGAAAATTTATTTTTATATTTTTTATATTTTATATAATTTATTTAAAATTAAATATTTTTATTTTAATAAATATTTATTTTAAATTTTAATTTGATCTAAAATAAATATTTTATTAAAAATATATTTATTATTATTAAATATCTAATATAATTTAAAAAATATAAAATAGAGAAAAAAATTTCTATCCTTATTATTTTATGCCAAACAAGCCTTTAGTACTTCTCTCCATCGTCTTCGTCTCCTTCCCAAGTGTGTCTCCGCGTCCAAATAAAATTGATGATAGGAGATAAAGATAAAGGTCTATAGAGTGAAATTTGGTCAATATTTTTCTTTGCCATAATAGGGACTATTTGAGAATTCAGAAATAAGGCTATATTTGAAAATATTCAGATCTGCAGAAGTTGGATAGCGCTACTTATAAAATAGATGAGGTGGTCCATAACGTACGAGCTTTTTCTGTGAGTCGTTTATACATTAGAGAGTTTCGATACTACTCGTTTTTATTTAGTTTTAACTGTCTGTAATCGTTCGTTACTGCTCATTTTTATTTAGTTTTAACTGTCTGTAATCGTTCGCTACTGCTCGTTTTTATTTAGTTTTAACTGTCTATAATCCTCAAATTATCAAAAAAAAATTGATGCGACATCGAAATTAATGATCAAAACATTACATACTGATACTGTGCAAATTCTTCGCATGCAATTCTAAGGGGTAAATTATTATTAATTTTTAGATAGTTATTGAAGCGGAGAACAAATAAAAGAAGAAAAAGGAAAAAATGCAAGAGCGACTCTATTTGTTCTTTGGTCGAGGTTGTCCAATAGGTCGACTACAATCCATAAATCATCTGGCTCTTAACAATACTATTGGCCGTCATATGAATCGGGGGATTTTCTGTAAAGTAAAGTTTGGAAATGACGAAAATAAGAATAAAATTAAAATCTTAAATCTTGTATTGAATATCAGTTTTACTTACAGCATGTCACCTCCTTCGCCCATGGCTGAGCCTGAGAGTAATTATGTCCACAAACTTTTTAATCTAAAGGCTACAATAATATCTTTTAGAATAGCCCAATATAATATCTTAGATATTATTACTCCAAAGATCGGATTATGTCTCAGCCAAACACGTACAGATATACTATTTATTACTGCATAGGATTAGGAACGAATAGATTTGTTGTACTCTCCTTAGGGTTTTTTTTTTTTTTTCCTTTTCTGGGACGAGACAGATGTATGATAGAGTATTAAACAAGGGAATTTACATTAATTCCTAAGATAACAAGACTTTTAAGCCGTCTGTGAAAAACAGTAGAGAGGAGAGGAGGACAGAGACGTGAATTATCTAGACGGACATGGAGTTGGGATTCCCGAAATGTCCTCAAATGGGGTAAATAGTGAAACCATGAAAGGGCGGGTTTTCTACGCTGGATTTTGGGAGCAGGCCATGTGTACGTTATGATTATGGTTTAATTTGTCCTCCCGTCTGGTTGTCTTATTTTAAGAATTTCATTTTGGGTATAAACAAGTATTATTTTAGATTTATAAAGTATATTTTAGATGATTTTTTATTTTTTATTTTTATTACTCTACCCTTGATTACCACTAAATTACTCTCCTCCTTTCTAAAATAAAGTGTTTACAGGTTTTTTATGTATCGACAAACTTTGATCATTTAATCTCTTTAAAGTACAATATAAATTATAATATAAAAAAAATAGTTGTTATACTATTTTGACAACAAAAATATTTTTATAGTATTATTTTATTATAGTTTTTATATGTATATATATAAAAGATATTAACCCTTAAGCTTGATCCTTAAAAGATGCGATGAGTACTTTCTTTAAAAAAAAAAATCCAGAAGCTACTTCATAAGCTTTTATGTGTTTATCTATTTTCAAAATTAATTAACATTGACAATAATCTTTTAATAAGAATAATTTAATCATTTAAAATTTCTTCATAATTTTTATGCTAAAAGCTATATATAATGATACCTATCTAAAACCGGAGATGATAGGTACTATTTTTATTCCATAATTACCTTTTTTCATGTCCACAATATATGATTTTTACTATCAAACTTTGATACCTTAGGAAGCAACATTCACTCAAAATGTGTAACGTAACTATAAGGATTTATATATATTTATAAATTTTGTTAAAATAATGATTTAATAGTTTCAAGCGCTACACCATATGAGATCCAGGCATCAAAGGTACATACAATTATCAAGGGATGAAGTAAGTTTGTAGAAACTCAAATGGAATGGAATCCATTCGTCTTATTTTTTGTATATGTAAGGTGCCGGTCGGTAATTTTTTTTTTTTATTTAAAAGAATTTAACTTTTTTATGAATAGTAAGATAGTATCTATCTAGGAAGCAGTGTGACACCTGATGAAATATTATTATTATTATTATTATTATTATTATTATTATTATTATTATTATGTCTTAAAATTTCATGAAAATATTAAAAATGACGTGTATTTATTAAAAATCAAGATAGTTATAGATCGATAGACAAGGCATAATCAAATATGGCTTGATTAAACAAATCCAAGAGTGATGCTCGGTTGTACTGCTTTGATTAATTTTCAATTGAAATATATATGGTGAGCAAGACTGTAGCAACAGGCGATTGTTTCTGTGAACTTTTATTACCAGCCCTCTGTCAAGAAGGGTCTTAATTTTCCTATGTATTTGAAAGGCAATACGCTTATTTCACAGATCTCGTAAATATTTTTGTGTATTTACGTATGCTTGGATCGTGCTTCTTTCTCTTGCTTCTTCGTTCTATATTGGGCTTTGCCAAAAGATTTTGGTTTTGGATAGGGCCAATTAATCCTGAGTGGAGTGCACAGGTAAACTTGCGGCTGCCGAGCTAGATCCTCATGACCGACGTTAATTTCGGCTTCATGTATTTGTCTGTAGGAAGCCCTCCGCAGGCTATAATAGATTGGTTTTGCTGTGCCTTCAGATTTAAACACACACCCCCCCCCCGGGGGCAGTCTTCATCTCTAGCCTCGAAGACCCTAATTGATATGTTAAAAATAAATTGTATGACTTTATATGTCCTCTTCTTTTTTTCTTTTCGAGGACCTGCAAGATCGATACCCACTTAAACAAGCAATCTGTCTAATACCGTTCGTGTCTATGACTATCTTGGAAAAAGAAAAGACATAACATGACTTGGGGCTGCTATATATATATATGTGGGAGCATGCCTACTTTATAGGTACGTGGTGGATGAGGACCTTATTTCTATACTTCCTAAGTCCCCTTCAAATAGGCTTCTTAATTAGAGTTGCATGAGTATTTAAAATAGACATAATTACTAACATATTTATAGTAAACTTTAATTATTATATATATATTGGAAAAAAATTAAAATAAAAATGTAGCCTATTATTATGGGACGCAGCAAATACTACGTATTTCTATTTTAAGCACTTTCTAAGTTAACGATTGCCCTTATTTTACTTTTAAAGCTAGTTACATTTCCTCGTACAATGCACGGGTAGTGTAATAATTATTTATACATTAAAATTAGTTATATGTATTTGCTAGTTGCATTGTATTAATGGTAGCAGATGCATATGTGTTGATTGACTGGTTTATACACTTTATTTGGTATATTAATTATTTATCAATTATTTATATATTAATATGTAGGATATGAATAGTTTGACAATTCAATTAATACACAGAAAATTAATAGTTGACTGCATGTGTTCAGGTAATTAATTAAAAAAAATATTTGATTAGAAAATATTTGATTAATACTTTATTAAAATTAGTTGTTTGACATATGTACAACAAATGAATAGTTATATGCATTTGCTGCACATAGGAGATAAATAGTCGTATTATATTAATAGATATATGCATGTGAAGCAAATGAATATGCACTTTGATGTATTAATTATTTATATATTAATATGCAAGAGATGAATAGTCTGACAATTCAATTAATACACAGGAAATGAATAGTTTTCTACATATGTTCAGATAATTAATTAAGAAAATATTTGATTAGAAAATATATTGTTAATACTTTATTAAAATTAATTGTTTGACATATGTGCAGCAAATGAATAGTTATATACATTTAATGCACATAGGAGATGAATAGTCGCATTATATTAATAAATAGTTATATTAATTATTCCATCTTATTAATTAGCAATAACAATAATTAGTAATAATATATGGCAACAACAATTTATGATTAGTAATAATGGATATAGTTTAGGCGGAAAAATTTATCTGTATATTGTCTACTAGACAACTCTGTTTATATATATATATATATATAGATTAATGACAGTTTCACTATTGATAATTATTGTCTTAATTTAATATCTAGGAAATTTTTTATTGTCTTATTAAATGTTTGAATATTTGAATTGCTGTATTAATTTATATTCTATTAGGATGATAACAATCCTCCTATTTGATTGATATCAATAGGAGAAGTTATTATTGTCTTATTTGAGTTGAATATATTAGGGGGAAAAATTATACTATTTCTCTATTTAACCCACCTATAAGGGAAATCATGATTCAGAGTAATATTAATACTGTAATTGAATTGAAACCATTAAGGGATTTTTTTTATATTTCTCTATATATTAAGACGGC